>JAQPPZ010005697.1:2742827-5485654 GCA_028583015.1 Wollemia nobilis
TATGCACAATGGGCAACCGTACCATCTTGAAACTACAATGAAATAGTTAGCTTCACGATTAGATCACATACATCCTTATCATCCCACATACCATTTATAAGGATATGTGCAATCAATCACTAGATCCTATTATTGCAACAAGACCATATCCCAAACATCTCCACATGCCAGTCCTTGCAATCTATAAGGGAACTAAAGATCTAAGTATATATATATATACATATAAGTATATATATACATATAAATATATATATATATATATATATATATATATATATTAATAACCATGACTATAAGAAATGGTAAAGAAGGTGCAGACCCTACAAAGGAACATCGGAATGAAAAATAACCACTAGTTAATGAAAACCCTAATGATGAGAGCAATGAAGAAGTAGAAAAGGAAAAAAAGAACAAGATGAACAAATAGAACGAGTTATAACCAATCCAAAAACTCACCTTGAGACAAAGGTAGGGCCTAAAGGGGATGTTCATTTTAAAAATACGGATCAATTTTGGGGTTTTGTAAGTTATAATCACCCTGCTATTCTTAAAGCCTTCAAGGCAGAAGACTATCTTAGGGGTCAAATTTTAGTTCAAGCCTTCTTAGAGTAAGATTTTGAACTTCAACTTGAGAGCCACGTAGGAACAACTTCAAATAACCTAGCACCATTTCATCATATCCCCTTTGGTAATCCTACTATTGATACTGAAGAACACAAGCTTATACTGAGAGGGGGGGTGAACAGTATAAGACCTCTTTTTACTTTTCCTTTATACTTCAAAACAGTAAAGCAATATATCCAAAGCAATATCAAAACAATGCATAAGATCATCCACAAAGTGACACCAATTTTAATGTGGTTCAACCACAAAACTTTTCTCTAAAAGTTATCTCAAAGTTCTTTGGGAAACCTTCCATATTACAATGTTTATGAGCCTCGGCTCAAAGGAGATACCTTCCCCCAATCTGAATTTATGAGCCTCTGCTCAAAGGAGATACCTTCCCCTACCTCTGCTCTGCTGGTGATCCTCTAGAAGACCTCTCGCCTCCGCTGCCCTTAGCAAATGGAACTCTATCCACATAAGACACCTGTCTTCCCTACTCTGGCTGGAGACCTCTGTCCTCAACTCTATCACCTCAAAGCTGGTCCTCGAATTTGCACCAAACATAGTCCTTCAATCTAGCACAAATGTCCTCGGGTTCTTCTCATAGAACCAATGCACCTCTGTCCTCAAGTTCTCTGATAGAACCAATGCACCTATGTCCTCAAGTTCTCTGATAGAACTATCAAACTTAGCTTCACAAGTCCTCTGCTAGGACCTGTCCAAATCTGCTCACAAGTCCCCAATGGAACCTGTCCAAAACCTGCTCACAAGTCCCCAACGAAACCTGTCCAAAACCTGCTCACAAGTCCCCAATGGAACCTGTCCAAAACCTGCTCACAAGTCCCCAACGAAACCTGTCCAAAACCTGCTCACAAGTTCATCAAGAAAACTTGCTTGGCATGAACCCACAAAGAGAATTGTTAGAGACCCAATGTGATTCATCAACCTCATAGAAGCATAAAGAGAATTATTAGAGACTCAATATGTTCTATACTTAACTCCCAATCTCAATCTCAACTCAATATCCAATCTCAAAAGAATAAGATAGATGTAGTATGCTTTTCTCAAGAGCATGAAACACAACCCAACAATTGCCAACCAAGCAATATCTCATATAACAATGATACTCATGTTCTTTCCAACAACCAATATCTTTTCTCAACCAATTAGGGCTTCAACAACAATGCTCAAAGACAAGGTTTAACCAACATCATTCAACTCAACATTAACCTTGAAGCATTCAACCAATCATCACAAGAAAATGAAACAAGTAGAAATCCTTTTCCCTCCAAAGATATTTGAACAAAACAGCCACCAACACAATATCACCAAATGCTAAGAATAACTTGTTCAAATCAACTCAATGGAGTAAGCCCAATATCATGTATCAAGTAAAGCACTAACTTGATCAAAAAACCTCTATGGAAGCAACTCAACCATCAACCTCAAAACAGCAAACCAAGGGTTTCACCAACTCAAAGCAAGTAGCAAGACTCACAAACATAAATCCTATTGCACAATGCTTCCACTACCTCAAACCAGAATTATGCATTCACCAAAACTCTCATCAATGATAACAATGCTTAAGTAGTCTTCAACAAACCAGAAAATAGGATTTACACCCAACCAAAGGAAACCTAGTTGAATACCTTTTCACTCCAATATTATTTCAGGAAAGCATACACCAATCATACTCATAAGAAGAATGTGCCCATACCTTATTGAAGATGAAGAAGATCTCACAAATTTGTCATAACCATAACCACCTTTTTGCCAAACTCAAGAAGGTTAGTAGACAACATATTTCTTTAATATTTCCTCAAGAATATTCCTTGGTCCAAATATAATCAAGGTTCTATGTCTTCTTCTTTCAACCTCATTCAACAAATCATACATAACATATTTCTTATATTCACCTTATCTACTCCATAAAAACTATTACCCATATTTTCAAAACAAATATTTAAATTAACTTGCTAGACCTTATATCTCCTAAATACCTCAATTTCTTTTTAATTAATCAAAAATATTTAAATCAAAGTGTCTACCCCTTATATCTTCCTAACACCACCATATAATTAATTAAATATCAAAACATTATTCGATCCCTTATAACTCCCAACTTCCACAACACATTATCAATAATAAAACCTTTATTGCATACCTTAAAAATGTATCCCACATGATTCGAACATGAGCATTCTCCTTACTAGCGCCTGCGAAGAATCGAACAGTAAACCTTCCTTTCTTAAGCGCTTGACAGCTTGGCAACTGCGATAGCCCCACCGATGGGAATAGTAGGGACTTCAGTACCCTTTGTTTCCTTCATCCGATGGTGACCAATCCAAAGACTAGTTCTGTCCACCTATTTACTGTTGCAGCCAAACACTGCCGTCACATTCGCCGAGGGACTCACTGCTACGTTGCTAGATATCACAGACACATTCGCTGTCTTTGTATTTCTGAAACATGAGAATCCTTCGTCTTAATTTGCGTATGTCCTCTTATATGTTGCCATGTCACAGAATAACTCCTTGATCACCTTCGCTTCATATCACATTGACTTCCTCCTTCGCTGGCACAGGGGTTTCGATGAAATCGAAAATGCATGAGGATAATATCGAATTCTCCCTTGGCGTGAAAACCAAAACCTGCGTCCTGATTACCACGAGCGCCTTCTCCTTGGCACCATGACCAACTCGATACAACAAAGGTTGTCTACCACTTGCGGTTCCTCCTTGGCGCCACGACTAACGCGTCATAGCAGAGTTTGTCCACCACGTGCACCTCCTCCTTGGCGCTGGGGCTCGAAGTCGAAAATGAATTGCACAACAATTAATATCCACAACTTCACACTCCAATTAAAGAATTTCATAGCCTTAATTTATATGCACTAAGAAGCATTTCCAAACACGTCGGCCCTTTTAATTTAATTAAAATTTTAATTAAAATTTTAAATAAATAAAATTTAAACTAAATATTAAAATTAAATATCTTCATCACCGGGGCACCTTTTTCAACGAAACGAAGAGCCAACTTGGGTTTTGAGAAAAACCCATTTCAAATCTATTGTCCATGGTTTTAAATAAAACCTTTTATTTTGTCTGCCTTGGTTTTCACAAAAAACCCTTTCACTTCTTGACATCAATGACAACATCAACACTTGAGCAAAGGCAATGTACCCAATGTACCCAAAATTGCCAACAGATACCACTCAATTTATCCAACCTCTAGATGATCAGTTGCAAGTCAAACACCCACAAAGTATCACAACAATAAGCTATTTATGCCACTACTACAACTGTTAGTGTAGGGAAAAACCCACAAGTTTCCTCAGCTACTGAAATATTATTTGCCCATATCTATAACAACATACCTCCCCATCAATTTTATAATCCATACTCACAAGCTTCTACATCACAAAATAATCCTTCATCACAACCAATTCATTCACAACCACTCCATTTCATTCCTCCACAAATTTCTAATCCTTATTCTTCATATATCCCACACCCTTCTCATAATGCAACAAGTTCTTATCAACAAGTTACCATGCCCATTTTAAATCCTCTTCACAATAGCATCTCTATCCCATATATGAATCAACATCAAGCCAACTCTTCCTTTGTTAATCCTATGCACAATAATGTTACAGCTTCAGGTCTGACTCCATATCAGGCCACACAAGCTAACTATTACCCTCCTCATGCAAACATAGTGGCATCAAATATGCACAATGGGAAACCACACCATCTTGAAACTATAGTGAAATAGTTAGCTTCACGATTAGATCACATAGATCCTTATCATCCCACATACAATTATAAGGAGATGTGCAATCAACCATTAGATCCTATTATCGCAACAAGACCATATCCCAAATATTTCCCCATGCCAGTCCTTCCAATCTATAAGGGAACTGAAGATCCAATTGAACATCTTCGCATGTTTAGAATGACGTGTCATGATATTTCTTATGATGATATGCTATTGCTAAAGATGTTTCCTAAAAGTCTAGGGGGAATGGCTCTAGAATGGTATTATCAATTACCAATGCACTCCTTAAGAAATTTCGAAGAAACTGTAGAACTATTTGTGCATTAATTTGGTGCCTACATAGAGAGACATGTAATGATCAAAGACTTGTATAATTTGAAACAAGGAAAAGAAGAAAGCTTTGATGAATTTCTAGCATGATGGAGGAAGCTTTTGGGTAAATTACACTTTACTTTACCTCCAAAAGAGATGTTAGAAATATTTATTGGAAACTTACAAGAGCAATTATCTTATGAATTGGTAACTGCTACTTTAACCTCTTTTGATCAAGCCATCGATTTGGCAAGGAGAGTAGAAGAAGCTCTTATCAGAAGAGGACAACTTAAAAGAAAATATGAAGATAAATCATCCAAAAACCAATACAAAAACAAACATGTGGTGGGATATGGGGTCACAGATAATAGACCCCCTACAAATGTTAATGCTGCCAATGTTGCAAAAACTTTGTATTGAAAGCACCATAAAAACCCCCACCACACAATTTCACAAAGTTGAATCAACCCTTGACAATGGTCTTGCCACAATTATTGGAAAGAGGCTTAATAGAATTGCTAAAAATATGATAATCAGACACCTCCTAACCTTGGTATAGACCATATCAACATTATGATTTCCATCAAGTTGATGGTCATCCAACAAATACTTGTAGGATATTAAAACACTTAGTGCAAGATCTAATCAACAATGGTAAATTGGAGGTAGAAAGTTCTTCTCAAAACCCCAATCCTCTGGAAAACACGCAAGCTCCTACATAGCAAGCGCAAAATGCAAACCAAAATTTGGACATTTTCCAAAACCCATTACCCAACCATGGTAAAGAAGTAGTAAATCAAGTGGATTATAAAAATGTCCCTCATCCAACATGCTACGTAGGTATGGTTGGTAACTTTCTACCATCACAATCTTCACATAATACATTCATACCTATGCAATCTATTGTTATAATCAAAAGATGATAAGAATCTCAACCCTTGTCTACTGATTATTTGGAAAGCGAATCGAGAATCTAGAACTTGATATTAGTTCCCTTCAATCTAATAGTTCAGAGGATGAATCGAGACCTATGATCCCATCACAGATTTTCTAGTTTTCAAGGAACCTTTTCTGAGAGTGCTGACAACTCATCCATCTTCATGTCAATTGCTCCCTCTAGAGCAAGCAATGAATCATAGACCTCATCCCATTCGAGCTAATCCAACCTCTTCACTCATTTCTATATTACCTCCTCTTCAATCAAACAATATAGTGGGCACGATTGGGGCCATAACTAGACAACAAGCTCAAGCCCAAACATCTCAACCACAAATATCCTCATCTCAATTAAATGACTCCATTCAACCACCTTTAATATTGAAGGCACCTAATAAAAGTAATAATCTAGTCAAACCTCAACAAAGAACACCTTTCGACATTAATGAACAACTAGCTAGTACAACAACTAGAATATCACTTTTGGAACTTCTTCGATCCTCCCCCATTCATAGGGAAGAATTAATGAATACCTTAAGTCAGATGATGGTGCCTCAAGATATAGAACCAACTACTATGGTTAATTTTGTAGCCTCTAACAGAGTTGATTACATTGATTTTCATGATAAGGATATTCCTCCTCAAATTCTACATAGAGATAATCCTCTTTACATAACAACATTAATTGGAGATGTTTGTGTTAAGAGGGTATTGATAGATAATGGGTCATCTTTGAATATTTGCACCTACGATTTTTTCAAAATATTTGGATTCAAAAATGAGGACTTAAGAACAATTGATATGATCATTAAAGCCTTCAATGATGAAACTCAGGATGCATGTGGTGTGATGTCCATCCCACTACAAGTTGGTCCTAGAACTTTAAATACATCTATTTATGTTGTACCATGCCCAACATCGTACAATATTCTTCTAGGATGTCCTTGGATTAATGCAATGAGGGCAGTTCCTTCTACTTTACATCAGTGTGTGAAATTTGAATTCAAAAATCAATTAGTTACCATTCATGGTGATCCTAGACCTTTTGAGATGTGTGCTATGGCTGAACCTATTGATGTGCCCTTTTGCCCTAGCTTATCTTCATTAGCACCTACTTCTTTTGATTCATCCCTAACAACATCTGATCAACCACATTCATCCAACACACCTCCTCATACCAATGATCCTTCTACATCATATCCTCTCATAGATGAGGTGTTAACTGATTTGTCCACCATACTAGCCCCAGTTGAACATGCTAATTTCACTATACAAGATTCTATCCTCTTGTCTAAACTACCACCCTCTCCGCATACGATGAGACTACCCCGTAAGAAAAGAGATATATACCATGTTGGTAGTTGTACCTTCATTTCTATGGGATATTCCACAAATGAGATTATCATTAATAGAACAAGCTTGATATTTGATGAAGATAGTTTTACCCATTGTTATTTTTTGGATAGTTATATAATTTTCAAGCAAATCATGTGTGACATGGGATATAGGGGTAAAGGTTTAGGTCACTTGGAAAATGGCATACGTGAACCTCTCGATGCTGAAGAGTGGCTTGCACGATGTGGTATTGGCTACATTCCCATAAAATGCCAACCTTTTCCCTTCGATGATGATGACCATCTGATCACGTATGGCGAATATTTAGAAAATCAACAACGTCTGAAAGAGATCAAGAAGTATAAGGAACCTTATTTTCCCTCTCATTTTTATTACAATATGCTTTTGGTAGTTCATCCTAAAATAATTGCCACTCTAGATGAATGTGTGGAAGAAGATGTCTCTTATGACATCGCACCCGATGAAGTCATGTGAAATGGTTTCTTTTTCGATGGGTCCATCCCGTGTGTAGCACACATTCAAACATCAACTATGCAAGATGAATTAGCAAATCTATCCTTAGAAGAACTTCAAGAAATGGGTGTTTCACCCGCCCCCTAATTTTGAAAGAGATTTAAACATTGTAATAGAGGATATTTTGAAAATCAATATTGGCACTGAAGCCAATCCCCATATAGTCAAAATAGGAGCTACTTTGAGTAAGGAGGAACAAGGTAAATATATGCAACTCCTTACAGAATATCTTGATATCTTGCATGGACGTATGCAGATATGCCTGGCCTAGATCCATCTATAGTCATGCATCATTTAGTGGTCCATCCTGATGCTAAGCTTGTGAAACAAAAGCTTAGAAAAATGCATCCTAAAATAGCCTTATTGGTCAAAGAAGAGCTACAAAAGCTCTTAGATGTTGATTTCATCCAAGCCATTGATTATTCTGATTGGATATCCAACATCATTCCAGTATCTAAAAAAGAGGCTAAGAAAATTAGGGTATGTACTGATTTTAGGGACATCAATGCTGCATGTCCCAAAGATGATTTTCCCCTCCCCAATATGGATCAAATTATTGATTTTACGGTAGGAAGTGGGATGATATCCCTTATGGATGGTTTTTTAGGATATAATCAAATTAGTATAGCACTAAAATACCAACCTAAAACTACTTTTATCACACCATGGGGAACTTTCTATTGGAAAGTAATGCCCTTTGGTCTAAAGAACGCAGGTGCAACTTATCAAAGAGCAATGACCTATGTGTTTCATGATATGATGTATGACATCTTACATGATTACATCGATGATATTATCACACATTCTATTAATGAGGAAGATCATATTCCTGATCTTCGATGAGTATTTGATAGGCTTCACGAGTACAAGGTCCGTCTAAATCCGGACAAGTGTGTTTTTGGTGTTAAATCTGGAAAGTTATTAGGGTTCATCATTTCCATGCAAGGAATAGAGATAGACCCAGTTAAAATTAATGCCATTATAAATATACCACCACCTAAGAATTTGATTGAGCTTCATAGTTTACAAGGTAAACTTCAATCTATCCGTCGCTTCATTGACAAGTTAGCAGATAAATGTCAACCTTTTCTTAAGCTCCTTAAGAAAGGTACCCCTTTTAATTGGGATGTTGAATGTCAAGAAGCTTTTGAAGCTCTTAAAAAGTATTTACTTACACCACCTGTGCTTGTCCCTCCTAAACTAGAACACCCCTTCATCTTGTACATATCTTCTTCAGAGCTTGCATTGGGGGCAATGCTCACCCAACATGATGAGGAAAAGAAAGAGCGAGCAATCTACTACATTAGTAGAACTCTAGTAAGTTATGAGACTCGCTATACGCCCTTGGAAAAACTTTGTCTAGCTATTGTGTTCTCTACACAAAAACTATGTCACTATATGCTTAGTCAAAGAACATTCATCATAGCAAAATTTGATCCACTATGTTATTTGATGAGTAGACCCTACTTGTCGGGATGAGCAACAAAATGGGTTCTCGCCTTAAGTGAATTTGACTTAACCTTTATTGGTCAAAAATCCATCAAAGGATAGGTCATAGCTGACCAACTTGCTACTTCTCCCATTGAATCCACTCATCCCTTAACCATAGAATTTCTAGACGAATGTCTTAATATAGAGGATGATCATTCGAACTCTTGGTCTCTATTCTTTGATGGAGCTCATTGCATGAGTGGTGTAGGTGTAGGAATTATATTGGTGTCTCCATAGAAACAACTAATTCCCTTATCATTCAAGCTTCAATTTTCTTGTACAAATAATACAACAGAGTACGAGGCTTTAATCCTTGGCTTACGCGTAGCTCTAGCCCTAAATATTAAAGTTCTATCTATTTTTGGAGACTCACAACTCATGGTAAACCAAATTAATAACATCTACCAAACTGAGATGAGAAACTCCATCCTTATAAAGAATTTTTCCAAAAGATTATGTCTTTATTTGAAAAGGTTACTATTGAAGCTATTCCTCACACTAGTAATCGCTCTGCAGATGCTATGGCAGCAATCGCTTCCCTCATCCCTTTGGAGTTGGATGATGATCATACCACCATTATCATTCATCAACTCTGAGAGCCTGCCTCGCTAGAATCATGCCTAACACCTTTGGATGTCTTTGCAATTGGAGAAACATCATCAAAACCTTGGTATACGAATATCATCAATTTTCTCCAAAATGGCTCATTTCCAGATGGTTTGGATAGAAACCAATGTAGAATTCTATGTAAAAGAGTTATCCACTTTGTCATCATAGGAAATACCCTCTATAAGAGATATTTTGAAGGTATTCTCCTAAGATGCCTCAACCTGGAAGAATCTCAAAAGGCATTGAGTGAAGTGCATGATGGATCTTGTAGAGGTCATTTTAGTGGCAGCACCATAGCCAAAAAACTCCTACGAATGGGTTACTTTTGGCCTTCCATGGAGAAGGATGCAAATGATTATGTGCGTTGATGTGACAAGTGCCAACAACATGCAAATATCGTTCATGCTCCTGCTTAGGATCTTCAAACCATTTCTTCCCCTTGGTCCTTTTCTAAATGGGACCTCGACATCATTGGGAAGGTCAATCCAATTTCATCTAATGGTCATAAGTTTATAATAATTATAACAAAAGAACTGAGCATCAAAATATAAATACAGAGAAATGAATATTACCAAAATTGCTTGTTTTGTATTGATATTTGATACAATGTTTACAAAATGAATTTTTAATTACCCCAAGTGTGTATGGGGTAATGTTACAATGCTCTCTTTGTATTGGTACAATGCTTATAGTAATGGAACGGGGGTCTTCCAAATCTTAACAAGGACGTGTGCTCTTCGCTCCTCAACTACAACTCCAAGGAGTGAGTGGGCTTTTGATATCCAATGCGAGACCACTCCAACTTCATTAGCTCCTCCAAAACACTTACCTCCTACACACATGAAAACCAAATGAGAGTTAGTAGCACCTGCAAATCAAGAAATAAAGATGATTCTATATAACCCTAACTAGATAATAATACAACATAGAAAATAGAAGTAAATAAAATATAAGCCTTTTTGAATAAAAACTTTAATGATTGGTTTTTACTTTGTGATATTAGCTCTACAAAACCACGGATGTGTGGTGGTGAATGGGGAACCACGCACGGGCAGTGGGGAAAATGCACAAGTGTGGTTCTGACTGTGAAACCGTGAACAAGAAATTTATACTGAATGGTAGATTGCTTTAGAAACAGGGCCTTCAGACTCGAGATGCATCTTCTCCTCAGGATGCATGCAAATGTCTAATCCTATTCTGGTAGCCTGGAGGTATGAATGTTTAGCTCCCTTTGGCGGATGGGGTGAAGGTGAATTTACAGGCCCCTTAGGTTTTTGGAGGGAAGTGAGAGGTGGTAAGCCTGGATTGCAAAGTGGTAATCCTGGGCTACCAAATGGAGGGGGAAGTTATAGTGAGTCACCCAGTGTGGCTCACTTAACTGGGGTGATATGGTTGCAAGTGGAGTGTTATGTGGAGGGTTACCCCATGTGAAGGGACAAAGGAGACAAGGGTGTATGAGATGTGGCAAGGTGGGGTAATGAGGTGGCTAGGACACATGTCTAGTGGGTAGGTAGGGTATCTTAGGCTTATTTTCTAGATTTAATAAATCTAGAAAATAGGATAATGTGCATATTTTATATGTCTAAGTCTAAACTTAGGCATATAACTTTATTATACAAGATTTGTTATCGGGTGGCAAATGGTGACTTTGTGGATGACCAATTTTTGGTATCTACAGATACCCCTTTTTGTATCGCATTGTGTGAAAATGATGCAGTGCAAAAATCAACAACACTTGTCTTTATTGTATGGATGGACTCAACTCTTCTCAATGCACAAGAATGATCATTTTTAAAAAATTTTGATGGAATTTTGCTTTGATTGCTTACCCCCTCAATTGGTGAATGGGTGAAGGATGAAATCCATGAGGTAATTGATGAAATTTAGATGATGAGATGAAGTGAATGGTAAATGATGTGAAATTTATGCAAATGTATGACATTGACTCAACTTGATACCCCAAGTTCAGGATTGTTGTGTTTTGTAAATTTGCCTTTGGTGCATTATGGCATTCTAGGAATTTTATACTCATGTGATTTTCAATTATTACCAAAGTTGATTTGAATGTTTTCTACTTTTGACCCAACGAAAGGGGTTGAAAAATAACCTTTGTAAATTTTTTGTGAACACAGTCAATCTCAAAAGATTGTGGTATATAGTTGATTTATGCCATTTTGTTTTGATGGTGAGTGTTCTTATGGTGAGCTATCCATCCTACTAAGTTGCATGGATTGCTAGTCACTACAACTGAAAGGTGTATAGGATAATTTACTAGATACGAGGTTCACAAATGGATGTGATGTTGATGATTATGATTATGATGATTGTTGAGCAAGGTGCAGCAATAGTATTGTCATTGTTGTCAACACAGTCAGATAGATCTGCTGATGTAGTGGATAGGAAGTTCAAAAGCTATTCAGATGCATAAGACAGGAGTTCAAAGGTTATTTAGAGTATGTACAGTGATTTTCCAAGAAGACCGAAGTGGCCCATTTGCAAAAGATCAAAGAAAAAGACAAGTAAGAAAAGTGTCACGATATCGCAACATATACAACAGGCAAGGAAAACTGTCGCGATTTCATGACATGTTGTAAGAGAGAGAAAAATCAAGGAAAACTGTCGCGATTTCATGACATGTTGTAAGAGAGAGAAAAAGCAAGGAAAACTGTCACGATTTCATGACATGTTGGAAGAGAAAAAGGCAAATGGAAAAACTGTCATGATTTCACGACATGTTGGAAGAGAGAGAACAAGCAAGAAAAACTATCATGAATTGATGACATGTTGGAAGAGAAAAAGGCAAGTGGAAAAACTGTCATGATTTCGTGACATGTTAGAAGAGAGAGAGAAAGCAAGAAAAACTGTCACGATTTTGTGACATGTTGGAAGAGAAAAAGGCAAGTGGAAAAACTTTTGCAATTTCGTGACATGTTGGAAGAAAAAGGGCAAGGAAGAAAAACTGTCGCGATTTCGCGACATGCAGAGTAAGGAAGAAAAAGTGTCACGATTTCGCGACATGTTGGAAGAGAAAGGGCAAGCAGGAAAAAGTGTCGTGATTTTGTGACATGTTCAAAGAGAAAATGCAAGGAGGAAAAAGCGTCACGATATGTTGCATTTTTGCGACCAAAGCAAAGAGAAAAAGCAAGGAGGAAAAAGTGTCGTGATATCGCGACATGTTGCATTTTTGCGACAGAAGAGAAGAGAAAATGCAAGGAGAAAAAGTGTCGCGATATCGCGACATGTTGCATTTTCGCGGGCCGAAGCAAAGGGAAAATGCAAGGAGAAAAAGTGTCACGATATCGCGACATGTTGTATTTTCGCGGGCCGAAGCAAAGAGAAAAAGCAAGGAGAAAAAGTGTCGCGATATCGCGACATGTTGTATTTTCACGGGTCGAAGCAAAGAGAAAAAGCAAGGACAAAAAGTGTCGCAATATCATGACATGTATTTTTGAGGCCAAAGCAAAGAGAAAGAGAGATAAAGAAAAAGTGTCGCGATATCATGACATGTCGCATTATCGCGACTTAAAAAGGGCAGCCAGGCAGAGAAAGAAAAAGTGTCGCGATATCGCGACATGTCGCATTATTGCGACTCAAAAAGGGCAGCCAGGAAGAGAAAGAAAAATTGTCACGATATCACAACATGTTGCATTTTCATGACTCGAAAAGGCCAGGCAGGCTGAGAAAGAAAAAGTGTCACGATATCACGACATGTCGCATTTTGGCGACTCAAAAAGGCCAGGCAGGAAGAGAAACAAAAGTGTCACGATATCGTGACATGTCGCATTTTCATGACTCGAAAAGGCCAGGAAGGAAGAGAAACAAAAGTGTCACGATATCGTGACATGTCGCATTTTGTAACTCAAGAAGGGCAGGCAGGCAGAGTAACAAAAGTGTCGCGATATTGTGACATGTCGCATTTTCGTGACTCAAGAAAGATAGGTCGTATGTGCGCAAGACAAGAAGAAGAACCCATCTAAAATGAGAAGTATGACAGTGGACCGACATCTCTACAGCATTTACAGGGGTAGATACAGAGTGAATTCATGCAACTAAAATATGAAGAGTGAACAAAAGTCAGTGCGACGGCTACAGGGACTATTACCAAATGAAATCTTCGAGCGATGGAATTACCGAATATCTTCATGAGTTGAAGCCGACTAAGACCGATGACAATCGACTAAAATTAGGGTTTACAGTTGTTATGAAAGTCGACTAAGATTAGGGTTTACAGTCAACTAAGATTAAGGTTTTCATCATGAAAATATTGTTATAAAAGGAGGGTTGTTTGGAGAATTGGGATGTTGTCGAACAAGTTTTTGAATCCGTGTCGAAGTGTGAAATGTGGTCATAAGAGCGGAGAAAGCTCAAAAGCAGTGAGATGATGGCGAAGTGCACAAAGTGAGCAAAGAGTCATGTCGAATTATCCTAAGTGCGTCTATGAGTGCGCAGAGAGAGCAAAGTGTGCAGAGAGCAAAAAGGTTGAAGTTCGACCAAGTGCGGCTATGATTACGAAGAGAAAACAGAAGGCACAGAAAGTGCAAAGGGCGAAGACAAACACAAAGTGCAGCTGTAAGGGCGCAGACTGTACAAAGACAGTGCGCAGAGGATGCATAGAGAAGCGACTCAAAGAAGGCGAAGTGCATCTATAGATCGCAGAAGATGTGTTTGTTTCATAAACAGTGAGAGAAATTCAAAAGTGAAGTCCAGGTTGTAGCTTGGCATAAGGGGTTGGTGCTCCTTCCAGTGGGTGCTGGTAAATTGATTTTAAAGTTGGAGCTTTACAAAGGCTAGATTTGGATGGTAGTCCAAGCAGTCATTCTTGAGGAGTAGCCAAATTGGTGAACCTCGTTAAATCTTGTGTTATGTGATGTTCTCTTGTGATACTTACTTTATCTGGTTTTAAGGTTTCATTATTTTAGTTTTAAGAGTTGTGAATTTAAGTTTAAAGAACTACACTGATTCACCCCCCCTCTCAATGCCATTGTAAGACTAACAATGATTTTGTGGAGTTTGATTTTTTTTAACTAATCATGCATGCATGGTGCTATCTTTCTCTAACCGCGTATACGCAGTTTGCACCATAAACCATTGGTTCATGTTTTTGTGCCCTCCAAAAAACATGGACGTTTGGTTTGCACCATGAAATACGACTATATAAAGGGATGAGGGGTAGATTTCATTTCATTGTTGCGGTTTGATTCTTTTGAGCATTTTGGGAAGAGAGAGTGAGATGGAGGTTGGTAAGGGGAGCAGAGTGGGTGCGGGTGCAGGTGGTGGTGGCTCAGTTGGAGAGAAAGTCGGTGTCTGTTATGCTAAGGTAGGTGTTATGTTCCTTAGATTTGTTTATTTGTTTGTTGTTTTTGTGTGTCTTGTTTTGTTTTGTTTTTTTTTTTGAAACCACCAAGAGGGGCTGGTAAAATGTTTTTTTTTTTTGACATTTATGAATGGGGGAGGGTGAAAGTTTTTTTTGGATATGCAAATATGGGGAAGGTTGAAAGTTTTTTTTTTTGAATATGCATATATTGGGAAGGTAGAATGTTTTGTTTTTTTTTTGGGCTTTTGTGTTTTTGTAATGCAATTACACTAAGGTTCAAATATGGGGGAGGGTGAAAGTTTTTTTTTTTTTTGGATATACAAATATGGGGAAGGTTGAAAGTTTTTTTTTTTTTTTTGAATATGCATATATGGGGAAGGTTGAAAGTTTTTTTTTTTGAATATGCATATATTGGGAAGGTAGAATGTTTTTTTTTTTTTTTTTGGGCTTTTGTGTTTTTGTAATGCAATTACACTAAGATGAAATGCTATCTTTTTATGTTTTTCTTGATTTTGTTTTTAGTGCAATTACGCTAAGATGAAATGCTGTGTTTTTGTATTTTTCTTGATTTTTTTCAATGCAATTATGCTAAGATAAAATGCTTTATTTTTGTGTTTTTTGTTCAATGCAATTATGCTAAGATGAAATGCTATGTTTTTGTGTTTTTCTTGATTTTTTCAATGCAATTATGCTAAGATGAAATGCTTTGTTTTTGTGTTTTATTATTTTTTTCAATGCAATCACGCTAATATAAAATGCTTTATACTTTTTGTTTTTGTTTTTTCTTTTTTTAGATATGCACTGAATTTAATCTATTTATGATGCAGGTTAAGTTTATTACTGCTAGACACCGATGGCCCTGCACCATCTCCAAGGTGTGAAAAACTCTTAAAACTAACGATTGGAAGTTCTTAGGGTCTATTGGATTTGAGGGGTGTAGACAGTTAAAAACCATTTGAGTTGACGAGGAGTTGCTATCCGTGCTAGTGGAGATATGGGGCCAGATTGAGGTTATTTTTAGCTTTCAACAAGGGAGCTCACTGTGAATTTGAAGGATGTTTATCGCATCTTACATGTGCTTGTGGAGGGTTTACTTGTAAGGATTAGCCATGATAAGAAGGCTACCCTAAACCCTATTTTTGGAGATGACTAGGATGTTGATTGTGGGAAGGGTGATATTTGTTACCTTGATATCTATAAGGCTAAGAAGTTGGGTACCCTTTAGACTTACCTGATGTAAATTCTAGGCAACATGTTGTTGCCAAATAACATGGGCTCTAGGTTTCCTTGGAACTAGGTTTCTATTGTTTAGCAGCTGATAGTAGAGCCATAGATCTATGCTTGGGCTCCTGATCTCTTATTTTAGTTATATGGTGAAATTTATGAGGTAAAGAGGTAGGATTTTAGGGTATCAGTTGTAGCTTGGTGCTCCAAATTTGGGCATGGGAGCATATCAGAGTTGGTCAACTAGAGGGGCTACCCTATACTTGCGATGGTTCATTTTGTCGTGCTTACCATTGGTTGGTTAGCAAGGAGTCTTCTCCCACTCACCCTCCTTCTATTACAGAGACTTATCGAGATAGCCTAAATGCTTTGACACATGATAAAATATGCTGGTGACATTGGAGAGGTCTGACTTGGGAGGATGACGTGGTGTAACTTTGTCAGGTGAGACAAGACAAATGGATGGTGGGTAGTCATGGGCAATAGATGGAGTACATCTAGTTCTCGTAGATGATGAGACTGTTTGGCTTAGTGTAGGGGGTCCCATATGTCACTGTAATGTATAGACGGTGGGAAGACGAGCTTAGTCTTCCCTTGAATATGGATTTATGGATAGTTGATGATGCAATGAATGACACTACAGTGGATGTTTTTGATTTAGATGGAACTACTACAAACTATGATGCTTGGTTCGTAGCATAACCTCCTTGGAGGCCAAGCCAAGAGGTGGAGGATGCAATCAACAGGGATAAGCCTAATACTTATGAGCAGGATCCTAGGTGATCGAAGCACCACCAATTTAGTGGGGCTAGGATATATTCTATTGTTGGTACACAATAGACAGATCTTGACACTGGAGTTGGTGGAGATAGTGGTGATAAGGGCCATGATGTAGGACACGATGTGGATGTTGATGTTGGTGATGATGATGATGGAGATGGTTAGGGCTAAGATGCTCCTCCTCGCTACACAGAGGAGTGCATGTACTTCAAGCTCAATGAGATGGTCTAGCTGAGGAGGTGATAAATATGAAATATGAGGTGACTTAGCTTCAGGGTGAGGTGACCCGACTATAGGGTGAGGTGGATGAGTTGTAGGGTAGATCGAGCGAGAGTGATGCTATTGCAGCTCGAGATGTATATATCATGAGGTTGTAGAGTGAGTTGTATGGACTACGGGTTAGGCCAAGCAGGGTTGATGACTCTACTACTATTACATTTCTTAGGGTTGAGATAGCCCAATAGGCGACCCATGAGGGTTCAAATTTGGATGCTGCTCAAAGATAGGTATGGTACGTGGCATCCCTCAAGGATACTTTACACCAACACCAAATTATATTGCTACTTCAACCTTCTTCTTCTTCTATGTTAGGTTCCAGCAAGCAAATTGAGTCTAGGTTAGGTAGCTTGAGGTCTCATCAACCCTCTAGCTCACATGCTCCCTCCGGGTCATCAACACATGGGCCTCACAGGAGTCATGGGGGTGCTAGCTAGTAGTGCCTTATCACATATTTTTGTAGTTTTCTATTTTTATTTATGAGTCTCTATGCTTCGATGTATACAGCTTATGGGTATTTTGTACTCATGAATCATATATATGCATGGCTTTTATTATGATTATTTTATTGTGTGCTTTCATTTTAAGCAAATTCAACTTAACCTTTATAATTCAAAATTCCATCAAAGGACAGGTCATAACTGACCAAATTGCTACAACTCCCATTGAATCTACTTATCCTTTAACCATAGAGTTTCTAGATGAATGCCTTAATATAAAGGATGATCATTCAAACTCTTGGTCTCTATTCTTTGATGGAGTTCACTATATGAGTGGTGCAGGTGTAGGCATTATATTAGTGTCTCCATAGAAACAACTAATTCCCTTATCATTCAAGCTTCAATTTGCTTGTACAAATAATACAACAAAGTACAAAGCTTTAATCCTTGGTTAACATGTAGCTCTAGCCCTAAATATTAAAATTCTATCTATTTTTGGAGACTCACAACTTGTGGTAAACCAAATTGATAATGCCTACCAGACTCGAGATGAGAAACTTCATCCTTATAAATAATTTTTCCAAAATCTTATGTCATTATTTGAAAAGGTTACTATTGAAGCTATCCCTCACACTAGTAATCGCTCTACAAATGCTATGGTAGCAATCACTTTTCTCATCCCTTTGGAGTTGGATGATGATAACAACATCGTTATCATTCATCAACTCTGAGAACCTGCATCGCTAGAGTCATGCCTAACACCCTTGGATGTTTTTGCAATTGGAGAAGCATAATCAGAACCTTGGTATACATATATCATCAATTTTCTCCAAAATAGCTCATTTCTAGATGGTTTGGATAGAAACCAATGTAGAATTCTACGTAAAAGAGCTATCTGCTTCGTCATCATAGGAAATACTCTCTATAAGAGATATTTTGAAGGTATTATTCTAAGATGTCTCAACCTAGAAGAATATCAAAAGGCATTGAGTGAAGTGCATGATGGTTCTTACAGAGGTCATTTTAGTGGCAGTACCATAGCCAAAAAACTCCTACAAATGGATTAATTTTGGGATTCCATGGAGAAGGATGCAAATGATTATGTGCATCGATGTGACAAGTACCAACGACATGTAAATCTCATTTATGCGCCTACTTAGGATCTTCAAACCATTTCTTTCTCTTGGTTTTTTTCTAAATGAGACCTCCACATCATTGGGAAGGTCAATCTATTTTTGTCTAATGGTCATAAGTTTATAATAATTGTAACAAAAGAACTGATCACCAAAAGATAAAAATAGAGAAATGAAGATTACAAAAATTTATTGTTTTGTATTGATATTTGATACAATGTTTACAAAATAAATTTTGAATTACCCCAAGTGTGTCTGGGGCAATGTTACAACGCTCTCTCTGTATTGGTACAATACTTATAGTAATAAAATAGGGGTCTTCCAAATCTTCATAGGGACGTGTGCTCTTTGCTCCTCAACTACAAATCTAATGGGTGAGTGAGCTTTTGATATCCAATGCGAGACCACTCCAGCTTCAGAAGTTCCTCCAAAACACCTGCCTCATACACACATGAAAACCAAATGAGAGTTAGTAGCACCTACAAATCAAGATATAAATATGATGCTATATAATCATAACTAGATAATCATGCAACATAGAAAATAGAAGCAAATAAAACATAAGCCTTGTTAAATAAAAACTTTACTGATTGGGTTTTACTTCGTGATCTTGGCTCTGTGAAATTGTGGATGCGTGGTGGCAAACAGGAAACTATGCACGGGTGATGGGGAAACCATGCAAGTGTGGTTCTAACTATGAAACTATGGATAAGCAATTTGGGTTGAATGGTAGATTGCTTCAGAAACATGGCCTTCAAACTC
The DNA here is from genome assembly GCA_028583015.1 of Wollemia nobilis. NCBI lineage: Eukaryota > Viridiplantae > Streptophyta > Pinopsida > Araucariales > Araucariaceae > Wollemia > Wollemia nobilis. Next base: position 2,762,357 of record JAQPPZ010005697.1, read on the forward strand.
GAGATGCATCTTCTCCTCAGGATCCGTGTAGAGGTCTGATCCTATTCTGATAATATGGTGGTATGAATGTTTAGCTCCCTTTGGTGTATGGGATGAAGGTGCCTTTATAGAAACCTTAGGTTTTTGGAGGGAAGTGAGAGGTGGAAATAATTTATTACCAAGTGGTAATCTGAAGAACACAAGATTATACTAAGATGGGGGTGAACAGTATAAGATCACTTTTTACTTTTCTTTCCCAAACAATATTATCCAATATAATTAATGGAAATATTGATATCAGTAATAAAAGCAATGCAAAAATCATCACACACAATAGAGACACCAATTTAACATGGTTCACCCAATGTGGTCTACTCCACAAAGAAAATATTTCACTAAAATTTTCTCAATAAATCTCTTGGGAATCCTTTCCTATTACAATGTTTATGGACCTCTGTCCAAAGGAGACACTAATCCCCTAATCAAGTTCATGGATCTCTATCCATAAGATAACTCTTTCTCCTCTGTTGGTTCGTGTATCTCTATCCACAGGAGAACTATTTCTCCTCTGCTGGTTCATGGAACTCTATCCATAGGAGAACTCTTTCTCCTTTGCTTTGGCTAGTGTTCTCTTAGAAGACTATTGCCTACACTATACTGGCTTGTGGATATCTCTCCACTGAAGACCTCTGTCCTCACTCAGAAGACCTCTATCCTCACTGCCCTGGCTAATGGATCTCTATCCAATGAAGACTAATGTCCTATTCTCAATCACCTACAAAGCTTTCTCTTAGATCTGCTCAATCTCTATCTCAAATCTGCACTAAACACTATCCTTAGTCTAGCATAAATTTGTTCATAAGTATATCTCTGGTCTGGTACAAATCTATCCTCAAATATGCACCAATCTCTATCCTCAATTTTGTCCTCAAGCCTTAACACAAAGCTTGATTCAATCACAAATCAACTCTGCTTAGATTTGCTCCTAGCCTTACTTAAAGCTTGAACAAATCAATCAATAAAATTTGCTCTCAAGTCTTCTCAAAGACTTGCCTTAAATCTATCCATAAGTCCTCTCAAGATCCTGCTCAATCCACTCAAAAAGTCTTCACCAAGACTTACCTCAAATATGCTCACAAGTCCTCTTAAGAACTTGCTCAATCTGCTCAATAAGTCTTCACCAATACTTGCCTCAGATCTGCTCAATAAGTCCTCCCTAGAACTTGTTCAATATGCTCAAAAAGTCTTCTCAAAGACTTACCTCAAACCTACTTGTAAGATTCCACAAAAGCTCACACAAATCTATCCTTAAGCTTTCATAAAAGCTTACTCAATTCTATCCTTAAGTCCCCTCTAGGACTTACTCAAATTTGCTCATAATATTTCACAAAAGCTTGCTTAACTCTGTCCTTAAGTCCCCTCTAGGACTTACTCAAATTTGCTCACAAGCTTTCACAAAAGCTTGCTTAACTCTGTCCTTAAGTCCCCTCTAGGACTTACTCAAATATGTTCACAAGCTTTCACAAAAGCTTATTCAAATCAATTGCAAAACTTGCATACAAAACTCAACTTAATCTCTTACAGAAAACCTCCTCAATCACACAAACAAGTTTCACTCAGAATATTGTTTAACCATAGAAACATATAGAGAATGGTAAGACTCAATATGTTTCACACTCACAAATCACTCCATCACTTTCAAAGTTACTTTTAAATTAATTTAGAATAAAGGATAATTTATTTCACAAATCTTGAACTATCACTCCAATACTTTCAATCAATAATGCTCAACAAAATTAATTCAACCATTCACTCAATGAAACACAAATTGCTTACAAATCCTAACCAAGTGTTTCACTACACTTCCAACAACTCACACTATGAATCTTAAACCTTGATTCAATATGATTACAAATTCACATAATATTGATACTCATGTTCTTTCATAAACCCTAGCTCAAGATAGTTCTCAATAACACATAAAAATGATACTCATGACTTTTCACAAACCCTAGTTCAAGATAGTTCTCAATCTCACATAACAATGATACTCATGATCTTTCACAAACCCTAGTTCAAGATAGTTCCCAACTTCACATAACAATGATACTCATGATCTTTCAAACACAAATCATGCATATGAAAATTCACTCAACATTTCCAACAATACTCATCAATCCTTTTCACTCCACCTTTGCATACAACATTCAAATCAACAATATTTCACTCATAAGGAATATGTGCCCATACCTTTTGTTTTGATGGAGATATATCTTCAAAACCTGTCTTAATCATAATCAAATCCTCTTTGCCAATTTAAAGGTTATATAGTAACAATCTATCTCAAAATCTCCACTCAAATATTTCCCTCAATAATTTTTTCACCATACAAAAATATCAAGTCTCAAGTACACCTTATAATATCCAAACTTCACAAAAATAATATTCAATTCATAAACAATCAAACTCATTTAATAACACTTTATAAACCCAATATTCACACTTAGCAAAATAAAAATTAATTCCTTTGTTTAACACTTTTAACTCCAATCTTCACACAATAACATTCAACACAATTAATTTCCTTTCTAACACCTTATATCTTCAATATTCATTTATAATTCTAATTAAAAAATTAAAATATTAATCAACCTTATGACTCCCTATATTTCACTTTAGCAAAAATAATCACATGGCCTCAAGCGCCTTCAAAACTATCACGTGGCCCCTAGCGCTATTCAAAAACCTTGGTAAAAATTAAATCGAGTGCTTACCTTATGCGATGGCCCACGTCTTCAAAACTTTTGCACCCTCAATGACTATGTTCAAACTTGAACCTGTAACCTGCCACCGTCGTAGCGCCTTAGCCCAAGGCTAGGCTACTGTTGGGGTACATGCCTAACACAAAACACAAGGTGCATTATCTACCTTTTCTTCCTTGCTTTCAGTGATTTCAAAATTAATCAAAATCCTTTGTTGCATTCAAAATGAAGGGGATGCGAATCTAACCCCTAACCTGCCTTGAACGAACGTAACCAGCCTCTACCCATCGGTTGTGCTACACAACACTTTGGGATTAGTTTGGCACTCCACTCAACCTTAATACGAAGTCTACCCTTTTAAATTTTAACACATGCAAATTCCTTTCTCTTCTCTTAATGCAACGCACGATTTTATTTTCACTTTTGGGCATATGAATTGCATGGATAATTTAAAACAAAATCATTGCCTCCTTTTATACCTTGTCTTTGCACTCAAACACGTCGACTTTTAGTAAATTTGATTTTTAATTTGAATTTAAAACTTAAACCTTTTGGCACCTTAATATTTATTTAAATTAAAATTTTAACCTATGGTTAAAATATTTTAATTTAAATAAATTAAATAATAATATTTAACATCTGCTTAATGGGTCTTTTCAAGGATTTATTTCTTAATGACTCCTTGGACCTCGTTTTTCTTCACCTCAACCTTTTTCCCAGAATATTATAATATTAAATATTATAATATTATTATTTCCTTTTAAACCTGTTTCTCCTTCCTTGGGTCTTCAATATTTTAGGCCTCTTTAAGCATATAATATTTAAAATAAATATTATATCCTATTCCTTTTAAACACTTCCTTGCCTTTTGGAAAAACAACCTGATGACATTAATGATGACGAAACTAGACACCAAACCTTTTGAAATCAATGAAAACAAAACTTGCTCAAATTTCCAACATAATCTTGGGCTGCCAAATGGAGGGGGCAGTGAGTCACCCAGTGTGGCTCACTTAACTGGGGTGATGTGGCTGCAAGTGGAGTGTTATGTGGAGGGTTACCCCATGTGAAGGGACAAAGGGGACAAGGGTGTATGAGATGTGGCAAGGTGGGGTAGTGAGGTGGCTAGGACACATGTCTAGTGGGTAGGCAGGGTATCCTAGGCTTATTTTCTAGATTTAATAAATCTGGAAAATAGGATAATGTGCAGATTTTATATGCCTAAGTCCAAACTTAGGCATATAACTTTATTATGCAGGATTTGTTGTGGGGTGGCAAATGGTGACTTTGTGGATGACCAATTTTTGGTGTCTACAGATACCCCTTTTTGTACCGCATTGTGTGAAACACGATGCGGTGCAAAAACCAATGACACATGTCTTTATTGGATGGATGGACTCAACTCTTCTCAATGCACAAGAATGACCATTTTTGAAATTTTTTGATGGAATTTTGATTTGATTGCTTACCCCCTCAATTGGTGAATGGGTGAAGGATGAAACCCACGAGCCAATTGACCAAATGTGGATGATGAGATGAAGTGAATGGTGAATGATGTGAATGTTATGCAAATGTATGACATTGACTCAACTTGATGCCCCAAGTTTGGGATTGTTGTGTTTTGCAAATTTACCTTTGGTTCATTGTGGCAATTGTGTTGGTAAAACTGTCAACCATGTTTGGAGTTCTTGTTCCCTTGTGACCATAGAAATTCCTTCCAAATGATGGGTTCAAGGAACCAATCATTCTGGGAATTTGATACTCATGTGATTTTCAATTATTACCAAAGTTGATTTGATTGTTTTTCGCTTTTGACCCAATGGAAGGGGTTGAAGGATAACCTTGTGCAAATTTGTTTTGAACACAACCAAGCTCAAAATATTGAGGTATCTAGCTGATTAATGCCATTTTTATTTGATGGTGAGTGTCCTTATGGTGAGCTATCCATCCTACCGAGTTGCATGGATTGCTAGTCACTGCAACCGCTAGGTGTATAGGATAATTCACTAGATACGAGGTTCACAAATGGATGTGATGTTGATGATTATGATGATGGTGATTTTTTTATTTTTTGATGATGATGTTTTGGTAGGGTTTGATTTTTTTTGAACTAACCGTGCATGTGCGGTTCTATCTTCCTCTAACCACACCTCCGTGGTTTGCACCGTAAACTGTGGGTCCACATTTTTGTGTGCTTCAAAAAATACGGGCGCACGGTTTGCACCACGAAATGTGACTATATAAAGGGATGAGGGGTAGATTTCATTTCATTGTTGTGGTTTGATTCTTCTGAGCGTTTTGAGAGGAGAGAGTGAGATGGAGGTTGGTGAGGGGAGCGGAGTGGGCGTGGGTGCGGGTGGTGGTGGCTCGACTGGAGCGAAAGTCGGTGTCCGCTATGCTAAGGTAGGTGTTCTGTTCCTTAGCTTTGTTTATTTGTTTGTTGTTTTTGTGTGTTTTGTTGTTTTTTGTTTGTTTGTTTTGTTTTTTTTTTTTTGACAACCACTAAGAGGGGATGGTAAAATTTTTTTTTGACATGTATGAATGGGGGAGGGTGAAAGTTTTTTTTTTTTGGATATGCATATATGGGGAAGGTTGAAAGTTTTTTTTTGGATATGCATATATTGGGAAGGTTAAACGTTTATTTTTTTGTTTTTTTTTTTTGGCTTTTGTATTTTTGTAATGCAATTACACTAAGATGAAATGCTATGTTTTTGTGTTTTTTTTAATTTATTTTTAGTGCCATTACGCTAAGATGAAATGTTGTGTTTTCGTATTTTTCTTGATTTTTTTCAATGCAATTACGCTAAGATAAATGCTTTGTTTTTGTGTTTTTTTCAATGCAATTATGCTAAGATGAAATGTTGTGTTTTTGTGTTTTTCTTGATTTTTATCAATGCAATTACGCTAAGATGAAATGATTTGTTTTTGTGTTTTCTTATTTTTTATTTTCAATGCAATTACGCTAAGATGAAATGCTTTATTTTTGTGTTTTCTTGTTTTTTTAAGATATGCATTGATTTTACTTTATTTGTGTTGTAGGTTAAGTTTATTACCGCTAGACATTGATGGCCTCGCACCATCTCCAAGGTGTGGAAAGCTCTCACAACTGACGATTGGAAGTTCTTAGGGTCTGTTGGCTTGGAGGGGTGCAGATGGTTAAAGACCATTCGAGCTGACGAGGAGCTGCTATCTGCGCTAGTGGAGAGATGGGACCCAGATCGGGGTTCTTTTCAACTTTCGATAAGGGAGCTCACTGTGACTTTGGAGGATGTTTATCGCATCTTCCATGTGCCTATGGAGGGTTTACCTATGAGGATTGGCCATGACAAGAAGGTTGCCCTTAGCCCTATTTTTGGAGATGACTGGGATGTCGACTACGGGAAGGGTGGCATTTCTTACCTTGATCTCTACAAGGCTAAGAAGTTGGGTGCCCTTCTGACTTACCTGATGTACATTCTAGGCAGCATGTTGTTGCCTAACAGCATGGACTCTAGGTTCCCTTGGAACCAAGATTCTATTATTTGGAAGTTGATAGCAAAGCCACATATCTATGCTTGGGCTCCTGTGGTCTTATGTCAATTATATAGTAATATTTATGAGGTGAAGAGGTGAGATTAGAAGGTTCTCATCTATAGCTTGGTGCTCCAGATTTGGGCATGGGAGCACATCAGAGTTGGTCACCCAGAGGGGCTACCCTGTGCTTACGATGGTTCACTTCCTCGTGCTTACCACTGGTTGGTTAGCGAGGAGTCTTCTCCCACTCGCCCTCCTTCTATCGTGGAGACTTATCGAGATAGCCTGAGTGCTTTGACACGTGATGACATCTGCTGGTGACCTTGGAGAGGTCTAACTTGGGAGGATGATGCGGTGCAGCTTCATCGGGTGAGACGAGGTAGATGGATGGTGGGTAGTCATGGGTGAGAGATGGAGTATATCTAGTTCTCATGGGTGATGAGATAGTTTGGCTTAGTGTAGGGGGTCCCATATGCTCCTATGATGTACAAGCGATGGAGAGATGAGCTTAGTCTTCCCTTGACTCTAGATTTTTGGATAGTTGATGATGCAGTGGATGACACTGCAGTGGATGTTCTCGATTTAGATGATGCGGGGACTACTACAGACTATGATGCTTGGTTCGTAGCATAACCTCCTTAGAGGCCAAGCCAAGTGGTGGAGGATGCAATCAGTGGGGATGAGCTTGATACTGGTGAGTAGGCTCCTAGGTGATTGAAGCACCACCGAGGTAGTGGGGGTAGGAGATAGTCTATTATTGGTACACAACAGATAGATGTTGACACTAGAGTTGGCAAAGATAGTGGTGATGAGGGCCATGATGTAGGGCATGATGTGGATGTTGATGTTGGTGATGATGATGATGGAGATGGTCAGGGCTAGGATGCTCCTCCTCACTACATGAAGGAGGAGTGGGGTGTACTTTAGGCTCAGTGGGATAGTCTAGCTGAGGAGGTGACAAAGTTGAAGGGTGAGGTGACTCAGCTTTAGGGTGAGGTGACCCAACTATAGGGTGAGGTGGATGGGCTACGGGGTAGACTGAGTGAGAGTGATGCTATTTCAGCTCAAGATGTAGAGATCATGAGGTTGCAGGGTGAGTTGGATGGACTACGGGCTAGGCCGAGTAGGGTTGATGACTCTACTACCATTGCATCTCTCAGGGCTGAGATAGCCCAATGGGTGACCCACGAGGGTCAGGATTTGGATGCTTCTCAAAGATGAGCACGGTATATGGCATCCCTTGAGGACACTTTGCACCAACACTAGATTCTATTGCCACTTTAGCCTTCTTCTTCTTTTGTGTTAGGTTCCAGTAGGTGGACTGAGTCCAAGCCAGGCAGCTCAAGGTCTCATCGACCCTCTAGCTCACATGCTCCCTCCGGGTCATCAACACATGGGCCTCGTAGGAGTCATGGGGGTGCTAGCTAGTAGCACCTTATCACCTCTTTTTGTAGTTTTATATTTTTGTTTATGAGCCTCAGTGCTCTGATGTATACAACCTACGGGCATTTTGTACTCATGCGATATATATATATACATGGCTTTTATTATGATTATTTTGTTGTGCGCTTTTGTTTTATTGTATGTATGGATGCATATGAGGTGATGTGATATATGATGTAATGGATGATTAATGCTATGTTCTAATGCTGATTTGGTATTTATAGACTCTTGCTTGATCAACATTATCTTATTGTTTAATCAGGGGCATAGATAGATGGTATTGGTATGGATTAATGGTATGTGGTAATGAAAAATGTTATGGTTTTATTGGGTGGATGATCTAAGGTGTTATTACAAAGACTCAAACATCCTAGTGACTTCAAACAAACCCATTTATGTATTTTATAGATCTTCACTATGCAAGGGTTGTCCTAGTTGTTTCAAATTTCTCAAGGACCAACTGTGTGTGCAATTTTTATTCATTTCCCATTATGAGCTAGGTCAAACTAATCAATCGTAGCTTGTGCCAATAAGCTAGCTCATTTGAGAGCGGCCTTAGGTTTGTACAAAAGAAGGTTGCTAATGTAACATATGTGGTACCACGCGTAAGGATACCTCATTGCCAGGCGGGATTCATTCAGCCCATTATTGTAATGAGGATCACCCCATGGTTTTCGAGATACTAAGAGTTCTAGGGATTCAAGCTCCTTTCCCTTATTTTATTGCATTTGATTTTGGGGGATTGCTCATTTTGTGATGGAGCAATGGATTTTATTGCTTACACTTGCTCATTTTGAGGAAGAGCAAGGGGATTTTTATTGCTTTGAGATGTTTTTGAGATTTTTGCTCATTTTGAGGAAGAGCAAAAGGGGGAACTTATTGCTTTGAGATGCTTTTTGGGATACTTGCTCGTTGAGGAAGAGCAAGGGATTTTGCATTTTTTTTTTGGGGATACTTGCTCGCTTTTAGGAAGAGCAAGGGATTTTTCTTCTTTCTTTTTTTTTGGGAATGAAGGTGGAGCTTGTCCTTTTGTCAACTCTGTAGCACTCTAGACCATGCACATAATTAGATGAACAGGGGAAACCTTTCACTTATGGCAATAGCAACCTTTGACTTTGTTATTCCCAAGACTCACAATGTTTTTAATGTGTTTTATTGTGTGTGGTCCAAGAGGAAACTTGATTGACCAGGAATGACCTATTGCATTTAAATATTGTTTGACTTTGAATCAAGTTTGTTCAAAATACTAGGAATGGTTGAGTGATTGAAAATATTGGAAATTGCTTTATGGTTGATGTGGTTTGTGATGTTTGTGATACTTTCGATGCAATATTTCATAAATTAAAAGATACACACAAAATAGCCAGTGGTCACATAATTTTTATTGCTAACAATTATACGGTATCTATCCTACTTTATGTGAGTCCCTTAATTGGCAAAATATTATAGGGAAAGTTGCATATTATTGTGGAGTGATGGATTGTTAAGTGATGTAGGATGCCCCTGATTAAGGCAACAAGACATGGTGGATTAGCGATCATCCAAATTAACCAAATGATCCAATGCAAATAATGGTATAAACAAAATGCCTAAAATGCACGTGTGGAATGCGTGGATGGATTTGTGAGATGCAAAATGAAATATTTTTGATATTTTTGCTTTGTTATTTTTTTAGCCATGTATATGTACATATATATAAATTGTACTATGCATAAAATGCCTTTAGGTGTATTATGTTCAATGGCTCAGGTTCCAATGTTCCTTCCAAGTTGGCAAGTCTATATGTTCCTGGACCCAACTTTTGCTTGACAATGTATGGACCTAACCAATTAGCCATAAATTTATCTCTCAAGTGCGGCAATGCATTGGTGTTTTGTTGATTCTCTTTAAGGATGAGATCTCCCACTTGAAATTCATGAGGATGGAATTTTGTGTTGTAAGCACGTTTGATTCGGTCTTGATATACTCATAGATGTTCCAAGGCATTGATACGCCTTTCATCAAGGAGTGTTAATTGGTCAAGACGTGCTTGTCTAGTTGTGTCGTCATCCATGAATTCTTGCAATGTAACTCGCAAAGAAGGGATCTCGAGCTCAAGAGGCATGATTGCTTTAGCGCCATAGACCAATGAAAAAGGTGTTGCCCCTATTGGCATTTGGATGCTTGTTCGATAAGCCCATAGTGCCAAGGGGAGTTGAGTGTGCCAATCTCTATGATTTTCTTTTACAAGTTTCTTGAGAATGGCTATCACTATCTTGTTGGTCACTTCGGCTTGTCCATTTTCCTGTGGGTAGTAAGGAGTCGAGAAACTGTGTTGGATATTGTATTTGCTGCATAAGGCTCGAACATCCTTGTTCTTAAATGACTTGCCATTGTCTAAAATGATCTTGGAAGGAATCCCAAAATGATAGATAATATGCTAAAGTATAAACTCCGCTATTCGAGGTCCAGTCATAGTGGTCATTGGAATTGCTTCGACCCATTTGGTGAAGTATTCCATGGTAGTTATGATGAATTTATGTTGTCTTGAAGAGGCAGGTGAAATTTTTCCAATCAAATCTAGGCCCCATTGTGAAAAGGGCCAAAGGCTTTGAATGGGTTGTAAAGCTTGTGATGGTACATGAGTCAAATTGGCGTGATGTTGATATTTTTGACATTTCTTGATATATTGACAACAATCACTTTCCATGGTGGGCCAATAATAACCCATGCACAAAATGTGCTTTGCAATGGCCATTCCACTAAAGTGGCCACCACAAGTACCATCATGGGCTTTAGTTATAGCTCGTTGTGCCTCAATGGGATCTAGACATCAAAGTAGGACTCCATCATAGCCACATCTATACAACACGTCCCCCAAGAGAGTAAAATGAGCTGCTTTTTGTTTGAACATTATTTTTGTAGTTCATGTCATTTCTATTGGGAGGGTCCCAGACTTGAGAAAGTCTCTTATCTCATCAAGGTAAGAATTGTAGGGCTCTGCATGGACCAAACAAACACTCTTCTCACCTTCAAACTCTGCTCGTTTGATTGCTGACTTGGACACTGTTGTTATGATAAGCGATTGGACTTCTCCATGTTCATTCTTAGGAATCAAGGATCCCAAAGAAGCCATTGCATCCACAAATTTGTTAGTCAAATGAGGCAAGTTACTAATTTCATACCAATCAAATTTTTCTAGCAATTTCATTGCTACTTTGTGATATTGTTTCAAGACTGGTTCCTTGCATTGGTATTCTCCTTTCACTTGACAAACGACAAGTTGAGAATCACCAAATATGCTTAGTTATTTAATGCCCATAGCTATAGCTGATTGAAGCCCCAAGATTAGGGCTTCGTACTCTACATTGTTATTTGTGCATGGGAAATCAAGTTTGAAAGATAAAGGAATTGGAATTCCTTCGGGTGTGTAAAACATGACTCCAACACCTTGTCCTCTTTCGCACTTTGATCCATCAAAGAACAGTGTCATGTCAATATCATCCTCGGGAGGGACTAGCTCTTCTTGTTCATTGACAAAAAATATCGAATCATCTGGAAGCTCTATAATAAGTGGTTGATCATTTGGTAATGGAGCTTCTGCAAGTTGATCGGCTATCACCTGACCTTTGATGGATTTTTGACTGATGAATTTGAGATCGAATTCCATTAAAAGCATTATCCATTTTGTGGTACGGGTGTTGTTGTATGTGCGAGTCATCATGTATCACAGAGGATTCTCTCTAGCTATGACATAAGTAGTGTTACTTAGCATGTAATGTCTAAGTTTCTTAGTGGCAAAAACCACTGCTAAGCACAACTTTTTGACATAAGCATATCTTGTCTTGTAACTTACCAATGTTCGACTAATGTAATAAATGGCTTGCTCCTTGTGATTTTCATTTTTTTGAGCAAGCATTGTCCCTAGTGCAAAATCTATTACAGAGATATAAAGGTGAAATGGGACTCCTGAATGAGGTGGCATAAGAACTGGTGGTGAAGCCAGATACTTCTTTATGTCATCAAATACCTCTTGACATTCAGTTGTCCAGGAGAATGTCACCCCCTTCTGTAGCAAGTGATTGAAAGGCCTGCATTTATCTAAGAGTTATGCAATGAATCGTCGGATAGATTGAATATTTCCTTGTAAACTATGCAACTCTCTCAGATTTGTTGGAGGTGGCATCTCGATGATGGCCTTGACCTTATCAGGGTCCACTTCAATGCCTCGCTTGGAGATAATGAATCCTAGAATTTTTCCTAATGTGATACCAAATACACACTTCTTAGGATTTAACCTTACCTTATGTTCAAGCAATCGATCAAAGACTTTCTCTAGAACCTCAATATGCTCAAGATGTGTTTTAGATTTGGAAATCAAATCATCCATATAATCCTCAATGATTTTATGCATATAGTCATGGAAGATGTACGTCATGGCACTTTGATACGTAGCTCCTGCATTCTTAAGGCCGAAAGGCATCACCCTGTAACAAAAAGTTCCCCAAGGTGTGGTAAATGTCATCTTGTGTTGGTCCTCAAGATTAATTCAAATTTGATTGTATCTTGAGAAACTATCCATTAATGAAAGCATTTCATGGCCTGCATAGGAGTCTACCAATTGATCGATATTAGGTAGAGGAAAATCATCCTTGGGGTATGCTTTATTTAGATCTCAAAAATCAGTGCATACACGTACCCCCCATTTGGCTTACGAATGGGTACCATGTTTGAGAGCCACTCTGGATAATCAATTGGGACTATGAAATTCATGTCCAATAGTTTTTGTAGCTCTTCCTTGATAATTAATGCTATGGTTGGATGAAGTTTCCTTAATTTTTTCTTGAAAGGCTTAGCATATGGCGCTAAGGTAAGGTTGTGGACCACCAAATTGGGGTCAAGGCTAGGCATGTCTTTGTATGACCATACGAATATGTCTTTCTTTCTTGTCAAGACATCGATCATATGCTCTTTCTCTTCTACGGATAAATATTTTGCAATTTTGATGATTTATGGATTATTCGCATCCTTGCTAAGGTTCACATCGATAGATTCTTTGATAAGCATATGGGAACCTTCCTCAAGATGATGTGGAGTTGGGATGAGGTGGATATCATCCTCCACATGCTCAAATGACTCAGAGGTCTCCCCCTCTACCTTAGTTTGAAAAATTGAAGTAGACAAAGATGAAGATTATTGTGGAATGTAAGCGTTTGAAGCTCATAGTAATTCTTTGAATAGGATAAACTCGATGATGGATGGTGGGGATGAAATCCTATCCATGGTGATAAGGCTAGCATCGACCTAAATCGACTTTGCCAAATTGTACAGGTTACGGAGTGGGGTGAACAAGTCAACATAGATCATATTGACTTGGTGGAAATGAGGTGGTTGTGATTTGAGAAGTGATGGCTCACTCTCTCTAGGTTGCAACTAACCTAAGGTGGATGAATGATAATGTTACGAGAGTGGCCAAGGTGGCGGTGGAAGATCTAGCTCAGGATGCTCATGTTCCTTGTTGAAGTGAAATATGGTGTGATCTATGGGAAACATCTTGATATAACACTCATCTCTCTCGATGGGCTCTTTAGGAACCACATCATCTTGGGGACCATCAAATATTCGAATGATCCAATCTAAGTTTACTTCCATCTATCAAAATTTCCCAAAATATTCATCGGAGATATAATCCTCAAAATCTTCATCGGAGATGTAATCATCTAGAATGTGATCAATCATGAATGTATGCAATACAATCTTTGAAAAGACCTCATGCAAATGAGGTGCAAAGTCAGGGTCCAAGTATTCATCATCGGTATCATCATAATCATCACACTCATTGCTCTCCTCATCCTCTTCTTCATACTCAAGAGTGAGTCATTGAAAGGTATGGTTGAAGGAAGAGTTTGAGGTAGAAGATCTGTATCCTATACTAGAGTGATCATGTGCTTCTCGATATTATTGGAAATCGAACCGAGCCTAGATACAGGTTTTCTAAGTCTGCAGCGCCCTAGGCCCATTGCCAAGCATTGAATGCCCAAAGGAAAGGAATGTCCTCCGTGGCAATCTCCAGTAGGGTTGGTTTCAAAAATAAAAATGGGGGGTTTGAGATAAGGGTTAGGAAGATGCTAAAAGGAATGAAATAATTGAAAGGAATGGGAAATGGCTAAAAGCCAAAAATACGGGGTGATGGATCGGAAGCATGATAGATAGCCTAACTACTTGAACCAACAACAATCAAAACAATAGAATTTTAATAGAAACCAGTATAAAATCTTTAGAACTACGTAAACTCCAGCAAGTATTCCAGGGACTAGTCCTCTATTGATAGTGAAATCCAGAAAATAGAATTAAACTGTGCGATAAAGAGACTAATTTAATAGAAATTACAGAATAGAAGTCATACACAGGGATAGAAAACTCAAAACCGGAGCCAGAAGCCTTTATTTCGAAAGCATATTTCAAAGTACAAAGTTGCTTCTCTAGCAGAAGTTATCCATCCTTGGTTACAGAGAAGAAGCCAACTTTTATAGAAGAATTCTGCCGCTTAGAACATTAATGCCCAACCACTCCCGTGATAGGAAGACTTGATCTCAATGATGACTTGAAACAATCAATTTGGGCTTTTTAGGATAACTGAGCATTGAAGACAGAAGGTTCCAGCAATGACTTGAAATAGTCAATTCAAATTTATAGAATGCAACTTGGAGTCGGTTCAAACTATCCATGGTAGATTTGCAATAGCTTCTCTTAGTCACTTGTTCGAGGAGTTCGCTCTACTAGTGGAGTGCTTGGGAGAGGCGCTCCACTAGTGGAGCGCTTTACATTTTGACCAAATTGACCCTTTCTGCCTTGGTTGCTCTTACATTTCTTGCTTTGGAGAGGCGCTCCAGCTGTGGAGTGCTTTTGAAGAGGCGCTCCACCTATGGAGCACTTTTGAAGGGGTGCTCCACCTATGGAGTGCTTTTGAAGGGGCGCTCCACCTATGGAGTAATTTTTGAAGAGGTGCTCCACCTATGGAGCACTTTGAGATTTGACCATTTGACTTTTACACTTAGCCTTTATACTTGGTGCCTTTTTCATTATCTTTATGCTTTGCGTTCCTTTTCCCCTCAAGCACTCCCTAGGTGGAGCGCTTTGGAGAGGCACTCCCTGGGTGGAGCGCTCTGCCCTTTGACCACATTGAATTTTACACTTAGCCTCTTTTACACTTGTTTTTGCTATTTTTAGAATGTCGCTCCATGGGTGGAGCGCTTTGGGAGTTCGCTCCAGGAGAGGAGCGCCTGCAACTCTGACTATGTTTAGATTTTCATACTTAGTCATATTTGCCCTTTTATATTCCCTTTTGGCCTCCCGCTCCCATTGCTGGAGCGATTTTACAATTTAGCATAAAAACGTACTCAAGTGTCTAAGTGCTGGAAATTACAGCCATATGTGCAGATAAGAAAAGAGAGGATTTAAAGACAAAAATAAGGAAGCGAAACCATCAAAAAAATGCCCATGCTAAAACATTCACAATTTTGCATGCAACATAACAGGGAAAAGTACAGAAAATGTAGAAAAGTACAACAAAGATGAGGAACCACATAAAGCAACAAAGTACAATTTTAAACTAAACGAGACAACCGACGAAAGCACAACAACATAACCACATCTTAACCATTTTTCTATGGAAAAAGAGAAGTTTTTACAATGAATGGTCTCAAAACTATATACAATATGAATTTCAACAAGGTGTGGCAAAATTGGCAACACATCTGGTGGCTCGTGGGGCATTGAGCCTACCTCAATGTGAAGATCCCAGTCTTTATCCTTGGGCAGTAGAGTCCTCCTTACTCTTAGAGCCTTCGGACTGCTCCTCTGATTTTTCCTCAATGCTACTGGATTCTTTATCTTCTTCTTCTTCTCTATCTTTTGATTCTTTGTCTGTCTCTTCTTCCTATTCATCCGTCTCTCTAGCCTTTGAATCTGTGTCACTATCTATTTCATTTTCTTCATCCTGCTTGGGTGGTTGAGGGAGATATTGGTCCAATGACTTGTTGAAGACATGCTTGTACACCGTGAAAGCATCAACCCAATGTTCCAAAGGGAAAGTCAACTACTTCTAAAGCTCCTGGATTAGGCAACGATATGTTTCGATGCGCTCAACCTCAACAAATTCTAGTATTCTATCAAACTCTTTCAAGCAAGATTGAATTTGGGCATATTTGGCCATGAGAAGGATTATCTGAGCATCAAAACTCGAGGCTTCCAAAGCGTCGACATCTAAGGCATTATCAATGAAGGTGGCCCACATAGGCTCCAACTCCTGAACTGATGGAATGGGCCCCTCAGGGTCGGTGAAACCCGGGACGCCGATCTTGACAAGAGCATCAAAGTATCATAGTGAAATGTCTCACTCTTGCATAAGGGAATCCGAGAGCAGGCGAGATTTTTTGGCCAGCTCGACCTTTGTGAAGAAGTAATGCAGAGTTGTTTTTGCCATTGCCAATGACCAAGCCAGATCGCTCATAGGGGTAAGGCGGATAGGCACATCTTCTATTTTTCTAAGTTGGGTGGCCAAATCCAACCAATAGTTAACGTCTACTTGAGCGGATTCTAGGATAGGACTACCAACAACAACTGCCTCGTGTGCTTCCCTAAAGAATACCAAGAATATAATTTCTTTCACCACTCTTGCTAGGAAATATCGTAGAAGTCTAGGCATGTCTCATTGATGTGCTCCTTAAAGAAAGGAAATGGTTGCTCTGTTCTTTCTAATAACTTAGACTGTAACTCATTTCTTTGGATAGTGAGTGCCTGTATCTATTGGTTTTCCTAGATGCGTGCCCTCACATGGTTGTCGCATAGCTTGGATGCTTCATTATTTTCATCTTCAAGCAACTGAACCCGTTCCTTCAACTGCTCGATCTCAGACTCCAACGCCTCAACCCATTTCTTTGACTCAGACTATAGGGCTTCAATCTGCCTTCTCACCATTGCTAGGGCCTCCTCGAGTTCATCATTTTTGGACTACACTCGAAAGAAGTGGTCCTTGTAATACTTACCATGAGCATAAATGGAGCCCATGCCAACTTGGACATCCCCCATATTTTACGTTGTGTTCATCCTGGCCACGTCTTCTTCAGTATGGTGAAAAGCATAATCAACTAGGGTCATTTCCCCCAAGGGCTTCTGGACTAGCGATATTTTTCAATGGTATGTAGCTTCATTGTCTTTGGATCGATAATGCAAGCCTTACGAGTCTATGCCAAAGCCTGCACCTCTCTCTTTCTATGGTCCCTCAAATAGTGCATCGTATTCATGCGCACCTTGCGAATGCTCTATGCGGTAGCAAGTTGCTGAGTCATTTCTAGCTCAGACTCCAATGGCTCTTGAATACCTATTCCAAGGACTGGCATGAAGGGAAGAAGTGGGAGAGGGGGCTCAAAATCGTACATTGCATGGGAAGCCAAAGGGGAAGTGACTGCGCTAACCCTCAAAGGTGTTTGGGTCACCACTGTGGAAATGGTCGGCTGGGGCATTGAGAAACCAACGAAAGGAGGTGTGATGAAAAGTGTATTCAGCTCTCTAGTGGCAAAGATGTCTGCAATGGGGATCTTTAAAATAGAAAAAGGAAAACTGAACGAGGTAGAGACTGAGAATGCATTAGGGTTTCTTATGAAGGATGCAAACATTGTAGATGAAGGTACAGACAATATAAAAAATTCTGGGAAAATTAAACAACTTGGGAAGGTGGACTGGGGCAATGGAGGTGTACCTAATATGGGGGCTACTGAGATTGACATTGCCACATATATTTCAGGTGTCGAGCAAACAGACATCGGGGCTATAGAAACTGATAGTGTAGATGGGGAAGAAGAAAAAGGAAGAGATGAATGCGTACCTTGGGGCTCCGTGATCAAAGGAGTCATGGGAGATACGTGTTGTGCTTGTGCTTCTCCTTTTCCTTCTATATCTGGCGCATCCATACTGATGCGTTCTACATCTCCATCCTTCTGCTCCTCATGCATGTTGATGCGCTCTACGTCTCCACCCCTTTGTTCCTCAGCCTGTGTTGCCACAACCATTCCGGTAGAGCTCACCAGAAGGGTCTGAGTCATCGCTTGAATGACTGTCCCAAAAGGCTTGTGGGTACTGGTGTGCGGATTCTTTGTGGCTTGCTACAAGAGAGGCATCTTAGCCTTTCTTTTCGAGGAGGTGCTCATCTTCTGATGAGGCAATGGCCTCTTCTCTTCACTAAATAATGGGGTCCCCAGGATGGCTTTGCCCTTGCCTTGTGCTTCGTGTCTTGGGTGTGCCAAGTCATCCACTTCATCAGGATTGCGTCCGCCATGGGGAACAATATCAGCAAATGAAAGAGGTTGATAAGTATTTATGTTCTCATCGTAAAACACTAAGAACTTGTCATCAATCCCCAGTGGGTTGTCCGAGGATACTTTGTCATTGTGGACCCTCATGATCCACCACTATTGGATTTTATTGTCAGACCACTGTGGATGTCTGACCTTCATCTTGGCTAAGACAGACCTGGACAGTCTCTGCTCCTGATTGACAGTCGGGTTATACTCAGTCTCCATGGTGTAAAAATCTAGCCAAGGAGGCAAAGGCCTCATTTCGTCCATGTGCCACTCTAGCTCGAGGCCCAATGGATTATTACGTTGCCTCTCCATGTCGTAATTAGGGCAAGAATGAAAAGATTTCACCCCAAGGTTTTTCTAGATGATGCCAAGTGGGTCCCATCTCTAGTGGTGGGGAAGCTCAATCAACCCGTAATCCAAAAGCGTCACTGTAAGAACAATGTTCTGACCACACTGTGTTATCTTAACATCTCCAAACTCGAAAGGAGTAGAAACTATAACTTTCCTACCCTGACCTTTCCCATACTCCTCATTGGTGTAGTCAAGCTGTCGGGCGACTTCCAGGGAAAACAAATAGGGCGTGGCATAATAGGGTAACAAAAAAGGCTTTTTTGTAAACCCGTAGATTTTGATAACTAGGCCCTGGGTGAGGAGAAAGGTATCTCCCAATCGCTCATCTACCACCTTGTCCCTCAACTCCATTGGAACTCATTCACACTGGCCATATATCATCTCCAGCGCTGGCCCAAGGAAAACCTGGTTGAAGATATAGTATGATTCATTTCTGGACAAGTTGTTTGTCCAGAGATAAACTGGCAAAGCTTTGCCCTCCTCATCCATTTGATTTTTCGTTATATAATGAAACTTCTCATGCATATGCCAAAAGAAAAACCAGACCAATAAGGAAGAGAGTCTAAACTGGTCAGCCTTAGGGCCTTGAACATAGGCCAAACATGCGTGCAACTACCACGCCACAAACTTCGCCCAATCATAAAAAATTAGAATAGTGTTTGACCTTACTTTGGAAGGGAAATAGATTTCATTCTCAAGTATGGCCTACGCCATTGAGACTTTCCAGTCAGAGACCCACTCATCTGTTGGAAGCCCCATTACCCACGCCAGAATGGAGTAGATGTCACGATGGGCGAATTCCGCCAAGGGCTTTGAAAGTTGGGGAAATTCGTCAGATGATGTCGCACCTCCTAGCTGATCCTTTATGAAACGGTGCATTTTTGATGTCGACTGATATCTGGCGCCCTCTTCATTAGTGTGGATTCTCCTCGGAATAAACTTGGATGAGTGCTTTCTCCCACAAGCGAAAGCATCCCGGACAACATCAGTTGTGATAGCGAATAATGTGTCCGCCTTGGCATTCCGCACCATCCTCGATTGGGCATCGTAGAAACTTGATACAACCTTTATAAATTTTGGATAGTGATGCACATGCATGCACATGTAAACATACATGTACGAATGGTAGACAACAACCAGTAGGTTATCGATCGGGTCCCCCCTATATGCCTTCTCGATATCTTGGCCCAATTACTCCATATCCTTGTTTGTGACCAAGAAACCATGGTATAAAAAGAGAGTATGTTGTGGAGTTTTCAAATCTACTAGTTTTATCTCTCACTTTCGTAGCTTATTCGACTTCTTTGTGTCGAATGCTCCTGCAGGTGCCACTTCTTCCTTGGGAACCTTCTCTCTCTGCGCCTTCTCTCTGGGTGCCTTCTCAGTTTCTTTACTCCTTTTACCCATGGCTGCTGGATGTATTAAAAAAACTCACATTCTAAATAGATTGGCTCTCTATATGAATGCAAGACACTAGGGCAGAGGAGAAATCAAAATGCTACAGATGATTTAAAATTTTTCTAATAAACTCACCACCTTATAGTATCATCTTTTAATCCACCACCTTTAATGTAGGGTACTTGAAGTTAATGTCGATGGAGGATGTGTGTATCGCCCAAATTTTTTGCACCCTTACCTTCAGGCTAAAGGATCCATACCCGAAAGGGGGGTGAGAAAAGGATGGAACAATACCTCGGACGGAGAGGCCCTTTGAAGGTCGCGCCTCTCGGGGGAGGGGTATAAAGGTGAATTTTTGACGGATGGTGGGGTTCACCAGGAAACTTTGAGTGGCAGTTTCCACGCCTAGGTTGAGAATGGGTTTGATTTGTTCATTTTATGTTCAATCATTCAGATTCCTAGGTTGGCCAAAATGAAGCTAAGCTATTCTATATGAAGATTCTGATTTATATGAAGACAACAGACATAAATGAATCCTAATGTGATTGAATACAGAGAATATATAAAATGGAGAAGAGTACACCTGATTTTTGATGTCTGATGAAGATTCTGAAGCTTGTAGGAGTCCAGATCATCCCGGATATGACAGGATCATCTGTAATTGTACAGAATCATCCCAAATCATAGGAGATCATCCGAGATCACCCAAGATCGTCAACGACCTGACGAATTCATCAGGCGAATTCGTCAGAAACCTGCAATCAAGAAAATAGACACCAAAAACCAAAAATACAATTGCAAGAATGATGCAAAATGATAGAAATAAGAGTATAGATGTTTGAATGATAAATCCAGATATCAAATTAAATGAGATGCACTATTTTGGAAACTTATTTTGAATTTTATCATGCAATTATGCTAAATGAGGTGAACTCCAAGATGCAAAACAGAAGTAAATTAATCTAATGCACCAATAAATAAGGAAAATGAGATAGAGAATGCAAACTCAGGGCTCTGATTGCCCCCAAGCTGAATTGCAGACCAGATCATCTGTAATCGTACAAGATCATCGTCGATCTTGACAGGATCGTCTAAAATTGTAGTTGAATCGCCTGCGACGATCCGAGCTACCTCCGGCTGAAACACAGTGAAATCCTGCAACAAAACTTGAAAACACAAGTGCAAATGATGGGAGATCACAACAAAAACTAAAATTGCAGGGAAATAATCAGCCAAGCAGCCAGGTAGGGAGTCAGGGGGATAAACTGGGAAAATCCCAGTTTATATAGGATTAGGGGGAGGTTAGGAGGTTGGGGATCATCCCAATCTGGGAGATCCCCAACGTGGGAATCTCCAACCGCGCAGACACGCTTCTGCCCAAGTTGGAGAGGTCGTTGGAACATAAGCTAATTGCAAAAATTTGGTTTTGGGACGAAATCGTCTGGACGTTCTGTTCCAGACGAATTCGTCCGATTTGGGATGATATCGTCAGATCGACGACGATATCGTCCAACGGTCACAACAACCTCTAAAAATGGCACAAAAAATGAGGTAAGCGGTTAACGGGCGATTTCGGGGTTAAAATTCAAATTTCTACTTTTTACTGATGGTTTAACTGTGCCAATTTTAGGGTGCTACATTTTGCCCCCTCTTTAGCGAATTTTCCAAAAAAAATGCGTTAAAGACGAGTTCTTCATGCTTTACGAGAAAGCAAAAATTTATTCCATTTTTTAGACGACGATTCTAGGTCGAATCGTATGACTGTTTGCTATGGTGCCCCCTCCGAGTTTTTACCCAAATCGAACGTTTGAGGTAAAAGCACGAAAAAGCAAAAATTAAAAAAATGTCGTTTTGAATAAAAATAAGAAAAATAGGGTAAAACCCTAATTCATTTTTACTGTTCACTTTCGCTGTTTCAGAGCTCTACAGGCGAAATGGTGGAAACGACGCACAGATCGACAGAGATCCGACGCGGGTTGCGGGTAAGGATCTAAACCTAGTTTACTGTGTTTTTAACTTGATTTACTTGATTTTTGACTTGAATTTTAAGTGTTTTTGGGCGTCGCGGCCGTTTTTAGGCCGTCGACGAAATCGTCTCTATATTGTCGATTTCGTCTAGGGACGAAATCGAAGAAATAGGGGCGATCCCGTCCAATAAGGGGCGATCCCCAAATTGAAGAACGGAGACGATTTCGTCCTATTAAGGATGATTTTATCTAAATTTGGTACGATATCGTCCAATAATGGGCGATATCAACTTTTATGGGATGATTTGATTTTAATTGATTTTTTTTTAATGATTATGTACTAATGATTTTTGTTGTTTTATTGCTTATTTTGCAGAGGGGATTGCTAAAGAGTCGGGAGTGGAAATACGGAGGTCTAAGAGACGATTTGGCCATGCTCGATCAGGCCGAGCGAGATAGATTGGCAGAGGTAGGACTGCAGCATGTGGCAGAGATGCCACAAATTCCTACAGACATGGGGCTACTGACAGCCCTAGCAGAGAGATGGTATCCGGAGTCGTCCTGCTTTCGACTACCGATAGGGGAGATGACTCCCACTCTAGAGGATGTATGGAGGATCTTGAGGATCCCCATACATGGTCGATTCATGACCCCTTCGGCCAATCAGGGCCACGCTATGATGAGATTGTGCGAGGACCCGAGCTTCATCCTGGAGAAGGGCGGAGTGAACATCGAGGCTTTGAGGTGGATGCCTAGGGCATCTCGGTTGACCCAGGTTTTGGCAGGGGTGGTGGGTGGCCTTCTTCTATGCCACCAGAGTGGATGCAGATTACCGTGGCTACTTTCAGATGTGGTCTGTGACATGAGAGACCACGGATACAGGTTTGCTTGGGGCAGCTTTGTACTGTGCCGCTTGTATAGGATCCTTTACGGGGTCGTATACAAGGGGGGTCGATGTCTGGTGCTGACATCGCTTCTACAGGTTTGGTGTTGGGAGCACATTGTGGTGCGGAGGCCGGTAGGGCTTCCACTGATAGGAGTTGACCGGGAGAGACCCCGAGTTTTCTATTGGTGGCTCTAGAGAGGGTCACAACGGTGGATAGATCTGTCGATGTCCCGGAGGTTGTTGGATGACCTCACCCCAGATCGGATCACCTGGAGACCATGGAGAGAGCATCCAGGGTGGGTAGAGGATGGACAGGAGTTGGCTCGCATCAGGCGAGTCATATGGTTGAGGACAGAGCGGGGAGAGGTAGAGCTCCACCGCTACGACCAAGTTTTGAGGTAGTTCGGTCTACAGCAGGGGATCCCTACTCTTAGGGATTATGAGTACTCCCGGACTATGTGGGATAGTACCACACTGAGCGGGGCTCCAGACATGCAGTGGTTCTGGAGTCAGGATGCTGATGATGCCCCCATTCAGCCAGTGGATGGGGATGATGCGGGGATAGCAGACGGATATGATGCCTGGTATGCAGGCATCCGCCCTCCTCGGATGATGAGGGCATAGGGTCCGATGCACGCTGTAGTGCAATGGATGGAGAGGTGGTGCCAGGCTACCATCGATGCAGCGAGGGGTCACGAAGGGAGGGATCAGTGATGGCCTCCTCAGGAGAGACGTCGGAGAGTACCACAGGCTCTGGAGAGACAACAACCAGAGAGGAGGGAGGAGAGGAGAGAGGAGAGGAGAGAAAGACTCCCTCCTCAGTAGAGGGATAGGCCACCATCGCTCGATAGGGGCAAGGGTGTCGAGGTGGGGGAGAGCAGCGAGATGGTAGCTCTTCGGGCGGAGAATGCCCGCCTACGAGCTCAGGTGCAGACTCTACAGGATGAGGCTACATGGCTCAGGGCTCGGAGCGGAGGGGCGAGCATTCTGGAGCTGGCACGGTCGGTTGCTCAGACCACGTTCTATCAGGGAGTGTACTACCAGCTGGTTCTAGAGGGCCAGAGGATACAGTTGCCAGTCGACATTACGGAGCCGATCAGGATGGGGTCATCGAGGACATCATCATGATCGACATCGAGGACCCACGATACAGGATGGGCTTCGATGGGACCACCTCCTCCACCTCAGGGTGGGAGAGGAGATGAGGCTGAGAGCTCGAGGTCTTCTCGAGACTAGATGCACATTGTACATAGACTATTTTTGAGATGATTGAGTATGCCAGGGTATAGATTGTGGCATACCAATCCGTTTTGATATGATGTATATACTTCTTGATATATATATGATGTTCTTTTTGTGATATGACTTGTGCATATGTTTTATGATGCTTTAATATTTTAATTGTTGATTGACTATTCATGTAATTATGTCGTTGAAAATATTATAATTTTATGTCATGCTATAAAATTAAATGAAATAATCTGATGTAAACAAACTGGTTGTTGTGGTGTGTTTTGATGAAAATAAAGTGACTTCTAACAATAATTTCAAAGGACATTGTCGTTGTTACATGACCATTTCATGGAGTCGCCGCTCGCTAGGTCATCAAGCTAATCCCGGTATGAGAGAAATATTGCTAAAAGTAAAAGGGTGCTTAAGAGACTTTCTTAAGACTTTGTGTTGTGATGATGAAAAATGATGATAGTGATGATTTGTTTTCAGATTTCCATGAAAATATTATGCATGAAATATTAAAAATATGATTTTTGCTAGGCATAAAATTCCTAAGTATGATAGAAATTTGAACAATTCCCTAGGAATTATACCATCGTCGCAAAAAAAATGAATGTTGACATAATGAAATGAAATAGGAAAGTTTTCATTCTTTTTAAAGCACAATTGTGTAACATAATGATTTAAGCCATATGCTTTTATGGATTAAATAAATGGGAAATAAAATTAGAACGATGGTTTGCGCTAGGCATAGAATTTTAGGTATAGACTTATACCATCATCGCGAAATCCAAAGAAGAAATTGATATAATAGTTTTATTGCATAGTTGATTTTTGATTTTGAGATAAACAAAAAATATAAAAATGAGGACTTGCACTAGGCATAAAATTCCAATTTAGGTTTAGGAACTATACCATCATCGCGAAAGTCAAAAATATATAAATGTGACTTTATTGCTAGATTTTTGAACATGTTTTGCAAGAAAATTTTGGATTTTTGAAAAAAATGTATTTAATTGATTTTACGCTAAGCAGATATTCTCAAGTAAGAAAGTCAAATTATTCCAGAAGATTTGAATAAATATTTTAAATTATCTCAAAGACAAAATTTAGATTTATAAGGAACCCCGTGTGCATACGTGAGTTCATTGCCGATCTTGATCTATCATAATGATACAAAATCTCTCAAACACAAATGTGTGTGCAATTGTAATGTTCATTTACCGATTTTGAGCAAGATAATTTGATACAAGTAATTTGAATTAACCAAATGAGTGTTCGTTGACCATGATTTATATGCATGTAACCGTACCAGACTACTATGTAAGTCGGGTCATCAAGAGCTAGCTGATCCATAAGCGGACATAGGTCTGTACAAAAGAAGGTCGCTAATGTGACAGACATATCACCACGCTAGGAGTTACCCAATGTCAAGCAAGTTGGGCACAAATCACCTGTTATGGGGTTTACCTCACAGTTTTCGAATAATTGAGAATTCCAGGGATTCAAGCTTCACACTTCCTTCTTTCAAAGGGGGGGGATTTATTGCTTTTTGCTTTTTCTTTTCTTTTCTTTTTTGTATTTTTTTTTTTTTTTGCTTGACACTGAGATAATGCTGAAATATTGCTGAGATGGTACAAAATGATATTGAAATAATGCTTCTGAATAATTTCTCTTTTTCTCATGATTTTTCTTGATTTTCTTTTTCTTTTTCTTTTTCTTCCTATACTAGGGATACTTGCTCGGATTGGCTGTAGAGCAAGGGATTTTTATTCTGGGCAGGGGTGAGCTTGTCCTTTTGTCAATTCTCAAAGATTCTAGACCATGTGCATGATAGGATAGCAGGGGAAACTTTTCGCTCAAGAGACCACTTCTACTGTGTAGCATCGTTTTGAATTTGCAATGAAATCATTTTAATGTGAAAAGGTGTACTTGGTTCAAGTAAATAACAAGATCAGTTCTCTATGCTCAAAACTTTATTTAATTCAACTGTGGACTTCGATATAAGAGAGATTAATAATCATACCAAATAAGATCAAGATATTTATTCATGTGAGTGTGAAAGTGAGGGATTCCAGGATAAATGCTAATTTATCCAAAATAACTGAAAATATAACTGCAATACTTCAAGAATTGACAGGTGCAAAATAGAAGATGTTTTTGAGGATTTTGATGATTTTGATTTTTTTTTTTTACAGTGAAAAACCCCTTACGGGGCCGCCTTAGTATGAGAGACCACGAACAGGGGGTCCTATACCATCAAAGTCACCCGAGAGTCACACCCAGCCCTGCTCGCACCAACATTATCAATTGGATTTTGGGTACCCAATTCAGCTTTTTGGTAGGGTGGAGATTCGAACCTGGGACCTCCCTTGGAGGATTGCCCTCTCCTCTCCAACTCACCTACAACACCTGGGTGATATTTTGATTTTAATTTATGAATTGAGAGAATACATAATATTACTATTTTTGAAATTTTTATATGAATTACTAATATGAGACAATATGTATAATATATACAGCGACGGAATTACCAGATTTATGCATAATAGCTCTTAAGATTCATAATTTTCATAGGTTATTTAAGATATTTACCATCTAAGGTAGCTAATATGTATGCCCCCGATCCAAATTTAGCAGTGATAATATATGGCCCAAGCCAGTTAGGCTTGAATTTGCCTTTAAGGTCTTTAGTTGCATTAGTATTTTTTTGATTTTCTTTTAAAATGAGGTCGCTGATCTCAAAGGATCGATTATGAATTTTCTTGAGATATGCTCATTTGAGCTTGTTTTGGCAGGCACGAAGATGCTCCAAAGAATTAATGCACTTCTCATCTAGGAGTTCTAGCTAACTAAATATACCATCACGATATTCATCTCCTACTTCAGTATCTTGAAGTAGCAGAGCCAAAGAAGGAACTTCTAGTTCAAAGGAAAAAACAGCTTCAATGCCATAAACCAAAACAAAAGGTGAAGTGCCCGTGGGAGTACGAATGCTAGTTCGATAAGCCCATAAAGAAGGATATAATTGAATGTGCCAATCATGACTAGATTTATTGACCAGTCTCTTGAGGATTTTAATTAATGTTTTATTAGATGCTTCTGCTTGGCCATTACCCTAAGGATAATAGGGAGTGGACCTATTGGTCATCAAATCTGCCTAGGTAAGGGTTTTGGGTAAATGTATGCACCCTAGACCTGGACCAACATTGAAAGGCCGAAGGGAAGAGATGCCCCTCGTGCCAATCTCCGGAGAAAGGCCGGCTCCTATGCTAAACTACTTGGGTGTTTTGAAGACAAGAGTGCAGGAAAGAGATAAAAGGGATAAGGGTTAGAGAAATAAATAAAAAGGGTAAGGGAAGAGAGATTGGTGATTTCAGGTGGGAGAGAATAGGAAGCACGATCGCTAACAGACAACTTGAATAGCAGCAAGGAACACCAAGAGTAAAATGAAAGAAACGTAGTATCAACCTTCCTATGTATCCTCCCGAACGAGTTTCAGGGTACTGTCCCCGATCGCACACCGGACGCAGAGTTCAGCATCTCAGTCTACAAACGAAGAGAGACAAAAGAATCAAGCAAGGCAGGCAACATAAAAGAAAGTCAATAGGATGTTTTTCAACTCCTATGTATCCTTCAGAACGAGTTTCAGGACACTGTCCCCGATCGCACACCGGACGTAGAGTTCAACATCCAACATACAAACAAGGAGAGATAGAAGAATCAAGCACAGAAGGCAGCATAAAAGAGAAGAATTGAGCTCAAAGTCTCTTAGTATTAATCGCAGGACATCAAGTTACAATAGCTTTCTAGCAGATAGTTCCCCCCACTTTTCCATTACAATACTTGGGTTTTTATAGAGGACCCGACCCTCTGAGTCATTATCACAAAATCGGTGAAGTGCATCCTCGAGCTTCGAGAAGTCGGCTCCTCGCGGTTGTTGCGACTGATCTCTCAAATCGGCTACTAAAAATAGCAACTGCAACCGGGTCCATCGGGGAAATAGGCATTCAATGGGCCGCCTGAACTGTCCTTAGTTTCTGGGTGCAATACTCGAGTAGCCACCATGCTTGACGGGTTCTCCTTCTTGGACTGGTACTTCAGGTCCAATTGCCCAAAATGATCGACGAACTTGTCGGGCAAGGAAAAATGCATTTATGAAGCAACTGACCACCTCGGGAAAGTACCCGGCTTGAAGTGCGTGCCTTGGAAGCGCTTCGCTGGATCTCTTCTTGCAATTCTGCTTCGCGGTGGGTTTGGGCCGAAGCAGATCCTTCCTCTGGGTTTGGTACTTCGGATAGTTGAGCTTCGCGGCACAACTTCGGGAGGTTTGAGTGCCGAAGTAGATCTCTTTTGGTGGGGCCCTTCATGCTCTACTACTTCGCTGGTTGAATTACTTCGCCTATGCCTCAAGGAAATGCTTCGTCGTGATCTTTCTTTGAAACTATGGTTCGGGAGGCTTGCGGCCGAAGCAGAAATGGTTCGCAAGTGGAGGGGCCCGAGGTGGGTATTTCGGTGACTTTCTGGCGAAGCATTTTCAATGTTTGCTTCGAGATCTGCTTCGCAAGTTTTTGGGCCGAAGTAGCCTTTGGAAATGCTTCGGGTCCGAAGTAGTTCTTCTGCCTTAGCGACTTTGGAATTTGATTTTTGGGCCTTCCTTCTTTGGGCGGAGTTGTCATTTGAATATCTCTTCGCTAGGTTCCCACCCGAAGTAGTTTTGGAAATGCTTCGGGTGCGAAGATTTTCTTGGCGCTTTCCTCGTGTTTTTCTTCGGCAAAACTGCTTCGCTGATTTTCCACCCGAAGTAACCTTTTGAAATGCCTCGGGCCCGAAGTTCTTTTCATTTTATTCTTCCTCCCCTCAGTGAAGCTATCCTAGCTGCGAAGCTCTTTCTATCTTCTTTGGTGTACAAGGGGAATGGCTAGGAAAACCAAAATTGCTATAACTTACATACATTTTAAAAGGTAATAATTAATATCATACAAAATTTTTGCTATTCTTCTACCCCTTGTATAATGTGACAAAAAGTGTCAACATTCTTGGCGGCTCACGGGGTGACGAGCTCGCCTCGACAAAAGAACCCTTTAGCCCTGATCCATTGGGCTGCTGAGTCACTGATCCCCCTTAGACCCTTCTCCTTTTTCTGTCTCCTAGGGTGCTTCTGCGGTTTGCCCTTCCTCTGCCTCTGCTCTTCCTTCTGATTCCTCTTCCTCTTCTTCCTGCGCGGCTTCCTCTGGCATGGCCTCTTGCTGCGGTGATGGTTCAAGGCGATCCCGGATACGTTTCATCGTTCGTCGGACATGAGCCCAGGCACCCTTCCGAAAAGGCTCCTGATCTTGCAATGCCTTTACTAGAACGTGAAACCGATCAATTTGCCCGATGTCAGCATGTTTGGCCCTGATGAATAGATCATTTAGGCATGCTACCATCTTGCAGTGTCTCAAGATGAAGTCGGTTATCTGCCCCTCTGAGATCGGCTCCGCCCACCTGTCTATTTCTGAGACATCGCTCTCGAACTGAAGCCAGACTGGTTTGAGCTCGTCTTTAGTCAGAAGATTTTCGTCATCGTCTGTGAAACTCGGGAAACCCAAGGAAGAAAGGTCCTAAAAATAATTCATTGAGGCGCGCTGCTCATTGTCAAAAATGTCCTGGAGGCTTCTAGCTTTCTGAGCTTTTCGCACCTTGGAGAAGAAGGCGCGAACCGTGGCCTGGGCCGTGGACCAGTCCCTAGCTGTCCGGGTCATTGCAGTGACCTGCAGGTCCTGATATCTAGCATTCTGGACGTCAAAGGCCAACTTGAGCCGGCTCCTGGCTTTCTGCGTGACTTCATCAATAACCGGCCCTCCCTCGACAATAGCACGTTGGGCTTCGGTGACGTAGGTCAATATGGAAAGGGCGTTGGAACATCGAGACCTAAAATTCTTAAGCAGATGCACGCGAATCTCCTTAATCCTGCTCCTGTCGAACATCGATAGGTCTTCCTTCTCGTACAACTGAGCTTGCATTTGCGTGACTTTGCCTTCAAGCTCTTTGGCCTTTAAATCATTTTCGGCCCGTCTCTGCGCTTGATTCTCCTCTGTACACTGGAGCTGTAGAATTTGCTGCTTTAGAGCACGTGCTTCCTTTTTCATTGTTTTGCACTGCTCCTCGGCTTCTGCCAACTTGGAGCGAACCCTTGCCAGATCTTCCTCTAGTTTGACATTGGCGGTTTCTGCCTCCAACCTGCACTGGTTAGCAATGGTAGCATGCGCTCTAAAGGTCTCGATTCGGACATGCATGGATGCCGATTCGTTATCCACATTCAGATGCACCAGGTCCTTAGGTGTTTCCTGGTAATCATAGTCTACTGGAGTCATTTCATCCAGAGGCTTCTGTACCTTAGGGACCTTCTTGATTTTGTGCATCTTCCCGGCTTTTAGATCAAACACGGCGTATTTTTCAACCTGAGCCATCGCGCGCCCTCTTCTTTTCCTCGCCTCCTTTAGTATTTTGTCGGTATTTTGCCGGGCTCGGAGCAGCTTCTCGGCAAGGGGGCGTTCCTTGATCAAGGACATCTCTGACTCGAATAAGGCTGGATCTCCAGCCGAAGGAGTGAACAAATATAGGGAATGGATGGGGGATGCCTCGCCAGAAGGTTCGACGGTGGGTGTGGCGGGCATTTCAGCGATGGGGGCCACATCGTGAGAAGTGGGACTCGACGTCGAAGTAGCATCCCCGCCTCTACTAACGACCAAGGGAATGGCAGCATGAGTAGGTGAAGTAGGATCGATGGACTTGTCCCTGCCGGGATTGTGGGATGGACTTGGACTAGCCATGGGTGACGCGTGAGGGGATGAGTGGCCCTACAGGGGAGACTGATGGGAACCTTCGGCCGTGGCCATAGTGGACATGGGTGAGTCCTGAGCAAAGGGTGGAGAATGCGTACCTGAGTGCCCTCCTGGAAAAGCGGCTGTAGTGACTTCAAGTGCAGCCGTCTCCTGTTCTTTCTCTACCTCGACATTTTCAACCTCCATGGTTTTTGCCTCAGCGTCCCCTTCGGATTGGAGGAGTTCCTCCACATTGATGACATTGATATCCGGGATGGTTTTGGCGCTTGGTGGCGCTACGCCTTCAATGTTTGTTTTGGACGGACCTGGTGTAGGTCGTCCAGTGGAGGCACTCTAAAAACCTGTACGGGGTCGCTTCGGATAGTTCGGGGGCACTGGGCCTTGTTCTGGCCTCTTTCTTTTTGTTTTCACCAGTGGTTGTTCTGACTCTTCGAAACTCGTGTCTTGGCCTCCCACAGGTACCTGAGGTGGTTTACGTGGTGTGGCTTTGGCCTTCTTCTCCTTCTTCGGCCTCGAAGTCTTATTTTCTCTTCTTGGGCTTTCGCCCGAACCTGGGATAGCTGGAGGAATGAGGTCGGCGAAGGACAGGGGCTTCCATGTCCCGGCATTGGCCTCATAGACCACCGTGAAGTCCTTGTCAGATGACAAAAAACCATAAGAATTCATCTTTCGATGATGGACCCTCATTATCCACCACTCTCTTAGCTGGGCCACGTCCCAATATTTCACTGCCTCCCTCAAATCATCTTTTGCCTTCTTCCAGAAGGTGGAGTTGGGGCTCGGGAGAGGGTGCTGAACTGGGTCATATGCGACCTCCATCGGGTAGAACTCATGCCAGGGAGGTAGCGTTTCCATTTTCTCCAAGTGCCACTCCAGATCCTTCCCATTAGGATTGTTCCTTTGCTCCACAATTTCTGGATAGGGGCAAGCGTGGAAGTTCTTGAATCGAAGATGGTCCCTCATTACCCCCAAGGGGTCATAGAGCCATTGTTGAGGAAGTTGGACTAGGCCAAAATTGGCGAGTTTCTCCTCCAAGAAAACATTTTGGTTGAGGGCAAACACCTCGATAACTCCCATTTTGAAAGGGAAATCATAGGTGTGAGCCCATTTCCGTCCATGGCCATAAATGGCGTTTGTTGCATCGCTCTGCCGAGCGACCTCCAATGCAAACTGGTATTCGGAGGGATAGACTGGCAGTAGGAAAGGCTTCCCTACGAAGCCGAATATGCGAATTACGAGCCCCTGTGTCAGCTAAAAAATTTCTCCCCTCTTCTCTTGTACCACCTTGTCCCTTAGGAGGAGGGGAACCCGAGGGGAAGACCCTGTTAGCATGTGCATTGCGGGTCCCAAAAATTGTTGGTTAAAAGAATAATAGGACTCCGTCTTCAATAGGAGAAGGGTCCACTGGTATACAAGCAGAGGGTTTCCATCCTCGCCGCTTGTCGTAATAGCAACATAAGGGAAAATTTTATGTACATGAAAGAAAAATAACCAAACAAGAAGAGAACAGGGCGAGAAGTACTTATTTGTCCCAGCATTCTTCATGCTGGTGAGCCGCGTATGTAGGGTCCTGGCCACCCATTCTACCCAGTCAAAAAATACTGGGTTGGTGCTCGGCCTCGAAGCATCAGGGGCATAAAATTCCCCTCTGGAAATACACTCAACCAAAGACACCTGCCACGGGTGCACCGAAGCGTCGGTAGATAGGCCTGCCACCCATGCAATGATGGAGAAGATGTCGGCATTTTTGAAGGCCTCCAAGGGTAGGGGCATTTGGGGCAATTTGCCCGAAGGGAGCCCACTTTTGAGGCTCTGTCACAAAAAATTGATCATGTAGTTGGAGGACGTGAACCTCTCCATTTGTTCGCTAAGAATAACGTTGCGAACTGTGTACCCCTTAGGAGGGCCCTGCTATGGCGCAAAGGCTGCCTGGACATCTTCCTTCAGAATGGAGAACAGCTTGTGGCCGGAGGCGTCTACCACTTGCCTGGAGGCGGGCTGATAGTTTCGTGCGATGGCATCAATCAGCTCAGGGCAGTGATGTGTGGGGGGCGTCAGATACCAGTATATCTGGGAGTAGTAAGCGACAGCTCTTTTGTTGTCTGTCGAGAGCCTGCTTTTCATGAACTCGATGGTGCTCCTGAGTTCAGCTATGCTCCTCGATAGCTTGGTGTCTCTGATCCTATCCCACGCATCAATTGGCGGTTCTTCAGGTTGCTCATCCCCAGAATCCTCTTTTTCTCCCATGACTTGTTTCTCAGGGCGACGACTAAAATCAACTTTCTTCGGCCCTTTGTCATGGCCCTTTGCCTTTGGCTGTTCGGGGGCCACCACTTCTGGTTCCTTTCCCTTTTCCTTGGAGTTCTTCTTTCCCATGGTTGATGCTTAGGGCGGCGAAGTCTGCAATGTGCTGGGGTTCGGAGGCTTGAAAGCGCAGGATGGAAGAGCTTGTAGGTTGACAGCGAAGTCTGCATGAATCGTTGAGCAAGTAGCTTCTCCACTGCTGGAGTCTGCGTTATATAGCCTTAGAAGGCAACCACCAGTATTTATGGCACTTGCCATAATTAACTTCGTGTCGCTTCATCTAATTCGCCGCATGGTGGAGTGGTACACAGGGCTGTGTGTTATGATGATTGCGGCTTGCTTTGGAAGCGTGACCCTCTGCCACTTTGTACCCGAGCATGAACTTTTCCCCTAACCGAATCCCTAGAGGACGTACCCGCCACCTTTTCATTTAACTCGCCCACTTTGGACGCTTTTGAAGGCGGCTATCGGCACGTTCCCCTAGGCATGTTTTAAATGCCCCTGCCTTTTTGTCGTTGGGTTGGTGAAGTCGAGGTCAGGGTTGAAATGCTTCGTAGCGAACCTTTGGTGCGAGCCGATTTTCTACGCTTCGGGCCCGAAGTAGTTCTCTTCGCAGAAGGTGGTTCGCCGGTCCTCCTTCAAAAACTGTTTCGCTTGGACTCCTCTTGGCGAAGCACCCTTCGTACCTCGGTCTGAGTCTTGCTCGGCCAACAAAATTTGCTGCGAGCTATTTTCTATCAGCTACTTCGTACGCCCAGTCCCCGAGCTTCTCTTCTTTCTTATTATTATTATTATTTTATTTTTTTATATTATTAGCTGCCGAAGTAAAACTCGACCTGAGTCTTTGAGCAACACCTTATTTACCAGCCGAACTATTTACAGTATTTACACAAATTTTTTGTGGCATAATCGGCATGCCGCCACCATAAATTCAACTTCGGGTGATTATCCGACAAACCTGCAATGTCCAGACCAGATCCGATTGAACTTTAGTTGATTTTTGAGGTTCGGATCACTTCTTCCCAAAGTTGTCCATGCTGCGAACAGGAAGCAACGCAGCGGGGTGTTATCCCTGCCAGTACTCGGATTATTTATGAAGAGATTCGCCACGTGAAGGGGTCCTCGAGGGACCGGATCTAGTGATAGCCGAAACCAATACCAGACCCAATACCAGAATTCTGAGGATTCCATTAGCTGAGGGCTGGGTGTAGGTTCTTCTACTCTCTCGATGTCGTAGTAAGGCTCCTCCAGCGAAGAATAATCTTCCAGTGAAGAAATATCTTCTGGGATCTCCTCGGGCTCAGCTCTTTGATGAGATACGCTTGATGAGCTCGGGCTGAACATTCGCGTACCATCCCTTGGGATACAAAAAGGGTGCAAAAATGTGCCCTCTTTGTTCTCAGGTTCCACCACTTGAACCTGCTCTTTTCTTCGATTCATCTCCTGAGCAGCCAGATTGTTTGTAGTAGGGGACGAGCTTGCATTTTTCCATTGTTGGACTAAGATGAGGTTTGCCTCTTGGGCTCCAAATGACTGCACCTCGGGCCTCGGCTCAGGATGAGGAATCCGCGATGATGAATACTGTGTTGGACGGACAGGAGCAGTAATTATCGGAGAAAGCGATGGAGCCTCTCCCCACTACCACTTTCCCGATAAGAGTAGGAGTTGTTCTGCTCGTACTGCTTCCTCAAACATTTGAGGAAATCTTCGCTCACCCGATTGCAGTAGGATGAGGCTGATGTCCGGGTGAAAAGCCCGAACATAGAAGAGATGAGCTTGGGCAGGTGTTGGTTGGATCTCCTCCGGGATTCACTTCCAGCTTTTGTAGAATCGGACATTGAAGTCCGTAATGCCCTCCAAAGGTGCTCTCTTGATGGTGGAGAGGTAAGTGAAAAGCTGGAAGGGGTCCTGCGAGTCATCGAATGTTCTGATTAGTGCTCCCGCTAAGTCATCCCATGAGCAGATGCTTTTCGGCTCGAGCAATCTGAACCACTATTGCACCCTTCCTTCCAGAGACAGGACCAGAAGTCTGATCATAACATCTTCATGTACTATGTCATGGAGGGGTGCCAAAGCAGCGACATCTTCAAGGTGCTCTCGCGCCATTCTCGTAGTGCCATTGTATTTTGTTAATGACTTCAAAGCACTTTTGGGAATCTCATGATAGCTTTGGATATTCAGGGGGCCTGGGGCATTCCAGCTGGGACAGCTAACCCCTGCCATTATAGCAGCGATCTGCAGAGATCACGGTTGTCGCCGCTAAGTCGGAGTCTTCAGGTGAACATTCTTTCTCCGCTTGTGAGGTCAAGGCTGCTCACCGAACCTTGATTCCTTCGGGATATCTTCTTTCAGATTTTAAAGGTGCCTACGATCAAGAGATCTGGATCTTCAACTCAACAGAGTCGCCAGGTGATTTTTCCAGATGAAGACAAGCCAGAGATTCACCAAACTCGAGCTTTCTTAAGATATAGTTGACATGAGGACATAGGCTTAGGCACTGGTCTTTACGACTTAGAGATTTTCGGGTTGAACAGAGTCGCCAGATGCTAATGAGTCTTTTGGTAATGAGAGCATCGATTCTCACTACTACTCAGAAGATGAGATTGACCGGATCTCACCGGGGACTGTTAGAACTACTGGCTCCGGTGAAGACGGGCTAGAAATTTTCTCAAAATATGGGACGTGGGTCCCACCGGGCGTGCCAAAAACTGTTGGTCATCAAATCTGCCTAGG
This sequence comes from Wollemia nobilis, assembly GCA_028583015.1. Taxonomy (NCBI): domain Eukaryota; kingdom Viridiplantae; phylum Streptophyta; class Pinopsida; order Araucariales; family Araucariaceae; genus Wollemia; species Wollemia nobilis. The sequence continues at coordinate 2,798,093 of JAQPPZ010005697.1, forward strand.
TAAGGGTTTTGGGTAAGTGTATGTGCCCTAGACCTGGACCAACATTGAAAGGCCGAAGGGAAGAGATGCCCCTCATGCCAATCTCCAGAGAAAGGCCGGCTCCTATGCTAAACTACTTGGGTGTTTTGAAGACAAGAGTGCAGGAAAGAGATAAAAGGGATTAGGGTTAGAGAAATAAATAAAAAGGGTAAGGGAAGAGAGATTGATGATTTGAGGTGGGAGAGAACAGGAAGCACGATCGCTAACAGGAAACTTGAATAGCAGCAAGGAACACCAAGAGTAAAATGAAAGAAACGTAGTATCAACCTTCCTATGTATCCTCCCAAACGAGTTTTAGGGTACTGTCCCCGATCGCACATCGGACGCAGAGTTCAACATCTCAGTCTACAAACGAAGAGAGACAAAAGAATCAAGCAAGGCAAGCAGCATAAAAGAAAGTCAATAGGATGTTTTTCAACTCCTATGTATCCTTCAGAACGAGTTTCAGGACACTGTCCCCGATCGCACACCGGACGTAGAGTTCAGCATCCAACATACAAACAAGGAGAGATAGAAGAATCAAGCACAGAAGGCAGCATAAAAGAGAAGAATTGAGCTCAAAGTCTCTTAGTATTAATCGTAGGACATCAAGTTACAGTAGCTTTCTAGCAGATAGTTCCCCCCTTTTTCCATTACAATACTTGGGTTTTTATAGAGGACCCGACCCTCTGAGTCATTATCACAAAATCGGCGAAGTGCATCCTCGAGCTTCGAGAAGTCGGCTCCTCACGGTTGCTGTGACTGATCTCTCAAATTGGCTACTAAAAATAGCAACTGCAATCGGGTCCATCGAGGAAATAGGCATTCAATGGGCCGCCTGAACTGTCCTTAGTTTCTAGGTGCAATACTCGAGTAGCCACCGTGCTTGACGGGTTCTCCTTCTTGGACTGGTACTTCAGGTCCAATTGCCCAAAATGATCGACGAACTTGTCGGGCAAGGAAAAATGCATTTATGAAGCAACTGACCACCTCGAGAAAGTACCCGGCTTGAAGTGCGTGCCTTGGAAGCGCTTCGCTGGATCTCTTCTTGCAATTCTGCTTCGCGGTGGGTTTGGGCCAAAGCAGATCCTTCCTCTGGGTTTGGTACTTCGGATAGTTGAGCTTCGCGGCACAACTTCGGGAGGTTTGAGTGCCGAAGTAGATCTCTTTTGGTGGGGCCCTTCATGCTCTACTACTTCGTTGGTTGAATTACTTCGCCTATGCCTCAAGGAAATGCTTCGCCATGATATTTCTTTGAAACTATGGTTCGGGAGGCTTGCGGTCGAAGCAGAAATGGTTCGCAGGCGGAGGGGCCCGAGGTGGGTATTTCGGTGACTTTTATGGCGAAGCATTTTCAATGTTTGCTTCGAGATCTGCTTCGCAAGTTTTTGGGCCGAAGTAGCCTTTGGAAATGCTTCGGGTCCGAAGTAGTTCTTCTGCCTTAGCGACTTTGGAATTTGATTTTTGGGCCTTCCTTCTTCGGGCGGAGTTGTCATTTGAATATCTCTTCGCTAGGTTCCCACCCGAAGTAGTTTTGGAAATGCTTCGGGTGCGAAGATTTTCTTGGCGCTTTCCTCGTGTTTTTCTTCGGCAAAATTGCTTCATTGATTTTCCACCCGAAGTAACCTTTTGAAATGCCTCGGGCCCGAAGTTCTTTTCATTTTATTCTTCCTCCCCTCAGCGAAGCTATCCTAGCTGCGAAGCTCTTTCTATCTTCTTTGGTGTACAAGGGGAATGGCTAGGAAAACCAAAATTGCTATAACTTACATACATTTTAAAAGGTAATAATTAATATCATACAAAATTTTTGCTATTCTTCTACCCCTTGTATAATGTGACAAAAAGTGTCAACAGGACCAATGATGTTGAATTTTATATTTTTGACATAGTTTCTTTACATCTTTGTTTTTGAAACAAGTTCCATTATTCGAGATGAGATTTGCACAAATTCCAAACCTACAAATAATTTGATTAAGAATAAACTTAGAAACTTGCGTTCCAGTGCAAGAAGCTAAGGGCATAGCTTCGACCCACTTCATAAAATACTCGGTGGTGGTTATGATGAATTTGTGTCCATCAGATGACACAGGATTGATTTTTTCGATGATGTCTAAGCCCCATTTTGAAAAGGGCCAAGGAGATGAAATAGCCTGTAGTTCTTGTGCAGGCGCATGGACAAGGTCAACATGTTTTTGGCACTTGTTGCAATGGCACACGTAATCATGTGCATCATTCTCCATGGTAGGCAAAAAATATCCTATCCTAAGGAGCTTCTTAGCAATGGTGCTACCATTAAAGTGTCCCCCACAAGATCCATCATGGGCTTCACTTAAAGATGATCTAGAATCTTCTAGATTCAAACATCTCAGTAGGATACCTTCAAAAGATCTCCTATATAACCTATTTCCAATTATTATGAAGCGACTTGCTCATCTACATAATAACCGACGTTGGTTTCTATTAAAACCTTCAAGGAAGGTCCCATTTTGAAGAAAATTGAATATATATCAGTGTACCAAAGTTCAGGAATAGTTTCATTGATTAGAAACACGTCCAAATGTTCCAAACATGATTTAGTTGAACCAAGTTCCTGGAGTCGACGAATAATGATGGTAGCATATTCATCATCTAACTCCAAGGGTAAAAGAGATGCAGTTGCGGCCATAGCATCAGCTGCACGATTGCTAGTTCTAGGAATAGCTTCCAAGGTAACTTGATCAAATAAAGATATTAATTGTAATACATATGCTTTATATGGGCACAATTTATCATCTTTGGTCTGATAAATATCATTAATTTGATTTATAACAAGTTGAGAATCACTAAAAACTAATAGATTTTTAATTTTTAGTGCCAGGGTAGCTCGTAATCCAAGGATTAGAGCCTCATATTTAGTAGTGTTATTAGTACAGGCAAATGTTAATTTAAAGGATAGAGGTATGAGATGTTTCTATGGAGATATCAAAATAATACCTGCACCAACCCCACTCATGCATTGGGCTCCGTCAAAGTATAGGGACCATTGCTCTGAATGATTCGCCTCTAGGTTAAGGCATTCGTCAGGAAACTCAATGATGAGGGGATGGGTGGACTCTAAGGGTGCAACGACTAATTGATCTGCTATGATTTGACCCTTAATAGACTTATGTCCTATAAACATGATTTCAAACTCATTTAGAGCAAGAATCCACTTCGCTGTGCGACCAGATAAATAAGGTCGACTAATGAGATATCGCAAGGGATCGGATTTAGCAATAACGTATGTTTTCTGACTGAGCATATAATGGCGTAGTTTTTGTGTAGAAAATACGACTGCTAGACATAACTTCTCTAATGCTGTGTAGCGGGTTTCATAACTAATTTGTTAGGATCTCATCCTAACCCTTAATGTAATAACTTCCTTGATGTAATAATTCCTAGTGAACGTGGGTAGTACCCATGATTAATATTTTGTAATGTTCTAAGTTTTAGCTTAGGTAGTGCCTATGACAAATGGCACCCTTTTCTATGTAACACATGGTAGATAGGTTAGGTAAGGTGGCCTTGTGCATGTAATTCGAGTGGCATTGTGCATGTAATTCGTGTGGCATTATGCATGTAATTCGAGTGGCATTGTGCATGTAATTCAAAGTGGCACTATGCATGTAATTCGGGTGGCATTATGCATGTAATCCGGGTGGCATTTTGCATGTAAGCCAACCTTGGAAGGAAACTCTTTAAATACCCGAAAAGGCACCAATGTAATCATATTTTTGCAAATTAATGAAGTGTTGAAGGAGGTTGCCCCCTCGAAGAGGCCTGCGATTCTATCTATTGTGAGATTGTTCCTTTTAAGTAATTTATGTTATCATATGCATTTAATTTTGAATACTGTTATAATGTTTCTGTGAGTTTATTTCCAAGCAAATGTGTGAGAGTGTGTTTATTTGAGTTGAGAGTGTGTTGTTTAGTATATTTTATAGTAGGATCTTAACAAGTGGTATCAGAGCGCTTTCCAGGGCCAAGTTCTGCTACAACTGCAATGATTCTTGCCATCCAATCCGCCTATTAGGTATAAATTATGTGTGTTTTTTCCGTTCCTATTTTTCTTTATTAAAAAAAAAATCCAAAAAATACAGTGCATTTTTTTCCAGACCAAAAAAAAAAAATCTTTTTAGTTGAGTAGGTAGAAACCTTGTGTCGAGGGTTTTAAAATATCGTGAAGGATCTGTCATTATTGGCTAAGCTAGATAGCCCATAAAGCGTCTAGTGAAGTGAGGGGCGATCAGGCTCCAATACCCAGGCCTCAGACAGAACTCGTGCACGGACTTGAGCTCCCACGTATCTTCGGGTATATCGGGAGACCATCTAGGTTTAAACAAACTTTTAGCCATTAGGAAGCTTTTCGGCCTTGTATTACTCATAGTCTATGGGACACAGCATCCTGGATGATTACCCTCTCGTATTGTTAGAGAGGCAGGTAGTGTGCTCAAGGGTATGTGTGGAATCCTCCTTGAGTAGTGGCCTGAAATATTGGTCCGAGCACTATTGTTCATCACTGTCGGTATAATAGAGGGCCTATGGGTGGTACATACTCCTCTACCTAGCATTCCCTAGTTCTGTTAAAACTTCAACCTGTAAAAAATGAAAATATAAAAAAAAACCAAACCTCCCTATTCGTAAACCTGCATTTCAAATCCCCAAAAGTGAGCATATGAGAAAGGAGTCCTCTACTAAAAAAATAATAGAAAGTACATGCATTCGGGATAGACCATGAGGGTGACACTTAAGCTGACAGTCTGGAGAATAACAATCAAATTTACAGATGGCGATCACGGTTAGGTCAGAGAGGTCAGCACAGTCAGGTCAGAATTTACAGTTTTTAGGGTCAAAACAGAACTGTCATAACAGTCACCTACAAAATACAGAGAATCTTGGGGCTAGTGAGGTCGGTAGTGTTAGAGAGACTATCAAGACTGGGCCAACCAGTGAGAGCATGACACGAGGCCAGTTATAGATAGTGCTCCAGTACCCAACTTTTGCTCTGTAGCTCAGAATCAAAAACTGTAAACACCGTTAGACTCAGCAAAACAGGAGATAAAAAAAAAATAAGTCTGGGGTGCCAAAAAGTAGTGTTGAGAGATATAGCTCATTGTGACCACCTCTTCGAGCTGATCATTTTGATATATAGCACCCAAGCACTTTTTTGGGCACTTACTAAAAATAGTAAGTCCTAAAAACTCAATTCTATTTTTAGTAGCTGGTCACAAAAGGTTTCAAAATGGCCCAGGGTACCCGTGGACATCAAAAAGAACTAGACCACTTGGAATCCTTAACAAAAGCCATTGAGAACTTGCACTCGAATTTTCACTCCATAAGGGAAGAAGTCCAAGGTCTTCGCCTAGAGCATGAGGCCACTAGTAACCGCTTAGAAGAAGCATTGATAGAAGTAGACAACAAACTAAAAAGAGGACCACCCAAAATAGAACACCAAGGTGAGGGTTCTGCAAGGAATCATGACCATGATACATCCTTTAAAATGCCCAAATTGGACTTTCCCAAATTTAGTGGGAAGGATGTTGATGGGTGGCTATGTAGGGTTGATCAATTCTTTAGACTTCATAATGTCCCCATATTTCATCGAGTCCAGATGGCTTCCTTTAACTTGGAATCCGAGGCTCTACACTGGGTTTCAATGGTTACGTATTGCCAACCCAAATCTCTCTTGGGAGAATTTTGAATCCCAACTACTCACTCGATTTGGTCCTAGTGAGTATGAGGACTTTACTGGGGCCTTGACCAAACTACAACAAATAGGGTCAATCCGTGAATACCAAGCTCAATTTGAAAAATTGGCCAATAAGACAAGAGGATTGAATGAAGGGTTCTTCCAGAGTTGTTATATCAGTGGGTTGAAGGGGGAACTCCAAGCGGAAGTAAGAATGTTGAAACCACAAACTATGATGGAAGCTATCAGTTTGGCCCGTTTGGCCGAATCTAAACTCTCTGCCCAAAGGCGCCCATCAAAGTTTCCTCAAAATAGACCTTCATTTCCTTCTCGATCCCAACACCCAGTTGATAATAAACCTGTTGCACCCAAGCGCCTAACCACAGAAGAGATGGATGCACGTCGTGCCCAAGGATTATGCTACAATTGTGATGAAAAGTTTTTTAAAGGGCATAAGTGTGCACACAAAAAATTGTTCTTGATAGATGTTGAAGAACATGATAACTACGACCGAGTGATGAGGATGAGGACCCTCCGGAAACACCTTCTCCACAAGAAGAAGTGAAACAGGAACCTGAGACAGCAATTACAGTCCATGCTCTTGTCGGCATTACTACTCCACAAACCATGAAGGTTGCGGGATTTTTCAAGGGCCAACGTCTTTCCATCCTTATGGATTCGGGAAGCACGCACAACTTCATTGACCCTAGAGTTGCTCAGCGGGAAAATTGCTATATCCACACTTGTAATTCCTTTGAGGTCATGGTAGCCAATGGGGGAACCTTACCTTGTAAAGGAAAATGTCGCAATGTTAAAATCAAGATAGGGGACTATGAACTCAAGCTAGGACATGTTTGCCCTCCAGTTGGGTGGATGTGATATTGTTTTGGGATCTCAATGGTTGAGTACGTTGGGCACTATCAATTGGAACTTTGTCGAACTCTGGATGCAGTTCTCCCAAAATGGACAAACACACATCATCAAGGGCTCCCCAGTAGGAACACCTCAAATTATTAGTTCAAATGGCATGGAGAAATTGCTAAAGAAATCATCACGTGGGGTCATTGCACAACTATTCTCCATCCAACCATCCACCTCTCAAATGGGTGAAACCCCATCAGACCTGCAATAGATTCTCCACAAACATGAGGCCATCTTTGTGGAACCAACTACACTACCACCGCATCGCTCTCACGACCATGCCATTCCATTATTGTCGGATAGTGCACCTCCCAATATCAGACCATACAGGTACCCTCATGCCATGAAGTCAGAGATTGAGACAATGATACAAGAATTACTCAAGGCGGGTATCATTCGGCCTAGTACTAGTCCCTACTCTGCACCAGTCTTACTGGTCCTCAAGAAGGATGGCTCCTGGCGATTGTGTATTGACTACCGAGAACTCAACAAGATAACTGTCAAGGATAAATTTCCTATCCCTATGGTTGATGAATTACTAGATGAATTACATGGGACCATGTACTTCACCAAGCTAGACCTTCGCTCTGGGTACCATCAGATCCGGCTCGGGGATGAAGATATTCCTAAAGCTGCTTTTCGCACTCATGAAGGTCATTATGAATTCTTGGTAATGCCATTTGGTCTCACAAATGCTCCTTCCACATTTCAAAGCATGATGAACAACATCTTTCACCCTTTTTTGTGGAAGTTCATCCTTGTGTTCTTCGATGACATCTTGATTTACAGTCACACATGGGAAGAGCATCTCAAGCATGTAGATCAAACCCTACAACTATTGGCCGACCATCAACTATTTGCAAAAAGGTCCAAGTGTTCCTTTGGTTTGATTGAAGTGGAGTATCTGGGACACATTGTCTCAAAGGATGGTGTCAAGGTTGACCCTAAGAAGATCCAAGCAGTCCAAGAATGGCCGAAACCTCGCACTCTCAAGGGACTTCGAGGATTTTTAGGGCTTACAGGCTATTACCATAAATTTGTTTGTAATTATGGAAAGATAGCCACCCCCCTCACCTCCATGTTGAAGAAGGATTCTTTTACTTGGACAAGGCCAGCTGAGCAAGCATTCCTGGAACTCAAGCATGCCATGACCACCACTCCAGTTTTAGCCATGCCAGACTTCTCTAAAAAAATTGTCATTGAAAGTGATGCTTCTGGTCATGGTATTGGGGTGGTATTGATGCAAGAAGGATGCCCTTTGGCTTTCACCAACAAAGCCCTATCTGATCGCAATTTAGGGAAATCCACATATGCCAAGGAAATGTTGGCAATATTGCATGTAGTCCTGCATTGGTGACCTTACCTCATTGGGCACCATTTCTCCATCAAAACTGACCACCAGAGTCTGAAATACTTTCTAGAACAATGGGTTGCCACCCCCGAGCAACAAAAGTGGGTATCAAAACTCATGGGCTACGATTATGACATCACGTACAAAAAAGGAAAGGAGAATCTTGTGGCGGATGCTCTCTCTCGCCAATTTGAGACCCTTAGTATGTTGTGTGCCATTTATGCACCATTGCCCCAATGGATTGAGCCCTTACGTCAAGAAATACTTCAGGATGCAGATTTGAAAGACTTGGTTGCTTCACTTATGGATGATCTAGAGTCTACACCAGGATATAGTTGGGATGGCCAGGATCTGCGTTACCATCAATGCCTGGTTCTTCCTCCTAAGTCCCCACTTTGAGAGCTCCTCATGAAGGAATCACATGCTACTCCATCTGCTGGCCATTCAAGGTTCCTAAAAACTTATGAGCGACTCAAGCGCACCTTCTTTTGGAAAGGTATGAAATAGGACATTCACTCTTTTGTAGCTGACTGTGACACATGTCAAAGGATGAAAGGGGAAACAGTGCGCTCTTCGGGCACTCTTCAACCATTGTCGATCCCAGAGCAGGTGTGGACTGACATCTCCATGGACTTCATAGAAGGGCTACCTAAATCTGGAGGCAAGTCAGTTATTTTTGTGGTAGTGGACCGCCTTTCAAAGTATGCTCACTTTTGTGCCCTAACCCATCCTTACACAACATCCACTATTGCCCAAATTTTTCTTGACTCCATCTTTCGCCTTCATGGCATGCCAGCCTCCATTGTATCTGATCGTGATCCCACCTTTACTAGCAATTTTTGGCAAGAGTTGTTTAAGTTGCAGGGGACTCAGCTCAAAATGAGTTCAGCCTACCATCCACAAATGGATGGTCAAACAGAGGTTGTTAATAAATGCTTGGAAACCTACCTTCGCTGCTTTGCCTCCGATCATCCTACTCATTGGGAAAAATGGCTTCCCTTGGCCGAATGGTGGTACAACACTTCCTATCATACCGCCACCAAACTCACACCGTTTGAGGCAGTTTACGGGCGCCCTCCACTCACGCCTTCCTCCTACATTTCGGGCAGCTCCAAGGTCCAGGCCGTTGACAATGCTCTGAGTCAACACACAGAGGTCCTCCGCCAACTCAAGCAAAATTTGAACATGGCCCAGAATCGGATGCGCCAACAAGCTGATCAGCATCGTTCTGAGCGTAGTTTTGATGTGGGTGATATGGTCTTCCTTCGCTTGCAGCCATACAAACAATCTTCCCTACAACTTCGTAGGTGTCAGAAGCTCGCTCCAAAATTCTATGGTCCTTATCAGGTTCTACAACGGATTGGCCCTACAACTTACAAATTGGCTCTTCCCCCCACTTCCAAGCTCCACCCTATTTTTCATGTTTCCCTTCTCAAGAAAGTTGTGGGCACAAAGGTACAGGTTCAATCAACACTCCCCGAATTGGATGAAGAAGGCTCCATCTTACTTGCACCTGAGTAGCTGCTGGATCGTCGAACTCGCACTCTGCGCAACCGTACCATTATAGAGGTCCTTGTTCAGTGGCATGGGCTTCAACCTGAGGATGCTACATGGGAGTCTCTCCATCAACTCCAACAACAGTTTCCTCATTTTCAGCTTTGAGGACAAAGCTTCTTCAAGGAGAAGGGCATGTTAGGATCTCATCCTAACCCTTAATGTAATAACTTCCTTGATGTAATAATTCCTAGTGAACGTGGGTAGTACCCATGATTAATATTTTGTAATGTTCTAAGTTTTAGCTTAGGTAGTGCCTATGACAAATGGCACCCTTTTCTATGTAACACATGGTAGATAGGTTAGGTAAGGTGGCCTTGTGCATGTAATTCGAGTGGCATTGTGCATGTAATTCGTGTGGCATTATGCATGTAATTCGAGTGGCATTGTGCATGTAATTCAAAGTGGCACTATGCATGTAATTCGGGTGGCATTATGCATGTAATCCAGGTGGCATTTTGCATGTAAGCCAACCTTGGAAGGAAACTCTTTAAATACCCGAAAAGGCACCAATGTAATCATATTTTTGCAAATTAATGAAGTGTTGAAGGAGGTTGCCCCCTCGAAGAGGCCTGCGATTCTATCTATTGTGAGATTGTTCCTTTTAAGTAATTTTTGTTATCATATGCATTTAATTATGAATATTGTTATAATGTTTTTGTGAGTTTATTTCCAAGCAAATGTGTGAGAGTGTGTTTATTTGAGTTGAGAGTGTGTTGTTTAGTATATTTTATAGTAGGATCTTAACATAATTAATGTTCTGCTAATGTAATAATTAGCACACTCTATTTTCTCATCATCAAGTTGAGCTAACATAGCTCCTAAAGCAAAATCTGAAGCAGAAATATACAAGATAAATGGGTGATCAGGTTTAGGTGGCGAAAGTACGAGTGGGTTAAGAAGATATTGTTTGAGGAGTTCAAATGCTTCCTTACATTCATCGTCCCAATGGAAAGAGACATCCTTCTTAAGAAGCTTAAGAAAGGGTCCAATTTTATCCACCAGCTTATCGATGAAGCGATGGATAGCTTGAAGCTTACCTTGTAGACTCCGTAATTCAGATATATTTGTAGGTGTGGGCATATCAGTGATAGCCGTAATCTTGAGAGGGTCAATTTTGATGCCACGTAAAGAAACTATAACCCCCAATAATTTACCGAACTTAACTCCGAATATACATTTGGCTGGATTCAATCGGATAAGATATTCCCTTAACCGATCAAATACTTTTCTCAAGTCATCTAAATGGTCATCTTCTTCGAGTAGAACGAGCTATAATGTCATCTACATAATCATGTAGTATATCATGCATCATATCATGAAAGATATAAGTCATGGCTCATTGATAGGTTGCACTTGCATTCTTCAAACCGAATGGCATCACTTTCCAACAGAAAGTCCCCCAAGGGGTAATAAAGGTTGTTTTAGCCTGATCTTCAGGAGCTATCCTGATCTGATTATAACCAGAAAATCCATCCATTAAGGATATCATTCCACTCCCAGCGGTAAAATCAGATGATCTAAGATCCATATTGGGAAGGGGAAAATCATCTTTAGGGCATGCAACATTAATATCTCTAAAGTCTGTACAAACCCTAATCTTAGTAGCTTCTTTCTTAGTTACTGGAACTACATTCGAGATCCATTCAACATAATCAATGGCTTGTATAAAAATAACATTCAGGAGTTTTTCTAACTCCCCTTTGACTAGTAAGGCCACTTTAGGATGCATTTTTCTAAGCTTTTGCTTAACAGGTTTAGCATCCGGATGCACTACTAGGTGATGCATAACTATAGAAGGGTCTAAACCTGGCATATCTTCATATGTCCAAGCAAAAACATCTTCATATTCTTTAAGAAATGCAATGTATTTATCCTATTTTTCTTGACTCAATTCTGATCCAATGTTGATTATGTGAGGGTTATCGTCGGTTCCAATGTTAATTTTTATGACATTTTCTACTTCCATGTGTAGATCTCTCTCAAAATTAGGTGGGGCGGGTGAAACGCCCAATTCTTGTAATTCTTCCAAGGTTAGCTTGGATAATTCGTCTTGAGGAGTCGTGGCCTCAAGTTGGGCTATACTAGGTATAGAGCCATCAAAATAAAATCCATTATGTAATAATTCCTCAACGGAGACATCGTGAAAGATATCTCCCTCCAACTCATCGTCGGATTCAGCGATCATCTCAGGATAAGCTATAGATAGCATATTACATGTGAATGTCTTATTCGTTAAACGCAAAGCATCGCGTTCATCTAAATAATCTTGGTAACATATAAGATGGTCATCATCCTCAAATGGGAATGGCTGACCCTTACTAGAAAATAGGCCCACACCACATCGGGCGGGCCACGCTTCTACCTCAAAAGGTTCTTTCATACCATTCTGGAAAGGTCCCAAACCTTTCCCTTTATATCCCAATTTAAGCATTATAGGTTTGGCTTTAATATACTCATTAGTAAAATAACATCGAGCATATCCATCATAATGAGTTTTGATGTTTCTGGGTATTCTACCCCAGTCATATCCCTTATAAATAAAGGCACAACTCTCGACTTGGTAAATACTTCCCATAGGCTGTGGGAGGCCCAAGGTACGAGGAGATGGTGGCAAATTATTTAAAATAAGGGAATCTTGCATAGAAGCATTCGTTTCTTCTGATATAAGAATTTTAGATAGATCGGGTAAGAGCTCGTCGGTAAGAGCATAAGAGGTAGAAGGAACATTCCCTACGTCTTTCGATGCGGAAAATATGAATTTGGTGGATGTAGACGGTGTAGAGGTGTCGATAGATGGGTCTATTATAGGTATGGAAGTTATAGGAGTAGAACAAGAGACATTGGTTGTGGGATTAGGATCTTTCTTAGGTCCTAATGCGGTTTGTTCAGAAGATGGTTGAGCTATATGTGGAGGTGCAAGCTGATGGAGAAGAAGTAGATGACGTTGTGGGTGTGAGTTTCACACGTTTAGATGGATAATGAGAATTAGGATGTGTGGATGACAGAGCGGGGCAAAATTGAACTCCAATAGGTTCTGCCAAAGCACACATATCAAAGGGTCTTGGATCACCATGAATGGTAACCAACTGATTCTTAAATTTGAACTTAACACATTGATGTAAAGTTGAGGGAACAGCTCGCATCGCGTTGATCCAAGGATGACCCAAGAGTATATTGTACGATGCAGGGCAATGTACAATAAACACGATCGTATCCAAGGTTCTTGGACCAACCTGCAATGGAATGGTAATAACTCCACACGTTTCTTGTGTTTCGTCATTGAAAGATTTTATGATCATATCAGTTCTTTTCATTTCATCACTTCTAAACCCAAATATTTGGTAGAAGTCAAAAGTGTAGATATTTAAAGATGAACCATTATCAATCAAAACTCGTTTGATTGCTACATCTCCAATTAAGGCGATAATATACAAGGGGTTATCTTTATGTAAACTATGTTGCGGTATGTCTCTATCCCGAAAGTCAATACAATCAACTTCACGAGTTATTATAGTATCGGCCATGGCTTCAGGTTGAATGTCTTGTGGTACCATCATCTGACTTAATGTGAGCATTAATTCATCTCTATGTGTAGGAGAAGATCTTAAAAGGTCCAAGAGAGAAATTCTAGTTGTAATATTTGATAATTGTTCATTAATATTATAAGGAGGTTTAGGTTGAACATTAGGTGAATGATTCCCTTTATTAGGAACCTTCAAAACAAATGGAGCTGATCCACCATTCTGAATTTGATCTTGTTGAGAATTTTGAGCCTGTTGTCTAGTAACAACTCCGATGGTACCCACAATATTATTCTATGGATGATGAATGGGTCTTGGTCTAGCGTTTATAGCTAGCTCATTAGAAAGTAATCGGTGAGACGATGGTCTAGTAGTGACTCTTCTTGGAAATGGCTCTTCTGGAACCATATAACTTGTGATAGGGTGAATAGGATCCGATTCATCTTTAGAACTATTCGATTGATTTGATGTGATTTCCATATCACTCTCGAGTCTCGTATTCTGTATCACTAAGATCGGGTATCTGAATATTATATAGAGGCCTGGTTGTAACCACGGATAAAGTTGTGTCAAATATTTCTAGATCATGAACAGGTAAATGCCCACTAATAGTTCCTACATATCGGGCAGGAGGAGGGACATTATGATGTTCAACTTGATTAGCCACCTCCTTACCATGTTTTGGTAAGGGATGTTGAAAGATGTCCAATGAGTGATTGGCATTCTGATTCTGGTTTTGTGGGGTGTTCTTTTGAACATTATTAGGAGGATTTTGCTTAGGTTGAAAGGCTTGCACCTCCATCTCATTGTTATCAATCAAGTCCTGTATTTTATGTTTTAATATTTTACAAGAGTTGGTAGTGTGTCCAGGTCCTCTATGGAAGTCACGGTGTAAATCTGCTCTGTATCCGGGTATAGTTGGATCAGGTTCCCGAATATTTGGTAATTGAATCAAACCTCATTCTAATAATTGCGGTAGAATAGTTGATAAAGGTTGATTTAACCTAGTAAATTCTCGAGGAGGTCTATCAGGAGGTTTCAGTACAAACTTCTCCGTTGTCTTCGCAACATTAACATTAGCAATATTTCTGCTATCGGTGACTCCATCACCCACAACTTGTTTATTCTTATATTGATTTTTGGATGTTTTCTCATCGTCTCTCTTTTTAAGCTGGCCTCTCCTAATGAGAGCATCTTCCACTCTTCGGGCTAAGTCTATAGCCTGATCGAAGGTGGTCAAGGTAGCAGTTGATAATTCGTAAGATAGTTGCTCTTGCAAATTATTAATAAAGATGTCCAACATCTCCCTATAAGGTAACACAAAGTGCAATTTTCCTATCAACTGTCTCCACCTAGCTAGGAAATCAACAAAGCATTCATCTTTGCCCTGTTTTAAGTTATACAAATCTTTAATGGTCACATATCTTTCGATGTAGGCACTAAATTGATGAACAAAAGACTCGGCAGTTTCTTCGAAATTCCTCAAAGAATTAGTGGGTAATTGATAATACCACTCTAATGCCATTCCTCCCAAGATTTTTGGGAACATTTTTAGTAATAACAAGTCATCATGTGATATATCATGACATGCTATCCTAAACATACGAAGATGCTCTATGGGATCTTCGGTTCCTTTATATATGGGAAGAACAGGCATAGGAAAATGTTTAGGATACGGTTGTGCTACGACTATAGGATCTAAAGGCTGACTACACATCTCTCGATAATTGTACGAGGGACGGTAGGGATCTATCTGGTCCATGCGGGAAACTAACTGTTTCACCACGGCTTCAAGATTGCTAGTTTGTCCACCATATTGGTTCGGTGGCACATAGGTATGGGATCTATGAGTGTATGATGGTGTGACATAAGGATTAGATGTTATATTGCTATTATGCAAAGTGTTGGTAGGAAGAGTATTATGAAGGGGATTTGTAATAGTATTATGTTGTACCTTAGATTGTTGGTAATTGGTGTTCGGTTTTGTTTTGGGTTTTTGTTGATTTGAGGTATGTTGATCAAGAGCTTGGTGAAATAGAGCAGTAAATGATGGTTTCTTTTGTGCGGGAATGACCCTAGGCTTGTTAACAGGCACTTTAGATCGTTGGGTAACCTGTTGTTGTTGCATGCTCTGGATCGCAGCTACTATATCCAAATTGGATGGTCCAGACTTGATCACTCTCTTGTTCAATAAAGGACAAGGGATTAGTGCGTGTTTGAAATACTTCTTCTAGAGTTGCTTGAGTGTCACTAATTCGATCCTTGTCCATATGGGCTGCTCTATTAAAAACACCAATATTAGTGTTAATGAACTTCCAGAATTGTTCCATGTTCTCAAAAGTGATAGCTCCTCCCGGAGACATTTTAGGGGATGAGGATCCTTCCTCTCTAATAGTTTCTTCTTGTTCATTTCCTACAACAAGCTCTTCTTCTTGCTGGTCTAGGGTTTCTTCTTCCTGAACTTGGTCCTCAGGAGGGACATTTTGGTCAGTTAATGGTCTTCCTAACCAATCTTCATCTTCTTCGGTTTGTTTTCCATTCCTAAGTCTAGGCATTGTGCTAAACTTAGGTTTTAGCAAATATATATACTTATATATATATATATATATATATATATATATATATATATATATATATATATATATATATATATATATATATGCGATAGGGTTGAGAGGTATATATTTTAACTATATACCTACTATAATACTTTAAAAGGAAATGTTTTGTTGTTTTTTTTTTTGTGTGATTTTATTATATTATTATTTTGCGAGAATAAAAATAACAAACAACATGCTAGTTGTAAGAAACAATAGTAGAAAGAATCACTTAGCTTTCTATGAATAGTTTATGGATATCATTGATAGGGTCAAGTTCATCAGGAGTCATGAAATGCTCCTCTTCAAATTGGAAGTTGTTTTTCAAGAACTTGACAAAGTGTGCTATGGTAATATGATCTATTTCAGACTATGACATGTAAAAATAAAGTTCATGGCAATACTCTCGATACAACACAGCTCTAGGAACTCTATTCCATCTCTTTCTATCCGTAAGAATGACTTCTTGATCCTCTACACGAGATAGAAATTTATGTACTACAACTGCGTTCTCAAGGTATTCCTCAAAGGTGTATAATTCAGAAGACACAAGTGCTCTTTTATCGGCTAACCACCTATGGCAAGCTCTCTGAAGTTCATGATACAAAGTCACCTGATCAGGATCCAGGATTCTATCTAGGACAAACCTCTTAATTTGCCTAAGTTCTATAGATCTAGATTCAATAATACCCAATCTCCTATCAAGTTCGTCCCACAAAGGTTGGGCTCTATATGTTTGAGGTACTCTAAGCACAGAAGTAATCTCTATGGCCGTTAATTGATTTTCAACATTTATGGAGACAACTCGTCTTCTATTATAATCTACCATCTAAGTATGATATGCAAATTTAACAGTTTTCTAATGATTCTAGATGTTCTTAATAATGTGTTTTTTTTTTTTGGATTGTTTTCAAAAGGTGTTTTTAGTTTCACGTCGGGTTCACCAAAATGTATCGCCCAAATTTTTTGCACCCTTACCTTCAGGCTAAAGGATCCGTACCCGAAAGGGGGGTGAGAAAAGGATGGAACAATACCTCGGACGGAGAGGCCCTTTGAAGGTCGCGCCTCTCGGGGGAGGGGTATAAAGGTGAATTTTTGATGGATGGTGGGGTTCACCAGGAAACTTTGAGTGGCAGTTTCCATGCCTAGGTTGAGAATGGGTTTGATTTGTTCATTTTATGTTCAATCATTCAGATTCCTAGGTTGGCCAAAATGAAGCTAAGCTATTCTATATGAAGATTCTGATTTATATGAAGACAACAGACATAAATGAATCCTAATGTGATTGAATACAGAGAATATATAAAATGGAGAAGAGTACACCTGATTTTTGATGTCTGATGAAGATTCTGAAGCTTGTAGGAGTCCAGATCATCCCGGATATGATAGGATCATCTGTAATTGTACAGAATCATCCCAAATCATAGGAGATCATTCGAGATCACCCAAGATCGTCAGTGACCTGACGAATTCATCAGGCAAATTCGTCAAAAACCTGCAATCAAGAAAACAGACACCAAAAACCAAAAATACAATTGCAAGAATGATGCAAAATGATAGAAATAAGAGTATAGATGTTTGAATGATAAATCTAGATATCAAATTAAATGAGATGCACTATTTTGGAAACTTATTTTGAATTTTATCATGCAATTATGCTAAATGAGGTGAACTCCAAGATGCAAAATAGAAGTAAATTAATCTAATGCACCAATAAATAAGGAAAATGAGATAGAGAATGCAAACTCAGGGCTCTGATTGCCCCCAAGCTGAATTGTAGACCAGATCATCTGTAATCGTACAAGATCATCGTCGATCTTGACAGGATCATCTAAAATTGTAGTTGAATC
This sequence comes from Wollemia nobilis, assembly GCA_028583015.1. Classification (NCBI taxonomy): domain Eukaryota; kingdom Viridiplantae; phylum Streptophyta; class Pinopsida; order Araucariales; family Araucariaceae; genus Wollemia; species Wollemia nobilis. Next base: position 2,815,615 of record JAQPPZ010005697.1, read on the forward strand.
GCCTACGACGATCCGAGCTACCTCCAGCTGAAACACAGTGAAATCCTGCAACAAAACTTGAAAACACAAGTGCAAATGATGGGAGATCATAGCAAAAACTAAAATTGTAGGGAAATAATCAGCCAGGCAGCTAGGTAGGGAGTCAGGGGGATAAACTAGGAAAATCCTAGTTTATATAGGATTAGGGGGAGGTTAGGAGGTTGGGGATCATCCCAATCTGGGAGATCCCCAATGTGGGAATCTCCAACCGTGCAGACACGCTTCTGCCCAAGTTGGAGAGGTCGTTGGAACAGAAGCTAATTGCAAAAATTTGGTTTTGGGACAAAATCGTCTGGACGTTCTGTTCCAGACGAATTCGTTCGATTTGGGACGATATCGTCAGATCGACGACGATATCGTCCAACGGTCACAACAACCTCTAAAAATGGCATGAAAAATGAGGTAAGCGGTTAACGGGCGGTTTCGGGGTTAAAATTCAAATTTCTACTTTTTACTGATGGTTTAACTGTGCCAATTTTAGGGTGCTACAACATGCATGTAAGCATGTGCCTTGAATTACCCACGTGTGGGTGGTTTATTTTGGAAATGGTGAATAATGGTGGTGGACAAGGACACTTCCTTGGGGCATGTGCAGCTCATTTGGAGGAGCACTTGTAAGAATCTACCAGGAGGATATTTTTAGGCTAATGGAGAGAGAGAATGTTTTGATTGGATAGTTGTACGACTCTCACCTAAAAATACTACACTTTTAGAGTTTGAACCCTTTACAAATGATCTTATCTCTCCGCGACACTTGGTGCAATATTAATGGATAGCAAAATCTAAACTATAAAATAAAAATAATACTTTTAATGGGGTATAGGGCAAGCGCTCCCTAGGTGGATCGCTCTAGGAGGAGCGCTCCATGGGTAGAGTGTTTTATATGACTTAGAAGCCCCCTTTTATTTTGGCTAAACAACCTACTTTTGGCTTATCACTTGGCGATAATGGGACTGGCCTGCTCCCTAGAGATCATCCATGCCTTCACCTGGTGCAAGACTACTGCCAACTATCTCATCCTGGCTGTAAAACCCTTTTCAATAGCCAACTTGCCTCTTATTCTAGCAATAGTTTAACTCCTGTGGTAGCTTTTCAACTCTTACGCTCAACTCTTACCATGGCATGCACCAATCATAATAGTTCCTATAAGGTCACCCATCCGAGCACTACTCTATCAGGAACTACTTAAATTTCAACAAAATACTAAAATCAGTACACAAAAACTCTGAACTCACCAATCCATCACCCCGACCCATCATCATGTGACATCTACCCATCTTTGGAATGACACCCTTACACATCGGCAACTCGGTGTGCAAAAACTTGCCATGCCTCCTTGGGCTCTTCGGGCATTCCCTAGGTGGAGCACTTTTGGAGAAGCACTCCCTAGGTGGAGCACTCCCTACAGAAGAACTTTTGGAAAATCGCTCCATGGGGAGAGCACTTTTAGAGAGGCACTCCATGGGTGGAGTACTTTTAGAGAGGCACTCCATGGGTGGAGCACTTTGGGGAAACGCTCCACCAGACTTAGGATTTTTTTTAAACTGTGTTTGAAAAATTGGAGCGATAGGGAACTATACATATTTTGAAAGAGATTATATACATGATAAATACCTAGTGGATCAACGATCTTCCTTAGATCTCGATGGGTGATAAAATTTCAAAAGAAATTCTTTCACTACAATCAGGAGAGTGAAACCTTCCATATCCTGCAGAATGAATGAGTTGAGCTGGTTAACACCAAAGACTCAAAATGGGCCTTCCTAGAAGGCATCATACTTATTGTGGTTCCCCATATTGGATTTGTTTTCATTCCACTTTAAGAACAAATCTAAGATATTGAAGGTTCAGTCAGAAGTTACTTTCCCAAACCAATATTTGGTGGATTCGGCATGCTTGGCGAAGGCTTCGTAAGCTTTCTCAATTTCTTCCTTTAACTATAGCAACCGTGCCAAACTCACCTCCATATTATTGAATTGGCCCTCTTTAGTGTTGACCCACTTAAGTAATTGCAACGCGGGTATCTCAATGTGCGTGGGCAAGACTGCATCTTTCCCATACACCAGTGAGTAGGGAAAAGTTTTTATTGATCGCTTGATAGAAATGCGGTTGACCCAAAGTGACTGGTCCAAGAGTAGGTGCCAGCTCTGCTTATTTTTCTACAACATCCTCTTCAATATCTATAGCAGGTTCTTGTTTTTGGATTTTGCTAGTCCATTGCCCTGTGGGTAATATTTAGACAAGGGTTTCAAATAGATTCCATACCTAACTATGAAATTACAAATTTTTGCATCGATGAAAGAAGAACCATTATAAAAAATTATGGCCTCAGGCACACCAAAGCGAGTGATCAATCCTTCAAGGAAAGAGATAACCACTTCTTGGTCATCCTACTTCGTCAGAATTACTTCTGACAACCGAGTGAAGTAGTATGTGGTAATCAAAATATATTTGTGGTCGATGCAGAAATTGGGGTTGATGATCCCAATAAAGTCCAAAAACACTATTGGAATAGGGATTCCACTTTGATGGGATGGAGAGGAAGTGATGCATTCCTAGTCCTGCCTGAGTAGCACTAGAAACTATCACAATGTTGGCTAACTTTGAAAGCATCAAAAAAAGGGTGGGCCAATAGTAGCCCACTTTTATGATCTTCAACGCCATCAGTCTGCCTACAAAATGTCCTCCCAAAATCCTAGTGTGAAACTCCTCCAAAATTTTTGCCTTCTCTGACTCTCTAATACATCTTAGGAGAACTCCATCGATGTTCTTGTAAAATAATTCATTAGGCATCAGGACATACCTACCAGCTTGCAAGAAAAATCTCCTTCTTTATGAAGTGTTGAAGTGAGAAGGGTATCTACCTGTGTCAAAGTATTTAACCAAATCACCTGTCCAATATGGACTGTCGATCAATAGATTGGCAAGATTGGTGTTAGGTACGAGGTTGTCTAAGTCAGGGTTCATAGTTTTAGCCATGGTATTTTTAGCCAAATCCTTGCATAATGCTCTACCTCAGACTAACTTGGTGGGGCACACCTCGATGTAAAACTCTTAGATCTTAGTAACCCATCCAACTCTCCTATTGCCAAACTCACCTTGGATGATGAAATTTTGAATATCTAGGTGTATCATGTACACTATCATTTTGCTATAAGAGACGAAATGTAAAAACTTCTAGAGTGACCTCATCACTGCATGCACTTGTCATTCAATGAAATTGAACTTTTCTTCATGTGGCTGGATGATTTGTCCGAGGAATGCTATCAGGCACTCATCTCTATCTTTGTCCTTTTGTGTCAGAACAATTACATAGCTCTCTGGCTCCTCAATTGCATATAAGATAAAATCTCATGAATAGTCAGGGTTGATGAGGACTGGATCTTGGGTGATTCATTCCTTAATTTATTGAAAAGCCTGCCTCCTTTCATCGGTCCACTTGAATTCAACATCCTTCTTTAGGAGCTCAGCCACCGACTTTATCACTTGGGCAAATTCGGCGATGAACTTCCTGACAAATTTTATCTATCTGAAAAGGATTGCAGGGATTTTTTATTTGTTGGTAGTGGAAGGTGGAGAAGCACCTCAGCTCGAGTAGGATAAACAATTAACCCATTTTCAGAGATTAGATGCCTGAGTAGCTTTCCTTATTTCACTATGAAGATTGATTTCTTGGGGTTGATGGAGACCCCGAACTCCCAACATTTTTCAAAAACCTGTTGTAAGTGTAGGTCGTGTTCCTCCCTCTTATGGGAGAATATTTTCATGTCATCTAGGTAAATTACGATGACATGATTAAAAAATTCACCAAAGGTGAGGTCCATCACTCTAGAAATTTTCTTCGACATTTGAAAGGTCGAAGGGCATGCGTTGGTAGGTGAAGGTCCCCCACTTAGTGATGAATGCAGTCTTGTGCTAGTATTCATCCTTGATTGAAATATGGTTGTAGCCTGAGAAGCCATCTAGCAAGTAAAACCTCTATGCTCCCACCACCACATGAAGGATTTAATTGATCTGAGGTAGCAGGTAGTGATATTTGAGCGATGCTTGGTTGATATTTCAAAAATCAATTTACAAGTAGATGTCATCGTTCTTATTTCATATGGGAACAAGTTTGGCCATCCAAGAGGAATGCTTGATCGGGTAAATGATCTTAGCTTCAATAATTTTTAGAAGTTCGACCCTCATCAACATTTCAATCTCTAGGTTGATGGGTCACTGCTTCTACCTCAATGGTCTGACTCCTTCCTCCAGCTCAATGGTGTGCTGGATGATATTCTTATCATACCCCATTAGATCTTGGAAGCACCAAGCGATGATGTTAGGGTACTCCTTGCATAGAGCATGAATTTTTTGAAGCTCTTCGACTGTGAAGTTGACCCCTACCTTTATAACCTTTCCTAGCTTCAACTCTAGGTCTATGAACTCTTTTTGGTCCACTTTGATCTTATGGTCAATAGACCTATCATTCTGATTAAAGAGACTCTCTAGCATGATAAGACCCTTTAGGATGTGGTTATTTTTCAACTAAACCAATCCCTCATGGTCTTCCTCACTGAGGATCCACTCTTCGATGGAGGATACCTCATTCACCAAAAAATTGACGAGCTACTCATCATTTTTGAACACCTTCCAGTAGAGTTTTTTATTAGGCATGAAAGACTTGTAGATCAGCCTCACTATCTTTGGCTTATGCATCATGTCATCCCCTGGTGAAAATTAGGTGCCAATGGATGCTAAGATGTCCATAAGCTTATTTCGATCTTGTAAAATTGACTTGATGTTCAACATGGTGAAGGATTCGAGTAAATACCACATATTTTTGTGGTATGCATTCAAATAGTACTGTTTGGAGATGCACTTACTGGTAACCTGGTTGTAGATCAAATTGGAATCCTCGAATATTTGCAACTGCTTAATGCTAAGCTTTTTGGATTTCTCGAGTTTGAGGCACAAAGCCTCATACTCTGATATATTATTCATACAACTCCATACGAGCATGTACATGTAAGTCTTTTTCTTGCCTGATGAGGAAATGAGCATGATGCCAGCTCCTACGCCATTCTTGCATCCCACACTAGCGAAGTACAACTTCCATAGATGATCGGGTACTAGGAAATCTTCTATGGGTGCTTCTATTTCAAACTTTTTAGGCTTTGTGAGTGAATACCACCCTAAATCGGTCCCAATAACAACATTAAAATTAGTCATAGAGAACTCATCTTTGACCTGGAGCTCGCTAAGAGATTCCTCCATCAGGTCTACCATTTGCATTTCTTCTGCCATTAGGTTGATAGAGATTGAGCTATTTTCCTCATCTTTCAACATAAAAAGTGGTAGGCTTCTCATTGAAGAGCTTGAATTTTTTCCCCTTGAATGGGATCTCCAAGTGTGAGTAGTCGAGGTAGAAATAGCCTTCTAACTTAGCTATGAATACTCGTGAGAGGCATATACTAAATATAGCTCCAATTTGACCACCACGATCTCTTGGATGATCGTAACCTTCGACATCTTTTGGAGTTGGATTGAAAAATATTTGATAACTCCTACCATCTTTACGAGAGTCCCATCTAGTTGTAGCACTCTAGGACTGCTTCAGGTGTAATCCATATCCATGCTTTCACATACTAATTTGGGCATGACGGTTGTGGTGATGCTAGAGTCGATCATGTAATTATGCATGACCCACCATTCCATCCGAAGGAAAAGGTAGAATGGTGGGAGAAAATTGTTACATGTGTCCAAAGTCATCAACGATGATGTAAACATTGTTTGTGTCAGCTTACTCTCCTTGTCCTCAACAGACTTGAAAGATTCCTACAAAATGTCAACTTGACCTGGGAGTTGGAGGGTGTCATAGAGGATTACCTTAGCCAGAGCCTTCTTAATTTCTTCAACTATATTATACATTGAAGTACTCGGTTCTCTTGCTCCTTTTGCATATTCATACATTTTTTGGTACTATTGTGTGACATCAACCCGCTAATGCTTGGTTAGTGAGGGATATTTGAGTTTCTCCTGAGCCTAGTCTTGTGTCTCAACTTGTGGCTAAGAAATCAGAGCTCTAGGATATAGCACCTTTTCTCTAGCACGAGGTAGTAGGTAGTCTTTCAGCAATTCAGGCAACTCTGATGTCGTTGTTGGATTGAAAGCTTTTGTCGTAAACTTGGGCTTTTGACTCCATGTCTTAGGTGGTGCTCGAACCTTTAGTGGCTCCATTTGAGTTGGATCTACCTCAATAGACTTCTTCCTAGCTCTGGTGAGGACTGAGACTTGCTCAGTAGAAGACATCATAAAATTATGACCAACTTCCCTAATCATGTTGACTTGTTCGTAAGCACCACCAGACAATGTCTGAACATAATTGAGGTGCACCATGTAGGTATCTTTGCTGTGTGGATCATTGCACATGGTACACTAATATGCTGGGTCTAAAATGTTGGCCTCTCTGTTGCTCATCACAGTTGAATTTCTTTCAGGTTGTAAGTGAGTAGATGATGCTTGCTCTTTCGTGATCGAAGGAGGAGGGAATATTATCTATTGGAAGCCCTGGTCATCCTGCCTCCTTCTCATGATGGTCATATGATTAATCATTGTCTTCATGTATACCTTCACCTCTTAAAATTCTTTGGCTTGAGCTTCATTTACAACTGCATGATTGATGGTTGCCTTACTGGCGAATAATGGCAATGGAGTCAACAGTGCTAGTAACATTATATATTGGATAGATGGAAGTTGAGGGATGGTAGGAACCTGATATGGTGGTGTAGGTTCTTGGAATTATAGAGTGGGTACCGCTTGATATTGAGGGGGAGGATTCCATGGTTGGCTAGGACACATCTAAGATGTACGTGGAGCAGATGTTCTCAAGTACATATTTTGTAGAAAGTTTGGGTAAATCAGATTCGTCACCTTGGGAGGTAACTTATTGATAGCTAGCAGGTCATATTTCACCTTCTGTGTCTGCTTGTACAGATCATGGAATGTACTAATATTAGCATGTTAGATGCTCATGCTAATATTCGAGTGAAACACTCTCAAGTAATAGAACGCAACCTACTTAGGTGTGTGCTAGAGGTCATCGATGACTCTCTTCCAGGTTTAGGTGAACCTGACATTGAAGTTAGCTACCTCTTCCTGAGGATGCCTTTGAATAGTGGTGAAATGGTGCAATAGGGAGAAGGGATCTGCTTGTTCATTGAAGCCCCTTATAATTTGGCCCTCCAGTTGGTCCCATGAGGTAATGGTGTTGGGCAGAAGCAACCGGTACCAGTAGAGGAGCTTATCTCTTAGTGAAAGAACCAACAACTTCACCATGATATCTTCTTTAGTGATTTGGTGAATAGTCTCCATTTCCATGATGTCTTGGATGTGCTCATGCACTGTCTTTTCCATTTTGTCATAATTTGGTAAATCTTTCAAGGCTAGGAAGGTATAATGTACTAATTCTATAGGGTGAGTGGTCCCGTATGATTCTAGATTGGGAACAACCTAGGTGGATTTTGCTGTGCCATATGGGGTGATGAATTTGTATGGAGTGGTGGAGGCAATAGAAATTGTTGAGCCAAAATGATCGAAACACTTAGAGAACTTGGTTGAACGTTCGATGGAGCAGGAGTATACTGATGATCTAGAGAATTCGATGGATTTGGGGGTAAGCTAGTCATTGTGCTATCAGGAGTTGAAGTCCACATAACAACGATAACTTCTTATGAAGATGTCTCATCTAGCAGGTTATTCGGCCTGACCACCCTAGGATGTTCTCCCAGAGCATCGATGTCAAGCTCGTAGAACTCGATTTCTTCTTCTTATTTTGTGTTTCTAAATATCCATCTCATACACATGAAGGCATGAGTTTTTAGACTGGTCTTCGAGACTTGGAGGTATTTGAGTTCAACAGAGTCACCAAATGTTCATATTTGATAGCAATACGATGAACATCACTTCTTAATACTATTTTGACTTGGAATGCTTACATCCCACTAGGCATACCAAAAATTGTTGGCAATTGAACCAGCCTAGATACAAATTTTCTAAGTCTACAGTGCCCTAGGTCCACTTCCAAGCATTGAATGTCCAAAGGAAAGAAATGTCCTCTATGGTAATATCCAGTAGGGCTGGTTTCAAAAAAAAAATTGGGGGTTTGAGATAAGGGTTAGGAAGATGCTAAAAGAAATGAAATAATTGAAAGGAATGGAAAATGGCTAAAATCCAGAAATACAAGGTGATGGACAGGAAGCATGATAGACAACCTAACTACTTGAACCAAAAACAATCAAAACAATAGACTTTTAATAGAAACCAGTATAAAATCTTTAGAATTGCGTAAATTCCAACAAGTATTCTAGATACTAGCCCTCTATTGACAGTGAAATCCAAAAAATAGAATTAAACTGTGTGATAAAGAGACTAATTTAATAGAAATTATAGAATAGAAGTCATACATAGATATAGAAGACTCAAAATCAAAGCCATAAGTCTATATTTCAGAAGTAGATTTCAAAGTACAAAGCTACTTCTCTAGAAAAAGTTGTCCATCCTTGGTTACAGAGAAGAAGCCAACTTTTATAGAATAATTCTGCCACTTAGAACATTAATATCCAACCACTCTCGTGACAGGTAGACTTGATCTTGGTGTTGACTTGAAACAGTCAATTTTGGCTTTTTAAATAACTGAGCATTGAAGATGGAAGGTTCTGGTAATGACTTGAAACAGTCAATTCGAATTTACATAATGCAACTTGGAGTCGGTTCGAACTATCCATGGTAGATTTGCAACAACTTCTCTTAGTCACTTGTTCGAGGAGTTCTCTCTACTAGTGGAGCACTTGGGAGAGGCGCTCCACTAGTGGAGAGAACTCCTCGAACAAGTGACTAAGAGAAGTTGTTGCAAATCTACCATGGATAGTTTGAATTGACTTCAAGTTCCACTAGTGGAGCACTTTACATTTTGACCAAATTGACCCTTTCTGCCTTGGTTGCTCTTACATTTCTTGCTTTGGAGAGGTGCTCCAGTTGTGGAGTGCTTTTGAAGAGGCGATCCACCTATGGAGTGCTTTTGAAGGGGCACTCCACCTATGGAGCACTTTTGAAGGGGCACTCCACCTATGGAGCGCTTTTTGAAGAGACACTCCACCTATGGAGCGCTTCAAGATTTGACCATTTGACTTTCAAACTTAGCCTTTATACTTGGTGAATTTTTTCATTATCTTTATGCTTTGCATTTCATTTCCCCTCAAGCACTCCCTAGGTGGAGCGCTTTGCCATTTTACCACATTGAATTTTATACTTGGCCTATTTTACACTTGTTTTTGTTGTTTTTAGAATATCGCTCCATGGGTGGAGTGCTTTGGGAGTTCACTCCAGGAGAGGAGCGCCTGCAACTCTGACTATGTTTAGATTTTTATACCTAGTCACATTTGCCCTTTTATATTATTTTTTGGCCTCCTGCTCCCATTACCAGAGCGATTTTACAATTTAGCATAAAAATGTACTCAAGTGTCTAAGTAATGAAAATTACATCCATATGTGCAGATAAGAAAATAGAGGATTTAAATATGAAAATAAGGAAGCGAAACCATCAAAAAAATGTCCATGGTAAAACATTCACAATTTTGCATGCAACATAATAGGGAAAAATACAGAAAACGTAGAAAGTACAACAAATATGAGGAACCACATAAAGCAATAGAGTATAGTTTTAAACTAAATGAGATAGCCGATGAAAGTACAATAGCATAACCACATCTTAACCATTTTTCTATGGAAAAAGAGAAGTTTTTACAATGAATGGTCTCAAAACTATATACAATATGAATTTCAACAAGGTGTGGCAAAATTAGCAATAGGCATTTGGGCTCAATAATGTGATGTGGACCTTGATCATGTCATCCAATTCCATATCCCTGTCAGTTAACCCTACAAAAATATCATAAAGGAAAATTTAGGTTGGATAGATATTCTAAATTTTCATTAAAATCCTACAAGGGTTTCTCATTAGGAGGAGGTGGATCAAACGAAGAATCCACTCCCCTATATATAAAATTGATCTTGTCTAGTCAGGAACCCATTCTTTACACTACACCTATGGCTAAGGGTGGGTCACGTGGGTGACCATAGTCTCTGACCAACTCAATAGGTGGTGCAACTGTGATAATTTCTATGATATACTCATCAATGCTTGGATTGATGAGATGTACTAAAACTTAGGATGGTTGGAATGATGATGGCTCTATGGATGAGGATGGTGCTTCAATGACGGTTTGCATTTTAGGTGGAGGCAATGGCTCCTCTCGAATAGGTAACCCTATCTGCAAGATGATGGGTGGTGATGCTGGAGGTGTATTATGCTTGATTGGGTTGTTAGTTGATGGTGTGGGTTGAGCTAAAAATGTGAATGGTGTTTGTGAAGTGGGTGGTGTGGTTGATGAAGTTGGTGATTAGTTAGTAGGATGATTAGGTGTTGTGGAAAAATGAAATGTGATGGATGAGGGTTGACTAGAGCTGGTGCTTTTGGATGCAAAAGTAGGATCAACTATCAATAATTCCTTCGAGATGGAGGATTTTGATGAAGTGATGTTAGTGGGAGTGGTTTGGATGATAAGTGGTTGAATGAATATACGGGTTTATGGAAGCAATGACTCATAAGGATTTGATATCAAGTTGCAATATTTAAAAGGATTTGTGTCTGCTTGGATGCAATGTACCTTTCCCTTGTGTACATACTTTAGATATTGGTGCAATATCAAGGGCACATAATTCATCTCCCTGATCTAGGGGCATCCAAGAAGTATGTTATATTGCATTACCCCTTCCAAGATGTGGAAGAGGACATGAATTATTTTTACCCCCACGATGACTGGAAGAACTATGTTCCCCACAGTTGAGCATAAAGCGTCATTAAAGACCATTAAGGTGGTGGATGATGTAATGTGGGATGATGGTAGGTTATGGTGTTTGATGGCAGGAGTGGTAATGAGGTTGATGGAGGAGCTGGTGTCAATAAGGACTCTATTGAATGGCTTTCTATCAATATGAGTGACTATGTGTAATGGAGAATCTGATAAATTTGATGACACGCTCTTCTCCTTGAAGTCATAAAATGCTATGAAGGGCTCCATGCATTTTTGTACACTCCCCACAAAGGAGTTGAAGGAATTAGGGTCTTATGATTGTACTTAGATAGATTTTATAATTTCTAGCAATGCCTCTCAATGTGTGGGTAACTGTTGTATTAGCTCATAGAGTGACAATTTTATCAATGCCATTTTAAAACTCTGTGTTAACTGACTACCTAGGGTGATAGTTGGGTGAGATGGATTACTTGGATTATTAATGGGCAGAGGTGGAATGGATGGCCCTAATTGTATGATGATACTTGGTTGTGCTGTGAGAGCTTGGATTGTGTGATTTGATTATCTCTGCCCATGGGTGACCATATTGATAGCCCCTACAAAATCTTGGTGTAGTTGAGACACATAGTTGACTTGGTTGGGAGGAACTATAGAATTTGACCCTCTTGTTACTTGTTGATTTACCTCATGGTGAGGCAAAGGTGTTTGATATATTCCAAGGTTCTGATTAGATTGGGCTAGAGGGTTATTGACTTTGATATTTCTTGCTTCCAATAAGTCTTGCACAATACCTTTAAACCCATGGTAAGTTTTGACATCATGTCCTTTTTGCCAATGATAGATGCAATATAAGTGCTCTCTATAGGCCTTTTATCTTGGATTGCTAGGGTCTTCAGGTTTAATCTTCGATAATGTGAAAAGTTGTGCCTCATACAACTTTTGAAATACATATGAATAGGGCTCTTGCAATGGTGTGTAATTACGTCTGGACCTTAAGTGATGTTGTTGCATTTTTGCAGGTTACATTTGATTCTGTACCTATTGTGGGGGTGGAACCGCTTGATAATTCAATTTTTGTGGTTGTTGTTGTTGAGGTTGTTGGATCTGAACTTGGGCTTGTTGATTTGATTGTGAAGATTGGCCCAAGACTATCTAATTAACCTGAACAACCTTGGATTGTCCATGGTTATTCCCCTTTTGGTTACTTTTTTGCCACCCTTTTTTCTTAGGCTTTATCTTGCCCTCTTGAATCTTAATTTCCTCTATCACTCTGGATTGGATGAGTGCCTCATCGAATTTTCTATACTGCTACAACTATAGCAACAAAGAGATGGGCTTGGCACAAATATTCATGAATATTCTTGTTAATTCTATCATGGGGAGGGAGAATGGAAATTTAATCATAACCACCCTCCAATAGTTACCAAAATCATGGATCAATTAATCATTGTATTACTTCAAACTAAGAAAATAATTCAATGTGGTTTTCTTCCTAACATTTAGAGTGAATCACTCCAGGAATTGGTCTACAAGATACTCAAAAGTGTACACACTCTGATGTGGTAAATGATTGTACCAATACTAGGATTCTTCCCCAAGTATCAAAGGAAAGGTGTGTAGCATGAGTGCGTCATTGTTTCTAATCCTAAACATGCATTTATAAACCTTGTCACATTCTCTCGGGGGTCCTCATACCCCTTAAATGTATCAAAATTTAGCATCTTAAAGTCCATCGGATAAGGTGGTGTAGGTATCGAAGCATGGATTGGGTGATTAAGTAGCTGCCTTAATGTGAGCTTTTGATAATGCAAACCTGGTGTTTGCATGGCAAGGCTATCAATATGACTCTGTAGGAACTAGAACTTAGGATCTTCCATAGGGTTAAAACCCTGGTTTTCTAGCTACTAATGGTAATATTGTGCATTGTAGGTGGAATATGGATGATGAGGGATGTTAGGTTGAAGTGCATGATGATATGGTGGTTGATGGAAATTCTGGTATTAATGAGGTGATGGGGGTATGATGGCATGCTGACCTGATGAGTTAGAATATAGGTGATGAAGTGGATTAGTTGCTATGGTAGTGGTTGGGGGATGCAATACACAAGATGGATCTTGGATAAAGGTGTGGGTTAATGAGAGGTTGATGGCGGGTTCTATTCAATTATCTGTGAATGCTAATGAGGGTCAGGATTAATGCTACAATTAGCATAATGTAAAATAATTTGTTGTAGCTATAAGAAATCATGTTGCATAGTAATTGCAGATGATGTGGGTACAATCACATATGAAGTGGATTGCTAGGTTGGTTGTGAGATAACCAGTTCAGTAGATGTAGGTGAGGGGTAGGTGGCAAAATGTATTACCATCGAATGAGAAATGATATGATGTATGGTGCCCATAGGAATGGTAGATAGAATGGATGTGGGGATCTATGAAGTAACCTAGGTTGATGCTTTGTAAAGGGGCTTGGTGCAGGTGATGTTTTGATGAGGCAATGTGGTGGGGGGTTGGCTAGATGATTATGGATGGCTAGACAAGGTAGCAGTAGTTAACTCAAAAAGTGGATTTGTAAAGACTTGGCTAGACTACTACAGGTATGTGAAGGTAAACTTCTAATGTAATTATGGCATGGATTGATATGGGATGGTGAACGGTGGCAACGATGAAAAAACTATACTAGCCACATTCAGGTATATCCTAATAGCATCCATGTCCATAAGTGTGACACGACCATCCATTGGTGTGGGTGTCTTAATATTAGGGATCTTAGGAATAGCGGTATGGGTATCCCTATGCATGATGTCTCCATATGAAATAGGGGCACTACTAGAGGGCCCTATATTTAAGTTTTGGGATGCATTAGGAACTACACTAACTTGCCCTAGCAACGAGGTGTTAGGGACCTGATTGGGTTGAGATGCCATAGGGGAAGACAACTGACTTTGAACTAATTCTAAGTTTTTGGCCTGACCATGGGTCGTGACCATACAATAAGGGTGTGATGATGTATGAAATTCAAGTGTAAGTGTGTGTGAATGTGTGAGATAGCACAATGCAAAACAACACTCAAAGAAAACAAAGAAACAAAGTTTTTATTCCTAAGTTCATGCAAAGTTTGAATTTTGTTTGGTTTTTTGAAGATTTTTTTTTTGTTTTGAAGTTTTTGTTATAAAAATAATAATCAATGTGCAAAATATTTTTCCCTAAGATGAATCTAGGATTTCATCTATATACTCTGATGAGTCCAGGAATTGCCTCATCCATGGACACTTTTTGATACATTATAATTATTTGACTCACCCTTTTTACTATGTTTTTATGTTAATTATGGGTAAAATACATTATATAATGGTGTTTGCATATTCTGAAATGACAAAGTGCATATACTCTGTTTTACTATTTTTACTACAATTTCACATGTTTTTAGTTAATTAATCAGTAGTATTGTAGTAATTCAGAATCATAATATAGACCTTGTTGAATATCTAGTGCTTAAAAATATTGTGTTCCTATGTTTAAACTGATTCAAATGAAAAAGGTGCCAAGAACTTGTCCACTGTAGCTGACTATGCAGGAAAACAGGCTATGACTGTGATAGTTCCAGCCAGCTGTACATATATAGCAAGGATTGGAATCAGTCACTCTAGCACATGCCACCAATGCAGAAGGGTGTACAAGATAAAGGAAAACAATCCAAATGGTCAACAACTTCCTCCCTATGTGTTTGGAGCGTAGATAAGCAACGAATTGTCACCTTCCTGTTATTTTGGAGCAATGCAAGAATAAGCGACACAAGAATAGGGAATAGCATAGGAACAACCGAAAATGGTCAAAATGTGCCAAAACCATGGAAAGTATGATTGGAAATTGACTAAGCAATTAGTCCACCCTATTTGGACTTCGTTCCTTCACCATAGGTTGACCAGTTGGAATAAAGGTTGACAAATTATAACCCTGCATTCTAGGAAACTATTTTGTAAATAGTTGGAAATCCCTAAAACTTAGAAAATAGATATATCAACTTTATCTTATAAATAAAGCTCCTATAAAGGTTGAGCATAATAGATATATAGATAGACATATGAAGAAATAGGGATAGAGGAATAGGAGATAGTTATTAGCAGCAGATAAAGTCTTTGTAGCATTACAGTAAATTGCAGATTTTTCTTGTAGTACTGTAATGCAGTTTCAGATGAAATAAAAGGTGCATTCTTCAAATTTTATTGGCATTTGATGGTTGATAGTGCACATTTAATTTACCTGGTATAATCCTTCACCCTCTTCTAGTTCTGAAAGCAAGGGCTACTTGCAGGATCAAAGGAAGGGCAGCACAGTGACAAAAAATTCTTGTTGATTTCTTGCTGCAGTAGATCAACAGAATTCTATCAACATTTATTTGCAGAATTAGTTTCATTTCAGAATTGCACCATAGCATCTAGAACAGGTTCAATCATGTGTTAGAATAGTATTTAGCATTTGACCTGTAATGGCATCATTTCCAGCATTTTTTGCAATTTCCATAATTACATCATTTTTAGCATTTTCTGCAATTTCCAGAATTACATCATTTTCAGCATTTTTTGCAATTTCCATAATTATGTCATTTTTAGTTTTACTACAATAAACATTAATTTGGTTTCTCAGATTCAACTTATGTTCAGACAGTTGTGAGTTTTATCATTGGTTTAATTTTTGCAAGCGTGTGTGTGAATTTCCATTCTACAGTTTACTTTCCTGTAATTTTGTTTTTTGGTCAATTTAGCAGCATTTTATTTCTTGTCAATTTTAGATTCTGCAGTTTCATTTTCTTGCAATTTAAATTCAGCTTTAGATTGTGCAATTTGAGTTCCTTTGTTAGAAATTAGTAAGATACAACAACCCCCAACACTGCTAATAGACCTACCAATAAAAGTATGTTCTTGGATAAACTGAACCTGCAACTGTGACACCTCCTATCGTATACAGCCTTTGGACACCGCCCTGGACTAACATATAATTCCTAAATTATGAATGATCAATGACCCTCATCATACTCATAGCGACTAAGCTTGATGATGAAGTCTAGATAGCCATACCCACCAAAATATGGAGATGAAACCCATATTCGATCAGGGAGCATAGGGCCTACCGATCCTCACCCATATTGACCGTAGGTAATGATACACCCTTTGAAGAGGAATGCATGCTATTTTTTATGGCTAAAATGGTTACTTGGAGCCAGCATTGGAAAAATATAGGGTAAATATGTTGGTGGTGGGTGATGAAATCCAACCTGGCGATGATGAAATCCAGCCATTGCCAATGTTTATGTGAGTGTGTGTGTGAGGTTTTTTTAATTTATTATGATATGCAACCTAACATGAAATTATGTTTTTATGCCTAATATGCAAGAAAACAAGAAATAGAGAATAGTAAACATAATCAAATCAAGGGTTGAAAGCTGATTTCAAGAAATATTTTACCAAATTCTATTGTCAGGACCAACCGTAGGTCTACGGTTGGTTCTAGTAAATCATGGATGTGCAGTTTGCCAATCGTATGTGCGTATTTGAGAGGTCCCAACTGCGTATGTATGGGTCTAACTATGCAGTAGAATAGGGAAAATAAGGCTTGATCCCCAAAAAATATGCCCAAGTTATTGCTATCTCGACTCATGCATATGCTCTATTACCTACTATGACAAATGATGATCCTCTTAATTTTTATTTTTATTTTTGAATGAATGCTTGAATAAAAAAATAGCTTTATCTACCCTAAGACCTAAATGCAAAAAAAACACATAGGATAGAGACCTCTAGCTTAGCCTAAATGCAAACACTAAAGCCAAAAATAAGGATAAAAGAGGCACAAGGGTACATACCTATGATCCTTTCACCGCTTCCTCTAGTATGCTTCCATTGCAAGTCTATGGTTCCATAGTATCGCAATCGCATGTGCGCGTTCCTCCAAGTGCTCAATCATAGGTGTGCAATTTTGTTGATATAAAATTGCAGGTCGATGTTTCTCCAAATACTTCACTGCAGACACACAATTCCTCAATTAAAAATTGTAGATGCATGATTTCATAGTAAAAGGGTTGAACAACAACAAGTCTCAGATCTGTTGACCTGAGATCGATTCTTCATGCACTTCAACGTCCCAAAACCTATAAATAAAAAAAAATATAGAGATTAATAAATAAAATCAAGCAAGGCAAAAACAAATAGGACCCTTAGGGGGTCCCATTGTGATCACCATTTTCTATAATAAAATAACTTAGAACCAAAAGATAAACACAGAGAAATGAAGATTGCCAAAATTACTCTTTTTGTATTGATATTTGATACAATGTTTACAAAATAAATTTTGAATTACCCCAAGTGTGTCTGGGGCAATGTTACAATGCTCTCTCTGTATTGGTACAATGCTTATAACAATGGAATGGGGGTCTTCCAAATCTTCATAGGGATGTGTGCTCTTCAATCCTCAACTACAACTCCAAGGGGTGAGTGGGCATTTGATATCCAATGCGGGACCACTTCAACTTCAACAAATCCTCCAAAATAGCTAACTCCTATACACACGAAAACCAAATGAGAGTTAGAAGAACCTACAAATCAAGACATAAGGATGATGCTATATAATCCTAACCAAATAATCATGCAACATAGAAAATAGAAGCAAATAAAACATAAGCGTTGCTGGATAAAAACTTTACTGATCAGATTTTACTTTATGATCTCGACTCTGTGAAATTGTGAATGAGGAACCACACATGGGCAATGGAGAAAATATGCAGGTGTGGTTCTGATTGTGAAACTTTGGACAAGTAGTTTGGGTTGAATGACATATTGCTTCAAAAATAGGGCCTTCAAAATCAAGATGCATCTTCTCCTCGGGATGCGTGTAAACATTTTATCCTATTTCGTTAGCCTGGTGGTATGAATGTTTAGCTCTCTTTGGTGGATGGGGTGAAGGTGCATTTATAGGCCCCTTAGGGTTTTAAAGGAAATTAAGAAGTGGCATGACTAGATTACCAAGTGGTAATCCTAGGCTGCCAAATGGAGGGTGCAATTATAGTGAGTCACCTAGTGTGGGTCACTTAACTAGGGTGATGTGGTTGCAAGTGGAGTGTTATGTGGAGGGTTACCCCATGTGAAGGGACAAAGGGGGCAAGGGTGTATGATATATGGCAAGGTGGGTAGTGAGGTGGCTAGGACACATGTCTAGTGGATAGGTAGGGTATCCTAGGCTTATTTTCCAAATTTAATAAATCTGGAAAATAGGATAATGTGCAGATTTTATGTCTAAGTCTAAACTTAGGCATATAACTTTATTATGTAGGATGTTTTGTGGAGTGGCAAATGGTGACTTTGTGGATGACCGATTTTTGGTGTCTATAATAATAGTGACAAAATATTTTACCAAATGGGTAGAAGCCATGCCATTAGCTTCTTGTACAAGGACCTAGGTCTCTAAATTCATTTTTAATCAAATCATATTTAGATTTTGAATCCCTTCCATAATTGTTTATGATAATGGAACTTGTTTTAAAAATAAAGATATAAAAAAACTTTGTGTCAAATATAAAATCCAGTAGAGATGGTCTACTCCCTATTATCCTTAATCAAAATCTTAAAAGGCTGGTAAATAAATCTAGTCAAGATTGGCATATTCAGTTATATCCAGCCTCATGGGCTTATAGGACTAGCATTCAAAATCCTATAGGTGCTTTCCCTTTTGTCTTGGTTTATGGTATTGAAGTCATTTTACCTTTTGAGCTTGAAGTGCCTTCTTAAGGAGTCTACTCTAATACGTTTAAGTAGGAGATGATTATCATGCTAGATGATTAAGTCAACTAGAATTACTAGATAAGAAGCACATAAATGTCTTAGAGTATCTTTGCACCTATCAATAAAAACTTAAAAGATCCTATTCAAAGAAATTTCATAATAGGTCTTTCAAAGTTGGTGACCTAGTTCTTAAAGAAAATAAAAAATATACTAATGCTTGAACATACCTTAAAGGTAAATTTCAACCAAATTGGTTAGGACCATTCATCATAATTGCTAAATTTGGATCAGGTGCACATCGTTTGGCCACATTATATGGAAAATATCATAAAGAGCTAATGACCATAATGCATCTCAAAAAGTACAATGCACAAAATCATGTCTCACCATTGTACATAACCATCTTCTATTTTTGTACATAAAGCATGTGTTGCATTTAGTTCATTCTATAATTTCAATCATATTACACAAATCATCTATCATCTAGCTACATTTTGCATTTCCCAAAGCTTGTTTAGTCCAATTGCATATGTCAAATAGTCACATCCAATTATTATGTTATTTAAATATCAGATAGATGCTATCAAGATTCATAGTCAATCTTAGTCTTTTATTTGAAATGATTAAGATTTTATCTTGAACCACTCATAAGATTCATATTTTAATAAATCTTGATTTTGGATATTGATTAAAATTCTCTCTCAAATGAGGAAGGGCTCTATAGGAGACTTCCTATGGAAGTCTTGTTCCACTTTCCTGCAACCCTTCCTCGACCCTATCCCAGGTCCTTGATCCTATCCCAACTTCCCTGACACCTCCTTTTCCCATCCTCCATGGTAGGAAGGTGTTGCAGACGATCTCCTTAGGGGGGGAGATCACTGTTCCACTGTTCTGCCCCTTTCCTTGCCCTATGGTGGGAAGATATTTGTTCCATTTTGGTCCATTGTTCTATCCTTTGGTGTCTGGGTTTTGATATAGGTTTAGGCTCTTCCCTAGGACTTTTCTTGGGTTTTTTGATCATTCAGGGTTTTCCTTGTTTTATCCTTTTTTCTCAGGTTATTTTTGGAAGTCTTCTTGACATTTGCTCTTTGAGGATCTTTAGTTGTGGAATGTTGGGTCTAAGGAATTTTGGCTTCATGAGAAGTTTTGCACAACATCCTTTTGGGTTTGGGAGTGGCCCATGTGCTTTCTACTATGACTCTACTCTTTGGGATTGTGGTGGTGGGTCCAGCGGGATTTTAGTTCCTTTTGTGGCTTTCAAGGGAGCCTCTATTTTCTTCTTCTTTGAATCCTTGTAGGACTTCCTCATTTGTGTCCTTGAAGCTATTTTTTGGTGGTGCTGAAGGTTTTCTAGGATGCCTGGCTACTTTATTTTGGTTTGGGCTCTAACATCTATAGTCATGCTTCCTTGCGACTCCTTCCTTTTGGGTTCCTATGGTACTTTACTGCTTTGGATTCATGAGCAGTTTTGCACAACATTCTTTTAGGTTTGGGAGTAGCCCATGTGCTTTCTACTGTGACTCTGCTCTTTGGTATTGAGGTGGTGGGTCTAGTGGAATTTTAGTTCCTTTTGTGGCCTTTAGGGGGGCCTCTATTTTTCTTGCTGTTGAATCCTTGCAAGACTTCCTCATCTGTGTCCTTGAAGCTATTCATTGGCGGTGTTGAAGGTTGTCTAGGATGCATGGCTAATTTATTTTGGTTTGGGATTTAATGTCTATAGTTGTGCTTCCTCGTGACTCCTTCCTTTTGGGTTCTTGTGGAACTAAACTGACCCAAATTTTTTGTGCCCTTACCTTCAGGCCAAAGGATCCGTGCCCAGAAGGGGGATGCGAGAAGGATGGAACAATACCTCAGACTGAGAGGCCCTTTGAATATTGCGCCTCTTAGGGGAGGGTTATAAGGGTGAATTTTTGATGGATGGTGGGGTTCACCAAGAAACTTTGAGTGGTAGTTTCCATGCCTAGGTTGAGAATGGTCTTGATGTGTTCATTTTATACTCAATCATTCATATTCCTAGGTTGGCCAAAATGAATCTAAGCTATTCTATATAAAATACCAATTTATATGAATACATAAAGCATGAATGAATCCTAAATACTAGGAATATACTAAATAAGAAAGAATGCACCTAATTTCGGATGTCTGATGAAGATTCTGAAGCTTGTAGGAGTCCAGATCATCCCGAATATGACAAGATTATTTGCAATTGTACAGAATCATCCCAAATTATAGGTGATCATCTGAAATCAGACAGGATCATCGTCGATCTGATGAATTCATCAACCAAATTCGTCAGAAACTTGCAATCACAAAAATAGACACCAAAAACCGAAAATGCTACTGCAAGAATAATGCAAATGATAGAAATGATAGTATAAATGCCTAACTGATAAATTTGGATAGCAAATTAAAATAAATGCATTGTTTTAATAACTTATTTTAAATTTATCATGCATTTATGTTAAAATGAGGTGAACTCCAGGATGCAGAATAAAAATAATCAAGCTAATGCATAATAAAATAAAGAAGGAAGATGAGAAATGTAAACTCAAGGCTCTGATTGCCTCCAATATGAGCTGCAGTCAAGATTGCCTCCAATCGTACGAGATCATATCTGATATACGATAGGATCATCCAAAATCATCTGGAATCGCCTGCGACAATCCGAGCTTCCTCCAGCTGAAGCACAGTGAAAACCTACAATGAAAACTTACAACTACGAGTGCAAAGCTAAATGGTATGGAAAATCAACCAGGAAAAGAGTTAGGAGGAGAGCCAGGCAGGGGATCCAGGGAGTCAGGGGGATAAACTAAGAAAATCCTAGTTTATATAGTATTAGTGGGAGGTTAGGAGGTTGGGGATCATCCCAATCTAGGAGATCTCCAATGGAGGAATATCCAACTACGCAGACACGCTTCTACTCAAGTTGGAGAGGCTATTGAAACATAAGCTAATTATGAAAATTTGATTTTGGAAAAAAATCCTCTAGACGTTCTATTCCAGATGACTTCGTCCGATCTAGGATGATTTCATCTGATCGACGATGATATCATCCAACGGTCAAAACAACTTCTAAAAATGGCACAAAAAATGGGGTGAGTGGTTAACGGGTGGTTTCGGGGTTAAAATTCAAATTTTTATCTTTTTACTAAGGGTTTAACTATGCCAATTTTAGGGTGCTACATTTTGTCCCCTCTTTAGCAAATTTTTTGAAGAAAATGTGTTAAAGACGAGTTCTTCATGCTTTACAAGAAAGTGAAAAATTATTCCATTTTTTAGACGACAATTCTAGGTCGAATCGTACGACTGCTTACTATGGTGCCCCCTCCGTGTTTTTACCCAAATCGAACATTTGAGGTAAAAGCATGAAAAAGCAAAATTTTAAAAGAAAAAGTTGTTTTTAAATAAAATTAAAAAAATAGGGTAAAACCCTAATTCATTGTTACTATTCATTTTTGTTGTTTTAGAGCTCTACAGGAAAAATGGTGGAAACAACACACAGATCAACAGAGGTCCGACACAGATTGCGGGTAGGGATCTAAACTTTATGAATTATGTTTTAATTTGATTTGTGTGAGTTTTAATTTGAATTTTGACTGTTTTTGGGGCATCACGGCCGTTTTTAGGCCATCAACGACATCGGGACAAAATCATCTCAATTTCGTCGAAATCGTCCCTAGATCGTTGATTTTGTCTAGGGGTAAAATCGATGAAATAGGGGCGATCCCCAAGTTGAGAAATCGAAGACAATTTCATCCTACCAAGGATGATTTGACTTAATTTAGTATAATATCGTCCAATAGTGGACGATATCATTTTTTATAAGATGAAATTGACTTAACTAATTTTAATGATTATCTATTAATGATTTTTGTTGTTTGATTGTTTATTTTGCAGAGGGGATTACTAAAAACTTGGGAGTGGAAATACGAGGGGCTTAGAGACGATATAGCCACGCTCGATTAGATGGAGAGAGACTGAATATCAAAGGTTGGGCTACAACATGTGGCAGAGATGCCACAAATACCTACAGACATGGGGCTACTAACAACTCTAGTAGAGAGATGGTATCTGGGGTTGTCCTGTTTCTGGCTATCGACAAGGGAGATGGCTCCCACTCTAGAGGATGTATGGAGGATTTTGAGGATCCCCATACATGGAAAATTGATGACTCTTGTGGCCAATCAGGGCCATGCCATGATGCGACTGTGCAGAGACCCTAGCTTCACCCTAGAGAAGGGGAGAGTGAAAATCGAGACATTGAGGCAGATGCCTAGGGTGTCTCAATTGACTCAAGTTTTGGTAGGGGTAGTGGGTGGCTTACTGCTATGCCCCCAAAGTGGATGTAGGTTACCATGGCTACTCTCATATGTGGTCTACAATATGAGATACCATGGTTACATATTTGCTTGGGACAGTTTTGTGTTATGCCGCTTGTATAGGATCCTACACGAGGTCGTATACAAGGGAGGTCGATGTTTGGTTTTGACATCATTGCTACAGGTTTGGTGCTAGGAGCACATTGCAGTGCAGAGGTCGATAGGGCTTCCAATGATAGGGGTTGACCAGGAGAGACCTCAAGTTTTCTATTGGTGGCTCCAGAGAGGGTCACAACGACAGATAGATTTATCAATGTCTCGAAGGTTGCTAGATGACCTCATCCCTGACCAGATCACCTGGAGGCCATGGAGAGAGCATCCAAGGTGGGGAGAGGATGGAAAATAGTTAGCTCACATCAGGCGAGTCTTCTAGCTAAGGATGGAGTGGGGAGAGGTAGAGCTCCATCGCTATGACCGAGTTTTGAGGTAGTTCAATCTACAGTAGGGAATCCTTCTCTCAGAGACTCTGAGTATTGGATTGTTCAGGATAGTACTACACTAAGTGGGGCTCTAGATATGCAGTTATTATGGAGTCAGGATGTGTATGATGCCCCCATTCAGCCAGTGTATGGGGAGGATGTTGGGGTCATAGATGGATATGATTCCTGGTACACAAGCATCCACCCTCCTCGGATGACGAGGGCATAGGGTTCGATGCATGCCATGGTGTGACAAATGGGGAGGCAGTGCCAGGCTGCTATCGATGTAGCGAGAGGTCATGAAGGGAGGGAGCAGTGATGGTCTCCTTAGGAGAGACGTCGAAGAGCACCACAGGCTCTAGGGAGACCGTAGAAGCCAAAGAGGAGGGAGGATGGGATCCCTTCTCAATAGAGGGAGAGGCCACCATCATCTGATAAGGGCAAGGGTATCAAGATGGGGGAGATCAGCAAGATGGTAGCTCTCTAGGCTGAGAATGCCCACCTTTGATCTCAGGTGTAGATGTTACAAGATGAGGCTACACGACTCAGGGCTCGAAGCGGAGGGGTGAGCACTCGAGATCTGGCATGGTCTATTGCTCAGATCACATTCTACCAGGGATTATACTATCACATGGTTCTAGAGGGGCAAAGGATACCACTGCCAGCTAGCATTGTAGAGTCGATCATGATGGGATTGTCGAAGACGTCCTCACGATCGATAGTGAGGACCCATGACATAACACAGACCTCTATGGGACCACCTCCTCCATGCCAGGGCAAGAGAGGAGATGAGGCTGAGAGCTCGAGGGCTTCTCGAGACTAGCTAATCTTTGGCTGGACTGTATATTTGAGAGGATTGAGTATGCTGGGTATAGATTGTGGCATACCAATCTAGTTGTGATATGATGTACATATATTTTTGATATATATATATGATCTTTTTGTGATATGACTTGTCCATATGTTTTATGATGCTTTAAGTTTTGAATTGTTGATTTATTATTCATGTAATTATGTCGTTTGGAAATAGTATAATTTTATGTCATGCCATAAAATTTAAATGAAATAATCTGATGTAAACAAATTTGTTGTTTGTGGTATGATTTGATGAAAAATAAAGGGACTTCTAACAATAATTTCAAAGGACATTGTCGCTGTTATAGACCATTTTATGGAGTCGTCGCTCGCTAGGTCATCAAGCTAATCCTAGTATAGAAATATTGCTAAAAGTAAAAGAGTGCTTAAGAGACTGTCTTAAGACTTAGTGTTGTGATGATGAAAAATGATGATGGTGATGATTTGTTTTTAGATTTTCATGAAAATATTATGCATGAAATATTAAAAATATGATTTTTGCTAGGCATAAAATTCCTAAGTGTGATAATATTTTGAACAAATCCTTTAGGAATTATACCATCGTTGCAAAATTGAATGTTGACATAATGAAATGAAATAGAAAAAGGTGTTCATTCTTTTTAAAGCACAATTATGTAACATAATGATGTAATCCATATGTTTTTATGAATGAAAATGAATGGGAAATAAAATTAGAACAATGGTTTGCGCTAGGAATAGAATTATAGGTATAGACTTATACCATCATCGCAAAATCCAAAAGAAGAAATTGATGTAATAGTTTTATTACATAGTTGATTTTTGATTTTGAGATTAAAAATATAAAATGAGGACTTGCACTAGGCATAGATTCCAATTTAGGTTTAGGAACTATACCATCGTTGTGAAAGTCAAAAATATAAATGTGATTTTATTGCTGGATTTTTGAACATGCTTTGAAAGAAATTTTGGATTTAAAAAAAAAAATGTATTTAATTGTTTATACGCTAAGCCAATATTCTCAAGTAAGAAATCAAATTATTTCAGAAGATTTGCATACATATTTTAAATTATCTCAAAGACAAAATTTAGATTTATAAGGAACCCCATGTGCATATGTGAGTTCATTGCCGATCTTGATCTATCATAATGATACAAAATCTCTCAAACACAAATGTGTGTGCAATTGTATTGTTCATTTACCAATTTTGAGCAAGATAATTTGATACAAGTAATTTGAATTAACCAAATGAGTGTTCATTGACCATGATTTATATGTGTGTAACTGTACCAGACTACTATGTAAGTCGGGTCATCAAGAGCTAGCTGATCCATAAGCAGACATAGGTATATACAAAAGAAGGTTGCTAATGTGACAGACATATCACCACGTTAGGAGTTACCCAAGGCCAAGCAGGTTGGGCACAAACCACCTGTTATGGGGCTTATCTCACGATTTTCAAATAATTGAGAATTCCAGGGATTCAAGCTCATTCATCCTTCTTTTCTTTTCAAGGGGTAGGGAAAGGGATTTATTGCATTTTGCTTTTGCTTTTCTTTTCTCTTTTTTTTTTTTGTATTTTTGCTTGGAACTGAGATAATGCTGAAATATTGCTACGATGGTACAAAATAATATTTTTCTTTTTCTCATTTTCTTTGACTTTTATTTTTCTTCCTATATTAGGTATACTTGCTCGGATTGGCTGTAGAGCAAGGGATTTTTATTCTGGGCAGGGGTGAGCTTGTACTTTTATCAATTCTCAAAGATTCTAGACCATGTGCATGATAGGATAGCAGGGGAAACTTTTCACTCAATAACCACTTCTACTATGTAGCATCATATTGAATTTGCAATGAAATCATTTTAATGTGAAGAGATATACTTGGTTCAAATAAATAACAAGATCAATTCTCTATGCTCAAAACTTTATTTAATTCAACTGTGGACTTTGATATAAGAGAGATTAATAATCATACCAAATAAAATCAAAGTATTTATTCATGTGAATGTGAAAGTGTGGGATTCCAAATAAATGCTAATTTATCCAAAATAATCGAAAATATAACTACAATACTTCAAGAATTGACAGGTGCAAAAATAGAAAATGTTTTTGAAGATTTTGATGATTTTGATGTTTTGGATGTGTTTTATATTTTGGTTTTAATTTATGAATTGAAAGAATAAATAATATTACTGTTTTTTATGAAATTTTTATATGGATGACTAAAATGAAACAATATGCAAAATAACAATATATACAATGATGAAATGACCAAATTTATGCATAATAGCGTTTAAGATGCATAATTTTCATAGGTTCTTTAATATCTTTACCATCTAAGGTAGCTAATTTGTATGCTCCCAATCCAAATTTAGCAGTGATGCTATATGGTCCAAGATAGTTAGGTTCAAATTTACCTTTAAGGTCTTTAGTTGCATTAGTATTTTTTTGATTTTCTTTTAAGACAAGGTCATCGATCTCAAAGGATCGATGATGAACTTTCTTGAGGTATGCTCGTTTAATCTTGTTCTAATAGGCTCGAAGATGCTCCAAAGCATTGATGCGCTTCTCATCTAGGAGTTTTAGCTGACTAAATCTGCCAGGACGATATTCATCTCCTACTTCAGTATCTTGAAGTATTAGAGCCAAAGAAGGAACTTATAATTCAAAGGGAAAAATAGCTTCAACACCATAAAAAAGAAAAAAAGGTGAAGTGCCCATGGGAGTATGAACGCTAGTACGATAAGCCCACAAAGCAGGATATGATTGAATGTTCCAATCTCGGCTAGATTTATTGACTAGTCTTTTGAGGATTTTAATTAATGTTTTATTAGATGCTTTTGCTTGGCCATTACCCTAAGGATAATAGGGAGTGGACCAACGATGTTGAATTTTATATTTTTGACATATTTATTTTTGAAACAAGTTCCATTATCTGAGATGAGATTTGCAGGAATTCCGAACCTACAAATAATTTGATTAAAAATAAAAACTTGGGTTCCATTGCAATAAGCTAAGGGCGTAGCTTCAACCCACTTCATGAAATACTCTATGGCGGTTATGATGAATTTGTGTCCATCAGATGACACGGGATTGATTTTTCCAATGAAGTCTAAGCCCCATTTTGAAAAGGGCCAAGGAGATGAAATAGCATGCAGTTCTTGTGCAAGCACATGGACAAGGTCAGCGTGTTTTTGGAACTTGTCATAATGGCACACGTAATCATGTGCATCATTCTCCATGGTAGGCCAAAAATATCAATCCTAAGGAACTTCTTAGCAATGGTGCTACCACTAAAGTGTCCCCCATAAGATCCATCGTGGGGTTCACTCAAAGCTGATCTAGATTCTTCTAGATTCAAAAATCTCAGTAGGATACCTTCAAAAGATCTCCTATATAACGTATTGCCAATTATTACGAAGTGACTTGCTTGTCTACGTAATAACCGACGTTGGTTTCTATTAAAACCTTCAGGGAAGGTCCCATTTTGAAGAAAATTGAATATATCAGTGTAGCAAAGTTTAGGAGTAGTTTCATTGATTAGAAACACATCCAAAGGTTCTAAGCATGATTTATTTGAAGCGGGTTCCTAGAGTCAAAGAATAATGATGGTAGCATATTCTTCATCTAACTCCAAGGGTAAAAGAGATGCAGTTGCATCCATAGCGTCAGCCGCATGATTGCTAGTTCAAGGAATAGCTTCCAAGATAACTTGATCAAATAAAGATAATAATTGTAATACATATGCTTTATATGGATGCAATTTATCATCTTTGGTTTGATAAACATCATTAATTTTATTTATAACAAGTTAAGAATCATCGAAAACTAATAAATTTTTAATTTTTAGTGCCAAGGTAGCTCGTAAGCCAAGGATTAGAGCTTCATATTCAACAGTATTATTAGTACAAGCAAACATTAATTTAAAGGACAAAGGGATAAGATGTTTCTATGGAGATATTAAAATAATACCTACACTAGACCCACTCATGCGTCGGGCTTCGTCAAAGTATAAGGACCATTGCTCTAGATGGTCTGCCTCTAGTTTAAGGCATTCATCAGGAAACTCAATGATGAGGGGATGGGTAGACTCTAAGGGTGCAGCAGCTAATTGATCTGCTATGATTTAATCCTTAACAAACTTGTGTCCTATAAACGTGAGTTCAAACTCACTTAGAGAAAGAACCTACTTTGTTGTGCGACCAGATAAATAAGGGTGACTCATGAGATATCGCAAAGGATCGGATTTAGTAATAACATACATTTTTTGACTGAGCATATAATGGCG
The DNA here is from genome assembly GCA_028583015.1 of Wollemia nobilis. NCBI lineage: Eukaryota > Viridiplantae > Streptophyta > Pinopsida > Araucariales > Araucariaceae > Wollemia > Wollemia nobilis. The sequence goes on from JAQPPZ010005697.1 coordinate 2,844,203, forward strand.
GAATTTTTGTGTAGAAAATACGATTGCTAGACATAACTTCTCTAATGTTGTGTAGTGGTTTTCATAACTAATTAATGTTTTTCTAATGTAATAATTAGCACGCTCTCTCTTCTCATCATCAAGTTGAGCTAACATAGCTCCTAAAGCAAAATCTGAAGCAAAAATATACAAGATAAATGGGTGATCAGGTCGAGGCGACGAAAGCACAGGCGAGTTAAGAAGATATTGTTTGAGGAGTTCAAATGCTTCTTAAAATTTGTTGTCCCAATGGAAAAAGACATCCTTATTAAGAAGCTTAAGAAAGGGCCCGATTTTATCCGCCAGCTTATCGATGAAGCAACGGATAGCTTGAAGCTTACCTTGTAAACTTCATAATTTAGATATATTTGTGGGTGCGAGCATATCAATGATAGTCGCAATCTTGAGAGGGTCAATTTTGATGCCACGTAAAGAAACTATAACCCCCAATAATTTATCAAACTTAACTTTGAATATACATTTATCTGGATTCAATCGGATAAGATATTCCCTTAATCGATTAAATACTTTTCTCAAATCATCTAAATGGTCATCTTCTTCGATAGAACGAGCTATAATGTCATCTACATAATCATGTAGTATATCATGCATCATATCATGAAAAATATAAGTCATGGCTCGTTGATATGTTGCACCTGCATTCTTCAAACCGAATGGCATTACTTTCCAACAAAAGGTTCCCCAAGGGGTAATAAAGGCTGTTTTAGCCTGATCTTCAGGAGCTATCCTGATCTTATTACAACTAGAAAATCCATCCATTAAGGATACCATTCCACTCCTAGCATTAAAATCAATGATTTGATCCATGTTGGGAAGAGGGAAATCATCTTTAGGGCATGCAATATTAATATCTCTAAAGTCTGTGCAAACCCTAACCTTAGTAGCTTCTTTCTTAGTTACTGGAACTACGTTCGAGATCCATTCAATATAATCAATGGCTTGTATAAAAATAACATTTAAGAGTTTTTCTAACTCCCCTTTGACCAGTAAGGCCACTTTAGGATGCATTTTTCTAAGTTTCTATTTAACAGGTTTAGCATCCGGATGTACTACTAGGTGATGCATAACTACAGAAGGGTCTAATCCTAGCATATCTTCATATGTCCAAGAAAATACATCTTCATATTCTTTAAGAAATGCAATGTATTTATCCTATTTTTATTGACTCAATTTTGATCCAATGTTGATTATGTGAGGATTATCCTCAATTCCAATGTTAATTTTTATGATATTTTCTACTTCCATGTGTAGATTTTTCTCAAAATTAGGTGGGGCGGGTGAAATGCCCAATTCATGCAATTCTTCCAAGGTTAGTTTGGATAATTCATCTTGAGGAGTCATGGCCTCAAGCTAGGATATAGTAGGTATAAAGCCATCAAAATAAATTCATGATGTAATAATTCCTCAACGGAGACATCATGGAAGATATCTCCCTTCAACTCATCGTCGGATTCAACGATCATCTCAGGGTAAGCTATAGATAGCATATTACATGTAAATGGCTTATTCATTAAATGCAAAGCATCACGTTTCTCCAAATAATCTTGGTAACACATGAGTTGGTCATCATCCTCAAATGGGAAGGGTTGATCCTTACTAGGAAATAGGCCCACACCACATCGGGAGGGCCACGGTTCTACCTCAAAAGGTTCTTTCATACCATTTTGGAAAGGTCCTAAACCTTTCCCTTTATATCCCAATTTAAGCATTATAGATTTGGCTTTAATATACTCATTAGTAAAATAACATCGAGCATATCCATCATAATGAGTCTTGATATTTCTGGGTATTCTACCCTAGTCATATCCCTTATAAATAAAAGCACAGCTCCCAACTTTGCAAGTACTTCCCATAGGCTGTGGGAGGCCCAAGGTACAAGGAGATGGTGGAAAATTATTTAAAATAAGGGAATCTTGCATAGCAGCATTCATTTTCTCTGATATAAGAATTTTAGATAAATCGGGTAAAAGCTCGTCAGTAAGAACATAAGAGGTAGAAGGAACATTTCCTACATCTTCTGATGCAGAAACTATGCCTTTGGTGGATGTAGATGTTGTAGATATGTCTATGGATGAGTCTATTATAGGTATAGAATTTATAGGAGTAGAACAAGAGACATCGGTTGTGGGATTAGGATATTTTTGAGGTCCTAATGTGGTTTTTTTAGAGGATGGTTGAGTTGTATGTAGAGGTGGAATCGATGGAGAAGAAGTAGATGGCATTGTAGGATTAGGATATTTCTTAGGTCCTAATGCGGTTTGTTCAGAAGATGGTTGAGCTATATGTGGAGGTGCAACTGATGGAGAAGAAGTAGATGACGTTGTGGGTGTGAGTTTCACACGTTTAGATGAATAATGAGAATTAGGATGTGTGGATGATAGAGCAGGGCAAAATTGAACTCCAACAGGTTCTGCTAAAGCACACATATCAAAGGGTCTAGGATCACCATGAATGGTAACCAACTGATTCTTAAATTTGAATTTAACACATTGATGTAAATTTGAGGGAACGGCCCGCATTGCGTTGATCCAAGGGCAACCCAAGAGTATATTATACGATGCAGGGCAATGTACAATAAACATAGTTGTATCCAAGGTTCTCGGACCAACCTACAATGGGATGGTAATAACTCCACATGTTTCTTGTGTTTCGTCATTGAAGGCTTTTATGATCATATCAGTTCTTTTCATTTCATCACTTCTAAACCCAAATCTTTGGTAGAAGTCAAAAGTGCAAATGTTTAAAGATGAACCATTATCAATCAAGACTCGTTTAACTGCTACATCTCCAATTAAGGGAGTAATATATAAGGGGTTATCCTTATGTAAACTATGTTGCGGTATATCTCTATCCCGAAAGTCAATACAATCAACTTCATGAGTTATTATAGTATTAGCCATGGCTTCAGGTTGAATGCTTGTGGTACCATCATCTGGCTTAATGTGAGAATTAATTCATCTCTATGTGTAGGAGAAGATCTTAAAAGGTCCAAAAGAGAAATTCTAGCTGTAAGATTTTATAGTTGCTCATTAATATTATAAGGAGGTTTAGGTTGAACATTACGTGCCTGATTCCATTTATTAGGAACTTTCAAAACAAATGGAGTTGATCCATCGTTCTGCATTTGATCTTGTTGAGAGTTTTGAGCCTGTTGTATAGTAACAGCTCCAATGGTACCCACAATATTATTCTACGAATGATGAATAGGTCTTGGTCTAGCATTTATGGCTTGCTCATTAGAAAGTAATTGGTGGGACAATGATCTAGTAATGACTCTTCTTGGAAATGGTTCTTCTGGGACCATATAACTTGTGATAAGGAGAATAGGATCTGATTCATCTTCAAAGATATTCGACTGATTTGATGTGATTTCCATATCACTCTCAGTCTCGTATTCTGTATCACTGAGATCGGGTGTCTGGATATTGTATAGATGCCTAGTTGTAACCACGGATAAGGTTGTGTTAAAAATTTCCAAATCATGAATAGGTAAATGCCCACTAATAGTTCCTACATATCGGGTAGGAGGGGGAACATTATGATGTTCAATTTGAATAGCCACTTCCTTGCCATGTTTTGGTAAAGGATGTTGAAATATTTCCAATGACTAATTGGCATTCTAATTCTGGTTTTGGGGGATGTTCTTTTGAGCATTATTAGGAGGATTTTGCTTAGGTTGAAAGGCTTGTACCTCCATCTCATTGTTATCAATCAGGTCCTGTATTTTATGTTTTAATATTTTACAAGAGTTGGTAATGTATCCAGGTCCTCTATGGAATTCACAATGTAAATCAGCTCTGTATCTAGGTATAGTTGGATTAGGTTCCCAGATAGTTGGTGATTGAATCAAACCTTGTTCTAATAATTGCAGGAGAATGGTTGATAAAGGTTGATTTAACCTAGTAAATTCTCGAGGAGGTTTATCAGGAGGTTTCAGTATAAACTTCTTCGTTGTTTTCGTAGCATTAACATTAGCGATATTTCTACTATCAGTGACTCCATCACCCATAACTTGTTTATTTTTATATTGATTTCAGGATGTTTTCTCATCGTCTTTCTTTTTAAGTTGTCCTCTCCTAATGAGAGCATCTTCCACTCATCTGGCTAAGTCTATAACCTGATCGAAGGTGTTCGAGGTAGCAGTTGATAATTCATAGGATAGTTGGTCTTGTAAATTATTAATAAAGATGTCCAACATCTCCCTATAAGGTAACACAAAGTGAAATTTTCCTATCAACTATCTCCACCTAGCTAGGAAATCAGCAAAGCATTCATCTTTGTCTTGTTTCAAGTTGTACAAGTCTTTAATGGTCACATGTCTTTCGATGTAGGCACTAAATTGATGCATAAAAGACTCAGCAGTTTCTTCGAAATTCCTCAAAGAATTAGTGGATAATTGATAATACCACTCTAATGCCATTCCTCCTAAACTTTTTGGGAAAATTTTTAGTAATAACAAGTCATCATGTGATATATCATGACATGTTATCCTAAACATACGAAGATGCTCTATGGGATCTTTAGTTCCTTTATATATGGGCAAGACATGCATAGGAAAATGTTTAGGATATGGTTGTGCTACAACTATAGGATCTAAAGGCTGACTACACATCTCTTGATAATTGTACGAGGGATAGTAGGGATTTATCTGGTCCATGCAGGAAACTAACTGTTTCACCACAGTTTCAAGATTACTAGTTTGTCCACCATGTTGGTTCGGTAGGATATAAGCATGGGATTTATGAGTGTATGACAGTGTGACATAAGGATTAGATGCTATATTTCTATTATGCAAAGCATTGGTAGGAAGAGTATTATGAAGAGGATTTGTAATAGTATTATGTTGTATCCTAGATTGTTGGTAATTGGTGTTTGGTTTTTTTTGGGTTTTTGCTGATTTGAGGTATATTGCTCAATAGCTTGGCAAAATAGAGTAGTAAATGATGGTTTCTTTTGTGCGGGAATGACCCATGGATTACTAACAAGCACTTTAGATGGTTGGGTAACCTTTTGTTGTTGCATGTTCTGGATTATAGCGGCCATATCCAAATTGGAGGGTCTAGATTGATCACTCTCTTGATCAATAAAGGACAAGGGATTAGTGCATGTGTGAAATACGTCTTCTAGAGTTGCTTTAGTATCACTAATTTGATCCTTGTCCATATGGACTGCTCTATTGAGAACACCAATATTAGTATTAATGAACTTCCAAAATTGTTCCATGTTTTCAAAAGTAACAGCTCCTCCCAGAGATAGTTTAGGGGATGAGGATCCTTCCTCTCTAACATTTTCTTCTTGTTCATTTCTTACAGCAAGCTCTTCTTCTTGCTGGTCTAGGATTTCTTCTTCCTGAACTTGATCTTCAGGAAGGACATCTGGGTTATTTAATGGTTTTCCTAACCAATCTTCTTCTTCTTGATCTGTTTTCCATTCCTAAGTCTAGGCATTGTGCTTAAACTTAGATTTCAGCAAATATATATATATATATATATATATATATATATATATATATATATATATATATATATATATATATATATATATATGCGATAGGTTTGAGAGGTATATATTTTAATTATATACCTACTATAAAAAGGAAATGTTTTGATTTTTGTTTTTTTTTTGTTTTTGTGTTTTATAATATTATTATAAAGATAACAAATAGCATTCTAGTTGCAAAAAGAATAAAAATAGTGCAAAATAATAACTTAATTTTATATAAATAGTTTATGGATATCGTTGATGGGATCAAGTTCATCAGGAGTCATGAAATGCTCCTCTTCAAATTGGAAATGATTTTTCAAAAATTTGACAAAGTGTGCTATAGTAATATGATCTGCTTCATACTCAAACTTGTAAAGATAAATTTCATGGCAATACTCTTGATATAACACAACTCTAGGAACTCTATTCCATATTTTTCTATCCGTAAGAATGACTTCTTGATCCTCTATACGAGATAGAAACTTATGTACTACAACTGCATTCTCAAGGTATTCTTTAAAGGTGTACAATTCAGAAGACACAAGTGCTCTTTTATCGGCTAACCACCTATGGCAAGCTCTCTGAAGTTCATGGTACAAAGTTACCTGATCAGGATCCAGGATTCTATCTAGCACAAACCTCTTAATTTGCCTAAGTTCTATTGATCTAGATTCAATGATACCCAATCTCCTATCAAGTTCGTCCCACAAAGGTTTGACTCTATTTGTTTGAGGAACTCTAAGTATAGAAGTAATCTCTATGGCCGTTAATTGATTTTCAACATTTATGATGACAACTCGTCTTTTATTATAATCTACCATCTAAACATGATATGCAAATTTAACTGTTTGTCTAATGATTCTAGATGTTTTTAATAATAATTTTTTTTTGGATTGTTTTCAAAAGGTTTTTATTTTCATGTCGGGTTCACCAAAATGTACTAACCCAAATTTTTCGTGCCCTTACCTTTAGACTAAAGGATCCGTGCCCGGAATGGGGATGCGAGAAGGATGGAACAATACCTCAAACTGAGAGGCCCTTTGAAGGTCGTGCCTCTCGAGGGAGGGGTATAAGGGTGAATTTTTGATGGATCGTGGGGTTCACCAGGAAACTTTTAGTGGCATTTTCGATGCCTAGGTTGAGAATGGTCTTGATGTGTTCATTTTATACTCAATCATTCATATTCCTAGGTTGACCAGAATGAATCTAAGCTATTCTATATGAAATGCTAATTTATAGGAATACAGAAAGCATGAATGAATCCTAAATACCAGGAATATACTAAATAAGAAAGAATGCACCTAATTTTGGATGTTTGATGAAGATTATGAAGCTTGTAAGAGTCCAAATCATCCCGAATATGACAGGATCATCTGCAATTGTACAGAATCATCCCAAATTATAGGAGATCATTTGAAATTAGACAAGATCATTGTTGATCTGACAAATTCATCAGTCGAATTCGTCAGAAACCTGCAATCATAGAAATAGCCACCAAAAACTAAAAATGCTATTGCAAGAATAATGCAAAATGATAGAAATGATAGTATAAATGCCTAAATAATAAATATGGATAGCAAATTAAAGGAAATGCATTGCTTTAATAACTTATTTTAACTTTATCATGCATTTATGTTAAAATGAGGTGAACTCCAGGATGCAGAATGAAAATAATCAAGCTAATGCATGATAAAATAAAGAAGGAAGATGAGAAATGCAAACTCAAGGCTCTGATTTCCCCCAATATGGACTGTAGTCGATATCGCCTCCAATCGTACGAGATCATCACCGATCTACGACAGGATCATCCAAAATCATCTAGAATCGCCTGCGATGATCCGAGCTTCCTCCAGCTGAAGCACAGTGAAAACCTATAATGAAAACTTACAACTATGAGTGCAAAGCTAAATGGTAGAGAAAATCAACCATGGAAAGATTTAGGAGGAGATCCAGGCAGGGGATCCAAGGAGTTAGGGGGATAAACTAAGAAAATCCTAGTTTATATAGGATTAGGGGGAGGTTAGGATGTTGGGGATCATCCCAATCTGGGAGATCTCCAATGGAGGAATCTCCAACTACGTAGACATGCTTTTGCCCAAGTTGGAGAGGCTATTGAAATAGAAGCTAATTATGAAAATTCGATTTTGGGACAAAATCCTCTGGACGTTCTATTCCAAACGAATTCATCCGATCTAGGACGATTTTGTCTGATCGGTGATGATATCGTCCAATAGTCAAAACAACTCCTAAAAATGGCACGAAAAATGGGGTGAGCGGTTAACGGGTGGTTTCGGGGTTAAAATTCAAATTTTTATCTTTTTACTAAGGGTTTAACTGCACCAATTTTAGGGTGCTATAGGAACTTTCTCACCTTTTCCTTTAGAAGTGGTATTTTGTTGTTGTTATTTCCTCCTTTGGGATGATGTTTTTGAAGACTTTCTTTTTTTTCTTGAGGACTTCATGGCCTGGGAAGCTCCTCTTTTTGCTGAACAACTGTTGCACCTTCTTTCAAGCTAATATTCCAATGCATGAGGATTTCGTAGCCTACAAAATTCCTCTTTATGCTGCACCATATTTCAGGTTGTAGTTCCATTACATGAGGATTTCATCACCTGTAGAATTCCTCTTTATGCTGCATCATCTTTCAAGCATTCCAGGGATTGGTTTTTTCCATTTTCATGATCATTTGCCATCCCTAGGTGTTTCTTGTCCCCATTTTGGTAGGATATACAGTTTCTTTGAGGATCTTCTCCACATTTTTGTTCTATGCAGGTTTTCTGGTTCATTCTTTTGTTCCCTTACATGGAAAGCTAGTTTTCATTTGGGTTTTGGTTTCCCAAGGGTGGTTTATGGTTTTCTCGCCCTTAGGAGGATTCAAAATTTAAATTTTGGCACCTGTGTCTCTTTCTTGCCTGTGGGATGTTTCAATTTGTTTCTGGCTATTTGGGTGGTTTAGCACTTTTTCTCGCCTTTGGAAAGTTTGAAAAATTATGTTTGGCACCTATAGCTTCAATTTTATCTTTATGGAGGGCCTTTTGTTCCTGCATGATTTTCCTCTGCAATTTTCCTAGATTCCATCCTACATCTACTTCCTTTGCACCATCCTTTGTAGGTTCCTAAATCAGTTCCTTTGGTGCTTTCCTGATCTTGTTCCTTTTGGCTTTCCTCAAAGCCTGTCCTAATGTATTTCCTTGGTTGTCTTATTTTGATGTAATCTGGTTTCAATGTAATCAGGTTTTGGGATCCTTGATAAAAACCCACTTTTAATCTAACTTACCAAAAAAAAATCTCTCTCAAATCAAAACACATTTTCCATTAAGTAAATTTTCGAGTTTTGGAAATTGATTTCATCATTTTTGAACCAACCACATATCACACTTATTAATAAAAATCTTGCATCGAGAAAAGGATGACACCTCGATTGGTTTGAACCTTGAAGTAAAAAGTCTTCTTGCTTGTCCCATTATGCACATAGTCCAACAAATAAATTTAATTACATACACAAATAAAGATAAATCTCCAAGTAGTAAGGATAGGGTCAAAATTCTCATCAAACTTGTTGGGAATCTGATTCCCCAAAGCTTGGAGACTCAAATAAATATACACCAAATAATCTAAGTTGTAAGGATAGCACTACATTTCCATCCAGATGGTTAGGTAGTCTGAATCCCCAAAACTTAAAAATCATATCATTGGACTATGGGGCTAACCTCCATCGGGGCTGTACACACTTGACGAGTAGTGGAGTATACTCATGCATGGTGACACATCTCTCTTAAATAGATATTTGATCGCACATAAGGATAATCTAGTCTCTTGGTTCCCTCCATGACTAGTTTAATCTCTATATTACTCGAGATTGATAAATGAATCCATTTTCACACACAATGGTTCTTAAATTGGCTTACATCATTACCCTACTCAAAATCAGTCAATGAACTTCATAAGTACACACACTTGGTTTTTGAGATATTTGCATCATAATTAAGATCAATATGGGAAAAGAATGCATGAATCACACACACTAGTTCTTGATAAACTTAACTTCATCTAAGAAATAACCAAAATTTTCCTTGAGTTTTGATTGGCTAAAGTCATCATACCTTCATGGATCTGTATGACTGTTAGCATATGCAATTGAGGGTCAGACAACCAGTTATTCTTACATTACATATCTACCACCTTAGTACAATGTATTTTCAATCATCCACCTCATCATATTGCATGATTGCTTGTCCTACATAAAAATTTGCATTGGTCATACATAATTTCTTGGTCATATAGTTGCACAAGGATTTTGTAATGATGGCATGAGATAACCCTAGTAAATTTTTCATATATTTACTTCAAACTAGGACTCTTATGCCTAGAACAAGCCCTCTATCCCATTAATCATGCCTAGTCACTCATTCTATGTCTTATTCCCATTAAGCTTTAATCAAAATTAAACTTAAGGTTATACATTTATTACCAACTATATCATTTAAAGCAACAATTTCAAACACCTTTGGATCATACTCCTTCAATGCCAGCATAACAACCAAACCTCACACATGATTCATTTCATGACCATACGTGAGGGGAAGCCTCCATAAAAGGTCATACACAAGCACACATCCTTGAGGCCTATTGCTAACTGATCAAAATCATAAGGGGATATTTCCCAACACATTTTTTCTACAAATATCAATTACATTACAAAAATCAAATTACAACACTTTACAAATATCAATCACAGTCCATCACATCACATCTTATTCTTTTTCAATCATACCATGACTAACATGATAAAATGTACATTAGAAAATAAAACATGACCATAAGAATCATTAGGTAAGATCATCACAAAAAATAAAAAAAAATTGTATTTGCATAACAAAAAATACCAGTATGATATTAATCTTATGAAAAGATACATAGAGACCAACCGGTATGCCACAATAAAAAAATCAGCATACTCAGTCACTAGGAAAGTATGCCATAAAAAATAATCCCTAACATATCATTCCATGGAACTCCTAGAGCTATGACCCTCATCTGGTGGTGGCCTGGGCACCTAAAATTGTGTAGCTTGGGACATTGTCTGAGAAACTGATTGAGTGTGACTCAAAGCAACCAAACTTGGAGGTAATATCACCCTTTGACCCTTTAGAACTAGCTAAAAATATAAATTTTGGTAGAAGGTCTCTCTTTGAGTCGCTAGTTTCACCTTTGCTCATGCCACCATTAACTCATACTACATATAGCGATGTAAACTACTGCCCATAGAGTGGGCTGACCTACTCGCAGATCGTGTGGTCCTCATTTTCCCCTACAACTATACCTATGTCTATGCAAGTAGAGTCTATAATTGTGTAAGCTGAGCCTCTAATGATTGAATTTGACTTACTTGTATTGCTATATAGATCTTAAATATAGCCCTCTTCCTATAAATTAGAGACCTCTCCTACGCTACTTATCTCTCTAACCTCTATCTCAATGTCCTTCCTAGGTGAATCCTATCATTGTGGTGGTGAAACCAGCTGCTACAGTGGTAAGCTCTGTTACTGATGGGTACCCTATATTGACTATGGGATATGCTCATGTCAAAATTTGTCTTATCCCCTACTTGGCTCCAAATGCTTATCCTCATCTCAATCTATGTAGTCCTATCCATCTACACCAGGGAACCTCAGCTAGTTTCAATCCAGGATTACTTCTATGTACCTCTCTATGGCGAGTCATCTTCCTCATCGCCCATACCATCCCAAGGTTCCCCACTAGGCAAACTCTAGTGATACTCAAAGGATAGATCCTAACATGCCACTAATCATAACCTGCCTCAACTCCCACATAATCTACCCCATAGTCCATATATATGAGGTCATCCTCCTCTAGCTCTCTAAAGTGGACTATATCTACATCTCCTTCCACATCTGCTAGATCCCTAGTCACTCGTCTATAGGAGATGTCCCCTATCTTTGGAATATCCTACTCCAGTCCAAAATATCGTTGCACCTGATCAAAATGGTACAACTTGATCTCTCCATTCTTGAAGTACAATCATCATATCCACCATACTCAAGCCAACTCAAATACATCTTGGTCCCATATCGAATGCATCCTCCATGGTTTCCAAGTGATCTGATGAGGCATAATATCATCCACTACCCACCTCATAGAATCTAAGCTACCTGCCCATGCACTACACTCTCTCCTCGTATGTATCCATCTAAATATTGCTAGCTATCCTACCTCTAACTCTTTCCAAGGAATCCCATGTGGTCTTTGCACAAAAATATGATCCCAACTCCACACTTGGAGCAATGTCCTCATAACAATGTTAGTGTGTTTCTTATATGCGATATTGCATAATATCTTGTACAAGCAACACAAAACCAATGATCGCCAAGAAAATTGATGACTAGTGTCCCTTATCTTGTTGACTACTCAAACAAGTGCCCATGGTAGGTGTTGTCTACTCATGTGGCCAGTCAAAATTCCACCCACTATGCCATTAAGTACCACTATCAATATCAAAATGGTTGATGTCTCTCCCATCTCCTTGACACTATTACCACTCTAGAAAACTCAAAATTTGGCATCCCTTGTCAATCTCTCCAGAACTACAGCCTATGATACTAACTGGTATACTCCCATCCCTCTAATGGTAATATTGAGGATCCTTCAGACATCCTCGAGAGTAACAATCATATATCCTATAGGGAAATGAAAATTGGATGACTTCGAATACCATCTCTCTGCTAAAGCTATAAGTAGAGTTGTGTTAGCCTTGACCTGAGGCATCTCGATTACATGAAGGAGTCCTACCTCCTCTAGTCACCTCCTCTCCTCCTAACTGAAGGCTCACATCCATCATGTGAAGTTCCTTGATCTCCACTCTTAATTCTTGAGAGTACAAAACCACAATCACAAAAGGGACACAATTGTATATCATTAGTTCATAAAATCATCAAAAAACATGGAAAAGCAAGATATCAAATCAAAATTTGCAAGTCAACTTTGCTTTCTTCTAAATTGCATTATCTTCAATGAATTCACATACTATTTGTGATTTCATGCCCTAAGAAGACTCCTCCTACATAACACAAATTTGTGACACGGGTCATGAATTTATTGCGAGGGTTTCGTGCGACAAAAACGCTCGAAAATCTAGAAAAACTTAGCAAAATTTAAAAAGTAAATGGTCCAAAAGTATTAAAAGATGCAATTTTACTTACTCGGATGCTTGTTTCTGCCTCATCATCCCCCCTTCACACTAGAAAAACTTGGTATGTAGAAGCTCCCATTTTCTCCAGAGCTCTTTTCTCCCAAATCGTGCAATGCAAATGAATTAGGGTTTGTCCTAATTTGCTTTTTAACCCTCGTTTTCAATTTAATTTTTGCATTTTTATTTTTTTTGTTTGTAATTTCAAGTTCCATGAGGAATTCTGCATTCCTCATGAAACTTGAGGGGGCACCTCAACCGAAAAGATTAAAAATTCTTTAATTTTTCCTATGCCTCGATTTTTGTGACAAAAAAATAAAATAAATAAAATAATAATAATATATACATAATAAACTACCAAACAGGCTTCATGTTAGTCTTTTGTTAAAAACTATCCATTCTTTTTCAGCTTATATTCAAAAAAGTGTCTACATATTTCTTTGATGCATTTTGTTCATAAATGCACCAAAGAGGGGGTAAAATGTAGACAAGAAAATTTGACCCATGTCAAATTCCCTAGCATATGTAATTTCACTCTTTTTGAAATTATCCCTTTCGCCCTTACATGCCAACTAATTTTACATGTATTCCTTATTTTCCATGATTTTGCATCCTAGAGACCAACCTGTGTATCCGTAGAATATGAAAACCTGCTATCCACTAAAAACTATGGATTTCATCTTAAAATAACCAATGGTCAAATCCTGATGATTTCACAACATAACCGCTAGGCTACAAATTAACATAATTTGGATAAAGCTTCAAATCGATTTGAGCTAACTTAAGATGACTTTGTATATATCATAACGACTGAGCTATTCTACATCCCACGAGGCCATTAAAATAAAAATCAACCTCTATTGCTAGGTTGATGGGTGGAGAAAATATTAGGAGATATTTTGAATGTCTTTGGGTTTTTTAATGCAACTTTCATTTTATGATTTTAGTGCAGGTATCTAACATATTTTATAGGTCTGATAAGCTAGAACAGGATCTTTGGATTGCCATGGGGATTATTTGTAGGGAAGGGCTTGTTTTATGTTAGATCCATCATTCCACCATCATCATTTGGACTTATAATGATCTGATCTACTGTGAAACCACTATAAATTTATTGCATCATCTTTGGATCACGTTGTAATTATATTTCATATCAACATTCTATCTACTTCTTTGAATTAAACAATTTTGTGCTCTGATAAGTGTTGAATATGCAGATCGTGTATTCGCATCTAGGTCATGAATTCACATAATTGTAGGTATGGATACAAATGCATGTGGTTAGATTCATAATGGCACAGGCATATTCATTCTAGATCACTCTACATATAATGCTACTTAATCATGTTTATATTTCATCCCTATACTTAGTTTATATTCAGATCTATACGTACTTTCATTATTTGCTTTTTTGAAATAAGGTTGTTTAATAGACCTAGGGGATATAATTACTGTACCATCAAAAATTAGATCTATAGTGTCTCAAGTATATCCCCAAATCCTAATTTCCAAATTTAAGTGTCCTATGCATAAAGTTATTTGTAGATCTTTCGAGGACTCAAATTCATTTGCTCTCTTCCAGAACATGAATTCGCTGCACAAAATTCATATTCGTTGCACAAAACATGTATTCACCTACATCAATTATCTAGATCAGATAAGTGAAGCAAGTTCAATTTATATTTTGTTTATTTTAGTTCTTAATTACTCCATCCCTATTTTGATTCTATTTTCTGCATATAACCCATCTGAAAAGAAAAGAAAATATAGTTAATTGTAATAGCTTACATTAGTTTTTATTGTTTATTGATGTTTTCATGAAAATTTTAAATGCAAATATTTTAGGCCTAGTTGCATTTTACCCAAAATATAGGTGCATGCTTACCAAAGAACTCATCAATCTTCCATATTTGCATAGATGTGGAAATCATCATTAAAATTTTCCTAGTGAACCCACCATAATTTATCGACAACCACCAAAGAGGGTACAACCCAAGTACCTCTTGTCTAAGGTGTAGATCCCCTATTTTCCCATCCTCCTTCCAAAAACAGATCCACTAGCCTGAAGGAAAGGGGTGCAAAAATTTTGAGTCTATAGTTATCCATAAAGGTGGATTAACCAATACCACTAAGGGAAAAATATGAAAGGGGTACATAGGCTTACATGAACATGCCCACAGGATTACATAAATAATGAATACCTATAGAATTACATACATGCATGCTCATAGGCTACATTTATAGTATTCATAAGCACTTCTTCACATTTTTGAACTTACCCTAAGTAAGATCAGATTATAAAAATTTCAACACTCTCCATAATTTGAGCTGATAGGGCCAAGGAGAGAAGGCATTAAAGGTAACAACCCTCCATATTAGACTCTCTAGTGGGAATCCATTTTTCCTCCATCCTCATCTTGATCATCAAAAATCTTATGTCCAACCCTTAAGAATTATTTCTCAATCTTCTTCAACCTTGCAACACAATTCTTGATGGAATGTCCTTCCCTTTTACAATACTCACAAGTGTTTGACATTTTTGAAATATTACACTTGCTCTTAGGTAGCTGAGCCTTAGATTTCATTTATTTTAAGTGTTTAGATGAGCTTGTGCATGATAAAGAGCTCCACAATTCTTCATTACCACTTAATAATGGATTAGAAGCTTGAAAAGTCCTTCAAGAGAGATGGGTTGTGGCTCTTTGATAGTCATAGCATTCACATAAAGAACCAAGCCAACTATATGAAAATGAGGAGAAATATTGGAAGTAATAGATTTGACATACTCTTCATAACTATTTACCTTGCCTCCTACCATAGCTAGATCAAATTTTAAAACTCTGAAGTGAGATATATAGTCTTTAACATTACTAAAATATATAATTTTGAGTTTGGAAAGCTCTATCTCTATCTATTAGTTCACTAGGACATACTTTTCAATAAATATATTTCAATGTATACCATACCTTAATAAGATAATTTTTCTATTTGATTTATAAAATTACATCTGGTTCCACTAATATGAAGAAGAGTCTAAGAGCTTCCTCCTTTCTCATACCGATTTCATGATCACTAAGACCTTATTTTGATTCATTATTGAAGATGAACCAAATATTTTTGCTTTTGAGTAATCCTACCATTAGAATTTACCAAGTGTTATAAATTCATCCATTGAGATGAGTAACATACCCCAAGAAATCTATTTTGCATAAATACCTTAAATAGATCAGTTTGTAAATTGATGTCATTGCTACATAGAGCTCGAAAAATCATGTAATATAAAAAAAATGGGCTCCAAATGCTTTTGCATGTAAAATTTATGGCATATAGAAGATATGGTATATTATCTCTCAAATAAAAAACTAAATGCCAAACCTTAGAAAAAATTTCAAATCAACAACTTCTACTTGGCACCACTAGATTGGATGTGTCATCAACCAACAAATCTAATTTTGATAAGCGATGTGATATTATTGGTTGGATTCTTCATGCTCATACATACATACATACATACATACATACATACATACATACGTTTATATACAATATTCAAAGCTAATGGAGCTCAAACTATAGAAATTTGACCTATAAGAGAATAGGAAAAACAATCATGCTATGTGCATATCTTTGAACAAAAAAGAAGACAACCTCATCTTTGAGTAATGCACGGTCAAAACACTTTCCAAGAGCAAGCCAAAAATATTAGTGTCATGATTAAAACTTGGAACCTTGCCTTCATAAGGTACCTATCCAACCATTACACCATGTGCATTAGCTAAGACAAAAGAGGAGCAAGACCAATTTAAAATGTGCCTGAGCTAGTAGTCCTTGTAAAAAATATTTGTCAAGTCTTGAACTTGGGACCTTCCCTTTGCATCCAAGAGGACCAACCACTATGTCACATAGTTGGTTAATTTTGAAAAACACCTTCCTTCCTAAGGTGTACATGACATCCATTAGAGAGAGAAAGAAGCTTCACAAAAGGCCTTGCAAGGAGTCAAACCATAGACTTGAGCATTGTAAGGGTGCAACCCAACTACTACACATTTAAGGTAGACAAAATTAAGAGAGAAAATCCTTGTAGAAACCTATAAGAAATGCCTATTCATGGAAAAAATTCATCAGGTTTCAAACCAACAATCTCCTAGACACAACAAACAAGCCATGGCATTGCACCACTCCCTTCCAGCATGAACAAAAAGTGAATATATCTACTTAAGAAGATATAAACAAAAATTACCAAAAACATGTTAGGTTTCAAACCCAATGTCTACTATAGACAATTACATAGTCCTACCTTTGCATCCACCATGTTGATGCAATCTCTCCTTTAGCATTGAGTCACATTGATGCATGGGAGTGCAAACATTCAAGTTGTGTGTGAAGAACAAACAAACCAATCCATTTATGAGTAGAAAAAATGACAACAAAATTTAACAATTTAATTTATTTAAAATTAAAAAAATATGGACCTAAATGTGATGCTCGTAATTGCCAATGAATCAATATATTATGCTAATAAGTGATGCAACTCTAGAATCAACTCTGATACCATGTTCAAATTTGCAAAATTTTCCATAAATATTCTAAAACATGCATTCACCATAATTGTATGATGAACAAAAGAAAAGGCTATTAAAAGATAGCAATAGTAAACAAAGTAAAGATATGAAGGAAGATGATGAGATGAAGTAGAAGGTGGGTGTCCATGGTCACCCTAATATATCACAATTTATTCACACTCTTAATACAAATGGATCCTCACTGAGGGGTATTTATAGTGATGCAAAATCCCCAAGGAGAGGTTAACTTCATACCAACATAAAGTTAACCTTGAGGTTAAACTTAAAATATAATAATAATAAATTACTCTTTTAAGGTTATCTAAAAAGGTGGATTAACCAATAATAATAAGGTTAAAATATGAAAGGGGTCTATAGGCTTACATGAACATGCGCATAGGATTTCATAAATATATACCCATAGACTTACATAATCACAAGCTTGTAGGCTACATTAATAGTGTTCATATGCACTTCTTCACCCTTTTTATCGTGGCCTAAACAATATTAGATTACACAAATTCAATAGTTATGGTTTTATACATATCACTTTATGATGCCTTTGTAATGATGATCTTATACCCTTTAGATGCTAGCTATGACTACAATAACACTAGAGCCTTGGGGTCTTATATATTAGCCATTTGTATTCTTTTTTTAGCTCTTTCTCCCTTTTTTTTTTTTTGTGTGGAAAATATCCCAAAAGGGATGCCAATTTCAGGTAAGACCCAAGGAGGCAGGGGTATAGCTCTTTCTCCCTTATTTTAAGGAGATCAAATGCATTTTTGGATATTTTTTTCCTTATACCAACAAAAAATGTTCCACACAAAGGCCTAACTTGGCCCTATGGCTAGATTGAATTTAGGAAAGCTCCTACAATTAGAGTATGCTAGATTGGCCAAATTAGCCTAACTCACCTATAGTAGGAGTAGCCTAGCCTAGGATGGTGGGAGACATAGTTGGGATGAAATGGTAGGTGGAGCGAATTGATTAGAAATGTTCATGAATGTGGTGTGCATGGAAGGTTTTGGTCTTGACCCTAGTTGTCTCAACCTTTCTACTAGAGGAGAGACCAATAATGAAGAGGTAGATGATGAAGTGGCTAGTGCATATGGTACCAATAGTTATGTGGTGGATACTTGTAGAAGGTGATAAAATGAGGGCGATGGAGTGGTACTAGGTGTTATGGTGATAGTCAAAGGTGATATACCTCCAAGATAACCATGGGGATGTGATAAGACTATAAAGCAAGAATATAAGAAGTAAGGATAGATAAAGAAGCAAAAAAGGTGGAGGGTGGAATAGAAATAGAAGTATATGTAGTGGTAGACATAATTATGGTTGTTCCCAATTTAGGAGGGGTTCCTCCTTGAGGGTTTTTCTCCTCCTCAAGATGATGTGTCTATTGTTGTTTCTATTGGGACACTACCACCTTTTTGAACATCATCCTATATCTTTAAAATATCTATTATCCTTCTCTCATCATCTATCTCAATATTGAGCCAACAACTGCTAGTGTTGTTGGTGCAATAAAAATAACAATTTATGGCACATGGGTACATGGTGGTTTTGGTAGAATTTATGGGTCCTTTGAAGATTTTCTTAGCATCCTCTCCCTCATACACTTATTATATGATTTTAATATCAAATAGAAAATAATTAGTTGTTAATTGGTCCATCTCATGTTGGTATTTTTGAAGTCAGTGTTTCATAGTATATTTTTTGCCATATAGGATTTTTCTATATAAATGACTCAAATTTATTAAGGGCTCGATCTTCTAATGGTTCATATTGGTTTTTGGATCAAATTCATCCCTTGCCTTGATTATGGAGTACCATTCATGCAAATTAAATTATTGTACCATCAATGTATCTCATCCTCATAGTTGTGTAAACACCAAAGGGTGGCAAGAGTTAACTCCTCACTATAGTTAACTTCCTTCTGCATATTGTATCTCTCTTTACACACAAAGAATGTGTCCAAACCATTGTTCTTAATATTATCTTTGAAATATCCTTTTGGGTAATAGGACCACATATTCGTTAGTTGTTTCAACGTTATATCTCTAAATTTATCTTCCATAAAATTGTGGAACCCTCATAGCTTATGAGTTATCTTCATGATGGGTTGCTTGAGTGGGTAGAAGATTGTTTTATTATACCCCCTAAAATATCTTAGATCCACATAGTTTAGTTGTCTAACATACTCAATATTGAACATGTAGCCTCATAGGGCATGAATAAAAATTCATAAAGGTATATAAAATAATGTGTCCTCCCTAGATAGAAATATTCATTTGGTCATTCCTAAGACTTCATAAATTATCAAGCCTCATCTAAAAATATTGGTATATTCCCTCTAAAATTCTCCATCATCACCTCATACATTTTTTCATAAAACTAGTAAGAGATTTTATGTCTTTTGACAAGGTAATTTAGTACACTCCACTATTGAAAGAGACTCCATATCTTCCCCTATTTGGTCTAGTTGCAAGGTTGAAAACCAATATCTCTTATAATACATGATTATCTAGACCAAATAGTAAGAATACGTAAACTTACTTTCCTCAAAAACCTTGAGTTAATTATCCTTTTGATCAATAATGTATTTGGTACAATCAATCATTTGAGAGTGCCTTATTTATGTGAATTGCATGAGACACAACAATGTGCTCTTCATAAATATTTACATCTAACCTTTCTCCAAGCATGGTGGCTATCCCAGATAATACTATTTGAATATAATCTTTAAAGATATTCAATTCCAATGGGATATTAAAGTCTATTGCCTTAAGGCGTTCTTCATATAGGAGACAAAAAATCCCACTAGTAGTTGGTGGTGCATTTGTAGTAGAAGTCCCTTTATGTTTTTAGGTTGCACAAGACCTACATCGATAGGTCATTGAGGGACTTCAACATTTTCTTGATGTTCTGCTTTTTGATATAAAATAACTCCTGATCAATCCATTTAGGAGGCTTGATGTTTCTTCCCAAAGGGTCATATCTTTTAGCATAGGCTTCCACAAGCTTAGGGTAACTTGAGATTCGGGGGACTCGATTCATGGCAAATCCTAAGGTCCAAATCCTATCAATGCATTAGGAATGTATTTGTAGACTGTTGGTCACGAATCTGCCACAGGAAAGGATTTTAAAATAAATACGCCCTGGACTCGGCCAACATTGAAAGGCCAAGAAAAAGAAATGTCTCTCGGACCAATCTCCAGAGAGGGCTGGTCCCCTTGCTAAATATTAACTTTTGAAGACTAAATTTGTAGGAAAGAGATAGGAAATGTGCAGAAAGAAATGGGAAATATAGCCACAGGCTGAATTTGTCATATCTAGGAAAGCTTAGCAGCAGAAAAACACCTCAAGCACATGTATAGTAAAGACAGTAACATGATCTACTTACAACCTTGCACAAATTGTCTTCAAGATTGCATTCCAACACACTCTTCTTCACCAACAATATTCAAATTTAGATACATAATTTAAATCCCCACAGCAGATAAAAATATGAGCATAAACGAGAAATGCAGTAGACAGAAGGAAACCACACAGAAAATTGCTCGTAGAATCAGAGGCCAAATATCTTTTATTTATGCAAAAGTTTGACAAGTTTTTTAGCAAAAGCCCTTTCGATCCCTCTTTCTGAGATATACATTGATATTTATAGAGGTCTCACCTCTCTGCAGCATTCAAAGCATGAAACAGACTTTCTCGAGATCCACAAAATACGTAACAAAAAAGATAAATGATCCCCTTAATCCTGCCTCGGAGAAGTCACAATCCAAATAGAAACAAAGAACCAGTTGTCTTTCATTAAATGACCATTCTCAAACCAAGCTTGAACCCTTAGAAAATCATGAACAGGAGCTTTTAATAATGGAGGCATCTTAAATTCTGGTAGCTTCAACAACTACATGCCTGAGCACGTTCTTTCATCTTGCATGCATTGGAAAGCAGCAAAACATTAAATTTTGGAGAGCTTTTAATTCTGGGAAATCACAATACTTCATCGAGCCGTTGAACTGCTTCCTAGTACAAAATTGTGACAGGTCACGAAACCACGACATGTCACGAAATCGTGACATTTTCCCTCTCCGTACGCTTTTGCCACTTTTGGTCACGAAAACCAAACATGTCGAGAAATCATGACGTATTTGGATCTTTGTTCTCCTTCATCACCTTAGGTTGTGAAAACATGACATGTCATGAAATTGTGACAATTTCTTGCTCTTTGCCTTCTTCTTCATGTTCTTCTATGAAAACACGATAAGACGCGAAACTGTGACATGTCGTGATATCGCGACAATTTTTGCTCATCATCTTCATTATCACCTCCAAGTCATGAAAACCCAACATGTCATGATTTCGTGATGTTTCGTACTATTCTGTTCCTTCCTTGCTTTACCCCCGTGAAACTATGACATATCATGATTTCATGACGTTCTTTCCCCATGTTGTCCTTTTGTTGTTTCAAAACACGAAAATGCGACAAGTCACGATTTCACGACATTTTTCTCTCGCTTGGTTTTCTCTTTGCTCCTCATCACGAAAATTTGACATGTCATGATTTCGTGACGTTTCATACCTGGCTCTGTCTTTTCTGCTTCTCCTTCGTGAAAACAAGACAGGTTGCGATTTCGCAACATGTCACAAAATCGTGACAGTTTTTCATGCCTTGTACGTTTCATGTCTACCTTCACAAAAATGCAACAGGTCACGATATTGTGACGTTCATCTATCAGCACCTTCGTCCTGTCTTCGGGTCATGATTTTAGAACATGTCACAAAATTGCAACATGTTTGCATTGACTGTACCTCTTGCCCCGTTACTGTGACGTCGCGATATCATGACAATTTTTGGACTTAGCTCTTTTCTGCATGAGACCTCACGAAAACATAACCTATAGTGATATCGCGGCAATTTTAATCTTCAACTTAATTCTTCACCATGCATCATGATTTTGCAACACGTCACGATATCACGACATTGCTGGAGACTTGTTCCATTTGACCATTTTGACCACAATTTTGGAACACGTCGTGATATCGTGACATTCTCTAACTTTGGCTTCTCTCTCCTCTAAAAACCCGTGATAGCATGACATGTTGCGATATCGTGACAGTTTTGAACCCGTGCTCTCCATGCTGCTTTTGGTCGCAATATCACGACAGTTTTTGGACTTAGCTGTTTTGGCACAAAACTTGTAGGGAAACATAGAGGAGTGATAAATTCAATAGTTTATGCATGAATAAGCAACAATCAAAACAATATGGCAAAAATGCCAACATTATTGGTGGCTCGTGGGGTATACAGTTCTACTGTATGCACGAATCTCAAGCCTTTATCCATTGGGCAACAGAGTCAAGAAGCTGGAGAAGCAGGAAAGTAAGTGCTAGTTGATGTTGGATGTCTCTGCAGGCTACTGCAACAATCTCTTGCTGGTACTCAGCACTCAAAATAGGATCTTTAACAAAAATGTGTGGAATAGCAGAACTTCCCTTATTTCTTTAGAACTACTGCACTTAGCCTAGCGTAGTTGAGCTGGGTAATCACCAAGTGCTGTGAAATGATCTCCATGGCATTAGTGAGAAGCACTTGAACTACAAAAATAGAAATGAAGGGAATGATGCCCTACGGATGCGCAGGCCATGGAACGGGGATGGGGAATGATGGAATGGTGGAAGATGGATGAATTGAAATGGTAGATACAGCAATAGAGTGCTACTGTGCTACCAGCTGCTGTGAAACAGATAATGAAATGGAAGTGAATGAAATGAAGAAGTGGTAGGAACTATGGAGAAGTGCTCAAAGACAAAGGATTAGAAGAAATGGAAAGAAGAAATGGGAACATCAGAGAGGGGAGTAGAAACAACAGCAGTGGCTTGATTAATTATAGAAGAAAAAGGAATAGGATGGGAAGGGAATGAAGTAAGGAAGTGGAAGGAAGAAGTAGAGGAAAAGCCACTAGCTGCTAGGAAGGAAGAGAAAAAAAGAAATAGACGTACCTGTGGGCTCGCATGCAAAAAGAGCTGAAGTTCACAAGATTTTTTTTTCTTCCCTTTTTTTTTTTGTTTTTTGCTATGTACAATATTTACAAAAGTTTGCGACATGATTGGCATGCCGCCACCACAAACCCAGCTTCGGGTGTCTATCCGGTGAACCTGCAGTGTCCAGACCAGATCTGATCATACTTCAGTTGACCTTTGAAGTTTGGTTGGCTTCTTCTCAAAGTTCTCCATGGTGCAAATAGAGCACAACATGGCAGGTTATCATTCATGTCGATACCCATATAGTTGATGAATAATGTAGCAAAAATATTTGCCAAATGAAGGGCTCCTTGGGGTACCGGTTGCAGTAGTGGCAGAAGCCAATACCACCATTTTGAAGAATCCACTAGCTACGGACCGAGTACATGTTCCTCCAACCCCTTGATGTGATAACAAGAATTGTCCAGCAATGGTCCGTTCTCCAAGATCTCTTCAGGCTCAGCCTCTTGATGAGACATAGTTAATGGGTTCTGGTTGAACCCTTGCACGCTATGCCCTGGGACACAAAAAGGGTGCAAAGATGTGCCCTCCTTGCTCTCAGGTTCTGCCACTTGAGCTTGTTCTTCTTCTCCTTCGCTCATCTCCTCTTGATCCATTTCTCGATAGAAACTACAAGCAACCATATTATCTATTATCGAGACAAAGCTTGCCGATTCCCATCGTGGGACTTGGAATACTACCTTTTGAGCTCCACACAGCTACATCTCAGGTCTTTGCTCAGTATGAGGAATCTTCCATGGTGAATACTGTGCAAGGTAGACAAGAGCAATGACTATCAGAGAAAGTAATGGAGTTTCTCCCCACTGCCACTTTCCTGACAGAAGCAAAAGCTGTTTCGCTCGCACTGCTTCTTCAAATATTTGAGGGAACCTTTGTTCACCTGATTGTAGCAAGAGGAGGCTTATGTCTGGGTGAAAGGCATGAACATAGAATAGGTTGGCTTGGGTGGGTGTCGATTGGATCTCCCCTGGAATTCTCTTCCAACTTTTGTAGAATCGGACATTGAAGTCGGTGATGCTCTCCAGAGGTGCTCTTTTGATGGTGGAGAAGTGCATCAAGAGCTGGAAGGGATATTGAGAGCCGTCGAATGTTCTGATTAGTGCTCTCACTAAGTCATCCCATGAGCAGATGCTTTTTCACCTGAGCAGTTTGTACCACTGCAACGCCCTTCCTTCCAAAGACTAAACTAGAAGCCTGATCATGACATCTTCATGGATTATGTCATGGAGGATTGACAAAGCATTAACATCTTCAATATGCTCTTGGGCCATTCCCTTAGTGCCATTGTATTTCGTTAGTGTCTGCAAGGCACTTTTGGGAATCTTGTGTCGACTTTGGAGATTCAGAGGGCCAGGATCATTCCAGCTAGGACAACTTACACTTGCCATTATAACAGCGGTCTGCAGAGATCACGATTATCGCCACTAAGTCAGAGTCGCCAGATGAACATTCTTTTCTCTGCTTGTGAGGTCAAGGCCGCTTACCAAACCTTGAACATTCTTTTCTTCGCTTGTGAGGTCAAGGCTGCTCACCAAACCTTGATTCCTCTAGGGTATCTTATTTTAGCTTTAAAATGCATCTATGATCAAGAAATTTGGATCTTCAACTCAATAGAGTCGCCAGATGAACTTACAAATCTCTGCTATGAGGTCAAGACAGTTCATCAAAGTCTTGATTCCTTCAGGTATTAAACAATGAAACAATCAGTCTCATTGATTATGGATCTTTGGCAGATAAAAACATTCTATCCCATCGGGCGTACCAAAAATTGTTGGTCATGAATCTGCCACAGGAAAGGATTTTAAAATAAATATGCCCTAGACTCGGCCAACATTGAAAGGTCAAGAGAAAGAAATGTGTCCCGGACCAATCTCCAGAGAGGGCTGGTCCCCTTGCTAAATCTTAACTTTTGAAGACTAAAGTTGCAGGAAAGAGATAGGAAATGTGCAGAAAGAAATGGAAAATATAGCCACAGGCTAAATTTGTTAGATCTAGGAAAGCTTAGCAACAGAAAAACACCTCAAGCACATGAACATCATATAGTAAAGACAATAACATGATCTACTTACAACCTTGCATAGATTGCCTTCAAGATTGCATTCCAACACACTCTTCTTCACTAGCAATATTCAAATTCAGATACAAAATTTAAATCCCCATAGCAAATAAAAATATGAGCATAAACAAGAAATGCAGTAGACAGAAGGAAACCACATAGAAAATTACTCGTAGAATCAGAGGCCAAATATATTTTATTTATGCAAAATTTTGACAAGTTTTTTGGCAAAAGTCCTTCTTTCGATCCCTCTTTTTGAGATATACATTGATATTTATAGAGGTCTTGGCTCTCTACAGAATTCAAAGCATGAAACAGACTTTCTTGAGATCCACAAAATATGTAACAAAAAAGAGAAATGATCCCCTTAATCCTGCCTCGGAGAAGTCACAATCCAAATAGAAACAAGGAACCAGCTGTCTTTCATTAAATGACCGTTCTTGAACCAAGCTTGAACCCTTAGAAAATCATGAATAGGAGCTTTTAATAATAGAGGCATCTTAAATTTTGGTAGCTTCAACAACTACACGCCTGAGCACGTTCTTTCATCTTGCATGCATTGGAAAGCAGCAAAACATTAAATTCTAGAGAGCTTTTAATTCTGGGAAATTACAATACTTCATCGAGCCACTGAAATGCTTCCTGGCATGAAACCATAATGGGTCACAAAATCGTGACATGTCACGAAATCACGACATTTTCCCTCTCCATACGTTTTTGCCACTTTCGGTCATGAAAACCAAACATGTCACGAAATCGTGACGTATTTGTCTCTTTGTTCTCCTTCGTCACCTTAGGTCGTGAAAACACGATGCATCATGAAATCATGACAAATTCTTGCTCTATGTCTTCTTCTTCATGTTCTTCCACAAAAACACGACAAGACGCGAAATTGTGACATGTCACGATATCGCAAAAATTTTTGCTCATCATCTTCATTATCACCTCCAAGTCGCAAAAGCCCAACATGTCACGATTTCATGACGTTTCGTACTATTATGTTCCTTCCTTGCTTTTCCCCCGCAAAACTATGACATATCACAATTTCGTGATGTTCTTTCCCCATGTTGTCCTTTCGCTATTTCAAATCGTGAAAACATGACAAGTCACGATTTCACGACATTTTTCTCTCGCTTGGTTTTCTCTTTGCTCCTCGTCATGAAAATTTGACATGTCATGATTTCGCTATGTTTCGTACTTGGCTCTGTCTTTTCTGCTTCTCCTCCACAAAAACAAGACAGGTCGCAATTCCGCAACATGTCACGAAATTGCGACAATTTTTCATGCCTTATACATTTCATGTCTACCTTCGTGAAAATGCAATAGGTCGCGATATCATGACATTCGTCTATCGACACCTTCGTCCTGTCTTCGGGTCACAATTTCGGAACATGTCACGAAATCGCAACATGTTTGCATTGACTGTACCTCTTGCCCCGTTGACCATGAAACTGTGACATGTCACGATATCGTGACAATTTTTGGACTTAGCTCTTTTCTGCATGAGACCTCGCAAAAACATAACCTGTTGCAATATCACGACAATTTTAATCTTCAACTTAATTCTTTGCCATGCATCGCAATTTTGCAACACGTCGCGATATCGTGACATTGCCGGCGACTTGTTCCATTTGACCATTTTGACCATGATTTCAAAACACGTCGCGATATCGCGACATTCTCTGACTTTGACTTCTCTTTCCTCTAAAAACCTGCGATAGCACAACATGTTGCGATATCACGACAGTTTTGAACCCGTGCTCTCCATGCTGCTTTTGGTCGCGATATCGCGATAGTTTTTTGACTTAGCTGTTTTGGCACAAAACTCATAGGGAAACACAGAGGAGTGAGAACTTCAATAGTTTATGCATGAATAAGCAACAATCAAAACAATGTGGCAAAAATGCCAACATAGACCTAGGTTGAACCTTACTAATTTTCCTTCCTCACTAGGCCAATAAAGTATTTAAAATTACCTCCACTTACTCTTTTATAAGGATCATTAAAAATTTCCTTAGGCCTTCAAGGATGAGGATAAGGTTATCTCTTTCTCTTTCATTTCTTCTTCTTTCCTTTCTCCTTAGACGACTCTACTTCCTATGATAATGCTAGCACTAGTGAAAGTGGGATAAATGTAGGTGGGGTAATGACTATAGAAGGAGGGGACATGGTATTGGCTTCCATCAAGGATGGACATTTACATGTGGATGAGGTATCCATGAAATTTAAAATAGAAAATATGAAAATTTAGGAGTGTGATTTTTTTGGCAAGTTTCAATCTAGGGAGTAATTTTCTCAATTTGGCAAGTGATATGCTTACAAGATGGAGTGATTCACTCCTTTTTAGGGAACTTAGAAAAATTTTTCTTCCTAGGTAATTTATTTGTAGATGCAAGTGATTTGCTCACTATAACTAGCAATTTTCTAGCCAAAAGGATGCCTTCATGTTTTTGACCTAATTTAACAACTTATTTGATAGGTAAATAAATCCACTCACTAAGTAGAGTGATTCACTTCCAGTCAACTACCAAATAACTAGCTTAACTAGACTTCATGAATTTTAGAAAGGGAAACAACCTGGATAGTTTGTTTCAACACTTAGCAAAGGAGAATGAGCAAACTAATCACTCTTGAAATAAATAAACCAAAGTGCCTTGATAATGAGGATGGAAGATCCAATTCATTTTATGTATGAAAAAACCACTCATGGTGTTGGACTTTGGGAGGTCAGATCAATGAATAAGGGTTTTATGATAGACCCCAAAATAAATACAATTGGCCTTAGCAAGGGAGCCCAATGGGATCCTACCTTGGTTGTATTCTCTACCTGATTCACCTATAGTAGAAGCACATGATTTGTGTGACTAAATTGAGTAATTCATGGGAGATTTTGGTTGAGGCAAATAATTAATGTGGTTGGTGAGCAAACCAGGGCAATTTTTACTTGAGCAGTGATTATGAAGATAGGTAAAGTGAGAGGCTTGAGGGATGTCAAGGGTTTTATAACCCCTAGGTTACTTGTGCCTATCCATGCATGGCATAAAACCTACTCAAGCAGGTTAGTCAACCCTCTTGGGGCTAATGTACTTGCCTAGGCAACTCATGCTTGGGCAAGCCTCTTACGGGTGGTTCACTTGTAATTGAGTGAGTCACTCATAAGGAGGAGCCATTCACTTCCTATGCCATTGGATTTTTTACTTTTTAATACAAAGTAAAGCTAAACTTGACTTCTATTAGTGTTTGAGAAGGTACACTTGACATCCTTGATGGAAGAAGAATTCAAGAAGAGGGAATAAGAGAAAAGTGGAAAAAAAGGTTTGTAGAAGAACGAGAGAGACAAATAAGGGATAATAGTTGGAAAATAATTGCTGAAAAAGAAAATATATATACATGTTTACAATTATATTTAGCCAGAGTTTCTGCTAGATGGGTTAAAGATGTTACCCATTTATTGAGATCAAAAGCAATCTTCCATCTATGGTAGTAAGTTTGTAAGTGTTTAGACCCATAATCTATAGAATTTGATAGGGTAAGGGATTCAAATTTTTGTGACCACCAATCTTGGCTCGGTATTCATCCCACTTGAACATGAGCTTACCTTATTTATAGTCCATTTTGGTTACTCTTTAGTTAAACCATATTTTGATTGCTTCCTAGGACTATACTATTCTATTGAATGCTTTTTATTTTTCTTCTTCTAAGGAAAATAGAGTTTTAAATCTTGGTTGCATAGATTCAACCTCTATGTCTTCAAGCTTTAATTGTCATGACATATGGAGGGAAGGGAGTTATAAATTGACTGATAACACAAGATATTTTCCATAGACCAACATGTAAGGAAATGATCCTGTATATGCTTTAGGTGTCACTTGATCTCCAAAGTGCTTTTTGTAGCTTAGTGTGTCAATCTCTCTATGAATTAATGATGGTTTTATTTAGGATCCTCATTATATTTTGGTTTGTATATTTTATCTATCATTGCCCCAATGGTAATAATTATAGGATGTCATGAGAAGAAACCCATATTCTAAGGATAATTTCATCCCTTTGGCCCTTTTGAAATAGGTGGTATTATTGATTACTGTCATGGATAATATCATAAACCTAGTGATAATATATTCCATTTGGATGATTACCTCTTAATTAGCTGATTTGACTAACACTACTTTGACCCACTTTGTAATGTAGTTTGTCATGGTGAGGATCCATTCATACCCAAAATTAGATAGAGGACTTATATTACCAATGAAATCTAAGCCCTATTGTTAGAAAGGTTATATGATGATGAGCTTTAAGGGTCATTTGTGCTTTTACTCTCTTTCCCATGAACATACAAAATAATATGTAATTTTTAACCCATTGAAAACAATCAGAGAATATGGAATGCCAATAATATCCAACTCTTTGGATTTTATAGGCTATGGGTTGCAAAAATAATATCCTCCTCAATAAGACACATCATATCCTTTTATGAACAAGACACCATCAAGCCATATGTACTATGTTGCATTTTCTATAAATCAGGCTCTTTCTTTAGGTGTCATTCCTTTTGCAACCTATGCAGTTTCCATGTACCTACAAATATCCCCCGTTCATCCTATTTGATCATCAAGTTATATTTCTTCTGTCAAGGTGATTTAGTCTTTTAGAATATAAATTAGCATATTTTCATATAAGTCCCTACCACTGATGAGCTTGGTGGCTTTGATTTTAATATCATATTTGTGAATTTTATTTATCCATCCAACAATATTTCCCCAATTCACCATGAAGTACACTAGATTGAATATTGAGGTGAATTATGAAGATGGTGGTCTTGCTTTGTGATAAGTAATACTTGAACTTTCTAAGAGTCTGCACGATAGAAAAAAATTATTTTTCTATGAAGGTATATATTTTGTTGTGGTTGTGGAGGACTTGACTCATGAATGAGACAAGGTGTTACTTATCTTTATCATTTTTCTATGTTAGGACTGCAACAATGCTCTCCTTTATTCCAAACATATACAACCTGAAGTATTTGAAGAAATTGACATTGACTAGGACTAGGGTTTTGGTGATAATATATTTAATGCCTTGGAAGGCTTTCATACCTTCCTTGGTCCAAACTAGGGTAGCATCCTTTTTCAACATCTTAGTGGTCAACCTAAATAGTTGTGTAAATTTGTTTGAAACTTGGCAACGCATTGTATTTAACCTAGGAAGGACCAAATTTATTTGACTAACATGCTTAGCGGAGGTCTTAAGTGGTGTTAATTCTATCAAGTTTTATGGCCAAATCATATTTGACACAACATGACCTAATATATTAACTTTTTGGACCATAGAGGTGGTCTTCTTGGAATTTAGTGAGACACCATACTCCCTATACCTATGAAAGACAAAATCTAGGTGTACAATATGCTTATTGCTATGTTTAGAATATGCAAACAAATCATCAAGATATATGAGGATGATCTTATCAACCAATTTTAAAATATCTATAACTATAATAAGGTAGCCCCTATGGTTAGCAACCCAAATATCATCCTTTGGTAAGAAACGGTCACTCATTTAGTGGAAAAAGTTGTTAGCATTATTAAGTTGTCATTGATGTCAAAGGCCGACTTGGTTGCTAGTAAACCATGGTATGCTTTGGCAAATTATTCAAGGGTGATTTAATTATAGGTGTATGCTTTAATATTTAAATTAAATATTAAATATTAAAGTGGTGTATGCTTTAATATTTAAATTAAATATTTAAATATTAAAGTGATGTTTCAAATATAATATAAAAGTTTGATATATTTAAATAAAAGATTTAAATATTAATATGGAGTGGAAGTTTGAAAGTATGGGTCGACTAATTGGGTGCCAAAAGCAAAGAGGTGAAATTGTGCATATAAATACAAGCCTAATGTTCATTTCAAATATGAGATTTAGGAGATACATTAGTAATGTCATTGTGGAAGATATAGGGCAGTAATGATGATTCAAATATCTTCAACATAAGGAGCACCAAATATAGGGCAACAATGTGGAGCGACAATGCTTCAATTGAATATCATTGTTAAGGGAGCAACATCGAACACATAAAAGTGGAGGTGGAGAGACTAAGATAAGAGTGGAAGAAGAGAGTTTTTGTAGCAGCACAAAGGAGTTTTTGATCTCCACATAAGGTGCCTACCAATTGGAGATGCAAACGACTTGGACAAGATTATGTTCTGGACTTCATAGTTGAGAGAAGAAAAGGTGGATGACCTGAGGTATTTCATCAAAGACCAATAGTTGAACTCCCTAGGAGGCATAGTTATATCTTGTGTAGTGAGTCGTTAAATAAGTTAGAAAGATATTTCAAATGCAAAGCAAAACCACTACGTGAATTGCCAAATTTCAATGCAAACCCTCTACACTTAACAGAACATAAAACCATAAATATTCAACATGAACTACCAGAGATTGTGTGGATGGAGACAATGTTGTAGTATTAAGGACTTTTGCTAGAGCTCATGTGTATGGAGGCAGCACTATAAGATTTAGATCTCTGTTGGAGCTAATAAAGGTTAAAGGACTGCACAACATACAAACAACGCCGTAGGAGAATCTATTATTTATAGAAGTGTATATAGCAAGCGTTGTTGATTGGAAAGATACATCTGTTAGTCTTAAATATAGCCAATGGATTCATTCATTGGATTCATGAAGGATCATAATTAATAAGCAAATGAGAGATTGCAATCAAAGCCATGAGGAGTAATAATTTATTGGACACCATATAAATTGTAAAACATTGCAAAAGGAATATGTCAAACATCATTGACCATAATTTGTGAATTCTAAAGCATCTAAAGAGTAATACAGTGAAAAATATAGGGTATCACAGGTGTGAAGATAACTCCAAAGAAGCCACTCAACAATGGATATCCAACATAAAGTTTACACAGATCAAGAAAGAGCCAAAGTTGCATTAAAAGGATGGAAGAGTTTATTATTTTGGAGTACTCACAGAAACCAACAAAAGAGTGTGGTCACATACAAATAGGACTAATTTGAAATAATTAAAGGCATCAAACAGTGCAAGGATAGAGTGAGAGGATTAGTGCACGTATTCACCCAAGCATCCAAGTAAAAGGAAGGATAATTCAGCCATCTCAAGAAGAAGAAAAGGTGCACATGATAGTGAAAGAAAAGCAAGGTATTATTGTCTCCAATTCAACATGCATGTAAGTCATCTACATTATATCTACCTTTAAATCATGATAAATGTGAGACATTTGGAAGCAACAGACATAGTGAATGTGAAGGACATTTTGGCCATTTGAAGCTTCCAACGCCAGTATATCATTCTCTATTTGTTGATCAAGGTTGGTACCTTAAGATTTGAGGTTGATATCGCAAGGATATTGGTGTCTCCATTAGGTTGGTGCCTACATTATTGGAACAAGAAGATTAGTGTCTCATATAGGTTGGTGCCTATGTTATTGTAATAAGGAGATTGGTGTCTCCTGTAGGTTGATGCCTACATAATTATATAAGGGGATTTGTGTCTCCTATAGGTTGGTTCCTACATAATTGTATAAGGGAATTGGTGTCTCCTGTAGGTTGGTGCCTACAAATTTATTGAAGAAAAAAACAATATTTAGCTATGGTTTTCTCCTAAAATGGTGTTTTCGTGTAAAACCCTTGTCTATTATGTGTGTGGTTTTCTGTGCATTGATTTATTATTGCATTTATATTATTGTAGTTATTATTTAGAAGGAAAATTATTATCTTATATTGTTCACCCCCCTTCTCAGTATAAGCATGTGGTTCTTCAATTGGTATCAGATCAGGTTCCTTCGTGAAAGCCTAACCGTTTGAAGGAAGATCTTAAAATAACACACATGGATATGGAGGTGAAAGAAGATGCTCCTGTTTTTGAAATCCAAGAAAAGAAGAAAGATCCAAAAAATGAAGAAGAATCCATAGTGGACATAGAAGAGTAACATACTTTTGATCTTAAAGAGGTGAAAAGGATTAGAAAGAAAAACTCAAGATTGAAGACTCAAGTACAAGAGGATGAAAATACAAAGGCAAAGATTACACAAGATCTCATCGATTTAAAAGTTAAAATTGAAGAGGCAAAGCAAATTGAAGAAGTTATGATTGAGCAGTTAAAGACAAAAGAGTTGGAATGTGAAAAAATGGAACATGAGATTGTCTCTTTGAGGAAGGAAGTGGAAAAATCTAATGATAAGCTACAACAAAATATTAGGTTTGAGAAAAGCACAAAAATCTTGGATGATATTATCAAAGCATAGATATCTTCGTTTAAAAATTTTGAACTTGGTTTTGAAGAAAGTTAAAAGAAAAAAAGGAGGATTCAAGCTCAAAAGGAACAAAGGCATCAAAGAAAATAATTAAAAAGGAGCCTAAGACCTATGTTGATGTGTTGGGAAGTGAAAGCATCGATAAGGAAGAAAATAAAGCATCATCATGGACCAAGTTTCATCATAGAAACAACAATGAGAGAACCATGCGGTCATATCCTCCAAGGCAATCAGACAGGTTTTAATATTTCTTCCGAGGTTATTGATTTTCATGTAATCAATTTGGTCATAAAGCTATACATTGCAGGGTCAGTGCTAAAAATTATTTTGGCTTCACCAAGAGGAATTTCAATATATTTGCACGTCCCATGGATTACAACATCAATTGTTACCAATGTAATAATTTTTGGCATACAGCTAAATGGTGTAGAACGGTGTTCCCTGAATTTCCAAAATCAAGTAAAAAGAAGGATGATCAAACTGTTCAAAAGGATATGTCCTCCAAAGTTTGGAAAAAGAAAAATAAAATGAGAATTCTATGTTGGTACAAATAGCTCTTCATGTGCAAAATAAAAAAAATCAGTGGTACATTGATAGTGGTTGTTCAAGCCATATGACGGGTGACAAAAGTAAAATTGTCTCTCAAAGAAATCAATGGATGCACAATGAAATTTGGTGATAATGCTTCTACAAAAATTGTTAGAAAGGGAACCTTGAGCCTGGATAATGGAATATCAAGGATAGAGAATGTATTATATGTTGAAGGGTTGAAGCACAACCTTCTAAGTGTGAGCCAACTATGTGATCAAGGCTATACACTAACATTTCACCCAAATGGATGTGATATCATGAAATCAAAAACAATAAAACTACAAACAATCTCTACATGTTGAGCAAAATTAAGAGAGAAAAATGATTTTTATCACAAAATAATGAGAGATGGTTATGGCATAGGAGAATGGGCCACTTGAAATTTGACAACATGGTGAAAATAAGCACAAACAAGTAGTCAGATATTTGCCAAACATAGCAAAAACCCCAAGCACAATCTGTGCATAGTGCCAGTATGGTAAGCAAACAAGATCAAGTTTCAAAACAAAGGAATTATCTTCATCCAAATCTTTGGAGATAAATTACACCGATCTATGTGGTCTTATAAGGACAAAGAGCTTACAAGGTGAGAATTATTACATGTTTGTTGATGATTATTCTAGAATGACTTGGGTAACATTCTTAAGAGAAAAATTAGAAGCATTTGAAAGGTTCAAAGCATTCAAGGCACTTGTAGAAAATAAAACAAGCAAAAATATCAAGTGTCTAAGATTAGACAGAGGAGGTGAATTCACTTCAAATGAATTTATAGAATTCTATGAACAACATGGAATCAAAAGATAATACTCAATAGAAATAACTCCACAATAGAATGGAGTAGTTGAAAGGAAGAATAGAATTTTTCAAGGTATGTCTAGGGCTATGCTAAACGAGTCTAAGCTTTTTGATGCTTTTTGGAGAAAGGCAGTCCATACAATTATTTCTATCATCAATAGAGCTCAAGTAAGAGTAAATCACCATAAAACTCCATATGAAATTTGGAAGGGAAGACCAGCTACTGTGAAGTATTTTAGAATCTTTGGAAGCAAATGCTACATTAGACGAGATGAAAAATATTTGGGTAAGTTTGATTCTAGGTGTGATGAGGGTATCTTCCTTGGATACTCTTCAAAGAGAAAAGCCTATAGATGCTACAATAAAAGATTGCATAAAATTGTGGAAAGCGCAAATGTAAGAGTTGATGAAGAAATATATCTAAGAGAACTAGCTCAAGAGATCATGTATCAAGAAGGAGAAAGTTGCAAAGATGAAGAAATTGAAGAAGATGAGAATCAGAAGACACCCTCAAGAACACCCCCCAAAATACCATTCAAGGCACCACCTAAAATAACATCCAGATATGTGCAAAAGGACCATCCGAAAGACATGATTATTGGGAATCTAGATGAGATATAAACAAGGAGGAAAATAATAGGAACGGGTGAACATGCCAACTTCTCTTTACTATCTAAAGCTGAGCCAAAGAATTTCAATGAAGCAAGTGAAGACAAATATTGGTTAAGGCAATGGAAGAAGAGTTAGATAAAATAGATAAGAGCGACTTAGGAACTTGTCCCACGACCAAAAGACAAGAACATAATTGGTACCAAATAAGTCTACATAAACAAGTTGAATAAATATGGTCAATTTTTTAGAAACAAAGTAAGACTTGTATGCAAAAGTTATGCAGGGAATTGATTTTGAAGATAAATTTGCTCCTATTGCTCGTCTTGAGACTAAGAATTTTTTTGGTCTTTTCAAGTTTTAGAAACTTCAAAGTGTACAAAATGGATGTAAAATCAACATTTCTTAATGGTTACTTAGAGGAAGAGGTCTAAATTGAGCAACCAAATGGTTTTATCTTGATAGACAATCCAGACTATGTATGTAAATTGAAGAAGGCTCTCTATGGACTAAAGCAAGCCCCTAGGGCTTGGTACTCAAGGTTGGATAAATACCTCCACGAACAGGGTATCAAAAAGGTATAGTTGATAGTAACTTGTACATCAAGAATGAAGGAAATGATCAATTAATTATAGTGGTCTATGTGGACAACATCATTTTTAGAGGCATTAATGACAAGATGTGTCAAAAATTTACAAAATGTATGTAAAGTACATTTGAGATGTCAATGCTTGGTGAGCTATCCTTATTTCTTGGTTTGCAAATCTCACAGTCAGATAAAGGTATATTTCTCTCTCAAACCAAGTATGTAAAAGAAATTTTGAAAAATTTAATATGGAGGATTGCAATCATGTGAGTACCCCTATAATTACATGATGTAAGTAAAGTAAAGATGATGATTCTCCTGAGGATAATAAAAATTTGTATAGATCCATGATTGAAATTTTACTGTATGTCATAGCTACAAGGTCTGATATAATGCAGGTAGTCATATTGGTGGTAATATTTCAATATGCACCAAAGGAAACACATGTACAAGCAGTAAAAATAATCTTCAAGTATTTGAAAGGAACTATGGAGTTTGTACTATGGTATCCCAGATGCGATAATTTCAATCTCACTGCATATGCAAATGTAGATTATGCAGGCAGTGTAGATGACGATAAGCAAAAATGGAGGAGCATTTTTCTTGGAGACTATTTGGTCTCTTGGCTAAGTAAGAAACAAGCATCATTGTCCTTATCTACTGTAGAGACAGAGTATATTGCAGTAACTGCTTGTTGCACACAGGTTCTATGGATGAAATAAAATTTAAATGATTTCAAAGTAGAGCATGATCATCCTATCTCCATGCTTTGTGATAATACAAGTGCCATAAATATTTTGAAGAATCCAATGATGCATTTAAAGACCAAGCACATTTTTATCAAGTATCACTTTTTGAGATAGCAAATGACTGATCAATGAGTCAAGTTGGAATACATTTCTACAAAGGAACAAATTGCTGACATCTCTACCAAGCCATTTCCAAAGGAAAATTTTGAGTATCTCAGAGGTAAGTTGGGAGTAGTGTTACTCTCATCTCACCATTAAATATTTCAGTTAGAACAGTTAGAAAGGAGGCATTGTCAAGTGTCTTATCCTTTAGTCCCAAGAAGTAGCTGCCATCAATGACAAAGGGGGAGATTGTTAGCATTATTGAGTTGTCATTGATGTCAAAGGCCGAATTGGTTGCTAGTAAACCATGGTATTCTTGGGAAAAATATTCAAGGCAGATATATCTTCAAGGGTGATTTAATTATAGGTGTATGCTTTAATATTTAAATTAAATATTTAAATATTAAAGTGGTGTATGCTTTAATATTTAAATTAAATATTTAAATATTAAAGTGATTTTTCAAATATAATATAAAAGTTTGATATATTTAAATCAAAGATTTAAATATTAATATGGAGTGGAATTTTGAAAGTATGGGTTGACTAATTGGGTGCCAAAAGAAAAGAGGTGAAATTATGCATATAAATACAAGCCTAATGTTCATTTCGAAGATGAGATTTGGGAGATACATTAGTAATGCCATTGTGGAAGATATAGGGTAGCAGTGATGATTCAAATGTCTTCAACATAAGGAGCACCAGATATAGGGCAACAGTGTGGAGCGACAATGCTTCAATTGAATATCATCGTTAAGGGAGTAGCATCAAATACATAAAGGTGGAGGTGGAGAGACTAAGATAAGAGTGGAAGAAGAGAGTTTTTGTAGCAACAAAGAGGAGTTTTTGATCTCCACATAAGGTGCCTACCAATTGGATATGCAAATGACTTGGACAAGATTATGTTCTGGACTTCATAGTTGAGAGAAGAAAAGGTGGATGACCTAAGGTATCTCATCAAATATCAATAGTTGAACTCGTCAGGAGGCATATTCACCTCTTGCACAGTGAGCCATTAAAGAAGTCAAAAAGAAATTTTGGATGCAAAGAAAATATTCTATTTGAATTTCCAAACTTCAATGCGAACCCTCTATGCTTAACAAAATGCAAAATCGTTGATCTTCAACGTAAATTTCTAGAGCTTGTGCGGATGGAGACGATATTATAGTATTAAGAAATTTTGTTGGAGCTAGTGCGAATGGAGATGGTGCTATAATATTTAGACCTCTTCCAGAGCTAATATAGGTTAAAGGACTACACAAGATACAAACAACACTGAAGAAGGATCTATTATTTATAGGTGTGTATAGAGCAAGCATTTTTTATTGGAAAGATACAACATCTATTAGTCTTAAAGCTAGCCAATGGATTCATTCATTAGATTCATGAAGGATCATTTTTAAGAAGCAAATGAGAGATTGCAATCGATGAGGATTAATAATTTATTGGACACCATATAAATTACAAAACGTAAAGGAACAGGTCAAACATCAATGACCATTGTTTGTGAATTTTTAAGCATCTGAAGAGGAATACAATGAAGAATGCAGGGCATCATAGGTGTGAAGATAAATCCAAATAAGCTGCTCAAAAACAAACATCCAACATAAAGTTTACATAGATAAAGAAAGAACCAATTTTGTATTAAAATGAGGGAAGAGTTTACTAGTTTGGAGTACCCACAAAAACCAGAGAAAGAGTGTGGCCACATACAAATAGGACTGATTTGAAACAAGTCAAGGCATCAAATAATGCAAGGATAGAGTGAGAGGATTAGTGCATGTATTCATCCAAGCATCCAAGTAAAAGTAAGGACAATTCAACCATCTCAAGAAGAAGAAAAGGTGCACATGATAGTGAAATAAAAGCAAGGTATTAGCATCTCCAATTCAACATGCATGTAAGTCATCTAGACTAGAGCTACCTTTAAATTATGATAAATGTGAGACATGTGGAATAATGTTAGGATATTACTATTGTATCGCTCCAAATTTTTTGCACCCTTACCTTCAGGCTAAAGGATCCGCGCCCGAAAGGAGGATGGGAAAAGGATGGGACAATACCTCGGACTGAGAGGCCCTTTGAAGGTCCCGCCTCTCGGGGGAGGTGTATAAGGGTGAATTTTCGACGGATGGTGGGGTTCACCAGGAAACGTTTAGTGGCAGTTTCCACGCCTAGGTTGGGAATGTGTTTGATGTGTTCAATTTTACATTTAATCATTCAAATTCCTAGGTTTGGCCAGATGAATCTAAATTGTTCTATTATGAAAATGCAAATTAAATGAAGACAAAAAATATATTTAGACAAAAAACACAAAGAATAATTAAGTGAAGAAATCCATACCTGGTTCCGGATGTCTGATGGAGGTTCTAATTTTTGAAGCAATCAAGATCATCTAGAATTTGACAGAATCGTCTCCGATCTGACAAGATCGTCTGAGATCTGATGAATTCGTCAGAGACCTGCAATCAGAGAAATAGATACAAAATACAGAAAATGCAGCTATGCCAACAGAGGGCAATGATGTAGAATGACAAGTAATAATGTTAAAATAATAATAACAAACAAAAACACGAGTGCATTACAATGATTTAATGACAATTTATGATTTTATTATGCATTAAAGCTATATGGGTGAACTCCAAGATGCAGAATAGCAAAAAATAATAATAAACTGACTAGATGCAGAATAAAACAGCAGATGAGAAGAGAAAAATGCAAACTCTGGGCAGTAATTGCCCCCAATGTTGACTGCAGTCGAAATCATCTCGGATTGGTACGAAATCGTCTCGAATTGGACAGGATC
Source organism: Wollemia nobilis (assembly GCA_028583015.1). Taxonomy (NCBI): domain Eukaryota; kingdom Viridiplantae; phylum Streptophyta; class Pinopsida; order Araucariales; family Araucariaceae; genus Wollemia; species Wollemia nobilis. The sequence continues at coordinate 2,884,128 of JAQPPZ010005697.1, forward strand.
GTCTGCGACGATCTGAGCTTGCTCCGATTGAAGAATAACAAAGTTCCTGCAAACAAACTTAGAAAAATATGAAAACAAATGGTGATTTAAGATGGTCTAATGCATGTAGAACTCGTGTTACAGGAAATTTCAGCCAGGGGGATGTCAAGGGGAGGGCCTAAGATTAAATAGGCTTAGGAGGGAGGTTGGGAGGTTGGAGATCATCCCATTTTGGGAGATCTCCAATGGGGGAGGTCTCTAACGGCGTAGACACGCTTCTGCCCAGATTAGAGACGCCATTGAAACAGAAGCTAATTATGAAAAATTAGTTTTGGGACGAAATCGGCTGGACGTTCTGCTCCAGACGAAATCGTTCGATCTGAGGTGATATCGTCTGATCGGAGACGATATCGTCCAATGGATGAAACAAACTCTAAAAATGGTATGAAAAATGAGGAAACGGGCAACAGGCGGTTTGGGAGCGATTTTGGGGTTAAAATTTGAATTTGAATTATTACTAAGGTAATTTTAATTATTTGCTAAGGTTTATTGTGCCAATTTTAGGGTGCTACATTTTGCCCCCTCTTTAGCGAATTTTTCGAAGAAAATGCGTTAAAGATGAGTTCTTCTCGATTTACGAGAAAGCAAAAATTATTCCCATTTTTAGGTGACGATTCTTGGTCGAATCGTACGACAGCTTACTATGGTGCCCCCTCCGTGTTTTTACCCAAATCGAACGTTTGAGGTAAAAACGCGAAAAAGCAAAATTTTTAAAATGTTGTTAAGTGTTTTTGAATAAAATTAAGAAAAATAGGGAAAAACCCTAATTCATTGTTACTGTTCATTTTCTGGTTTCTGGAGCTCTTGCAAACAAAATGGTCGAGACAGCGCACAGATCGACAGAGGTCCGACGCGGGCTACGGGTAAGGGTCCAAACTTAATGTAGAATGCTTTAATTTTGATTTTGTTATGGTTTTTAGATTAATTTTAAATGATTTTTGAGCATCGCGGCCATTTTTGGGCCGTCGACGTCGTCGGGACGAAATCGTCTCGATTTCATCGAAATCGTCTCGATATCGCCGATTTCGTCCAAGGGCGAAATCGACGAAATGGGGACGATTTTGGCTTGCAAAATCGGAGACGAATTTGCTCAAATTGAACTTGTGTTACTTGCATTTTTAATCACTATTTTATTAATGATTTTTATTGTTTTGTTGTTTATGTTGCAGAGAGGATTATTAAAGAGCAGAGAATGGAAATACGACGAGCTGAGGGATGACTTGGCCATGCTATCTCAGGCAGAGCTAGATCAGTTGGCTCAAGTCGGCTTGTAGCATGTGGTAGATATGCCATAGGTTTCTACAGATATGGGGCTATTGATAGCCCTAGCAGAGAGGTGGTATCCGGGTTCTTCCTATTTTCGGTTACCGACAGGGGAGATGACTCCCACACTGGAGGATGTATGGAGGATTTTGAGGATCCCCATACAAGGATGGCTAATAACTCCCATGGCCAATCAGGGCCACGCGATGATGCGACTGTGCGGAGATCCGAGCTTCGCCCTGGAGAAGGGCGGAGTGAACATCGAGTCGCTACGCCAGATGCCTGGGGCATCTAGACTGACACAGGTTTTGGTTGGGGTTGTAGGTGGTCTGTTGCTATGCCATCAGAGTGGATGCAGAGTACCATGGCTACTGATAGATGTGGTCTACGATATGAGAGACCATGGGTATAGGTTTGCTTGGGGGAGTTTTGTACTATGCCGATTGTATAGGATCCTACATGGGGTCGTATACAAGGGCGGTCGATGTCTGGTTATGACATCACTACTACAGGTTTGGTGTTGGGAGCACATCATGGTGCGAGAGGCCGATAGGGCTCCCACCGATAGGGATTGATGGGGAGAGGCCCCGAGCTTTCTACTGGTGGCTCCGAGAGAGGGTCACGGCGACGGATAGATCTGCCAATGTCCCGGAGACTACTTGACGACCTCGTCTCCGACCAGATCACCTGGAGGCCTTGGAGAGATCATCCAGGGTGGGCCGAGGATGGACAGGAGCTGGCTCACGTTAGGCGAACCTGTTGGCTGAGGATGGAGAGGGGAGAGGTGGAGCTCCACCGCTACGACCGAGTTTTGAGGCAGTTCGGTCTACAACAAGGGATCCCATCTCTCAGAGACTACGAGTTTTCCCGGACCGTCCGGGATAACACTACAGTTAGCGGGGCTCCAGATATGCAGCGCTTCTAGAGTCAGGACGCAGATGATGCCCCCATTCAGCCAGTGGATGGGGACGACGCTGGGGTAGCCGATGGCTACGATGCCTGGTACACAGGCATCCGCCCTCCTCGGATGACGAGGGCTCAGGGTCCGATTCACGTAGTTGTGCATCGGATGGGGAGGCGGTGCCAGGCGGCCATGGAGGTGGCACAGGGTCATGGTGGGAGAGAGAAGAGGAGGCCACAGGCTCAGTAGAGGCCATGACAGCGGGAGAGGAGGGAGGAGAGACCCCCTTCTCCATGGAGAGAGAGGCCACCATCGCCCGATAAGGGCAAGGGTGTGGACACAGGAGAGAGTAGTGAGATGGCTACTCTCCGGGCAGAGACTGTCCATCTCTAGGCACAAGTGTAGACTCTACAGGATGAGGCTACATGCCATCGAGCTGAGGCTACGCAACTCAGAGATGAGGTTGCACGCCTCAGAGCACGGAGCGGAGGGGCGAGCACTCGGGACCTAGCACGGGCTATTGCCCAGGTCACATTCTATCAGACGCTATACCATCATATGGTGCCAGAGGGGCAGAGGTTACCGCTGTCGGCCCATATTGCGGAGCCTGTCATGATGAGGTCATCGAGGACATCATCACGATCAGAGTCCAGGACTCATAGCACCACACGGACTACGATGGGGCCACCTCGTCCACCTCAGGGCGGGGGAGGAGATGAGGCTGAGAGCTCGAGGGGTTCTCGAGGCTAGCTGCTATAGATTGCACTGCATAGATTGATACATAGTGCTTATTATTATTTTTGATAGAGGATTGAGTATGCCGAGGTACAGATTGTGGCATACCAATCTAGTTTTGAGATGATGTAGATGTTGTTGATATATATATAGATGAGATATTTTTGATCATATGACTTGTCTTATGTGTTTGTATGATGCTTTAATGTTTTGGTGTGATTAATTTGATGATTCATGTAATTATGTCGTTTGGAAATATTATGGTTTGAATGTCATGCTTTTAAAATTTAAATGAAATAATCTGATGTAAACAAATTGGTTGTTTGTGAGGTGATAATTTGATAAAAATAAAAGGGGACTTTTAACAATAATTTCAAAGGACATTGTCGCTATTATAGACCATTTCATGGAGTCGCCGCTCACTCGGTCGTCAAGCTAATCCCAGTATAGAAATATTGCTAAAAGTAAAAGAGTGCTTAAGAGACTGTCTTAAGACTTTGTTGTGATGATGCAAATGATGATGATGATGATGATTTGTTTTCAGATTTCCATGAAAATATTATGCATGAAATATTTTAAAATGATTTTGCTAGGCATAAATTCCTAAGTGTGATAAAATTTTTGGATAATTCCCTAGGAATTATACCATCATTGCAAAATTTGAAGTTTGACATAATGACATGAAATAGAATAAGTGTTTGTTTGTTTTAAAGCATAATTGTGTAACATAATGATTTAAGTCATATGTTTTTATGATTTTAAATAAATGGAAAATAAAATTGGTACAATGGTTTGCGCTAGGCATAGAATATTTAGGTATAGACTTATACCATCATCGCGAAATCCAAAGAAGAAAATAATATAATAGTTTTATTGCATGGTTGATTTTTAATTTTTGAAAATAGTCAAAAAATATGAAGATGAGGACTTGCGCTAGTCATAAAATTCCAATTTTGGTTTTGGAACTATACCATCGTCGCGAAAGTCAAAAGTTATATATAAATGTAACTTGATTGCATGTTTTTGAAAATGATTTTGATTTTTGATAATGCATGTAGTTGTCTTTATACTAAACAACTGTTCTTCAAAGAAGAAAATGAATTTATTCCAAACAATTTGCAAAAATATTTCAAAGTATCTTAAAGACAAAAGTTAGATTTATAAGGAATCCCATGTGCGTATGTGAGTTCATTACCAATCTTGATTTATCATAATGATACACAAAATCTCTCAAATACAAATGTGTGTGCAATTGCATTGTTCATTTACCGATTTTGAGCAAGATAATTTGATACAAGTGATTTGAATGAACCAAATAAGTGTTCATTAACCATGATTTAGATGCATATAACCATACCAGACTACTATGTAAGTCGGGTTATCAAGAGCTAGCTAATCCATAAGCGGACATAGGTCTATACAAAAGAAGGTCGCTAATGTGACAGACATATCACCACGCTAGGAGTTACCCAAGGCCAAGCGGGTTGGGCACAAACCACCTGTTATGGGGCTTACCTCACAGTTTTCGAATAATTGAGAATTCCAGGGATTCAAGCTCATCAACCCTTCTTTTCTTTTCAATGGGTAGGGAAAGGGATTTTATTGCTTTTTGCTTTTGCTTTTCTCTTTTTTTTCTCTTTTTGTATTGTTGCTTTTGTATTTGAGATAATGCTGAAATAGTGTTGAGATAGTACAAAATGATACTGGAATAATGCTTCTTTTGCTCATAATTTTGTTTGATTTTTCTTTTTCTTTTGCTTCCTATGCTAGGGATACTTGCTCGGATTAGTTGTAGAGCAAGGGATTTTTATTCCGGGTAGGGGTGAGCTTGTCCTTTTGCCAATTCTCAAAGATTCTAGACCATGTGCATGATAGGATAGCAGGGGAAACTTTTCGCTCAAGAAACCACTTCTACTATGTAGCATAGCATGGACATTACAAATATAATCATTTTATTGTGAAAGGATGTGCTTGGTTTAAGTAAATAACAAGATCAATTCTCTATGCTCAAACTTTATTTAATTAAATTTTGTGGACTTTGATATAAGAGAGATTAGTAATCATGCCAGATAAAATCAAGATATTTATTTTTGTGTTTGTGATAGTGAGGGATTCCAAATAAATGCTAATTTATCCAAAAATAATTTGAAAATATAACTGCAATACTTGAAGAAGAAATATATACAACAAATATTTTTGAGGAGTTTGATGATCTTGACTCTCTCTTTCTTCTTTATTTTTTTTTGGTTTCAAAAGAGTCAATAATATTGTTGTTTTTACTTTTTATTATTTTGTTTGTTTTTGTTTAAACAGTTTTATATATATTTTTAAAATGAGACAACATGCAAAATATGTACAAATGATGAAATGACCAAATTTTATGCGTAATATCGCTTAAGATGCATAATATTCATAGGTTCTTTTAAATCTTTACCATCTAAGGTAGCTAATTTGTATGCTCTCGATTCAAATTTAGCAGTGATAATATATGGTCCAAGCCAGTTGGGCTCAAATTTACCTTTAAGGTCTTTAGTTGCATTAGTATTTTTTTTATTTTCTTTTAAAACAAGGTCGCCGACCTCAAAGGATCGATGACGAACTTTCTTGGCATATGATCTTTTAAGCTTGTTTTGGTAGGCACGAAGATGCTCCAAAGCATTGATGCACTTTTCATCTAGGAGTTCCAGCTGACTGAGTCTGCCAGCTCGATATTCATCTCCTACTTCGGTATCTTGAAGTAGTAGAGCCAAAGAAGGAACTTCTAATTCAAAGGGAAAAACAGCTTCAACGCCATAAACCAAGACAAAAGGTGAAGTACCTGTGGGAGTTCGAACACTAGTTCGATAGGCCCACAAAGCTGGATATAATTGAATGTGCCAGTCGCGGCCAGATTTATTGACCAATATTTTAAGAATTTTGATTAAGGTTTTGTTAGATGCTTCTGCTTGACCATTGCCCTGAGGATAATAGGGAGTGGACCAACGATGTTGAATCTTATATTTTTGGCATAACTTCTTAACATCTTTATTTTTGAAACAAGTTCCATTGTCTGAGATGAGATTTGCAGGAATTTCGAACCTACAAATAATTTGATTAAAAATAAATTTAGAGACTTGTGTTCCAGTGCAGGAAGCTAAAGGCATAGCTTCAACCCACTTCGTGAAATACTCAGTGGCGGTTATGATGAATTTGTGTCCATCAGATGACACAGGATTAATTTTACCAATAATGTCTAAGCCCCATTTTGAAAAGGGCCAAGGAGATGAAATAGCTTGCAGCTCTTGTGCAAGCGCATGGACAAGGTCAGCATGTTTCTGGCACTTGTCGCAATGGCGCACATAATCATGTGCATCATTTTCCATGGTAGGCCAAAAGTAGCCTATCCTAAGGAGCTTTTTAGCAATGACACTACCACTGAAGTGTCCTCCACAAGATCCATCGTGGGCTTCACTTAAAGCTGATTTGGATTCTTCTAGATTCAAACATCTCAATAGGATACCTTCAAAAGATCTCCTATATAAAGTATTGCCAATTATTACAAATCGACTTGCTCGTCTACGTAATAACCGACATCTGGTTTCTATTAGAATTGGCAGGGAAAGTCCCATTTTGAAGAAAATCAAATATATCCGTATACCAAGGTTCAGGAGTAGTTTCATTGATTAGAAACACATCCAAAGGTTCTAAGCATGACTTATTTGAAGCGGGTTCCTGGAGTCGACGAATAATGATGGTGGCATATTCGTCATCTAACTCCAAGGGCAGAAGCGATGCAGTTGCGGCCATAGCATCAGCTGCACGGTTGCTAGTTCATGGAATAGCTTCCAAAGTGACTTTATCAAACAAGGATAACAATTGCAAAACATATGCTTTATATGGGCACAATTTATCATCTCTGGTCTGATAAACTTCATTAATTTGGTTTATAACAAGTTGAGAATCACCAAAAACTAGCAGGTGTTTAATTTTTAGCGCCAAGGCAGCTCGTAATCCAAGGATTAGAGCTTCGTATTCAACGATATTATTGGTGCAAGCAAATGTTAATTTAAAGGACAAAGGTATAATGTGTTTTTGTGGAGATATTAAAATAATACCTGCACCAGCCCCACTCATGCATCGGGCTCCATCAAAGTATAAGGACCATTGTTCAATATGGTCCGCCTCTAATTGAAGGCATTCATCAGGAAACTCAATGATGAGGGGATGGGTAGACTCTAAGGGTGCAGCAACTAATTGATCCTGCTATGATTTGACCCTTAATAGACTTTTGTCCTATGAACGTGAGTTCAAACTCGCTTAGAGCAAGAACCCACTTGGCTGTGCGACCCGATAAATAAGGTCGACTCATGAGATACCGCAAGGGATCATATTTAGCAATGACATACGTTTTTTGACTGAGCATATAATGTCATAGTTTTTGTGTAGAGAATACGACTGCTAGACATAATTTTTCTAATGTTGTGTAGCGGGTTTCATAACTGATGAGGGTTCTGCTAATGTAATAATTAGCATGCTCTCTTTTCTCATTATCAAGCTGAGCTAACATAGCTCCTAAGGCAGAATCAGAAGCAAAAATGTACAAGATAAAAGGACGATCAGATTTAGGTGATGAAAGCACAGGTGGGTTAAGGAGGTATTGTTTGAGAAGTTCAAAAGCTTCCTTACATTCGTCATCCCAATTAAAAGGGACATCTTTCTTAAGGAGCTTAAGAAAGGGACCGGTTTTGTTCGCCAGCTTATCGATGAAGCGATGGATGGCTTGAAGCTTACCTTGTAAACTTTGTAACTCAGAGATATTGGTAGGTGCGGGCATATCAGTGATAGCCGCAATCTTGAGAGGGTCGATTTTGATACCATGTAAAGAAACTAAAACCCCTAATAGTTTACCGGACTTGACTCCGAATATACATTTAGCTGGATTTAATCGAATAAGGTATTCTCTTAACCGATTAAATACTTTTCTTAAATCATCTAAATGATCATCTTCATTAATAGAGTGAGCTATAATATCATCTACATAATCATGTAAGATATCATGCATCATGTCATGAAAAATATAAGTCATAGCTCGTTGATATGTTGCACCTGCATTCTTTAAACCAAATGGCATCACTTTCCAACAAAAGGTACCCCAAGGGGTAATAAAGGTTGTTTTAGCCTGATCTTCAGGAGCTATCCTGATCTGATTATAGCCAGAAAATCCATCCATTAGGGACATCATTCCACTCCCGATGGTAAAGTCAATGATTTGATCCATGTTTGGAAGAGGAAAATCATCTTTAGGGCATGCGACGTTAATATCTCTAAAGTCTGTGCAAACCCTAACTTTGGTAGCTTCTTTCTTGGTGACTGGAACTACATTCGAGATCCATTCAAGCATAATCAATAGCTTGTATAAAAACAACATTCAAGAGTTTTTCTAACTCCCCTTTGACTAGCAAGGCCACTTTGGGATGCATTTTTCTAAGTTTTTGTTTAACCGGTTTAGCATCCGGATGGACTACTAGATGATGCATGACTACAGAAGGGTCCAGACCTGGCATGTCTTCATATGTCCAAGCAAAGACATCTTCATAATCTTTAAGAAATGCAATGTATTCATTTTGTTTTTCTTGACTTAATTCTGATCCAATATTGATTATGTGAGGATTATCCTCAGTTCCAATGTTAACTTTAATGACGTTTTCTACTTCCATGTGTAGATCTCTTTCAAAATTAGGTGGGGCGGGTGAGACGCCCAATTCTTGTAATTATTTTAAGGTTAAGTTGGATAATTCATCGTGAGGAGTCGTGGCCTCAAGTTGGGCTATAGTTGGTATAGAACCATCAAAATAAAAACCATTGTGTAACAACTCTTCAACGGAGACATCATGGAAGATATCTCCCTCCAACTCATCATCGGATTCAACAATCAATTCAGGGTAAGCTATGGATAGCATATTGCATGTAAAGGGATTATTCTTTGGACACAAAGAATCTTGTTTATCTAGATAATCTTGATAACATATGAGTTGATCATTACCTTCAAAAGGGAAGGGTTGACCCTTACTAGGAAACAGGCCCACACCACATCGGGCGGGCCATGGTTCTACCTCGATAGGTTCTTTCATACCATTTTGGAAAGGTCCCAAGCCTTTCCCTTTATATCCCATTTTAAGCATTATAGGTTTAGCTTTAATATATTCATTAGCAAAATAGCATCGAGCATATCTATCACAATGCGTCTTGATGTTTCGGGGTATTCTTCCCCAATCATATCCTTTATAAATAAAAGCACAACTCCCGACTTGGTAAGTACTTCCCATAGGTTGTGGGAGGCCCAAAGTACGAGGAGATGGTGGCAAGTTATTTAAAAGAAGTGAATCTTGCATAAAAGCATTTGTTTTTTCTGATATTAAAATTTTAGATAAATCCGGTAAAAGCTCATCAGAAAGAGCATAAGATGTAGAAGGATCATTCCCTATATCTTTAGATGTGGAAGGTATGATAGATGTAGATAATGTGGAGGTGTTAATAAATGGGTCTATAGGTTTTGAAATTATAGGGATGGAACATGAAGGATTGGTTGTGGATTTAAGATCCTGTTGAGGTTCTAGTGTGGTTTGTTCAGAAGATGGTTGAGGTAAATGTATAGGTGTAGATGATGGGGTAGATGATGTTATGGGTGTGTGTTTCACACGTTTAGATGAAAAATAAGAATTAGGATGTGTGGATGATAGAGCGGGGCAAAATTGCACTCCAACAGGTTCCGCCAAAGCACACATATCAAAGGGTCTAGGGTCACCATTGATAGTAACCAACTAATTTTTAAATTCAAATTTAACACACTGATGTAAAGTGGAGGGAACCGCTCGCATCGCATTGATCCAAGGGTGACCCAAAAGTATATTGTACGATGTCTGGGCAATGTACAATAAACACGGTTGTATCTAGGGTTCGAGGACCAACTTGCAAGGGTATAGTAATGACTCCACACGTTTCTTGTGTCTCGTCATTGAAAGCTTTGATAATCATATCCATTTTTTTCATTTCATCACTTCTAAAGCCAAATATTTGGTAGAAGTCAAAAGTGCATATGTTTAAAGATGAACCATTATCAATCAAGACTCATTTAACGACTACATCTCCAATTAGGGCAGTAATATATAAGGGGTTATCCTTATGTAAACTATGTTGTGGGATGTCTTTATCCCGAAAGTCAATACAATCGACCTCTCGAGTGATGATAGTATTGGACATGGCTTCGGGTTGAATATTTTGAGGTACCATCATTTGGCTTAATGTGAGCATTAATTCATCCCTATGGATAGGAGAAGATCTTAACAAGTCCAAAAGGGAAATTATGGCTGTAGTATTGGATAATTGTTCATTAATATTGTAAGGAGGTTTTGGTTGAACATTAGACATATGATTCCCTTTATTGGGATTTTTCAAAACAAATGGAGCTGATCCATCATTCTGAGTTTGATCCTGTTGAGAGTTTTGAGCCTGTTGTCTGGTAACAACTCCGATGGTACCTACAATGTTATATTGAAGACGTTGAACTGGTCTTGGTTGAGCGTTTATGGCTTGTTCATTAGGAAGGAACTGATTAGAAGAGGGTCGAGTAGTAACTCTTCTAGGAAATGGTTCTTCTGGAACCATAGCATCTGTGATAGGTTGAATAGGATCTGATTCATTTTCAGAACTATTCGATTGATTTGAGGTGATGTCTACTTCACTTTCAGTATCCGATTCTACATCACTAGGATCGGGAGTTTGAATATTATGTAGGGGTCGGGTCGTGACCATGGATAAAGTTGTGCCAAATATTTGAGGATCCTGAATAGATAATTGTCCGCTAATAGTCCCTACATATCGGGTAGGAGGGGGAACATTATGATGTTCGATTTGATTAGCCACTTCTTTACCATGTTTTGGTAAAGGATGTTGAAATATATCTAATGATTGATTAGCATTTTGATTCTGATTTTGGGGAATGGTCTTTTGAGCGTTATTAGGAGCATTTTGTTTAGGTTGGAAGGCTTGCACCTCCATTTCATTATTATCAATCAGATCTTGTATTTTATGTTTCAATATTTTGCAAGAGTTTGTAGCATGTCCAGGTCCTCTATGAAAATCACAATGTAAATCAGCTTTGTATCCGGGTATAGTTGGATCAGGTTCCCGGATAGCTGGTAATTGAATCAAACCTCTTTCGAGTAATTGGGGTAAAATAGTTGATAATGGTTGATTGAGTCTAGTAAATTCTCGAGGAGGTTTATCAGGAGGTTTTAATATAAATTTTTTTGTTGTCTTCGTAGTATTAACATTAGCAATGTTTCTACTATCAATGACTCCGTCACCTACAACTTGTTTGTTTTTATACTGATTTTTGGATGTTTTCTCATCATCTTTCTTTTTGAGGTGACCTCTCCTAATGAGAGCATCTTCCACTCTTCGAGCTAAGTCTATAGCTTGATCGAAGGTGGTTAAAGTAGCAGTTGATAACTCATAGGATATTTGTTCTTGCAAATTATTGATAAAAATATCCAACATTTCCCTATAAGGTAGCACAAAGTGCGGTTTTCCTGTCAACTGCCTCCATCTAGCTAAGAAATCAGCAAAACATTCATCTTTGTCTTGTTTTAAGTTGTATAAATCTTTAATGGTGACATGCCTCTCGATGTAGGCACTAAATTGATGGACAAAAGATTCAGTTGTTTCTTCAAAATTTCTCAAAGAATGAGTGGGCAATTGATAGTACCACTCCAATGCCATTCCTCCTAAACTTTTTGGGAACATTTTTAGTAATAGCAAGTCATCATGTGATATATCATGACATGCTATCCTAAACATGCGAAGATGCTCTATGGGATCTTCAGTTCCTTTATATATAGGCAGGACGGGCATGGGAAAGTGTTTAGGGTATGGTTGTGCTACAACTATGGGATCCAAAGGTTGACTACACATCTCTCGATAATTGTACGAGGGACGGTAGGGATCTATCTGGTCCATACGCGAAGCTAACTGTTTCACCATGGCTTCCAGATTACTGGTTTGCCCACCATATTGATTCGGTAGGGTATTAATATGGGATTTGTGAGCATATGATGGAGGGACATGAAGATTAGAGGCTATATTGCTATTGTGTAAATTGTTGGTAGGAAGGGTGTTATGAAGAAGTTTTGAAGTTGTATTATGTTGTATCCCAGATTGTTGAAAATTGGTGTTTGGCTTCATTTTAGGTTTTTGTCGATTTGAAGCATATTGATCAATAGTTTGGCGAAATAAAGCGGTGAATGAAGGTTTCTTTTGTGTGGGAATGATTTTAGGCTCAATAACAGGTTCCTTAGGGGGTTGGGTAACCTGTTGTTTTTGCATGTTCTGAATCATAGTGACCATATCTCTATTGGATGGGCCAGCCTTATCACTTTCTTGATCAACAAAGGACAAGGGATTAGTGTGTATGTTAAACATATCTTCCATGGCTGCTTGAGTGTCACTAATTTGTCCTCTATCAATACGAACTGCCATATTAAGAGCACCAATGTTATTATTGAAAAATTTCCAGAAATGATCTAAGTTATCAAAAGCAATAGTTCCATCTAGAGCCATTCTAGGGGATGAGGATCCTTCCTCTTTAAGATTTTCTTGTTGTTCATTTTCTTCAACCAACTCATCTTCTGGCTGGTCTAGAGTTTCTCCTTCCGGAATTGAATCCTCAGGAAGGACATTTGGGTTTTTTGTTTTGTCTCCTAACCAATCTTCTTCTTCTTCTTCAGTTTGTTTACCATTCCTAAGTCTAGGCATTGTGCTTAAATTTAGATTTCAGCAAATATATATATACTTGTATATATATATATATATATATATATGCAACAAGCTTAAGAGGTATATATTTTAATTATATACCTACTATAGTAATAAAAAAATAAAATGTTTTAGTTTTGTTATATTTTTGGTTTTTCTTGTTTTTCTATTTTTTTGTTTTTGTAACAATATTATAAAGATAACAAACAACAAACTAAATGCAAGAGATAATAATAATGAAAGCAATGATCTAGTCTTCTATAAACAATTTATAAATATCATTAATGGGCTCGAGTTCTTCAGGAGTCATGAAGTGTTCTTCTTCAAATTGAAAATTTTCTTTCAAAAATTTGATGAAAAGTGCTATAGTGATATTATCTGTCTCAGACTCTGGTTGATAGAAATAAATTTCATGGCAATACTCTCGATATAACATAGCTCTAGGAACTCTATTCCATATTTTCCTATTCATAAGAATGACCTCTTGGTCTTCTACGTGACCTAGGAATTGGTGTATAACAGTTGCGTTCTCGAGGTATTCCTCGAAGGTGAACAATTCTGAAGACACAAGAGCTCTCCTATAGGCTAACCACCTATGGCAGGCTCTCTGAAGTTCATGATAAAAAATGAGTTGATGAGGATCCAGGATCCTATCTAGGGCAAACCTCTTGATTTGTTTAAGTTGTATTGATCTAGATGAAATGATACCTAGTCTCCTATCAAGTTCTTTCCACAAAAGTTGATTTCTATCTGTTTCAGGCACACTAAGCACAGAATTAACTTCTATGGCTGCTAATTGGTTTTCAACATTTATAGTGACAACTAGTCTTTTCTTAGGAGCTACCATCTAGACATGATATGCAACTTAGTAGTTTTCTAATGATTTGAAATGCATCTATGTTTTTTTTTTTTTTTGTTTTCAAAAGGTTTTAGTTTCACGTCGGGTTCACCAAAATGTATCGCTCCAAATTTTTTGCACCCTTACCTTCAAGCTAAAGGATCCATGCCCGGAAGGAGGATGGGAAAAGGATGGGACAATACCTCGGACTGAGAGGCCCTTTGAAGGTCCCGCCTCTTGGGGGAGGTGTATAAGGGTGAATTTTCGACGGATGGTGGGTTCACCAGGAAACGTTTAGTGGCAGTTTCCACGCCTAGGTTGGGAATGTGTTTGATGTGTTCAATTTTACATTTAATCATCCAAGTCCTAGGTTTGGCCAGATGAATCTAAATTGTTCTATTATGAAAATGCAAATTAAATGAAGACAGAAAATAGATTTAGACAGAAAACATAGAGAATAATTAAGTGAAGAAATCCATACCTGGTTCCGGATGTCTGATGGAGGTTCTGATTTTTGAAGCAGTCAAGATCGTCTGGAATTTGACAGAATCGTCTCCGATCTGACAGGATCGTCTGAGATCTGACGAATTCGTCAGAGACCTGCAATCAGAGAAATAGATACAAAATACAGAAAATGCAGCTATGCCAACAGAGGGCAATGATGTAGAATGACAGTAATAATGTTAAAATAATAATAACAAACAAAAACACGAGTGCATTACAATGATTTAATGACAATTTATGATTTTATTATGCATTAAAGCTATATGGGTGAACTCCAAGATGCAGAATAGCAGAAAATAATAATAAACTGACTAGATGCAGAATAAAACAGCAGATGAGAAGAGAAAAATGCAAACTCTGGGCAGTAATTGCCCCCAATGTTGACTACAGTCGAAATCATCTCGGATTGGTACGAAATCATCTCGAATTGGACAGGATCGTCTACGACGATCTGAGCTTGCTCTAGCTGAAGAATAACAAAGTTCCTGCAAACAAACTTAGAAAAATATGAAAACAAATGGTGATTTAAGATGGTCTAATGCATGTAGAACTCGTGTTACAGGAAATTTCAGCCAAGGGGATGTCAAGGGGAGGGCCTAAGATTAAATAGGCTTAGGAGGGAGGTTGGGAGGTTGGAGATCATCCCATTTTGGGAGATCTCCAATGGGGGAGGTCTCTAACGGTGCAGACACGCTTCCGCCAGATTAGAGACGCCATTGAAACAGAAGCTAATTATGAAAAATCAATTTTGGGACGAAATCGGTTGGACGTTCTGCTCCAGACGAAATCGTCCGATCTGAGGCGATATCGTCTGATCGGAGACGATATCATCCAACGGATGAAACAAACTCTAAAAATGGCACAGAAAATGAGGAAACGGGCAGCAGGCGGTTTGGGAGCGGTTTTGGGGTTAAAATTTGAATTTGAATTATTACTAAGGTAATTTTAATTATTTGCTAAGGTTTACTATGCCAATTTTAGGGTGCTACAACTATTAAAATAAAGCACACTCACACAGAATACTAAAAAATAACTCAAATACATCAAATAACTCAATAACACTATGCAAAAATTAAATGCAAAAATGGAACAATCTCACAATAACATAGAATCATGGGCCTCTTCGAGGGGGCAACCTCCTTCAATATTTCATTAGCTTGCAAAAATATGAATTCATACATGGCTTCATATCTTTTAAAGAAAAACTTCATGCAACCCTACCTAAAGGCTCAAGAGTTGGCTTACATGCAAAATGCCACTCGAGCTAGAATCTCCTACCAAACATCGGTTACAATCTTGATAAAAATGGTTACATGAGATGGCACCACTTGGCTAGGCACCTTACTTGCCACATACATTACAAAGTATTACAAAATAACATTATAATGGGATCCCCCACGTTGGGAGTGGGTCATTACATAAGTAAATGAGAATTACAAAATGGCATTAGGATAGGATCCTAACATGTCCTTCCCCTTCGAAAAGCTTTGTCCTCAAAGCTGAAAATGAGGGAACTAGTGCTGGAGCTGATGGAGAGACTCCCATGTAGCATCTTCTGGCTGGAGCCCATGCCACTGAACAAGGACTTCCATGATGGTACGGTTGCGGAGAGTGCGGGTCCGATGATCTAACAATTGTTCAGGTTCGAGTAATATGGACCCTTCTTCATCCAATTCTGGCAATGCTGATTGAACCTGTACCTGTGTGCCCACAAATTTTTTGAGAGAGGAAACATGGAAAATAGGATGGAGCTTGGAGGTGGGCGGAAGAGCCAATTTGTAAGCTGTGGTACCAATCCATTGTAGAACTTGGTAGGGTCCATAGTATTTTGTAGCAAGTTTTTGGCACCTGCGGAGTTGTAGAGATGATTGTTTGTACGGTTGCAAGTGGAGGAAGACCATATCACCCACATCAAAGCTACTCTCAGAATGATGTTGGTCATCCTATTGTCGCATCCGATTCTGGGCCATGTCCAAATTCTTCTTCAGCTAGTGAAGAACATCGGTATGTTGGTTGAGAGTAGTGTCGACTACCTGGACCTTGGAGCTACCTGGGATGTATGAAGAAGGTGTGAGTGGAGGGCACCCATAAATGGCCTCAAAAGGGGTGAGTTTGGTTGTTGTATGATAGGAAGTGTTGTACCACCATTCGGCCAAAGGAAGCCACTTCACCCATTGAGTAGGATGATCTGATGCAAAGCAACGAAGATAGGTCTCCAAACATTTGTTGATAATATTAGTTTGACCATCCGTTTACGGATGATAGGCTAAACTCATTTTGAGCTGAGTTCCTTGCAACTTAAACAATTCTTGCCAAAAATGACTAGTGAAGGTTGGGTCTCGATCGGACACAATGGAGGTGGGCATACCATGAAGGTGAAAAATAGAATCGAGGAAGATTTGGGCAATGGTGGAGGTTGTGTAAGGATGGCCAAGGGAACAAAAATGAGCATACTTTGAAAGGTGATCCACTACCACGAGAATAATAGACTTACCACTAGATTTAGGTAACCCTTCTATAAAATCCATGGAAATATCAGTCCAAACCTGATCTGGAATGGGCAAGGGTTGAAGAGTACCCGAAGAATGTATCGTTTCACCTTTCATCCATTGATAGGTATCACAAGCTGCTACAAAATCATGGATGTCCTATTTCATACCTTTCCAGAAGAATGTGCGCTTAAGGCATTCATATGTTTTGAGAAATCTTGAATGGCCTGTAGAGGGAGCAGTATGTAGTTCCTTCATGAAAATCTCATGGAGTGGGGACGTGCGAGGAAGAACAAGGTATTGGTGATAACGCAAGTCATGGCCATCCCAATTGTAGCCTGGGTATGAAGTAGGATCATCATGGAGCGAGGCCACCAAAGCTTGCAAGTCTGCATCCTGAAGTACCTCTTATCGTAAGGAATCTATCCATTGAGGAACAGGTGAGGAAATGACACATAACATACTAAGGGCCTCAAATTGGTGAGAGAGAGCATCAACCACAAGATTCTCTTTGCCCTTCTTATAGGTGATATCATAATCATATCCCATGAGTTTAGAAACCCATTTTTGTTGTTCTGGGGTAGCAACCCATTGTTCCAAGAAGTATTTGAGACTCTGATGGTCTGTTTTAATGGAGAAATGGCACCCAATGAGATATGGTCACCAATGGGTTACGACATGTAATATTGCCAACATCTCCTTGGCATATGTAGATTTTCCCAAGTTACGATCAGAGAGTGCCTTACTAGTGAAAGCCAAGGGTCTCCCTTCTTGCATCAACACTACCCCGATGCCATGACTGGAAGCATCACTTTCAATGATGAAAGGCTTGGAAAAATTTGGCATGGCTAAAACTGGTGTGGTGGTCATAGCATGCTTCAATTCGAGAAAGGCTTGGTCAATGGGCCCCATCCAAGTAAAAGAGTCCTTATTTAACATGGATGTGAGGGGGGCTACTATTTTACCATAATTACGAATAAATTTGTGATAATAACCTGTAAGCCCTAAGAATCCTCGAAGTCCCTTGAGAGTGTGAGGTTTTGGCTAGTCCTGAACTGCTTGAATCTTCTTGGGGTCGACCTTGATGCCATATTTGGAGATAATGTGTCCTAGATACTCCACTTCAGTTAGACCAAAGGAACACTTGGACCGCTTAGCAAAAATTTGATGTTGTGCCAACAACTGTAATGTCTGATCCACATGGATAAGGTGTTCTTCCCATGAGTGGCTATAAACCAAGATATCATCAAAGAAAACTAGGATGAACTTTCATAAGAGAGGGTGAAATATGTTGTTCATAAGGATTTGAAATGTGGAAGGAGCATTTGTCAGACCAAATGGCATTACCAAGAACTCATAGTGACCTTCATGAGTACAAAAAGTAGTTTTGGGAATATCCTCATCCTTGAGCCTGATTTGATGGTATCCAGAATGAAGGTCTAACTTGGAGAAGTACATAGCTCCATGTAATTCATCCACTATCGAAATGGGGAATTTATCCTTGATGGTAATTTTATTGAGCTCACGGTAGTCTATACACAATCACCATGAGCCATCTTTCTTGAGAACTAGTAAAACTGGAGAAGAGTAAGGGTTGGTACTGTGTCGAATGACACCAACTTTGAGCAATTCTTGTACCATCTTCTTGATTTTGGACTTGAGAGCATGAGGATACCGATACGGTCTGATGTTGGGTGGTGCATTACCTAGTAGTAGTGGAATAGCATGGTCATGTGAGTGACGAGGTGGTAGGGTAGTTGGTTCTAAAAAATGCCATTGTGCTTGGTCAGAACAAGTTGCAAATCTACTGGAATTTGATCCACTGTGGAAGTGGTTGGTTGAATTGAAAATATTTGTGCAATGACCCCATGGGATGACTTTTTCAACAACTTCTCCATACGATTGGAACTGATAATTTGGGAAGGGCCTGGTTTGGTACCATGGAGGGTGTGTGTTTGCCCATGTTGTGAAAACTGCATCCATAGTTCTGCAAAGTTCCAGGAGATAGTGCCCAAGGTGCCCAACCATTGAGCTCCTAACACAATGTCACATCCTCCCAATTGGAGGGTAAACATGTCTTGCTTGAATTCATAATCCCCCATATTTATTTTGACATTGCGACATTTACCTTTACAAGGTAAAGTGCCTCCATTTGCCACCATGACTTCAAATGAATTGCATGTGTGTATATAGCAATTGGCCTACTTAGCAACTCGAGGATCAATAAAGTTGTGTGTACTACCTGAATCAATAAGAATAGTAAGGTGTTGGCCTTTGAAAAAACCCACAACTTTCATGGTTTGTGGAGTGGTAATCCCGACAAGAGCATGGACTAAAATTTTTTCCTGAGGTTCTTGGGTTTCCTCTTCCTGTTGAGTTGGTGCTTCAGTTGTGTCACTCTCCTCATCACTATGGTCACTGCTATCGAGTTCCTCTGCATATATTAAGAACAATCTCTTATTTGCACATCTATGCCCCTTCACAAAATTTTCATCACAATTATAACATAGCCCTTGGGTGTGATGCGCATCCATTTCATCTGTAGTCAGTCGCTTGGGAGCAAGAGGTTTATTATCAGTATTATTTTAGAACCAAGGAGGAAAGGGAGGTCGAGCTTGAGAAAATCATGATGTTCACTTTGAGCTGAGAGTTTAGATTCGGCCAATCAGGCTAAAATGATAGCCTACATCATGGTTTGGGGTTTAAACATCTTGACTTAACCTTGGAGATCATATTTCAACCCACTAACAAAACAACTCATAAAAAACCCTTCATTCAAGCCCTTAGTTTTATTGGCCAATTTCTCAAATTGTGTCTGGTAATCGTGAACTGTGGTGGTTTGTTTCAACTTTGTCAATGCTCTTGTAAAGTCTTCATAGTCACTAGGGCCAAATCGGGTGAGTAGTTGGGACTCAAAGTCCTCCCAAGAGAGATCAGGGTTAGTGGCTCATAGCCATTGGAACCAATGTAACGCCTCAGATTCTAAGTTGAAGGAAGCCATCTAAACCCGATGATATACAGGGACATTGTGGAGTCTAAAGAATTGATCAACCCGACATAACCACCCATCGACATCCTTTCCACTGAACTTAGGGAAATCCAATTTAGGCATTTTGAAGGTCGGATCATGATCATAGTGAGTGTCTTCTGTTTCCCTTCTTTGACCTTCTATTTCCTTTCTTCAACTACGTTCAAAGTTTTTAGCTTGGTGTTTAGATGTGAGAGTACCCTGCAATTGGGTCTCCACCTCTGTAAGTTGTTTTTCTAAGTGGATTCTAGTGGTATCATGATCCGTTCGAAGCTCTCGAATATCTTCTCTGATGTTGTGGTTTGTAGTGGTCAAGTAGTCAAGGGATTTTTGCATGTCAACCAGTATTGTGGCAAGTTCTAACTCCTTTTGTTGTCCACGAGTGCCGCTCGCCATTGTGGGCCCTCTTTTACTAAGTTACTAAAAATAGATGTGGGGTTTCAAGAGTTACTATTTTTAGTAAGGCATCCAGAAAAGTGCTTGGGTGTGGTATATCAAAATGATCAGCTCAAAAAAATAGTCGCAATGAGCTATACCCCACAACACTGAATTCGGGCACCCCAACTATTTATTTATTTTTTATACTATTGTGTTGATGAGTCTACTGGTGTTCTCGATTTCTGATTTGGAGTTACGGTTCAAAAGTTGGGGTCCGGGATCAACTATCTCTGACCTGTATAGTTTACCCCCTGACCAACCTGTCACTATCCTATCTCTGCCCTGTCACCTATACTATGATTTCTGACACGGTTCCTGTCACTGACCCTGGGGATTCTCTGACACTGATAATTCTATTTCTGACACTGGAAGTCTATAATTCTTGACTGTTACAGAGGGTTGTTACTATCGACCTGACTATCACTATTACTGACCAGACTATTACTGTCACTATTCCAATTATTCTATCTCTGACCATAGGCTATTGTAGACACTTACAAAATCTGTCTTGACTATTGGTGCATGCAAGTTTGTTTTCTGTGATAAGGAATGCCTTCTCCGTATGCTCACTTTTGGGGTTGTGAATGCAGGTTAGTAGAACAGGGATGGTGTTGATTTGTAGGTGGAAGTTTGTTTTTAGAACTAGGGTACGCTAAGTAAAGGAGTATGTAATACCCATAGGCCCTCTATTATACCATAGTGATGAACAATAGTGCTCGGACCAATATTTTAGGCCACTACCCAAGGAGGATTCCACACATACCCTTGAGCACACTATCTGCCTCTCTGATAGTACGGGAGGGTGATCATCCGGGATGTTGTGTCTCATGGACTATGGATAATACAAGGCCAAAAAGCTTCCTAATGGATAAAATTTTGTTGAAGCCTAGATTATCTCTCGATACACCCGAAGATGCGTGGGAGCTCAAGTCCATGCGCGAGTGTTGTCTAAGGCCTGGGTATTGGAGCCTGATCACCCCTCACTTCACTAGATGCTTTATGGGCTATCTAGCTTAGCCAATAATGATAGCTCCTTCATGATATTTTAAAACCCCCAGCACAGGGTTTCTAACCTACACAACTACTAAAAAAGAGACTGTATTTTTTTGTGTTTTCTGGTTTTTTGGCCAAAAAAATAGACTGTATTTTTTTGGATTTTTTTAATAAAGGGAAAAATAGAAATGAAAAACACATGGAAAATTATACCTAACAGGTGGAATGGATGGCAAAAATCATCTCAGTTGCAGTAGAACTCGGCCCTGGAAAGCGCTCTGATACCACTTGTTAGGATCTTACTATTAAAATAAAGCACACTCACACAAAATACTGAAAAATAACTCAAATACATCAAATAACTCAATAACACTATGCAAAAATTAAATGCAAAAATGGAACAATCTCACAATAACATAGAATCATGGGCCTCTTCGAGGGGGCAACCTCCTTCAATATTTCATTAGCTTGCAAAAATATGAATTCGTACATGGCTTCATATATTTTAAAGAAAAACTTCATGCAACCCTACCTAAAGGCTCAAGAGTTGGCTTACATGCAAAATGCCACTCGAGCTAGAATATCCTACCAAACATCGGTTACAATCTTGATAAAAATGGTTACATGAGATGGCACCACTTGGCTAGGCACCTTACTTGCCACATACATTACAAAGTATTACAAAATAACATTATAATGGGATCCCCCATGTTGGGAGTGGGTCATTACATAAGTAAATGAGAATTACAAAATGGCGTTAGGATAGGATCCTAACAAAGCAACTGACTTAATGAATGTGAAGGAAATTTTTGTAGGAATAACCAACTTTAGACTAATCAATGAATAGTTAAATAGTACATTAGTGGCTTAGATTAGCCCGTAACCAACGGAGCTAACTAGCCAACTTAGGTTGTAGTTATAACAAAGCTAACAACTAACCTAATAATGTAGTAAAGCATATAACATACGCTAACATCCCCCCTTAGTACATTATTTAGGTAATTGAATAACTACTAGCTATGCTAATATCCCCCCATACAACAATATTTGGGTAAAGTATATAACTGCCCCAATACAGTGAAGAAGAAGTTGATCTACTGGTTCTTTGCTTTGTCACAGTGCTCTGGCTTCTTCTAAGCAAAAAGTGGATCATTCCTCACTTTGTCTTCACGCCAACGAATGTCCTTATGGTAATCACATCATCCAACCAATTTGCATGGGTAACCAGCCGTTGCAATCACTAGGTGTAGTATAATAGATCACTTCATACAAGGTTCATTCATTTACAATATGAATTTGCAAAATATAAGGTAGCTAAGGTGTCGGTCGTTGTCGAAAATGCACCCTTATAAGTTCCCCCCTTCTTGTTGCAAAACATAGTGTAATTAATTTATGAAGGAAGTGTGACTAAGGTGTCGGTCAAAGCCGAAAATGCACCCTTATAAGTCATCTTCCCTATTTACAAAAATTAGTGAAGAAAATAAATGGATATCCCCCCTCAATTGCAAAAAGTGTGCAACTCAAGAGTGTTGTGAAGGATTTTACAAATATTGCCTCCTAGACAATTGTACACCACAAAAAATCGCTCCTCTTGTTACAAGTACTTCAAACACCTAGAATTTGCTATTTATGAAGCCTAAAAGAGGTACAAGCACCCCTTATTGCAAGGTCTTCAAACAAAAAACTTATGCTATCTATGAAGCCTAAAAGAAGAGTGAGAGAAAATGGTGCTTTTGCCCAAAAGACACATGTGTTTTTCCTCTACAAAACTGTGTTTAGCAATTTAGCACTCCTTGTGCTATCTTTGAACCAGAAACAGAATCAGAATGAGACACTTCACAAGAAATATGGCTTCTATGTTGTGCCTTTGCCATTTTAGTTTTTCTTGTTTTGAAACCAACATTGAATGGTGTCTTGGTTGTCATTTTTACAATTTGTGCAAAACTATGCTTTCTAGGCAATTTGATCAAAAAAGTTCACCAATTTGTACTTTCTTATTGGTGAACTTGTTCTTTCTTTTGATTACCTAAAAGAGTACCAAAATATAATTCACTCAAACAGATATTTAATGGCACCTACCTTAACTCCCTTCAAGAAGGATGAAAATTTTGAGGAAATTAAGCCAAACAAATAAGAGTGAATTAAGGGTGTTGTTGATTTAGGAGAGAATATAAAGTAATTTTAGCTTTAAATATGTGCAAGGATTTACACAAATTTGTGAAATTTTGGGGTTTAGTGTGTTCTTGATTCTATGACTTATAATTGCAAAAGAAATAATGCAATAATCAAACAAGAATGCCCACAAAAATATTATCACCTAGGTGTCGGATGCAACCGAAAATGCACCTAATTTGCCAATAAAGGTGTCGAGTAAAATCGAAAATGCACCTTTTAATGTTTGCAACAAAATGTGTGTTTTGTGTTGTGCAAAAAAATGATATTTTTATGTCTCCTACTTTGTTTTCCAATTTTGCAAAAGTACAATGTTGTCTTCTCCCCTAAATTTTGCAAAATTAACAATTTTGAGCACTCCTTCCAAGACAAGTCGACACACGACCCGCATTTGGAAGGCTTCCAGAACTAGTCGACACACGACTTAGTTTGTATGGACCAAGGTTACAATTTCTTCTCAAATTTGCAAAAAAAATAGAAGTGCAATTTTATGTATTATATCTCCTTGGAGAAAACAAATGCACTCTTTGAACTTTGATTTTTACAAAAATTGTGTCTCCTTGTTTTCTAATTTTGCAAGAAAGAATCAAATTTCTATGATGTTGTCCCTCTTGGATTTTGCAAAACTAACAAGGTTGAGAAGAGTTTTTATGGCTATCTAATTTGCAAGAAAAAATAAGTGCTCTTCTATGTCTTATATCCCCTCTTGGAGAAAACAAAAGCTCCTTTTGATTTGATTGCAAAAATAGATCCTTAATTCTCTATTTTAATGCAAAATTTTAATTTAATTTAGCATAATTTAATTAATAAAAAAAAATTGATAAAAAAATCACTTAATTTAAAAAAAAATGATTTTTATAATCAAAAATATTAATTCATTAATTAAAAAAACTAAAAAAAATTAAAAAAATACAAAAAAATAAAAAAATTACCTTTAATTTATTTACTACGGGCTCCTTGTGGCAAAAGGTTTCTTGATCCGACGAAAGTCGAACTCCCGACCTCCCATCAGGCAGCACCTTAGCGCTGGCCCCTCCGTTGGTCGAGCTAGCTAGCCCGACATGAAGGGAAGGGAATGATATTCCCTTTCCCTTCACTCCTCACGTGGGAGGGGAAAAATGTGGGATTTATCCCACATTGCCTGCATGGGGGATGTTAGGGGGTATAAAAGGGCTTTAAAGCCCTTAGAATATTGACTGCCTTCGGGCAGTCACCCCGCCCCTTTTTGGTCATTGCCATGTGGCACGGCCAAGTCGAGTCAGGTGGCACGTGGTCATCCGCCACGTGTCACCCACATGTCGGGTCTAGTGACACGTGGCTTGTTTACCACGTGTCATGTCTGTATTTGTCCAATGGTTGTCTGCCACGTGTCTTATCTCATCCATGTGTGCTATCCAGGTGGCGCTTGCCACGTGTCCTATCCAAGTGGAACTTTTCCAGGTCCATTCCAGTGGCAGTGCCATGTCAGCACCTTGGGATCTGTGCTTGAGGTTGAGTCAGGTCCAGTCCAGTCAGGATCTGTGCCTGAGGTTGAGTCAGGTCCAGTCCAGTCAGCCTCCACGTGTTGCCTCATCGGTCCACCAAGTCTATCCAGTCAGCCTCCATGATCCATCTCAAGATCTGTGCAGGTTCCAGATGCGCAGTCAATGTGTCATATCCACCTCGAGATCCATGCAGGTTTCAGATGCACCATCAGTAGATTCAGGTTGGTCACACAGTTTAGATCAACCTCAAGAAATGTTCTCGAGTCCTTCGATTGTCGAGCAGTCCAGATCGACCTCAGGATCTATGCCTGGTCAAGCCAGTCTAGCCACCCTCATTTTGAGTGTAGGTCTAGTTTCAATGCCTCAGGATGCATGCCCGAGTAGGTCCAACCCTGCATCAGGAAATGTGCCCGCATCTAAGTCGGTCTCCTCTTAGATCTCAAAAAATGTGCCCAAGCAGGTCCTGCACTGATACCATGTAGGAATAACCAACAACTTTAGACTAATCAACGAATAGTTAAATAGTACATTAGTGGCTTAGATTAGCCTGTAACCAACGGAGCTAACTAGCCAACTTAGGTTGTAGTTATAACAAAGATAACAACTAACCTAATAATGTAGTAAAGCATATAACATATGCTAACAATTTTGGCCATTTTAAGCTTCCACCACTAGTATATCATCCTCTATTTGTTGAAAAAGGTTGGTGCCTTTAGATCTGAGGTTGGTGCCTCAACGATATTGGTGTCTCCAGTAGGTTGGTTCCTACATTATTGGAACAAGGAGATTGATATCTGCTATAGGTTGGTGCCTATGTTATTGTAATAAGGATATTGGTGTCTCCGTAGGTCGGTGCCTACATAATTGTATAAGGGGATTGGTTTCTCTTGTGGGTTGGTGCCTACAAATTTATTGAAGAAATAAAAGCAATATTTAGCCATGGTTTTCTCTCAAAAGGGTGTTTCCACATAAAATCCTTGTCTCTTATGTGTGTGGTTTTCTATGCATTGATTCATTATTGCATTTATATTATTGCAGTTATTGTTTGGAAGGAAAATTTTTATCATATATTGTTCACCCCCCCTCTCAGTATAAGCATGTGGTTCTTCAAAAGTCATCTTATGTTGGTCATCATATTTGAATCAAATTTGCTTATATCCTAAGAAGCCATCTAGGAGTGACAATATGCAATCCTACTACCTTTTGTAAGATCTGATCCATAGCAGGTAGGGATAATGGTCCTTTAGTGAAGTCATATTTAGATTTTTGAAGCTAACACATAACCTTATATCACTATTCTTATTGTATAGAGGGACGAGATTAGTAACCTAAGTGGAATGTTTAATAAAAAATATGATTTGGGCTTGTATAATCCTAAGCAATTTTTTCTTCATTACCACCTCAAATTTGGGGTTTTTTGGTCAATATTTTTGTTAAAGGTTTTGCACCTAGTTCTAGCTCAATGGTATGCTTTATGATATTTTTATTATATAGCTTTAGATATTCATAAGACCATGCAAATATCCCTATATTTACCACATAGATCCTTGAATGAACAACCTCTTCTTTAGTGCATTCTTTTTTTAGTAGCAAGTTCTTCTCTTTAACAATCTTTACGGGTTTTATGAAGAGGCTTTTATCTAGATACTATATTTTTTCATGCTATTGTTTGAATGGAATAGGCTCTCTAGATTAATTAACCCCTTTTGTAGTTGGTTTGTTTTAAGTTGGATACCCCATATTTTATGTCGTACCCTATTCATTTTTATCTTCAACATATTAAGCTTCTTTTATAAGGATTTTAATGATCTGCTTATCACCATTGAAGACTTGTTGGTGGTTAGAGCTATCATGGATTATTTACATGAACACCACTTCTAGCTCATTTATTTTATCCCACATGTCAATGGTGGGATCACATTTTATTGCCATCATTACTAGTTCATTTGCATTGGCATTCAATTCTCTAGGTATTACTTTAATTTCATAAGTATCAAAGTTTTCTAACAAATCCCAAACCTAGTGTTTGTATGAATTTAAATTCACTAAATACTTTTAGCATTTTGATCCCCATATTTTCCACTTTTCTCAAGTCAATGCATAATACCTCGTATTTAGCCACATTGATATAATTCAAAAGTAGAGGATTCCTGAAGCTTTTTTAGAGGATTCATGTTCCTCTCTCGGGTAAAGATTAGTGGGTCAAGTGGAACACTATTAAAATAAAATATCCCAAAGAGCAGGAGATTTTTTGTCTTAGGTCATGAAGTGAAAGGTAGAGTGCATCCCATCCTCTTAAGATAAATCAATCCCTCCTCTCTATTTTAAAATGGGAGATAAGAGGAACACCACTGCTTTTAATCCTAAGGCTTTTTATTTTGAGGGTGCCAACCATCTCTCCATCATCATATACATATTAATGATGATAGAACTTATACATAGAGAGCACACTTAAGAGTTGTTTATTTAGGTAGGATCTATGAACCACATTCAAAATTTGTTTGTGCATCTTATATACTGATGAACTAGATGCCATTACATGGTCCATTTTTTATTGTTTCATTGAAGTGCATTATCCAGGTCTTGTTAGACCCTTGTCCCTATTGGCTTATTAGAGTTGGGATGTTAGATGATTATTCTAAAATGATTTAATTCCTAAGCTTAGTATCCTTGAAATTGACCTATGGGTCTTCTTCATATTGAGGTATACTAATTATCCTATATTTTTTAGACATTTGATCATCTTTTGGTTGTACATCGTCTATGAATTTTGGGAGCTCATTCCAATTCATCATGCCATCCTCATATAGTTTGTGCAAAAATAATTGCATGGAGGTTCATTCTCAAATTATATCATATTCCTATCTCTAGGAACCTTCATGTAAGTAGAATCCATTGCCAAGTACCCATCCCTTGATAATTTATGTCCATTATCTAGATAATTACATACCAAAGTATAAAAAAGGTTGATAACTATCACCTCTTGCATTACTAATAGTTCTAGATGTTTTACTATAGTCATGATCAAGTATTTGAGGACTTCCACAATGTTTACCCTGATACAATCCATCTAGATCAAATGGCTAGTCGTTTTTATATAGGGTAAGCCCATATATTTGTAGACTAATTTTAGCATCACCATAATAGTTGTTCCTGAATCAATTATATAGTTTCTCAATAAATAATTTTTAATTTTTAAGGTTGTATAGGATGAGAATGTCTCTATTGTTTTAGGATTTGGAGCATTCAATTTGCCTACGATATTGACCTAGCTATCATATGGATGTTATATTATTAGGTTCTATTGTTTAGCTACATTGGTTTGAATAGGCTTTGGTTGTCCATTCTTAGCATAGCTTCTTTCTTGCTCTTTTAGAGCCTCTAAAGTAGATATATAGTGCCTCTATCATGCTTACTTTGGTAGGTGCCTTCTTCATTTATTTAGTGATATTAAATTTGAATTTGACTGAGCTATTTTGTTGTGCTTAATATTTTTCTATATTATCTAATATCCATTGCATGTACTTTATTTGTGAGAAAAGGATATTTGAGATGTCACTTTGCCTCCTTTTGAAGTTGATCCCTCTCCTTATCATTCCTTATATTTGTGGACTAATCCATTCCTTTTGTATTTCTTCTTTTGGTTTTTGGTTTCTTCCTCTAATCCACCTACTTATCATTACTACCCTACACATATACTTGGGTAGTAGTTACAACACTTTTTCCAATATCTTCCATTTGTTTTTCTTGTCATAGCTACTATAGTAATTTTATTTGCTTTAGCTTGTTTTTTAGCTAAGGTTTGTTCCTTAGGTGTTTTCATCTTACCCCTAGTCCAACTCCTTATTGATTTGCATATATAACATCATACTCAAGTGTAGAATCTTTTGACAAGTATCGTTTATACTCGCACTTTATTCTTATCAATTCAAGGTGGCATCTTGAGGTTGTATGCATTAGAGATCACAAAATTGTATTTTGGGTATTAGACTGCCTAAGGTTATGTATGCTTCAAAATAAATGAACTAAATCTACTATCTACATTAAAATAACTCTCACAACTAAAATACAAATCATGCAATAAAATATATTGAAAATTGAAACTCACATTGTTATGAAATAAACATAATTCACTCTTACAGAAACAACATTCATACTTATAAAAAATGATTTAAATGGAACTCACTTACAATAAATGGAATGCATACTTGAATTTAAATAGAGTTAAATTATAACAGAATGTAGAATGTAAAGAAACTAATTGTTACACATAAACACAAATAAGTATTACCCTAATTACTGAAATGAAAGACAAAAAGAAAATAGATAAGAAAACCTACAACTACACTTAAAATCCCTTCCATTGTTCTAGTAGAGTGGACCATTACTCTGATGTCTAGTGGGAGGCAATACAATTTAGTAGCAGAACTAGTTTAAATGGTCAAAGTCATTCATAGGATAGAACAAAGTATGATACAAAATAGAGATTGAAAATTAATTCTTCGTTCACTTTTTGAATCTCTTTCCTTTTTGGCATATTTATAGAAATTTTTTTAACTACACAAATTATTATTATGCTTTCTATTTATTAGTAAATCTAGCAAAGGTTTATCTACCAACTTATTAACATATTCCTATGCATTTTGACCATCCAAAAAACTACAATAATAAATCTTATTGGATAGGGTGCACAAGTGTTTATCCATATAATAAAAGATAATTCATCCTTTTGCTATGTTCTTTTTGCTAATTGGTTGCAATATAATTGAAACTCCTAATATTTATTCCTTGTTGTTTATACAATGGACTACTCTAGTACTACATAGGGTTGACAATTCCAATGCTTCACTTGGTCAACATCCTTAGCATGATGTGTGGTTAATAAATAAAATCCTAGTGCTCAGCTTGATCATAATCCTAGTGATCTGTGTGGCACACCTAAAGTGATTTAGTTGTTATTTTTCTATTATACCCTATGCACAAACATTCTAGAGAAAACCCAATATTTAACTATTTTGATGCACAAATTATTTTGATGTATAATTGATGCTCAAATTACTTTGGTGCACAGTTAGTGCTTAGATTACTCTAACATACAACCAACAATAAAAATAATTTGGTGCATAAACATTTTAGTGCACAAATAATCCAATGCATAGGTGTTCTATCATAACAGTTCTTTAGTGGACAAATACTTTGGATTTTTTAGCTTTCTTGGGGCACTCATTCAATAAATATTTTTTGGTTTTCAGGGTGTTCCAAAACTAGTTTCTCAATCATGAAATATTGTAGGTTTATTAATGGTCTAGTCCATTCTTTAAAAAAAAATCAAACATGCAATTAGTCCCTTAAGAATGCACAAAACCATTTCAAATAGTTAAATTAAATATTTCCTTTTCTACTTTCATCATTAATATCAACATAAATTATAAATTAGTCCATGATGTATATTTTTATTAATCATACAAAAATGAGCAAAATAATATTTCTTGGTTGTTGATAATGAGGCAATTTTACAACCTCATCACTCCTCTCCACTTATTCTAATGCATGTCATCATATTCATGTCAAGATCCTTATCTAGATTAGGCAAAAAATTCTCAGATGTAGAATGATTCCTTTATCTTTCCTGACTTGGAGTAACCATTGCTAGAATTGTGCTTCATTATGTGGTCTAGTATGCTCATATGGTGGAACAAGGGCTATAATGGTGGGTGGCCAAAATATGAGGCCTATACATTGATGTTTTAACATCAAAATGACCTTAATAACTACAATGGCCTATTTGTGAGACCACATTAAATCATAGGTGAGGTTGTATCCCTTTTCTTCAACCTAATAGGTATTTCATCCCATCTCTATCTACATGTGCTCCTTTATCTATCCAAATTCTCTAAAATATCTCAAACAATAATTCATTTTATGACCATATTGACTCCTAATAGTTGCATTTCCTACCAAAGCACAATGTGTGCTAATGAGGCTTTTGGGACTAGGTTGTTCATTCCTCAATAACAAGCCAACTTTTATTTTACTAATTCTATATTGTCTCATTCTATATTTCCAGTGAATTTTATTGTGAAGGAGGAAATAAAAATCCCTTAATTACACATCCCTAGTATAAATATGAGGAAGGAATCATATGTCTTTAGGGAGTGCATATTTATGCAAATAAATTTTTGATAATTATTTTTTTGCTCTATAGGACTATGCAAGAAGGCTTCAAGGGAATTTTCAACATAATCTAATTCACAGGCTAAGTCAGAGTTAATTCTCATTACTTACCAATTGTAAATTGTTCTCATAGGAATAAATTATAAATCCTGGCTAGTGCTTTGCATCCTACCAGCATTTCTACAATGTGATAGACATCTCTCAACTTTGTTCTAAGATTGGTAATCTCCTAGGCTTGATTCTTGTTTTTCTCTTCCAAAGTATTGAATGTCTAGATTCTTTGCTCCAAGTAATGGCACCTTCTAATACACCTATAAATTATTACATCATGGTTATCAATTGTAACCATACCTCAAGGAGTGACAACTACTGAGCTTGAAATTTACAATGGCTTAGTCTCCTTTCCATTATTATCTCTATATCCATTCTTTCCATGATGACCTGTTTAATGACGATTTTTAGTTGTGGTTTCTCTTCAAGTGAAATTTGGAATATTTTATTATTTCGGTGCTCTCAATAGTGTAGCTCTCCATTCTAGTGTTTGTTCTGGAATACTTTAGTATGGATCCCATTCTGGCACACTCTAGTCTAGTGCCTATTTTGGTACACTCTGGTCTAGCACCTATTTGTATGCACTCTAGTTTAGTTCCCATTCTCGTGCACTCTATTCTTATTTCTATTTTGGTGCACTTCCTTTTGAAAACTATTCTAGCACTTGATTTTGTGTCTATCATTCTAGAACTTGCTTTGGCACCCCAAATGGTTGTGTGGAAGTTTTTCCAATTTCTATTAGCTCTTTTATTTTCCTCTGTGGGACTTCTCATTGTATTGTGTCAACAACAAAATAATTTGAGGCTACTCCACTAAAAATATTTATAAATTCAAGGCTCGATAATGTTTGGACCTATTCCTAAACTTCCTATTGATCATTGATCCTAGAAGCTAACTCTATTAAAATATCATCTATTTTAGACCTAATATTTGCTTTAAAAGGTGCATTTCCCACAAATTTACTTTTTAAATTATTAAATTCTTGTAACTATTAGAAAATATTCATTTTTCTCTTGTAGATCCAACTAGAACTTGTGTAGTCGCTATTTTTGTGACTTGATAATTACTCTGGTGTGTGCAGTTATTAGTCTATCTAGAGTCGTAACCTCTTTTTCAGCAACATCTATGTCTTTCTCTTTACCCAAACTTAGAGGCCACTGTGTTACATCACATTCAAATATGTCCTACTACTACATTATTGGTAGTGACTATTGGTTTGATAAGATATTAATATCCTCCTATGGAGGCTACAATGATTCTTGTGCTTTAGTA
Organism: Wollemia nobilis; assembly: GCA_028583015.1. Lineage (NCBI taxonomy): Eukaryota > Viridiplantae > Streptophyta > Pinopsida > Araucariales > Araucariaceae > Wollemia > Wollemia nobilis. Next base: position 2,916,301 of record JAQPPZ010005697.1, read on the forward strand.
GAAGCATTGATGTCTTCTTGTGGAAACTCTTGTGACTTGGTGGGTGTTAAAACTGAACATGACATTTATACCAAAGGAAAAACAAAATAAATATGCAAACACAAAACCATTTTTAGAATAAGATAATAACAAGGGAAACCCCCTTGGGGTATGTCTCAATATTTAAATTATTTTCCATTAGCAATCTCAAATAAATAATACTTTACATCTTTTACAAGGCAAACCCTAGCATCTATCACTTCCAACTCACATGTGCATGCAAGGTGACACCTCATCCTTACATACACATTAACACCTCATCCTTGGATATTGACCCATATTACAAATGTGTGATTACATAGGCATTTAATTCCAAATTCCCCTCTTAATGACATATTTGTAATTATGTAGTACAAACAATGATTTTTTGACACAATCCTTCATGGGTGTGAAGAACATAAGCTTATACTGAGAGGGGGGGTGAATAGTATAAGACCACTTTTTACTTTTCTTTCCCAAACAATACTATCCAATATAATCCATGGCAATATCAAAAGTAGTAACCAAAGCAATGCACAAATCATCACACATAATAGAGACACCAATTTAACGTGGTTCACCCAATGTGGGCTACTCCACGGAGAAAATATTTAACTAATATTTTCTCAATAAATATCTTGGGAATCCTTTCCCTATTACAATGTTTATGGACCTCTATCCAAAGGAGACACCAATACCCTAATCAAGTTCATGGATATCTATCCATAGAAGAACTCCTTTCTCCTTAGCTCTGATCGGTGATATTCTAGAAGAACTATTGTCCCCACTACTCTGGCTAATGGATCTCTATCCACTAAAGACACCTATCCTCACTGATCTGGCTTATGGATCTCTATCCATTGGAGACTATCATCCTCTATACTCTATCACCTTCAAATATTTGTCTCAAATATGTACTAAACACAGTCCTTTAGTCTAGCACAAATATGCTCAATCTCTATCTTCGGTTTGGCATAAACCTATCCTCAAATCTGCACCAAAATTTGTCCTCAAATTTGTATTAAACATAGTCCTTTGGTCTAGCGCAAATATATCCCCAATATTTTTCCTTTGATCTACACTAAACACGGTCCTTCGATCTAGCACAAATCTATCCTCAATCTTTGTCCTTAAGCCTTAACACAAAGCTTGACTTAATCTCAAATCAACTCTGCTAGATCTGCCCCAAACCTTAACCCAAGGTTTGAACATATCAATAAATTTGTCCTCAATATCTATCCTCAAGACTTAACACAAAGCTTGACTTAATATCAAATTAAATCTACTAGATCTACCCCAAACCTTAACCCAAGGTTTGAACAAATAAATTAATCAACTCTACTCTCAAGTCTCCTCAAAGACTTATCTCAAATATACCTTGTAAGCTTCCATAAAATCTCACACTAATCTATCTACAAGTCCTCTCTAGAACTTATCCAAATTTGCTCAACAAGTCCTCACTAGAACTTGTCCAAATCTTCTCAACAAGTCCTCACTAGAACTTGTCCAAATCTGCTCAACAAGTCCTCACTAGAACTTGTCCAAATATGCTCAATAAGTCCTCACTAGAACTTATCCAATTTTGCTCTCAATCTGTATTGTAAGCTTCTACAAAATCTCACACAAATATTTTCATAAGTCTTCCCAAAGACTTACCTCAAATCTGCTCAACAATTCCTCACTATAACTTGTCCAATCTCATAGAAACATAAAGAGAATTGTTAGAGACTCAATATGATTCACATTCATCACAATGCTCAATAACTCTTTTAGAAACATATAGAGAATTGTTAGAGACTCAATATGCTTCTAATTTACCTCAATGATCAATCACTTTCAATCACTCTTTTAGAAACATACAGAGAATTGTTAGAGACTCAATATGTTCCACACTCACAAAATCTCAATCTCTTTCAATCTCTCTTTTATCATAGAAATATATAGAGAATTGTTAGAGACTTAATCTATTTCACACTCATCAACACTCAAAGTCTTTTTCAAATCAATTTAGAATATAGAATAATTTATTTCATATAACCTGAACTATCACTTCACACATACACTTGACTAGGCTCAACCAACTCTACTCAACCAATCACTCAATGAAATAATCCTTGCTCACAAACCCTATTCCAAGCATATGAACACTCACTCAAATATTTCCAACAATGTTCATCAATCAATCTCACATAATAATGATACTCATGATCTTTGCAAATCCTAGTTCAAGTTCTTCACTCAATCAATCACTTCAACAACAATGCTTATAAAACAAGGTTTTATCAACAACTCTTAATTTTAGAAAACCTTGAAGCATTAATTCAAAACACACTCAACAATGCTTACCAAACAATCCTTTTCACTCCAACTTTGCATTCACAAATTTCAACAATCACTCACTAGGAAGAATATGACCATACCTTTATTTGATGTAGAAGTGACCTTGGAAAACCTGTCTCAATCACAATTTTCTCTTTTGCCAATCTCAATAGTTAGATGATAAAATATCACACTAAATTTCTCACAAAATAATTCTCAATTACAAAAATAATCAAACTTAATTACACCTTATTTCTCCTTCTTAAAATAATATCCAACACAAAAAAAAACACTTCTTCCAAAACTCTAACTCATCAAAAGAGCCTCTTAAAAATTTAATTTCATCATAATCCTTTTTAGAAATATGTCTAAAAAATAATTCAAACTCTACTTATGACTCCCTACTCAATATTGCATTTAATATAAATAACTCACTTTATAACTTAATGCAATAAATCAATTTCCATTTTTCTAAGGTGAAAACAAAATTACCCTAGCAAAAATTAACCTTTCAACACTTAGGTTAATATCCAAACTTACTTGCACCTTATCCCTCCAACAAACTTAGCATATGTAATATAAAATAATTTAAAAACTTTACTATCCACTTTGCAATCGACGAGATTCGAACTTGCACCAAATGCTTCAACAATGCCTTGGCTTCGGCTTCCACGTCGTGTGAGCCACGTGCTCCCTTGATGCTCTAAAGTGCAATGTGTGCTTTGACCGCTTCACACTCCTCTAGAGCCTTTGGCTCTTTCTTCAACACGATGCCTGCATCACACTTGCACTTCAAAGGTGTCTTTTGATTTTGCACGATCTCTCTTAACAATTATTGTGGATGTATTTATTTGAATTCTCAAACTAAGGTTTGGCTAAGGTATAAATACCTTATGCCCTTGTTCCCATGCACGTCGACGGAGATGAATTCGTTGGGGGTCGATGCTTATGTTTTAACTCCGAAATATTTAATTTATAATTATTTAAATTCACTAGAATTTAAATATTATAAATTAATATTTAAATATTTTGGCTTTATTAAATATTAAAGCCTCCTTAGGTTTTAATAAAAACCTTTTATTTTTCCCACTATGGTTTTTAATAAAAACCTTTTATTTTGCCCAACCATGGTTTTAATAAAAACCTTTTATTTTGTCTAACCATGGTTTTAATAAAAACCTTTTACTTTGCCAATCCATGGTTTTAATAAAAACCCTTCTACTTATGCTTCACATAATATTAAAAATAAATATTATGAAGCTCTTTTGCCATCAACCTTTTGCATTGCTCCTTTTGACCTTTTGGCATCAACGGTAGCTTATTCCTTGACATCAATGACAACTTCAATCCTTGACATCAATGACAACTTTGACTTAAAATGTCCAACAAGGTGTAAGCTAAAATCAGCCCATCCAAAGACAAGTAGCTTTAACCCGATTACTACTAACCTCTAGGCCTATAAGTTCCACAAGCTATATCCAGTTGTTCCAATATCTAGCCACCCTACAAGCTACCTATAACATTCTAAACACATTAGCTTCACTTGCTACCCTCAACCATATATCGACAAGGTAACAAAAAAGTCCAAAAAACCACTTTTAAAACATTACAAATATTATTGGAGCTAACTTTGAGAATATTACACTAGGCAACCACCACTAGCATCCACACTAGTCTCTTTTGGGAAAAACTACACCAATCATAGTAGCATTAAGAACCCTATAAGCTACATCAGTTACAGTAGCCAATAATCCAATTACACCAGTTATAATAGCTTCTTCAGGTACAAGCTACACTAGTTATATTAGTTAATAATTACCCAAAAATTGTGGTACAACCAATAAACCATCTCAAACATTCTTCAAAAAATTTGCAAAACATAGATATAAGGCTTTAGATCTACATTATGCATTAAAATAGGAAGAATACTAACTACAAAGTGAAACCTCATGCATGGACACCTCTACAACTTGCATAATAAAACCACTAGAACAAGCATTTCCAACCTTAAACTCTAACACCTATTCAAAAAATAAACATATGAATATAGATAAAGCATAGTATCATCATCAAAGTTCACCAGGTTTGCCATTGCCAAAGTGAAGAACACAAGCTTATACTGAGAGGGGGGGTGAACAGTATAGCACCCACTTTTTACTTTATTTCTAAACCAATATCAATTAGTGTCCTTAATTGCAATAACCAAATATAGCAGTGTGCATTAATGACATAGATAGCAATAGTAAGCAAGAGCACAAATCACCACACACAATTGAGACACAAGATTTAACGTGGTTCCCCCAATGTGGGGTAGTCCACAAGATAATCTCCTTATAATATTTCACAAAGAAATAGGGATCCTTATCCCAATACAAATGATTACTTTGATCTGCTCAAAGCTAGGCTATCCACTGATCTGCTCAGGTGGGCAATCCATTGATCTGCTCAGCAAGGCAATCCACTGATCTGCTCAGCTAGGCAATCCACTGATCTACTCAACTAGGCAATCCTAATCTACTCATCTAGGCAATCCATTGATCTTCTCAACTAGGCAATCCATTAATCTACTCAGTAAGGCAATCCACTAATCTGCTCAACTAGGCAATCCATTGATCTACTCAACTAGGCAATCTTGATCTACTCATCTATGCAATCCACTGATCTACTCAACAAGGCAATCCATTGATCTACTCCAACAAGCTCACCAAGAACTTACTCAAAATATGCTCCAACAAGCTCACCAAGAACTTGCTCAAATCTTCTCTAGCAAGCTCACCAAGAACTTGCTCAAATATGCTCTAGCAAGCTCACCAAGAACTTGCTCAAATATACTCCAACAAGCTCACCAAGAACTTGCTCAAATATACTTAGCAAGCTCACAAATAACTTGCTCAAATATATCCCAAATCTATCCACAAATCTATCCCAAAAGCCTTCTCAAAGGCTCAATCAATCATGCACAAAATCTACCTCAAATATATCTAGAAATCTATCCCAAAAGCCTTCTCAAAGGCTCAATAAATCATGCACAAAATCTGCCTCAAATCTATCCAAAAATCTATCCCAAAAGCCTTCTCAAAGGCTCAATCAATCATGCTCAAGTAGCACTCAAATCTCATCCACAAATCTATGAAGGCAAGGCTCAATGATGAACTCAACAATGAATGGCAATGCACTCTTCAATGGATGACAACAATGATCCACAATGATCTCAACTCAAATCAATCTCAACTCAACTCAAATCAAATCAATCTCAACTCAGCTCAATATTATAGAAGCATAAAGAGAATTGTTAGAGACTCAATATGTTCTATTCACAAACTCAATTTCTTTCTCAACTCAAACTCAACTCAAATCAGAATATAGAAGTTTGTTTCATGGAACTTGAACAACCACTTCACACAATCACTTGACTAGGCTCAATCAACTCAACTCAACCAATCACCTTAAGGAACAACTTTTTCTCACAAACCCTAGTTCAAGCATGAATCAATCAACTCAAAATGTTTCCAACAATACTCAACAATAACTCTCACATAACAATGATACTCATGTTCTCCTCTAACTCAAGTTCAAGTTCTTTGTACAAGCAATGGGCTTCAACAACAATGCTTATAAAACAAGGTTTAATCACAACTCTCAAACCAGAAAACCTTGAAGCATTCAACCAACCACTTTCAAAAAGGAAACCACAATCAATCCTTTTCTCTCCAATGATATTTCAGAAATCAACCACCATAAACAAAGTCAATGGAGAATATTGCTCATACCTTTTTGATGCCTTATTAGTTGTCCACTAAATCTGCCACACTCAACAAACTTTCTTTTTCAACTTTCAATAGGGGTTAGAGATCTTGATTAATAACACAACAATAATATCCAAATAACACCTTATTACTCCTACTCAATAAAATACACCATGTCCCCTCATGAAAGAATTAATCCCCTTTGAAAAAGAACAAAGCAACCTTCACTTTTGAACCCCTTTACAAAATCAGAAATATCTCTTTACACACACCTTATTTCTCCCTCTAAGCAAGTTAATCAAATAGCCCTCGAAATAAGCTTTCCAACGATATATAATATGATATACTTCCAAAAGGAAAATCACCAAAAATCTCTCTTTTTCCTAAAGTGCATCACAACCCTTATTTCTCCTAGGGCAACTTTAGAAAAATAAAATATTAAAAAAATATTAACTTGCCTTTGTCCTTGATGGGATTCGATCCCTCGATGCCTCCTTGCTCAGCGCCTTAACCGTGGCCAAGTTGTCGCATGAGCTACAGGCTCGTTTGGGAGGGAAAGGCACCACGTGCTTCAAAACACTCCTCCCTCTCACGCAAACCAAAAATGCTTCGTACGCTCTTTCTTCCAATGCCTTCTAATGCAGCCAAGGGGATTCAAAACCTTGACGTTCATTCTACCACTTGCCTTAGCCAAAATCCAATTGCCAATGCGCCACACTACCCAAGGTGACTAGGGTTTCACACGTCATCCGATTTATTCTTCGCTTCCATCACTTAACCCTCTTTTGCATGAGCTCTTTTCGCTTTCCAACAATCGCATTAATTCATGAGCGCAAGCTAAGGATTAATAAACCTTAGGCACCCTTTTATATAGTTTTCTCCCTCATATTCGATGACGTCGATGGATTACTTTTATTTTTAATTTTAAAATTTTAAATAATTTAAAATTTAAACTAAATATTTAAAATTAAATATCTCCATCACCGGGGCACATTTTTTGATGAAACGAAAAGCCAACTTGGGTTTTAAGAAAAACCCATTTCAAATCTGCCATCCATGGTTTTAAATAAAACCTTTTATTTTTCCTGCCTTGGTTTTCACAAAAACCCTGTATATATCCATGCTCTCCAAAATATCATAAATGATTATTTATGAAGTGCTTTTGCCACCAAAACTCAATGTGATCCATGTGACATCAATGACAACATAAAATAACTCAAATTGCCAACAATATCCCCCTTTGTCATTGATGGCAACACCTCTAATGCAAATCACCACAATCACTACAAAAACCATCTCTGAGAATCAAAGTTGCTCCCCTGACTCAATACTCTCTATGGAGGCTGCTCCCCCTAACTCAATGCTCTCTTTGGAGGCTGCTCCCCCTAACTCAATGCTCTCCCCCTTACTCAAATCTCTCCCCCTTTGACATCAATGGCAAAAGGGACACCTATGGGGCTAAAATATATGACTCTTAAGCTTAGCCCCCTCACCACCTTCTCTCTTGAGGTGATTAATTTTGGGGTGGGAGTACTTTTACTCCCATATTACATTGTTTCTTTCCTCTATCAACTTCCTTCCATATTTTTTTGATATCCTTTTCTTGATGAGTTACTTGATCTTCTTGTCTTGAATCTGTTTGACCTTCTTGCCTTGAAACTGCTTGACCTTCTTGCCTTGAACCTGTTTGGAATTGAGTCCTACACCATCTTGCAATATGTCCAAAGTTATTGCAATTAAAACACTTGATATTGTAGCCTTTGGATGGTGCCCATATCCTGAATTCTTTCTTGAAATAATTTCCATATCCATTCCTTTCCTGAACCCTCGTATTGTGAAGTTTTGTTTTCATAATCATTTTGACCATGACTTCTGAATTGTGTAGCTCTAAAACCAAAACCATGTTGCTCATTTTCTTTGCACTGAGAAGCTCTATGACCAATCCTGTTGCATAAGAAGCAATGTCCCTGAAAACCATACCTTCTTCCTTTGAAGTTCCTTCTAGAAAAATCAAACTTCTTTGATCCATAGACCCCCTACAGTGTATAGCCCTGTGTCCAAATCCATTACAAGAAAAACAATGTCCTTGAAAAGCCCTTTGTTCATGCCTTGGTTCCTCATACCTTTCTTGACCATTATCCTTGTGATCATCTTTGACTTGTGCATTGTATCCTTGAACCTTCTTTGTAGTATCTAAATCCTCTTCCTTAATATTCTTCCTTGCTTTCCTTTTCAAGAATTTATTTTCCTCTTGAACTTGATTCACCTATCTCAAAACAAGATCCAAACTGGATGTTTGGAGCCATAGGAACTTTGGAACTTTCTCCATGAATCTTAGGTGCTTCCTTGTTTTCATATTTTAGAACTTCCTTTCCTTTTGAGTGTGATTTTTCTTGGATATAAGATACAACCTTAAAATATGTTTCCACTCCTTTTTGAACCTTTTCATCTAATGTGTCATGTCTTGCCATTATTACCCTTAGTTCTTCATTCATCCTCTCTTCTATCCTTTTTGCATCTTGAAGCTCATCTCTTAGATCACTGATTGTCTGAAGTAGTTCTTCTCTAATTTTGACATCTGTTCGAATCTTGTTTTCAAGATTCTTGTATTCTTATTTTAGCCTTTTGACTTCTGATTTTTGTTTTCTTGGCTCATCCTCTTATTTTTCTATTACCAAAAGTGAGACTTCTTCATATTCACTATCACTGAGATTATTATAATCTTCTATAGCAAACAAACTCTCATGATTTCTTTGACCATGCATATTTCCTTGATGTGTCATCTCATCTTCACTATCACTGAAGCCATTGCAATATCCTGATCTGTGATCTCTTTGACCACACACAAAGCACTATTCTCTTTCACCTTCTATTCCTAGGAATAGGTGTTCTTACCTTTCTTCACTTATTCCAAAGAATGTACATTCTTCTTCATCTGACTGGTCTTCATCACTATGATCTGAGCTATCACTTGCTTCTTCAATGTAGAAAGTTTTCTTTGTCTTACAAAAAATTTTCTTCTTCTCATACCTGCTTTGCTTGTATCTGTCATCTTTGTCATGCTTATGCTTTCCATCTTCTTTTCTTCTATGACCCTATTTTTCATCATCACTATTTTCTTCATGTGGACACTTGTTTGCATAGTGACCAAAATCACCACACTTGTAGCATTTGACTTTCTTCATATCCCTGTAATTTCTTAAGTCCTTTTTCCTTTTGATGAAGTTAGCTTCCTCATCATTATCTGAATCTCTATCTATCTCTGGAACTTTCCCTTTATTTTTCTTTGAAGCCTTGAATGCAATTTCTTTTATTGGAACCTGATGCTTACTTATCCTCATCTCATAAGTTGTGAGAGTTCCTTGTAGTTCTTCCATTGTTAGCTTGTTGATATCCATTGTTTCTTCTATTGCTGAAACCTTTGCATCATACTTCATGGGAAGTGATCTCAAAACCTTTTGAGTAACATTTGATTCTTTCATATCAAATCCTAGACCTCTCATGGTGTTAGTAATCTCATCAACTCGAAGTAAAAACTTTGCAATATCTTCAGAGTCTTCCATTTTCAATTCCTCAAATATTTTTCTATGAGTTTGTAGTTTTTCCAACTTTACCTTGGAATCTCCTTCATAGGTATTCCGCAACTTGGTCCACATTTCATTAGCTGAATTACATACCATGACCTTTGCAAAATCTATCTCACGTAGCCCACTCAAAATACAATTCATTGCCCTTGCATTGATCTCAACCAATTTCTTGATAGTCTTATCTACCTCGGGATCACCTTCAACCTTATACTCTTTTGCAACCATCTGCCATACCTCATATCCTTGTGATATCAAGTAGTTCTTCATTCTCATGCTCCAGAAAGCATAATTGTTACCATCAAATAGTGGAGCCTTACTTGTAGATGATCCATTCTATGAAGCCATATGTGTTCTTGTAGAATCTACCCTCAAGTTGTTAGCCTTTTCGAAGGAACCCGCTATGATACCAATTGAAGAACACAAGCTTATACTGAGAGGGAGGGTGAACAATATAGCACCCACTTTTTACTTTCTTTCCAAACCAATATCAATTAGTGTCCTTAATTGCAATAACCAAATATAGCAGTGTGCATTAATGACATAGATAGCAATAGTAAGCAAGAGCACAAATCACCACACATAATTGAGACACAAGATTTAACGTGGTTCCCCCAATGTGGGGTAGTCCACAAGATAATCTCCTTATAATATTTCACAAAGAAATAGGGATCCTTATCCCAATACAAATGATTACTTTGATCTGCTCAAAGCTAGGCTATCCACTGATCTACTCAGGTGGGCAATCCACTGATCTACTCAACAAGGCAATCCATTGATCTGCTCAGTTAGGCAATCCACTGATCTACTCAGCTAGGCAATCCTGATCTACTCAGGTAGGCAATCCACTAATCTACTTAGTTAGGTAATCCACTTATCTACTCAGCTAGGCAATCCACTGATCTACTCAGTAGCAATCCACCCGATCTGCTATCTAGCAATCCACTGAACTCGCTCAACATCCAATCACACAAATCTCACTTACAAGCTCACCAAGAACTTGCTCAAATCTACTCTAACAAGCTCACCAAGAACTTGCTCAAATATGCTCTAGCAAGCTCACCAAGAACTTGCTCAAATCTGCTCCAACAAGCTCACCAAGAACTTGCTCAAATCTGCTCCAACAAGCTCACCAAGAACTTGCTCAAATATTCTTAGCAAGCTCACAAATAACTTGCTCAAATCTATCCCAAATATGTCCACAAATCTATCCCAAAATCCTTCTCAAAGGCTCAATCAATCATGCACAAAATTTGCCTCAAATCTGTCCCAAAAGCCTTCTCAAAGGCTCAATCAATCATGCACAAAATCTACCTCAAATATATCCAAAAATATATCCCAAAAGCCTTCTCAAAGGCTCAATCAATCATGCTCAAGTAGCACTCAAATATCATCCACAAATCTATGAAGGCAAGGCTCAATGATGAACTCAACAATGAATGGCAATGCACTCTTCAATGGATGACAACAATGATCCACAATGATCTCAACTCAAATCAATCTCAACTCAACTCAAATCAAATCAATCTCAACTCAGCTCAATATTATAGAAGCATAAAGAGAATTGTTAGAGACTCAATATGTTCTATTCACAAACTCAATTTCTTTCTCAACTCAAACTCAACTCAAATCAGAATATAGAAGTTTGTTTCATGGAACTTGAACAACCACTTCACACAATCACTTGACTAGGCTCAATCAACTCAACTCAACCAATCACCTTAAGGAACAACTTTTTCTCACAAACCCTAGTTCAAGCATGAATCAATCAACTCAAAATGTTTCCAACAATACTCAACAATAACTCTCACATAACAATGATACTCATGTTCTCCTCTAACTCAAGTTCAAGTTCTTTGTACAAGCAATGGGCTTCAACAACAATGCTTATAAAACAAGGTTTAATCACAACTCTCAAACCAGAAAACCTTGAAGCATTCAACCAACCACTTTCGAAAAGGAAACCACAATCAATCCTTTTCTCTCCAATGATATTTCAGAAATCAACCACCATAAACAAAGTCAATGGAGAATATTGCTCATACCTTTTTGATGCCTTATTAGTTGTCCACTAAATCTGCCACACTCAACAAAATTTCTTTTTCAACTTTCAATAGGGGTTAGAGATCTTGATTAATAACACAACAATAATATCCAAATAACACCTTATTACTCCTACTCAATAAAATACACCATGTCCCCTCATGAAAGAATTAATCCCCTTTGAAAAAGAACAAAGCAACCTTCACTTTTGAACCCCTTTACAAAATCAGAAATATCTCTTTACACACACCTTATTTCTCCCTCTAAGCAAGTTAATCAAATAGCCCTCGAAATAAGCTTTCCAACGATATATAATATGATATACTTCCAAAAGGAAAATCACCAGAAATCTCTCTTTTTCCTAAAGTGCATCACAACCCTTATTTCTCCTAGGGCAACTTTAGAAAAATAAAATATTAAAAAAAATATTAACTTGCCTTTGTCCTTGATGGGATTCGATCCCTCGATGCCTCCTTGCTCAGTGCCTTAACCACGGCCAAGCTGCCGCACGAGCTACAGGCTCGTTTGGGAGGGAAAGGCACCACGTGCTTCAAAACACTCCTCCCTCTCACGCAAACCAAAAATGCTTCATGCGCTCTTTCTTCCAACGCCTTCTAACGCAGCCAAGGGGATTCGAAACCTTGACGTTCATTCTACCACTTGCCTTAGCCAAAATCCAATTGCCAATGCGCCACATTGCCCAAGGTGACTAGGGTTTCACACGCCGTTCGATTTATTCTTCGCTTCCATCACTTAACCCTCTTTTGCACGAGCTCTTTTCGCTTTCCAACAATCGCATTAATTCACGAGCGCAAGCTAAGGATTAATAAACCTTAGGCATCCTTTTATATAGTTTTCTCCCTCATATTCGACGACGTCGACGGATTACTTTTATTTTTAATTTTAAAATTTAAATTTAAATTTTAAATAATTTAAAATTTAAACTAAATATTTAAAATTAAATATCTCCATCACCGGGGCACCTTTTTCGATGAAACGAAAAGCCAACTTGGGTTTTAAGAAAAACCCATTTCAAATATGCCATCCATGGTTTTAAATAAAACCTTTTATTTTTCCTGCCTTGGTTTTCACAAAAACCATGTATATATCCATGCTCTCCAAAATATCATAAATGATTATTTATGAAGTGCTTTTGCCACCAAAACTCAATGTGATCCATGTGACATCAATGACAACATAAAATAACTCAAATTTCCAACACAAAGATCACTAGATGTACTGCTATCAAAGCTCACACTCATGGGAAATAAACATCTGAATACAGATGAAAACATAGTATTGTTGTTGAAGCTCACTAGGTTTGTAACTATTAGAGCTCACCAGATTTTCCACTATCAAAGCTCACCAAATTTACCATTATTGAAGCTCACCAGATATATCATTTTCATAGCTCACTAAATTTATCACTATGAGAGTTCACCAGATTTTCCATTGTTGAAGCTCACATTAAAAAATAAACATCTAAATATAGTTAAAACATAGTGTCATTGTCGAAGCTCACTAGATCTACCACTATTGGATCTCACCAGATTTAGCATTGGCAAATCTCACTAGATTTGCCACTAGTGAAGCTCACCAAATTTTATGAGCTTTTACAATGATAGATCTAGTGAGCTTTGGTAGTGGAAAATTTGGTAAGCTTTGACAATGATATATCTCACCAAATTTGACGTTGTAGAAGCTCAACAAGATTTAAATATCAAACCCTAGGATGAACAATCCTTAATCTAGATCTATCACTATCAAAGCTCACTAGATCTACTACTATCAAAGCTCACCAGATCTATCACAAGTCATAAACCCTTGCATCTCTTCATACAATACCATAAACTACCCAAGTTCAAGACCATAGGCTCTAATACCAAATGTTAAAACTAAACATGACATTGATACCAATGAAGAGAGCTAAACATAATGAGGAGAAAAATAAATATGCAAACATAAAACCATTTTTAGAACTAGATAATAACAAGGGAAAAGCCCCCTTGGGGGATGTATCAACATTCCAACTTTTTCCATTAGCAATCTCAAATAAATTGCATCTTCTATAAGGCAAACCCTAGCATCTGTTGCTGCCAACTCACATGTGCATGCAAGGTGATACCTCATCCTTGGACTTTGATCCATATTATAAATGTGTGATTACATAGGTATTTAATACCAACAGTGGAAATATCTATAGCTCGCTCATCATCGTTGCCATTGATTACTAATTTTCTCCTCTTTCATCTTCTAGAACTAGATGTCTTTGATGCTTGCTCTAGAGTAGTTGCCTTTTTTAATGTAGTTAAGTATTGTATTTTTCTTCTACTCCTCAACTAGCATTTATCCTATGATCTCTCCTCAGTTAGGTACATTAGGTAATTCTTTCGTAGGAATAATTTTTAGGGATTCTTACATTTCCATGTTTTGGCACACTATCCTTTCTTGGTCTGGCTGGTGAACCTGATTCCACTACCAACCCCTTTTCTTTATGACTTGGGTGTCATAATTGGCTGGTCACCTTCTATTTTCTACATGGTTTAGCTATGTTCTTCTAATTCCAACATACCTAGCCAATGTACATGTGATCTCCTTTGGTAGAGTATTTTTTGCTTCTAAATTTTTTATAGCCCTAGGCAACATTTTTTTCTTCCACAAAATATCCCTTTGGTAGGTGTGGATTCTTCTAGAGTAGGGGTTTCCTCATATTTTTATTTTTCTACATCCCTAGACTGTCTTCTCTTACTACCAAAACCTTCACCGGTATTCAAACCATGCAATTTAGGTGTGGAGATAATTTTCCAATGGCCAATAAACTGCTTCTAGGAGTCTTCATTTTCCATAAAATGATTTTTATAAATTAATTGAATCAAACCATAGTTCCTTATATATTTTTGGCCTTCTTGTACTCATTCAACCATCATATGCACAACAACATGCAAGTAGATAGATAAATTATTACTTACATCAGGTTTGTGAGCACCATACTTGAGATGCATTAGAATTCTAATATGTGTCCCCTAAAGGATGAAAAAATAACCATAATTTCCTAGGTACTTCATGACCCATAGTGTCACTTCACCCTAAGGTGCTATCAAACAAGTGTGTTTGATCCCTTTGCACTGGTTATTTTTATTTCAAATTTGGGCTCTAGGTCACCCTCTTCCTTAAAATCTAAATTTTTTTGCGAGAGTGGTCTTAGAATTCCACACATCCTCTCCTAATATAATTTTAAAAATAGAGCTTAAAACTTTAGGTATTACCTTAATAATGACCCTTATTTTTACAAAGTCATTCTAGAGCAAAAGTGCAAATATCGTGGCCAACGACTCAACATGTCCTTTAACTTGCACAAGAAATTTAACCAATTTGCTCATCAAAAAATATTGACCTCCTCTAGGTGTTCAAATTTAGTGGTGCTATTAGGTTTTGCCTTCCTCTTTTATCCACACATGATGCTTCTGATTGTTTCCCTTTTGTCAAAAATATATGTACTTCTTTCTACTAGTACTACTACAACAAATGAAAAAATTATAGCTCTTCCAACCATTATGTCGCCTAAATAATAAAATAGTGCAAAAAAATTCCACACTTATAGTGTAGTTATTATAATGGTACTTTTTCCAAGCCCCTACATTAGAACTATCATTGCACACACTTCGAGGATGTCTTGGCTTCAATGCATGATTCAAACTTTGTGTGGTTCAAATGTAGATTGCAAGATAAATGATATTTCCTAGTTAGACGTGACATGGGGATGGAACATGCAATTAACTATTTCAATATTGTGATCACTTTTCTTGATTACTTGCCATGTGTTGTGTCTACTCACAGTCTCATAGTTAAGTTGTTTTTTCCCATGCAACATTTTTTCCCTGGGTTGTTGACTTTACCCTTCACCATCATGCCATCTTATCACATAATCCATGTCATCAGGGACAAATTTTTAATTGCACATGTTAGTTGCAATTTGCATGATGTGTCTCTCAAGGTCATCCATAATCACATGTCATTACCAATGGTAAAAACTATACATACCTAGCCAAACATAATCAAGCTTTTTGGCATACACGTCTACCACTTATCAATAAATTGACTTGTACCGGTGTGGCTAGTTTGCTTTTGCTTTTTATATCTCTAAAAATGTGACAAAAAATAAAATTTTAATACCAAGATAAATATTGTTGTGCCAGATCATTTTGGCACAAGAAACTCTAAACACTCTAGCATAATGAAACTGTGCATCCGACGTATGTAAACTAATTTTTTTGGTGCAACTAGAGATAATCATTCTAGCGCAACTATAGATGCTTTGGATTACCTCTAAAATATCTCTTGCCACATTTTCTTGGTACGATAATGGACTAAACATAATTTATGTAGTATTAAAGCTAATAATTAGTAAAATTAAAGGAAATGTATACCTCACTATAGAAGGGTTCCATGCACCTTTTGGGAGTATTGTTTATTTTATGCCAAAAATCATAAAAGTTTTTTATCGACAAAAAAAGACTAAATTTTATTAAATAAAAACCAAATTACATAGTCACAAGGCCTTCCATACATGGGTCATAGCCTAGAAGTACCTCTAGATATACATGCCTATAATCCCATGAAGGCTAAATGCCCAATTAGAGAATAAAAAAAATTGCACAAAAAACATTGCTACACTTAATCACTGAATGTCATATTAGAGGAGGAGCACTCTTTAGAACTGTAATAAAACAAAACCATCAGTTCATTTTCCTTGTATACCGTATATCCTCTTGAAACTACATCCAAGAGATCTTCATTTCTAGTGATGATTGTAAATTTCTACAACTCCACCAACTCATCCTCCTAATTCCCACTATTATCTGTCTATCCTATATCCACCTTCCCACATACATAGTGATTCAAATAATTTCTCATCATAAAACATCGAGTCTTCAATATCCTTGTGCATAAATCCTCTATCCTCTGAGGAGTTGCCATAATGGTACTTATTCCTTCCCCATCATTGGGATAATCTTATCGAAGAAAAACGTGCAAGTCCATATAATCTTCCACCAGGTTTTACTTCCTACCATAGTCCCACCAATGATGACCTCTCTCTATTCCCCAATTAGTCAGTCTATATATAACGTTGTTCTTTTCCCTCATCATGTGGAGAAATTTTAACTACAATTTATTTTTTAAACCTTTAGAATTGTCCAAAACCCGTTGGAACCTCCATTCCATTTCCCCCTCCTACTTGTTCAAACTATTTATTAAGATCTAAGAGTCATACTACACCTTAATTATTGAGTATCCTTGCTTAAGAGCCATGAATAATCCTTGATAGATGGTCATGGACTCTACCACCATGTTTTTGTTCCTCCCAATTCTCCAATAGAAGTAAAAAGCATTGCCTCTTTGTGCATACAACCCACCCTCCAATACCTGCCTCCCCCATATTGCTACGAGCAGCACCATTGGTGTTAACCTTAACCTAATCCATCAATGATGGCTTCCACTTCCCTCCCCTATCCAACTTTTTAGAAGGAGGAACCTTCCTTATTCTTGAGCTCTAATTCCATAAATATTGGGATTGAACCCACCTAGGGATCACAATCCTAAGAAGATCCAATAACTCCTTATATTTGGGCATAAGCTAAGAACCTTTGATTCCTCTTATAATATCTCTAATATTAAGCAAAATTCTCAAGAGAATTAACTCCTTAGATGATCACTCATCACAAAAAATATTCCTGTTGCACTCCAACCACATATTTCACAAAGTGAAGGCCTTGAAACAATGGACTAGAAGGGTAGACTATCCACCTACCCCCCTAGAGCCCTACATATTGAATAATTGCTCCAATGGAACATCACCAAGTTGAAGCATATTAAACATCCTTTCGCCTTGCTCCTAGATCCAAAAAACAAAGGGAAATTGAACTAGAAGGTGGTCAACAGATTCTCCCACCCCATAATAGAGTATGCACCATTTTGGGTCCACCAAGCCCCTCTTATGAAGATTTTCCTAATTCAAAATCCTATTCTAAATGGCTAACCAAATGAAAATGTCGACTTTCGACCAAATTAATACTTGAATTCCATACCTTCTTCCAAATTACCCTCTCCTTATCCAATCATTCTATGAGCTAGTCATACCATTTCTTGATGGAATACCATCAATTTACTTTTTCTTCCCATCCTAAAGAGTCCTCTTTCGATCACGAGCACTACCTTTGATCCAAAATAGCCCTTAGACTATCATTGTCTTCTTAAAATATCTATCTCCAAACCTAGAGGTATTTCCACCTCCTCAAATCCACTCCCCCTTCATCTTCCTCCCAGTCAACATAGACCCATTTTGCATTCTTAAAAGTATTTGCAGCATTATCTAAGTTTAGGAATTAGGAAGTTATTGGCTAGTTGATCACATGCATAATCCCAAATTTTTTTTTTTCTCTCATTTATGACTTTCCATAATAGCCTTGCAGCAATAACATTACTAACATTTTTAATTACAATCCAAATTATGGACCCCTTTTTGAATGGGAGGCTATAAATTGATTCTACCTCATCCCCATACTTTGCAAATAGAACCTTTGACTTAAGGCTATATTGGATCAGAATCCAATTCCATAACAATTTAGCTGATAAATCCAAGTTCTAATTAGCCAATATGTGGATACCCAACCCTCCTTTATTTAGTGGGAGGTATACCAAATACCACTTTACGAAACTCTATTTCTTTTTCAATTCTAAGCCTCCCCAAATAAAATCCCTCAAAATTCTATCAATCTCCTTGGATAGATCATAGCCGTAAATTGAAAGACCAAAATAGCCTACAACATTGATTTTATTAGATTCAATCTTACCCCTAGAAAGAGTCATTGATGGGTCCAATGATTTAACTTACATTACATTTTATCTATAAGAGTCCTCTCTTCCTACTACTAGAATCCCGAGGTATTTAAAGGGACCAAGCCTTTCTTAAAATTTAAAATATTAAGGATATGAGTTTGCACCCTATTATCAACATTGAAAAATAAAACCTTAGACTTATCTTCATTGATAACTTGACCTTACGCACTCCCGTATACATCCAAACATCTTATGAACCCCTTGACCTCGATATTTACTATCCCTATACAAGTAGAGTCATTCATAAATTGCAAATGTGTTAGAGGCACAACCCTTATGGACACTACAAAACCTTTTAATTTATGGGATTCCCTAGATCTGTGGATAGTCCTATCCAATAATTTTTCCTAAATAATAAAAAAGTAAGGAGACAAAGGGTCTCCATGTCTTAGGCTTCTACTTGCCTCAAATTGCTCTCACATGACACTGTTTATCAAGATTGAGTAAGTAGGATTGGAAAAGCAAGTTGCCACCCAATTGTTTCACCTATTCTTGAACCTAAACTTTTGCATAACATTAATAAAAAATCCAATCAACTTGGTCATAGGATTTGGACATATCTATTTTAATAAACATATTACCTTCCTTACTGAATCTCATGGAGTGAGTAACTTCTTATGCCAATATAATATGGTTGATTATTTGTCTCCCTTCACCTTGTTCCTCAAATATAATGGCTAGTAAAACCACCTTCAAATGCTTCGCTAACACCTTAGAAATAATATTATATACAATTATAGAGGTAAATAGGTCAAAAATCATCCAACGAGGATGCATCATCATTTTTTGGAATAAGAGCAATAGAAGTACAATTCATAGCTCTTATGATAGATTTAGATCATTTGGCCTCTTCAATTACTTGTAGGATTTCCTCCCCCAACTTCTCCCACATAAATTGAAAGAATTTAGTTGAAGAATTGTCTAGTCCTAGATTTTTACCTTTTTTCATCTCAAATACTAACCTTTGCACTTCCACCAAAGACACCTCTTTGTCTAGGAACAATTCTCCTTGATCGAGATACAAGGAGAAATCGACTCCAAGATCTCCAATTATACCTCATAATTTAGAGGAATCTTCAAAAAAAGATCATAGAAGTTCCTTCTTGCTTCCTCTTGCATATCACACCATGTCCTTATGACCTACCCCATTCCATAGGTAATAAAATTAATAAAATTAAACTCCCTTATAGCCATGGTTAACTGGTGGAATTGTTTTTTATTTCTATCCCCTCCCTTAGCCAGGTGACTCTAGAATTTTATTTCCAAAACACCTCCTCCTTTCTCTCCATTACTCTACCTTCATAACTACCTCTATCTCATGGGTCAAGATATTTTGAGAAAGACCTAAACTAATCCTCTCAGTCACCTATTTAAAAACCTACACCACCTCTTGCGACTCTCACTCAATATTTCCAAAAACTAGACGGTTCCATTCTTTTAGCCTCTCTTTCTCATACTACAATATTTAAAAAAATATAATTATTATAGTTCTTGAAAGCATGAAAACATGCACCATAAACAGATAAAATAAATGAGACAATATATATATATATATATATATATATATATAATCACGATGCTAAAAGAGACCAAATGGCAACAAATTTGGATAAATTAAACTGCATTGATTTTATTTTAAAATGTGTTACAATGAATCCCTTTTAGGGATTTTATTGATGATACAAAATTATAGAAAGGATCATGATATCCTTTTTCATCAAACAAAATTTTCTTAGGTGCACTCTGAAATGTTCTTGTACTAGCAACAATGTCTGAAGAGCAGGTTTTAACAACCATCGTGTGAGAGTTGAATCTGAAGGCATTTAGTAATACTTGATCCTATAACCTGCATGTAATGAAACAAAAGAGAGATCAGTAGCATGTGGGACACACCCATGTTGGACCCATCTTAATCAAGATATAAAAATGAAGGTATATGCTAATGCAGTAAAATGACATATGTAAATGAAATGATCTAGTGATAAAATAAACATGCAAAGTGTAATCTAAGCTATCATGAATAAAAACTATAAAAACCGATCACCTGAGTAGGACTGTATCAAGCGAGATGGTCTCTATACATAGACCTTACTAGAGTGATATGATCACTATCGTAGATGTGCAAATTCTAAAAACTAGGTTTTGTAGCATTGGGGATAATCCAAGGATTGTTTTGTTGATGAATTTCTTGTGAATGAGGATGTGAGTTTGCTAATTCGGATGATCTAGAGTAGTAGGGTTGATCAAGCGATATGGTGGAATGTGGCTTAAAATCTCATGTAGCAATCCAACAACATGGTGACAATGAGGAGGCTTGGCAAGAAATTTGGGTAGCCCTTCGTTGTGAGAGTTCAAAAATTGAGGATCTTCTAAATGGAGGGGGGAAGCCTCCATTTTATAGCCTCTTTGGCAAGTAGCCAAAGAGGCAAGTGGCAATCAAGGACAACATGATTGATGTTTTGTAGGTGGTAGAGGCAACTACAAATCATCAAGGGTGATGGAAAATCCACTTTTGCACTAATAGGTAGTCCCCTACCTAATTTTTTTCTAAATTAGCGCTCATACGACCGTATCACGTTGAGATGGTCTCAACTTGGAGACCATATCGGGTGAGACAATATTTTTTTTCATGGGTAAAAAGTATCCTTTTGTTGGAGAAAGAAACTAAATAGCATTAAGTCTACCCTAGGTGGGTTATATGGGTTAGAAGGAGGTATTTTGGAGAGTCTCCTTGTGATTATGCATTTTAGGTGTCTACAAATACCCCTTTTTGGAATGCTTTGTGCCTAAGCACAATGTAGAGCAAAAATAAATGACCTAAAATGGTTGAGTTGATGATGTATGATGTTGAGTTTAAAAATTCAACATGATATGCCCCAATCATAAAAATGACTCTCATATTTCAATCATTGCTTCCAACACATTGATGAATTTGATTTGATTTTTGGTAATCCTTTAGCCGTGGGTAGACAAGCTTTAGTCTACTCTTTAGGTTTTAGGCATACCAAGTGTTTGTTTGATTTAAATTTTGCTTGTTGTTTGCCCCAACAAAAAGGGCTTATGATAGTTTTTGGCAATGATTCTTTGGATGAACACAATTTCCATTATTGAAAGTTTGATTTTTGACTTGATTTGAGATGTAATTTTTTGCTATTATTGACTACCTCCTCGAGCAACGAGTCAATGGAGGAGATGAAAATTTGATGAAAGCAATGAGGTTATTGACAAGAATGAAACTAATAGCATGGTTGTCTTTGAAAAGTGTTATTTTTGAGACCGTATTAGTTTCAATTGGTTAGTCTTTTTTACAAAAAAGTGATTGTCCTAGATGGTTGCATGGCATCACGCAATCGTCTCAAATAGTCTTAACTATTGAAAAATATAAATAGCAAAAATTACAAGAAAATAGGTCATTTTCACCATGATAGATGAGAAACAAGTGAGACGGGGATGAGGAGAGCTTAGTTTGTGAAGCGAAGTACTATCAAAACTTCTAGTGATCACTATGATGGACTCATCTCGCACTTTGATGAGCGAAGAATCCGGTGTGAGAAAGGTAAGGACAAAAATACAAAATTTTATTTTAAAAAGTAAAAGGAACCAAACTAAATTAAACATAAATGAATAGGGTGGGATGAAAAAAATGGGTAGTTAGGCGATTGAAAAAAGTGAGTGGGTGATGGGTAGTTAGCATGTTAATGTTTTTTTCCTTTGCACTTTTGTGTGCTTCTTCTCTTATATTTTTTTAAATTTTTGAAATTTGATGTTTTTATTGTGTGTTTTAGGGACCATATCGAGTTGAGACAGTTTCATTTTGTGGTCATATCCCTTAAGACGACCTCCTTTAGGGATCGTCTCGCATCGATATAGTCTCGTGCCATGACCCTCTTAGTCCAAGATGATAATTTTTGGGGATCATATCACATTGATATAATCATGTGTGGGGGTTATCTTGGCTCAAGACGGTCATGTGTGTTGTTTATTTTGCTATTTTTTTTACTGAGTGTTTGCTTATTTTATTAGCTAATTAGAGCCCAACACCACTTCTGGAGTCATTATAAGGAAGCTCGTGTTGTAGTGTTGAACAATGAGGATGAATGGAAGTGTTGAAGGTCTTGGACCTTCTACACACTACCCAAATAGAGTCCATTCATGTCGATTAGGTCTACCTGATGGTACTGATAAACATGTGGGACCCACATACTAATACTTTTGACATGTCGATTAGGGAGATCATCATCACCCTAGAGTATTTCTATCAGATCTTGTGGTGCCCGATTGAGGGAGCATCGAATTACACTACTGGGATTGCCTAGAGGGAGGTAGTATTATGATGAGTCTATGGAGAGCAGTGGATATGGATTGATTGCAATGTTGATAGCAATGGCATCCGTATTGAGGTCAGCTTTTGTACATAGCTACTAACAACTAGATATGTAGTGTTGATGACATTGAGATCTAATTTTATACTTCTAAACTCCTCTAGTATCAAGTGAAATTATGGATGATTATGGATGTATACCTAGACTTGTATATGTGATGATGCATATATGTTAGATGGATACTTAGATGATTTAGTTATGCATAGACCTAGATATGTATGTGATGTACTAATGATATGTGATGATTTAAATGATATGAAATGTGAATGTATGTGTAAATGATAAAATGAATTAATCTAAGATGCAATAACTAACTAAGTATAAGCACCACAAAATGTACAAAAGTCATGAATCAAAGTTGAAACAATTTTATCTAAGACATACACTAAAACATACACCAAAGGAAAAATAAAATGTGTATTGACAATGTGTGAATGTAATGGATGGTGATCAACAAGAAGTCACAAGGGAACAATAAGACTTTCATGAGACTCAAACACCCTAGTTGACCAGCCAAAAGTTGTATACTGACCATGCAAGAACTTGAAAGATAAGAATATGCTAGGAAGACCAAGATATTCAATATACCTATGTGTGCATAGTGAAGTTCATTACTCCAAATTTGGACTTGGTTGGACTCAACTACTTGGTAATACAAACCATCAAAAGCTAGCTCATCCATAAGCTGACATTGGTCTATACAAAATAAGGTCACTAATGTGATAGATGTGTCACCACGCATAAGGCTACTCCATTTCCAGACCGATGTCTATAGCCCATTGTTGGTGATGGAGATTACCCCATGGTTTTTGAAAAATTAAGAATTCCAGGGATTCAAGATTTTTTTCCTCTTTTTTTGGGAGGGATACTTGCTCATTTTGAAGAAGAGCAAGGGATTTTTATTGCTTTGCTTTTTTTTTTTGAGGGTTTTGCTCATTTTAGATGAGAGCAAAAGGGATTTTTTGAGGGGCTTGCTCAATTTGAAGAAGAGCAAGGGATTTTATTGCTTTGCTTTTTGGGAACTTGCTCATTTTGGATAGGAGCAAGGGGATTTTTTTTGGGGAGGGAGGAGGGAGAGCTTGTCCTTTTGTCAATTTTCAGCTTTCTAGACCATTCACCTGATTAGAGAACAAGGAAAACTTTTTATTTTTGAGGTAAGAACTACTTTATAGTTTACATCTTTCCTTGTTCAATAATTGTATTTAAGAGTTTGAAAATGTGTTGGGATTTTGAGATAAGCAAGGGACAATAAAAGCAAGACCCTACCATCAGAAATTAAGATGGCTTTTCACAAAATCTAAAAACAAAAACTAGGAATGGCTAAATGAGCAAAAGATATTACTGGCCACCATGTGACAACTTACTTGGGTAAAATACAAATACCAAGAAAGGGAGATGTGGACAGGAATGAATAGTGTGATGGTGTGCTTTTCGTGTAAACTTTAAAAAATTAAAATATGTGCATAACATAGTCAGTGATCGTATGAACACCATTGTTGATGATCATATGGTATCTATCCTATCTTATGTGGATCACTTGATAATCAAAATACCATAAAGAAAGGGATGTAAATGATAACTGAAAATAGATGTTTTCCTTATGAACTTTCAAAAATAAAGAGGTCATACGGTATCTATCCTATCTTATACAAACAACTTAATAATCAAAAGACCATAAAGAAAGGGGCATATATGATGATAAGTGAAAATGGGTGCTTTCCTTATGAACTTTCAAAAATTTAAGAAGTGTGCATAAAATAGTTAGTGGTTGTATGAACACCATTGCTGATGGTCATACGGTATCTATCCTATCTTACGTGGACCGCTTAATGATCAAAATATCACAAGAAAAGGTGCAAACGATGACAAGAGAAAATATTTGATCAAAGATAAATGACCATCATACAAACATGGTTCTATTCTTAGTGCTTACAAGAAAAGACTAATGTAAGTGCAATGATATAGATGCCTAATACAATGTGATGATAAGTGTAGCTAAACACTGTGAAATACCAAAATAAAGATATCAAAATACATGGTGCAATAAATGATGATATGCAATGCAGTGGTAATGTGCAATGAGATGTGATGCATGGTGAAATGAGAAGATGCTATATTTTGTATTTTTGTTGTTTTTGTTTATTTTTATGTTTTTATTTGTTTTTTGTGGTTTATTTTTTTTATGCATAAAATACCCATAGGTGGAGAATATTGAGGGGTTCAGGCTCCTCAACACCTTCGAGTGAAGCTAATCGATATGTGTCCAGTCCCACCTTTTGTTTTATTATGAACGAATCTAACCAGTTTATGGTGAATTTGTCACACAAATGGCTAGGAAGGTTGGAGTTCTACTGATTTTATTTGAGCACAAGATCACCAACTTGGAACTCCCTTAGATGAAATTTTGTATCATAGGATTAATTTAATACGATCTTGATAAACACAAAGGTGCTCGAGAGCATTAATGAATCTTTTATCAAGAAGCATAAGTTGATTGAGGTGAGCCTATCATGCATCATCATCAGTAATGAACTCTTGCAGTGAGATGCATAATGAAGGGATTTCCATTTCCAAGGGTATAATGGCCTCAATTCCATATACTAGCGAGAACAGAGTTTCTCCTGTCGATGTTCAAATGCTCATCTTGTAAGCCTAAAGTGCTAGAGGCAATTGAAGATACCTTTTTGCTTGATATCTCCACTTTTTCATTAGTGTGTGAATAATAAGGGTTCAAAAAGGTGTGTTGGATATGATACTTTTTGCACAAATTTTGAACATCCTTATTTTTGAATAGTGGTACGTTATCCAAGATTATATTGGATGGGATACCAAAATGACATGATATTATGGAGTAAGAACTCTACAATGCATGCACTTATCATAGTGGTAAGTGGGATAGCTTCAACCCACTTTGTGAAATACTTAGTGGCCATTATAATGAACGTGTGTTGGCTCAAATATGGAGGTGAGATTTTTCCAATTAGATCAAAATCCCATTGAGAAAAAGGCCATAATGAGTGAATCGGTTGCAACGCTTGTGAAGGTACATGTGATAGATTAGCATGATGCTGACACTTGATGCACCTTTTGATATAAGGGCAAAAATCTTGCTCCATCATAGGCCAATAGTAGCCCATTCAAAGAATGTGCTTTGCGATGGCCATGACACTAAAATGGACACCACATGTACCATCGTGAGCTTGAGAAATGGCCCAAGTAGACTCTTGGGGCTCTAAGCATCAAGAAGGACTCCATCATAACTTTGATGGTACAATATATCTCCTAGCAAGACATATTTAGTCACTTTTTATTTGAATGTTCATTTGGCAATATGCGACAAACCCATAGGAGGGCTACCGAGATTCAAGAAATATTTGATCTGGGAGGACCAATATTGATATTGCTCAACTTGAACTAAATGAATAGCTTACTCCTCTCTAGAAGCATCTCATAAGAATATGATTGAGAGAGGACCTTAAGATAAATGGTTATGACATTATCATAAGGGTCCTATAGGATTAAGGATCCCTAGGAAGCAAGTTTCAAGAAGTCTTGAATTTGTGAGAACCAATCTTGGTATGGTTTAATTTGTACCATGTGGATAGTTTGCTCTTCTGTAGTTGCATCTCTTGAGATCGTGGACTATGAGAGCATTTTGACATGAATAGTGGTGACATCATCTGATGGGTTTTGCGAAATTAGGGATCCCAAGAGAATTGGTGACATCATGACAGGAAACCATTGTATCCACAAAATGATTGGAGGACCGAGGGATGGCCTCGATGTCATACCATTCAAAATTTATAAGCAACTTGTCCATGATGGTCTTGTATGATTTCAAGATTGAGAATTTGCATTGATAAATTTATTTTACTTGATTAACTATGAGCAAGGAGTCACCAAAGATTTTGAGTCTCTTGACATTCATGGTGAGAGTTGTTTGAAGACCCAAAAGGAGGGCTTCATATTCAACATTGTTGTTGGTGTATGGGAAATAGATTTTGAATGAAAGGGGAATTGGAGCCCCTTGCGGTGTGAAATACATGATTCTCACACCACCCCCTTGCTCACATTTTGAATAATCGAAGAACAATGTGAGATCTTTGTGTTCTAGTTCTTTTGGCTCTTTTGAGCTAGTTAATGCAAATATTACATCATCAAGTAGCTCAATTGTGATAGGCTTATCATCATAAAGCAGTTTTTATGCTAGCTGATCTACGATGACTTGATATTTAATAGAATTTTGTCTAATGAACTTTAGGTCAAACTCTGTCAAGAGCATGATCCATTTTGTTGTATGATTATTATGATAAGTATAGTCATCATGTATCGTAAAGGATTCTCTTTAGATATGAAATATTATATGATTTATCATGTAATGATGAAGCTTTTTGGTGGTGAAGACCATTGTTAAGAAGAGCTTATCGACATAAGTGTACTTTATCTCAAATGAAACCATGGTGTGGCTAATGTAATATATAGCTTGTTTCTTATTTACCTAATTATTTTGGGCTAGAATGATCCATAAGGCAAAGTCAGTGGTTGAGATGTATAATAGAAAAGGTACACCAGGTCTCGAAGGAGTCAATACCAATGTGGAAGCCAGGTATTGTTTGATATCTTGAAATACTGCTTGACAATATTAGTTCTAATAAAAATTCACCCTCTTCTTAAGAAGATGATTGAATGGTTGACACTTATTTTATAGTTGCATGATGAACCGTTGGATGGCCTGTATCTTCCCTTGCAAGCTACATAGTTGATTGAGGTTAGTGGGGGGAGGCATACTTGTGATTGCTTCAACCTTCTTTGGGTCAACCTCGATGCCCTATTTAGACACAATGAAACCTAAGAGTTTTTTGGATGTCACACTGAAAACACGCTTTTTAGGGTTCAAGTGTATGTTATGTTCCAGGAGGCGATCGAAGACATTTTTCTAAAACATTGATGTGTTCCTGACATAATAAATATTTAGTTAAAATATCATCGATATAATATTCGATAATCTTGTAGTCATGAAAAATATACGCAATAGCTCGCTAATAAGTAGCATTTGTATTCTTTAAGTAGAAGGGCATGACCTTGTAGTAAAATGTTCCCCATGGCATAGTAAAGGTTGTTTTGGACTGATCTTCAGGATTGACTCAGATTTGGCTGTGTCTCAAGAAGCCATCCATGAGAGAGAGAATTTCATGGCTTACGGGTGCATCTACCAATGCATCGACATTCGAGAGCAAAAGTTCACTCTTGGGGCTCATTTGATTAAGATCACAAAAATTAGTGCATATGCGCACCCTCCATTTGATTTTTGAATTGATACCATGTTAGACACCTAGTTAGGATAATCGATAGGTTGGATAAATCCTGCATTCAACAATTTTTGTAATTAATATTTTATCATAATAGAAATTGTTGGATGCAACTTTCAGAGTTTTTGCTTTACTGGTTTAATTGTTGGATTTAGTGTCAAGTTGTGGATAACTAAGTTGGGATCCAAACCAGGCATATCCTTGTATGACCATGCAAAAACTTTTCTATACTTCTTTAGAAGAGCAAAGAATGTAATATGTTCTATGGTTGAAATACCTTTCCCCAACTTAAGAATATGGGAGCCCTAATATTGAGGGATGTTGAGGATCATCACTAATGTCAATATCAATCCTCTCTTCTATAAGCATATGGGAGCCCTCCTTTAATTTATGGGGAGTAGGGATAAAATATATGTCATCAGCTAGATTGAATGAGTTAGATACATCATTAGACTCAATATCATATTGTAAGACATCTAAATGAGAATATGACGAGAAATGGAATGGTTGCAACATGTCCTTGGAAGGGAGAAACTTGTATTGTGAAGGCAAAATAGCAACATGTCCTTGGAAGGGAGAAACTTGTATTGTGAAGGCAAAATAGCAACATGATCAAAATTAATAGCCTTAATATTGAGAGGTAATGATTGGGAAGGGTTCTCTAGGTAATGAAGTGGAGTGCTAAGGTTGATTTAGATCATATTGAAATATGGTGGATGACTTCCATTTATGGGTGGGAAAATGTTTTCAAAATTAGGTGAATACAAATGTACAGGGGATGGTTGAGGTGGAATGGGGATGATGGGATGTGCCCTATGGGGAACAGGGACAACTAGATCTTTAGGTGGAAGAAGCTAGCACTAGATGGGTAGCAATAGTATTGGGAAGATTCAAAGATAGAATTCATCTAGATTTATAAGGTGAAGAAGCTAGCACTAGATGGGTAGCAATAGTATTGGGAAGATTCAAAGATAGAATTCATCTAGATTTATAAGAGGCTCAATGGGAGTAGAGTCTTATTTTGAGCTAAATAAGGTGATGGATAAGGTCTCTCAATCATATTATGTCTCCCAATCATATTATAACTTCCAACCATGTTCTAATTATTTCATTTTGTAACTCCCAGTCATATTCTGATGAGTCATCATCAACAACATATAAGGTAGTGATATGTAGTTGATCGGTAAGAAAATGAGCATTACCAGGATGGACATACTTGTTCCATCGATATCTACCCCCAAGCCTAAGTTAAGGTATTATAGGGAATAAAAAGAAGCTCATCAGGCATGCGTATACTATATCCTAAGCCTAATTTATCTATTGGTAGCTGGTAGTGTGGTTCTAGAGGAGTTCAAGGGCCTTGCTCATATCACCCCAAGCCATTTCCATGTCAATGATGGCAATGGAAATACCGCATCGTAAAGGATGGTTTTGAAAGATAATTGATATTTTCTTGATACAACTCTTCATCCTTTGGCATAGGTGGTGTTTATGTGGCAGTATCAATACCACCATAGATAAAATGGTTTGGCCTAGATAAGACCCAAGAGGGACTATGGTACCTATGGGTAATGGTGTGTTGCACAGGTAACCAAAGTCTCTAATTGACTCAATGAGCGGGATGGTTGTGACATCTTACACTCGATATTCACCTATACTCAGATTCATCATGCTAATGGTAACTTGTGATGACTCTTTTGGGGGAAATTATGAAGAAGATATGGGCTATGATGAAAGTTTTGTGATGATTGATGGTTCCTCCTCTACGGGGAAAGCATGGTAGAAGTGGTAGAAATGGTTAAAATTAAAGGTGCGGGAGGTGTGTTGGATGTTTGAGACATGACTATGTGTGTTTTTAGAGGTAGAGATGAAGGTGATGTCATAGGTTCCTTATCTTGGTTTTGATATGGAGGGTATGATGATGATGAAGGTATATCTAATGAAACTAATGATGAGGGTTTAGATGGGGTGGTGAAGGACAAGTGATGGATGATCGTGGTGTGAAATTTATGGTTTGTATGGGGTTTTTGAGCCAAATTTCAAGATGTATGGAAGGCAAGGTGGACTCCTAGGGATGCACAACCATATTGTAATATTTGAAGGGCTTTGGGTGTGTAGAGATGTAGTGAACTTGGCCTTCATGTATATAATTTATGCACTGATGCAATATGGAAGTAATGCATTTCATGTCTCGAATCCAAGGCCTCCCAAGCAATATATTGTATTGCATGGCACCTTCCAAGATGTGACACAATACATGAATAGTATTTTTTCCAAACTGAATAGGAAGGACTAATATGTTAATAGTGGAATATACAGCATAATTGAAAGCTTGAAGGGTGAAAGTGGATGATGCGATGGTTGATGGTGAAAGGTTGAGGTATTGGAGGGTGGTGGAGGTCATGATGTTAATTTACGATATTGTGTCAATAAAGATGCATTTAAAAGGGACCCTATCCATACTAGAATGATATAAAATGGTGGGTCAGGTACATCAATGGGTATTATCTAAATTTTATTATCCTAAAATATAATTGTAGGATCTTGACATGTTTGAATGTACCTCATAAAATTGATGAAATAAGCTATAGCTAAATAGATCTTAAGATCTCCATCAGAGCCTCTCGATGTGGCATAGATTGCTGGATCAGCTCATAGATGGAGAGTCTTGTTGATGATATTTAAATTTTGAGTAATTTTATTCCTTAGTGTGAGTACTGGGTGAGGCAGAGTAGGCATAACTGGATTTGATATCAATGGTGTCTGTGATGTTGACGAGATATTGGTAAGATCCATGAATTATGTGGGTTGCATTGTATACCATATATTTCTTGTCATTGTGTTGATCATTCCCATAAAACCTTGGTTAGGTGGGGTGGTATGCACTTGATTAACCTACTTAGGTTGTTCCATTTTGATAGCAAGTATTGTGTTTGCTCTGTGTTGGGGTAAGGGGTCTTGGAAGATGCCTATATTTTGATTGTTGGAGGCAAGAGGATTATTGATCTAAATCTCTTGCTTCTCGATCATATCCTACACTATATTATTGAATGCATAACATAAATGAATGTCATGTCCATTTTATTGATGATCATTGTAGTATTGATCCTCCCTATAAGATTTATATTTAGAATGATTCAGATCCAATGATCGTATCTTAGGGAGTGTAATTCCTTGTGCCTTGTGTAATCGATTGAATATTGATGCCAAAGACTCTAGAAATGGCATATATTGATGAGGTGACCAACGAGGTTGAGTTTGGATTTGTTGTGGTAGATTGGTTAGTTGAGTATTGTATTGTGCTGGTGGAGGTTGGGCCTAATAGTTAGGCAATGACATTGGAGCCTGTTGGAGCAAAATATTCCTTTGGTTACATTTGCACCCAAGACTTTGCCAAAATTGAAAGACCAGGTTAACACAGAGTTTACCTGGTTCAATCTCCATAGGAGGATGGTTCCTTGCTTATTTTAGGAAAAGGGATAGAGAAAGAAATGTATAAAGAGAGGGAAATATAACTATTACTAGGGTTGATTAAAGGGTGTAGATTAGATAACAACAAAGCAACTTATTACAGTATTTTACATAAAACCATAAAAATAAACCACCAAAATAGAGAAACTAAACTTTTGGTAGAAATCTATTTAAGTGCAATCTTATCTATAAAGTTAATTTTAGATCTAGCAGAACTTTATTGCAGGAATTCATAGTAAGAATTAATGCAAGTTACATTCAATATAGATTTATATAGCAATCAACAATACATACATACTTGATTTATAACACCAATAAGCTAGAAACCAGAATGGATGATATTTTATTAAGATTTCAGAAGTTTGTGTACATAGCCTTGTAAACACCTAAGAGATGACCATTTTTTTGGGTTGCTCATTCTATATATAAGAGTTTTACATAATAGAAAAATTGAAAGTTGTTACAACAGTATGCCCATAGTCTCATTATAGTAAAGAAGTAGTTAAAAGAGCATGGAGTTTTAAGCTGGAAGTTGTTGAGATCTTCTTTTTATGGCAATCTTCCTTAACCTTTTTAGATATGTCGTGGTCCACTAGGCCTTCAAAATATCATGCCATCGTGACTTTCTACCTTAGTTCTACCCTCGACCTTCAAAATGTTGCACCATCACAACTTTCTACCTTAGTTATACCCTCGACCTTCAAAATGTCACACCATCATGACTTTCCATCTTAGTTTTCCCCTAAACCTTCAAAATGTTGTGCCATCATGACTTTCCACCTTAGTTCTACCCTCAACCTTTAAAATGTCACACCATCATGACTTTCCACCTTCGTTCTGCCCTCAAACTTCAAAATATCATGCCATCATGAATTTCTACCTTATATCTACCCTCAACCTTCAAAATGTCACGCCATCATGAATTTCCACCTTAGTTTTTCCCTCAAACTTCAAAATGTCATGCCATCATGACTTTCCACCTTAGTGTTGCCCTTGACCTTCAAAATGTCATGCCATCATGACTTTCCACCTTAGTTTTATCATTGACCTTCAAAATGTCATGCCATCATGACTTTGTGCCTTAGATATACCCTCAACCTTTAAAATTTCATGCCATCATGACTTTATACCTTAGTTTTTCCCTTGACCTTCAAAATGTTGTGCCATCATGACATTCTATCTTAGTTCTACCCTCGAAATTCAAAATGTCGCACCATCATGAATTTTTACCTTAGTTCTACCTTTGGCCTTCAAAATATTACACCATTGCAACTTTCCACCTTAGCTCTATCCTCAGCCTTCAAAATGTTATGCCATCATGACTTTCTACCTTAGTGCTACCCTCAAAATTCAAAATATCATGCCATCGTGACTTTCTACCTTGGTTCTGTCCTCAACCTTCAAAATGTCGTGCCATTGTGAATTTTCACCTTAGTTTTGACCTCAGCCTTAAAAATATCATGCCATCATGAATTTTCACCTTAGTTCTACCCTTGACCTTCAAAATATCATGCCATCATGACTTTTATCTATACTTAGCAAAATATTGAGAATATTACTCCTTATTTCCCTGGATGTGGTCATTTTGACCAATATTCTTGGCGCCTCCTAGGGTAATTCTATCAGTGGGATGTTAGAACCTAGAGCCTTTATCCATTGGGGAATGAAGTAAAAAACAACTTAAAAAAAAAGAAGGGAAAAAAGGGGAATGATACTAAGCACAAAAATACTTTTTGTTTTGGGGCGATCATTATTCCAGAGTATCTTCTTCATTAGATTATTCTGCTCTCCCTTAACCAGGATTTGCTGCACTACTTGACGAGGATTTCTTAGCCTTTTCCTATTTTTTCTTTTCTTTTACTATTTCATTATAAGAAATGTATGCCTTTCTCTAGGTTTCCTCATCTGTATATGCTTTTTCCTTGAAAGCGATGTACAAATACTCCAACTCTTCAACCTTGTCATATGATAAATTTTTTGATTTCATGTACAACTCATGTAGACAAGAGTTGATCTAGGTAATATCTTGATCCATACCAAATATTTGTTCTTCTTAAATAGGCTCTTCCAAGCTATCAATTTTTGACTCATCTTTTAGTTCATCTTCAATCAGGAGATTTAATCTTCATCCCAAAAGCTAGGCATGCCATAGTTTTTAGCTATTCTTATATGTTTTAGAATTGTCTTATATTTTGCTCTAAGATCTTGCATGAGCTTAGCACTTTTGGTTACCAGATTGTGCCTTTTGAAAAAGCTCCTGGTGACTAACTTTGCCCGAGACCACTTTTTATCAAGTGCTCTATATCCAGTTATTGCTTGGGTGTTGTCTGCCAAGACATGAATTTTTGTAGCTGTTGATAGCCTCATTTCCAAGAGTTTGATTGATGCTTCAAATTCATATTCCACTTGCCATAGCATATTTTTATTTTGAGAAGATAAGATAGTGTTGGCCTTGCCTTTAGGGTCATCTTGTTGACGCTTTCAATCATGTCTCTCTTGACTATCCTAGATTTCTCTTTAGATAGCCTGCTAGTATTATTAGCATTGTCTACAAGCTACTTTTTAAGGTCCTTGACCTACTATTGCAACACTTGGATCTGCTCTTCAGCTTTCACCACTTTCTCTTTGTAGGGGGCACTTCATTGAACATCAGATCCCATTTCTTAGCTTCATTTTTTAAAGCCTTTTTGATTGTTTTTTGTTGGTGCAAGGCTTCTTCCAAACACTTGTTTTTTCAACCTAGAGGTGCTTTTCTTTATAAAACTTAGTATTTAGATAAATGGTTCCCATGTGGGTTTGGACCTTACCCCACTCATCGTCCATTGGTAGCTGAGTGATATCTTTCATGGTTATCTTAGCTTGGTAGTCTTCTAGGGTCATTTATTTCTCTAGCTTCTGTATGAGTGGGGTCATTTTTATAGTGGAACGTAGCATGTTGATGGGATACAAAATTGTTCCTTCTCTAGCATGGGATATATATTTAGAAATTTGGGAGCTTCATGATTTCAGCCATGTAGCTGTTGATGTGTGTCGTTAATAACATCATTTAATCTTATGATTTATCAATTTGGGGTGGTGTCCAAGGCTATCTATGATAGAAGGTTAGGGCAGAGTACAATTCAGGCATTCATATTTCAAGCATTTATTGGGTGAAACATATTTTAGTTTAGCCTTTTGGTGTCACACTAAACCTATTATATAGAATAGAAATTGAATTAAATTGTATGAATTGAAAACTAAATCTAAGTTGTAGAAATTGACAATTAACTACAATTGTAAGAATTTGAAATTGCTGAATTGAAATCTAATTTACTTTTGTAGAATTGAAATAACATAATTAAAATGTTGCTAAATTGAAATCCTAAATTACACTTGCATAATTGAAACCTAGTTTACTCTTGCATAATTGAAATGATGCTTGGAAATAAAACTTATGCTAAAAACACCTGTCAATGTCTTGCCACAAAAGGCCGTCAAGCTTCTGCTATAGGAATTGACAACAAAATGAAATTTACTAAAAAATTGATAAAAGTTGTTGAAACATGAAAACATGGAAAGCAGAGGGGAAAATAAATTTTTAATCTAATTTTTCATCTGACACACACAAAAATGCTGCATATAAACATAATGGAAAATGTAAATAACATCACACAAACTTAAAACAAGAAAATAAATTTGACAAGCAATATGTTAATTCTACTGCAGAAAAATTACAAATTAAAACCTATCATAAAAATCCTCCTTCTAGGATTGAAAGTGGTCCCAAGCTTCCTGATATAGAAGAAGGTGGAAAAAATACTCCTTAACAAATTAACAATAATACTTTCTTATTAATAGAAATTGACAAAAGAACTACACTTTTATTGCTTTCAAAACATGCTAAAACTGTTACAGAAAATTGTTGTACTGTCCTATTTGCTGCTACTAACTACTATGCTCTATTCTACTTTCTACTTAACTCAACCAAGAATGGATCTATGTTATTTATAATAAAATATTACAATATATCGCGTGCTCAAATCAGCCTATTTGCTATTTTATAGCGATTTGCCAATAATTCTAGATTTGAAATAAGTGTAATTTTGGACAGTTTATGCTGCAATAGTAGTCATTGGCCCTTAGAAGGCATATTTAGTGGTGGGAGTACGTTGGAGGAGTCTTATAAATATCTTGCACACCTGTATCCACTTTAAAATATCATTTCCTAATATTCTACAACTAATCTGGGTCTATTTCAAGATAGGATCAATTACATCAATTGATATTTTCTCGTGAGCTGTATTTTGGTTGGCAAGGAATGGTGGAGACAACTATACAATACTTTTTCTATATCCCCTCAAACTTAAGTTACCTTTTCAACCACTTGGAAACCACAAAAATTCAAAAAGAAGTGTGTTCCCCTATTATTCCGAAGATCTTCGAAATAACTGGTTGTAGGTGCACTTTATGCTCAAAACGCATTTAGAATGTCCGTTTTGGCTATTTCTTTTAGGTAGGTCATTTAATCTAGCTTCTAGGAGGTTATTGCAATTATTTTTATCTTCCTCTATTGGTAAATTCCATGCCCTACCATTCATTGGCAACTGGTTGGAATTTACATGATAAACCTGTATTTCCTTGTTTCTGCTGCAACAGTTACACTTTTGGTGCTCTTTTCCAAAGGGGAGATAAATTAGCACTTTTGGAAATATAAAACATAAAGAAATATATGTTTCTACAAAACTCATGCATTCCATTTATTAGCAAGCCATGCTAGGATGATGTAAAACTGTACAAAAAATTGTAAAACTGCTGCACAACTATCTTTGTTTTGTTATGCCCTGCTGCTGTCCATTTAGACCAAGTGGGAATGCATCCAAGTAGGTCAGAAGTCTTCTTTTAGTCTCTGTGAACACATCCCATATATTTTTTCTTGCTTTGTCTGACAACTTCAAGGTGCTCCTATAAAGTGATAGCTTGTTGATTTTTATATGGTTGTTTTCTTGCAGATTCCCAAATTTATGATAGTCCTAAAATTTTGGCTCCAATATGTACTTCAAAAAAGTTCAAAAGGTGGGAAAACCTTCAAAAACATTTGTGAAATTAATAGACATCATCATAACACATTTGGCTAATTGAAATGCATGTTTTAATTGCTACTTAATCAAGCAAAATCAGTCATAAAATGCTGAAAATAGTCAAAACATGGGTATAATATTCCTAACATGAAATCATGCAAATAATTAACAAATAATATATTTTAATCAACTATTTGGCAATTAAATTTGTCATGTTTGGTAATATGGTAGTTTTTTATATGTCAAAAATAGTGCAATAATGAGGTATTTTTGGGCCTCATCAACCACATTCAAGGTTACCTTTTTCAATTTTTTGAATTTAGCAATGGTGGGGTTGCTCTCGAGAGAAGCGGTATGAATGGCTTGAAAGCTCAGTAGGTTGGTGGAGTAAGGGAAAGGAGTAGTGGCTAGAGAGGCCTCTACGTTTGATTGTTTGGTGGGAGAACCTATGGGGGTAGAGGAAGATGCTTTTGGAGTCTAGTGAGTTGATGGTGGAGATGGTGGAGGCTGATGAGTTGATGGTGGCGATGGTGGAGGCTGATGAGTTGAGGTGGGAGATGCATTGCCATGACCTTCAGAATGGGAAGGGGAATTCTTTTAGGAGTGAGAAGAGGAAGAAGGAGTATCGAGATTTATAGGAGACATACCTAAAGCTTTTGGTGGATTGGTGTCTCTGGTTCCCTGTGACTTCTCTAGGTCCTCGGTATAAGCTTCTGCTATTTGCTTTAGACTCGAGTCATCGACACCAGTTGCTACTTTTTCTAGGATTTGTTCCATGCTAGGGGTTCCTTTTGTTGTGGGAGGCTCTTCAGTCATCCCGACCACTTGTTCATTTGTCTCCTGATGCTCAAAAGTTTTCTCGGAGCTCTCCCATGTTCCTTCTTGGTCCCCTGTTTCTTGATGCTCCCTTGATTCTTCATGTTCCTTTGATTCTTCATGCTCCTTTGATTCTTCATGATCCTCTAATTCTTCATGCTCCTCTAATTATTTAGAGGGTGTTTCTTCTCATTTTATTTTCTTTTGGTCTCCTCCCTTTGACACTTCTACTTTTCACTTTCTTGATTCTGCTCTCTATCTCCTATGATCGAGTTGAGCATCATCATCGATCTTTGTATCTGATCTGGAAGGGGGAATGAAACTTTGAGTTTTTCTTCTAGGGACTTCTATTTGCTCAGTGGTGACCTCTTTTCCTTTGTCCTTTTTAGTATCTATTTTACCTTCAATTGGTTTTATGGGGATGCCATTGATGCCTAGAGGGACTTTATCTACAAAAGTTTCAGACCATTCATCATGATTCTCATCGTATTTTTTTGAGAAGGCCTTGTCGATATTTGTCCCATACCTGGAGAATGTTTGTAGGTGGCATCTCATTTACCACCATGTTAATATCTTAGCATGGTCCCAATATTCCCCTTTTTTCTTCATCTTTTTGATTGTCTTGTTACTCAGCTTGTGGGTTGGGTTCACCTCAAGGCACCAATCTGCCAAGTGCAAATAGAAATCGTGCCATGGAGGTAGTGGCTGCATTTTTTCAATGTGTCATTCTAATGGTTGGTTCTCTTCATTGTTCCTACCCTATTTATCAATTTGCCTATCTGATGAATAAAATTTCTTGAATGGTGCTTTATTGAGGGTAGCTTGCCTTTGAGCGAATTTATCTGTAGGATCATATCTCCATTTTTGTGGTAACTCTATCAACTTAAGATTTCTCAAAGTTTGAGAAATTCGCTCGTGGTCTCCTTTTTTTGACACTGATACACCCTCAAACTAGAAGGGCATGAGGCAAGTACCTATCTTACCAACACCTGTACCAAATCTATTGTTGATGAATTCAGTTTACCTTACGTATTCCAGAGTGAATAATCACTTAGTAACATAATAAGGCAACAAAAAGGGCTTCTCCATGAAGCCATAGAGTCTGATGACCACTCCCTACATCAAAATAAACCAGTCCCCCTCTTCTGCATGGAGGTGCTGCAAAGTATCTCGCATCTATTGGGGAATTCTTGGCATGATGCCATACATGAGTTTCAATGCGGGGCCCAAGAATTCCATATTGAAGTGATAGTATGAACCCGCATTTGAAAGGAGCGATGTCCACTCACATACAGGCAGGAGGTCTCCCTTTTGGTCTTTTTGTGTGGTAGGGATAAAACCCAAATTTTTTACCTGAAAGAAGAAGAAAATCCATACCAGGTAAGAAGAGAACCTGAAGGTATCTAGGATATCTTTCTGTAGCTTGAAGAGCCTTGCATGCAGTTATTAGGCTAGGTATGCCAACCAATTGAAGAATATTGGCACTCTGCTTGGGTCTACATGCGCTACATCATAAAACTTGGGATTAGATATGCATTGTGCTATCACAACTTGCCATCCATAGACCTGTGTGTCTATTTCTAGCCCTGCCACCATGGCCAGCATGGAAAAGAGCTCCTTGTTCTTGAATTTGGCCAAGGGAATTAGGGATTTTGGCATGGCTCCCTCGAGAAGAGATTCTAACAAATGCTCTTGCAGGAATAGCTAGATGTTTAGGGTATTGGTGTAATACTTCATAAAATTAGTAGGATCAAATGGAATGGGGGTTACCATAGGCTTCCTGCCATAGGTGAAGGTGGCCCTAATTGAGTCGACATCGAGCGTGAATATGACTCCATTCTTGGAGTTTCTCACTATTCTATTCTTAACATCATAGAATTCTACCATGGCCCTGATTAACTCGGGGTAGGGGTGGACCTGGGGGTAGATGTACCAATAGAGTAGAGAGTGGTAAGGGAACATGCTTGGGCTCGATGGGGAGATGTTTGTGGTGATCTTGGTTGCTATATCCTTCCAAATTTTCCTTAGGTCCTTCCATGTCAGCTTCATATCAGTGATGTGGCTATCGGGATCCATGAAACTACTTCCCTTTTTGGATGACCTTCATTTCCTCTTTGAAGTAGTAGTTGGAGGTGTGGCCATCATGGTTGTATTCTATGATTTGGTAGTAAAACTAGTTTTTCGTACTTAGTAGAGTGTTGTAGAGATTTCTGAGAGAATAGGGAGCATAGTGAGCAGAAGGGAAACAATGTAGAAGATGAAAGGGTGATGAAAAAATATTTGTGATATAATCGATTGTGCATGCATGTGCCAAGGTGACATGCAATAACTATGGTTGGTGGCACACACCCCAATACTATTTTTGAACATTTTTAGGTGCCTTGATTTGTGTGCCTCTTCAAGAAGCCAACTACCATGCATTACCATTTTTCTTTGGGCCAATGATATTGCTTCGCTACTATCCTAGGCCAATAAATTGGTGTCACCTCTACTCTAGACCAATCAATGGGTATGACGGTACCTTAAAAAGTGGGACTTTTTATAATGTCGAGAAAACTACTTTTCTTACCAAAAGTTCTCGACTACTTTGAGGTGGCCTTTGGGCACCGAAATGTCATGCCATCATGACATTTTTCCTTGGAGTGGCCATCGGCTACCAAAAAGTCATGAAATCATGACAATTTACATTGAAGGGGCCTTTAGGCACCAAAATGTCATGCCATCATGACATTTTTCCTTGAGTGGCCATCGATTGCCAAAAAGTTCCAAAATCATGACAATTTACATTGAACGGGCCTTTGACCAAAAAGTTATGAAATCATGACAATTTACATTGAAGGGGCCTTTGGGCACCAAAATGTTATGCCATCATGACATTTTTCCTTGGAGTGGCCATCGACTACCAAAAGTCATGAAATCATGACAATTTACATTGAAGGGGCCTTTGGGCATCGAAATGTCATGCCATCATGA
This sequence comes from Wollemia nobilis, assembly GCA_028583015.1. NCBI lineage: Eukaryota > Viridiplantae > Streptophyta > Pinopsida > Araucariales > Araucariaceae > Wollemia > Wollemia nobilis. The sequence continues at coordinate 2,956,916 of JAQPPZ010005697.1, forward strand.
CATTTTTCCTTGGAGTGGCCATCGGCTACCAAAAATTCATGAAATCATGATAATTTACATTGAAGGGGCCTTTGGGTGCCAAAATTCATGCCATCATGACATTTTTTGAAGACTGAAAGAAAACAAATATTTACATAAAATACATACAAGGTAGAGGGAAACCTTTTACTTGTAGTACAACTTCAGGTGGAAGTCATTGACTGGGATAGGTTGGACCTGACCCTATTCATTTCTCAAGTAGGAAGGATTTTTTGTTTTTTTTCTCTATTACCTCGAAAGGACCTTCCTAGAATGCATCGAATTTGTCATGATTTCTGGGTTTTGACTTCTTTTCATTCCATCTTAGGACCAAGTCTCCTACCTTGAAATTTCTTAGAGTGGCCTTTTTATCGAACCATTTTTTTGTGGCAACCACATGTTTTTGATAGTGGTCATAGGCTTGCTCCTTTTGTTCCTCTAACTGCAGGAGTTGGATCAACCTATTCTCCATTGGTTCTGCTTCCTCTGTACTAGTATGATTGAGTAATTTTAGAGCTGGGATCTCTATGTGTATTGGAAGAACTACTTCTTTTCCATAGACCAGAGAGTAGGGAGATGTGTTTATAGACTTCTTGATGGTTATTCTATCAACCCATAGTGCTTGATTTATCAGAGAGTGCCAACTTCTCTTATTGTCCTGTAGGGTTCGCTTCAAGATCCTGAGCAAGTTTTTGTTTGTAGATTCGGCTAATCCATTTCCCTATGGATAATAGTTTGAGGATGTTTTCAAGTAAATCCCATATTTACATGTAAATTCAATCATCTTGGCACCTACGAAGGATGAGCCATTTTCTATGACCAATGCATCTGGGATACCAAATCTCATGATTAAACTTTCCACAAATTCCATCACAACCTCTTGGTCCACTTTTTTAGTGGGTATTGCTTCTGCCCACTTAGTGAAGTAGTCGATAGCCATCAGGATGTACTTATGTCCAATGGATGAGTTGGGCTCTATTATTCCAATAAAGTCCAATCCCCATTGTTGAAAAGGTTCTTCAACTTGAATGGATTTTAGGGGCATCGAAGCATTCCTATTTCTCCCAACATATCTTTGGCATTCCTCATAGTTTCTTGTTATTATGAAGGTGTCTGTGAAGATAGTTGGCCAGTAGCATCCAGTTCTGATGATATTTAAGGTAGTGGTCCTTCTAGAGTAGTGTCCTCCAAATGAGCCACCATGGAATTCCTCCAAGATCTTTTATTTTTTATTCTTATTTATGCATCGAAGCAACACTCCATCCAAATTATTTTTGTACAACCCCTCAGGTAGTAGAGTGTATTTCAAAGCCTAGATCTTGTACCTTCTTCTTTGTGAAGCATTCAAGCTTGTTGGGCATTTTCCAGTTTGGAAGTACCTAATTAATTCATCTACCCAATCAAGTTGCTTTGAAGGTTGATCATCATCTGAGGCTACTTCTTGAGTTTGGCAAGCTACGTATTCTGATGAAGCTTGCTTGGTGAGCTCTTGACATAGTGCTCTACCTCTTACCAACTTGGTTGGGTGTATCTCTACATTGTATTCTTGTATCTTCATCACCCAACCTACTCTTTTATCACCGAGTTCCCCTTGTATGATAAAGTTTCTGATGTCGGGGTGAACTACATATACTATAGTCCTACTCTGTGAGAGGAAATACCTAAATTTTTTAGAGACTTCATTATTGCGTAGATCTATTTTTCAATGAAGTTATACTTCTCTTCATGTTCTTGCATAGTTTGACTCAGAAAATCTATGGGCCTTTCTTCATTGTCAACCCCTTTCTGTGTGAGCACTACGATGTAGCTTTCTTGTTCACCTACAACGTATAGGATGAAACCCCTGGAGTAGTCTAGATTTACCAAGATGGGGGCTTGAGCTATTTGTTCCTTGATCTACTAGAAGGCCTATTTCCTTGCATCTATCCACTTGAACTCAACATCTTTCTTCAACAACTCGGTCATGGGTTTGATAATTTGTGTAAAATCAGCTATGAATTTGTGCACAAAGTTGATTTGGCCAAAGAATGACTGCAAGCATTTTTTGTTAGGGGGGAGGGGGAGTTCTAATAGTGCTTTCACCCTATTAGGGTCTATAGCTAGACCAGACTTAGAAACAACATGGCCGAGTAAAATTCCTTCCTCCACAGTGAAGATAGATTTCTTGGGATTTATGGAGATGCCAAATTCTCTATATTTTTTGAACACACTCCTGAGGTGTCCTATGTGATCCTCCTTTTGGTGAGAGAACATTGTCATATCATCTAGATATATCACTATTATTTTATTGATGAGTTCTCCGAACGCTACATCCATAGCTCTTTGAAAAGTTGCTCCAACATTGGATAACCCGAAGGGCATTCTCTGGTAAGCAAATGTTCCCCACTTGGTTGTGAATGCGGTCTTGAATTGATCTTCATCCTTGACCCATACTTGATTGTATCCCAAGAAGTCATCTAGGAGTGAGAACCTTTCTACTCCTACTACTATGTGTAGGATCTGGTCGATCTATGGGAGAGGGTAATGGTCTTTCAACGAAGCTTTATTCAAGTTGTGAAAGTCGATGCACAACCAGATATCTCCATTCTTCTTTCTAACCGAGACTAGGTTAGCGACCCAAGTCGAATGCTTGATTGGGTAAATAATTTTAGCTTCAAGTAATTTTAGCAGCTCTTGCTTCATCAAAGCTTCGATTTTAGGATTTACCGATCATTGCTTTTATCAAAATGGCTTTGCACCTTCCTCAAGTTTGATCGTATGTTGGATCATTTCTTTGGAGTAGACCTTCAGGTCACCATAAGTCCAGGCAATGATGTCTAGAAACTCTTTGCATAATTCCTTGATCTCATCTAGTTCTACTTCCGTAGTGTTCACTCCTACTTTGATGGCTTTATCAGGTCCCATTTGAGCTTCTTTGTATCTATGCTTGTCAACTTTCATTTTGTGGCCAGTTGACCTATCATTGTTATCAAATAGGCTTTCCAGGGTGACCAACCCTTTTGGGATGTGATTGTTCTTTAACTGGATCATACTTGCATCCTCCTCATCTTCGGTTGTCCTATTGCTAGAGCAGTTCATCTCGTGGATGAGGAAGTCCACTATCTATTTGTCATTCTCAAAAACTTTCCAGAAGGTATCTCTATCTAGCATAGAAGGCCTGTAGATTAGCCTAACTATTTTTGACTTTTGGATGACATTGTTGATAGGGCAAAAATTTACCCCTACTGAAGCCAACAAGTCTGCATGAGTATTTTTCTCTCTTGGAATTACCTTGAGGTTCAAGGACTCAAAAGATTCTAGCAAGTCCCAAACTTTATTTCTGTAAGCCTTAAGGTAATGTTGCTTGCTTACACATTTCTCAGTTACCTGGTTCACTATCATTTTGGAGTCTCCGAAGATATGTAGCTACTTGATACCCATATTTTTAGCTTTCTTGAGGCCTAAGTAGAGTGCTTCATACTCTATTGCATTATTAGTACAACTCCAGGTTAACCTGTAAGAGAATACTTTCTCTTCACCTATTGGGGAGATTAGAACAATACCTGCTCTAGCTCCATTTTTACATCTAGCACCATCGAAGAAAAGCTTCCACAATTGATCAGTGGGTTGGTTAACTAGAGGGGGAGAAATGGGATCACTTTTCTTAGGTTTTAGAATTGTGTAGCTCCCAATGTCAGTCTCGATCATGGCATTGAAGTCTTGGAGAGAGAACTAGTCTTCCTCCTGTAATACATTTAGAGCTTCTTCCATCAAGTTCAGGTCCTCTAGTTCCTCTGTCATCATGTTCATAGTGGTGGATTGTTTGCCTTCCTCTTCAAGTCTTTCGATATGAAAAGTTGAAGGCTTCTCATTAAATATTTTCACCCTTTTTCCCTTGAATGGAATTTCTAGATGTGAGAAATCTAATGATAAATATCCTCCTATCTTGGTGGTGAACTCCCTGGAGAGGCACATGCCGAAATAAGGCTCTAAATCTACTACCACTACTTCTTGTATAACTGTGAGTTGAGGTAGTCTATGGAGAACTATTGGAATATCTTTAATTACTCCTACTATTTTCATAGGGGTTCCATCTAATTGCAAGACACCAGGGTTGCTCCTTGTATATTCCATTCCCATGATGTCACATACTGCTTTGGGCATCATAGTGGTTGTAGCTCTAGAGTCTATCATACAGTTGTGAACTACCCATCCTTCCATCTGGAGAGACAGATAAAAAGGAGGAGGTCTATTTTTTCTTGAAGTGGATGTTAGACTAGCTTGTGCTGAATCCATTTGAGTTGGGGTCTTATTCTTATTCTTCATAGACCTCAAGGATTCTTGCAATAAGTCAATCTATCCTAGAAGCTGCAAAGCTTCATACATAGTTGCCTTGGAGGGGGTTTTCTTCATTTCCTCGACTATGTTAAATGGAAGGGGTTCAACACTTTTCTCCTTCACTATTGCATCATACTTATTTATGTACCCCTGAGTAGTATCAATCCTTTGATGCTTAGTCAATGAGGGGTATCTCAGTTTATCCCTAGCTTGTTCCTGTGTTTCTACTTCTTTCTACTGAGGTGCTTCCTTACGAGTTTCTGCATCTCTCTAGCTTGAACTCGGGGGAGATTTTTCATAAGAGGTCATTTTCTCAATAGGGTTCCTTATAGGCGAAGGCACCTTCAAGGGGTTGAGCTCTTGGGGATCAACTTGTAAGGGTTTCTTTCCTGATCTGGTAAGGATAGCTACTTGTTCAATAGAAGGCATCATGAAATTTTGATTCTCTTCTCGAATCATATTTACCTGGCCTTTGAGGGTTCTCTTAACCTTTTTGATAGCTATCTTCTGAACATGGTGTTGATGAATCATGCAAGAAGTTTTTCCATGGGGGTCATTACACGTGGAGCACCAAAATTTTGACTCTATCAAAATGTTACTAGGTTCACCTTCTTCATTGGCATAAATCATGTTAGATTTTTCATAGCTTCTACCACTAGTGGAGGCTTGATATTTTGTCACTTGTGGGAACCTTCTTGGTTGGAAATTCCTTTCTACTTCTCTTCTTTCCATTGACGTAAATTTATTTGCCAGAGTTTTGAAAGATGCTTGCAGATCCTGAAGAACTACAAGTTGAAGATCTGGGGTTGATGGAACTATTGCTATAGGGAGTGCAAGAATAACAGGAAGCATTGGAGGGGTAGGGGGTGCCTGTATGACTAGAATATTAGGTTCTCTCATCCATTTTGGGAGACTAGTGTTAAAATTTAAAGCAAGAGTTGGGAAAGCAGTACTAGATGCTTGAGGCAGCTCTAGGAAAATTGGCATTATCATTTTTGTTGGGAACCTTCTAATAGCGATCAAATATCTCTCTAATTTTTGTGCTTCTTAGTAAATCTTAGGGAAGGTAAACACTTGGGATTGTCTGGTGGCCATGCTTATATCTGAGTTGAAAGCTCTGAGATAGTAATACATTGACTGCTCATTAGTGGGTCACAGCCCATCAGGTACTCTCTACCATGTTCGACTGAACCTGATGTTGAAGTCGATGATCTCCTCTTATGGGTGTTTTTGGATAACAATAAACTGATTCAATAGGGAGAATGGGTCTACGTGCTCATTGAATTCTTCTACTAGTTTACCAACAAGTTGGGCCTAAGTAGATATAGTTTGGTTGTCAAGGGCTCTATACCAATAGATCATTTTACCTTTTAAGTAAATGACTAGAAATATTATCATAACATATTCTTCAGTAATATTATGTATTGGAGCTAGTGTGGCTACATCTTGATAATGTTCATAAGTCATCTTTCCAATACCGTCATACTAAGGTAGAGCTTTCAAGGCCACTACTAGAATCGGATGTTGAGCTACTAGATTCAAAGGGCCTGTGTGATTCCATAAGGGGTAAGGTAGAATCGACTGATTTGCGGCCATTGTGATTATAGTTCTACCGGATCTTACAGGTATGTGGGTAGCTGGAGTTAAGGTTCCACTAGCGATAATACTAGGGAAGGCTACTAGGGAAAGATTTATGTATCATATATTAGCAGTATATGAAGAGGATGTTCTAGAAACTAAAACAGGATTAGCTCAGAGGCTACCAAGGTGTAGTTCGAAGAACTCTATGGGTTCTTCTAAATTTCTTGCTTTAGATCTGGTTATCATAAAATATGGTATATAACCAGAAATTGGGTAAAGGCTTTCATAGGGTTCCTTTCTAGTGTGGAGTCACCAAGTGATTTATAAGAAACTAATAGGGCAAAGGTATTCACCAAAACTTTGATCTATATACTACGTGGGATTTGGGTCCCATCGGGCATGCCAAAAACTATTGGAGCAAAATCTACCTTTGGTTACGTTTGTGCCCAAGACTTTGCCAACATTGAAAGACCAGGTTAACACAGAGTTTACTTGGTTCAATCTCCAGAGGAGGTTGGTTCCTTGCTTCTTTTAGGAAAAGGGAGAGAGAAGGAAATGCATAAAGAGAGGGAAATATAGCTATTGCTAGAGTTGATTAAAGGGTGTAGATTAGATAACAGCAAAGCAACTTATTACAACCTTTTACAGAGAAGCATAAAACTGAACCACCAAAATAGAGAAACTAAACTTTTGGTAGAAATCTATTTAAGTGCAAGCTTATCTGTAAAGTTAATTTTAGATCTAGCAGAACTTTATTGCAAGAATTTAGAGTAAGAATTGATGTAGGTTATCAATCAATTTATACATAAAATACATAAACTATTTAAACAAAATTTTTTTTTATGTACATAGCCTTGTAAACACCTAAGAGTCGATCATTTGTTTGGGTCGCTCATTCTATATATAAGAGTTTTACATAACAAAAAAACTGAAAGTTGTTACAACAGTATGCCCGTAGGCTCATTCTAGTAAAGAAGCGGTTAAGAGAGCATGGAGTCTTCAACTAGAAGTGGTTGAGATCTTCTTGTTACGACGATCTTCCTTAACCTCTTTAGAGACATCATGGTCCACTTGGCCTTCAAAATGTCATACCATCATGAATTTCCACCTTAGTTCTCCCTTGACCTTCAAAATGTCCCATCAGACTTATCCTTCAAAATTCGCCATCATGACTTTCCACCTTAGTTCTACCCTCAACCTTCAAAATATCATACCATCATGACTTTCCACCTTAGTTCTACCCTCGACCTTCAAAATGTTGTGCCATCATGACTTTCCACCTTAGTTCTACCCTCGACCTTCAAAATGTCATGCCATCATGACTTTCCACCTTAGTTCTACCCTCGACCTTCAAAATGTTGCACCATCATGACTTTCCACCTTAGTTCTATCCTCGACCTTCAAAATGTCATGCCATCATGACTTTTCACCTTAGTTCTGCCTTCGACCTTCAAAATATCATGCCATCATGAATTTCTACCTTAGTTCTACCCTTGACCTTCAAAATGTCATGCCATCATGACTTTCCACCTTAGTTTTGCCCTTGACCTTCAAAATGTCGTGCCATCATGACTTTTCGCCTTAGTTCTACCCTCGGCCTTCAAAATGTCATGCCATCGTGACTTTCCACCTTAGTTCTTACCTTGACCTTCAAAATGTCATGCCATCATGACTTTCCGCCTTAGTTCTACCTTCGACCTTCAAAATGTCATGCCATCATGACTTTTCACCTTAGCTCTACCCTTGGCCTTCAAAATGTCATGCCATCACAACTTTCAGCCTTAGTTCTACCCTTGGACTTCAAAATGTCATGCCATCATGACTTTCCACCTTAGTTCTACCCTTGGCCTTCAAAATGTCATGCCATCATGACTTTTCACCTTAGTTTTACCCTCAACCTTCAAAATGTCGTGCCATCATGACTTTCCACCTTAGTTCTACCCTTGACCTTCAAAATGTCGTGCCATCGCAACTTTTCTCTACACTTAGCAAAATCTTGAGAAGATTACTCCTTATTTCCCTAGATGTGGTCATTTTGACCAATAGGGCCCAATTTGAGGGTCCAAGAGCACTTAATACAACTTGGTTTACCTTAGGTTGATTTTGGCCATATTTTACATTTTTATTGGGCCACTCCTTTTTTTAGAGTTTAATTTCTCCTTCCTAGACCTTGATGTCCTTGATTACCTTTACCTGGGCCAAGACTTCCTTGAAAGTCCTATACTACTAAAGTTGTAATTGTAGTGACCCCTGGGAGTGGCACACCGTCCACTACTCTATTTGCAAATATTATTTGATTTATTTATACTTAATCATGCATTAAATGAAATATGAGAAAAGTAGATACAACCAAAATATGAAGAAATGAATAAATGATGCTCTTTATTGCTTTTTCTAAAGTTCGGTTACATATAGATCCCTCTAAGGGATACCCTTCATTTGATACAGATTTTACAAAGTAGGGTAGCAGATGTATAATATCCCCATGCAAGGGGTGGTGCACTCTCGCAAGCTTCTCGGTGATGCACACGAAACTGTATGAGGGCTTACAAATGCCTCCTTCTCTAGGTCTAGCTCCTAGAGGGATCCTTTTGCTTTCGTATGTTGATAACCTATCTAGTGAACCTGTAGTCCTACAAGCATGAAAACAACAACAAACACTCAGTTGTCCAAGATTGCCTCCTCGGATGAGGTTGTTAGCAATAACCCTAATGATAAACAGAAATATGCTCAATGACAATAGAAACTAATGCTATGAATGCAAGTAAATGCAATAAACCAGATCTATGCTAATGGCATAAAAACATGTAATAAGATAAATAAAAGAAACTAATGCTAAGAACCCTAGACTAGGCCTACGGGCCACTATCCAAGATAGTGGCCACTAAGATGAAAACTTGTCTCTATTGCTCCAAGGCTATGGATCTAGGATTATTTATGAAGTTGAAATGATTGTCGTTTATGCCCGATGTGTTGAATATCCTATAGATGATAACCTCTCAATCGGCCAACACTTCATTGCTCCTAAAAGGTGCTCCAATTTGCTCTCCGATCCGATAGGGCTTCGCTACAAGAAAAGCTCTCCAAGTCTCAAAAAGCTCTCCTCCAAAAGTCTCCATTGTCTCCTTGGTGCTCTTAGGTTTGCACCTTATATTGTTTTGAGGCCCTAGGTCAATGTCTAAAACCCTAGGACTGAATTTTGCATGCACACTAGATGTTAGCATGAGAATTTTTGTCTTTTTCTATGTTTGAAGGCCAGTTAAACTGATGTCTAAATCCGGACTTGAGTCTCTCATGTAGACTGGCTATGAGGAGGAATGCAAAGTTATCCCCGCTCGGCCTTATTGCATGCAAACTACCACTTCCACCCGAGATTAGGCTATTTTGATGACAAGTTGCATTTTAGGGCTTAGCCACTATCATCTATAGCGGCTAGGGCTTGGCCGCTCTGAGCTTCAGTGACCAAGATCCAACCACTCTGGTTCATAGCGACCAGGCTTGGATGGGCTAAGACTACCCCAAATGAGTGGTGAAAACCACTTTTGGCACTTGGAAGGCTCCAAGGTTTAGTCACATGGTCTATGAATGTGCCCATATGAGTAGTTCTCCTAAACATGACATGTTTTAGGTGTCTACAAATGCCCCTTTTTGTGATGCACTATGTGGGAAAAACACAACACGGAGCAAAAATGTAGACTGCTATGTTTGTAGGGTGTATGATGATCATTGGTATGATCAATTTTGGATGGCCCAACCATGCAAGATGGCGTGCATCCCTAAATCATTGCTTCAACATGATTGAAGGCTTAATTTGGCAAGAAGCTTGCACATATTCACTTGCACTCATTCCTCAAATGCAATCGAGTAGCTTATATCACTACAATGAGATCCGACTGGAGGAGAGCTACAAATTAAAAATGTAATATTTTGCTTATGAACCCAACAAATAGGGGAAATTCTATGATAGTTGTCTTGCAATGATTCATAGGATGAATGCGATCTTGATATGATTGAGTGATCTTTTGGTTGACTTTGATTATGATTATTTGAATGAAATAACTACCCCCTCACACAATGAATTGATGAGGGAAGGGAAATGAATGAAGTGACCAGTCACTTGACCAATATGACTAATTTGGCTCCTTTCTAGTGCTTGTCTCTTTTAATGGGTGATCCCCCATCCAAGTGTGACTTCACTATTTTTGATGATCATTCATCCCTATCCCAGGGAGTGGTCCGACCATAAATAGCCTTCTTAGGGAGTTAGGATGACTGATTCTATTTAGGATTGTGTTGAATCACTTGGCTTAGTACTTAATTGTAATGCCATAAAGGAATTAAGATGATTTTATCACACCCATGGAGCAGTTCGACCATCTTGGTCTTCTTCGAGATTGAGGGGGCACATCATAATTCCAAAATGATTAATTTACCCCAAGTAGCCCTATGGTAACTCACTCATCTCACTGAATTGCATGGAGTGCAAATCGCTGCAACCATCGAGTTGATAGAGTAAGTAACTGGATACGAGGCTTACTTGAGATTTTGTTTTTATGTGATTTTTTTTGTTATTTTGATCATTATGATGATTATGAATCATCAAAATGTGCTTATTTGATTTTTTTGTTATTCCTCCTGGAAGGAGTTTTTTTGCATTTGCCTATGTTGTTGGTCACTATCAGATCTAGCGACCCCCAAATGCTTGTTCATGGCTACTCTCGACCTCAACGACCAAGAAGTGTGGGCCGCTATCGATAGGAGTGGCCGAAGCATAACTTGGGAAGTATAAAAAGCAGCCTAGGGTTTTGACTTTTCATTCTTCCTAGCTGGCAAATTGCTTTTTTGAGATCTGAAGAGAAAGTGACATCTTGTGACTTGGAGTGCTTATCGACGAGGACCATGGCTATGCAAGGTGAGGCATCTACGAGTGGAGGAGCCGGAGCTTCTCGGGTACTCTTCGAAACCCTAACCTTGCTCATTTTTTAGTAAAAATGAACCACACTAAGTAATCGATGAACGAACCTCATTAAACTTGTTGGCAACAAACCAAACCTGTAGATAGGCTTAGTTTAGGATTTGTTTTGGTGGGCTTACCCCATTTTTGTTGTTTTTGCAATTTTTTTGATGTTTTTGGCCTAGGGCATACGCGTTTGTCACATCACCCGTCGATCGCTGCCGCATAGAGCGGCCATTTCGGCCCACGGCTTGGCCGCTATCGATGGCAGCGACCGGTTCAAAACCCAACGATCAAAATTTTGACCATTGGGGCTTGGCCACTGCTAGCCTCAATGGCCGATTTTTGGTCGTTGTAGGTGAAAGCGACCAGTAAACCTTAGGCAATTTTTATATTTTTTTATATTTTGAGATGATTAATTGATTTTTTTGAATTTTTGAGTTGCTTTTATGAAATTTGTTGCATGATTAGGTGCATTTATTCCTCTTTCACTTAGACTTAGGATAGTCTATCATTATTTGCACTGTTTTTCATGTTTTATTGTGATTTATGCCTTAGATGCACTATAGTTATACCTTGATTTTTTCCTTAGATTCTTTCTGGGCTCGGGACCCGAAGCTCTTAAATGACCTCCTACCATGTATGGATGATGCAGATTGGGCATGGTTTAATGCCCGTGGATTACAGTATGTGACCAGGATACCTCAGATTATGTCAGATCAGGCCTACCTCATGGTCCTAGCTCACCGATGGGATCCCAGGACTAATACCTTCCACCTTCCTACCGGTGAGATGACTATCACACCGGAGGATGTATACAAGATTTTTTGGATTCCTTTTGATGGAGTGGCCATCATTTCTTTGGCCACTAATGAACGTGAGGTAGTCTTTGCTCAAGTGTTCGGGAGGCATGCTATTGTTGCCTTCAAGGACACCAAATCTGGTGGTATATCTATTATTCAATGGTATAGGGAGAGGGTCTTTTACTAGAGGCATGCAGTGTTGCTGATGGTCATCGACAACATCCTTCTTCCAGACTGCTCGAGTTTGAGGTTCCCTTGGAACCTCCTTGCGATGGTTCAGGATTTGGTGGATAGTGAGGACCCTATCATCTACACATGGGGAAGTGCTTTGCTAGCACAGTGCTATGATGAGTTGTATCGCATCTACCGATAAGGTCATGCCAACATTGCTTGCAGCTTGCTCCTGCAGATATGGGGATGGGAGCATATCCATGTAGATCATCCTAGAGGGCTTCCTATAGAGATCACATAGATTGATGATTCGATGCAATGCTATGCCACCAGATGGGCTCGAGAGCATGAGGAGCGCAAGAGCTACCCTCATGCGAGGGAACTCCCCCATTACATTACTTCTTTCACTGGGCTGTAGGCCCAAGATATCATATGGCACCCATATCATGATTGCCCAACCTAGGATGAGGTAGCCAGATTTACAGCTAGGATGCAACATGAGTGATGGATCATTGGCCACAAGGTCAGCATCAAAGAGTATTTCTTCTACTCTTGCATCCTTTGTTAGTATGAATTATAGTAGGATGTGCCACTTTCCCTAGTTCTGTATAGGTGCATCACAATAGAGAGAGACCTTCCTCTGCCACACATTATAGAGCTTACTGATGAGGAGGATGCCCCAAAAGTTGATGCAAGTGTTGATGGGGGAGTCATAGATGCGTTCACGTAGTGGTGGGGGACTCGATTATGGCATGGTGATGGCAGCCTGGGCCAAGATATCGATGGGAGAGATGTAGGTGCAGATCCAGCAGGGTGCAGAGTGCTTGCTAGGACTGAGGGATCGGGCTAGCCCAGGGATCAGGTGGTAGCAGAGGAGTAGGCAATCCTTGAGAAGGAGGAGGAGTTACCTCTTAAGGAGCAAGATTTCTCTCTTTAGACGTAGTTGCACCAGGTTGAGATTGAGCTCTAGTCGACCAAGATCTAGGTCCAGTAGCGTGACACTACTATAGCGTGGCTCTAAGCATAGCTAGCACAGGGACCTTCTGAGGGGGGTGCTACTAGGGTGTAGGTTATAGCTATTCCATATACATCATAGGGAATTCCATGGGTAGATCTAGGGGTAGAGACTAGGCATTTGCAGATCTTGTTGGATGAGTGTGATGCACATATTTTTGATGATGCAGCCTACATTGCCACTCTCTATATGCAGATCAAGAGGCTAGGAGCCACTCCTAGGGAGAGGATAGGTGCAGGTGGATCACAGGTTAGTAGGTGCTCTACCTCGGGGTAGTCCTTAATCAGTCCTAACCATATGATTCAAACCCGTACAGAGAGACCAGCAAGATCTGGTTCACATCAGTCTACCAGGGATCCAGCCATAGGGAGAGGTGATGCAGGGGGTGTGGGCCCCATTTGATTCATGATGTACTTTGACTTTTATTTTTGAGGTCAGCTGACCTACATGACTGTAGCCTATGGGCATTTTGTACATCTATGTATTTGACACACACATTTATATGATATCTTTGCATTATGATTCATTATGTGTATCCTTTATTGCTCATGTTTTTGTTTTATTTATGTGATGTGATGATGGCATTATGATGAGTTGATGTATGTGTTAGATGATAGGTGATATTTATGATGATGTGGATGTTTAGATGGATGCTTATGTAGATGTTTATATGATCTGATTATTGTGACATGATATGATGTATCATGAGTTGACTTAACGATAGATTTATGATTGTATGCATAGATGGATTATGATGTATGCATATATGGATGCTTATAGGGTTTTATGTGTTTTTATTATGGCTATATGATGTGGTGCATATGGATATTGCCTACATGAATTGATTATTTCTTTATGATGTAATGCATGTGGATGCAATGATGTGATCTTAGATGTAAATGGATGAGTTATGAACTATGTATTTATGGATGCAATATTATTTTTAAATGCATGTTTAATTTTTGCTTTAGTTGTATGCATTCGACTTGTGTTATGTTATGGTAAATACAATGTGTAATGCATTATCTATATGGTGTTTGATCTAATGTGAATGAACCTATATGCTTTAGTCACTTAAAACATAAGGAATGCATATGATATGAGTTTAACAATCTAATGGGCGACACCATAGAAAGTATATTAGTCATGAATGTAAATAATCACTCTTATCACAAGAATTAATTATTTAAGCATCCATATGTGAAATGTAATGGCGTGGAATGTATGTACTTTCTTGATAAGCTTCTGTAATTTAAAATATTCAAAATAGTCAGTGGCCATGTAAATATCATTTCTGACATCTATCCGGTATCTAGCCTACTTTGTTAATACCCCTTAATTCACAAAACCTTATAAAGAAAATTGATGATGTGATTGATGATATTATTTGTTGCTATGTAGGAAGTTTTGAGGTTTTTCTTGAGACTCAAACACTCTAGTTACCCTATCAACAACTGTGTATTGACCATACAAGACTTTTGAAAAGCAAGGCTTTCATCATGGACCTAGATATTCATTATCTCTGTGTGTGCAAATGAATATATTTAGATAGAACTCAAGCATTTCCTCCGATGTCAGGTGGGATTCTTTCATCCCATTTCTAAGATCGAGGATCCTCAAGTGTTCATCTGATCCTATGTTGGACTTAGTTGGACTATACCACTAGGAAGTATTGGGTTACCCAAAGCTAGCTCATCCACATGCAAACATTGGTCTACACAAATGCAAGATGCTATTGTGATAGACATATCATCATGCGTAAGGATACCACCATTGCCAAGTTGGTTGTACACCAACCTATAATGGGGATCACCTTCCTATTTGTACAATGCTGATAATTCCAGGGATTCAAGCTCCATTCCCTTATTTTCTTCATTTTATTTGGGATACTTGCTCATGCTTAGTGATGAAAATCACTGTTTATTTTTTATTTGATTTTTTTATTTTTCTCTTGAGCAAGGGATTTATGTAGTGATGATAATCACTTGTTTGTTTTGATTTTGAATTTTGCTTGATTCTAGGATTTTTTCTTGTTTTGGTAAAAGCAAGGGATTTATGTAGTGATGATAATCACTTGTTTGTTTTGATTTTGAATTTTGCTTGATTTTGGGATTTTTGCTTATTTTGGTAAAAGCAAGGGATTTAATTGGGTAGGGCGGAACTTGTCCTTTTGCTAATTCTCAGCACCTTTGAACCGGTCACACAGGGGGATAAGCAAGGAAGACCCTTTTCACTTAAGGTAACCTAGACCACTTGTGCAGTTTTCATCTTTCCCTTGTACCAACTAGAAGTCTAGAATTTTAATGTGTCAATTAGTGATGGGATCCTGAATATCCAAGGCATTATCATGACTAGACCTTACCCTCTACTAATCAATATGGATTTCCACAAAAGTTGATAAGACCACTAGATATGGTTGAATGACCAAAAAACCTTAGCCTATTCTGTATAGCAATAGGAAATGGTTGTGTTGAAAAACACAGTTACACACATGGATGAATGGATGAAGATGGACTTGAGTATTTGTGGTTGTGATACAAACTGTGGCATTGTTTGCAAGAGTGTGATCATAACATATGCAAATGCAATGGATATGAATGTTTAATGCAATGCAACTATGTGGATGCAGATGTAAGATGCAAATATTTTTGTATTTTTGATCTTTGCATTGTTTTTGTATTTTTGATTATTTTGCATTGTTTTTGTATTTTTTATTTTATTTTGACCAAAGGGCTTATTGTGCCTTTGGGGCTTTTAGGTTTTGACCAAGAAGAAAGAATATGCCCTTGGAGCATTTTTTGTTAAGGTGACCAAGCGGCGTGAAGATACCCTTGGAGTATTTTTTATTAAGGTGACCAAGCAATGTGAAGATACCCTTGGAGCATTTTTGATGGAATTTGACCAAGCGGCTTGGATACCCTTGGAGCATTTTTGATTAAGGTGACCAAGTGGCATGAAGATACCCTTGGAGCATTTTTTATGGAATTTGACCAAGTGGCTTGGATACCCTTGGAGCATTTTTTATTAAGGTGACCAAGCGACGTGAAGATGCCCTTGGAGCATTTTTGATGGAATTTGACCAAGCGGCTTGGATACCCTTGGAGAATTTTTTATTAAGGTGACCAAGCAGTGTGAAGATACCCTTGGAGCATTTTTTATTAACTTTGAATTTTTATGTTTTTAGGATTTGTTTGTATTTTTTATGCTTTATATTGTTTTTGTATTTTATGACATATTTGAATGTTTTTGTGTTTTATGTATAAAATACCTTCAAGTGAATGATATTGAGAGGCTCGGGCTCTTCAACACCATCCAATGATGTGAGGTGATATGCTCCAGGCCCAACCCTTTTCGAGATTATGTATGGACCTATCCAATTTTCTATAAATTTGTCTCGTAGGTGCGGCGACAGATTTGAGTTTTGTTGGTTTTCTTTGAGCACAAGATCCCCAACTTTGAATTCTCTTAAGTGGACTTTACTATTGTAAGCTCACGCAAGGTGATCCTAATAAACATGGAGATGCTCCAAGGCATTGACTCAACATTCATCAAGAAGCGTTAATTGATCAAGGAGGCCTTGTCACACGGTGTCATCATCTATGAAATCCTTTAATGTCGTGTGCAGGGTTGGAATTTCCAACTCTAGGGGCATGATGGCCTCAACGTCATATACAAGTAAAAACGGTGTTGCCCCAGTGGACATTCGCACACTAGTCCTATATACCCATAATGCAAGAGGAAATTGTAGATGCTAGTCCTTATGATTATCTTTCACCGTCTTCCTCAAGATGGAGACTATTATTTTGTTTGAGGCTTCTGCTTGCCCATTTGCTTGTGGATAATAGGGTGTTGAAAAATTGTGTTGAATATGGTATTTGTTCATCAAAGCATGCATATTTTTGTTCTTGAAATATGGCCCATTATCTGATATTATTTTTAAAGGGATCCCAAAATGACTTATGATATTATGGAGTATAAACTCCGCAATCCTTGGTCTAGTTGTCGATGTCAAGGGGATCGCTTCGACCCATTTGGTGAAGTACTCAATGGTCATTATGATGAATGTGTGTTGACCTAAGGATGGGGGTGAGATCTTCCCAACTAAGTCTAGTCCCCACTACGAGAAGGGCCATGCTGCCTGGATGGGTTGCAAGGCTTGGGATGGCAAGTGTGTGAGGTTTACATGATGCTGGAATTTAACGCATTTCTTGACATACTCACAATAGTATTTTTCCATAGTGGGCCAATAGTAGCCCATTCTCAAGATGCGCTTAATGATAGCCATGCCACTAAAATGACGCCACACGTACTGTCATGAGCCTATGAAATTGCCCAGGATGCTTCCTGTGGCTCAAGACAATGGAGGAGCATTCCATCATAACCTCATCTATAAAGGATCTCTCCCAATAAGATGTACCTTGTTGCCTTTTATTTAAATGTTCATATTTCAGCATGTGATAGGCCTTGCGGTACCATTCCAAGCTTTAGGAAGTCCCGTAACTGGGATAGCCAATCCTGATAAGCCACAACTTCTATAGATAAAATGACCTGTTCCTCCTATGATCCAGAACTTGTGAATACAGATTGAGAAACAACCCTGTGGTGAATGGTTGTACCACACTCCATAGGACCTTGAGAGATCAAAGACCCCCAAGGTGCCATTTGCAAGAAATCTCTAGCTCTGAAGGACCAATCCTGATTTGGTTCGATATTGATCATGTTGACTGATTCTCGATTATCAAAAGCCTCACACTATATCATTGAGTGTGAGAGAACTTTAACATGAATGGTTGTGAAATCCGTAGATGGATTATGAGGGATTAAATATCCCAAGGATGCCATGGTGTCTGTGAATCTATTTGACGTATGAGGGATTGCCTTGATGTCATACCATTCCAACCGGGCTAGGTAGGTGTCAACAAGTTCCTTGTATGATTTTAGGATTGGGCATCGACATTGGAACAAACCCTTGACTTGATTAACTATGAGAAAGGAGTCACCAAAGATATTCAATATTTTAATGCCCATTGCGATGGTTTTTTGAAGTCCTAAGATCAGGGTCTCATACTCGATGTTATTGTTTGTGCAAGGGAAGTCTAGTTTGAATGATAAGGGCAATGGAGTGCCTTGTGGTGTGATAAAGACAATCCCTGCTCTGCCCCCTTGCTTGCACTTTGAACCATCGAAGAACAATGCCATGTCTCTTTCTTTCTTAGGTTCTTTGGGTTTGGGTGGATCTGATAATGTGAAGACTACATCATCAAGAAATTCTATGGTGAGAGGCTTGCTATCTTGTAGAGGTGCCTCTACTAATTGATCAACTATGACTTATCCCTTGATGGAATTTTGGCTTATGAATTCTAGGTCAAATTTCATCAATAGCATGATCCACTTTGTAGTACGTGTATTATGATAGGTCTTGTTCATCATGTACTACAAAGGATTCTATTTGGATATAACATAGGTAGTATGGCTCAACATGTAGTGTCACAAATTTTTGGTCGCAAAGACCACTACCAAACACAACTTTTCTACATATGCATACCCTAGCTCATAACTCACCAAGGTGCGACTGATGTAATATATGGCTTGCTCTTTGTCTTGTGCATTATTTTGGGTCAACATGGTGCCAAAGCAAAATCAGTAGCCAATATGTATAGTAAAAATGGCATGTCTGGCCTTGGTGGAGCCAACACTAGTGGTGTTGCCAGATACTTCTTGATCTCTACAAAGGCTTGTTGACACTCTTCATCCCAATGAAAAGGGACCCCCTTGCATAGAAACTGGTTCATGGGATGATATTTGTCTGATAATTGAGCAATGAATCATTTGATGGATGCTACCTTGCCTTGTAGGCTTCTTAACTCCCTAATGTTGGTAGGGATGACCATTTCCAATATAGCCTTTACCTTTGTAGGATCGACTTCAATGCCTCTCTTAGAAATGATGAACCCCAAGAGCTTACCATAAGTTACGCCAAACACACACTTCTTAGGATTCAATCTGACGTTGTGCTCAATGAGGCGATCAAAGACTTTTCTAAGGATTTCAACGTGCTCTTGCCACAATAAAGACTTGGCCAGTAAGTCATCAATGTAGTCCTCTAAGATTTTATTCATATAGTCATGAAAGATGTATGTCATGACCCACTAATATGTGGCACCATAATTTTTTAGGCCAAATGGCATCACCTTGTAATAGAATGTGCTCCATAGAGTAATGAAAGTGGTCTTATGTTGGTCTTCGAGTTTGATCTGGATTTGATTGTATCCATAAAACCCATCCATTAGGGAGAGCATCTCATGGCCTGCAGTGGCATCAACAAGAGCATCTATGTTTGGCAATGGGAATGAATCCTTTGGAGTTTTCCTATTCAAGTCTCTAAAATCTATGAAAATTTGGACTCTTCCATAAGGTTTTCCCATGGGCACCATGTTCGAGACCCATTCAAGATAATCGATAGGAACGATAAAAATCACATCCAAAAGTTTTTGCAACTTGTTATTCACCATCAAAGTGATGGTTGGATGCATTTTCCTTAGCTTTTTATTGATTGCTTCTTCATGGGATCCAATGAAAGGTTGTGAAAACTAACTTTGGATCAAGCCTTGGCATGTCTTTGTAGGTCCAAGCAAAAAGGTTTGGCCTCTCCTTAAAGAGAGGGATCATGATGACTTGTTCCTTTGGAGATAGAATTTATCCAAACTTGAATTTATTTGGTTGAGTAGGATCATTGTTGATGTCCACCTTGAAAGTCACTTCTACAGCTATATGTGACCCATCCTCTAGCTGGTGAGGCGTGGGTATTAAATGAATGTCATTGATAGGATTTATAGGTGTTGAGTGGTATTTTCACCTAATTATGAAAGGACACTCTTCCTTAGGATTTGGGTTCCAAATCCCCTCTTACAAAGAAATTAAATAAACAACTTCTCCAGGGTCTCCATTGTATTAGCATTTGCATATGTGTATTAGTAATCTCAAATAAATATATTCAATTTAAATGCTTGGAACACCTTAGTGATTGCAAGTAACTGTAAACAAGGGGCAATGTTGGTTTATTTCACCATGAAACTTTAGTGATTGTTCATTGTTTTTTGGATTTTGAAATTTTTTAAATGTTTATTTTAATGCTTGAAAATTTAAAATAAGTTAAAATTTTTGAAAAAATAAAATGCAGAAAAATGAAAATGAAATGCAAAAAACTGAAAATAAAATGCATTCAGTATGATGCTATCCTATTTCGACAAAATCGAAGATGTGAGGTCTCCATGCATGCAACCTAACCTATTGGACTTGCAAAACAAGCACAATCCCCATAGACTAAGTGCTAGTTCCTAGGGTTTAAAATAAATTTCAGGTTCAAGCATTCACATGAAGCAACCAAGAAAACTTGCATTAACTCCATCTACAAACTCGAAATCTAAAAAAGAGAAAAGAAATAGACATTAAATCCATAGCATGCAAAGAGAATCTCCTTCTTTCTTGCCCATAAGATGCAAATTTCTGAAAACTCCTGCATTAAAAATGTGTCATTTTACCATAGCAAAATTTCTGGTTTTCCCAAACCAGTCCATGGAAGAAAAATGACTCAAACAGGTCCAGAATGGTCCTCTTGCCTTCAAATCTGCAACTCTGCTCGCACCAGTTTCCAACCCCTCAAAACATCCTTGCCTGGCGTATTTAAAATTTTTAGGAAGCTTTTCGTTTCATCTTCCAATGGTTGTTCGTTTCACCTTCCCTTGTGCTTGCATGTGTTTTGGTTTCCAAAAAGGCTTTTCATTTCTATTTTGTGGCCCTTCATTTCATTTTCTCCACATGGGCTTGCGTCTGTTTCCTTCCGTGTGTAACGTTTTGTCTTATTCATTGGATTTTGTCCTTATGTCCACGTCACTATGCAGTTTTCAGTTTCACTATCCTGTCTGCCCCTTTTGAGTCGTGAAAATGCAACATGTCGCGATATCGCAACACTTTTGCCTCCTTGCTCTCTTTTGTTGCTTTTAGCTATGAGAATGTAACATGTCGCGATATCGCGACACTTTTGCCTCCTTGCTCTCTTTTGTTGCTTTTAGTCGCGAAAATGCAACATGTCGCGATATCGCGACACCTTTTCTTTCTTGTCTTTTGGCTGCAAAAATGCAACATGTCATGATATCGCAACACTTTTCTTTGGTCTTTAGCATATGGGCCACTTCGATCTTCTTGGAAAACATGCAAAAAGGTGGGTCCCCAATTTTGGGGTATGTTGTGGAGCAGCCACAACAAATGGCGACTCTGTTGGGAAATGCTCTTGAGCATTTCGGTGAGAACTCAACCTGAACACCTTCAAAACACAAACACAAGCGTCAGCAAATATGCCAAGAATGAAACTAGACGAGAAATACATGAAGCATTAAAATTATTAAGCATCAGCTCGGTGTGTGCAGTGTGCTTCATTCCCTATCGTTTGAAACTCGTTCAACTTTCCATAGTCAATTTCACTTATGATTCGTGCATATGAGAAATTATGAATGATTCTTGTAGGATTTAATGCATGGTGAAGATGCTAGAGATATAACAACCTACTTTGCAAAAGCTCAAACTTTCTAGTATCATGAACAAGCATATTAAAACTGTCAAACCCTCTTAGGATCAAATATGTGTATACTGAATTAATTTACTAGATCCCAAAGTTGGTTATGTGTCACCACCATCTTGAACCCATGTGCAAGTGTAAGTGAAATTAGAGCTTTAGGGAATCGGATTCCCAACCTAAGCGAGATGGGAATTTAACCCTATCCTTGCTACTCTGATCTGGAGTTCATTACCTCATCTTGAACAAAATGATTTAACCTGTTATGGATGAAATTGTCAGGCTAGCCTGTCTGTTTGAGCAATCAGTGGTCTTGCTTTTAGACAAGACATGTTGCCACACATGAGCATACTCCACTACCAGTCAGGCATCTATAGCCCCGGTGGAGATCAACCCCATAATCCAGGATTTGGCTTTACTTTTGATTTCTTGAACCTTAGGGATGACTACTCATCCTTACAAGGGACATGTAGTACAATCTTTCCAATCCAATATCAATGATGCAATAAAAGTAGAAAGAAAAATATTTGCTTTGGAACTTCAAGTTCTTGAGTGGGCAAGATAGAAGCTTTGGAGAATCGGATTCTCAACCTAAGCGAGATGAGAATTAGACCCTATCCTTACTACTCAATGAAGTTCAAATCAGAGCTTTAGGGAATCAGATTCTCAAACTAAGCGAGATGAGAATTAGACCCTATCCTTACTACTCTGATTTTAGGCTTTAAGCACTATGGGAGTGGTAAAAACCACAGTTTTAAGGATTATGTTGCATGATAGGACAAACACGAAATACTTCTTTCGCATCACCTTTTCTTCCAAGTATGGTTTTGACCATTTTACTCAAGATTCTCTTTAATATGTGTAGAACGTGCTTGGTTCAAGATAGTTCGGGCATCATTTCCCAACCTTAGGATCCTTTTAATATATGTTATGTAATAACCCTAAGAGGATTCGACACCTTTTCAATGATTGTATTTGAAATGTAGATGCAACTAAGATGAAATGTATATGCAATGTGAAATGTAACATGAGATATGGATGAATGCATTGCTCTTTTTGAAATGTGGATGGAGTATAACACCTACTTTACCATAATGTGTAAAACTGACAACTTCATGCATCACAAGTTCCAAACGATATTCTTTAATGTGTTTGCGATACTCGTGGAGCTTTCTGCAATACAATTCCGATGTTTCATATTCTCTTAGTCTTAGTCAACATTCATAAGGACATAAGTTGACATAAGGACATAAGTTGACATAAGTTGGAGCTCTTTTTTTTTTTTTTTTTTTTAAACAAACCAAAAGTGTCCAAAGGACCAACACACAAAACTTAAAACCAAACCCAAAATACAATCCCAAAAAAGAAACTTGAAAACACAAACCAAAACCAAAAACCAAAGACTATATACAAATGTACAATATGGTACAAGATGATGCACAGTTTGAACTGTCACTTCCCTGGATCCCAAACATGATTTGAGTTCTTTAAAAGACATATGACGTGATACGCATACCAAGTTTGGAAGGAATCAAACAAGAACAAGACTAGACCAAACAATGCAACCAACTTCAACTTTCCCCTCTCACCCCACCAATTAGATTTAGTTCCATTAGTATTATCATAGGTGATATTCAAATTACCAAATTGATTAGACAATGGTTGATTTTCAATTCTTTCTTGTCTATTCTTTAAGGTGCAAATTTCATAATTCCATTCATGATTTAGAACTAGGCTTTCTTTATTCAAAATGAAATTTTTGTAAGAAAGAACCTATTTCTAAAAATTTCAAAGCTAATTCATTTTCCATGTTCTTAGGCCAATTAAAATTGTGCAACAATTTACAAGCCTCTAGGATATTTACTAAATTGGGATCATTAGGAGTTTTTATCCTAGGTTCAAGAATTAATTGTTGATGAATTTGATTTAGCAATTTAAATGCATCAAGCTCCTTTTCATTCATTAAAGTATTTGTGTTCGCACATGCTGGATTACAGAAGGAACATGTTATTTTATCAATAGAATTTGTGGCTTATTAGGATTGGCTTTCCCAATTGCAAGATTTCTTGAAGCTAGGAATGCTACCGCAAGACCTGTCGCATGGTGAAATATGAACATTTAAACAAAAGGTAACTAGGTACATTTTGCTAGGATAATTCCTCTATAGACAAGGATATGATGGAGTACTACTCCATTGTCTTGAGCCCCAGGAAGCATCCTGGGCAATTTTGCAAGCTCACGATGATACGTGTGGCAGCCAATTCAGTAGCATGGCTATTGTTGAGCATATCTTAAGGATGGGTTATTATTGGCCTACTATGGAAAAGGACTATTGTGAGTATGTCAAGAAATACATTAAGTGCCAGCATCATGCAAATCTCACCCATTTAACATCACAAGCCTTGCAACCCATCCAGGCAGCATGGCCATTCTCACGGTGGGGACTAGACTTGGTGGAGAAGATCTCACCCCCATCCTTGGCCCGACACATGTTCATCATAATGGTCATTGAGTATTTTACTAAATGGGTCGAAGTGATCCCATTAACATCAACAACTAGACCAAGGATTATGGAGTTTATACTCCACAATATCATAAGTCATTTTGGGGTCCCTTCAAAGATAATATCGAATAATGGACCATCTTTCAAGAACAAAAATGTACGTGATTTAATGAACAAATACCATATTCAGCACATTTTTTCAACGTCTTATTATTCGCAAGCAAATGGGCAAGCAGAAGCCTTAAATAAAATAATTGTCTCCATTTTGAGGAATACAGTAAAATAAAATCATAAGGACTGGCACTTGCAATTACCTCTTGCACTATGGGCATATAGGACTAGTGTGCGGACACCCACTGGGGCAACACCATTTTAACTTGTATATGGCACTAAGGCCATCATGCCCTTAAAGTTGGAGATTCCAACCTTACGAGTAGCCATGAAGGACTTCATAAATGATGACACCGCACGACAAGGTCGCCTTTATTAGCTAGTGCTTCTTGATGAATGTCGATTCAATGCCTTGGAGCATCTCCACATTTATCAGAATCACCTTGCACAAGCTTACAACAATAGAGTCCACTTGAGGGAATTCAAATTTGGGTATCTTGTGCTCAAAGAAAACCAACAAATCTCAAATCTGCCACTGCACCTATGAGACAAATTTATGGCAAACTGGATAGGTCCCTACATGATTTCAGAAAGTGTTGGGCCTAGAGCATATCACCTTACATTTTTGGATGGTGTTGAAGATCCTGAACCTCTCAATATCATTCACATGAAGGCTTTTTATACATAAAATCAAAAAAACATTCAAATATGTCAAAAAAAACATTCAAATATGTCAAAAAAAAAATGTTCAAATATGTCAAAAATTGAAATACAAAAACAATTAAAAATGCTCCAAGGGTATATTCACACCGCTTGGTCACCTTCATCACAAAAATCTCCAAAGGCATATTAAAGCCCTTTGGTCAAAAGCAATAAAAAATGCTCCAAGGGTATCTTCACACCGCTTGGTCACCTTCATCACAAAAATATCCAAAGGCATCTTAAAGCCCTTTGGTCAAATCAAACAAAAAGCTCCAAAGGCATCTTAAAGCCCTTTGGTCAAATAACAAAATCAAAAACACAAAAACAATGCAAAAATAAAAAATATAAAAATATTTGCATTTCACACTTGCATTCACATAAGTTGCATTACATCCATTGCATTCACATATGTTATGATCACATTCTAGCAAAATATGCCATAGTTTGTATCACAACCCAAAAGCTCAAATCCACCTCCATCCATGCACTCATGTGTATAACTGTGTTTGTAAACACAACCATTTCATGTTGCTATACAAAATAGGCTAAGATTATCCTATTATTCAAACATGTCTAGTGGTCTTATCAAATTTTGTAGAAAGCCACCTTGATTAGTAGAAGGTAAGTTATAGTTGTGATAATGCCTTGGATATTTAGGATCCCGTCACTAATTGAAACACTAAAATCCTAGTTGGTACAAGGAAAAGATGAAAGCTACGAAGTAGTCTAGGTTACCTTAAGTGAAAAGGATCTTCCTTGCTTATCCCCCTGTGTGACCAGTTTAAAGGTGCTAAGAATTGGCAAAAGGACAAGATTCGCCCTATCCAAATCCCTTGCTTAAATCAAAATAAGCAAAAGCCCAAAACAAAGTACAAATTCAAAAAGCCAAGCATACATTCCAGATTTCAAAGCAATGATATGATACATAAATTAGATATTCCAAGAGTCTCCATGTAAAAAAAAGTCCATGGTTTTTATACTTTCTATGGTATCACCTACACAAAGTCATAAGGCCTCCAGATGCTCCTCTGACTGATTTGCAAACCATCTCTCCTTGATTCCAGATTTTTTTTGCTACTTTTTTTGATTGAATCTCATCAGTTTTTGTTTCTTGCAACATGATAATAGTTGGATTCACTTGATTTCTTATTGCACTGGCTTCCTTGTGTTTGGGCAGGCCATTGAGGCCTCTCACATTCCATGAGAGGAACTTCATTTAGATTGTTTGGGATTTCTTCCTCTCCCCCTCCCTTGAGGGGGTTTTCCTAATTTTTTGTCTTCAGAACCCAGAATAACCTGTTGAAACAATGTTCTCTATTTTCCATTGGCAATGTCATTATCAGTGTTAATTTTTTGATGCTCAGCATTTGATATTCTCCCTCTTCTTTTTTCAATGCCAAAATCTAAAGAAGACTTCACAATGCTCCTGGTTTGTTTAGGACTAAATTGGGGGGAGGTAATTTGTTGCAGAACCAGACTGCCATATTCCTCAGTCTGAAGAGTTTCACATATCTCCACCCCTACATCCAAATCTTCTCCTTTTTTCCTGTATTCCCCTGGTCTGCGGGATGGCCCCTCAGTAGGATTCACCTGGATCCTAGTGATGATGTTAAGGAGATGAGATTTTTTATTTTCCAATGCCTCAAATTTCTTCCTAAGTTCTTTAGCATTAGGTTTTGGCTTTGGTATGCCCACTGGGCTTGAAGTATTTTTAGCATTGGGGTTTAAGGATCCCAACTTGGATGGGGATTCTAGAGATCGGGCATTAGGGTTTGTCTTTGTGATGCCCATAGGGCTTATAGTAGTTTTAGCATTAGGGTTTGAGAATCCTGACTTGGATGGGGATTCTAAAGAGTCAGAAAGGTTAGCCTAAAGGTTCTGGGCTTCCATGTCTTTTGATAATCCTCCTACTCCCATATTATATAGAATTGAAAATTTATTTGAAACTAGAGGATTGGAACTTACCTGAGTATTTTGGTTGCCAACAACCTGTTGTTTTCCTTTGTCTTGTTGGGATCCTGCACCCTCTCTTTTCTTTTTTTGGTAGACATAGTTTGCCTGATTGAAATCACCATTACTAGGGAATCTCCTCAAATTTCCTCTGTCTAGCATTCCCTACTTCTGCTTTTCTTTATTCATTGCCAGGTTAGGGCACTGATTGCATAGATGTCCTTGATTTTTGCATTATGCATAGAATTTTGGTCCATTCTCGTATTCTACTGGCTATTTTTGATAGTATTATCCATACTCTAGCTCCAGAAACCTTGGCAATTCATTATCCAAATTAGCATTTATGCAGATTCATGCATGAGTCATCCTTATCCTAGCCAAGGTTGCATGGTCAATGGAGATCAGGTCCCCTATAGTTTTGGCTATGCCCTACAACCAATATTCATTGAAAAACTGGGTAGGTAGACTCGAGAGATGAACCCAAATAGGGGCAATATTAATATTTTTCTTTTCAAGGTTGAAATATTCACCCCATCGTCTGATAAAAAGGCTCATTTTGCCCAAAAACCAAGGACCTCCTGTTAAAATGAGGTTAGCATCCTCCATATTGTTAAAACGGATAATGAAGAACCCTCGAGTTAGAGCTACCAACTCCAATTTGCCTATCAATCACCATTTACCCGTCGCCCAAGCCCTGATAGTTTCCATGTCCGGCCTACCTCCCAAAAACTTGCCTACTAGGGAAATTCTTCCATTGAAATAAAATGGCTCATGGAACTTGTCGGGGCAAAAATTTTATTATTTACTGGAACTAGGGGCGGAAGAGAGAGAACCTCCTTTCTTTTTCCTCTAAGAGTCTCAGCAAAAGACAACCACTTCTTGGGCCCCGCATTGTCCTTCGTATCTTTTTTATCGGGGTCTTTCTGGGGAGGGTTGGTCCCTCACGTGATGCCCGCCTCCAAATCTTCCCTAGCCTGACTGCCTTCCTCTGGATCCTCACTTGATCCATGCTCGAGGTTCCCACCCGCCCCTTCCATACCTACTCTACCTCTGCCACCTTGGATGAGATTCCTGCCCAGAAAATTCAAACCCTCACTCTCGTCGCACCTGCTAAACCTCAACTCACTCATTCCTGATGATGCAATAACCTTCCTATGTAAACTAGTAATCGGTAATAAACTAAATATAATATTAGAGTCATTTCTTGATTTAAATGGTGAATCACAAGATGGAGATTAATAATTTTATATAAGGCTTCTTTAATGTACCTTCTTTTGTACTCTTTTTCCAAATCTGAATTTCTGGTTTTATGGTAGATTTTTCTTGCAATATATGGGTTTTGAGGTTGTCTTTTATGATTAGACACCTTCCCATTTTTACTTTGACACTTTGATAACAAATCCAATATTAGATAACTGTAGATAGAAGTTATTTTTTTTTGCTTGATAATAAGGGGTTGTACTCGGGTCCCCCACCCTTGACAAATTACATCTCTTTTCTTTAGAGCTTGAGATTTTACAAATAGATACACTTCTCATCTCAATTGAGATGCTATAGCTAGAAACCTACATCATTTTACATAAAATGTTTGAATTCTTGATTTTTATTTTTTGGATCTTTTCAAATCTCTGTATGAATACAATTACTCCAAAATTTAGCATCTTTCTTGACATTTTCCTATAGCAACCTTCACAATGCCAAAACTTCACCTCTACTATCTATGCCTTGCATCTTAGTAGAGTAATATTTCCAAAACATCGCACTATCATAGTCCGCTTTACCAAATCTGGATTGCTAGTTTCCTTCCTAAAACACAAGTGCAACCACAAAAATTATAATAAATAGTCTAAATGAAAACACATTATTGTTACAAAATAAAATAGATATTACCAATGGAAAACATTAAAGTAAATCTTAATCATTAATAGATTTAGGCAATCAATATTTTTTGTCAACTTCAACTAAAATTTCTACTTCCTCTAACCATGGAAAGGAGAATTTAACTTCACGATCCTCAATCAAAACCCCTCTATTGGCTAGCTTATTTGCACATTTGTTTCCTTCCCTTAATATATGTGTAAACATGATTTCTTCAAACTCTTTAGCAAGATCTTGAATTTCCACAATTATCTCTTGTATGTTCCATGGAGCCTTTGCTTTCCTCAAAATTGCATTTATTACTATGAGAGAATCACCTTCCATCCATACTCTATTCCATTTCATTTTTTACATATTTTTAACCCTTCTAAAGCTGCCCAAGCTTTAGCTTCATTATTTGTCTTAAATCCACTATTAAAAGCATAATGAGACAAAATCTCTCCTCTATTATTTCTAATTATTCCTCCTCCTCCTGCTGGTCCTGGATTTCCTTTAGATGCTCCATCAAAATTCAATTTAACCCACTCCACATCTGGTGGTTTCCACTTTATATTCTTTACCTTATTTTTGCTTCTCTTGTACCCAACATCATAATTCCATTTAATGACTTGACTCCATCTATCAAGACTCTCTGCTTCCAAATTAGGGATTGGGTGAGTTGATAGGGTTGGTTTAGACTCCTCTATGGCTAAACATATCTTCTTTTTCATTACCTCTAAACT
This sequence comes from Wollemia nobilis, assembly GCA_028583015.1. Lineage (NCBI taxonomy): Eukaryota > Viridiplantae > Streptophyta > Pinopsida > Araucariales > Araucariaceae > Wollemia > Wollemia nobilis. The sequence goes on from JAQPPZ010005697.1 coordinate 2,986,213, forward strand.
GCTTTCCTTTCCTTTAAATATTCTTTTATTCCTTTCTAGCCATATAGTCCAAAGTATTGTATCTTTTGATATATCCCATATTGTCTGTAAAGCCTCACTTTTATAAGTTCTCTACCATTGCTTTAACCAATATTCAATTATGCTATTCATCACCATGCATTTACCAAACATATTAAGAATCCATTGCCATAGATTCCAGACTATTAAGCAATGTCCCAAGAGATGGTCAATACTCTCCTCCTCCTTATTACAGAAAACACATTGAGAGGGGCCATGAAAACCCCTTTTCATAAGGTTATCCCAGGATAAAATTCTTCTATGACCTACTAGCCAAACAAACATTTTAACTTTAGGAATGCTTGGGCTATCCCAAATATCTCTCCATATTCTAGTGACATTATTATTATGTTGGTGTTGAACATTATATCCACTTCTTGTTGTGTATTCTCCTAAGCTATTCAACTCCCAAATCAATTTATCCTTGGCACCCCTCAAAATAATCACAGTTGTTATCTTTCTACTCAATTGCCTCCTAGCATCAATGTCTTGTATACTTGTAAAAAAAATCTTCTTTCCATTTGTATCTTCCTTCTCGATCCTTGTACAAAATTTTTGAAACCCTATCACCGTATTTATCTTGAAGCAATCTCATCCAAGGTTTCAAAACTGGATCTAAATTGAGTGGTTTTTTATCACACCAAGTATCCATCCAAATAGAAATTTTTTCTCCAGTTCCCACCACCCATCTTAAACCTTTAATCATAAGATCAATAGATTTTTTTAAACCATTCCAAAGAGCAAAACCATTTGGAAGAGAGAATGCAGTAAATATTAAACTTGGATCATTGGGATCAACATACTTAGAATAATTCTTGCCCATTGTCTTTGACTCTCTTTGTACAATCTCCAGATAAATTTTCCCCTAAGAGCTAAGTTTGCATCTGTAAGAGCTCTTAAACCAAGACCTCCCCTAGTTTTTTTTGGTAAGTTAAAATTTCATTAAAAGGGGTTTTGAAAGGGCCCCAAAACCTTATTACAACAGGTCACCAGACCAAAAACAAGGCCATAGGAAAGGCCAAAGGAAAGGCCAAAGGATAGGCCTAAGGATAGGACTAAGAATAATCCAAAGGATAGCCTAAAGGAAAAGCACGTGAAAAACGTGCCCGAAGCAGGAAAAAAGCAACTCTCGCCCATGCAGACAAATTTTAAAAATCTCGTACATCATAAAAATTGAAAATCCCACCCAACAAGAATTTGAAAAATCTCGCCAAAGAAAAAATAATACAAATTTGAAAAAGCCCACGTAGGGGAGAAACCAAAAATAAAAAATCGGTATTCCACCAACAAAACACCAGAAACCAAAATTGCCAAACACAAAACCACCCTGAACAGTAGGATGGAGCAGAGGAACCACTAAGGAGGAACATCCCACCCAGGGAGGGCCGAAATACATGCAGGGATGTAAGAAAACAAACCATAATAGCATCCCGTATAGGCTTGTAAAATGGATCAACAATATGAGGATCTCCATAGGCCACAAAATCCTCTTGCAATAAGGTAGAGCTATGCAGATACCAGAGGAAGCAGAGGAAGTAGTAGAGGCAGAATTGAAAGCTGCATGCAAGGAGCAGGAAGGTCCTAGGGAACTCAAATAGAAGGAGCCACATGGTTAACAAGTTGCAGGTGTTAAGTCCAAAATAAAAAAATGCAACAAGAAACCCTAGACAACCTCCAACACCGCCAACGAATAGCTTCAAGGATCCATAAAAGGAAGACCAATAGGATCTTAGTAGCAAGCAAAGCAGAGGCCCCTCAAAGCCATGAAAAAATACTGAGAGCCCACCAAGAAGACCACATCCAGGAACCCAAAGAGTAGATCCACAGAAAAGAAGCATGTGGTCCCCCCAGACCAAAAATAAGCTATGAAAAATTGCTCAAGAAGCAACTCTCCCAAAGCCACGATGCACCACACCTAGAGAACCTTTGAAACTCAACTCCAAGTAGAAACTTGCAAAAAACCTGGGACAGATCTGAGAGCACCAGGGAAAAAAATCCTTGAAGCAACACAGAAATCCCATGAAAAGTCCTAGGGACGTCTCGAAATAGAGGCACACAAATTAACCCCTTAAAAAGGTATGGAAAGGGGTAAACAAAAGGAAAAGTAACCTCCCACTCCAAGGAGATTGTCTACAATACCAACCACCCAAGGAGGAAGGGCCAGGGAAGTCCTAGGGAATTGGGATGGAACCAGGGAAGGGGGAAGTAGGGAAGTAGAACATGACTTCTCAGGGAAGTCCCTTGCAATCCCCTCTAGCTCTTAGACCTCCCCTAGTTTTATCATCACACAACTTGCTCCATTTCACCAAGGGAAATTTTCTTTTATCCTAGACCATAAAAAGGATCGCATAATAAAGATTAAACATTTTTCAACTAATTTTGGCATAGAATACAATGACATAATATGTTGGAATGGCTTGTAAGACTGACTTAATTAGATGCACTCTTCTTGTTAATGATAACCATCTACCTTTCCAAGCTGGAAGTTTATTTTGAACTTTACTAATAACTGGATTCCATAAATCTATCCTCATTCTCCCCTCAAATAAAGGCATCCCTAGATAAGTTGTTGGTAAATTTGCCTCCTCCATTTGAAGCAACCTACAAATTCTTGCTTTGATATTAGCAAGAGTGTTAAGGAAGTAAATTTTGGATTTAGTCCTATTAATTTTTTGCCTTGAAGCTCTTTCATACTCTTTTAAAATGTTATTCAAAGCTCTGGCCTCATTTATCCTTGCCCTTCCAAAAAGGGTTGTATCATCTACAAATTGTTGATGGGTGATGTTATCGATGTTATTACTAACCTTAAGTCCACTTATAAGCCCATATTTGTAAGCCTTATTTAAGTTCCTACTCAAAACATCTGCCATAATAATGAACAAATAAGGAGATAGAGGATCTCCTTTTCTAAGGCCTCTCTTGGATTTAAAAGATTCTGTCACTAACCCATTGACCAACACTGAATAAGAAACTGTAGAGACACAAGCTTTAATCCATCTAACCCATTTCTTCCCAAAACCAAACTTATCTAAAACTGCAAAAAGAAAATCCCATTTAACCCTATCATAGGCTTTACTCATATCAAGTTTTAAGATCATAGCTTTCTCTTTTCTTGAAGTCGTTGAATGTATAACTTCATGAGCTACTATGATCCCATCCAAAATTTGTCTCCCTTTCACAAATCCTCCTTGCTCTTCTGAAATGATTTTGTCTAACAATGGCCTTAATCTATTTGCCATCACTTTGGAAATAATCTTATAAGCCATATTACATAGGCTTATGGGTCTAAAAGAATCAAACAATTCAACATCCTTCTTTTTTGGAATTAGGGTAAGATAAGTTGCATTTATTTTATAAGGAATGTATTGTTTTACCCTAGATTGTTCCACTACCACCAATAAATAATCCTTCACTATATCCCAATTATGTTGGTAAAAATCTATAGAGAGCCCATATGGACATGGGGATTTATCCTTATTAAAAGAGAAAAGAGCTAAATGAACTTCTTCTAGAGTAATAGGCTCCATCAATTTCCTATTGTCTTCATTTGTTATAACTGAAGGAACATCTTGAAGAAGTTTATCATTAAGAACTTTGGTCTCCTCTGAACCTAGAATATTTTGATAAAACGACTTTACCTCTTTTCTAATTTCACTCTGATCTTCAATCCAAACCCCTTCTATTGATTTAATTCTACTAATTCTAGAAGATGATCTCTGTACTATAGCCATCCTATGAAAAAACTTTGTATTTTTATCTCCTTATTTTAACCAAGTTTGTCTTGATTTTAATCTCTATAATTTCTCTTCCTTACTCAAAATATTATGATAATCACTAAGCAACTCCCTTTCCTCTGAGCTTGTATTATTTTCATCACCTTTTTGGAATTTTGAAAGTTTATCTTTTAGTTCTTCTTTCTTCTCAAAAATATTTCCAAAGGTGTTCTTGTTCCAATATTTTAATCTAGATGTCATAGCTTTAATTTGGTTTGGAAGAGCATACAACCCACCATTACCTAAAGAATTCCATGTTTGAGCTATCATATCAACAAATTGAGGATGGTCTTCCCACATCTGCTCATATTTAAAATATGATATTTTTTTGAATTCACTTACCACCATTTTAACTCTTATTGGCTAGTGATCTGAACCAATCCTTGTTAAGGTATTAATTTTAGCACAAGTTCCTTCATCTAGCCAATGATCTGAGAGAATGCATCTATCTAATTTTTCTGCTATTAGGTTCTGGCCTCTCCTGTTGTTGGTCCAAGTATAGTTGTCTTCTTCAAACTCAACTTCCCATAGATTGTTGTTTTGAATAAAAGCTGAGAAATATTTCATACTTTGGGTCAATTTCCTAATTCCCCCAAATTTTTCATTCAGCTTGGTTATGGCATTAAAATCTCCAATGATCATGAATCGAGTTTCTTGGTCTTTACTTCTCATAAAGGCTTCAATCCCACTCCAAAATTCTAATCTACCTGACTGAGTTGTAGGTCCATAGACATTGATAAGGATGAAATGAATATCTGCAAAGTAGCAAGTGACTAAAGAGGCTATCCAATGCCTAGTTTTATGAATGGTTACACAAGAGGTTCTAGAAGGATTCCAACAAGTTAGAATTCCCCTTGTTGCTCCTTCAAAATCCATAGCATCCCATTCACATCTTGCCCAAACTGCTTTCATAGTTTTTGAAACTTCTTCTTTTGTCATTTTAGTTTCCTAGATATAGAGAATATCAGGTTTATTACTTAAACATAGGTCCCTAATACACCTATGCTTTGAGGGGGCATTAGCACCCCTTATATTCCATGAGATGATAATCATGTCTCATTAGGGGCTTTTGGCCCCTCTTGCGTATTACCAATATCATTTTTTTGTTTGGTAAATAGAAGTTCAACCAACTTAGTTTGTGTTCCTTTCTCTATGTTAGCTCTTGCTTCCTTGGATCTTGCTTGATAATTTGAGGGTTTTCCTCTTTTTGCCTTGCCTATATCAGGAGTAGGTCTTATTATTCTATTCCTCAATATTCTTTCACAATTTTATTTTTCAACATATTTATCCTCTCCTAGCTCTATTATAGAAGCTTTTGACTTATCCTGCTCATTTTTTGGTATTTCCTTATTAATGGCAGAGGTGTTAACTTCTAAAACTGCATTTTCTTTACCAATTATTTTCTCCTGAATGGTGCATGGTACTTCAAGAGAGTCTTCAAAATCTGATGAGACACATTCCTTAGGTTCATCGAGAATTTTCTTCCTTAAATTAGGATCATATTGAATAGACGGTTCCTTGCTAATATGTTGAAATTGTTGTACTGTGTCCTCTAAGTTTTGATCTACTTTTTCTTCATAGGCTAAAGCCTCAAAAGAATTGGAATTTCTTCCAATATCCTTCCTTATTGGTCTCCACTATTTATTTTCTTTTATTTTTCTAGATCTATTTTTTGGAAGTTGAAAACCATCTTTATCCATAACCATTTGTAAATTTCTCTTACGATTTTCTACAAATGATTCTGTTGGGCTCTTCTTAGGGCATGATCTCTCAATATGCCCCACCTCATGACATATTCAATCTAAAAGATATGTTTTCATAATCTATAGTTTGGATCCACATCTTATCCCCATACTTAAGAATGATTGATTCTAGTAAAGCTTTACTTATATCAATCATGACCAATATTCAAGCATAAATAGCCAAAAATCCATCTTTTGTTGTATCTGAAATCTCAAGGAATTCTCCTAGAGTGTTTCCTATTGCCTTGAAGGTATCTATTTCCCAAAATTCAATGGGAAACCCAAACATCCTAACCCAAACTAGTACTAGGGATAGATTTACATTTTTAGGTGAAAAGCCTTCATACCAGCGGGTAAGGAAGAGTCTTGCTCTTCCCATAAACCAAGGACCCCCTTTTAGGATTCTTTATCTTTCTTCCCTAGAACAAAAAATGGCTAGGAAGAAACCTTTGGGAAGAAATTATAGAATCACTCCTGGAGACTTCCAACTCCTATCAATCCATTTTCTCAAGGCTGAAGCCCCTAGCCAATACCCATTAAATTTACCAAAAATTGCCCTATCTTGGAGCAATGAGGATATCTTTGAGGTGTGCTCACTAACCTCTACCACTAGGGATGATTCTAAGGATTTAACTATAAATTGATCCATGGAAAGGAAACTAAAACTCAAAATCTAATGAAATTTATCTTAAAGTCCTATAGCAAATATAATATTTGATAAAAACTTTATAAATTTTTCATGCACAATTTCTAAGATAAAGAAAGGAAAAAAGAACTTAGCTGAAAAATTCTTTGTCTAGATAGAATGTCTTGCCTCACTGAAGTCCTAGCCCTTCATTGCTCTTCCCATCATTTGAACCCTAGTTGGAAAATATTTGCAATTTCATTTTTTGTGACTTGAAAAATCATCACTGCCCTTGTTCCGAATGGTTGACTTCACAGGGTCATATCTCCCTCAATATTGCTCAGATTTTTGCATATGACCACTCATTTTAAAGCTATTCAAATTTTGCACAAGTTGGTCCAAGAATAAGCTAAATAGGATAACTCTTCGCGAAGATATGGCTCCTAAAAGATGAGATGTTTTTAGGGGAAAAACCCTAATCCTTCGCACTTTGCAATTTCCATAGAAGCTCTTTAATTGATGCAATTTTTTGCACTTTCTTTCCTTACATCTAACTTTGTAATGCTTTGTATTTGAGACTCACCAAGTTTCAATATTTGAAGCTTCTATTTTTGTTTTTGGTTAGTTGTGTTCTTCTCTAGATTTTGGAGGATTCTAACCCATTTTGGTGGCTTTACTTGGCTACTATGAGTTGCAGATTTTTGTGCTTTAATAGTGTCTTTAGACACTTGATATAGATCATATTTTGCTACAATCCATTTTTAATATAGCCGATGGCTATATTTGATTTATTTAAATTATTATTTATAGGTCCAAGGTTTTATTTTTTATCATCTATCTTTTCATACATTCACCTGCGCTTGCGCTATTGCATTACCCATTAGTGGCGGGGATCTTCCCTCCTTAAGAGGCACCGCTTATTAATTAATTTGCTCATTCATTATTTCTATTGTGTGTTCATGATTCAATATCAAAGTTTTTGTACAAAGTTATATTGAATTGGAATTAAAATTATATCGGAGACAGAAGGGACTTTAGTCCCTTCCAAGTGGTATCAGATATTAATATCTAAAAATATGGTAGGGTAGGCTCCTCTCCTCGTCTACACCAGTGCAGTCGTCAGGCGTAAGCTCAAGCATTTCAAGTTCGACGAGTTCCACAGTTGCAAGTAAATTTTTTTTAGAAGATACCGACGTAAACATCATGCCAGTGTGCTTAAGGACAAATGCACAACGGAGGCAGGCATTGATTTGTACATGGAGTAGATTAAATTTATATGCACCTATTCATCGGGAAGATAAGGCTTACCAGATGTTATAGAAAATATTCGATCGTCAACACATTAAATACGTAGGCAAGTTTCAAATTCGGGTCACGAATCGTTGTGAAGGAGTTTCGGTCAGTCAACATACAATGACGACATATAAAAACCAAACAAGCAAGTGGAATTGGTGAAGAATCATGCCTGGGCAAACACTCTCAAAATGCTAAACATATCTGACCAATCAAATCGTGCAAAAAATCACATTATTTCACATAACCTAAGGTACAATTGCGCATTATATTATTTTTTATTTTTTCTCCGAGACTATCCCATATTTGGCATGTTTTGAGCAAAACACTATTTATAACGTGGTGGTCACATTTAGTAAGGTGTGACTTAGGTCACACGGTCAACATTTCCTCACATGCGTGTTAGCCTTAGTTGTCATCATTTTTGTGTCCTTCTGTTGGCTCGGTTGTTCCTCGTATCATGCTCTAGTTGGTCTGTTGAGCTGTCATCTATGAGTCTTTCATGTCTAGTGTCCTTCGCTTTGTGTTGAGTGGTCTTGTCTTTCGTGTCATCTCAATTTTTGAGTCATGTGTCGAGCATCATTTCATCCTTCTTCGGTCGTTGGTCAGGGTTTCGTGTCTTCTGTGGTGTTTCCTTTGTGTTGTCACATTGTGGTCAGTCCTTCGTATGTCCTGTCATCCATAGTGTCTCTCGTATCTTGGTCATTCGTGTCGTGTCAATTTAGTAGTGTTGCTTTCGATGTCATATGGTGTCCTCATGTCGAATCATTGTAGTGTGTCTCGTACAGTGTCGTGTGGTGTTCTCGTGCATCGTATCACGTCGTCACATCGTGTTGGGTCTAGTAACTGTCGTGTCTTAGCCACTATCCAAACTTGCCAAAAGTTGTCAAATTAAAGTCATCAAGAAATTGCCAAAAGTTGTCAACTAAAATTGTCAAAAGTTGTCAAAATTAAAGTCATCAAGAAATTGCCAAAAGTTGTCAACTAAAATTGCTAAAATTTGTTGTCAAGGAGGCGAGCCCAAATTCAAATCTCAAATCCGCATCGCAGTTGGAGCGACAGTTGAAGCGAAATACAATTTTTTTGCCAAATTTTGTAGAAATCAAAGTTCAAAAGCTGCTAAGCAGGAGATTTTGGAAAGTGCATGAGAAAAACATGGACCAAAGGATCTGACGATCGTCTATCAAGCTCGAAGACTCCCAACAACAACACAAGAAGAGCTCGTCGAAGCCAAGGTACAAAAAATTCTCCTTCTCCTTTCAAAATTGGTAGTTATAATCCGAGTCATCCATTGGTCAGCCCAATGGCATCCAATACCTCTCCAAACTCCTCACAAGAAAACCTCACCCAAATAGAAAACAATCGTCCCATGGTCAATGATGATGTGTTAAGAGAATTGATAAACAATCTTCAGATTATGACTGCAAGCTTCAACGCATCTAGGAAACAACCCCAACCAAATCCTCCTAGTCCCAATCACTGGAGTACTGACGTCCACTATGATGACTATACACACCATAGAGGTCAAAATAGTCAGTCCCTAAATCATAATGGTCACCAAAGTAATGAGGATTGGGGTAACGAAGAAAATTTGGAGCAACAAAGAGGTTCTAACAGACCTTATCAAAATAACAACCAGCGATAGAGGAGTAACGAGGAACAAGATAGAAATAATGCTCACTCCCAACCAAGAGGTCCTACTGGAGTCAATTATCCACGCATTGACATGCCTACCTTTGAAGGCCAGGATCCACGTGGGTGGATTGCCAAAATGGAAGGCATCTTAGAATTCTACAAATTCTAGGAAGAGGACAAAGTCCCTTTTGCAACAACCAAATTTGGCACTGAAGCTTATCAATGGTTTACATGGTATAAACATGAGGATCCCCATCATGCCTTCTTTTGGCATAATTTTAGGAAAGCCTTTCTTCACAGATTCGACAAAGGTTCCACAGGTTCATACACAGTATGGTTGTTGTCACTTAAGCAAACAGGATCAGTAGGGGACTATATCTCAGAATTCACCAGTATGCTTCACTATGCACAAGACCTACAATCGGACGTGGTGGTAGCGACTTTTCGAAATGGATTAAAAGCACATATTAAAGTTGAAGTGGACCTACAAAATCCATCCAAGTTGGATGAGTGTATAAGGATTGTTGATTTGGCAGAGACAAAGGTGCACTTAGGCCCATCCACTCGACGTGATTCATATGGGCGACCTCAATTCCGCAACAACTCTTTTCGTAGAAATGATCAACCATCACGGTACTTCTACTACAAATGTCGCAATCATCATCTAAAATATCAAGCATGTACACCACGACAAAAATTTCAGATTGAATATGCAGACAAGGAAGAAGAAGAAATAGAGGAGTACGACGCACCTGAGGATCCCCCAGTTGAGGACCAAAATGAACACGAGGAAGTTGTAGTTGAGGAGGATACCATGACTATTTTAGTACATGCTCTTATGGGGTTATCCTCTCACCATACCATCAAGGTAGTAGGTTTCATTCGAAAACAAAGGGTGACAATATTAATTGATTCAGGAAGTACTCACAACTTCATTGATGCAAAACTTGCAAGGACATTGGGTTTGCATGTTTTCTCTTCTAGTCAAGATCGGTTTCAAGTCAGAACTGCAAGCAGGAAGATTTCTCAATGTCTAGGTAAGACATCTTTCGTTTCATTACAAATGGGTACGTATACTTGGCAAGGTCCTCTTTTTGTTATGGAATTAGGAAATTCAGAGGTTATTTTAGGCATTGCATGGATGGAACAATTGGAAACCACCGTGGGTTTTAATCACAAACATCGCTTTGTGGAATGGCAAGCCAATGGGAGGACCATTCGTCTTCAAGGACTACCCACACCTCCATCAAAAGTTGTAAGTTCACATAGCATGGAAAATATATTAAGAAAATATGGTGGGGGATTCATAGCCCGAATCAATTGCATAGAGAAATTAGAACAAGATATGCCAAAAATCAAAGAGGAAGATCTCCAAAACATTGTGGCTAACTATGAGGAGGTTTTTCAAGAACCAAAAGGACTACCACCCAAAAGATCTCATGACCATGCCATACATCTAGTGCCTGGAAGTCTTCCACCCAATGGTCATCCTTATCGATATCCCCAACCCCATAAAATAGAAATTGAGAAGATTGTCCAAGAGCTATTAGACCATGGTGTCATCCATCATAGTACTAGTCCTTACTCCTCACCAGTAGTCCTAGCTCGCCGAAAAGACAATTCTTGGCGTATGTGCCCTGATTTTCGTCCTCTCAACAAAATCATGATCAAAGATATATTTCCTATTCCTATCATTGATGATTTACTAGATGAGCTACATGGTGCCAAATTCTTTACCAAACTGGACTTACGTTCAGGGTTTCACCAAATCCAAGTTAGGGAAGAAGATATCCCCAAAATCGCCTTTCGAACTCATGAAGGTCATTATGAATTCTTGGTCATGCCCTTTGGTCTCACTAATGCTCCATCTACCTTCCAAAGCCTCATGAATCAGGTATTTCATCCATTTCTTCATAAATTTGTCCTCGTCTTCTTCGATGACATACTCATCTATAGTAAATCTTGGAAAGATCACTTATCACATGTGGGCAGAGTCTTCCATATCCTACACAAGGAAAAGTTGTTTGTCAAAAGATCCAAATGCTCCTTTGGTGTTCAAGAAGTTGAGTACCTCGGTCATATAGTATCTCAGGAAGGTGTTAAGGTGGATCCCAATAAGATTAAGGTAATACAAGATTGGCCTTTGCCTAAAACCATCAAGAAACTTCATGGTTTTTTGGGTCTCACTGGCTATTACCGCAAATTTATGCGTAACTATGGTAAAATTGCGGGTCCTCTCACGGCTCTCACCAAGAAGGATGCTTTTCAATGGTCAGAAGTAGCTACCAAAGCCTTCGAGGCTCTTAAGGAAGCAATGTGTACTACTCCAGTTTTGGCCACTCCAGATTTTAAAAAGCCATTTGTTATTGAATGTGATGCCTCAGGAACAGGTATTGGGGCAGTTTTAATGCAGGAGGGTCATCCATTGGCATTTGAAAGTAAACAAATTTTAGGGAAGAATTTGGGTAAATCTACCTACGAAAAAGAAATGTTGGCTATTCTACACGTAGTGGAAAAATGGAGGCACTACTTAATCAATAGCCGTTTTATTATTAAAACCGATCACAACAGTCTCAAGCATTTTCTAGAACAAAGGTTTTCTTACCCCAAACAAAATAAGTGGTTGACTAAATTGTTGGGATATGATTTTGTGATTGAATATAAGAAAGGCAAAGAAAATGTGGCAGTTGATGCATTATCTAGAAAGTACGAAGATGAAGTAGTCATTAATGCCATTTCAGGACCATGTTCACAATGGGTGTCTCAGTTGTAGGAAGAATGGTTGTCCAACAGTGAAACAACTCAAATAATTCAAGAATTATCTATGGGTTCCTCTAAGTACCCTCTTTTCACATATGATGACCAAATATTACGTAAGAAGAGTCGCATTTACATCCCACACAACTCACCAATCAAATCATAGATTCTAGAGGAGTCACATGCTTCTCCATCAACAGGACATTCAGGGTTTCTGAAAACCTACATACGAGTTAAACAATCCTTTTGTTGGAAAGGGTTAAAAGCAGAAGTCAAGCAGTGGGTATCCGAGTGTGAAGTGTGCCAATGCAATAAGGGTGAAACAGTCAAGTCACCAGGTTTGCTTCAACCGTTACCTATTCCAGATCGTCAGTGGGAACATATATCCATGGACTTTATTGAAGGGCTTCCTAAGTCAGAAGGTAAAACAATAATTTTTGTGGTAGTTGATCGCCTTTCCAAATATGCTCATTTCCAGGCCTTACAACATCCATTTTCAGCAAGTAAAGTGGCCAAGGTATTTATGGATTCAATTTTTAAATTGCACGGAATGCCCAAAAATATTGTAAGTGATAGAGATCCCATTTTTACTAGCAATTTTTGGAAGGAATTGTTTCGACTTAGTGGTACCAAATTAAACATGTCTTCCGCATACCATCCACAAACAGATGGTCAAATAGAGGTGGTTAACAAATGTTTGGGTACTTATCTGAGATGTTTTGTACAAGATAAACAATATCAATGGAGTCAATGGCTCTCGTTGGTAGAATGGTGTTACAATACTTCCTACCATTATTCCACTAAGATGTCTCCTTTTGAAGCATTGTATGGAACTAAGCCACCAACGGTCGTAGATTATGTACCAGGATCTTCCAAAGTGGCCCAAGTAGACGATTGGTTGCAACAATGACAAGCAATGCTCACTCTGCTAAAAGACAATTTGATACAAGCACAAAATCGTATGAAGCAGCAACATGACAAACATCATTTGGAAAGGGCATTCAATGTTGGTGACATGGTGTTTTTACGCCTTCAGCCTTACAAGCAGTTGTCTTTGAAGATCAAATCCAGTCAAAAGTTGGCACCACAATTTTATGGCCCTTACAGAATTGTGCATCACATTGGGGAAGTAGCATATCAACTGGAGTTACCTCAATCCTCTCGCATACACCCAGTGTTTCATGTCTCCTGTCTCAAAAAGGTAATTGGCCAAAAAGTACAATCTCAGTCAAAATTACCAGTGTTGGATGAAGAAGGGTGTATTTATCTCCAACCAGAAGCAGTTATACAGACCAGAGCCCACAAACTAAGATCTCGTCACATACAAGAGTTTCTCATCAAATGGTAGGACTTACCTGAAGAAGATGCAACCTGGGAATCTGAAAGTATTTTCTAGTCATTTCCAGCTTTGAGGACAAAGCTTTTCGAGGAGGGGAGTCATGCTACAATCCATTTTTAATATAGCCAACGACTATATTTGATTTATTTAAATTATTATTTATAGGTCCAAGGTTTTATTTTTTATCATCTATCTTTTCATACATTCACCTGCGCTTGCGCTATTGCATTGCCCATTAGTGGTGGGGATCTGCCCTCCTTAAGAGGCACCACTTATTAATTAATTTGCTCATTCATTATTTCTATTGTGTGTTCATAATTCAATCTCGAAGTTTCTATACAAATTTATATTGAATTGGAATTAAAATTATATCGGAGATAGAAGGGACTCTAGTCCCTTCTAGATTTGTGTGCCCTTAAAGAAACACAAAACTAATTTCTTTTGAGAGTAGTATAATAGTACAAATAAGTCTATTTGAATTTCTTTTTAATGCACTAACACTTTCACCTTATAACTCCAATCAACTTTCAAGATAATGCACTTAATCAAATTTACTGCAACTAATCAAGAATAATTTGAAATAAACCTTTGATAATTATTCTACAATTTAGTATTGTAGGACTTGGTATTCTTTTTTTTTTCAAAGTAGATGATAGGTAGTTGATAGAAGCAATTCTGAAATCTAATCAACTCTTAATTAATGTGCAAATGAACCTTAAAAAGAACCTTTTTTTCTTTGCACTTTTGAAGACTGTAATCTAATTTTCTTCTTGTAACTTTAATCTAAATTCAAGTGCTCTAAAGAATTTGATAAGTAATCTAATTAATGAATTTACTTGCACCAAAATTTGCTTACATTTTGAAATTTTTTGTAGCTCTTTTGCCGCTTTTGTAGAGGATGTAGATATTATTGTCTAGGAACACCAAGTTGTTGCTTTGAGTAGGATATTGTAGCTCTTTGTAGACTGTCCTAAACAACTCCTTCTTCACCAAATGATGGTCTCGAACATTCTTTCACGAGATTAGGATTTGGTCGCTTGTTCTCCTCCTTCTATTTTAGATTTAGAGAAGTCTTTGTCTCTAAAGCGATGCCTTCTTGCTGTGAGAAGTAATCTTCAAATCTCCAAGATTTGGTGAGCTTCTTTTGTCTTCAAGTCTTCTTGTCGAATTTTGAATTCAAGCAGGATATTCTTCTGGGATTTGGCACTCCTTGCAAAATTCTTCTTCATGGATTTGGCGCTCTTTACCTAATTCTCCTTCTTAGATTTGTCACTCCTTGCCAAATTCTTCTCTTGGGCTTGTTTTCGGATGGTGACAATTGTCCTAAGTCCTTCACTATCAAGAGCTTCTTCTTGGTAGTGGACTTCTCCAATAAGTTCTCCTAAGAACTCTTCTGATGATCTTCAGCAAGGCTCTACAAGCCTTTTTATAGATTCTTATTGAGACCTCTCCTAGGTATTTGATCTTGCAACTTTTGATGGTCTTCCTTGAGACATTCTCTTCAACCTTTTGCTCCTAGAAGTGTTGGTGGTGAGATCTTCTTCTGGATATCTGACTCTGATACTTTTGGTTTCGAGAAGGACTAGCCTAGTCCTTCTACTTCTTCTTTGAAGATGAGAAGTTATTCAATGAGATATTCTCCTGATCTCTTCATTTTTGCTTCAAGTATTGAGTTGATTCTGAAGAAGATACTCTTCCTAACTTTCTTGTAGGAAGTTTTCCAACTCACTAAATCTTCTTTCCCTACAACAAAAATATTAGTAACGAAATATTTAGTTTGCTTTTGAATCAAATATTCTCTTCGAAATTTTCTTTAGGATCAAGGCTTTTGTGGCCTTTTTCAGTAATAAGGCTTTTGTGGCCTTTTTCAGTACCAAGGCTACTATGGCCTTTTCCAGTATTAAGGTTTCTATGGTATTTTTAGTATCAAGGTTTCTGTGGCCTTTTCCAGTATCAAGGCTTTTGTGGTCATTTCAGTATCAAGTCTTCTATGGCCTTCTTAGTATCAAGACTTCTATGGTTGCTTCTTTAAGGCTTCTATGGCCTATTCTTCAAGGCTACTATGGCCTTTTTCTATCAAGGCTTCTATGGTCTTCTCTTCAACTGTGAAGTTCTTCAAACCAAAAATAGAGATATTCAATATCCTAACTTCACCATGATTATTCACTATAAGTCTTCTTTCGTAGTATTCTTCTCTTGCATAAGAAACTAATCTCTACACTATGAAGGCACGTCGATATTCAGGTAATAGTTAGCAAATTCCAGATCTCCGAAATGATCTTCACTATATGATTTGTCAATCTAGTAGATTGAATGCTAAGTCCTTCACGAGTTTTTCTTGTAACTCTGTGGAACAAACTCCAGTCATATATAATCTCAGTATTTCTAGAACTAAGATTTATTTCAGTCCTAACTTTGTGACTCTTTCTAATTCTATCACCTAGACTCTTTTGAGCATTTTTGACAGTGACTGGTCCAATGGCGCGTCAGGTTGATAAAAAACTTAGACTCAATAATAATGGTGGTTTTCCTATTGACCTACTATAACTAGATCTATTGTAGCTCTGATACCACCGTTAGCTTTTGATGTAATAAGCACTAGGCGATAACAATCACAAGATGCAAAATAATGTGAAAGAAAGTAAATCTGTTAGATTACTAAAATATGCTATAAATAGAAATCATACAAAAGTATACAATGTAGCTATGGAGAAAATGAAGAATCCATTAATAAAGCTACTGAACTACATTGCACCCATCATCACTGGATGGTGATGTACACAAAACTGTACTATACCCTAAGCTACATTATTTGACTATGTCCCCCGACTCTATATCTATATAACAATGAGGCCTTATTTATATAGATAAAATAGGTTACTTGGCCAACACTCTACCTAGCCGTGCAAGGGACAACTTGCACATATACAGCTTGCACAGTGACACTTATGTATTTATTACATTGCATGAAGTAACTAGATAACTTCACCCTAAAGCAATCTAATGTCCTAAGTATGTACCTTGAAAGATACATTTACATAACCCAAATGATGGAATAAACTATATTTCTAACAAGAAGGGGTTTGGATTTAAGATCAAAGTAAAATTAGAAAAGAGGTAAAGTTGTTTTATCAAATAATTATAGGTTCAGAGGAGACCAAAGTTCTTAATGATAAACTTCTTCAATATGTTCCTTTAGTTATAACAAATGAAGACAATAGGTTATTGATAGAGCCTATTACTCTAGAAAAAGTTCATTTAGCTATTTTCTCTTTTAATAAGGATAAATCCCCAGGTCCAGATGGGCTCTCTGCAGCTTTTTACCAACACGATTGGGATATAGTGAAGGATTGTTTATTACTAGTAGTGGAACAGTCTAGGGTAAAACAATACATTCCTTATAAAATAAATGCAACTTATCTTACCCTAATTCCAAAAAAGAAGGATGCTAAATTGTTTGATTCTTTTAGACCCATAAGCCTATGTAATATGGCATATAATATTATTTCCAAAGTGATGGTGAATAGATTAAGGCCATTGTTAGACAAAATCATTTCAGAAGAGCAAGGAGGATTTATGAAAGGGAGACAAATTTTTGATGGGATCATAGTAGCTCATGAAGTTATACATTCAACAACTTCAAGAAAAGAGAAAACTATGATCTTAAAACTTGATATGAGTAAAGCCTATGATAGGGTTAAATGGGATTTTCTTTTTGCAATTTTAGATAAGTTTGGTTTTGGGAAGAAATGGGTTAGATGGATTAAAGCTTGTGTCTCTACAGTTTCTTATTCAGTGTTGGTCAATGGGTTAGTGACAGAATATTTTAAAGCCAAGAGAGGCCTTAGACAAGGAGATCCTCTATCTCCTTATTTGTTCATTATTATGGCAGAAGTTTTGAGTAGGAACTTAAAGAAGGCTTACAAATATGGGCTTATAAGTGGACTTAAGGTTAGTAATAACATCGATAACATCACCCATCAATAGTTTGTAGATGATACAACCCTTTTTGGAAGGGCAAGGATAAATGAGGCCAAAGCTTTGAATAACTTTTTAAAAGAGTACGAAAGAGCTTCAGGGCAAAAAATTAATAGGACTAAATCCAAAATTTACTTCCTTAACACTCCTGCTAATATCAAAGCAAGAATTTGTAGGTTGCTTCAAATGGAGGAGGCAAATTTACCAACAACTTATCTAGGGATGCCTTTATTTGAGGGGAGAATGAGGATAGATTTATGGAATCCAGTTATTAGTAAAGTTCAAAATAAACTTCTAGCTTGGAAAGGTAGATGGTTATCATTAGCAGGAAGAGTGCAGTTAATTAAGTCAGTCTTACAAGCCATTCCAACATATTATATGTCATTGTATTCTATGCCAAAATTAGTTGAAAAAAGTTTAATCTTTATTATGCGATCCTTTTTATGGTCGGGTTTACATGATAAAAGGAAATTTCCTTTGGTGAAATGGAGCAAGTTGTGTGATGACAAAACTAGGGGAGGTCTTGGTTTAAGAGCTCTTACAGATGCAAACTTAGCTCTTAGGGGAAAAGTTATCTGGAGATTGTACAAAGAGAGTCAAAGACAATGGGCAAGAATTCTTCTAAGTATGTTGATCCCAATGACCCAAGTTTAATATTTACTGCATTCTCTCTTCCAAATGGTTCTGCTCTTTGGAATGGTTTAAAAAAATCTATTGATCTTATGATTAAAGGTTTAAGATGGGTGGTGGGAACTGGAGAAAAAAATTCTATTTGGATGGATACTTGGTGTGATAAAAAACCACTCAATTTAGATCCAGTTTTGAAACCTTGGATGAGATTGCTTCAAGACAAATACGGTGATAGGGTTTCAAACATTTTGTACAAGGATCGAGAAGGAAGATACAAATGGAAAGAAGATTTTTTTACAAGTATACAAGACATTGATGCTAGGAGGCAATTGAGTAGAAAGATAACAACTGTGATTATTTCGAGGGGTGCCAAGGATAAATTGATTTGGGAGTTGAATAGCTCAGGAGAATACACAACAAGAAGTGGATATAATGTTCAACACCAACATAATAATAATGTCACTAGAATATGGAGAGATATTTGGGATAGCCCAAGCATTCCTAAAGTCAAAATGTTTGTTTGGCTAGTAGGTCATAGAAGAATTTTATCCTAGGATAACCTTATGAAAAGGGGTTTTCATGGCCCCTCTCAATGTGTTTTCTGTAATAAGGAGGAGGAGAGTATTGACCATCTCTTGGGACATTGCTCAATAGTCTGGAATCTATGGCAATGGATTCTTAATATGTTTGGTAAATGCATGGTGATGAATAGCAGAATTGAAGATTGGTTAAAGCAATGGCAGAGCACTTATAAAAGTGAGGCTTTACAGACAATATGGGATATATCAAAAGATACAATACTTTGGACTATATGGCTAGAAAGGAATAGAAGAATATTTAAAGGAAAGGAAAGCAGTTTAGAGGTAATGAAAAAGAAGATATGTTTAGCCATAGAGGAGTCTAAACCAACCCTATCAACTCACCCAATCCCTAATTTGGAAGCAGAGAGTCTTGATAGATGGAGTCAAGTCATTAAATGGAATTATGATGTTGGGTACAAGAGAAGCAAAAATAAGGTAAAGAATATAAAGTGGAAACCACCAGATGTGGAGTGGGTTAAATTGAATTTTGATGGAGCATCTAAAGGAAATCTAGGACCAGTAGGAGGAGGAGGAATAATTAGAAATAATAGAGGAGAGATTTTGTCTCATTATGCTTTCAATAGTGGATTTAAGACAAATAATGAAGTTGAAGCTTGGGCAACTTTAGAAGGGTTAAAAATATGTAAACAAATGAAATGGAATAGAGTATGGATGGAAGGTGATTCTCTCATAGTAATAAATGCAATTTTGAGGAAAGCAAAGGCTCCATGGAACATACAAGAGATAATTGTGGAAATTCAAGATCTTGCTAAAGAGTTTGAAGAAATCAGGTTTACACATATATTAAGGGAAGGAAACAAATGTGCAGATAAGCTAGCCAATAGAGGGGTTTTGATTGAGGATCGTGAAGTTAAATTCTCCTTTCCATGGTTAGAGGAAGTAGAAAGTTTAGTTGAAGCTGACAAAAAATGTTGATTGCCTAAATCAATTAATGATTAAGATTTACTTTAATGTTTTCCATTGGTAATATCTATTTTATTTTGTAACAATAATGTGTTTTCATTTAGACTATTTATTATAATTTTTGTGGTTGCACTTGTGTTTCAGGAAGGAAACTAGCAATCCAGATTTGGTAAAGCGGACTATGATAGTGCGATGTTTTGGAAATATTACTCTACTAAGATGCAAGGCATAGATAGTAGAGGTGAAGTTTTGGCATTGTGAAGGTTGCTATAGGAAAATGTCAAGAAAGATGCTAAATTATGGAGTAATTGTATTCATACAAAGATTTGAAAAGATCCAGAAAATGAAAATCAAGAATTCAGACATTTTATGTAAAATGATGTAGGTTTCTAGCTATAGCATCTCAATTGAGATGAGAAGTGTATCTATTTGTAAACTCTCAAGCTCTAAAGAAGAGAGATGTAATTTTTCAAGGGTGGGGGACCCGAGTACAACCCCTTATTATCAAGCAAAAAAAATATATAAAATCAACTATTTTTAAAAGCTAATTCACAATAATTTTTTCTTTTCCAAAACACTTCCCAAACACTCATAATATAAATATAAATATGCACCTCGGGATGCACAGAGCAATTGTTCGGGCTTTGGCTCTTCTTTGGGAGTTCCAAGGTTCAAACCATGGTGTGGGCGAATGTGTGAGGGGGTGGGTGTGTGATGACTTTGTGTTAAATTCCCTATTAATAACTATAGCTCACCCTGTATGTCAATCATAAGGGTTTCTCACAATAACCAAACCAAAAAAATATAAATACAAATAAGGATTTCTCACAATAACCAAACCAAAAAAATATAAATATAAATAAGGATTTCTCACAATAACCAAACCATATATATATATATATATATATATATATATATATATATATATATATATATATATATGTTAATTTGATTATTGAAATGAAATAAAAGATTTTAATTACGTCCGAGAGTCCCAAATATGGTCTATGGTACCTCAAATATGGAAGTACAATTACTCAAATCATATCATATGATCTTTAATATCTTTGAGAAGGTTGTTCCTTCTCCTACTGATTTGTGTTAGCAATTCCTCAACTTTTTTTATTTTACTGTCTTCAAATAAATTTGCCATAAACTCGTTCCCAAGTGTTTCTTTGTATTTGTCATGGATATCTGAAAAACTCGGAAATTTATAGATGAAGTGTTCCTTTGTCTCTACTGCCTCTGTGCTGCATATAGTACATATCCTTTCTTCCCATTGTTCTTTGGGCGTTGTCCATCTCCCTGTTTCACATCTAAGCCTATGAGAGCTAGTCCTTATCTGAGCAATGAGTATTTTTTCCTTCCACTTGATTTCAGTGCCTATATATGCTTTTTCCTTGTGGTCATATGTTGGGTTAAAATTTGCAATATAATATTGTCTTTTCCGTTTGCATTTTTCCACATTCCACTTATGAACTTTTCATTCACATAATTTTTTATGTCTTTGTTGACATTTGGGCATTCATTTATGTTGATTTCCCAACGTTTCATCCATTTCTAATTTTGTTTCATCCATGTATTCTTTCGCCTATGCAACTCTTCGTCCCTAGCTGCCCTAGGCCATCTATCATTTGTCATGTTTTCTGTTTTTTTCAACATAACAACTTGGTCATAGCAATTGCTTCTAAAGGGAACATTCCAGTTTCAGCTAGAATAATTTCATAAGGGGTTGTGGCCTTAATTTTGAGAAAGTTTGTGATTAGATATTTTTGAATCCTTTCTATTTGCCTCCATTTTGCATTTGTTGTGCCACTAGCCCACACCTCACAACCATACAACAGAACCGGTGTAACAAGTAGGCCAAATAAGACCTTGGTGGTCTTCCAGTCCCACAACTCGGCATTCCTACACCTATTTTGAAGTGCATATAGTGCTCTCCAACCACTTTGAGTTCTTTTCATCCTACATGTATTCCAATTAAGTTTGTCATAAAAGTCTATGCCTAGGTATTTGTATTCTACTTCTACATCAAGCAGTTCTCCTGCAAACCGAAATTTGAGTTGTTGCTTCTTCTTTTTTGTTGAAAAAATCATAATTTTTGTTTTGCTTGTGTTCACTCGCATCCCAACTTCTTTACAAAAGAGTTCTAGAGCTTGAAGGCGATCTTCTAGATCTTTGGCTGTTTTGGCTACAAGAATTACATCATCTGCATACATTAGGAGTTTTACCACATATTTGGCTAAATGCACACCCTCTCCCCCAAATTTGTTTATCCATTCTTCTAACTTGTCAATGTGTAGCCCAAATAAGGTAGGTTGCCCGGTAGAGATTTGGGGCTTTTGAAAGAATGATTGCATTCTCTCGAGCCCGCTAAATCTCTACTTTCTACCGGTGTAACCAATTTGCTATATCCGAAAGCCTGGGTCTCATAAAGGGAGCTCGCATTCGGCTCAACCTTTTGGTAGAGGGCAACCTTGTTTGACACCTATGTCACTACCAAAACTTTCAGATAACCCTTCCTGTGTTTTGATTCTAGCCTTTACATGCTCACATAGTCTGTGAACTGCTGCCCTGTAGTGAATTGGAACCTCTAGCTCTTCCATTCTGCTCCATAATTTTTTCCTTGGCACTGTGTCAAATTCCTTTTTGAAGTCTACAAAACAACAAAAAGCCTCCTCTTTTTTGTCCCATATTTTTTCCACCATGTGTCTGAGCGTGATACAATGATCAATAGTTGAGTGCTTGGGACTAAAACCCGCTTGCCCCTTTGCTCTCTTTCCCTTTTCTTCCGCCCATATGCTGATCCTACGCTCTATCATACTCCCAAACAACTTTGCAAAGAGAGGGTTGATCATGATAGTTCGATAGTTTGAGGGATTATTTACATCTCCACTTTTAAACAAAGGAATGATCAAGCTAGTTGTCCACTCGATAGGGAAGCCATTTTGTATGACCTCATTGAAAATTTCTTTGATTTGCGGTGCCAAGATATCTACCCCATTTTATATGCTCTCCTTGAAGATTGTCTATGTCACGGGCTTTACTAGTTGCTAACTTTTTTATCCCTTGAATAATGTCTTCAATAAAAGTTATTTCTTAACCGATGAAACCCTTATGACCGATGTGCAGGGCTAAGCAGTCTCCTCCCAACCATGACCTCTCGTAAAACCGAGAGCTATACTTATTAATAGGGAATTTAACACAAAGCCACCATACACCCACCCCCTCATACACTCGCCCACGCCACGGTGTGAACCTTGACCTCCAAACAAAAAAATAAAAAAATATTACTAATCATAAAATTTTGAATATATAAAAATAAAATCCCCTGTAAAAAGATGGTGTATGTTCATAATAATAATAATAATAATAATAAAAAAAACTAACGGACACTATAACGTATTATTTCATTTTCAGATTAATTTAAAGTTCACCAAGATTGTTTACCGCTAGAGAGGTAAATAAAATGAAAAACTAATTAAGTTGCGTATTCGGGCAAAGCCCAAAAGTTTAACACTGGATAAGATGCCCCGGTCGACGTAAAGCCCAGTGTTTTCTTCTGCCTGTTTGTGGCTACGGATATGCGCGCCATTGTTTACTCATTGCTTTAAATCTCAAGCAAAATTGCCTTGATAAATCAGTGACTAACATCGTTTCCTTGGATGGACACATAATTAATTCTTTGCACATATTCTGCGGGGCTACGTATAAACTATGGCTCTGCTTTCCTATAAATTTCCAGTCCTCGCAGAGAGCGTGCGTGAAGGAGCGGAAATTTCAATGAGTAGAGCCTTTACAGAAAAAAATTCAAGGTTTCATGTGGCCTTTGGAAGAAACAACAATAATAATAATGTCAAACGTGGGTCATTGAGACGGAGGCTCACCTGCCAAGCGGTCATGGAATCCAAGGCTGCTTCGAAAATAAAAAGAGACCAGGAAAATACCGGCAGAGACCGCCTCTTAAAGGTTTTTATTGCTCACATTTTTCAAAAGAGATTTAAAACATCAATAATTTTTAACAGGTACAATGATTTCATATTAGTCTCGCCTAATTCCTCTTTCGGATAAAGTTTAATCCCTTGTTTTTTTTTGGATATTCCGAAGTGTCCAGTGAAAATCTTGGATCGTTAGGAAACATTAGTTCCTTGTTATGTGTGATTGTATGATATTATTAGGCTCCAACTTCAGTAAAATGAAGGGAATTATCCCTGGAGTCTTATTTAACCTATAAATATTTTAAATTTGCTATAATTTATTTTATATTAAATGTTTTACCTAATATTTGTGCTTACGGGATATGAAAATTGAGTAAATCAGTTTCTGTAGCGCCTCTCGTTTCCTAATCGGGGATACACTGCGGTAAAAGACTGCTTCTGGTTTCTTCTCATGTAGCAATTCTGATTAAGCTTTGTCCACTGGAAGGCGCACTATTATTTTAATAGTAGAAATAGGAATTTAATTGAGGAAAAGGTGATGAAAAATATTTTTGATAACAAGCTTGATGTGGTTTAATTGACTGACAGCAAATGAAATGTTTTGTTATTTTGATGGGAATGACCCAGAAGGCACACAGAGATTAATAATAATAATAGTAATGCTAGTCCAATGTATTTGGATAAGTGCGGAGTTTTATAATATAAGCTGAATGGTCCAATGCCATGAGTGTCCTTAAATTTTATCAAATAACATAAATTCAAGGCATAAAAAATGTGGGCTTGGGCTCCCTGTGCAGTGAGTCAGGCTCAAATCTTGCCAATGATATAAACATAATTATCAAATTGTTGAAGATAATACAGTTAGTTGTAATACCAGTGTGGTTTGTTGATAAACCGTGGGTCGAAGGATTCTGTACTATTTGAGGAATTCTTACAACTTAAATTAGGATTTGTTTTAAGATCTGATCTGTTCAAGAAATTCTCATAATTTACGGTTCTGTACTCTTCTCCCTTTGTAAAGCTTCTGATTTCCCTCCTTTCTTTTTGGGTTTGCTTTTCTCAATTTTAAATGACTTTATTTATTTTTTGGTAAGTAGTGTTTGTATTTACAGCGGGTTTTAACAAGGATCCCAAAACCTGATTACATAAGCAATGGGCCTAGGGCATCAATCCCTTGAAACTGAACACCAAAACAGAAATCCCGCCCAGCGGTAACAGTAAGCATGAAACAATCCCTCTCAGCGGGAAACAAACAAATAAGAAAGAAAGTAGTTTTGGAGATCCCGCCCAGCGGGGAGTAGCCAAAAACCACCATCGAGAAGATCCCGCCCAGCAGGAAGCAAAGAAAAACTGTTACAATAAAATCCCGCCTCATGGGAAGCAGTCAAAACCACCACAAACAGTCCCGCCTAGCGGGAAGCAACAGGGAAATCCCACCATCCGGGAAACCAGCAGAAAAGAAAGGATCCCGCCTCGCGGGAAAACCGGCGGATTTGGCGGATCCCGCCCTGTGGAGAAACCAGCCGCCCACCGGGAAAACATTCCGTTCAGCGAGAGCCATCCTGCAGGAAGCCGACAGCCAGCACAGAGAGGATCCAACCCATCAGGAAGTGACCAGAGAGTTGCACCACAAGGAACCCGCCCCGGGAAAACAGAAGAGGATCCCAGCAGCAGGGACCAAGAATCTTGTCCAAGCACAGAGCCCGTCGAGGATTCACAAGAAAAAATGGGGAAGCTGTCCAAACCCTAAACCGTCACCTCCACCGCACCGAGAAACGCAGGGGACCAGATCCACGCGAATAACCTGCAAAAAAACCCCAGGGGGAAGCCTGAGGGAAAAAGGGAAGGGATCCCCAACCAAACAGGGATCCCTGGGAAGCACCAGTCCGAAAAAACAACCAAGGAAACCCTAGCCGGCCGGGAGGGACGCAGATAGTGGAGAAGGATCCCCCCCAGGAGATCATCTGCAAACAACCACTCCCCGGGAGGGATGACCTGGGTTGAGCCAGGGACTGGGCAGGAACCAGGAGCCATGGGAGGGGGAGCAGGGGAGGGACCAGAGCCCTCCCCTCTCTACTTTCTTCCCTCCAAAAATGACTTTATTTTTAAATCCTTAGCACCAAATGGTTATCTGCTTAGTGCATGTGCATAATAATTGTTAATTATATCTCTTAATTGTTATGGAAACAAGAAATTGCTTCCAAATGCAAAAAGATAGATTTGGAATTTAGAAGTTAAAACATAGAGGAGGCGGTGGATAATGCAAAACTGGTTTAAACTCTAGGCAAGGCTGAGATTCAAGTGGCAATTGTTTGACTGCAAAGGTGCTTTGTCAAAAGGTTGTTACAATAATTATAATGTGAAGTGGATTTCCTTTCAATCTAGAGGGGGTGTCATGTGCCAATTAGATGTGATTGTTAGGCTGGGACATAAAAATGCACCTTTACCTTTTTTCCCTTCTAGTTACAATAGTCTTCTGATTGGTTGACTGTTTTTGAGTTTAAGAATAGTTGTAAAATCAACATTAAGATGCAAGATATTTGCATAAGAGATACATGTTGGATACCAATGTATCCAAATAATTCTATCTTCAAAGATTACTCAATCGAAAAAGTGGTAGTATTTTTTTCATTAAAGATCAGGTTCTTGCTTCTGGTATGCTGGGTGAACAACAATAAAACAACAATGTGTTTATTGCAATCAAATGTATGGGTGGGAATTTCCAGCACTCATTCTTGCACTTGTCTCGTGTCAAGCTTGAATCAAGATCTCAGAGAACCATCCATTCCTACCTCAGTAGCATCGCATCAAAGGTGTAGCTAGCATATACTATTCATTTAGAAATCATCTCTATGTTGAGGCATGTCCATCTAATGTTTCTCAGAAAATGGGCATGGGATTGTTGGATTTGTTCTGAACATGAAGCCTGATCTTTGCTGCTCCTCTTCTTTAATGGGCAATAAGACTGTCAACTATCTCAACCCAGCTGTTGCTGCACATTTACTGATTCTTCTTCGCCTATCAATGGAAGTTCCAGAGTCCTCTCTTTCTATTGGTTGATGGGCTGAAGGAGGTTAATCTGGTTGATTTATTTATTCTTACTAGGAGTTAAAACAAGAATCCAGCATTAAAACATTCTCGTGATGGGAAACTCTTATTTGTCACTCAATTCATTGTCCTATAGGTTGAGTTCTGTTTGAGTACTTTTGATCATAAATGATCCCTCTGCTCTCGAGTAATTGATATTATCCATGACTAATGCTGAGCATTTATCCTTGATATGATAACAACTTATCCACTCCTTGAATAACTTTGCCCTCAAAGCAATTGGAGCAATTTCTTTGCCTCTATTTGATCAAAGCCTATGATGGGACTCTGAACATGTTGGCAAACTTATTAATTGCATACTTCATCTCCTTTTATTTTGTTGGTTGTTGTGCCGCCAACTTGGCTTTCAATGCCTTCATGGGATTGATTCAAACATAGAACCCAACCCTCCATTACCAATTTTGCACATCCATCTTGTATGCTGAAGTCAACTTGCTTGCTTGGGGGTAGGCCTCTAATGGTTATCACTTGCCAGTGTTTCTCACATTTCAAGTACAATTCACTATAGTGCATGTGAAATTCACTGCAGGTCTGAAGCCATTGCATTGCCATGATTACATTTGGCCCTAGGGTAATATTAAGCATAACTTTTGGAATTTCTTGCTCATCTTGCTCTTCTTTATTTATTACATGCTTTTCCATGGGCTTGACAAAGAGTATTTGGAGTATCGGTTTAATTTGCAACTCGAATTAATGAGCAGACTTGGAATCCCAAAAAATATGTTTGACCTCTTTCTTTCTACATAAAACACATTCAATGTGAAGGGCCACTTCCAGCAAGACTTTTTGTTGCATAGCTCTGAAAATCAACTGTCAGCCGAGTGCTTTAAGCCTAACAGGCAGAGGGATGATGTGGTCAGTGTTCTCAAGTTTCAACCATCTTATTATATCATCCTCCAAAAATCAATGGTCATTCAATTTTCTGGGCCACAATAAAAACAGGTCTGACCCTATGATAGAGGGCATGCAACTCAAAACTGCATAAAGAATACATTTAGCCAAATTATAAATCTCTTAACTTTGTTGATTCTATGCTTTCCATATTTGAATGTAACTTCCATAAACATCTCTCTAGGAAAGCCCATTCTCCCTTAGTAGTGTCTTATGTCATGGTACAAGAGCTCTCTCTCAAAGATACTTACCCAGCAGTCTAATCTGTGAGATAAGGGAGTGCTCAAGAGTTTTGAAGCACCAAATACTCTCACTGCTTAAGCCTGAAATTTCTATGTTAAAGAATTGGATATTCCTTTCCAAACATTCAAAATTCTTTTCAGGACTTGGAAACTTGAAACAGAAATCATTTGTGTTATAAATAACAAAACCCATATCAAATGACATTAGCTCAACTTGTTAGATTCCTCGACTTTTAAGGAGGAGACCCAGGTTTGAATCTTGCCAAACGATACATGCATAATAGCCAAGCTGTTGTAATACCACTATCTAGTGACGATGTATTACGGGTGTGGCCCGTTCCATGTTAGGAACCTTCTAATTAAAGTAAGCACATTCACATAAATATTGCAATAAAAGCAGAAATTCATGAAGAACAAAATATTGCAATACGAAATGTAAATGTAGAAATATAATAATCTCACAAACACAACATAGAATTGCGGGCCTCTTCGAGGGGGCAACCTCCTTCAATACTTTCATTCAATATATCAAAAGATACATTCGTTTATGGGTCCTTGTCTTTTAAAGATACACTTCATTCAATCCTAACCTAATGCTCAAGAGTTGGCTTACATGCAAAGTGCCACTTGAGCTAGAATCTTCTACCAAACAACAATTACATTCTTGATAACGGTTACATGAAATGGTCCCACTTGTCTAGGCGCCTCAATTACCACATACCATTACAAAGTATTACAAAATATCATTATAATGGAGTCCCCACGTTGGAAAGGGGTCATTACATAATAATATGAGAAATACATCATAATGTTAGGATGGGGTCCTAACATGCCCTTCTCCTTCAAAAAGCTTTGTCCTCAAAGCTGGAGACGAGGAAACTGGTGTTGTAGCTGCTGGAGAGACTCCCAAGTGCCATCTTTCAGTAGTAATTCATGCCATTGAACAAGAACCTCAATGATGACACAGTTTTGAAGAGTGTGATCTCCGGTCCAAAATTTGTTTAGGCTTGAGCAAGATGGAACCCTCTTCATCTAGTTTTGGTAAAGCGGATTGAACCTGTACCTTATTACCCACAACCTTCATGAGAGAGGAGACATGAAAAACTGGATGGAGCTTTGACGTAGCCGAAAGGGCCAATTTGTAGGCTGTTGCATCGATCCGTTGTAATACCTGGTAAGGTCCATAGTATTTGGCGTCTAGTTTTTGGCATCTGCGGTGTTGGAGTAATGACTGTTTATAAGGCTGCAGGCGGAGAAAAACCATATCTCCTACTTCAAAGCTGCGCTCAGAACGGTGATGATTAGATTGTTGGCGCATGCGGTTTTGGGCCAATTCCAAATCCATATTCAGTTGGCAAAGGACTACGACAAGCTGGCTGAGTGTAGTGTCAATAGCGTGAACCTTGGAGCTTCTTTGAATGTAGGAGTAGGGTGTTGATGGAGGATGACCATAAATTGCTTTCAAAGGAGTAACCTTGGTTGTGGTGTGATATGAAGTATCATACCACCATTCGGCCAAGGGGAGCCACTTCGCCTACTGTGTAAGATGTTTAGAGGCAAAGCAACGAAGGTAGGTCTCCAAGCATTTGTTAACAATTTTTGTTTGGCCATCTGTTTGTGGATTAGGCTGAACTCATTTTGAGTTGAGTTCCCTGCAATTTAAACAGTTCCTGCCAAAAATGACTAGTGAAGGTAGGGTCTTTGTCGGACACAATGGATGCGGGCATGCCATGAAGGCGAAAAATGGAGTCTAGAAAGATTTGGGCTACTATTGAGGTTGTGTAGGGATGGGAGAGGGAACAAAAATGAGCATACTTTGTGAGACGATCCACTGCCACTAGAATAAATGATTTGCCTCCCGACTTAGGTAACCTTTTCAATAAAATCCATGGAAATATCTGTCCATACTTGTTCCCAAGGTACCTAGCTATTGAGCTCCTAGCACAATATCACATCCTCCCAGTTGAAGAGCAAATATATCAGTTTTTAGTTCATAGTCCTCTATCTTCAACTTAACATTGCGGCATTGACCCTTACAAGATAATGTTCCGTCATCTGCCACCACAACCTCAAAGGAGTTGCAAGTATGGATGTAACAATTTGCTTGCTTGGCTACTCCAGGATCAATAAAATTATGCGTACTGCCTGAATCAATGAGAATTGTAAGAAGTTGCCCTTTGAAGAATCCTACTACCTTCATCGTCTAAGGGGTGGAAATTCCTATAAGTGCATGGACAAAGATTTATGGTTGTGGTTCTTCTTGTGTTTCACCCTCATCCTTAAGCTATTCCTCTGGGGGTTTTGCTTCTTCCTCAAGTTGTTCACTGCTTACTGATTCCTCTACTTCCAACAAAAATAACTTCTTTTGGGTGCATTTATGCCCTGGTGAATACTTCTCATCACAATTATAACATAAGCCTTGTGCTCGACGGGCATCCATTTCCTCTATAGTCAAACGCTTGAATGGGGTAGACTTATTACCAATATTTGGTGTGAACTTAGAAGGAAATGTGGGTTTGGCTTGTGGAAATTTAGGTGGTCTCCTTTGAGCCAAATTTTTTTCTTCTGCTAATCTTGTCAATCCTATGGCTTGCATCATAGACTGTGGTTTGAACATTTTGACCTTAGTCTTGATATCATCTTTCAGTTCACTGATAAAACAATTTTGAAAAAATTCTTCATTCAACCCCTTTGTCCTATTAGCCAGCTTCTCAAATTGGGTTTGATAGTCACGGACAGTAGAGGTTTGTTTCAATTTGGTTAAGGCTCCTGTAAAGTCCTTATACTCACTAGGGCCAAAGTAAGTGAGTAATTGTGACTCAAAATCTTCCCAAGAAGGGTCTGGAGTTGTGTTTTGTAACCATTGATACCATTCTAAGTGTTGCCACATTTTGCACGGGGTGCAATGTTTCCAATTTTGTAAGAGTGCTGCTCTTCCTTTTCCCTCTTCCTCTATTTTCCTTTCTTCTTCTCTCCCTTTCTCTTTATTTCCTACATTCTCTTTCTCCCCCTTTTTGGAGCCCCTCAGTTGGATCTCAAGTTTGACAGCAATTGCCCTAGAAAATGGCTAAGTGTTGGTGCGAAGTTCGCACTTCGCCCCTTTGTGCGAAGTTCGCACCGCCCTGGTGCGGTTCGCACTCGCCCGCTTTGGCGAGTCCGCACTTCGCCCAGTTTTGGTGCGAAGTCCGACTTCGCCCCTCTTCCTGGGCGCACCTTGTAGCAGGCTGGCAGGCTAACAAAAAAATGACTAAGTGCTGGAGCGAAGTCCGTACGGCGGCAGAGATCAGCTTTCACCTGTGCGCAGTCCGACTTCGCAGCGAAGTCGGAGTGCGCCCTTGACAGGTGCGCAGTAGGGAAACAAACTCGGAAATGCACCCAAGGCATGAAGGCCTTCCCGACTGCGCTGTTTTCTGCCTGCGCAACCCGATGGCGCTCTGATCCCAGGCGAAGTTGGATAAACTGCCTTTCAAGGCGTGACACGTGTCAAACAAGATCATCCATCATCCGACAAGTGTCCAGCTTTCGGGATTTGAGCCAAGACGTGCCGAGCAAAAGGACGAGCATGGGCTGCACTACCTATGCCGCTGGCCTCATTTAAAGCTGATTGGAGGTTCTACCCGCCCCGCCTACCCGCATTCCCCGCCGAGAAGAAGTTCTCGCCCAACACACCGCCACCTAGCTGTCCAGCCTTCCAGGAAGACCATGCTGCGGGTACAGTCCAGTCCGACAAAGGTCAGCATTTGCAGCTCCTTCGTCGCTTTTGTCAGCTTGTGTTTGATCGGGACTCTTGTGCCCATTAATGTAACGGGAGGGACTCGGGCTATAAAAACCCACCATGTTTTCATTGTAAAGGGTGGAAGGGGAATGTCTGTTAGGGAACCATTGTAACCGTGCTTCTGCTTATAAATATAAATTGTATGCCTGGTTCTCGTTTCTATTGCTTTTATTTCTTTATGCTTTACGTTTCCTCGTGTCACCGCTCGTTGATTCGTTTCAGCATTTGGTGGTCGATATACCTAAAGCATTGCTCGGTTACTTTTTCTATTTATGTTGCCGTCCGTAGTGGTGATTGATGCATTGTCGTGTTGTTAGTTCTCCTTGTAGGGAGAATGTTTGCTAGGGGACCATTGTAGCCGTGCGTATATTTCTTAATATAAAAAGTACACTTAGGTTTTGCAGCTCCCGGTCATGCTTTGTATTTATGATGCAAGAAGTAATGGTGATTGATGTGTTGCCGCACCGTTAGTTCCCCCCACCAAGCTCCAAGCACATTTGTAAATTCTTTCCGTTTCTTTATCTCTTTCCCGCACTCTTAGCTTGGACCATAAAACCCCCCAAAGGAGCCGGCCTTCTCCGAAGATTGGCTCGAAAGGCATCTCTTTCTTCCGGCCTTTCATGCCGGTGGGCGAACCGGGCGCATTAACCCAAAATCCTTTCCTCATGGCAGATTCGTAACCAACAGCTTCGGCACGACCGGTGGGACCAGGGTCCCACATTTGAAGAGAGATTTTCTCGATCGCCTCCACCGGCGCCGACAAGTGGTTTCCGAGCACTTGGTGAGACAAGGAAGTTTCTCACCCCCAACGTAACTGAAGCACCGGTGTTCGCTTCATTGCTGTTCGAAATCGAGCACCGGCGACTCGCACGAACAAATCCTCCGAGTCCGAAAGACCGGTCCTAGCACCTTCATGCAAACAAGAAGGTGGCGAGCAAGGGATCCGAGAAGCCCGCCCGACTTTTACGAACCGGACATCAACGCCGAGGCGAAATTGCCAGGCTGGCTGATCCGCAAGCTCGTGTCGACGAAGCCGAGGCTGAAATCCAAGAAGAAGCCGAAGCCGAGGTCGGCGGAGCTGAGTACGAAATAGAAGAGGCCGAGGAAGAAGAAGCATCTGCATCCTCGGAAAGTACCGACACTGAGTACACAACCGACGGCGGAGAAGAAGAAGAAATGGCTGCTCAACAGCAAAATGATGATGATCTCTTCCCGGCGGTGGACTCTACAGGGCCCTTGGCTCCCGGTCGGACAGCAAGCCGTGCCCCCGCTCGCTTTAAAGTCTATCCCTACATACGACGGCTACGGCAAGACGGCGTACGAGCACATCCAGGACATCCTTGCCCCGGCCGCATTACATACCATTACCGATGAGAGTGTGAAGACCCGTCCGCCGGCCCTTTCCCCGAGGGGAAAGCTTCTCTACCGGTGGAGATCGCCGCCGTAGGGATCCATCACAGGGTGGCCCCGCCTGCCGTAAGGCTCGTGGAAAGGATGCAACGAGTCCGCCGACCCTACTTCTTTGCCGCATCGGGCCAAAGTATCCAGAGACACCCTCAAGAGGAGGTGTCCGACTTTAACATCAGGTTTGCGAGATCCTCGAAACGGGTACCTCGCGAACTTCGGCCTTCACCCGGCATGGCTGCTCACTACTATCCGAGATCCTTCAACTCAGACATATGCCTGCCGCTGAAGATTGCCGTAATAGACGAGTTTCCTGCTCTGTACGAGGCTGCCCAGCAAGCTGAAGCTGACATTATTTCTATCGGCAGACTCCCGTCCAGGGTGCAGGAACCCATTCACCCTGACTTCCCTGCATCCCGCATCCTCCCCGCTTCCGGTGGTGCGCCGTCCACATCGGGGCAAGCAACCCCAAGAAGAAGTGGAATCCGGCGCCGGTCGTAACTCCTTACGGCCCGCCTCAATTGCATTATCCTCACCCGCCTCCTCCCTGCTCCGCATTTTCCAGCACTTCCTGCTCCCCCTCAGTACGCACCTTATTCTAACCCTCCTCCATTAGCCGCATTGCCTCCACCGGCACAGTTGCCGCCTCCTGACAGTAGCATTCAGAATACAATCCTCCAGGAGGTGCGGGCTTTGGCCTCAGGATATCATGCCATGTCCAATGACATGACCGCTCTGAAGAAGAAGCAGGCCCAGATGGACCTCGCTTCCAGGAGGCCATATGCGCCCCCGACGCTGACAAAAGACAAGCCCCCGAGCACCGCTGCGCAGGCGTCCGCCTCCGAGAAATGCCGCTATAGAAGACCCGCTCGGTCCTTCCGATCAGGTTAACTGGTGCACTACGTGCAATGACCCGCATTCAGAGGAAGACTGCACATTGCACCAGCACTACATCCAGACCTTGACCGGCAGCGCCATAGAGGACGATGAAGTCTACATGATCCTGGACGGCGAAGCCAACTTTGCCCTCCCAGAGGAGAATCTAGTGCCGCCTGCCAAGGAAGAAAAGAAAACCGCAGATGCCGCCAAGCCTTTGTAAGTTTACGCCGAAGAGAAAACCGCAGCCCGGTGGGCCGCCACCGTACAAACGGCCGTGGCCCTACACAGCCCAGGAGAAGGCATCCAAAGATAAAGCTCCAGCCAAGCCTCCTCCGGCAAAGGCTGCCCCCTGTTCCAGCCAAGCTTCCTATAGCAAAAGCTCCAGTTCCGGC
The DNA here is from genome assembly GCA_028583015.1 of Wollemia nobilis. Taxonomy (NCBI): domain Eukaryota; kingdom Viridiplantae; phylum Streptophyta; class Pinopsida; order Araucariales; family Araucariaceae; genus Wollemia; species Wollemia nobilis. The sequence continues at coordinate 3,020,176 of JAQPPZ010005697.1, forward strand.
TAAAGCTCCCGTACTTCAGCCTCCAACCGAAACCAAAGAACAAGCCCAGGAGAAGCTGAAGTACCCGTCTCTGACCAAGAGACAGCGAGTTGAGGCTACCCAAGCAGTACCGGACGAAGTATGAGCCGGCAAAAGAAGCAGAAGGAGCTAGTACCTCGAGCTACAGCATAGTAGACGAGTTGAAAAGAACACCCGCTAGAATCAGCATGTATGATGCTCTTCTGCTCCCAGTGCCAAGTGGATCCGTCGCAAGAATCTCTGAAGAACATGAAAGGCGGCAAGCAGATACAGCCCGCTGTCCCGGTTCAACCTCTGACAGTCTCAGCCACCGGGAAGAACAGACCGCCTCCCTTTTATCTCGTCTTTACGGATGCAAGGGCACATAGTTCACAACTACATGGTGGATTCTGGTGCTTCCACGACCGTGATGCCGAAGGCCGTCTGCGACGAGATCGGGATGGAGTACACACGGAGCAGCCAAGGCGTGCTGCAATTAGACGGCACCCCCGTCAAGAAAGCTTGGTGTCATAAAGGACATCCCTATCCGGCCGCACAAGGCTATCGACATCGTGGTCATCCAAGAGGTCGTGGTTGTTGACCTGGCTCCCTACTTCGGCATGTGTCTCTCTCGGGAGTTCACCGCGAGGTTGGGCGGGTACCGCCTCTAGACTACTCACACATGGAAGTGCCCTTCAAAGGAAGGAGACCGAAAATTTTCAATGAGAAGCCTTCCACCTTCCTAGTAGAGAGGATACCCGGAGGAGAGTTGGACTGCATGGTCCAGCTGCCGGAGGAAGAGCTGGTGACAGTAGAGCTGACCGAGCAAGCCTTCGAAGTGCTACAGCTTGAAGATGAGTTCTCTTTGCGGGACTTCAACGCCGTAATTGAGACAGAGCAGGGCTGTTACTCCATCGTACAGCTCGAGAGGCTTGACAAGTCAGCTGCAAAAGAAGTGGGACCTGCACCTGAGAAGCTGTGGAAGCTTTTCTTTGACGGCGCGCGATGCAAAAATGGCGCCGGTGCAGGGGTGCTTCCGGTTTCTCCGACCGGAATCCGTAAGGACTATACCTACAAAGTTGGCCTCGGAGCCGCACTAACAACTCGGCGGAGTACGAAGCCCCGTGCTTGGGTTTGCGAAAGGCGGAGAGGTCGGGGATTAAACACCCGCAGATCTTTGGAGATTCGTGAGCCGGTGTGTCACCAAGTTACGAACAAGTGCGCCTCCAAACAGCACTATCTTAGAGCGTACCGCAACCGGGTGTGGGACCTGATGGAGTCGTTCGACTCGTTGAATGTCAAGGCGATATCGCGTGAGAAAAACAAACACGCTGACATTCTGGCGTCTGTTGGAGCCAGGTACGTTCCGGCTGATGACGTTGTCCAGAAACCGAAGCCGGTTCGCACTATTTACAGTGCCTTCGTGCTCGATAAGGACACCCACCGGGCAGTGTGTTCAGCTGTGACGAGGAGATCGTCACATTTTTGGTTAACGAAGTTGGTTCAATCGAAGGTAGAGACCCTGATGACGAGCAATATGAGGGGTTGATACAGTTAAAAAATAATCATGTCCCAAAAGGACTCGATTACATTGGAGAGTCTGTTTGATCGTAATGACAGAGCAATATCCCACAGATCAAAGTAGACCCGAAGCAGGATGCCGACTTGGAACTTGAACCTGGTAAAACTATCAAGGTCGGAACAGATCGCACGTCGGAGGAACTTGAGCAGATCAGATCACTGTGCCAGGAGTTCCCCGACATCGTGGCCTGGTGCTACGAGGATTTGAGGGGGTATGACAGAAATGTCATCCAGCATACCATTGAGCTAGAGGATGGCGCCAAGCCATTCCGACAGAGCGTAGGGCCGTGAATCCGAAGATTGAGGCCATGATGAAAGCCGAGCTCTTGAAGATGCCGGAGGCCAAAATCATCTACCCCATCAAACATTCATCCCGGGTCGCGAATTTGGTGCCCGTGAGGAAAAAGAATGGCGACATTCGTCTCTCGTGTCGACTTCGTAAACCCGAATCAAGCTTCCCTCAGGGACCACTATCCGCTTCCCCAAATCGACCGTATTCTACATATCGTTGCCGGAGCCCGTAGATTCTCACTTTTAGATGGATTTTCCGGCTACAACCGTATTTGGGTCAAAGATGAGGACCAAAGATAAGACGGCGTTCACCACCAAGTGGGGGACGTTCGCCTATCGCCGCATGCCTTTTGGCTTATCCAATGCCGGTGCCACATTCCAAAGGGCCATGGACCTCGGCCTTCCGAGAGCTGCTCAATAAGATCATTGTTATCTACCTTGATGACATGACCGTTTTCTCTCACCAAAGAGGGGATCATGTTTCCCACCTACGGCAAATATTTGAGAGGTGTCGAGAATTCGGCATTTCTATAAACCCGAAGAAGTCTGTCTTCGCGGTAAAAGAAGGAAAGCTGCTGGGACATGTCATCTCCGAGGAAGGCCTCGCCATTGACCCTGACAGAGCAGAAGCCCTCCTTCGCTTGCCAGCCCCCATCGATAAAAAAGGGCTGCAGTCCTTCTTCGGTCAGATTAACTTCGTGCGGAAGTTCATTCCGGACTTCGCACAGGTGATCAAGCCTATGGCCGAACTGCTGAAAAAAGATACAATTTACGAATGGACTCGATGAGAGAGAGCAAGCCTTCGAGGAAATCAAGGCTCGAATTGCGCAAGCTCCGGTGTTGACAAACCCGGACTACTCCAAGGACTTCATCCTTTATGCAGTGGGAGAACCCGAAAGTTACGCCGCAGTCCTAACTCAGAAGGGAGACGATGGCGAGGAGCGCCCCATAGCGTTCCTCGAGCCAAGTGATTCAGCCGCATGAGGAAAAGTACAACTTTATAGAGCGGCAGGTTCACGCTGTTATGAAATCCCTCCGAAAGTTCAGGCATTTTGTCTCCCAGAGCAAAACGACTGTCTTTGTGATTCACCCAGACGTTCGAAGCTTCATCATACAAGGAGAACCGGGTCACAAGAGAGCAGGATGGATTGCAAAAATCCAGGAGTTCGACATCGAAGTGCGGCCCACCAAGCTTATCAGTGGGCCGAGCCTTGTGTCGGAATTGGCCCGAAGCGCCGTAGCCGGCATCTCCGCCTCGTAAGTGGGAGGACACAACGACACGCATCTACCTAGCCAACTCCTTATCGGAGGGGAGTGATTGGACAGATGAACTGGTGAGATATTTCTGCACCGGAAGATGTCCAGATCACCTGAACGCCTCACAACGAAGGAGATTTCGGCTAGGTGCACTTAAGTACACTCTTCGCCCCGAGGGGCTTTACTTCAAAAACATCGACGGCATCCTGTTGCGGTGCGTCGTAAAATCAGACCAGCCCGGGGTCCTCGGAGATTTTCATTCCGGGATGCCCGGGGGTCATCATTCGCAAGGCCTACGGCCTTAAAAATAATTAGAGCCGGGTACTATTGGCCCACTCTATTTGGCGTACGCTCATGCGGTCTGCTCCAAGTGTGATCAATGCCGAGGTTTGTCGGCGTAAACGTAAAAGCACCCCCGCCCCTTCAACCGATTCAAGCCGAGACTCCGTTCCAACAATGGGGTCTAGACTTCATTGGGGTGATTTCGCCTAGTTCCTCTGCCGGACACAAGTTTATTCTTACAGCCACCGATTACTTCACACGGTGGGCAGAGGCAATCCCGACCAAGAACGCAGACCAAGAAACGGTCATCAAGTTCATTGAGAGCCTGATTACCCGCTTCGGGGTTCCAGAGTCAATTGTGACAGATAATGGTCCGGGATTCGTAGGCGCTGTACTCACGGAGTACACTGGCAAACTTGGCATCTATCACAAGATGTCTTCTAATTACTACCCGCAGGGGAATGGCCTTGCCGAGTCTACTAACAAGAACCTCCTGAAAATCATCCGGAGGACCATTGACATAAACAAGCGGACTTGGCATTTACTCCTGAACCAGGCGCTGTGGGCGGACAGAGTTTCATTCAAGAAATCCATCGAACGTCCCCCTATGCGCTCGTCTATGGCAAAGAGGCCGTCATGCCAGCTCACATTGAAATCCCTGCCCTATGGATGTTGGACGAAGACAGGAGCAGTGGAGACCCGGTGGACGACAGACTGTGCCAACTCCTGCAGTTGGAAGAAGACAGAGAAAAAGCATACCAGGCCTTCACCGATCATATTGCAGCCACTCAAGGCTGGTTTGCAAAAGGCACCACTGCCCGAGTTTTTAAAATCGGGGACCTGGTGCTGAAGTGGGACTCATATAAGGCGAAGCCGGGCAATCACGGGAAGTTTGATGCTCTCTGGGAGGGCCCATATCAGATTGCCCGGTGAACCAGCTCAATGCCTATGTACTTCGAGATATGGAGGGTCAGCTCCTACCTATCCCCGTTAACGGGTTCCACTTAAAAATTTACCGTTGCTGAAGGTGCCCGAGTGGCCCTTCTTTGTAAAAATTTCCCTTATGCATTTTTGTTTTCCAGCATGTATAGCTTCCAGCTTTTAATTTTTTATTTTTTGAGCCAAATCGCGACATGGGAGAGAATACAGACTTCGCAATGAAGTCTGTTGTCGCCCTCGAAGGGGCGAAGTTCGTGAAGGGGCCGCTTGAGTGAAGAAGAAAGCAAAAAAACGTCTAAGTGTTGGCCGCTGCCCGACTTCGCAGTGAAGTCGGGCTGCGCGCCAGCAAAAGAGCGAAGTTTGAAGGGAGAAAACTGCAAGGGCACGAAGGATCGGACTGCGCTCAGTTTTGAGCGAAGTCCGACTTCGGCCGGCTTGCGCGCGAAGTACGAACTGCGCGCAGCTCGCGCGCGAAGTGCAAACTTCGCGCGAAGTTCGAACTTCGCCCGAACTTCGGGCGAAGTCCGAACGCGCTCCATTGTTTAAGCGCAGCTCGTGCACCCGATCCAAAGAGGCAGTAAAGTTCTAAGTGTTCGCCTCTCTTCCGAAGTTTGTAAAGGGCCGGACTGCGCTCAACCCTCGGGCGCGGTAAGAAAAGAAAAGAAAGTCTCAATGCAGTATCTCAACTCGCCCGATTTTTGGGCGAAGTCCGACTGCGCTGGCGAAGTCGGATCGCGCCCAACTTTGGGCGAAGTCCGATTGCGCCTTGTTTTCTGGGCCAGCTTGGACAGTTGTTTAAAAAAATGAATAAAATATTCTAAAAGCTCCAAGTTGGGCCCAAGGCGCATTGCGACCGTTTTGAGATGGGTTTCCGCGCCAAGGGGTTTTTTCTTGAGCAGTGTGCCCAGATTGCGGCAGTGACGTCAGCCATGGCGCAGCGTTCAAGATAAATTTAATGATTGCACAGTCCTCAATGAAAAGTGCAATCAAAAAGCATGGCACGGCAGCCGGGATACCTTTTTCAAAACATTCTCCTGCGCAGCCACCCAAGAAACATAACTCCTTCACTTGCCAGCCGACCTACCCCCTCCTGCGCGACATTAATGACGCTGTCATTATCTAGAAAAGGGGGTCAGATGCATCCAGACATGCCAAACTGCGCAGATTATTCCTGTGGATCGCGAAATCTGCTACAGACGCCCGAATTCGTAATTATTGCTGTTTCGGAGAGATGGACAGAGGAAAGATGCCAATGCCAGCGCAATCCAGCGAAGGGTGCGAACCCGAAGATTTACCGCGGCCAAGTGTTTTCAGAAGTGAAACACCGCCGGAGCGAAAGTCAAAGTCCCGGCCAAAGAAAGTACAGCGTGGGCAAGCCCCACCACCTCCGGTAAATTACCTGGCGGGATACAAGGACGGCTCGTTTTCTATGAGCCTGACTAAGCTGCGGACAAATGTGGAGAGTTGGGCTGACAAGGTTTCGCCCTCTCACCATTTCGGAGCGGCGTACAAGTCAAACCTTTTCCGGTTCTTGTGCCCTCCCGTCCATCAATGCCCGGAGCTGGTAGACCTGATTGTCGACACTACGCACTCAGCTACCCGGCAGATTTGCAGCTCCACGGTAAACCCTTGTTCGCGCCGCGCAAGGAGATCGTCTCACCAGCCTTTCGCCTGTGGTTGGAGTATGACTCCAAAGACAATCGTCGTAAAGATAAATCTGGGCGAGCAAGCGGGACGCTTCACGCATACAAAACGGATGAGGGATTTCCTCAATTCGTAGCCGAACGCCCCGCTTGCACCGGACAAAGGCCAACCGGCCCCATGCCCTTGGCGAGGTTTCGTAGCAAATATTTATACACCATTCCGGCATGGATCCTCGGTCGCGACTCGATGAGCCGGTACAGCCGCACTACCTAGCGCCGTGCAATGTCTCCCGTGTGGAGAATCCTACGAACCAGACAGCCAGAGAAGTGGAAAGCGCCCCATCTTTTTTCGATCGGGCGGATTGGCTGGCATACGCCATCCACTCCACTCGGTGAAGCTCCGTAAGAAGCAGCCCACCGAATTTCGGTTCGGCTCGTCCTAGCTTGGCTATGTTTGTATCATTTGCACTCCCGGATGCCGATCCCGAACTCGAAGAAGGTCAACGAGAAGGGAGAGCCACAGCCTGTCTATGACTGGACGGATGACCTATACCGGAAAGGGTCTTACTACAAGTTTAACTTCAACTTTCTCGGGGATTGGTCATGTCAGTCTTCAGCGAAGGCGAGATCCCTCGCCCCCCGCGGGAAATGACGAACTCTTTGCTGAGTCAGAAGCTCGGGGACGTCTTTAGACTGACGCAGGGGATTGTGGTCAGAATCTACGGATTCAAGGGCAAACCTCATCTGCTGCCCTACTGGTGCACGGATCATCACTTGGGATGGAGGTTGCCCGTCGATGGATTACGTTGAGGAGGAGTTCGGCCCGGGAAAGAAAAGAGGCCAGATTTTTCAATATCCTCTTTCCCGGGCGAACGTTGAGATTTCCGAGGTAGGACAAAGATGTCTATCTCGAGCGGGAGCTTTTTGACATTGGTCTGATTCTGCTGCCGCAGCGCTGGAAGTACGACCCGTACGGGATAAGGGGAAAGTTCACGCATCTCTGCCCCCGGGCGGATATAATCGAAGACAGATGCGATGTGGTCCATGTTGACCTTGACTGGGAAATTGACTTGATGGAAGCTTCGCCTCCGTGGCAGGATTTTTACTGCGAGGAGGTAGCATATGACCCCAAGCGAAACCCGGACCACAAGTTCTCTTCTCCAGGGTTTAAAAAATTCATCTCCAAGATAGCAGGCCTTAACTGGCCAAAAGAAAAGATTATTGAATGCTGGAAGATGAGGTGCCGCACGCAGCACGACAAATCCACCAGGAGAAATCTGGCCGTTGATGACGACTTTTCAGCTCTATATGACCAGCACCATGACAGCTGGCGGCCGTTCGCATATCAAGATTACGTTCCCCGAGTCCCTTTGAGGATTATAAAGGAGGGCCTTCCAACAGTTGTACACTTCGGCAAGCCCAGCAGACATCCAAGTGGACCCAATGCAGCCCGTGGCTTCCAAGGTGGTGCCTGAAAAGGCGCAGAAACCAGTCAAGTCAACGCCTGAGGTGACCCTTCAGGCACAAAAGGCGCCAGCACCACCAGAGAGCAGACCGGTTGCGGCAGACCTTCTGCAAGTCAAACCCCGGTACAAGTTCACCGTGGGAACATCAGCGCCGTCGCACCTGCTTCATCTCCTTCCCCCGATCCGGCCATTGTTCCAGAAGAGAAGAAGAGGAAGAGAGTTGAAAAGATCAGGCGACCTAGTCTGACAATGCAGCAGCCAGTCGCAGAGCCGCAGCCGCGTTCAGCCGCTCCAGAGCATGTTTCTCTCGGGCAGTCCCGAGCCACCGCCGGAACCGTAATCGCAGACATCCATCCAAAGATCGGCTCAGAGCGGAGCTCGCAGTACGTTTGCTGCCCCACTCTCTCTCGTGGTCTCATCTAGCCCTACTCCTACTCCATCTCCCGCTCAATCCGAGCAAGCCGTGGCCGCATCTTCCTCCCCGTCTCCACACCCTTCTAGCGGCCCCCATTCTTTTGACCAGTTTGCTCAGAACCCCAACGTTTCCCTATCTCTGAGTCAAACCCCAAACCCTTCGCCTGAGGTTAGTGCTGAAGCCGTGCATTCACCGTTACATCCACCGCCTCGCCCGCTTGAAACCCTTTCAAGGATCGCCCGCTCCCATCTCCACTCCCCGGCCGCCCTCAGAAGCGGCCGATCCTTCCAAAGTCCGTCCGGTTCCTCTTGATCCCATTCCCGCAGGAGAGACGTCTCAGCAGAACCCTAGGCTGGGGGAACCAGACTTCATGGACGACCTCCAGAATACGGACGACTTGCCTCTGGCAACGAGAGCTGTAGAGTACCCTATCTCTTTCCTCCAAAACCTGAAGCGGAGGAGACCTGAAGAGATAGCCGCCCCGGTAAAGCGCACCAAGTTTAACTTCGAGAGGAGAGTGCTTACAACAGAGAAGATAATCCCGAAAGTGAAGAAGCCTCTCCGGGAAATGACCAGGGCGGACTACGAGCTCCAGACAAAGGAGAAGAGCTTTGACGATATCGACAAGCAATACGAGATTCAGGGAATCATTCGTAAAGCGGACAATCTCCTTGTCAAGAGTCTGGAGGAACAGGAAGAGCTTTTCGGGTTGCAGGATAAGACAAGACAGCTTGAAGAGGACCTGGTCCAGGTCCACTGAGCAGCCGGAAGCGGCGCAGCGAGAAATAGATGAACTAAAATCCCACCTGGCCGCTTCTCAAAGAACAAGCCGCAACGGAAAAGCAGGCAGCCTTGGAGCAGATTTCTCACCTCCAGGAGTCTTTGAAACAGGCGCAGTCGCAATTTGCAGAGAGAGCATCTCAAGCGACGGTCTTTTCGAAGAGCAAAGTTAAGGGGATGCGGGCTGATCTGCTGCGGGGGTGCAAGCCCCACACGTATAAGGCTATGTCAGATCTGGATTTCGCATCCAGAATTCAAGAAGTTTCTGCCCAGGGAAAGCCTGTGGTAGAGGAGGCCGAACGCCGTGCGAAGCAATGGCCGGACCTCGGCAATAAATCTTCGGAGCGCGAGCGCGATGGCCTCCAATTCTCCCCCATGTCCTCATTCGCTGCAGAATGGGCAGATGCAAGGGTAACCTTGCATAAATATTTTAAGAAAGTAGAAGAGGTGAGGGTTGCCAGACGAATGCTGGACGCATTCGAACATGAAAGAGACATTTGTATGGCTCCCTTTCACGCTCTTTCTGAACTAGGGTGCCCGGGCTTTGTTGAGAATGGTGAGTTTCTCACCCATGAGCAGGTGAAAAAGAATTGGCGGTCCTTTGAGGCAGATACAGCTGAGATTGATAGCTGGACTGAGCCAATTCAAGAAAGTCAGGTCACCCAGATGGTGTCCAAATGTCGCAAGATCAGCTCCTACTTCCAGGAGCTAGGAAAAAGATACCTCACCATCGACCTGCACGCGGTCGCTGCTTTCCACGCAGCATTAGAAGAAGTTGCTGACCGCCGGCCATTCGAAGCAGAAGCCTGGGGCCAAGCCCAGGCCGCATACAACCGCATCTGCGAGGCAGAAGCAAAAGCTGGAGAGCCTTCGGAAGATGGTTCTGAGGAGGCAACTGACGAAGGTGAATCTGAAGAACAGTTGCCGCGAGGAGAACAGCTAGAGCAGCAAAAGGCAGGGGAAGCAAGTTCCTCTGCACCCAATGGATGAAGGCATGGATTCTTTGCGCCGAGGCGAGCTCGACACCCCGCGAGCCGCCAGAAATGTTGCCACATTTTGCACGGGGTGCAATGTTTTCAATTTTGTAGCAATGCTGCTCTTCCTTTTCCCTCTTCCTCTATTTTCCTTTCTTCTTCTCTCCCTTTCTCTTTCTTTCCTACATTCTCTTTTTCCCCCTTTCTTGGAGCCCCTCAGTTGGATCTCAAGTTTGACAGCAGTTGCCCTGGAAAATGGCTAAGTATTGGTGCGAAGTTCGCACTTCGCCCGTTTTGGTGCGAAGTTCCGCACTTCGCCCGCTTGGGTGCGAAGTCCGACTTCGCCCTCTTTCCGGGCGCACCTTGTAGCAGTCGGGCAGACGTAAAAATGACTAAGTGCTGGAGCGAAGTCCGTACGGCGGCAGAGAATCAGCTTTCACCTGTGCGCAGTCCGACTTCGCAGCTGAAGTCGGAGTGCGCCCTTGACAGGTGCGCAGTAGGGAAACAAACTCGGAAATGCACCCAAGGCATGAAGGCCTTCCCGACTGCGCTGTTTTCTGCCCGCGCAACCCGATGGCGCTCTGATCCCAGGCGAAGTTGGATAAACTGCCTTTCAAGGCAGACACGTGTCAAACAGCATCATCCATCATCTGACAAGTGTCCAGCCTCGGGATTTGAGCCAAGACGTGCCGAGCAAAAGGACGAGCATGGGCTGCACTACCTATGCCGGTGGCCTCATTTAAAGCTGATTGGAGGTTCTACCCGCTCCAGCTACCCGCATTCCTGCCGAGAAGAAGTTCTCGCCCAACACACCGCCACCTAGCTGTCCAGCTTCCAGGAAGACCATGCTGCGGGTACAATCCGGTCCGACAAAGGTCAGCATTTGCAGCTCCTTCGCCGCTTTTGTCGCCTATGTGTTTGATCGGGACTTTGTGCCCATTAATGTAACGGGAGGGACTCGGGCTATAAAAACCCACCATGTTTTCATTGTAAAGGGTGGAAGGGGAATGTCTCTTAGGGAACCATTGTAACCGTGCTTCCGCTTATAAATATAAATTGTATGCCCGGTTCTCGTTTCTATCGTTTTTATTTCTTTATGCTTTACGTTTCCCCGTGTCACCGCTCGTTGATTCGTTTCAGCATTTGGTGGTCGGTATGCCTTAAGCATTGCTTGTGTCATGGCTTGTTGATTCATTTCAGCATTTGGTGGCCAAGCACTTTTGAACTTCAATATAATAGATGTGGTAGCAGCTCCACTCAGCTTGTGTGTTACGTTGCTGTCCGTAGTGGTGATTGATGCGTTGTCGTGTTGTTAGTTCTCCTTGTAGGGGGAATGTTTGCTAGGGGACCATTGTAGCCGTGCGTATAAATTCTCTGCATAACACATATACCTGGATCTGACATCTCTTGGTTGCTTTCTTGTTTATGTTGCTGTACGTAGTGGTGATTGATGCATTGCCGTGCTGTTAGTTCTCCTTGTAGGGAGAATGTTTGCTAGGGGACCATTGTAGCTGTGCGTACATCGCTTAATACATAAAGTATACTTAGGTTTTGCAGCTCCTTGGTTGTGCTTTGTATTTATGATGCAAGTAAGTAATGGTGATTGATGTGTTGCCGCATCGTTAGTTCCCCCCACCAAGCTCCAAGCACATTTGTAAATTCTTTCCGTTCCTTTATCTCTTTCCCCGCACTCTTAGCTTAAACCATAAAACCCCCCAAAGGAGCCGGCCTTCTCCGGAGATTGGCACGGAAGGCATCTCTTCCTTCCGGCCTTTCATGCTGGTGGGCGAATCTGGGCGCATTAACCCAAAATCCTTTCCTCATGGCAGATTCGTAACCAACAAGTAAGGCTTAAGATTCAAAATTGAAAGATGCCATGGTGACCCACAAATATTTAGGTACATTATGAAGTTTAAAGAATTGATCTGCTCGACATAACCACCCATCAACGTCCTTTCCATTGAACTTAGGAAAGTCTAATTTAAGCATCTTAAATGAAGTTTTAGCGTCAAAAAGAGAATGATAGCCTTCTTTCTCCTTATGGACTCCCTTCTCTTTATTGCTTGAACTGCCACCTGGTTTTTCAATGTTAAGATGCTCAAACACCTTTGGGCCTTCCCTAAATTTGTCCTCAACCTCTAGGAATCTTTCTTCAAATGCAACTTTGGATCTAAGGTGTTCACCTCTCATAAGTGATACTTCTTCCCTCATTTGTTTAAAGTCATTGCCAAGATTAGTAAGTGTGACATGCATTTGCTCCATAAGGGTGCTTTGTTCTAACTCCTTTTGGTGTCCTCTAGTTCCTCCAACCATTTAGGTACGATTTGAACCACTCCCATAGACTTACTAAAAATAGAAGTATTAGTCCAAGAGTTACTATTTTTAGTAATGGGCCAGAAAAAGTGTTTGGGTGCTTTATATCAAAATGATTAGCTCGAAAAGACGAGCACAATGGACTAGGTCTCACAATGACGTTTTTCGGTACCTCAATCTTTTTTTTCCTTGGGGAGTGTTGTTTTCAAGTGTTGTCCGTTTTTCTCCTAGAGGCTTAGTTCACTCAAAAAATTGACTTTTGTCTAACAACCCCGTACTAGACTTTGCATTGTTTGTTACTAACTCTGTTCTGTCACTGACACTGTAGCTCACTATCTTTGACAATTGTCTTAACTGACTCTGTTACTGACAAATTCCTTGTCTGTTATGATTCCTGAGTGTTATAGGTAATTGTTACTGATGCTGGCAGACTCTATCTTGACCATAGTGACGAACAATAGTGCTCGGACCAATATTTCAAGCCACTACTCAAGGAGGATTCCATGCATACCCTTGAGCACACTACCCGCCTCTCTGAAAGTACGGGAAGGTGATCTTCTCGGATGTTGTGTCCACTATACTATGGAGATTACACGGTCGAAAGTCTTCCTAGGGCTAAAAGTTTCTCCTAATCCTAGGGGGTCTCCTTATATTCCCAAAGATACGTGGGAGCTCAATTCAGTATACGGGTGGTGTCTGAGGCTTGGGTATTGGAGCTTGATCGCCTCTCACTTCACTAGACGCTTTATGGGCAATCTAGCTTAGCCAATAACGACAACTCCTCTATGATATTTTAAAACCCTCGGCATGGGGTTTCTAACCTAATAAACTAATGCAGAAAAAAAGGGCTGTTTTTTATTTATTTATTTTAAATAAGGAAACAGGCGGAAAAATGAAAATACGGAAAATTTATACCTAGCAATCAAAATGGCAGGGCAAGAATTGTCGCAGTTGCAGGGAAACATGGCCTTGGAAAGCGCTCTGATACCACTTGTTAGGAACCTTCTAATTAAAGTAAGCACATTCACATAAATATTGCAATAAAAACATAAATTCATGAAGAACAGAATATTGCAATACAAAATGTAAATGCAGAAATATAATAATCTCACAAACACAACACAAAATCGTGGGCCTCTTTGAAGGGCAACCTCCTTCAATACTTTCATTCAATATGCAAAAATATACATTCGTTTATGGGCCTTTGTCTTTTAAAGATACACTTCATGCAACCCTAACCTAATGCTCAAGAGTTGGCTTACATGCAAAGTGCCACTCGAGCTAGAATCTTCTACCAAACAACAGTTACATTTTTTATAACGGTTACATGAAATGGCCCCACTTGTCTAGGCGCCTCAATTACCACATACCATTACAAAATATTACAAATATCATTATAATGGAGTCCCCACATTGGAAAGGGGTCATTACATAATAATATGAGAAATACATCATAATGTTAGGATGGGGTCCTAACATTCCAATCCCATATAGCCAATTGAAAAAAAAATCAAAAGCCCATGAAAAAGACCTATAATGCTAAAGTCGTTCTTGATCAACAAGATATATTGTCTATTCCCTTTCATTGCTTTGATGGTTACATAAGCTTCAGTTTTTATCAGATTGCATTCCATAACTTGCTGTCTCTCTAGTTTCAGAACTTGTTTTATTGTCTTGATCTATGCTGAGTGCTTCCCAGTCATGTGCTTTTGCAATATAGAAGGTAAGCATCCTCCTAGAATTCACTCTTCAGGTTCAGTAAGACAATACCCCTCACAAAGATATTCTAAAGACCGTGATTAGAAAGCTATTCATATTATATACATGTATGTTCTGTTAAGTATAAAAGGTTGGTATTATAACAAGATCTTTGTCTTTGAGGTTGAAATGGAGGTATTTTTTGGATACAATACACATTTAATTGATGGTCAGTTCCAATCACTACTTATGGAAGTCATCTTCTCAAGTTGGGAGAGTTGTAAGTTTTCCATTTTTATTGGGGGATTTCTTGTTTTCTTGATTCTCACATGTACATTTGCCTTCCCCAGAATGGTTGGGCTAGAACTTTTGGCCATGTCTCACATGGATTCCTCAAATCCAAATTTTTTGTGTATTTCATGTGCTTCTCAACATTAGGCTTGCTTACTTGCCATTCGTTTTATCTTGTTCCCTACTATCCCAAGCTCTTTTTCTTCTCAGCCTCTTGACTAATTCCCGTCTTTCTTTTGAATTTCACTATTCCTTTTCTCATGACTATAAAGGATTTTCTTATCTTGATCTTACCAAGAGATTTGAGGATTTAGCTTGCATTATTTTACTTGAGAATCCTTTCTGCATAGCATCCGCTACCTTGAGTCCACTTATCGGATGAATAAACAACTGAAGTTTGCATTCACCCATCAATACTATGTTGTTAGATACAGGGAACATAGGATTCTTAAGTCCAAAGGTAATGAGGTTTTACCTGCTCTTGACAATTCCCTTAAGACCTTTGGCAGGGCCTTCACTGCAAAAGCTCGTTCTTTGACACTCCAAGCATCACAATTGATTCATGATGATCAAAGTAGAAAAACTTGTGATTCACAACTTATCAACAATGCCCAGGGAAAATCAAATTGACAATTAGTTGGGAAAAAGTTGGGGAAAAGTTGAAAATTTTTCTCCCTTTTGTTGAAAACATTGATAATGTGGGCTGCAGGGGACTTCCCTGGGAAGTCCTTCTCCTCTTCCCTGCATCCCATTCTTGGCCCTGCCCCAGATCCCTGGCCTTGTCCTAGATCCCTGGCACATCCTATGCCCTTCCTCCTTGGCTGGTAGGCGCTGTAGATGATCTCCTTGGGGTGGGAGATCACTGTTCCATTTGTCTGCCCCTTTCCTTGCTGTTTGGTGGGGTTTTCTTCTGGTGCCTATGATCTAGGATGTCCCTGGGTTTTTCCTGGGACGTCCCTGGGTCCTGTTCCAGTTCCTTGGCACCCCTTTGCCCTCCTCCTTGGCTGGTTGGTGTTGCAAATGATCTCCTTGGGTTGGGAGGTCCCTTATTCTCTTGTCTGCCCCCTTCCATGCCTTCTGGCAAGGTTTTCCTTTTGGTGCCTATGAATTGGGACGTCCTTGGTTTTTCCTGGGTCCTCCTTTGGGTTTTTTGAGTTCCTTCAAAAACCCTTTTCCTTTTTTCTCGCAGGGTCCTATTTGGTGCTAAGGATCAAAGGTTCTTCTGGTGCAGTGCATTGTGTCTGGGGTTTTTTGGCTTCATGAGCAACTCTTCACAGTATCTTTTGGCTTGGATGGGACCCTGTGCTTTTTCCTGTGGTGTTGCTCTTTGGGTTTGCGGTTGCAGTGCCAGAAACTGTTGGTCAGAGATCTGCCTTAGGTAAGGATTTGGTATTTTTAGTGCGCCTTAGACCCGACCAACATTGAAATGCCGAGAGGAAGAAATGCCTCCCGTGCTGATCTCCAGAGATGGGCTGGTTCCCTTGCTATTCTAACTGGGGGTTTTGAGATTAAGGAACTGAAAGGAATGGGAAATGACTGAAAGGGATAGGAAATATGTCCACAGGCCGGATAGAATAGGGGTGATGGACTAACAACACGAAAACTCTATTGCATTCTGAACCAAATAGCCCTCAAATACAGATAACTAATAGAAATTTAAACCAGATTATCTAGCATGTATAATCTCCAGGACTACTCCAGAGTTACTACTTTATCAACAACTAAATCCAAATATTAGAATTCAAGTTACAGTTTAAAGTAAGGAACGATAGAAGACAAGCAATAGAAGACATACACATGAAAATAGAAGTCCAAGTTTAGAGCCAGACATCAACTGTATTGACAAGCAATAGAATCACTGCTAGAGTGCGCTCGGCCTGGGGCGCAATGGTGGAGTGCGCCCGGCCTGGGCACTAGTGTGAAGTGCGCCCGACCTGGGGCGCAAGTCCGGAGTACGCCCGACCTGGGGCGCAAGTGTGAAGTGCGCCCGATCTCTGGCGCAAGTGTGAAGTGCGCCCGATCGGGCGCAAGTCCGGAGTGCGCCTGGCCTGGTGCGCAAGTCCAGAGTGCGCCCGGCCTAGGGCGCAAGTGTGAAGTGCGCCCGGCCTGGGGTGCAAGTCCTGAATGCGCCTAGCATTTAGCACGCTTATCTTTTCCTCCGGCCTAAATGAAGTGTTGGATCCCTGCTTAAGGCTGAAACTTCATGGTCACTTCTGTGGAAGTTTTCCTGGAAGGCTAATAATACACAATGTTGCAGAAATGGCAACATCTCTAACGGCTCGCAAGGAAATTGAGCTCGCCTCAATGTCGACATCCCAGGCCTTATCCACTGGGCTCAAAGTCATCATATTCCTCATAATCTTCGTCGCTCTCTGATTGCCCGCTGGTAGCAGCGGACTCTTCTCCTGACTCCTCTCCTGCATGAGTTTCGCTGTGCTGCTCTTCATCCCGGCCTGGCACCTCGCCTAGGGGCTCATCCTCTTCATGAACTTGCAAGTCCTGGGCTGCTTCTTGAGTATTAACATTTTCTTCAGCCTAAAATGCGTCTCATATGTTCCTTGCGCTTTGACCTCCTCTTGCGGTCTATCTTTTTCGCTCTAGGGCGCTCCAACTTGAGGCACTTGACCCTTGCTATACCTGTTTATGTTTTTGCGGCTGTATCACCTTGTAATCCTTATCTTGGCTTCCACCGCCATGTTTTGTTTATCAGCATTTATTGTTCAAGCGGCAGAATTCTCTATATAAGCCAACTCTCTTATTGTAAAATGGATGGATGTTTGCTAGAGGCTAAATGAAAACCTGAATTCTGCTATCAATACAGCTGATGTCTGGCTCTAGACGTGGACTTCTATTTTCATGTTTATGTCTTCTATTGCTTGTCTTCTATCGTTCCTTACTTTAAACTGTAACTTGAATTCTAATATCTGGATTTAGTTGCTGATAAAGTAGTAACTCTGGAGTAGTCCTAGAGATTATACATGCTAGATGTTCTGGTTTAAATTTCTATTAGTTATCTTTATTTGAGGGCTATTTGGTTCAAAATGCAATAGAGTTTTCGTGCTGTTAGTCCATCATCCCTATTCTATCCGACCTGTGGCCATATTTCCCATCCCTTTCAGTCATTTCCCATTCCTTTCAGTTCCTTAATCTCAAAACCCCCAGTTAGAATAGCAAGGGAACCAGCCCATCTCTGGAGAGGCATTTCTTCCTCTCGGCCTTTCAATGTTGGCCGGGTCTAAGGTGCACTAAAAATACCAAATCCTTACTTAAGGCAGATCTCTGACCAAAAGGACGTCCTTGGGATTTTCTGGGATGTCCCTGGTTTTTCCTAGGTCCTCCTTTGGGTTTTCTGAGTTCCTTCAGAAACCTTTTCCTTTTTTCTTGCAAGGTCCTATTTGGTGCTAAGGATCAGAGGTTCTTCTGGTGCAGTGCGTTGTGGCTGGGTTTTTTTGGCTTCATGAGCAACTCTTCACAGTATCTTTTGGCTTGGATGGGACCTTGTGCTTATTCCTGTGGTGTTGCTCTTTGGGTTTCCGGTTGCAGGTTTGATGGCGGGTTCTCAGCTTTTCGTGGCTTGTGGGGGGGCCTTTGTGCTGATTGCTGCTGTGTTCCTGCGGGTCATCCTCTTCTGGTTCCCTGAAGCTGCTTGACGGTGGTGTTGGAGGTTGCTGTGGAGCTCTTGCTGTTTTTTTTGGCTTGCGGTGGGGCCTTGCGCTTTTAGGTGGCTGCTCGTGCCTCATAGTTCCTCTGTTGAGGTTTCCAGGGACCTCCCCACCATTTTCCTTCTGCATTGCTGCTTCCTCTGTCTCCCTTGGCCTCTGAGTAGTTTCCCTGCTGCAACGGGATTTCATGGCCTTTGGAGTCCCCTGGTTGTTGTTCCTCTTGCAAGCCTGTTCGGGATGTTGGTCCCAGCTGTTGCATCCTCTTGCTGCATCCCTGTGCATCCTTAGGCGGGAATTTTCTATGTTTCCCGCTTTAAGTTCAAATTTGAATTTTTCAAATCGTTTTATGAGCGGGATAGCCCTGTTTCAATTTTCTGGGCGGGTTTGCCTTTTTTAAATTTCCTTACCACGTGCTGTTTGGGCTGTCCTTTTGCACATGTTTTTTGGGCTGTTTTGGGTGGGGTGGCGCTGTCCCAGACTTTAATGTAAAAATTCAAAAAAAAAAAAAAAAAATTTAATTTTGTCCTTTAAGGCTATCCTCTAGCCTTTCCTGTAAGGCTGTCCTTAAGCCTGTCCTGAAAGGCATTCCTTATGTCTTTCCTCTGGATTTTGGTGTCCTTTTCTTTGGCCTTGAGGCCTTGTTTTTAGTCTTATGACTTGTTGTAATCAGGTTTTGGGATCCTTGATAAAAACCCATTTTTAATTTAATTTAACTGATAAAAAAAACATTGATAATTTCATGAAAAATCGGCGAAAATTGTGATCTTTTTCCTTGCCCTCTTGTCCTTTTCTGACTGTAGCATCATCTGGCAGGCCCTTTATAAGTTCCAAGTACTAGAAAGGTGAAAAGTTGCAGTGCTGAAGGAGTTGTTTCCAAATTCTTCAAACATGGAGTGGATATTTTATCCCTTTCCACTGTTGATTCAAATTACATGCTATGTATTGGCTTCCCTTTAACCTGGTCCCTTTGGCCAGTTTTTTAGTTACATTCATTAGTTTTAAAATCATATTTTCTTATGTGGTTGGTTGATAACTTCAGTCCAACTTTGGGCAAATTCCAGCAACTGTCCTTTTAATTTGATAATTGTACATGACTAGACTCTTATACCTTGCATCTCTTTTTGGAAATGTCTTGTGTGAGTTTCCGTTAATGTTAATGCCATATTGCTTTTTTGTGGAGTTTGTAGGTGACTTTCATGCAGCTCTGGCCAATGGGCAACCACTGCTGACTTGATTCTTTGTGATTAGAATTTTACATATCTTGCATTTTTATTTGGAAGCAGTTTCTTCATGCATCATGGTTTTATATCTTTGGCTTTCATCACTTTAAAATAAATATCCAAAATGGGTCAAATGTATTTTGAACTTCATTTCTGCATATGCAAATGTTGTTCCAAATTTGAATGTGGTTTCATGTCAATTCCTTTTGCTTTTCAGAGTTCTCTTGGTTCATCCAGAGGGTTAATTTGTTTATTGAAATTATGATATTGTTTTGGTTTAATAATGAAACAACTTCAAGAAATAAACCAATAGCAGTAGGAATTCAATAATGTGGAATAAACAATATCCAATGATAACAATAATTCAGATCCAATTGCCCGAAAATCCTATATGCAATAATCAGATTCCAGATTCAAATTAATGCAAATCCTTAGCCGCTTGGAGAGGGCGAAGTCTCTTAGCCACTGGGAGAGGGCGAAGTCTAATATGTGCAATAGAGGCGACTAAGATTTGAATATGAAAAATATGATTCCAACTACCACGATTTGAATATGAAAAAGATGATTCCAACTACCACCTAACTCTTCCTTTTTATAGACTAAATCAATCATTAACCCTAACTCTAATGCTTAAGGGCCGACTATATAAACCTAGGGCCCGAGGTATTAAAAATAAAGATAGTTGATGTGGCTACATTGGAGCCATTACATATATCAAAAACTGTTCCATTGAATTGTTACTATTAAAAACCAAATGTGGTCGTCTAAGAATACTTATTTTCATTAGTGCTTAGTATTTTGATAAAGGGGGAATCAATAATTTGCGTTATTCTTCATGCATCTTCATCTTGGCTTGATAAAGTCAACTGATTTGGTTGATTGGTAGTTTACAAGCACATATCATATTTTAGAAAATTCATGTTGCATTGTTTCATGTTGTTCTCATCACTTGCCAATGCCTTAAAAGATAGTAAATGCATGCATAATAAATAAAGCTTTTTTGTTTTATTTGTAAATTTGCAGGTGCCGGTTTCTAACATCAGGAATTTCTCTATAATTGCTCATATTGACCATGGAAAGTCAACTTTAGCAGATAAATTGTTGGAATTGACGGGGACAGTTAACACAAGAGAGATGAAGGAGCAATTTCTTGATAACATGGATCTTGAAAGAGAGCGAGGCATCACCATCAAGCTGCAAGTACATCACTTGCCAATGCTTTATTTCATTGTTTGTCTATTCCATTGCTAGGTTTGCAGGGACTAATAGTTGACATTTGAAGATGGTTGAGAACAACTTATTATCATACAGGCTGCGTGATCTTACATAGATTCGCCATTACACTCCCACTTGATTTAGTGTGCACTCCCTTAATTGCTTTACACTTAAAAAATAAATGGTGCCTTTTGCTTAGGATCTCAATGAAAACTCTCAAGGATGTTCGATAACAATTCACTAATGTATGGTGCTTTGCATGGGGTTCTTGTTAATTCTTGAAAATCTAAGATCAATATGGAGGTCCAACTTGCATAGAAGTTGCACTGCAGACATTTCCTTATTATGCCATGAAAATTAATGTAAATTCTTATTACACTGTGGGGATTGAAGTGAATTACACTTTCCTGTGTTTGGTCTTTAGGACCGTTCTTGATTATCCTACCTAAATTAGCATAAATCTTATGTTCTACACAAATAAATGTTGCAAGGAATTGCGTTCTTTGACCAGATCACCTAACTGGTAGCTTTCCCTTTTCTGCTTTTGGAACTCACATAGCGATATGTTAGCTTGATTATCACTAGGGTATGGAATCCTGGTACAATTTCTTCAACACCAGCTTCTTTAACATTGTCTTCTTTGATGTCAACTTCTTCTTCATTGCTTTCTTATTAACCACTTCAAAGCTTGGCTGGATGAACATCATGTAATCTTGCAACTGCCAGAGAATGTATCCATTACTAGAAGTCTAAGTTATTCAATTTTATTTTCTTTAATGGAAAAGATGATTAATAAAAATTATATCATAGATGTTGCTTTGTTGTGCAGGCTGCTCGCATGCGCTATGTTGGAGAAGATGGTGAACCATACTGCCTAAATCTTATTGACACTCCAGGTCACGTGGACTTCTCTTACGAGGTAAGAGTTTTTAGGCATGCTTGTTAACTTTATACTGCTTCTATGCTGCCACATATTGTACAGTTTATTTCAGTAAGCTAGTTGAGAAGATGCCAAACTGAGAACTTTGTCATTTATAGTAGTGTAGTGTTTACTAGTAAGCTACCACATACATCTATTTGGTTTCCATACCTGCATCCAACAACTTGGGGTCAGATATATGTTTTCGGAGTCTTTATAATCAAATTTCTACTTTATTCACGTTTTCAAAGTTAATATATTCTTTAAATAGAGACACAAGTTTTCAAAAGCTATGCATTATTGCTTCTCTTTATCTTATGTTCCTGGGAGAGTGGTAGCAATTTGTAAATGCATTCATGTGTGTGGTGATACAATGTCTTATGTTGGTGCTTTGTAAGAAATGATAAGACTGTTGGAAATCACCAATTCACTATTTTTGTTTAACTCCTCAAACTTGAGAAAGAAACAAGGACAAGCTATAGTTATGCATAATCTCAATCCTTGTCAATTTCAGAACCCTAATTATGGAAGTATATTCAAGATTGTGGCATATGCAACACTTATTCTTCTCAAACTGGACTGATCATTGAGCAATATGATGGTGCAGCCTAATCTATCGGTCAATATTCATTGCGTTAATTTCGAAAAATGGTGTGTGCATAGTCTTTGAAGAATATTTCAAGAATAACTTGGTATCACCATATTTTGGAAGATATATATGGAACAATGATTATTGTTGAGGAATAGAAATTATTACAAATGTGAAATATTCTCAGTAGTGTATCTCATATTTCATTTGTTTATTATGTCCATCGTGGTTTCTTAGGCATTTTCCCCCTAACTATTTGATTGAATAACCCATGATCTCATATCTACCATTGCACTATTGTGGTTTGACGACCACTAGAGAAATTGAAAATGTTCATCTTCTTCAAATAACTATGAATATTATCAATGGATCACGATGCAACTGTTTTAATTTTGTTGCACAGGTTTCTAGATCTCTTGCTGCTTGTGAGGGAGCACTTCTTGTTGTGGATGCCTCACAGGTACCATGTATCTTGCATCTATGTTTAAAACATGGACAAAATAATGCCTTTGTTTGTTGTCATTTATTTATTTATTTTAATTGTGGTCTACTGCATTAATGTTGGAGATAAATATTATTTTGTGTGAACCTTACATGACATAAATTTTGTTGTATTCCATTGTGACCACAATGTTGCTTGTGAATTGTGACTGTAAATAAAAAGTATATGAAAAGTAGATTTTTTCTTCAGAAACATGTTGTGCCTTATTTAAACATTCAAGCTAGCTGTATCCTATGCAATGTCTTTTTTCCTTCCTGGTATTGACATTCCAAAGGACCTCTTTTGTTTTTCTTTTAGTTCTTACTGGTTGATGAATCTATAGGAGGAATGGATAATCAATAATGGTTGATGCAATCATTATGATTTGACTTTTATGTTGCCTCTTTTGCAGGGAGTAGAGGCTCAAACTCTTGCCAACGTTTATTTGGCTTTGGAGAACAATCTGGAAATTATTCCAGTAAGACCATCCTTACTTGTGCTATATGTATTTTTGATTTGAAAGCACTTCTTGATTGTTCCCTTGCAGTGGGCACATGTTGAATTATAGAAGTTACCGGTTCTTTTTTTGCATGTCTTTTTCTAAACAATGCCTTGTGCTCAAGTGTAACCTTTTGTGTTTCTCTTAGCAGGACGAGTTTGTCAATTGCTTATGAAAGGATTTCTCCCAGGATTGTCCTTTGTTTCTCAAGTAGTTTGTTTAATAGGTTCATCTAAGAGTCACATTTTGTTCTCTCTCCTTATCTTTATTTCATAATGCATTCAACTTACATCAAAATATTTTTTCAAACTATATTGTCAAGTTTTACTATGGAAAATTCTTTTTATTCTTATCACCCCCTTCAAGGTGGAATTCTATTGTTATCTTGACTTGGCCTGAAAGTGTACATATTTAGCACTTGCCTATTACTCAGCGACATGTGAGTGCTGTCTAAGCTGACAATGTTACTACTTGTCTAGATCAATGTGTAAACTTATAAGAAATCAAGAAGATTTTGTTGGACAGTTTCTAACTCAATTCCTCTGTCTGTGGGATCTGTAGTCTATACTCTATAGTTTCGTCTGACATTATTTTCTGATGTCAGAATATATTGTAGCCACGGTCTATCACTAATGACTCATTGTGTAATCGCTAAATACACACTCTACTATAACCTATAACAACATTACTTCAATCTTAAGCATGCACCAAAATAAATAAAGAATGTATTCAGAGCAAGGTTGTTGGATGTGCGGGTGCGGGTGCGGGTGCGGGTGCAGCTATTTTTTAATTATATATATGTATTTTTTTTTTCATTTTAAAAAATAAAATAAATCATACACATTGCAAATTGAAAAGAAATACCAAATATGAAATGTCATTATTACATTATGATATTCGTGTACAAAAATGACAAATGTCAAAGTCATAAAGAGATAACAATATAGTAGTGTGCATGTACAAATATAAGATCAGATATCTGATATCTCTCATTCCTCACATTCCTCATCATCATCTCCCAGGCCCTCCTCCTGTAGATCTGGTGGTGGTAGATCTGAAAAGCCGTCACACCTGCAGTCCTCTTTGTTGTCGTCAGGAGCTGCATCCCAACGTGCAAAAGGCCCCTCTATATAACCCTTGTCCCTACGAGACATGAGTCGAAGAGTACTATGGACATACACGAGGTTCTTTGCCCTACTCGCCTCCAATCGACCTCTC
Organism: Wollemia nobilis; assembly: GCA_028583015.1. NCBI lineage: Eukaryota > Viridiplantae > Streptophyta > Pinopsida > Araucariales > Araucariaceae > Wollemia > Wollemia nobilis. Next base: position 3,043,906 of record JAQPPZ010005697.1, read on the forward strand.
CTCGCTGAATGGATAAATCCGTAAGTACTCCAATTCCTCTCACAAGCTGAGGAACTGGCCACCTGAGACAATAAACGACATGCTAGTCGCTGCAACTGTGGTGTCCCATGTCCATGCAATGTCCACTAGAATATGGGGTTCTTCAGACTCCTATCATATAAGGCCTCAACAGACTGGAATGCACCCCGTGCACAAACAAAAGTTGCAAACTGCTCTCTAATCTCTGTTGCCTCCTGTCCAGTGTCATATATGTCCTTGACTGCTTGTAGAAACCCTGCAGTCACCTCTGGATCCTGATTTGGTGCCCTCTTCCTCGTATTGTCTACATCGTACCACTTCGGGTTAAGAGCATAAGCTGCCATGTGAAGTGGTGAGTTGAGGGCATTCCACCTCCGATGAATGATGGTCTGTAATTGAGGGTACAAGTTAACATCTTGAAGATCAGTAATGGATTTGATCTTCTCACACATGGAATCCATACCCTCGTATATCTCTCCTAGGCATTCAGAATCTGTATCAAAAGTACGGAGCGTATCTGCAATTGGCTCCAAAAACCACAACAAAAACTCGACATCTGCCCAAAATTGAGTAGATACAATCAGATGTCTAATGCGAAGGCCCTGCTCTGAAGATGATTGTCTCCATTGAGACCATTCTCTACTGAAAATAGTATGCCCCAATGCCACCTTAACTTCCACCAACCGCTGCAGTAGAATATAGTATGAGGCAAACCGAGTGTCTGTCGGTTTGAGCAAGTCTAATTGGGCATGCTCGCGGTAGATCGCTAGTGCCCGATGGTGGTTACACATAAACATTTGGATGTCTCTCCCATCCGCAATCAATTTTGCCACCCAATCAATTCTACCAATATCCTTCAAAATATTATTTAATGCATGAACGCAGCATGGAGTCCAAAAAATATGTTGGTATTTATCATGGATCAACATACCTGTTGCTTTGCAAACTGGTGCAACATCCGTGATTACCTGCACCACTTTGGCCTGCCCAATCTCATCTATGGCTGCAGATAATAGACCGGCCTAGAACTCTGCATTCTTCTCCTGCCCTGAACAATCCACAACTCTCAGAAAATAGGGGCCAGCAGTAGAAGAGACAATGATGTTTATTAAGGGACGACTCCGTGCATCAGTCCAACCGTCCATAATAATGCTGCAACCATTCATTGACCATGTGCTCCGAAGTGGCTCCAACGACTTGTGCACACGATCCCTCACACTCTCCAACAAAGTGGTGCGGATCCTCTCATATGTCGGAGGCACATATCCTGCAGGGCCATTATTGATGGCACGAACCATCCTGTCGAAATAAGGGGAACGGGCCACGTTAAATGGGATTCCACATGCATAGAAAAATTCTGCAACAGTGCGGTCAAGCTCCTCCCTACCCTCAACATCAAACATGTGTTGTATGGGATTGGCCCCAGGTGGTGCAGCCCTCCTTCGCTTAGAAGACTCTGGAGGTGGTGTCATAGAAGATGCAAATGACATAGTAGGTGGAGGAGGTTCTGCAGAATGGCCTCCCTGAATAGAAGCAGAAGATGGGGTTGGTGTGGGTATCCCATCTGCTCTCATTTGCTCATTAATGAGCCCTTGGCGTTGGACATCATCGATTTCATTACATATCCGAACCCCTTGCCCCTTCAATCCGCACAAATGAGCCTTCACCCTGTGGTATGATCCTGTGAAAGTTATGTCACAAAAATTGCACAAAAACTTGCATGTGCCACCTGCTCCCTTTACCTTTTGTTCCACAACACTCACATATTTCCATAATGGGCATTTTGAAGAACCAGATGCACTCCCTGCACCCTCCATGATGATGTGAATCTCCCCTCTGTGTGTGGAAAAAAACCAAAAAAAAAGTTTAAAACCCTCCCTCTCAAGTCCTCTTCTCAAGCTCCTCTCAAGCTCCTCTTCTCAAGTTCCTCTTCTCAAACTCCTCTTCTCAACTTCTTGTCTTTCACTCTTTCTCCAAGCTTCTTTGTTCTTCCTTTCTCCAGTCCAAAATCTGCCTTTCACTCTTTCTTCAAAATTTGCCTTTCACTCATGGTAAGAATGAAGTAGAAACCCTAAAAAAGGGGTTTATATGATAAGAGTGGACTTAGCGTAGCTATGTTAGTTATTCCATTATAGGTTAATTTTGTTATTTTGTTACAACCTATTCTATTTGACGCCTAGGTGGTTCCGTAACCTACGGGCTAATCTAAGGCTGCCTATGTATTATTTATGCAGTTCAATACAATGGCTCAGTTGTTCGCATTCCTACATGGTATCAGAGCCGGAGGGAATTATTTGACTGGACACACTGGAGGCATGGCGGACTTGGGTGACCGACGGACTCGGAAACATTTCCCGAGGTCGATCGTCGATTGGACCTGCAACTCGGGCACGGATCCCGAGGCAGCAGAGTTGGTCACAGGTTGGGCTCTCGAATCGAGGCTGGTTGATTGGTGCGGCTGACTGATCGGGCATAGATCCCGAGATTGGCCAGACGCTGACTGGACCGACACGTGGCAACTGACGTGGACAGGACGCTGACTGGACCGACACGTGGCAACTGACGTGGACAGGACGCTGACTGGACCGACGCTGACGTGGACAGGACGCTGACGTGGACAGGACGCTGACTGGACCGACGTTGACGTGGACAGGACGCTGACTGGACTGACACGTGGCGTACCCGAACGGACTGACACGTGGACTGACGTGGCCGCCACGTGACCCGACGTGGACCTGACCCCTGCCGCGTGGCACGACAAAAGGGGTGCCGTGATTGCCCAAAGGCAATCACATATAAAGGGGGGAATCTTCCCTTTTATTCCCCCCTCATGCACCCCGCAGGAGCAATGTGGGACTAAAGTCCCACAACATTTTTTTGCTCCCCGCGAGGGTCACAAGGGAAGAAAGGGAACGTCTTCCCTTCTCCCTCTCATCGGGCGTGCTAGCCCAGCTGGTAGGAGCGCCAGGCTAGCGCCCGTGAGGTCAGGGGTTCAAACCCCTTCGAACCGACCCCTATGAGGTAATATTTTTTTAATTTTTTTGTTAGTTTTCTTTATTTTTTTTAGTATTTTTTTAATTAATATATTAATATTCTTTGTTTTTTAAAAATCATTTTTTTTAAATTAATCATATTTTTTAAATTATGATTTTTTAAACAAAAGTATTTTTATTATTAATTAAATTATTACTAAAATTATTTAGAAACTTACATTAAATTAGAATATTTGCCAAAGTAAAGGGGGGGGTGTTTTTCTTCTAAAAAGCACCATTTTTTTTTCAAAACTTGAAGCAACAAAAAAAAGAAAAAAAAAAAAAAAGGGGATGATGAGTAAATTTTTACGGCAAATTGGCTTATTGTAAAGGTGCATTTTGGCAGCGCCCGACACCTATAGGTTTATTTCTGTGGGCACTTTTATGTTGTATGTTGCATTTCACTTTTTGCACTACTTCAGTAAAAGTTAAAAATCATATCACTCCCTAAAGTCCCCGAAATAAATAAAACCTAACTGTGCAATTTATTGCACTGCAACGTTCGGTATTTGTGATACCTTTGGCCCACGCTTACAGGTAATGCTGTCGTGATTGGGCTACTGTATCTGCCGCCTAATATAGCTGCCAAAACGACGTCTGAGCTTGTTCTCTATAAATCGTCGGGGAGGAATAAGTACGCCATTTTTTGTTTTTTTTTCTACTCCATCCATTACCCTAATCGTTTGTGTTTAGGCGTAAATCCTGACGAAAGTTCTGACATCCGAAGTGTTTAGGGGAATTTACGCCCCACGCATGAGGATTGACGACTTTCTATGGTAGGTGCCATCAACGAGACGATTCCCTTTCGCATCTGCTTAAGTACCACGTATCGTATGATCTCTAAAAATTACCTATAGTCTCCCTCACGTAAGGACGGGTGATTTTTTCTGATCTTTCTAAATACCTATAGTTTCCCTCACGTAAGGGCGGGTATTTTGTACAGTATAACGACCTAGCAAAAAGTATATCGAAAGGAGGACCAATTGGTGTTATAAGGAACCTTCACCATGTTTGCAAAATTAATGATTGATTCTCATCAGTTGTTGAAAGGTCCTAATTACACACCATGGAAAAACAAGATGAAGGCAATCCTAGCAATGGATGATAGATCTCGGACTTCTCCATTATTGTCTTGGTCTGGAAGTAAGCCAGAAGGAGCACTACATTAAGGTGTCTCAGAAAAAATATGTCAAGACACTGTTAGAAAAACATCGCATGACTGATTGTAAGCCAATGGCAACTCCGATGGAATCAGGTCTTCAGTTATCGCGATATGATGATTCACCTTAGGTAGATGGTACTCTCTATCGACAGTTGATCCGGAGTCTTATATATCTGACCAATACTAGGCCAGATATCGTATTTGCTGTCAACTATCTTTCGAGGTTCATGCAGGAACCTAAGACTACTCACTGGAAAGCAGAAAAACGTGTTCTTCACTATGTCCGTGGTACTATGGAATATGGCCTAGAATACAAGAGGAATGGTAAATTCTTCTTGCAAGGATACACGGACTCCGACTATGTCTGGGTCGTTTGATGATCGCAAGTCAACTTCAGGATATATTTTTCATCTTGGATCCGGTCCTGTCTCTTGGCACAACAAGAAGCAACAGGTGGTTGCTATCTCATCTACAGAGGCAGAATATCGCGCCGCACGTGAAGCTGTGTGCGAAGTGATATGGTTACGTCGCATCCTGACAAATATGGGCCTTCCATCCAAATCTCCAATCCACTTGTTCTGCGACAACCGGGGTGTTTTGAACCTTGTTAAGAATCCAAGTGCATCATGAGAAAACCAAGCACATTGATACACAATGCCACTTCATTCGAGACGAAGTTCCAAGGCACCGAATTCAGCTTTAGTACATTCCCACCGATGCTCAAGTTGCATACATTTTCACTAAGGCACTTGCACGTGTCAAATTTGAATTGTTTCGCAACTCTCTTTGTATTGCAAAATCATGTAATCAGGGGGGATGTTAGTATAGCTAGTAGTTATCCTATTACCCAAATAATGTAATAAGGGGGGATGTTAGCGTAGCTATGTTAGTTATTCCATTATAGGTTAATGTTGTTATTTTGTTACAACCTATTCTATTTGACGCCTAGGTGGTTCCGTAACCTACGGGCTAATCTAAGGCTGCCTATGTATTATTTATGCAGTTCAATACAATGGCTCAATTGTTCGCATTCCTACACAATTCACTTTAAGTGAATTGGAGTCCATATTAATAAAAAAAAATGTTTTTTTTTGTTTGTTTTGGGCCCTTTTGGGCAGGGTGTGGCCGGCTGAACCCTGCCAGCCGAACCCTGAGTTTGGCTGCTGAACCTGCCCCTGCACCCGCGCATCCGGGGCGGGTACGGGTCCAGGTTCGCGCACCCAGCAGGCCGGGTGCGGAAACCCGGTAATGCTGATTTAGAGTCTTTTGAAAATCCACATGTGAAAACTAGATAGAACAAATCAGCCCCTTAGGCATGCCATGTTCTAACAATTTAGCTTCCAGGAGAGCATAATCACATGCTTGTTCCTTTGCTCATTTTTTGTTGGTGTGCTGAAGCTAAATCTGCTCAACAAAAGGCTATATAATCAATATTAGACTGCAATGCACATATGACATATTTACCATAATCTCCACTCAACATCAGATATGCATTGTTGTTTTATGCAACAGTGTCATTAGAATGATATAATTTCATGTTGAACAAATGGATCAACTTGATGAAAGTGCTTACTATCATCATGAGTTTGTCTTGTGAGTCTATAAATCACTACTTTCTCTCAAGTGAATTTGCACTTTTCATAAAACTTGCAAAACAATTGTAAATGTGGGAAGATTGTCCATATATTTGTACCTACTAAGAATTATACCATTAGTTAGTTGTCAAAACACATGTCAATACATATCCCTTTGTTTTAATCATTGAAAATATCTTCTTTTTCTGGGAGAATGCTGCCCAGTAGGATTCCATGTTCATAAACTTAAGATCGATGAAATATTGGTAGGGCTTATCACATAAGAAACATCCCAAGTGGACATTTCATCAACTCGGGGATGGATCATTCATAAGTGAAAGAACAGTGTGACTATGATGTTTGCATAAGTGTAATTTTGAAGACTGTAAAGCTACACAACGGTTGAAGGTTCTTTACTTATACGTAGTGGTAACTTTTTCCATCCATGAATTGTAGAAGATCACAATGTAGGCATGAAGGTGAAAGGTTTTGGACCTCCACCATATCCTCTTCCTTTGTCGAGGAATGCTAATTTTCAGCTTTTCTTGCTTGTTGGTACTTGACCTAATTTTCTGTGCTGGCTTTTATTGTACTTGGATTTTTCTAAGTCTGACTCATCTCTATTTTTCACTTCTTGATAATATTAGCTAAATTTGTTTCTTTAAGAGAACCTTGCCGATTCTTTGTGGTCTTGTTTAACTTCTTTTCCTAATGGTAACGGATATTTTTTCATTAATTCTGATATCTTTTTCTGCAGAAGGGATCATTTTTTAGTAGAGTTATTGTTTGACAACTATGTTCCTCATAGTCTTACTTTGCACCAGAGGGCTTCTAAGCTATTAAAATTGACAGAATGTTCAAGTAACCTTTAGCTAATTTCCTTACAGGTCTAGAGTTGTCTTTTTTTGTTGATCTCTAGAATTACTTCAGCTCTGTGTATTGGCTAAATATTTTTCTCATTAAAATGGGCAGGTTATTAACAAAATTGATCTACCAGGCGCCGAGCCAGAACGTGTTTCCCGAGAAATTGAAGAGGTTTGGTTTACTTGAAGTTTGAATACCTGCCTTAATAAAATTCGTATAAGATTGTCCTAATTTTAGGTCGTATGAATGAATTTTAGTGTAGGTTTAGCAGGCTCCTTTTAGGACTCCCTTATTGATCAAAGTGTTGCCTTATTGTACATGCATAACTATCAAAGCTAATCTATCCTGGGAAGCCTTGGCAACCTTCACTTTCATTCATAAAAGAATCATTGGAAAACACTGTTCCTTCTTACTGTGTTCCATTAATAGGTTGAGTGAATTGAAATAAAATGCTGTATGTGCTTTTATTTCGTGTAAAAATCTTGAGGAAGAATTGTTACTACTTATCGTTAGCTGCTTAGTGGACTAGGGTCATAGGATGCAGGCTGATTTCTTAAGCATATTATTGGTTTCTGGTACAGGTTGTGGGTTTGGACTGTACTGAAGCAATTTTTTGCTCGGCTAAGGTTTGAGTCTAATTCAAGTCTGTATTTGCATGCAAATTTGATCATTTGTTATTTTTCATGCTCTTTGTGATGCACGCATCCTTTCATTCCTGATAAATAACCATATATGTGAATGCATTTTGTGAAGTTTTGGTCATCCTTGCTAAATGATGTGTATTCAGGAAGGTGTTGGAGTACGTGAAATTCTGAAGGCTATAGTGAAAAAGATACCACCACCTCAGAATACAGTTGAAAAGCCTTTGAGGGCTCTTATATTTGACAGGTATAGTGTTGTTGGGTTTTCTTCCAGGTGAATATGATGACATGGAGTGAAATTCCTTTTGCATATTTTTTAAGAAAACTTTTCTCAACCTTTTATATGATGAACAAGCATAATCATTAAATTGACCTAAAAAAGAATTCATACCCTAGAACAGGGCATATGCTACATCAAGAAAGACACGTATGCTGTTCCTAGACCATTAAATTTCTAGATCCAATGCCTCATATTTCACCAAAACAGTCAATGCACGATGATGTATATACAATCTGCAATTGATGATTATGGGTTCTTTATCCTATTGTTTATGCATTTAGATTTGAGCATCCTTTTTGATATCTCTTTAGTCTTCTGCTTCAATGTTTCTAGGGTTTTATTTGTTTCTTTATGCTGTTTCGACTTCTCTTTTTAGTTTCTGTTCGTTTAGTCTTTTCCTGGCTGTTTTTTGCCTTTTCATCAATATTTATATTTTATTTGAGTTTAATTAAATCAAATGATGAGGATTATCCTGTCCTCCTAGTTGATCTCCTAGCAGCATATTTTTAGCCTTTTCTTGGACATTGAAAGTGCCTTAGACATATGACTGGAAGTGTAACCAAGTCTGAGATTGAAAATTTGATGGCAAGAACTTCGCCTTATGGAAGATGGAGGAGGATTTGTTGGTTCAAAATGACCAAGCCCTAGCCTTGAAAGGGGTTGCGAGTAAACCAAGCAGCATGAAAGATGAGGAGTGGGCAACGCTGGACAAGAAGGCGGTTTCTACAATCCATCTATGCCTGGCAGACTCCGTCTTGTTCAATGTTGTTGAAGAAAAGACCGCGGAAGCCCTTTGGAAGAAGCTTGAAAAGTTGTTTGAGACGAAATCTGCAACAAATAAAGTTTTTTTGAAAAAATAGCTTTATAGCCTAAGGATGAAGGAGAGTTCATCTGTGGCAGATCACTTGAATGAGTTTAATACCCTTATCAATAAACTGGTTTCAGTTAATGTGAAGATGGAGGATGAGGACAGAGCTATCAATAATTTGCAATAATTTGTCCCATAAGATTCTTCCTTTGCTACTACAATAGCTCCTCTGGTAATTTTGCAATAGTTGTTACTGAAAGTGACAGAATACCCTAGCTTATCCATCATCTTGATTGAGAGAAAATTCTTCCGTAAATCTGGCACATGTCGTACATTACATAACATCCTTTCTCTACCATCGTCCAGCCTGATCCTTATGTCCTCTCTTCCCACAATTTCTAAAGGGTGATCATCACCCAAATAGACCTTCCCACCACTATATGGCTGATATTTGTCAAACCAGTCTCTGTGAAGAGACATGTGGAAAGATGCACCAGAGTCCAAAACCCAGGTACATAAAACAGATATGCTGTTGCCGATACGTAAAGCCTCACATGTTGCCGTCTCTCCGGAATTTATCGTATCGGCCTCAGCTGATGGTTGAAATTGTTTTTCACCATTTTTTTCCTTTTTAGCTGCCAACAGTCATTCTTTGAGTGCCCTGGCTTCCCACAATGCCAACACTTCCCTTTCAGCTTGCGTCCTTTAGACTTAGAGATCTGGACCGTGATCTACCTTGTTGACTCCTCTCGAAAGATCGACCTCTCACAGCTAGGGCTTCATTGGTTGGGGCTTCTAGAGATGTTTTTCGCTTCAACTCTTTTGCCAACAAAGCGGCTACCACATCATCAAATTTTAGAATTCTTGATGATGAATTGCTGATGGTCATCACCAAATGATCCCAATTTTCCGGGAGGGAACAAAGTAGGGTGATAGCTTTGTCCTCATCCTCCATCTTCACATTAACTGAAACCAGTTTACTCATAAGGGTATTAAACTCATTTAAGTGATCTGCCACAAATGAACTCTCCTTCATCCTTAGGCTATAAAGTTGTTTTTTCAGAAAAACCTTATTTGTTGCAGATTTCGTCTCATACAACTTTTCAAGCTTCTTCCAAAGGGCTTCCGCGGTCTTTTCTTCAACAACATTGAACAAGACAGAGTCCGCTAGGCATAGACGAATTATAGAAATCGCCTTCCTGTCTAGCGTTGCCCACTCCTCATCTTTCATGCTGCTTGGTTTACTCGCAACCCATTTCAAGGCTAGGGCTTGGTCATTTTGTAATGTCCTACCCCTTTCGAAGACAAAAAAAAAAAAATTGCCACCAAAAGAGCCAGGTTTCGATCTTTGGTTCCAAACTGAAAAATTGAGTGTCTTGTTTGCTGATTTGGTTTATTCAGTGTTTTGTATGTTTGGAGATCATATGAACATTCAACGTACTAACTCCAATTTTCAAATATCATATTAACTCATGAATTTTCAACAAGACATTTTGACAAACATTTGTCATGCATACTCAGAAATAACAGGGCAGCTCTCAAGAATGGATCACAACTTGAAAACTATCAATCCAAATGCTACCAAATTCGAACACTAGCTTCTTCCAATATAGATAAACAAACCCAATAAAGGAAATTGCATTAAAAGGAGTATACCCGGAATTGTGAAGGTCTGATACAAATCTGGAAATGTTCATCAGCACAAATAAATCTTCATTTTTTTATCATAAAATCCAATTTACAAACTTCTCCAGCATACAACTTATGTTTTTGAATACCCTTTTTGGAGACAATAACAAAACATGTAAGAAATCCTCCAAAGACTAGGCGTTTGGACTTAGGCAAGCAACTCGTCCCCCAAGAAATGTACGGCCATGCCAGGAGCAGGTACGGCTGCTAATAAACACTATAACAAATCCAATGAAAGTCTCCAAAACCTGCAGAAAAGGTGGCGGCTAGGTATGTAGTTGCAAGTAGATCTCAAACTTCGACAAACCATTGCTGAGTGTGCATCCAAATCGCTCTATTTTGGCCCTAGATGGTACGGTCAGCTGAAGGAGTGAAGTGCAAATGAAATGGAACAAACCCTCTCCAATCTGCTCAACAATATCTGAAAATATCACCTTTATCAACTCAATTGCATCCACTGAGTATGAATGCTCATTAACCAATCTAAAGGTATCTTTCAACCTCAAGATATGGTGTCCTTGTATGTGGTTTTCGTCACAATACAAGCCTGGAATTACTGAAATCTTGCAACCTGCAAGTCTCACACAATAAGCTTCAAGAATAATAGCCAAAGATGTCACAATAAACTCTTCAATGCCACTTTTATCCTTTCCCAAAGCTGGTTGATCCATTCACTTCTTGAATGTGGGATAATTTGTCTTTCCAAATGCTACGTTGCACCTTGAAGGCATTCTTTTTACCATAAATTGTAATATATTTCACTTATTACTTTCCAAGGAGACCATACCACTTTTATGACATTAGAAATATGAACTTCATAAAATCCCCTTTAATTCAAGTGGTTACATGACGCCTTTTAAGATTAAATTAATGCCCAACATTAATATATTTAACTTTTATATTTAAATATAACATTATAAATCTTCGGGCATTAAAATTATTGCTCTCCCAACATCGAACCACCAAACAACTTACGGAAACGGATACCCATTAAGCCGAAGATGCCAGTCGTACTTTTCGTTTCCCGAGAATCCAACCCTAACCGACTTACTAAAAATAGTAAGTCTCTGAAAATACTCGCTGAAACGGTCTTGAAAGTCGACAACCGTGAATGAAGATCGTCCAACAATATCTCCATAACACCTAGTGGTTCCTAAACACTCGACATTGCCTACGGAACCTTATGAATAGGCAAGTCCATATTACGCTCTGTTAGTTGACTAGGATGGGGACATTACAGTCCTCCCTCCTTGAGATTGCTTGTCCTCAAGCAATCCAATCTCAGAACATGACAATCTCAAAAATAATTGTCATGCAATCCCTGGATCCCATATGAACCGATGAGCTTCATATCTCCAATTGAGATAAATCTTGCACTGCTGACCCTCTGCAAGTGTCATCTCTTGTAGTCCTCTATCCAGAAGTGCAATCAGTCTCTGAAATAGTTCAACCAACTCACAAGTAAACTGCTCTCCACAATCCCGGTCAATCTCTGTCACCACACTGAAACCGAGCATATCCTCTAAGTCCCAAATCAACATCCTGTCAGAACTAACACGCTGACGCTGCTCCACTATGATCAAAACCAGAAGCTCATAGTAACACAGCCGCACACACCTCATCTGTATTCCCAGAATGACAACACCCCAAACTAGACTGAAAAACCGGTGTGAGAGGACAAGTAAATCAAGGACGGTAAGTTGAGGAGATGCTGGAATCAACCCCCCAACAACTCCCAACAACCAAAGTAACCAATCCCTGACCAAAAAATCTCTCCAATATTTCTGTTGACATAAGATTGGAGTTAATCGGTTGCTAATCCACAACCGAACAATAATGACCCATCTGGGAGTTTGAACTAACTCCCGCCACCAAATAGCCAACGAGAGTGACAACAAGGCACGATCTCCACAGATCACTGACCTCCATGGGCACACACCTCCCGGATCCCATGGGCCAAAGAATATCCTAGCAATCATGTCAACTGCCAACTCGGTGAAACAACAACTAAACCAATGACAACTACCTGGATCCCAAATCCATATGTGGTCCCCTGCCATATCGCCCGAACCAAAGAAACATCCAAGATCCAGCACCGAAATATCATAACTGCATACAAGCAAAGAGTTGTTCAGCCATAACTCTGTCTCTGCACTACATCCATCATGCTGAACCAAACAATCATCCCAACAATGAATCCCTCTAATGAAGAAGGCATCTCATACCCCAGTGAAGTATACAACCCGCTATAACCATCTTTCAACCCACCACTATGTGTCATCCGAAAAAAGGTCCACTCATCTACATGTGGGCTGAAATCAAAATGACTAGCATACCTCACTATACAATCCATATGAACCTCACCAACTGAACCCCTGTGAAGCTCCAAAGAATCCCTTGAAGTATGGCTCGCATCATCATCCTCGGGATCAGAATCAGGTAATGTACCATCATCTACTGCACCAAATGAGGAAGTAGCATCCATTAAAGAAAGCATATCATCACTTCGCTTATGCTCATACTGATTGACTTGAGTGAATGCGGAATCATTATTACTAATCAATCCTTCCTCACGTTCAATCTCATGTATCCCCTCAATCAATTGCTTAACCACCATAGTATCCGAATTAGTCTTTGAATCATGTGAAGTGGATGCAACAGATGACTGACTTTTCGTTGTGAAAAGGGAGTGATGAACTAAACTCAACTCAAGACAAAGCTCATAAATCTCATCTTTCCGAGTGAGCTCTCGGGAAGTCTGCTTTGCAAACCGCATAACCCGATCCCTATTAGATAATAGCCTTAAGTAATCTGATTTGATTACCTCTAATGCTTGCTTGATTGCTTGCAAATCTGTAGCAGTAGCTCCAACTGTCAACTGGTGCCGTCTCTCTCCAAGCTGGGCTGTCTGATAAAGGCATTCAACAAACTCATGTGTGCTAGTCAAATGTGTCAATGTGTGGACAACTTGCTCATCTGTAACTCGTATGTGATCCCGCAATGAACTGGAATCATCAACATAAAATAAACTCTTAGGTGTATCCTCCAATGCACAATGATCAATCTTAGGCCCTTTCACTGCACTGCACTCACGAACCTCATACTCTGAAGTGATGACAGAACTATGCTCATCCTCTAAATCACCAACTACATCAACAACTGAATCCTCAACCACAAGATCAGCGTGCTCATCAATACACACCTCTCCAATATCCAACACACAAGATGAAGTGACCTCATCCTCATCAATTACTACTGTTGCTTTGTTTTCCCCATCAATACAAGAATCAACCTGAACCTCGGTTATGCATGAAACATTCTCTAAATTTTCAACCTCCTTGTTGTCCTCTTCGCTGTCCACAACTGTGCTTGGCTGCAATGAGTCGTTTCCCTTTGTCCCTGTTTTTATTCCAACAGCTAATGGAGGCTTCAACCACTTAGGATGATGTTCTATTATTGTTGTAAAAAACTCATTTTGTTCTTGAAATTTTTGCATCAGCTCTATCATGAGTTCCTGGATAGTAGCCATTACCAACACACTACTGCAACTTTGTAACCCTCAGGCTGACAGGATAAGCTGGTTCTGATACCACTGTAATGTCCTACCCCTTTCGAAGACAAAAAAAAAATTTGCCACCAAAAGAGCCAGGTTTCGATCTTGGGTTCCAAATTGAAAACTTGAGTGTCTTGTTTGCTGATTTGGGTTATTCAGTGTTTTGCATGTTTGGGTATCATATGAACATTCAATGTACTAACTCCAATTTTCAAATATCATATTAACTCATGAATTTTCAACAAGACATTTTGACAAACAGTTGTCATGCATACTCAGAAATAACAGGGCAGCTCTCAAAGAATGGATCACAACTTGAAAACTATCAATCCAAATGCTACCAAATTCGAACACTAGCTTCTTCCAATATAGATAAACAAACCCAATAAAGGAAATTGCATTAAAAGGAGTATACTAGGAATTGTGAAGGTCTGATACAAATCTGGAAATGTTCATCAACACACAGAAATATTCATTTTTTTATCATAAAATCTAATTTCCAAACTCCTTTAGCATACAAATTATGTTTTTGAATACCCTTTTTGGAGACAATAACAAAGCATGTAAGAAATCCTCCAAAGAATAGGCATTTGGACCTAGGCAAGCAACTCGTCCCCCAAGAAATGTATGGCCATGCCAAGAGCAGGTACGACTGCTAATAAACACTACAAAAATTCAATGAAAGTCTCCAAAACCTGCAGAAAAGGTGGCGGCTAGGTCTGTAGTTGCAAGTAGATCTCAAACTTCAACAAACCATTGCTGAGTGTGCATCCAAATCGCTCTATTTTGGCCCTAGATGGTACGGCCAGCTGAAGGAGTGAAGTGCAAATGAAATGGAACAAACCCTCTCCAATCTACTCAACAATATATGAAAATATCACCTTTATCAGCTCAATTGCATCCACTGAGTATGAATGCTCATTAACCAATCTAAAGGTATCTTTCAACCTCAAGATATGGTGTCCTTGTATGTGGTTTTCGTCACAATACAAGCCTGGAATGACTGAAATCTTGCAACCTGCAAGTCTCACACAATAAGCTTCAAGAATAATAGCCAAAGATGTCAGTTAGGGTTGGATTCTCGGGAAACGGAAAGTACGATTGACATCTTCGGCTTAATGGGTATCCGTTTCCGTAAGTTGTTTGGTGGTTGGATGTTGGGAGAGCAATAATTTTAATGCCCGAAGATTTATAATGTTATATTTAAATATAAAAGTTAAATATATTAATGTTGGGCATTAATTTAATCTTAAAAGGGGTCATGTAACCACTTGAATTAAAGGGGATTTTATAAATTTCATATTTCTAATGTCATAAAAGTGGTATGGTCTCCTTGGAAAGTAATAAGTGAAATATATTACAATTTATGGTAAAAAGAATGCCTTCAAGGTGCAACGTAGCATTTGAAAAGACAAATTATCCCACATTCAAGAAGTGAATGGATCAACCAGCTTTGGGAAAGGATAAAAGTGGCATTGAAGAGTTGATTGTGACATCTTTGGCTATTATTCTTGAAGCTTATTGTGTGAGACTTGCAGAATGCAAGATTTTAGTCATTCCAGGCTTGTATTGTGACGAAAACCACATACAAGGACACCATATCTTGAGGTTGAAAGATACCTTTAGATTGGTTAATGAGCATTCATACTCAATGGATGCAATTGAGCTGATAAAGGTGATATTTTCAGATATTGTTGAGTAGATTGGAGAGGGTTTGTTCCATTTCATTTGCACTTCACTCCTTCAGCTGGCCGTACCATCTAGGGCCAAAATAGAGCGATTTGGATGCACACTCAGCAATGGTTTGTCGAAGTTTGAGATCTACTTGCAACTACAGACCTAGCCGCCACCTTTTCTGCAGGTTTTGGAGACTTTCATTGGATTTTTGTAGTGTTTATTAGCAGCCGTACCTGCTCCTGGCATGGCCTTACATTTCTTGGGGACGAGTTGCTTGCCTAAGTCCAAACGCCTAGTCTTTGGAGGATTTCTTACATGCTTTGTTATTGTCTCCAAAAAGGGTATTCAAAAACATAAGTTGAATGCTGGAGAAGTTCGTAAATTGGATTTTATGATAAAAAATGAAGATTTATGTGTGCTGATGAACATTTCCAGATTTGTATCAGACCTTCACAATTCTAGGTATACTCCTTTTAATGCAATTTCCTTTATTGGGTTTGTTTATCTATATTGGAAGAAGCTAGTGTTCGAATTTGGTAGCATTTGGATTGATAGTTTTCAAGTTGTGATCCATTCTTGAGAGCTGCCCTGTTATTTCTGAGTATGCATGACAAATGTTTGTCAAAATGTCTTGTTGAAAATTCATGAGTTAATATGATATTTGAAAATTGGAGTTAGTACATTGAATGTTCATATGATCTCCAAACATACAAAACACTGAATAACCCAAATCAGCAAACAAGACACTCAAGTTTTCAGTTTGGAACCCAAGATCGAAACTTGGCTCTTTTGGTGGCAAATTTTTTTTGTCTTCGAAAGGGGTAGGACATTACATCCAACCTAGAAGGTGGATTATTCTTGTATCATTTTCTAGGGCCAATAGTAGGAGAAGTTGAGGGCTATTGAGGAGGAATCACTCTCGACCCATGAGCAGAACTGCCCATTGCTTATTTCTCCCTCCTTGTTTTCTCCGTGTTCTCAATAAAAGACTCAATATAAAGATTCATGTAGGCAGTCAAACAGATTAGTTAAATCCATCCAATGTGGTGCCATTTGAGGCACCACCTCAATGAGTGAATGTGATCATTTTGTAATTGTGCATAAACAGTTTTGTCATGTGTGTGTTTGTTAAGTATGTTGATCATTGTGTTGACCATTGGCTTCTAACGAGCATTGATCAATTTATTGCCATTTTGTACACTTCATAGGGTCGTGCATGTGAATAAGACTGAGTTGTGTTTGTAATTAGTCTGCAATTAGTTTGATAGTTCAGTATGGGACGGTGATAGTTGGGTTGTAAGCATCCACCCCCCTTTCAAGTTTTAATATATTCCATCGATCGGTAATGGAATAATACTGTTATTGAGATCTTCATTGTGTGATGCTGTTGTGTACAAGATACATATTGCTGTGAGTAATGTACATATATGATAGAGTGCTAAATTTAGAGAACAAGATGAAGACAACATTGACAGATGAAGTTAAAATAAGAAAGAAATGATTCCGATAGTGATCATGATGGTATGGTCACAACAATCCAAGTGCTTAGGAAAGACCTCTAAAGCAATTCATGAAATGAAAGTTGAAAAGAAGAGTAAGGAAAAGAAAGACATTTGGTGTTTGAACTATTGGACTGTAGGACGCACAAACACCAACTGTCCAGAAAAGCCATACTGCGATATATGTGAAATTAATGGACATTTTGTTGTAGGCTGCCCTTTCAACTTGAAAAGTAAAAGACACCAGACATTGAAGGTACAAAAGGAAGAAGAATATTAGCAGAAATCAAGTTCCTCGAGAAATGGTCAAGGTGTATTGAGTGGAGGATAAAGAAACAATTGCCAAGGAAGGAGACCTTGTGGACAAAACCAAGGCGACAATAGGCCTTGTGGTTGTCATGACCCATTTTGGAAAATAAGGTCATGCGTGTAAATATTGTAAATAATAATATTATATTTAAAGTGTGAAGAGAAATAAAATATCTTTTATTTTATTTCTTATTATTATAAGTGTGCAAAATATAAATAATAATTATTGTTTATATTATTGTGGTATTTTTAATAAAATGACTTAGGCAAATAATAGCTTAAGTAATGGGCTCCACATAATGAGAAAATATAACATGGAAATATAAAAGGTGGAACGCCCTCTATTCTCATTATGTTATGTTATGTGATGAAAACTCTTCTTTTCTCTGCCTTCGGGAGTTGCTCAAGGTTGATTGAAGAATTCCAATTCAGTGGAGTGAGAGGTGCTCATCTATTGAGTTGAGGAGTAAATCCAGTTAGGGTTTACCTGTGCACTACAGAGGGCTTCCAGTGTTTCCAGATTTATTCTTCTTTCGGATGGAATGTGAATTCCTTCCGAGGGTTTGGTAGCATTGTGGGAGTTTAGTGAAGGATTATCAGATTTGGGTCTGAGATTACATGTGTGTGGAGTGATTATGTGGTATTTTGTGAATGTGTTGAGCCATTGTGTGTCCCTTAAGTGAACCGATCAGCATTGGGGATAATATTTGTGCATTTGTGCAGTTGTAAGTGTGAATTACAGTCAAGGAGGGCAGCGTCCATTCTTGGAGGTTTTCTACAGCCATTCTAAGGCAGTTCTCAGGTTGTGAAGGATACTTTTGCATTCAGCAGATAGACATTCCCTATTGGAGGTGATTTCCATCAGAATTCAGTGTGTTCTTGGGTAGTTTTGTCATCCAGCAGCCCACATCCCATCTGTGTGTGCCAGTATAGCATATTTTGGGTGTTGAAAAGGGTTTCTCAAACCCTAGATTGGCAGCGTTCAGTCAGTGGTGTCCTCTGCAGCAAATTTGAGGTTTTCTTCTATGCAATTCTTGGTATCCAGGTGCACATCCCATATGTATGCACATTGTGACTGTAATTGTCATCCATAATAGTCAGATTTGTGATTGTGAATTCATTCTAGTTGTTATATGTGTTGTATGTGTGAATCCAGATAATATTTATCGTATTTCATTTGTGGGTATTTGAAGAAAATAATAAAAATTCCAAAAATTGTCTCATTTTCTCAATTATTTGCAAGATCTGTGTATTGGGTGTTTCCGTTTTTATTTTTGGCTCATTTCAGTGGTGGAGAAAGACTGCAGTATGATTATGAAGGAAGACCCATCGTGTACTATAGGAAGTGCCAAAAGTGGGGTCGCTTCGCACGAAACACAAATGCAGCAACGGGCAATAATGCAATGATGATATATCAGCAGTGTGGACCGAGAAATATTAAGGAAACAAACTGCCCCAAGGCAGCGAACAATAGCAACAACCAAAATTTCAATTTATTTAACATTAAACAATATCTGCGAGGACAAGAGATGTTCTTGAAATAAATTGGTTGTAGGCAAGGAAGATGGAGTATCTTGACATTACAACGGAGAGGAAAAGATGGTAGGAAATTGAAGATAAGATTGAAGATGAAATGTTGAAGCAGTGATACGTAGACAAGAACAACAACCAAGGAAGAATGATGATGAAAGCACAATCAACATCGTTCTAGAGAACTTCGTAGAGTTTGGCAAATCAATTGTTGTAGATATGTGCCCCAATGAACATGGCAACGTTGCTCATGGTAGGCGCAAACTTTCATGCAATGGTTGGAGAGATGCTGCAAAGAACAAAGAGGGAGCAAGGAAGACAAATGGTATCACAAAAGACTGTAACATGGGATCAATTTCTTGACAGTGTAATCTTAGTGATTTATTTACCTTAAGGGAGGTCAAGGAATGTATTAAAAAGCTAGGAGCCGGTAAGGCTTGTGACGTGGATGGACTATAGGAAGAATACTTAAATTGAGGAGTAGAGGACTTGGCACCACACATCAAGAGTATGTTCGACATCATCATCTAACATAGCTTTCCAAGGGATTGGATGAGTTGAACAATACCTCTCTTCAAGAGTGGAGATGTAGACAATCCCTCAAATTACCGAACTATTATGGTCAATCTCCTCTTTATAAAGTTGTTTGGAAGTATGGTTGAGAGTAGAATCAGCAAGTGGGTAGAAGAAAAAGGAAAGAGGGCAAAAGGACAAGCAGGTTTCAGACCAAAACACTTGACAATAGACCATGTCATCACTTTGAGACATTATTAAAAAAATATGGAATGAAAAAGGAGAAGCCTATTGTTGTTTTGTGGACTTCAAGAAAACTTTTGACACAATGCCTAGAAGTAAACTATGGAGTAGAATGGAAGACTTAGGTATACCGAAGTAAATTATGAAGTATTATTTGCGATTCAAAATATCGAGTACAATCTAATCTCAAAGAGTAGCTCTAGTATGCTAGATAGCCAAAAGGACCTATACAAATGAGCCCATGGCTCTTATTTATAGATGAAGTCTAGCACTAAATGACAAAAACATCATTTTTTCATCCCATTATGACAAGTGGGGATCATATTTGGCGAATGTGGTGCATCAATTTTGGAGTGGGGCAATTGATCTTCGGCACTTAGGAAAAATCAGCGCAAGAGGGCTAGGAAGGTAGCGGGGTGCATCGAAAACTAGGAGGGTATACTCTTTTGGCAGGGCACACTTGGAAAGAGTGGGGCACACTCCAATCACTCTTAGAAAATTCTAGGCTTGACATAGGACGTAAGGGATGCACTTTGCAAAATAGGGATCACTGTTTCAGAGTGGGGTATATCCCTGTGTTAGAACAAAAACAAGGTGCATTGCTAAGGTAGCAAGGCACATTGCTATGGAGTGGGGTGCACTGCTCTTTGAAACTTAGGAAAAATCAGTGCAAGAGGGTAGGAAGGTAGCGAGGCGCACTCAGATCATATTTAGAAAATTCTAAGCTTAACACAAGATGGATGGGTTGCACTTAGCAAAACGGGGTGCACCGGTTTAGAGTGGAGTGCATCCCTGCTTCAAACAAAAAGAATGGGGTGCATTGCTGAGGTAGCAGGACACTGTTTTGGAGCGGGGCGCACTGCTGTATGACACTTAGGACAAATTAGTGCATGAGGACTAGGAAGGTAGCAGGGCACATCAATTTCTGGCGACATACACTCTTGTGGCGGGGCTCACTCAGAAAGAGTAGGGTACACTCTAATCACATGAAAATTCTATGCTTGACATGGGATGCACGGGACACACTTTGCAAAACAGGATGCATTGGTTTAGAGTGGGGTGCATCCTTGCCTTAGATAAGGTAGTGGGGCACATTGTTTTGGAGTGGGGAGCACTGATTTGGAGTGGGGTACACTATTTTGGAGCGGGGTGCACTGCTTTGGAGTGGGGTATACTGTTTTGGAGCGGGGTGCACTGCTTTGGATTGGGGTATAGTGCATTACTCTTAGAGACTTAGGAAAAATCAGCACAAGAGGGCTAGGAAGGGAGCGGGGCACATCAATAACTGGTAGGGTGCACTCAAAAAGGGTGGCGCTCCCTCAAAAATATGGGGCACAGTAGTCACACATGGAAAGTTTCATTCTTGACATAGCATACATGTAAAGAACTTGCAAAACAAGGCACACTAGAAACCTAAACCTGTTGGCAATTTTGCCACATTAAATCTTTTTGATAACTTTTGGCCTAAGTACGGAGCTTTAAAGCGGTAAAGAGCATGCCGAGGTGTTCGGGTTTTCGCGGTCCATAAACAGGGGCGATAAAATGGACAAAATGAGCTCTAGATATTTTATCATTGCAGATCTTCTCGCCGGCTTTCCGACGATATATTATAATAGGCGATTGGGTTAGCGGATCAAAAGTTATGGCCTCGGGAAGCAGAACCAGGAAACCCAGTTTTTTGTGCGAAGTCCGACTGCGCCCAGTTTTTGTGCGAAGTCAGACTGCACCCTTCTTCTTGAGCGCACTTGGAAACAGTCTGGCAAAGAAATTGACTAAGTGTTGGAGCGCAACCCGACTTTGCAGCGAAGTCGGACTGCGCTCCCTTGTCCGTGCGAAGTCCGAACAGCGGTGAGAATCAGCAAGTGCCGGTGCGCAACCCGACTTCGCAGCGAAGTCGGACTGCGCCCTTTGACCGATGCGCAGTAGGGAAATAGGCCAACCCGACTGCGCTGTTTTTCACCTGTGCTACTTGATTGCGCTCTAATCCCGGGCGAAGTTGGATAGACTGCCTTTCAAGGCAGACACGTGTCAAGCATTATCATCCGACAAGTGTCCAACTTTGGGATCCGAGCCAAGACATGCCGAGCAAAAGGACAAGCATGGGCCGCACTACTTATGCCAGCTGCCTCATTTAAGGTTGATATGAGTTTCCACCTGCCTCAGCTACCCGCATTCTTGTCAATGTGAAGTTCTACCTAGTGCGCTGCCACGTAGCTGTTCAACCTTCAGGGAGACCATGCTGCGGGTACAGTCCAGCCCGACAGAAGTCAGCATCAGCAGTTCCGCGGCTGCTTTTGTCAGCTAATGTTTGACTGGGACTTTGTGCCCATAAATGTAATCGGGGGGTTCTCAGGCTATAAATAGCCACCACGTTTTCATTGTAAAGTGGTGGAAGGGGAATGTCTGTTAGGGAACCATTGTAGCTGTGCTTCTGCCTTTTAATATAATACATACACTTGGTGCTGTCCTATTGTTTTTATTTTGTATGCTACCTCTCTTTGACATTTCTGCCTCATGTTTTCCTGTATCATTGCTTGTTGTTGTACTGAACTCTGGACTCCGGCATTTGGTGATCAGGTATTCCTGGGATGCATAAATTAAAGGATACATAGGGTAAACATTAGTGGCAGTTTTCTGGTTATGTTTTGTGTTATAGTGTTGTTAGTAGTGGTGATTGATGCGTTGCCGTACTGTTAGTTCCTTGGAGGGAATGTCTGTTAGGGAACCATTGTAGCTGTGCTTCTGGCTCTTAATACAAAACATATACCTGACTCTGTTCTACTGGTTAGTGACAACATCCATAGTGGTGTGTTATGGTTATATTGGTGTTAGTAGTGGTGATTGATGCGTTGCTGTACTGTTAGTTCCCCCCACCCAACTCCAATCTAATTTGGAATCCCTTTCTGCATTTTTATCTCTTTCCCTGCACCCTTATCTTGAACCTCAAAACCCCACAGGAAGCCGGCCTTCTCCGGAGATTAGCCCGGAAGGCATTCCTTCCTTCCGGCCTTTCAATGTTGGTTTGCGGGTCTAGGGCGCAATAACAACAAATCCTTTCCTCATGGCAGATTCGTAACCAACAAAACCTAGCCAAACTCGATGCAAAATGCGTGAAACATGAAATGAGGTGCATGGTGGTGGAGTTGGGTGCACTAGTATGGAATAGGGTGCACTACCCTTAGCGGGGCATACCCAGTTTGATGCTTAAGGATAAAATTTCAAGTATGCAGCTTGGACATTACGCACGACAAAGACAAGGCGCATTGAATAGATGAATAGCAAAATGAGGCGCATTGAATAGATGAATAGCAAAATGAGGCGCACTCAAAAGGGAGCAGGGCACAATCGAGTTCCACTTAACCAATATCAACTTGAGGTGTGTGGAGAAAGGGGGTGGGGCATGTCTGGCTTTGTATGGGGTGCATTTAATTTGGGCAGGGCGCACAGTAAAGTAGTGAGGTTTACTTAGAGAGAGCAGAGTGCTTTGGTGCCATTGCCATTTTCCATGACTTATTCACTGCTCGGTCTTCTACCTCAACCTGTGTGATGGATCTCCATTTAGAGCATGATGATGGTAGTGGGCTACTATAATTATGGCGGCTCATGGGGATGTCAATCCCGATTTATAAAAGATCTTAGATTTTGCCTTGTTATGGGGTGCAGGTTTCGAAGGGACTATTTGTAGGTCATTCTTATTCAAATTTTATGTTAGGGTTGACATGGTCTATCTAAATGTAGTTTTTGCAAGAAGACGTGATGTACTTCAGGTCCATCATAACATGTTTTGAGATATTGCTGTGATTTAAATGTGATTTGTGGGGGCCGCTACATTAGTTTCATGATTCATCTATAGGACATTACATATTGTGCAATTTGTTGACGTGCTGCTTAAGGGATTCCTTTAGGGGTTAACTTTCCTAATGCAATTAAAAGTAAAAAGACAAACTAATAATTTTAAAAGGATATGAAAAGCTCTCAAGTTTACTGGAGCTGAATATTAGCAAATTTGCTGTAAAATTCAGATTACAATTAGAACATGTAAAATTTATATGCAATATGCTCTTTATTATATTCAATAGATAAGACACTATTGACTTGCTTATAAAGAGATAAAGATGTTAGATTATTGTTACTCTTTCTTGGTGGCTTTGAATGTTAATATGAATAAAGAGATTGGGTGTGCTAGTGTTTTTTTGTTCCTTTTATGTCATGGAATATTATGCAAACATGAAGAGCCAGGTTTAATCTCACTTGTATTTTTTTAATGCAACAGCTATTATGATTCATATAGAGGAGTGGTTGTATATTTTCGTGTCATTGATGGAACCATTAAGAAGGGAGACAAAGTGCTATTTATGGCTAGTCAAAAGGTATGCTGTTTTTGCTTCACTTCAAACAGTTTCAAGTTCAATACATTTTGTTGGTGATTTTGACTGCTTAATGACATGACATGTTCACAAATTTATTTCCACGAGCTAGAAACCTTCTTTGAAATTATATTTTCAGTGGATATTTTGAAGCAACTTTGATTGCCTTAAAGAAATATATTTCTTCTTAAGCGTTGCACCAAATAGCTCTATATCACCTTTGTATACATGATATTCCATATTTCTTTGCTTTGATAGAATTCTTGTATTATCTCATATTGTCAAAAATGATCATAGTAGATAAATTCTTGTCTTAAGCTTCTACTTTTGTAGTTTTTTTTGTGTTGAGATTTATAACCATATTCATGTTTCTGTTGACTTTTGCAAGCTTCAAACAAGTATATCTTTAGTCTTGAAGGCCAAGAGACTGTTGTTTACATGGAAACACTTTTACCCTCATTTCTCCTTGTGATGCAAGCAAGCCTACATCATTCATCTTTTACAAGAATATTCTCAAGGTCCCCTCTTACTACAGCACACCACAGCACACCACTATCTTCCAGCCATCCAAATACTCTATGTGACGTTTCCTATCTATCCAGTACTTATGTGACAACTTAGACCTTGGGTTAGTACTCATCCACAAGGCAATATTCCTGAACTCATTGTTTGCTATTAGACATTTTGTAATGTGCACTTCTACATGTCATGGACTAGAAAAGAACAATAAAAAATGGGATTGAAGTATTTTGATAAGAATTTTTGAGCTATATTGTTTAAAATACAATGTCCCCGGGTCTCATCCATAAATAAAAACTGGTTTATATATATAGATACATCAGGAAAACCTTCATCCTTCTTCATTCTAATCTTTACTTCTAAACCCCACTATCACATATTCGACTTCATACTGTACTGCTTGGACTTCAAATGATACTCTTACTAGGATTATTGTTTGGTTCTGTATAGATACATCAACCTCTCCTTGGAACTCACGTTGATTTTACATTATCATTTCCACCACTGGGGGTCACTGGAACTAACACAAAAGAAATATTCGTATTTATTTACAAAAGTGACATCAAATGGCAATTTCACATGAACTAACACAAAAGAAATGTTCCTGGAACTAACACAAAAGAAATATTCCTATTTATTTACAAAAGTGACATCAAATGGCAATTTCAAACATAAAAATTCGGCCCATGCAAGTCAATATCCTTTACCACACTGGAACTAACACAAAAGAAATATTCCTATTTATTTACAAAAGTGACATCAAATGGCAATTTCAAACATGAAAATTTGGTCCATGCAAAGTCAATATCCTTTACCATTAAGTCAGAGTCTTCACTTGACTCTGAATCCGCCTCCCAAATTGAATCCAGCATCCACACACTATTTCTTGTGTCCCATTCCCTTTATATATATATATCTTTTTTTATTTTTTGCTCTATTGGGTTAGGTTAGTTTTATGTTTGTTTGATGTTGGGTTAGCTTATTAGGTTGTTGTCTTCTTTTTCTTTTTGTCTGAAACTGTACCTTAGTGTCTGGAAACAATCCAGATATACATCAGTGTCTGTGTGTTTCAGAAATGTTTCCAAGCTGTTTCTCTAGATCTTTTTCTGAAATCCCAGAAACTTGAAATGGGGGCCCAGGTGGAGTTTCCAAGTAATTTACTTTGGTACTTGTAATAAAATCAATTTCTGGAATGTGATCTTGTACACAAAGGAAGAGATCGGAAGATTAGTTGGTGATTAACGTATCCTTTTAAACATTTTCTGGTAATAATAGGCATGCCTCTTGTCTTATGTTATATTCATGTGAAATTGCATCAAGTAGAACAACCCTTAATAATAAAATATGCACAAGTCATTAATAATGAGTGTACGTTTATAGTGGATATATGCACAAGCCATTGATAATGCATGTACATGTGTAGTGCATGGTGACATGAAAAACATATTTTAAAGTATTTTGAATCCTTACATATAATGATGAGTGTATGCTTATATTTGATGTTGACATGAAAAACTTATTTAATGTAGTTTGAATTCTTACATATTATGTAATTTGAAGAGTTTGTCTCATGGTGTTAACTTAGGAAACTGTATACAACAGAATAATTTTGCACTAGAGCTTAATGAAGGCTGTGATTTATGCATCTTTTAGATAAAACATATAATTCATTCTTTGCTGCTTGTGTGGTCATGGAATCACAGGAATATCAAGTGGATGAACTTGGTGTTTTGTCTCCTGGACAAATTCAAGTTGATGAATTATATGCTGGTGAGGTGAGATCAGATGCTTTTAAACCAATGTAAACAAATTGTTCAAGAGTGTTATTCTTTAATATTATGTTCTGAACTCCTTCACACGTTTGACCATGTTAAATTGTTTTGACTAAAATATTCATTTGTGTATGAAAGTATGGCAACAAGCAATTGATTGGAACTCTAAAAATGAAAGATTGTTGCTGGACATGTGGTTCATATTACTATCACTATAAATGCTTTGTTGCTACTTCGTATGGTTTTTAATGATTAGATAACCATTTTCATAATATTAGGCATTTTAATCTCTGATACTGGTGTGCATCTTCATGACTTGTTATGTGTGATAGACTTAGGTGTAATGGCCAAAGGAGAAGACTTGGTAAAAACAAAAAATTGCTCAGGGGCCTCCTTAGTTGCCTTGAGACTTTTGGCAATGAGGCCTACCAAGTCATTGGGCATACGGTCTTTAGGAGGCATACTAAGTAGCTTTTCAAGATGAGAATAAAGTTTCAGGCTTCCCTCCCTTAAATAAAATGCAAGGTCATCCACATACTGTGAGCTAAAGGTATTTTCAACAGTAATTGGACATTGTTGGTAGAAGACATCTTGGATGAAAACTGTCTGCCATAGCAAACTAGAAGACAAAACTTGAGCAATTCACATTGAGTTCACTGGTTATGTACATGGTGTAATTTGTGAAGACAAAACTAACAAATATCCGTGAAAAGGTTAGCTGTCCTTTAAGCTTGGACAAAACTCTAAGGATAAAGACTGAAGTAATTTGTTTTCAATCTGGATAAAGAAGCAAAGGCATAATAGTGTCAGGTACACATAGAAGAAGAAGAGAGACTTAATTAAAATGAACTTACACAGATGCAACATCTCAAGAAACACCCTATGCTTCTGCTTCCACTTTTTCATGCAGTAAACACTAGAGTAGGAGTGTGACAGGTCATACAAGAAGCGGAGAAGGATCCCATTTGGAACTGGAAAAGGAACAGCCAAAAGTTAGACCTACGTGGGGGCTACCTCTTGCAGAACTCCAACTCACATCTGCCTCCGCTCATGAGAATGTGATTGTAAGCTCTTGCAACCAAGAGGCCTTCCCATGTTAGGCCTGGTTCAGAAGAAGATGTCAAGGGTTAGAAGACATGATGGCTAGACAAGAAAAAGATTTTGTTAACTTTTTGCTATTTTTGGTTCTTGTTGATAAGATATGTTGGCAATGAAATCCTTTGTGCTAGCAATCTGAAATATCAGGAAAAAGCAACTAATTTGCCTAAAATCAATGATTAAAGCATGCAGGTTGCTGTTGACCTTTTGAATTCCGAAGTGTAAAAGTGAATGTGAATAAAATAAGATATTTTTGGCCCTGCTGCTATCCATTTGATATAGTTAGTGTAGGTTGGATTTGAACCATGTTTCAGATTAAAGCTTTTTGCAAAAATGAAACAAGCAAACACTCTTAGGATGAATGCAAAACTAATAAAACTGGAAAAAAGCAATCTGCTATGAAGAGTGCAATTTTAAAATTCACATGTAGAGAATCAATCAACATCAACGTAAATCCGATTCCTATCTGGGAATCGCCTCAATGAGAATAGTGATGCCTTCAAAATTCAGTGTTTCATGGTGGTCCTTGCTGTCTCAAGGTCAAAATCCACCCTTTTAGCTGAGTTGGAAATAGACCAGCCGTGTTTTTGGACAATAAAGGCTTAGCAAGGGAAAAGGAAGTGCAAGGTGGTTGGGAAGGCTATCCAATCTGAACTCTTGTGCTGCACTTGCATGAAGGGAACAAAGGAAAGAAGTGGAATTTTGGCAAGAGTGATGATGTGATAAGAATTGGGGATTTTGAATCTATCTAAATGGGTGGTTTAGATCTTTATATCAAAGAAAGGGAGAGCTTTTTTTCCAATTATCTTTAATCTCATGTTAAACTTCTTTATGACAAATGCTGTTTGGCTTTATTTTGAAGAAAGCATGCATTGTGACACTTTGAAGATAGAACTGTTTCCCTGTTAGATTAATATCAGATTAATAATGGTCAATTAGCTTTTAGACTTGGGCATTAATAAAGTCATTGTGACTTTAGGTTATTTTATGCTTTTAAGTTGTATTTCACTTTAGTGTGTATCTCGGTCTATCCCACATTCATAAAGTGGATTGACTCGACATATAGTAATCCTTTATAAGGAAGCTTTCGCTCCTCACTTTCAAGATGATATATGCAATATAGAGAACTCTCACAAGTAATCTTGGTTTCTTTTATGTGTTCCGTGTTATCGTGATATGGTATCAGAGCCACGGAGTCTGTGTGAGTGTGAAGACCTAGGGACTGTTGCCGACAGAGACGGATCGAGGGATCGCTAGCGTGACACATCAAAGAGCCAAAAGGGTTTCGGATCAGCCAAAGCCAGGATCAATTTGATTTTTGGGTTTTTCGGTTTTAAAGCAAGGAATTTTTTTAAGAGGAAGTCGCTTTGATTTAAAAAAAAAGAAAGACCATACACCCCCCCGTATGGCCCCCATCAAGCTGCCATAGCTCAAATTGAGCCGCCAACCACTAAATCAGCCACCGCCAAAGAGTTTTTAGCCTGCATGTGAGCTGCCAAGGAGATCCGTATGGATGTATGGGACCATACAACGCTAGGATTTGAGCCGTTCAGCGAAATTTGATCTGTACGGCTTGTTTAGACAGCCAATCAGAAGAATTTCTGAGTTTTATTGACAGTACAGAAGAGTTGGAATTAAATTGAAGTTGTTCCTGCCTGTATTGCTGCCCAGATTTGCAGATTTGGAAGAATTGGTTGCTGATTTGGTGATCTCTGTAATGTCCTACCCAAGTTGCACTTATTTTTTTCTGATATGGCAGAGAGAATAATTTGCAAATAAAGAACAAGAAGGAATAGAGCCAATGTGAACACTAACTGCTACAATACTGATTGCACGAAATTGCTAATGATTTGCATTGAGAAAATCACAATACACTCGTCACTTACTATATATTGCTGCCAGGAGTCTGATATGAGTATTATATACCTTTCATAACATTTACATGACATGCCCCGGACACAATGAACTTGTTGCTAATCATGCAATCAGATTACCCCAAACACTGACATAACTGATTGCAAGTGTATATGGTCTGAAACCTCGCCTAAACAGTCTACTTTAAGAGTGCAGAAATCATAGCATCATTCATTCATTGGAAACTAATGATAACCCAATCTTAAATGCCTTGGAGCAATGGAGTAAATTATCAGTAGCTGAAATACATAAGAATATGTACTGAACTGTAGCAACTTACATTAGAAATCAGGTCTGCAACTGACTGTGATGAACAACCACTCTCCAAAACATGGAATCATATAGTCCCCCAAGGTCTTCTACACTTATGAATTCAACTAATTTGTCTTGAAGAAGACCTAACACCGTTCAAGGAAAGGTTGAGGCTCTGATATTCACGTGACCTGCTCCGGCAATGTAGAATGCTTTGCAAAAACACCCAGAAACAGTTTCTATAACACTCATCAGCAATGAAAGAAACGGGTGTACAGCTGTGTATGTGACCAGAACTGAACGGCACAATAAATAAATTAATTCTGCTTCCCAAGGTCCAAAGTAATGGGCTTAAAATGGTTGCCCAACTTGCAGAGACAGTTTAGATTTATACCCAGATGGAGATTCCTTTATTTTCTTGAGTTATGAACCATTTAATGGTTCCAAAATTGCCCTTTATCTGTATGGAGCTATCAACAGTTATACGGCTCCTTGTGGAAATTATCTCTAGCTTACTTCACAAGCAAATCACCTTCTATAATGGTGCCCAGACGAATATCATCAAACCCTAGATGAATCTCTGCATTTAACGTTTCCAGCATACACAGAAAGGTACAACCTACTGGAAACCCTTGAAATATAAATGCAAAACAATACTGAAATTACCTCTGCAAAATCTCTCTGTATGCACAATCCCAACTCCTGAAATGAAGCTGGCAGATAAACACCCAAGGGTGATCTTCCACACCCGAAGATATTGTTACTGAAGGAGGTTTTCATCCCCAACAACCTTCTTGAGTTCTGCAACCAGAGCTCCAAATTCTCCTCAAAGAAAACCAAATTATCAAATGTCCAGAATGTTCAATATGAGAGCAAGCAATCATATAAATAGACTTCTCATTGAGAAATATTCTCCTGTGGGCTCAAAGTGGGATAAAACATAGAGTCACTTTATAATTAAAAACTCCTTTTTGCTCCCAAAGACCCCTTTTAATTAAAAATATTGATATATGATGTGTCGGGCTCCACACAATAAAACGTCTATGATTTAAAACTTTTAATTCCCTTTCCAACGAGCTATAACACTTAGGCGCCCATTAAATTATTTAATTAAAATGGCAACCTTAGAAGAAAATAACTAAATATAGCTCGTATTGACACCCAAATTACGAAAACTGTCGGAAAGCATCGAAATCGAAATTCGATTGCACAGGAGTGATACCGATGATGAATAATGATGATCGGACTTGACTGGGTGACTTACTATAAATATACGCTCTCTCCAAGAATATTGGAGAACAAACCAGAAGCTGGATATAACCTCGGAAAGTGTCATCGGGGTCCTCTAGACCACCTGAGCTTATTGCCATTATCAAAAATCCCCTCTGACACGTCTGACGGACTCCGAGAGAGCTAGGGCCAACTATAATGCTAAAGTGACCGAAGATGGGGACATTACAATTTCCACCAGATCCAAGGAGAAATTGACAGTGTTCTGAGTGTTTTGCTGCTGATTTTGGACAAAATTTTCAAAAATCTGTGTGTTTTGTGTTACTTGGAGCTGTTTTTGAGCAGATTTATTAAAAATCTGTGTTTTTCAGCGATACGTGGCTGCCACAGGTGTTTAGAGCCAGTATCCAGGTGTTCTTACTCCAGTATTGTGGATTGAGGGAGGGAAGAACAGGTATTTCCAGCATTTTCCTCTGTTTCAGTATATATTTTTGCACATTTGACCTGTAGCTATGGAAGGTAGCTAGAGATTCTCTTTACCCAATATCATGTTGGAAGGCAGCTAGAGATTCTCTGGGAAGAACTACAATATGTGGAAGTAGCGTATGTTGGCCATATTTGAGTACAAATGCTTGGATAATATCGTCCTAGGCAAAGACACCCGACCCACAAGTGCGGGTAAAGACCAGGACAAGTTTGATGAACAAGACAGAGAAGCAGTAATGCTGCTTAAGTTGTCCGTAACAGATGAGATGCTTCCTGAAGTTCAGACAGGGAAGACTTCAGCAGCGATTTGGAAGCATTTGAGAGAGTTGCATGAGACTTCGGACAAGGGCAGAGCCTTCTTCCTGAAGAATATGTTGTTTTCGATCACGATGGATGAGCATGCATTATTGCAGGAGCATTTACTCAAGATCAAGGATATCAGAGAACACTTGTCAGCCATTGGTTGGAAAATGGAAGAAGAGGACATGGTGGTAATAACGCTGAAAAGCTTACCACGTGCTTATGAGCACTTCATTGAAACCCTGAAATGAAATGTAATATTATTAATGTCTACGGTGGGCCAAAAAAAGACCTGAGGGACTATAAGGACAATAATGACTGCCAACTAGCGGGCTAAAAAGCCCAACAAAGAAAAGAAACTAAGTTAAATACAAGACGTAACCCGACAAACGGGCCAAAGAGAAGGGGAATAGAGAAGGGAGAGAAGAGGGGGGGAGGGTTGCAGTCTAGAGGAGCGGAGTGCACGCCAAGAAGAATGGAGAGAGAGAGGGAGGGGGGAGGGAGCAGCCCAAGAAGGGCAAGCTCCAAGAACCCCAAAAACTAATCTCTCCTAACAATCATGGCCGAAGTATTCGAGTTGAAGAAGTCCATGATATGTCTCTATCCATCGCTAGTTCGGGACCCTAACAAGTTGTGGGTGCGTTGCCTAGTGACCTTGCTGCCGTCCGAACTGGAAGAAGCAGAGCGTTTCCGACCGGTGTCACCTGGTCCGTCGGAGTTGGTGAAGTAAGTTGTGATGAGCCAATGTTGAGGGGGGTGAGATCCATTTGGAGGAGAGTTTTTATGGCGACGAAACCAAGTTATCTCCCTAAGAAAGTGCGAGACACCACTGGTCCGAGTATCTAAAGAAGGTAGAAACAAATTGAGAGTTGTCTCTGAAAAGGCAATGGAATCTGCCTTGGATCTCGTAATAACTGGGATAGCAAAAAATAAAGTGATGTAGGGTTTTAGCTTCCCCCAAGGAGCAAAACAAGCAAACCTGAACATCACCACTACGAATGTTGACCTGAAGTTTGAAGAGTTGTGCAATAAGCTCTTACAACAGGACAGATGGAAGAAACAGTTCGGTAGCAGCAGTGAGACAGAGGGTTCAGAACAGGCCTTTGCAGCCAATGTCAAGGGCAAAGGCAAGTGGGCAAAGAAGAAAGGACAAGGCAGCGGTGAGGATGCAACCAAGAGTCTAAAGACCATCACATGTCATTACTGTGGCAAGGTGGGCCATATGAAGAAGCACTGCAGAAAGAGGTTGGCAGATCAGAAAACCAACCAGGGAGGGTCTCAACAGAAGGCTCATGTCGCAGAGCATACAGAGGAGGAGGAGTCAGCCTTCTACGCATTCATGGCCAAGAAACAAGCAGATCAGCCCAGATCATCTGCTTGGTACATAGATTCAGGTGCATCACGACACTTCACCAACAGGAAGGATTGGTTCTCGGAGTACACCGCTTGTGAATTCTCCAAGGATTCAATGACCTTCGGAGGTGGGGAAGATTTCACGATAGTGGGCAAAGGGAATGTGCAGATTTCCTTTGGAGGGAAAATGTTAATTTTCCTAAATGTGTATTATGTGCCAGGAATGGAGCTTAATCTGCTCTCAGTTAGTCAGATTATGAGGCACTGCCCCCATCTAGATGTCATCTTTAGCAATCACAAATGCTACATAGTTGACAAAGAGACCAAGAAGACTATTGCTCTTGGTGTGGAGGATCATGGACTGTTCAGACTGGTTGACATCGGACAAGTCAGGGAGCATGCATTAGCAGCCAAGAGTGCATCGGACATCAGTACACTCTGGCATCAGCGGTATGGGCACCTAAATCTGACCTACCTCTCTCAGTTGGCACGAGAGAAATTGGTAGATGGACTTCCTGACATCCAACAACAGATACAGGGTGTTTGTGGAGCTTGCCAGGCAAGGAAGCAACACAAAACGCCATTTGATGAAGGACAAGCTTGGAGAGCAAACAGAGTCCTTCAGCTGGTTCATGCAGATGTTTGTGGACCAATGAACACGACATCCATCACAGGTGCCAGGTATT
The DNA here is from genome assembly GCA_028583015.1 of Wollemia nobilis. Taxonomy (NCBI): domain Eukaryota; kingdom Viridiplantae; phylum Streptophyta; class Pinopsida; order Araucariales; family Araucariaceae; genus Wollemia; species Wollemia nobilis. The sequence goes on from JAQPPZ010005697.1 coordinate 3,077,275, forward strand.
TCCTTCTTTTTGTTGATGACTACAGTAGGAAAATGTGGGTGTATTTTTTGAAACTGAAATCTGATGTGTTTAATGAATTTCAAAAGTTCAAAGCATTAGTAGAGAAAGAGTCAGGGTGTTACATTACCACTCTTAGATCTGATAATGGTGGAGAATTTTGTTCAAAAGAATTCCACAACTTTTGTGCTAAACATGGTATCAAAAGACAATTTACTACACCCTACACTCCACAGCAGAATGGAGTGGTTGAAAGGCGGAACCGCACTATCACAGAGATGGCCCGGTGCATGATGGAGAACAGGGGTGTTCCAAACAGGTTTTGGGTTGAGGCAGTGTTTACAACAGTATATCTGCTGAATAGATCTCCAACGATGGCGGTGAAGCAGAAGACCCCAGAGGAAACATGGTCTGGGAGGAAGCCCAACGTCAGTCATCTTAAGGTCTTTGGTTCCATTGCATATGCCTGGATTCCAGAAGAGAAGCGAACCAAGTTAGACCCTAAGAGCAAGAAACTGATGATCACAGGGTACAGTGACAGTCATAAAGCTTATCGGTTGGTTGATGTTGACACCAACCAGTTGAGCTTCAACAGAGATGTCGTAGTTGATGAAGAAGTTGGGCCTTTCAAGACTTCTTTCGAGATCAAAATGGCAGAAGAGCAGCCCATTGTGGCTAAGGATTCAGGTATCAAGCTTCAGGCAGCTCCACCTGAAAGGGGGGAGGATTCTGAGTATGAGGAGTTTCCAGGCTCGGATTTTGATACAGATAGCCCGAATCAGCATTCGGATGACACAGATACAGGTAGCCCAGGTCATGGTGACAACACTGACTTGGATGAGAAGGATCCCAAGAAGAGACCAAAGTGGTGGCACAACACCATTGGAGATGTTCGGATGGGTGAAATGATCGAGGGACGATCATCGAGGAACAAGAGCAAGAAACCTAATACGGTCAACTTTGCTCTAATGGCCAATGTTCAAGAAGTTTATGAGCCACAGGTGTTCGAGGAGGCAAAAGGGAGACCTGAATGGGAGAAGGCCATGGCAGCCGAACATGAGAGTTTGATGAAAAATCAAACCTGGGACCTCACAGCTCTCCCACCAGGGAAGAAACCCATTGGTTGCAAATGGGTGTACAAGGTCAAGTACAAGGCAGATGGCACACTTGACAAGTATAAAGCACGACTGGTTGCAAAAGGGTTCTCTCAGCGAGAGGGCATCGACTACGAGGAGACCTTTGCTCCTACAACAAAGATGAGCACCATCCGATTAGTCCTAGCCATGGCAGCTCAGAATGGCTGGAAGGTCCATCAGATGGACGTGAAGAGTGCCTTCCTCAATGGAGATTTGGAGGAAGAAGTCTACATGTGCCAACCACAGGGTTTTCAGGTTCCAGGGAAGGAGCACTTTGTTTGCAGACTGAAGAAAGCTCTATATGGCCTGAAGCAGGCACCCAGGGCATGGTACATTAAAATTGATAAGTATTTGGGTGAACAGGGGTTCCAGCGGAGTCCTTCAGATCCAAATCTGTACGTCAAAAGCATAGGTAATGAGATCATCCTTCTGGTTATATATGTGGATGACATCATCATTACAGGTAGTGAGGCAGGTGCTATAGAACAGATCAAATCTAATTTGAGTAAAGCTTTTGACATGTCCGATCTTGGCCTCCTACATTACTGCCTAGGTGTAGAAGTCTGGCAAACAGGTAGCAGCATTTTTGTCTCACAAACAAAATATGCCAGGAGTTTGCTTGACAGGTTCAGAATGACAGATTGCAAAATCTCGTCTACGCCTATGGAGAAAGGGCTGAAACTTTCAGCCAAAACTGACTCTAAGGCAGTTAATGAGTCAGTATACAGGCAACTAGTGGGGAGCTTGATATATCTTACAGCCACTAGACCTGATTTGAGTTATGCTGTGAGCTTCATTTCCAGATTCATGACAGCGCCTAAAGTAGAACATTGGACTGCAGCGAAGCGGGTGTTGAGATATGTGAAAGGGACACTTGATTTTGGCATTCTGTACAGCAGAAGCAAAGACCCCAGGCTGTGTGGGTATACAGATTCAGATTGGGCAGGTTCTGTGGATGACAGAAAATCCACTTCTGGGTATGTTTTCAGCCTTGGCACGGGTGCAGTCACATGGGCCAGCAAGAAGCAGCATGCAGTTGCCCTTTCATCGACTGAAGCAGAATATCGAGGAGCAGTGAAAGGAGCGTGTGAGGCAGTTTGGCTCAGGAGGATGCTTTCAGACATGAAGATGCATCAGACAGAGTCGACACCCTTGTTCTGTGACAATCAAGGGGTGCTCAAACTAGCCAAGAATCCAGTCTTCCATGAGCGGACAAAACATGTTGAAATACATTGTCACTTCATCAGACAACTTGTAGAGGATGGAACTATTAAGCTGCAGTATTGTCCAACAGAGGACCAAACTGCAGACATCTTTACCAAGTCTTTGGGTCCTGACAAACATGTAAAATTTCGGGATAAGCTTGGTGTGGTTAGTAGATTGACCATTAAGGGAGGGTGTTAGATTAATATCAGATTAATAATGGTCAATTAGCTTTTAGACTTGGGCATTAATAAAGTCATTGTGACTTTAGGTTATTTTATGCTTTTAAGTTGTATTTCACTTTAGTGTGTATCTCGGTCTATCCCACATTCATAAAGTGGATTGACTCGACTTATAGTAATCCTTTATAAGGAAGCTTTCGCTCCTCACTTTTAAGATGATATATGCAATATAGAGAACTCTCACGAGTAATCTTGGTTTCTTTTATGTGTTCCGTGTTATCGTGATATTCCCAACAACCAGAACTTGACTGAACAGTTGGAACTTAGAACCAATGCCACTGTTGCATTCATGCTGCCAAGAGTTATGTTTTTGCATGGAAAAGGGATAAGAATTGTGGAAATGAGGGGTTTCGACGGATCAGGAGGAATTGTACCATTTTGTGACTGATGGGTTAAGTAGAAATAATTGGAATGTCTTAACCTGCCTAATAAAAGTAAATTTGAATGGATTAAAAAGAATTGATGAAACATGGCAACACAACTTGTTCATTTTATTTTGGCATTATGAGTGTATTTTGTGCTCTCTCATCTACCTAAGTCTTAATATTATGCATCACAGTCATAGTGTACTGCAAAGTTTTACTTCCAGGTATGTTTAGGGGACTTCCCAAGAATGTCAATAGCCTTTACCTCTTCAAAGAACTTTGCTAGCTTTGTTCTAGCTACAGAGGCTTTTAACTTTAGCCTAGAACCTAATTTTTTCTTATATTCATCAACTACAATCTTGTATTGGATTGATATTAACGTCCTAGTAGGCAGATATACTTCTGTGTACATATTTCTTACTGATGACTTATAGACAGACATTCTTTTCATATCTTTCAATTTATTTGCGAGCTTTTTTGGACAATACCTTACTACTTGCAGAACATTGAGAGCATGACAATAGTTTGAACATCCACACTTTTCTTTTAAGATTGTTTCTAGATTCTTACCATTGTTTGAAACAACGATTCTGTCATAGAATGGATGTAAGCTAAGTCCTGGATGTATTTAAAAGAGCTAAAACAGGAACTGCATCGATATAGATAGCAGTGACATGCATCCCTGTTATATGGCAACAAATTTTCTGGCAAAATGCTGCATTGCAAACACTGTACCCTAAGCATCTAATGACCATGTATTTTGGTCAAGTACATATCAAAATGTGCAGCCTCAAATCAGGAGCTGCACATGCAGGAGTAAGGGTTCATTCTTCTTTACATGACAAACTGCTTAGCCATCGTTCAAGTCCTCGTAAACTTATAATATGGTAGTTGCTGGCAACTATTTTCACTAACTATCATATGTAAAACACACTTCAGTTTTTCTGACGCTGTACTGCTGTAATTGATGGTCAAATTAAATCTGTAAAGCTTCTGTAGAAAGTAGACGCAGTACTTGAACCTTGTAGACCATTCAGTGATGCCGACTTCTCAAATTTTAACCTCCATTAAGCCCTTGGAAACTTTATAATATGGTACTTGTTGGAAACTGTTTTCACTAAATATCATATGTAAAACAGACTTGTTTTGACCCTGTGCCGCTGTAATTGATGTTGAAATTGAATCTGCAAACCCTCTGCAGAAAGCAGACTTGGTACATAAACCTTGTAAACCTCTTTATTTATTTTTAACTGGCTATATAAGATTGAAATGGCCCTCACCTGTATTAGATAAAGACGATGTTACCATGGTATTTCAACAAACAACATAGTGGTTTTTGAGAATTATGCTTGTATCACCAGGCAAGATTTGAACCTGGGTCTCCCCCTTGAAAGTTCACGTTTTTAACCACTTGAACTCATGCCATTTGATAACCTTGTAGACCATTTGATGATGCCAAAATTCACAAACTTTAATCTCTATGACAAAGTCCAAGCTCAAAATATCTGCAGGTATAGTTGCACAACTAGAAGTTTAAAAAGCAAAGATAACTATTGATTATTTTGGAGGTTTTAAGTTCTCACCCCAAAAGCAATTAGAAGGAACAAGGAAATAAAACAAACACCTCATCCAAAATATGCTAATTCTAGCATGAATTCTAGTTTTTAATTTAGCCGGAATGCATAAACACAGCAAAATAATCGAAAAAAAAAGCCAGTAGTCTTTTGTTCTGATGTATGAGTCATGCTAAATATGTTTGGTATCTTCTGTATCGTTTAATCAATCGGAACATGTACCAGGTATCTGCTTTTTGAAATTCATTCTTAGTTTTTGTTTATATGTTTCTCTTAATCCTGTTGATCTCATTTGGTCATTTGTAGACATTAATAAAATTTAACTTAATTTCATTTCTTACACTCTCGGATACATTCTAAACTTATTACTTTTGTAGCTTTCAAACTTGGAATTTTAAAATGTTGAACTGAACCCAACCTGAAATTGATTTGGCATTTTTAGTTTCAACCTTGAGGCCTTAAAACTTTGCTCTGGCAAGGGAGTCACTATCACACGGTATGTGCAGCCAACCTGCTATAAGATTACAAGTTCTGCTAACCTGCAAAGCACATGATGCATGGTAAATTTAATAGACAACTTGCAATGATATCAGCTGCTAAAAATACAAGAGAAAGACAAAATTGAAACAATAACTAAAATTTTTCTATGATATTTAGAAGGAATTATGCCATTGCATGATTGAGACTTTGAGATAATATTGCACATTGCATACTGCCAATCCATTTTACACAATTTGTTTTGTTCCTATGCTTGAATTTGTCAATTTTATCTATCACATTTAAAATAAAAATCCCAAGAAGTGTTTCTTTTGCTTGTGTTTTTAAAAGATGTCGTTTTCAAGCTAGGGCGGTGCATATATGATCCAAAAGAAACCTACCTTTTTCTATGAATTCCTGGACTTTCTATCCTTCCTTTTACTGTTTCGTGAAATTCAGGAATTAGCTTCATTTAAACACACTTTAACTCACTAAAATGCATTTTACAGCTCAGACTTAGGATTGTTGCCACGCTTTGCAACTTGTGGTTTTCTTTGTAGTTCCGCTGTCAGTGTAATCACGTACTAGCCCAGTGTTTTGCATTCTTGGCAGTCTGTGGCTGTTTGTAATTGTTTCTCATGATATATTTATAACTTATTAAAGAGGTCAGTTTTTGAAATGTTCTCCTTTTAGCTACTTTATTGGTATAACAATTTTCCTTTTTATCACCTGATTTTTGGCCGCATTTCTCATCCATATGTCATATATAATCTTTAAATATTTTTTGTTTGATCAGGTTTCTTGTGTTTCTTTTCTGTTTCTACAGGTGGGCTACTTGGCAGCATCGATAAGGTCCGTGGTTGATGCCAGGGTTGGGGATACGATTACAAATTCTGTAAAAACGGCACAAACTGCTTTGCCTGGATATGAGGAAGTGACACCCATGGTTTTTTGTGGTCTTTTCCCTGTTGATGCGGAGCAGTTAAAGATTTCTGCATCCCTTTAATGTTTGGGCTAGTTATTGTATTCTCGTGGTTGTAACTTAACTCCGTGCTTTGGATTGTCATAACCAATCCTGTGAAGTCCATTTACAGGCTACTATTTTGAACTGTCATGCCTGTGCAGGTTTCCAGAATTACGAGATGCTTTGGGGAAGTTACAACTAAATGATGCAGCTTTAAAGGTGAGTTTTAAATATCATATTAAGGCGTATATGACATTCAGTTTCTTGGAGTGAGATTTATTATTGGCCTAGACATGTTCAAGGATAAGAGGCTTCTTAGCCAAAGTAAATGGTTTTATCATTCTATTACTAGTTACATTACTGACCCAATGAATCCAAAGCTTAGATTGTATTGCAACTGTTGCCACATTTTGCAAAGGGGTACAAATTCTGAAAAATTTAAAAAATTGCTGCTGCCTCCCTCCCTCCTTCCTTCCTTTTCAGTTTTCTTCATGCAGTTTCCACTTTCCAGTTTTCAGCTTTCTGTTTCCAGCTTTGTTTTTCCAGATTTCCAGCAGTTTGGGCAAGCTTGGTGAAAAGCCCAAAATATTCTAAGTGTTGGGCACTCCCGCTGTCGCTCCATTTTGGAGCGATTCCGGGAGTCGCTCCCTCTTCCGGGCGATTCCCAGCTTCGCCTTTTCCTCCAACGACCGGCGGCATTTCAAGCGATAAGGTAGACGGGGATCATATTGAATTATTTTCTAAGTCAAAACTGCAGCGCCGCCCATCGTCGCTCGTTTCTTCAAGCGCTGCCCATCGTTGCTCACTTTCTGAGCGAAACTCGGCGGAGGAAGCAAAAATGTAAAATTTTCTAAGTGTCCACTTGGGAGCGACTCCCGTCGTCGCTCCATTTTGGAGCGACTCCCGTCGTCGCTCCCCTTTTCGAGCGACCACGGGCGGAGGAAGAAAAGGAGAATCAAAATTATTCTAAGTGTGGAGCCTCCCGTTGTCGCTCAGGGTCGCCAGCCTCCCACCGTCGCCTAGTTTCTCAGGCGCCGTCCGTCGTCGCTCCGTTTTTGAAGCGACGCCGGGCGTCGCTCCCCTTTTTCAGCGACAGCAAGCAAGGAACGTCAAAATTTGGCTAAGGCATTGAAGGAGCGACCGACGTCGGTCGCTCATTTTTCGAGCGCCGCCCGTCGTCGCTGCCTTTTTCCAACGACCGCCGTCGTCCCCCTCCCAGCCAGCAAACGTAAGAAAGAAAACCAAGTCACTGAAAATTCTAAGTCTGGGTGCCTCCCAAGTTCGCTTTATTTTGGAGCGACTCCCGGAGGTGCTCTCTTCAGCAGGTGACTTTGGTCAGCCCCCCCCCTTTCATCAGTGAAGTTCAGACCCAGGCCAAGCATGTGCAGATTTCGGGATTTGCTCCTGACAGGATGAGACAGAAGGTGTGCTGCCAGTACAAAGTAGATGGACATTGAAGGACAAACTGTACCACATCTACCACATTCATCAGACTTGACTTCCCAGCCCACCATATCTGACCGGACCCGTACGGATTTCAGAAGAGCCATATTGCAAGTACACCTACGGCCAGCTGGGGTCTAATCCTAGCAACGTTTTACAGCTTTTAGCAACTTTTGCAACTTTTGCCGGTTCTTGGATCCCGTGCATAATTGTAATTTTGGGGGGAAAATTCTGCTATATATAGCAGTTGATTATTATTGTAAAAGGGTGGAGGGGGAACATATTGCTAGAGAGCTGCTGTAATCAGACGTTTGCTTCCAATACAAAAGCATCCTTGGCTCTGTTACTTGTCTCTTTCTTTTATGCTGCCTTTTGTTAGTATTTCTGCCTCATGTTCATTTATTTTTCTGATTGCTGTCATTCTGAATCCTGGATCACAACATTGGCATTTAATTGAATCTGGAATACGAAACTAAAGGATACATAGGAAAGAATTGCAGTAATAGTTTCTGTTACATGCCTTGTTTGGATTGTTGTTAGTTTGTGTATTAGCTAGTAATCGTGCTGCTTGTTCTTTCCCACCCGAAATGAATCATATTTACATTTCTTTCAGTCATTTACAATCTCTTTCCTGTTCCCTTATCTGAAAAATCAAAGTAGTGTAGTATAGGAGCCGGCCTTCTCCGGAGATTGGCACGGAAGGCATCCCTCCTTCTGGCCTTTCAATCTGTTGGGTGAATCTAGGGCGAAAAGACCTAAAACCTTTCCTAGTGGCAGATTCGTAACCAACGGTTTCTCTGGCACACCCGGTGGGACCCGAGTGTCACACCCCATAAGCGACATTGAAGTATTGGTGTTTGCTTTAGTGCTGTCAAAGGAGAACACCTGGCGACTCTGCTGACCGTGAATACTCTCTGAGTCTCGAAGACTGGTCCAATATCAAAAGCTCCTTCATGCATACAAGATGGAGAGCTAGGAACGCAGGACAAGAAGTGCTTGAGTTTTATGAGCTTGACATCAACGCTGCTGGAGAGCACCCGAGGCTGATTGACTATCAAGCCTACCAAGACGAAGCTTTGGAGCAAGGAACTGAAACTGAGGAGACAACTTCAGAAAGCACTGAAGACTACCACGATCCTGATCAACTTGATCAAGATGCAAATATGGCTCAGCCAAATGCTCCCGAGCTATTCCCAGCTGTTGACTCCACTGGACCCCTCAATCTAGCTGGGCAAGATGTTGTTCCAACTGCTGCTTTAAAGGCCCTTCCCACATATGATGGAACTGGGAAGACGGCCTATGAACATATCTAGGATATCTTGGCTCTAGCTGCACTGCATGCCATCACAAATGAAAGTGTCAAGACCTTGTTGTTAGCTCTCTCTTTGCGGGGAAAGCTCCTATACTGGTACAAATCCTTGCAGAACGGAACTATTACGGGATGGGCCCAACTGGCTGGACAACTAGTCAAAGGGTTCAATGAATCCGCTGATCCGTCCTCATTGCTGCACCAGTTTCAAACTATCCAACGACACCCACAAGAGGAGATATCAGACTTCAATGTGAGGTTTGCGCGATCCTGGAAAAGAGTGCCCGTTGAGCTACGTCCCACCGATGGACAAGCTGCCCGCTACTACCTCAGAACCTTTAACCCGGACATCAGTTTGGTCATCAAGTTGGCCCGCATTAACACTTTCCCCGAGTTGTATGAGGTAGCTCAGAGGGCAAAGCTAGATTTGATTGCCATAGGTAGACTTCTGCACAAGATGCAGCCGCCAATCTACCCAGATTTCCCTCAGTCACAATACCCACCAGCGTCCGCTCAAACGTCTTCTTCGTCTACCGAATACCACAATCCACCATGGAATCCCGCATCGGTTGTGTCTCAATTTCCTCCTCAAGTGCATTTTCCCACGCCACCGGCACCTCAGCTTCCATCTACCCCACAATACCCATCATTGCCTCCACCACCGCCATTGGCACCATTGCCTCCGCCGGCCCAGTCAGCACAACCCGATATTGATGTGCAATCCAAGATTTTGCAGCAAGGAGAGTCACTTCCGTCTGCCAGACACTGTCCAATGACATGGCTTTGATGAAAAAGAAGCAGGCCCAACAGGAATTTTTTCCTAGGCGGCCGTATCCTCCTTACAAGAGACCAAGCTCAGGCCAATAGCCCTCCGGCTAGAAATGCTGCCAACAATGGAGGACCGAGCACTCTAGACAATGTGCACTAGTGCTCTACATGCAATGACCCTCACGGAGAAGCTACCTGCATGCTGCATCAACATTATGTCCAAACTCTTGCAAGCAGCAATCCGAAGGAGCAAGTTAACATGATTCGGGAAGAGGAGCGCAACTTTGCGGTCTCAGAAGAAGACCCCGTGTCGATGCTGACCAGGAGTGGTAAGAAGCCCATTGAGGCGGATGCGGCCCAGATGCAGCCTTTGAAGGTGTACACTAGAAGAGAAAAGGTGCAACCTGCCACGGAAGCTCCTGATAAAGCGCCAGCGCCTCCACCCGCCAAAGAGAAGGCGCCACCAGCCAAGGCTCCTGTGACTCAACCTCCGACCGAAACCAAAGAGCAGGCTCGAGAAAAGCGTAAGTACCTATTGCTGACAAAGCAGCAGAGGGTTGAGGCAACGCAATAGTACCGCACCAGGTACGAGCCGACAAAAGAAACGGAGAGCCCATCTACTTCGGCCTACAACATTGTTGACGAGCTCAAAAAGACCCCAGTGAAGATCATCATGTATGATGCCCTTCAGCTCCCTGGTCAAGTGGACCTGTTGCAAGAGTCACTGAAGACTGTTAAAGGAGGAAAGCCACAACAACCCGTGTTAGCTCAGCCTCTGACAACTTCAATCACCGGAAAGAATAGGCCACCGCCTTTCTACCTGTCCCTGCGGATGGAAGGTAATGTGGTAGACAACTGTATGATTGACTCCGGTGCATCAACTACTGTTATGCCAAGGGTTGTCTGTGAAGAAATCGACATGGAATATACGCGGAGCAGTCAAGGTGTCTTGCAGCTAGACGACACTCCTATGAAAACAGTGGGTGTTATCAAAGATATTCCTATCTAGTTGCACAAAGCGCTCGAGATCGTGGTGATCCAAGAGGTAGTGGTCGTTGACTTGGAGCCCTGCTTCGGCATGTGTCTCTCGAGGGAGTTTACTGCCAAGCTCAGTGGATATTTGTCGCTGGACTACTCACACATGGAAGTCCCTTTCAAAGGGAGGAAAGTGAAGATATACAATGACAAACCCTCCACTTTCCTAGTTGAGCAGATACCCGAGGAAGGGCAACAAAAGGAAACGGTCCATTTGATGACCGAGGAGTTGGCAGAAGTAGACCTGGTGGAAGAAGCCATAGAGCAACTACAAGTAGAAGATGAGTTCTCCTTGCTGGATTTCAACGCCATGATCGAATCAAACATTGGTTGCTACTCTGTTACCCAGCCCGCGAAGCCCAAGGAGACAACTAAAGAAGAAATAGGACCTGCCCCCGACGAGCTGTGGAAGCTATACTTTGATGGCGCTCGATGCAAGAACGGCGCTGGGGCAGGGGTCCTAGTCTCGCCATCTGGAATACAAAAAGATTACTGCTACAGGCTGGCATGGAGTTGCACAAACAACGCAGCCGAGTATGAAGCCTTGTGCTCAGGCTTGAAGAAAGCAGAGAGATTGGGGATCAAGCAGCTACAGATCTTTGGAGATTCGGAGCTAGTGTGCAAGCAGATAACCAATCAGTGCTCCTCCAAGAAGCATTACCTCAAGGCATACCGCAACCGTGTCTGGGACCTGATGGAGTCATTTGAATCCTTGAACGTTAAGGCTATCTCCCGGGAGAAGAATAAACATGCTGACATCTTGGCATCTTTTGGAGCCAGGTACGTTCCGGCTGATGACACTATGCAGAAGCCGAAGCCGGTTCGTACTATTTACAGGCCTTCTGTGCCTGATAAGGACACCTACTAGCAGGTGTTCGATTATGATGAGCAGATCATCAATTTTTTAATCCATGAAGCAAGTTCAATCGAAGGTAGAGACCCTGATGACGAGCAGTATGAGGGGTTGATACAGTTGAAGAATAACCATGTCCCTAAGGGACTCATCACCCTTGAAAGCCTATTTGATCAAAATGATAGAGCTATATCTCACAGGATCAAGGTTGACTCCAAGCAATACAGAGACCTGGAACATGAACCAGGAAAGGTGATCAAAGTCGGAACAGACTGCACCCCAGAGGAACTGGAACAAATCCGGGCCTGGTTTAAAAGGTATCCAGATATTATAGCTTGGTGTTATCAGGACCTAAAGGGGTATGACAAACAAATTATTCAACACACCATAGAGCTAGAAGAAGGGGTTAAGCCCTTTAGACAGAAACAAAGAGCGGTTAACCCAAAGATCGAGGCTATGATGAAGGCAGAGCTTTTGAAGATGCTAGAAGCCAAGATCATATATCCTATCAAACATTCTTCTTGGGTCACAAATCTGGTCCCATTCAGAAAGAGGAACGGGGATATCCGCCTCTGTGTTGACTTCTGCAACTTGAATAAGGCCTCCCTCAAGGATCACTATCCGCTCCCGCAGATCGACCAAATTCTTCATGTGGTTGTAGGAGCTTAGCGATTCTTTCTCCTAGACGGATTTTCTGGCTACAACCAAATCTGGGTTAGAGACGAGGACCAGCACAAGACGACATTCACCACCAAATGGGGAACGTTCGCCTATCAGCGCATGCCATTCGGCTTATCCAACGCTGGGGCCACATTCCAGAGGGCCATGGACCTTGCATTTCGGGAGTTGCTAAATAAGATCATTGTCATCTATTTAGATGACATGACCGTGTTTTCCTACAAGAGGGAAGAACACACCTCTCATCTGGAAGAAGTGTTCGAAAGGTGCCAGGAGTTCGGCATATCCATCAATCCCAAGAAATCAGTCTTCGCGGTCAAGGAGGGGAAGCTGTTAGGCCATGTCATTTCCGAGAAAGGCCTTGCAGTTGACCCTGACAGAGCAGAGGCTCTCCTGAAACTCTCTATCCCAGTGGACAATAAAGGGCTCCAGTCCTTCTTCGGCCAGATCAACTTCGTGAGGAAGTTCGTGCCTGATTTCACTCAAGTCATCAAACCTATGGCCGAACTATTAAAAAAGAATGCTGATTTTGTTTGGACAGAAGAAAGAAAAAAGGCATTTGAGGAAATCAAGGCTAGAATCGCCTAGGCACCTGTGCTAGTAAACCCAGACTACTCTAAAGATTTCATCCTTTAGGCGCTCTGACCAAGAGACCATGGACGCTTTGACCAACACTTAGAAAATTTTCAACCTTTTTCTCTCGCCCTCCCTGGTCTTTTGGTTTGCTGGTGCACCTGCGCGTTTTCGAGAATTGCTGGAAAATTGAAGTCACCATAAGCTTTTTAGAGGTTTTTAGCGATTCACAGCCTTTTTCTTTTCTGACCCAATCTTGGCGCCGCCCGGGGTCGCTAATTTTTTAGAGCGATTTCGGTTGTCGCTTAGATTTGGAGCGACCTTGAGCACAAAATTCTTGCCTTAGCAATATTTTTTTCTTTTTCTTGAGCTCCGTTTTTGCTGCCCTTGGTCTCGGTGATCCCCTGGATCACTTGAAATTACGGGCGACTCCCGGAGTCGCTGAAAAATCGAGCGACTTTGAGCGTTTAGGCAGTTAAACGTTTTTTGTGCCTTCTCTTGATTGGTTGAGCCGCTTCGAACATGGCCGGAGTTCGCTGAAAATCGGGGCGATAACCGTCGTCGTTGGTTCATTTGAGCGAACTTCAGCAACTTTCCTTGCATGGGCACTTAGTGGATTTTTTCGATTTTTCGACCCTTCTGATCTCCTCCGCCCGAGGAACTTGGCGAACCCTGCAACTTTACTGCTCTGCTCACAGGGAACATCCTCTACACAAGAAACTTGGCTTTGCATTTTTCTTGGGACAAAAATTTACAACCCGGAGGCTGGACGCCTGGGTTAAAAGTAGGAAAATTACAACTACTGAAAAAACAAATATTTACATTCTTAAAAACAAACTTCAACTACAGAAAGGAAAATATGTACACGGGAGGGACTTTTTGATATTTTTTAGTGATGATAGGCTTTCAGATGAAAGCCATTGACTGGAATTGGGAGAATCCGACCCTCCATGTCTCGCAGCAGAAAGGAGTTGAACTGGTTCACCCGGGCAACCTGAAAGGGGCCTTCCCACAAGGCGTCGAATTTGTCATGGTTCCTTGGTTTTGCCTTCAAAACATCCCATTTCAGCACTAGATCTCCGATCTTGAAGACCCTGGCTGTAGTCCCTTTTGAAAACCAATTTCGAGTAGTATCTGTGTGCTTCATAAAAGCTTCATAAACTTTTTCTCTCTCTTCCTCCAGCAGCAACAACTACGCTAACCTGGCATCAACAGGATCTAGGTCACCCTTTTCATTATCTAGTAGCCAGAGTGCAGGCATTTCAACATGGGTGGGCAATACAACCTCTTTCTCGTAAACTAGCGCGTATGGAGATGTTCTGATAGATTTTTTGAAGGATATGCGGTCTACCCATAGCGCTCGGTCCAGGTACAAGTGCCAGGACCTCTTGTTTCTTTCTAGAGTCTTCTTTATAATCTTCATCAGATTCTTGTTCGTCGATTCAGCCAGATCGTTTCCCTGCGGGTAGTAATTGGAGGAAGCCTTATGGTAAATCCCGTACTTGCAAGTAAACTCCGTGAGTTTAGCCCCTGCAAACCCCGGACCGTTGTCTGTCACAATAGCCTCTGGTATCCCGAAGCGGGTGATCAAGCTCTCCAAAAAGGCGATGACCGTCTCTTGGTCGGCATGCTTGGTAGGTATCGCTTCGGCCCATTGGGTGAAGTAGTCCGTGGCGGTCAAAATGAACTTATGCCCTGTCGAGGAATTTGGCGATATTGTCCCGATGAAATCTAGGCCCCATTGCTGGAAGGGAGCCTCAGCCTGAATCGGCTGGAGGGACATTGGTGCATTCTTATTTCTGCTGGTGAACCTCTGACACTTCTCACATTTTTGACAGACTGCATATGCATCTGCGAAGAGGGTGGGCCAATAGTAGCCTCGCTCTGATAATTTTCAAGGCCGTAGGCCTTCCTGAAAGATGTCCTCCCGACATTCCGGAATGGAATTCGTCGAGGACTTTTTGTTTCTCTATTCCCTTGACGCATCGCAAGAGAACACCATCAACATTTTTGAAAAACAGCCCCTCAGGGCGCAGAACATACTTCTGAGACTGGAGCCTGAATCTCCTCCTTTGAGAGGCATTGAGGTGGTTTGGACACATCCTGGTACTGAAGTACCAAATGATTTCATCAATCCAGTCACTGTCCTCTACTGAAGAATTGGCAAAGTTTCCCTCTAAGATTGGGTCATCCCATTGACAGGTGGCTACCTCTGCAGCAGCACTCCTTGCTAGCTCTTGGTACAGTGCCCGACCTCCGATATGCTTGGTGGGTCGAACCTCTATGTCAAATTCCTGAATCTTAGCGATCCAGCCAGCCCTTTTGTTGCCCAGTTCACCCTGGATGATAAAACTTCTGACATCTGGATGGACAACAAATACCGTGGTCCTGTCTGGGAGACGAAGTGCTTGAACTTCTTTAAGGACCTCATGATTGCGTGCACTTGTCGTTCGATAAAGTTATACCTCTCTTCATGCGGTTGAATCACCTGGCTCAAGAAGGCAATCGGCCGCTCTTCACCGTCATTCCCATTCTGTGTTAGGACTGCTGCATAGCTTTCAGGCTCTCCCACTGCATATAGGATGAAATCCTTGGAATAATCAGGGTTTATCAGCACAGGTGCCTGAGCAATTCTAGCTTTGATCTCCTCAAATGCTTTCTTTCTCTTCTCAGTCCAGACAAACTCGACATCTTTCTTCAGGAGTTTGGCCATTGGCTTAATAACTTGAGCAAAATCGGGCACGAACTTTCTCACGAAGTTAATCTGGCCAAAGAAGGACTGCAGCCCTTTCTTGTTTATTGGGATCGACAATTGGAGAAGAGCCTCTGCTCTGTCGGGGTCAACTGCAAGGCCCTTTTTAGAAATCACATGGCCTAGAAGTTTCCCTTCCTTCACAGCAAAGACCGACTTCTTGGGATTAATAGATATGCCAAATTCACGGCACCTTTCAAACACTTGCCGCAGATGAGAGGCATGTTCTTCTCTTTTGTGTGAAAACACAGTCATGTCATCCAAATAAATGACAATTATTTTGTTCAACAACTCACAGAATGCTAGGTCCATGGCTCTCTGGAATGTAGCCCCTGCATTGGACAGACCGAAGGGCATGCGCTGATAGGCAAACGTCCCTCATTTGGTGGTGAACGCCGTCTTGTGCTGATCCTCGTCCTTCACCCAGATATGATTATAGCCAGAGAATCCATCCAGGAGAGAGAATCGCTGGGCTCCTGCGACCACATGAAGAATTTGATCAATCTGGGGGAGCGGGTAGTGGTCCTTCAACGAGGCCTGATTCAGGTTACAAAAATCTACATAGAGGCGAATGTCTCCATTCTTCTTCCTCACTGGGACCAGACTTGCGACCCAAGAAGAATGCTTGATGGGATAGATGATTTTTGCTTCCAGCATCTTCAAGAGTTCGGCTCTCGTCAGCGTCTTGATCTTCGGGTTGACCGGCCTCTGTTTCTGTCTGCAGGGCTTAACCCCTTCTTCCAGTCCTATGGTGTGCTGGATGATCTCTCTATCATACCCTTTCAGGTCCTGGTAACACCAAGCGACAATGTCCGGGTACTCTTTGCACAAGGCCCGAATCTGCTCCAATTCCTCTGGGATGCAGTCTGTTTCGACTTTGATCACTTTTCCGTGCGCGAGCTCCAGGTCCATGTACTGCTTGGCATCTACCTTGATTCGGTGAGATATAGCTCTGTCATTTTGATCAAAGAGACTTTCCAAAGTAATCAGTCCTTTTGGGACATGATTATTCTTCAACTGTATCAACCCCTCATACTGCTCGTCATCAGGGTCTCTACCTTCAATGGTGCTAGCTTCATGAATTAAAAAATTGATGATATCCTCGTCACAATCGAACACCTGCCAGTGGGTGTCCTTATTAGGCACAAAAGGCCTGTAAATGGTATGTATTGGCTTCAACTTCTGCATAGTGTCATCAGCCAGGACGTACCTGGCTCCGACAGACGCCAGGATATCAACATGTTTATTTTTCTCACGGGAGATGGCTTTAATATTCAGGGACTCAAATGACTCCATTAGGTCCTAGACCCGATTGCGGTACGCCTTGAGATAATGTTTCTTTGAGAGACACCTATTGGTGATCTGCTTGCATACCAACTCTGAATCTCCAAAGATTTGCAGCTGCTTGATACCCAATCTCTCCGCCTTCTTCAACCCTAAGCACAACGCTTCGTACTCGGCCGCATTATTAGTGCAACTCTGGGCCAGCCTGTAGCAATAGTCTTTCTGCTCTCTTGAAGGTGAAACTAGAAGAACCCCTGCTCCAACGTCGTTCTTGCATCGGGCGCCGTCAAAGTATAGCTTCCACAACTCATTCGGGGTAGGGCCTATGTCTTCTTTTGCTGTCTCCTTCGGCTTCTCGGGCTGGGTGATGGAGTAGCAACCTATATCTGATTCGATCATGGCATTAAAGTCAAGTAGGGAGAATTCATCCTCCGCTTGTAGCTGCTCTATGGCCTCTTCCACCAGGTCCACTTCTTCTAACTCTTCAGTCATCAGATGGACCGATTCATTTTGCTGCTCTTCCTCGGGCATTTTTTCAACTAGGAAAGTGGAAGGTTTCTCATTGTAGATCTTAACTTTCCTCCCTTTGAAAGGGACCTCCATATGAGAGTAGTCCAGAGACAGGTGTCCACCCAGCTTGACGGTGAATTCCTTCGAGAGGCACATGCCGAAGTAGGGTTCTAGGTCGACGACCACAACTTCTTGAATCACCATGATCTCAGGCGCCTTGTGCAATTGGATAGGGATATCTTTGATGACGCCTACTGTTTTCACAGGAGTGCCATCTAATTGCAAGACACCTTGGCTGCTTCGCGTGTATTCCATGCCGATCTCCTCGCAGACTGCCCTTGGCATGACAGTGGTTGATGCACCGGAATCAATCATGCAGCTATGCACCACACATCCTTCCATCCGCAAAGACAAGTAAAACGGCGGTGGTCTGTTTTTTCCAGTAATTGAAGTGGTCAAGGGTTGAGCTAACACGGGTTGTGGTGGCTTTCCTCCTTTAACGGACTTTAGAGATTCTTGCAACAGGTCCACCTGCCCAGGGAGCTGGAGGGCATCATACATGCTTATCTTGGCCGGGGTCCTCTTGAGTTCATCAACAATGTTGTAGGCCGAAGTACCAGATCCTTCTACTTCTTTCGCAGGTTCATACTTGGTGCGATGCTGTTGCGTCGCTTCAACCCTTTGCCGCTTTGTCAACAATAGGTACTTGAGCTTTTCTCGCGCCTGCTCCTTGGTTTCAGTCGAAGGTTGAGTCGTTGGAGCTTTAGCTGGTGGTGGCTTCTCTTTCGCTGGCAGAGGGAGAGGAACCTTGTTAGGGGCTTTCGCGGCAAACTGCTCCTTTTCTCGTCTGGTATATACCTTCTGGTATATACCTTCAAAGGTTGCATCTGGGCCGTGTCGACTTCAATCGGATTCTTACCACCCTTGGTCAGAATTGACACGGGGTCCTCTTTTGAGACCGCAAAGTTGCGCTCTTCTTCCCGTATCATATTAACTTGATCATCCGGGTTGCTGCTTGCCAGAGTTTGGACATAATGCTGATGCAGCATACAACTATCTTCTCCGTGAGGATCATTGCACGTGGAGCACCAGTGCAAGTAGTTTGAAGCGCTCGGATCTTCATTGATAGCAGCATTCCTCGCGGGAGGCCTATTGGCTTGGGGCACTTGGTCTCTTGTTAGCGCTGGAGGAGGGTAAGGTCTTCTAGGAACAAACTCCTGCTGAGCTTGTTTCTTCTTCATAACAGCCATGTCGTTAGACAACGTTCGGTAAACAGAAGCAAGAGACTGCACTTCTTGCAAGATCTTAGCTTGCATATCGACAGCTGGTGGGGCTGATTGAGCTGGCGGAGGCAATGGCGCAGTTGGTCATCAAATCTGCCACAGGAAAGGATTTTGGGAAGTGTACGTGCCCTAGACCTGGACCAACATTGAAAGGCTGAGGGGAAGAGATGCCCCCTGTGCCAATCTCCAGAGAAAGGCCAGCTCCTTTACTAAACTACTCGGTGTTTTGAGCTAAGAGTGCAGGAAAGAGATAAAATAGCAAGGGTACAGGAAAGAAATAAACAGAGTAAGGAAAGAAATATTGATAGATTTAAGAGGGAAAGAACCAGCAGCACGATTACTGGCTAACAGCTTGAAATAGCAGCAATAGATACCAAGAATAAAATCAAATGAATACAGTACTAGCCCTCCTATGTATCCTCTGGACGAGTTCCAGGATTACCCTTCCCTTTACGTCGAAATCCAAAATTCAGAATTACGGCGGCTAGGAAATGAGTGAATATAACAGAAACACTATCCACAGGCAGCATACAAGAAAACTATTACAGTGTTTTCTCCCCTATGTATCCTTCGGGAAAATTCCAGAGTTCTATCCCCAATCGCACACCTAAATCCAGGATACAGAATTACAGTATGCAAATGAGGAAAGGAGATAACATAAATAATCGCAGAAGGCAGCATACAAGAGAGAAAGGAAGCTCGAAGTTCTTAATATTAATTGCAGGAAAACAAGTTACAGCAGCTTTCTAGCAGAAAGTTCCCCCCCCTTTTTCATTACAATGCCTGGGTTTTTATAGAGGACCCGACCCTCTAAGCCATCAATGCACAAAATTGAGGAGTACATCCTCGAAAACCTGAGAAGTCGGCTCCCACTGCTCCCGTGACTGAGCTCTCAAATCCCTTTCTATAACTAGCAGTTGCGACTGGGTCAGCCGGGGAAATTCACATTTATGAGCCGTATGAATCGTCCTAGGCTCCTCTGGGTGCGGAGATCGAGTGGCCGCCATGTCTGCTGGGCTCTCCTTCTGAGACTGATACCTCTTTTCAGATTGCCAAAAATGAGCCCCGAGTCTTCCGGGCACGTAAAAATTCATTTATGAGGCACTTGATTGCCTCGGAAAAATACCCGGCATTGGAGTGTGTACCCATGAAGCGCTTCGCCGATTTTTAGTTCGCGACCTTGCTTCGCAATGGATGTGAGCCGAAGCGGGTCTACCTTCCTTGGTCATGCACTTCGCGCGAAGGAGTTTCTCAAAATGGCTTTGCGGATGCTAAACGCCGAAGCAGATATCTCTTCTTGAAACAGGGCTCTCAATCTTCATTGCTTCGCTAGACAGATGTGTTAAAGGCCTCTTTGCGAGGTTCCCTGCCCGAAGTGGATGCTTCGCTGATGGGCTGTCAAAATGCTTCGCCGCGAACCTTCCTCTGAGCCGTGGTTCGGGGGTTTTTCGGCCGAAGTACATTCTTGCCTTGGAAAAATATTCTGCCTTTTAAACGGGCCGCTACTACTTCGGGTGAAAGCGCTTCGCATGAAAGTTATCCGAAGTGGATGCTTCGCGACAACTTTGGGCGAAGTGGAAATGGTTCGCCAGTAGGAAGGCCCGAAGTGGATGCTTCGCTGATTTTTTAGCGAAGCAGTTTTCCAATGCTTGAACTTTTCTGAATCCCGCTTCGCAAAGTTTTCGCCCGAAGCAACTGTTTGGGCTGCTTCGCGTGCGAAGCTCTTTTCATGCCTTAGCTTTCCTTCTCTCGGCGAAGCTGTATTCCTTTTCCTGCGAAGCTCCTAAACTTAGCTTGCTCAGTAGCGAAGCTCTTGTAGATCCTATCTTATGTACAAGGGGGATGGCAATGAAAGCCAAAATTGCTGCAATGCTAAAAAAAATGTTTTTCTATAAACAAGGGAACAAATTCACAAAAAGAAACACTTAACAAAATTTTGATTTTTACTACCCCTCTAGGCAATGTGACAAAATTGTCAACAGGCGCCAATGATGGGGTTGGGGGCAATGCAGGGTATTGCGGAGGAGTGGGGAGTGATGGATATTGTGGGGTAGATGGGAGCTGAGGTGCTTGTGGAGCAGGAAAATGCACTTGGGGGGCTCCGAATTGGGACACCACTAGCGCAGGATTCCACGATGGATTTTGGTATGTGGAAGATGTGGAAGGGGATTGGGCAGATGCACTAGGAAACTGTGATTGAGGAAAATTAGGGTAAATTGGCACCGACATCCTAGGTGGAAGTCTACCAATAGCAATCAAATCCAGCTCCGCCCTTTGGGCCAACTTGTACAACTCAGGGAAAGTGTTGATATTGGAAAACTTGATGATCACATTGATATCTGAGTTGAAGGCCCTAAAGTAGTAGTAGGCAACTTGCTCGGTGATCGGCCGTAGTTCAATGGGCACTCTTTTCCAAGACCTTGCGAACCTCACATTAAAATTTGATATTTCCTCTTGTTGATGCCGTTGGATGGTTTAAAATTGATGCAGCAACGAGGATGGATGCACGGACTCATTGAATCCTTTGACTAGCTATCCCGTCAGTTGACCCCATCCGGTAATAGCGCCGGTCGGCAAAGATCTATACCAGTATAGGAGCTTCCCTCGCAGAGAGAGCCAACAGTCGGACCATGACGCTTTCATCAGTGATGCTGTGAAGCGTAGCTAGGGCTACGATGTCTTGGATGTGTTCATAGGCCGTCTTCCCGGTTCCATCGTACGTAGGTATAGCTTTCAAAGCAGCAGTTGGAACAACGGCTTGCCCGGCTAAATTGAGAGGTCCTGTAGAGTCCCAAGCTGGGAACGACTCAGGAGCAATCGCCTGATTTTGCTGCGGATTTGGATTTGGCGGCGGATTCGGTGGTACATTTGGATTTGGTGGAGGATTTGCCATATTTGTGGATTAGGCTGACCAAGTGCACTAGAAACAGCTAACTGCATGTCGGGTGTCTCCGAAGTGTCCTGGTGATCTGGAGAGTTTGGAGGATTCA
This sequence comes from Wollemia nobilis, assembly GCA_028583015.1. Lineage (NCBI taxonomy): Eukaryota > Viridiplantae > Streptophyta > Pinopsida > Araucariales > Araucariaceae > Wollemia > Wollemia nobilis. Next base: position 3,098,711 of record JAQPPZ010005697.1, read on the forward strand.
GAGGATAATTGTCGGTACTATCCGAAGTTAGACCTTGCTCGTCAACCACGGATTCCTGCGGATATGCTTTGCCTAGAGGGATACTGGATCCAACTAGCCTGGGGCGTTCTCCGAGGGCGGTGATATGAAGCTCGTAGAACTCAGGGTCTTCCTACGTGTGTCTAACTCTCCATCTTGTATGCATGAAGGGCTTGAAAGCTTGGACTGGTCTTCGAGACTCGGAGTGTATTCAGGTTCAATAGAGTCGCCAGGTGTTCAGATTCGTCAACACTGAAGTGAACACCGATACTTCAATACCGCTTATGCAGTGGAACACTCGTGTCCCACCGGGCGTGCCAGAGAAACTGTTGGTTACGAATCTGCCATTAGGAAAGGATTTTGATCTTTTGCGCCCTAGATTCGCCTAGCATATTGAAAGGCCGGAAGGAAGGGATGCCTTCCGTGCCAATCTCCGGAGAAGGCCAACTCCTATACTACACTATTGGGGATTTTTAGATAAGAGAACAGGAAAGAGATTTGTAAAATGCAGAAAGAAATGTAAATAGCATGCGGTTATGGTGGGAAAGAACAAGCAACACGATTACTTGCTAATACCCAAACCGACAACAATCAAAGCAAAACATGTAACAGAAACTATCACTGCAATTCCTTCTTATGTATCCTTCATTCAGTATTCCAAGTTCACTTAATTGCCAATGCCCTAATCCAGAGTGCAGAATTACAACAATCAGAAAAATAAATGAACACGATGCAGAAATACTTGCAGAAGGCAGCATAAAAGGAGACAAATGTCAGAGCCAAGGATGCTTTGTATTGGAAGCAAGAATTTGTTTATAGCAGAGATTTCTAGCAATATGTTCCCCCCCCTTTTTACAATGGATTGAACTGCTATTTATAGCAGAAGTTTCCCCTCAATTACATAGATGCATGGAACCCAAAGACTGCAAAAGCTGTCGAGATTTGACCCTTGCTGGCCGTGAGCGTACCTGCAACAAGATTCACCTGAGTTTGGTACAGCTCCGGACAGATCTGGTGGGTGAGAAGTCGAGTCTGATTAATGCGGTAGGTGCAGTACAATCTGCTGTTGAATAACTGCTCTTAATGCTCACCTACCCTGTACTTTTGAAGTGCACCTTCTGTTCTGTCCTGACAGGCTCAGATCCCGAAATTCTGTCCTGAGATTCGCTGAAATGGAGGGGGGTGACCAAAATCGCTTAATAAAAAGCGCGACCCCTAGAGTCGCTCCAGAATGGAGCGAACCCAGGACGCACTTTGCCTTAGAAAAATCTGCAACTTGGTCCTTTTCTGCTTGCAGTTGCTGAATGGGGGGGGCGACAACGGCGGTCGTTGGCAGATAGCAGCGACGTCAGGAGTCGCTCGAAAAATGAGCGACTGGCATCAACATCCTCCTTTTTGCCTTAGAATATTCTTGGAACCCTCGCCCGCGGTCGCTGAAATGCTGCAGCGACGCCAGGAATCGCTCCAAAACGGAGCGACCGACGTCAACATTTAAAAAAGTGGTTGCTGGAGATCGATGGAATCTTAGGCGACGACGGCGGTCGCTGGTGGAGTTGGGCGATGACGACAGTCGCTCCAAAATGGACTGACCGACGTCGACCAACACTTAGACGTTTTTTGCATTCGTTCTCTTGTCGACCGCGGTCGCTGAAAGTTGGAGCGACGGCGGTCGTCGCTGGGAAAGCAAAGCGACCGCAAGAGTCACTTGAAAAGGAAGAGACCAACGTCGATTTTCCACACTTAGAAAATATTTTGATTTTTCTCCCCCGTCGCGATTCGCTGGAAACTGCAGCGACGACGGGCGTCGCTGGAAAGAAGGGGCGACGACGGGGTTCGCTCCAAAGTTGAGCGACCGACGTCAACTTGCTTATGCCTTAGGATTTTTCAATTTTTTCACTTGTTGCCGATGGTCGTTGGAAAAAGTTGGCGACGATGGGAGTCGCTCCAGATGGAGCGACCGCGGGAAATTGACACTCAGGCAAATTTTAACAATTTTCTCCTGCTCGCTTCGCTGCCTAGAGTTGTCGTCGGTTGCCGGAGAGAGGCGCAAGACTGGGAATCGCCGGAAAGAGGGAGCGACTCCCGGAATCGCTCCAAAATGGAGCGACCAAGGGAGTGCCCTGTTACATTACAAATATAGCCGTCGGCTATATGAACTAAAGTCATCTTAATTTATATTTATACATTAGTATCCAAGTGTAGAAAATCATCTATCATCTATTTCATTCGTCATCTCCATTATTCGCAATTATTGCCCTTGTGGCGGGGATCTACCCTCCCAGAGAGGCGACTTGATTTATTCATTATTATTCTTTTGCACCTTCGTGTATTATTCTACTTCATGATTATATGCCTTGTATGTGTTGATTGTTGAATACTCATAATCTGGAGAGGAGGGAAGGAGGCTCCTTCCATGTGGTATCAGAGCCATGATCTGGAAACTGTGCATTTTTTTTTTTTTCCGTAATTAGTTCTCCACATCAATCTCTTACAGCGAGTGATTTTCCTACTACGCGACTGTCGAGATACAAGCCATCAGATCAGAGCAGCACTATATTGAAAGCAATTTTTCCTAGTCGTGGAAGAACTCAATTTGAGTCAGCAAATATGTTTACAGTGAACTGCAACGCGTGCATACAACGCTTTTCAAAATAACGTGTCATTTTCACTGGTTCGCGGTCAATTTGATTAGCTGTCAATTCTTTGTTGAGCTAATTTCGAACATTGTTATATAAATAATCTAGCACTGAAACTCTCTGTGCAATCAAATCTTGAGGCACACCTTCAATCCATCATCTTCCTTAGAAATAATCTTCACCTCTCGCAACTAGCACCGTTTACTTGTATTGGCACAACTGTTACAGGAAAACCATAAAACTTCAGACTGCTCATGAGAATTTTCATTGTTTTGTTACGGTGGAATATTTACAGGTTACAACTTTCTACTGCAGTTTTCCAACTAAACAGTGTACGATCCGGTGATAGTTTTTTTTGGCTAACAAGTGGTCCGCTTTGCGCACAGGATAAACACCTATGTCACGGTTACAACGTGGAAAGGTCATAAATTAGCGATCAAACTTGATTATTTTCTAAGTTTTAATTTAAACCAATTGCGACGAGTCAGATAGAGTGCCTTCTGTCAGAAAGTCCAGCTCAGCCCTAAAATCGTTGATTCCAGAACGCGGGCAGGTGGATTTCGTGTGCAGAAAAACTCCAGCGTATAGGTTGGTTCCAACGTGTTGCTCATAACTCAGCAAATTCGTTTCCATACACCACCACAGGAAATATTAAAACACATCTTTGTAGCCAGATATTAAAATACGTCTTCACAGCTGACATTAAGTTGCAGGAATTAAAATTTTTAGTAACTTAAAGTTCATTCCCAGCTAATCATTCGCAACCCTATTATCATCCTCCTACCAACGAACGAAAAGTGGTGTATTTCGAGCATCAATATTTACCAATGAAGTTTTTTCCGTAAAATTTAAATCCAAAAGGCTGCCAACTTTCATTGGGTTTCAGTAAGCCAATCATTTAGATCTCGCATGCACAAGACTCCTCGTGGAATTCGCAAGTAGTGAAGGACGGTTGTCTGTTCCTTCCAGGCTGAAGAAGGGAGAAAAGCTATCGATCTATCATCACTTTCTATTGTTTCCCAGGCTTATTGTTTCCAGCTAGAAGATATTTGGGTAATGCTTAGCGTGGCAGTACATCTTCTAATGCTCCATATTGTTCGTTACCAGCAGATGACAAGCGGGATCAATATTTAAATTGGCGCACGTAGATTTTGAATATTTCCATATAGTCTCTTTCGACATCGGTTTGTGTTCGGAGCAACATTCGTCATGGTAATCCCTTTCCAGCCAAATTAAAATCATTTTTCCATTGCAAAATATTATAAATCGTGAAAAGATATAAGTCGCGAATATTCGAGTAATCCGTTTTCGTCAAAAGCTCACGATCGCGTAAACGTGTACATTTCAGAACCCTAAATTTTACACCAGGAGAACAATGCCACTTGAACGTAATTTGTGCGATTCGTAAGCCATCAAGCCGTCTGCGTACCACACGTCGTCTCGCTCAACAGTCATAAGGAATTAAAAGGTTGAGGGTTGGTGACTAGGAATACCTGGAAAGTTTTTTCGTTCAGGCGAAGACTCGTAATTAAAATCTCCGTTAATAAACCGTAGAGTAAATTGTGATTTTGGGTGATAATATTTTACATATTCCAGCACTTTGGGTTTATAAACGTGAGGGCACTTTTAATTACATGTGACTTTGGTCACATAGTAATCTACCCTTCGTGCGCTTAAACCTTGTTGACAATAGTCTGATCAGTCTCCTGTGTATTGCTAGTTCTGTGTCCCACGTGTCCCTTCTGTCCTGTTCTCGTGTGTCGTCCTTCGAAAGTTAATGTGTCGGCTTATTTGTGGAGCCTAATCATCAATATAATTCGGTCCCAATTCGCGGAGTGTCTGTCTCGAGTCTTTCGAAGTCAGTCGGTCATGGTTAAGAGTCCTCAGTCCCATATCGCATCGAGAGTCCGGTAGGGTTAATCCACGTCTTGTGTTGTGTCCAGTTGGTGTCCTTCCGTGACGTGTTTTGGTTTGGTCGCCTCGTTCGGGTTCTGTAGTGTCGTACCCGGTATCTTGTCCACGTGTCTCGGATGTCATCTGTCGCATAGCGTCGTCCTCCCGTCCAATTCAATGGTCTCGTTGTGAGTCTTAGTCTTTGGGACGAATTCAGTGGTCTCGTTGCGAGTCTTAATCTTTGGGTCCTATTGATTGCTAGTCTTCGTCTTCGGTTCCTATTGACCGCCGCAACATATAGCTGTTCATTATTAGCCATTGACATTCAAAAGGGAATTACTCGTTACTATCAAATTCAAACAATCCGCGTGGTAGTTGGAGCCACCAAGTAAGCGGAAACCAAATTTTTGTCCAATTTAACATTTTTTTTGCAGAAATCCAGTCACAAATTGAAGATATTATTTTTGACAATAAGTCAAAAAAGCAAATCTCGGAGAGCTACAACATGGAAGCCATTCTACAAAGCAGAACATGCATACTGAGATCTCATCACATCCAAGAATTTCTCATCAAATGGCAGGGCCTACCAGAAGAAGAGGCTACATGGGAACCTAAAAGTATTTTCCAGACATTTCCAGCTTTGAGGACAAAGCTTTCCAAGGAGGGGAGTCATGTTACATTACAAATATAGCCGGCTATATGAACTAAAGTCATCTTAATTTATATTTATACATTAGTATCCAAGTGTAGAAAATCATCTATCATCTATTTCATTCGTCATCTCCGTTATTCGCAATTATTGCCCTTGTGGCGGGGATCTGCCCTCCCAAAGAGGTGACTTGATTTTTTCATTATTATTCTTCTGCACCTTTGTGTATTATTCTACTTCATGATTATATGCCTTGTATGTGTTGATTGTTGAATACTCATAATTTGGAGAGGAGGGAAGGAGGCTCCTTCCAGCCCCTAACATAGAAAAATCTGGGCTTTTCCCAAACCCTGCGGAACTTGCTGAACACTTGGAAAATAAAACTGAAAACATGAAATCTGCCTGGACAAAGCTGGAAAGGAAGGAGGAAGGAAGAATCTGGTCCGAAAAGTTGCAGCAGTAATTTTCCAAATTTTTCAAAATTTTTACCCCTTAGCAAAATGTGGCAACAAGGATATATAGCCATAATAACCCTCGTACACGAGACAAGAGTCTACCATACATCCAACATTCCCACAATAGGACTTAGCATAGTTACATTTGTCATAGTCCATCCCAAACATATTTTAGATTTCAGCCTAGCGTGTGAATTGATATTGGTTTTCAAATTTCGTCTAGCACCATGATGCCATCATGGGTTAAGGAAACTGACAATGCTGAACTCTTTTTGCAACACATGCAACGCATAAAACATTAGGCTTAGAAGATTCTTGTGTGTCAACAATAGAAGTACAAGGTGTACCATTATCAATACTGCATTGCTCATACTTTCCAAGTTGGAGAAGTTTGATTTCACTTGAAGAAGGAACACATTTTTGGCCCACATCGGAAGACCAAACCCTTGTGTTATGGTTCGTACGCCATACAACGCACGTCAAGTGAGAATATTATTATTCTTGATTTGCATTCATACTTCTGGATGCATTTAGTGTTTGATGTAAAACTCCTCGTGTTTATGCCCTAACTCCCAGATTTGCTCTTCCTCTTGACTGACTAGGTTCTTGACTTTTGTAACTAACTTCATAGGTCAAGGGCATAAAAGAAAGTTGCATTATCCTTATTTGCTAGAGCCTACAATAGTGCAATATGATGTTGATCTGGATTTTGCTCAGTTGCTATCTAGTTTAGGAGACTAAGTGATTGATGCAACACGCGTACCGCCAAGGGACACACTATCTATTCAAGATTGCCAAAAATGGTCAATGTAGAAATGGAATACGACACTCTGCAATACAATTCCATTACAATACATCATACTTTGACCAACAAGCACTATTTGGCCAAACATAACACACACTCCCCTCTTGCATCTTCGACATAGATGCGTACTTAAAGATGTAATAGGATTAGTAGGTAGTTGGCAACTACCCAACTACCTCTGAACTACCCGCCTAAATAAAACGTAAAAAATACACTATTACATTATATTATTACAAACACTTGGTATGCGTGCATTTTTATAAACACTTTGCCGTGTACACACAAAACACTACATGACAACTTATTACAAACACTTTGTGTGCACACATTTGCACATATACATTCCTATGCTCAAACATTTATTCATGCAAACATGTCAATTCATCTGCCTACAATTAGTTTGCAGCTCAAGCCAAGCGTTACACACTTGACCAAATCAAGTGTTTGTTTCCACAATTGGAAGCAGATACGATGGAGACCATCGCTTCCCAAGGGGGATGAATGATTTGAGCAAAGCACACTATTTAAGTCCCCAAGATTCATGACACCAAAGCGACGTCAACTCATATGCCCCATTGTACTTTTGGCCAGATAGGCTCATGCCATAATGCCTTGTGGTGTTAGGCCTACTCATGGAACTGACAACACTTATTGTAACAGTTCCACCTTTGGCATTATGCTTATTTTGCCATCATCCTTACCTTGGCACCAATGCCTAGGGCGCCCATGCACTCAGAAACACCTGTGGCGCCAATACCCCATCTCCACCAGATGCTAGAGTTTACACAATGCATCTTTCTAGTGCCAGGTGTTAGGGACAAAGCTGCAACTAGCCAATCTTGCCACTTGGCGCATTACTAAATGGCAACAACTCTAGAATAGGCAGGCAAACATTTCTTTAACTATATCTGAAACTGCTTATTGATCAATTGGAAGCTGAACTGTCTCCCCCTTCCAATTGTTTTTTAACTGCAGTACATCATGTATATAGCTTAGGAATGTGGTTGATCACTTTTTCTGCTGTGTCTTCTACTTCTTGATCCCTTTCTCGCCTTCACTCCTGTAGACCCTGCTATCCTTGTAGTCCCTTAAGCTTTTTTTCTGCTACTTCTTTCATTGCACTGGTATTAGAGTGTACATATGCCCCATGCACAACACACCTCATGTAACTAAGCGTTTGTACTGTCACCAATTCTGCTACATGAGCCTTGTATTCTGCAGTCTAATTACATTTGCATTATCTATGAAGAAAGTTTTGTCATTGTTCTGGAGAAATTTTGTTGTGCCATGTTCTGCCGTACAACTCTGAATCATAAGTCACATGACACAACAAGCTAGTTTAGAGAAGATGTCCTCCATGCCACCACATCTTGGGCCCCGTGGTGCGGAGCATTAACTCCTTATTTGTATATGATAGCATTGGATGCCTTTGAGTATTTCTAGAGGTGATTCAAGTTCAGGCCAAATTATGGGAGTCTTATTACTAAGTGATGAACAAATCCTGAGTGCACACTTTGCAAATGACTCAACATTAACCCTTGAGCTTACTCAAATTTCAGTGGATGGAACAGTCCAATGCCTGGACACATTTCCTAAAGCTACATATACAGTAATGAGTGGTGAGAAAACAATGGTGCTTCTTATTGGTGAAGAGGAGTTGTTGGCTTGTCTTAACTAAAGATGGAACTGTTGGTTACGAATCTGCCATGAGGAAAGGATTTTGGGTTAATGCGCCCAGATTCGCCCACCAGCATGAAAGGCCGGAAGGAAGAGATGCCTTCCGTGCCAATCTCCGGAGAAGGCCGGCTCCTTTTGGGGGGTTTTTTATGTTCAAGCTAAGAGTGCAGGAAAGAGATAAATGAACAGAAAGAATTTACAAATATACTTGGAGTTGGTGGGGGGGAACTAACAGTACGGCAACCAGCAATCACCAATACTTACTGCATTATAAATACAAAGCATGATTGAGAACTGCAAAATCCAAGTGTACTTTCTGTACTAAGCAATATACGCACAACTACAATGGTCCCCTAGCAAACATTCTCCCTACAAGGAGAACTAACAGCACGACAATGCATCAATCACCACTACGTACGGAAACTCAAAGCAGAAAGTAACTAAGAGATGTCAGAACCAGGTATATGTGTTATGCAGAGATTTTAACCGCACAGCTACAATGGCCCCCTAGCAAACATTCTCCCTACAAGGAGAACTAACAGCACGGCAGCGCATCAATCACCACTACGGACAGCAACGTAACACACAACTGATGGAACTGCTACCACATCTAGTCTATGAAGTTCAGAAGTGCTTGACCATCAAATGCTAAAATAAATTAACAAGCCATGGCACAAACAATGCTAAAGGCGCCTGATCATCAAATGCTGAAACGAATCAACGAGCCATGACACAGGGAAGCGTAAAGCATAAAGCGTAAAGAAATAAAGCAGCAGAACAGAATCAGGCATACAAATTATATTTATAAGCAGAAGCACGGTTATATTGGTTCCCTAACAGACATTCCCCTTCCACCCTTACAATGAAATCATGGTGGGTTTTTATAGCCCGAGTCCCTCCCATTACATTAATGGGCACAAAGTCCCAGTCAAACATAAGCTGACAAAAGCGGCGAAGGAGCTGCAAATGCTAACCTTTGTCGGAACAGACTATACTCGCAGCATGGTCTTCCTGGAAGCTGGACAGCTACGTGGCAGTGTGTTGGGCAGAACTTCTCCTTGGCAGGAATGCGGGTAGCTGGAGCAGGTAGAACCTCCAATCGGCTTTAAATGAGGTCATTGGCACAGGTAATGCAGCCCATGCTCGTCCTTTTGCTCGGCACGTCTTGGCTCAAATCCCGAAGCTGGACACTTGTCGGATGATGGATGATGCTGTTTGACACGTGTCTGCCTTGAAAGGCAGTTTGTCCAACTTCGCTTGGGATCAGAGCGTCTCGGGTTGCGCGGGCAGAAAACAGCGCAGTTGGGAAGGCCTTCATGCCTTAGGTGTATTTCCGAGTTTGTTCCCCTACTGTGCACCTGTCAAGGGTGCACTCTGGCTTCATTGCGAAGTCAGACTGCGCACAGGTGAAAACTGGTATCTGCCGCCGTACGGACTTTGCCCCAAGCACTTTATCATTCTTCTCGTCAGCCTGCCAGCCTGCCAGTTACAAGGTGCGCCCAGAAAACTGGGCGAAGTTCGCACTTCGCACCAAAACTGGGCGAAGTACGCACTTCGCGCCAAAACTGGGCGAAGTACGCACTTAGCGCCAAAACTGGGCGAAGTGTGAACTTCGCACCAACACTTAGCCATTTTTCAGGTAACTTGCTGGAAAGTTTAAAATTCAACTGAGGGGCTCCAAGAAAGGGGGGAAGAAAGAGAATGTGGGAAAGAAAGAGGAAGGGAGAGCAGAAGAAAGGAAAATAGAGGAAGAGGGAAAAAGAAGAGCAGCATTGTTACAAACTTGAAAACATTGCACCCCGTGCAAAATGTGACAACATTTCTGGCGGCTCGCGGGGTGTCGAGCTCGCCTCGGCGCAAAGAATCCATGCCTTCATCCATTGGGTGCAGAGGAACTTGCTTCCCCTGCCTTTTGCTGCTCTAGCTGTTCTCCTCGTGGCAACTGTTCTTCAGATTCACTTTTGTCAGTTGCCCCCTCAGAATCACCTTCCGAAGGCTCTCCAGCTTTTGCTTCGCTTCACAGATGCGGTTGTATGCGGCCTGGGCTTGGCCCCAGGCTTCTGCTTCGAATGGCCGGCGGTCAGCAACTTCTTCTAATGCTGCATGGAAAGCAGCGACCGCATGCAGGTCGATGGTGAGGTATCTTTTTCCAAGCTCCTGGAAGTAGGAGCTGATCTTGCAACATTTAGACACCATCTGGGTGACCTAACTCTCCTGAATTGGCTCAGTCCAGCTATCTATTTCAGCTGTGTCTGCTTCAAAGGACTGCCAATTCTTTTTCACCTGATCTAGGGTGAGAAACTCGCCATTCTCAACAAAACCTGGGCACCCTAGTTCAGAAAGAGCGCGAAAGGGAGCCATACAAATATCTCTTTCGTGTTCGAATGCGTCTAACATTCGTCTGGCAACCCTCACCTCTTCTACTTTTTTGAAATATTTATGCAAGGTTACCCTTGCATCTGCCCATTCTGCAGCGAATGAGGACATGGGGGAGAATTGGAGGCCATCGCGCTCGCGCTCCTAAAGATTTATCGCCAGGTCCAGCCATTGCTTCGCCTGGCGTTCGGCCTCCTCTACCACAGGCTTTCCCTGGGCAGAAACTTCTTGAATTCTGGATGCAAAATCCAGAACTGACATCGCCTTATAGGTGTGGGGCTTGCATCCCCGCAGCAAACCAGCCCGCATCTCCTTAACTTTCTTCTTCGAAAAGACCGTCGCTTGAGATGCTCTCTCTGCAGATTGCGACTGCGCCTGTTTTAAAGACTCTTGGAGTTGAGAAATCTGCTCCAAGGCTGCTTGCTTTTCGGTTGCGGCTTGTTGCTGAGAAGCGGCCAGCTGGGCTTTTAATTCATCTATTTCTTGCCGCGCCGCTTCCAGCTGCTCAGTGGACCTGGACAGGTCATCTTCAAGCTGTCTTGTCTTATCCTGCAACCCGAAAAGCTCTTCCTGCTCCTCCAGACTTTTGACAAGGAGATTGTCAGCTTTACGAATGATTCCCTGAATTCGTATCGCTTGTCAATATCATCAAAGCTCTTCTCCTTTGTCTGGAGCTCGTAGTCCGCCCTGGTCATTTCCCGGAGAGGCTTCTTCACTTTCGGGATTATCTTCTCTGTTGTAAGCACTCTCCTCTCGAAATTATACTTGGTGTGCTTTATCGGGGCGGCTATCTCTTCAGGTCTCCTCCGCTTTAGGTTCTGGAGGAAAGAGATAGAATATTCCACAGCTCTCGTTGCCAGGCGCAAGTCGTCTGTATTCTGGAGGTCGTCCATGAAATCTGGTTCCCCCAGCCTAGGGTTCTGCTGAGACGTCTCTCCTGCGGGAATGGGATCAGGAGGAACCGGATGGACCTTGGAAGGATCGGCCGCTTCTGGGGGCGACCGGGAAGTGGAGATGGGAGCGGCTGACGTTGAAAGGGTTTGAAGCGGCTGAGGCGGTGGATGTAACGGTGAATGCATGGCTTCAGCACTAACTTCAGGCGAAGGGTTTGGGGTTTGACTCAGAGATAGGGAAACGTTGGGGTTCTGAGCAAACTGGTCAAAAGAATGGGGGCCGCTAGAAGGGCGTGGAGACGGGGAGGAAGATGCGGCCATAACTTGCTCGGATTGAGCGGGAGATGGAGTAGGAGTAGGACTAGATGAGACCAAAGAGACTAGGGCAGCAAACGTACCTGCGGGCTCCGCCTGAGCCGATGCTGGGTGGATGTCTACGCTTCTGATTCCGGTGGCTGGCTCGGGACTGCCCAGAGAAACTGTCCCTGGAGCGGCTGAATGCGGCTGCGGCTCTGCGACTGGCTGCTGCACTGTCAGGCTAGGTCGCCTGATTTTTTCAACTCTCTTCCTCTTCTTCTCTTCTTGAACAATGGTCGGATCGGGGGAAGGAGATGAAGCAGGTGCAGCAGGCGCTGATGCTCCCACGGTAAACTTGTACCGGGGTTTGACTTGCAGAAGGTCTGCCGCAACCGGTCTGCCCTCTGGCGGCGCTGGCGTCTTTTGTGCCTGAGGAATCACCTCGGGCGTTGCCTTGACTAGTTTCTTCGCCTTTTCAGGCGCCGTCTTGGAAGCCACGGGCTGCATTGGTTCCACCTGGATGTCTGCTGGGCCCGCGCTGGCAGTTGCCGAAGTGTACAACTGTTGGGAGGAAGACCCTCCTTTATAACCCTCAAAGGGTCCTCGGGGAACGTAACCTTGATATGCGAATGGCCGCTAGCTGTCATGATGCTGGTCATAGAGGACTGAAAAGGCGTCATCAACGGCCAGATTTCTCCTCTTGGATTTGTCGTGCTGCGTGCGGCACCTCATCTTCCAGCATTCAATAATCTTTTCTTTAGGCCAGTTAAGGCCTGCTATCTTGGATAGGAATTTTTTGAACCCTGGAGATGAGAACTGGTGGTCCGGGTTTCGCTTGGGGTCATAAGCTACCTCCTCGCAGTAAAAATCCTGCCAGGGAGGAGAAGCTTCCATCAATTCAATTTCCCAGTCAAGGTCCACATGGACCACATCGCATCTGTCTTCGGTTATATCTGCCCGGGGGCAGAGATGTGTGAACTTTCCCCTTATCCCGTACGGGTCGTACTTCCAGCGCTGCGGCAACAGAACCAGGCCAATACGGGAAAACTCCTGCTCGAGGTAGACATGCTGTCCTACCTCAAAAATCTCAACGTTTGCCCAGGAAAGAGGATATTGAAAAATCTGGCCTCTTTTCTTTCCTAGGCCGAACTCCTCTTCAACATAATCCATCTGCCGGGCAACCTCCATCCCAAACAGATGCTCCGTGCACCAGTAGGGCAACAAATGGGGTTTGCCCTTGAATCCGTAGATTCTGACCACAATTCCCTGCGTCAGTCTAAAAACGTCCCCGAGCTTCTGGCTCATCAAGTTCGTCATTTCTCGCGGGGGGCGGGGGATTTCGCTTTCGCTGAAGACTGACATGACCAATCCCAGAAAGTTGAAGTTGAACTTGTAGTAGGACCCTTTCCGGTATAGGTCATCCGTCCAATCATAGACGGGCTGTGGCTCTCCCTTCTCGTTGACCTTCTTCAGGTTCGGGATCGGCATCCGGGAGTGCAAATGATACGGACAAAGCCAAGCTAGAACAAAACTGAACCGAAATTCGGTGGGCTGCTTCTTCTGGATCTTGACCAGGCTAGAGTGGATGGCGTATGCCAGCCAGTCCGCCCAGTCGAAAAATATGGGACGCTTTCCACTTCTCTGCGCTGCTGGTTCGTAGGATTCTCCACACAGGAGACATTCTGCCAGCGCTAGCTGGTACGGCTGTACCAGCTCATCAGAGTCGCAGCCGAGAATCCATGCCAAAATGGTGTACAAATATTTGTTCTGAAACCTCGCCAAGGGCATGGGGCCAGTTGGCCACTGTCCAGCTGCAAGCGGGGTGTTCAGCTCTGAATTGAGGAAATCCCTCATCCGTTTGGTATGCGTGAAGCGTCCCGCTTGCTCGCCCAGATTTATCTTTCTGACAATTGTGCTGGAGTCATACTCCAACCCTGGGGCGAAAGCTGGCTGGACAGTCTCCCTGCGCAGCGTGAACAAGGGTTTACCGCTGGAGCTGCAAATCTGCCGGGTAACTGGTCTGTAGTGTCTGACAATCAGGTCTACCAGCTCCGGGCATTGATGGACAAGAGGGCACAAGAATCTAAAAAGGTTGGACTTGTACGTCGCTCCAAAATGGTGAGAGGGCGAAACCTTGTCAGCCCAGCTCTCCACATTTGTCCGCAGCTTAGTCAGGTTCATAGAAAACGAGCCGTCCACCGTCCACGTATCCCGCGAAGTAATTTACCGGAGGTGGTGGGGCTTGCCCACGCTGTACTTTTTTAGGCCGGGACTTTGACTTTCACTCCGGCGGTGTTTCACTTCTGAAAACACCTGGCCGTGGTAAATCCTCAGGTTCACAACTTTCACTGGATTGCGCTGGCATTGGCATTTTTCCTCTGTCCATCTCTCCGAAACAGCAATAATGACAAGTTCAGGGCGTCTGCAGCAGAATTCGCTGTCACAAGAATAATCTGCACAGTCCAAGGAATAATCTGCGCAGTCTGGCATGTTTGAATGCATCTGACCCCCTTTTCTAGATAATGATAGCGTCATTAATGCCGCGCAGGAGGGGGTAGGTTGGTTGGAGTTAAGTTTCTTGGGTGGCTGCGCAGGAGAATGCTTGGGAAAAGGTACCCCGGCAGCCGTGCCATGCTCTTTTTATTGCACTTTTCATTGAGGACTGTGCAATCATTAACTTTACCTTGAACGCTGCGCCATGGCTGACGTCACTGCCGCAATTTGGGCACACTGCTCAAGAAAAAACCTTTGGTGCGGAAAAGCACTTTGAAACGGTCGCAATGCGCCTTGGGCCCAGCTTGGGACTTTTCGAATATCTTATTCATTTTTTTTTTTAAACCATTGTCCAAGCTGGCCCAGAAAACAAGGCGCAGTCGGACATCGCCCAAAGTTGGGTGCGATCCAACTTCGCCAGCGAAGTCGGACTTTTCCAAAAAAATCTGGCGCAGACCGCACTTCGCGCGAAGTTCGCATTGGGACTGTTCCTTCTTTTCTTTTTTCATACCGCGCCCAAGGGTTGAGCGCAGTCCGGCCCTTTGCAACCTTCGGAGGAGAGGCAAACCTTAGAACTTTACTGCCTCCTTTGGACCGGACTGTTCGAGCTGCGCTTTGGAAATGTAGCGCGTTCGGACTTCGCCCGAAGTTCGGGCGAAGTTTGCACTTCGCGCGGAGGTTGTGCGCAGTTCGAACTTCGCGCGCAAGCCGGCCGAAGTCGGACTTCGCGCGCGAAGTCCGACTTCGCCCAAAGTTGAGCGCAGTCTGTTCTTCGTGCCTCGCGCGAAGTCCGACTTCGCCCAAAGTTGAGCGCAGTCTGTTCGAAGTCCGATTTCGGCCAAAGTTGAGCGCAGTCTGTTCTTCGTGCCTTGCATTTTTCCCTTCGTTCAAGCTTCGCATTTTGGCTGGCGCGCTGCCCGACTTCGCAGCGCGAAGTCGGACTTCGCCCAAAGTTGAGCGCAGTCCGTTCTTCGTGCCTTGCATTTTTCCCTTCGTTCAAGCTTCGCATTTTGGCTGGCGCGCTGCCCGACTTCGCTGCGAAGTCGGGCAGCGACCAACACTTAGCCATTTTTTGCTTTTTTCTTCTTTCTTCACCCAAGCAACCCGAACTTCGCCCCTTTTGAGGGGCGACAACAGACTTCGCTGCGAAGTCTGTTTTCTCTCCCATGCCGCAGTTAAGCTCAAAAAATAAAAAATTTAAAAGCTGGGAACTGTACATGCTGAAAAACGAAATGCATAAGGGAAATTTTTACAAAGAAGAGCCACTCGGGCACCTTCAGCAGCGGTAAATTTTTAAGTGGAACCCGTTAACAGGGATAGGCAGGAGCTGACCCTCCATATCCCGAAGTACATAGGCATTGAACTGGTTCACCCGGGCAATCTGATAAGGGCCCTCCCAGAGGGCATCAAACTTCCCGTGATTGCCCGGCTTTGCCTTATATGAGTCCCACTTCAGCACCAGATCCCCGATTTCAAAAACTTGGGCAGTGGTGCCTTTGGCAAACCAGCCTTGAGTGGCTGCAATATGATCAGTGAAGGCTTGGTATGCACTTTCACTGTCTTCTTCCAACTGCAGGAGTTGGCATAGTCTGTCGTCCACCGGGTCTCCGCTGCTCCTGTCTTCGTCCAACATCCATAGGGCAGGGATTTCAATGTGGGATGGCATGACAGCCTCTTTGCCATAGACAAGCGTATAGGGGGATGTTCTGATGGATTTCTTGAACGCAACTCTGTCCGCCCACAGCGCCCGGTTCAGGAGTAAGTGCCAAGTCCGCTTGTTTCTGTCAATGGTCCTCCGGATGATTTTCAGGAGGTTCTTGTTAGTAGACTCGACAAGGCCATTCCCCTACGGGTAGTAATTAGAAGACATCTTGTGATAGATGCCAAGTTTGCCAGTGTACTCCGTGAGTACAGTGCCTACGAATCCCGGACCGTTGTCTGTCACAATTGACTCTAGAACCCCGAAGCGGGTAATCAGGCTCTCAATGAACCTGATGACCGTTTCCTGGTCTGCGTTCTTGGTCGGGATTGCCTCTGCCCACCGTGTGAAATAATCGGTGGCTGTAAGAATAAACTTGTGTCCTGCAGAGGAACTAGGCGAAATCACCCCAATGAAGTCTAGACCCCATTGCTGGAACGGAGTCTCGGCCTGAATCGGTTGAAGGGGCAGGGGTGCTTTTCTGTTTCTGCCAGCAAACCTCTGGCATTGATCACATTTTGAACAGACCGCATGAGCGTCTGCAAATAGAGTGGGCCAATAGTACCCAGCTCTGATTATTTTTAAGGCCGTTGGCCTTGAAGAATGATGACCCCCAGGCATCCCGGAATGAAAATCTCCGAGGACCCTAGGCTGGTCTGATTTTCTGACGCACCGCAACAGGATGCCGTCGATGTTTTTGAAGTAAAGCCCCTCGGGGCGAAGAGTGTACTTAAGTGCACCTAGCCGAAATCTCCTTCGTTGTGAGGCGTTCAGGTGATCGGGACATCTTCCGGTGCAGAAAAATCTCACCAGTTCATCTGTCCAATCATTCCCCTCTGATAAGGAGTCGGCTAGGTAGATGCGTGTCGCTGTGTCCTCCCACTTACAGGCGGAGATGTCGGCTACAGCGCTTCGGGCCAATTCCTGACACAAGGCTCGGCCCCTGATAAGCTTGGTGGGCAGCACTTCGATGTCGAACTCCTGGATTTTTGCGATCCATCCCGCTCTGTTATGACCCGGTTCTCCTTGTAAGATGAAGCTTCGAACGTCCGGGTGAATCACAAAGACAGTAGTTTTGCTCTGGGAGACAAAATGCCTGAACTTCCGAAGGGATTTCATAACAGCATGAACTTGCCGCTCTATAAAGTTGTACTTTTCTTCATGCGGCTGAATCACTTGGCTCAGGAACGCTATGGGGCGCTCCTCGCCATCGTCTCCCTTCTGAGTTAGGACTGCAGCGTAACTTTCGGGTTCTCCCACTGCATACAGGATGAAGTCCTTGGAGTAGTCCGGGTTTGTCAACACCGGAGCTTGCGCAATTCGAGCCTTGATTTCCTCGAAGGCTTGCTCTCTCTCATCAGTCCATTCGTAATTTGTATCTTTTTTCAACAGTTCGGCCATAGGCTTGATCACCTGTGCAAAGTCCGGAATGAACTTCCGCACGAAGTTAATCTGACCGAAGGATTGCAGCCCTTTTTTATCGATGGGGGCTGGCAAGCGAACGAGGGATTTTGCTCTGTCAGGGTCAATGGCGAGGCCTTCCTCGGAGATGACATGTCCCAGCAGCTTTCCTTCCTTTACCGCGAAGACAGACTTCTTCGGGTTTATAGAAATGCCAAATTCTCGACACCTCTCAAATATTTGCCGTAGGTGTGAAACATGATCTCGTTGGTGAGAGAAAACAGTCATGTCATCAAGGTAGATGACAATAATCTTATTAAGCAGCTCTCGGAAGGCCAGGTCCATGGCCCTTTGGAATGTGGCACCAACATTGGATAAGCCAAACGGCATGTGCTGATAGGCGAACGTCCCCCATTTGGTGGTGAACGCCGTCTTATGCTGGTCCTCGTCTTTGACCCAAATCTGGTTGTAGCCTGAAAATCCATCTAAAAGTGAGAATCTCTGGGCTCCAGCAACGATATGTAGAATCTGGTCGATTTGGGGAAGCGGATAGTGGTCCCTGAGGGAAGCCTCGATTTAGGTTTCGAAGTCGACACAGAGACGAATGTCGCCATTCTCCTCACGGGCACCAAATTCGCGACCCAGGATGAATGTTTGATGGGGTAGATGATCTTGGCCTCCAGCATCTTCAAGAGCTCGGCCTTCATCATGGCCTCAATCTTCGGATTCATGGCCCTCTGCTTCTGTCGGAATGGCTTGGCGCCATCCTCTAGCTCAATGGTATCGTTGGATGACGGTTCGTCATACCCCTTCAAATCCTCGTAGCACCGGGCCACGATGTCGGGGAACTCCTGGCACAGTGATCTGATCTGCTCAAGTTCCTCCGACGTGCAGTCTGTTCCGACCTTGATAGTTTTACCGGGTTCAAGTTCCAGGTCAGCATACTGCTTCGGGTCTACTTTGATCCTATGAGATATTGCTCTGTCATTCTGATCAAAGAGACTCTCCAATGTAATTAGTCCTTTTGGGACATGATTATTCCTTAACTGTATCAACCCCTCATATTGCTCGTCATCAAGGTCTCTATCTTCGATTACACACACTTCGTTAACCAGGAATGTGACGATCTCCTCGTCACAACTGAACACCTGCCAGTGGGTGTCCTTATCAGGCACAAAAGGCCTGTAGATAGTGCGAACCGGCTTCGGTTTCTGGACAACGTCATCAGCCAGAACGTACCTGGCTCCAACAGACGCCAGAATGTCAGCGTGTTTGTTTTTCTCACGCGATATCGCCTTGACATTCAACGAGTCGAATGACTCCATCAGGTCCCACACCCGGTTGCGGTACGCTCTAAGAGTGCTGTTTGGAGGCACACTTCTTCGTAACTTGGTGGCACACCAGCTCTGAATCTCCAAAGATCTGCAGGTGCTTGATTCCCAGCCTCTCCGCCTTTCGCAAACCCAAGCATAGGGCTTCGTATTCCGCCGAGTTGTTAGTGTAGCTCCAGGCCAACCTGTAGGTATAGTCCTTCTGGATTCCGGTTGGAGAAACCAGCAGTACCCCTGCACCGGCGCCATTCTTGCATCGCGCGCCGTCAAAGAAAAGCTTCTACAGCTTTTCAGGTGCAGGTCCTACTTCCTTCACGGCTGACTTGTCAAGCCTCTCGGGCTGTACAATAAAGTAACAGCCCTGCTCTGTCTCAATTACGACATTGAAGTCCTGCAAAGAGAATTCATCTTCAAGCTGTAGCACTTCGAAGGCTTGCTCAGTCAACTCTACTGTCACCAGCTCTTCCTCTGACAACTGGACCATGCAGTCCAACTCTCCTTCGGGTATCTTCTCTACTAGGAAGGTGGAAGGCTTCTCATTGAAAATTTTCAGTCTCCTTCCTTTGAAGGGCACTTCCATGTGTGAGTAGTCTAGAGACAGGTACCCGCCCAACTTCGCAGTGAACTCCCGAGAGAGACACATGCCGAAGTAAGGTTCCAAGTCAACAACCACGACCTCTTGGATGACCACGATGTCGAGAGCCTTGTGCAGCCGGATAGGGATGTCCTTTATGACACCAACTATCTTGACAGGGGTGCCGTCTAATTGCAGCACGCCTTGGCTGCTCCGTGTGTATTCCATCCCGATCTCATCGCAGACGGCCTTCGGCATCACGGTCGAGGAAGCACCAGAATCCACCATGCAGTTGTGAACTATGTGCCCTTGCATCCGTAAAGACGGATAAAAGGGTGGCGGTCTATTCTTCCCGAGTGGTCGAGACTTGTCAAAGGTTGAACCAGGACAGCGGGCTGTATCTGCTTGCCGCTCTTCATGTTTTTTAGTGATTCTTGCAGCAGATCCACCTGGCCTGGGAGCAGAAGAGCATCATACATGCTGATTCTAGCAGGCATTCTTTTCAACTCGTCTACAATGCTGTAGCCCGAGGTACTAGCTCCTTCTGCTTGTTTTGCCGGCTCATACTTCGTCCGGTATTGCTGGGTAGCCTCAACTCGCTGTCTCTTGGTCAGAGATGGGTACTTCAGCTTCTCCTGGGCTTGTTCTTTGGTTTTGTTGTCACATTTTGCACGGGGTGCAATGTTTTCAATTTTTGTAAGAGAGCTGCTCTTCCTTCTCCCCCTTTCTCTCTATTCCCTACATTCTCATTCTTCTCAAAATTGACAGCATTTGCCCCGAAAAATGGCTAAGTGTCGGGGCATGCTGAGGTGTTCGGGATTTTGCGGGCCATAAACGGGGGCGATAAAATGGACAAAATGAGCCCTGGATATTTTATTATTACGGATCTTCTCGCAAGCTTTCCAACGATATATTATAATAGGCGATTGGGTCGGCGGATCAAAAGTTATGGCCCCGGGAAGGCGAACCAGGAAACCCGATTTTTGTGCGAAGTCGGTCCGACTTCGCCCAGTTTTGGTGCGAAGTCCGTACTTCGCCCAGTTTTGGTGCGAAGTCCGACTTCGCCCTTCTTTCTGGGCGCACCTTGTAGCAGGCTGGCAGGCTGGCAGGAAAAATGACTAAGTGCTGGGGCGAAGTTCGTACTTCGCGCGAAGTTCGAACTGCTCCCTTGTCCGTGCGAAGTCCGAACGGCGGTGAGAATCAGCAAGTGCCGGTGCGCAACCCGACTTCGCAGCGAAGTCGGACTGCGCCCTTTGACCGGTGCGCAGTAGGGAAATAGTGCTACCCGACTGCGCTGTTTTTCACCTGTGCTACCCGATTGTGCTCTAATCTCGGGCGAAGTTGGATAGACTGCCTTGCAAGGCAGACACGTGTCAAGCATTATCATCCGACAAGTGTCCAACTTTGGGATCCGAGCCAAGACATGCCGAGCAAAAGGACAAGCATGGGCCGCACTACTTATGCCACTGCCTCATTTAAGACCGACGTGAGTTTCCACCGCCTCGCCTACCCGCATTTGTCAATATAAAGTTCTACCCAACGCGCCGCCACGTGGGCTGTTCAACCTTCGGGAGACCATGCCGAGGGTACAGATCCGACCGACGAGTCGGCATCAGCGGTTCCATGGTCGCTTTTGTCAGCTAATGTTTGATCGGGACTTTGTGCCCATTAATGTAACGGGGGGAACTCGGGCTATAAAAGCCCACCATGAATTCATTGTAAGTGGGGATGGGGAATGTCTGTTAGGGAACCATTGTAACCGTGCTTCTGCTTATAAATATAATTTGTATGCCTGGTTCTGTTCTGCTGCTTCTGTTTTTTATGCTGCCTTTCTTTATATTCATGCCTTCGGCTAACCTGTGTCATGGCTCGTTGATTCATTTCAGCATTTGATGATCAGGTGCCTCTAGCATTGCTTGTTTAAAACACCCCCTGTACTTCATGAATTAAAAGGATACATAGAATAGATGTGGTAGCAGTTTCATAAGTTGTGTGTTTTGTTGCTGGTCCGTATCTGGTGATTGGTGCGCTGTCGTACTGTTAGTTCCTTGTAGGGAATGTCTGTTAGGGAGCCATTGAAGCTATGAGGTTAAATTCTCTACATAAACACATATACCTGGCTCTGATATCTCTATGATTGCTTTCTACCCATGTTAGTGTCCGTAGGTGGTGATTGACGTGTTGCCGTACTGTTAGTTCCTTGTAGGGAATGTCTGTTAGGGAGCCGTTGTAGCCGTGCGTACATTGCTTGGGTATCGGAAGTATACGTTAGATTTTGCAGTTCTCAGTCGTGCTTTATATTTAATGCTGTAAGCATTGGTGATTGGTGTGTTCCCGTACTGTTAGTTCCCTTCACCAACCTTTGAATATATTTGTAAATTCCTTTCTGTTCATTTATTTCTTTCCTGTACTCTTAACTTGAACATAACCCCCCCAAAAGGAGCCGGCCTTCTCCGGAGATTGGCTCGAAAGGCATCTCTTCCTTCCGGCCTTTCAATGTTGGTTTGCGGGTCCAGGGCGCAATAGCGACAAATCCTTTCCTCATGGCGGATTCGTAACCAATAGGTTTCAGCTGGAGGCTGAGGTACGGGAGCTTTAGCCGGAGTTGGGGCTTTTGCTGGAGGAGGCTTGGCTGGAACAGGGGCAGCCTTTGCCTGGCTGGAGCTTTATCTTTGGATGCCTTCTCTCGGGCCGTGTAGGGCCACAGCCGCTTGTATGGCGGCAGCCCACCGGGCTGCGGTTTTTCTCTTCTTGCGTAAACTTGCAAAGGCTTGGCTGCATCTGCAGCTTTCTTTTCTTCCTTGGCGGGCGGCACTAGATCCTCTTCTGGGAGGGCGAAGTTCGCCTCGCCGTCCAGGATCATGTACAGTTCATCATCCTCTATGGCGCTGCCGGCCAAGGTCTAGATATAGTGCTGGTGCAAAGTGCAGTCCTCCTTCGAATGCGGGTCATTGCACGTAGTGCACCAGTTAACCTGGTCGAAAGGACCAGGCGGGTATTCTATAGCAGCATTTCTCGGAGGCGGACGCCTCTGCGGCTGGTGCTCCGGGGGCTTGTCTTTCGTCAGCGCCGGGGGCGCATATGGCCTCCTAGGAGCGAGGTCCATTTGGGCCTGCTTCTTCTTCAGAGCGGTCATGTCATTGGACATGGCATGATATCCCGAGGCCAAAGCCCGCACCTCCTGAAGGATTGTATTCTGAATGCTACTGTCAGGAGGCGGCAACTGTGCCGGTGGAGGCAATGCGGCTAATGGAGGAGGGTTAGAATAAGGTGCGTACTGTGGGGGAGCAGGAAGTGCTGGAAAATGCGGAGCAGGAGGAGGCGGGTGAGGATAATGGAATTGTGGCGGGCCATAAGGAGTTACGACCGGCGTCGGATTCCACTGTTACTGGGGTTGCTGTCCTGATGTGGACGGCGCACCACCAGAAGCAGGAGGATACTGGGATCTGGGGAAGTCGGGATGAATGGGTTCCTGCACCCTGGACGGGAGTCTGCCGATGGAAATAATGTCAGCTTCAGCTTGCTGGGCAGCCTCGTACAGCGCAGGAAACTCGTCTATTCTGGCAATCTTCAGCAGCAGGCATATGTCTGAGTTGAAGGATCTCAGATAGTAGTGAGCAGCCATGCCAGCTGAAGGCCGAAGTTCGCGAGGTACCCGTTTCCAGGATCTCGCAAACCTGATGTTAAAATCAGACACCTCCTCTTGAGGATGTCTCCGGATAGCTTGGAACTGATGCAACAAAGAAGTAGGGTTAGCAGACTCGTTGCATCCTTTCCACGAGCCTTCCGGCAAGTCAGGGCCACCTCGTGATGGATCCCTCTGGCAGCGATCTCCACCAGTAGAGAAGCTTTCCCCTCAGTGAAAGGGCCAGCAGACGGGTTTTCACACTCTCATCGGTAATGGAATGTAATGCGGCCAGGGCAAGGATGTCCTGGATGTGCTCGTACGCCGTCTTACCGTAGTCGTCGTAGGTAGGGATAGACTTTAAAGCAGCAGGGGGCACAGCTTGCTGTCCGACCAGGGCCAGGGGCCCCGTAGAGTCCACCGCCGGTAAGAGATCATCATCATTTTGCTGCTGGGCAGCCATTTCTTCTTCTTCTCCGCCGTCGGTTGTGTACTCAGTGTCGGTACTTTCCGAGGATGCAGGTGCTTCTTCTTCCTCGGCCTCTTCTATTTCGTACTCAGCTCCGCCGACTTCAGCTTCGGCTTCTTCTTGAATTTCAGCCTCGGCTTCGTCGACACGAGCTCGCGGATCAGCCAGCCTGGGAACTTCGCCTCGAGCGTTGATGTCCAGTTCGTAAAAGTCAGGCGGGCTTCTTGGATCCCTTGCTTGCCACCTTCTTGTGTGCATGAAGGTGCTGGGACCGGTCTTTCGGACTCAGAGGATTTGTTCGTGCAGAGTCGCCAGGTGTTCAGATTTGGAACAGCAATGAAGCGAACACCGGTGCTTCGATTCTGTTGAGGGTGAGAAACTTCCTTGTCTCACCAAGTGCTCGGAAACCACTGTCAGCGCCAGGTGGAGACTGATCAGAAAATCTCTCTTCAAATGTGGGACCCGTGTCCCACCGGGCGTGCCAGAGAAATTGTTGGTTATGAATCTGCCATGAGGAAAGGATTTTGGGTTAATGCGCCCAGATTCGCCCACCAGCATGAAAGGCCGGAAGGAAGAGATGCCTTCCGTGCCAATCTCCGGAGAAGGCCGGCTCCTTTTGGGGGGTTTTTATGTTCAAGCTAAGAGTGCAGGAAAGAGATAAATGAACAGAAAGAATTTACAAATATACTTGGAGTTGGTGGGGGGGGAACTAACAGTACGGCAACCAACAATCACCAATACTTACTGCATTATAAATACAAAGCATGACTGAGAACTGCAAAATCCAAGTGTACTTTCTGTACTAAGCAATATACGCACAGCTACAATCGTCCCCTAGCAAACATTCTCCCTACAAGGAGAACTAACAGCACGACAATGCATCAATCACCACTACGTACGGAAACTCAAAACATAAAGTAACTAAGAGATGTCAGAACCAGGTATATGTGTTATGCAGAGATTTTAACCGCATAGCTACAATGGCCCCCTAGCAAACATTCTCCCTACAAGGAGAACTAACAGCACGGCAACGCATCAATCACCACTACGGACTACAACGTAACACACAACTGATGGAACTGCTACCACATCTAGTCTATGAAGTTCAGAAGTGCTTGACCATCAAATGCTAAAATAAATTAACAAGCCATGGCACAAACAATGCTAAAGGCGCTCGATCATCAAATGCTGAAACGAATCAACGAGCCATGACACGGGGAAGCGTAAAGCATAAAGCGTAAAGAAATAAAAGCAGCAGAACAGAACCAGGCATACAAATTATATTTATAAGCAGAAGCACGGTTACATTGGTTCCCTAACAGACATTCCCCTTCCACCCTTACAATGAATTCATGGTGGGTTTTTATAGCCCGAGTCCCTCCCGTTACATTAATGGGCACAAAGTCCTAGTCAAACATAAGCTGACAAAAGCGGCGAAGGAGCTGCAAATGGTAACCTTTGTTGGAACAGATTGTACCCGCAGCATGGTCTTCCTGGAAGCTGGATAGCTACGTGGCAATGTGTTGGGCAGAACTTCTCCTTGGCAGGAATGCGGGTAGCTGGAGTAGGTAGAACCTCCAATCGGCTTTAAATGAGGTCCCTGGCACAGGTAATGCAGCCCATGCTCGTCCTTTTGCTCGGCACGTCTTGACTCAAATCCCGAAGTTGGACACTTGTCAGATGATGGATGATGCTGTTTGACACGTGTCTGCCTTGAAAGGCAGTTTGTCCAACTTCGCTTGGGATCAGAGCGTGTCGGGTTGTGCGGGTAGAAAACAGCGCAGTTGGGAAGGCCTTCATGCCTTAGGTGTATTTCCGAGTTTGTTCCCCTACTGTGCACCTGTCAAGGGCGCACTCCGGCTTCGTTGCGAAGTCGGACTGTGCACAGGTGAAAACTGGTATCTGCCGCTGTACGGACTTTGCCCCAGCACTTTATCATTCTTTTGTCAGCCTGCCAGCCTGCCAGTTGCAAGGTGCGCCCAGAAAACTGGGCGAAGTCGGACTTCGCACCAAAACTGGGCGAAGTACGCACTTCCCACCAAAACTGGGCGAAGTACGCACTTCGCTCCAAAACTGGGCGAAGTGTGAACTTCGCACCAACACTCAGCCATTTTTCGGGTAACTTGCTGGAAAGTTTAAAATTCAACTGAGGGGCTCCAAGAAAGGGGGGAAGAAAGAAAATGTGGGAAAGAAAGAGGAAGGGAGAGCAGAAGAAAGGAAAATAGAGGAAGAGGGAAAAAGAAGAGCAGCACTGTTACAAAATTGAAAACATTGCATCCCGTGCAAAATGTGACAACAGGAACATTTATCAAGCCAAGAGATTGGGCATTCTCTTTGAAGTGGATCGATGGATGTGGATCACGGCCAACTTTGAGGAGTAGATGCAATCAAGCACTGGTCCTCATCTTCTTTTATTGGTAAAGTTGGTTTTCTGGCTTCAAGTTGTGTATATTATTCCTCTCTGAAATTTTTAAAAGGATCCTCAAAAGCTTTCTTTGGGACAAGAGTGTTGAAAATCATGGAGTCGCTAGAACTTAACCCTAGAACCTCTTAGCAGTAACATTGAGCTATGGACCCTCTACAGGTGGAGCATTTTTTGGAGTGTGCATTGACCCTCCAGCACCTCCTCTCAAGCCACATTTAGGCAAGTTCACCTACCTTGGCTTTAATTTAATTTTTCCAATGGACAGATCAAAATAAAAGAAAAATTAGTTAGTTATGCATTCGATATCTGTTCTACAGACTCTAAAATTAAACATAGCTGGTGAATGCTTTAGGATGTAGTTTTAAGGGAAAAAAATACTAATTTCAAAATGTCTTGTGTTGTTCATTTGTGGCTGCCAGCAGGCTAATTCTCGGCATTATAGGATATGCTTATCAAATATTATAAAGAAAAAATTTATACATTTGTTTATTAATTAGTTTTTCATTTATGAAGTATTTGAAACATAGTAGCCAGACTTGGAGTTGGCTTGAACTAAAAAAAACAATATCAAAGGAAACATCTTGGATTTGGATCAGACTCAGTGCTCAGACAGGGTAAATTGAAAAATCATAAAATATTGGCAATTTCATATCAAATATGTGCATTCATGCGAGTCTCCCTTTCAATGAATTTAACTTCAAAAATGTCTAAATAATGATTACCCAGTTGTCTGCTTATAAATTAACTTGCCCAAATGAAATGAACCAAAAGAAGGGAGGTTTGACTGAGCTGTAGTTTTTTGGTAATGTTTTGATGCAAAGTGTGTCTTTTGCTATTTCTTCTTGACTTTTGATGAGTCTATCCAAGTTTTGCTGAATGTCAGCCATCCACTTGTAGCTGTTTAGGGTCACATAGGGTTTGTACTCCTGGCGTTTTCAAAGAGTCAGTGAATTATGCTACAATTGATTGAAGATCCCTGGCTGCCATTGAATTATGCTCAATTTTGTTGTATCCACTTGAATTGGAAGATATGCACTTCTCTATCATATCCACTTGCTACTTTTGCTACTTCTTTCTCGATTTTCTATGTTGGATGCCTCTTTTATCACCACGGCCACAAATATATTTGTTTGATTCTCCAGCTTCTGTAAAGTTGTTAAAAGATAGATGAAACGAGCCCTATTTTATAATCTTATGTTGCAGTCATTTGTGTTTGAAGAAAAATATTAAGGCTATTATGCCAGGCAAAGTGTATGACATTGAGTATAAATGCATGTTATATGTTATGTTTGTCCAATAAATTTCTTCTCTTGCCTGGAAATCAGGAAGGTGCAACAGCAAATAAGGTCATGAACTTGAAATGGAGAATGGAAGGTATTATTGCTAATTTCAAAAAAGAATGGCTGGCTCATTCTGTACTTGGTGCATCCCTTCCATTCTTATTCCATGCCTTCAGTGAACTCTTCAATATCTCTTACTTTTAGGCCAACCTAAACATATGATATCTTTGAAACACATCCAACATCTATTTCCATGCACTGTGACTTAACAAGGTCATGAATGTATGGACAACGGAACGACATATTTCAAATGTTGAACCAGTTATCGCAACTTGATAGATATCAAATTGGCTTGGCCAGTGGTCTGGCATTATGATATCGTGAACATTGGTACAATTGCTAATGGCCTTATTTCCAATAAGAAGAGAAATTGGAGAAATATTTCTGCATGCAATTAAAGCCTTTATAACAGTTGCATCATGTGAATTGACCCTGAAAACAGTCCAAGGCAAAAAAACAATTTATTTGGGTAAACATAGGAGATTCTTTTTGCTGTATATGATATTATAGTTCCTTCTTGCATGTTTGCTTGTTCTATAATGTTATATGTGTTATGCTGTAATCTATGATACTTTTGCAGTTTGAACCTGAAACATCAAGTGCAATGGGCTTTGGTTTCCGATGTGGGTTTCTTGGACTGTTACATATGGAAATTGTGCAGGTATCATCAAGCAAGTAACAGCTACTTTGAAATCTCTGCTCTTTGCCTTTCTTGACTTGAAATTAAAGCTGAGAAATTTGATGCTTTTGCTGGCCAGGAAAGACTGGAGAGGGAATACAACTTGAATTTGATAACTACAGCACCAAGTGTGGTCTACAGGGTCCACTGCACAAACGGAAAAATAGTTAAGCGTCACAAAGTTATTTTTGTGTTGGATTATTATTCAATTATAAAATGTTCTGGAATTTGTTTCATCTGAATCTTTGATTAACCATATCATCTTTTCATTTTAAGTCTTAGTTGATTTGAACTTGCCAAAGAAATTTGGGCAATTTTGATAACATATCAGCCTATTCTATGTTCTGATTGAAAAGACAGCATGCAAAAGCTTCACAGTTGTAAAGAGAAATCTGTGCCATTTTATGTTATGAACCTTGCAGTAAAATAAAAACACATCCACACAATATTGCAATAATAACATAAAGATGAACTTGAAATTAACAATATTGCAAGATGAAATGGAAAAACAGCAGATTATATTGCAGAAAGCAAAAACACAATACAGTATCGTAGGCCTCTTCGAGGGGGCAACCTCCTTAGAAGCAGAGCTTCGATACAAAATATGAGAGATACCTTCATCTATGCCCCCTTGCGTTTTTAAAGACTCTTCATAACCCTAAATATAAGGGTTGGCTTCACATGCAAGTGGCCACCCGAGCTAGAATCTTCTACCAAACAAGCAGTTACATTCTTAATAATGGTTACATAAAATGGTCCACTTGTCTAGGCGCCTCAAATGCCACATACACATTACAAAACATTACGTAATATTATTAAGACGGTGTTTCCACGTTACATAATAAGGCTAGGATGGGGTCTTAACATTCTCTGCAGTATCCTTACTGCTATGTCCAGTTATTGTTTTCCATTCTAGCATAGAATTTACAGATCAGGGTAGGCATTGAAATGTATATATGCAGGCTTAATATTAGATTAAGGATTAAAAATTTGCAACTGACCTGGGAAGGTGTAGGATCAAATAGTAAGAGGGCACAATTTTCCATCATCCTTTACATGGTATGCATTTTGAACTTAGAAACACAAGATTTTACTCCTTTACAATGGAGTTATAGGGAAATTTCAGTTACTAATGTCTAGATTTTGACAAAACATTTCTTATACTACATCAGAGAACACATCAATTGTCAAGCGTCTATGTAGGTTTCCTTTCCAAAGCAAGAGTGGCAATCTGTTGGCTTTAACACGTAATTCAAGGGACTCCACACTTCACTACATAATCCCTTTTCATTGAAAATGAAATCCCTAGGATGAATGTTAGAAGCAATATTTTTGAATGTTACTTTAAATCTTCATCTCCAAAGGAATGCTATACCTTTTAACCAAATACTGTTCTATATTACTTTGTCTTTCTATCTGTATTTTTATGCCATACAGTTGTTCCACTTCAGTTTAGTTTACACTAGATTCTTTACTCTAGTTTAGCTTATTTTCATAGTACTTTTTGGTTACTATAGTGCATTGTAATAGCTCTTTTCAATGAGTCCCATTGGCCTACTTTGGCCATATGTGGACATTAATAGAATTATCTTGTCTGTCTAATCATTTTCAAGACTGGCTTCATTGCAATGATGTGTTGCACAAGAGAATGGTCCTTTTGTAGAAACAAACCCCATGAAGCTCATGCAAGCATGCAATTTCGAAAGGCATGCTTGAAAATTTCCCTCACCTGGAAAATAACACAAATCCCCTTATAAAACCAGACTTGGGCATCATAGTCTTGCTTGTCATTGCTTCATAGTGTGCCACTGATATCTGCATACAATGTACAGTATTATTCTTCAATTTCAATGACATGTTTACCTAAATTAGTAACCAAACTTCATATATCTAGGTGGAAGGAAATCCATTGCCAAATACAGTAAAAGACAGGAATCCCTTGGTGTTAATCTCCAAAAGGCCTTTATAGTTGAGGCCTTCACCCTGAATCCCATCTTGGCTGTGGAGGTTCATCTCAAAGAAGGAAGTTCATATTGTACAAGGAATACATATTTAAACTTGGGCCCTGTCTTCTTACACCCAAAATTACTGGAATTGGACCCCATTTTAGCACAAGGAAAAGCACTGCAACTATGCCCCATTTTGGGACAAGTAATTGTTGGTTACGAATCTGCCATGAGGAAAGGATTTTGGGTTAATGCGCCCAGATTCGCCCACCAGCATGAAAGGCCGGAAGGAAGAGATGCCTTCCGAGCCAATCTCCGGAGAAGGCCGGCTCCTTTTTGGGGGGGTTTTATGTTTAAGCTAAGAGTGCAGGAAAGAGATAAATGAACAGAAAGAATTTACAAATGTACTTGGAGTTTGGTGGGGGGAACTAACAGTACGACAACCAGCAATCACCAATACTTACTGCATCATAAATACAAAGCATGACTGAGAACTGCAAAATCTAAGTGTACTTTCTGTATTAAGCAATATACGCACAGCTACAATGGTCCCCTAGCAAACATTCTCCCTACAAGGAGAACTAACAGCATGGCAATGCATCAATCACCACTACGTACGGAAACTCAAAACAGAAAGTAACTAAGAGATGTCAGAACCAGGTATATGTGTCATGCAGAGAATTTAACCGCACAGCTACAATGGTCCCCTAGCAAACATTCTCCCTACAAGGAGAACTAACAGCACGGCAACGCATCAATCACCACTACGGACAGCAACGTAACACACAACTGATGGAGCTGCTACCACATCTAGTCTATGAAGTTCAAAAGCGCTTGACCACCAAATGCTAAAATAAATCAACAAGCCATGGCACAAACAATGCTAAAGGCGCCTGATCACCAAATGCTGAAACGAATCAACGAGCCGTGACATAGGGAAGCGTAAAGCATAAAGCGTAAAGAAATAAAAGCAGCAGAACAGAACCAGGCATACAAATTATATTTATAAGCAGAAGCACGGTTACAATGGTTCCCTAACAGACATTCCCCTTCCACCACCTTTACAATGAAATCATGGTGGGTTTTTATAGCAGGAGTCCCTCCCGTTACATTAATGGGCACAAAGTCCCAGTCAAACATTAGCTGACAAAAGCGGCAAAGGAGCTGCAAATGCTAACCTTTGTTGGACCGGACTGTACCCGCAGCATGGTCTTCCTGGAAGCTGGACAGGTACGTGGCAGTGTGTTGGGCAGAACTTCTTCTCGGCAGGAATGCGGGTAGCTGGAGCAGGTAGAACCTCCAATCGGCTTTAAATGAGGCCACTGGCATAGGTAGTGCAGCCCATGCTCGTCCTTTTGCTCGGCACGTCTTGGCTCAAATCCCGAAGGCTGGAAACTTGACGGATGATGGATGATCTTTGTTTGACACGTGTCCGCCTTAAAAGGCGATTTATCCAACTTCACCGGGATCGGAGCGTCTCGGGTTGCGCGAGTAGAGAACAGTGCGATCGGGAAGGCCTTCATGCCTTGGGTGTATTTCCGAGTTTGTTTCCCTCTGCGCACTTGTCAAGGCGCACTCCGACTTCGCTGCGAAGTCGGATTGCTCATGAGTGAAAGCGGTATCTGCCGCCGTACGGACTTTGCCCCGACACTTATCACTCTTTTGTCGACTGCCCGATCGCCGATTACAAGGTGCGCCCGAGAAGAGGGGCGAAGTCGGACTTCGCACCAAAACTGGGCGAAGTGCGAACTTCGCACCAAAACTGGGTTAGCCATTTTTCAGGTAACTGCTGTCAAATCTGAAATTCAACTGAGGGGCTCCAAAAAAAAGGGGGGGAAGAAAGAGAATGTAGGAAAGAAAGAGAAAGGGAGAGAATAAGAGGGAAAAGGAAGAGCAGCACTGTTACAAAATTGAAAACATTGCACCTCGTGCAAAATGTGGCAACATTTCTGGCGGCTCGTGGGGTGTCGAGCTTGCCTCGGCGCAAAGAATCCATGCCTTCATCCATTGGGTGCAGAGGAACTTGCTTCCCCTGCCTTTTGCTGGTCTAGCTGTTCTCCTCGTGGCAACTGTTGTTCAGATTCACTTTTGTCAGTTGCCCCCTCAGAATTATTTTCCGAAGGCTCTCCAGCTATTGCTTCTGCTTCACAGATGCGGTTGTACGCGGCCTGGGCTTGGCCCCAGGCTTCTGCTTCGAATGGCCGGCGGTCAGCAACTTCTTCTAATGCTGCGTGGAAAGCAGCGACCACGTGCAGGTCAATGGTGAGGTATCTTTTCCTTAGCTCCTGGAAGTAGGAGCTGATTTTGCAACATTTGGACACCATCTGGGTGACCTGACTTTCCTGAATTGGCTCAGTCCAGCTATCAATCTCAGCTGTATCTGCTTCAAAGGACTGCCAATTCTTTTTCACCTGATCTAGGGTGAGAAACTTGCCATTCTCAACAAAACCTGGGCACCCTAGTTCAGAAAGAGCGTGAAAGGGAGCCATACAAATGTCTCTTTCATGTTCAAATGCGTCTAACATTCGTCTGGCAACTCTCACCTCTTCTACTTTTTTAAAATATTTATGCAAGGTCACCCTTGCATCTGCCCATTCTGCAGTGAATGAGGACATGGGGGAGAATTGGAGGCCATCGCGCTCGCGCTCCTGAAGATTTATCGCCAGGTCCAGCCATTACTTTGCCTGGCGTTCGGCCTCCTCTACCACAGGCTTTCCCTGGGCAGAAACTTCTTGAATTCTGCATGCGAAATCTAGAATTGACATCGCCTTATAGGTGTGAGGCTTGCATCCCCGCAGCAAACCAGCCCGCATCTCCTTAACTTTCTTCTTCGAAAAGATCGTCGCTTGATATGCTCTCTCTGCAGATTGCGACTGCGCCTGTTTCAAAAACTCCTGGAGCTGAGAAATCTGCTCCAAGGCTGCCTGCTTTTCGGTTGCGGCTTGTTGCTGAGAAGCGGCCAGCTGGGCTTTTAATTCATCTATTTCTTGTCGCGCCGCTTCCAGCTGCTCAGTGGACCTAGACAGGTCGTCTTCAAGCTGTCTTGTCTTATCCTGCAACCCGAAAAGCTCTTCCTGCTCCTCCAGACTCTTGACAAGGAGATTGTCAGCTTTACGAATGATTCCCTGAATCTCGTATTGCTTGTTAATATCGTCAATGCTCTTCTCCTTTGTCTGGAGCTCGTAGTCCGCCCTGGTCATTTCCCGGAGAGGCTTCTTCACTTTAGGGATTATCTTCTCTGTTGGAAGCACTCTCCTCTCAAAGTTAAACTTGGTGCGCTTTACCGGGGCGGCTATCTCTTCTGGTCTCCTCCGCTTCAGGTTTTGGAGGAAAGAGATAGGGTACTCTACAGCTCTTGTTGCCAGAGGCAAGTCGTCTGTATTCTGGAGGTTGTCCATGAAGTCTGGTTCCCCCAGCCTAGGGTTCTGCTGAGACGTCTCTCCTACGGGAATGGGATCAGGAGGAACCGGACGGACTTTGGAAGGATCGGCCGCTTCTGGGGGCTGCCGGGAAATGGAGATGGGAGCGGCTGATGTTGAAAGGGTTTGAAGCGGTTGAGGCGGTGGATGTAACGGTGAATGCACGACTTCAGCACTAACCTCAGGCGAAGGGTTTGGGGTTTGACTCAGAGATAGGGAAACGTTGGGGTTTTGAGCAAACTGGTCAAAAGAATGGGGGCCGCTAGAAGGGTGTGGAGACGTGGAGGAAGATGCGGCCATGACTTGCTCGGATTGAGCGGGAGATGGAGTAGGGGTAGGGCTAGATGAGACCAGAGAGAGTGGGGCAGCAAACGTACCTGCGAGCTCCACCTGAGCCAATGCTGGATGGATGTCTGCGATTCTGGTTCCGGCGGCTGGCTCGGGACTGCCCGGAGAAACGTCTCTGGAGCGGTCGAACGCGAGCTGCGGCTCTGCGGCCAGGCTGCTGCTATCGTCAGACTAGGTTGCCTGATTTTTTCAACTCTCTTCCTTTTCTTCTCTTCTGGAACAACGATCGGATCGGGGGAAGGAGATGAAGCAGGTGCAGCAGGCACTGATGTTCCCACGGTAAACTTGTACCGGGGTTTGACTTGCAGATGGTCTACCGCAACCGGTCTGCTCTCTGGCGGCGCTGGCGTCTTTTGTGCCTGAGGAATCACCTCGGGCGTTGCCTTGACTAATTTCTTCGCCTTTTCAGGTGCCGCCTTGGAAGCCACGGGCTGCATTGGATCTACCTGGATGTCTGCTGGGCCCGCGCTGGCAGTTGCCGAAGTGTACAACTGTTGGGAGGAAGACCCTCCTTTATAACCCTCAAAGGGACCTCGAGGAACGTAACCTTGATATGCGAACGGCCGCCAGCTGTCATGATGCTGGTCATATAGAACCGAAAAGTCGTCATCAACGGCCAGATTTCTCCTGGTGGATTTGTCGTGCTGCGTGCGGCACCTCATCTTCCAGCATTCAATAATCTTTTCTTTTGGCCAGTTAAGGCCTGCTATCTTAGAGAGGAATTTTTTAAAACCTGGAGATGAGAACTGGTGGTCCGGGTTTCGCTTGGGGTCATATGCTATCTCCTCGCAGTAAAAATCCTGCCAGGGAGGAGAAGCCTCCATCAATTCAATTTCCCAGTCAAGGTCCCACATGGACCACATCGCATCTGTCCTCGATTATATCTGCCCGGGGGCAGAGATGTGTGAACTTTCCCCTTATCCCGTACGGGTCGTACTTCCAGCGCTGCGGCAACAGAATCAGACCAATGTCAAAAAGCTCTCGCTCGAGATAGACATGCTGTCCTACCTCAGTAATCTCGACGTTTGCCCAGGAAAGAGGATATTGAAAAATCTGGCCTCTTTTCTTTCCCAGGCCGAACTCCTCAACATAATCCATCTGACGGACAACCTCCATCCCAAAATGATGATCCGTGCACCGGTAGGGCAGCAGATGAGGTTTGCCGTTGAATCCGTAGATTCTAACCACAATCCCCTGCGTCAGTCTAAAGACGTCCCCAAGCTTTTGATTCAGCAAAGAGTTCATCATTTCTCGCGGGGGGCGAAGGATTTCGCTTTCGCTGAAGACTGACATGACCAATCCCAGAAAGTTGAAGTTAAACTTGTAGTAGGACCCTTTCCGGTATAGGTCATCCGTCCAGTCATAGACGGGCTTTGGCTCTCCCTTCTCGTTGACCTTCTTCAGGTTCGGGATCGGCATCCGGGAGTGCAAATGATATAAACAAAGCCAAGCTAGAACAAAACTGAACAGAAATTCGGTGGACTGCTTCTTCTGGAGCTTGACCAGGCTGGAGTGGATGGCGTATGCCAGCCGGTCCTTGATCGAAAAAAGATGGGACGCTTTCCACTTCTCTGCGCTGCTGGTTCGTAGGACTCTCCACACAGGAGACATTCTACCAGCGCTAACTGGTACGGCTGTACCAGCTCATCAGAGTTGCAGCCGAGGATCCATGCCAGGATGGTGTGTAAATATTTGTTCTAAAACCTCGCCAAGGGCATGGGGCCGGCTGGCCACTGTCCAGCTGCAAGCGGGGCGTTTAGCTCTGATTTGAGGAAATCCCTCATTCGTTTTGTTTGCGTGAAGCGTCCTGCTTGCTCGCCCAGATTTATCTTTCTGCAATTGTGCTGGAGTCATACTCCAACCCTGGGGCGAAAGCTGGCTGGACAGTCTCCCTGCATAGCGCAAACAAGGATTTACCGCTGGAGCTGCAAATCTGCCGGGTAAGCCAGTGCCGTAGTGTCTAACAATCGAGTCCACCGACTCCGGGCATTGATGGACAGGAGGGCACAAGAATCTGAAAAGGTTGGACTTGTACGCCGCTCCGAAATGGTGAGAGGGCGAAACCTTGTTAGCCCAAATCTCCACATTTGTCCGCAGCTTAGTCAGGCTCATAGAAAACGAGCCGTCCTTGTATCCTGCCAGGTAATTTACCGGAGGTGGTGGGGCTTGCCCACGCTGTACTTTTTTGGGCCGGGACTTTGACTTTCGCTCCGGCGGTGTTTCACTTCTGAAAACACTTGGCCGCGGTAAATCCCCAGGTTCGCACCCTTCGCTGGATTGCGCTTGCATTGGCATCTTTCCTCTGTGCATCTCTCCGAAACAGCAATAATTACAAGTTCAGGGCGTTTGCAGTAGATTTCGCTGTCACAGGAATAATCTGCACAGTCCAAGGAATAATCTGCGTAGTCTGGCATGTTTGAATGCATCTGACCCCCTTTTCTAGATAACGACAGCGTCATTAATGCCGCGCAGGAGGGGGTAGGTCGGCTGGCAAGTGAAGGAGTTAAGTTTCTTGGGTGACTGCGCAGGAGAATGTTTGGAAAAAGGTACCCCGACAGCCGTGCCATGCTCTTTTTATTGCACTTTTCATTGAGGACTGTGCAATCATTAACTTTATCTTGGACGCTGCGCCATGGCTGACGTCACTGCCGCAATTTGGGCACACTGCTCAAGAAAAATCCTTTGGTGCGGAAACCCACCTTAAAACGGTCATAATGCGCCTTGGGCCCAGCTTGGAACCTTTTGAATATTTTATTCATTTTTTAGACAACTGTCCAGGCTGGCCCAGAAAACAAGGCGCGGTCGGACTTCGCCCAAAGTTGGGCGCGATCCGACTTCGCCAAAAAAAATCCGACGCAGTCCGAACTTCGCGCGAAGTTCGCATTGAGACTGTTCCTGCTTTCTTTCCTTTTTCCTTACCGCGCCCAAGGGTTGAGCGCAGTCCGGCCCTTTTGCAACCTTCGGAGGAGAGGCGAACCTTAGAACTTTACGCCTCTTTTGGACCGGACTGTACGAGCTGCGCTTTGGAAATGCAGCGCGTTCGGACTTCGCCCGAAGTTCGGGCGAAGTTCGGACTTCGCCCGAAGTTCGGGCGAAGTTCGAACTTCGCGCGAAGTTTGCACTTCGCGCGGAGGTTGTGCGCAGTTCGTACTTCGCGCGCAAGCCGGCCGAAGTTGGACTTCGCGTGCGAAGTTGGATTTCGCTCAAAATTGAGCGCAGTCCGCTCTCTTCGTGCCTTGTAGTTTTCCCTTCATTCAAGCTTCGCATTTTGGCTGGCGCGCAGCCCGACTTCGCTACGAAGTAGGGCAGCGGCCAACACTTAGCCATTTTTTTCTTTTTTTCTTTTTTCTTCACCCAAGCAGCCCGAACTTCGCCCCTTCTGAGGGGCGACAACAGACTTCGCTGCGAAGTCTGTTTTCTCTCCCATGTCGCAGTTAAGCTCAAAAAATAAAAAATTAAAAGCTGAAAGCTGGAAACTGTACATGCTGGAAAACAAAAATGCATAAGGGAAATTTTTACAAAGAAGGGCCACTCGGGCACCTTCAGCAGCGGTAAATTTTTAAGTGGAACCCGTTAACAGGGATAGGTAGGAGCTGACCCTCCATATCCCGAAGTACATAGGCATTGAACTGGTTCACCCGGGCAATCTGATATGGACCCTCCCAGAGGGCATCAAATTTCCCGTGATTGCCCGGCTTTGCCTTATATGAGTCCCACTTCAGCACCAGGTCCCCAATTTCAAAAACTCGGGCAGTGGTGCCTTTGGCAAACCAGCCTTGAGTGGCTGCAATATGATCAGTGAAGGCCTGGTATGCTTTTTCTCTGTCTTCTTCCAACTGCAGGAGTTGGCACAGTTTGTCGTCCACCGGGTCTCCGCTGCTCCTGTCTTCGTCCAACATCCATAGGGCAGGGATTTCAATGTGAGATGGCATGACAGCCTCTTTGCCATAGACAAGCGTATAGGGGGACGTTCTGATGGATTTCTTGAATGAAACTCTGTCCGCCCATAGCGCCCGGTTCAGGAGTAAATGCCAAGTCCGCTTGTTTCTGTCAATGGTCCTCCCGATGATTTTCAGGAGGTTCTTGTTAGTAGACTCGACAAGGCCATTCCCCTGCGGGTAGTAATTAGAAGACATCTTGTGATAGATGCGAAGTTTGTCTGTCACAATTGACTCTGGAACCCCTAAGCGGGTAATCAGGCTCTCAATGAACCTGATGACCGTTTCTTGGTCTGCGTTCTTGGTCGGGATTGCCTCTGCCCATCGTGTGAAATAATCGGTGGCTGTAAGAATAAACTTGTGTCCGGCAGAGGAACTAGGCGAAATCACCCCATTGAAGTCTAGACCCCATTGCTGGAACGGAGTCTCGGCCTGAATCGGTTGAAGGGGCAGGGGTGCTTTTCTGTTTCTGCCAGCAAACCTCTGGCATTGATCACATTTAGAACAGACCGCATGAGCGTCTGTAAATAGAGTGGGCCAATAGTACCCAGCTCTAATTATTTTTAAGGCCGTTGGCCTTGAAGAATGATGACCCCCAGGCATCCCGGAATGAAAATCTCCGAGGACCCTAGGCTGGTCTGATTTTCTGACGCACCGCAACAGGATGCCGTCGATGTTTTTGAAGTAAAGCCCCTCGGGGCGAAAAGTGTACTTAAGTGCACCTAGCCGAAATCTCCTTCGTTGTGAGGCGTTCAGGTGATCGGGACATCTTCCGGTGCAGCAAAATCTCACCAGTTCATCTGTCCAATCACTCCCCTCGTATAAGGAGTCGGCTAGGTAGATGCGTGTCGCTGTGTCCTCCCACTTACAGGCGGAGATGCCGGCTACAGCGCTTCGGGCCAATTCCTGACACAAGGCTCGGCCCCTGATAAGCTTGGTGGGCCGCACTTCGATGTCGAACTCCTGGATTTTTACAATCCATCCCGCTCTCTTGTGACCCGGTTCTCCTTGTAGGATGAAGCTTCGAACGTCCGGGTGAATCACAAAGACAGTAGTTTTGCTCTGGGAGACAAAATGCCTGAACTTTCGAAGGGATTTCATAACAGCATGGACCTGCCGCTCTATAAAATTGTACTTTTCTTCATGCGGCTGAATCACTTGGCTTAGGAACGCTATGGGGCGCTCCTCGCCATCGTCTCCCTTCTGAGTTAGGACTACAGCGTAACTTTCGGGTTCTCCCACTACATAAAGGATGAAGTCCTTGGAGTAGTCCGGGTTTGTCAGCACCGGAGCTTGCGCAATTCGAGCCTTGATTTCCTCAAAGGCTTGCTCTCTCTCATCAGTCCATTCGTAATTTGTATCTTTTTTCAGCAGTTCGGCCATAGGCTTGATCACCTGTGCAAAGTCCGGAATGAACTTCCGCACGAAGTTAATCTGACCGAAGAAGGAATGCAGCCCTTTTTTATCGATGCGGGCTGGCAAGTGAACGAGGGCTTCCGCTCTGTTAGGGTCAATGGCGAGGCCTTCCTCGGATGACGTGTCCCAGCAGCTTTCCTTCTTTTACCGCGAAGACAGACTTCTTCGGGTTTATAGAAATGCCGAATTCTCGACACCTCTCAAATATTTGCCGTAGGTGTGAAACATGATCTCCTCGTTGGTGAGAGAAAACAGTCATGTCATCAAGGTAGATGACAATGATCTTATTGAGCAGCTCTCGGAAGGCCAGGTCCATGGCCCTTTGGAATGTGGCACCAGCATTGGATAGGCCAAACGGCATGCACTAATAGGTGAACGTCCCCCACTTGGTGGTGAACGCCGTCTTATGCTGGTCCTCGTCTTTGACCCAAATCTGGTTGTAGCCGGAAAATCCATCTAAAAGTGAAAATCTTTGGGCTCCAGCAACGATGTGTAGAATCTGGTCGATTTGGGGAAGCGGATAGTGGTCCCTGAGGGAAGCCTGATTTAGGTTTCTGAAGTCGACACAGAGACGAATGTCGCCATTCTTTTTCCTCACGGGCACCAAATTCGCGACCCAGGATGAATGTTTGATGGGGTAGATGATCTTGGCTTCCAGCATCTTCAAGAGCTCGGCTTTCATCATAGCCTCAATCTTCGGATTCACGGCCCTCTGCTTCTGTCGGAATGGCTTGGCGCCATCCTCTAGCTCAAGGTATGCTGGATGACAGTTCTGTCGTACCCCTTCAAATCCTCGTAGCACCAGGCCACGATGTCGGGGAACTCCTGGCACAGTGATCTGATCTGCTCAAGTTCCTCCGACGTGCAGTCTGTTCCGACCTTGATAGTTTTACCAGGTTCAAGTTCCAGGTCAACATACTACTTCGGGTCTACTTTGATACTGTGAGATATTGCTCTGTCATTCTGATCAAAGAGACTTTCCAATGTAATCAGTCCTTTTGGGACATAATTATTTCTTAACTGTATCAACCCCTCATATTGCTCGTCATCAGGGTCTCTACCTTCGATTACACAAACTTCGTTAACCAGGAATGTGACGATCCCCTCGTCACAACTGAACACCTGCCAGTGGGTGTCCTTCTCGAGCACGAAGGCTCGTAAATAGTGCGAACCGGCTTCGGTTTCTGGACAACGTCATCAGCCGGAACGTACCTGGCTCCAACAGACACCAGAATATCAGCGTGTTTGTTTTTCTCACGCGATATCGCCTTGACATTCAATGAGTCGAACGACTCCATCAGGTCCCACACCCGGTTGCGGTACGCTCTAAGATAGTGCTGTTTGGAGGCGCACTTGTTCGTAACTTGGTGACACACCAACTCTGAATCTCCAAAGATCTGCAGGTGTTTGATTCCTAGCCTCTCCGCCTTTCGCAAACCCAAGCACAGGGCTTCGTATTCCGCCGAGTTGTTAGTGCAGCTCCAGGCCAACCTGTAGGTATAGTCCTTCTGGATTCCGGTTGGAGAAACCAAAAGTACCCCTGCATTGGCGCCATTTTTGCATCGCGCGCCGTTAAAGAAAAGCTTCCATTGCTTCTCAGGTGCAGGTCCCACTTCCTTTGCAGCTGACATGTCAAGCCTCTCGGGCTGTACGATGGAGTAACAGCCCTGCTCTGTCTCAATTACGGCGTTGAAGTCCCGCAATGAGAACTCATCTTCAAGCTGTAGCACTTCGAAGGCTTGCTCAGTCAGCTCTACTGTCACCAGATCCTCCTCCGACAGCTGAACCATGCAGTCCAACTCTCCTCCGAGTATCCTTTCTACTAGGAAGGTGGAAGGCTTTTCATTGAAAATTTTCAGTCTCCTTCCTTTGAAGGGCACTTCCATGTGTGAGTAGTCTAGAGACAGGTACCCGCCCAACTCCGCAGTGAACTCCCGGGAGAGACACATGCCGAAGTAGGGAGCCAGGTCAACAACCACGACCTCTTGGATGACCACGATGTCGAGAGCCTTGTGCAGCCGGATAGGGATGTCCTTTATGACACCAACTGTTTTGACAGGGGTGCCGTCTAATTGCAGCACGCCTTGGCTGCTCCGTGTGTATTCCATCCCGATCTCGTCGCAAACGGCTTTCGGCATCACAGTCGTGGAAGCACCAAAATCCACCATGCAGTTGTGAACTATGTGCCCTTGCATCCGTAAAGACAGATAAAAGGGTGGCGGTCTGTTCTTCCCAGTGGCTGAGACTGTCAAAGGTTGAACCAGGACAGCGGGTTGTATCTGCTTGCCGCCTTTCATGTTCTTCAGAGATTCTTGCAGCAGATCCACCTGGCCTGGGAGCAGAAGAGCATCATACATGTTGATTCTAGCAGGCGTTCTTTTCAACTCGTCTACAATGCTGTAGCCCGAGGTACTAGCTCCTTCTGCTTATTTCGCTGGCTCATACTTTGTCCGGTACTGCTGGGTAGCCTCAACTCGCTGTCTCTTGGTCAGAGACGGGTACTTCAGCTTCTCTTGGGCTTGTTCTTTGGTTTTAGCTGGAGGCTGAGGTATGGGAGCTTTAGCCGGAGTTGGGGCTTTTGCTATAGGAGGCTTGGCTGGAACAGGGGCAGCCTTTGTCGAAGAAGGCTTGGCTGGAGCTTTGTCTTTGGATGCCTTCTCCTGGGCTGTGTAGGGCCACAGCCGTTTGTACGGTGGCAGCCCACCGGGCTGCGGTTTTTCTCTTCTTGCGTAAACTTACAAAGGCTTGGCCGCATCTGCAGCTTTTTTTCTTCCTTGGCGGGCGGCACTAGATTCTCTTCAGGGAGGGCAAAGTTGGCTTCGCCGTCCAGGATCATGTACAGTTCATCATCCTCTATGGCGTTGCCGGCCAAGGTCTGGATGTAGTGCTGGTGCAAAGTGCAGTCTTCCTCCGAATGCGGGTCATTGCACGTAGTGCACCAGTTAACCTGGTCGGAAGGACCAGGCGGGTCTTCTATAGCAGCATTTCTCGGAGGCGGACGCCTCTGCGGCTGATGTTCCGGGGGTTTGTCTTTTGTCAGCGCCGAGGGCGCATATGGCCTCCTAGGAGCAAGGTCCATCTGGGCCTGCTTCTTCTTCAGAGGGGTCATGTCATTGGACATGGCATGATATTCTGAGGCCAAAGCCCGCACCTCCTGGAGAATTGTGTTCTGAATGCTATTGTCAGGAGGCGGCAACTGTGCCGGTGGAGGCAATGCGGCTAATGGAGGAGGGTTAGAATAAGGTGCGTACTGAGGGGGAGCAGGAAGTGTTGGAAAATGCGGAGCAGGAGGAGGAGGGTGAGGATAATGCATTTGAGGCGGGCCGTAAGGAGTCACGACCGGCGCCGGATTCCACTGCTGTTGGGGTTGCTGTCCTGATGTGGACGGTGCACCACCAGAAGCAGGAGGACTGGGATCTGGGGAAATCGGGATGAATGGGTTCCTGCACCCTGGACGGGAGTCTGCCGATGGAAATAATGTCAGCTTCAGCTTGCTGGGCAGCCTCGTACAGAGCAAGAAACTCGTCTATTCTGGCAATCTTCAGCGACGAGCATATTTACGAGTTGAAGGATCTCAGATAGTAATGAGCAGCCATGCCGGTTGAAGGCCGAAGTTCGCGAGGTACCCGTTTCCAGGATCTCGCAAACCTGATGTTAAAATCAGACACCTCCTCTTGAGGATGTCTCTGGATAGCTTGGAATTGATGCAGTAGAGAAGTAGGGTCAGCAGACTCATTGCATCCTTTCATGAGCCTTTTGGCAAGCTGGGGCCACCCTGTGATGGATCCCTCTGGCAGTGATCTCCACCAGTAGAGAAGCTTCCCCCTTAGGGAAAGGGCCAACAGATGGGTCTTCACACTCATCGGTAATGGTATGTAATGCGGCCAGGGCAAGGATGTCCTGGATGTGCTCGTACGCCGTCTTACCGTAGCCGTCGTATGTAGGGATAGACTTTAAAGCAGCAGGGGGCACAGCTTGCTGTCCAACCAGGGCCAAGGGCCCCGTAGAGTCCACCGCCGGGAAGAGATCATCGTCATTATGCTGTTGAGCAGCCATTTCTTCTTCTTCTCCGCTGTCGGTTGTGTACTCAGTGTCGGTACTTTCCGAGGATGCAAGTGCTTCTTCTTCCTCGGCCTCTTCTATTTCGTACTCAGCTCTGCCGACTTCAGCTTTGGCTTCTTCTTGGATTTCAGCCTCGGCTTGGTCGACACGAGCTTGCGGGTCAGCCAGCCTGGGAATTTCGCCTCGAGCGTTGATGTCCAGTTCGTAAAAGTCAGGCGGGCTTCTTGGATCCCTTGCTTGCCACCTTCTTGTTTGCATGAAGGTGCTTGGGACCGGTCTTTCGGACTCAGAGGATTTGTTCGTGCAGAGTCGCCAGGTGTTCAGATTTAGAACAACAATGAAGCGAACACCGGTGCTTCAATTCTGTTGGGGGTGAGAAACTTCCTTGTCTCACCAAGTGCTCAGAAACCACTGTCAGCGCCAGGTGGAGACTGATCAGAAAATCTCTCTTCAAATGTGGGACCTTGGTCCCATCGGGCGTGCCAGAGAAACTGTTGGTTACGAATCTGCCATGAGGAAAGGATTTTGGGTTAATGCGCCCAGATTCACCCACCAGCATGAAAGGCCGGAAGGAAGAGATGCCTTCCGAGCCAATCTCCGGAGAAGGCCGGCTCCTTTTTGGGGTGGTTTTATGTTCAAGCTAAGAGTGCAGGAAAGAGATAAATGAACAGAAAGAATTTACAAATGTACTTGGAGTTTGGTGGGGGGAACTAACAGTACGGCAACCAGCAATCACCAATACTGCATCATAAATACAAAGCATGACTGAGAACTGCAAAATCTAAGTGTACTTTCTGTATTAAGCAATATACGCACAGCTACAATGGTCCCCTAGCAAACGTTCTCCCTACAAGGAGAACTAACAGCACGGCAATGCATCAATCACCACTACGTACGGAAACTCAAAACAGAAAGTAACTAAGAGATGTCAGAACTAGGTATATGTGTCATGCAGAGAATTTAACCGCACAGCTACAATGGTCCCCTAGCAAACATTCTCCCTACAAGGAGAACTAACAGCACGATAGCGCATCAATCACCACTACGGACAGCAACGTAACACACAACTGATGGAACTGCTACCACATCTAGTCTATGAAGTTCAAAAGTGCTTGACCACCAAATGCTAAAATAAATTAACAAGCCATGGCACAAACAATGCTAAAGGCGCCTGATCATCAAATGCTGAAACGAATCAACGAGCCATGACACAGGGAAGCGTAAA
Organism: Wollemia nobilis; assembly: GCA_028583015.1. Taxonomy (NCBI): domain Eukaryota; kingdom Viridiplantae; phylum Streptophyta; class Pinopsida; order Araucariales; family Araucariaceae; genus Wollemia; species Wollemia nobilis. The sequence goes on from JAQPPZ010005697.1 coordinate 3,142,800, forward strand.
GCATAAAGCGTAAAGAAATAAAAGCAGCAGAACAGAACCAGGCATACAAATTATATTTATAAGCAGAAGCACGGTTACAATGGTTCCCTAACAGACATTCCCCTTCCACCACATTTACAATGAAATCATGGTGGGTTTTTATAGCCCGAGTCCCTCCCGTTACATTAATGGGCACAAAGTCCCAGTCAAACATTAGCTGACAAAAGCGGCGAAGGAGCTGCAAATGCTAACCTTTGTCGGACCGGACTGTACCCGCAGCATGGTCTTCCTGGAAGCTGGACAGCTACGTGGCAGTGTGTTGGGCAGAACTTCTTCTCGGCAGGAATGCGGGTAGCTGGAGCAGGTAGAACCTCCAATCGGCTTTAAATGAGGCCACTGGCATAGGTAGTGCAGCCCATGCTCGTCCTTTTGCTCGACACGTCTTGGCTCAAATCCCGAAGCTGGACACTTGTCAGATGATGGATGATGCTGTTTGACACGTGTCTGCCTTAAAAGGCAGTTTATCCAACTTCGCCTGGGATCAGAGCGTCTCGGGTTGCGTAGGCAGAGAACAATGCAGTCGGGAAGGCCTTCATGCCTTGGGTGTATTTCTGAGTTTGTTTCCCTACTGCGCACCTGTCAAGGGCGCACTCCGACTTCGCTGCGAAGTCGGACTGCGCACAGGTGAAAACTGGTATCTGCCGCCGTACGGACTTTGCCCCAGCACTTATCACTCTTTTGTCAGCCTGCCAGCCTGCCAGTTACAAGGTGCGCCCAGAAGAGGGGCGAAGTCGGACTTCGCACCAAAACTGGGCGAAGTGCGAACTTCGCACCAAAACTGGGCGAAGTGCGAACTTCGCACCAACACTTAGCCATTTTTCAGGTAACTGCTGTCAAATCTGAAATTCAACTGAGGGGCTCCAAGAAAAGGGGGGGAAGAAAGAGAATGTAGGAAAGAAAGAGAAAGGGAGAGAAGAAGAGGGAAAAGGAAGAGCAGCACTATTACAAAATTGAAAACATTGCACCCCGTGCAAAATGTGGCAACAGATAATCCTTGTAGTTCATTAATGGAGCCATGTAACAGGATTATACCAACACTATTATTACAGTCCATTTTGTCATGGATATCATGTAAAACAATCAAATATTTACTAATATTTGAAAAGTAAAAAACAGTCAAATAGCCCAGATGCTTTAAGAACCTCATTGTTGAATAAAAGACCTGATCAATCATTCACAAAATTTTGTGGTCAAGAAAGTAGGTAGAAGTTTAGGACAGTCAAACTAGTCAACATAGTCAGCATATTTTCTTAGTCAGCAAGTAGAAATGAATCATATATCAACTCTTTTGATCAAGGTAGTAGAAAATTTGTTAACAGAAGGTCAAAGGAAGTAACCAATGCCTTGGTCAACAGTCTAATCTTTGCTAATGTCAGCGCTAACATCATCTGTAGGCAGGCAAACTGCTATGTCTGTGTTTAGTGAATAAGTTGTGTTGTTTTGTGTTATTTGTAGTTGTACGCAAAGTGTTTGATGAAATGTGCGTACATATATTTAATAATGTTATAAAGTGGCAATGTATAATGTACGTGATAATGTTTAGTGAAGTATTAGTATGTTGGCAAAGTCATAAAGTGAGTCATAGGTTAGTTTGTCTTGTAGTGAGTTAGGAAATGAAAAGTAAATGTAAGACACATGCAAGTGAAATGTAATTTAGGAGAATAATGAGGTGTCAAGTAGTTGGAGGGTGCAACTAAATTTTGGTTGTATAACTATGACCCTTACCTCATTCATTCGTATGGTCAGATAGGTGTTGTGTATGAGCATATGGTGGTGGCTGACGCATAGGGTATCGGGTAATGTATGCAGTAATTGTGGAGTTGGATGACATGTGTGTGACGGCTATAATGTGAGGGCCATAGCGTGTGGGTGTTGCTGTTGGCTGTAGATGACTGTGGGCATGAAGAGTATTATTCATAGGGTTTGCAGACTGTAATTCTATTACCATAATACACCTTTGTTAATACAAGTCTGCTTATATTCATTTATTTATAATCTGCTATTATGCAACTGAAGTCTGCTGTCCAAGTGCAAATGCAGAATGCTATCAGTAGGATGGCCAGATGGTAGGGCATCATCAGGAGGGTCATTAGACGACAGGATGTCATCAAGAGGATGGTCAGACAACAAACCGCCATACAGACACAGTGCAACAGTTGTCGAAGGACATCGCTGAGGGATTGCAGGTAGACAAAGAATGTTTGGCGTTGGAGCAATTGCAAGTTGTGGTGCACAATGGTGAGTAGGACAGGGGTCCGACATTGGTGCAAATGGGAAATGGCGTGTCCAACAGTTCACGAGATGGGAGTCTAGCACTAAGGGAACCGCAAATTGGTTTGCTCGATGGTGAGCAGGACGGGAGTCCAACATCGAAGCATTTGCGGGTTGGAATGATGTCTAGTAAGAAGAACGAGAGTACAATGGAATAACAATTGTAGGGTGGTGCGTCTAATGTTGTGCGTAAGGGAGCGATATGCAAAAAACCATTGTCGAGGTTAACCTATGATATTGAAGGCCAATTTGGGCATATCGTGTAAGGCCTTCATGCGCAGTCGGGAAGGCCTTCATGCCTTAGGTGTATTTCTGAGTTTGTTTCCCTACTGCGCACCTGTCAAGGGCGCACTCCGGCTTCGCTGCGAAGTCGGACTGCGCACAGGTGAAAACTGGTATCTGCCGCCGTACGGACTTTGCCCCAGCACTTATCACTCTTTTGTCAGCCTGCCAGCCTGTCAGTTACAAGGTGCGCCCAGAAGAGGGGCGAAGTCGGACTTCGCACCAAAACTGGGCGAAGTACGCACTTCGCACCAAAACTGGGCAAAGTACGCACTTCACGCCAAAACTGGGCAAAGTGCGAACTTCGCACCAACACTTAGCCATTTTTCAGGTAACTTGCTGGAAAGTTTAAAATTCAACTGAGGGGCTCCAAGAAAGGGGGGAAGAAAGAGAATGTGGGAAAGAAAGAGGAAGGGAGAGCAGAAGAAAGGAAAATAGAGGAAGAGGGAAAAAGAAGAGCAGCACTGTTACAAAATTGAAAACATTGCACCCCGTGCAAAATGTGACAACGTTTCAGAACTGTCTACCTTCCTACTTTACAACTTTAGCCAACCTTATAATTAATCAAACATTAAGGTTTGACAAATGATGGCTGCATTTCATTTGACATTACATTGCATTTTAGTTACATTACTAAATCTAAATTAGTGCTTGTTCCTCGGACGTTTTCACAAACACTTCACTTTTGCTTCTTAGAACTGGTGCCTACATCTATCCTCCCCTTTAAATTGGTCGATGTCCTCGTCGACTTCCTTCTCTGCTCTGTCGGGGTTGAACTTGGCTTTTGAGGTTGTTGTGATTGAGGATCAAGTACTCCTAATTCAACAATTTGCAGCTTTAAGGCCTCCTTGTCCTTGAGCCTCTTGGCGTAGTTGAAGTATTTGGCCCATTCAAGACCAAAATGGTTGGCCTTCTTCTCCATTTCTGCCAACTTCATCAAGATCTCCTCCTCCCTCTTTGCAAAGACCTCACTTGTAGTCCCCTGCATCAGTGCTGCAATCTACTCATCTTGTTCTGCAATTAGTTGATCCTTGTGCTCCAGCTCTTTCGACTTTGCTTCCTCTTGCTGTTGTCTAAGTGAGCATTCAGATCTGAGATGTGTAATCTGTTCCTCCTGTTCCCCAATAATCCTCTCTTTCTCCTTTAATTCCTCATTCTTTATTTGCAGTTCTTTTTGCTCTTCCTGTATCTTATTAAACTGCTCTTCCAGCTTGGCCATTTCAACTTCCATTGTCTGTTTTGCTTGTTGAAATTTCTCTTCTGTGACTTGCAGTTGGTGAGCCTTATCTTGCCCCACACTATGCAATTTCTTAATTCCAACAGCTAACCACTGCACTAAATATGCCAAAAAATTAATTTGAGCATACATTGGGAATAATTCTGGTACAACTTCTATATACTATATTGTCTCATCACTCACTGGGCAAAATGAACTGTTGCTGAAATTGATATAAACATAGGTTGGTTCTATGTACAGTGCTTCTACTCCTGGCAATTCCTTTACCCCGTCCATGGTTTTGATACTGCCTGTTTCCAACTCCCATGGCTGCTCTTGATAAATGCTGGTAATTTCAGTTCTCTTGGATCCATTTTACCAACTTTTCAAGCCTGTTTTCCGCCATCAATTGCCATTGCTTCCATTGCCCAACACAGCCTATCTCAAATTCGAGCTTCAATCTGTCAATTACTCAAGAAAGCTTAGTTAGGCAGGTATTAACTTGTCCGTTAATGTGCTTCGCCAAATCTGATGGTTGCCTGAAATTCGGCACTTCGATTAGCACATGCTCACTAAGATCATCCTCTGCCTCATTATCTGTTACAACTTATGCTATATGCTCTTCTCCCTTTGATGACAGATCAATTTGCTTCTTTGTCACTTTTCCCTCTGTAATCATTTGCTCAAGTCTCAGCCAATTTGCTCTTTCATTAGCTGTCTCCCCCTCAATATACTCCACCTCTCCAAAAGAGTTCATTGTCTCGCGAATCTGATTTCTGCTGCTCCAATTATTCCTGCCACTCCAACTATTCGGGCTCTGCCTCCTTCCCTCTTTCTGGTGTCCTAGTCAGTTCAGTTGAATTTTGCTTTTCTAGCACCTTAACAGGTGTGACTGGTTTTTGAGCTCACATCTTCTCTGTTAGGACGTGACTTCAAAATAGGGTTCTCCATGCAGTGGGGGTGATGCCATTGGATCCGTTCGTTGAATTTCTGCCAAAAATTCATTTACTCCGAGGATGTGGGGGTGTTCTCACATTAATTGTGAGAGGAGATAGACCAGCATATTCCTCAAGAGGATAGGGAATGTTGTCTTTGCTTTCTTTTGGAGGTGGAGACTGAAGAACATTTCATTTTCAGGTTTCTTCTTTATTATGAGATTTGATGGAGGTACAATTGGTTAGAGACATAGGTGGATCACATGTCATTTTTTCAATTATCCTGACCAAAGATGCTTGGCTCTATGCTTTCAGGAAACTATCATGCTTTGTTGTCAGTTATTATAGGGGAGATTGACTACTACTCGACTAGTCACCTCATTCTTTCACTCTATCTCTGTTGTTGAGAGTAAGAAGCGTTCATTTGAAGTTATAACTCTCCATAGTGTTAATGACAGATTTTTGCATCCTTGTCTGCATACAAGAGTGGCTACTAGGGCTTCAATTCTTTTTCTCTCTTGCATGCGGTGTGACAGGACTGGAGTTCTCCGACATTGCATTACGACCACCCCTCCCAGATTGAGGAGTTCCAAAACGCTACAACCTACCAGTTTCCTATCTTCTTCTATTGGTTCCATGACCTTGGTTGCTAGAAGAGTCTTGAAGGGTCGAACTGTATGTCCTTTAAGGATTATCCAATCAGGCCCCTTAGTCCTGGTTATTTTCCTGGGAGCATGATTAGATTCTGTGTTGGCCTTTTGGGATAGTTGGTGACGATGACAACTATGCTTCTACTTCACATCCCACTACAAATTAGTGTCGGTGCTTGGATCCACTGAAGCTCGTTTTTATCTGTTTACTTCTGGGTTTCTCTTCATTGTTACTTTTAGCATGTTAGAGTTTATCCATTTGGATCCAATTCTTGAGGTTGTAACTTAATGCCATACAGTTGGTCCACTTTAGTGTACCTTCCCCTTGTTTCCCTACTCTCGTCTAGCTTATATTCGTAGTACATTTTGGTTACTACATCCCATTATAACAACTCTTTTTGCTGAGTCCCATTGGCCTACTTTGGCCATACTTGGATATTACTAGAATTATCTTATCTTACCCATATAAAGGGGTCTTGAAAATTTTTCATATTTGTATCTAATGCCATATCTTTATTGGATACTGTATTCATTACCATCCAACAATGCAGTTTTAGCTCAAAATGTCTAGGTTGTGGGCTTTTTCCTGTTATTGATATTACTGTGTTTCAACTAATAATTAAAATAGGAACTTTATGCTGAACATCAGTTGATTGCACTCAGAATTATTGTTTACCTTAGTCATCAGAATAACAAGAACAGTTTTTTGTCATACATTATTACTGACATGATGATTTCTTGCGAGGAAGAGCTAACTTTGAGAATCGGGATTTTCACAACAATGCTGCTATTTTTTTCCCTTTATTGTTTAATTTTATCTGCTATAATACAGGTGCATCATATTTTAGAGAACCTCAGAAGCTTTATTACTATTTCCTATATTGATTTGAAAAGGAAAGTTGTGTTCTAATCATTTTTGTGATTCAGGTGGAATGTTCCAATCCTTCTGCACTGCCAGATCCTGCAAAAAGACAGTCAATTGAGGAACCATATGTCAAGGTCACTACCTTAGTATTCTGATTATGAAGAAATGTGTAATCTAATTTCAATTTCTTTGTTTTCCTCTTGCTGATATTGACTGTAATCAGATCTGAAGCTTGGGTAAAACATGTCATTTGATTGTTATTGCCAGATTGAAATGTTTACACCTAAAGAGTATATTGGTGCCCTCATGGAGATTGCTCAAGATAGACGAGGTGAATTTAAAGAGATGAAGTACATGAATGAAAACAGAGCTTCACTTGTTTATGATTTACCACTATCAGAGGTTTTCAAATCTTCTTGTTAATCTTGAAAATATTCATCAAGCTCATTGTGCATCTTAGAAGCTGATTTATCTTCCCATTAACCATATTTTTGGTACGCCCTGACAGGAATAAAATTTCATTTTCGACTTCTAGGTTTGAACTCAAGAATGTACACTCATATTCCTCACTGTATGTTTGTCTGTTTATTAGATGGTGGGGGATTTCTTTGATCAACTTAAGTCAAGAAGCAAAGGTTATGCCAGTATGGAGTATTCATTTGTTGGGTAAGTATGTAGCCATGGTTAAAAGTACCTTTTTTGTAATATTACTTTCTAGAAAGGCACTTATTTTATCTATGCTGAACAAAAGTATATTTCCATGTTTGTGCTTAAATTTGGTAATTCCATGAAAATTTATCTTTTCTGTTCTGGTTGTTACTCTTGATTGAATTTTGACAGACCAGAAACACTTTGTACACAGTTCTAAGGCAAAACAATTGCCTAGTATTCTAGTCTCAGAGGTGCATTTCCCTGTGCATTAAATAGATTACATGAACTTCACATTTGTGAAGAAAATAATTTTACACTTATTATCAGGATTTCTAAGCTATCATTTACCTCATGAAAGGAGGTTGCGACTGTCAATCTTACTATGAAGCACCTCCCCTTGTACGTAAACACATGAACACAATAAACTATCTGAAGCGATGCCTATGTTCAATGCACACTACTCAAACCACACAAACATATTCTAAGCTCATTCATAGTACTCAAACAGAAGGAAATTATATCATTAATAAGAAACCTCCCATAGGGGTACAACCATCCATAGACATGTACAATTCATCACTTCAGTTGTTGGCATTGGGCTTGCCAGCATGGGATGTAGTGGCATTCTAAATCAGAGATTAATACAACATGAGAAAATAAAGAACGGAAAAGAATTTGCACAAAACCCTAAAAACACTTCTATTCTTCGAATCTGTGTATACCACTTCAATATAATGCACTATACTCATACAATAGAATGTCTCTCGTTGTCTCAAGAGAATCTTGATGCTTCACATTCTCTTGATGCACTATACTCATACACTGATCTTTTGAATTGCAGTGTTTCAATTCAACTTCCTTTTTCTGAATTCAACTAATCTTGTATGAAAAACAAGATTAGACTTTTAATCATTTGAATTGCATTCATCTTGTTGTAAAAATTGGTATTTGTTCTTTCTTACTTTTCACCGAGGTCTCCTAGGATTTGCCTCAACCATACTAGCGTGCTTGCTGATGTAGCTACTATATACTCTTCCTATGCATTGAGAGTGCAACTGTTGCATGTTTCTTCAAACTGCAATTTACCAGTTCATGTCCAAATGAGAAACAATTTCTTGATAGAGATTTCCTATCATTAATAGAGTCTCCCCAATCTGAATCACTATATCCAACCAACTCAATCTTATTGGTTCCTTACACATACCTCAAAATTCTCTTAGCTGCTCTCATACGATCTATTGATGGCTCACTCATAAATATTGAAATCACAGAGATTGCATATGCAATACCTGGTCTTGTTGTTATCAAGAATATAAGGTTGCCAATCAAGCTTTGATACTTCTTGTGGCTGTTCCACATACACTTCCTCTTCAGTCATGCCATTCAAGATTGCACTCTTTACATCATGTTGATGTACAGTCCATCCATTTTGGGGTTCCAAGAGTATGACCATTTCTATTGTGTCTTGCCTTGCGTTAGGTGCATATGTCTCATCATAATTTATGTCAATTTATTGTGCATACCTTTGCCACTAGCCTTGCTTTGTGCCTTTAAATTGAGCTATCACTTATTATACTTGGTTGTGAACACCATTTCACTCTAATTGCCTCCTAGGTCTTTGGAAGTTCACACAAATACCAAGTATCATTCCTTTCAATTGCATTCGATTCTTCTTTCATGGCTTTGGTCCATACCTTGCTTTGGTCTGCTTGAGGGCTTCATTTCAATCTAGGACAGTAGTGCATATCTCACCATATTATCTTCTTGTTCCTTTTCCCTTTGTTCTTGGGCTTGTGCTTGGCTTCTTATGAACCTCCTATCAAAATTCTGATCCAATATTTGGCATCTTGGATGTGTTTGTAATGTTCTTTTCCCTTTTGTGCTTGTCTTTGAAGAAATGCTTGTGTCCCCATTTGATGCTTGTGACACACCGACATCGTCAATTATGATTGTCTTCTCAGTATTTTTTGTTTGCTGTCCATGTACTCCTGCTTATCAAAAATAACATCTCTAGACACAATGCATTGTCTAGATTTGGTTTAATAACATCTACATGCCTTGCATTCTTCGGAATAACCAACAAAAATGCATGCTAGATCTAGCTTCTTCCTTTTCTTATCTTCAACATGAACATAAGCCAAACAACCAAACACTCTCAAGTGACTTACCAAAGGTTTCTTTCCATACCATTCCTCATGAGGAGTCATATTCTTTACTGCAATTGTGGAAATTCTGTTGAGGATGTACACCACTGTCACAACTGCTTCAGCCCCCAAATGATTGCCCAAACCTTTTGCTTGTACCATACTTCTTGCCATCTCCACGATTGTCCTATTCTTCCTTTCTGCCACTCGGTTTTGCTGAGGTGTATAGACTGCTGTCAAATGTCTTCTTATCCCATGTTCATCACAAAATTGCTTGAATTGCAATATTCACCACCATGATCAGTCCTTAATATTTTGATTCTACATCCGCTTTCATTCTCTTCCTTTGGATTTGAAGCTCTTGAATACCTAAAAAACATCACTCCTATTCTTCAGAAAATATGCCTGAGTTTTCTAGTATGATCATGAATGAATGTGATAAAGTAAACGAATTTACTAATACGTGGTTTGTGCATGGGACCACAGATACCTAAATGAGTCAACTGCGATGGATATGATGCTCTCCATGCTCTTTCTCTTGGAAATCTCTCTCCGATGTTTTTCCTTTGTGCAACCTTCACACACTTCACTTCCTGCTTCTACACAAGTAGTGCATGGACCATTTCTTTAGCATTCCACAAATACAAGTGTCAAATACTTAGGTGACCATACTATTGCATAAGTGTCCCGTATTTAGGTGGAGAGAACCTAGTCAGGCATTGGAAAATTGCCTCATGACATGCAAAGCGAACAAACAAAATAATGACATAGATTGGAGGAGGTTATTCCTTGTGACATTTCATGGATTGGCAATAGACTGGTACATGGGATTACTAGAGGACGAGTACCAGACATGGGATGAGTTGCATGAAGCAGTCGTGAAGGATTGACAGTTGTTCTACAATGATGATGTCATTGCTAAAATATATAGAATGGAACAGGATGAGAAAGAGTTTGTTCCATCATACAGTTGGAGGTTGAGTGGGTTGTTTACCCATCTAGAGGAAGATCCATATGATACATTGAAGAGGAGGTGGTTCATGGAGGAACTTATGTATTGGAAGATCAGGGTGGTCCCTCCAACGTCATATCAAGAGGCCTTGGAGTGGGCCTTGAACTTGGAAAGTGATGCAAAGACATCATTAAAATGTTGGGATCATGCTAATGTAGACGAGTGACCCTAAAGATGAAAGTGACTCTGACAGTGAGAGTTATGATTTTGAGAATGAGAGTGGTTCATTGTCCAAATGCTAGGGTTGAGAAGTCTGTGAAGGAAATGACTTAGAGAAGAACGATGTCTTTGAGGATGAGTGTGACGAGAACACATGTAAAGATGTGAAATCATCTGTACAGGTATATGTAGCACAAAGGGAGATTGTACCAAGAGGGGATGCCATTGGTGATGCGGTTTGTGACAACTGCCAAAGAACTAGAAGACGTCATATCAAGTGGCCTTGGAGCGGGCATTGAACTTGGAAAGTGATGCAAAGACATCATTAAAATGTTGGGGTCATGCTAATGTAGAAGAGAGTGACCCTAAAGATGAAAGTGACTCTGACAGTGAGAGTTATGATTTTGAGAATGAGAGTGGTTCATTGTCCAAATGCTAGGGTTGAGAAGTCTGTGAAGGAAATGATTTTGAAGAGAAGAACGATGTCTTTGAGGATGAGTGCGACGAGAAGAACACATGTAAAGATGTGAAATCATCTATACAGGTATATGCAACACAAAGGGAGATTGTACCAAGAGGGGATGCCATTGGTGATGCGGTTTGTGACAACCGCCAAAGAACTAGAAGACGTCGAATTGAGTATGATACTAAGGGCAGACCCATTGTGCAATGTTGGTGATGCCATTTGTAGGGGCACTTTGCATGTGAATATTAAAGTGTTGCAAGTCAAGACAAACCAGTGATGTGTAGAGAGTTTGAAGCACCGAAGAAGAGTCATAGCCTTAGCCAAGAAGCAGAGGAGGTGAACTTAATGAACCTGATTGCAATTAAGGAGGTGAACTTGATGAACCTAATTGCAATTGAGGAGGTGAACTTGATTACAATCGAGGAGGCAAAGATTGAGTAGATAGTTGAAGCTGCACAAGTGATTGATGTAGACGAACGGAGTAAATGATGCAGATGACAAAGAGAGAGGTTGTTTGGTGTTTGACTAGGGCTGTTTGGCCATCTGGAGTTGGGCTGTCTAGACCAAGCCTCTATTGTCAGGATTTAGGCCGTTTGAGCCTAGGTTGCTTGAGTTGGGACCCTGGCTGTTTGGTCGAAGGGGAGGGTTGTCTAGACCCTCACTAGGTCATCCGAGTCTCAGACTGCACTTGGGCTGTCAAACCAAGTTTGGAAGGAAGATGATGTCGGGCCGTGTGATGCCCTCTATCTAATAATTTTTTTTTTAAACCAAAATGATGCCAAAAAGAAAAGAACAATGTACCACACCAATGGAAGATATTTCTCAATATCAGAACTGATGCTGTTGTATAATGCTGCCCCAACCACCCCTCAAATAAGTCTACCCAAAGAAAAGAGAATATTTTCAGCTCATTGCAATCCCTAGGTGAGATTGCCCACAAGAAACTAGAAGGGTTTTGTAATGTCCCCTTTCTAGTCTGTCAGTATTTCTTCAGAGATTAGCCTATGCACGTGGTCCTTTAGGCTAATTCCAGTGTTTAGGGGCCATTGGAGTTGCATTACGCCTTCAGTCTCCAGTTTTGGAGACCTTTGGAGTAGTTTTGCAGAGACTTACTATTTATAGTAAGTCAGTGTTCTAGCCAAAGCGGATTGTACAGGCTAATATTTGAGCCAAATGGGTATCTAGATCCACTCTTAGATGTTTGATTGGGTATTTGAGTGCAAATATTTTAATACCCGTAATTATTTAATATAAGTCAATTATTATTTATAATTATAAAGTATGACTTTATATTAAATTGAGAAATTAATGTCACTAATACTTTATAAAACTATAAAGTGACATTATTAAAAAAAATTATTAATACTTTGGAGGGAGATGAAATAAAATATTAAATTCATGAATGAATGAATTATTGGCACAAAGTGGATCGATTCATCTTGGGGAAATAAAAGAAGGAAATAGAGTTCATTTGTATTATTCATTTTTTGGATTTGGAGAATTTGCTTTGGCTTTTTGGTGGAGAAGACAATTGCAGGTTGCAAGGGTTTTTTCAAGCTTGTTGAGGACGTCAACCTTCAGCAAGGACATCCATTTCGGTTGTGGAAGAGCAATCTGAGTGGATTATTGGGTGTGTGCATTCAGCATTCATCATTGTGCTTCAAAAATTGGTAAACAGGGGTTTATAATGGCAGATTTAAGGAGATATTATTAGGTAATACTCAAGAGGATGTTGCTGTTGATAAATATTTAATTGTACAGCCAGCCGTACCTTTTTGAATATGATTGAACAGAGATGTGGAAACAATGAGCAGGGTTTGATAATTAACATTGCTAAGCCATCGATTTCCATACACATCCATTTTATTAGCTACAAGCTGAGGTTAGAGGCTGCCGTGGGAATTTAGGGGACTGCTGGAACCTTCATTGACAGTCCGTACAAATCACAAAGCTAGCGTGTCACTTCAAGAAGATATCGCTCCTCTTCAAGGCTATAATATAATTCATTTAAGGGCGGCCTTATCAACATTACCTGTTGCAGCCGTCTCTAACTAGGGGATCAACATCCTTTGGGGAGATTCGAACTGAAAATTGCAGTCCAGATTGCTGTAGCTTTATTCACAGGGGTAGCGTGGGGTTTAATGGGCCAATCGCCCCATTTTTGGTCTGCAATCTCACCTAACAGTCTCACCTAACAGGAGCGGCCAGGATACTACATCACTTAGCCAGCATTGTGAGTGTGGGAAAAGAAAAACATTTCAAGTTGTATTCAGGGATATCAGAAAACAGACTTTACAGTCATTCAATTTAAGCCTGGTACTGTTTACTCCATTGTCTTTTCCATGAATTTACAACATAAGTTACTTTATGTGTTACGCATTTCTTGATGTGAAGAGTTTAGGAAATAGTTTAGACATCTGCTATCACTTTATTCCAGCATTGATTACTTGCAATCAAAAACAACAAAAAAAAATACAAAACCACAGAAACAACACAAAGAGAGAAATCAGAATTTGCATTACACACCAAACTTCAAAAAAAAAAATAAAATAAAAAAAAATAACAGGGTAGCATATTATAGGTTCTATCCTCTAATCTTTGGATCCAAGGGTTTTTGTCTTTGAATTGGTAGATGAGTGCTGCCTAGAGTAGCTGCCCTCTCAAGGTCTGAAAAATGTGATATAAGCATAGAATGAATCTTCAAAGGTTGGGTGGCCTCTGTTTATTTATTGACATGCTCCAAATCCTAGGCGCCTAGCTCAAGTGTCAATAGAAATGAATAGAGATTATTTTTTCTTGATATGACACTAATATCACTTAGGACATGTCAAATTTAATGTTAATAATTAAGTACCACATAACATGGAACTAGTGTAATAACATTAAATTGCCTAAGTAGCCAATAAACCCTGACCCCTCATCATTGAACCAGTAATAGTTGGATAACCACTTGCCTGGAAGACTTGAAATAAAGCATTATGAACAACCGACTCACACCCGAATCTAACAACCATATGACATGGTCTTGTCCTCGAAAGCCCTCCAAAAGCCCCTAAGAAATAGGAACAAGTTTTCCTTAGGGCACTTATAATGAACATGTACACTTAAAAATCTCCAAAGGCATGAACAATGTCAACAATAAAAAAGGTTCCGTTAGGGTAAATCCCTCATGAGGAAACTAATGGTGAGGGTCCCGCCTCCAACCGACCTCCTAAAATTTAGGAAATGCTCCTAAAATATAGGAAATGGTCCAAAACTCATAAAAATACCAGGGACAAATAAATGAAACCAATCCTCACTAGTATATGCTTCTCTAGCAATCACCCCTCCCCCATTGAGAAGTATAAAAATGGCCTTGTGGGTCCCACACGTGTTGACTCAGTGAAAAGGGGACTTTATAGGCTGTCTGGTGAACATGCAGAGTTGTTCGAGGAAGAGGATGAGCTATCCATATTTTGGGATGAAGACGGGTTGTTAGAAGAACAAGTGGGGGTTGTTTGAAGAAAGAGATGAGTAAGATGGAATTCATGACGACGTGGAATTCATGACAAGGGACAGAGTTGTCTGGACAACTAGCTAGGTTGTCTAAGTCCCTTCGCCGTCCGGACCAAAAACAAACTAGGCTATTTGGATATGCAGGTAGGCTGTCTATTTGCTTGGGCTGTCTGGGCGATGGAGTCCAAGACGGGGCGGGCATGATTTCCCAATGGGCCGGCCTTGTGGAAGGAGGAACAAGGAGCCAAACCCACATAAGAAGAAAATGTTACTTGAAACGAGTAGTTGCATGTAAAGCAATTACTGGTGTTGAAGTGGTAGTTAAGGGAGTGGAGGGGCACTTGTTGCATGCAAGCCAAGTGTCCCCCTACCTCCCTCAACTTATAAAAAGAGGTAAAAAGCTCTCACTTGCTTATTTTCATGTATGGAGCCAAGGAGCACCAACGAGGAGCTGGAGGAGAGCGCACTAGTTAGTTGTACATGAATAAGCTAGGGCACAACATAGGGCATGCACTGGGACATCTAGTATTCTAAAAAATTACATTTGACCGTGTAGAATTCAAAGATGACATAGGAGAAATGAAAAACAATTGCAAAGGAGAGGGTTGTACCAGATTTTTGGAGCTATGACACACTGGGACAACAACAAAAACAAGAGTTTTTCTAAAAATCCTTGTGTGCAACTAAAAAATTTTCAAGTTTGTGTAGGTGGGATGTTTGTAGTGGAGAAACATAGTTGTTGAAGACAGTTGTGATTCCAAACCCTCGCTATCAAAACCAATTTGATGAATTTGTGTGCCAGAAGCTGTGGAAGCGTGAAGAATCGAAGGAAGGGATGGGTGACAAGGACATGTTTTGCGAAGGAGAAACTTGTGCAAGAGGAACTAGGCTGTCCAAGGGCTGGAGTGGGCCGTCTAAAACAACGCTACATGGACCATAAGGATCGTAGTTTGGAGCAGGGAGAAGATCGTTAGTGTGAAGCAGGACAAAGTTTGATGCAAGGAGGTCGTTTGAGTGAAATAGCATGTTGTATGGGCTATCTTATTGTAGAGGAGCTAGGCTGTCTAGATTTTGGCCATTCGGGCCAAGAAGCAGTCCATTTGGCCTAGGAGTTGGGCCATCTGAGCTAGGAAGCATGTCGTTTTCCCTAGGGTCATCTGACCCAAGAGGTGGGTTGTCCAAATTCGGAAGTGGGCTGTTTGTGTAACGATCCCAATATCCCAATAGTTGTGTCGTCCCGTTGATGAGCCACGTCCGTTCATTAATTGATTTATATATTTATAATAGTATCATTCTTTCAATATTCATCATCGAACATTTTTCATTAGCTTATTTGCAAGAGACTTTGCCCTTTCCGAGTGGCTACAAGATTTTGCCCTCCTTAAGTGGCATGCATTCTACTTCAATTCCGTCGTTCAATTATTTGTGTTGCAATTCCGTTAAATTACGAAGGAAATCCTTCGAAGTGGTATCAGATTAACTCTTGTAACTACGCCAATATTTTTTTGGATTGGGATTGTCGCTGGAGACTGCAATCAGAGTATCGGGTTTGTTGAAATCAGTATATAGTCTCCCAAAGCATCAGACATAGAGTGCAATAGAACGTTGTCGGGTTGCTATTTGGTCACTGCGAATAATAGAATTTTCGTAGGACTCTTGAACACCTGGATCCCGTTCATATTGTAGACATTACCTTCGGTCCTAAGTGCAAACGTAGCGTGAACGCAGTTAGAATATCTGACACATTACTTTGCGTAGGTGAATAAGAGAAGAAATTTCAAACACGTCGCAGACGGCCAATGCTGGTATTAAGCACGCCTTAAGGTTTCAATATTAATAATTAAGGAGTACGAAGGTTTCAAACAACAAATTAGCATGCAAGGTTGATTGTATAACCCTAAACCAACCACCAATTGCTGCACAACACGTGTCAACTATTATCCTTTCCACTTCAGTTCCTGTTCCCGTTCAGTTTACGTTCCGGAGCACTAAGGAATTCCACAACGCCGGTAGCAACTAATAATAGAAATTATTCAGAGGTCACAGACGTCCATTTCCATAATAATCCCTAAATTAAACTTTGCCAATAAATTTACGCTAAGGTCCGTTAAGTTTTTTTTGTTTTTCGTGATAAATTCTCGCCGCTCCGAGTTTACCATTCATTCTTCTAGGGATTAATAATCCCACATTTCTGCTGTTGCGTGCGTTTTGGAGTTTATAATCACCAAGACACGATAGTATATTGTGACCACCATCTGGTGGTTTACCTCCCTCTCCCTCGCGCGTGTCCAATCTCCTCAGCCGGTCATTGTCCTCCATGTGTTCCTTCGGTCATCGCCATCCCCGTCTTCCATCGTCTAGTCGCCGACTAACCAACTCCCTAAGGTCAACGTCCCAGTTTTAAAGTCTCACTAACGTCCCAATTTCGAAGTCTCACTGATTGCTCGCTTACATGTCAACTTTTTCCGCCCACCGTTCATAGCTAGAGAAGTAGCTGTAGGGTCAGAGATATAGCCATTGGACGGAATCTGGTCATATAAGTAATCGTTGGGAATAATCGTGGTTAGAGAATTAGACTGTTTGAAAGATTCCTAGCCGTAGGCTCAGAAGATATAGTCGTTAGAAAGAATCCGGTCAGAAAAGTAAGCGTTGGGAATCAGGTCAA
Organism: Wollemia nobilis; assembly: GCA_028583015.1. NCBI lineage: Eukaryota > Viridiplantae > Streptophyta > Pinopsida > Araucariales > Araucariaceae > Wollemia > Wollemia nobilis. The sequence goes on from JAQPPZ010005697.1 coordinate 3,159,650, forward strand.
ACCTTACAGACCGCTTGCCGTTGGAACCGATTGAACTACTAGCCGTTGGGGCACTAGTAAACATTAAGGAAATATCCCTACATTGACTAAGAAAGTAGCCATTGGGGCACTAGTGACCAAAAATTAACCGTTGGCCAATGAGAGGCAGTTGAGAAAACTCTAACAAACATTTTGAAATAATATTTTGGTGCCTTCATCAATCAAGATTAATTTGAAATCCCAATACCATCAGTCAAAGGTCAATTTAAACCACAAGGTGTATGAGTGATCAAACCACTCCAAACAAGTGGAATAGAGGAGAAAACGAAAGATTACAACACATAGATAGACCAAACGAAGGGTCCCTGAATACACCAAGAAGACAACCGTGGAATAAAGGTACGCAACATAATTCTCCTTTTAGAATTAATAGTTTTAATCCTCACCACTGGTCCATGGCTTCTCCAAATCAAGACAATTCCACCATCCCTCCTACTCTAGACAATAATGGCATTTCGCCTAACCAAGAAGACTTTGTCATTAACCAAGAAGACCTTGTTGCTAAAATTCCCCTCACGGTAGACGGTGTACATCAGTGTTTAGGACAACAACAACGAGACCTAGCTACTATGTATTCAGTAGTATGCGAGATACGAGATTCAGTGGCTATACTTCTCTAGCAAAATAAACAAGCCATTGTCAACCCTCCACCTCTAAATGCCAACCCTCCACCTCTAAATGCCAACCCTCCACCTCTAAATGCCAACCCTCCACCTTTAAATACTCGTCAAACATCAGTACCCCCACAAAATTCTCTCGATTTTGATCCTTCAGCAGGTGATGCCTCCCGATTCTTAGAATGGCCTCATGATGTCCAAGTTCCTCGTACTGACATGCCCATTTTTGAGGGATATGATCCTAGAGGTTGGCTAGCCAAAATGGATGGTATTTTTCATCTTTACCATATTCCAGAAACCGGTCGTGTCGCATTTGCATCTTGTAAACTGGGTACCCAGGCCTATCAGTGGTTGTTATGGCAGCTTCGTCAACATAATCGCTCCCTTATGTGGCCTGAATTTAAGGAGCTCTTCCTTAGAAGATTTGATAAAGGTTCATCTTCATCATATGTGGTTCGCCTTATGGAACTCAAGCAAATCGGTTCAGTAGAAGACTATGTCACTGAATTCACAAGTCTTCTTACCTATACACACGAATTGAATCCAGCAGTAGTGGTATCCGCCTTTCATCATGGTCTCAAGGATAAAATAAGAAAGGAAGTCGACATGCATGATCCATGTACTCTTGATGATGCCACCCGTATAGCTCAAGCAGTCAAAAATAAATTTCAAGATGTGGTACCTTATAAACGTGATTCTAATTTTCGTCGTCCTTTTCGCAATAATGAACAATCCTCAAGATTTTTTTGCTTTAAATGTCATTCCTATCATCCAAGGGATCAAGCCTATGTAGTACGTCAAACCTTTCAAGTGGAATTTGACACCAATGAAGAAGAAGATGTAGTTCAACCAGAGTCACTCACTGATTCAGAACAACAACCACCAGATACTAGTGAAGTAACACCTAAAGAAGATACTATTGCTCTCTCAGTACATGCACTTATGGGTTTAAAAACTCATCATACAATTAAGGTACAAGGATTTATTAGGCACAAACGTGTTAATGTGTTGATAGACTCGGGTAGTACACATAACTTTATCGATTTCAAAACTGCCAAATCCTTGAACTTGTATATGAATACTTCTAATCAAGATAAGTTTCAAGTATTGATTGCAAATGGAGGTAACACTCAATGTGTGGGTCGAACATCTCTAGTTTCGATACAAATGGGAAGCTATACTTGGCGTGGAACTCTCTTTGTCATGAACTTAGGGAGCTCAGATGTTATTTTGGGCGTAGAATGGCTATCTCAACTCGATGATGTTACTCTTAATATTCAAAGATTATACATCAGATGGACAGAGAATGGGAAGACTATTTGTCTTCAAGGAATTCAATCTCCACCATCCAAGGTGGTGAGTTCTCATTGCATGGAGAAGTTATTAAAGAAGGGTGCTTATGGTTTTATAGCTCAAATAAATTCCATGGAAGCTCAGTCCTTGGATACTCCTGCAATTATTTCAAAGGATCTTCAAACTATTGTGGATAATTATGAAGAAGTTTTCAGCGAACCAAAGGGTCTACCTCCTAAACGATCACATGACCATGCCATACATCTCGTTCCCGGAAGTCTTCCTCCTAATGTTCGTCCTTATCGATATCCTCAACCTCAAAAGATAAAAATAGAGAAGCTAGTACAAGAAATGTTAGAACATGGCATCATTCGTCCTAGCATCAGTCCTTACTCATCACCCATAGTAATGGTACATCGTAAGGATACCTCTTGGTGCATGTGTCCAAATTTTTGACCTCTCAACAAAATTACCATCAAGGACAAGTTCCCTATTCCGATCATAGACGACTTATTAGACGAATTACACGATGCTAGTTATTTCACTAAATTGGATCTTCGTTCAGGTTTTCACCAAATTCGGGTGAGGGAAGAGGACATACCTAAAACCGCTTTTCGAACTCATGAAGGTCATTATGAATTCCTAGTCATGCCTTTCGGTCTTACTAATGCTCCATCAACCTTTCAAAGCCTTATGAACCATGTCTTTCGGCCATATCTTCGCAAATTCATCTTAGTTTTCTTTGATGATATCCTCATTTACAACAAATCTTGGATGGATCACCTAACCCATGTTGACAAGGTCCTTCATTTACTACATAAGGAAAAACTTTTTGTTAAAAGATCCAAATGTGCCTTTGGAGTCCAAGAAGTCGAATACTTAGGCCATATCGTATCCCATGAAGGAGTCAAAGTAGACCCTCAAAAAATCAAAGCTATTCAAGATTGGCTGCTACCTAAATCCCTCAAAAAAATTAGAGGATTCCTAGGTCTTACAGGCTATTACCAAAAATTTGTACGCAACTATGGCAAAATTGCAGCCCCTCTCACAACACTTACCAAAAAGGATGCTTTTCAGTGGAATGAAGTAGCTTCTCAGGCATTCCAATCTCTCAAAGAAGCCATGTGCTCTACCCCAGTATTGGCTACTCCTGATTTTAGCAAACCTTTCATCATCGAGTGTGACGCTTCGGGTACAGGGATTGGCATTGTTTTAATGCAAGAAGGTCATCCCTTGGCTTTTGAGAGCAAACAACTCTCAGGAAAGAATTTGGGATGCTCCACTTACGAGAAGGAAATGTTGGCTATTTTACACGCCATTGAGAAATGGAGGCATTACTTAATAAGCAGTCATTTTATTATTAAGACTGACCATAGTAGTCTTAAGCATTTTCTGGAACAACGCCTATCTTATCCTGAGCAGAATAAATGGATGACCAAACTTTTGGGGTATGATTTCATGATTGAGTACAAGAAAGGCAAAGAAAACGTGGTAGCTGATGCATTGTCTCGCAAATATGAAGATGAGATATCCATCAATGCCATCTCGGGTCCTTGTCCCCAATGGTTGTCCCAACTTCAAGAAGAATGGTTGGTTGACAGTGAAACTACTCAAATTATTCAAGACAAGAATTCAGGATCCTCAAAACATCCTTACTTCTCATATTCTGAGGGTGTGCTTCACAAGAAAGATCACATCTACCTTCCTCAAGGTTCCACTATTAAATCTATGGTCCTCCAAGAATTGCATGCATCTCCTTCAGCAGGACACTCAGGATTTTTGAAAACATACCAGTGAGTGAAACAATATTTTTCTTGGAAAGGCTTAAAATCTGATGTTAGGACATTTGTGGCCGAATGTGAGGTATGCCAATGCAATAAAGGTGAAATAGTGAAATCTCCAGGACTACTGCAACCCTTACCAATTCCAGACCACCAATGGGAACACATATCAATGGATTTCATTGAGGGTCTCCCCAAGTCAGAGGGTAAAATAATGATTTTTGTGGTGGTGGATCATTTTTCCAAGTACGCTCACTTTTGTGCCTTACAACATCCCTACTCAACAAGTAAAGTGGCCAAGGTATTTCTCGACTCTATTTTCAAATTACATGGTATACCCAAAACTATTGTAAGCGACCGTGATCCCATCTTCACTAGAAACTTTTGGAAAGAATTATTTCATCTCAGTGGTACCAAATTGAACATGTCTTTCGCATATCACCCACAATCTGATGGACAAACAGAAATAGTTAACAAATGTTTGGGTACTTATCTTCGTTGCTTTGCCCAAGATAAGCAATATCACTGGATTCAATGGCTTTCCTTAGCGGAATGGTGGTATAACACTTCTTACCATTTTTCCCTCAAGATGTCTCCATTCGAAGCTTTGTATGGTCAGAAGCCACCAACAATCTCTGACTATGTTCCAGGATCTTCTAAAGTAGCTCAGGTAGATGACTTGTTTCAACATCGTCAGACAATGCTCAACCTTCTTAAAGACAATTTGATCCAGGCACAAAATCGTATGAAGCAGCAACACGACTTACAACGTTCAGAAAGACAATTCAATGTTGGGGATATGGTCTTTTTGTGCTTACAACCTTATAAGCAGTTATCTTTGAAGATCAAGTCCAATCAGAAGTTGGCTCCTCGATTTTATGGGCCCTATAAGATAGTTCGTCGCATTGGTGAAGTCGCATATCAATTGGAGCTTCCACCCTCGTCTTGTATACATCCAGTTTTTCATGTATCTTGTCTCAAGCAAGTGATTGGTCAGAAAGTGCAATTGCAAACAACACTTCCAGTACTAGACGAAGAAGGGTGAATAACTCTTCAACCTGAAGCAATATTGCAAACCAGAGTACGTCATCTTCGATCTCACCAGATTCAAGAATTTTTGATTAAATGGTAGGACCTTCTAGAAGAAGATGCTACATGGGAATCAGAAAGCATTTTCCAGTCATTTCCAGCTTTGAGGACAAAGCTTTTCGAGGAGGGGAGCCATGTAACGATCCCAATATCCCAATAGATGCGTCGGCTCATTGATGAGCCACGTCCATTCATTATTTAATTTATATATTTATAGTAGAATCATTCATTCATATTTTCATCATCGAACATTTTTCATTTGCGTATTTGCAAGAGACTTTGCCCTCTCCAAGTGGCTACAGGATTTTGCCCTCCTTAAGTGGCGTGTATTCTAATTCAATTCCATCGTTCAGTTATTTTTGTTGCAATTCCATTAAATTACGAAGGAAATCCTTCCAGTTTGGCCCAAGAGGTTGTTCATCTAACCCAGGAGGAGGGTCGTCTGGCTAACGGTGAGATTTCCTCAATGAACATTATATTTCATGTAAAAAAGGTTACATTTATAGTTCTTTGGAAGAACTAGATAATAGCACATTATGGTTGCAAAAGACTATTCTCATGGGAGTTCTAACTTAATCTAGATGACTCATTCACTATTTTTAGTAAAATCTAACTTATTTTGCTAAATGCCCTCAGAGCTAAACTAACCACTAACTTAGCAAAAGCTAATCTAAAGATTAACTTAATACTTAGATATTTAGAACAATGTTGAATATTCCAATCTGTTGCCACATTTTGCACGGGGTGCAATGTTTTCAATTTTGTAACAGTGCTGCTCTTCCTTTTCCCTCTTCCTCTATTTTCCTTTCTTCTTCTCTCCCTTTCTCTTTCTTTCCTACATTCTCTTTCTCCCCCCTTTTTTTGGAGCCCCTCAGTTGGATCTCAAGTTTGACAGCAGTTGCCCTGGAAAATGGCTAAGTGTTGGTGCGAAGTTCGCACTTCGCCCAGTGTTGGTGCGAAGTTCGCACTTCGCCCCGTTTTGGTGCGAAATGCGCACTTCGCACAGTTTTGGTGCGAAGTCCGACTTCACCCCTCTTCCTGGGCGCGCCTTGTTGCAGTCTGGCAGGCTAACAGAAAAATGACTAAATGCTGGAGCGAAGTCCGTACGGCGGCAGAGATCAGCTTTCAGCTGTGCGCAGTCCGACTTCGCAGCGAAGTCGGAGTGCGCCCGACAGGTGCGCAGTAGGGAAACAAACTCGGAAATACACCCAAGGCATGAAGGCCTTCCCGACTGCGCTGTTTTCTGCCTGCGCAACCCGATGGCACTCTGATCCCAGGCGAAGTTGGATAAACTGCCTTTCAAGGCAGACACATGTCAAACAACATCATCCATCATCTGACAAGTGTCCAGCTTCGGGATTTGAGCCAAGACGTGCCGAGCAAAAGGACGAGCATGGGCTGCACTACCTATGCCGGTGGCCTCATTTAAAGCTCATTGGAGGTTCTACCCGCCCCAGCTACCCGCATTCCTGCCGAGAAGAAGTTCTGCCCAACACACCGCCACCTAGCTGTCCAGCTTCCAGGAAGACCATGCTGCGGGTACAGTCCGGTCCGACAAAGGTTAGCATTTGCAGCTCCTTCGCCGCTTTTGTCAGCTTGTGTTTGACTGGGACTCTGTGCCCATTAATGTAACGGGAGGGACTCGGGCTATAAAAACCCACCATGTTTTCATTGTAAGGGGTGGAAGGGGAATGTCTGTTAGGGAACCATTGTAACCGTGCTTCTGCTTATAAATATAAATTGTATGCCTGGTTCTGTTCTACTGCTTTTATTCTTTATGCTTTACGTTTCCCTGTGCCACTGCTCGTTGATTCGTTTCAGCATTTGGTGGTGAGATATACCTAAAGCATTGCTTGTGTCATGGCTTGTTGATTCATTTCAGCATTTGGTGGCCAAGCACTTTTAAACTTTATATAATAGATGTGGTAGCAGTTCCATCAGTTGTGTGTTACGTTGCTGTCCGTAGTGGTGATTGATGCGTTGCCGTGCTGTTAGTTCTCCTTGTAGGGAGAATGTTTGCTAGGGGACCATTGTAGCTGTGCGTATAAATTCTTTGCATAACACATATACCTGGCTCTGACATCTCTCGGTTACTTTTTATATTTATGTTGCTGTACGTAGTGGTGATTGATGCATTGCCGTGCTGTTAGTTCTCCTTGTAGGGAGAATGTTTGCTAGGGGACCATTGTAGCTATGCGTACAGGTCTTTATATAAAAAGTATACTTAGGTTTTGCAGTTCCTGGTCATGCTTTGTATTTATGATGCAGTAAGTAATGGTGATTGATGTGTTGTCGTACTGTTAGTTCCCCCCACCAAACTCCAATCATATTTGTAAATTCTTTCCGTTCCTTTATCTCTTTCCTGCACTCTTAGCTTAAACCATAAAACCCCCCAAAGGAGCCGGCCTTCTCCGGAGATTGGCACGGAAGGCATCTCTTCCTTCCGGCCTTTCATGCTGGTGGGCGAATCTGGGCGCATTAACCCAAAATCCTTTCCTCATGGCAGATTCGTAACCAACAGTTTCTCTGGCACGCCCGGTGGGACCAAGGTCCCACATTTGAAGAGAGATTTTCTGATCAGTCTCCACCTGGCGCTGACAGTGGTTTCTGAGCACTTGGTGAGACAAGGAAGTTTCTCACCCCCAACAGAATTGAAGCACCGATGTTCGCTTCATTGCTGTTCGAAATCAGAACACCTGGCGTCTCTGCTCGAACAAATCCTCTGAGTCTGAAAGACCGGTCCTAGCACCTTTATGCAAAAGGGATCCGAGAAGCCCGCATGACTTTTACGAACTGGACATCAACGCTCGAGGCGAAATTGCCAGGCTGGCTGATCCGCAAGCTCGTGTCGACGAAGCCGAGGCTGAAATCCAAGAAGAAGCCGAAGCCGAGGTCGGCCGAGCTGAGTACGAAATAGAAGAGGCCGAGGAAGAAGAAGCATCTGCATCCTCGGAAAGTACCGACACTGAGTACACAGCCGACGACGGAGAGGAAGAAGAAATGGCTGCTCAACAGCAGAATGATGATGATCTCTTCCCGGTGGTGGACTCTACAGGGCCCTTGGTCCTGGTCGGACAGCAAGCTGTGCCCCCTGCTGCTTTAAAGTCTATCCCTACATACGACGGTTACGGCAAGACGACGTACGAGCACATCCAGGACATCCTTGCCCTGGCCGCATTACATTCCATTACCGATGAGAGTGTGAAGACCCGTCTGCTGGCCCTTTCCCTGAGAGGAAAGCTTCTCTACTGGTGGAGATCGCTGCCAGAGGGATCCATCACAGGGTGGCCCCAGCTTGCCAGAAGGCTCGTGAAGGGATGCAACGAGTCTGCTGACCCTACTACTTTGCTGCATCAGTTCCAAAGTATCCAGAGACACCCTCAAGAGGTGTCTGACTTCAACATCAGGTTTGTGAGATCCTGGAAATGGGTACCTTGCGAACTTTGGCCTTCAGCTGGCATGGCTGCTCACTACTATCTGAGATCCTTCAACTCAGACATATGCCTGCTGCTGAAGATTGCCAGAATAGACGAGTTTCCTGCGTTGTACGAGGCTGCCCAGCAAGCTGAAGCTGACATTATTTCTATCGGCAGACTCCCGTCCAGGGTGCAGGAACCCATTCACCTTGACTTCCCCAGATCCCAGTATCCTCCTGCTTCTGGTGGTGCGCCGTCCACATCAGGGCAACAACCCCAGCAGCAGTGGAATCCGGTGCTGGTCGTAACTCCTTACGGCCCGCCTCAATTGCATTATCCTCACCCACCTCCTCCTGCTCCGCATTTTCCAGCACTTCCTGCTCCCCCTCAGTACGCACCTTATTCCAACCCTCCTCCATTAGCCGCATTGCCTCCATCGGCACAGTTGCCGCCTCCTGACAGTAGCATTCAGAATATAATCCTACAAGAGGTGCGGGCTTTGGCCTCAGGATATCATGCCATGTCCAATGACATGACCGCTCTGAAGAAGCAGGCCCAGATGGACCTCGCTCCTAGGAGGCCATATGCGCCTTCGGCGCTGACAAAAGACAAGCCCCCGGAGCACCAGTTGCAGAGGCGTCCGCCTCCGAGAAATGCTGCTATAGAAGACCCGCTTGGTCCTTCCGACCAGGTTAACTGGTGCACTACGTGCAACGACCCGCATTCGGAGGAAGACTGCACTCTGCACCAGCACTACATCCAGACCTTGGCCGGCAGCGCCATAGAGGACGATGAACTCTACATGATCCTGGACGGCGAAGCCAACTTTGCCCTCCCAGAGGAGAATCTAGTGCCGCCCGCCAAGGAGGAAAAGAAAACCGCAGATGCTGCCAAGCCTTTGCAAGTTTATGCAAGAAGAGAAAAACCGCAGCCCGATGGGCTGCCACCGTACAAACGGTTGTGGCCCTACACAGCCCAAGAGAAGGCATCCAAAGATAAAGTTCCAGCCAAGCCTCCTCCGGCAAAGGCTGCCCCTGTTCCAGCCAAGCCTCCTATAGCAAAAGCTCCAGTTCCGGCTAAAGCTCTCGTACCTCAGCCTCCAGCTGAAACCAAAGAACAAGCCCAGGAGAAGCTGAAGTACCCGTCTTTGACCAAGAGACAGCGAGTTGAGGCTACCCAGCAGTACCGGACGAAGTATGAGCCGAAAAAACAAGCAGGAGCTAGTACCTCGAGCTACAGCATATTAGACGAGTTGAAAAGAACACCTGCTAGAATCAGCACGTATGATGCTCTTCTGCTCCCAGGCCAGGTGGATCTGCTGCAAGAATCTCTGAAGAACATGAAAGGCGGCAAGCAGATACAGCCCGCTGTCCTGGTTCAACCTCTGACAGTCTCAGCCACTGGGAAGAACAGACCGCCTCCCTTTTATCTGTCTTTACGGATGCAAGGGCACATAGTACACAACTGCATGGTGGACTCTGGCGCTTCCACGACTGTGATGCCGAAGGCCGTTTGCGATGAGATCGGGATGGAGTACACACGGAGCAGCCAAGGCGTGCTGCAATTAGATGGCACCCCTGTCAAGACAGTTGGTGTCATAAAGGACATCCCTATCCGGCTGCACAAGGCTCTCGACATCGTGGTCATCCAAGAGGTCGTGGTTGTTGACCTGGCTCCCTACTTCGGCATGTGTCTCTCTCGGGAGTTCACTGCGAAGTTGGGCGGGTACCTGTCTCTAGACTACTCGCACATGGAAGTGCCCTTCAAAGGAAGGAGACTGAAAATTTTCAATGAGAAGCCTTCCACCTTCCTAGTAGAGAAGATACCCGGAGGAGAGTTGGACTGCATGGTTCAGCTGTCGGAGGAAGAGCTGGTGACAGTAGAGCTGACTGAGCAAGCCTTCGAAGTGCTACAGCTTGAAGATGAGTTCTCTTTGCGGGACTTCAATGCCGTAATTGAGACAGAGCAAGGGCTGTTACTCCATCGTACAGCCCGAGAGGCTTGACAAGTCAGCTGTCAAAGAAGTAGGACCTGCATCTGAGAAGCTGTGGAAGCTTTTCTTTGACGGCACGCGATGCAAAAATGGCGCCGGTGCAGGGGTGCTTCTGGTTTCTCCGACCGGAATCTAGAAGGACTATACCTACAGGCGGAATACGAAGCCCTGTGCTTGGGTTTGCGAAAGGCGGAGAGGCTGGGGATTAAACACCTGCAGATATTTGGAGATTCAGAGCTGGTGTGTCACCAGGTTACGAACAAGTGCGCCTCCAAACAGCACTATCTTAGAGCGTACCGCAACCGGGTGTGGGACCTGATGGAGTCGTTCGACTCGTTGAATGTCAAGGCGATATCGCGTGAGAAAAACAAACACGCTGACATTCTGGCGTCTGTTGGAGCCAGGTACGTTCCGGCTGATGACGTTGTCCAGAAACCGAAGCCGGTTCATACTATTTACAGGCCTTATGTGCCTGATAAGGACACCCACTGGCAGGTGTTCAGTTGTGACGAAGAAATCGTCACATTTTTGGTTAACGAAGTTGGTTCAGTCGAAAGTAGAGACCCTAATGACGAGCAATATGAGGGGTTGATACAGTTAAAGAATAATCATGTCCCAAAAGGACTGATTACATTGGAGAGTCTGTTTGATCAGAATGACAGAGCTATATCCCATAGGATCAAAGTAGACCCAAAGCAGTATGCTGACCTGGAACTTGAACTTGGTAAAACTATCAAGGTCGGAACAGACTGCACGTCGGAGGAACTTGAGCAGATCAGATCACTGTGCCAGGAGTTCCCCGACATCGTGGCCTGGTGCTACGAGGATTTGAGGGGGTATGACAGAGATGTCATCCAGCATACCATTGAGCTAGAGGATGGCGCCAAGCCATTCCGACAGAAGCAGAGGGCCGTAAATCCGAAGATTGAGGCCATGATGAAAGCCGAGCTTTTGAAGATGCTGGAGGCCAAAATCATCTACCCCATCAAACATTCATCCTGGGTCGCGAATTTGGTGCCCGTGAGGAAAAAGAATGGCGACATTCGTCTCTGTGTCGACTTCAGAAACCTGAATCAGGCTTCCCTCAGGGACCACTATCTGCTTCCCCAAATCGACCAGATTCTACATATCGTTGCTGGAGCCCAGAGATTCTCACTTTTAGATGGATTTTCCGGCTACAACCAGATTTGGGTCAAAGATGAGGACCAGCATAAGACGGCGTTCACCACCAAGTGGGGGACGTTCGCCTATCAGCGCATGCCTTTTGGCTTATCCAATGCTGGTGCCACATTCCAGAGGGCCATGGACCTGGCCTTCCGAGAGCTGCCCAATAAGATCATTGTTATCTACCTTGATGACATGACTGTTTTCTCTCACCAAAGAGGGGATCATGTTTCCCACCTGCGGCAAATATTTGAGAGGTGTCGAGAATTTGGCATTTCTATAAACCCGAAGAAGTCTGTCTTCGTGGTAAAAGAAGGAAACCTGTTGGGACATGTCATCTCCGAGGAAGGCCTCGCCATTGACCCTGATAGAGTAGAAGCCCTCATTCGCTTGCCAGCCCCCATCGATAAAAAAGGGCTGCAGTCCTTCTTCGGTCAGATTAACTTCGTGCGGAAGTTCATTCCGGACTTCGCACAGGTGATCAAGCCTATGGCCGAACTGTTGAAAAAAGATACAAATTACGAATGGACTGATGAGAGAGAGCAAGCCTTCGAGGAAATCAAGGCTCGAATTGCGCAAGCTCCGGTGTTGACAAACCCGGACTACTCCAAGGACTTTATCCTATATGCAGTGGGAGAACCCGAAAGTTACGCTGTAGTCCTAACTCAGAAGGGAGACGATGGCGAGGAGCGCCCCATAGCATTCCTGAGCCAAGTGATTCAGCCGCATGAGGAAAAGTACAACTTTATAGAGCGGCAGGTTCACGCTGTTATGAAATCCCTTCGAAAGTTCAGGCATTTTGTCTCCCAGAGCAAAACGACTGTCTTTGTGATTCACGCGGACGTTCGAAGCTTCATCATACAAGGAGAACCGGGTCACAAGAGAGCAGGATGGATTGCAAAAATCCAGGAGTTCGACATCGAAGTGCGGCCCACCAAGCTTATCACGGGCTGAGCCTTGTGTCAGGAATTGGCTCGAAGCACTGTAGCCGGCATCTCCGCCTGTAAGTGGGAGGACACAGCGACACGCATCTACCTAGCCAACTCCTTATCGGAGGGGAGTGATTGGACAGATGAACTGGTGAGATATTTTTGCATCGGAAGATGTCCAGATCACCTAAACGCCTCACAACGAAGGAGATTTCGGCTAGGTGCACTTAAGTACACTCTTTTCCACGAGGGGCTTTATTTCAAAAACATCGACGACATCCTGTTGCGGTGCGTTAGAAAATCAGACTAGCTCATGGTCCTCGGAGATTTTCATTCTGGGATGCCTGGGGGTCATCATTCTGCAAGGCCTACGGCCTTAAAATTAATTAGAGCTGGGTACTATTGGCCCACTCTATTTACAGACGCTCATGCGGTTTGTTCCAAGTGTGATCAATGCCGAGGTTTGTCTGGCGAAACTAGAAAAGCACCCCCGCCCCTTCAACCGATTCGAGGCCGAGACTCCGTTCCAGTAATGGGGTCTAGACTTCATTGGGGTGATTTCGCCTAATTCCTCTGCCGGACACAAGTTTATTCTTACGACCACCGATTACTTCACACGGTGGGCGGAGGCAATCCCGACCAAGAACGCAGACCAAGAAACGGTTATCAGGTTCATTGAGAGCCTGATTACCCGCTTCGGGGTTCCGAAGTCAATTGTGACAGACAATGGTCCGGGATTCGCAGGTGCTGTACTCACGGAGTACACTGGCAAACTCGGCATCTATCACAAGATGTCTTCTAATTACTACCCGCAGGGGAATGGCCTTGCCGAGTCTAGTAACAAGAACCTCCTGAAAATCATTCGGAGGACCATTGACAGAAACAAGCGGACTTGGCATTTACTCCTGAACCGGGCGTTGTGGGCGGACAGAGTTTCATTCAAGAAATCCATCAGAACGTCCCCCTATGTGCTCGTCTATGGCAAAGAGGTTGTCATGCCATCCCACATTGAAATCCCTGCCCTATGGATGTTGGACGAAGACAGGAGCAGTGGAGACCCGGTGGACGACAGACTGTGCCAACTCCTGCAGTTGGAAGAAGACAGAGAAAAAGCATACCAAGCCTTCACTGATCATATTGCAGCCACTCAAGGCTGGTTTGCAAAAGGCACCACTGCCCGAGTTTTTAAAATCGAGGACCTGGTGCTGAATTGGGACTCATATAAGGCAAAGCCGGGCAATGACGGGATGTTTGATGCCCTCTGGGAGGGCCCTTATCAAATTGCCCGGGTGAACCAATTCAATGCTTATGTACTTCGGGATATGGAGGGTCAGCTCCTACCTATCCCTGTTAACGGGTTCCACTTAAAAAGTTACCGCTGCTGAAGGTGCCCGATTGGCCCTTCTTTGTAAAAATTTCCCTTATGCATTTTTGTTTTCCAGCTTTTAATTTTTTATTTTTATAGCCAAACTGCAACACGGGAGAGAATACAGACTTTGCAGCAAAGTCTATTGTCGCCCCTCAGAAAGAGCGAAGTTTGTGAAGGGGCTGCTTGAGTGAAGAAGGAAACGAAGCAAAAAATGTCTAAGTGTTGGCCGTTGCCCGACTTCACAGCGAAGTCGGGTTGCGCGCCAGCCAAAGCGCGAAGTTTGAAGGGAAAAACTGCAAAGGCACGAAGTAATCGGACTGCGCTCAGTTTTGAGCGAAATCCGACTTCGCACTGCGCGCTGCTCGTGTGCGAAGTGCAAACTTCGCGCGAAGTTCAAACTTCGCGCGAAGTTCAAACTTCGCGCGAAGTTCAAACTTCGCCCAAACTTCGGGCGAAGTCCGAACGCGCTCTACTTTTTGAGCGCAGCTCGTGCACCCGGTCCCAAGAGGCAGTAAAGTTCTAAGTGTTCGCCTCTCTTCCAAAGTTTGCAAAGGGCCGGACTGCGCTCAACCCTCGGGCGCGGTAAAGAAAAAAGAAAAGAAAGTCTCAATGCAAGTCGCAGCTCACGCGCGAAGTGCAAACTTCGCGCGAAGTTCGAACTTCGCCCGAATTTCAGGCGAAGTCCGACTGCGCTGGCGAAGTCGGATCGCGCCCAATTTTGGGCGAAGTCCGATTCCGCCTTGTTTTCTGGGCCAGCTTGGACAGTTGTTTAAAAAAATGAATAAAATATTCTAAAAGCTCCAAGCTGGGCCCAAGGCGCATTGCGACCGTTTTGAGATGGGTTTCCGCGCCAAGGGGTTTTTTCTTGAGCAGTGTGCCCAGATTGCGGCAGTGACGTCAGCCATGGCGCAGCGTTCAAAATAAATTTAATGATTGCACAGTCCTCAATGAAAAGTGCAATCGAAAAAGCATGGCACGGCAGCCGGGATACCTTTTTCAAAACATTCTCCTGCGCGGCCACCCAAGAAACATAACTCCACTTGCTAGCCGACCTACCCCCTCCTGCGCGACATTAATGACGCTGTCATTATCTAGAAAAGGGGGTCAGATGCATCCAAACATACCAAACTTCGCAGATTATTCCCCGTGGATTGCGAAATCTGCTACAGACGCCCTGAATTCGTAATTATTGCTGTTTCAGAGAGATGGACAGAGGAAAGATGCCAATGCCAGCGCAATCCAGCGAAGGGTGCGAACCCGAGGATTTATCGCGGCCAAGTGTTTTTAGAAGTGAAACACCGCCGGAGCGAAAGTCAAAGTCTCGGCCAAAGAAAGTACAGCGTGGGCAAGCCCCACCACCTCCGGTAAATTACCTGGCGGGATACAAGGACGGCTCGTTTTCTATGAGCCTGACTAAGCTGCGGACAAATGTGGAGAGTTGGGCTGACAAGGTTTCGCCCTCTCACCATTTCGGAGCGGCGTACAGGTCAAACCTTTTCCGATTCTTGTGCCCTCCTGTCCATCAATGCCCGGAGCTGGTAGACCTGATTGTCAGACACTACAGACCAGTTACCCGGCAGATTTGCAGCTCCAGCGGTAAACCCTTGTTCGCGCTGCGCAGGGAGACTGTCCAGCCAGCTTTCGCCCCAGGGTTGGAGTATGACTCCAGCACAATTGTCAGAAAGATAAATCTGGGCGAGCAAGCGGGACGCTTCACGCATACCAAAAGGATGAGGGATTTCCTCAATTCAGAGCTGAACGCCCCGCTTGCAGCTGGACAGTGGCCAACCGGCCCCATGCCCTTGGCGAGGTTTCAGAGCAAATATTTATACACCATTCTGGCATGGATCCTCGGCTGTGACTCTGATGAGCTGGTATAGCCGTACCAGCTAGCGCTGGCAGAATGTCTCCTGTGTGGAGAATCCTACGAACCAGCAGCGCAAATAAGTGGAAAGCGCCCCATCTTTTTCGACTGGGCGGACTGGCTTGCATACGCCATCCACTCCAGCCTGGTCAAGCTCCAGAAGAAGCAGCCCACTGAATTTCGGTTTAGTTCTGTTCTAGCTTGGCTATGTTTTTATCATTTGCACTCCCGGATGCCGATCCCGAACCTGAAGAAGGTCAACGAGAAGGGAGAGCCACAGCCCGTCTATGACTGGACGGATGACCTATACCGGAAAGGGTCTTACTACAAGTTTAACTTCAACTTTCTGGGATTGGTCATGTCAGTCTTCAGCGAGGGCGAGATCCCTCGCCCCCCGCGAGAAATGACGAACTCTTTGCTGAGTCAGAAGCTCGGGGACGTCTTTAGACTGACGCAGGGGATTGTAGTCAGAATCTACGGATTCAAGGGCAAACCTCACCTGCTGCCCTACTGGTGCACGGATCATCAGTTTGGGATGGAGGTTGCCCGTCAGATGGATTACGTTGAGGAGTTCGGCCTAGGAAAGAAAAGGGGTCAGATTTTTCAATATCCTCTTTCCTGGGCGAACGTTGAGATTTTTGAGGTAGGACAACATGTCTATCTCGAGCGGGAGCTTTTTGACATTGGTCTGATTCTGCTGCCGCAGCGCTGGAAGTACGACCCGTACGGGATAAGGGGAAAGTTCACACATCTCTGCCCCCGGGCGGATATAATCGAAGACAGATGCGATGTGGTCCATGTTGACCTTGACTGGGAAATTGACTTGATGGAAGCTTCACCTCCGTGGCAGGATTTTTACTGCGAGGAGGTAGCATATGACCCCAAGCGAAACCCGGACCACAAGTTCTCTTCTCCAGGGTTTAAAAAATTCATCTCCAAGATAGCAGGCCTTAACTGGCCAAAAGAAAAGATTATTGAATGCTGGAAGATGAGGTGCTGCATGCAGCACGACAAATCCACCAGGAGAAATCTGGCCGTTGATGACGACTTTTCGGCCCTATATGACCAGCACCATGACAGCTGGCGGCCGTTCGCATATCAAGATTACGTTCCTCGAGGTCCCTTTGAGGGTTATAAAAGAGGGTCTTCCTCCCAACAGTTGTACACTTCGGCAACTGCCAGCGCGGGCCCAGCAGACATCCAAGTGGACCCAATGCAACCTGTTGCTTCCAAGGTGGTGCCTGAAAAGGCGCAGAAACCAGTCAAGTCAACGCCTGAGGTGACCCTTCAGGCACAAAAGGCGCCAGCACCACCAGAGAGCAGACCGGTTGCGGCAGACCTTCTGCAAGTCAAACCCCGGTACAAGTTTACCGTGGGAACATCAGTGCCCGCTGCACCTGCTTCATCTCCTTCCCCCGATCCGGCCATTGTTCCAGAAGAGAAGAAGAGGAAGAGAGTTGAAAAAATCAGGCGACCTAGTCTGACAGTGCAGCAGCCAGTCGCAGAGCCGCAGCCGCGTTCAGCCGCTCCAGAGCATGTTTCTCTGGGCAGTCCCGAGCCAGCCGCCGGAACCAGAAGCGCAGACATCCATCCAGCATCGGCTCAGGCGGAGCTCGCAGGTACGTTTGCTGCCCCACTCTCTCTGGTCTCATCTAGCCCTACTACTCCATCTCCTGCTCAATCCGAGCAAGCCATGGCCGCATCTTCCTCCCCGTCTCCACACCCTTCTAGCGGCCCCCATTCTTTTGACCAGTTTGCTCAGAACCCCAACGTTTCCCTATCTCTGAGTCAAACCCCAAACCCTTCGCCTGAGGTTAGTGCTGAAGCCATGCATTCACCGTTACATCCGCCGCCTCAGCCGCTTGAACCCCTTTCAGCATCAGCTGCTCCCATCTCCACTCCCCGGTCGCCCCCAGAAGCGGCCGATCCTTCCAAAGTCCGTCCGGTTCCTCCTGATCCCATTCCCGCAGGAGAGACGTCTCAACAGAACCCTAGGCTGGGGGAACCGGACTTCATGGACGACCTCCAGAATACGGACGACTTGCCTCTGGCAATGAGAGCTGTAGAGTACCCTATCTCTTTCCTCCAAAACTTGAAGCGGAGGAGACCTGAAGAGATAGCCGCCCCGGTAAAGCGCACCAAGTTTAACTTTGAGAGGAGAGTGCTTACAACAGAGAAGATAATCCCGAAAGTGAAGAAGCCTCTCCGGGAAATGACCAGGGCGGACTACGAGCTCCAGACAAAGGAGAAGAGCTTTGACGATATTGACAAGCAATACGAGATTCAGGGAATCATTCGTAAAGCGGACAATCTCCTTGTCAAGAGTCTGGAGGAACAGGAAGAGCTTTTCGGGTTGCGAGGATAAGACAAGACAGCTTGAAGAGGACCTGTCCAGGTCCACTGAGCAGCTGGAAGCGGCGCAGACGAGAAATAGATGAACTAAAAGCCCAACTGGCCGCTTCTCGGCAAGAAGCCGCAACGGAAAAGCAGGCAGCCTTGGAGCAGATTTCTCAGCTCCAGGAGTCTTTGAAACAGGCGCAGTCGCAATCTGCAGAGAGAGCATCTCAAGCGACGGTATTTTCGAAGAGGAAAGTTAAGGGGATGCGGGCTGATCTGCTGCGGGGATGCAAGCCCCACACGTATAAGGCAATGTCAGTTCTGGATTTCGCATCCAGAATTCAAGAAGTTTTTGCCCAGGGAAAGCCTGTGGTAGAGGAGGCCGAACGCCAGGCGAAGCAATGGCTGGACCTGGCAATAAATCTTCAGGAGCGCGAGCGCGATGGCCTCCAATTCTCCCCCATGTCCTCATTCGGTGCAGAATGGGCAGATGCAAGGGTAACCTTGCATAAATATTTTAAGAAAGTAGAAGAGGTGAGGGTTGCCAGACGAATGTTGGACGCATTTGAACATGAAAGAGACATTTGTATGGCTCCCTTTCACGCTCTTTCTGAACTAGGGTGCCCGGGCTTTGTTGAGAATGGTGAGTTTCTCACCCATGAGCAGGTGAAAAAGAATTGGCGGTCCTTTGAGGCAGATACAGTTGAGATTGATGGCTGGACTGAGCCAATTCAAGAAAGTTAGGTCACCCAGATGGTGTCCAAATGCTGTAAGATCAGCTCCTACTTCCAGGAGCTAGGAAAAAGATACCTCACCATCGACCTGCACGCGGTCGCTGCTTTCCACGCAGCATTAGGAGAAGTTGCTGACCGCCGACCATTCGAAGCAGAAGCCTGGGGCCAAGCCCAGGCCGCATACAACCGCATCTGCGAGGCAGAAGCAAAAGCTGGAGAGCCTTCGGAAGATGGTTCTGAGGGGGCAACTGACGAAGGTGAATCTGAAGAACAGTTGCCGCGAGGAGAACAGCTAGAGCAGCAAAATGCAGGGGAAGCAAGTTCCTCTGCACCCCATGGTTGAAGGCATGGATTCTTTGCGCCGAGGCGAGCTCGACACCCCACGAGCTGCCAGAAATGTTGCCACATTTTGCACGGGGTGCAATGTTTTCAATTTTGTAACAGTGCTGCTCTTCCTTTTCCCTCTTCCTCTATTTTCCTTTCTTCTTCTCTCCCTTTCTCTTTCTTTCCTACATTCTCTTTCTCCCCCCCTTTTTTGGAGCCCCTCAGTTGGATCTCAAGTTTGACAGCAATTGCCCTGGAAAATGGCTAAGTGTTGGTGCGAAGTTCGCACTTCGCCCAGTTTTGGTGCGAAGTTCGCACTTCGCCCAGTTTTGGTGCGAAGTTTGTACTTCGCCCAGTTTTGGTGCGAAGTCCGACTTCGCACCTCTTCCTGGGCGCACCTTGTTGTAGGCTGGCAGGCTAACAGAAAAATGACTAAATGCTGGAGCGAAGTCCGTACGGTGGCAGAGATCAGCTTTCACCTGTGCGCAGTCCGACTTCGCAGCGAAGTCGGAGTGCGCCCTTGACAGGTGCGCAGTAGGGAAACAAACTCGGAAATACACCCAAGGCATGAAGGCCTTCCCGACTGCGCTGTTTTCTGCCTGCGCAACCCGATGGCGCTCTGATCCCAGGCGAAGTTGGATAAACTGCCTTTCAAGGCAGACACGTGTCAAACAGCATCATCCATCATCTGACAAGTGTCCAGCTTCGGGATTTGAGCCAAGACGTGCCGAGCAAAAGGACAAGCATGGGCTGCACTACCTATGCCAGTGGCCTCATTTAAAGCTGATTGGAGGTTCTACCCGCTCCAGCTACCCGCATTCCTGCCGAGAAGAAGTTCTGCCCAACACACCGCCACCTAGCTGTCCAGCTTCTAGGAAGACCATGCTGCGGGTACAGTCCGGTCCGACAAAGGTTAGCATTTGCAGCTCCTTCGCCGCTTTTGTCAGCTTGTTTTTTGACTGGGACTCTGTGCCCATTAATGTAACGGGAGGGGCTCGGGCTATAAAAACCCACCATGTTTTCATTGTAAGGGGTGGAAGGGGAATGTCTGTTAGGGAACCATTGTAACCGTGCTTCTGCTTATAAATATAAATTGTATGCCTGGTTTTGTTCTACTGCTTTTATTCTTTATGCTTTACGTTTCCCTGTGTCACTGCTCGTTGATTCGTTTCAGCATTTGGTGGTCAGATATACCTAAAGCATTGCTTGTGTCATGGCTTGTTGATTCATTTCAGCATTTGGTGGCCAAGCACTTTTAAACTTTATATAATAGATGTGGTAGCAGTTTCATCAGTTGTGTGTTACGTTGCTGTCCGTAGTGGTGATTGATGCGTTGCCGTGCTGTTAGTTCTCCTTGTAGGGAGAATGTTTGCTAGGGGACCATTGTAGCTGTGCGTATAAATTCTCTTCATAACACATATACCTGGCTCTGACATCTCTCGGTTACTTTTTATATTTATGTTGCTGTACGTAGTGGTGATTGATGCATTGCCGTGCTGTTAGTTCTCCTTGTAGGGAGAATGTTTGCTAGGGGACCATTGTAGCTGTGCGTACAGGTCTTTATATAAAAAGTATACTTAGGTTTTGCAGTTCCTGGTCATGCTTTGTATTTATGATGCAGTAAGTAATGGTGATTGATGTGTTGCCGTACTGTTAGTTCCCCCCACCAAACTCCAATCATATTTGTAAATTCTTTCCGTTCCTTTATCTCTTTCCTGCACTCTTAGCTTAAACCATAAAACCCCCCAAAGGAGCCGGCCTTCTCCGGAGATTGGCACGGAAGGCATCTCTTCCTTCCGGCCTTTCATGCTGGTGGGCGAATCTGGGCGCATTAACCCAAAATCCTTTCCTCATGGCAGATTCGTAACTAACACCAACATTCTCCCCCTTGATGCTAAAGACACTAATGCAAGAGTTCTTCAAGCATCACAGAGTTGGAAGAAAACATTTCTCTTACGTTTCCTCCAATCTTGAATCAAGAAATCAGAATTTGCAAAATACTTGTGGTGGCACTCCTTCCACTCTTTATGTGGGATTTCCTGCAAATGCTTGAGTGCCTTCTTTTGTTGATTAGCTCCCCCTTCAACAAAAGTATCTCCTCTTGTGATTTTCAGCAACCACTCTCTTACATCTTTATCATTATGGTCTTTAAACCATGCTCTCACATTTTGATCTTCTTTTACATCTTCAACACTAAACAATACTCCACGAGTATTTACAATTAATCATCTCACATAGATGATTATACCATACAACTCTTTCACATATTTTCACACAAAAAATCACCACAAATATGGCCATATAATGACCAACTACATATGCAACATAAAGTTGCTCCTCACACAAATATTCTCTCAAAATAATGACTTTACAATAATCCTTCTTCCAAGGAATTTTGAACACATCATTTTGATCCATGTGACCCAAGTTCTCCATCACTGTCTTCTCTCCAAGAAGACTCTTCATCAAAGTTGTCTCAATGAGACAATCACCTCTCAATAATGCCTTTGGAAGACATTCTCCTTTCTTTTCATTCCTGCTCACAAAAAAAAAATCATTAATCATAAAAACATTACCTTTAGTATGAGTATATTTGGTGCTTCCCATAAAGCTATTTTGTAGCAGTTCTCCTTCATTGTATGGTGCTTCAAGATCAACCATCAACTCTTCACTAAGAGTTCTCCTCCTTTGTTCAATCCATGTTGGTGTGTTGAAACACCATTCATTCAAGCAATCATACATAGTTGCCTTTTCAAGACAACTCTCTTTCTGCAATGTAGTCACTCCAAGTGAGTGATCTTCATCCATGAGTGATGTTTCTGTTGTCACATTTTGCATGGGGTGCAATGTTTTCAATTTTTGTAAGAGAGCTGCTCTTCCTTCTCCCCCCTTTCTCTCTCTTCCCTACATTCTCATTCTTCTCAAAATTGACAGCAGATGCCCTGAAAAATGGCCAAGTGTCAGGGCATGCTAAGGTGTTCGGGTTTTCGCGGGCCATAAACGGGGGTGATAAAATGGACAAAATGAGCCCTGGATATTTTATTATTGTATATCTTCTCGCAAGCTTTCCAACGATATATTATAATAGGCGATCGGGTTAGCGGATCAAAAGTTATGGCCCCGGGAAGCTGAACCAGGAATCCCAGTTTTTTGTGCGAAGTCGGTCCGACTTCGCCCAGTTTTGGTGCGAAGTTCATACTTCGCCCAGTTTTGGTGCGAAGTCGGTCCGACTTCGCCCAGTTTTGGTGCGAAGTTCGTACTTCGCCCAGTTTTGGTGCAAAGTTCGACTTCGCCCTTCTTTCTGGGCGCACCTTGTAGCAGGCTGGCAGGCTGGCAGGAAAAATGACTAAGTGTTGGGGCAAAGTCCGACTTCGCAGCGAAGTCGAACTTCGCTGCCCCTTTCCAGGGCGAAGTCCGAACAGCAGTGAGAATCAGCAAGCGCCGGTGCGCGACCCGACTTCGCAGCGAAGTCGGACTACGCCCTTTGACCGGTGCGCAGTAGGGAAATAGGTCAACCCGACTGCGCTGTTTTTCACCTGTGCTACTCGATTGCGCTCTAATCCCGGACAAAGTTGGATAGACTGCCTTTTAAGGCAGACACGTGTCAAGCAGCATCATCCGACAAGTGTCCAGCTTTGGGATCTGAGCCAAGACATGCTGAGAAAAAGGACAAGCATGGGCCGCACTACTTATGCCAGCTGCCTCATTTAATGCTGACGTGAGTTTCCACCTGCCTCAGCTACCCACATTTCTGTCAATATAAAGTTCTACCCAACGCGCTGCCACGTGGCTGTTCAACCTTCAGGGAGACCATGCCGAGAGTACAATCCAGCCTGACAGAGTCAGCATCAGCAGTTCCGCGGCTCGCTTTTGTCGACTAATGTTTGACTGGGACTTTGTGTCCATTAATGTAACGGGGGGAACTTTGGGCTATATAAACCCACCATGATTTCATTTTAAGGGGTGGAAGGGGAATGTCTGTTAGGGAACCAATGTAACCGTGCTTCTGCTTATAAATATAATTTGTATGCCTGGTTCTGTTCTGCTGCTTTTATTTCTTTACGCTTTATGCTTTACGCTTCCTTGTGTCATGGCTCGTTGATTCGTTTCAGCATTTGATGATCAGGCGCCTTTAGCATTGTTTGTGCCATAATCAAACACTTCTGTACTTCATAGACTAGATGTGGTAGCAGTTCCATCAGTTGTGTGTTACGTTGATGTCCGTAGTGGTGATTGATGCGTTGCCGTGCTGTTAGTTCTCCTTGTAGGGAGAATGTTTGCTAGGGGACCATTGTAGCTGTGCGGTTAAAATCTCTGCATGACACATATACTTGGTTCTGATATCTCTAGGTTGCTTTCTACTCATGTTAGTGTCCGTATCTGGTGATTGATGCGTTGTCGTGCTGTTAGTTCTCCTTGTAGGGAGAATGTTTGCTAGGGGACCATTGTAGCTGTGCGTACACTGCTTAGGTATCGGAAGTACACAGATTTTGCAGTTCTCAGTCATGCTTTGTATTTATAATGCAGTAAGTATTGGTGATTGCTAGTTGCCGTACTGTTAGTTCCCCCCCACCAACTCCAAGTATATTTGTATATTCTTTCTATTCATTTATCTCTTTCCTGCACTCTTAGCTTGAACATACCCCCCCCCCAAAAGGAGCCGGCCTTCTCCGGAGATTGGCTCGAAAGGCATCTCTTCCTTCCGGCCTTTCAATGTTGGTTTGCGGGTCTAGGGCGCAATAACGACAAAATCCTTTCCTCATGGCGGATTCGTGACCAACAGTTTTTGGCACGCCCGATGGGACACTTTGTCTCGCATTTGGAAGATCTCAAGCTCGTCCTCGCTCGGGTTGACAGTTTCTTTCCGAATGCTCGGTGGGACAAGGAGGTTTCTCACCCCCAAACAGAATTGAAGCACTGGTGCTCGCTTCATTGCTGTTCAAAATCAGAGCACCTGGCGACTCTGCACGTTCATATTCTCTGAGTCCGAAAGACCGGTCCTAACGCCTTCGTTCAAAGGAGAAGGTGGCGAGCGCGGAACCCGGGAAACCAGCCTGACTTTACGAAATTAATACCAACGCTCCAGGCGAGCGCTTCAGGCTGGCTGATTACCAAGCTCGCATAGACGAATTCGTGTGGTGAGACGATCAGTCTCCATATTTTAAGGAAGCCCGAGTTGGTGAATCTTTGGCTTGCCTTCATCCGGCAAAATCACCTGGCGACTCTGACTGAGCTGAAGATCCAGATTTCTTGATCGCAGGCGCCCTTTTTTTAAGCTAATAGAAGACACCCCGGAGGAATCAAGGTTTGGTGAGCAGCCTTGACCTCACAAGCGGAGAAATGAATGTTCACCTACAGTCTCCACCGTGGTGGTATCGGCTCCAACCATCACCGCAACCGGTACCCGAAGAGGGCTCCCATCTGAAAAATCTCCTTGCCACATTGTTCATCAATTGTACGGGTACCGACATGAATGACAATCTGCCACGTTGCACCATGTTCGCGACCTGGCAAACTTTGGGAGGCCAGCCGGACTTCAAGGATCATCTGAAGTACAATCAGATCTGGTCCGGGCACTGCAGGTTCACCGGATAGGCAACCAAAGTTAGATTTGTGTTGGCGGCATGCCAATAATGCCGCAAAATTTTGTATAAATAATCCGGCTATTATTCAAAGTTTTAGCTGTTTTTCTTATTTCAGTCTGTGCAGTGTTTTCTTTTTAAGTGTTCCGAGGAGGCAGCTGCCGGAGGTGGATCTGAAGAGCAGCTTGCGATGAGGGTGACTCGTTGCCCAATGGATGAAGGCATGGGTTCTTTGCACCGAGGCGAGCTCGACACCCCGCGAGCCGCCAGAAATGTTGTCACATTTTGCACGGGGCGCAATGTTTTCAATTTTTGTAAGAGAGCTGCTCTTCCTTCTCCCCCCTTTCTCTCTCTTCCCTACATTCTCATTCTTCTCAAAATTGACAGTAGTTGCCCTGAAAAATGGCTAAGTGTCAGGGCATGCTGAGGTGTTAGGGTTTTCGCGGGCCATAAACAGGGGCGATAAAATGGATATTTTATTATTGTAGATCTTCTCGCAAGCTTTCCAACGATATATTATAATAGGCGATCGGGTCAGCGGATCAAAAGTTATGGCCCCAGGAAGCTGAACCAGGAAACCCAGTTTTTTGTGCGAAGTCGGTCCGACTTCGCCCGCTTTGGTGCGAAGTTCGTACTTCGCCTAGTTTTGGTGCGAAGTCCGACTTCGCCCGCTTTTGGTGCGAAGTTCGTACTTCGCCAGTTTTGGTGCGAAGTCCAACTTCGCCCTTCTTTCTGGGCGCACCTTGTAGCAGGCTGGCAGGAAAAATGACTAAGTGCTGGGGCGAAGTCCGACTTCGCAGCGAAGTCGGACTTCGCTGCCCCTTTCCAGGGCGAAGTCCGAACAGCAGTGAGAATCAGCAAGCACCGGTGCGCAACCCGACTTCGTAGCGATGTAGGACTACGCCCTTTGACCGGTGCGCAGTAGGGAAATAGGTCAACCCAACTGCGCTGTTTTTCACCTGTGCTACCCGATTGCGCTCTAATCCCGGGCGAAGTTGGATAGACTGCCTTTTAAGGCAGAAACGTGTCAAGCAGCATCATCCGGCAAGTGTCCAGCTTTGGGATCTGAGCCAAGACATGCCGAGCAAAAGGACAAGCATGGGCCGCACTACTTATGCCAGCTGCCTCATTTAATGCTGATGTGAGTTTCCACTTGCCTCAGCTACCCGCATTCCTGTCAATATAAAGTTCTACCCAACGCGTTGCCACGTGGCTGTTCAACCTTTAGGGAGACCATGCCGAGAGTACAGTCCAGCTCGACAGAAGTCAGCACCAGCAGTTCCGCGGCTGCTTTTGTCAGCTAATGTTTGATTGGGACTTTGTGTCCATTAATGTAACGGGGGGAACTTTGGGCTATATAAACCCACCATGATTTCATTGTAAGGGGTGGAAGGGGAATGTCTGTTAGGGAACCAATGTAACCGTGCTTCTGCTTATAAATATAATTTGTATGCCTGGTTCTGTTCTGCTGCTTTTATTTCTTTACGCTTTATGCTTTACGCTTCCCTGTGTCATGGCTCGTTGATTCGTTTCAGCATTTGATGATCAGGCGCCTTTAGCATTGTTTGTGCCATAATCAAACACTTCTGTACTTCATAGACTAGATGTGGTAGCAGTTCCATCAGTTGTGTGTTACGTTGCTGTCCGTAGTGGTGATTGATGCGTTGCCGTGCTGTTAGTTCTCCTTGTAGGGAGAATGTTTGCTAGGGGACCATTGTAGCTGTGCGGTTAAAATCTCTGCATGACACATATACCTGGTTCTGATATCTCTAGGTTGCTTTCTACTTATGTTAGTGTCCGTATTTGGTGATTGATGCGTTGTCGTGCTGTTAGTTCTCCTTGTAGGGAGAATGTTTGCTAGGGGACCATTGTAGCTGTGCGTACACTGCTTAGGTATCGGAAGTACACATAGATTTTGCAGTTCTCAGTCATGCTTTGTATTTATAATGCAGTAAGTATTGGTGATTGCTGGTTGTCGTACTGTTAGTTCCCCCCCACCAACTCCAAGTATATTTGTATATTCTTTCTGTTCATTTATCTCTTTCCTGCACTCTTAGCTTGAACATACCCCCCCCCCCCCAAAAGGAGCCGGCCTTCTTAGGAGATTGGCCCAGAAGGCATCTCTTCCTTCCGGCCTTTCAATGTTGGTTCGCGGGTCCAGGGCGCAATAACGACAAAATCCTTTCCTCATGGCGGATTCGTGACCAACAGTTTCCTTTGCCATTACGACAAGAAAATCAGCAATCTCATTTCCATTTTCTGTTTCTATCCGATTTTCCCTCTCACTTTCCATATACCAAATGAGAGAGTCTTGTGTGTTCTTTTCTTCACACAACACATCCTTCACCCTTGATGAGTGATCTTCAAACAAGAAGCCTATCACTTCCATCTCCTCTTCATCAAACTTTTCTTGTGGATCAACATCCCACATCACTTCATTTGTTCTTTCAAGAGAGCACACATCCATTCCAATTGAATGGTCTTCAAGCCAATGATCATCCATGAACATTGCTTCTCCATCATCATCTTCTTTATTCTCCTTCATGAGAATTGTAGATGCATTCTCCATAATACACTCTTCATTTATCTCCTCCATGAGACATTCTTCATCATATATTTCACTTTGATGGTCTTCAAGCAAGGAACACTCCAATGTGAGTGTTTCTCTTCCTTCATCTTCAAAGTCTTCTTCCACTTTTGAGTGGTCTTCACTACGAGGTCCTTGAGCAATTGTATCTCCATTGAGACATCCATCCTCTTTGCTATCAATGTGAATGCTTTCCAAGCATGCCATTCTTGCAAAAAATTTATTAGTACAATTTTTCTTTTCATATTTTTCTCCTCCTAAAAGAAATAATTGACTATTACAATTTTCCATGCCATTACAAGACATGTCTGCAACTGTGGGTGTCTCACAATAATTCTCTCCAATGAGAGCTATACAAGGCTCCTTCGCCTTCTCATCCTCTTTTCCATGAAGGGATTCCTCATCTTCGTCTCTCTTCTCTTCAAGAAGTTCATCATCACTCTTTTCTTCAAACATGTCTTCCTCTTCAAGGAAGAATTCACCATCATAAGAATGTATGTCTTCATATGAGTCTTGAAAAGACTCTTCAAAAACTCCTTCAAAAGGATCTAATTCAAAAACTTCTTCAAGGAAGCAGGCTCCTCCTTGATTAAACAAAAGCAGGCTCCTCCTTGATTAAACAATCTTCATGATTGTCACACATGGCTTTATGGGTGTCCTCATCAAACCCATAAGCATCCTTCAACACTTTCCATGCCATTGTAGCTGATCTACAATTGGCTATGAGAGGAAAAACATTCTTTTCCATTCCTCTCCTCAAATCCATAAGAGCTAAGCAATTTGCATATTGCTGCTCCTCCTTCTCTTTTTTCTCCTCACCTTGTAGCTTCCTCCAAGAGAGTTCCTCATAGCCTTCTTGAACTATATCCCATAAGTCTTGAGTCTTCAAGAAGGTCTTCATCATTATGCTCCAAATAGCATAATTATCTCCATTGAATTTGGGCACTTCCAATTCTTTATACATGGTGGCCATTCTGCAATCCACCACTCATCAATATTCCACCTAGATCTCAACCACTCCTTTCCTGTAGACTTCTGATATACTTATCTAAAAATCCACTAAATTTCAGAAGCAAATTCACACAAATGAGAAATATGTGATCAATTTACTTTTGCCCTTTCTAGATCTTAGAGTGTTTTTGAGACAACTTCAATGTTTTCACATAAATCAATCCATACAGCTCCAAAATTTCTGAAAATTAAACTCTGTATTCCTGAGACAATAATCTGAAAACCCTCTAAATTTCGGAAGAAAATTCACAAATGTGAAAAAGATGTGATCATTTACTTTTTCCCTTTTTTTATCACAATTTCGGATCTAGGATTTTTGAAGAAAAAAATCAATATTCACATAAATCAATCAATACAGATCCAAATGATCTGAAATTTTGTCTGAATTATGATTTTATCTAAATAATATTTCTCCCAAAATTTGAGAAGCAAATACCCTATATTCCACCTTATACAACCATTTTATTGAAAAACTCAAAATGCTAATAAAATCCGCAAATTAGCTCCAAATCACCTGAAATTTTGACTTATCTAACAACCTTCAAAATTTCATAATCAAATACCTCAGGATGCATGAGATATTAATGATTTACTCAAGCTCTTCCTTGCAACTCTGCTGAGTGCTGGCCACTTGAGTTTCTCTAACAAAGTGCGTGCTTCAGATCTCTTCACACCACTCTCCACAGGTTTTGATCCGTTTGAGCAAACCTGCTTTGATACCAATTGAGATTTCCTCAATGAACATTATATTTCATGTAAAAAAGGTTACATTTATAGTTCTTTGAAAGAACTAGATAATAGCACATTATTGTTGCAAAAGACTATTCTCATGGGAGTTCTAACTTAATCTAGATGACTCATTCACTATTTTTAGTAAACTGTAATTTATATTGCTATATACCCTCAAAGCTAAACTAACCACTAACTTAGCAAAAGCTAATCTAAAGATTAACTTAATACTTAGATATTTAGGACAATGTTGAATATTCCAACAAACGAATGTTTGTCAGAGTCTAAGGTAGGGCCATTTGAGGCAAAGAAGTTGCTTGGAGCCAGAGAGGAGTCATTCGGAGTTGAGGGGAAGCTGTTTGAGAGGGTCGATTGAATGCTATGAAAATGCAAAGAAGAAAAATCTAGTTTAGACTATGAGGGTTTCTATGGTTTCGCCATTGAGGTTTTAGGGCATTGCCCCAAACCTTGTTTGGACGCTGCCCCTCAACCTCGCCTTGTATTGTGAGTGGGTATGCGTGAAGGGCACTGCCCCTTGACCCTTCAAGAGGGCTCCAAGCCCCTTACCTTCGATAAAGTTGGCGATAGGCATTGCCCGTCATGTTGGACATGTTGAGGATGCGGCCGATTTCAGTAAGTGGAGTGAGTAATCGACAAATAATATGTAGTTGATAGCAATTTGAAGTAATGCCAGTTGCATAAGATGTTTGGAATAGGAGAAAGCGAAAGAAGCATGACAAGAGATTCTAGTAGTGTTCAATGCTTCTATCCCTAGTGTTCAGCTCATGTTGTCGAGGATGCCAACAAGTCTAGAGGAGGGGATAGATGTAGGTAGACAAATTGACATGTCTGCATAATCAATGAATAAAGTTGTCATTTTGTGTTATTTTGTAGTTTGTACGCAAAGTGTTTGACGAAATGTGCATACATGTAATTAATAAAGTTTATGAAATGTAAATGAAATCAAATGCATGTAAAATGTAATTCAAGAAATGATGAGGTGTCAAGGTAGTTAGTTGGAGGAAGTTGAGGATGCAACTACCTCCTTAGTTGTATAAATAAGACCCCTCCCTCATTCATTCGTATGTTGGTATTGCACATGGTAGTAGAAGTTGGGTGTAATCAGACATGTACTTGTGAGATACTTGTGCCAGGCCGTCTGACTATTGTGCAAGGGCGTCTGAAATGTTATGCAAGACTGTCTGAACTGCTATGCACAACTGTTTGACTGTTGGACTAGGCCATCTGCTATATGCTATGTGCGTAGCGTATCCATTTGTAATTGTAAGTTATTCGCATTGTATATATTGTTTATTTAAGTGGTAATGGAATTGTGTTGCAGTATATTGTATTCAATTTCTATATTGAATATATGTTTTGGGAGATTTCTAAAAATATTGCAAATTCCTAAATGGTATCAAAACCTACTTGGAACCTCCTCATCCCATCAGTCAAAAGATTAATTCTCTTTCGGCGATAAAAGGAGTAATTAGTAAATATTTCCTCTTTTTTGTTGTTTTTGGATGGATTTTTAGAGTTTTTCAAATTATAAAAATTTGAATTTTAGTGCTAAGTGTTTCATGCCACTTCTACAAAATAGTATGCACACCAACCTATCCTACATGCAAAGTTCCTTGGTGTCAGGTTCAAACTTAAAAGTTGTCTCAATGTTTTTTTGTCTTGCCGTAGTATGGGTGCAATGGTAAGATTGTTGGCTTTGGGATCAAACGTTTGATGGTCAATTCACACATACTCTTCATACCTCTTTCAGGTTCATTGCCATTTTAGAGCTTCCAAGTAGGAGAGCCATGTTTCAAGAAGCATGGTGATTTATGTTCTCAGCTGGTAGTTTAGGCAGTTTGGTCAGCAGAGGACATTTCAAGGGCCTTGTCAAAAGGTGCAGGGTTTGACTCCACGAAGTGGAAAATATAATTTCATTTCAAGTTCCTTAGAGGACGCCTTTCTTTTGCCATGTCTACAATATGGCAATTATATCTCCAGCTACACATTAGTGCAACGGTTGGTCTCCTATTTTGTAAGGCATAGGGACTAGGTTCAATACCTATTGTGTTCCGTTGCTCAAAAGAAATTAATATTTTTTTTTGCTTTGTGAACTGCATTCTATTTTACATATTTCAGAGGGGTGTTCCTGTGTTTGTTCCATAGAATGCCTATGCTTTTTCTATTATGAACGTCTATTCTCATTAACAATAAATCAATCACCAATATGCAGAAATATCAAACATGCATCCACAATAAATTCCACAATAACAATCCACACAATAAAATAGATATAGATAATACCCTTGAGGTAGGGCAACACCAAATATTACTCCTTAAGGAAGGAATCACTCCAATCTCTGCTCCATGAGCCAAGACTATTACAAAGAATACTTGATATGACTTGCTTACAATGACAATATCCCTTCTTTTTATAACCCTCTTCTTAAACCCTTCATATTCCTAAACCCTTCATCTCCCTTATCCCACTCATTATTACAATAAAATATTAAAATATAATCACCCTTGGCCTATGCCATAATACCCATATACAATATAATATTATATTTCCCACATTCCTATCCCTAGGTACCTAACATTCCACCCCTCTTACAAAAATGTTTCGTCCTCAAAACATAGGAAGAAACTAAATAATATGATCTTCTAAGCAATGCTGTCAATTGGTACCAATTTTGACCATCCCTCCACCCAAGTGAAATTTTGATCAGTGGTAGTCTTCGTGGATGCCAAGCTGCCCTTGTGCCACTTGAATATCTATAATTTTTACTCCTATGGCTCCATGTATGTCCATTGTAGCTCCTTTGATGCTCTATGCCCTGTCTCCATGATTGTTGCCTCTCATGGTGGTGTGGATGGCGATATGCTCCAACCTTAGCATGATATTCTACTTTCTTCGGTTCTTCAACAATCAAGAAGAAAGGGCATAGAGCATCAATCATATCGCTCCTCGTTGATTAAGGTTGGGATATGCTCCTCTATTTTGTGCTTTTTTGTCATCTCCCCATATTTTGATTCTTTCCTTTTGCTTCTTCCTTGATTTACAGTACTACCTCCTTAGATTCTGTTTCAAGTTCTTCTATTTGTTCTCCTGCAATAGTTGGCTGTTTTCCATGGATCCTTGCTCTTTATGCTAAGAAATATCCTGTAGTGTTACCTTCTTTTTTCTGTACCATAGCTTCAAAACTTCATGTGCATCTTAAAGTGAACAATACCCAAAGAATGCAACCAATGATAACCCAAAACAATATCCACATCATGCTTCTCAATGGCATATAAATATGAATGTAAAACATGTTCATCCATGGTAATTTTTAAATCTTAAAAAATCTGAACATTCATACCCTCAAGCTTTGTATCTTTGATTTTCTTTGTTTGAATTTGCAACCTCTTAGCCAAAGCAATATTAATGACATTGTATTTGCTACTAGGGTTTATAGAAATAATAAACTTTTCCTTTTGGATGCACCCATAAACTTGCAAAATAGAATTTTTAAATTTAAACAATTCTTCCTTATCACTGTTTGACTTATTTGACACAAAAGATGTGCTTCTTTCTGCTTGCATATTAATAGCCTTTTCCTTCAATCCCCATTTGCTTAAAAATGCAACCTCAAATTCTTCCCGTGTGTATGGATATTTATGAGCACAAGCAAAGTATAAAAACCAAGATAGAGCTTGCTTTTGTAAAAATTCACAAATCTTACTTCTCAAGAAAAAATTAGAAGAATATGAAGACTTAAAAATTTTCCACCATTCCTTAGCATCGATACCATCCCCTCCAGCAAGTATTGGCAACTCCATGACCTAAACCTAAGCTAGGGTTTTAAATAATCAGAAATTTTCAATTTGTTTTTCCTCAAATCTCATCTATTCCTTTCAATAACAATTAAATCTGCAGATTTTCTTCAAAATAAAACAAATGACAACTGATTTGCTTACCCGGAATGGGGGATATGTATTTTTTTCTCTTTTGATGAATTTCCGTGCAGCCAAAAACAACATAAATACCCCAATTTCAAACAGCCATAACTTTCTCAATCAGAATTGAACAAATGACCAATCGTTTTTGTAGTACTCAAAAAGATCTATACAATGGTGTAAAAATCTTCTGAAAATGACTGCTGAAGAAAATTTAAATTTTTTTTGTTTTGAAATTTTTTTTGTGCGGCTAAAAAACAACATAAATAACCCAACTTTAAACAGCCATAACTTCCTCAATACTTATAAGAATTTAACAAATGACCAGTCATTTTTATAGTACTCGAAATGATCTACAAAATCCTTTTGTTCCCTTTAAAATAAAATGTGGTCCCTTTTTGAATTTTAAAGAGGGCTTTTTTAAAATGCTTAGACAAACTAGAAGAAACATCCTGCTTCTCTCAGGGGGCGCCAAATTATTGAGTATGAACGCACATATGAGCTGTAGGTAGAGGTCTCCTCTTATGCTAGTGCAAGAATATTCTAAAAATGATAGCTGAAAAAAAAGATATAGCGTCCGCAAGATGAGATTTTTTTCTAGAAAAATGTGCCCTAGCTTTGCAAAAACAACCCCACTTTGCCAGAATTGCTGCTTTGATACCAATTGTTATGAACCTCTATTCTCATTAACAATAAATCATTCACCAATATACAAAAATATCAAACATCCATCTACAAATAATATTCCACAAAAGTAATCCACACAAAAAGATAGAGATAAATAATACCTTTGAGGTAGGGCAACACCAAATATTACTCCTTAAGGAAGGAATCACTCCAATCTCCGCTCCATGAGCCAAGACTATTACAAAGAATACTTGATATGACTTGCTTACAATGATAATATCCTTTCTTTTTATAACCCTCTTCTCAAACCCTTCATCTCCCTTATCCCACTTATTATTACAATAAAATATTAAAATATAATCACCCTTGGCCAATGTCATAATACCCATATGCAATATAATATTATTGTTGGTTACGAATCTACTACTAGGAAAGGATTTTATGTCTTTTGCGCCCTAGATTCGCCTAGCAGATTGAAAGGCCGGAAGGAAGGGATGCCTTTCGTGCCAATCTCCGGAGAAGTTTGGCTCCTATACTAGTCTATTTGATTTTTAGAGAAGGGAACGGGAAAGAGATTATAAAATGCATAAAAAAATGTAAATATCATGTGTTTCAGGTGGGGAAGAACAAGCAACACAGTCACTAACTTATCACTAAACCAACAACAATCAAAACAATGTATGTAATAGAAACTGCTACTGTGATTCATTCCTATGTATCCTTCATTCAGTATTCCAGGTCTACTTAATTGCCAATGCTGCAATCCAGGATTCAGAATGACAGCAATCAGAAAAATAAATGACACGATGCAAAAATACTTGCAGAAGGCAGCATAAAAGAAAGAGACAAATAACAGAGCCAAGTATACTTTGAATTGGAAGCAAGTGTTCAATTACAGCAGCTCTCTTAGCAATATGGTCCCCCCGCCTTTACAATGCAAGTTCACTGCTATTTATAGCAGAAATTTCCCCCCTTTTTACAATCGGAGCACAGCTCCCCAAACCTGCAAAAGCTGCAGAAAGCTGCCAAATTTGACTCTTGTCGGCCTGTAGCATGGTATTCCTAAACTTCGTACAACTCCGGACGGGTATGGTAGCTGAAAAGCGAATACTCCATCAATGTGATTGTTGCAGTATGGTTTGCCTCCGAATGCTTGTCATTACTACTCACCTACCCCATACTCCGAAGTATACTTTCAACTTCGCCAAGAGGGGCTCAAATCCCGAAATTCTGCTTGTTTTTATCTTGGGAGTTGTTCTCTGCCTTAGCAGTCACCAAAACTAGAGGGAACTCCAACTTTACCAGAGTTCAATTTCATTGTTAATTTCTGCCGGAGGTTGCCGAAATCGAGCAGTCCTTTTGCCTAAGAAGCTTCTCCTTTTCTCTACTCTCTATCGCTGGAAAGAATGGCACCGTCGGGAATTGCCCGAAAGCGATGGCGATCGCGGGGAATGCGGCTGGAGTCTTTACTGTGAATCGCTGAAAGAGAACAACGATATCGAGAAATGGACGTGGTGACGGCAATCGTGGGTGGTGCACGATACTTAGATTTTCAAGCCCCTTTTGCTGCGATGCGTCGCGCTCAAAACAGTTGCGTTGCTGCTCTTCGCACGACAGCGACGACGATCGCGGGACAGCTTACATTTTTCCCGCCGTTGCTAGCTGAGAAAGGCAGCGACGACGGGCATCATTGGGGCGGGACGGCGATCGCCGTCGCGGCAATACTTACCAAATTTGTCATTTATTTTGCCGCCGCTCCCTGTCGCTGAAAAGAAGTGCGACGACGGGTGTCGCTCGCCGTCGCGACAATACTTACCAAATTTGTCATTTCTTTTGCCACCGCTCCCTGTCGCTGAAAAGAAGTGCGACGACGGGCGTCGCTGGGAAGCGACGGCGATCCCGGTTGTCGACAATTAGCAAAATTTTGGAACCCTTTCTTCGTCTGCCGCGGATCGCCGAAAGGTGAAGCGATGACGGGGATCGTTGAGAAGTGACGACGATCTCCGTCAGGCTTCCATGCCTTAGGAAATTTTCTGCATCCTTTTCAAACCTTGCTCCAAACGCAAACCTGCTGGGTGAATTTGCCTGGCTTGAAAATTGAATTAAAACATGGAAACTGGAACTTGCTCTGAGGAAGGAGGAAGGCAACAAATTTTTCAAAAGTTTTCAAAATTTACTACCCCTAAAAAAATGTGGCAACATTCCTAGCGGCTCGCGGGGTATCGAGCTCTCCTCGATGCAAGGACCCATGTCTTTATCCTTTGGGCCCGGAGTCACCCCCTGTCCCTGCTTCTTCTTGCTGCTGGCCTTGGATTTGTTGCCCTGCTTCCTTTTTCTCCTCCTTCTTGGGACTATCTTCACCAGATTCATTTTCAGTGCCCTCCTCCTCGGACTCTTCTTCGGACGGCTGTTATTCTTCTGTAGCTTGCTCCGGATTAGCGTCCCCAGAGTCAAGACGACCTTGGATGCGCTCGAATGTGACCTAAACTTGAGTCCAGGCCTCCTCCGAGAAGGGCTTCATACTGCGAATATCGCTCACCAAGCGCCTGAAGGTTTCCATTTGAAGTATACCAATCTGCTCAGTCTTCTGGCTCAAGTCTAGCAAGCAGGAGCGAAGTAGGCAAAACCTGGAGGTGAGCTGCGTCACCTGTTCCTCTTGAATTGGGTCCGCCCACTCATCAATGTTTGAAGTATCATTGCCAAAGGCGTCCCATGCCGGCCACAATTCTTCCTTTGGGAGGCAGTTGCCGTTGTTGTCTGTAAAGCTCGGGAATCCGAGCGAGGTAAGAGTCTGGTATAGGGCCAGGCATATATCCTTCTCTTTTTCCAATACGTCTAGTAATGCTCTGGCCCTCTGAATCTTTTGATATCTTTAAAAGAATGAATGCAAGGTTGCCCTTGCAGCTGCCCAATCACGGGCAATGGAATCTGTAGAGGGAATTTGGAGGTTCCGGCTCTCAGGGGCCCAAACCTTGACAGCCAGATCAAGCCAGCGGTCTGCTTGTCGCTCTGCCTCCTCCACCACAGGCTTACCCTGGGCGGATGCTTCTTTCATCCGGGTGGCGAATGTGAGGACCAAAAGGGACTTAGAGGCCTAGGGTTTGAAGTTCTTCAACAGTCGGGAGCGGATTTCCTTGATATGGTCCTTGGAGAATGTCTCCACTTATACAACCCTTTCCTCCAGCTGCTGTTGAGCCTGCTAAAGTTGGCCCTGGAGTTCAGCTATCTGGTGCTCAGCAGCCTCCTTCTGTTCTGTTACCTTCTTTTCCAAGGCTGTCACTTGTCACTTCAGCTGCTGGCACTCTTTCTCAGAATTGTCCAACTGGGCCTGCATCCTTGCCATGCCCTCCAATTTGATTTTTTCATTTTCCACCTGGTAGTAGCGCTCCTTCAACTGGTAGTGCTTGATGCGCAGCGTATCTGTTCCGTCATGAAGAGCCAGCGCCTCATTTTCAAAGCTGACCTCGTTCAAATCTTTGGTCTTGCGGCGATACTCATAATCTTCAGGGGTCATATCTTTTAGAGGCTTTTTAACCTTGGGAACTCTTTTTTCTTTGTATAGCACCATGTTGTCGAAATCAAATCTGGAGCGCTTCTCAACTCCGACAATCTCCTCGCCCCTTCTTTTCATCACGCTCTGTGCCCATCTGTTGGAGGTGCGTCTAACCTGAGTTGCCACGGGTTGGTTCTCCATAATCTGAATTAAATCTGCCTCTTTGAACAGAGGCCTGGCCAAGGGCAAACCCTGCTGCGACATGTGCTCTTCTGCGAACAGGTAAGGGGAAATGGCAGTTTGGTGCTCTTCTGCTCTTGGGGACGGCTCAGCCTGAGCGGTGGAGGCAGACGGGTTTTCGGGGTTTACAGGCGGATTTTCAGTTAATGTGCCAGCTGCGGGCGAAAGACGTGGAGAACACGGCGGATTTGAGGCAGTGGCGCCTGGTTGGGTTTGGGCTAGGGTTTGGAGGACGTTAGGCTCTATGGAAGGATGGCTAGGCTGGGCTTCTTCAAGGAGGGGGTGAGATGCGGTGATGGAAAGGGTGGCTGCTGCTCCGCTAACCAAAGGAATGGCAGCGGGGACGGGTACAGCAGCAAAAGACGAAGGCGCCGCAGATACTGACTCGGAAGTTTGAAAGAATAGAGAATGTGTACCTGCGAGCTCCGCTCGAGCTGGTGTGTTGAAGATTTGGGTCATTCATTGATCTTTTGCTAACGGGGATGTATCCTTCTTTACTGTAGCGACTTCCGAGGTTCTAAGCTTCTTTTGGGGCAGCGTAACCTCGGATTGCGGCACAACCTCCTTCACGGGCGTAACCTTTTGTCCTTTAGGCTTTTTTGTTCTTCTCTTTCTTTTGAGAGGCGCAACCTCTTCTCTTTGGGCACTAGGCGTTGGGCTACCGGTTCTCCCTGAACCTTTGGAGGTTTTTATCTTCAGCTTGAACTGTTTTTTCTTTTGGGGTTCCGAGAGCGCCTGTGTCCTTCGCACTTGTGTTGCTTGGGCCGTGTGCTGGGCTACCTCTTGCTTAGATGGCACTGCTCCGGCTGGCTGTTTTTCAGAAGATTGCCGCATCCTGGGCTCTACAGCCTGACTTACTTGTACCCCGCTACTGGGCCCTCCACCAAGTGATTGCAACTGTTTAGGTGGGGCTTGCCCCTTTTGTATGCGTTGAAAGCCTGGGGGTACGATATGCCGAAACACAATGGGCTGCCACGTGGCATGGTGTTTATCGTAGAGCGTGGAGAATTCATTGTCATTGGCCAAGTCCTTTTCGGATTTTTCCTTCCTAGTACGGACACGCATTATCCACCACTCTGATATCTTTTCGGGTTTCCACCCTTTGCCATGCAGTTTAGACATCTTCTTGTACGTTTTCGTATTTGGCCTGTGGTCTTCATTGTGGACAGGATCAAATTCGGCCTCTACGAAGTAGAAGTCGTGCCACGGCGGGAAAGACTGCATGTCTTCAATATTCCACTCTAAGTCTTTTCCCGACGGGTTGTTGCGCTCGTCCATGATCTCCTTGCGGGGACAGACGTGGAAGTCCTGTACGTTCGTGAAATCCCTCACGATGTCAAGGGGATCGTACTTCCATCTTTGGGGCAGCTCGACCAAGCCGAAGCTCAGAAGCGTGGCTGTCAGGTACTGATGTTGTCCGTTAATGCCGACTTCGATCTCTGCCCAGGTGATTGGATAATTGAAAAGATGCTCCATTTTCCTCCCCTGGCCATACTGCTGATCAACGTAGTCCATCTGCCGCGCCGCCTCCAAAGCGAACTGGTACTGTGTGGTGTAATACGGCAGCAAGAAGGGTTTTCCCGTGAACCCAAAAATTCTTATCACGAATCCCTGTGTCAACCGGAAAGTATCGCCAAAATCCTGGCTAATCACTTGGTCTCTCATCGGACGTGGGACGTGCGGGCAGGTACCATGGAGAAGGGCTAGGGCTGGGCCCAAGAAGGCCAAATTGAACTTGTAGTACGACTCCTTCAGCAACACCCTAGTCCACTCGTATACGGGAAGTTGTGCGCCATTCTTATCCTTGCGCTGAACTGGGAGCGCCTTCATTTTACTGTGCATGTGAAACAAGAATAACCACGCCAAGGCCAAACAGTATCTGAAGCTTTCGCTCGCCTCGCTCCTCAGTTCTTGTAGGTGCGAGTGAATCCCACGGGCCATGCAGTCTGCCCAGTCGAAGAAGACCGGCTTGGTTTTGTCTGTCATAACCTTGGGGTCGTAGAATTCCTCTCGCAGGATGCATTCGACAAGAGCAATTTGGTAGGGAAAGACCATCGCGTCTGTGCCGCAGCCCAGAACCCAGGCCAACATGGTATAAATACTAGTACTCTTGAACTCACTCAGAGGCCTAGGCTGCTTCGGCCATTGCCGGGGTGGAGGAGGCTCATGGAGCTGGGACTCCACAAATTGCCGCATTCTCGGATTATCTGAGTATCTGTCCGTTTGTTCGCCGATAT
Source organism: Wollemia nobilis (assembly GCA_028583015.1). Lineage (NCBI taxonomy): Eukaryota > Viridiplantae > Streptophyta > Pinopsida > Araucariales > Araucariaceae > Wollemia > Wollemia nobilis. The sequence goes on from JAQPPZ010005697.1 coordinate 3,199,044, forward strand.
TGACATTTCTGATAGTGTAATTCCTGTCTAGTGATAGACTTGGTGCGAAGGCCGCCCTCACAGTCTCTAGGTAAAGCGAGGCTGGGGAACTGGCTTTGGCGGCGCTGTCCGGGGTCTCTTCACTTTTTCGGCTCCCGACGCCTAGGCTTTCCCCTTATCTTTTCTTTCTCTTTTCTGCCCACTCTCTGGCGTGCTTGAAGCCGCTCGGCCTGCTGCTGCACTCTTCTGCCCACTTTCTTTCTTTCCCATGGCGAAGGCAGAATTCAATTTAGTTGCTGCTTGACTGTAAGAAATTCTGAATTTCACTCTCAGTGCAGCTTGGAGCGCATCGGATTTTAACTGGTAAAGCGCTTCTGAGAGGTCGTGCTTTATAGTAGCGAACTCGGGATGGGCCTTTAATGTAGGGCACTTGAATTTAATGCTAGGCGCACGAAGTTGGTGGACGTCGATTTTTTCCTCGGGTGGCCATGCATAAAATCTTCCTTGGAGGTGCCAAAATTTAAATTTTTTACCCTTGGAGCACGTCCTTTTTGTACAATCATCTTTGGAATCAGTGCAAATCCCCTTTTCTTTGACACGTGCCTTGAAAAACGGGCCTTAGCCCCCCTTTGGCACACTTTCCTAGGTCACTGGATGGAGAGAAACGCGGCCTACGCAAAATTTGGCACATTTTCCTGAAATCGCTCAAAACTTGAGAGTTCCCGGGCGCGGGCGGCTTTGGCCAGCGACGGAGGTCTTTAACCATTAGAACAACTACTAGCTTTCTTACCAAGCCCGGTGTACTCGCAAAATAGGGCGTGCTTGGGAGAAGACGCGTTTGGGCGAGCGATGGAGGGCGGACTCACACTTCGAAAATTTTTACGATTATTTCCCTCATGCCCCGTTCTTTCACCTCTTGATCGCCATCGCCGAAAATCATGGGTGATTCCCGGAATCGCTCAAAATTTGAGCGATTTCGGGATTTCTTGAACACTTAGGTAAATCGGCCACCCTCTTGCTTGCTTTGAATCGCTGAAAAAGGATGGCGCTCCCGGGATCGCTCGAAAATTCGAGCGACCTTGGGCGCACTTTACTTAGTAATTTTCCTTGTCGCTCTCCTCGACTTAGCCAGCGCTTGGAAAGGGTTCTCGCCGTCGCCGAAAAAACGAAGCGATTCCCGGATTTGTCAAAGAGGCGAGCGACGGCGGGCGGAGCCCACAACATGAACACTCAGTCTTTTATTCAGCTCTCCAGGACTTTCTTTTGCAGGGAAAATTGCTTCTGCATCCACTTGGAATCAAAAATTTTCCAGACCCGGGGATCTGGTGGACAACTTGGCTCAACAACCTAAAATTTAAAATAACTGAAAAGCATATTTACATTCAGGCAAATAAATAAATTAAAACAGCAGAAATGAAATATTGTATAGAGGGAACCTCTTGACGTTTCTCAGTGATAATAGGCTTTCAGATGAAAGCCATTAACCGATATTGGGAGGATATGACCCTCCATGTCTCTTAGCACGAACAAATTGAATTGATTGACCTTGGCAACCTGGAAGGGGCCTTCCCAGAAGGCATCAAATTTATCATGATTACCTGGTTTTTCCTTCCATGAATCCCATTTCAGCACTAGGTCCTCGATCTTGAAGACCCTGGCAGTAGCTCCTTTTGCGAACCAGTTTCGTGTGGTGCCAGCGTGCTTCATAAAAGCTTCATGAGCTTTTTCTCTTTGTTCTTCAAGCTGCAACAATTGAGCTAGCCTGGCATCAAGGGGATCTAGGTTGTCCTTTTCATCGTCCAGCAGCCAGTGTGCGGGCATCTCAATATGGGTAGGCAAAACAACCTCTTTCCCATAAACCAGTGCGTATGGGGATGTCTTGATGGATTTCTTGACGGATATGCGGTCTGCCCACAGAGCTTGATCCAGGTGCAAGTGCCAGGACCTCTTATTTCTCTCCAGAGTCTTCTTAATAATATTCATCAGATTCTTATTTGTCGACTCGGCGAGGCCGTTTCCCTGCGGGTAGTAGTTGGAAGAAGCCTTGTGGTAAATATTGTACTTGCAAGTAAACTCTGTCAGTTTGGCTCCCGCGAACCCAAGACTGTTGTCTGTCACAATCGCCTACGCGATTCCGAAGCGAGTTATCAAGCTTTCCAAGAACGTGATGACCGTCTCTTGGTTGGCGTGCTTCGTGGATACAGCTTCGCCCCAGCGGGTGAAGTAATATGTGGCAGTCAGGATGAACTTGTGCCCTGCTGAGGATTCTGGTGAGATCTTCCCAACAAAGTCTAAGCCCTGTTGTCACATTTTGCACGGGGTGCAATGTCTTCAATATTGTAACAGTGCTGCTCTTCTTTTCCTCCTTCTTCCGTTTTCCTTCCTTCTCTCCCTTTCCTTTTCTTTCCCGCATTCTCTTTCCTTCCCCCCTTTCTTGGAGTCCCCCAGTTGATTTTTCAACTTTCCAAGAGGTTACCCTGAAAAATTGGCTAAGTCTGGGTGCGAAGTTCGCACTTCGCCCAGTTTTGGTGCGAAGTGCGCACTTCGCCCAGTTTTGGTGCGAAGTCTCACTTCGCCCCACTTTCTGGGCGCACCTTGCACTGGCAGGCTGACAAAGAAGAATGATAACTGCCGGAGCAGGTCCGTACAGCGGCAGACACCAGTGTTCACCTGTGCGCAGCCCGACTTTTCAGCGAGAGCCGGAATGCGCCCTTGATAGGTGTACAGTAGGGGAACAAACCCGGAATTTGACCAAGGCGTGAAGGCCTTCCCAACTGCACTGTTTTCTGCCCACGCATCCCAAGGAGCTCCGATCCCAAGCGAAGATAGATAGACTGCCCTTCAAGGCAGACATGTGTCACACAGCATAACCCATCATACGACAAGTGTCCAGCTTCGGGATTTGAACCAAGACTGCCGACCAAAAGGGATAAGTATGGGCTGCACCGCCTGTGTCAGTAGCCTCATTCAAAGCTGATCTGAGGTTCCACCTGCTCCAGCTACCAGCGTACCTGCCGACTTGAAGTTTTGCCCAGCGCACCGCCATGACCATGCTGCGGGTACAGCCCGGTCCGACAAAAGGTTAGCATTTGCAGCTCTTTCGCCGCTTCTGTCAGCTTATGTTTGACTGGGACTCTGTGCCCATTAATGTAACGGGAAGGACTCGGGCTATAAAAGCCCATCATGAATTCATTGTAAAGGGGTGGAAGGGGAATGTTTGTCAGGGAATCACCGTACCCATTGTAACCGTGCTTCTGCTAATGAATACAATCTGTATGCCTGGTTCTGTTCTGCTGTCTTTATTCTTTTATGCTGTCTTTCATTATATGCTTTAGGCCCACCCGTGTCGCAGACTCGTTGATTCACTTCGGCGTTTGGCGATCAGGTTCCTCTAGTATTGCTTGTTTAAGCACATTTGTACTTCATTAATTTAAAGCATTTATAGAATAGATATGGTGGCAGTTCCATCAGTTATGTGTTTTGTTGCTGGTCCGTATCCGGTGATCGATGCGATCCCGTGCTGTTAGTTCCTTGTAGGGAATGTTTGCTGGGAGCCATTGAACAGTGCGGTTAAATTCTCTACATAAACACATATACCTGGCCCTGATATCTCTAGGCTTGCTTTCTACCTATGTCAGTGTACGTATCCGTTAATCGATGCATTGCCGTGCTGTTAGTTCCTTGTAGGGAATGTTTGCTAGGGGATCATTGAATGGTGCATACACTGCTTATGTATCGGAAGTACGTGTAGATTTTGCAGTTCTTTGTCATACTTTTGTATTTATGATGCAGCAAGTAGCGTTGATTGGTGTGTTCCCGTACTGTTAGTTCCCCCCCACCAACCTCTGAATATATTTGTAATCCCTTTCTGTACATTTATTTCTTTCTGTACATTCTTCTCTTTCCTGTATCCTTAGCTTAAATCAGCCCCCCCCCAAAAGGAGCCTGCCTTCTCCGGAGATTGGCTCGGAAGGCATCTCTTCCTTCCGGCCTTTCATGCTGGTGGGCGAATCTGGGCGCATTAACCCAAAATCCTTTCCTCATGGCAGATTCGTAACCAACAAGCCCCACTGTTGAAAGGGAACCTCCACCTGGAGTGGCTGTAAAGGCATTGGAGCGTTCTTATTTCGACCAGCGAACCTCTGGCATTTTTCACACTTCTGGCAGACTTCTTGCGCATCCGCGAAGATGGTGGGCCAATAATAGCCCGCTTTGATCATTTTTAAGGCCGTAGGCCTTCCTGAAAGGTGTCCTCCCGACATTCCGAAATGGAACTCGTCGAGGACTTTTTGTTTTTCTGTTCCCTTGACACAACGTAAGAGAACACCATCAATATTTTTGTAAAATAGCCCCTCGGGGCGCAGAACATACTTCAGAGCATTGAGCCTAAACCTCCTTCTTTGTGAGGTAGTGAGCCGATTTGGACATCTTCCTGTGCTGAAGTACCACACTATATCATCGGTCCAGTCACTCTCCTCTAATAAGGATATGGCAAAATTACCTTCCATCACTTGATCCTCCCACTGACAAGCAGACACCTCGGCGACAACTCTTCTGGCTAATTCCTGGCATAGAGCCTGACCTCGGATTAGCTTGGTGGGTCGTACCTCTATGTCGAATTCTTGGATTTTAGCAATCCATCCTGCCCTCTTGTGACCCGGTTCCCCTTGAATGATAAAATTTCTGACATCGGGGTGTATCACAAAAACTATAATCCGGCTCTGAGAGACAAAGTGCTTAAACTTCTTCAAGGATCTCATGACTGCATGCACTTGTCGCTCAATAAAATTATATCTTTCTTCGTGCGGTTGGATTACTTGGCTCAAGAAGGCTATTGGTCGCTCTTCGCCGTCATCCCCCTTCTGGGTCAAGACTGCAGCGTAGCTCTCAGGTTCCCCAACTGCATACAGGATGAAATATTTAGAGTAGTCTGGGTTTACCAGCACAGGTGCTTGGGCGATTCTAGCCTTGATTTCCTCAAATGCCTTCTTCCTCTCCTCAGTCCAGACAAAATCGACATCCTTTTTTAATAGTTCGGCCATAGGTTTGATTACTTGAGCGAAATCAGGCACGAACTTCCTCACAAAGTTGATCTGGCCGAAGAAGGACTGGAGCCCTTTCTTGTCCACTGGGAAGGAGAGTTTCAGGAGAGCTTTTGCTCTATCGGGATCAACTGCTAGCCCTTTTTCGGAAATGACATGACCTAACAGCTTCCCCTCCTTGACCGCGAAGACTGATTTCTTGGGATTGATGGATATGCCGAACTCCCGACACCTTTCGAACACTTGTTCCAGATGAGAGGTGTGTTCTTCTCTTTTGTGGGAAAACACGGTCATGTCATCTAAATAAATGACAATGATTTTATTTAGCAGCTCCCGAAATGCAAGGTCCATGGCCCTTTGGAATGTGGCCCCAGCGTTGGATAAGCCGAAGGGCATGCGCTGATAGGCGAATGTTCCCCATTTGGTGGTGAATGCTGTCTTGTGCTGGTCCTCGTCTTTCACCCAGACTTGGTTGTAGCCAGAAAATCCGTCTAGGAGAGAGAATCGCTGAGCTCCTGCGACAACATGGAGAATTTGGTCGATCTGCGGGAGCGGATAGTGATCTTTGAGGGAGGCCTTATTCAAATTGCGGAAGTCAACACAGAGGCGGATATCCCCGTTCTTCTTTCTGACTGGGACCAAATTAGCGACCCAAGAAGAATGCTTGATAGGATATATGATCTTGGCTTCTAGCATCTTCAGAAGCTCTGCCTTCATCATAGCCTCGATCTTTGGGTTAACCGCTCTTTGTTTCTGTCTAAAGGGCTTAACCCCTTCTTCTAGTTCTATGGTATGTTGTATAATCTCTCTGTCATACCCCTTTAGGTCTTGATAACACCAAGCTACAATATCTGGATATCTTCTACACAAGGCCCGAATCTGTTCCAGTTCCTCTGGGGTGCAGTCCATTCCAACTTTGATCACCTTTCCTAGTTCAAGTTCCAGATCTCTATACTGCTTGGAGTCAACTTTGATCCTGTGGGATATAGCTCTATCGTTTTGATCAAACAGGCTTTCAAGGGTGATGAGTCCTTTAGGGACATGGTTATTCTTCAACTGTATCAACCCCTCATACTGCTCGTCATCAGGGTCTCTACCTTCGATTGAACTTGCTTCATGGATTAAAAAATTGATGATCTGCTCATCAGAATCGAACACTTGCTAGTGGGTGTCCTTATCAGGCACAGAAGGCCTGTAAATGGTACGAACCGGCTTCGGCTTCTGCATAGTGTCATCAGCCGGGACGTACCTGGCTCCAACGGACGCCAAGATGTCAGCATGTTTATTCTTTTCACGGGAGATAGCTTTGACATTCAGGGAGTCAAATGACTCCATTAAGTCCCAGACACGGTTGCGGTATGCCTTGAGGTAATGCTTCTTGGAGGAGCACTTGTTTGTTATCTGCTTGCACACTAGCTCTGAATCTCCAAAGATTTGCAGTTGTTTGATGCCCAGTCTCTCCGCTTTCTTCAAGCCTAAGCACAGGGCTTCATACTCGGCTGCATTGTTAGTGCAACTCCATGCCAACCTATAACAATAGTCCTTTTGTATTCCAGATGGCGAGACTAGAAGGACCCCTGCCCCGGCACCGTTCTTGCATCGGGCGCCGTCAAAGTATAGCTTCCATAGCTCATTGGGGGCAGGACCTATTTCTTCTTTAGCTGTCTCCTTTGGCTTCTCGGGCTGGGTGATGGAGTAGCAGCCTATGTTTGACTCAATCATGGCGTTGAAGTCTAGCAGGGAGAACTCGTCCTCCACTTGTAGCTGCTCTATGGCCTCTTCCACTAGGTCCACTTCTGCCAACTCTTCGGTCATCAGATGGACCGTTTCATTATGCTGCCCTTCCTCGGGAATCTTTTCAACCAGGAAAGTGGATGGTTTTTCATTATATATTTTCACTTTCCTTCCTTTGAAAGGGACCTCCATGTGTGAATAATCCAGCGACAGGTATCCACCCAGCTTGGCGGTAAACTCCCTCGAGAGGCACATGCCGAAGTATGGCTCCAGGTCAACGACCACAACCTCTTGAATGACCACGATATCAGGCGCTTTTACAGGAGTGCCATCCAGCTGCAAGACACCTTTACTGGTCCGCGTGTATTCCATGCTGATTTCTTCACATCCAGCCCTTGGCATGACGGTGGTTGATGCGCGAGTCAATCATACAGTTATGAACCACGCACCCCTCCATCCGCAAAGACAAGTAGAAAGGCGGTGGTCTGTTCTTCCCCGTGATTGAAGTTGTTAGGGGCTGAGCTAACACGGGCTGTGGTGGCTTTCCTCCCTTCACAGTCTTCAGAGACTCTTGCAACAAGTCTACCTGCCCAGGGAGCTGAAGGGCATCGTACATGCTTATCTTTGCCGGGGTTTTCTTGAGCTCATCTACAATGTTGTATGCCGAAGTGTTGGGTCCTTCTGCCTCTTTCGTTGGCTCATACCTGGTGCGGTACTGCTGCGTTGCCTCAACCCTTTGCCGCTTTGTCAGCGACGGATACTTGAGCTTTTCTCGAGCCTGCTCCTTGGTCTCGGCCGGAGGTTGAGTCACTGGAGCCTTCGCGGGTGCGGGCTTCTCTTTAGCTGGTGGAGGCAGAGGGGCTTTGTCAGGAGCTTCTGCGATGGGTTGCACCTTTTCTCTTCTGGTGTACACCTTCAAAGGCTGCATTTGGGCCGCATCGACCTCCATTGGCTTTTTACCACTCCTGGTCAGAATAGAAACAGGATCTTCCTCAGAGACCGCAAAGTTGCGCTCCTCTTCCCGAATCATGTTGACTTGCTCCTCCGGGTTGCTGCTTGCAAGAGTTTGGACATAATGTTTATGCAGCATGCAACTATCTTCTCCGTGAGGATCATTGCAGGTGGAGCACCAGTGCACGCGATCTGAAGTGCTTGGCTCAGTGTTGGTAGCAACATTCCTTGCTGGAGGCCTATGGGCCTGGGCTGCTTGATCTCTAGTCAGCGTCGGAGGAGGATATTGTCTCCTAGGAATAAATTCCTGTTGGACCTGCTTCTTCATCACATCCATGTCGTTGGACAGTGTTCGGCAGACGGAAGTAAGCGACTCTACTTGTTGCAGAATCTTGGACTGCACATCAATATCGGGTTGTGTTGTCTGGGCAAGCGGAGGCAATGGTGCCAACGACGGTGCTGGGGGCAATGCCGGGTATTGTGGAGGAGCGGGAAGTGATGGATATTGTGGGGTAGATGGGAGTTGAGGCGCTGGTGGAGTAGGGAAATGCACTTGAGGAGGACCAAATTGAGACACGACTGGTGCGGGATTCCATGGTGGATTGTGATATGCAGCAGACGAAGAAGGCGTTTGAGTAGACGCCGGTGGATATTGTGATTGAGGGAAATATGGGTAGATTGGCGGTTGCATCTTGTGCGGAAGTCTACCTATGGCAATCATATCTAGCTCTGCCCTCTGAGCTACCTCATACAACTCGGGGAAAGTATTCATGACCAAACTGATGTCCGAGTTAAACGCTCTGAGGTAGTAGTGGGCAGCTTGTCCATCGGAGGGACGTAGCTCAATGGGCACTCTTTTCCAGGACCGCGCAAACCTCACATTGAAGTCTGATATCTCCTCTTGCGGATGTTGTTGGATGGTTTGGAACTGGTGCAACAACGAGGAGGGATCTGCGGACTCATTGAACCCTTTGACTAGCTGTCCGGCTAGTTGAGCCCATCCCGTAATAGAGCCGTTCGACAAGGATCTATACCAGTATAGGAGCTTCCCTCGCAGAGAGAGCCAACAACCGGGTCTTGATACTTTCATCGGTGATGGCATGAAGCGCAGCTAGGGCTAAGATATCTTGAATATGTTCATAGGCCGTCTTCCCAGTTCCATCATATGTGGGAATGGCCTTTAAAGCAGCAGCTGGAACAACATCTTGCCCAGCTAGGTTGAGGGGTCTAGTGGAATCATGTGGCGGGAATAGCTCAGGAGCATTTGGCTGAGGATTTGCCATATCTGCGTTTTGATCAGGTTGATCAGGATCGTGGTAATCTTCAGTGCTTTCTGAAGCTGTTTCGTCAGTTTCAGTTTCTTGCTCAAATGCTTCGTCTTGATAGGCTTGTTGATCAATCAACCTTGGGCGCTCTCCAGCAGCGTTAATGTCAAGCTCATAAAACTCAGGCACTTCTTGTCCCGCATTCCTAGCTCTCCATCTTGTATGCATGAAGGAGATTTTGATATTGGACCAGTCTTCAGGACTCAGAGAGTATTCAGGTTCAGCAGAGTCGCCAGGTGTTCAGATTTGACAGCACTGAAGCGAACACCAATGCTTCAATACCGCTTATGGGGTGGGATACTTCGTGTCCCACCGGGCGTGCCAGAGAAACTGTTGGTTATGAATCTGCCACTAGGAAAGGATTTTAGGTCTTTTGCGCCCTAGATTTGCCCAATAGATTGAAAGGCCGGAAGGAAGGGATGCCTTTCATGCCAATCTCCGGAGAAGGCCGGCTCCTATACTAGTCTACTTGATTTTTAGATAAGGGAACTGGAAAGAGATTATAAAATGCAGAAAGAAATGTAAATATCATGTGTTTCAGGTGGGGAAGAACAAGCAGCACAGTCACTAACTTATCACTAAACCAACAACAATCAAAGCAATGTATGTAATAGAAATTGCTACTGTGATTCCTTCCTATGTATCCTTCATTCAGTATTCCAGGTCTACTTAATTGCCAATGCTGCAATCCAGGATTCAGAATGACAACAATCAGAAAAATAAATGACACGATGCAGAAATACTTGCAGAAGGCAGCATAAAAGAAAGAGACAAATAACAAAGCCAAGTATACTTTGAATTGGAAGCAAGTGTTCAGTTACAACAGCTCTCTTAGCAATATGTTCCCCCCCCTTTACAATGCAAGTTCACTGCTATTTATAGCAGAAATTTCCCCCCTTTTACAATCGGAGCACAACTCCCCAAACCTGCAAAAGCTGCAGAAAGTTGCCAGATTTGACTCTTGTCGGCCTGTAGCATGGTCTTCCTGAATTTCGTACAACTCCGGGACGGGTCTAGTAGCTGAAAAGAGAATACTCTATCAATGCGGTAGTTGCAGTATGGTTTGGCTCCGAATGCTTGTCATTACTGCTCACGTACCCCATACTCCAAAGTATACTTTCAACTTCGCCAAGAGGGGCTCAGATCCCGGAACTCTGCTTGTTTTTATCTTGGGAGGTGTTCTCTGCCTTAGCAGTCACAAAAACTGGAGGGAACTCCGGCTTTACCAGAGTTCAATTTCATTGTTAATTTCCGCCGGAGGTTGCCGAAACTGAGCAGTCCTTTTGCCTAAGAAGCTTCTCCTTTTCTCTACTCTCCGTTGCTGGAAAGAATGGCATCGCCGGGAATCGCCCGAAAGCGATGGCGATTGCGGGGAATGCGGATGGAGTCTTTATTGTGAATCACTGAAAGAGAACAGGGATATCGAGAAATGGACGCGGCGACGGCGATTGTGGGCGATGCACGACACTTAGATTTTCAAGCCCCTTTTGCTGCGACGCGCCGCGCTCAAAACAGCTGCGTTGCTGCTCGTCACAAGGCAGTGACGGTGATCGCGGGACAGCTTACATTTTTCCCACTGTTGCTCGCCGAGAAAGGACGCTACGACGGGCATCATCGGGACGCGACGATGATTGCCGTCGCGGCAATACTTAGCAAATTTGTCATTTCTTTTGTCGCCGCTCCCTGTCGCTGAAAAGAAGTGCGACGACGGGCGTTGCTGGGAAGCGACGACGATCCCAATCGTCGACACTTAGCAAAATTTTGAAACCCTATCTCCGTCTGCCGCGGATCGCCGAAAGGTGAAGCGATGACGGGGATTGCTGAGAAGCGACAGCGATCTCCGTCAGGCTTCCATGCCTTAGGAAATTTTCTGCATCCTTTTCAAATCTTGCTCCAAACGCAAACCTGCTTGGTGAATTTGCCTGGCTTGAAAACTTAATTAAAACATGGAAATTGGAACTTACTCTGAGGAAGGAGGAAGGAAACAAATTTTTCAAAAGTTTTCAAAATTTACTACTCCTAGCAAAATGTGGCAACAATTATATTTCCCACATTCCTATCCCTAGGTACCTAACATTTTCAAACAGCCTAAGGGCCTTAGGTGGTAAAGGTCAGAGGTTCAATGCCGCTATTTTGTTTTTCTGCGTTTGCTTGAATGGAAGGGTTAAATAAATTGTGAGGGCCTATGTCTCAAAGGCCGCATGTGGGTGTTTGGTTAGACACCTGCTGATTATGGAAATTTAAAACATAAAAGAATCTAATCTAATTGTGTAGAAATGAAATCTAATCTAAGTGCATAAAAGTAAATCTAATCTACTTTGTGAGGGAAAGAGTGTGAGAAAGAAAAAAAATACGTCTAAAGTCGTAGCAAGATTTTGAAGTGGTGGAATCAACAAAAGGTAGCAGGGACCAAATAACTTCAATGTGATCAAATCTTCAAAGAAATCATCAATATCATGAAGAAAGGACTAATAGAGGGAAAGAGAGCAGGGTACTCGTTCCATGCATCCATTAATCAAAAATCGTAGACACAATCACTCATGAATGTTAAGAACAATTCTTCACTTTATTGATCTTGAGATTGCTAGGTACATTGATCTCCAAATAGTAGCTTTAGTATGTTGGGTAGCCAAAGGATCCTTATAATGAGAATCAATCTCATATTTATACTTGAAAAGCAAAAACCTAATCTATTTTTGAAACGGTAGTTTACAATCTCATGCGAGCACAATACCTAAAAATAGATGCACAATTGAAGCAAGGCTATGAAAGCTCCCTCCAAGTGGGGTGCTCCGAAAACTTGCTTTGAGCAGGGCGTTCCTAGAAACTTGCTCCGAGTGGGGCACTCTGGAAACTTGCTTTGAGCAAGGTGCTTGGGAAAGTTGCTCCTAGTGTGGTGCTCCTGGAAACTCACTCCTTGCTCCAAGTGGGGTGCTTCGGAAACTTGCTTCGAGCAAGGTGCTCTTGGAAACTCGTTTTGAACAGGGTGCTCCAAAAACTTGCTCTAAGTGGGGCGCTCTTGTAAACTTTGCTTCAAGAGAGGCACTCCAAGAAGTCACTTCGAGCTGGGCGCTCTAGGAAGTGGGGTGCACTGCTTCCAAGCATAGACCGTTAGACATCGAAGGTCATAACCGGAAGTTTACTAAGGATTACCATACACCAGTGAAGAAGGTAGGCTAAAGTTTCTATTTGTATCTATAAACCATTGATGGTGGAGGAAAAGAGGATCGCATTATTTACATAAGGGGGAACAAAGACTAAGGCATGGTTGATGATGCATCTTCTCCAAAGTATCTCTGAATTTTTTTTAAAGCTTATCACTTTATAACTGACATTGAAGAGTGGGGATATCCCTTTTGAATCTAATGGTACTTCTGATAAGGTAGAGGGGGCCTTCTGCTGTCTGGAAGAAACTAGTCACTGTCTCAAAATCCTCATGCTAGCTGCACCCAGCTACTAAATTACATCAGCATCAGGTAGTCTATCAAATAGGAATTGTGTCTGGAAACAAAATTAAAGGCCTTTCTGACGCACACAAGGTAGCAACTGACCTTCGACATGTTTGCTAGCTTCTTCAAGAATAGATTAATGAGTAAAAACATGATCTATTATGTGATAGTTTTCCCTTGAGAATGGATGGCCTCTAGATCTGAAAATACATATCTGCAGTAGCCTACACAAATATGTTATGTCTAAAAACCTTTTTTGCTTTATGACAATAGGTGGCTGAGAGAGTTTATTTGAGGTTTATAGACTTGCTGAGAAACATTTATCCGTTTTTAGAAGCATATTGTGTATGTTTTTCAGTCTTTCAAATTGTGCAATGAGCTGTTAAAATATTTTTGTGTTTAGTTTTTTTTTTTCAAATATTTGCAGATACAGGGAAGGTGACCTGATAAAGCTTGATGTGCAAATAAACGGTGAACCAGTTGAACCATTATCAGCAATTGTTCACAGGGACAAGGTATCGGCGTCTTTGAACAAGTATGCTTTCCTAAAAAAATGTGGACATCATGTTAATATAATTGGGAATGGACTGTGTATTATGTTAGGACCATGCAAGAACAAATGTTTGGCATGAAGAAAAACTATCAGAATTTTCCTGAGTGTTTGTTCTTGAAAGGAGCACATTGTTACTGTTTTGATTTATTGGATTTTGTTTTGAAAATTTTAAATACAGCGTGCTATAATGTTATATTTGTCAACCATATTCCTGAACTGAGTTTATTTATTGAAAGCAAATATCCAATGAAAACTGAATGCATAGTGGTTGTCATGTGCAGTATATTCTAATCACTCAAATCATCAACTTCGCTTCATTATTTTGTCTAGGGTTTTACTTGATGATCCTTTGCTAATTATTCTTTCACGGATTTCATCTTGTTGTATTTCATTGGTACTTTCTCTGCTTTCCCCATTTAAGTCCATCACTTACTACCAATTGTAGCGTGACATTCTTATAGAGGCTGCCTAAATACGTTGATAATTATACTCACAATGGTCACCCATGTTAAGTGTGAGCTTTCTTCCTGCATCCTGTTGAGTATCCGTTCAAGCATTCTCTTCAGTAATTAGAATCTGCTATTCTTTTCAACCCTGGGTATAATGGACTATGAACAAATCACTAAATAAAGACTAGAACTAGATACATAACTCGAGAAACCACTGCTACACTTGGAAGATGTCTAATAGAACCATAACAAGAAGAATGGCATTTGAGAGAATGCCTTTTTTTTTCAAATAGGTTTTTAAGAAAAATTTCTATGATCTGTTCCCTGTTCACCTTTCCATTGAAGATTTTTCTTAGATTTCTCTTTTTGCTACTTCAACAGGAGCCACTGCTTTTCCTATGTCAATTCCTTGATATCCTTTTCATAGAGAGAAAGAATCTTTCTTGGCCAATTATCTTCTAGTATTTGAATTTTGCCAGGTTGAAGATCAACACCAGACTGACTGTATCATCTGGCACCTTATTTCCTTCCTACTGACATTTTTTTTTTTTTGTTGAAGTAACACGAAATACAATGGGTGGCACAACTGGGGCCACATTCCCCGGGGGCATAGCAACATGGGGCCTCCCTCCCCATGATTTGAACTTAGGTCACCGAGATGAAACGCCAATGACATACTGTTGGGGTGTCCCCATAGGGACACCTACTGACATTTTCAAGATACTATATCTGTCAATAATTGACGGATATCAAGAATAATCCATTCTTCATATCCGTTACTCTTGATGGCATTAATAATAATCTGCAAATCTGCCTCAATTAAAATATATCTTCATTGGTTTTTAATGGTAATCTTCATACCTCTAAGAAGTGCCCTAGCCTCTGCATAGTTATTTGTGGAAGATTTATATGGTTCTAAGTAGGTAAGGAGAACTTTGTCTTAGTCATTCAAGATGACACCATCCCTACTAGCTTCCCTAGTGTTTCCTTTGGAAGCACCATCAAAATTAAGTCTGGTGAACCCAACTTCCAGATATTTCTAGTTTACCATCGATCAATGCAAATCATCTGTGCTAACTTCATTATTGTTGATGACTCCCGCTTATATCCAAGGGGTTAGTGTTGTCAATTTTGCCACATTTTGCCTAAGGGGTAAAATTTTGAAAAACTGCTGCACTGTTTTCATGCTTAAATCCTCTCTCCTCTCTTTCTCTCCTCCAAGATCGGCTTCGCTCAAATGGAGGGCCGAACCCCAACTTCGCTTGGTTTCGGAGCGAAGAACAGCTTGAGTGAAGAAACCACGATTGAAAGCCCAAAAATCGGCTAAGGCATAGAAGGTCTCCAGTTCGCCCCCAGGAGTAGCGAACCTCGGGTTAGCTCGAATTGCTAGCGAAGCCCAGCTTCGGGCCCTTCTGGGAGCGAAGTGCAGAGGGGCATAAAAAGATTTCTAAGGCAGACAACCTCGGGTTCGCCCAAACCACCACCGAAGCTCAGTTTCGGGCTCCAGAACAGTGAACCGCAGTTTCGGGGTTGACTCACTCTAAAAAACGCCTAAGACAAAATTATCTTAAGTTCGCCCAAATCCCCAGTGAACCTCAGTTTCGGGCAGCAAGCGCAGCGAACCTTGGCTAAGGCATGAAGGTCCCCAACTTCGCTCCGAAAGACAGCAGAACTCAGCCTCGCTCCTCTTCTCCAACGAACCTCGACTTCGGGTTCAGCTGGCTCTAAAAATCGACTAAGGCAGGGTTGATCCCAGGTTCGCCCGAATCTCCAGCGAGGCCTAGGTTCGGACCCCGGACGAGGCGAACCGTAGCTTCGGCACGCCCAATTTCGGGCCAATTCTCTGGCGAACCCCATCTTCGGGGCGATGTCCAGCGAAGTGCAGCGCTAAAAGGGACAAAACTTGCTAAGGCAGGATGCACCTCGACTTCATTGTAAACTCGAGCGAACCGCAGTTTCGGGCACGCTTTCGGGCGAACTCCATCAGCGACGTGTTTCGGGTGGGAAGGTTTTATGGCAAAGGCAAGCTTAGCTTCGACCCACTATCATAGTCAAGGCTCCATTTCGGGGCATTTCTTCATTGAGGCTCCTCTTTGGGCCTTATTCAGAGCGAATTGCAGATGGAGGCACGTTTTTGGGGTTAAGACAAAAATTCAAGTTGGAGCTTATCTCCCCTCAGCTTCGGCGAACTTCCCAGCTTCGGCCCCCATCCCAGCGAACCTCAGCTTCGGGTCTTATTCAGAGCGAACCTTAGCCGGCATGTCAAATCAGCGAACTTCGGCTTCAGGCCCTATTTCAGGCAAATTCCAGCGAGCGTTTTTAAACGCTAAGGCTGTAACAAGCAAGGGCACCCTAGCAGGAAAAGAAGGTAGTGTTGGTTACGAATCCGCCATGAGGAAAGGATTTTTTGTTATTGCGCCCTAGACCCGCAAACCAACATTGAAAGGCCGGAAGGAAGGAATGCCTTCCGTGCCAATCTCCGGAGAAGGCCGGCTTCCTGTGGGGTTTTGAGGTTCAAGATAAGAGTGCGGGGAAAGAGATAAAAATGCGAGAAAGGGATTCCAAATTAGATTGGAGTTGGGTGGGGGGAACTAACAGTACGGCAACGCATCAATCACCACTACTAACACCAATATAACCATAACACACCACTATGGATGTTGTCACTAACCGGTAGAACAGAGTCGGGTATATGTTTTGTATTAAGAGCCAGAAGCACAGCTACAATGGTTCCCTAACAGACATTCCCTCCAAGGAACTAACAGTACGGCAACGCATCAATCACCACTACTAACAACACTATAACACAAAACATAACCAGAAAACTGCCACTAACGTTTGCCCTATGTATCCTTTGATTTATGCACCTCAGGAATACCTGACCACCAAATGCTGAAGTGAATCAACAAGCCATGATACAGGAAAACGTAAGGTAGAAATGTCAAGGAGAGGCAGCATACAAAATAAAAACAATAGGACAGCACCAAGTGTATGTATTATATTAAAAGGCAGAAGCACAGCTACAATGGTTCCCTAACAGACATTCCCCTTCCACCACTTTACAATGAAAACGTGGTGGCTATTTATAAGCTCGAGACCCTCCCGATTACATTTACGGGCACAAAGTCCCAATCAAACATTAGCTGACAAAAGCGACCATGGAGGCTAGCGATGCTGACCTTTGTCGGGCGGGACTGTACCCGCGGCATGGTCTCCACTGAAGGCTGTACGGATACGTGGCAGCGCGTTAGGTAGAACTTCTCATCGGCGGGGAATGCGGGTAGGCTGAAGCGGGTAGAACCTCCAATCGGCTTTAAAGGCGGTAGGCTGGCATAAGTAGTGCATCCCATGCTTGTCCTTTTGTTCGGCACGTCTTGGCTCGGGTCCCAAAGTTGTACACTTGTCGGATGATGTTGCTTGACACGTGCTTGCCTTGAAAGGCAGTTTATCCAACTTCGCCCAGGATCAGAGCGCTGTCGGGTTGCGCGGGTAGAAAACAGCGCAGTCGGGAAGGCCTTCATGCCTTGGGTACTTTTATGAGTTTATTCCCCTACTGCGCTTTGTCGAAGGGCGCACTCCGACTTCGCTGCGAAGTCGGGTTGCGCACAGGTGAAAGCTGATTTCTACCGTTGTACGGACTTCGCCCTGGAAAGGGGGCGCACTCCGACTTCGCTGCGAAGTCGGGTTGCGCCCCACACTTAGTCATTTTCTGCCGACTGCTTACCAAGTGCGCCCGAAACGGGCGCACTCCGACTTCCTGCGAAGTCGGGTTGCGCCAGAACACTTGTTCTCTAGGTTGATTACGTCGCTTGCGCACTTTGCACTCTGCTGCGCTCCAGCTGGAGGGCGCACTCCGACTTCTGCGAAGTCGGATTGCGCTACTGACACTTAGCCATTTTTCGGGGCAAGCTGCTGTCATTTTTGAGATTTGGCTGAGGGGCTCAAGAGAAAGAGGGAAGAATGAGAATGTAGGGAAGAGAGAGAAAGGGGAGAAGAGGAAGGGGAAAGAGAGGAAGAGGGAAAGGGAAGAGCGGCTCTCTTACAAAAATTGAAAACATTGCACCCCGTGCAAAATGTGGCAACATTTATGGCGGCTCGCGGGGTGTCGAGCTCGCCTCGACGCAAAGAATCCATGCCTTCATCCATTGGGTGCAGAGGAACTTACTTCCCCTGCCTTCTGCTGCTCTGGCCGTTCCCCTCGCGGCAACTGTTCTTCAGATCCACTTCCGGCGGCTGCCTCCTCGGATTCGCCTTCCGAATGCTCTCCGGCGTCGGCTTCTGCCTCGCAGATGCGCTTGTATGCGGCTTGGGCTTGGCCCCAGGCTTCTGCTTCGAAGGGTCGGCGGTCAGCAACTTCTTCTAACGCTGCGTGGAATGCAGCGACCGTGTGCAAGTCGATGGTGAGGTATCTCTTTCCCAGCTCCTGGAAGTAGGAGCTGATCTTGCAGCACTTGGACACCATCTGGGTGACCTGACTTTCTTGAATTGGCTCGGTCCAGCTATCGATTTCAGCTGTATCTGCCTCAAAGGACAGCCAATTCTCTTTCACCTGCTCATGGGTGAGAAACTCACCATTCTCAACATAGCCCGGGCACCCTAGTTCAGAGAGAGCGTGAAGGGGAGCCAGACAAATGTCTCTTTCATGTTCGAATGCATCCAGCATTCGTCTGGCAACTCTCACCTCTTCTGTTTTCTTAAAATACTTATGCAAGGTTACCCTTGCATCTGCCCATTCTGCAGCGAATGAGGACATGGGGGAGAATTGGAGGCCATCGCGCTCGTGTTCTTGAAGTTTTATCGCCAGGTCCAGCCATTGCTTCGCCTGGCGTTCGGCCTCCTCTACCACAGGCTTTCCCTGGGCAGAAACTTCTTGGATCCTGGATGCGAAATCCAGGACCGACATGGCTTTATACATGTGGGGCTTGCATCCCCGCAGCAGATCAGCCCGCATCTCCTTAACTTTGCTCTTTGAAAAGACCGTCGCTTGAGATGCTTTCTCTGCAGATTGCGACTGCGCCTGCTTCAAAGACTCCTGGAGCTGAGAAATCTGCTCCAGGGCTGCCTGCTTTTCCGTTGCGGCTTCTTGCTGAGAAGCGGCCAGCTGGGCTTTTAATTCATCTATTTCTCGCTGCGCCGATTCCAGCTGCTCAGTGGACCTAGACAGGTCCTCTTCAAGCTGTCTTGTTTTGTCCTGCAACCGGAAAAGCTCTTCCTGTTCCTCCGGATTTTTGACAAGGAGATTATCCGCTTTACGAAGGATTCCATGAATCTCGTATTCCTGGTGGATATCGTCAAAGCTCTTCTCCTTTCTCTGAAGCTCGTAGTCCGCCCTGGTCATTTCCCGGAGAGGCTTCTTCACTTTTGGAGTTATCTTTTCTGTCGTGAGCACTCTCCTCTCGAAGTCAAACTTGGTGCGCTTTACAGGGCGGCAATCTCCTCAGGTCTCCTCCGCTTCAAGTTTTGGAGAAAAGAGATAGGATATTCTACGGCTCTTGTTGCCGAGAGGCAAATCGTCCGTGTTCTGGAGATCGTCCATAAAGTCCGGTTCCCTGCTGTGACATCTCTCCTGCGAACAGGGAAATAGGAGAAACCGGAAGGACTTCGGAAGGAGCGGCCGCTTTTGAGGGCGGCCGGGGAGCGGAGAGCGGAGCGGTTGATCCTTGGAAGGGTTTCAAGCGGGCGAGGCGATGGATGCGGCGGTGAACGCGCGGCTTCGGCACTAACCACGGGTGAAGGGTTTTGGGTTTGACTCGGGGGATAGGAAGGCGTTGGGGTCCTGAGCAAACTGGTCGAAAGAATGGTGGCCGCTAGAAGGCTGTGGAGATGGGGAGGAAGATGCGGCCACGGCTTGCTCGGATTGAGCGGGAGATGGAGTCGGAGTAGGGCCAGATGAGATCTGAGGGGAGCGGGGCGGCGGACGTACTGCGGGCTCCGCCTGAGCCGATCTTTGGATGAATGTCTGCGGTTACGGTTCCGGCGGCTGGCTCAGGACTATCCAGAGAAACAACCTCTGGAGCGGCTGGACGCGGCTGCGGCTCTGCGACTGACTGCTGCACCGTCAGGCTAGGTCGCCTGACCCTCTCAACTCTCTTCCTCTTTTTCTCTTCTGGAGCAATGGCTGGTTCGGAAGAAGGAGATGAAGTAGGTGCAGCGGGCGCTGATGTTCCCACGGTAAACTTGTACCGGGGTTTGACTTGCAGAAGACCTGCCGCGGCCGGTCCGCTCGCTGGCGGCGCTGGCGTCTTTTGTGCCTGAGGAGCCACCTCGGGCGTTGACTTGGCTGATTTTTGCGCCTTTTCGGGCACCACCTTGGAAGCAACAGGCTGCATTGGGTCCACTTGGATATCTGCTGGGCCCGCACTGGCAGTTGTAAAAGTGTACAACTGTTGGGAGGAAGACCCCCCTTTATAACCCTCGAAGGGACCTCGGGGAACGTAATCTCGGAATGCGAAAGGCCGCCAGCTGCCAATGTGCTGGTCATATAGAGCTGAAAAATCATCATCAACGGCCAGATTCCTTCTGACGGATTTATCGTGCTGCGTGCGGCACCTCATCTTCCAGCATTCAACAACTTTTTCTCTTGGCCAGTTAAGGCACGCCAGCTTGGTGATGAGTTTCTTAAATCCCGGAGAAGTGAACTTGTGGTCCGGGTTTCGCTCGGGGTCATATGCTACCTCCTCGCAGTAAAACTCCTGCCACGGAGGCCATGCTTCCATCAAGTCAATCTCCCAGTCGAGGTCAACATGGACCACATCGCATCTGTCTTCGATTATATCCGCCCGGGGGCAGATATGTGCAAACTTTCCCCTTATCCCGTATGGGTCGTACTTCCAGCGCTGCGGCAGCAGAATCAGGCCAATGTCATAGAGCTCCCGCTCGAGATAGACATGCTGTCCTATCTACGATATTTCGACGTTCGCCCAGGAAAGAGGATATTGAAAGATATGGCCCTTTTTCTTTCCCTGGCCGAACTCCTCTTCAACGTAATCCATCTGCCGCGCAACCTCCATCCCAAACGATGATCCGTGCACCAGTAGGGCAGCAGATGAGGCTTGCCCTTGAATCCGTAGATTCTAACCACGATCCCTTGCGTCAGTCTAAAAACGTCCCCGAGCTTGTGATTCAACAAATAGTTTGTCATTTCTGCGGGGGCGAGGGATCTCACCATCGGTGAAGGCGACATGACCAAGCCCGGAAAGTTGAAGTTGAACTTGTAATAAGACCCTTTCCGGTATAGGTCATCCGTCCATTCATAGACGGGTTGTGGCTCTCCCTTCTCATTTACCTTCTTCAGGTTAGGGATCGGCATACGGGAGTGCAAGTGATACAAACATAGCCAAGCCAAGAAGGAACTGAATCGAAATTCAGTTGACTGCTTTTTCTGTAGCTTCACCAGGCTGGAGTGAATGGCGTATGCAAGCCAGTCCGCCCAGTCGAAGAAGATCGGGCGCTTCCCACTTTTCTGCGCTGCTGGTTCATAAGATTCTCCGCATAGGAGACATTCTGCCAGCGCTAGCTGGTACGGCCGTACCGGCTCGTCAGAGTCGCGGCCAAGGACCCACGCCAGGATGGTGTATATGTATTTATTTTGAAACCTTTCCGGGGGTATGGGGCCGGTTGGCCATTGTCCAGCTGCGAGCGGGGCGTTCGGCTACGAGTTGAGGAAATCCCTCATCCTTTTTGTATGCGTAAAGCGCCCCGCTTGCTCGCCAAGATTTATCCTTTTAACAATCGCGTTGGAGTCATATTGCAACCCCGGGGCGAAGGCCGGCTGGACGGTCTCTCTGCGGAGTGCGAACAAGGGTTTTCCGCTGCAGTTGCAAATTTGCCGGGTAGCTGGCTGTAATGTCTGACAATGATGTCGACCAGCTCCGGGCATAGGTGGACGGGAGGGCACAAGAACCGATGAAGGTTCGACTTGTACGCAGCCCCGAAATGGTGAGAGGGCGAAACTTTATCAGCCCAATTTTCCACATTTATCCGCAGTTTAGTAAGGCTCATGGAAAACAAGCCGTCCTTGTACCCAGACAGGTAATTAACCGGTGGTGGTGGGGCTTGCCCATGTTGTACTTTCTTTGTCCGGGATTTTGACTTTTGATCCTGCGGCGTCTCACTCCTGAAAGCATTTGACTGCGGGGAATCTCCACTTTCGCGCCCTTCGCTGGATTGAGCTGGCATTGGCATTTTCCCTTTTTCCATTCCTTCGAAAAGGCAAGAATTACGACCTTTGGATGTCGGTACGAGATTTCGCCGTTACAGGGGAGTCGATCTGCACGATTCGAATTGTGCAGGCGCGCCGAGACCTCCTTTTCTAGGTAATGGCGGCGTCATTAATGGTGCGAGAGGGGAAGTAGGTCGGCCGGTCGGTGGCGATGTTATGTTTTTGGCGGCCGTGCGAGGAATGTCCTTTGAAAGATGTACCCTGGCCGCCGCGCCATGCCTCCTTGATTGCATTTTCCTTGAAGGTCGTGCAATCCTTAAATGCGCCTTTGGACGTCGTGCCATGGGTGACGTCACCGCCACTCACGGGCGCACTGCTCAAGATAAAACCCTTTTGGTTCCCATAACCCAACTTCGTCACTTTTCGGACGGCGCCACGGGCCCACACTTGGGAGTTAATATTTCCGTTTTCCGCATGGACCATTCGAGCTGCGCCCGAAACGGGCGCACTCGGACTTCGCCGGGAAACGGGCGCAGTCGGACTTCGCGCGCGCAGTCGGACTTCGCCTTAAAATCTGCGCAGCCTGAACTGACACTTAGCTTTTTACTTGTTTTTGCCTTCTTTCCAACTGCGCCCTTCGGATGGTGCGCAGCCCGACTTCGCTGCGAAGTCGGGTTGCGCACCAAGACTTAACCATTTTTCCCCTCTTGTCAGCAGGCTCTTTACGAACTGCGCTCTTTCTCAGGGGCGACACCGACTTCGTTGCGAAGTCTGTGTCTTCAGTTTTGTCCTACTTGGGCTCTTTTAAAATAAAAAACTAAAAGCGAGAAAGCGTACATGCTTGAAAAATAAAATACGAAGGGAAATTTGTACAAGGAAGGGCCCGATCAGGGCACCTTCAACAGCGGTAGATTTTCAAGTGGAACCCGTTAACGGGGATAGGTAGGAGCTGACCCTCCATATCCCGAAGTATGTAAGCGTTGAGCTGGTTCACCGGGCAATCGATAAGGGCCCTCCCAGAGGGCATCGAACTTCCCGTGGTTGCCCGGCTTCGCCTTCAATGAGTCCCACTTGGGCACCAGGTCCTCGATTTCAAAAACTCGGGCAGTGGTGCCTTTCGCAAACCAGCCTTGAGTGGCTTCAACATGCTTGGTGAAGGCCTGGTATGCTTTTTCCCTATCTTCCTCCAACTGCAGGAGTTGGCACAGTCTGTCATCCACCGGGTCTCCACTGCTCCTGTCTTCGTCCAACATCCATAGGGCAGGGATTTCGATGTGGGCTGGCATGACAGCCTCTTTACCATAGACGAGCGCATAGGGGGACGTTTTAATGGACTTCTTGAACGAAACTCTGTCCGCCCACAGCGCCCGGTTCAGAAGTGAATGCCAAGTCCGCTTGTTCCTTTCAATGGTCCTTCTGATGATCTTCAGGAGGTTCTTGTTAGTAGACTCAGCAAGGCCATTCCCCTGCGGGTAGTAATTAGAAGACATCTTGTGATAAATGCCAAGTTTGCCGGTGTACTCCGTGAGTACGGCGCACTGCGAACCCCGGACCATTGTCCGTTACAATTGACTATGGAACCCCGAAGCGGGTAATCGGGCTTTCAAGGAACCCGATGACCGTTTCTTGGTCCGCGTTTTTGGTTGGGATCGCCTCGCCCACCGTGTGAAGTAATCGGTGGGCTGTAAGAATAAACTTGTGTCCGGCGAGAGGAATTAGGCGAAATCACCCCAATGAAGTCTAGACCCCATTCTTTGGAACGGAGTCTCGGCTCTGAATCGGTTGAAGGGGCGGGGGTGCTTTTACGTTTACGCCGGCAAACCTCGGCATTGATCACACTTGGAGCAGGACCGCATAAGCGTACGCTAAATAGAGTGGGCCAATAGTACCCGGCTCTAATTATTTTCAAGGCCGTAGGCCTTGCAGAATGATGACCTCCAGGCATCCCGGAATGAAAATCTCCGAGGACCACTGGACTGGTCTGATTTCTGACGCAACGCAACAGGATGCCGTCAATGTTTTTGAAGTAAAGCCCCTCGGGGCGAAGAGTGTACTTGAGTGCACCTAGCCGAAATCTCCTTCGTTGTGAGGCGTTCAGGTGATCTGGACATCTTCCGGTGCAGAAATATCTCACCAGTTCATCCGTCCGGTCACTCCCCTCCGATAAGGAGTTGGCCGAGTTGATGCTTGTTCCTTGTGTCCTCCCACTTACGAGGCGGAGATGCCGGCTACGGCGCTTCGGGCCAGCTCCGACACAAGGCTCGGCCTCTGATAAGCTTGGTGGGCCGCACTTCGATGTCGAACTCCTGGATTTTTGCAATCCATCCTGCTCTCTTGTGACCCGGCTCCCCTTGTATGATGAAGCTTCGAACGTCGGGTGAATCACAAAGACGGTCGTTCGGCTACGGGAGACAAAATGCACGAACTTTCGGAGGGATTTCATGACCGCGTGAACACTGCCGCTCTATAAAGTTGTACTTTTCTTCATGCGACTGAATCAGTTGGCTCGGGGAACGCTATGGGGCGCTCCTCGCCATCGTCTCCCTTATGTGTTAGGACTGCGGCGTAACTTTCCGGTTCTCCCACCGCGTAGAGGATGAAGTCCTTGGAGTAGTCCGGGTTTATCAACACCGGAGCTTGCGCAATTCGAGCCTTGATTTCCTCGAAGGCTTGCTCTCTCTCATCGGTCCATTCGTAAGTTGTATCTTTTTTCAGCAGTTCGGCCATAGGCTTGATCACTGTGCGAAGTCCGGGATGAACTTCCGCACGAAGTTAATACGGCCGAAGAAGGACTGCAGCCCTTTTTTATCAATTGGGGCTGGCAAGCGAAGGAGGGCTTACGCTCTGTCGGGGGTCAATGGCGAGGCCTCTCTCGGAGATGACATGTCCCGGCGGCTTACCTTCTTTTACCGCGAAGACGAGACTTCTTCGGGTTTATGGAAATGCCGAATTCTCGACACCTCTCAAATATTTGCCGCGGGTGGGAAACATGATCCCCTCTTTGGTGAGAGAAAACGGTCATGTCATCAAGGTAGATGACAATGATCTTATTGAGCGGCTCTCGGAAGGCCGAGGTCCATGGCCCTTTGGAATGTGGCACCGGCATTGGATAAGCCGAAAGGCATGCGGTGATAGGCGAACGTCCCCCATTTGGTGGTGAACGCCGTTTTATCCTTGGTCCTCATCCCTGACCCAAATCTGGTTGTAGCCGGAAAATCCATCTAGAAGTGAGAATCTGCGGGCTCCGACAACGATGTGTAGAATTTGATCAATTTGGGGAAGCGGATAGTGGTCCTTGAGGGAGGCATGATTCAAGTTTCTGAAATCGACACAGAGACGGATGTCGCCATTCTTCTTCCTCACGGGCACCAAATTCGCAACCCAGGATGAATGTTTGATGGGGTAGATGATTTTGGCCTCGAGCATCTTCGGGAGCTCGGCTTTCATCATGGCCTCGATTTTCGGATTTACGGCCCTACGCCTGCTCGGAACGGCTTGGCGCCATCCTCTAGCTCAATGGTATCCTTGGATTACATCTCTGTCATACCCCTTCAAATCCTCGTAGCACCAGGCCACGATGTCAGGGAACTCTCGGCACAGTGATCTGATCTGCTCAAGTTCCTCCGAAGTGCAGTCTGTCCCGACCTTGATGGTTTTACCAGGTTCGAGTTCCAGGTCGGCATCTTGCTTCGGGTCTACTTTGATCCTATGAGATATAGCTCTGTCATTACGATCAAATAGACTCTCCAATGTAATCAGTCCTTTTGGGACATGATTATTTTTCAAGCTGTATCAACCCCTCATATTGCTCGTCATCAGGGTCTCTACTCTCGATTGAACATGCTTCATTTACCAAAAATGTGACGATCTCCTCGTCACAATCGAACACATGCCGGTGGGTGTCCTTATCAGGCACAGAAGGCCTGTAAATAGTGTGAACCGGCTTCGGTTTCCGGACAACGTCGTCAGCCGGAACGTACCTGGCTCCAACAGACGCCAGAATGTCAGCGTGCTTGTTTTTCTCGCGTGATATCGCCTTGACATTCAACGAGTCAAACGACTCCATCAGGTCCCACACCCGGTTGCGGTATGCCTTGAGATAGTGCTTTTTGGAGGCGCACTTGTTCGTAACCTGGTGACACACCGGCTACGAATCTCCAAATATCTACAGGTGTTTAATCCCCAGCCTCTCTACCTTTCATAATCCCAAGCACAGGGCTTCATACTCCACCGAGTTGTTAGTGCAACTCCAGGCCAACCTGTAGGTATAGTCCTTCTGGATCCCGGTCGGAGAAACCGGAAGCACCCCTGCACCGACGCCATTTTTGCATCGCGCGCCGTCAAAGAAAAGCTTCCACAGCTTCTCAGGTGCAGGTCCCACTTCCTTTTCAGCTGACTTGTCAAGCCTCTCGGGCTGTACAACGGTGTAACAACCCTGCTCTGTCTCAATTACGGCATTGAAATCCCGCAAAGAGAACTCATCTTCGAGCTGTAGCACTTCGAGGGCTTGCTCCGTCAGCTCTACCGTCACCAGTTCTTCCTCCGTCAGCTGGACCATGCAGTCCAACTCTTCTCCGGGTATCTTCTCTGTTAGGAAGGTGGAAGGCTTCTCATTGAAGATTTTCAGTCTCCTTCCTTTGAAGGGCACTTCCATGTGTGAGTAGTCTAGAGGCAGGTACCCGCCCAGCTTCGCAGTGAACTCCCGGGAGAGACACATGCCGAAGTAGGGAGCCAAGTCGACAACCACGACTTCTTGGATAACCACGATGTCGAGAGCCTTATGCGGCCGAATAGGGATGTCTTTTATGACACCAAGCTGTCTTGACGGGGGTGCCGTCCGGTTGCGGCACGCCTTGGCTGCTCCTTGTGTACTCCATCCCGATCTCGTCACGAGACGGCTTTCGGCATAACGGTCGTGGAAGCGCCGAGAGTCCACCATGCGGTTGTGTACTATGTGCCCTTGCATCCGTAAAGACGGATAGAAGGGAGGCGGTCTGTTCTTCCCGGTGGTTGAGGCTGTCGAGAGGTTGAACCGGGACAGCGGGTTGTATCGCTTGCCGTTCTTCATGTTTTTCGAGAGATTCCTGCGACGGATCCACCGGCACGGGAGCAGAAGAGCATCGTACATGCTGATTCTAGCGGGTGTTCTTTTTAACTCGTCTACTATGTTGTAGCCCGAGGTGCTAGCTCCTTCTGCTTCTTTTGCCGGCTCATACTTCGTCCGATACTGCTGGGTGGCCTCAACTCTCTGTCTCTTGGTCAGAGACGGGTACTTCGACTTCTCCTGGGCTTGTTCTTTGGTTTCAGGTGGAGGCTGAGGTTGGAGCTTTAGCGGAGCTGGAGCTTTTGCTATAGGAGGCTTGGGTGGAATAGGGGCTGCCTTTACCGGAGGAGGCTTGGGTGGAGCTTTGTCTTTGGATGCCTTCTCTGGGCTGTGTAGGGCCACAGCCGCTTGTATGGTGGCGGCCCACCGGGCTGCGCCTTTTCTCTTACGGCATACACCGCAAGGGCTTGGCGGCATCTGCGGTTTTCTTTTCTTCCTTGGCGGGCGGCACTAGATTTTCCTCTGGGAGGGCAAAGTTGGCTTCGCCGTCCAGGATCATGTAGAGTTCATCGTCCTCTATGGCGCTGCCGGCCAAAGTCTGGATGTAGTGTTGGTGCAGTGTGCAGTCTTCCTCCGAATGCGGGTCGTTGCACGTAGTGCACCAGTTGATCTGGTCGGAAGGACCAGGTTGGTCTTCGATAGCAGCATTTCTCGGAGGCGGACGCCTCTGCAGTTGTTGTTCTGGAGGCCTGTCTTTTGTTAGCGCCGGGGGCGGATATGGCCTCCTAGGAGCGAGGTCCATCTGGGCCTGCTTCTTCTTCAGAGCGGTCATGTCATTGGACATGGCATGATAACTTGAGGCCAAAGCCCGTACCTCCTGGAGGATTGTGTTCTGAATGTTATTGTCAGGAGGCGGCAATTGTGCCGGTGGAGGCAATGCGGCTAATGGAGGAGGATTGGAATAAGGTGCGTCTTGCGGGGAGCGGGGAGTCGTTGGAAAATGCGGAGGAGGAGGCGGGTGAGGATAATGCATTTGCGGCGGGCCGTAAGGAGTTACGACCGGCGCCGGATTCCATTCTTCTTTGGGGTTGCTTGCCACGATGTGGACGGCGCACCACCGGAAGCTGACGGATATTGGGATCTGGGGAAGTCGGGATGAATGGGTTCCTGCACCCTGGACGGGAGTCTGCCGATGGAAATGATATCCGCTTCAGCTTGCTGGGCAGCATCGTACAGAGCAGGAAACGAGTCTATTATGGCAATCTTCAGCAACAGGCATATGTCTGAGTTGAAGGATCTCAGGTAGTAGTGAGCAGCCATGCCGGTTGAAGGCCGAAGTTCACGAGGTACCCGTTTCCGGGATCTCGCAAACCTGATGTTAAAGTCGGACACCTCCTCTTGGGGGTGTCTCTGGATACTTTGGGCCCGATGCGGCAAAGAAGTGGGGTCGGCGGACTCGTTGCATCCTTTCACGAGCCTTACGGCGAGTGGGGCCCTACTGTGATAGATCCCTACGCGGCGATCTCCACCAGTAGAGGAGTTTTCCCCTTAGGGAGAGGGCCAGCAAACGGGTCTTCACACTCTCGTCGATAATGGAGTGCAATGCAGCCAGGGCAAGGATGTCCTGGATGTGCTCGTACGCCGTCTTGCCGTAGCCGTCGTATGTAGGGATGGACTTTAAGGCGGCAGGGGGCACGGCTTGCTGTCCGACCGGGGCCAAGGGCCCCGTAGAGTCCACCGCCGGGAAGAGATCATCATCATTCTGCTGTCTGGGCAGCCATTTCTTCTTCTCCTCCGTCGGTTGTATACTCAGTGTCGGTACCTTCGAGGATGTAGATTCCTCTTCTTCCTCGGCCTCTTCTATTTCGTTCTCGGCTCCTTCGACCTCGGCTTCGGCTTCTTCTTGGATTTCAGCCTCGGCTTCGTCGACACGAGCTTGTTGATCGGCCCGGCTGACAATTTCGCCTCGGCGTTGATGTCTAGTTCGTAAAAGGCGGGCGGGTTTCTCGGATCCCTTGCTCGCCACCTTCTCGTTTGCATGAAGGTGCTAGGACCGGTCTTTCGGACTCAGAGGATATGTTCGTGCAGAGTCGCCAGGTGTTCTGATTTTGAACAGCAATGAAGCGAACACCGGTGCTTCGATTCTGTTTGGGGGTGGGAAACTTCCTTGTCCCACCGGGCGTGCCAGAGAAACTGTTGGTTACGAATCTGCCATGAGGAAAGGATTTTGTGTTAATGCGCCCTAGACCCGCAAACCAACATTGAAAGGCCGGAAGGAAGGAATGCCTTCCGTGCCAATCTCCGGAGAAGGCCGGCTTCTGTGGGGTTTTGAGGTTCAAGATAAGAGTGCAGGGAAAGAGATAAAAATGCGGAAAGGGATTCCAAATTAGATTGGAGTTGGGTGGGGGGAACTAACAGTACGACAACGCATCAATCACCACTACTAACACCAATATAACCATAACACACCACTATGGATCTTGTCACCAATCGGTAGAACGAGTCGGGTATATGTTTTGTATACCGGAAGCACAGCTACAATGGTTCCCTAACAGACATTCCCTCCAAGGAACTAACAGTACGACAACGCATCAATCACCACTACTAACAACACTATAACACAAAACATAACCAGAAAACTGCCACTAACGTTTACCCTATATATCCTTTAATTTATGCACCTCAGGAATACCTGACCACCAAATGCTGAAGTAAATCAACAAGCCATGATACAGGAAAACGTAAGGTAAGAAATGTCAAGGAGAGGTGGCATACAAAATAAAAACAATAGGACAGCACCAAGTGTATGTATTATATTAAAAGGCAGAAGCACAGCTACAATGGTTCCCTAACAGACATTCCCCTTCCACCACTTTACAATGAAAACGTGGTGGCTATTTATAGCTCGAGTTCCCCCCGATTACATTTATGGGCACAAAGTCCCAGTCAAACATTAGCTGACAAAAGCGGCCATGGAGGCTGCGATGCGACCTTTGTCGGGCGGGTGTACCCGCGGCATGGTCTCCCTGAAGGCTGTACAGATACGTGGCAGCGCGTTAGGTAGAACTTCTCATCGGCGGGAATGCGGGTAGGCTGAAGCGGTAGAACCTCCAATCAGCTTTAAAGGCGGTAGTTGGCATAAGTAGTGCATCCCATGCTTGTCCTTGTGCTCGGCACGTCTTGGCTCGGATCCCAAAGTTGGACACTTGTCGGATGATCTTGCTTGACACGTGCTTGCCTTGAAAGGCGGTTATCAACTTCGCCCGGGATCGGAGCGGCGTCGGGTTGCGCGGGTAGAAAACGGCGCGATCGGGAAGGCCTTCATGCCTTGGGTACTTTTCTGAGTTTATTCCCCTCTCCACTGTCGAAGGGCGCACTCCGACTCGCTGCGAAGTCGGGTTGCACAGGTGAAAGCTGATTTCTACCGCTGTACGGACTTCGCCCTGGAAAGGGCGCACTCCGACTTCGCTGCGAAGTCGGGTTGCGCCCGACACTTAGTCATTTTCCTGCCGACTGCTACCAAGTGCGCCCGAAACGGGCGCACTCCGGCTCGCTGCGAAGTCGGGTTGCGCCAGAACACTTGTTCTTAGGTTGATTACGTCGCCTGCGCACTTTGCACTCTGCTGCGCTCAAGCTGGAGGGCGCACTCCGACTCAGCTGCGAAGTCGGATTGCGTCCGACACTTAGCCATTTTTAGGGCAAGCTGCTGTCATTTTTGAGATTTGGCTGAGGGGCTCAAGAGAAAGAGGGAAGAATGAGAATGTAGGGAAGAGAGAGAAAGGGGGAGAAGAGGAAGAGGGAAGAATGAGAATGTAGGGAAGAGAGAGAAAGGGGGAGAAGAGGAAGGGGAAAGAGAGGAAGAGGGAAAGGGAAGAGCAGCTCTCTTACAAAAATTGAAAACATTGCACCCCGTGCAAAATGTGGCAACGGTAGGTGGGCATTTAAGGCGCATCCATGGCGCACGAGTTCGAGTCTCCTGCCCATCCCATCAGGACGGCCATGTCAGGTCCCGAAAAAGGCTCCAAAGGGCAAGTTGCACCAACCATATTAATGAGACATGTTGTACCAGCTACCACGCCCGTCCGGCGCCGCTGTAAACACGAGTGAGCTGCAGAGATCGTCCGGAGCCGCTGTAAGCACGAGCGAGCCAAATCCTATGGATACTCTGTCATCTGACAGGGTTCAAATCTCAACTGCCCCGGCAGTTTTGGGGGTTGGACATTAATGTAATCAAGGGGATTTTCTTCTATAAAAGGCCACTCAATGTAATGTAATAGGGGGGAACATTTTGCTAAAGAGCTGTTGTACTTGGATTCTGCTTCAATATTAAGACTCCTGGTTCTGATTCTGGACTCCTTTTCTGTGTATGATGCCTTCTATGCTTATTTCTGTTAATTCTGTTTCTTCATTTGCATACAGTAAATTCTGCAATCTGGATTTAAGTGTGTGATTAAGAACGAAATCTGGAATTGTTGAAGGATACATATCAGGGTGTGTGTTCAGTTTTAGTTTCTGTTATACTCATAATATTGATTGTTGTTGGTTCAAGTAGAAGTTAGTAATTGTGTTGCCTGTTCTTCCCCTTGGAACCATCTACATTTCCCATTTCTTTCAGTTATTTACATTTCTTTCAGCATTTTCCCAATCCCTTTCTAGTTCCCTAATCTAAAACCCAGTGTAGTGTAGTAAAGGAGCCAGCCTTCTCTGGAGATTGGCACGGAAGGCATTCCTTCCTTCCGGCCTTTCAATCTGTTGGGCGGGTCTAGGGCGCATAGATAGACCAAACCCTTTCCTAGTGGCAGATTCGTAACCAACAGTTTTTTCTGGCACGCCCGGTGGGACGCAATCGTTCCACCTCATAAGCAGTATTGAGGAAGTGATGTTCGTCTCAGTACTGTCAAATCTGAACATCTGGCGACTCTGTTAAACTCGGATACCTCCAAGTCTCGAAGACCAGTCTAAAGAAAATCACGTCTTCATGCGTACGAGATGGAGAGCTAGAAACGCAGAGGAAGAAACCGAGTACTACGAGCTTGACATCAGTGCCTTGGGAGAACGCCCTAGGCTAGTCAGGCCGAATATCTCTCTGGACGAGGCATCATCGCAAGAAGTTGTCGTTGCTGAGCAAGATCCGACTTCAGACAGCACAACAACTAGCTACCCTCGGAATCCTCCGAACTCTCCAGATCATCAGGGCATTCCGGTTCCACCTGACGTTCATTTAGGTGCCTCGGGTGTTCCTGCTCAACCGAACCACTTCCGTGCCGCCTCCTAATCCGCCAAATCCGAACGCGAATATGGCGCAACAACCACCAAAATCAGCAACAAAATCAACCGCCGAACCCGCCCAGGCTGTTCCCGGCTTGGAACCATTCAGGGCCGTTGAATCTGGCAGCACAAGCCGCTATCCCAGCCGCAGCGTTGAAGGCCATTCCTACCTACGATGGTACTGGGAAAACGGCGTACGAGCATGTCCAGGACGTTGCTGCTCTGGCTACCATCCACGGTAT
This sequence comes from Wollemia nobilis, assembly GCA_028583015.1. Classification (NCBI taxonomy): domain Eukaryota; kingdom Viridiplantae; phylum Streptophyta; class Pinopsida; order Araucariales; family Araucariaceae; genus Wollemia; species Wollemia nobilis. The sequence goes on from JAQPPZ010005697.1 coordinate 3,231,241, forward strand.
CACGGAAGAAAACATTATGGTGAGATTGCTAGTCTTGTCCCTCAGAGGGAAGCTTCTGTACTGGTACCGATCTTTGCCGCCCGACACTATCGCCACATGGGACCAGTTGGCAGAAAGGTTGATACAAGGGTTCAACGAATCGGCGGACCCTTACTCCTTGCTCCACCAGTTCACGACCATCCAGAGACATCCGCAGGAGGAGGTCCCTGATTTCAATGTCAGATTTGCTCGGACCTGGCAGAGGGTCCCTGATGGCCTTCGGCCAACCTCTGAGCAAGCAGCATTCTATTTCCTCAGAGCGTTCAACTCAGACCTCAGTATGAATATCCGGTATTCTGGTGTCAACACTTTCCCGGATTTGTATACGCAGGCACGAAAGGCAGAGGCCGACTTGATCGCCATTGGTAAACTCCCGCCAAAGCCGACAATGCCAATCTTCCCGGATTTGCCTCAGTACCAGTACCCCAATACGTCCACTCAGTTCCCTCCCGCACCTTCCATGTACCCGATTCCCTCGTGGAATCCGAGTCAAGCGCCCAACTTTCCGCAGCTTCCCGCTCCCACAGTTCCACAACTTCCTCCGCCCCCACAATATCCGGCCTTGCCTCCACCTATGGCGCCATTACCGTTACCGGCTCCTCCGAGTGTTGACCCGCAAGCAAAGCTTTTACAAGAGCTGCAGTCTCTTAACTCTACCGTGAGGACGCTGTCCAATGATATGGCTGTTATGAAAAAGAAGCAGGCTCAACAAGAATTCCTGCCAAGGAGATATCCCCCTCCGACGATTACAAGAGACCAAGCAGCTCAGGCTGGTAGGCCTCCCGGGAGGAATGCTGCCATTCTAAACGGTGAAGAGCCGAGCACCTCAGACCATGTGCACTGGTGCTCCACTTGCAATGACCCGCATGGGGAGGACACTTGCATGGTGCACCAGAACTACGTTCAAACGTTGGCAGGCAGCGTCCCCAGCGAGCAAATTAACATGATTAGAGAGGCGGACCGTAACCTCATGATCCCCGAAGAAGAACAAGTTTCGATTCTTACCAGAAATGGGAAGAAACCAATCGAGGTGGACGCAGCCCAGATGGAGCCTCTGAAGGTGTACACCCGCCGCGAGAAGGAGCAGCCTCCAGCAAAAGCTCCAGATAAAGTTCCTTTGCCCCCGCCGGTGAAAGAAAAACCCCTGCCGACGAAAGCCCCAGTGTTGCAACCTCAAGGTGAAACCAGGGAGCAAGCTAGGGAGAAGCTCAAGTACCCATCACTGACAAAGCGGCAGAGGGTTGAAGCCACGCAACAGTACCGCACTAAGTACGAAGCCGCGAAAGAACCAGAAGTATCCACTGCTTCGGCTTACAACATAGTTGAGGAGCTGAAGAAGACTCCTGCCAAGATAAGTCTCTATGATGCTCTGCAACTTCCTGGGCAGGTTGACTTGTTACAGGAATCGCTGAAATCTACCAAGGGAGGAAAGCCAACGCAGCCTGTGCTAGCTCAGACTCTGACCACCTCGGCCACAGGAAAGAACAGGCCACCGCCGTTCTATCTGTCTCTTCGGATGGAAGGGTGGGTCGTGCACAATTGCATGATTGATTCCGGTGCAGCAACCACCGTCATGCCGAGGGCAGTTTGCGAGGAGATGGGCATGGAATATACGCGGAGCAGTCCAGGTGTTCTTCAACTCGATGGCACTCCTGTGAAGACAGTAGGCGTCATTAAAGATATCCCCATCCAGTTGCACAAGGTGCCTCAGATTGTTGTAATCCAAGAGGTTGTAGTTGTTGACCTGGAGCCGTACTTTAGCATGTGCCTCTCAAGGGAGTTCACTGCTAAGCTGGGAGGTTATCTCTCTCTGGACTACTCGCACATGGAGGTCCCATTCAAGGGAAGGAAAGTGAAGATCTACAATGAGAAACCCTCCACCTTCCTTATCGAGAAAATGGCCGAAGAGGGGCAGCAAGATGAATCAGTCCACCTAATGACAGAAGAATTGGAGGAGGTGGATCTGATAGAAGAATCCCTAGAGGAGCTTCGAACGGAGGATGAGTTCTCCTTGACTGACTTTAATGCCATGATTGAGTCGGAGATGGGATGTTATTCTATCACCAAGCCTGAGAAAGCAAAGGAGACAGTGCAGGAGAGCAAGGACTCTGCCCTGAATGAGCTATGGAAGCTTTTCTTTGACGGTGCCCGATGCAAAAACGGCGTCGGGGCAGGAGTTCTTTTGGTTTCGCCCTCTGGAGAACAAAAGGATTACTGCTATAGGCTCGCCTGGAGTTGCACCAACAACGCGGCGGAGTATGAAGCCCTGTGCTTAGGGTTGAAGAAGGCTGAGAAGTTAGGGATCAAGCAGCTGCAGATTTTTGGAGATTCGGAGTTAGTCTGCAAGCAGATCACCAACAAGTGCGTCTCAAAGCAGCACTACCTCAAGGCGTACCGCAATAGGGTTTGGGACCTGTTGGAGTCCTTCGAGTCACTAAATGTCCAAGCTATCTCGCGGGAAAAGAACAAGCACGCAGATGTCTTAGCGTCTATCGGAGCCAGATACTCCCCGGCTGATGACATGATGCAGAAGCCTAAGGCGGTAAGAACTATTTACAGGCCTTCTATGCCTGATAGGGACACCCACTGGCAGGTGTTCGACAGTGACGAGCAAATCGTCAATTTTTTAATTCATGAAGCAAGTACAATCGAAGGTAGAAACCCTGATGACGAGGAGTATGAGGGGTTGATACAATTGAAAAATAACCATGTCCCAAAAGGACTAATCACTTTGGAGAGTCTGTTCGACCAGAATGACCGAGCGATCGCCCACAGAATCAAGGTTGATGAAAAGCAATACAGAGAGCTCGAATTAGAGCCTGGAAAGGTCATCAGAGTTGGGGCAGACTGTACCCCTGAAGAGCTGGAGCAGATTCGGGCCCTATGCCGAGAATATCCAGATATTGTTGCATGGTCCTATCAGGACCTGAAGGGGTACGACCGGGAGGTCATACAACATACCATCGAATTGCAAGAGGGGGTCAGACCCTGCAGACTAGAAACAGAGGCCGGTTAATCCCAAGATCGAAGTGTTGATGAGGGCGGAGCTCCTCAAGATGCTTGAAGCAAAAATCATTTACCCGATAAAGCACTCTTCCTGGGTTGCCAATTTGGTTCCGGTTAGAAAGAAGAACGGAGACATTCGCTTGTGCGTTGATTTCCGAAATCTGAACCAGGCTTCTTTGAAGGATCACTACCCGCTCCCGCAGATTGACCAGATCCTCCATGTAGTGGCAGGAGCACAACGCTTCTCCCTCCTGGACGGTTTCTCTGGGTATAACCAGATTTGGGTAAGAGATGAAGATCAACATAAGACGGCGTTCACCACCAAATGGGGGACGTTCGCCTATCAGCGTATGCCCTTTGGCCTCTCAAATGCGGGGGCCACTTTCCAGAGAGCCATGGATCTGGCGTTCGGCGAATTGTTGAACAAAATTATTGTCATCTATTTGGATGATATGACTGTGTTTTCACACAAGAGAGAAGAACATGCCTCACACCTGCGGCAAGTATTCGAGAGGTGCCGGGAGTTCGGCATATCCATAAACCCGAAGAAGTTTGTCTTCGCGGTAAAGGAAGGGAAATTGTTGGGCCATGTTATCTCAGAAAAAGGGCTTGCCGTAGACCCTGACAGAGCGGAGGCCCTCCTCAAGCTCCCACTCCCAGCGAACAAGAAGGGCCTGCAGTCTTTCTTCGGCCAAATCAACTTCGTGAGGAAGTTCGTGCCCGATTTCGCCCAGGTCGTCAAGCCGATGACCGAACTGTTGAAGAAAGACGCCGAGTTCACTTGGACAGAAGAAAGGAAGAAGGCGTTTGAAGAAATCAAGGCCCGGATTGCCCAGGCCCCTGTGTTGGTCAACCCCGACTACTCGAAAGACTTCATCCTTTACGCAGTCGGGGAGCCTGAGAGCTATGCCGCAGTCCTAACACAGAAGGGAGAGGATGGCGAGGAGCGCCCTATCGCATTCTTGAGCCAGGTGATCCAGCCGCATGAAGAGAGGTATAACTTTATTGAAAGGCAAGTACACGCGGTGATGAGGTCCCTAAAAAAATTTCGACACTTCGTCTCCCAGAGCAAGACGACAGTATATGTTGTTCATCCAGACGTAAGGAATTTTATCATTCAAGGGGAGATGGGCAACAAGAGGGCTGGTTGGGTCACTAAGATCCAGGAGTTCGACATTGAGGTCCGACCCACCAAGTTGATCCGCGGTCGGGCGCTATGCCAGGAACTCGCGAAGAGCGCCGCTGCGGAAGTGACGGCCTGTCAATGGGAAGACCCAGTGTCAGAGGGCAACTTCGCCAACCAATCTGCGGACGGCGATGACTGGACGGATGATCTAATAAGGTACTTCAATACTGGGAGATGCCCAGACCGTCTCAACGCCTCTCAGAGAAGGAGATTCAGGCTCCAGGCCCGCAGGTATGTGTTGCGCCCAGAGGGGCTATTTTTCAGGAACATAGATGAGGTTCTCCTAAGATGTGTTAGGGGGACCGAAAAAGGAAAAATCCTCGATGAATTCCATTCCGGAATATCGGGGGGCCACTTGGCTGGAAGGCCGACGACCTTAAAAATAATCAGAGCGGGCTATTATTGGCCCACAATTTTTGCCGATGCATTCTCAGTTAGCCGAAAGTGTGACAGGTGCCAGAGGTATGCTGGCCGGAACAAAAATGCTCCACTGCCCCTGCACCCGATCCAAGTCGAAGCGTCGTTCCAGCAATGGGGCTTGGACTTTATCGGGGTGATATCGCCAAATTCTTCGGCAGGGCACAAATACATACTGACGGCCACAGATTACTTCACCCGGTGGGTCGAGGCAGTCCCGACAAAGCATGCTGATCAGGAGGTAGTCATTGCCTTCTTGGAGAAATTGATTACCCGATTTGGGGTTCCAGACGCGATCGTGACTGATAATGGCCCAGGGTTCATAGGTGCCAGACTCAGCGAGTTCGCCAGCAAGTATGGGATCTACTTGAAAGCCTCTTCCAACTACTACCCGCAGGGGAATGGCCTGGCAGAGTCCACTAACAAGAACTTGCTGAAGATCCTGAAGAGGACCCTGGAGAGTAACAAGCGGACTTGGCATTTGCTCCTCGACCAGGCACTGTGGGCAGACCGTACCTCCATAAAAAAGTCCATCAAGACGTCCCCGTATTCATTGGTGTACGGGAAAGAGGCAGTCCTGCCTACGCATGTTGAAATGCCAACACTCTGGATGTTGGATGATGAGAGGGAAGACCTTGACCCCATGGACGCCCGACTGGCCCAATTGCTGCAACTGGAAGAAGACAGGGAGAAAGCTTATGAAGCTTTCATGAAGCATACAGAGAGCACTAAGAACTGGTTTGAAAAAAGAACCACGACCCGTGTCTTCCAGGTTGGGGACCTAGTGCTGAAGTGGAATGCGTGGAAAGCGAAACCGGGGAATCATGACAAATTTGATGCCTTCTGGGAAGGCCCCTTTCAGATTTCCCGAGTTAACCAGGTGAACTCTTTCATCTTACAGGACATGGAGGGCCGTACTTTGCCCATACCTGTCAATGGCCTTCACCTGAAGGTCTATCATCAGTGAGAAGCATCAGGAAAGTTTCCTGTGTACATAGTTTTATTTTCGCTGTTTTGATTTATGTTTTCCGAATGTAAATATGTTTTCTGCTTTAAAGCAAGTGCTTGCGCTCCATAGTCGAGCATTTTTGTGCCTCCGGAGTACGCAGAGTAGATCCAAGTTTTCCGGCAGCTCAGATTCGCCCATTCTCCTTGGCGAGGTCTAGCCTGTTCGTTTTCGGGAGCGAAGCTCAGCCCCCTCGAACGCAAAAGGAAGGTCTCCTTCGCCCGGATTAAAAAATTCTAACTTTGGGCGTTAAGTAAAGCGAAGAATCGCCTAAGCAGAGGCCGAAACTCAGGTTCGCTGAAGTATCGGCCTGTTTTGGAAGTAAGGCCGTGTTTTGCCTGAGTTTGAGGGCGAGAACGAGGTTCGCTGAAATTTGGAGTGAAGCGCAGAAAGTATGACAAAGTTCGGGCTCCGAAAAGAGGGCGCCAAGGGCTGCATTTCGGGCGCAATTCCCCCCGAAGCTTGGTTTCGCTTGGAATTTTAGCGAACCATGGGCCGTTGGGTGCAATAGGCGTTAAGGCGCATAAGTTACGACGACACCCACTTCAAGGCACATGTTTTAAATAAAGGGGGGCAGCTCGCATCCCAAGACAGGTTGGTGTGGTAAAAGACAACTCCTCGGGACCATAAAGCAAGGGGATCGCATTGTCCAATGAAGAACGACTGCTTCTACCAACTCCCATTTTCGGGCAAGGTTCGAAGTGAGAACGAGGCTGAGTGAAGCGCGATGGCAAGGAATGAAGAAAAGCCGATATTTTGCTAAGGCACCGCCTAAAGCTGTTGTTCGCTCGGTTTTAGGGCGAAGCCGAGGTTCGGGCGGCTTTCGGAGCAAGACTCAGCCCTGGGCGGGTAAAAGCTAAATTCACCAAGGCCCCACTTCGCTCCTCTAAGAGGCGAGAGCCGGGGTTTGCCCATCCTTGGGGCGAGGCCGAGTTTCGGTTAGCATTTGAAGCGAACCCAAGGTTCGCCCGAAGTCGGGGCGAAGCATAGAAACACAAGTGTAAAATAGACCCAAGTTCGGACGTGTTCATCCCCGAAGCTGGGGTTCGCTCCGATTTTGAGCGAACTTCCTCCCCATACTACGATTTGACGCGACGAGCATTGGGGCGCGCGAAACGCGACGGCGCTGATTTACACTCCCAAGGCACACATTGTTAATGAGGTTGGCCGCACGCATTCCAAAGCAGGTCGTTAGGAGAAGAGGACAGAGCCTCGGGATCGGAGATCGAGGGGTTCGCGCTTTCAAGAAAGATTTCACACCATGGAAGCTCCCAATCTTAGGAAAACGACACGGCCACCAATGGAGAAAGATCGTTTCCACCCACCTTCAGCTTCGGACATTTACTTCAGGCATGCGCCATTAATGGAGTGGTTCGCACCCAGGGCCATAAAAGGAGCGACGCTCAAGTTCGCCCAGCCATTTGACTCCTTAGAATCCACCCTGCGCTGTGCTAAAAACCACAAACAGAAAAATTCACCAGAAATCAGCAGCGCACCCGTGTGTCTCCGCAATTCATCATTGTCGAACACCTGCCAACAGAGTTTCTTATCAGGCACAAAAGGCCTGTAAATCAGCCTCATAGTTTTCGGCTTGTGCATCATATTATCTGCCGGTGGAACTGGGCGCCGATGGAGGCTAAGATGTTCGCAAGCTTGTTTCGCTCTCGCAAAATCGATTTGATGCTCAGTGCGGTGAAGGATTCAAGTAAATCCCACACCTTGTTGCGGTACGCCTTTAGATAATGCTGCGTGGAGACGCACTTGTTGGTAACTTGGTTGCAGATCAATTCGGAATCCCGAATATCTGCAACTGCTTGATACTGAGCTTCTCGTCTTTATTGAGTTCGAGGCACAAAGCCTCATACTCTGCTGCATTATTTGTACAGCTCCATGCGAGCCTGTACGAGTATGTTTTCTGTTCGCTAGATGGAGAGATAAGAGCGATGCTAGCTCTGGCGCCGTTCTTACATCACGTGCCATCGAAATACAGCTTCCATAACTGATCGGGTATCGGGGGTTCTTCAAGTGCTTTCGTTTAAGCCTTTTCAGGCTTGGTGAGTGAGTAGCACCCTAAATCCGTCCCGATAATGGCATTAAAATCGGTCATGGAAAACTCATCTTCAACTCAGAGCTCGCCGAGAGATTCTTCCATCAGGTCCACTTTTTGCATTTCTTCTGTCACCAGGTTGACAGAGCCCGAGCCTCTCTCTTCGTCTTCAAGTATTTCAACATGAAAACTGGTAGACTTCTCTTTGAAGAGTTTAAATTTGTTCCCCTTGAATGGGATCTCCAAGTGTGAGTAGTCGAGGGAGAGGTAGCCTCTCAACTTGGTTGTTAATTCTCTTGAGAGGCACATACTGAAATATGGCTCAAGGTCGACTACCATGATCTCTTGAATGACCGTGACCTGCGGCATTTTGTGGAGTTGTATCGGAACATCTTTGATCACTGCCACCGTATTTACGGGAGTCCTGTCTAGTTGCAACACCCTGGGGCTGCTCCGGGCATACTCCATGCCCATGATGTCGCATACTCCTTTGGGCATAATGGTTGTCGCAACACCAGGGTCGATCATACAATTGTGTACGATCCATCCTTCCATTCAAAGGGAAAGGTAGAATGACGGGGGCCTATTCTTACCTGTGGCCGAAGTCGTCAGCGGCTGAGCGAACACCGTCTGCGTCGGCCTACTCTCCTTGTCTTTGGTAGACTTGAGAGATTCCTACAAAAGGTCCACTTGACCTGGAAGTTGGAGGGTGTCATAAAGGCTTACCTTGGTGGGTGCCTTTTTCATCTCTTCGACTATGTTGTACGTCGAAGTGCCAGATTCTCCCAATCCTTTTGCAGATTCATAGGTATTTCGGTACTATTGCGTGGCATCCACCCTTTGACGCTTGGTCAATGAGGGCTAGCGGAGCTTCTCCCTGGCTTGGTCTCGCGCCTCGGCTTGCGGCTGCGAAGTCGAAACTTTGGGTTGGAATCCCCTTTCTCTATCTCGTGGGGGCAGGAAGTCCTTGAGTAAGTCGGACTGCTCTGAGGTCGTCGTCGGATTGGGAGCTTTCGCCGGTGATTGGGCCTTTTCGCTCCGCGGCTTGGGTGCAGCAGGCACCTTTAGCAGATCCATCTGAGCTGGATCTACCTCGATAGGCTTCTTCCCAGCCTTGGTGAGGACTGAGACTTGCTTGGCGGAAGGCATCATGAAATTATGACCAGCTTCTCTGATCATGTTGATTTGTCTATTGTAGGCGCCACTGGCCAGTGTCTGGACATATTTGAGGTGCACCATGCAGGTCTCTTCACTGTGTGGGTCGTTGCACGTGGTGCACCAATAAGTTTTGTTGGATGAACCGATTTCTTCACCTTCCAGTACTGTTGCGTTCCTCTCAGGAGCTCTGCTGGTAGAAGCGGCTTGCTCCCTAGTGATCGGAGGAGGAAATCTTCTCAGGAGCTCTGTTGGTAGAAGCGTCTTGCTCCCTAGTGATCGGAGGAGGAAATTGTAGGTGATTTGCGCTTTTACTTTGGGTGTTGCTCCCTGGGTGGAGCGACGGAGACTTTCGCTCCACTAGTGGAGCAATTGGAAGATTCGCTCCATTGGTGGAGCGACAACAAGTTTGACCGGGCCTTTTGACCTTCTTGGACTTGTCACTCCCTGGGTGGAGCGACGGAGGCTTTCGCTCCACTGGTGGAGCGACTTGGACTTTCACTCCACTGGTGGAGCAAAACTATCTTTGACCACATCTTTGAATTTTCTTGCACTTTGCTTAAATTTCGCTCCTCCGATGGAGCGATTGGGATTTTCGCTCCACTGGTGGAGCGCCTGTAGTTTTGACCAAGTTTTCAACTTCCTCGCAGTTTGACTTTCACGGCTTTTGAGAAGGAGCTTTTGCTCCACTTGTGGAGCGAAAGTCTGGTCGACATGCACTTAATCCTTTGGGGGAACTTTCGCTCTACGTGGAGCGAAAACATTTCATGCCTTAACCAAACTTAGCCATTTGCCTCCCCTTGCCTTTCTGGGAACTTTTGCTCCGCAACTGGGAGCAAAAGTGTCCCTGCATTATGCTTGAAAGGAAACATGATCAGAAAATCGTCGAAGTGCTGGACACCATTATCAAGTGAGTAGAGTGGAAAGAACTTGTAGAAAACAGCCTTAAGGCAGAAAACACATTCACGACATCGCCCATGCTAAAACATTCACAATTTTGCATGCGAAACGATAGGAAAAGTGCAGAAAAACAGAGAAACCACAGAATCTGAAAGAAAACAACATTTGAGAAAAAGGGAACAACTGGTGAAAACACAACAACATAACATCTTAACCATTTTTGATGGAAAAAGAGAAGTTTTACAATGATAATTTCCCAAAACTGCATACAACTTAAAGTTTTTCAAAATGTGGCAAGAATGGCAACAATAATCTGATCACAGGGGAGGATAAGGCACTAGAAGTAATTAGGAGACTGATGAAGGGAGTGAATAAGATCAAGCCTATGTTGAGAGAGGAAGATACACTTCTTCTTTCGGAGAAGCATCTTGTAATCTTCGTGTGAAATGGCATTGGGTTGGGAAGGGCTCCAAATGGCATGTTTCAACCTTTGGTGGGTAGACTTACATTCCTCATCATACCAAATGTTCATGGGGCAATGACCAGGGGGACAAGGGCAAGCGGGGGGGGCAAATGGTGTGGGGGTAAGAGTCCAAAGCAGCCTTCCAAATAGTTTGGACAAAGGAAGCAGAACGATTGGAAGCATCGGGGAGAGAAGACATCTTGGGGAGAACCTAACGCAACCGATCCATGTAGGTAAAAAATAATAATAGCCAAAGTCTATAGAGACTCAGGGGGTTGGAGTGGAGGGAGGAGGTGGAGGAATAACAAGAAGGGAAATAGCAGAAAAAGTAAGAGAAAGAATTGAATGATCGGTAAGGGGGGAGGGTTGTCAGAGACGCTGTACTGGGAAATGAATGGGATGAGGGTGGTAGAGGAAATAGCATAGTCCACAACACTGGCACCACCACTGCGAGGAAAACAATTAAACCCATCGGAATCTAGAAAACAAGGTATACCATTGAATAGAACCAGCTTGTTGGATTCTGCTTACTGTAAGCAGTAACCAGTGTGTCGATGGATGTTTGAGTAAAACCAAGGTCATCAAGATCCAATTCTCGAGTTTGCATCTCCTCTGTTGTGAGGTTGTGAAGAGAAACCTACATAGGTCCGGTCCGAGCATTGAAGTCTCTTAGCAAAAGTATCTCCCCTAAAGCTGAGCATCTAGTAATGTCCAAATAGAGGTCTTGGAAAGGGTCCTCATTTGTGTGAATAGCAAAACTAGACGTGGTGGGGGGAAAGTAACAAGTGGCAATGTAGATAACCCAAAGAGGTGGGTGATGGTGAATTTTAATCCATAAAAATTTGGAGTGGCGATTAGTCGAAACCAGGGATACCGAACCCTGGAGCCTATCCTTGATGAGAGTAGCAATACTTCTTGATCCTTGAACCCCCCCAGAGCATCAAGTGAGTTACCGACAACTGGACCACTAGAAGTAACTAGAGATAGCTGGTAGGGCCCGCTCATGACTCTCATGTGTCTCACAAATGAGAATTATGTCATGCCCGTCAATCACATCAGAAAGGGACCCTGGGGCAGACCATATCATACCAGTGCAATTCCAACAAGCTACGACTAACTTATTTGTCAGCACTCTTCCTTGTCGATGGAGTCCCTGATGGGGGAGAGTCTCTAATCATTGCATGTAGATTACGAATAACTGCCCATTTGTTGCCTTTCCTAGCTGCGACTACTTATTCCTTGGCTTTCGTCAAATCTGAAGTCGTGTAAGGTCCTCATTGAGGTATATCTTGTTCTAAAGATTAAATAATTTTTGTTTGGCCCTCAACGCCTTCATATGCTCTTTCGCATTCTTGAAGTGTATGACCAATGTGGAACAGGGAGAGACCCATGCTTTGTCAAGAGTGACGTCTGTTAACTCAAGAGTGTTGTGTTGTGAACGAAGGCATTGCCAGCTTGAAGTGGATCTGTAGGTTTGGACACCCCACGAACCTTGAGATAGAGAGCTTTAGCATTACGGATCCTTTCTTCTTCGAATTTTAGCTTGCATAGCCAACTCAACTATGGGAGGGGGGTTCTTTCTGGCTACAACCTGAACCCAAGATTGTTGGTTGGCTAATTTTTGGCTCTGTGTAGTTGACGCTTCCTTGACACGTTCCTATTCAGCCCGAAGGACAGCCTGTTCATCTCAAATTTTTAAAATTTTAGAATGAAAATTCACAGAATATTTAGGAGGCTATTTAGTATGTGGAGTTTGCAGTTGAATAATAATGGCTTGCTGATCCTAAAGCTTAATCTGGAGATCTGTGATAATGCGGATGCCATCTTTCACTAGGTCTTGCAAAGAGAGTATAATGCTAGCTTGCGTATCTAGCTGTTTCTGGACGGAATTTATTTGTTGAGAAAGACGCTAGTATGAAGCTGTTGCTTGGAAGCGTTGGATTGATCTATGAGGAGAAGCTCACCTCTCCTCAATCTCTCCTTCTTCAAGAATCCCCATAATAGTAGGGGCATAGGGCTGCAGTTGTTCAGTAGGTTTTTGCAGGGCTGCTTGTGCTAGGGCACGACCGTGGAAGGTTGTGGGCCCGTGCGAAAGCGCTAGGGCATAGGCGTGCTACGGTTGCAGGCTATGCTAGGCCGTGAACCCTAGCCCATGTAAATGCATAGACATGCGAATGCGCAATTGTGTTGAGGCACACAAATGCGATGAAAGGAAAACAGAGATAGTAGACACGATTCAAAAACTCGGATGCAGACTCGATTCAGAAACCCCGATGCAAACGTGATTCAGAAACTCGGATGCAGATGCAAACCCGGATAGCAGACGCGATTCAAAAAACTTGGATGCAAACGCGAATTCTGAAACCTGGATGCAGACGCGATTTTAGAAATCCAGATGTAGACGCGATTCAAAAACCTGGATGCAGACGCGATTTCAAAAACCCAGGTATAGACGTGAATTTAGAAACCTAGATGCAGACACGAATTCAGAAACCCGGATGTAGACATGAATTCAAAAACTTGGAAGCAGATGCGATTTCAAAAACATTGGTTAGGGAGATGAAATAATCATTGGAACCCGGATGCAGACTCGAATTCAGAAACCTAGATGTAGACGCGATTGAAGAAACCCGGATGCAGACGCAAATTCAGAAACCTGGATGAAGACGCGAACCCGAATGCAGACGAGAATTCAAAAACCCAGATGCAGACGCGGTTTTAGAAACCCGAATGCAGACACGAATTCAGAAACCCGGAGAAAAAACTACATTTGAGAGAGTCTTGATCCATGTAATCTGCGTAGAGCAAATGGATGTGAAGACAACATTCCTACATGGGGATCTAGACGAAGAAATTTATGTCTCAACTAGAAGGTTTTACAGTCAAAGGAAAGGAAGACTTTGTATGTAGGTTGAAGAAATCTGCATATGGTCTGAAACAATCACCTAGGATATGGTATCAAAAGTTTGATACTTATGTATTAGGACTTGGTTTTTCATGAAGCAAAGCTGATCATTGTGTGTACATCAATCAGGTTGGTGATCACTTTATTATTATGGCATTGTATGTTGATAATATGTTTTTAATTGGAAATTACACGGAAATCATCCAAAATTTGAAGTCCTAGTTGTCATCTTAGTTTGATATGAAGGATCTTGGTCCTACAAATTTCATCTTGGGCATGCAGATTAAGAGGGATCGGTCAAATAAGACACTTTGGTTGAATCAGAGAAAATATATTGAGACAATATTAAAGAGATTTAATATGCATGATTGTAAACCAATCAATACTCCCATTCCTTTGGGTGTAAATCTATCTGCAGAACAGTGTCCAAAGACACAAGAAGAGGAAGAGGAAATGTTTTGTGTTCCTTATGCAAGTGCTATTGGGAGTTTGATGTATGCCATGGTGTAATAACCCATCCCTGTTGTGCTATATTTTTCTGGGTTTTTGAAAGCTTCGGTTTTTCTGGTTTTTATTTGTGTTTTTTGACTGAAGTAACAACATATAAGATAATACAACAAAACAGAGTTGTATGCAGCAATACCCAGATGCTTAAAACTCTTCTAAATCAAGATTCAGGAGAACCCACAAACATACAACTGAAATCTCTAAAGAAAGGAACGACATGCAACTGTTTCTAGAGATTATTACCAGATAATGCACAAATAACAGTACCCAGATACATGAAGCACTTTAAAATCAATTTTCACGAATACCCAATAACATGCAACTGATTCTGAAGAATTTAACAATCTAGGGTACAAAGTAACAATACCCAGATGGGTCGATTGATTTAGTATGCAAAGATATGCATACCCATTTGTTGTTTTTTCTGTATCCACGGGCAGCGAAGTCGAAGAACAAGAATGGCGTCCAAAATCAGTGTCATACCCTCAGGATAAGGGCTGCAATTGGGTCTCCAAGCCTCACATCACACAGGCAAAGGTGCGGCTGGCCAAGGAGGTGTACGACTAGCAAAAATCAAACCCTCGATCTCTGTAAACTTTAGATCTGTCAAAACCTCTGCTGAAGCAAATGAAACTAACTCTGAAATAACCGATGAAGCACGAATCCCAGTCTCTGAATGAAACTGATTGATGATTGCTCAGGGAATGGTCTTTCACATCCGCAAGCAATGTTCCCTGTGAAGGTTTTCGTCCTCACAAAGCCATGAAATCCTGCTGCCAAAGCTGCAAGTTCTCGCCAGAGAGAAAAATATCAAATAACCTGAATAATTGAAAATGAGCTCCAAACTCTCCTTATAACTCCCAAAAATCCCACGTCACTTTTAGGGTTTAGGGTGACTTTTTAATATTTTAATATTTCTTTTAAAGTCGACCCCCTTTTAAAACAACTCCTAAGCAACTTTATTATTTAATATAACGCCATAATAACGTTAGATATTAAATAATAAACACCAGACCCAAAGAATGATCCAACTGAGAAGAACATGGTCTCAAAACACCTCGAACACCACTCACTACCGACCCTGATCAGGACCACGCTCGGAAACCATACTTACTAAAAATAGTAAGTAGCTAAAAATAGCAGGTGACAGTCCGAATCACCGAAACGCACAAGAAGCAACTCTCTGAGCAAGGAACCCCAACACACCATCACCACCGACTGACCAGAAGCCAACTTACTAAAAATAGTTACTAAAAATAGAAAGTGATGGCCCACAACTCCGAAACGCCTCCGGAAAAAGGCAGAGGAAAGTTGGCGAAGCACAGAACTCAAGGAACCAAACCCCAATAGGGTTCCCAATCATCTCTACTAGCCTACGGGAACCCAGTAGTAGGCTAATCCACCAAAACTCACTGACTGCCTAGAAAGGGGACATTACACATGGTATGTCTTGTTGCCACATTTTGCACGGGGTGCCATGTTTTCAAAATTTTGTAAGTATGCTGCTCTCCCTTCCCTCCATCTCCTTTCCCTTTCTCCACTGTTCCCTTTCTCCCCTTCTATCAGTTGCATTCCTCCCTTTTCCCCTTGTTCTTTCTGCATCGAATTCCCAAAACAGATCTCACATTCCCTGAAAAATTCTAAGTCTAAGAGCGCAACCCGACTTCGCAGCGAAGTCGGGGTGCGCCCTTAAGTTCGAGCGCACTAGGGAATGCGAAGTGCGGAAGCTGACCGAAAATGAGCAGAATTTGGCTAAGTATGGGAGCGCAACCCGACTTCGCAGCGAAGTCGGGGTGCGCTCTTCTCCCCGTGCGCACTTGGGAAGCAGTGTCTCCAGAAATCAGCTAAGTGCCGGAGCGCAACCCGACTTCGCAGCGAAGTCGGGGTGCGCTCCCCTTCTTGCGCGCAGTCCGAGCAGCGGCCAAATTGACTAAGTGCTGGAGTGCGCAACCCGACTTCGCAGCGAAGTCGGGCTGCGCCCTCTGACCTGTGCGCAGTTGGGCAAGATCCATCAAGCAGCCCAAAAACTGGCTAAGGCACGGAGGCCTCCCAAACTGCGCTGTTCCCCACTTGCGCTATCCAATTGCGCTCTGATCCCAGGCGAAGTTGGACATAAAGGAAAGATTGCCTTTCAAGGCAGACATGTGTCCCTCATCAGAATTTGACAAGTGTCCAGCCTCGGGATTCGAGCCGAGATGTGATGGGAAAAGGACAAGCATGGGCCGAGTTATTTGCCGCAGCTACCCTCATTTAAGCTGACGCAAAGTCTCATCAACCGCACTGCCACGTAGCTGCCGAGTTTTCAGGTGGACCTTGCTGCAAGTACAGTCCCTGCCTACAGGAGTCAACATCAGCAGCTCTTTTGCCGCTTTTGTCAGCTATTGTCTGGTCTGGGACTTTGTGCCCATAATTGTAATCGGGGGAAATTGCGCTATAAATAGCCGCACCACTTCATTGTAAAGTGGTGGAAGGGGGATATCCTGCTAGGGAACCATTGTAGCTATATGTTTGCTTTTGAATGCAAGACACATACTTGGCTCTATTTTGTTGTTATCATTCTTTATGCTGCCTTTACTTGTCATTTCTGCCTCATGTTGCTTATTTCATTGCTTACTCGTTATATCGAACTCGGATTCCAGTATTTGATGATTAAGTATTCCTCGAATGCATAGATAGAGGATACATAGGATGTATGACAGCTGTAGTTTCTATGGTGTGTTCTGTATTTAATTGTTGTTAGTAGTGGTGATTGATCGTTGTCGTGTTGCTTATTCCCCCCACCCAACTCAAATCACATTTGAATCTCTTTCCGCATTTTTATCTCTTTCCTGTACTCTTAGCTAAAACAATTGAGAAAACCCATAGGAAGCCGGCCTTCTCCGGAGATTGGCACGGAAGGCATTCCTTCCTTCCGGCCTTTCAATCTGGTGGGCGAATCTGGGGCGCATTTAACCAAATCCTTTCCTAATGGCAGATTCGTAACCAACAGTTTCTTTGGCACGCCCGGTGGGACATGGAAGTTTCCCACCCCAAAACAGAATCGAAGCACTGGTGTTCGCTTCATTGCTGTTAGAATCAGAACACCTGGCGACTCGCAAGTACCTGAATATTCTCTGAGTCCGTGAAGACCGGTCCGAGCGCCTTCATGCATACAAGAAGGTGGAGAGCAAGGAATCCGGGAAACCAGCCTGATCTTTACGAAATTGACATTGCCGCTCCAGGAGAGCGCGTCAGGCTGGCTGACCACCAAGCTCGCATAGACGAATCCGAGCCCGAAATCGAAGAGGCCGAGGCTGAAGAGCAATCTACATCCTCGGACGGTACCGATACCGAGTACACTACCGGAGGAGAGGAAGAAATGGCTGCTCAGCAGAATGATGACGATCTCTTCCCGGCGGTAGACTCCACGGGGCCCTTGGCCCTAGTCGGACAACAAGCTGTGCCCCCCGCTGCCCTAAAGTCCATCCCTACTTACGATGGCTACGGCAAAACGGCGTACGAGCACATCCAGGACATTCTGGCCTTGGCTGCGCTACATTCCATCACAGACGAGAGTGTCAAGACCCGCCTTCTGGCTCTTTCCCTAAGGGGAAAACTTCTCTACTGGTGGAGATCTCTCGCGTAGGGATCTATCACGGGGTGGCGCCACTGGCCGGCAGAGCTTGTAAAGGGATGCAACGAGTCCGTCGATCCCTCTTTGTTGTTGCATCAGCTCCAAAGCATCCAACCGACACCCCCAAGAGGAGGTGTCGGACTTCAACATAAGGTTTGCGAGGTCTTGGAAACGAGTACCTCGCGAACCGCGACCTTCAACGGGTCAAGTCGCGCACTACTACTTGAGGTCATTCAACTCGACATCCGCCTACCGCTGAAGATAGCCCGAGTCGATTCATTCCCCGCCCCGTACGAAGCTGCCCAACAAGCCGAAATGGATATAATCTCCATAGGCAAGCTCCCGCATAGGGTACAACCACCCATTTACCCCCGACTTTCCTCGGTCCCAGCACCCATCGGCCTCCGGTGTGATGCCGTCATCTTCAAGTCAGCACCCCCAGCAGCCATGGAATCCGGCGCCGGTCGTAAACCCTTACGGCCCGCCACAAATTCATTATCCTAACCCGCCGCCTCCTCCTCCGCAGTATCCCGCACTCCCGCCTCCCCTCAGCACGCGCAGTATTCTCGCACCCCCGCCATTGGCCGCATTACCTCCGCCAGCCTCGCTTGCCACCTGCAGACAATGATATTCGGAACAAAATCCTCCAAGAGGTACGGGCTCGGCATCCGGATACCATACCATGTCAAATGACATGACTATACTCGAAGAAGAAGCAGGCCCAGATGGAGTTTGTTCCAAGGAGGCCATATCCTCCTCCGACACTGACAAAAGATCAAGCCGCAGAACGGCAAGTTCAAAGGCACCCCCCTGCAAGAAATGCGGCCATTGAGGATCAACCTGGCACTTCCGACCAGGTTAACTGGTGCTCCACGTGCAACGACCCGCATTCAGAAGAAGATTGCACGCTGCATCAGCATTACCTCCAGACCTCGCGGGCAGCGCCATAGAGGATGAACTTTACATGATCCTGGACGATGAAGGCAACTTTGCCGTCCCAAAAGAAGATCCGGCATTGCTCCCCGCCAAGGAGGACAGAAAGCCTGTTGAAGCTGCTGCGGCCCAAGCAAAGCCATTGAAGGTATACGCCAGAAGAGAAAAGGCGCAACCTGCTGGGCTACCACCGGACAAAAGGCTATGGCATCCCGCAGCCAAAGAAAAATTTCCTGCACTCAAGCCTCCCGCAACGAAAGCTCCCGCAGCTCCGTCTCCAACTGAAACAAAAGAACAAGCTCAGGAGAAGCTGAGATATCCGTCTCTGACAAAGAGACAGAGAGTCGAAGCCACGCAGCAATACCGGACCAAGTATGAGCCTGCGAAAGAAACGGAGGGAGCTAGCACTTCAGAGCTACAACATAGTGGATGAGCTAAAGAGGACTCCTACAAGGATAAGTATGTATGATGCTCTTCTCGCTCCCAGTGTCAAGTTGATCTTGCTGCAGGAATCTTTGAAGAGCATAAAACATGGCAAGCAGACGCAGCCTGCTGTTTTGGTTCAACCTCTGACAGTCTCCGCCACTGGAAAGAACAGACCACCTCCCTTCTATCTGTCATTGCGGATGCAAGGGTATATAGTACACAACTGTATGGTGGATTCTCGTGCCTCCACGACTGTTATGCCGAGAGATGTCTCGCGACGAGATCGGAATGGAGTATACAAGGAGCAGCCAAGGTGTGCTGCAGCCTAGACGACACCCTCGTCAAGACAGCTTGGTGTTATCAAAGATATCCCGATCCGGCCGCACAAAGCTCTTGACATAGTGGTCATTCAAGAGGTCGTGGTTGTCGACTTGGAACCTTACTTCGGCATGTGTCTCTCCAGGGAGTTCATCGCGAAGCCGGGTGGGTATCTGTCTCTGGATTACTCACATATGGAAGTGCCCTTCAAAGGAAGGAGATCGAAGATCTACAACGAAAAGCCTTCCACATTTCTAGTAGAGAAGATACCCGGAGAAGAGTCACAGAACTGCATGGTTCAGCTGACAGCGGAAGAACTGGTGGTGGTAGACATGACAGAGCAAGCTCTTGAGTTGTTGCAAGTAGAGGATGAGTTCTCCTTGCTGGACTTCAACGCCATGATCGAGACTGAGCAAGGCTGCTACACCGTCACTCACCTCGAGAGACTTGACCAGCCAGCCAAGAAAGAGGTAGGACTCGCACCATAAAAGCTATGGAAGCTTTTCTTTGATGGCGCCCGATGCAAAAATGGCGCCGGCGCAGGCGTACTCTTGGTTTCCCCGTCCGGGATCCAGAAGGACTACACCTACAGACTGGCTTGGAGCTGTACTAACAACGCGGCGGAGTATGAAGCCCTATGCTTGGGTTTGAGAAAAGCGGAGAGACTGGGGATAAAACATCTGCAGATCTTTGGCGACTCGTAGCTGGTGTGCAACCAGATTACGAATAAGTGCGCCTCCAAGAAGCATTACCTCAAGGCGTACCGTAATCGTGTCTGGGACCCGATGGAGTCATTCGACTCGTTGAATGTCAAAGCCATATCACGTGAGAAGAACAAGCACGCCGACATTCTCGCGCCTCGTTGGAGCCAGGTACGTTCCGGCTGATGACACTGTCCGAAAGCCGAAGCCGGTTCGTACCATCTACAGGCCTTCTGTGCCTGATAAGGACACCCACTGGCAGGTGTTTGACTGTGACGAGGAAATCGTCACTTTTTTGGTTACCGAAGCATGTACAATCGAAGGTAGAGACCCTGATGACGAGCAATACGAGGGGTTGATACAATTGAAGAATAATCATGTCCCAAAAGGACTGATTACATTAGAGAGTCTCTTTGATCGAACGATAGAGCAATATCCCACAGATCAAAGTAGACCCCAAGCAAGCACGTCGACCTCGGAGCTTGAACCCGGAAAAACAATCAAGGTCGGGACGGATCGCACTGAAGAGGAACTCGGGCAGATCAGATCATTATGCAGAGAGTTCCCCGATATTGTAGCCTCGGTGCTACCAGGACTTGAAGGGGTATGACAGACAGATGATCCAAAGATACCATAGAGCTAGAAGATGGTGCGAAACCTTTCCGGCAGAGCAGCAGGGTCAGTAAACCCGAAGATTGAAGCCATGATGAAAGCCGAGCTCCCGAAAATGCTGGAAGCCAAGATCATCTACCCCATCAAGCATTCATCTTGGGTTGCGAATCTGGTTCCCGTGAGGAAGAAGAACGGAGACATCCGTCTCTGCGTGGATTTCAGAAATCTGAATCAAGCCTCGCTGAAGGACCATTACCCGCTTCCCCAAATCGATCAAATCCTCCACATAGTTGCTGGAGCGCAGAGATTCTCCCTCTTAGACGGATTCTCTCGGTACAACCAGATATGGGTGAAAGACGAAGACCAACATAAGACAACGTTCACCACCAAATGGGGAACGTTCGCTTATCAGCGCATGCCCTTCGGCCTGTCCAATGCCGGCGCTACATTTCAGAGAGCCATGGACCTGGCCTTCCGAGAGTTGCTTAACAAGATCATTGTCATCTACTTGGATGACATGACTGTATTCTCTCACAGGAGAGAGGACCATGCTTCCCACCTGCGGCAGATATTTGAGAGATGTCGTGAATTCGGCATTTCCATTAACCCGAAGAAGTCAGTCTTCGCGGTAAAAGAAGGTAAGCTGCTGGGACATGTCATCTCCGAGAAAGGCCTTGCAGTGGATCCTGACAGAGCAGAAGCCCTCCTCCGCTTGCCCATCCCAGCCGACAAGAAGGGGCTACAGTCCTTCTTCGGCCAAATCAACTTCGTGAGGAAGTTCATACCGGACTTCGCACAAGTGATTAAGCCCATGGCCGAACTGTTGAAAAAGAATGCCGAATTCTTATGGATTGACGAAAGAAGGCAGGCCTTTGAGGAGATCAAGGCCAGAATTGCACAAGCTCCGGTGTTGATAAACCCGGATTATTCCAAGGACTTCATCCTGTACGCGGTGGGAGAACCCGAGAGTTACGCCGCAGTCCCGACTACGTAAGGGAGACGATGGCGAAGAGCGCCCCATAGCGTTCTTAAGCCAGGTAATCCAGCCGCATGAAGAGAAGTACAATTTTATTGAGCGGCAGGTTCACGCAGTCATGAAATCCCTCCGAAAGTTCAGGCACTTCGTCTCCCAGAGCCGGATAACTGTCTTCGTGATACATCCGGACGTCAGGAACTTCATCATACAAGGAGAGCCTGGCCACAAGAGGGCAGGATGGATTGCCAAAATCCAAGAGTTTGACATCGAGGTACGGCCAACAAAGCTGATCGGAGGCCGAGCCTTGTGCCAAGAGCTGGCCCGAAGCGCCGCAGCCGAAGTCTCCGCCTGCAAGTGGGAAGATCCGATAGCAACCACCAACCTAGCCAACTCCTTATCAGAGGAAAGTGATTGGACAAATGACTTGGTGCAGTATTTCAGCACCGGGAGATGCCCAGATCACCTCAATGCCTCACAAAGAAGGAGGTTTCGGCTAAACGCCTTGAAATACGTACTCCGCCCCGAGGGGCTTTATTTCAAAAACATTGACGGCATCCTGTTGCGATGCGTCAGAGATACTGACAAACCCAGGGTCCTCGGAGAGTTTCACTCCGGGATGCCTGGGGGACATCATTCTGGAAGGCCTACGGCCTTGAAAATCATCAGAGCTGGGTACTATTGGCCCACTCTCTTCACAGACGCACATGCGGTCTCGTGTCAAATGTGATAAATGCCAGAGGTTTGTCGGCAGAAACAGAAAAGCACCCCTGCCCCTCCAACCAATTCAAGCCGAGACTCCGTTTCAGCAATGGGGTCTAGACTTCATTGGGGTCATCACGCCTAACTCTGCAGCGGGGCACAAGTTCATCCTTACCGCCACCGATTACTTCACCCGGTGGGCAGAGGCGATCCCCACTAAGAATGCGGACCAGGAAACGGTCATTGGGTTCCTCGAGAGCCTCATCACCCGTTTCGGGGTCCCGGAGTCAATAGTGACAGACAATGGTCCGGGGTTCGCAGGCGCTGTACTCACGGAGTACACCAGCAAGTACGGCATCTATCACAAGATGTCTTCTAACTACTACCCGCAGGGGAATGGCCTGGCCGAGTCCACCAACAAGAATCTACTGAAAATTGTCAAAAGGACAGTAGAGAGAAACAAGAGGACATGGCACCTACTCCTGAACCGGGCGCTGTGGGCGGATCGCATATCATTCAAGAAGTCTATCAAGACATCCCCCTACGCGCTCGTGTACGGCAAGGAGGCAGTTCTGCCTACCCACGTAGAGATACCCGCACTCTGGATGCTGGATGAAGAAAGAGGCAACGGGGATCCAGTGGATGCCAGATTGTGCCAACTGCTGCAGTTAGAAGAAGAAAGAGAAAAAGCATACCAGGCCTTTACTAGACATGCTGAAGTGACCCAAGGCTGGTTTGCGAAAGGCACCACCGCCCGAGTTTTCAAAATCGGGGACCTCGTGCTGAAGTGGGACTCACTGAAAGCAAAGCCGGGCAACCATGGTAAATTTGATGCCCTCTGGGAAGGTCCCTATCAGATTGCTTGGGTGAACCAATTTAATGCATTCGTGCTCCGGGACATGGAGGGACAGCTTCTCCCCATTCCCGTCAACGGGTTCCACCTGAAGATTTACCACCACTGAAGGCACCCAATGGGTCCTTCTTTGTACAGATTTCTTTTCTGCATTTTAGTTTATCAATGTACATATTTATTTCAGCATTCAGCTTTTAGTTTTCAGAGCCCAAGTAAAGCTCAGAGCAAACCCCGACTTCGCAGCGAAGTCGGGCATCGCTCCTTGGATCGTGCGACGTAGGGAGTTTTGAGAGAAAGCAGCTGACAAAAAGCCCAAAATTTGACTAAGTGCTGGGTGCGCAACCCGACTTCGCAGCGAAGTCGGACTGCGCACCGTCTTGGGAGCGCAGTTGGGAAACACAGAGCAAAAAATCGGCTAAGTGTCGAAGACAGACTGCGCAACTTTTTTGAGCGAAGTCTGACTGCGCAAGCAAATCTGGGCGAAGTCGGAGTGCGCACGTTTTCTGGGCGAAGTCCGAGTGCGCCCTCAATTTCGGGCGCACCTTGGGTGACCTGTCGTGGGAAACAAGGAAAAATGATAAAATGTTTCTAAGTGCGGGCCCAGACAGCGCAGTTTGGCATAGTGCGAAGTTGGGTTGCGTCCCTCCTTAAAACCCTGGGCCCAAAGTTCTCCCTCGAAACGTGTGCCCGGGCGGCGGCTATGACGTCATCGAAGCACGAGGTCCGAAAAATGTCTAAAAAATGATTGCGCGACTTTCAAAAGGGATGTCATTAAGAAAGCAAGGCGCATTAGGACCAACTGCAACCGGGGTACGCTGTTCAAGATTAAACCCACGCACAACCGCCAAAATATCATAGCGCTTCCACCTACTCCAAGTTAACCACCTTAAATCCCTCCCTCGCGCCATTAATGCTGTAATCCTTGCCTAGAAAAGGAGGCCCTGGCATACTCAGAACGTCCATATTGTCGGGCTGACTCCGAGCTGCAAGGCGCAGAACCAAGAAATCAGGAACCAGAATCCCCGTCTCTGCCACTTCGAACAAGAAAGAGAAAATGGACAAGGGGAAAGCGCCAGTGCAGGCGCAATCTAGCGACCTAGGGCCCTTTCAGGCAGCAGTCTGGGACCAAGCCAAGGCCGCATACAATCATGTCCTTGAACGGGAGCAACCGGCCGAGCAGGAGGGTGACAATGGAGACCATTCGAGGTTCGAGAAGGAGGAGAAAGAGGCAAGCTGCCGAAAGTGAATCCGAAGAAGAGCAATTGCCCAAGAAGAAGCCGTCAGAGCAGCGGAAGGCAGGGGAAGGGAGTTCCTCTGCACCCAAAGGATGAAGGCCTGGTTCTTTGCGTCGAGGCGAGCTCGACACCCCGCGAGCCGCCAGGAATGTTGCCACATTTTGCACGGGGTGCCATGTTTTCAAAATTTTGTAAGTATGCTGCTCTCCCTTCCCTCCATCTCCTTTCCCTTTCTCCACTGTTCCCTTTCTCCCCTTCTCGCGCTTCATTCCTCCCTTTTCCCCTTGTTCTTTCTGCAGTTAGAATTCCCAAAACAGATCTCACATTCCCTGAAAAATTCTAAGTCTAAGAGCGCAACCCAACTGCACAGCAAAGTCGGGGTGCGCCCTTAAGTTCGAGCGTACTAGGGAATGCGAAGTGCGGAAGCTGACCGAAAATGAGCAGAATTTGGCTAAGTATGGGGGCGCAACCCGACTTTGCAGCGAAGTTGGGGTGCGCTCTTCTCCCCGTGCGCACTTGGGAAGCAGTGTCTCCAGAAATCAGCTAAGTGCTGGAGCGCAACCCGACTTCGCAGCGAAGTCGGGGTGCGCTCCCCTTCTTGCGCGCAGTCCGAGCAGCGGCCAAATTGACTAAGTGTTGGAGTGTGCAACCCGACTTCGCAGCGAAGTCGGGCTGCGCCCTCTGACCTGTGCGCAGTTGGGCAAGATCCATCAAGCAGCCCAAAAATTGGCTAAGGCACGGAGGCCTCCCAAACTGCGTTGTTCCCCACTTGCGCTATCCAATTGCGCTCTGATCCCAGGCGAAGTTGGACATAAAGGAAAGATTGCATTTCAAGGCAGACGTGTCCCTCATCAGAATTTGACAAGTGTCCAGCCTCGGGATTCGAGCCGAGATGTGATGGGAAAAGGACAAGCATGGGCCGAGTTATCTGCCGCAGCTACCCTCATTTAAGCTGACGCAAAGTCTCATCAACCGCACTGCCACGTAGCTGCCGAGTTTTCAAGTGGACCTTGCTGCAAGTACAGTCCCTGCCTACAGGAGTCAGCATCAACAGCTCTTTTGCCGCTTTTGTCAGCTATTGTCTAGTCTGGGACTTTGTGCCCATAATTGTAATCGGGGGAAATTGCGCTATAAATAGCCGCACCACTTCATTGTAAAGGGGTGGAAGGGGGATATCCTGCTAGGGAACCATTGTAGCTATACGTTTGCTTCTGAATGCAAGACACACACTTGGCTCTATTTTGTTGTTATCATTCTTTATGCTGCCTTTACTTGTCATTTCTGCCTCATGTTGCTTATTTCATTGCTTATTGTTATCATCGAACTCTGGATTCCAGTATTTGATGATTAAGTATTCCTCGAATGCATAGATAGAGGATACATAGGATGTATGACAGCTGTAGTTTCTATGGTGTGTTCTGTATTTAATTGCTGTTAGTAGTGGTGATTGATCGTTGCCGTGCTGCTTATTCCCCCCACCCAACTCAAATCACATTTGAATCTCTTTTCGCATTTTTATCTCTTTCCTGTACTCTTAGCTAAAACAATTGAGAAAACCCATAGGAAGCCGGCCTTCTCCGGAGATTGGCACGGAAGGCATTCCTTCCTTCCGGCCTTTCAATCTGGTGGGCGAATGGGGCGCATTTAACCAAATCCTTTCCTAATGGCAGTTTCATGATCAAATGTACTAGACTAGACATTGCCCATGCAGTGGGAGTTCTGAGCAGATATATGTCAAAAGCAGGGAAAGAACATTGGACTGCACAACATATTATGCAATCTACTATCAAGGAAGGCCTGAACCAAACAAGGTATTGAATGTACAAGGTTTTGTTGATGTAGATTGGGCTGGATATCTTGATCGCCGAAGATCCACAAGTGGTTATGTATTTCGATTGTTTGGTGGAGCAATCACCTGGATGAGCAAGAGGCAAGTTGTAGTGGCACTTTCAATTAAAGAAGCTGAGTACATAGTAGCAACTCATGCAAGTAAGAAAGCAATATGGTTACAAAGGCTGTGTGCTGGTGTTGGGTTCTTATTGGGAGCTGTAAGGATAAATTGTGATAGTCAAAGTGCAATCTATCTGGAAAAGAACCCTGCTTATCATTCTAAGACAAAGCATATTGCAGTACAGTACAGTATGGTTAAAGACAAGGTCTCACCAGAGAAAATTGATGCAGATTCATTAACTAAGCTTGTGAGTATTGAGAAGTTTTCTTGGTGCAGGGAGACAATGGGCTTAGTTGCCCCAGGCAGTTGAATTTGTGTTTTGTATAGGCCCCATTGCAAAGTATTCAACAAGTGGGAGATTGTTGGATGTGTTGTATCCTTTGCAAAAAAATAAAAATAAATAAAAAAGGTGGGGGTCTTATTTTTGGGGTAAACTCCTTAAATTAGGAAGTATGGGTGGTTTTAGCCCATGGTCTTATTCTTGGGTAGTCTTATTTTAGCCCATGGTCTTATTCTTGGGTAGTCTCCTTAAATTAGCAGGTATGGGTGGTTTTAGCCCATGGTCTTATTTGTGGGCAGTCTTATTTTAGCCCATGGTCTTATTTGTGGGCAGTCTCCTTAAATTAGCATGTATGGGTGGTTTTAGCCCATGGTCTTATTTTTGGGTGTTGTGGGATGCCTATATATATTGTAACTGCTTTGTAAAAGTGCACAAGAATATGCATATGAATAATAAAGAAGAAGAGCAAGAGGAGTGGCTCTAGTTTTCTGTTGGTTTTTCCCGGTCAAGGTTTTCTAGGATAAATATTTGTGTTCATTGTGTGTGCATATTATTTTTCCTTCTATTTTATGATTATGTTTGCACTAATATCTCAAGAATAGGTTTATCAATCTCTTCAATTTTTGTGTTATCGTGCAAGAGTCTAATTCCTTTTTGAAGGCCTTCTTGAGGTCGTCCCATCTATCGAATGAAGTTTGCAACTTTAGATTCCAATCCATTGCTATGCTTCTTAGTGTTGTCACATTTTGCACGGGGTGCAATGTCTTCAATATTGTTTTGTAACAGTGCTGCTCTTCTTTTCCTCCTTCCGTTTTTCTCCCTTCTCTCCCTTTCCTTTTCTTTCCCATTCTCTTTCTCTCCCCCTTTTTCCTTGGAGTTCCCAAGTTGATTTTCCAGCTTTCCAAGCAGGTCTATCCGAAATTGGCTAAGTCCGGGTGCGAGTTCGCACTTCGCCCGCTTTGGTGCGAGTGCGCACTTCGCCCGCTTTGGTGCGAGTGCGCACTTCGCCCGCTTTGTGCGAAGTCCGACTCCGCCCCACTTTCCGGGCGCACCTTGCACCGGCAGACCGGCGAGTCAATGCAGAAAAAGGGTAAAATGCCGGAGCAGTCCATATGGCGGCAGACACCGCTGTTCGCCTCGTGCGCAGCTCGACTTCTCAACGGAGCCGGAATGCGCCCTTGACAGTGTACGTAGGGGAACAAACCCGGAATTTGACCAAGGCTTGAAGGCCCTCCCCGACCGCACCGATTTCTGCACGCATCCCAAGGAGCCCCGATCCCAAGCAAAGATGGATAGATCGCCCTCTAAGGCGTGCATGTGTCACACAAAGATAACCCATCATCGTACAAGTGTCCACCTTCGGGATTTGAACCAAGACTCGCCGACCAAAAGGGATAAGCATGGGCTGCCCGCACCGCCTGCGCTAATAGCCTCATTCAAAGCTGATCCGAGGTTTCACCCGCTCCAGCCTACTAGCAAGCCTCGCCGACTTGAAGATTTACCCAAAGACTCCGCCACGTAGCCGTCCAGCCTTCCAGAAGACCATGTCGCGGGTACAGCCCACCCGACAAAAGGTCAGCATTTGCACCTCTTTCGCCGCTTCGTCACCTCATGTTTGATCGGGGACTCGTGCCCATTAATGTAACGGGTGGGACTCGGGCTATAAAAGCCCATCTGAAATTCATTGTAAAGGGTGGAAGGGGAATGTTTGTTAGGGAACTACCGTGCTTATTGTAACCGTGCTTCGCTTATGAATACAATCGTATGCCCGGTTCTCGTTTCTACCGTCTTTATTCTTTTATGCCGTCTTTCATTATATGCCTTAGGCCCACCCGTGTCGCCGCTCGTTAATTCACTTTGGCATTTGGCGATCGGGTTCCTCTAGCATTGCTTGCTTAAAGCACCTTCCGTACTTCATTATTTAAAGCATTCATTATAAATTTGGTAGCAGTTCCATCGGCTTGTGTGTGACGTTGTCGGCCCGTATCCGGTGATTGATGCGATCCCCTCGCCGTTAGTTCCTTGTAGGGAATGTTTGCTAGGGAGCCATTGAAGTCGTGCGGTTAAACTCTCTACCTAACACATATACCCGGCTCTGACATCTCTAGGTTTACTTTCTACCCCCGTCGCTGTACGTATCCGGTGATTGATACGATCCCTCGCCGTTAGTTCCTTGTAGGGAATGTTTGCTAGGGAGCTATTGAAGTCGTGCATACGCCGCTGGTGTATCGGAAGTACGCCTAGGTTTTGCGCTCCTTGTCATGCCTCGTGTTTGTATGCGAAGTAGCGGTGATTGGTGTGTTCCCGCACCGTTAGTTCCCCCCCACCAACCTTTGGACATATTTGTATCTCTTCTCGTACATTTGTCTCTTTCCGTTCCTTTATTTCTTTCCTGCTCCCTTTAGCTTAAATCAAGCCCCCCAAAAGGAGCCGGCCTTCTCCGGAGATTGGCTCGTAAGGCATCTCTTCCTTCCGGCCTTTCATGCTGGTGGGCGAATCTGGGCGCATTAACCAAAAATCCTTTCCTCATGGCAGATTCGTAACCAACAGTTTCTCTGGCACGCCCGGTGGGACGCTTGTCCCACGATTTAAAGAAAGAGTACCCATCTAGTTTCCACCTAGCGCAACAGTTCTTCTGACCCGCTCGGCGGAACACGGGTCCCACATCCGACGAGAGATTTTCCGATCGCCTCCACCGGCGCCGATAGCTTCCCGAGCTCTTGGTGAGACAAGGAAGTTTCTCACCCCCGACGGAATCGAAGCACCGGTGTTCGCTTCATTGCTGTTCCAAATCGAACACCGGCGACTCGCACGAACAAATCCTCCGAGTCTAGAAGACCGGTCCGGTCACCTTCATGCACACGAGAAGGTGGCGAACAAGAAATCCGAGAAGCCCGCCCGAGTTCTACGAACTAGACATCCACGCCGAGGCGAGATACCCAGCCGGGCCGATCCGCGAGCTCGCTTCGACGAAGCCGAGGCCGAGATCCAAGAAGAGGCCGAAGCCGAGGCTCGAAGAGCCGAGTACGAAGTAGAAGAGGCCGAGGAAGAGGAAAATCCCGTATCCTCGGAAAGTACCGATACCGAGTACACAACCGACGGCGGAGAAGAAGAAGAAATGGCCGATCAACAGCCGAATGACGATGATCTCTTCCCGGCGGTGGACTCCTACAGTGGCCTTTGGCCCCGATCGGTCGCCAAGCCGTGCCCCCGCCGCTTTAAAGTCTATTCCCACATACGACGGCTACGGTAAGACGGCGTACGAGCACATCCAGGACATCCTTGCCCTGGCCGCACCGCATACCATCACCGATGAAAGTGTGAAGACCCGTCCGCCGGCCCTTTCCCCGAGGGGAAAGCTTCTCTACCGGTGGAGATCGCCGCCGTAGGGATCCATCACCGGGTGGCCCCGCCTGCCAGGAGGCTCGTAAAAGGATGCAACGAGTCCGCTGATCCTACCTCTCTACCGCATCGGCTCCAAGCAATCCGGAGGCATCCTCAAGAGGAGGTGTCTCGATTTTAACATTAGGTTTGCGAGATCCCGGAAACGGGTACCTCGCGAACTTCGGCCTTCACCGGCATGGCCGCTCACTACTATCCGAGGTCTTTCAACTCGTACATATGCCCGCCGCCGAAGATCGCCCGAATTGACGAGTTCCCCGCACCGTACGAAGCCGCCCAGCAAGTCGAAGCCGACATTATCTCCATCGGCAGGCTTCCGTCCAGAGTGCAGGAGCCGATCCATCCCGACTTTCCAAGATCGCAGTATCCTTCTGCTTCTGGTGGTGTGCCGTCTACTTCAGGGCAGCAGCCCCAGCCGCAGTGGAATCCGGCGCCGGTCGTAACTCAATACGGCCCGCCCTCGCTTGCATTACCCTCATCCGCCTCCTCCCGCTCCGCATTTTCCAGCGCTTCCGGCTCCCCCGCAGTATGCGTCTTATTCTAACCCTCCTCCATTGGCCGCTTTGCCTCCACCGGCACGCTTGCCGCCTCCCGACAAGAAAGATCCGGAACACGATTCTACAAGAAGTGCGGGCTTTGGCCTCCGGATATCATGCCATGTCCAATGACATGACAGCTATGAAAAAGAAGCAGGCCCAAATGGACTTTGCTCCTAGAAGGCCGTATGCGCCACCGGCGCTGACAAAAGATAAAGCCCCGTAAAACCAACCGCAGAGGCGTCTGCCTCCGAGAAATGCTGCTATAGATGACCCACCCGGTCCTCCCGACCAGTCAACTGGTGCACTACGTGCAATGACCCGCATTCGGAGGAAGATTGCACTTTGCACCAAAGACTACATCCGCACCTTGGCCGGCAAGACTATAGAAGATGATGAGCCGTACATGATCTTGGACGGCGAGGCCAATTTTGCCCCGCCGTAAGAGAACCCAGTGACGCCCGCCAAGGAAGAAAAGAAAGTCGCGGACGCGGCTAAACCTTTGCAGGTATATGCGAGAAGAGAAAAACCGCAGCCCAATGGGCTGCCACCGTACAAGCGGCTGTGGCCTTACACAGCCCAGGAGAAGGCATCCAAAGATAAAGCTCCCGCTAAACCTTCTCTAGCAAAGGCCGCTGCTGTTCCAGCTAAGCCTCCAGCAAAGGCCCCAACTCCCGCTAAGCTTCCTGTACTTCAGCCCCCAGCCGAAACCAAAGAACAAGCCCAGGAGAAGCTGAAGTACCCGTCTCTGACCAAGAGACAGCGAGTTGAGGCCACCCAACAGTACCGGACCAAGTATGAACCGGCTAAACCAACAGAAGGAGCTAGTACCTCGGGCTACAGCATTGTAGACGAGTTAAAGAAGACTCCTGCCAGAATCAGCATGTACGATGCCCTTCGCTTCTGTGCCGGTAGATCCGTCGCAAGAATCACCGAAAAACATGAAGAACGGCAAGCGTATGCACCGCTGTCCCGGTTCAACCTTTGACAGCCTCCGCCACCGGGAAGAACAGACCGCCACCCTTTTATCTCTCTTTGCGGATGCAAGGGCACATAGTTCACAACTCGCATGGTGGATTCTCGGTGCTTCCTCGACCGTGATGCCGAAGGCCGTCTCGCGATGAGATCGGGATGGAATACACACGGAGCAGCCAAGGTGTGCTCGCAATTAGACGGCACCCCCGTCAAGACAAGCTTGGTGTCATAAAGGACATCCCTATCCGGCCGCACAAAGCTCTCGACATTGTGGTCATCCAAGAGGTCGTGATTGTTGACTCGGAGCCTTACTTCGGCATGTGTCTCTCTCGGGAGTTCACCGCGGGTTGGGCGGGTACTGTCTCTAGACTACTCGCACATGGAAGTGCCCTTCAAAGGAAGGAGACCGAAAATTTTCAATGAGAAGCCTTCCCCTTTTCTAGTAGACAAGATACCCGGCGGAGAGATGGACCGCATGGTCCAGCTTGTCGAAGAAGAACCGGTGACAATAGAACTGACCGAGCAAGCTCTCGAAGTGCTACAGCTAGAAGACGAGTTCTCGTTGCGGGATTTTAATGCCGTAATCGGGACAGAGCAGGGCTGTTATTCCATTAAGCAGCCCGAGGAGCTTGACGTGTCCGTTGCGAAGGAAGTAGGACCTGCACCCGAAGAGCTGTGGAAGCTTTTCTTTGACGGCGCCCGTTGCAAGAATGGCGCCGGTGCAGGGGTCCTCCTGGTTTCTCCAACCGGAGTCCAGAGGGACTATGCCTACAGCCGGCCTCGGAGCCGTACTAACAACCCGGCGGAATACGAAGCCCCGTGCTTGGGTCTCGCGAAAGGCGGAAAGGCTAGGAATCAAGCATCTCCAAATTTTCGGAGATTCGGAGTTAGTGTGTCATCAAGTTACGAATAAATGCGCGTCTAAGCATCACTATCTTAGAGCGCACCGCAATCGGGTCCTGGGACCCGATGGAATCGTTTGACTCATTGAACGTTAAGGCAATATCGCGTGAGAGAAACAAGCACGCGGATATTCTCGCGTCCGTTGGAGCCAGGCACGTTCCGGCCGAAGACGTCGTCCGTAAACCGAAGCCGGTCCGCACCATTTACTGTGCCTTCGTGCCTGATAGGGATACCTTCTGGCAGGTATTCAGCTGTGACGAGGAGATCGTCACATTCCCGGTTAACGAAGTGTGTGTAATCGAAGGTAGAGACCCTGATGACGAGCAATATGAGGGGTTGATACAGTTACGGAATAATCACGTCCCAAAAGGACTGATTACATTAGAAAGTCTCTTTGATCGAAATGACAGAGCAATATCCCACAGGATCAAAGTAGACCCGAGGCAGTATGCTGACCTGGAGCTCGAACCTGGTAAAACCATCAAGGTCGGAACAGACTGCACGTCGGAGGAGCTGGTGCAGATTAGATCACTGTGCCAGGAGTTCCCCGACATCGTGGCCTGGTGCTACGAAGATTTGAGGGGGTATGACAGATCTGTCATCCAGAATACCATCGAGCTAGAGGATGGCGCCAAGCCGTTCCGACAAAAGCAAAGGGCCGTAAATCCAAAGGTTGAGGCCATGATGAAGACCGAGCTCTTGAAGATGCCGGAGGCCAAGATCATCTACCCCATCAAACATTCATCCCGGGTCGCGAATCTGGTGCCCGTGAGGAAAAAGAATGGCGACATACGTCTCTCGTGTCGACTTCGTAAACCTAAATCAGGCTTCCCTCCGGAACCACTATCCGCTTCCCCAAATCGACCAAATTTTGCATATCGTTGCCGGAGCCCGTAGATTTTCACTTTTAGATGGATTTTCCGGCTACAACCGGATTTGGGTCAAAGACGAAGACCAAGGATAAGACGGCGTTTACCACGAAGTGGGGGACGTTCGCCTATCGCCGCATGCCGTTTGGCTTATCCAATGCCGGTGCCACGTTCCAAAGGGCCATGGACCTCGGCCTTCCGAGAGCCGCTCAACAAGATTATTGTCATCTATCTTGATGACATGACCGTTTTCTCTCACCGACGAGAAGATCATGTTTCGCACCGCGGCGTATATTTGAAAGTTGTCGAGAATTCGGCATCTCTATAAACCCGAAGAAGTCCGTCTTCGCGGTAAAGGAAGGAAAGTCGCCGGGACATGTCATCTCCGAGGAAGGCCTCGCCATTGACCCCGACAGAGCGTAAGCCCTCGTTCGCTTGCCGCCCCCACCGATAAAAAAGGTCTGCAGTCCTTCTTCGGTCGATTAACTTCGTGCGGAAGTTCATTCCGGACTTCGCACAGTGATCAAGCCTATGGCCGAACTGTTGAAGAAAGATACACCTTACGAATGGACCGATGAGAGAGAGCAAGCTTTCGAGGAAATCAAGGCTCGAATTGCGCAAGCTCCGGTGTTGACAAACCCGGACTACTCCAAAGACTTCATCCCGTATGCAAGTGGGAGAACCCGAAAGTTACGCCGCAGTCCTGACTCAGAAGGGAGACGACGGTGAGGAGCGCCCCATTGCGTTCCTAAGCCAAGTGATTCTGCCACACGAAGAGAAGTACAATTTTATAGAGCGGCAGGTCCATGCGGTCATGAAGTCCCTTCGAAAGTTCTGCACTTTGTCTCCCGCAGTAAGACCACCTGCCTTTGTGATTCACCCCGATGTTCGCAGCTTCATCTTGCAAGGGGAACCGGGTCACAAGAGAGCGGGATGGATTGCCAAGATCCAGGAGTTTGACATCGAAGCACGGCCCACCAAGCTTATCGTAGGCCGAGCCTTGTGTCGGAATTGGCCCGAAGCGCTCGTAGCCGGCATCTCCGCCTGTAAGTGGGAGGACACAGCGACACGCGTCTACCTAGCCAACTCCTTATCGGAGGGGAGTGATTGGACAGATGAACTGGTGAGATACTTCTGCACCGGAAGATGTCCCGATCACCTGAACGCCTCACAACGAAGGAGATTTCGGTTAGGTGCATTAAGGTACACTCTTCGCCCCGAGGGGCTTTACTTCAAAAATATTGACGGCATCCTGTTGCGGTGCGCCATAAAATCTGACCAGCCTAGGATCCTCGGAGATTTTCATTCCGGGATGCCTGGGGGTCACCATTCTTCAAGGCCAACGGCCTTAAAAATAATAAGGGCTGGATACTATTGGCCCACTCTGTTCGCAGACGCGTATGCGGTCTGCGCCAAATGTGATCAATGCCAGAGGTATGCTGGCCGAAACAGAAAAGCACCCCTGCCCCTTCAACCGATTCAAGCCGAAGCTCCGTTCCAGAGAATGGGGTCCGGACTTCATTGGGGTGATTTCTCCTAACTCCTCCGCCGGCCACAAGTTTATTCTCACAGCTATTGACTATTTCACACGGTGGACGGAGGCGATCCCGACCAAGAACGCCGACCAAGAAACGGTCATCAGGTTCATTGAGAGCCTGATTACCCGCTTCGGGGTTCCAGAGTCGATTGTGACAGATAACGGTCCGGGATTTGTAGGCGCTGTACTCACGGAGTACACCAACGGCCTTGGCATCTATCACAAGATGTCTTCTAATTACTACCCGCAGGGGAATGGCCTTGCCGAGTCTACTAACAAGAACCTCCTGAAAATTCTCCGGAGGACCATTGAAAAAAATAAGCGGACTTGGCACTTGCTCCTGAACCGGGCGCTATGGGCGGACGGAGTTGCGTTCAAGAAATCCCTCAAGACGTCCCCCTATGCGCTCGTCTATGGCAAGCAAGCCGTTATGCCATCACACATTGAAATCCCCGCCCTGTGGATGATTGACGAAGACAGGAGCAACGGAGACCCGGTAGACGACAAGTTGTGCCAACTCCTGCAGTTGGAAGAAGACAGAGAAAGTGCATACCAGGCCTTCGCCGATCACATTGCAGCCACTAAAGGCTGGTTTGCCAAAGGCACCACTGCCCGAGTTTTCGAAGTCGGGGACCTGGTGTTGAAGTGGGACTCATACAAGGCAAAACCGGGTAATCACGGAAAATTTGACGCTCTCTCGGGAGGGCCCTTATCGGATTGCCCGGTGAATCGCTCAATGCCTACATACTTTCGGATATGGAGGGTCACCTCCTCCCCATCCCTGTCAACGGGTTCCACTTGAAGCTTTATCGCTGTTGAAGGTGCCTGAGTGGCCCTTCCCTGTAAAAATTTTGCCTTGTGTTTTTATTTTTCCCCGCATGTATAGTTTCCGGTTTTAGCATTCAGTTTATTTTTCCTTCTTTGAGCTTAAATGCGGCATGGGAGAGAAAGACAGACTTCGCAACGAAGTCTGTCGTTGCCCCGCAGGAGGGGCGAAGTTCGGCTATGCAGAGAAAGAAAGGAGAAAAAGAGCAAAAATCGACTAAGTGTTGACCGAAGTCCGACTTCGCAGATGAGCCTGACTTCGGCCCAGCCGAATTGCGAAGTTTGTCCGAGAAAAGCTGAAGGCGACTAAAGTCCGCATCGCGCAACCCTTCGTGCGAAGTACGCACTGCGCGCAAAGTTTGTGCGAAGTGCGAACTTCGCACCGAAGTCCGACTTCGCCAAGCGCCCGTGCGAAGTGCGCGCTGCGCTCAACGCTTGGCGAACTTCGTGCGAAGTTCGCACTTCGCACCAAGCTTCGGCCGAAGTCCGAACAAAGCCCCCGCCCGTGCGAAGTCCATCTAAAGATCAAAGGCGGCAAAGACCCAGATCGCGCCCAAACCTTGGGCGCAGCAAAAAACAGAGGTAGAACAGTTCAAGCACGCGCTTCGCGCGAAGTTCGTACTTCGCCCGAAATTCGGGCGAAGTCCGACTTCGCCGGCGAGGTCGGGCCGTGCCCAACTTCGGGCGAAGCCCGGCTGCGCCTAGTTTTCCGGGCCAGTATTGGGACGCGGTTTAAAGAATAATAAAAAAATTCAAAAACCCCAAGCTGGGCCCAAGGCGCGTTTGCACTTGTTTTAATGTGGGTTTCCGCACCGAAGGTTTTGTCTTGATCAGCTTGCCCAAGTGGTGGCAGCAACGTCAGCCATGGTGCAGTCCCCAACGCTGAGTTAATGATTGCGCGTTTTTCAAGCGAAAACGCAACTAAAAAAGCAAGGCACGGCTGCCGGGGCGCGTCTTTTCCTAAACGTTCTCCTGCGCGGCCACCAAGGGTTTTAACTCAGCCGACCTACCCCTCCTGCGTTGCATTAATGGCGCTGTTTTTATCTAGGAAAGGGGGTCAGAATCATGCCAACATTCCAGTATTGCAGAGATTATTCCTGACAAGTGCTAATTATTCCTCCGATAGCGAAATTTGTTGCAGATACTCGAACCTGTCATTATTGCTGACTCGGAGAGATGGACAAGGGAAAAATGCCCGTGTCGCCGCAGTCCAGCGGAAGCAGCGAACCAGGGGATTTGCCGCGGCCAGGAGTTTTCAAAGGCGATCCTCCGCCAGAGAAAAAGTCAAAGGCCCGGACGAAGAAGGTACAGCGTGGGCAATCCCCACCACCTCCGGTGAATTACCCGGGCAGATATGTGGACGGCTCGTTTTCCATGAGCCTAACTCAGCCGAGAGCGAATGTGGAGAGCCGGGTCGACAAAGTTTCGCCCTCCCATCATTTTGGAGCGGCGTACAAATCAAACCTCTTCGTATTCATGTGCCCTCCCCGTCCACCAATGCCCGGAGCTGATAGACTTAATTGTCAGACACTATAAACCAGCTTTCCCGGCAATCTGCAGCTCCAGCGGCAAACCCTTGTTCGCACCTGCGCAGGGAGACCGTGGCAGCCGCCTTTCGCCCCTGTGGCCGGAGTATGACTCCGGCACCATCCTCGTAAAAATCAGCTTGGGCGAACAAGCGGGACGTTTCACGCACACCAAGCGAATGAGGGATTTCCTCAATTCGTAGCCGAGCGCCCGCTTCCAACTCGGACAATGGCCGATCGGCCCCATGCCTTTGGTAAAATTTCGTAGCAAGTATCTATATACCATCTTGGCATGGATCCTCGGCCGCGACTCCGATGAGCCGGTGCACCCGCACCACCCGGCGCCGCGCAACGCCTCCCGTGTGGAGAATCTTACGAACCAGCGGCGCAACGGAGCGGAAAACGCCCCATCTCTTTCGATCGGGCAGACCGGTCGGCTTACGCCATTCATTCCGACCGCTGAAAATCCGTAAGCGCCTACCAACCAATTTTCGTTTCAGTTCCGTTCTGGTCTGGCTTTGTTTGTACCATCTGCACCCCCAAATGCCGATCCTGAACCTGAAGAAGGTTAACGAGAAGGGAGAACCCCACCCCGTCTATAACTGGACGGGAGACTTATACCGGAAAGGGTCCTACTACAAGTTCAACTTCAACTTTCTGGGATTCGCCATGTCAGTCTTCACCGAAAGTGAAATCCCCCGTCCCCCGAGAGAAATGACGAGTGCTTTGATAAACCGAAGCTCGGGGACGTTTTCGACCGACGCAGGGATTGTGATCGGAATCTACGGATTCAAGGGCAAACCCTATTTGCTGCCCTATTGGTGCTCAGAGCATCTGTTCGGGATGGAGGTTGCCCGACATATGGACTATGTGGAAGAAGAGTTTGGCCTAGGGAAGAAAAGAGGACAGATTTTTCAATACCCTCTTTCCTGGGCCAACGTTGAGATTATTGAGGTAGGACAACATGTCTACCTAGAGCAAGCGCTGTCCCGGATTGGCCTCGGTTTTATGCCGCAGTCACTGGAAGTATGACCCTCATGGGATAAGGGGAAAGTTTGCACATTTGTGCCCCGGGACATAACCGAAGATAGATGCGACGTGGTCCATGTGGACCTTGACTCGGAGATTGAATTAATGGAAGCTTCTCCCCTTGGCAGGATTTCTACCGCGAGGAGGTGACATATGACCCCAAGAGAAACCGGGACCATCACTTCTCATCTCCAGTGTTCAAAAAATTTCTGTCCAAGATTGCAGTGCCTTAACCGGTCTAAAGAAAAGATTATTGAATGCCGGAAAATGAGATGCCGCACGCAAAGACGATAAATCCACAAGGAGAAACCCGGCCGTAGATGACGACTTCTCGGTTCTCTATGACCAAGGATCATGACAACCGGCGGCCGTTCGCATATCAAGGTTACGTTCCCCGAGGCCCCTTTGAGGATTATAAAAGTGGGTCTCCTCCCAAACAGCTTGTACACTTCGGCAATCGCGCCGCCGGCCCCAGCAAGTACCCAGGCCGATCCAATGCAGTTCGTGGCTCCTAAGGCGGCGCCTGAAAAGGCGAAAAAGTTAGCCAAGGCAGCGCCCGAGGCACTTCCTCAGGCAAGAAAAGCGCCAGCGCCGCCAGAAAGCAGACCGGTCGCGGCAGACCTTCTGCCAGTCAAACCCCGGTACAAGTTTACCGTGGGAGCATCAGTGCTTGCTGCACCTGCTTCGTCTCCTTCCCCTGATCCGACAGTTGTTCCAAAAGAGAAGAAGCGGAGGAGAGTTGAGAAAATCAGCGACCTAGCCCGATAGTGCAAGCAGCCGGCCGCAGAGCCGCAGCCGCGTCCCGCCGCCGCAGAGGCAATTCCTTTGGGCAGTCCCAAGCCGGCCGCCGAGACAAGAAGCGAAGACATTCACCCGGAATCGGCTCAGGCGGAGCCCGCAGTACGTTTGCTGTCCCCGTCTCTCTAGTCTCACCCGGTTCTACTTCCACTCGGCCCCCGCTCAATCCGGGCGAGCCATGACCACATCCTCCTCCCCCGTCTCCGCGTCCTTCTAGCGGCCCCCACTCTTTCGACCGCTTGCTCGTAACCCTAACGTCTCTCTTCTCTCGAGCACAACTCCAAACCCTTCGCCCGAGGTTAGTGCCGAGGCTGTCCGTTCACCATCACATCCTCCGCCTCGGCCGCTTCAAACCCTCACAGAGGTCGCCCTCTCCCATTTCCATTTCCCGGCCGCCCCCACAAGCGACCGATTCTTCCAAGGTCCGTCCGGTTCCTCCCCGATCCCATCCCCGCAGGAGAGACGTCCCGGCAGATCCCTAGGGCCGGGGGAACCAGATTTTATGGACGACCTCCGTAACTCGATGACTTGCCCCCGGCAACAAGAGCCGTAGAGTATTCTCGTCTCTTTCCGCCAAGACCTGAAGCGGAGGAGACATGAAGAGATAGCCGCCCCGGCAAAACGCGCAAAGTATGATTTCGGAAGGAGAGTGATTACAACGGAGAAAATAATCCCAATAGTGAAGAAGCCTCTCCGAGAAATGACTAAGGCGGACTACGTGCTCCATACAAAGGAGAAAAGCTTTGACGACATTGATAAACAAGATGAGATTCGTACGATCATGCGCAAAGTCGACAATCTCTTTGTCAAGAGTCCGGAGGAGCAGAAGAACTTTTCGCGCTGCAGGACAAAGTAAGGCAACTTGAAGAGGACCTATCTAGGTCCACCGAGCAGCCGGAAGCGGCGCGGCGAGAAACAGATGAATTCAAAGCCCAGCCTAGCCGCTTCTCAAAGAACAGGCCGCAACCGAAAAGAAAACAGCCTCTGAGCAGATTTCTCAGCTCCAGGAGTCTTTGAAGCAGGCACAGTCGCAGCTTGCAGTAAAAAACATCTCAAGCGGCTGTCTTTTCAAAGACAAAAGTTAAGGAAATGAGGGCTGGTTTGCTGAGGGAATGCAAGCCCCATACCTTTAAGGCAATGGCGGTCCTGGACTTCGCATCCAGGATTCAAGAAGTTTCCGCCTGTGGAAAGCCTCGTGGGTAGAGGAGGCCGAGCGCCGTGCAAAGCAATGGCCGGACCTCGGCGATAAACCTTCAGAGCGCGAGCGCGACGGCGTCCTTTTTTCCCCCGTGTCCTCATTCGCTGCAGAATGGGCAGGTGCAAGGGTGACCTTGCACAAATATTTTAGAAAAGTTGAAGAGGTGAGAGGGCTGCACGAATGCTTGACGCATTCGGACATGAAAAAGATATCCGTCTGCCCCCTTTCACGCTCTTTCGGAACTTGGGTGTCCAGGTTTTGTTGAGAATGGCGAGCTCCTCACCCTAGATCGGGTAAAGAAGAATTGGCAGTCCTTTGAAGCAGACACAGCTGAAATTGATAGCTGGACTGAGCCAATTCAAGACAAATGAGTCACTCGGATGGTGTCCGGATATTCCAGGATCCGCTCCTATTTTTCAGGAGTTAGAGAAAAGATACCTCACCATCGACCTGCACGCGGTCGCTGCTTATCACGGAGCATTAGAAGACATAGCTGACCGCAAGCCATTCGAAGCGGAAGCCTGGCGCTCAGCCCAAGAGGCGTACACTCGCATGTGCGAGGCGAAAGCAGGAAATGGAGACCTTTCGAAAGGAGATACTGATGAGGCAACTGACAAAGATGAATCTGAAGAACAGTTTCCGCAAGGAGAATAGTTAGAGCAGCAAAAGGCAGGGGAGGCAAGTTCCTCCGCACCCAAAGGATGAAGGCATGGATTCTTTGCGCCGAGGCGAGCTCGACACCCCGCGAGCCGCCAGAAATGTTGTCACATTTTGCACGGGGTGCAATGTCTTCAATATTGTTTTGTAACAAGGTCGCTCTTCTTTTCCTCCTTCCGTTTTTCTCCCTTCTCTCCCTTTCCTTTTCTTTCCCATTCTCTTTCTC
Source organism: Wollemia nobilis (assembly GCA_028583015.1). Taxonomy (NCBI): domain Eukaryota; kingdom Viridiplantae; phylum Streptophyta; class Pinopsida; order Araucariales; family Araucariaceae; genus Wollemia; species Wollemia nobilis. The sequence continues at coordinate 3,271,950 of JAQPPZ010005697.1, forward strand.
TCCCCCTTTTTCCTTGGAGTTCCCCAGCTTGATTTTCCAGCTTTCCACAGGTCTATCTCGAAATTGGCTAAGTCCTGGTGCGAGTTCGCACTTCGCCCGCTTTGGTGCGAGTGCGCACTTCGCCTGCTTGTGCGAGCGACTTCGCCCAGTTTTGGTGCGAAGTCCGACTCCGCCCCACTTTCTGGGCGCACCTTGCACTGGCAGACTGGCAGGTCAATGCAGAAAAAAGGTAAAATGCCGGAGCAGGTCCATATGGCGGCAGACACCAGTGTTCGCCTGTGCGCAGTTCGACTTCTCAACAGAGCCGGAATGCGCCCTTGACAGGTGTACAGTAGGGGAACAAACCCGGAATTTGACCAAGGCTTGAAGGCCCTCCCCGACTGCACTGATTTCTGCACGCATCCCAAGGAGCCCCGATCCCAAGCAAAGATGGATAGACTGCCCTCTAAGGCAGGCATGTGTCACACAAAGATAACCCATCATCGTACAAGTGTCCAGCCTTCGGGATTTGAACCAAGACTCGCCGACCAAAAGGGATAAGCATGGGCTGCCCGCACCGCTCGCGTTAATAGCCTCATTCAAAGCTGATCCGAGGTTTCACCCGCTCCAGCCTACTAGCAAGCCTCGCCGACTTGAAGATTTACCCAAAGACTCCGCCACGTAGCCGTCCGGCCTTCCAGAAGACCATGTCGCGGGTACAGCCCGACCCGACAAAAGGTCAGCATTTGCAGCCTCTTTCGCCGCTTCGTCACTCATGTTTGATCGGGGACTTGTGCCCATTAATGTAACGGGTGGGACTCGGGCTATAAAAGCCCATCCGAAATTCATTGTAAAGGGTGGAAGGGGAATGTTTGTTAGGGAACTACTGTGCTTATTGTAACCGTGCTTCTGCTTATGAATACAATCTGTATGCCTGGTTCTGTTCTACCGTCTTTATTCTTTTATGCTGTCTTTCATTATATGCCTTAGGCCCACCTGTGTCGCGGCTCGTTAATTCACTTTGGCATTTGGCGATCGGGTTCCTCTAGCATTGCTTGCTTAAAGCACCTTCTCGTACTTCATTATTTAAAGCATTCATTATAAATTTGGTAGCAGTTCCATCGCTTGTGTGTGACGTTGTCGGCCCGTATCCGGTGATTGATGCGATCCCCTCGCCGTTAGTTCCTTGTAGGGAATGTTTGCTAGGGAGCCATTGAAGCCGTGCGGTTAAACTCTCTACCTAACACATATACCCGGCTCTGACATCTCTAGGTTTACTTTCTACCCCCGTCGCTGCACGTATCCGGTGATTGATACGATCCCTCGCCGTTAGTTCCTTGTAGGGAATGTTTGCTAGGGAGCTATTGAAGCCGTGCATACGCTCGCCGGTGTATCGGAAGTACGCCTAGGTTTTGCGCTTCCTTGTCATGCTCGTGTTTGTATGCAGTAAGTAGCGGTGATTGGTGTGTTCCCGCATCGTTAGTTCCCCCCCACCAACCTTTGGACATATTTGTATCTCTTTCTGTACATTTGTCTCTTTCCGTTCCTTTATTTCTTTCCTGTTCCCTTTAGCTTAAATCAAGCCCCCCCAAAAGGAGCCGGCCTTCTCCGGAGATTGGCTCGGAAGGCATCTCTTCCTTCCGGCCTTTCATGCTGGTGGGCGAATCTGGGCGCATTAACCAAAAATCCTTTCCTCATGGCAGATTCGTAACCAACACTTAGTATAGTGGGGAACAATTGCATCCATACCGCTTCAATTGTGACTTTCTTCATGCAAAAAATCGTCACACAAGTACCATTATGACTAGCTTCAAGCACTTGTGCTTGCTTGCTCCTATTGCAGCCATTGGTGGTTGTGTTGGTCTTGTGTTTATTCTCGAGGTTGTGATGTGCACGTCGACTATCTTTTTCAAGTGGTTGTGATGTGTTTACAAACTTTGGCTTTGTTCGAGTGTTGAAACTTCAAATTCCAACAACTACTCGACATGCTACTTTGCAGTTGTCTTTGTGCTAGATTTCTATCTCATGCACATCTAGACACTCCTTGCACTTATGTTGATATTGGGGTCACATACGCTTTGTTCACTTGTGCGAGTTGCTCCCTCATGATATTTTTATTTGCAAGACAAACTTCCTCATTTGTTTGAGTTTCCTTGTTTGTGCAAATGTCCTTGTTTGCACAAACTTCCTCATCTGCGTGAACATTGTTTGTGCAATGTTCTTGTCTATGTGTGTCCATCAACATATTAAATGTTCATTGTTTGTTTGTCTTTAACTGACAACAACAATGTCTCACAGTAGGCTTGCTCTGCATGTTCCACACTAACTCATCGAAGGCAACATCTTCTATCTGACCACTTCCTTCCTCTCGAGGGGACCACATGTGTTGGATTTTTAGTGACAAGACTCCCTCTTTCTCCTAGACGATTGGGACAGAGTTGTCATGGTTATCCATCCATCTTCATTCAAAAAAGAGCAATGGTGTTTGCAATAAAACCTTGTCTTCCCTCATCGCGAGGGGTTTCTGTAGAAGGCTTGATTTCTAAACTAACTTTTGTTCTCCAAAGGGACTCTCTTTGTTCCATCAAATTTTGTTGCATCTCCTTGTGCACATTGTCTTCACCACATTTACATTCATTGTTTGATTGTGTTGTATGTTGCACAATCTGCTTGGACTTGCGTGTAGGCTCACCCCTTGTTCATTGTTGTCTACGTGCACTTTGTTTATTGTTTTTCTTTCAATTCTTCTCATGTTCCAAACTTATTGTGGTAATGATGCCAAATATAGCACAATAGTTTTATATTCCACACAATGAATGAAAATTACATCCAATCACATGAAATAGAAATAGATGAGAACACCTTACAAAACGTATATGCTAATATCAATCAAAGAGACAATCCATCAAGTACACACAACTCTCATACAATGCTCGAACAATATGCACATAAGATCACCAAGGCAACATTTAACAATGTACAATGTATACTATATCCAATGTCTCAAACTACTTTGTAAGAAAGCAAGGGATGCATATATACAAGATGACCATCAAGGGAGACAATTGGTAACTTTCTAACTACCAACTACTTAACCCGATATCCATATACATCACAATAAAAAAATTAACCCCTTACTAATTACAAAAGGGCTCATGCATCCACATGTGACAGCCTATACACAACAACTAGTCAGATCAAAACTGTGTACATGGACAAAATGCTCAGATGTGTTTGTGTCACGTACTTGATGACTCATTACTGTGGTGAGGCATGAGCTGGCGCCATGTCAGATATGTCCTCTACATTAGAAAGCCACAAGTGACCTTCCAGCCATGACTGTATCTTGATCAGTCGAATTTAGAGATATCGTCAGCAAAGAGTTTGTATCCAACTGGCGACACACTCGATTACATTGCCAAAAGATCTATTTTTTCGTGATTACATTAGGTGAACGAATGTGCAATGTTATATTGAATTCTCATATACATTGATATGTATTCTTGTAATTTCTTAAGGTTTTGTAGGGAGGTTGGGTTTACATTTTCTTTAGAAACTTGTTTTTTTTTTTTAATTCTATTAAGTTTTTTTCTGGTGTAGATTGTGTTTTAAGATTTTCTTCTGCTCTGTGTCTGTTTTATGTATTTATTTTACCATTGACCTATTCTAGCCACTTGTAGATATCAATATTGTAATGATCCTGTCTAACTTAACTTGGTACATGACCTTTCATAAACACCTTGTCCTTAGTTTTTGTGGCCATACACATGTACTCTATCAGCCCTATAAATGTGACTTCCTCCACCTTTCTAGAAACAACACATCATATCTCAAAATTTTACAAAAATAGAAATAAATACTATGTATTTGTGTCCTATTTTAGACCATCACAACTACAAATTTATTGCATTTCCACTTTATATTAGAAAAAATTCTTATATTTTGTGGTTGTTCATGTGATGTAATGTTTTTTTTTTTTTTTTTTCACTCTCCTTTTCTTTTCTTTTATGGGTGAAAAAAAATACTGAAACAAAACATGTGTGCTTAAAGTGATTTTTTTTAACAAAGTTGTATCCTAAAGATGTCAGTTTCCTAGCATGCTTTTCTTAGGTTTAGTAAGTTTTCTAAACAAAAATACAAGAGAAAAGCAATAAAGGAAAATTTGAATGATAATTTTGTTGGATGATGAGAAACTAAGTTTTTAAATTTGCGTTCCCTATTGTATCTTTGCAGGCCTACAGTGTAGGAAGAGCTCTGACTCAAAAGCTGAAGGAGCTTATACCTCGTCAGTTGTTTAAAATTCCAATTCAGGTATACTAGAAGCTTATTTGACTGAAATATGGACGTATGGATATATAGATAATGATTTGAGTAATTTTTCCTATTTGAAAACACTAAGTTATTTTTCTTTGTTAATCCAGATACTAGTTCTGATATCGTGTTTTTCTATTAGATTATTCTTTTTTGTCCTCACAAGATTGATCTGATAACTCCACACAATGTAATTTATCAAGATGATCCTTTGTTTTGAACAATCGACACTAGTTCTAGGAGTTTTATGCCAAACTATTTTCTTGCCACAAGCAAAATCTTATAAAGCTCAAGAAATCTAGTCAGGCTATGTATCAATTCTGAAGGATGACACAAATATAAGATTGCAAATAACAGTTGAACATGCTTAACAGATGAGTTTTACATGGAGAAATTACCACAATGGTAATATTGGAAGCACTATTTGACCAATCAAAATTGAAGATTACAAGGATTGAACATGAAAATTTATGCATTTTTAATCACCAATGATTGTGGCTTGCTTTAATAGTGTTCTATAGTGTTCTCAGCTGTTCATCTCCTCTAATGGGCTTAAAGATAAGATATTTCTATTGAAATAAAATTGTTACAATGTGTTGTGAATGTTACGTCATGCTAACGTATTCATCTTATGGTTATGAAGGTTACGGGAAGTTGGAAAGTAGTTGGAACTCCCAATCTCATACATACGTATATATACTTCTATCACATCAATACAAAGGCGATTGTAGGGTTTAAATGCATTCTGCGTTTCTAACATTTGGTAGTAGAGCAAGCGAATATCAGAGGGGAGCTTCAACTGGTGAAGGTGATCTAGTTGCTGAGGAGCAGGAGACACCTCTCGGAGTTCTTGATAGCGTGCTACTTCTGGTGAAACCAGGAGCAGATGCAAGTTTGAGCGAGGACCAAACATTGCCAATTGGAGAAGAAGAAAAATTCTTCTTTTTTATTCCTTTTGGTGTTTGTAGGTGTTGCAAGCATTTATTTAATCTCAAACGAGTAACAAAGCAGTCCGAGAAGTATTAGTTCATGCCAAAGGAGTTGCTGTCACGAAATTGATTGCTTCCGTTTGAAGAAAATAACAAGCCATCTAGAGCATTGCACCGGAGAGAGTTTTGGTAATCATCCTTTTTGTATATTGTTGCTCTAGTTCGTGTTGGAGATGCATAGGAAAGGAGCAAGATTAATTGTATGTGATTACTGTTGTCTGACTGTGCCTTCACAAAATATTATTGTGTAGAAAATATTTCCATATGGAGAAAAGGATCGTTTGAAGAAGAGCCTCCTTCTGGAGAAGAGATGTCATCTGGAGTTACCGTCTAAGAAAAAGTTGTCGTTTGGAGCTATCATCTAAAGAAGAGATGATGTTTGGAGAAGAGCTGATGTCTGGAGCAATCGTCTAAAGAAGGGTCATTTGACATGTTTGTTTTTACTAGGCCGTCAAAAGAAATTTAGTTTGACCATGTTGTTTAGCAACAAGGTTATTAGAAAATACACGAGGGTTGTCTAGCAACAAGGCCACTAGAAGATGCACAAGGGTTATCTAATTTGAAGTTGATGTCTAATTGTTGAATTGACATTCTGTAAGTTATCTGTTGGCTGAAGCAGAACCAAGTAGAGCAAAGACCTCTAGTGAAGTGTTGCCGGTTGAAGGCTTGCACCGCACAATAAAAACAAAACACTTACTAAAAAAATAAATAAAGAATAAAAAACTGCTGTTGCTATATTCAAAGACTTTAATTGGCTTTGATGTTGAGTTTTCAGCAAACTCAGCAATGATGTGCAAGGAAAATTAAGGTCGTTCAACTCAAAAAAAATAAAAATACGAGTAGCCACCATCTGATCCCATGCATGCCATCCAGCCGTTTGCTGTCCAGAGCATTCTCAATGGAGTAATAAAAAAAATAAAATCTTCATAACCCCACATACACCATGGAAGAAGTCATTTGAAGGCATGAATACTTTCTGGTTTTTTATAGTTGATGAATGCAGGTGAAACCAAGTAGATTCATCCAATTTTTTATTGCACTAGAACTCTGAAGGAATATTTTTGAGAGAATATTCCATGGAGATTTTGCGTGGAGAAAAAGACCTCAATTGCCCACACTTGATTGTTTGCCATGTGAGACCTTGCAAATTTCTTGCATTTCAAGGCATTGATCGTTGTCCGAGTATAGGCGTATATATACTTGTTGAAAGCTCTTCTCAATTCCGTTCTTGTAGAAGCATTTTTTTGCAGTCTTGTGAAGATTTGCCATGGCTATTAACGCCTCAAAGATATTGTTGCCTGATTTGCAGTTGCTAAAAGGTGACAACTATTCTACTTAGAAGACAGATGAAGATTCACTTGGAGTTCGAAGATCTAAGGGGAGTGGTATCTGGTGATGTACAAAGACATGCCATTGACCCAGATGAACAAAGAAAATTAGATAAAGCTGATCAAAAAGTCAGATTGATCATAATATTCAGCATGACTAATGAGATCGAACCATACATTTGTGATGTTGTCACCATGAAGGATGCTTGGGACAAACTCAGTACAATGTTTGAGTCCAAGAACTAGAATCAAATTCTACACCTACAGAGCCAATTGCATTGCTTGAAGATGAAGAGTGGTGAGAAGTTGGAAGGATTTCTACAACGGATTGATGAGTTGCGAGCCTCACTACAAGTGTTAGGCAAAACAGTCAGTGATGATGTGCTTGTTCCAATAGTGTTGCATGCATTGCCACCTACGTACAGCGTTCTGATAACAACTTTGAACATGACTAATCAAAATCCCACTTTTGACATTCTTGTGAATTTGCTTCAGCAGGAGGAAGCAATTCAAGAGACGAAGACTGAAGATGAACGTGTTTTGCTCACGCATCAGAAAGGAAAGAAGTCAATGCAGTCGGAGAAAGGTGGCAGACCCCCTAACAAGCACCAAAACCAATCGAAAGGCAAAGGGCACAAACAACTACAACATCAAGGACAAAGAAACATCACAAGTTTTATCTGTGGGAAACCAAGACATGTCCTTCAGGAGTGTCGGTACGACATTTTCGCAATGATCATACAAGAATCAAACAAAGAATTCATTAGGAGGTAAACAAAACAATCATCATTGGCAAAGAACGGATGGACCTCAACGCCAACATGGCAATGTAGCCGAGGATGTTGGTTCTAATGCAGAAGGACAAGACTATGTCTATTCTATTCAATCTCTTGATCTTGTTGCAAAGTCTAGCCTAGTTTGGTACGTTGATTCAACAAGTAACAGTTTGGTATGTTGATTCAAGAGCTACCGGACACATGACAAGCCAAAAGGAATGGTTCATACGCTTTGACCATTCATCTTACCGAGGGCAAGTTACACTTGGCTACAAATTGACATTCATTGTTGTTGGAATCGATGATGTTCAATTGTATCCTTGAGAGTATGCCTGTCGCCTAACTTAAATCCCATTAGAAAAAAATTCAGAAGTTCGACAATCATTGCTCGTACTATTGACATACAAAAAAGGTTTTAGCTTGCAGTTATAATGCGAGACAACTAAGCATTGGCAGAAAAAGCAGATGAAGTTGCCTCATCATGGCATAGGTGATTTGGACATCTAAGCTTCGGCCATCTAAAGTCACGTCATCATGATATGGTACGTGGACTTCTATCTTTGATGAAGCCTTGTGACCTTTGTACGAGTTGTTTGGTCGAAAAGTAGCATCAAGCCCCATCTGGCTCAAGTAGTCACAAAGCAACTGGTACACTTGACTTGGTGTATACAGATCTATGCGGGCCTATGGATTTGAATTCCAATGGCTATAGGTCTTTTCTTTGTTGATGATCATACACAACGAATATAGGTGTATTTCTTGAAGACCAAGGATGAAACATTTCACTATTTCCAAGAGTCCAAACTCATGTGGACAAGATTGCTGGTATTCCCATTCGTACACTTTTCTTAGATTGAGAGGAGTACACCAATTATCAATTTTTTGCTTTGTTGAAGTAACATGGCATGAAACAACAATTGATAAATGCTTACATGCTCCAACAAAATGAAGTCATGGGGAGGCCAAATCGTACTATTAAGGAGATGGTGTGATGCATGTTGGGAGATGCCAATTTGGAGCCAGCATTTTGGACAAAAGTTGTTCGTACTATGGTCTACTTGTTGAACCGTACATCCACACTTCCATTGAATGGTGTCACACTTGAAGTAGTATGGACAAGAAAGAAATCTTTTGTGTCACATATCCACATGTTTGGATGCATTGCATTCATGCACATTCTGAAGTAGAAGCAGATGAAGCTGGAGGAGAAGTCCAAGTGATGTATCTTCATTGGATACAACAATGAGTCAAAGGGATATCATCTCATGGATCTTAACACCAAGAAGTTGTATATCAACAGAAATGTTGTGTTTGATGGGAAGAACGAGTGTACCTATTCTTCTAAGCTAGATGTTGTTGATAAAGCACCTGTTGTTTTCTTGTTTGACGATGATGAAGCATTTGAGAAAGAGGATATTGATTTTGATGATGAAAGGGCTGTTCTTGATGGAGTTGGAGTTGATGACCCAAGACCATCCACTTCAAGTACCACTCGCAGGGCCAAGTTTTATCTTAGCATAGTTTGTGATGCGAGCTTAGATCGTGTTCCATACACATCTAGATCTGGACCAATAACTTGGAGCAGAGTTTGAAACGAGGTCAACTAGCCCTGATGAGCATTGTGGTGCAAACATATGAACCTTCAATGGTTCACGAAGTTCTTGCATTGAAGGAGTGAAAGGATGCCATGAATGTCGAGTATCAAGCATTGATGAAGAACAAGATGTGGTAACTTGTTGATCTTCCACTTGGCAAGAAACCCATTGGTTGCAAGTGGGTATTCAAGACCAAATACAAAGCTAAGGAGCATCATCAAGTACAAAGTGAGACTTGTTGCAAAGGGCTATTCGCAATTGGAAGGAATCGACTATGATGAAACTTTTGCATCGACAATGAAAATCAAGACCATGAATAGTGCATAGTTTGGATGGAAGTTGCATCAAATGGACGTGAATAGTGCATTTCTGAATGGTGACATCAACGAAGAAGCCTACATGACATAGCGTAAGGGATTCATCATACCTGGTTAGGAGAACAAGGTATCAGGCTCATCAAATCTCTTTATGGGTTGAAGCAAGCATCCAAAGCTTGGTATGTAAATATTGATGAGCATTTATTGCTTATATGGATTTCATTGCAATCCATATGATCTAAAATTGTACTTCAAAAGGCAAGAAAGAGAGGTCATGATCATCATTGTGTATGTCAACAACTTGGTCATCATTAGGAGTTCGGTAAAGCTAATTAAAGAGACCAAGAAAGCATTGAAGCGTTCGTTTGACATGATTTATCTCGGGCTAATGCATTATTGTCTTGGCTTGGAGGTGTGGCAAACTGAGAACCATGTGTTCATGTCACAAATGAAGTATGCTAGGACATTGCTCGAGAAGTTTCGAATGACAGATTGCAAGCCCATGGACACTACAAGTGAGGAGTACTGACAACCAAGCCCATGGACACTACAAGTGAGGAGTACTGACAACCAAGCCCATGCCATCTGGTGAATATTTCATCTTTTCTTTTAGCAAATTATACATGTCATTTGGGCAAGGAGTGTAGTTTGGGAGGCTTAGTATCCTATTGTCCAACTTGTTCATGTAGAGCCAACCCTTTAGGATAAAGACAAGCAAGTAAGTTGTCCTGTAATATGCTACCCTGTTTGGAGTTTGTAATTCCACAAATTCTGATTTGTTTTCGATTTTTTCTGATGTTTGTATTTTTCCTTTTTGTTTTCTTTGTTTTTTTGCTTTGGAATGCAAGAAATAAATATATAATGCAGAAGGTAAATAAACATGAAACTATCCTTCTCCTTTGATTTTTTCAATGATAACAAACAATGCAGAAAATATTTAGCAAATATAGTTTAAACCCACAAAGGAAAGAGTGAAATATAAGGTACCCGATCTTTAATTAAATTCTGAAAATGTTTGAGATACATCCACAACAAGCTGGAAATGACTGGTTAATTCACAGCTCTTAAAATCTTCTTCTCTTCACTCATATAATGATAGCTGAGTAAGGTAGTATAACTGCCGCCCACATTTGCATAGAAATCAGACCATTGAAGGGGGCGATTGGCCCAGAAATGCTCACGCCAGCATTAGAAGCAGTACGGCCCTTCAAGTGTACGGCCAGCAGAGTGGTAAATCATATGAACAACAATATATATTACTGCCCTAAGCTCTCCACACAATCGTTTGGCCCTGAATTGATGAAGACACTCCAATGTGGTTTGAATCCCAATCCAATACACACAAAATCAGACCAATGAATGCCCAAATTGGTACGGCTGGGTTAAGAATAGACAAACAAATAACCAGCTTTGAATTCCATGATGGTTTGCCAAAATAATAATTGAAATCTGCAATTAAACCCTCAATATTTCTCTTCTTTGAAGCACAATGTAATTGCTGGATGCAATCACCACAAATCCACTGGGGTTGATCTTTCACAACCGGAGAGGATGTCCCTGCTGAAGATTGTCGTCCTCAACAAGCTCGAATCCCTGCAAAACCCTTGCAAGTGTGTAAGGGGTATGCAACTCTGTCTTTGCTAGAGAGGAATTGCTTCAAAGCACATTTTCAGGATATACCTGTGAAGATGAGGATCTTTAACGCTTTGGTCAAGCCAACTATTACTTATGGGTCAGTGGTTTGGGGCCCTAGTATTGGCCCGACTGAGTGGTCACGGGTTGAACGAGTGCAGACACTCTTTCTTCGACGATTCATTCGTTGCAAGGGAACAGTCCCTCATTCTATTATTCTGGCAGATTTTGGGGCTTCTCCTCTCCAGCTTGAGATTATCTTCCTGATTATCAGCTATCTTCACAGGATCCGTACTTTTGGAGATACCCTTGAGGGTTGCAGGCGATACCCTTACCTCGCCCTTCGCTCCTCGATGGAACTCTCTCCGAGTTCTCGGGGAGGCCGGAGGAGCTGGTATTTTCAAGTTTCTACTCTCCCCGGCCAGCATTCGGATACGGATAGACAGGCTGCCCCCTTATTCTTTGGGGGTTCTCCCCCCTCTCGGCTTACTAAGGAGAAGATGCTCCACGAGATTCGGAAGGATGTTAGTCTACAGTACACCAGATGCACATGGATCTCTCCCGTTGCCCCTCTTTCCCCCAAGCTGTCTTTCTACCATGAACACTTCTTACAGATACAGGAGGGCAGAATAGTTCCTCCACAATACCTTCAACAGCACACAATGCATAGTCTTCGGATCACTATTGGGCAACTCAGAGTGTTTTCTCACCAACTCTGGATTGATTCAGATCACCATCTTCCGATGGAGGAGCGGATTTGCTTGTTTTGCTCCTTGGGTGAAGTTGAGACCCGACATCACTTCATTTTTTGTTGTCCAATTTATTATGAGATCCGGGGTAGGTTCCATTGCCTTTTCAGGGAGAACTCTCGATGTGTTTCTGTTGGTTACGAATCTGCCATGAGGAAAGGATTTTTGGTTAATGCGCCCAGATTCGCCCACCAGCATGAAAGGCCGGGAGGAAGAGATGCCTTCCGAGCCAATCTCCGGAGAAGGCCGGCTCCTTTTGGGGGGCTTGATTTAAGCTAAAGGGAACAGGAAAGAAATAAATGAACTGAAAGAAACAAATGTACAGAAAGAGATACAAATATGTCCAAAGGTTGGTGGGGGGAACTAACAAGGACGGGAACACACCAATCACCGCTACTTACCGCATACAAACACAGAGCATGACAAGGAACCGCAAAACCTAGGCGTACTTCCGATACACCAGAGAGCGTATGCACAACTTCAATAGCTCCCTAGCAAACATTCCCTACAAGGAACTAACAAGTAGGGATCGTATCAATCACCGGATACGTACACCGACAGGGGTAGAAAGTAAACCTAGAGATGTCGGAGCTGTGTATATGTGTTAGGTAGAGAGTTTAACCGCACAGCCTCAATGGCTCCCTAGCAAACATTCCCTACAAGGAACTAACAGCAGGGGATCGCATCAATCACCAGATACGGGCCAGCAACGTCACACATAACTGATGGAACTGCTACCAAATTTATTATGAATGCTTTAAATAATGAAGTACGGAAGGTGCTTTAAGCAAGCAATGCTAGAGGAACCTGATCGCCAAATGCCGAAGTGAATCAACGAGCAATGACACTGTGGGCCTAAGGCATATAATGAAAGACAAAGATAAAAGAATAAAGACAAGAGAATGTAACCGTGCATACGGATTGTATTCATAAGCGTAAGCACGGTTACAGAGAAGCACGTAGTTCCCTAACAAACATTCCCCTTCCACCCTTTACAATGAATTTCGGATGGGCTTTTATAGCCCGAGTCCCACCCGCTACATTAATGGGCACAGAGTCCCGACCAAACATGAGCCGACTGTAAGCGGCGAAAGAGCCGCAAATGCTCGACCTTTTGTCGGATCGGGTCGTACCCGCAAAGATGGTCTTCCCGGAAGCCGGACAGCTACGTGGCGGAGTGCCGGGTAAATCTTCAAGTCGGCAGAGCTTGCTAGTAGCCGGGAGCAGTGAAACCTCGCATCAGCTTTGAATGAGGCTATTAACGCAGCGGTGCAGGCAGCCCATGCTTATCCCTTTTGGTCGGCAGCCTTGGTTCAAATCCCGAAGCTGGACACTTGTCTGATGATGGGTTATGCTATGTGACACATGCCTGCCTTAGAGGGCAGTCTATCCATCTTTGCTTGGGATCGGGGCTCCTTGGGATGCGTGCAGAAATCAGTGCAGTCGGGGAAGGCCTTCAAGCCTTGGTCAAATTCCGGGTTTGTTCCCCATCGTACACTCGTCAAGGGCGCATTCCGGCTCGTTGAGAAGTCGAATCGCGCACAAGCGAACACCGGTGTCCGCCGCCATATGGACCTCGCTCGGGCATTTTACCTTTCTTCTCGCATTGACCCGCCGACTGCCGCATGCAAGGTGCGCCTGAAAGTGGGGCGAAGTACGGACTTCGCACCAAAATTGGCGAAGTACGCATTTCGCACCAAAACGGGGCGAAGTGCGAACTTCGCACCCGCACTTAGCCAATTTCGTGATAGACCCGCCGGAAAGCCGGAAAATCAACCGGGGAACTCCAAGGAAAAAAGGGGGGAGAGAAAGAGAATGGGAAAGAAAAGGAAAGGGAGAGAAGGAAGAAAAACGGAAGGAGGAAAAGAAGAGCAAAGACCGTTACAAAACAATATTGAAGACATTGCACCCCGTGCAAAATGTGACAACATTTCGGGCGGCTCGCGGGGTGTCGAGCTCGCCTCGGCGCAAAGAATCCATGCCTTCATCCTTTGGGTGCAGAGGAACTTGCCTCCCCCGCCTTTTGTCTGCTCTAATCGTTCTCCTTGCGGCAACTCGTTCTTCGATTCATCTTTGTCGCTTGCCTCATCGCATCTCCTTCCGAAAGGTCTCCATTTCCTCGCTTCGCCTCGCACATGCGAGTGTACGCCTCTTGGCCGAGCGCCGTGCTTCCGCTTCGAATGGCTTGCGGTCAGCTATGTCTTCTAATGCTCCGTGAAAAGCAGCGACCGCGTGCAGTTCGATGGTGAGGTATCTTTTCTCTAACTCCTGAAAATAGGAGCGGATCCTCGAATATCTGGACACCATCTGAGTGACCTGACCGTCTTGAATTGGCTCACCCAGCCTATCAATTTCAGTCATGATCCGCTTCAAAGGACTGCCAATTCTTCTTTACCCGATCTAGGGTGAGGAGCTCGCCATTCTCAACAAAACCTCGGACACCCAAGTTCTCGAAAGAGCGTGAAAGGGGGCCGACAGATATCTCTTTCATGTCCGAATGCGTCAAGCATCCGTCCGGCCACTCTCACCTCTTCAACTTTTCTGAAATATTTGTGCAAGGTCACCCTTGCACCTGCCCATTCTGCAGCAGCGAATGAGGACACGGGGGAAAAGGACGCCGCCGCGCTCGCGCTCCTCGAAGGTTTATCGCCGTGTCCAGCCATTGCTTTGCCTCGGCGCTCGGCCTCTACCACAAGCTTTCCCGGGCGTAAACTTCTTGAATCCCGGATGCGAAGTCCAGGACCGCCATCGCCTTAAAGGTATGGGGCTTGCATTCCCTCAACAAACCAGCCCTCATTTCCTTAACTTTTGTCTTTGAAAAGACAACCGCTTGAGATGTTTTCTCCGCAAGTCGCGATCGTGCCTCGCTTCAAAGACTCCCGGAGCCGAGAAATCTGCTCCGAGGCTGCTTTCTTTTCGGTTGCGGCTCGTTGTCGAGAAGCGGCCAGCCGGGCTTTGAATTCATCTCTGCTTCTCGCCGCGCCGCTTCCAGCTGCTCGGTGGACCTAGATAGGTCCTCTTCAAGTTGCCTTACTTTGTCCCGCAACGCGAAAAGTTCTTCCCCGCTCCTCCGTACTCTTGACAAAGAGATTGTCGCCTTGCGCATGATCGTCTGAATCTCATACTGTTTATCAATGTCGTCAAAGCTTTTCTCCTTTGTCTGGAGCACGTAGTCCGCCTTAGTCATTTCTCGGAGAGGCTTCTTCACTATTGGGATTATTTTCTCCGTTGTAATCACTCTCCTTCCGAAATCATACTTTGCGCGTTTTGCCGGGGCGGCTATCTCTTCATGTCTCCTCCGCTTCAGGTCTTGGCGGAAAGAGACATAATACTCTACGGCTCTTGCTGCCGTGGGCAAGTCATCCCGAGTTCGAAGGTCGTCCATAAAATCTGGTTCCCCCACCCTAGGGATCTCGCTGAGACGTCTCTCCTGCGGGAATGGGATCAGGAGGAACCGGACAGACTTTGGAAGAATCGGCCGCTTGTGGGGGCGACCGGGAAATGGAAATGGGAGCGGCTGACACTGTGAGGGTTTGAAGCGGCTGAGGCGGAGGATGTGATGGTGAACGGACAGCCTCAAGACCGACCTCCGGGCGAAGGGTTTGGAGTTGTGCTCGGAGAAAGAGAGACGTTAGGGTTCTCGAGCAAACCGGTCGAAAGAATGGTGGCCGCTAGAAGGACGCGGAGACCGGGGAGGAGGATGTGGTCATGGCTCGCCCGGATTGAGCGGGGGACCGAGTGGAAGTAGAACTGGGTGAGACTAGAGAGACAGGGACAGCAAACGTACTCGCGGGCTCCGCCCGAGCCGATGCCGGTGAATGTCTTCGCTTCTTGTCTCGGCGGCCGGCTTGGGGCTGCCCAAAGGAATTGCCTCTCGCGGCGGCAGACGCGGCCGCGGCTCGCGACCGGTCGCCGCACCATCGTGCTAGGGTCGCCCGATTTTCTCAACTCTCCTCCGCTTCTTCTCTTCCGGGAACAACCGTCGGATCGGGGGAAGGAGACGGCGTGTGCAAGCAGTGACCGATGCTCCCACGGTAAACTTGTACCGGGGTTTGACTTGCGTAAGGTCCGCCGCGACCGGTCCGCTTTCGGCGGCGCCTGGCGCTTTTCTTGCCTCGAGGAAGTGCCTCTGGCGCCGCCTTGACTAACTTTTTTCGCCTTTTCCGTGCGCCGCCTTAGGAGCCACGAACCGCATTGGATCGGCTCGGGTACTTGCCGGGCCGGCGCCGGCAGCTTGCCGAAGTGTACAATCGTTTGGGAGGAGACCCACTTTTATAATCCTCAAAGGGGCCTCTGGGAACGTAACCTTGATATGCGAACGGCCGCCACCGTCATGATGCCGGTCATAGAGAACCGAGAAGTCGTCATCTACGGCCGTGTTTCTCCTTGTGGATTTATCGTGTCGCGTGCGGCATCTCATTTTCCAAAGATTCAATAATCTTTTCTTTAGACCAGCTTAAGGCCTCGCAATCTTGGACAGAAATTTTTTGAACCCCGGAGATGAGAAGTGATGGTCCGGGTTTCTCTTGGGGTCATATGTCACCTCCTCGCAAGAGAAATCCCGCCAAGGGGGAGAAGCTTCCATTAATTCAATCTCCCTGTCAAGGTCCACATGGACCACGTCGCATCTATCTTCGGTTATATCCCGGGGCACAAATGTGCAAACTTTCCCCTTATCCCATGAGGGTCATACTTCCAGCGCCGCGGCAGCAAAACCAGGCCAATCCGGGACAGCGCTTGCTCTAGGTAGACATGTTGTCCTACCTCAGTAATCTCAACGTTGGCCCAGGAAAGAGGGTATTGAAAAATCTGTCCTCTTTTCTTCCCTAGGCCAAACTCTTCTTCCACATAGTCCATCTGTCGGGCAACCTCCATCCCGAACAGATGCTCTGAGCACCAATAGGGCAGCAAATAGGGTTTGCCCTTGAATCCGTAGATTCTGATCACAATCCCCTCGTCGCTCAAAACGTCCCCGAGCTTCCGATTTATCAAAGCACTCGCCATTTCTCTCGGGGGACGGGGGATTTCACTTTCGGTGAAGACTGACATGACGAATCCCAGAAAGTTGAAGTTGAACTTGTAGTAGGACCCTTTCCGGTATAAGTCATCCGTCCAGTTATAGACGGGTTGGGGTTCTCCCTTCTCGTTAACCTTCTTCGTGTTCGTGGATCGGCATTTGGGGGTGCAGATGGTACAAACAAAGCCGCACTGTAACGGAACCGAAACGAAAATTGGTTGATCGGCGCTTCGAATTTTCAGCAGACCGGAATGAATGGCGTAAGCCGACCGGCCTGCCCGACCGAAAGAGATGGGGCGCTTTCCGCTCCGCCGCGCCGCCGGTTCGTAAGATTCTCCACACAGAGGCATTCTCGCACGGCCACCGGTACGGGTGCACCAACCATCGGAGTCGCAGCCGAGGATCCATGCCAAGATGGTATATAGATACTTGTTCTGAAATTTCGCCAAAGGCATGGGGCCAGTCGGCCATTGTCCGGCTGGAAGCGGGGCGCTCAGCTCTGAATTGAGGAAATCCCTCATTCGCTTGGTGTGCGTGAAACGTCCCGCTTGTTCGCCCAAACTGATTTTTTTGAGGATGGTGCCGGAGTCATACTCCACCCGGGGCGAAAGCCGGCCGCACAGCTTCCTCGCGCAGAGGCGAACAAGGGTTTGCCAACGGAATCGCAGATTTGCCGTGAAGCCGGTTTATAATGTCTAACAATTAAGTCAATCAGCTCCGGGCACTGGTGGACAGGAGGGCACATGAATCTGAAGAGATTTGATTTGTACGCCGCTCCAAAATGATGGGAGGGCGAAACTTTGTCAGCCCAGCTCTCCACATTCGCTCTCAGCTGAGTTAGGCTCATGGAAAACGAGCCGTCCACATCCTGATAGGTAATTCACCGGAGGTGGTGGGGATTGCCCACGCTGTACCTTCTTCGTCCGGGCCTTTGACCTTTTCTCTGGCGGAGGATCGCCTTTGAAAACTCCCGGCCGCGGCAAATCCCCTGGTTCGCTGCTTCCGCTGGACTGTGCTGACACGGGCATTTTTCCCTTGTCCATCTCTCCGAGTCAGCAATAATGACAAGTTCAGTCGTCTCGCAACAAATTTCGCTATCGGAGGAATAATTAGCACTCGTCCGAGGAATAATCTCTCGCAACTGGAATGTTGGCATGATTCCGACCCCCTTTTCTAGATAAAAACAGCGCCATTAATGCAACGCAGAGGGGTAGGTCGGCCGAGTTAAAACCCTTGGTGGCCGCGCAGAAGAACGTTTAGGAAAAGACGCGCCCCGGCAGCCGTGCCTTGCTTTTTTAGTTGCGTTTTTCCTTGAAAAACGCGCAATCATTAATTCAGCGTTGGGGACTGCACCATGGCGGACGTTGCTGCCACCATTTGGGCACACTGCTCAAGACAAAACCTCTGGCGCGGAAACCCAGATTAAAACAGTTACAAACGCGCCTTGGGCCCAGCTGGGACTTTTTGAGTTTTTTATTCATTTTATTGAATGCTGCCCCAAACTGGCCCGGAAAACTAGGCGCGGCCGGGCTTCGCCCGAAGTTGGGCGCGGCCCGACCTCGCCGGCGAAGTCGGACTTCGCCCGAATTTCGGGCGAACTCGAACTCGCGCGAGCGCGCGTTGGAACCGTTCCATTTCTGCTTTTGCTGCGCCCAAGGTTTGGGCGCGGTCTGGGTCTTTGCCGCCTTGGGGCCTTCGAACACACTTAACATACCCTGCGACCTTTGGACTTTGAATAAACTGCGCTGTGCGACGCTGGGGCGGGTTCGGACTTCGGCCGAAGCTTGGGGCGAAGTACGAACTTCGCGCGAAGTTCGCACTTCGCACAAGCGTTGAGCGCAGCGCGCACTTCGCACGGGCGCTGGCCGAAGTCGGACTCACGGCTGCGAGTTCGCACTTCGCGCAAACTTTGCGCGCAAAGGCGTACTTCGCACGAAGGGTTGCGCAGTGCGGCCTTCGGTCTGCTTCAGTGTTTTCTAGGACAAACTTCGCAATTCGGCTGGGCCGAAGTCGGGCTTCGGCCAACACTTAGTCGATTTTTTGCTCTTTTTTCTCCTTTCTTTCTCTCGCATAGCCGAACTTCGCCCCTCCTCGGGGCAACGACGTACTTCGCCGCGAAGTCCTGTCTTTCTCTCCCATGCCGCATTTAAGCTCAAAGAAGGAAAAATAAACTGAAAGCTAAAACTGGAAACTATACATGCGGGGAAAAATAAAAACACAAGGCAAAATTTTTACAAGGAAGGGCCACTCGGCGCCTTCAACAACGATAAAGCTTCAAGTGGAACCCGTTGACGGGGATGGGGAGGAGCTGACCCTCCATATCCGAAAGTATGTAGGCATTGAACTGATTCACCCGGGCAATCTGATAAGGGCCCTCCCGCAGAGCATCAAATTTTCCGTGATTACCCGGTTTTGCCTTGTATGAGTCCCACTTCAGCACTAGGTCCCCGACTTCGAAAACTCGGGCAGTGGTGCCTTTGGCAAACCAGCCTTTAGTGGCTCGCAATGTGATCCGCGAAGGCCCGGTATGCACTTTCTCTCGTCTTCTTCCAACCGCAGGAGTTGGCACAATCTGCCGCCTACCGGGTCTCCGCTGCTCCTCGTCTTCATCAATCATCCACAGTGGCGGGGATTTCAATGTGTGATGGCATAACACCTTGCTTGCCATAGACGAGCGCGTAGGGGGACGTCTTGAGGGATTTCTTGAACGCAACTCTGCCCGCCCACAGCGCCCGGTTCAGGAGCAAGTGCCAAGTCCGCTTATTCTTTTCAATGGTCCTCCGGAGAATTTTCGGGAGGTTCTTGTTAGTAGACTCGGCAAGGCCATTCCCTCGCGGGTAGTAATTAGAAGACATCTTGTGATAGATGCCAAGTCCGCCGGTGTACTCCGTGAGTACGGCGCCTACAAATCCCGGACCGTTGTCCGTCACAATCGACTCGGAACCCCGAAGCGGGTAATCGTGCTCTCAATGAACTCCGATGACCGTTTCTTGGTCGGCGTTCTTGGTCGGGATCGCCTCCGTCCACCGTGTGAAATAGTCGGTAGCTGTGAGAATAAACTTGTGGCCGGCGGAGGAGTTAGGAGAAATCACCCCAATGAAGTCTAGACCCCATTGCTCGGAACGGAGCTTCGGCTTGAATCGGCTGAAGGGGCAGGGGTGCTTTTCCGCTTCGGCCAGCATACCTCTGGCATTGATCACATTTGGCGCAGACCGCATACGCGTCTGCGAACGTAGTGGGCCAATAGTATCCAGCCCCTATTATTTTTAAGGCCGTTGGCCTTGAAGAATGGTGACCCCCGTGCATCCCGGAATGAAAATCTCCGAGGATCCTAGGCTGGTCAGATTTTATGACGCACCGCAACAGGATGCCGTCAATGTTTTTGAAGTAAAGCCCCTCGGGGCGAAGAGTGTACCTTAATGCACCTAACCGAAATCTCCTTCGTTGTGAGGCGTTCAGTGATCGGGACATCTTCCGGTGCGAAGTATCTCACCAGCTCATCCGTCCAATCACTCCCCTCCGATAAGGAGTTGGCTAGGTAGACGCGTGTCGCCGTGTCCTCCCACTTACAAAGCGGAGATGCCGGCCACGGCGCTTCGGGCCAATTCCCGACACAAGGCTCGGCCTCTAATAAGCTTGGTGGGCCGTACTTCGATGTCAAACTCCCGGATCTTGGCAATCCATCCCGCTCTCTTGTGACCCGGTTCTCCTTGCAAGATGAAACTGCGAACATCGGGGTGAATCACAAAGACAAGTGGTCTTACTCGGGAGACAAAGTGCCCGAACTTTCGAAGGGACTTCATGACCGCATGGACCCGCCGCTCTATAAAATTGTACTTCTCTTCGTGCGGCAAAATCACTTGGCTTAGGAACGCAATGGGGCGCTCCTCACCGTCGCCTCCCTTTCGAGTCGGACCGCAGCCGTAACTTTCGGGTTCTCCCACCGCATACAGGGATGAAGTCCTTGGAGTAGTCCGGGTTTGTCAACACCGGAGCTTGCGCAACTCGAGCCTTGATTTCCTCGAAAGCTTGTTCTCTCTCATCAGCCCATTCGTAAGGTGTATCTTTCTTCAACAGCCTCGGCCATAGGCTTGATCACTCGTGCGAAGTCCGGGATGAACTTCCGCACGAAGTTAATCCGACCGAAGAAGGACCGCAGCCCTTTTTATCAGTGGGGGCTGTAGCGAACGAGGGCTTCGCTCTGTCATGGTCAATGGCGAGGCCTTCCTCGGAGATGACATGTCCCAGCAGCTTTCCTTCCTTTACCGCGAAGACGGACTTCTTCGGGTTTATAGAGATGCCGAATTCTCGACAACTTTCAAATATCTCGCCGCAGTGCGAAACATGATCTTCTCGTCGGTGAGAGAAAACAGTCATGTCATCAAGGTAGATGACAATAATCTTGTTGAGCAGCTTCTCTAAGGCCGAGTCCATGGCCCTTTGGAACGTGGCACCGAAGATTGGATAAGCCAAACGGCATGCGCTGATAGGCGAACGTCCCCCACTTCGTGGTAAACGCCGTCTTATGTCCGGTCTTCGTCTTTGACCCAAATCGGGTTGTAGCCGGAAAATCCATCTAAAAGTGAAAATCTCTCGGGCTCCAAAGAACGATATGCAAAATTTGGTCAATTTGGGGAAGCGGATAGTGGTCCCGGAGGGAAGCCCGATTTAGGTTTCGAAGTCGACACGTAGACGTATGTCGCCATTCTTTTTCCTCACGGCACCAGATTCGCGACCCAGGATGAATGTTTGATGGGGTAGATGATCTTGGCCTCCAAAGATCTTCAAGAGCTCGGTCTTCATCATGGCCTCAATCTTTGGATTTACGGCCCTTTGCTTTTGTCGGAACGGCTTGGCGCCATCCTCTAGCTCGATGGTATGCCGGATGACAGATCCGTCATACCCCTCAAATCCTCGTAGCACCGATGCCACGATGTCGGGGAACTCCCGGCACAGCTGATCTAATCCGCACCAGCCTCCTCCGACGTGCGACCTGCTCCGACCTTGATGGTTTTACCCTGTTCGAGCTCCGTGTCAAGCATACTGCCTCGGGTCTACTTTGATCTCGTGGGATATTGCTCTGTCATTTCGATCAAAGAGACTCTCTAATGTAATCAGTCCTTTTGGGACGTGATTATTCCGTAACTGTATCAACCCCTCATATTGCTCGTCATCAGGGTCTCTACCTTCGATTACACACACTTCGTTAACCAAGAATGTGACGATCTCCTCGTCACAGCCTGAATACCCGCTGTAAGGTATCCCTATCGTGCACGTAAGGCCCGTAAATGGTGCGGACCGGCTTCGGCTTCGGACGACGTCTTCACCTGAACGCACTGGCTCCAACAGACGCCGTAATATCCGCGTGCTTGTTTCTCTCACGCGATATTGCCTTAACGTTCAATGAGTCAAACGATTCCATCAGTCCCGCACCCGATTGCGGTACGCTCTAAGATAGTGATGCTTAGACGCGCATTTATTCGTAACTTGATGACACACTAACTCGAATCTCCGAAAATTTGGAGATGCTTGATTCCGAGCCTTTCCGCCTTTCGCACCCAAGCACGTGGCTTCGTATTCCGCCGAATTGTTAGTACGGCTCCTGTGCCAGCTCGTAGGCATAGTCCCTCTGGACTCCGGTTGGAGAAACCAGGAGGACCCCTGCACCGGCGCCATTCTTGCAACGCGCGCCGTCAAAGAAAAGCTTCCACAGCTCTTCGGGTGCAGGTCCCACTTCCTTCGCAACGGACACGTCAAGCTCCTCGGGCTGCTTAATGGAATAACAGCCCTGCTCTGTCCCGATTACGGCATTAAAGTCCCGCAACGAGAACTCGTCTTCAAGCTGTAGCACTTCGAGAGCTTGCTCGGTCGGCTTCTATCGTCACCGCTTCTTCCTCCGACAACCGGACCATGCAGCCCATCTCTCCTCCGGTATCTTGTCTACTAGAAAAGGGGAAGGCTTCTCATTGAAAATTTTCGGTCTCCTTCCTTTGAAGGGCACTTCCATGTGCGAGTAGTCTAGAGACAGTACCCGCCCAACTTCGCAGTTGAACTCCCGAGAGAGACACATGCCGAAGTAAGGCTCCAGTTCAACAATCACGACCTCTTGGATGACCACAATGTCGAGAGCTTTGTGCAACTGGATAGGGATGTCCTTTATGACACCAACTCGCCTTGACAGGGGTGCCGCTCTAATTGCAAGCACACCTTGGCTGCTCCGTGTGTATTCCATCCCGATCTCATCGCGGACGGCCTTCGGCATCACAGCCGAGGAAGCACCGGAATCCACCATGCAAGCTTGAGAACTATGTGCCCTTGCATCCGCAAAGACGAGATAAAAGGGTGGCGGTCCTGCTCTTCCCGATGGCAGGAGATCGTCAAAGGTTGAACCGAGACAGCAGCCGCATCCGCTGCCGTTCTTCATGTTCTTCAGCTGATTCTTGCAAGCAGATCTACCCGGCCCGGAAGCGTAAGAGCATCGTACATGCCGATTCTCGGCAGAGTCTTCTTTAACTCGTCTACAATGCCGTAGCCCGAGGTACTAGCTCCTTCGCCGGTTTAGCCGGTTCATACTTGGTCCGGCATCGTTGGGTGGCCTCAACTCGCCGTCTCTTGGTCGAGACGGGTACTTCGCACCTTCTCCCCGGGCTTGTTCTTTGGTTTCGGCCGGGGGCTGAAGTACAGGAAGCTTAGCGGGAGTTGGGGCCTTTGCTCGGAGGCTTAGCCGGAACAGCAGCGGCCTTTGCTCGGAGAAGGTTTAGCGGGAGCTTTATCTTTGGATGCCTTCTCCCGGGCCGTGTAAGGCCACGCCCGCTAGGACGGTGGCAGCCCATCGGGCCGCGGTTTTTCTCTTCTCGCATATACCCGCAAAGGTTTAGCCGCGTCCGCAGCCTTTCTTTTCTTCCTTGGCGGGCGTCACCGGATTCTCTTCCGGCAGTGGCAAAATTGGCCTCGCCGTCCAAGATCAGTGTACGACCTCATCATCTTCTATAGTGCCGCCGGCCAAGGTCTCGGATGTAGTGCCGGTGCAAAGTGCGCTCTTCCTCCGAATGCGGGTCATTGCACGTAGTGCACTCGCTGACCTCGGTCGGGAGGACCAGGTGGGTCATCTATAGCAAGATTTCTCGGAGGCGGACGCCTCTGCGGTTGGTTCTCTCGGGGCTTTATCTTTTGTCGCGCCGGTGGCGCATACGGCCTTCTAGGAGCAAAGTCCATTTGGGCCTCGCTTCTTTTTCATAGCAACCATGTCATTGGACATGGCATGATATCCGGAGGCCAAAGCCCGCACTTCTTGTAGAATCGTGTTCGGATGCCGTCAGCGGGAGGCGGCAACCGTGCCGGTGGAGGCAAAGCGGCCAATGGAGGAGGGTTAGAAAAAGACGCAAACCGCGGGGGAGCAGGAAGCGCCGGAAAATGCGGAGCGGGAGGAGGCGGATGAGGGTAATGCAACTGAGGCGGGCCGTATTGAGTTACGACCGGCGCCGGATTCCACTGCGGCTGGGGCTGCTGCCCTGAAGTAGACGGCACACCACCGTAGGCGTAAGGATACCGCGATCCGGGAAAGTCGGGATGAATCGGCTCCCGCACTCGGACTGAAGCCTCGCCGATGGAGATAATGTCGCCTTCACTTGCCGGGCAGCTTCGTACGAGCGGTGGAACTCGTCAATTCGGGCGATCTTCACGAAGTAGGCATATGTCCGAGTTGAAAGACCTCGGATAGTAGTGAGCAGCCATGCCGGCCGAAGGCCGAAGTTCGCGAGGTACCCGTTTCCAGGATCTCGCAAACCTAATGTTAAAATCGGACACCTCCTCTTGAGGATGCCTCCGGATTGCTTGGAACCGATGCAAGAGAGAGGTAGGATCAGCGGACTCGTTGCATCCTTTTACGAGCCTCCCGGCAAGTCGGGCCACCCAAGTGATGGATCCCTCTCGGCAGCGATCTCCACCAGGAGAGAAGCTTTCCCCTCGGGGAAAGGGCCGCAGACGGGTCTTCACACTTTCACCGGTGATGGTATGCAGTGCGGCCAGGGCAAAGATGTCCTGGATGTGTTCGTACGCCGTCTTACCGTAGCCGTCGTATGTGGGAATAGACTTTAAAGCAGCAAGGGGCACAGCTTGCTGACCGATCAAGGCCAAAGGCCCTGTAGAGTCCACCGCCGGGAAGAGATCATCGTCATTCGGCCGTTGATCAGCCATTTCTTCTTCTTCTCCGCCGTCGGTTGTGTACTCTGTGTCGGTACTTTCCGAGGATGCAGGATTTTCCTCTTCCTCGGCCTCTTCTACTTCGACGCTCTTCCGACCTCGCCTTCGGCCTCTTCTTGGATCTCAGCCTCGGCTTCGTCGAAACGAGCTCGCGGATCAGCCAGCCTGGGTATCTCGCCTCGAGCGTGGATGTCTAGTTCGTAGAACTCAGTCGGGCTTCTCGGATTTCTTGTTCGCCACCTTCTCGTGTGCATGAAGGTGACCGGACCGGTCTTCTAGACTCAGAGGATTTGTTCGTGCAGAGTCGCCAGGTGTTCATATTTGGAACAGCAATGAAGCGAACACCGGTGCTTCGATTCTGTCGGGGGTGAGAAACTTCCTTGTCTCACCAAGAGCTCGAGAACCGTAGCGCCAGGTGGAGACTGATCGGAAAATCTCTCGTCAGATGTGGGACCCGTGTTCCGCCGAGCGGGTCAGAAGAACTGTTGCGCTAGGTGGAAACTGGACGGGTACTCTTTCTTTAAATCGTGGGACAAGCGTCCCACCGGGCGTGCGAGAAACTGTTGGTTACGAATCCGCCATGAGGAAAGGATTTTTGGTTAATGCGCCCAGATTCGCCCACCAGCATGAAAGGCCGGGAGGAAGAGATGCCTTCCGAGCCAATCTCCGGAGAAGGCCGGCTCCTTTTGGGGGGCTTGATTTAAGCTAAAGGGAACAGGAAAGAAATAAATGAACGGAAAGAGACAAATGTACAGAAAGAGATACAAATATGTCCAAAGGTTGGTGGGGGGGAACTAACAGAACGGGAACACACCAATCACCGCTACTTACTGCATACAAACACAGAGCATGACAAGGAACTGCAAAACCTAGGCGTACTTCCGATACACCAGCAACGTATGCACAGCTTCAATAGCTCCCTAGCAAACATTCCCTACAAGGAACTAACAGCAGGGGATCGTATCAATCACCAGATACGTACACTGACAGGGGTAGAAAGTAAACCTAGAGATGTCAGAGCTGTGTATATGTGTTAGGTAGAGAGTTTAACCGCACAGCTTCAATGGCTCCCTAGCAAACATTCCCTACAAGGAACTAACAGCAGGGGATCGCATCAATCACGAGATACGGGCCAGCAACGTCACACATAACTGATGGAACTGCTACCAAATTTATTATGAATGCTTTAAATAATGAAGTAAAGAAGGTGCTTTAAGCAAGCAATGCTAGAGGAACCTGATCGCCAAATGCCAAAGTGAATCAACGAGCAACGACACAGGTGGGCCTAAGGCATATAATGAAAGACAAGATAAAAGAATAAAGACAAGAGAATGTAACCAGGCATACAGATTGTATTCATAAGGTAGAAGCACGGTTACAGTAAGCACAGTAGTTCCCTAACAAACATTCCCCTTCCACCCTTTACAATGAATTTCGGATGGGCTTTTATAGCCCGAGTCCCACCCGTTACATTAATGGGCACAGTAGTCCCGACCAAACATGAGCCGACGTAAGCGGCGAAAGAGCCGCAAATGCCGACCTTTTGTCGGATCGGGTCGCACCCGCAAGGATGGTCTTCCCGGAAGCCGGACAGCCTACGTGGCGGAGTGCTGGGTAAATCTTCAAGTCGGCAAGCTTGCTAGTAGCCGGAGCAGTGAAACCTCGGATCAGCTTTGAATGAGGCTATTAACGCAGCGGTGCAGTGCAGCCCATGCTTATCCCTTTTGGTCGGCAGCCTTGGTTCAAATCCCGAGCCGGACACTTGTCCGATGATGGGTTATGTCGTGAGACACATGCCCGCCTTAGAGGGCAGTCTATCCATCTTTGCTTGGGATCGGGGCTCCTTGGGATGCGTGCAGAAATCGGTGCAGTCGGGGAAGGCCTTCAAGCCTTGGTCAAATTCCGGGTTTGTTCCCCATCGTACACCCGCCAAGGGCGCATTCCGGCTCGTTGAGAAGTCGAATCGCGCACAAAGCGAACACTGGTGTCTGCCGTCATATGGACCTGCTCCGGCATTTTACCTTTCTTCTGCATTGACCCGCCACCGCTACAGTGCAAGGTGCGCCCAGAAAGTGGGGCGGAGTCGGACTTCGCACCAAAACTGGGCGAAGTACGCACTTCGCACCAAAACTGGGCGAAGTACGCACTTCGCACCAAAACTGGGCGAAGTGCGAACTTCGCACCCAGACTTAGCCAATTTCAGATAGACTCGCCGGAAAGCCGGAAAATCAACTTGGGGAACTCCAAGGAAAAAAGGGGGGAGAGAAAGAGAATGGGAAAGAAAAGGAAAGGGAGAGAAGGAAGAAAAACGGAAGGAGGAAAAGAAGAGCAGCACTGTTACAAAACAATATTGAAGACATTGCACCCCGTGCAAAATGTGACAACAGCTTCTACCTTCTTCAGATACCCGAACCAGCTTTGTCTCGCACTCTTTCGTAGGGAGATAACTCAGCTTCGACGACATAAAAGTTCTCCAAATGGATCTCACCCTCCTCAACATCGGCTCGTTACAACATACTTCACCAACTCCGACGGACCAGGTGACTTCGACCAGAAACGCCCCACACCATCCAGTCTTGAATGGGCAGGTGGTCACTAGACAGCGCACCAACAGTTTGTCAAGGTTCCGAATTAGTAATGGGCAGAGACATATCATGGACTTCTTCAGCTCTGGTACTTCGGCCTCGACTGTTAGGAGAGATTAGTTTTTGGGGGATTCTAGGAGCTTGCCCCTCCTAGGCTGCTCCCTCCCCCTTCTCTCTCTCTCCGTTCTTCTTGGCATGCACTTCTCTCTGTTGGACTGCAGTCCTCCCCCCCTCGCTCTCCCTTTTCTTTTCTTTTCCCTTTCTCTTTGGCCCGTTTTTTGGGTTTGATCTTGTATTTTTCTTAGTTCTTTTCTTTGTTGGGCTTTCTAGCCTGCTAGCTGGCAGTCATTATTGTACTTCTTATAGTCCCTTGGGTCTTGTTTTGGCCCACCGCGGACATTAATAATATTTCATTTCATTTCATTTCTCCAAAATGCCAAAGCCAATTCTCCAAAAACAAGAATGAATAAATGACCTTTAATTTCCCCTTTTATACTCACCTCAACCACTTTCCCTCCAATTTTAAAATGCACTTTATTTCATTTATTTCATTAATTTCTTTAATGACTTATGTCCCCTCATGAAAAGTGGCGCCCCTTTTTGCTTTGGTATAATAAATCACTTTATAAAATATTATTTTATATCTTAAGTGATTTACATCCCTTATAACTCCTTTTTCACTTTATACTAAAGTGTAACTATATTAAATTAATTTTAATTTAATATAATTAACTTCGTCCATTAAAATATTTGCCCTCTGCAACTCCAACCTGCAAACTGAGGATAGATTCGGACACCCAATTCGCCACAGAATCCAATCGTATTGTCCGCTATCCCAGAAACCCCAGAATCTGACTTACTAAATATAGTAAGTCTCTGCTCCCTGGTCCGAAACGGCCCAACAAACTGGCCAATGAAAACTCTGCACGTCCAGACCACAACTCCCATACTCCGATTGGGCTCCCAAACACCCGCTCTGACCAAACTCTGACTTACTATAAATAGTAAGTACTGCTAAAAAATAGCCATGAACTGCTCTGAACTCCAAACGCTCTGAATTGGTCACCACAGACTAAAAACTCAACTCAAAGCACAAACCCTGATCCAACAACACACACTTACTAAAAATAGTAAGCGTCCAAATATAGCAAGTGACAACTCGAAACTCCGGGATCAGAACAACCCATCTCGCCGAACAGAAAACCCAGAAAACTCCATCACAACTGTCTGGGCAAACCCTAACTTACTAAAAATAGTAAGTTACTAAAAATAGAAAGTGGCGACCAACTGCTCCGAAAAGCCTCTAAAAAGGGCAGAGGATAGCAAGCGACGCGCTGAGGACGAAGAACCAATCCAAATAGGGTTCCCTTAACACTCCACTAGCCTACGGGAACCCAGTAGTAGGCTAATCTGCAACTGACAAGCTAGCTAGCTAGAAAGGGGACATTACTTGTCAAAGGGAAAAAGGGTGGCGCCAACAAATGAAAGGTCATCATCCAGACAAAAAAAGCATGAGGAAGTCATTTAAATTATTTGGACAGGCTAGAAGCAATACTAGAGCAAGTCAAAGTCATGTTGATAGAGGATACTTGTTGATGTCAATTACCAAAACACCTATAATACCTTTACCTACTACATCTGTCACCAATGTGTTGATGAGAGACAAAGTTTGAACAAGCATGGTTCATACGATTGCCAATGAGGCAAAAATTATGCAATGGTGTGGTAGTTACTTTTGGGCTTTGCAAAGTACCAAATTCGAGGAGAATTTGGAGGTGTCATAATTCCAGTGCAAAGGCTAGATGACATACAAGAACTACGTTGAGTGATAGAGGCCAAGATCTGAATTTGCAGGTGTCCTCCTAGATTGTGTCTAGAGTAGGGCACACGAAGGACAAAGATAAGAGTATCCTAAAAGTTCATAAATAGTATTTGTAGAGTGGTAGTGCACCATATGATTCCTTGCAGAGGAAGTGAAGTAGGTGGAGGAAGCATGTCTTCAACATCAAAGACCAAGGAAAGGTTAATCAAGTTGAAAAGGATGAGTAAGCCTACACTAAGGATGGCATATAGTATATGTTGTTAGGGAGAAATGCCAGACATGTTAGGCTGTCCATGTAGAGGACCATGAGCTCAAACAAGCATTGGGCATTTTTTCATAACATATCATAGAAGTCGATCTTCAACAAAGAGGCTTTATGCATATTTCCTAGTGGAGATGTTGCAGCATTGAAATCCACGCACCCAACATGGCAAGTTTGTGTTGGGGACATGATATCTACAAATGACCTACACACCAACAAACTTTGCCATGGTTTTTAGAGTACCAGGATCAATTGAGGGTTAATGAATTAAAAAAAATGAAGCTTCTCCAAGCAAGGACAAGGAATTATTGTAACAATACTCCAACAATTATGTGATGTCAAGCGTGGAATTAAAGAAGTTGAGTATGCATGGAATCATGGACTTAAATTGCAATTGTTGAGGAACAAAGAATACAAGTACATGATTGAACTAGCAATGGCCCCTTGGTTGGAGAGTTAAGGGTATTTGATATGCTAAAGTAGTTAGTACCTTACACATAGTGTGTAAGTCCAATTCCAAGGGGGGATCCAAGTTTTGCATTTATGTGTTACTAGTGTACACTCGTGTTGACAAATTATCAAGTTTCCTTGTGTTGAATTTTGGCCTTCAATTGACTTCAAATGGTTCATTTTGGATGAAAGATCATGATAGACGAGGATAAGACTTAATATTTCAGATAAACATAGAAATTAGTCTTCTATGTTAATTCATCCAAGTTTCTATAGAAAATTATTTGAAATAAAGTGTAGTGTGGATGCATTGGGTCTAGTACCTAAATACTAAACGTCAAATATTCTTCTCCTTCCTAGATACAATTATCTCGTTAATTATTTTATTTATACATGTAAATTTGAGTTGTGGTAAAAAAACAATTGCACATCCATTTTTGAATTGGTTCTATTGGCTTGTTCTCATTCTTACTTTTTTCTTGTCATATGTCAATAGTTATGCATTGTCACTGTTGGTTATGAATCTGCCACTAGGAAAGGTTTTAGGTCTTTGCGCCCTAGATTCGCCCAACAGATTGAAAGGCTGGAAGGAAGGGATGCCTTCCGCGCCAATCTCCGGAGAAGGCCGGCTTCCTATGGTTTTTAGTTTAGTTTAGGGTGCTGAAAGAGATTTAAAAGTGCAGAAAGAGATGTAAATGTGATGTACTTCGGGTGAAGGAGATAAGCAGCACAGTTACTAACCAGACACTTTTACCAACAGCAATCAAAACAATGTATACCTAGAAACATTAGCACTTTCCTACCCTATGTATCCTTTCTATCTTATTCCAAGTACGCTTAATTGCCAATGCTGAGATCCAGATATGCAGAATGACAGCAATCAGAAAAATAAGCAACATGAAGCAGAAATATTAAAGAAAGGCAGCATACAAGATAGATGCAACTAATGAACCAAGTATACTTTTGTATTAAGAGCAGATGTATAGCTTAGAGAAGTTTCTTAGCAAGATATCCCCTTTTTCCCCCTCTTACAATGAGACACACTTGCTATTTATAGCATTTTCCCCTCCCAATTACAATGAGAAGCGCAGATCCCCAAACCTGCCAAAAGCTGCAAAAGCTGCAAAAAGGGGAGAGATTTGATCTTGGTCGGCCATCCCTGTACTTGCAGCATGCTCTCACTTGATCTTGTACAACTTCTGACAGTCTTGGTCGCTGAAAAAGGGACTATCGTCTAGCTTTGGTAGATGGGGTACAATTATCTCTCAATGCCCAGCTACTCTTCCTCAAAGTCTAATCAGCGCGAACTCCAAAATTTGACCTGGAGAAGGGGGAAAAAACGTACCAAACACTCTCTTTGACTGCAGCCGAAAATTGCTGAAAAGGCAAGATGCGCCCAGAATTGCTAAAGAGCGAAGGCGATCTTGGGAATGACAATTCAAGGCAATCCTTGGCCTGAGCTCGAAAGCGCTCACAAAATGAGTGATTTCGGGCTTTTCTGCTTGGCGCCGGCGATTTCGAGCTTGGGAAAACCTCTTTGCTGGATGTCGCTAGGAAAGCTGCGTGATTTCGGGTTTGGGGGAGAGCGACGGCGATTTCGGGCTCAAAGCCTTAGCAGCCTCGCAAGCTCAAAAGCGGTGGAAACTCTTGCGCGCTAGGCAACTTTTCTCTTCGCGATGGCGATCTCGAGCCCGCCTACTCCTTTCTGATGCCCCTTTTCGCTCGAAACGTGCCATAGCGACGGGCGGATAGTGCGCGCGGTAGCGACTTCGGGTTCAAAGGACTTAGGCAAATCTGCAACTTTGAAACATGACCCTTAGTCGCTCAAAAACCCGCCTGCGCCAGAAATCGCGCAACAATAACAGCGATATTGGGAAAGGGGGGAACACTTGGTAAAATTTTACAATTTTTATGCCGATGATGGCATCAGATCTGATGGAAGTTGGGGACCGAAAACAGAACACTTTGGAGAAGCACCAAGGAAAATCACCATAACATATGAGGAAAGAACGGGGAAGGAGAGTGGCAGCAACCTGATAAAATTTACGCCCCTATAAAAAATGTGGCAACATTCTGGTGGCTCGCGGGGTATCTAGCTCTCCTCGATGCAAGAATTCATGCCTTTATCCTTTGGGCCCGGAGTCACCCTCGGACTCTGTTTCTTTTTCCTGTAGGCCCTGGTCCTGCTGCTCTGTATCCTGTTGCTCTTCCTTTGAAGGACTTTCCTCGGGTAGATTTTCATTCTTTTCTCCTTGAGACCCCTCTATTGATGGCTCTTCTCCTTCCTTTGGATCTTCGTCTGGAGTGAACTCCCCGGAGGCAAGGCGAGCCTTAATGTGCTCATATGTCTCTTGCACCTAAGCCCAGGCATTTTCAGAGAAGGGCTCCATACTGCGGATATCGCTAGTTAGGTGCTTGAAGGTCTCCACCTGAACTATACCCATCTGCTCGGCCCTCTAGCCCAAATCCAGCAAACAAGAACGAATTATACAGAATTTTGAGGTGAGCTCCATCACTTGCTCTTGCTGGATAGGATCCTCCCATGCATCAATCTCAGAAGTGTCATCAGCGAAGGTGTCCCACAACTGGCGCAAAGCTTCTTTTGGCAAGCACTCGCCTTCGCTATCGGTTAATTTTGGGAATCCGTGTGCGGAGAGAGTCAGGAAAGGGGATGAGCATATGTCCTTTTCTTGGTTCAATAGGTCCAGCAAAGCCCTGGCTCTTTGAATCTTCTAAAATATTTCAAAGAAGGTGTGCAAGGTGGCCCTTGCAGCTGCCCAATCAAAGGCAACGGAATCTATAGTAGGTACTTGGAGGTTCTGGCGCTTAAGGTTTCCTGCCCTGACTGCCAGATCGAGCCAACGATCTGCATCACGCTCAGCCTCCTCCAACACAAGCTTACCCTGTGCGGATGCCTCTTGAATCTGGGTGAGAAATACAAACACCCTGAGGGCTTTGGAAGCCCGCGGCTTGAAATTTTTCAACAACCTGGCCCGGATCTGTTTGACATTATCCTTGGAGAACGTCTCCACAATCTTTTCGTCTAGCTCCTGCTTGTCTGCTGAAGCTGATCTTGAAGCTCTTTGATTTGACGTTCGACAGCTTCTTTCTGATCCGATGCCTCCTTCTGAAGGTTTGCCAACTGCTCTCTTAGTTGTAGGCGCTCCCTTTCAGAACTCTCGAATTGAGCCTGCGCCTTGGCCATGCCTTCTTCTAACTTCATCTTCTCGTTCTCCATCTCATAATAACGCTCTTGTAACTGGAAATATTTCAGGCATAATGTATCAATCCCATCATGGACAGCTAGTGCCTCATTCTCGAAACTGACCTCATCCAGATTTTTGGCCGTGCTCTTATACTCATAGTCTCCAGGAAGCATGTCCTTTACGGGCTTCTTCACTCTTGGAATCTTCTTCTCCTTATACAGGAGCATGCTCTCTGAGTCGAACTTGATGCACTTCTCGACCGTGGCGATCTCTTCGCCTCTTCGCTTAATTGCAGTCTCCATCCATTTGCCTGAGGAGCGCTTTGGCCGAGATGCAGCGGGCTGATTAGGCCGTGATATGAGGGATTGACTCTCCATTATTTGGATCAAACTTGTGTCTCCAAAAAGAGACCTGGCCAGGGGCAGACCTTGCTGTGACACCTCCCCTTTCATGAACAGTCGTGGAGAACCTGCGGAAGGGTGCTCCTCTTCTTTGTGGGGTGACTCGGTCTTGGCGGGAGCGACAGATGAGTCCTTGGGATGCTCGGATTAAATGTGGGGGGAGGGAGGCGAGCCCGAAAAGGTGGTGTCCAACTGAGTCTTGGTCAGGGCTTGACGGGTATCGGGCCTTGCAAAGGATAGGCCACGATGGGACTGCTCAGGTATGACTGGTGAAACTTCCTTTTGACCGGCGTGGGGCTCAGTGAGAGAGGGAGTGGCAGGTGCACTGGGGGCTAATGGAATATTGGCGGGGATGGATGAGGCAGCAGGGGTTAAGGATGCCACGGACATTGACTTGGCAGTATGTGAGGGGGCAAAAAACGTACCTGCGGGCTCCACCCGAGCCGGTGAGTCAAAGACGTGGTCTATCCATTGGTCGCCCGCAAATGTAGATATATCGTCCTTCTCCGTAGCAGTCTCTAAGACCTTGCTCTTCTTGGGCGGCGGAGTGGTATCCGGCTGTGGTGCTACCTCCTTCTCAGGCGCAGGCCCTTGCTCTTTAGGCCTTTCTGACCTCTTTCTCTTAAGAGGGGTGAGTTCCTCCTCTTGGGTGATAGGTGTCAAACTAATAGAACTCTTTGGGGCCTTAGGGGGCTTCACGGTCACCTTGACAGCCTTTTTCTTTCGAAGCACGGGGGACACTTCTGCCGAGGAAGTCTGCTTTGCTTGGGTCACGTGCGTGGGTACTTCTCCTTTGGATGACGTGGCCTTAGAATGTTGCTTCTTGGCTGGCTGCTGCATTTTGGGCTCTTCAATCCTCTCTTCCCGCGACTGCTGACTGGAGTCCTCACCACTCGTTTGCAACTGCTTAGGTGGGACCTGCCCCTTTTGTAGGCGAAGGCCTGGGGGCACGATATGACGAAACACCACTGGCTGCCACGTGGCGTGATGTTTTTCGTAGAGGTCGGAAAAGGTGTCGTCGTCTTTTATGTCCTTCACAGATTTGTCTTTTTCGGTCCTAACATGCATTTTCCACCACTCTTCTATTTTGTCCAGTCTCCAACCCCTCTTTTGCAGTCTTGCCTCTAATCTCTTGTATACATCTATATTCGGCCCGTGTCCTATATTTCGGCCAGGGTCAAACTCGATCTCTATGCAGTAGAAGTCATGCCAAGGCGAGACAGACTGCATGTCCTCGATATACCACTCCAGATCTTCGTCTTGGTTATTGCGCTCCTCCAGAATCCCCAAATGAGGACAGACGTGCAACTCCTGGCTAGATGTAAAGTCTTTTATGATGTCCAAGGGGTCATATTTCCACTTTTGCGGTAGCTCCACCAAGCCGAAACTTGAGAGCGTGGCATGCAAGTATTGATGCTGTCCGTTGGTGTCAACTTCGATCCCGGCCCAGGTGATGGGGTATTCAAACAGGTGACCTTTTCTCCTTCCCTGACCATATTTTGCATTTGTATAATCCATCTGCCGAGACACCTCTAGGCCGAACTGATATTATGATGCGTAATAGGGCAGCAAGAAAGGTTTGCTCGTGAAGCCAAAAACCCTTGTCACAAGTCCTTGCGTAAGACGAAAAGTGTCGTCGTAATTCTAATCACTGAATTGGTCCCTCAATGTTTGCGGGACGCGCGGGCATGAACCGTGAAGGAGAGCGAGAGCTGGGCTCAAGAATGATATATTGAATTGGTAGTACGATTCCTCCTTCCATAGGACCCTGGTCCACTCATAGACCGGTAGCCGTGCGCCTTTGTCATCTTTGTGCTGTACAGGGAGCGACCGCACGCGGCTGTGCATATGAAATAAAAATAACCAAGCCAAGGCCGAGCAGTACCTGAAACCATCTCGCGCACCGGTCTTATACTCTCGTAGCTGCTGGTGCATTCCCCGAGTGACGCAGTCTGCCCAATTGAAGAAAATCGGCTTGGTCTTATCTGTCATCTCATTTGGGTTATAGAACTCTCCTCTCAGAATACACTCAGCGAGGGAAATCTGGTATGGGAGGACTGTCGCGTTCGAGCCGAGACCTAAGACCCAAGCCATCATAGTGTATATGCTAGTGCTCTTTAATTCGCTCATAGGCCTTCTTGAATACATATCCGTCTGTTCTCCCAACTTGACGCCTTTAACAATATAGTCTTCCTTATTCAACTGTATGCCCGACGCGAAGGCCGCTTCAACGGTATCAGAGTAGAGTGAAAACAAGACACTGCCCTGGTGGTCACATACTTGCCTTGTGTTCGACTTGCAGTATTCGGCAATCGCCGCTATTAGCTCAAGGCAGTGATGTACCTCCGGGTATAAGAACCAGTAGAGATTAGACGAGTACGCCGCAGCATAAGGATTTGAAGGGGAAAACTTATTCCGCCATTTGTCAATCGTTTGCCTTATCTGGCTGGTACTCTGGGAGTAAATCCCATCTCTGAGATTGACCTAACTGTCAGAGGGCGGAGGAGGAATCGGCTTCGGCTTCATGACTCACGGCTTCTTTTCTTCTCCTACCTCGGCCAACCTAGCTTTCCCTCTATCTTTCTGCTCTTTCTTTTGCCCACTTGTAGGCATACCTGACGTCGCTGGCGCTTCTGCTGCAGCTTTCTGCTGTCCTTCTTTCTTTCCCATGGCGCTAGTATAATCCAGTCCAGAGTGCGCTGGAATTCGACTGACCAAGTGCCCTCGCGAGAGCGCTATTTTATAATGGAGAGTTCGAGGGAGAAACTTCAATAGGTGGCGCAACCGAGTACTTTAAATTCAATGCGAGGAGCGCAGGGTTGGTAGGAGTTGATATCGAGCTAGGGTGGCCATGCACACGATCTCCCTTGGGAGTGTAAACATTTAAACCTTTGCCGCCTTAGAATGTCCACCTTTTAATAAGTACTTATGGAACACGTGCAAATCGTTCCCTTTTGGCACGCTTTTCTATGTTGCTAGCTCAAGAAACGGGGCCCACTTTATAATTTCATGTTTTCCTCTATATCGCTCAAATTCTGAGCGATTTCGGGTTTGGGCCCTCATAGCGAGCGAAGGCGAGACTTTTTCCACTCAAAACAAATGTTTGACCTTTTCCCTCACCCGTTGTCGCTGTCTTGACGTGTGCACTTTGGGGAAAGTGGTGCTTGGCGAGCGAAAGCGAGCAACCCACACTTAGGGAAATTCTAGCCCCTTTCGTATCCTTGGCGACGCTTGTCTTGAACTCCTACCGTCGCTAAAAAGTAGAAGCGACTTCGAGCTTATTTGAAAACGTGGGCGCTTTGGAGACCTTTATGTCTAAAAGCGCTCGGGCGTTTTTCCTTGATATCGCTAGAAACTTTTGAGCGCGCCCGAGATCGCTCCAAAGTTGAGCGACTTCGAGCTTCTTTCTTAAAAGTGAGCGCGGACGGGATTTTACATATAACTCCTTTTAATTTACCCATTCCCGCCGTCGCCGAAACTTTGGAGCGCTCTTGAGGGTTTACACACTTAGCGAGCGAAAGCGAGGCCGCCCACACTTAGCAGATTTTCGGGCCTCTTTTACTCGTCCCCCTCTGTGCTCTGAATCGCTCAAATCTCGACAGCGCTTCTGGGATTGCTTAAAATCTGAGCGATCTCGGGTCTTTTCACTTGGCAAACATTCTTTTGTTTGCCCCTAATTTTGTTAGAGTTAAAGTGCACGATGCCTCAGTTTTGACACTCGTCAGTTTATACTGACACTTGTCAGTTTATCATATAGGCCTTCTGCCTATATATGTAACTCATTTTTATCAATAAAATTAACCCCTTCAGTTTCAGTCCCAACATTTGGTATCAGAGCAGGCTTTCCCTGCCCTGTGAAAACCCTTGAGGGGGGATTTCCCTCATGGAAATCCTCCCTCCCCCTCATTTTTTCATTTTTTTTCCTTATTTAAAAAAAAAAAAAAATTTATCGAGGGAGTATGCTCTCCATCATTTGATGGATCAGAAACCAGATGGTAAGAATTTAAAAAAAAATTAGTTTGGGAGGTTATTTATTTAAGTTTTTTTTAAGGGTTTGCAGAATTGTACCATCATCCAGCAATTGATTCCCTCCCTTGAGAAAAGCATTAGGGTTTTATAAGTGGGCGATAGAGCAGCCGGGATGCGAGGCAAACCTGGACAGCTTCAACGCGTTGATAGATTTGATGAGAAAAAGAAATGATTTCAAGGCGGTGGAAACTTTGCTGAAGGAAAATTTGGCCCTTGGCAGCAAGGGTTTGAAGGCTGATCTGAAAATGTTTGGATTCTGTGCAGCAGACGGACATGGACGATCTGAATCATTAGCAGCAGACGGACATGGACTGTTCCTATTCCAGCAGCAGCTACTTCTCCGTTTGGATTCTGTGCAGCAGACGGACATGGACGATCTAAATCATCAATAGCTGACGGACATGGACTGTTCCTGTTCCAGCAACAGCTACTTCTTCGTTTGGATTCTGTGCAGCAGACGGACTGTTCCTGTTCCTGACTGAGGAACTTCTGGCATATCTGAATCATCAGCAGCCGACGGACATGGACAAATTTCTCATGGGGATTCGGCGGCAGAGACGCCTGCGAGCGGGAGCGTCACGCTTGAATATTTGAAACAGAAGATGGCTAAGGAGGAGCTTGATCTTGTTATTTCCCCTAAATTGTTGCAGGTGCATCTTCAACAGCTCGACGCCAACACTCCTACCGCAGCCAACACTCCTACTACTTGTAATACCGACTGTAACTATAATTGCCAGCACCAACAAAGCAGCAAAATGAGGAGATGAAAACTCCAGTTGACTGCATGAGACTAAGTGCCTGATCGGTGATAGAAAATGGGGGGTTTTTCTGCCGATTTTTTGCACTATTCTTTGTTCGTGAAGGAGCCATCCGTGAGGAGATTGAAGCGATCCAAGTGGATGCTGTCTTGATCATTGGGCTTCAACGCCAGCTGCACCCACCCCAAATCTCCGATGGGGAACTGGAAAATTTTGTGGTCAATGGAGTTGGGGTGCCAAATGCCATCTTGTAGAATGTGCTTATCCTCATACATAGCCGCGAAGGAGAACGACGACGATGCACAATGTGCGGCCTGCATGATTGATGAGGCATTTTTGATTGAGATCATAGTGATGGGCGCCTCCATCTGCACAAACGGCTTTTCACCATGACCATGGGCTTTGCGTTGATTAGTTGCCTGAATGGAATTTTCAATATTATCCGTAGTTGCCGATTTCATCTGCGAAGTACACTTGTGAGGTTAATGCCGATGGCAGGTTTCGAAAGGATGACGTTGGTGAATGACGTTCATGAAGAACGCAGCTTCTGCGCACTTTGTCCGTGATTCTCATTGAAGATCAATGAAATCTGCTATTGTTGTTGTTCTTTCAATAAATGTCAGGCTGTCTCTCTCAAAAAAATGGTTGCTCGAAAGCCTGCTTGGGCTTACCCCAAGGTCGAGGGATCGAGCCCGCTGGAGATATGGGGGCACTCTTGCTGCTACTACGACGACGCTCTCTACGCTTTCGGTGGGTGTTGCGGAGGGTTACACCTGGGTGATGTTGTGGCATTGGATTTGAAAAGCATGGAGAAGGTCGCCGGCGGTGTCCGATGGCGCTGGGGTGAAGTGGAAGAGCGCCAAGCTTTAATTTAGAGTTTTCACCCTGACAGAAAATGATAGAATCTTGAAAACTGAGAGGCGAGGCGAGGGTTTGGAGCTCCATATTGAACAAGGTTAGCGTCGGGATCGGAGATTTTGTCGGTTTGGGATTTATGACGCAAAATCTTTGGAGCGTGGATTTCGAGCTGTTTTGGCAGTGCGTCCATGTGGTCTTGACAGTCCTCTGGAGCACATGCGTGGAAGTCATGATTTCTGTGGCTGAAATTTCACCTTGCTGCGGCATTATTTTATTTTTTTATGTTGATGAAAATGCAGGGGGATGGAGGGCCCACATGACCAAATTGAAATGCACATTGTTTTATATGTATTTTTTAGAAACTCTTCACCTCATCATGTTCATTTTATGAATGGTTTCCACAAGGAGGGCGCCTTGTTTCCCGATATTGATCATGATTTATATTTTTTGCCCACATGGTCCAAGTTATTCCCCTGCGGAAATTTTTTCATGATGAAGATTTGAATTGACCTATTTTTTCCACGTGGAGAGTGGAAGTGGAAGAAGGCCCTCATGGCTTCTTATTGTATTTTTTTTTAGAGAGATGTTGCCTACATGATCCCTATTTATTTTGCAACACAAATATAGGGGTATTTATAGTCATTAGAAACATTTTTTCACGACGGACACAATGGTGGTGTCATATTGTCATTTTGAGGCTGTTTCAATTAAGTTTTTTAGCCTCAAAGTTTTTTCTACCTTGGAGTGCACTCTCGGTTGTACCCGACACTCCCAAGGTAATTTTATATGTGATCCTTGTACCTAGTGATCTTTTCTATAAACTTGGCGAATGCAGCGGCTGGTTACCCATGCATTTCGGTGGGATGACATGGTCACCATAAGGACACTTATACTAGGGACTACAGAAAAAGACACCCTAGACTCTATCCGAGGTTTTTTCCGGATCTACTTCTGAAGACTACAGACAAAGACACTTCAGAAGATTCTCTTCTTTTCTTCTTCTCTCCTCCTATTTGGATCTATGGCTCATTTATTGTATTGAGTGCATTTTCGACAGAGACCGACACTCTTATATGGCTTGTTTTTCCTTTGTATTAGGTGCATTTTCGGCAGAGACCGACACCTTCTAGATTGAGTTCATCATAAAGGAAGGATTTGATATTCATGGTGGATCTAGTCAGTGACCTACGAGTGGCAACATCCTCTGAGGATGACCTGCAGAGGCAACAGACCCAGATGTGGCTGACCCTGAGGCACCCATGATGACCCCGAGGCACTTAGACGGCTGACCCAGTGGCAACAGACCCGTGGAAGTGAC
Organism: Wollemia nobilis; assembly: GCA_028583015.1. Classification (NCBI taxonomy): domain Eukaryota; kingdom Viridiplantae; phylum Streptophyta; class Pinopsida; order Araucariales; family Araucariaceae; genus Wollemia; species Wollemia nobilis. Next base: position 3,312,534 of record JAQPPZ010005697.1, read on the forward strand.
TGACCTTGAGGCAATAGACCGAGATGTATACACAGTGAATCTAGCATTATTCACAGTTGGAGAGCCAAGCGCAAAGAGCACGAGCCTAGACCAAATCAACAATAAGAGAGGATGACAGGTTGTTTTAGAGAAGTCAACATTAAGGGGGAATGTTACCAAATGTTGACTTGTTTTTTTTCTTTAGTTAGGATAGTGCACTTTAAGGGGGAATGTTAGAGTTAGTTAGGATAGTGCACTTTAAGGGGGAATGTTAGAGTTAAAGTGCACTATGCCTCTGTTTTGACACTTGTCAGTTTATCATATAGGCCTTCTGCCTATATATGTAACTCATTTTTATCAATAAAATTAACCCCTTCAGTTTCAGTCCCAACAAATTCGGCCGTAGCTTGGAAGGGATTCCCGTTTTCGCCCAAAAGGCGAAGCGACTTCAGGGCTTTGGCACCTTAGCGAGCGAAGGCAGGCAGGCAGATTTTTGCTTCTCTTCTCGGCTATCCCCATATTTTTCTTTTGTGGAGGAGACTGCTTCTGCATCTTAACACCAAAAGCTTGCGGTCCCACAGGTCCGGCGAACTACTTGGCTCAACAGCCTAAAAACTAAAACAACTTAAAAGCATATTTACAGACAGATACAAGGGAAAAGCATAAAGGAAAATATGTACAAGGGGGAAACTTCAACTGAGAGTTTTAGTTGCGATAGGCTTTCAGATGAAAGCCATTGACAGGAATGGGGAGGATATGACCCTCCATGTCCCTTAGGACGAAAGCATTGAATTGATTGACTCTGGCAATCTGAAAGGGGCCTTCCCAAAAGGCGTCAAATTTTTCATGATTGCCCAGATTTGCCTTTAATGCATCCCATTTGAGCACTAGGTCACCAATTTTGAAAATTCGAGATGTGGTCCCTTTAGAGAACCAATTGCGTGTAGTGTTAGCGTGCTTCATGAAAGCTTCATGAAATCTCTCCCTCTGCTCCTCAAGCTGCAATAACTGAGCTAATCTGGCATCAAGGGGATCCAGGTTGTCTTTTTCATCGTCAAGCAACCAGAGTGCAGGCATCTCAATGTGGGTAGGCAGAACTGCCTCTTTCCCATAGACTAACGCATATGGCGATGTTCTAATGGATTTCTTTATGGATATGCGATCTGCCCATAGAGCTTGATCCAGGTGTAAGTGCCATGACTTTGCGAGGCCATTTCCCTGTGGGTAATAATTGGAGGAAGCTTTGTGATAGATGTTGTATTTGCAAGTGAATTCTGTCAGTATAGCCCCTTTAAACCTTGGACCATTGTCCGTCACAATCGCCTTCGGAATCCCGAAGTGAGTTATCAAACTTTCCAGGAAGGCGACAACTGTCTCTTGATCGGCATGTTTTGTGGGTATAGCCTCCGCCCAGCGAGTGAAGTAATCTGTGGCAGTCAAAATGAATTTGTGCCCTGCTGAGGATTTTTGGGAGATTTTACCCACGAAGTCCAATTCCCACTGCTGGAAAGGGAACTCCACCTGTATGGGTTGTAAGGGCATTGGAGCATTTCTGTTCCGACCGCCAAACCTTTGACACTTCTCACACCTCCAGCAAGCCTTCTGGGTGTCTGCGAAGATGGTGGGCCAATAGTAGCCTGCCTTTATTATCTTTAAGGCCGTAGGCCTTCCCGAAAGGTGTCCCCCTGACATTTCGGAATGGAATTCGTCAAGGATTTTCTGTTTTTCAGCTCCTTTGACACAACGTAGAAGGACACCATCAATATTTTTATAAAACAACCCCTCGGGGCGTAGAACGTACTTTAGAGCGTTAAGCCGGAACCTCCTCCTTTGCGAGGCGGTGAGTTGATCTGGACACTTCCCTGTGTTGAAATACCACATTATTTCATCAGCCCAGTTGCTTTCCTCGAGCAATGAGTTGACAAGGTTAACCTCCATCACTGGGTCTTCCCATTGAAAAGTAGACACTTCAGCGGCGGCGCTTCTAGCCAACTCCTGGCATAATGCTCGCCCTCGGACAAGTTTGGTGGGTCGAACCTCTATGTCGAATTCTTGGATTTTGGTAATTCACCCTGCTCTCTTGTGGCCTGGTTCGCCCTAAATGATGAAACTTCTGACGTCTGGGTGAATCACGAAGGCTGTGATCCGGCTTTGAGAGACAAAGTGGTTAAACTTTCTCAAGGATCTCATGACTGTATGCACTTGCCGCTCAATGAAATTATATCTCTCCTCATGTGGCTGTATCACCTAGCTCAAGAAGGCTATCGGACGCTCCTCGCCATCATCGCCTTTTTGGGTTAGGACTGCAGCATAGCTCTCAGGTTCCCCAACTGCATATAGGATAAAATCTTTCGAATAGTCCGGGTTTACTAGCACAGGTGCTTGAGAGATTCTAGTTTTGATTTCTTCGAATGCTTTCTTTCTTTCTTCAGTCCAAAGAAAATCATAAGTTGGAATAGCTTTTAAAGCGGCAGGTGGGACGATATCTTGTCCCGCTAGAGCAAGAGGCCCAGTGGAGTCGACGACCGGGAATAGATCAGCGGCATTTTGCTGATTCTGAACTGCCATGTCTTCTTCCTTCTCTTCGAGCTGATCGGTTGTATAGTCGGTATCAATATCGTCTGAGGTTGTAGGTTCTTCAATTTCAGCCTCTTCAACCTCCTCTATCTCTTCCACCTCTTCAATTATAGGTTCCACTTCTTGTTGAGCTTGGTAATCGGCTACCGTCGGGTGCTCTCCAGCAGCGTTGATGCCGATTTCGTAAAACTCGGGCTCTTGTCCCGGATTGCTAGCTCTCCACCTTCTCGTATGCATGAAGGCACTTTTGGTATTGGATCAGTCTTACAGACTCAGAGAATATTTAGGTAATGCAGAGTCGCCAAGTGTTTTGATTTAACAGCAATGAAGCGAACACCGATGCTTCAATTCTGTTTTGGGGTGGGAAACCTTCATGTCCCATCGGGCGTGCCAGAGAAACTGTTGGTTACGAATCTGCCACTAGGAAAGGTTTTAGTTCTTTGCGCCCTAGATTCGCCCAGCAAATTGAAAGGCCGGAAGGAAGGGATGCCTTTCGCGCCAATCTCCGGAGAAGGTCGACTTCCTATGGTTTTTAGTTTAGTTTCGGGTGCTAAAAGAGATTTAAAAGTGCAGAAAGAGATGTTAAATGAGATGTACTTCGGGTGAAGGAGATAAGCAGCACAGTTACTAACCAGACACTTTTACCAACAAAAATCAAAACAATGTATACCTAGAAACATTAGCACTTTCCTACCCTATGTATCCTTTCTATCTTATTCCAAGTACACTTAATTGCCAATGCTGAGATCCAGATATGCAGAATGACAACAATCATAAAAATAAGCAACATGAAGCAAAAATATTAAAGAAAGGCAGCATACAAGATAGATGCAACTAATGAACCAAGTATACTTTTGTATTCAGAGCAGATGTACAGCTTAGAGAAGTTTCTTAGCAATATATCCCCTTTTTCCCCCTCTTAAAATGAGATACACTTGCTATTTATAGCATTTTCCCCTCCCAATTACAATGAGAAGCGCAAATCCCCAAACCTGCCAAAAGCTGCAAAAAGGGGAGAGATTTGATCTTGGTCGGCCATCCCTGTACTTACAGCATGCTCTCACTTGATCTTGTACAACTTCTGACAGCCTTGGTCGCTGAAAAAGGGACTATCGTCTAGCTTTGGTAGATGGGGTACAATTATCTCTCAATGCCCAGCTACTCTTCCTCAAAGTCTAATCAGCGCGAACTCCAAAATCTGACCTGGAGAAGGGGGAAAAAACGTACCAAACACTCTCTTTGACTGCAGCCGAAAATCGCTAAAAAGGCAAGATGCGCCCAGAATCGCTAAAGAGCGAAGGCGATCTTGGGAATGACGATTCAAGGCAATCCTTGGCCTGAGCTCGAAAGCGCTCACAAAATGAGCGATTTCGGGCTTTTCTGCTTGGCGCCGGTGATTTCGAGCTCGGGAAAACCTCTTTGCTGGATGTCGCTAGGAAAGCTGCGCGATTTCGGGTTTGGGGGAGAGCGACGGCGATTTCGGGCTCAAAGCCTTAGCAGCCTCGCAAGCTCAGAAACGCTGGAAACTCTTGCGCGCTAGGCAACTTTTCACTTCGCGATGGCAATCTCGAGCCCTCCTACTCCTTTCCGATGCCCCTTTTCGCTCGAAACGTGCCATAGCGACAGGCGAATAGTGCGCGCGGTAGCGACTTCAGGTTCAAAGGACTTAGGCAAATCTGCCACTTTGAAACATGACCCTTAGTCGCTCAAAAACCCGTCTGCGCCAGAAATCGCGAAACAATACCAACGATATTGGGAAAGGGGGGAACACTTGGTAAAATTTTACAATTTTTATGCCGATGATGGCATCAGATCTGATGGAAGCTGGGGACCGAAAACAGAATAGTTTGCAGAAGCACCAAGGAAAATCACCATAACATATGAAGAAAGAACGGGGAAGAAGGAGAGTGACAGCAACCTGATAAAATTTACGCCCCTATCAAAAATGTGGCAACAGTCACCTCTATGAGTCTTCTGACTCATTAAACCCTTGATATAATTAGAATGCCTTCCACAATAATGATTAATTATAATTTTATAAGAGTAACAAATATGTTGAGCTAAGGAGTCTCATAAGCTTTAAGAAAACTATACAATTCACTATTCATGCTTAGTCCTAAAACATGGAGATATGATATTTAAATCAACGGGCTACTATTCTTTTTATGGATTTCTTTTCAAATGCTCCTTTATTTCTTGAATGCAGGCTTGCATTGGAACCAAGGTAGTTGCAAGTGAAACCCTTTCAGCTCTAAGAAAGGATGTTCTAGCAAAGTGTTACGGTAAGATTTCTGGACAAAAATTGTCTAGTATAAATGATTCTCTTTGTGTTAGATATACTTGCATGTAAACACATTAATATCACACAACAAAATAGCTAACAGGGACCTAATAAATGCAATAGGTGTTTTCTCATAGAAGAATAAGTCAGAATGGACAAAAGAACTGAGCAATGAGTTTTCCAGCTAGAACATGAGTCTTTTTATTTTACTAGATATTGTGATTAGAGGAAAGCTTATCAAATATCTTTCCAACAATGTCTATGATAAACCTTCAAAGGAGAAATAGTAGAAAATTTCTTGTGATGAATAATAAAGCTAAGAAAACTTCTAAATTGACACCAAAAAACATTCTTCATCTTCATTTTATTACACTCAAAAGTAAATGTTCGCATTTTCTTGCAGGTGGTGACATAAGTAGAAAGAAGAAATTGCTAAAGAAGCAGGTATATTACTATTCCACTCAAGTCTTGAGTTTTTTAACATGTTTTATAGAAAACATGCAATGTGGTTGACTAAACTAATTAACCATTTCTTATTCAATGCATGGTACTGATCACCTTACATAACAGTGGAATTTTACTTAAACCAGATAAATTTAGAAAATTTGCATGTCCTTTTTTGTATTGACAAGGAAGCATCAAGATTTCTCTATATTTGAAGAACAACTGTATTTCTATCTCCAAAACAGAAATGAATGTTTTGGCTACTGCTTTATGAATTGAAAATTTATTCTAATCTTTTATTATCTGCTATTGTTATCAAGTATGGTGGACCATACATGTTTCTCTTCCCATCAGAAGATTGTCACCTTTGAGTTGATGACATTGCTTGGAAACCTTGGCAATGGGAAACTTCTCAAGAACCAACTTTTATATGCAGTTTGGTCAATCTTTACCTATTAGTTCCAGAACAATCTAAAATGTTTTCACTTTGAGAACCCAGACACTTTTTTCATCCACATATATGTATTTATGTAGAAGAATTTTCCTTGTCATTTCATCCTGACTTATGTGGGTGGTCATAATCTCAAAGAACAATGTGTTGTGGGTCTTTTTGCTTTTGTCTTGAAAACAATTGATCTCGTACCAAAAGGACCTAATATATAGTTTGATGTTCAGGCTGAAGGAAAGAAACGAATGAAAGCTGTTGGACGAGTGGATGTTCCTCAGGAGGCTTTTATGGCAGTGTTGAAACTAGAGAAAGAAGTCATATAAGAATATCTTTAACTCATTCCTGTTCATTCATAACGTGTATGGAGATCTTAGCTATGAAGTCAAATAATTACATCACAGAAGAAACAGCATCATAATCCATGATATTCAATATGGAATAAGCATGAATCCTAGTTGTGTGTGTTGTTCAGACAACACCCTTGTAGTCCCCCTTTCATCATCTAAGCATTGCCCTATAATAGGCGGTAGTTCCAAATGGAGCTAGAAGTTCTTACTTTGATTACCAACCCAATTCTTGTATATTGAAGATCATATGGAAGTCTCAATAGCACATTGCATTCATTAATAGGCCAAGCATTACTAAAATTTTCAACAACTCTTATCACAAGAGAATGTGTGTTACGATGTAAGAGTGGTAATTCATATTACATTTAATCTCTGCTTCACCTTTGAAACACCTTTTGAAGGAAAGTCATTTGGCATTTGCTAATGACCACAACCAAGTATTCTTTATTTTTGTAGTGAAATTAATTTCAAGTGGTGATGTGTGTAACAGTTGATAATGAAATAGGCACTCAGAATTATCCTCCTTATGTGAATATTCCCCTTCTTTATTAACAATCTGCAAAGCAATATTCTCATACGTAGGTCCAATATGAAATCTGATTGGGAATGTTTCACAGTTTTCTCCATCCTTAATTATTGTGTATGTAGGAACTCTTGTTTATCCAAAGGATCCAAATAGAAGATGTTGATAGAACGAAGCTTGATATTCCAATACTGTTCTTGTTTTGATTATTGATCTGTGTGCAGTAACCAATTCTTGTGCAAGACTAAAGTAAATAGTAATGCAAGTAAAATGTGGAAAACATAGCCCAGCCATTGATAGGGTGCATGAAGAAGAATGTATGCATTGAATGATAAACTTGCATATTAGTCAAAGTTAACCAACAAAAACAAATCAGTTCTTAGAAGGATAGTGCTTAAAATAGTATGAATCTTTGTTCAATGTCAATATGATATCACAGCTGGCTTAGATTATTCACTCTAGGCGCTCACACAGATCAATCACAGTTCATGAGTCAAAAGAATAATTATTGGCCTGAAATTATGCTCTAGAATTAGCAAGTCAAACAGTAATATTTTGCATAAATAGAAATTTGAATCATTGTTCTTGAAAATAGAGTGAATAAAATATTGTGTACAGATGACGGTCAAGAATAATTGCATTCAGAATGATCCGGAACAATCACTTGGATTTGCAACCATACTGTTCCTGTAGGGGGCTTGGATACGTCTGGGTTTGGTACAAAGTAATGTTTATTAGAGATTTCTTCTACACTATTGAGTAAAACCTGCCACGTGTTATATTCATTTGGAATTTATTTTGTCCATTTGCCACTAATATTGCCACATGTAAACAGTCTTAATGTGTTAATCCATGCAAATGGAGAAGAAAATATGCTATGTATGTAATGCAATGGCAAACATGGACAAGAGGAGGCAGGCAGAATAAAAAATAATATTATTGACTGGAGATCCTGTATTATTCCTCTTTCCATGGATTATGACATACTGCATATCTTGATATTAACAGAAGTCTATGCACCTCCTTAGCAGGAGGAAATGCATCAACAGGCAGAAGTATGACGACTGAGGGTACAATTCATCATGATATTCTGACTTAAGATTGAGGGTAAAGTTTACTGGGATATAAGGGGAGATCTAACTAAAGACACGCAATGCATCATGGCAGAGTAACTTTTCCAGCTAATGCAAAAGGTAATAGTGTGCATATGAGTACTACATATTTGGACTATAGCCATGCATCTTAATCGTTTGTTGTAACTTGTACAAATGTGTCTCGAATATAATTGGTAGGCATGACCACTATGCAATGTTGGAGAGTTCATTCGAAGACGAAGCATTCAAAACATGAGGCAGAAATTTGGAAATGGAACACTTTTGAAAAGAGAAATGAATAACTCAAGTGATAATGATATTATTCATGATTCCACACTATATCTCAAGATTTTACAAAATGATTGCAATGATGAGATAAGATGCCCCTATAAATTGTCTCAACCTGGTGAGGTTAACAAAAGGAGGATTCAACCACAAGTTACAAAACAATAACAAAATATTCCCTAATAGGGCCTTCATCCAAAAAGGCATATTACAAAGGGCCTAGCAAAAGGGTTTACATATTCCAGTATCACCCCTTAATTACAACTTAGAGGGGTTAAGAAAGGTAACTACTATCCTCTCCAATTGTGTCGGCCACCTGATGCAAGGACCAAATGGTCGGGACTATCATGCCTTACATGGAGCTACATAGCATGGCTACTCTAAAAGCATGGGGTTTAACTCAATTGGGTCTCTCTGGGGTTTTTTACAAGGCCGACTCCTTTTAAGATGTAATATTTAGTGCACTTCCTACACTATCCTAATCTACCAGCTTCAAGGGAAAAGGGTTATAGAAATTGCAGAAAACAAAGATAGTGAAAAGAAAAAATCTTATGCTAACAAGGACGATGCACCAAGATCATAATAAGATTCATTTGCATAACAACAAAACACACGAACACGCGAATCACCATAAACAATGCTCAAGGAACCTTCTTTCTCTTAGCATAGTGAAGCACATGTTTTGCATAAAGGAAACGAGACAAAAAATTGTTAGTCATGGCCTCCAATATACACACATAAACACATACATACAAGAAACAGGACACAAAACCAAATAGTCATGGCCTTTGGTATATATATATATATATATATATATATATATATATAATAAAAAATTACAAGTTATGCTAGAAGTAGGGGTTCAAAAACATATTCATAAATGACCAAGATTTAGGTGCTGCTATACAGAGAAAATGAAGGGAAAGTCATACAACTCGCCGATCCTTTACAATACTAAAACACTACTATTTTATAGATACAATTGAGGGGATTTTCCCTCCAAAATTGTGGAATTTTCTAACAATATTATTTGCTACTAGCTTGATTATTCTGTTGTAGTTCTTCAAGGTCTCTAGATCTGTAGCCAATTTTTTTAACCACAAGATGCCCAACTGACATTCTTGGATTTTGAAATCTAAGCCCATAATTCCTTCTGTAAGTACTTTTGTCAAATTTGGGATTCTTGCTTTTGTAGGCACCATGCTTGTCTTCAATAAACCACCCACTTTTCCTGTATTGATACGTTGAAGAGACGTTAGTAGGTGATCTCTAACTTCTAATAATGACACACTAATTCAGCTCATCTACCCTTTTTTGGAGCTTGTGTGTTGGTACTTATATCCAAATTTGATCTTTCTCATTGGCTGCCTTCGCATTGTGTCTTACTTCCTGAAGCGTTTCTTTTCATTTCCTTCTTCCGAGGTGGCATGAACTTCTTAATCTTCAGATGGATGGTCATCGGAACTTTTATTCCTCTCCTTGCATTAAACCTTTGTAAACTTTTGAGGCTGAGATTTTGTCGAAAGTTTTTGTGAAAGGCTTCTTCTTTCTTGTCAGTCCTTTTGGTTTCTTTTGCTGTTGAAAGCTTTTCTTTACTGTGGCCTTGAAACTTTTTATCCTCTCTTCTTTGGAAATTTCAAAAGTTTTGACCTTCAGACATTTTGCCTTTCTTGCGCCTTTCAAAACTTTATGCTACTTTTTGCTTATTCGGACTTCAAGGTCACACATACTATCATAACTTTCACATTTCTTTGCTCGGAACGTTTGAAAACTCTCGATCTTTAGACATTTGCGCTTCTTGGAAATTTTTTCAATGCTCTGACTTTTGTAAACCTAAATAACAAAGTTCGTCAAACTCCTTTATTGCCCTTGTAGATTTGAGATTTCTTCCTTTTTTTTTTCCACAAACTTTGCCTATAAACTTTTAATCCTTTCCCAAGTTCTTTTAAGTCAAATTTGTCGAAAACCCTGACACAAACTGCAGATGATGACATTTTGTTTGTTTGTAGGATCTTCGACTCAAAGTGCTCCCATATGGTGCTTACAACCTTGTTATCATTAAGCATTGTTCTCCTTCCTGTAGAAATACGGAACAATGATTATTATTCAGCTCTGGATTAAATAGGTTACAATTGAACAAAATGTCGGAGGTTGCCGAACCAACCAGCCACAATAGCATTTTGTTATAACGAAATAACAAATGCAACAATATGCCAAAATAATGAAATATAAAATAAGTACGCTAACATCCCCCTTTATTACATTATTTGGGTAATGTAATAACTAATAGCTATACTAACATCCCCTTACATCATTTTGCAATACAAAGAGAGTTGCGAAACAATTCAAATTTGACACGTCCAAGTGCCTTAGTGAAAATGTCTGCAACTTGAGCATCGGTGGGAATGTGCTAAAGCTGAATTCGGTGCTTTGGAACTTCATCTCGAATGAAATGACATTGTGTGTCAATGTGCTTTGTTCTTTCATGATGGACTGGATTCTTGACGAGGTTCAGAACACCCTGATTGTCGCAAAACAAGTGTATTGGAGATTTTGATGGATGGCCCATACTTGTTAGAATGTGACGCAACCATATCACTTCGCACACAGCTTCACGTGCGGCGCGATATTCTGCCTCGTTGATGAAATAGCAACCACCTGTTGCTTCTTGTTGTGCCAAGAGACAGGACCGGATCCCAGATGAAAAATGTATCCAGAAGTTGACTTGCGATCATCAAATGATCCGGCATAGTCGGAGTCCATGTATCCTTGCAAGAAGAATTTGTTGTTCCTCTTGTATTCTAGGCCATATTCCATAGTACCACGGACATAGTGAAGAACACGTTTTGTCGCTTTCCAATGAGTGGTCTTAGGCTCCCGCATGAACCTTGAAAGATAGTTGACAACAAATACGAGATCCGGCCTAGTATTGGTCAGATATATGAGACTCCCAATCAACCGTCGATAGAGAGTACCATCTACCTGAGGTGAATCATCATATCGCGATAAATGAAGTCCATTCTCCATCAGAGTTGCCATTGGCTTGCAATCAATCATGCGATATTTTTCCAGCAATGTCTTGGCATATTTTTCTCGAGACACTTTGATGGAGTGCTCCTTTTGGCTGAATTCCGCACCAAGACAAGAATGGAGAAGTCCGAGATCCGTCATCTCAAAAGATTTGCACAAGTTTCTTTTGACAAGAGAGATCATAGTTTCGAACTCCCCGTAATGAGCAGATCATCCACATAGAGTACAAGCAACACTATCTCAGAACCCTGTTTCTTGAAATAGAGGTTTGCATCTGACGGACATCTCTTAAATCCATGCTGCATAAGGTGATTGTCCATTTTTATATACCAAGCTCGAGGAGCTTGTTTCAAACCATATAAGGATTTGACCAATTTGCAAACCTTCTGCTCTTGGCCTTCCACTTCAAATCCTTCCGGCCGAGTCATGTAGACTTCTTCTTGGAGATCACCATTTAGAAAGGCACTTTTGACATCCATCTGGTGAACTTTCCACCCATATTGTGCTGCCATAGCACACATAACCCGAATAGTGGTCATCCGAGCAGTAGGTGCAAAAGTTTCCTCGTAGTCAATGCCTTCCTTTTGAGCATAACCCTTTGCAACAAGACGAGCCTTATGCTTATCAATTGTTCCATCTGCCTTGTACTTGACTTTATATACCCATTTGCAGCCAATGGTTTTCTTTCCATGCGGAAAATCAACAAGCTTCCAAGTTTTATTTTTCATCAAAGACTCATACTCTGTATCCATAGCGGCCTTCCACTGAGGCTCACTGAGAGCATCTTGCACTGATGCAGGTTTAAGATCATCTATGGTAGACATGAACGCCTTGTCATCATCAATATCCATATCCTCTACTTCTGTACTTGGAGTTACGAAAGTTCCTCAAAAGATTGACAAAGATCATCAACCTCACCAGCTTCTTTGGCTTCTTTTTCCTTTTGAGCCATACTCCGTGTACGAGGTCTATCCAAGTTCAAATTGGGAGGAGTGGATAAATTTGCATCTCTCGATTGTATTTGTACACCATTTAGGATTCTTCTTCGGTGGAGTTGAAGAAGATGTAGGACCTCCTGTCTGTGTTGACGAAGGAATCTTCTCTTCCTTAGATTCCACAATATCTTGGTGTACTTTAGATGTGCTCTGTGATGTGAAGGCTTCATCAAAGACAACATCTCTGCTGATATGAATTTTCTTGGTCAAAGGATCTATCAACCGATATCCTTTAGAGTGCTCGTCGTAACCAAGAAAAATACATCTCATTGTTTTCTCATCTAGCTTCTTCCTTTTCTCTTTCGGTATGTGCATGAAAGCGTGACATCCGAAAATACGTAGATGAGATATGGAGGGTTTTCGACCACTCCATGCTTCCTGTGGAGTCATTCCTTTTAGGGCCTTTGTGGGTGCCCTATTCAATAGTATACACTGCAGTGGTGACAGCTTCTGCCCAATATTGTTGCCCAAGAGTAGCTCCTGTGAGCATACAACGAACCATTTCCATGATAGAACGGTTCCTTCTCTCAGCAACTCCATTTTGCTTAGGAGTATAGGCAGTTGTTAACTGTCTCTTGATTCCATGCTTATCTAAGAATGCTGAAAATTCATTAGAGGTAAACTCTCCCCCTCGATCTGAGCGGAGGGTTTTAATAGAAGCTCCTGACTCCTCAACGGATTTCTTGAACTGCTGGAAGAATGCAAAAGCTTCAGATTTCAGCTTGGAGAAAGAAAACCCACATCTTTCGTGAGTAGTCATCTACGAATAATCGAAAGTACCTCTTCCCTCCACAATCGTTGGGTGTGAAAGGATCGGACGGATCGGTGTGAATTAACTCCGGAGGTTTTCGTGCTCTTGTTGAGCTATTCTCAAATGGTACTCTATGTCGCTTTCCTGCTAAGCGACAGAGCACACTGGCAATGTGGCAGAAAGGGAAGGAAGACCCTTTACCATCTCATACTTACTGAGCTCAAGTAAGTAGCCATAACTAAGATGCCCATATCTCTTGTGCCATAGGGAAGTTGCCTCCTTGGTAGAGACAATCATGGCAACATGTGGAGTAGAGATAGCATCTAGTGCAAATAAGCCGTGCTTATATGAAGTCGTTGCAATCTGCTTACCCTTCCTGGTAATAGTACAACACTTCTTTCCATTCTCAACACGAAAGTTGACAACCATATTTCTATCTAGGATTTGTGTCACTGACAACAAATTGTTGGCCAATCCCGGAACATAGAAGACTTTGTCAATCTGACACTTGCCATCAGGAAGAGTGACTGAAATTGTACCCTCTCCCTAAACCTTGTAGGTTTTATCATCAGCAATGGTGACAGGTTTGCCCTCCTTGGCCACAAATGATTCAAACCACGATCTGTCGCCAGTCATATGTTTGCTAGCTCCAGAATCGACATACCAAACAGGATCCCTCTCTGTGGAATTTGTGGTAGTCATGAGCACCTTGTGTGCCCATTCGTAATCCGAGTCGGATTCTTCAACAAGCAACATTCACCTGGGGTTGCTTGTTTTTATTTTGTGGTTTGTTTTGGCCTTTCGCTTGTTCTTATGCCAACACCTGTTGGTATCATGGTTGTCTTTCTCACGGATCTTGCACCACCTCTTCTTCGTTGAGGTTGTTTGCCTTTTCCTTTCGTATCTTGTTGGGAATTTCCTCCTTTCCGAAAGTTGCCTCCTTTTTGCCCATTACCTTTCTTCCTAGAACCCCGCTCGTTGGTGTATAGGGCCGTATTGGAAGAATCATCTTTGTGAAGTTGGCGTGCCTCCTGTTGTTGAAGCAGATTGACCAACTCGATGTAGGTAATTTGTCGTTGAGACACCTGGATGGAGGTGATCAACATATCAAATGAAGAAGGCAAAGCTCTCATCACAAGTGAAATGAGAAGCTTTTCGTCCACAGTATCTCCCAAAGAACTCAATTTCTCTTTCAATTCAGACACTCTGCACAGAAAGAGTTCAACTGTTTCACCCTGTCTCAAACTCAGGTTATGAAGTTGTTGAAGATGAAGAATGGTTGAATCATTCTTTCCCTCATAGATGGTTCTAAGGGCATCCCATGCCTCTTTACCACTTGCTTTGTCAGCTATATGAGGTTGCACTTCATCTGAAACAACAAACAAAATGAGCACCTTTGCTCGACTGTCTTTCTTTTCAAAAGCTATCTGATCTCGGGAAGGACCTGTGGATCCTGTTGTTGGTGAAGGCCTAGTTGCTACTCCAAGAACAATATCCCACAAATCTTCCATTTGGAGAATTGCCTTCATCTTATGTTTCCATGGTGTATAATTTGGACCTTTCAATAACTGATGCGGATCAGTCATCAACTTTGCAACAATGGCCATAGTGAAGGTTCCTTATATCACCAATTGGTCCCCCTTTCGATATACCTTTTGCTAGGTCGTTATACCATACAAAATACCCGCCCTTACGTGAGGGAAACTATAGGTATTTAGAAAGATCAACAAAAATCACCCGCCCTTACGTGAGGGAGACTATAGGTGACTTTTAGAGATCATACGATACGTGGAACATAAGCGGTATTGAAAGGGAATCGCCTTGTTGATGGCACCTACCATAGAAGATTCTTCTCATGCGTGGGGCGTAACTTCCCCTAAACACTATGAAGAATACTTCGTCAGGATTTACGCCTAAACACAAGTGCGATAAAGGGTAGTGGATGGAGTAAAAAAATGCAAAAATGGCTAACTTATCTCTCCCCGACGATTTATAGAGAACAAGCTCAGACGTCGTTGTAGCGGCTATATTAGGCGGCGGATACAGTAGCCAAATCACGACAGCTTTACCTGTAAGTGCTGGCGAGAGGTATCACAAATACCGATCACTGCAGATGCAATAAATTGCACGGATGGGTTTTAATTATTTCGGGGACTTAGGGAGTGTTTTGATTTTAATTTTTAATGTTATAGTGCAAAAATGAAATATGCATCATACAACAAAAAAAATGCCCACAGGAATAACCCACAAGGTGTCGGTCACAGCCGAAAATGCACCTATTACAATTCGCCAAATTGCTATTTTTCAAAAAATTACTCACATTCCCCCTTTGATTTTTTGAAAAAAAATATCCCCCCTTAAAAATTTTTTCTTTAACAAAGCATTTTAATAATTATTATTTATTTAAAGTTAAAACAAATAATTTTAATTTATAAAGTTTTTAAAAAACTATTAAAAAATAAATTAAAATTAAAAATTTTAACTAAAAAAAATAATTATTATAAAACCTTTGAATTTTTTTTTTTTTTATACCTTTGGGGGGAGTCGGCGGGATTTGAACCCCCGACCTGCTGGCTCCCTGAGCCTTACCGCACAGCTCACTGCCAAGTGAGCTAGCGGGCTGATTCGGAAGGATCAGTTGAGCCCTCTTTTTTCAACCCTTGCTGCTTCTCCTCTACAATGGCCTCCGCTCGGTTGGACGCGCGCTGCTCCGCGCTCTGTTTTCTTTTTTTTCGGAAAAAACTTCGCGGGGGGGGGCGCTTTCGTTCTCTTTTTTTTTTAATTTTTTATTTCCGCTCTCAGCGGGCCTTGGGGGGGGGGGGCGAGCAACTAAGCGGACGTCTAGACGTCCGCCTGGTTCCTCCTTTCGCGACCTCTGCGACAGACGTCGCAGTCCTGTCGCGACCTGCGCACGCGAGGGGTGGTCCCTCCTCTGTCGCGACGCGGATGCGTCTGCGACAGACGTTGCAGTCCTGTCGCGACCTGCGCACGCGGTGGATGGTCCCTCCTCTGTCGCGACGCGGATGCGTCTGCGACAGACGTCGCAGTCCTGTCACGACCTCCGCGCGCGGGGACAGCGCTGCGTCCTCCGGGACGCGCGCCCTACCTCCGCCCTGCGTCCTTCGATTGGAAACACAGCCTGCGTGCGTCAGCAACGGCTGCGTTCCAGTATTTTTCCTTTTTTTTTTCCCCCCTTCAGCTGCGGAGAATTGCGGACTGTGTCCGCTAAAAAAAATTTTTTCCCTTAAAAAAATTTTGCTGCTGTGCCGTAGTCACGCCCAACGAGGAAATTTTTTTTTCCTTCGCTTCCAGCACCAACTCCTTCCTCCGTCTGCGCATGAAAAAAAATTTCTCTGCAAATCAAATTCTCTGCCCCAAAAAAAAATGGCTCTGATGCCATGTAGAAATTCGGAACAATGATTATTATTCAGCTCTGGATTAAATAGGTTACAATTGAACAAAATGCCGGAGGTTGCCGAACCAACCAGCCACAATAGCATTTTGTTATAACGAAATAACAAATGCAACAATATGCCAAAATAATGAAATATAAAATAAGTACGCTAACACTTCCTAAGAGAGTCACTGGTGAAGAGAAGCTTAATCAGGCGACATCCTTGGAGTAGATGTCTCATAGGATCTCTTGATAATGAGCTTTTATGATTCTTCATCAATTCCCCACATTTGTTGATTTTCCCTCAATTGACTTTTCCCACAAATGTATCTTGTGCGTGTGGTGGAGAGATGACGAATGGGGGATTAGGAGTCACGAACCCAAACAAATGTGGATGATAACTAGATTGCTAGCTTGCCAACAACTGCTATCTGGGTCCAACCTTCGTCAATGGTAGAGTTATCACCTACTTGCATTAAATTTTTCTTTTGTGAATTTATACCTTGTATCTGCCATCCGGACCCCCAACTTGAGCCTATCTTATTTCCATCATGGTGATGTAAGAATTCTTTTTTTCTAGTGTTGGATTTGCATGACATGGAGTTGCTTTCCTTTTATGTTCATGGTAGAGGACAAGGCATATCATCACCTTTTGCATTAACTCCATATTATATGGTCTTGATACTATCATTGCTTGCATGGCCTTTAATTGCTTAGTTATAATTGTTAGGAGCCATTCCCCCTAATGTGCCTGACAATACACTACCTTTTTAGGGAATTGTTCGATCACACCACTATAGCCTACTTATATTGTTCCCATGGCTCTTTATCCAATGACTTACATCTCCTAATCTTGATTTGATGTCTGATTCTTTCCTTTATCAGAGCATATCTGCCTCTTCAAATTACAAGGTGTTTTTCATTAGATTATGTGCTACAAAAATTTCCTGTACAACAAAATTGGTGAAAGCAACAATATATTCCATACCCGGGATATGCATCCCTATATATATATATATATATATATATATATATATATATATATATATATATATATATATAGAGAGAGAGAGAGAGAGAGAGAGAGAGATGTACATGACCCTATGAGGGTTAGGGCTTAACTTCTACTAAGCTCTCAACCCATTCCTATAGATTCGTATATCTTAGGAAGTTCTAAATTCTAGACTTTGGTGGCCCACTGATCCATTGATTATCTAGAATAAATGACTGTATTTCAAAAACCAAAACCTCTAACTTAGACACTTCTTTCGACATCAAAATCTGATTAGCCTTTAACCCAGATGTTGGTAAGTGTTCAACATGGTGCAAGTAGAGTAGTTCTGATCAAATTTTAAACCTGGTCACATATCGAGTCCATAAGACCATAATAGACTAGTCTAGGTACAAATTTCCTCCTAGCTTAGCAGTAAAGTCTTTTGATAGGCAGATGCCAAATGATGCAGGGAGATCGATTATAATGTCATGGGTCATAATCAAATTCGAGTAGGCATTCAAAGCAAGCAAAAGCTCTTTTGCCACCCCCAACATTTTGGATCACATTGACGTTTAACTGCACCACCCTCTTATTCATGGGATGATAACTCAAGCCTAACATGTTCGCTACTTCTTTCAACATAACAAATGTGCTTGCCCCCTAATCTATCATGCAATTATGGATCAACTTATCTTTGTAGATAAGAGAAATAAAATAGGGGTGGTTTGGGCTTGTTTATTCCCAATGCAAATATTTGTAAGACCCTATGTGTCATCTGCTATCCCGAATCTTCCTCTCCTTCCTCTAAGGCCTTCTTTAGATGCTACTTTTGTTTGGGGATAGATAAGATATCCTAGAGGCATCACAAATGTGGACTTCTTCAAATGATCAACAATGTTGAATGACTCGAGGGTGATGGTCTTTTGCGCAATGTGCATTGGTAGTGGGAGCATTGGCTTGTATCCAGTTGGTTGAGGGCTTCTAGCCAGTTCCATCTGGGGAGATTGTTGCTTTGAGACCTCTTAGATATTTTGCTTAACAATCACTAGGGGCTCTGACACTCTTTGAGGTGCAACTGCTGGAGGCTTCAAACCAGATTCATTGGTTATGATCTAACTGCTTGGGACCACTTGGTTGCTTCGTTTACTTTAGCAAGAGGTACAAGAACGCTTGACTTTGGAGGCTAACTTGATTCAGTTGGTTTATTCTGGTTTCTTAGGATCATCTTATTGTTCTTGCTCCTCAATTGCCTGATTTTTGGGTCTTGTTAAATAGTTTGATCGGAGAGGATTCCTGCTAGCCCTCAGATTACCCGCTCTATCAAATATCGCGTACACTTCACACTTGTTCCATCTGACTAGGATTCGCTCTAGATGAGCACAATTTTTCATAGTGAAAGAGGAGGGAGGACATATTGGTTTCCCATATGGGTGTCACTCCTTGAATAAGGTGTAGATGCCTAACAAGGCATTGTTTCACTTGACATGGTTGTGGTGGTTAAGATATTCCTCTAGGATAAACTATGGTGGAGCAAGTATTTGGAGCTAGGCAATACCAAGAAGTAGACTCCTCTACATATTGGTGATGAATGGGAGCTATCTTCGTAGCATGACTAGGAGGTTCTTGCTGTAGAGGGGTCAAGACTAACACCATTTGTTGATTTTGGCTCTATTTTTTATTATTGGCCTAAAATTGGGGTTTGGGGTAGCCATGGAACTGAGGTCTATTGCCCTGGTTTCATTGCAAAAAGGGAGGTCTCGAGTTATTTTGGTACGTATATCTCTAGGCATTTTCTTGTCTCATAAACAACACTTCATTGGTGACCAATCTAAGCAGACTTTTCATTTATTTAGATAATGAGTTAGTTGGAATCGATGGCATTGGAGCAAATGGGGGGAGCAGGCAAGGTAGTAGTTATTGCAGGTAAGGCTGAGGTTGGTTGGAAGGTTGTTTGTTATATGATGGGAGGGGATTGATATGGAGACTGCATATTGGGATACAAGGGCATGGAAGGCCTAGGAGCCAGTCTCCAAATTTGAATTGAATCGTATTCAGCTTGGTTGCATATTCCATAGTCAGCTGGTAAGGAGTTTCCACCTCTGGCCTTAATCATCAAGGCTATTTTAGAATCTTAGGCTTCAGATAGTATATAAATGCCATACCTAGGGGAGGACGAATTGCTTTAGGTATTTTGTGTCATGTTTTGTGAAATCTAAGGTTGAAATCATCTACTACCTTTATAGATGCCCTCTTTATGGTTGACATGTGTTCCAAGGGAGACAACTTATCCATATTTTCTCTAAATCTTTCTATGGATGAGGCAACAAGCTAGTCTCAGTTTGCAATTGAGTGAGGTTGAAGCACAATGTACCATTCACGAGCCTTGCCTCTATGAGGCCACCAACAATATTAGAGCCATATTTTGTCCTAATATATTATGAAGTGCAAATAGGCTTACCATGTGGTTTAGATGTTCGATCGGAGTCATCATGTCTTCCCTAGTGAAGTATGGAAAATATTTTAGTGCAGATGTTGGTATCTCATCCCACGTTTCAGTCAAATCAAGAGGTCTAAAAGGATCTGTCATTCCAAGTAGGGAATGATATGAGTGGTGGTGTAGCAAACATTTTTTGGCCTAGAGCTCTTCTTCTTCAAGGAATGGTGTTAAGTGGTGGGAGCAACATTTGAAGGTTGGCATAAACACAGGATCTGGTGGTAGGTCTTTCGTTCACTAGGTGAATATATCATTAACTCTATAAACAATTAGACTAAGATCTTCACCATAATCTCAATCTAGTATCCTTCAAAGCGACTTCTTTTGGATATTTGTCTTAAATGGAGTCTCCAGGTGAGATTTTCAAGTGCTTCAAGTAAGTAGATAGGCATGGGCCCTCATCGAAGTCAAATCCTATAGGTTCTTTTGATTGTGGTACCAAAGGATGAATCAATTGGGTCCCACCAAACATGTCATTAAATAGTTGTAGTGAAATCTTGATACAATCCAACCAAAGAGAGGTAATTATGACTAAAGCTAATTTGGAACATTATGCATAATACCAGGATGCCCATGCCGAAGAGTCACCAAGAAGCTATCATTGAAGGCTAAATATGAATGTCAAACACCTTAAGCTGTGGGGCTAAGCTAACAATTGAATATTAGCCATTGGAGACTCACAATAATTCCTCACATCCTTTTTGATGACAACCGAATTAGGTCTTGTCATTGGTAGTAGCTCATGAGCCTTTTTGGTAATAAATGAAATAGCTCTACCATTTACGGAGGTTGGACCTAAACAAAATATGTAGGCAAGCTAGCAAGTCTAGTTATTGTCCACATTTGTTTGGGTTCATGGCTCCTCACCCCTCATCTATCATCTCTCCACCACATGCATAGGATACCTTCGTAGGGAAAGTCAATTGAGGGAAAATCAATAGTTGCGGGGAATAGATAGAGTTGCAAGAGCTCATCATCAAGAGATCTTGTGAGACATCTACTCCACTATATTTAGTCAAGGATGTCACCTGATTAAGCTTTGTAGCACTAGTGACTTCCTTAGGAAGGAGACCAATGCCTAATGATAACAAAGTTGCAAAGGGCATATGGGAGCATTTCGAGTTAGAGATTATGTGGATAGAAAAAAAATCATCTGTAGTTCGCGTAAGGATTTCTGACAACTTTGCCTTAAAAGAACTTGGGAAAATATTAAAAGCTAATAGGCAAAGTTTGTGGAAAGCAAAGGAATAAATCTCAAATCTATAAGGGCAGTTAAGGAGTTCCAATAGATCATGCTATTCAAGTTTTCAAATGTCAGAGCATGACCAAAAGTTTTGAGAAGCGCAAGTGTCTAAAGATCAAGAGTTTTCAAAAGATCCGACCAACAAAGAAAGGTGAAAGTTTTGACAGTTTGTGTGACCTTTAAGTTTGAAGAGGCAGAAAACGATAAATAGTTCAGAAAGCCGCAAGAAATGCGAAATGTCTGAAGGTTGAAAATTTTTAAAGTTTTGAAGAATAGAGAGGATGAAAAGTTCCAAGGCTGTAGCAAAGAAAAGCTTTCAATAGCCAAAGAAACCAGAAGGTTTGACAAGAAGGAAGAAGCCTTCCACAAAAACTTTCGACAAAAGCCCAACCTCTGCAGTTTACAAAGGTCCAACACAAGGAGAGGAATAAAAGTTTTGATGATCGTCCATCTGAAGCTTAAGAAGTTCAAGTCACCTCAGAAGAAAGAAGGAAACAAAAGAAACGCTTTAGGAAGACAGACATAATGTGATGGCAGCCAACAAAAAAGAATGATCAAATCTAGATATAAGTACCAATGCACAAGCTCCAAAAAAAGGTAGATGAGCTAAATTAATGCATCATTATTAGAAGTTAGAGATCACCTGCTAATGTCTCTTTAGTGTATCAATACAAGAAAAGTAGGTGGTTTATTGAAGACAAAAGCATGGTGCCTACAAAAGCAACAATCCCAAATCTGATAGTACTTACAAAAGGAATTATAGGTTTGGATTTTAAAATCCAAGAATATCAATTAGGCATCCAACGGTTAAAAATAATTGGCTACAGATCTAGAGACCTCGAAGAACTACGACATAATCAAGCTAGCAGTAGACAAGATTGTTAGAAAAGTCTTGCACAATTTTGGAGGAAAAATCCCCTCAATTGTATCTATAAATAGCAGTTGTTTTACCATTGTAAAGGATCAACGATTAATATAACTTTCCCTTCATTTTCTCTGTATAGCAACACCAAAACCCTGGACGTTTATGAATATGTTTTTGAACCCCACTTCTAGCATAACTTGTAATTTTTCATATTCATATATATATATATTGGAGGTCATGACTAATTGATTTATGTCTTATTTCCTTTATACACAACCTAGACTTCACTATGTTGAGAGGAGGAAGTGTTCCTTGAGTATTGTTCATGGTGATTCATGCATCTTGTTATTATGCAGATGAATCTTATTATGATCTTGGCGCATTGCCCTTATTAGGATTTTTTCTTTCTGCTATATTTGTTTTCTACGATTTCTCTAACCCTTTTCCCTTGAAGCTGGTAGAATAGTGTGGGAAGTGCATGAAATATCACATCTTAAAAGGATCCAACCTTGTTAAAAATCTCGGAGGCACCCGATTGAGTCAAACCCTATGTGTTTGGAGTAGCGTTGTGTCACTCTGCATGAGGCATGATAGTCCTGACCATCTAGTCCTTGCATTTGGTGGTCGAGACAATTGGAGAGGACAACAATAACATTACACCAACATCCCTCCTTAATGCCATCTTCCAACAACCTATTATATCTCTCAATTTGCTTCCAATTAGCTGATGAAGATATTCAACTCTCAAGGAATACTTTCCCATGTAATGGAGTGCTCCTCGTAGCTCTTTGCAATTGGAACAACCTACAAAAATAAACAAGTTTCCATCAACAATATTTGTAAGATCATGAATATCAAGTGGGGATTCCTTTGCACCTATTAAATGGCCCAAAACACAAAACTTGTCCACTCATGGAAAAATATGGCTATGGGAATTATTAAAGGGATCATATAGAAGCTAACACACATGATCTCCTTGAATAACAACATTAAGGTTTCCATGATACAAGATTAATCCATCTGTAAAAAAACCTTATTGTTTTTTTAGATTGCCATCATATGTCTTCAAAGATTTATATTTTTCACAAGGCATACCTCTTTGAATATCCATACCTCCTCAAAGAATACCTTTTCAAGATAAAATAATTTTGTGAAGAACCAAACCTCCTCAGATAAGCAAATCGTTTTTAGGAACCAAACCTCTTTAAAAGTGAAGGTGAAGGCTTAGAATTGAATGTAGGTTTTCTTAGTCTCATCTTTTTAAAATGGAATAGTAGTTGGTATAAAATTAATAGGGTGGGACTTAAATGGTCTATTCTTCGGCACAAATGAAATGCCAAAACAACTAAAACTTGTTCTCACTTGTATCTTTAGTCTTAATTTGAATTTTTGTGTCTTGTTCATTTTTCCCAAGTTCCTCGCTTTAAGTTCTTTTTTTTTATGTAATGCACACACATGCGGACTTGAAACCACGAGGAGCATTGTAGAGTGTCAAGGGGACTCAAACCCTTGACCTCTTCACAATGAGTGCTCCCCACTCATATTTTTAAACAATTAAAAAAGTAACATATATTTATTCATAGTTGAGAACTCAAAACTTGATATATTTTGAAAAGACCAATTTTGGCTTAAAATTTGAAATAAAATTAAATAAAAGAAAAAATGACAAAAGAGAACAGCCATAAAAATGTAAATTTTTATTAAAAATGATTTTTCATGCATGTTAGAGCTAACTAACTATATGTATTCATATTTAATCATCTAATCTAAAATAAATAAAATACACATCAAGGTAAGGAAAATCTATAACCCAATAATAGTTTTACTTTTAACTCAAATACTTATCATAGATAAATAGGAATAAAATGTCTTTGGAAATGCCAAATAAATCCACCCAAATCATCTCTCTACTTTCTAAAAGGAACAAATCTCCCTCTTTCCATGCCCCTTGTTGTACTCACATCTCTTGTTGTACCTTTTTTAATTGGTTATATAGGATTGAAATAGGCCTCACACAGTGGTATTACAAAAACTTGGTTATTATGCATGTATCGCTTGGCAAGATTCTGGTCCAAAACCTAGAATTTTAACTATTTTGAAATGCAAAATTTTGAGTCAAGAAAGATCAAGAAAGATTGCAATTAAAAAATAACAGAGCATAACAAACCAAAACTCAAAAATATATAAACAAAATAGCAAAATGATTTTATTGCTCATAAAATAAAGTGCAATACAAGCAATCTCCAGGAAGAGACATGAGGCTATAATATTGTATCCATTACTCATGCTTTTTACAGTTAGGGGTGTATCTCTCTTTATACAATAATTGGTGTACTGGGAATCCACAATATTAAATATGGAAGGTCACTCATATGGAAATGTGGTGATTCACCTTCAAAGAGTTACAAAGTGAATATTAGATTAAAATTGCATACACATGACATGTTCTTTTGTGTTTTGTCTTCTATTGATGTGTCAACCTAGCTAGAGATGCATTTTGGCTACGAAAAACTAAAAATAGAAAATTACTATTTTTAACAAGTATTTTGCTTTGTATTTTTTAGGGCCTTTGGAGCGTTTATTCCACAAAGTTGTTGGCAATTGTGTGTGTGACAATCTTGCTTGTTGAAATTGTTGTTCTTCCTCTAGTACTTCCTATTAGGCATTTTATTACATTATTTGTCTTCTTATTTGCAAGTTGGAACCGGTAGGAGGCTAGAATAATGGTTATAACCAATATTCATAGTTATAACCTACTAGCCTATATTAATATATTGTTATAATGATATTGTATGATTATAATTGTTTGAATGTATTTAAATGTCATGGTGAATTGATAAAATTTGGTTTTTACCCAATATTGGTATTAGAGCAAGGTCGTGGGGATCGATTCTCGTAGGAGCAGCCATCAAGCTTGGTGGAGTCACATGGATGCAAACTAGAGACCTTTTTAACTGTGCATAGACTTGAAGATGATAATGGTCATGGTCTTGGGACCCTTAGCTTGCATTGTGGTGTTGCAGTTTGCATAAGTTGGGGTAAAATGTTGTAGAGAAGATGGTGTTCTTATCCACTCTAATGGTGTCACCTATTGGTAAAGAAACCAAGGTTGCAACAAAGCTAGCATTTCCCACTATTGTGGGTTCAATATAGTTGGCATTACGTCTGGTGTCATGGTAACCATTGCACCTATTTTTTTATGATTCTTACCCAATATGTAATCCATATAAGATCTTGCAAAGTTGGATAGAGCAATTTTGGAAAAGTAGTTTGGACCGCAATAAAAACTAAGGACATATGCAATATATAGATAATCGTTGTAAAGTGATGCTAGAAAAGCTGCATTCCCAACATATTAAGGAGTCCAAGATCCTCAATTATTTAGTTGAATCAATCCACCTCTTGTTCTAGTGAACATTCTAAAGAGAGACAAGTCAGAGCACATTACGATATTTATCTAGCTATGATAGGATGCCAACATTTTCTCATATGGGAAGCCTAGACTTAAGAAAAGACTCAGCCTAGTGAGCAAAACTTGAGCATTGACATGTTTGGAAAGCATGGGAATGGTCACCAATCATAGTTTTATTTTTAAATAATGAAATAGTCCTTCACATTTTGGTTTGAGTATTTGCTAAAAAATATATATTAATATTTCTTTTTCACACATCAATAACGAACTAGTGGAGGCGTAAAATTTGCAATATGTGTGAATAATTAAATTTGCATCAAGGCCGATGCAAAGACAAGGTTGGAGGTTTTAGGTTTAATTCCATAATTTTTATTTCTACTTTAAATTACATATTTTAAAGGTTTGAGAATAGCCTTTTGCTTTTCTTTCAATGCATCAAGCATTAAGTAGGGGAGTTCGAAAATTAGAAATAAAGTAAAATTGAGAAATTTACTTTAAAATTGATGTTTTGAATACCTCTTAAACAGGTGCTTATGTACGTTAGCAACATTTTGTATCAACAACACCTCTAGCTCACATTTATAGGTAAAGTTGTTGCATTGATCCACTGTCTATAGCCTAACAAATCTACCATAATGATGTATACGCATTTACCCTTTAAAGCATCAAGGAGATATAAGGTCATATTTTTTTTTGTCCCTTCATCATCATACCCTATTCATCACTATCGCTTGACATAAACCCTAAAATAGAAAAATTTCAAGCATATAGGAAAGTTACGCCAACACACCAAGATTTCTGTTTAAGTGGGTGTCATTGATAAGGAGAATCCATTTTTGTATTGCCTTGGTACCTCATATTGTTCTCTTTTATGTACCTTAAAGTCTCTCACATATGACCATGTATATTGATAGGACTAGCTTCTTCCATGTACCAACGAGTATATAGGAAAGGTAGGTATATAGAAATTTTTGGTATATTAGACTAGTAGTATAATAAAACATGGACCATTTGGGAGTTATAAGAAACCTACACCATGGTCGTATCGAAAGTTCTTATAGATTCATAACTACTAAAAGGTTCAAACTTTGGACTTTGTAAAAATAATATGAGAACCATCTTGGTAGTTGAGAAACTCGAGGACATTGTCATTGGTAAAGTCACTCAACCTACGAAGGATGGAGATGAACAACAAAAAAATTATGATGGAGATGCCAAAGTATTGATGATCATCACACTTGCCATAATAGATATTTAGACACACATCTATGAAGCAAAAATATTTGAGGATGCATGGGGTACACTTTCTACAATCTACAAAGAAGAATAAATCAACAATACTTCACCTTTAGTCTCAACTTCATACATTGAGAGTCCAATATGGAAAAAGCATTAAGGTTTTTCTTTGTTGTGTTGTAGAGTTGAAAGCTAGACTGAATGTCACGGGAGAAATTATGGACAATAAGCTTTTGGTACCCATCTACCAAATTCATTTTGAGTGTTTATCATTTCCTTGCAAGTTTCAAATAGGAAGGTGTGCTTTGATGAGTTGGTAAATATGCTTGAATAGGAAGAAGCAATTAACAAGTTGAGGGATCAAGTCACAAATAAAGCAATCATTTCCATGAAGTCTGGGAGAAAGAATCCATAGATGAGTCCCTCCCCACCATCATCACTGAAACAAGCTTATAAACAAAAGAGGTATTGCCACATATGTGATAAAGTGGACATGATCCAAAGAGTTGTTATAATCCTATGACTTAAGGAGATGAAGTTTGTAACCTTATCACACATAGTACAAACTATGTCCTAAGAAGAAGTGACAATAAAGACACATTGCACATGAAGAATAAAATTCATAATCCGAACAAACACATAAGGTTAATGTCAAAGGCGATGAAAACACCCAAGGATGAAGTTTGATATATTGATTTAGGTGCTAGTAAGCACATGATTGAGGATAAAGTGTGGTTTGATTCATTACAAGATAAAGCACATAGGAAACCAGTAATCATTATCAATAAAATATATCATGTCAAAGGACTGGGAGATGTTTCTCTCCATCTTATTTGAGGTAGTTGCAATAACCAAATGTTACTATATGTACCTAGATTGGCAAACCAATTTTTGTTCGTACCAAGTTCTTGCTCAAAATATGGTGGTAGAATTTTGTGTTTTTGATAGTAACAAGAAGTGTTTTATCGTGAGACATGACAAAATTGTAGCAATAGGTTCTTATAAGAATGGCTTGTTTGCACTCGATGTCATATCCTCTCCTAATGTCACACTATCAGTAGCAACGATAGGTGCTACCTCCCTTTGGCATAGGAAATATGGTCATCCAGTTGAGTAACCATCAAATGGTGTTAGGTTTACCTATCCTTTCACTAACATTAACAATATGCTCAGGTTGTTTAGTAGGGAAGCAACATCGATTACCTTTTGAGTTGAGCACTCACAGAGCAAAAGGACAATTGGATGTGATGCACATCGATCTGTGTGGGTCCATGCCAACCAATATTGATGGATATAAGTACTTTTAGTTATTTGTGGATGACTACTCATAGAAGATGGTGTATTTATTATAAATGAAGTCAAACATGCTAAAGTATTTCCAACACTTTAAGAAGCATGTAGAAATAGAAATTGGGTGTTCCATTCAATTTCTCCACTTAGATCAAGGGATGAATATATATCCAATGATTTTCATAGTTTCTTGCACAAAATAGGATCAAACAACAATTCACTATAGCATACACCACAAAAAATGGGGTTGTCGAAAGGGGAAACCATTCCATCATGGAAATGGTTTGTTGCATGCTTACATGAGCCAATATGGATCAGTATTATTGGGATAAAGTTGTTTCCACTAATGTGTATCTTCTAAATACAATACCCATAAAGGCACTACAAGGAGTTAAACTTGAAGAGGCTTGGTCTAAGAGGAAGCCTTCAATTATGGATCTTAGAGTCTTCAGAAGTAAGGCATACATGCATGTGCAAAAGCGACAAAGGACCAAGTTGGATGCAAAAATCCTACCATGCATATTTATTAGTTATGATGACAAGTCAAATCAATTGATAGACCCAATCACTACGAAATTGCATCTAAGTAGAGATATGGTGTTTGATGAAGAATTTGAAACTAAGTCAAATACGAGGATTCTAAAGAGTCTAAAGATACCATATCTCTAGTTGTGAGCATAAATGGTGATATGGAGTTAGATGAGGAAGTTCATGAAGAAGCTTTAAAAGTTGAACTTGTAGCAGTTGATGAATAGGATTATTATACCTACAACTCCATCACAATGGAGAAAGACTCCAAAATGGCTCACAAGTACCATTGGAGATTCTAAACTTGATGCAACTCTTGACATCACTTCTACACGACCACATACTCACAATAGTATACATCAAGAAGTAAATATGGGCTTGATGACTTAGTTTACCATAGTGGAAGGAAACTGTGGATGGAGAGTATGAATATCTAATGAAGAACAAAACATGGGATCTTGTAGATTTGCAAAAAGAAAAGAACCCCATAGGTTGCAAGTGGATCTTCAAAATTAAATACAATGTAGATGGATCCATTAACAAGTATAAGACATGACTTTGATGGCTTTTTAGCCAGGTTAAATCATAGGTCCCAATATTTAGGATCTTAAACAAAGTAAATATATGAGCATTCAATGTAAATGACCAATATCAATGAATATAAAATTCATAAAATATATCATTAATAATATAACACAATGAATAAACTCACTGTATTATGAATCAAATATACAAGATCTCATATATGAATTTGTTCTTTGATATACAATACATGGAGCTTTGTCTCTGTTGGTTCGACTTTTATACACACCCTATGAAGAATGAGCACGAAATACCGATAACACTTATAAGGGATAAATCCCACTCACTTTAGGATCTTCTTTGGATATCCAAGGTGTGAGTTACAGAGTTGAGTCGAATGTCTATTCACTCTTTTCTGCTTTTGGAATAGTTTCAAGCGGACTGTCTGTTACCTTACAACGGGTTCGGGACTTTAGTTCAATAATGTTTTTGGAGTTGGTTATCTTTGTGGACACTCAGATTTACAATCAGTTCTTTGATCTAGCTCTTTATGCTTTAGCAGATTTAAATAAAAGACAAATTTTAAAGAAGATAAAAATGGATCATTCAATCGGTGGAACAAAGAGAGTAGGGTAGGACAGGAAGAGAAGTTTATCTAACTTAGCTGCAAAACCAAAACTACCAATTTTAGTTATACTATTTAGCTTCACAATAGAACAAATCAAAGAGGAAAGTGTCCAACTTTCTAAGATCACCTTCTACTAAGAGCATAAGACAGAGATGAAATAGATCCGAAAGAAAATCATAAACAGAAGGGAAGTCGGTTGAAATTGGTATCTCTCACCAGCAGCCTAGCTCGCACAGTGAGGACAAAGCAATTAGAACAGGCCCGAACCTTAAACCTGTAATTTTCCCTAGCATACAATAAAAAGAATGAAGCCTAGTAGCATATCCAATCTTGATAACACAGATCTACAACATAAATTAAATAAACCTTAACGAGACGAAAAACAAAAGAAGATGAACTTATCACAATCCGAAAGAGATTAGGCTCCTGGCCATGCTATCAGAGAAAACAAAAATCACACCAACTCTAAGTCCAGAACAAAGCATTCAACAAGATTTGCAGGAAATTGCTCCAATAGCTTTTTATTCTAAGTTTTCGCCTCCTGATTGTACATTCAAAGGAAGTATATATAGATTCAGGACAGACCCTGATCTTTTCAAAAATATCTTTTCCTAAAACCCTAAATCTTATCCTAAAATCCCACCGCCGAGGTTTTACAATATAAGGCATTTTTATATAGAGTTTCGATAAACCCTAACCACTCTAAAAATCTTCGTGCGGTTCTTGCCATAAATGGAGAAGGCAGAATTTGATATTACTTGCATCCACCTGTAACTGTGTGTAGATGTCTTCATTGTTCTGGTGCGTCTGTCGGGAACATCTCATTAATTCCTCTGGGAAATTTGGATGAGTCACTGACTTCTCTGGCATTTCATCTTCGCAGAGCCGCCTCTGAGTTGAAATTATCTGCACGCCATTACTTTCACCATAAATTCTCTCGTTAAATGCGTCCATCGACAAATTACGGTAACTGCGTGTAGATATTTTCACTTTTCGGCCAATCGTCGACATATTTCATTAAATGAGGCAGCTACTTAGTCACACTGTAAAGTCTCTTTGTGGCCAGATCTATAAAATCTGGATGGACCAGAGATTCTCGGTATCTCCCATTTCAATCTAACGGTCCTCGCTTGATCTGTGCTTATCTTTGTCTTTCTCGCCATTACTTCTGCTATTATGCAACTGTCGGATCGCTTTCTACAAAAGAAAAACAAGGATTAGCATTTTAATATTATTAAATTAAAACCCTAATGTTCATTATATGTCGGCTTGATTTCCTTCTTCCAAGCTCATGGTGTCGCGAAAACGAGACAGGTTCGAAAACGGAACATGTCGCGATATCGCGACGTTTTTCATTACTTCATTTCTTCTATCAAAAGATGTCACGATATCGCGATGTTTTCTTCACTTCATTCCTTTCAAGCTTACGTCATCGCGAAAATGAGACAGGTTTCGAAAACGGAACATGTCGCGATATCATGACGTTTTCCTCACTCCATCTCCTTCGTCAAAATATGTCGCGATATCGCGACGTTTTTCCTCAAGCTTTCCCTTCACTTAAAACCCGTCGCGATATCGCGACGTTTTCATGTTGACTCTTCCCCTTGCTCGTTGTTGACCACAAAAATGAGACAGGTCCGAAAATGGGACATGTCATGATATCGCGACGTTTCCCTCACTATTCTCATGAAATCAAACTATGTCGTGATATCGCGACGTTTTCCTCACCTGCTCCCTTCAGGCTTATGTCACCGCGAAAACGAAACACATCATGAAATTGTGATGTTTTCTTCGAGCTGTGCCTCCAATTAACACTTGTCACGATATCACAACGTTTTCCTTAAGATTTGCTTCTGATTAAGACCTATCGCGATATCGCGATGTTTCCAAAAATGGAATATGTTGCGAAATCGTGACATTTTCAAAAATGGAATCTGTCGCGATATCGCGACGTTTTCATCACTTGATGCTTCCGATCCAAATCTATCACGATATCACGACATTTCCATCACTTGGCTCTTTCTACCAAAACACGTCACGAAATCGTGACATTTTCATCACTTGGCTCCTTCTACCAAAACACGTAGCGAAATCGCGACGTTTTCTTTAAGCTATGCTTCCAACCAGAATATGTCGCGATATCGCGACATTTTCGAAACTTTATGCTTCCAACCAGAATATGTCGTGATATCACGACATTTTCCTTAAGCTTTGTTTCCACTCAGAATATGTAGCGAAATCGCAATGTTTTCTTCGAGCTTGGCTTCTGACTAAAACATGTTGCGATATCGTGACATTTTCCTTAAGATTCGCCTTCAATCAAAACATGTCGCGATATCGCGATGTTTTCCATACTTGAATCTTTCTAAGCTTGTGCCATCGCGAAAATGGAACACGTCGCGAAATCGCGACGTTTTCTTCAAGATTTGCCTTCAATCAAAATATGTCGCAATATCGCAATGTTCTCCTTAAGCTTCGCTTTCGACTAAAACTTGTCACAATATCACGACGTTTTTCTCAAGTTTTGCTTGTAATCAAAATATGTCGCGATATCGCGACGTTTCCAAAAATGGAATATGACACGAAATCGCGACGTTTTCGAAAATGGAATATGTCGCGAAATCGCGATATTTCCTCAAGCAAATTTTTGAAATTGTAGGTTGGCTCCAATGAATTTATCCATCTGTATTCTGCATTTTTACATATTAGTGAAGGATGTTCTTTACTCAGAAATGATTCTAACATTTGAAAAATGAATTCTAAAATGAAATCAAAGCCATATGCAAGCCTACTTGGATACTTTGATGTAAGCAAAAATTTGAAAAGGAGGCAAGCAAAATTTGGAATTAAAACCTGAAAAACATCAAGAGGGTCCCTGTGAAAAAGTGAAAACTAAATATTTTCAAGGATGGAATTTCATTTTTTAGTGGGGGTGTGTTGCTTCTCAATAGTCTCCATAATATAACCTTTGAAGGTGACTCTTCAATACTTTGTTTATTGCTCTCCTCACATATCCGGGAGATGCATCCTTTCATATTCTATACATAAGATAAACCTCTCATGTCTCTTGACTTTACATCTTGCCACATACATGTGACTCTTCACTTGCATACTTGACACATACACATATGACTCTTAACTAACTTATATGACACATTGCACACACTTGCACACTCTTACATTCTACACACTTACACACATTATTACATGACACTTGTACTCATCCTACACATAGACACATACTTTAGAAAAATATAAATTACACATCCTAAACTATAGACTCACTCTCTATTCTAATATTTACAAAGTACAATGGTACCATGGGGATACATTAACATGTACCAATAAATGTAATATTATTCAACATACTCATTGTAAAAGGTAATGCATAGAAGAAATAAATTTATTATGAAGATACAATTACCCCCACAATGAATATTAAGACCATTTGTGTAATTTATGCACTGGCATCACAATTTAGTTGGAAACTTTAGCAAATGGATGTCAAGAGTGTCTTCCTTAATGGTGATCTAAAAGAAGTGTACATTACACAACTTGAAGGCTTTATTGTCAATGAGAAACATTAAAAAGTCTACAGATTGATCAAGTCATTGTATGAGTTGAATTAGACTCCCAAATCTTGGTACATAAAAATTGACGATCACCTATTTAGCATGGTTTCACCAAAATTTCCTCTAACACAAATTTCTATCTTAAGAAAGTTGAATTTGAGATAGTGATACTTGTGTTGTATGTTGATAATTTGGTCATGATAGAAAATTTAGCTGATTTAGTAAATGGTGTAAAGAATGACTTGAAAATTTTATTTGACATGACAAATCTAGAACTTATGCACTATTGTCTTGGCTTGGAGGTATGAAAAAAAAGAATCACACTATGGTCTCATAGACAAAGTATGCCAAGACATTACTTGAAAATACCAAATGACATACTATAAACCAAAGGCATCATCAATGGAGCAAGGTTTACAAATGTCTCGATATGATAACTCACCACAGGTATATGGTACTTTTTATTGTTAGCTGATTAGGGTTGGATATACCTGACTAATACTAGGTCTGATATCAACTTTTTTGTGAGTTATCTTTTGAGGTTTATGTAGGAACCTATGGAGAGTCATTAGAAGGCAACAAAAAGGAATTTACATTATGTTTGTGGTATAGTGTAATATGTCTTGGAGTATAATAAGAATGATGATTTTTTCCTACAAGGATACGCGGACTTAGATTATGTTGGATCTATAGATGGAGGTCAGCATCTGGATATGCATTTCAGCTAGGATTTGGACCTATCTCATGGTACAAGAAGAAACAATAGAAAATGATATTGTCATCCACAAAGGTAGAGTATTGCAATGCACAAGGAGTTGTGTGCAAAATGATATGATTACATTGCATAATATTATATATGTATGTACTTGAAAATCAACTAACATTGAATTGCGACAATCAAGCTGTTCTAAAATTTATCAAGTATCCAATTTTTCATAAAAGGAAAAAGCACATTGAAGTTTGGTGTCATTTCATTTGAGAACAAGTTTATAATAACCAGATTCAAATCCAATCAATTTCCACCAAAGAACAACTTGTAGATATTTTTACAAAGGCACTTGCACGTGTTAATTGAATTGTTTCGTAGTTCTCTTTATATACCAAATAATGTAATAAAGGGAAAACTAGGCATGTTATTACATTATTTATCTTATTCTTATTTGCAATTTTGGGTGGGTAGGAATATAGAATATTAGTTATAACCAACATTCATGGTTATAATCTACTAGCCTATATTAACATATTATTATAACCATATTGTACAACTATCATTATTTGAATGTATTTAAATATTTCATGTTGAATCAATAAAATTTTGTGTTTACCCAATACTTCAAATGCTTCTTGAATAGATATAAAATGAGTCCCAAGCACAAATTTTTGTCCCTAATAGTGTGGTTATGGTTAAGAAATAGATTTTTGGGCATAAATCCATTCCCTCAAAAATGTCATGTGCTTGGATCAATCATCCTCACTTGAAAAGCAATGGTTCCTATTGCATCAGCTTTTGAATCGAGGTGTAGAAGTTTCTTTATCTAATTGTTTTGAGCAATTTCCCTTGTTGACCAAGTTGTTCTATGACCACTCTGTACATATGAATGAATTACCTTTTGGTGGTCTTTGTCCATCTGTCAACAATTTGATTCTCTTCCATACTATGAAGTGTCCAACAAAGGTGGATGGAAGATTCAATTTAAAAGCATTTTCTTCCACCTTCTTGGTGATGGTGTATGATCCATAGCAAAGAGGACTAATCTTCCTATGATGTCCTACAAGTTTCTCTTTATAAAGATATGATCATACCTTATCTCCAACCTTGAATTAATGTGGGATTTGATGTTGATCATGACGTTGCTTGTATTTTTTATTTATCATTTCCAGGTGGTCATGAACTTGTTGTTGGATGTGCTAAATTTGTTTCACAAACCATGTTATCTTTTTCAATTCTTTTGGTCCATAAGGTGAGCACTTCATGTATTGCACAAGGAGAGCTACATCAATGAGTGCTAAGGGTTGGAATACGAAAGATACATAAAATGGGTTGTGCTTGGTATAGTTCTATAGATCTCAATTGTACCCATGTTGAATTTAGAGGAGGCTCTCATCTGACTTGTGTGGATGCTTAGAATTGTACATTCAAATATGTACAATCAATCAATTCAAAACCTCTATTTGGACATCAATTTGAGGATAGAAGGCTATGGACATGATCAACTAACTTGGTGTCCATCATGCTCCATTAGGTGGACTAGAAGATGCTCAAAACGTTTCTATCCTTATCAAATATAGTGGACTTTGGCAAGCCAAAGTTGAGCCACATGACTAAAATAGAGATTACCAACATCCTTAGTTGAAATAGTTTTCTTACAAGGAATTATGATAGCCAGTTTTGAAAAATGATCAATTACTATAAAAACATAATTATTACCATGCTTACATGTGGGAAAATTTGAGAGGAAATCCATGAGATAGATTCCCAAGGCTTGGATGGCATTAGCAATGGTGTACACAATCCTATTTTTTGTTGGTTGGTTTGAAAACAATGTAGGGGGTGCATGACTTGATGTACGTATTGAAATCATTCCTTATTTTGGGGTCATATAAGTACTTATGAAGAATTAACAATATTTTTTCCATCCTAGAGTGACTTACTAATTTATTGAAGTGTGTTTTCCAAATCACCTTTGAGCACTTGCTAGCTTGTACACAAATATGTCCCATATAATAGGGGAGATTATCTTCCAAATAAAAAGTAGAAACATCCTTATCCACACAAAGAGATTGGTATGCATATATAAAATCAAAAATTACTTCATGTAAGGTGGACCAATTGGAAGTATTATACCCATAGAAATCAAGAATGGTGGTGAGTGCTATGATTGGAGGTCAACTCAAATAATCTGCTATAGGATTTGCACTCCCTTTATTGTGCTTGATAATTAGATGAAATTGTTGTAGATATATGACCTATTTTTTTGTCTTTCATTCCTTATCTTACTCCATGTCTGAATGAACTCCAAGGTCTATGATATATATGGATGATGGTTTCCTTGTCCAAGATGTAGTGATTCCACTATTTACATGCTTGGACAGTGGCATAGAGATATTTGTCATAATTGGGGTATTTTTAAATTGCTTCACTGAATGTTCATTGTAATATGTAATTGGGTGTCTATGTTATGTGAGGACAACTCCCAATGTGTACTTTGATGTATTGGTCATTGTCTCCAAAAGTTGATGTAGGCTAGGTATGTAAAGTGTAGGAGTTGAATACAATTGATCCTTCAACCTATAAAATGCCCGTTGTTGTGTATTTCTCCAATGGAACTTGGATTTGGAACCTCCTTTGGTCACTTGGTGTAGTGGCCAAGGAAGTATATGAATCCCAATACAAATATTTGATGTAAATTGACAAGATCCAAAAATCTAAAGAACTTTGTTAGTCTTTGGGGTAGGCCAATCTCTAATTACCTAAATTTTCTCAAGATCAACATGGACTCCCTCTTTTTCAACAACATATCCATGGTACTAAATCTTTGTCATGCTAAATGAACACTTCTCCAAATTAGCATATAGGTTGTCTTCAAATAATTTGAATTACTTGTTGAACATGTTGGAGATGTTCCTCCTATGTCTTATTATAGATGAAAATATCATTTAAGTAGACTACTACAAATGATTTTTTGTAGAGATGCAAGATGTTATTCATAATCCTCATGAATGTAGTGGGTGCATTGGTTAGTGGGCTCTATAAGTATTTGATGATAGTCGTGGAGCTAGTCCAACAAGTCATCTATCTAAGAAAGTGGATAATTGTTCTTTATAGTGATTTTATTCAAAGCTCTATAGTCAATACAAAGTATTTGTGTTCCATATTTCTATGGATCCAAGAAAATTAGACTACCACATGGGGAAGCATTTGGTCTGATGAGCCTCTTTTGAATCAATTCTTGAATTTACCTCTTGATTTCATAATTTTCAAGGATTTATAGACAAAGGAGAACTAGGAACTAAATCCATGGAATACTTTACTTGACAATGAAGTGGAACCTTAGTTGGTGACTTGAACAAGTAATTATGTTCTGCTACAATTTGGTGCATTTTCCTCTATAGTGTAAGGCCTACAATTTATGTAGCAAAGTCCTTTTGCTTTGTAGATTGATCATAAACATAATGAATTTCCTTGTTTTGATTATCAAATTTTTGCATTGTTTAGCATTGGTTAACAAAATAGGAGATACCTTTGGTAACCTGAAGCATTGAACTCCGATAGTGATGACAACACTTTAGGACCTAGACTCATAAAAACCATACCTCTTCCACATAAATGGTTAGTCCACAATCATATCATAAACATCCAAGGGCATAATATCACACAAAAAATTATCTTTGAAGGGCTTGTTAGCATAAGAGATAAGACATTGTTGAGTGACACAAATATCTCTCCCCTATTGTAACCATCCAACAATATATGGTTGTGGGTGTGGTGTGATAGAAAGATTCAAATATTTCACTATTTGATCAGAAATTAGATTCTTTTGACTTCCACTATAAATAATGAAATATAACTTACCCTTGATCCATATTTGTGAGTAAAATAAATGGTCATTTGCTTGTGCTTGTGAGTATTTTGGTGCATCATGTATGATGACTGATCACATTGGTTCAACATCCATGATCTGCTTCCATATTTCCTCAGCTAATGGATGTAGAGGCAGTGGTGTAGTGGATGGAGAGAGTTGTAACTAAACAATGATTGAATTACTTGATACTCCTTCCTTGAATTTTGACTTCTATTGTGATAATCATACCATTTTTCAATCTTGGCCTTCAATGTTAGTTGCTCTTGTGATAATCATACCATTTTCTAGTCTTGGTCTTCAAGGGATTCTTTTCTTGGGGATATTTTCTCTACTTGCATTTATAATTTTGGGTTAAATATAATGGCTTCAATATAGCGACATCGACTATATTTATTTTTATTAGCTTAGGCTCTACATTTAAATAGTCATCCCTTGAGCATTAGGGTTAAGTTTAATGATTGATCTTATCTATAAATAGGAAGAGTTTTTTTTTTTTTGAAAAAATGAAAACTTGTATTAATACAAGAACCAGATACAAGCGGGAGAGAACACATCCCGAGCCAGAGCCACGAGCAAAACAACAAGGAAAGCGCACAAAGGCAACGCTAGGTTCCTCAAGGCACAGAGAACGGACGGCACGAAACAACGACATGTCGCGAAAACGCGACATGTCGCGAAATCGCGACAGGAAAACCCGTCACGGCCACTTCGGCACCAACAGGCGCGATAACGCGACATGTCGCGAAATCGCGACAGGAAGGGCCCTCGACAGCCACCCGTAGAAAGCGTCGCGAAAGCGCGACAGAAACACTAAACAGCAATCAAGCCGCATAAAGGTCGCGATATCGCGACGAAAAACCAACCAGTCGCAAAGGAGCCAAACATGCCGCGAAATCGCGCAAGAAATACGCCAGAGGCCAGGAAGGCACAACCTGACGCGAAATCGCGACAAAAACCAACTCGTTGTCGCATCATCGCTACAGGTCGCGATATCGCGACAATTTTCCACCCAGCCGCCTGAGTGCCAAAAGTGTCGCGAAATCGCGACAGAAGAACCATGCAGCTTCCAAAACTCAAACTTGTCACGAAAACGCGACGAAATATTTACATTGCTATTCAACTTCAAGAAGGGAATGAGAGCGCGGTAAAAACACCAATCGAACCTAGAAAGCGGGACCTGTCGCGATATCGCAACATGTCGCGGAATCGCGAGTCGCGAAATCGCGACATGTCGCGATATCGCGACAAGACGCGGAATCGCGTCACGCGATAACGCGACATGTCGCGATATCGCAACATGTCGCGGAATCGCGACCCGCGATAACGCGACATGTCGCGATGTCGCGACAGAAACCAACCGGAGACTGCAGAGGCTCAACCTGTCGCGATATCGCGACAGTAACCAGCCAACGGCCGCGACAAGACAACATGTCGCGATATCGCGACAAAAAGGACCCTTAGCAAAAAAAACTTTGCACATTATTTCAGAAATTGTTCAAGGCCTTGTCTGATCTCGGCATTCTCCACAGACAAATTGCTATGCAGATGAATCCCAACCTCTCTCTCAACACCCAACTTAGCAAGGAAATCAGCCGCTTTATTGAGAGATCTACTAGCATAAACAGGAATCACATCCTCAATTTCCTTCCAAAGCTCTAAAATTTGGGAAACCAAAATCCGGAGCCTCCAAGCTTTTAAGGCAAAGTTCCTCAGGCAATCAAGAGCACCAACCAAGATTTGGGAATCAGACTCAATGATTATCTTTCTGTGACCATGTTTGACGGCCCAGATGGAGGCAGATTTAATAGCAAAGGCCTCAGCTTCATTGTTTGTGGCATATCCCAGACCTTGCAATTCCCAATATAGCACAGTCCCAAAGCATGATCACGGCAGATAACACCACTGCCAGCATTGCCCGGATTACCTTTAGCAGCTCCATCAGTATTGATTTTGACCCAGCCTTCTGGGGGAGGTTTCCAACAACTTCTTACCTGTCTCTCAAGATCAGCACCTCTCCCACTCAAAGGCTTAGAAGCTGACTGGTTTTCCTTCTCAAAGATAGATGGCAACGGTTTCCACAACTTTGCTCCGGATGACCCGCCAAATCCCATCCACCGAAGAGAAGGTTTCACGAAAAATACGAGCATTTCTTTCCAACCAAACCTGCCACCAAATAAAAAGGAAACCGAGCTCCCAGCCAAGACGTAAGAGCTTTAGATATAAATCTACCTCTCTTCCAGACTTTCCCATAAATTGGTCCGGGACAAATCTCCAAGCACCCGAAGTTTAAAGTGGGAGAACCAACGGTGCACAACTGCCGTGGTGAAAGAGCAATCAAACGAAGATGATCCACAGCTTCCTCATTCCTATAACATAAAACACACTGGGAAGGGCCAATGATGCCTCTAATTCTGAGGTTGTCAAAGGTCAAGATACCATTATGCATCATTTGCCAAGCAAAGAAGTTCACTTTCGGCCACCCCTTGGGATGCCATATCTTCCTCCATTCATGAACAGGAAAAGAGTGTGGGGGGGCTCAGGTAGGATCGAAGCATAGCCCTCCTTCACGTAATAAACCCCAAGGTTCCCAAAGCCCCAAGCAAGCTCATCCTCCTCATCTCTCCCAGATAGAAACCTTTCAGCCAAAAGTTTTTCCAGAGTTGGGGCCTGCTCCGGAGGGATTGGAATAGGCCATTCACCCAGCCGCTTAAATTTTTTAACCTTATACTCCCCCAATTGGCTGGTAGTGAAGTAGCTCTGAATATTAATCCAACCTTTATCTTCAAGAGCTATTTTTAACGGAAGCAAATCAGGAAACACAAAGCAAGGATAGGAGGATGCTGATCCCAAGAGTCAGTCCAAAACCGGGCCTTCTCCCCTCTCCCAACTTTCCGTAACAATTGATCTTTGATAATGCGAGATCCAAGCTTGAGCGCCTGCCACACAAGAGAACCATTACCTTCCAGAGGATAGCGGCCCAAGTCGTTGGGAGGAACAAGACCCAAGTATTTGCTAGAAAGGATTCTCGTCAGCAGAGGGACGAAGGCTGGGAAATCCACCTCCAATACAGTTTCCCAGCCAGGGCCCGATTGTTAAACTTGGAACTTCTTAAGCCCAGCCCACCTTTTTCCTTGGGTTGGGTGACCTTATCCCAACCAACCAAGGCCCATTTCCTCTCTCCATTGGCACCTTCCCAGAGAAAACTTCTAGCCGCTTTGTCCAACTCTTTCCAGATTGAGGGAGGGGCGGCCATAATTGAGAATTTGTAAATAGGCATGGCCTGAATAATAGACTTCAAAAAAGTTAGTCGGCCCCCATAGCTTAACCATCTATGAGACCAGTGATTCATTCTCTCTTTGATGCCATCTAGCAGGTCCTTCCAGAAATCAGCTGTCATTTTTTTGTAATGCAGAGGAACCCCCAAATAAACAACAGGAAGGGAGGTCCGAGTGAAACCCAGAATCTCCATAACTCTCTCTTGCGACCTTTGATCAAGGTTGAAGAAGACCACTTTTGATTTTGATTCATTGATGACTTGATTAGAAGCCCGAAGGTAGACGTTAAGAGTATCTTTGATTCCTCTTGCTTCTCTGAGGCTGGCAACTCCCACCAAGCCCGTATCATCCACAAACTGTAAATGAGTCAAAACTTCGGCTCCGATTTTAATTCCTGTAATCTGTCCTTGACGTCTTCTTCTCAGGAGGAGTCTGCCTAAACCTTCAGCCAAGATAAGAAAGAGATATGGAGAGCAGGGATCTCCTTGACGGAGACCCCGAGAGGCTCCAAAAGGTGGCGAGGGAAGCCCCTTAATTAAAACAGAGTAGGAAGGCGTAGAGATACAGCTCATGACCCAGGCAATCCAGTCCTGAGAAAAACCAAAGGCTGCCAACATCTTGACCAAGAAACCCCACTCTACTCGTCATAAGCCTTAGACATATCCAATTTGATGAACATTCCCTTGTTACCCGAATTATGCATAGAATGGATAGCCTCCTAAGCCAAGATCACTCCATCCAAGATCTGTCTTCCTTCAACAAAACCCCCTTGCTCGTGGGAAATTAAATTCTGAAGAAGGGGTTTTAGTCTTTCAGCCATAAGTTTAGTGATAATTTTGTAGATCACATTACATAAAGCAATAGGTCTGAAATCAGAAATGTGAGCCCCCCTCTCCTTTAGGAATTAAAGTGATAAAGGTGTGATTTAGAGCCTTGAGCATTCTTTTGTTAATTCGGGATTCCTCAATGACAGCCAACACGTCCTCCTCCAAGATATCCCGTAAGGCCTGAAAGAACTCAATAGGGAAACCGTCCGGACCAGGCGATTTTCCCGTGCACATCCCAAAGACCACCTTCTTGAGTTCATCACGATCAATGGGCTTAAGAAGGGACCGATTCTCTTCATGAGAAATAATAGAGGGAATTCCCTCAATGACTTCATTTTGAGCTTCCACATCATGCTGCATACTTTCCTTGAAGAGGTTTGAGAAGTACTCCATAGATAGGGAATGCATATCAAGAAGAGTGTCAAAAGAGTTTCCAAACTCATCTTGAAGGAACTCCATGTTATTCAATTGCCTTCTAGCACAGGCAGAGCGATGGAAAAATTTAGTATTTCTGTCTCCTTCTAATAGCCAAGTATTTCTAGCTCTCTCGTCTCCAGAGATCTCTTCTTGATTATCAATGTCCTCAACTCGCTTTGCGTAAAGCGTCATCCTCAAATTTAAGATGCTCGTAAATAATTCCTTCTCTCGAATTGTTTTTGCACCTCATTCCATCCCGTCCAAAGAAGGGAGCCCGTTGGAGCTGGAAATCAGATTTGTTAGTTTGCTTCCACTGTTTTAGTTTACTCTTAACAAAGAGAAGTTGTTTATGAAATTTGAACATAGCTGTTCCAAAAGGGGGACGACCTTCTTCCCACCACTGTGGAATTTTCCTTCGTAGGTCCTCTTTTTGCAACCAAAAATTTTCAAATTTAAAAGGTTTGTAATACTTTCCTCGACATAGTCCCTCCCTCCAAAGAAATGGGAGAGTGATCGGAGACTGGGCCCTCCAAGATCTGGAATTTGATATTCCATCTAACATAAGCTTCCTCCGAGACCAAAAACCTGTCAAGCTTAACCCTCCTACTGTATGGCTCTCTTCTCTTATTAGTCCAGGTAAAGTTTGTACCAGGGCCTTTGATGTCAACAAGGTTAAAGGCCTGGACGTGGGCAATAAACAGCCGATCCCCTGTATCCAGAACAGGGATGCCACCTTCCTGATCTCTAGCGGATAATTTAGCATTGAAGTCCCCAACTAAAATCCAATCAAGATCTTCCCGGGAGGACCTCATGTTTTGAACAACTTTCCATTGAAACCGCTGACCTTCGGTGTTCTGAGCCCCATAGAAATTTGTAATTAAGACTTGTTCAGCAGTAACTATATTCTTGAAAAGAGATGTTAGGACCCCTCTCCAGGCTATATGATCTATTGCTATCCACGCCAAAGGATTCCAAAGAGTAGCAATCCCTCCCGAGGCACCAAGAGCAGCCACTGCCATATGGCCAGCACCCCTCCAGATTCGGCCGACAGTTTTACTCATGAGGTCTAATGACATTTTTGTTTCCCGAATGAGCAGAAAGTCCTGTTTTACTTCTTTCTAAAAGTCTTTGAACAGCAGATTGATGGGTTCTACTATTTAAACCCCTCACATTCCAAGATTGTATAATCATTGGAAACCTTGGGAGCAATACGAATCAATTGTTCTTGCCAATCCTCCATTGATTAGCTTATCCCCTTGCACCGCAATTAGATCCTTATTGGATTTCCCCGCCCACCCCTTGGGAATTACTCTTTTTCGACCTCTTCTCCACCTCGGGAAATTCCAAGAGCTGGTCTTTCTCTGAGCTTTTCTGCAATTCCCATGGAAACATCTTTAATAACGGGCTGGACTGGGGAGTGGATTACCAGAGTCCCGGGGTTTTCATGATGCAAAGTCTCAGAGGAGTCAATCGCCTGTTCAAGGACAGGGGTTGAGGAAGGAGGAGCATGAGTAAGGATGATATTATCCTCAAGGATCCCATCTGCTCCTTCCATAGGTTGGTCTTCTTGATCCACAAGAGATTTGAAGATTTCATACCGATTTGTTGGCTTGGGAAGAGCTTGCTCCTTACCATTTCTCTTTTTGTTTCTTCTCCTCTTCTGCTGTTCAAAGCCATCATTCTGGCCCTCAGAACCAGTGGGAATGACAGGTGGTTCCTTGGCCGAAGTGGACTTACCTCCTCGGGAGCGATTTGACATTCCCTGTGTAGCATCCGCTTTGGTGCTCAAGATATTTGGACGTAACCTTGCCAAATGGCCATGCAAATGACAGACTCTACATCGGAAAGGTAGGGCTTCATAGTCTAACTGCTGTACCCAAGATTGTCCTGCTAAC
Source organism: Wollemia nobilis (assembly GCA_028583015.1). NCBI lineage: Eukaryota > Viridiplantae > Streptophyta > Pinopsida > Araucariales > Araucariaceae > Wollemia > Wollemia nobilis. The sequence goes on from JAQPPZ010005697.1 coordinate 3,356,463, forward strand.
TCCAATTCCATCTCAGCTGGTAGCGGTTGACTAATATCCAATTCTACACAGATTCTTGCATAAACAACAATATTTCCTTCAATGGTATCCTTAGAAACTCCCAAAAATCTACCTAGAGAGTTGCCTATCAATTCAAGAATCCGCTCACCCCAAAACTCCATCGGGAGAGCATACAGCCGGATCCAAACCGGGACAGCCGTGGGTTCAATGCGAGGGTCGAAACCCGCTCTCCACGGCTGGACAAATAACCCTGCCGGCCATGGCTCCTCTTCTCTGATTCAAATGCTCTGTTTCTATCCATTAGGGAAGAAAAACTAATAATGAAATACCCATTGCTAATGGGCCATAAGGAGTACTCACCGATTGGCTCCCGCTTTGTCTCACCCAGAATGCAAAAAGTGCAGGGTGGGTCGAATGCCCATGAACTTGCAAATCAGATCATGAGTGGCCCGGTAGTTTATCGTGTCTTCAACCAGCTCTGGTTCGATGACTATTTTCGGTCTTGATGCAGATTGCGGGAGACATCCATTGATTCTGTGCCCAGGAGAGCCCTTGCCCGCATTCTTGGCTAGCAGATGGAAGGCACTGCGTTGAGCATCAGCAGAGGAAGACGCAGGATTTTCTCGTAGAATCTCCGCATAAGAGGTCTTTTTTCCCTCGCGAGAACCAGGAAGAGACCCCATTGGGCCCTCCCGGGACACCGAAAGATCCTAGACCAGAAGCCAGCAACAAACCCCAAACACGCTGGAAGAGGTTTCCGAACTGAAACCCTAGAGCCTCGGCCGTCGGCAGTGCAGAAGGATTCCCGCCAAATCGCCAGAGCTCAAAAAACCAGTGATACAATTCATAAAAATATCAGACTTTTTTTCCTATAAATAGGAAGAGTTACATGGTAGTTGAGATCATCTTTCATATTCAAATCTTATTCATGTTTAATGCGCATATGAGACTTTGCCCTCTCTAAGTGGCTAAGGATTTGCATTGATTTGAATCTAGAATTTGATTATTACATATTTGATTTTCTAGCAATTGGATCTAGATTATTATTATCATTTGGATAATGTTATTTATGCATTATTGGATTGCTACTACTATTGCTATAATTCTCAAATTTTTTTTGTAAAAAGTTGTATTAGAGCTTTGATATTGGATTCCTATGGGGTGCAAATTTACAATAGAAGGGCATGCAAACCATTCTAAATTCTTTGCTAAACATTATTGTTGCCTATTCCTTGGTAATTTTTTTGGTTCATTTTTTGGTGTAATTATCTTCTAGAATATTGTGAGTTTATTGTTGTTATTGGACGTCACTAAACCTTTGTGAGATATCTATACCATTGAAATAATCTCTTTGAGATAGTCAAAATAATGGGTATCTCCAACACTTTTTGAAAGACAAGTGTCCGAAGACCCTTGCGGGAGATCTATCTCTTCATGACCATCTCTTCAAGCTGATCAAAGTAAGGTATTTTTGACAACACTTTTTCAATAACATTTCAAGTATTTTTTGGATTTTTCATTTTTCCTTAAGTATGAATGAATATGTTGCCATTGCTATTTGGGAATGATTCAATGGTTTATTGCAATGTACTATTCACTCAATGGATGTGTATGAGCAAAAAGAAGCACCAACCTAGAAATTTCGGTAACCATCACAACTTTTCTTCAAATATCAATAGTTTTGATTGTTTTACTTCTTCCTTAAATGCCATGGCTTTGCCTCCTTCCAACACCTTAGGTTCTTCCTCTCCTCCTCATAGTAACCCTCCCTTAGTTACTCCTCTTTCTACCCCTCTAATTGGTAATCCTTTTTCTAATACTATTGACATTGATTTGCATGTATATCTTTTGAATCAAGAACAAACAATTACTTTCATTGTCAAGTCCTTGAATAATCAAGAACAGATGATTATTGCCATTGCCAAGTCCTTGAATAACATCTAAAAAGTTCTACCAATGGTCACAACAAACTATAGGGTAACAACCTTTAATCATTCATTAGGTATCAAAACCAATGTTCTTTCACAACTGCCACCTAGACATAGTCCTCCAAATTCCTATGGAAGTCACCCAACTCCTTATGCCACCCAAGGTTATCCTTTAATTATGGATTCTTATGACCTAATATTTTCTTTCAATATAGATTTCATGATAGAAGGTGCTTTACCTAATTGTCCTCATGAATATCATATTCCTTGCATTGAAATGCCCACCTTTGAAGGTGTTGATCCATGAGGGTGGTTGGATAAGGTGGATAGCCTTATTCACCTGCACCATGTTCCTCAAGCAGGTCATATCATAGTAGTAGATTCTAAGTTGGGAATCCAAGCTCATCAATGGTTGTTTTGGTAGCTTCACCAACATGGAGGTTCTCTTTTGTGGCCTAACTTCAAAGAATAATTTCTCTAAATATTTGACAAAGGATCTTCCAAATTGTATGTGGACTATCTTATGCAAACACGAATGATGGAGTATTACTTTGAGTTCACCATTCTCACCTAATTCCACTAATTGAATCTACCGGTACTGGTATTAAACTTTCACCATGGTCTTAAGGATTAATATTTGTAGGAATTTGACATGCTGAATCCCTAAACTCTGGATGATGTTCAATGTATAGCTTTGACAGTAGAACAAAATCTCTAATAGTTCAATCCTCAATACAAATATGAATTCAAATTTCATCATCCTTATCGCAATAATGAAAATTCCCAAGGATTTTTCTATTTTGAATTTTATTCTCACCATCCTTATGATCAATCCTATGAAGAATGTCATAAATTTCAAGTGGAAGGTGAAGACACAACACTATATGAATATAAATATTACAATAGGAGCAATTGGAAGAAGTAGATGAGGTGGAACATGAGGATGATACCATGACTCTCTCTACTTATGCTCTTATGGGGCTCCAAGCTCACCATATTATCAAGATATAAGAATTTATTAAATAATAGCACAATGTATTGATTAATTCAGATAGCACACATAACTTTATAGATAGTCTGCCAACAAAGTCATTGGGATTGTATACCAATACTTCAAATCAGGATAAATTTCAAGTATTAATTGCAAATTGGGGTACCACTTGGTGTATGAGTCTAACGACTAAATTTAACATCCAAATAGGGGATTATATTTGCTTAGTTATTCTCTTTTCCATCAACCTAGGTAGTTCAAATGTTAACTTGGGAGCACAATGGCTATCTTAGCTTAATGATGTTACTATTTATCTACAAACATTATGTCAAATGGAAAAATAAGGGAAGAGTCATTTGTCTCCAAGGAATCCAACCCCTTCCCTCCAAGGTGGTTAGTTCACATAACATGGAAAATATATTGAAGAAAGGTGGTTGCATATTATTTTCCCAAGTCAATTGCATAGAGGTTTAGTATTTAAGCAACTTCTTCTAGTTCTTTGGATTTATAGAATATTATGGATCGTTATGAATTGGTATTTAGTAAGCCCTTGAGGTATTCCTCCTAAGCACACATGATCATGCCATTCATCTTGTTATAGGAACTTAACCTCCTAATGTGCATCCTTACCGCTATCCCCAACCCCAAATATAAAAAATTGAGAAGCTAGTTGAAGAAATGTTGGAGCAAGGAATCACCCATACAAGCATTATTCCATAATCCACTCTGGTTGTGAGGTACAATGCAATGATAATTCATGGCACACGTGTACTAATTTTCATCCTCTCAACAAGATCATTATCAAAGATAAGTTTTCTATCCCTTTTATAAATGATTTGTTGGATGAATTGCATGGTGCTAGATACTTTATAAAACTAGACTTGTGTTCTGGTTTCATCAAATTAGGGTTAGGGAAGAAAATATATTATAATAAACTTACTTTTTTTCAATTTTTCAAAATTTATATTCTAATAATATTATAATAGAACAAGGTAACAAGTGTGACCAAGAAATCATGAATGATTGATGAAATGAAATATTTGTATTAACCATATAGTTTATGAACTATAGTTTAAATAGGTTACAAAATAGGTAATCAAAATGAATGAACAGGAGATCACGCCAAAAAATATGCCAAGAGGAAGAGAGTTTGGTTTAGAACTCTTCCACCTATGATATTTAGGAAATTAACCATTAGATATTTAAGACAGTAAATATCTACATGGTAGAAGATAGAAAAGTAAATGTATTAATCTACTCAAGTAGTGTAATACAATATACTACCTATTTTACCTAGTGGAGTAAAAGGGTAAATATCCCAAAGAATGGAATATTACTCTAACATCCCCCCTTATTACATTATTTGGGTAATATATATAACTACCCCAATACAGTGAAAAAGATGTCGATCTACTGGTTCTTGCTCTGTCATAGTGCTCTGGCTGCTTCTAAGCAAAAAGTGGGTCATTCCTCACTTTGTCTTCACACCAACGAATGTCCTTATAGTAATCTCATCATCCAACCAAATTGCATGGGTAACCAATCGCTGCAATCGCTAGGTGTAGTAGAATAGATCACCTCATACGAGGTTCATTCAATTACAATATGAGTTTGCAAAATAGAAAGTAGCTAAGGTGTCGGTCACTGCCAAAAATGCACCCTTATAAGTTCCCCCCTTCTTGTTGCAAAACATGTTGTAATTGATTTCTGAAAGAAGTATGACTAAGGTGTCGGTCACTGCCAAAAATGCACCCTTATAAGTCTTCTTCCATTTTTACAAAAAATTGGGAGGAAAAAAAATGTATATCCCCCCTTAATTGCAAAATATGTGCAACACAAGAAGCTTTGTGAAGGATTTTACAAATATTGCCTCCTAGGCAATTTTACACCAGAAAATTCTCTCCTTTTGTTACAAGAACTTCAAACAATGAGAGTTTGTTATTTATGAAGCCTAAAAGAGGTACAAACACCCCTTTATTACAAGTACTTCAAACAAAAACTTATGTTATTTATGAAGCCTAGAAAGAGAGAGAGGAAATGGTGCTTGATTAAGGTGACAAATTGTGTTTTCCCTCTACAATACTGTCTTAGCAATGAGCACTCTGTGTGCTTTCTCTGAACCAGAATCAGAATCAAAACTAGACACTTCACTAGCAATATTGCCTTTGTTTTGCTTTTGTGTTGTGCCTTTGTCTTTCATCTTAGTTTTCCATGCTGAATAATTAGGACCTTTAAGCAATTGTGTATCAGTTAAGTATTTGATAGTTGCCATGATGAAGGTCCTAGAATTTGCACTAAGATGATTTTTCTTTCACTCTTAAGTGATATTTAATGGCACCTGCCTAAAAATTCTCTTGAAGAGAGATAATCAGTTGGAGGAAATTAAGCCAAACAAATACGATATGAAAGATAATTCACTCAAATATATTTAATGGCACCTGCTTGAAAATCCTCTTGAAGAGGTATAATCAGTTTGAGGAAATTAAGCCAAACAAATAGAGTGAATTAGGGCTTTTTGTTTGTAGGAGAGAATATCAAGTGAATATTGACTTTAAATATGTGCGATGGTTAACATAAATTTATTAGTGAAATTTTGGGGTATGGAGTGTTCTTGATTCTATGACTTATAATTGCAAAAGAAATAATGCAATAATCAAACAAGAATGCCCACAAAATTCTTATCACCTAGGTGTCGGATGCAACCGAAAATGCACCTAATTTGCCAATGAAGGTGTCGAGTAAAACGAAAATGCACCTTTTAATTTTTGCAACAAAATGTGAAATTGTGTTGTGCAAAAAATTGATATGTTTTTGTCTCCTCCTTGTCTTACAATTTTGCAAATAATGTGACAATAAACAATTGCCTATCTTTTCTAATTTTGTAAAATAAACAAGTTTGATTTGTTTTAAGTGCTCCTCTCTTTTGTGTTACAAATTTGCAAAAGAAATACAATTTCTTGTCTTCTCCCATTTGTTTTTCAAATTTAACAAATAACACTCCTTTCAAGACAATTCGACACACGACCTGCATTTGAAAAGCTTCCGAAACTAGCCGACACATGACTTAGTTTATATGGACCCAACGTCACAATTTCTTCTCAAGTTTTTTTTTTTTTTGCAAAAAATAAGATGTGCAATTTCTTGTCTTTTATCCCTCCTTGGAGAAAAAAATTGCACAAATTTTGACTTTGAATTTTGCAAGTTTTGGTGACTCCTTGTGTTACAATTTTGGAAAAGAAGAATCACAAAATGTGATATTTCCCCCCTTTTATTTTGCAAAATTAACAAGGGTTTTGGAGAAGAGTTGTAGGCTTCAAATTTGCAACAAAATCATGCTAAGTTCTTGTCTTTTATCCCCAAATTTGGAGAAAACAAAGAATATAAATTCTTGTAGTTGCAAAATAGAACCCTTTTTATTTTATTTTAATGCATAATTTCTAATTAATTTTAAGCATCAAATTAATTAATAAAAAAATAATTTTGTTAAAAAATCATGATTTTAAAACAAAATATATTTAATTATTAAGAAAAAAAACTCAAAACTAAGTAAAAATTACAAAAAAATAAAAAATTACCTTAAGACCATTTGGTGTGGTGCCCCTTATATCAAAACAATGTTAATAGTGTCTTTGCGGGGAGTTGAACCCATGACCCCGCGAGACTTAGCCCTTTGCAAGCTCTTCAAGCCAGTCGAGCTATCCTGCTCGACAAAGATTGAAGCGGAAGGCCTTCACCTTAAAGGCTTCCCCGCGGTGGAGCGGGAGTAAGTGGGAATAATCCTACATGCGTCTCGTGGATGGAATTTTGTACTTTAAAAGGGCAAAGATGCCATTTAATTGTCAAATGCCTTCAGGTAGTCAGTTCAGGTCGTGTTTTGGTCCCCGCCACTTGTCAGTGGTAGTCTGGTCCACGCATCGTATTCGATGGCTGTCCACCACCTGTCAGTCCGCCATGTGTCTACTTTTGTGTTGTGTCCAGTTGGTATTCAGTGGATGTCCGCCACATGTCGGTCCTTATCTAATTCAACGTCTAGTGGCTATTCGCCATGTGTCGGTCTAGATCAGGTTGACACGTCAGCTTCTAACCCTTGGGAGTCATTCCAGTTGCCAAGTCAACACCCCATCAACATGTCAGCAAGTGTCCTCCACCTCCTCAGGATCTGAGCCCATGCCTGATGATGTCAACCTTGCCACATCACCTCCTTAGGATTCAAGCCCACGCTAGATGATGTTAGCCTTGTTAGATCCTTGGGCCGCGGGCTAGTGCCACATGTCCGCCTATGGATTTCTAGGTGTCCACAGGTTTAGGTCTTGTCCAGCGTGTCCACCATGGAGGGCTTCGAGTCGGGTCTGGTGCGTCCTCGAGGTGTGTGCCATTGGTCAGCGATGTCAGTGTCTAGGTTAGGAGTCTGGTGCACTCTGTCGGGAGTGTGAGGGCGCTTTGGCCCTCTAGGCACTCCTAGTTGGGTTGACCACGTGGGAGCGTGAGGGTGCTCTTGCCCTCTATGCGCTCCTGCTGGCTTGCCACAGGTGCGTTGTCCCTATGGGAAGGAGCCTCGAAAAGGCTCCTTTTGTGACCCCTTGGGCATGATCGCATGATCATTGGCAGGAAGTGTGTTTCCCGTTAGATCGATTGCAGATGCTCAAGATTGCTGGTGTATAGGGCCTTTTCGGTAAATCTCCTGCGGGTCCTCTCCTACGGTCCCCAAAGCATGTTGAGGTGGGGTTGGGGTGGGCCTGGAAAAAAAATCTAGGTTTCTACCTCCTCTGCCTCTGGGCTTAGTGGGTTAAATAAATAATTAATGAAACATTAGGAACTTAGAAATTTTAGGAATATAGGAAAAATAAATTAAAGTCACCAAATGAAAATGGTGCTTCCTCCTGTGCAATCACCTTCGCCTTCTCTAGTGGAATGAAGATGTCTCGTTGCACTTCCTCGCCTTGTCCAGTGGAATGAAGTTTTGTTGCGCTTCCTCCCTCTGGCTCCCTCCAGCTTTGATGCTAATGTGACCAAGAAATCATGAATGATTGATGAAATGAAATATTTGTATTAACCATATAGTTTAGGAACTATAGTTTAAATAGGTTACAAAATAGGTAATCAAACTGAATGAATAGGAGATCATGCCAAACAATATGCCAAGAGGAAGAGAGTTTGGTTTAGAACTCTTCCACATAGAATATTTAGGAAATTAACCATTAGATATTTAAGACAGTAAATATCTACATGGTAGAAGATAGAAAAGTAAATGTAATAATCTACCCAAGTAGTGTAATGCAATATACTACCTATTTTACCTAGTGGAGTAAAAGGGTAAATATCCCAAAGAATGGAATATTACTCTAACAACAAGTATAATTTTTTTTATAATAATAAAAGAGTGACGATCAACATTCAACATACTAGATTTTTAATCAAATGTAGTTACAAATATTTTATTTCATCATAAAATTATTAAGAGATCTCTATATTTCTATTGCATTTAAGAACTTAAGCTTACCATAAATACCATGGTCACTTTCTTAGATATTTATGTGGGTGTAATTGAAATTTTGAAACTTCATTATATATAGATGTTGGCAATTGAATCGGTCTGGATATATATTTTTTAAGTCTACAACACCCTAGACCCACTACAAAGCATTGAATGACCGAAGAAAATAAATTTCCTCGATGCCAATCTCCAGTAGGGCTGGTTCTGAAAATAAAATTGGTGTTTTTTAGATAAGGTTTAGAGAAGATGCTGAAAAAGAAGGAAATTACTGAAAGGAATGGGAAAAGAGACCGAAAGCCTAAAATACAGGGGTGATGGATAGGAAGCACGATACACAACCTTTCAATCAAACCAAAAACAATTAAAACAATAAAATTTTAGTAGAAACCGACACTAAATCCTCTCACCTGCATAACCTCCAGGGGTATTCCAAAATTAATCTTTTACCAATAGATAAATCCAAAAACAAAATTTAAGTCGTATAACAAAGTGACTAACTTAACAAAAATAACATGATAGAAGGCATACACAGAAGCAAAATATTTAAGACCAAAAATAGAATTCCATGTTTAGGAAGCAGATTTCAAGATATACAACTGCTTTTCTAGTAGAGATTGTCCATCCTTAGTTACAGAGAAAAATCTAGCTTTTATAGAGGATTACGCCTCTCAAAATATTAATGCCCAACCACTTATGCAATGGTGATAGATAGATTTGATCAGGAACTGAATTAACAACATAAATTTGATTTTGCAGATATCTTAGCATTGAATGCAGAAGGTTCCCATGATCTACCATGATCAGACAGTTCAGAGTGCAACTTCAGGGTTGGTTGGGCAGTCAATGGTGGTTCTATGCAACTTTCGTTGCACTTGGGGGCCTCGCCTAGAGTTTCGCTTCACAACTGGAGCGAAAGTATTTTCACTCTAGAGGTGGAGTGAAAGCATTTTGGCTCCAGAGGTGGAGCGAAAGAACCCTTTGTGGAGTGAAAGCACCACTTTGTGGAGCAAAAGCATCCCTTTGTGGAGCGAAAGCACCCTTTGTGGAGTGAAAGCACCCTTTTGTGGAGCAAAATCACCCTTTGTGGAGCAAAAGCACCCTTTGTGGAGTGAAAGCACCATTTGTAGAGCAAGATCACCCCTTTGTAGAGCGAAAGCACCCCTTTGTGGAGTGAAATCACCCTTTGTGAAGTGAAAATGATTTTTGGTGGTGTAGCTTCCTCGGGCCATAACTTTTGATCCGTTGACCTGATCACCTATTGTAATATATCATTGAGATTAAGAAAAAATATACAACAATGAAATATCTAAAGATAATTTCATCTACTTTATCATCCTCTTTTAGGGCCCATGAAAATACCAACACGTTTGTATGTGTTTCATTGATTTAAATATCCAAATAGATTTCTCTAGCGAACTCCAAGAAGATGATTTTGTTGGTGAAGTGCGCTTCACACTTAGGCAAAATTTTGTCAAAATTTAAAGTGGCAAAAATGCCAACATTTTTTGTGGCTCGCGGGGCATTGATCTCACCTCAATGTGAAGATCCCAGAACTTTATCCATTGGGCAACAGAGTCACAACAAAACATAGACACAAGAAAATATAAAAAAAAAAAAAAAGTACCTTTCACTTTGAGTTAGCCAAATCTGATGATGCCAAATCACACTTTGCACTCTTCCCACATTATTTATTAGTTGTCCTATTTAAATTATTTACGCAAACATTTAGGACATGATTGGCATATCGCTACCACAAAATTGGCATTGGATGCCTACCCAATGAATTTGTAGTGTCCGAACCAGATCTGATTGTACTTGAGTTGATCTTTGAAGTCTGGTTGGCCTCTTCCCAAAGTGTTCTAGGTTGCAAACAAGGTGCAACATGGCAAGTTATCATGCATACCAGTACTTATATAGTTAATGAATAGTGTGGCAAAGATATTTACCATATGGGAGCCTTCTTTGAGTACTGATTGTAGGATATTGGGTACGTGATCCTCTAACTCCTTGATGTGATAGCAAGATTTTTTTGATGATAGCCCTACTGTCAGGATCTCCCTAGGACCAGCTTCATGAGGAGGTATGCTTATTGGGTCTCGGTAGAGTACTTGCATGCTATGCTCAGGGATATAAAAGGGTGTAAAATTGTGCCCTCTTTGCACTCAAAGCTTGTCATTAGACCCTTCTCTTCCTCCCGATATTTCTTCGAAAAAAAGTTGCAAGCTACCATATTGTACATTACTAGGGTAATGCCTGCATACTCCTTCTGTCGGTGCTGGGAGATATCCACCTCTTGCACTCCAAACAACTGTATTCCAAAATTTTACACAATTTTTGATGACCATGATGGTGGATACTGTGTGATATGGATGGGGGTAGCAACTATCAAAAGAAGTTATGGGAAAGCAGGTTCTCTACACTACAAATTTTCTTCTTAGAGTAGGATCTGCTCTGCTTGTATTGCCTCCTGAAAGACTTGAGGGAATATCTATTCCCCAAATTTCAGTAGGAGGAGGCTTATATCCAGGTGGAAAGATTGAACATGGAAGAGGTGGGCCTGGGTAGGTGTCGGTCGGATATCCTCTAGAATTATCTTCCAACTCCTGCAAAATCAGATATTGAAGTCTGTGATGATCTCTAGAGGTGCTCTCATGATGGTGGAGAGGTGCATCAAGACTTGAAAGGGATCCTGAGAGCCATCAAATGTGTCAACTAGTGCTCCTACCAAGTTTACCCATGAGCAGACATTTTTACGCCCAAGTATTTTGTACCACTGCAACGCTCTTCCTTCCAAAGATAGGACCAAAAGTTTGATCATGACATCTTCATGGGTTATGCCATGGAGGGTCGCTAGAGCAACACCATATTAAACGTTCTCTCAGGCCATTCCCTCAATGTCATTGTATTTCGTTAGGATATTTAGGGCACTTTTGGGAATCTCATGCCAACTTTGGAGATTTAGAGGGCCAAGATCATCCCAACTGGGATAGCATACCTTTGCCATTATAGTAGTGGTATGTAGAGATAAAGATCCTTGCCACCAAGTCAGAGTCACTAGGTGAACATTATTTTCTCCACTTGTGAGGTCAAGGCTGCTCACCAAACCTTAATTCCTCTGGGGTGTCTTATTTCAGCATAAAATGTGTCTACGATCAAGAAGTATGGATCTTCAGCTCAACAGAGTCACCATGTGATTTTTATAGATAAAATCAAGCCAAAGATTCACCAAACTCGGGCTCCTTTAAAACATGGAGACTGTTCATCCCACCGGACATGCTAGAAACTGTTGGCAATTGAATCGGCCTAGATATAGATTTTCTAAGTCTACATTACCCTAGAATTGCTGCCAAGCATTGAAAGGCCAAAGGAAAGAAATATCCTCCGTGCCAATATCTAGTAGGGTTGGTTCCGAAAATAAAATTGTTTTTTTTTTAGATAAGGGTTATAGAGGATGCAAAAAGATAAGGAAATTACTAAAAGGATTGGGAAAAGAGGCTAAAATCTTGAAATACGGGGGTTATGGATAAGAAGCACGATACACAACCTTTCACTCGAACCAAAAACAATCAAAACAATAAACTTTTAACAAAAATCGACACTAAATCCTCTCACCTACATAACCTTCAGGGTTATTCTAGAATTAATCTTTTACCAACAACTAAATCCAGAAATAGAATTCAAGTTGTGTAACAAAGTGATTAACTTAACAGAAATAACATGATAGAAGGCATACACAAAAGTAGAAGATTTAAGATCAAAACCAGAAGTCCATTTTTATGAAGTAGATTTCAAGATATATAGCTACTTTTCTAGTAGAGATTGTCCATACTTAGTTACAAAGAAAAATCCAACTTTTATAAAGGATTCTGCATATCAAAACATTAATGCCCAACCACTTTTGCAATGGTGACAAATAAATTTGATCCAAAACCGACTTAACAACATAAATTCAATTTTGCAGATATCTTAGCATTGAATGCAAAAGTTTCCCATGAACTACCATGATCGTATGGTTCAGAGTGCAGCTTCGAGGTTGGTTGGGCAGTCAATGGTGGTTCTGTACAACTTTCACTATGCTTGGGGGGCACCACCTAGAGTTTCGCTCCACAACTAGAGCGAAAGAATTTTTTCCCTAGAGGTGGAGTGAAAGCATTTTGGCTCCAATGGTGGATCAAAATTATTTTCGCTACAGAGGTGGAGTGAAAGCATTCCTTTGTGGAGTGAAAGCACCCTTTGTGGAGCAAAAGTACCCCTTTATGGAGCGAAAGCATCCCTTTGTGGAGTGAAAGCACCCTTTATGGCATGAAAGAACCCATGGTGGAGTGAAAGCACCCCTTGTGGAGAAAAAGCATCCCTTGTGGAGTGAAAGCACCCTTTGTGGAGCGAAAGCACCCTTTGTGGAGCGAAAATGATTTTTGGTGGTACAGCTTCCCAGGGCCATAACTTTTGATCCATTGACCCGATCGCCTATTGTAATATATCGTTGGAAAGCTCAAGAAAATATCTAAAACAATGAAATATCTAAATATCATTTCATCTAATTTATCATCCTCTTTTAGGGCCCATGAAAATTCCAACACTTCTACATGTGTTTCACCGATTTAAAGCTCCAAAGGGATTTTGCTGCCAAACTCCAAGAAGATGATTTTGCTGGTGAAGTGCACTTCACACTTAGGCAAAAATTTTCAAAATTTAATGTGGCAAAAATACCAACAATAGAAAACACACTTTTTTCAAAATAATTGATAATGAAACTCTGTAAAAAATTAACCATATTCAAAGAAGAAAAAATGCAAATATAAGGCTAAATGACCTTTTAAAATTTTTTTCTCAACAATTTTTGCTGATTTCCTAATGTTTGCTAATATCATGTGAGAAAATGATGAGAAATCACGAGAAATATCATTGCAAGTTGGTGATTTTATTTACATTGATAAAATTAAAAAAACTCACCACCCACAAATTCTTGTGAGTTTACGAGAAATCATGGGAAATTGGTATTTTTTCTAACTATAGTGTGATGTATTGGATAGGCCTAATGAAATTTTATTGTGCAATGTATTTATTATTTTATAATATTTTATTATGTAAACCCATTGGGCCTTGTTTAAACCCTATTAATTATTTGTAATTAACCTAAAATTCCACTTATTATGTTAGTTTAGGTAAAATTTTATGATGTATTTGGGGTTTTGATATTGCTATGAGTACCCCTCTCACACTTCTAATTTCTCATTAGTGTTGTACAATATTGTCTATGGATAGTGACTATTTATGGTGCCTATGAGTGATGAGCACCATAAATACTTATTTTATATACATTGTTAAGGGGCATCATCATTGGTTTAATTAACATTAGAAGTGTATTTTTATTTAACTTATGCATATAATTGATAGAAAATTCAGTATTATGCTTAATGGGTGTTTTTAGTGGAAACTGTGTATAAATGTAGGTTTTATTACTAATATGGTGTTTTCCATTCTACACCCCACTTGGACCTGGTATGCTTCTTCTTCAATGATTCTAAGGCATATTGGAAAGGTGCCTTACTCCGCACCTTACTCCCATACATGGGAGGCACCTTACTCTGGCGCCTTACTCCCATACATGGGGAGGCGCCTTACTGAGGTAGGCGCCTTACTCCCATATATTGGAGACACCCGCATTGGAGATGCCATATGACCAAGTCAACATTGACCAGGTTGACCAAGGGGCTAAGGAGGAGGTTGCACATGAAGAAAAAGAAGAATTATTTTAATCATGCATTATTATTAATAGAATAAAGTATTTATTATTATCAACCGATTGGCCGATTGATCTTGTAAAGATCTTAAAGCATATTATTTTTAGGATGCATTAATTTAAGGATGTGTTTGTTACGTACACCTAAGGATTTTTATATTTATCCTTTTGGTGAATGAACATGCTTTAAATTAGTAGAATAAAATCTATGTAGAACCAATTGTAACTAATCACGTCATGTGATTAAATTAGATTAATTTGTTATTGTAACAATACCTGGTTGCGCTTTATATAAAGACGCAGGCCAGATGAACAAGGGGATGAATGATTAATTTACACAAATTATTCTTCATTTTATTCTTTGTATAATTTATTAAGAGTGCAATCCCTCTTATTTGAGCAAGCTCTACGTAGTTAGTCGGACGGACTATCTACGGGAGCTTGGGCCCACTCCCTACAGTAGTCCTCCCCTGTTTATTTCTGTATTTATTTTCTGTAGCTTAGATTTATTTGTTTTATTTCTTGCTTTAATTAATTTAGTTGTGTGTGTTTATTTCCTTGCATTTTATTTTCGTACATTTATTTTCAACACTTTAATTTAGTTGTTATTTATTTATTTAATTTTTTGCACTTAGTTTATTTGGTTTGGTCGGAATCCAAATGCACAAACATCCCCCACCAAACTAAATAAGGTATAAACATATTAATTCCCCAACACTGCAGGCATATATTGTGCATGACACTCATAAGTTTATAGACTTACCGAATTGATAATTTATGGAAGAGAAATGATTATTTTTCGAGATATAATTTCTACTCGCCATTTTGGTGCTGTTTTGGGGGAGTGTCTAAACTGTAGTGTTCTGATTTATAGGTCAAATAAAAAGCCATTTAAAAATACCTGTAGTTATTTTACCTAAGAAATGTGAGCCCACTAAGGGCATTTTTACAAGGCCAAAACAATTGTCGGCACAGTTAGAGCCAAATCCCATAGGCAACCGTTTAAATTCAACTTCTTAGGTAAATTCAGGAATGAACCTGATGTGCCATAATTAAGTGTAGAAATAGTAATATAATGTGCTGTTGAATTTTATTTTAGAAAATCAGGCAATGAAGGATTTCCATCATGTTTTGAATGGTTTCAAAAAAAAAATCAAAGAAATAGCACAATCCAGGTCTGATTGAAAATTTTTAAGGGATGTGTTTTTATACATAAACTATTACATAATTATGCCTCCAAAAGCTTAGTTTTAAAGATTGAAAATTTTTACAGGCTTAATGCTTTGCAACATATTGGCAAATTATTTTAATGATGCAGGGAAAATGATAGAGCTGAATTTAAAAGAACATGTTGTTATGGAGTATGCTCTTCACTTGTGCTTAAGGCGACCTGGTGAATTAGAAACAAGCACATGTTTTTAAAAGGTGTTATGCCATGTTTTCTTCATGCTGCTAGCTCACAGAGAGTCATTTGTCGGCTTGTACATTTTGCCACTATGTTGAAAGAGTTTGGTCGGGAGGCCATGAAGGAAAATACTCTTCTCATGCTACAACATATCAAACTAGTTGATCAATAAGGAGATGATTTTTAGGAGACTAGTTCAGATGTAGGCATGGGGGAGACCCCACCTTCATCAATACCACCAACAACACAATGGACGTTGTTTACAATGTTCATGGAAAAAGAAAAAATAAATCTTCTACTGAAAAGGCTCCAAATTAAAATGTAGAGCTAAAACAGATTTTTTTTGCTACCCATTGGAAGAGAGTATCCTCTTTCTCGAGGACCAACTTGGTGCAGAAGGGAAATGAGAAATCTCCAACCTGTAGCTTAAAAAAATAGGGGAGGAACCCGAAAGAAATTAGATGTATGCATGAAGTCCACATGGTGCCTAAGGATGAAAAACATATGAATAGAGCTTGTAGTGGCTGAAAATAACAACATATAAATCTCAATGAGGTGTCTCATGGAAGCATCATAGTTGAACACCCGACACATGTCGTAGAAAATGGTAAATAAATTTATTTATACCCACTCTCAAAAGCAGAGAATCGTAATGCTGTTCTAATTCTGCCTACGAAAAATAATAATTTAAAGTGGGAAATAAGTTTGATTCAGATGCACACGTGTCAACGTTGCCCGATTAAGAAAATGATGCGTTCAAGAGCACATGGTGAGAAAAGAGCACAAATTTAGTTTTAATTACAGTGACCCCTGTAATACATCAAAAGAGTTAGCGCTCTTGAGATATATCAAAATCCAAATTAAAATATTTTTATACGTGTTGTTAATGAGGAGCTTGGTGTTTCAAACATTTAGAGCTATTGGTTGTCATAAATCCTTTAATAGTGGCATAAGGGATGTAAAATTATGCACACCAGGCTACATAGTTACCTGGCTTGCATAACCTCTACTTCTTAATGCACCGTGCCAATATTACAGTTTTTACGACAACATTTCAATCTATGGAGAAAATAAAAAAATTCACCGGCTCACATTTATGTAATTGACATTCTGTTCTTTGACGCAGACGATGAAAGAAAAAAAAATGATAATCCAAGATCTGTTCTGTTCATGATAGAATAGACGGAAAAAAAAAGTAGTTAGAATTTTATTAATTCATTTAGTTTAGTTTTTTTTTAATGTTTTGTAAGACAACATGAAGTGCAGAGATGTCATACCAACAGTTTTAAGAAGTGCCTTAATTTACAAGCAGGCGCCTTACTCCGATGCCTTACTATGGTGGCGCGACACATTACTCTGGTGGTGCGACGCCTTACTTTGGTGGCGTGGTGATGGCACGGTGCCTTAATCTGGTGGTGCGGTGGTGGCACGACGCCTTACTCTGGTGGCATGGCGGTGGTGTGGCGTCTTACTCTGGTGGCGTGGTGCCTTACTCAGGTAGGCGCCTTACTGAAGCAGACACCTTACTAAGGTAGGCATCTTATTGAGGTAGGTGCCTTACTAAAGTAGGCACCTTACTCAGGTAGATGTCTTATTGAAGTAGGCTCCCAGTAGGCACCTTACTTAAGTAGGTGCCAAGCAGGCACCTTGCTCCATAAGTGGAGGTATGCACATCTCAATGTCCATCAGTGGAGGGATGCACCACTCAATGTCCATTAGTGGAGGCACATGATAACAGTTGGAAAATAAATTAAAAAAAAACACCTTGATGTCATGTGTCAAGGGTGCATTGATTATTAAAAAATAAAAAATAAAAAATAAAAAAATAAAAAAATAAAAGCACCTCGACGACATACTTCAAGGGTGCCTTTTAAAAAATAAAATAAAAAATAAAGAGAGAGAGAGAGCCGTATAGAATATTTCTTGCTTAGCATAAAATTTTTCCCTCCTTTTATGTGTTGTAGTTATTTTTCTTTTTGTAGGGGAAGTGGCCTAATTGTTCAAAAAATAGGCATCTTGGAGATAAGGCCTAAATAGGCTCAACATCCATGAACCTGCACATTTTTTTTAGAGGTAGAAACTTGACTTTTTTCATCCGGAGGAGATAGTCACCATCTGGGCATGGACGTGGGTGTTAATTTCCCTGCAAAGGGAAGAGGTACCCACCTCTGTGTTTGGGCAATGCAAATGCTAATGCAGTATGGAAAAATAAAATTGGAGGGCCTGATCAACTCTTCAACAGTAGACGCGTTAGCAACTATGCACTTTTCAACACTAAGAGGGTGCCTTGATTTCAAGTATTCTTGAGTGCCTTGATGTCCAAGAAGTTGCCTATACATCATGTGTTCTTGGACGCTTTGATTATAGGTGCTTAATTTCTATTGAGAAATAAAAAAAAAAACTTAAAAAAGTCATGTGGAGAATATGATGTTAGGATCTCATCCTAACCCTTAATGTAATAACTTTCTTGATGTAATAATTCCTAGTGAACGTGGGTAGTACCCATGATTAATATTTTGTAATGTTCTAAGTTTTAGCTTAGGTAGTGCCTATGACAAATGGCACCCTTTTCTATGTAACACATGGTAGATAGGTTAGGTAAGGTGGCCTTGTGCATGTAATTTGAGTGGCATTGTGCATGTAATTCATGTGGCATTATGCATGTAATTCGAGTGGCATTGTGCATGTAATTCAAAGTGGCACTATGCATGTAATTCGGGTGGCATTATGCATGTAATCCAGGTGGCATTTTGCATGTAAGCCAACCTTGGAAGGAAACTCTTTAAATACCAAAAAAGGCACCAATGTAATCATATTTTTCCAAATTAATGAAGTGTTGAAGGAGGTTGCCCCCTCGAAGAGGCCTACGATTCTATCTATTGTGAGATTGTTCCTTTTAAGTAATTTATGTTATCATATGCATTTAATTCTGAATACTGTTATAATGTTTCTATGAGTTTATTTCCAAGCAAATGTGTGAGAGTGTGTTTATTTGAGTTGAGAGTGTGTTGTTTAGTATATTTTATAGTAGGATCTTAACATCCGAGTGCTGTAAAAGAAAGCTACAGACTCCCTTTTTCTTCTCCCTAGGATGGGGATGCCAGTTGATCAGTATGGGACCTGATGTTCAGAGGACTGCAGACCTGTTGCACAGAGGGACCTGTTACTAGCGACGAGGGCGTCACCAATTTAAAGTGGGGGAGGATTTGGGTGAACCAAAATCTCCCACAAATAAAAATCTTCTGTTGTTAGACTCCCAATTGAAATGCAAATAAAAAATAGAGCTTGTACGGGAACACCAACAGAAGAGGGCTCAGGCTAAAGTTAAAAAAAAAAAAGAGTGGCTGTGAAGCTGGACTTGTTAAATTCCACACTTACAGAAGAATACCTCAATGATTTTTCAATGCTCAGAGGAAGAACAAAGATGTTTAGCATTGTGGATGATGAAGGCAACCAGAGAGAAAAAAAATAAAATAAAAAAATAATAAATTCTCCAAGAGCACCAATGTCACTTTTCTGGAACACCTTGGTTACGGGCAGCATGGAAATGTTTTTACACCACCAGCATGGTACATATCAAAATCTATGAAATTCACCTAGGTATGTACTGAGTTTTTCGTTAATTATGTGTACGATTATTTTAAAAATAATTTCTATGCTAAACTCAGTAGATGCCCTTTATAAATTATTTCCGTCGAAATATCCTAGTAGAGATCAGTCACATGACATGCTTTGGATATGAAAAAAATCATTACCCCAGAAAGAAAAAAAAAAGAAAAAAAATTGATTTAATATTTTAAAACCACAAACGGGATGGCATAGGAACGCATGCAACAAGTGGGAAATAGATAGAAATTGGAGCGAAATAAAAATAAATAAATTTTTGGTTCCAATATAGCAATGGATTCATGGAGAAGAACACCTGCTCCAGTCCGGAACAATTGCAGCTTATCCCGCAACACCTCTTTTTATGTCGTAATTTTGAGAAAGATGGAAATATGTGAAAATATTTGGGAGTAGAATGGCATTCAGTGGAAAAGACAATGGACTAGAGTTATAATTATCTCATGTTAGCCCTTTGGTTTGAAATTGAGTGGAACAACAATCCGCTGGAAGATACGTGGGGGCATAAGCTGACTGTAAATCCATTGAAAAAGAAAAAAAGAGAAGAAAAAAATTGTGGCATTCGGATGAATAAATTTGGCACTGTTGCATTGTGACAAGGGCAGATAGCTTGTACGAAGACAAAGTTTTAGAGATGAATTAAATGCGTTCCAGACATGGGCAAACACAACAACAGGTGACCAAACTTATTTTTAAATTTGGTCTCACCAAATTTGATCACCGTGCAAAATAAGAACATCTGCTTCTACTTCCCGTAGTTTGATGGTCGGTTGTGATGTATTTTTGACTCCTGCTGGTGCAACAATGCTCCATGAAAGAAAAAAAAATAGTAGCACTCAACGGAGGAAAAACATCAATGCCCAATGAAAAAAATAGTTCTCAATAGAAAAAAATTAGCCGCACTCAAAGGAAAAAATAGAGTAGCACTCAATGAAATAGCAGCGCTCAAAAAAAGACAAACAACAGTGCTAAAATAAAAATAGTGGCACTTAAGGAAATGGTAGTGCTAAAAAAAAAATATATATATAGCCGCGCTCAAAGGAAGAGAAAAAAAATAGAGCAGTGCTAGGACACATTTCGACTGTTGGTTGTGTTGATTTCTTGTAGCATTGATTATGCCTTCCTATCATGCTTGGTCCAACAAACCTGACTTTTGTAGGTGTCGTAGTGCTTAATGAAAAAAATAGAGACGTTGAAGGCAGAAAAAAAAATATAAAAATTATTATTATTCGGGGGCTGTTGTCATGAGGACGTGACAATATTTAGGCATGGGGGGATGATGAGCACCATAAATGCTCATTTTATATACACTATTAAGGGGCATCATCACTGGTTTAATTAGCATTAGAAATGTATTTTTATATAACTTATGCATATAATTGATAGAAAATTCGGTATTATGCTTAACGAGTGTTTTTAGTGGAAACTATGTATAAATGCAGGTTTTATTACTAATATGGTGTTTTCCATTCTACACCCCACTTGGACTTGGTATGCTTCTTCTTCAATGATTCTAAGGCATATTGGAAAGGCACCTTACTCTGGTGCCTTACTCCCATACATGGGAGGCGCCTTACTTTGGCGCCTTGCTGAGGTAGGCGCCTTACTCCCATACATGGGGAGGCACCTTACTGAGGTAGGCGCCTTACTCCCATACATTGGAGACACCCGCATTGGAGATGCCATATGACCAAGTCAACATTGACCAGGTTGACCAAGGGGCTAAGGAGGAGGTTGCACGTGAAGACAAAGGAGAATTTTTTAATCACACATTATTATTAATAGAATAAAGTATTTATTATTATCAATCGATTGGTCGGTTGACCTTGTAAAGATATTAAAGCATATTATTTTTAGGATGCATTAATTTAAGGATGTGTTTGTTACATACACCTAAGGATTTTTATATTTATCTTTTTGGTGAATGAACATGCCTTAAATTAGTAGAATAAAAATATGTAGAACCAATTGTAACTAATTATGTCATGTGATTAAATTAGATTAATTTGTTATTATAACAATACCTGGTTGCTCTTTATATAAAGACACAGACCAGGTGAAAAAGGGGATGAATGATTAATTTACATAGAAATTATTCTTAATTTTATTCTTTGTATAATTTATTAAGAGTGCAACCCTCTTATTCGAGCAATCTCTACATAGCTAGCTGGGCAAACTATCTACGGGAGCTTGGGCCCACTCCCTGTAGTAGTCCTCCCCTGTTTATTTCTGTATTTATTTTCTGTAGCTTAGATTTTTTTATTTTATTTTCTGCTTTAATTAATTTAGTTGTGTGTGTTTATTTCCTTGCATTTTATTTTCATACATTTATTTTCAGCACTTTAATTTAGTTGTTATTTATTTATTTAATTTTCTCGCACTTAGTTTATTTGGTTTGGTCGGAATCCAAATGCACAAACATCCCCCACCAAACTAAATAAGGTATAGAAAAATTCATTCCCCAACACTGCAGGCATATACTGTGCATGACACTCGTAAGTTTACGGACTTATCGGATTGATAATTTATGGAAGAGAAATGATTATTTTTCGAGACATAATTTCTGCTCACCAATGAGTAGCCCAAATCTATGGGTAGTGTTGTACAATATTTTCTATGGATAGTGATTATTTATTGTTTAATATTTGAGTGAATATTATTTCTTCCATTCGTTTCTAGAAAATATTGTGAATTCCAACATGGTAATAGAGTAGGTGTGGAGTGACATCACTTAATCACATAGAAAGTCTTATTGGTGCCTTTGATTTTTCTTTCAAGTGTTAGGATGATCTCTTTGGAACTTCATAAGTGTTTTCAACATAAGGAGTAAAGAATATTTCCTCTTGCTTTGAATCCATAATTCTTCTTCTTTTGGTAGATTTGTATCTTCGTCCCTTTCCTTTTTGATATACTTGGAGATTCAAACATTTGAATTTAATTTTTCTCTAGTTCCCAATTCAAAGGATATTTCTAGTGGTAAATTTCAAATTTATGTTTGAATTTTTGCATGCATATGACATATTTGTTACCTTTTTTCCATTATGTAGACGTGGGGTCAGTTATTGGGTATGTCTAATCCCATTTGTGAAAGGTCCTAGCTCAGCTAGCATGATGTGTACTAAGACATAGAAGGAGATATATTATAGGTTTGATCCAATCATTGTGTCTTTTTTACCTTTTGGAAAATAAAATCTAGGGTAAAATCATCTATGTCATATTTTTAACCTATTGATGAAGGTGCTTAATTGGATAACTAAGTTATGAGTATGGATTGTTTTGGAGGAGGTATTGCATTTGATTCCCATGATCACCATTTATTTTGGTCTGATTACTTGGATTGATTAATTTCCTTCATAGAGGTATCCTCGATCTCAACACTATTAATGGGACATATTTGGTAGTTAGTAGGTGGTTGTTGGGAATCAAGGGAATGGGTTTGAAATTGTAAGGGTGACACAATACCTATCTTACCTCAATATGGATAAGTTATAAGCATATGTTCAAATTATCTTATCTTGGGACGTAAATTAATGAACACATATTCTCTGACTATCAAGGATTCCTTTTAGCCTTATGAGCTTTTAGATTGAGAGAATGAATATAGGAAGGACACAATGTAAAATAAATAAATAAATCTTATGCATAAAGGAGATGCACTAACAAGTATTCCTTTTCAACTAAATAGCAAAAAGTTCTACCAAAAATGTAACCATTTATTTACCTTATTTTCTTAATGTAGGATGTATATAACAACATTTTTCAATACCATAGCAAAGATATATTCCCTCTTAAGCAAATTACAAAATGATATTACAAAAATATAGCAAGATAACTAATGAATGGTAAACCATCACGTGCTACTTATCTCCTATGTGATGCTCAGATTACTAAGCACACTTCAAATAAAGTAATTTAGCATGCAAAATAATGACAAGATCTAAAGCAAAGGAAGATTTTTCTCTATAATAAAATAGTAGATCCTCCATCAGGTATTATAATATGACAATATAAGGTGGAAAATTATTTGCTCCAAAGAATACCTGATACAAGCTAAAGATGATAATAGGAATATTTAAAGTGACAAACCCACACCAGCTAGTTCAAATACACATACAACACTTGTAAAATAACTAGAGTAAATATATACATGAAATAAAAAATTTAAACATAAAAAGATCCAATATAATAACAAAAACCAATGAAAAGGAACACTTTCTCAGTTGTGTGCTAGAAGCATGCAGGACTGTTCACCCTATGAATGGGAAATTGATGAATACAAACCTATGAAAGGGGCTAATGAAACAAAATAAAATGATAATAGCATATGAGGGCCTATCGGTGAAGCCCCTACCTTTCTTAACAAAGGTATAAGATCTGATACAACAAAAATAAAATGACATAACAATAATGTTTTTAGACATCAAAGTGATGCTTTATATTTGAAGGATTTAGTAGGAAGATAATACGATCAAATAGACTATTCCAATAGATATATCAATATCAAATGATATAAGAGATATGGTCATAATTCAAATGAAACTACTAAATAGAAAAAATGGTTAATATTGTAAGCATAAATGACAATCCATTGAGTAAAAATATGTAATGCTTGCATAATAACTATAGGTTTAAATGTAGTAGCAAAAAATTAGGTGGAAATATATTAGAAAGAACAATGTGAAAAATGACACCCTTGCCCATCAAGGGTTTCTAGGAGTACGAGAGAGTTGCATTATCTACCTAATGTCCAAGTTGTGTTGCTAGTAAATCCAAGAATAGGTTATGACACCGGTAGAGGGAGAGATGTTGAGACCAATCACAAGATAGTGTATGAGCATAGGTGCAAAATAACAATGAGCCATAATAAAATATTCAATAATAAATTGGGTAGAGATTCTATAGGCATGTAAAAATTATCCCTTATTACAAGTGTTTTTAGGTGGTATCCATAAACAATTCTATTGTAAGTGTAACTAGGATATTCCTACCATTAACTAGGATAGTTGTACAATTCAATGGTTGGGAGAATAATCATATGTGATTGATAGATGGTATTTTTCTAGGTGGAAGTATGCTAAGAAGGTTAGATTTCCAAGGTGTGATGTGTCACACTTGTATTTGTTTTCTTTAGGAGTAACCTTCACATCTGGCCAATGGATGCATTAGGAGAGAAGGGTTTATGCCCATGTTGGTGAATAGGAATGTGAAGAAGGACCTCTAATAAGGAGATCAAATTTATTGCTATGAGGTAATGAATGAGATATTTGATCCAGGTGGTTGGTTGATCACTATCAAACAAAGGTGACATAGGGCTACATGGTTAAGGCAATGCCTATTGTTCCACCAAAAATATATTGGACCATTACATTGCATGACTTTAATTTAATTCCTTGATAAGACGAGAGGGCATTGATTGTTGTACATGGCACCCAACTAGTTCATTGACATCATGCACTCATAGGATTGATCAAGCATATTTATTCTAGGATTTTTGAATTTTAATATGCTTTTTAGGTGTTTCTACTTGGATTTGGTGTGCTTCATTGAGAGGTATACTAAAAACATCATTTAGAGCATTTTGTCTTAAGAATAACCACATATAGCATTTGTAGAATTTTAGATCAAAAGTTTCTACAAATGGCACTTATAATATTTCAATAAGGTAAGCATATTTATAGTCATCGAAGAGTTATTTTCCAACTTATTTTATCTAAAAGGCTTATTTCGTGGATAGATATCATATTAGACAAAGGAAGAAAAACTTAGGTGTCTATATTTTACCCATTTAATGCATTTATTATATAATGAATGCATAAAACATTTGACATAGATATCCTAATTTTGTAATACGGTTATCTCAAGAAATGACTATGCAACATTTACTTAGACACTTATCACCAAGTAATATAGTTTACCCTAGTTCCCCCCTCAAGTTTCAAAAGAAATTATACATTTCCTCAAATAAACTCAATAAACAAGGAAAATAAGGAGAGAGGAAGAATAGACAAGAAAGAGTAAGAAAATGTTGTTAAAGGGTCGAAAGGAAGAAAGGGCATGATCATCGTATGGATCATGGTCCTTATTTTGAGTGTGATAGGGAGTAGACATGTGGTGTTCATTGGGAGCATAAGGTGACGTGTGATGAAACTATCATGCATGGGAACAAACATGCATTGGGGGATGCACATGGAAATATGTGTGCATAAAGATACATATGAGACATGTGGTAGTTACTAGGCAAAAATTCTCAACGAATAACAAGGGAATGAGACAACCATGCATTAATTATCATAGATAGGCATGAAGAGGCATGTGAGGAAAATCAACGAGGTTAAGTAATAGATAGATTTCTAAGTGTGGGAAAAGGGTGAATGCTAGATAGGATGCATGGAGAAATATATTAAACACAAATATATATGCTTGGAGTGCAAATAATATGCACTAAAGTGTTGGCAACGTCAAGCCATCAATTGACTATGGATTTGACAAAAGGATATTTGTGCATATCTGGCCAATATAAAACATCAAAAAGATAGAGTGAAATAATTTGACACATGTAAGATTTCTCTAAGATGCATTAGAGATATGATATGTGTCTTGCATATAAGTATATAATTTTGGGTGACAAAACAAAAAAGGGGATTTTAGCTCCTAAGGTCTTGATTTTACCCCAATTCTATTGTCAGGCAATGCAAAAGCAAGTAGATAATATTTACACCAACAAGGCTATTGGTATAGGGTGGTGGGAAGTCGAATCAACAAAAAGGATGACAAGGCAAGTTTAAAAATGGGTATAAATGGGAAGAAGGTTTTTCATAAAACCAATAATATCTTAAAGCTTGATAAATGTGATGTAGTGGTTGCATTGTTTGAGCAGGTTAGGTGGATGGGATACTTCTATTTTCTATGAGCACAAGATGAGGAAGTGGTGATAGAATTTACCATATTTTTTTAATAAAATCATGCTATGGTGCATAGGCTAGAGATAGAGGTGATAAATATGCAATAGTAGTGGAAATAGGACTTGAGATATCATGCAAGTGAAGGTTTAGAGAGGCATGGCCAATGCTACAGGCACATAGTATGTTTTTTTACCTTGGCAAATAAAAAACCTATAGGCTAGAGCTAGATGAGGGATATTAGAACCATAATTTCCACCACCCTCTAATATCAGTACACTATATGCACTTAAGTATTTTGTTGGTGACAAATGATTTGAAATATTATCAAGGCATCTATTTCATTTACTAATTCATGTAAAGAAAAGAAGTGAATCAATTTAAGCTGAACATGCCCTTTTATTTGTTTAGGTTTTAGAGTCAATGAGCAACAAATACAATAATAACCTATGTTTGGGTCCATTGATAAATAATAATACCTATGGTAGAAGGATATTTAGTTGAGCGTAAGAGCGCTTCTAAGGGTGTGAATAGGCCAAAGGTCAAGGTAAAAATGAGGGTGGCTAAAATAGAGCCTACACCTAGCTTGGCCATGAAGTAAAATAAAGAAATATTGATTACATCAGTGAGAAAAAAACATAACAAATAGAGTCAAAATAGTGGGTGTAGGAACTAGAGGAGAAAATGTATCAATTACAAGAGGTGGTAGAGTACGAGCAATATGAGGTAAGGGTAGAGATTATGATAGCCAAGATATTGTGTGTGCTAGCTGGTGGGATAGGTACTATAAACAAAGTAGGACTTGAAAGGAATGATAATCAGATCATTCCATGCTACAAGGATCTCAAGTGTTAACAGAACACCACATTCAACCAAAACAAGAATCTGAAAGCAAATTGATAGCATAAAATTACAAATGGATATGCAAAACAATGAGCAACAATATCATATATTATACATGAATAATGAACTTTATCTTCAGAGTACAATGAATGTGCCTTTCTTATAAGCAAGGATGATCAACCATAATGGTAGGATCAAGCTAAGGACAAATATCCACCGTACAAAAATAATAAGTGATATGGTCCATAGATCTGTAACCGCTATGGGGAGAAAGAATATCAACCTTCCAAATATACCTAAAATATCCCCATAACTCCTAGGAATAGTCAAACCTAAAAATATCCCCATAATATCTAAGAAATAAATATGTAACATATCATAATATCTAATTAAGATAAATGAAATATCCACACATAAGTGGGTGGGAAAAATACATGGAATAACTAAATAAAAGCAAAATAAATTACCTAGGTGAATATAAACTAAGGTAAAAAACCTACTCTAACACCCCCCTCAAGTGAAGCTAGGTGCCAAAAAATAAAGTGGCATATCCACAATATGAGTCCCGACAACAAGGCCTGATTAGGTACTCATGTACAATGTATATCTAGAAGGTGGAAAACCATGTGGAAAAAAAAAATCCAGCTAGAAAGAGAGAAGAGAAAGTAGGAATGAAGCCAAGAAGTGCTCCCAACACCCCCCGATGACGAGCTCTTTGAAGAAGTCCTATGAAGAAGTGGATGCCTCTGTGATGAACAATGTGTCTTCCACAAGGAAAAAAGGAGCCATGAAGCATCCATCAAATGTATTTCCACTCCAAGTGAGTGTTAGAATATGGGAATAAAATATAGAATGATGATGTAGAATCCTTCAAACTAAGCTAAAGTGAAGAATATGTCACCAATGAATTATGAAATGAATCTCCAAGAATGTAGAAGCCCAAACCAACACCAAAATAGGGTAGAATATAGTCCCAATCAACATCCAAAATATCAATATGCACAAAACCATGAGTGTGCAAAAGTGGAAGGGATGTTTGAAGAGCATCCATCAAGGAATAATCACCAATGCCCTGTTGCATAAGTGATGATGAGCCCATGTAAGTAGCAAGAGAAATAAGTGGAGGCTTAGAAGCCTCAAAAGAATCAACATGGTCTTTAAAATATCCAAGTGAGAGTCCAACTAAAGACAAAATCTTTGTATCCAACTCCTGTAGGAGTACATCATACAATGTAAAAGAAATGGGAGAAGAAAATGGTGGATAAGGTGGCTCACTCAAAGGAAGGAACACCAAAAAAGGGTCCACAAAGGAATAAGTACATGGAGGAGATACAATGTATACATCATCATCAAATAAATGAGTGATCTCCTCATACATGTCAAGAAAATCACATGTGTGACTCTCAATTAAGAGAGATGCAACACCATCCAAGAAGTCATATATATGTAAGGATGTAACATGCCATGAAATATCTGCTGTATACGCTGCAACATCAACATGATCATCCAAAAAAAACAAGTGTGGAGATGTATCCTATAAAATATCTGAAGCAAGTACTGTAGCATCAACTTCATCATCTAAAACATCATGAGATAGTGACTCTAAAAACAAAGATGCAATGTCACAAATGATGTCCTTCATGCAAGAAATTGTAAGAGAAGGTGCCTTGGGTAAAAACTTTCTTTTCAACATATGATAAGCAAGGTGAGGTGTGTTCTTATGAACTCCAATAAATTTTTGAAGCTCCCCACAAACTGAATAATAAAGCATGTTAGAGATCCTTAAATTGTTCATGAAAAATGCCCTATACTACTTATCCTTCATAATTGGTTTGGGTTTTGGAGTTATGAACAAAGGATCCAAACCTTCACTTTGACATAATGAACAAAGTACCTTAAACCATGCTTAAAAAGTTTCAGCATTTGCCTCTATGCTAAGTTTAGAAAAAAAAGTTTTCAAGATGTCCTTAAAAGTAGAAGAGCCCCTCCCAAAATAAAATGCCATTATAATGTGAAAGGTCTAGTGGGATGCCACAAGATGGTGCAAAATACCATAAAATCACATCTATGCACAAATGAAGCTTCTAAACTTTGAAAAGTCTCCAAAGGAATTACCAAAAGAATCCCCTCCTTCAAACTAAGTGCCTCAATGAGAAATATTGGCACAAGAGGATGCACCACAACAAAGTAAGAGAATTCAAAGATAAAGGACCCCTTAAGCACAAAAATGTGTAGGCTCCACCAATACTAAAAACCAAGTAATCTGATCACAAAGTTCCAAACTAAGTGGACAAACAACAAATGAAGGAATATGGGACTTTATAACAATAGTCCATATACTGGTTCAAGTGCAAAAACTTTTTCACAATGCAATATTGAGAGTGTAGTCATAAAATAATTGTATGTCTAAATACAATCCCAAAAAATATGAAATTCTATAGACATATTAGAAAATGATTTTACAGGCCTGGAAAATTTTTTGCTAAGCAACTCCCAATATTTCTCTTGAAATGATGAATTTACTAAAAATAGTAAACTCATTGTAACTTTCAGAATACAGCTCCAACTTCTATGAAATTTTATGGGAGGGTCTATAATATTATTTTACACATTATTTAAAAAAATATTCAAAAAATTAGATTTTTTGATGAAGATATACGCAGATTACCAAAAAAGTGCAGGTTTTCATAAAATCATGATATATTGAAGAATACTGATCCAAATGAGATGAAATTTTGGGCAGAACTCACATGAATGCATCTACAAACCTCCAAAACATTTCATGGAAAAATTGCATTTCTATCAGGAGATACATGCAAAATATAAAAACGGGCTAGGTTGATGACCTTGCCAAAAAAATAAATGCTCAATAAGAAAAATGCCTAGTACAAATCAAAGGGAATGAGGCTATTGCATTATGGGTAGAAGAGATTTTAGGAGGCTGGTGATGATATGAAAATAGAAGAAGAGACACAAACTAGCCAAAAAACTCCACCAAGTACCTGATCACAAAAATTGAAGCTTCCACACCAATATTCGAACCTGTAAGAGAAACAACTGCACGACACTCACAAATGGATGACTGCAAAACCTATCTCTTTGATGCCATGAAAGGAATAATAATCAGATCATTCCATGCTTTAAGGATCTCAAGTGTTAACATAACACCACATTCAACCAAAACAAGAATCTAAAAGCAAACTGATAGCATAAGCTTACAAATGGATATGCAAAACAATTAGCAACAATATCATATATTATACATGAATAAAGAACTTCCTCTTCATAGTACAATGAAGGTGCCTTGCTTATATATTCAAGGATGATCAACCATAGCGGTAGGATCAAGCTAAGGATAAATATCCACCGTACAAAAGGAATAAGTGATATGATCCATAAATCTGTAATCTTTATGGGGAGAAATAATATCAACCCTCCAAATATACCTAAAATATCCCCATAACTCCTAGGAATAGTCAAAACTAAAATTATCACCATAATATATAAGAAATAAATATGTAACATCTCATAATATCTAAATAATATAAATGAAATATCCACACATAAGTGGGTGGGGAAAATACATGGAATAACTAAATAAAAGGAAAATAAATTACCTAGGTGAACATGAGCTAAGGTAAACAACCTACTCTAAGAGGACCATCATATGCTAAGGAAATTGACATGAGGTCCAAAGAAGGGATATTGATTGTGCTTGAGGAGAGAGTGGAATAAGTAGCAAAAATTCTAGGTGTTATAGATATAGAAAAGGTTATGTGCTTCTTTGGGATGCCTTTAGTGGTGTGACCCATAAAGATGCATGTCCTATTTATAGAGCAGGAAATAATGGTATTTGAGAGAGAAATACAATGAACAATAATTTATAAATGGGTACCATATTGGAACTTCCATCTAATAAAGGAAATGTTGAAATTGTGATAAACAATGGAGGAAAAGAAAGAAGCTATCCATGAATTAAAGGAGGAAAATGCATTATTAAAGACATAAGTAGAAAGGACCAAGGAGTGGTTGGAAATTGTGGGGGACTTAGTGCTAGAAATATTAGAATGTCATGCACCTCAAAATAAGAACAATGAACAATGAAATTGTAGGATAGAACAATGAATGAAGGTTACTATGATACTGGTGATAGGCCATCAAAATAAGTTTTAAAATTTAGTGTATGGGTTTCATAGTTTCTTGTTTCTAGATAGTTAACATTTAGTTTATTGATGTATCACCTAGTTAGGTTAAACATTTTAAAACATTCATTAATATAATTAAAAGAGTGTTATGGAAAATGTTTACATATAATTTTATGAACTATGGATATATAGATATGGAATATTGGTTAGTTTATAACTACCATATAGTACTATGAATGTGTAAGTTTACAGTGTTACAATTTATAGCTCCCAACTATTGCTTGTAATGCCAAATGGATTTTGAGTGCACTTGTGTGATAACAATTTGGTATGTAATATACCAGACTGATTTAGTGTACTAGATTGACTATAATACTTAAATGATTTTATGTGCTACATTGTTTGTAGTGCTAGGTGATATGACATGCTACACTATTTGTAGTGCTAAGCAAATTTAGAGTGCTCTATGACCTATAATTCCTAAAAGATGTTGGAGCATCAAATTCTTTGTAGCACTCAACAAGTCAAAACACCACACAATTTAAAGTACTACAAGTTACATAAGTTGGGTCTCAGTAAGGGAATAGACTAGACATGCATATAAAGACACATAAATACACATAAACACACATATATTTATTTTTTTAAGAAAAAGTAAATACTGTCATGCAAAATATATACAAAGCATATTCACAAAGATTTAGATATGGATTTGTCCTTAAGTCATGGCTTGTAGCCTAATTGGTGTAGTTCTTAAGTGATATTTTAGCATATAAAGGATATACAAACACAAAAAATGTTCACTCTTAAGTGAGGTGCTTAAGGAGTGTTTCAATGCACACATATAAGGGGTTGCTTCAATATATGCTCACTCATAGGGGGTGTTTCAATATGTAATGTAATGCTCATCCATAGGGGGTGTTTTAGTATGCAATCTAACATTCATCCATATGTGATGTTTTAGTGTGATAATACAATACTCACCATCAAAGCGGTGTTTCAATATATGCTCACTTGTAGGAGGTGTTTTAGATATCCTCAACCACAAAGGGTGTTTTAGTATGCTAACTCATAGGAGGTATTTCAATATGATAATGTAATGCTCACCCTCATGGGGTGTTTCAATATATTTTCATATACATGGTGTTTCAAATATGCTTACTTAGGAGGGATGTTTTAGGTATGCTCACCTATAGGGGGTGTTTAAATATGATAATGTGATGCTCACAGGGGGTGTTTCAATATGATAATGCGATGCTCAACTATAGGGGGTGTTTTAAAATGACAATTATAGGGGGTGTTTTAAAATGACAATGTAATGTTCATTTATAGGGGGTATTTTAGTATGATACATAAGATGTCATACAATATTTGATATGGTTATGCCCTAGGGAGACTTTGGATAATTAAATAAAATAATATACCCTTAGTTAGGGAATATTATGTTATTTACAAGTCATACACCCCCTATACATAGGGGAAGGGAATATGGGTAAGTGGAAAATATTGCTATTAGTACTATGAGGGTTTTGATTAGTCAACATAAGTAGGAAATTATGATAGACCATAGTATTCATAGTAGTCATCATGTGGCCAGATGATAAAAGTGTAGAAGAATGTAGTAGAGGAGATGGATTGTATGACAACCATATCACATGAAAATATTACTTTGGGAAGATTTATTATGATATTGATTTTCTCGTCGTGACCTTATGCTTGTAGAGAAGCATAGGCTTTGTAATCCCACCACTTGGAAAAGCTACAAAGCCTTATATACTTGAAAAGTTTTGGAATAAAATGGGTCTCTCCTTTGAGTGATCCATAAGGACATGGAAAAACAAAGTGGATATGTGATTGGGAAGGAATATGAGAGTGCAATTGGATTGGGTGATCAATATTGGGTGCATTTCTGGTGTTTCAACTTAGTGATGAAATATTGAGTGGGAAACCATGCAATATAGATGAAAATAAAGGTGACTTTATTGTGTCATATTCTTGGGAAGATGCCTTTAGAATATAAAAATAACATTTATCCATCTAAAGATACCTACAAGTAGTAGTATTACCTAACAAAAATAGGATCAATGTATGTGAGATATCACCCTAGCCCCACTGTGGATCTTTGAGGATACATAATATGATATATCATGGCTATCATATTTATAAGACATATTAGGATGTGCTGGTAAAAAATCTGCCTTAGGTATGACTATGTCATTCATGCACCCTAGACCCGACCAACATTGAAAGGACAAGAGGAATAAATGCCTCCCGTGCCAATCTCTAGATATGGGTTGGTTCCCTAGCTATTCTAATTGGAGGATTTAGATTAGAGAATAGGAAAGAAATTAACAAATGATTGAAAGGGATAGGAAATATGGCCATAATCCAGATAGAACAGGAGTGATGAACTAACAACACGATCACTTAACTATACATTGAATCAATAGCACTCAACACAGAAAAATAACATAAATTAAAATCGAGCATCTAACATATGTAATATCCAAGATTATTCTAGTATTCAACCTCTATCGAGAGTCAAATCTAGATATTAGAATAATAACTCACATACAAAGCAAAGAATTTAATAAAAAATAAGCAATATAAGACATACACATGCATAGAAGTCCAGAGTTAGAGGCAAACATTATCTGTATTGATAGCAGAATTCAAGTTACAACAAGATTTCTAGAAAACATCCATAATTTTATAATAAAATCGTTAGCTTATATAGAGAATTCTATCGCTTGAAATATTTAATGCACACCTACAAAGCATGGCGGTGGCAACCAAGATAATATTTGCAAGGAAAAACACTCATGAAATGGTAACCAAGCATGGGCCAAAATAGATGACTTCCCAAAATGTAGTTGCATCCCTTTAATGCTTTGACATGCTCAATAGATGGTGTCGTCGTCTCCATACTTGTCGAAACTGCCTCAATGAAAGATTGGATTTTGAAGTCTTGAAAAGTCAAAGTTGGAAGTTTTTTTGATCGACTGCACTTAGATGGATAAGGATGCACTTCGTTCGGCTGAGGAGGAGTGCCTCTATGGAATATAGCTGAGGCAAGGGGGCTAGATAGAACACAAGGGCTATATGCAGCCCTAGCTGCTATGTTTTGCTGCTTCCTAGCCCGAAATGGGCAAGCACTTCAAAAAATTGTAGCAAACATTAAAAAGTCAAGGTGCAAAGCATTGTTCCCTTAGGATAAAATTGCTCTATGCTCAAAATATTGAGTGAGATATCTTGCTACATCGAACGGAGCACCAAGGTTGAAAATTCAAATGTGGAAGCGCAGTTAGCTTACCCCAAATCTACCCGACACTTAAAAATGGAGCTCAATCATTTGGCATCTTGAAGACAGTGCTGACATTGAAAAGTGAATGACCAAAGTGCAGTGGAGTGTAGTGTAAATGCCTCACACCTAAAAAGTGAAGTGTAACTTCCTAGGGCATCAAGAGGAGCACCAACATTGAAAATTCAACAACCAAAGTGCTTCTAATTTGGAGTGCAAGCATCCTTCATTGGAAAGGGGAGCACAACAAGCTACAGTCTTAGGAGGGGTGCAGGTGTTTGAAAAGTCAATAGGGAGTGCATTGCTTCCTTATTTGAAAATGATTTGCGCTTGGCATATAGAGCAAAACTCCTAGCCTAGGAATATGTTCTAATGTTTAAACGGTCAAAGGACAAAGCATAGTTATTAGGTGCGAAATGGCCTTGCACCTGAAAAGGGGAGCACAAAAACCTTGCAACACTTAGTGATTTTTTCATTAAAATTGCTACTGCACTTTGAAAATTCAATAGACCTTGTGCTCCTTGTTAGCTGTAAATTTGCCTTATGCTCCACCACCAGTGTGAAATAGGCTGGATCCCACACTTGTGCTAAAATTTATAGCTTTAGATAGTTTGAAAGTAATCTCATGTAGTTTAGGTCCAAAAAAGGGGATTGCGCCTTACATACAGGGCGTAAACAACCTGGGTGCACCTGTGTTTTCTCACTCAAAGGTGGGTATTGCTATTGGCTAGCCAAAAATGGTTTTGTACTTTAACCCCACCCAAAAACTAACTTACATCTTCTAAAATATGAATGCTCTGCATGATAGATGAACAAAAAAATTGCACTAGCCCTTGGGTGCAACTGACAAATTTTGACAAAGTAGGAAAGATAAAGAAAATTTGTACAAAAAAGCTTTAGGGAAGGAGAAATTATAGCATAGCAAAATATACATAATGTTGCAAAAATTCCTTCATATTTGGTAGCTCACGAGGGAATTGAGCTCACCTCAATGTCGAAATCCTAGGTCTCATTTTTTGGGCTTAGAGTCATCATCACTTTCTTCTTTAGAGTACTCACTGCTAGGAATAGACTCCTCCTCAAAGCCCTCTATTTCTGCTTCCTCCTCTTCCTTTTAGGGCTCATGACCCTCTTATTCTCCTTGGAAACCTTTCTCTTCTAGGTCCTTATACTATTGGGGAGGCTGCACTGACTGGAGGCGCTCACAAATAGAGTCACAGGTGGCTTCGACATTGGCCCAGGCTTCTTCTTGGAATGGAGCATGGTACTAAATCTCCTTAACTAGGTATTCAAAGGTTTCAATATGATCTGCATTAGTGAAGCTAGCCCTCTATGTAAGGTCCATCAAATAGAACTTGATTTGCGTGAACCTTAGCATCAACTGGAGTACCTGAGCTTGTGAAATAGGCTCGCTCCAACCATCAATATTCGAAGTATCACCCTCATAGGCATCCCACACTGGGCCAAGGTCTTCCTTTATCAAAATGATCTCATATTCGCTAATGAAACTGGGGAAACCAAGCTGAACAAGGGCATAAAAATACATCTGAGAGATGCACCTTTCCTGCTCAAACACATCCAACAACTTTCTTGCCTCTCAAGATCTTTTCTACTTTGTTAAGAAGGCCCACAGTGTCATTTTCACATTTTCCTAGGATTGAGTGAGCAGACACATAGGAGCAAGCTGGAAGTCTAATTTTTCTAGAGTTTGTGCCTTCATTGCCAAATATAGCCATTGCTTAATATGCCTCTCAATATCCTCCATAATAAGCCTGCCATTGGAAAAATTTTGCTTGGCCTTCAACACAAATGAGAGGATCGCTATCACCTTGTGCGCTCTGATTTTGAAATTTGATAGGAAGTGGAGGTGAATCTCTTTGATGCAGTATTTTGTGAAGACCTCTATTTGAGCTATCCTTTCTATCAACTAAGCTTGTAGCTCTTGGATCTGAGCGTTAGAAGCCTGCAATTGGATTTCCTTTTTGCAAGCGCTTGGAAGCACTTCTTAGACTCTTTTTTGAAGTTCTCTACTTCCTGCTCCAGGCTGGTGATGCACTACTACAACTACTTGAACCTAGCCTGATCTTCTTCTAATTGTGATCTGGTGTGCACCAAAGTCTTCTCTAGCCCCATATTTTTAGACTCCTATCGTAGAAGCAAGTCTTGTAGTACTCACTGTGAAAGTAAATGATGCCCATATCAACCCCAATGCTCCTGATATTGTTATATACACTGATGGTTTTCATGTCTTCAACTGTATGTTGGAAGGTATAATCCACTGATGTTATTTCATCTAGGGGCTTCTGAACCTTGGGAACATTTTATATTTGGTGGAGCCACATATTTTATAGATCAAATACAACCCTATTTTCTATCTAGGATGGAGCTTGTGCCTTTCTTAGTTTCTGATCCTTGAGCCAACATGAGGAGCTCTGCTACGCCTGGTGTAGGATTTCTACCATAGGGTCCTCTAGAATAACCGCTAGATCCATATCCATTGGTTCCTCTATGCCAAATAGTAGCACGAAAGAGAACAAATCTAGTTGTGGAGTAACTTCAAAAGGGGATATAGTGACAGTCGGGGAGGTGACTATGGCAACCTTAGGGGACACTAAGATTTGTACAACGGGTACTAAAGTAATAGGATCTGAGGTTGAGATATCCAGAGGCACTGTTGTTGCTATCGAGGAGGTGCACGGGGGTGAGAATAGGCTAAGACCGATTGTAACAGTATAAATTGCAATCAAGTGGATAGAATCTTCAGGGATGGGGGCGAAAGATATAGGAAATGCAAAGGCATTGGATTTAGCATATAACATAGTTAATCTTACATATTACATTATCTACTATGGGTAGTTGGGTAGTTGAGGTTATCGGTTGGTTTAACTAACCAAACTAACTATGACATTGTATTTATTCTATAAATCTTTCAATGATAAACTACTTCGTGCGTTTTTGATATGGCATCATATCTTGGTGTTATTTTGGGAAATATGTAATTATTGGTAAATTTTTGCTCCACGACACATTTCATTCGAGGACAAGGTTTTACTCCTGCATGAAGGGACTAAATCATGATAGTTGTAGTGTTGAACAAGGGAGAGTTGCAGAGCATAAAAAAAAAGAGATTTGCAGAGCGCAGTCGAAGCCGACTTATCTACAACATTGGTTCGCTGCACTCGAGCTGCACTCGGGTGATGTACACGTAGTGCCCCACTATTTCAGAGAATAATTCCTAAGGTTTTTTAATCAAAAATTAAACCTTTGGTTATTGTTTTAGAGAATGTCTCCTAATGGCGACTGAGTTTTGACATGAGCGACAAACGAATCACATTATTTTTTTAAAAATATTGTGTTGCTTTAGCCAAGAAAAGGCACGTTGTGCCTATGAATCCTCATCCATTGATCTAGCGGAGTTGGTCAAACAGGGGCTGATGAGGCATGGGGAGACTAGATTTCGGGGGTTCCAACGCCACGACCCTCATTTTTTTCTCGTCAGTCAGTGGGAAGAATATAAAATAGGACATCTTGTACTTTACTTCTCGTCTGACCCTACATACGGGTTTGTCGGGTGCCTTCCAACAAGATGTTGTCACCCGCAAGGTTGCGGGATCAAATCCCACCCACGCCATCAGCAAGATTTTTTACAAGCAATTTTTTTTTGCTGTAAAGTTTGTTAACAAGAATTTTTTTTGCTGACAAGATTTTCTTGCCGATGATTTTTTGACAATTTTTTGTCAATCAATTTTTGCCAAAGAAGGGTCATTTTTTTGACGATGGCGGGGCATTTTTTGACCACGGGAGGAATAGAAGTGGATTTTGTTTTTCTACCAAAGCATGCAAAGAGGCTCTTTAAGAGGTATTTTTCAAAAATAATTTGTTTATTCCTTTCAAGCAATTTTGGAGGGATAAGTTTTCTTTTTGGAATTTTGAAAGGGTAAAAGCACAATTTTTTTTTCATCCTTGTTTATTTTGCAACAAAAAGGGGGGATCAAAAGCATTATTTTTTGTAAATTCCAAGAAAAATGGGGGAAGACAATTTTTTGATTTGAAAAGTTAATATCTTCATTGTAAAACTAGCATTGTAATAGGTGCATTTTCGGTGGTAACCAACACCTAGTGTGTTTAAAATTTTGTGGGCACTTGTGATTATTTTTGCATTTAATTTTCTATTTTATTGCATTTCAATCATAAAGTAAAATATATAAAGCAAAGAAAAGACCCAAAATTGTTTTACACCTATTTGTGTAATTTATTGCTCAATAGCGTTCGGTATATACGATACCTCTGGTCCACACTTACAAGTGATGCTATCGTGTTTGGACTATTGTATCTAACACCTAATATAGTTGCAACAACAATGTATGAGCTTGTTCTCTATTAATCATCGGGGAGAAATAAGACAAACCAGTTTTGATATTCACTCCATTTATACCCTAATCGTTATTGTTGTTAGACGTAAATCCTGACAAAGTGCTTTTCGAAGTGTTTAGGGGAAGTTATGCCCCACACATGAGGAAATAACTTCTATGGTAGGTGTCATAAATAAAATAATTCTCTTTCAGTATCACCTATGTTCCACGTATCGTTTTGCTCTCATGTACTTATAGTCTCCCTCACGTAAGGGCAAGTATATATAGAGGTTCAGTATAAATACCTGGCAGGTATAAATAAAGGGAGACCATTTGGTGTTATAATAAACCTTCATAATGGCCACTGATCACAAATATCTGTCAGATTCACAGTTGCTAAGAGGTTATATTTTTGCACCATGGAAGAAAAATATGAGAGCTATCCTTTAGGTTGAATATTTATGGGATGTAGTGACTGGCACTACAAAATAACCTGGAACAAAAAGGCTAGATAAAGAGGCATTTGATAAAAAGGATAGAATATATCTCATGTTTATTCTACTTGCTACTACATATGAGGTCCAGTCTCATATTTGTGATGCCAATACTGATAAGGAAGCTTGGGATGCTTTGATTACTATTTATTAAGGTAAGAATCAATCCACTATTATAAAACTTCAAACTCAACTATATACACTTAGTATGAAATTTGGTGAGACAGTTGACCTATTCCTATGCATAGTGGCAAAATTGAAAGC
Source organism: Wollemia nobilis (assembly GCA_028583015.1). Classification (NCBI taxonomy): domain Eukaryota; kingdom Viridiplantae; phylum Streptophyta; class Pinopsida; order Araucariales; family Araucariaceae; genus Wollemia; species Wollemia nobilis. Next base: position 3,395,946 of record JAQPPZ010005697.1, read on the forward strand.
CAAATTGAATGCTATGGGAGAGATAGTGGCAGATACTCTCTTGAACTCAGTCATCTTGAGAGCTTTTCCAAAATCCTACAAGGTGTTGATTACATCTCTCAATGTATCTGGGAGACAATTTTTCTTTGTGGAATTGGTTAATTTACTTCAAAATAAGGAGGCAAATCATTTTCAAAAATATGAAGTGTTAGATAATGCCCTCTACACCGAAAAAGGGAGTAAGAAACAAGGTCATTTTCAAAGTATAGAATCTTCATAAAAAGGAAAAGGGAAACAACATTAACAGAAAGAAAAACAATATTGCAAGATTTGTGATATGAATAACCATGACACCAAAAGGTGTTTCTTTAAGAATAAACAATAGAATGACCAAGATCACAAGAAGAAGAGTAAAACAAAATACAAACCATAGAAGAAACATAAGCAACCCAAGAAGAATGTTTCTTATGTTGTATCAAACTTGAACTTAGATTATGCTACATCAAACTCAAACTCAGATTCTAAGCAAGCACACAAGGTGCTCATAATTCACACTTCATCATAGCAAAAATATGCAGTGTGGTATATTGATTCTAGTACTAGTAAACACGACTGGTGATAGATCATGGTTTGATACATTTGAGGAAAAGAAAGGTAAGCCAGTAAAAATTGCTAACAATCAGACCTACCACTCTTCCAAACGATAAATTTTAGATCACTCTTCCAAAATTGCAGGGTGAAGGTGATGTTTCTATCACTCTTCCAAATGGTAAATTTTAGATCGAGAAGGTGATCTATGTTCCTGGATTGGCTAACAATTTGTTGTCAATCCATCATATCTTGGATAGGGAAATGGATGTTGTTTTCAGTGTTGAGAAGGGAAAAATAGATGTTTTATCACCAAAAAAGGAAAATATGTAGCAACAGGATCGTACAAGCATGGCTTGTTCATTTTAGATACCATTTCAACACTTCATGTTGCTCTGGTAGCAACTAAAAATGAGGATACTTCTCTATGGCACAAGAGATATAGACGTCTAAGTTTAGGATATTTGCTTAAGTAGAGAAAATATGAGATTGTGAGAGGTCTTACCAACCTTTCATCCACTTTTTTATTCTACTCATATTGCTTAGTAGGGAAGCAACATTGAGTATCATTTGAGGTTAGCTCTTCAAAAGCTAAGAAATATTTGGAGTTGGTACACACCGATCTATGCAGTCCTATGCCAACCACCTATGGTGGAAAGAGGTATTTTAAAATTTTTGTTGATGATTTCTCATGAAAGATGTGAGTTTTCTTTCTTTATTTGAAGTCAGATGTATTTTTGTATTTTTAGCAGTTCAAGAAGCTTGTTGAGAAGGAGTCAGGATGTTCCATCAAAACCCTCCACTTAGATTGAGGGGGGAATATACCTCCAAGGAATTTTCATCATTTTTGAGTGTGTAGACACCTAAAACACGTCATGTCGAGGTGACTACTCATATGGGACATGCTGGAAGACCATATGGAAGATCTTGGATATATTCCAAGGTGTAGCAGTTGTTCTAACCACTCATTTAGGTAGTTTGGCCTAATCAGTGTTAGCCACAGTTGACACTCGTGGTTAAAAAAGTTGACCATGCCTAAGAGCTGTGGCTAGCCTCAAAAGTTAGTTGGACCAGCCCTTTCAACTGCTCCAAGTGATTTAGGGGTAGAAAGATCCAGAATCTTCCTTTCAACTGCTCCATCTGCCCTTTCTTGAATATTGGATTCTCCATGAAGCTAAGATATAGCCCTCCTAGGTGCTATAAGACCCCATAAAAAATGGTAAAAAGAAGAATTTGAGCAATGAAGCCCTGTCGAGTTCATTACTCACCTATTTACATTGAGAGAAATATTTGTTGCTAGCATTGAGAGATCAAAATGGAAATTGAATCCATGGAGGTCCTAGGAGGCTAGAAGAGCCAAGAAATGAGATTATGAGTATTTCATAAACAATATGAGCAATTCAACCACCAAATCTGTCAGAGGACACAAAGGTGACCCTTGAACCATCAATTCATCAAGGAAATTGGAGATCTAGGCCATATTTGGAGGGCAAGTGCATTTTTGCCTCAACCGTGGCTGTCAACCACGACTAACAGTGCTAGTCATGCGACAGACCCGTGGTCAGGTTCAATTTCCATATTTCCTTGATCTTTAGTTGTAGGTTTTATTTAATTTGCATTAGATTAGATAGATTTAGTGTATACTTGCATTATTAGAGATATTTGTTCGATAGAATTAAGATTTTAGGCATCTTTCTTCTAATTTTGGCATTTGTAGTAAGTAGGACAACTTACATTTCATGTTTTCATGCTTTTGATTTCATAATTAGGGCATTAGATAGATTAATTGATGTTTCCTTTACATTCTTGATGGTAAAGTTATCATGTTTAATGTAGTTTATTATGCTTTTTGAATTTTTTTGATTTCATGTTGCTATGGCATATTTTGTGCAATGTTCTTCTAAAAGCCTCATCAAGAGAGGTCTCCTTTATTACTGATTTATTTCTTGTTGTTTATTGGGTGTAGGATCAACAGGTTTTTGTCATTCAAGGTAGCAAATGACTCTAATCATGGAGAAGAAGGTCATCGACACCTTGGAGCAGTTCATGTTATCTTAAAGGGCACTTGGAATACACCTACCCTTGCGAGGGATGTTTCAAATATTGTAATAGTTGTATCAAAATTGGGTATCCCTAAGAGGGACATATTTGTAGCAATGGATTGACTCTCAAATTTAATAAAGATATACTTCTTTTTGTGCTTTATTTGTTGTCAATTTATGCATATCCATTTTGTGTTATTACAACTATTGCACCCCATTAGGTGTTAGCCTTTTATGATATCACAGAAGGTGATCACAGTAAAAACCCCAAAAATTTCATAATCACTTATGTTTTTCTCTGTGTTTTTGTTGTGGGGTGCTAACCATGGTTTACAACTACAGTTAATAGTTTTCACGATGCCATAGAGCCATGGGCAATAGTCGCAACCATGAAAAGTAAAAAGGAAAATCCTAGATGTTTTCTTAGTTTTCTACTAGTCATTGCTAGGAATAGCGGATCTCTTATTGTAGTCCACCCTAGTCTCTAGCGGTATAGGCCATTCTATGTTTTCAAGTTTGCATGCTTGAGGCCCAATTAGTGGCCATTCCTTCATAGGTAGAATTGCATTCTCTAAAAATCATCTAGCATAGTCATGCATTCTCTGAAAAGAAAATATTCTTTTGAAAAGCATGTAGAATTATTTGAGTGTTGTTTTATACATTTCCATTTCATGCAAAGTAAAAATAACCCCACACACCACGACACACTTTAAATGCTAGTGAGTTAGAAGTCACATCCAACCACTAGTAGGGTTGAATGACGGTGGTAGTGATTTCCATCCGTTGGCCCAACTACCTCAATATTTTTGTTACTAAACCAATATCAGATCTAAGACACTGACATAACCCATGGAAAATTTGCATATATCTCTATTTGGAGAGGTATATAGCTGACTGTGGGTGAATAGGGTGAGGACCTGTTCTCCCTAACTGTGTGTGGACTTAATTACCACATATTATAGGTAGGATTACGCGACCTAGAGTTCATTGCTAGGTTGTCGAGATATGAGTATACAAGTGAAATACCTTTAACAATTGAGTATATCATCAACATATTGAAAACACGATGAGAGTTACTTATTGATACAACAAATTGCAAAACACATCAAATAGTTTAGGGCTCACATTAAAAGTTTAAAAGTGATAATCACCATTGTTTATTTTTTTGCCTTAAAACTTACATACGAGATAATATAATATCATGGTGGTTACATGTAGAGGCCGATTTGGGTATATACCCGAGGTCGAGGTCGAAGCTCCACCCAATGCACAACAAGATGTGCAGGACCCTCAACCACAGAATCCTCCCAAACGTCATTCAACGAGTATTAGAGGGGACAATTCTACGCACAAGGATATTTTTGAGAATATCCCTATTAGAGGAGCCACTAGACACTCCTCAAGACATAGATCAAAGCATGGAACTTCCTAGCATGGGGGTTTTGAACATGTTAACAAATATAGTGACCGCACTCCACGTGCATCCATGGGATCTGCTGAAGAGTTTGTCATAGAGGGATCTAGATTGGTACCCCTTTGTCCTGTGTCTAGGGGAGGCTTGAGGCCCCCAACATCTGAGTATAGATGAGTTCAAGATACACCCATTCAGGGGTAAGTAGATAGGGCTGCTTTTGAGCATAGACCCGTGCAAACTCCCAACAAAAGTGAACCTTGTAGGATCACAATAGATATTTCTAAAGTTGGAGCTAATGGTATGCCACCTCATGAGCCATGGTGTAGTAGATAGTTAGATGTTCTAGATAGAGTCTTAGGACATCTAGGTTATAATCCTACTCCTATGCCTTCTTGTTATGGGAGTGTGTGTAGCAGTAGTACCATTAGGACTGTTAGAGAACTCAAAGAGTGCTCTAAAAATTCTCGTGATATGCATGCCCCTACATCTCATGTGGGCACAAAGTATAGGCAACAACTAGATGCAAATGCCATCTTCATAGACAAGGGCAAGAACATAGTAAATCAGTCCATTGGGGAACACACCCATAAAGCTGCTCGAACAAAGCACACACACCAGAGGCCTCATATTACTGATCACATAGATAGATCTCATAGGTGGTGTCAGAGTAGAGACATTAGATCCTCCAAGACCAATTGGATGATATTCATGCAGGGCGAGAATGCCTTGAAAATGAAAACACTCAAAGGTAAAGGTTCATAACACAATGCTTATACGAACAACGTATTCTTGATCAGAAGGAGTGTGTTGAGAGGGAGGACCGATTGGCCAATGCTGATTTACCTCATCATAGTGAGCACAGGGAGCCCATTGATATATGAGCTACTTCACAACTTGATTTGCACCTTAAGTATATAGACACTTGTACTCACCATACAACCCAACACAAATATTGACACTCAGCATTCAAACACCATGGGCATAGGCAGTATAAAGAAGAAGTGGGAGAGGAATTAGCTCAAGAGTATCCTAAAATCTCCCAATTCAAAGAGGAGGATGAGCCTAGTCCTTCACCTCGATCGAAGAGGAATATGCCTCCAAGGCAATCCAAAGAAGAGGAGTTCCTATCTTCGTAGGCTTATAAAGCCTTGGCAGAAAAGGTCAAAGCTATTGAAAAAAAGGAATGTCTTATAAAAATCCTACCTTGAATAAGATTCATAATGAACCTTCATGCCCATCAATGCCTATTCCAACCTATCTCGAGCATTTTGAGATGCCTAGGCTAGAAAATTTTAAAGGAGAGGAGGATGCTCAGGAGCATGTTACGAGTTTTCTAGACATGTGCTTTTAGATCGAAAGCAATGATGTATTTCTCCTATGCACCTTCATTACAAACCTCTCAATCCCAACCTAAAAGTGGTTCAATCAACTGAAAAGGCACAACATCACCAATTTTGAGCAATTGGCTGATGCATTTATTGAATGCTTCTCCTTAGGCATCAATAAAAAGGTAAACCTATATGATCTAGCCGCTTTAATGCAACATGATGATGAGCCAATTATGGATTATGGAAATGATGGAGAAAGATGATGGTAAAGTTACCATTATCCATCCCTGATTTTGAATTAATTTGAATGTTTACGAAAAGCTATGTAAAGCACATTTCATTATTGTTACAATTTCAACAATATTAGATATTTGAGGAGGCTATGGCGCAGAACAAGGTAATTGAGGATATCAAGTTATAGGAGGGTAACTTGAAGCTTAGAAACAAGAAGGAATGGAACAAGAAGAGAACTAAGAAACAACAAGCCAAGTCAGCCCATGTTAATCATGTGGTTTTAAACCTTTAGAAGGGGGATAAGGGGCAACAACAACAAAATTATCAATCCCAACTTCCTCCTGTGCAATATGAGCAACACAATAACAATAAAAAGGGTAAGAATAAGGAATAGTTTCCACCTCACCAATTTACACCTTTTTCAAAATTGATGGCTTCGATATTCCATCAATTTTGTGAGGCCAAGACCATACACTTACCAGAGATAAAATTATTGGACCCTAATCAACCCAAACCAAAGGGGTATAGGGATGAGCTCTATTGTATTTTCCATAGAGCAAAGGGACACGACATTGAAGTATGTTGGAGTTTCAAAAATTTAGTATAGAACATGATAGAAAGAGGTGAGTTAACTGTGGAAAACCCTTAGGCACTAGATAATTAGAATATGGGGATTTACAAAAATTCTCTACCTAACCATGAGGTGCCAAGGAATAATGTTGGCCAAGCCAATCAATTATGCATCAAACCACCAACCCACAGGTTCATCAGAATGGTCAATGTTGTCACCATAAATGCAAAGTATGAAAGACCAAATCAACCTCCAGCTCCCATTAGAGTCCAAACTGTGCCTCCTCCAAGTCCAACCCAAAATGTGCTAGGTCCACTAACTAGACCAGTGGTGATAATCAGGAGTAGGTTATTTCAAAACCTATAGACAACTCCAGTGAAGTTTTTAATTTACGAATGGATTCAACAGTCTCCCAAGCATAGGGATATGCTTATGGACATTCTAAGGAAATGAGCAACATGGTTTTGGTTTTAGAGCTACACAATTCAAAATTCATGGTCATAATGGTCATGAAAATAGAGCTTCACAATATAGGGTTCAAGAAAGGAATGGATATGGAAATTACTTCAAGAAAGAATTTAGGACATGGGCACCATCCAAAGGCTACAATATCAAGTGTTTTAATTGCAATAACTTTGGGCATATTGCAAAATGGTGTAGGACTCAATTTCAAACAGGTTCAAGGCAAGAAGGTCAAACAGGTTCAAGACAAGAAGATCAAGTAATTCATCAAGAGAAGGATATTAGAAAAACATGGAAGGAATTTGATAGAGGAAAGGAACAAAGTGATATGGGAGTAAAAGTACTCCCACCTCAAAATTAATCACCTCAAAAGTGAAGGGGGTGAGGAGGGCTAAGCTTAAGAGTCATATATTTTAGTCCCATAGGTGTCCCTTTTGCCATTGATGTCAAACTGAGTAAGGGGGGGAGCATTGAGTTAGGGGGAGCAGCCTCCAAAGAGAGTATTGAGTTAGGGGGAGCAGTATCCAAAGAGAGTATTGTGTCAAGGGGAGTAGCTTTGATTCTCAAAGATGGCTTTTGTAGTGATTTTAGTGATTTGCATTAGAAGTGTTGCCATCAATGACAAAGGGGGAGATTATTGAAAATTTGAGTTATTTTATGTTGCCATTTATGTCACATGGATAATTGATGTCACATTGAATTTTGGTGGCAAAAGAACTTCATAGATAGTCATCTATGATATTTCAGAGAGCATGGATATATACAGGGTTTTTATAAAAACCAAGGCAGACAAAATAAAAGGTTTTATTTAAAACCATGGTGGGCTTATGTGGAAAGGGATTTTCTTAAAATCCAAGGTGGAATTTTGTTTCATCGAAAAAGGACCTCCAATGATGAAGATATTAAAGTTTAAAGTTTAAGTTTAAACTAATGGAGGGCCGACCTATGTGCAATTAATGGATGTTGGCATATATATATATGTAAAGGTCTCAATTTATTTTGGAAATGGGGCATATTATATATCGTCGAAAATCTTATTTCGAGGGCTATTTGAATAACTTATTTAGAAGGAGAAATAAGGTGTGTGTAAAGAGATATTTCTGATTTTGCAAAGGGGTTCCAAAATTGAAGTTTGTCTTGTCCTTTTTCAAGAGGATTAATTCTTTCATGAGGTGACAAGGTATGCAATATTGTGATTTATTTTATTTTATGGTAGAAGTGGTTTTGGGAGTGAAAAGGTTATGCAATGTTTTGATTTATTTTATTTTATGGTACAAGTGGTTTTAGGAGAGATAAGGAAGTTGTGCAATTAAAGGCCTTGGTGATTATTATTGAAAAGTGGAGTAATGTTGATTATTTTATGATCTACTAACCCTTGTGAAGATTGGCAAAAGAATTTTGTGATTGTGGCAGATTTACAAAGAGTTTTTTCATCTTCATAAAAGGTATGGGCACATTCTCCTATTGACTTGTTATGGTGGTTGATTTCTAAAATATCATTGGAGAGAAAATTATTGATTGTGGTTTCCTTTTCGAAAGTGATTGGTTTAATGCTTCAAGGTTTTCTAGTTTGAGAGTTGAGGTTAAACCTTGTTTTATAAGCATTGTTATTGAATCCCATTGGTTGTGAAAGAAATTGAGTTAGAAAAGAGCATGTGTATCATTGTTATGTGAGATTTGTGGTTGAGCATTGTTGGAAACATTTGAGCTGGTTGATACAAACTTGGACTAGGGTTATGTGAGAAAGAGTTTTTCCTTGTGATGATTGGTTGAGTTGAGTTGATTGAGCCTAGTCAAGTGATGTGTGAAGTGATTGTTCAATTTCTATGAAAAAAACTATTCCATCATTCTATGTTGAGTTGAGATTAAGGTTAGAACATATTGAGTCTCTAAAATTCTCTTTATGGTTCTATAAGACTTGAATTGAGTTGAGGTTGATTTGAGTTGAGAGTGAGATTAGAACATATTGAGTCTCTAACAATTCTCTTTATGCTTTTATGAAGTTAATTTGAGTTGATATTGCCATTCATTATTGAGTTCATTTTGAGTACTACTTGAGCATGATTGATTGAGCCTTTGAGAAGGCCTTTGGGACATATTTGAGGATAGTGTTGGGACAGATTTGAGGACAATGTTTGGACAAGTTCTTAGTGAGCTTGTTGGAGCATATTTGGGCAAGTTCTTGGTGAGATTGCTAGAGCATATTTGGGCAAGTTCTTGGTGAGCTTGCTAGAGCATATTTGGGCAAGTTCTTGGTGAGCTTGCTATTCAACATTGGACAGGTTCTTTGTGAGCTTGTTATTCAACATTGGATAGGTTCTATGTGAGCTTGTTATTAAGTTTTGGATAAGTTTTGTGTGAGATTTTTATTCAAATTTGGGCAAGTTATTGGTGAGCTTGCTTGAGAAAATTTGATAAGTTATATGTGAGCTTGTTAACAAGTTCTGTGTGAGCCTATTGAGCAGGTTCTTAGTGAGCCTATTAACAGAGCTTTGAAGGTGATAGAGTACAAAGGATAGAGTCTTAGTGGATAGAGATCCAATAGTAGCACAGTTGAAGATAGATCTGAGTGAGGAGTCTTCAAGTGGAGAGAGGTCCACCAGTTAGTGTAGTAGAGAGACAAAGTCTTCTAGAATATCACATAGCCAGAGTAGAAGGGAAAATAGTTCTCCTATGGAAGAGATCCACGAACTTGAGATTAGGGGATCAAAATCTCCTTTGGAAAGAGATCCATAAACATTGTAATTGGGAGTGATTACCAAAGAGATTTATTGAGAAAGTTTTAGTAAAATATTTTCTCCATGGAGCACCTCACATTGGGGGAACCACATTAAATCTTGTGTCTCAATTATGTGTGGTGACTTGTGATCTTTCTTACTACTGCTATCTGAGTTATTAATGCACACTGCTATATTTGGTTATTGTAATTAAGGACATTAATTGATATTGGTTTGGAAAGAAAGTAAAAAGTGGTCTTATACTGTTCACCCCCCCTCTTAGTATAATCTTGTGTTCTTCAGTTGGTATTATAGCGGGTTCCTTTGAAAAGGCTAACAACTTGAGGGTAGATTCTACAAGAACACAGATGGCTTCACAGAAAGGATTATATTCAAATAAGGTTCCATTGTTTTATGGTAACAATTATGCTTTCTAGAGCATGAGAATGCAGAACTACTTGATATCACAAGGATATGAGGTATGGCAGATGGTTGAAAAAGAGTATAAGGTTGAAGGTGATCCTAAGGAAGATAAGACTACTAGGAAATTGGTTGAGATCAATGCAAGAGCAATGGATTGTATTTTGAGTGGGCTATGTGAGATAGATTTTGCAAAGGTCATGGTATGTACTTCAGCTAATGAGATGTGGACCAAGTTGAGGAATACTTATGAAGGATATTCCAAGGTAAAGTTGGAAAAATTACAAACTCATAGAAACAAATTTAAGGAATTGAAAATGAAAGATTCTAAAGATATTGCAAATTTCTTACTTCGAGTTGATGAGATTACTAATACCATGAGAGGCCTAGGTTTTAAGATGAAAGAATTAGAAGTTACTCAAAAGGTTTTGAGATCACTTCCCATGAAATATGATTATAAGGTTTTAGAAATAGAAGAGATAATGGATATTAATAAGCTAATAATGGAAGAATTGCAAGGTACTCTCATAGCTTATGAGATGAGGGTGAGTAAGCATCAAGCTCCAATAAAAGAGATTGCATTCAAGGCTTTAGAAAAATAGAAAGGACAAGTTTTGGAAATAGATAGTTTTAGAAAATGATGAGGAAGCTAACTTCATCAAAAGGAATAAGGACTCAAGGAATTTCAAAGATATAAGGAAAGTCAGGTTCTACAAGTGTGGTGATATTGGTCACTATGCATACAATTGTCCACATGAAGAAATCAGTAATAATGAAAAATAGGGTCAAAGAAGAAAAGAATATGGAAAGCATAAGCATGACAAATATGACAGATTCAAGCAAAACAAATATGAGAAGAATTTTTTTTGTAAGGCTAAGAAATCTTACTACATTGTAGAAGTAAGTGATAGTTCATATTACAATGATAAATATAAGTCAGATGAAGAATAATGTACATTCTTTGGAATAAGTGAAGAAAAACAAGAACACCTATTCCTAGGTATTGAAGTTAAAGAAGAAGATGTGCCTATTGAAGAAAGACATGAAGAGCTTGCCATAGCCATTGAGAAAGAAAATAGGTACAAGAAATGTCTAAGGATACTAAAATGCTTTATATATGGAGAATTTGGGCATATAGATGATGATTGCACATACTATAGCAATTACAACAAGGAAAGTGTATTTGAAAAAGAAAACAGTAGTTCTAGTGCTAATTCCAGCAGTAGTGAAAACAAATAAGTCTCAATTCATTGTTGAGTTAATTTTGAGTACTACTTGAGCATGATTCATTGAGCCTTTGAGAAGACCTTTGGGATAGATTTGAGGATAGTTTTGGGACATATTTGAGGATAGTATTTGGACAAGTTCTTAGTGAGCTTGTTGGAACATATTTGGCCAAGTTCTTGGTGAGCTTGCTAGAGCATATTTGGGCAAGTTCTTGGTGAGATTGCTAGAGAATATTTGGGAAAGTTCTTGGTGAGCTTGCTATAGAAGATTTTGACAAGTTCTGTGTGAGCTTGTTATTCAGCTTTGGATAGGTTCTGTGTGAGCTTGTTATTTAATATTTGATAGGTTATGTGTGAGCTTGTTATTCAGTTTTGGACAAGTTTTGTGTGAGCTTGTTATTTAGATTTGGGCAAGTTCTTGGTGAGCTTGCTTGAGTAGATTTGACAAGTTCTATGTGATATTGTTAAGCAGGTTCTATGTGAGCCTATTGAGCAAGTTCTTAGTGAGCCTATTGACAAATATTTGGAGGTGATAGAGTACAGAGGACATAGTATCAGTGGATAGAGATCCAACAACAACACAGTTGAAGATAGGTCTGAGTGAGGAGTCTTCAAGTGGAGAGAGGTCCACCAGTCAGTGCAGTAGAGAGATAAAGTCTTCTATAAGATCATATAGCCAAAGTAGAAGGGGAAAGAGTTCTCCTATGGAAGATATCCACAAAATTGATATTAGGGGATCAACATCTCCTTTGGATAGAGATCCATAAAAATTGTAATTGGGAGTGATTTCCAAAGAGATTGATTGAGAAAGTTTTAGTAAAATATTTTCTTCATGGAGTACCTCACATTGGGAGAAACACATTAAATCGTGTGTCGCAATTGTGTGTGGTGACTTGTGCTCTTTATTACTAATGCTATCTGAGTTATTAATGCACACTACTATATTTGGTTATTGTAATTAAGGACATTAATTGATATTGGTTTTGAAAGAAAGTAAAAAATGGTCTTATACTATTCACCCCCCCTCTCAGTATAAGCTTGTGTTCTTCAAGGAAGACCACTTGATTTGGATAGGATTTATCATATGGTTTTTTCTAATCCATCAACATTTATAGAGATCCTTAAGCCTAACGATCATATTTTCAAGTCTATCCATAGATTGGATCCATAGATCCTCGTACCTCCAAACCACATCTCGAGGATGGAAGTTGTACAAATCTAGAGTCACATGCATGTGGTCCTAGATATGTAATCCATTCCATCAATATGATATCCATTGATTTGACCACTCCACTTTGTAATCTAGTTGATCCATCCAGACCATTGTATCTTAATGTAGATGCTATTGATTGGGATCATGATGACTCACCACTAGAGCCTGAATATTTCTTACCCAATGAAGAAATATTCCAACCTTTTCATTTTGCACTAGGATATGCACATGATGTTTATCATGCTAAGGATGCTTCTAATGTGGAACCCATAAACCCAATAGATGACATCCATTTGATCCCTATGCCTCACCATCTTGAGGAGGGATCCCATATGTCAGTAGAGGAAAACTTTGAAGTGGATATCATCAATGATCCCACCAATCCAAGGAAGGTTAAATTTGGAGAAACTTTATCTCCTAATGAGTGTGCCAGCCTTATCCCTCTACTAAAAGAGAGACCTGATCTCTTTGCTTTGACTTATAAGGACATGCCAGGTCTAGATCTAAAATTGGTTACTCATAACCTTTTCCTAGATCTATAAAAGAAACTAGTAAAGTAGAAACTTAGGAAGATGCATTAAACAATAGCCTTAATGGTTAAATATGAATTGCAGAAGCTATTGGATGTAGAGTTTGTCATTTCCATCGACTATCCGAAATGGGTATCAAACATGGTACCTATAGGAAAACTTGATGGAAGGATCCATATCCGTACGGATTTCAAAGACCTTAATAAGGAAACACCAAAATATTCCTTTTCATTGCCAAACATAGATGCTCTTATAGACGCACCTGCGAGTCATGAAATTCTTTTCCTAATGGATAGTTTTTCTGGTTACAACTAAATTTAGATTAAGCCTGAAGACCAGCATAAGACCATGTTCATAATGCCATGGGGTATATTTTGCTACAAGGTTATGCCATTCAACCTTAAGAATGCTAGTGCTACATATCAGTGGGCTATGACATATATATTTCATGACTACATGCACAAGATTTTAGAATATTACATCGATGACTTATTGACAAAGTCATTGCTATGTTTAGAGCATGCAGAGGTCTTGAGGAAGGTCTTCAATTGCCTAATAGAGCATAATATTAGGTTGAATCCTAAGAAGTGCGTATTTGGTATAACTTTAGGAAAGCTCTTAGGATTCATCATTTCAAAGCGAGGGATCGAAGTTGATCCAACAAAAGTCAAGACTATTTTAGAAATACATCCCCCCATGAATATCAAGGAATTAAGAAGCCTACAGGGCAAAGTAGCATCCATAAAGAAATTTATTGCACAATTATCAAATAAATGTTGACCCATGAATCAAATGCTACACAAGGGGGTCCCATTCAATTGGTAAGAGGACTATCAAGCAACCTTTTCTGATATTAAGCACTACTTGGCGACGTCACCAGTACTAGCTCCACCAAGACCAAATGTACTATTCTTGCTATATATATTGGCAAATGACTTTGCATTGGGAACCATGTTAGCCTAAAATAATGTGCAAGACAAAGAGCAAACCATATATTACATTAGCCGAACCTTGGTGAGTTACGAGCTAGGATATGCCTACGTAAAAAAGTTGTGTTTAGTAGTAGTGTTCACTACAAAGAAATTGTGACATTATATGTTAAGTCATATGACGTATGTCATATCAAAACAAAATACTTTATAGTATATGATGAGCAAGACATATCATAATACACGTACTACAAAGTGGATCATGCTATTGACAGAATTCAATTTGGAATTCATTAGCCAAAATTCCATCAAGGTACAAGTCATAACTGATCAACTAGCTAAGGCACATCTCAAGAATAGTAGGCCCCTCACCATAGATCTTCCTGACGATGTAGTCTTTGCCTTATCAGAAGCACCCAAATCCAAAGAATCAAACAACAAAGTTGATATGACCTTGTTCTTCGATAGTTCAAAGTGTGAGCAAGGGGGTGATGTAGGAATAGTGTTATTTATGACACAAGGTGCTCCCATGCCCTTTTTTTAAGTTGAAATTCCCTTGCACCAACAATAATGCTGAATACGAAGCCCTAATTTTGGGTCTCCAAATAGCTATCACCATGAAGATTAAAAGGTTAAATATCTTTGGTGATTTCCTTCTCATTATCAACCAAGTGAATGGACTTTTTCAATGTAGGCATCCGGTCCTGAAGGCCTACAAAGATCTTGTTGCTAATTATCTAGCTCAATTGGAGTGGTATGACATCAAGGAAATCCTTCATTTGTCAAATAGATTTTCAAACACTATGGAATATTTAGGATCCTTAATCCCTCAGAATTCATTCACCGATTTTACTACCATCCACATAAAAATGTTGTCACACTCTATTATGCAGCACGAAGCTTTGGATAACAAAGATTCAATCAATATAATTCATGTAGAACCAAATCATGAATGGTTCTACAAAGCTCGATACTTTCTCAAGAGGGCACCCTAAGGTTCATTGATCTCATAGGATCCTATGGGGAATGGTACTACCATTCACCATAAGGTTGTTTCCTAGTTTGCATTTGCAAATATTAAACCATAGGGAGGAACATGTTATCTTGTTAGTTGAGGTTGAGGTCTATCAGAACTGGATGTTACAAATACATGACTTCTTAAATCTTGATGTAATCCCTTAGGGATTACCACATGCTACAAAATGTACATTTAAATAGAAAGTGATAAAGTATATCTTGTTAGGAGAGATTTTGTATCATCGAAGCTATGATGGAGTTCTCATTTGTTTTCTTGAGCCCCAAGAATCATCTTGGGAAATTTTGCAAGCTCACGATGATACATGCGATGGCCATTTCAATGACATGGCTATTGTCAAGCACATCTTTTGCATGGGTTATTATTAGCCCACTATGGATAAGGATTGCAATGTATATGTCAGGAAATATGTTAAATGTTAGCATCATGTGAATCTTGCACACTTACCATCATAGGCCTTACAACCCATTAAAGTGGCTTGGCCATTTGCTCAGTGGGGTTTGGATCTAATCGGTAAGATCTCTCCTCCATCATTGGATCGACATACATTCATTATTATAGCTACTGAGTACTTTACCAAGTGGGTGGAAGCCATTCCCTTAACAATGATAATTGGAGCATGTATTGTCAAGTTCATACTCAATAATATCATAAGTAATTTTGGGATACCATCCAAGATAATTTTAGATAATTGAACGTCATTCAAAAACAAAAATGTGAGGGTTTTAATGTCCAAGTATAGGATCAAACTGTTGGAATATTTTCAACATTGCCTCCTTAGTCCTAAGTATTAAGTCCTAGTATTTAGTTTTAGTTTAGTGTTTTGATTTACATATTTCTAGTTAATTTTATTAACATACATTCAGGTTTTGGCTTGGTTGGTCAATTTTTGACCATATTCCAAGATTATAATTTTGTTAGGATAAGAGCTATATTTAAGTTAGTTTGTTGTAATAAGTTTGAGAGGATTTCTCTCAACCACTGTATCTATTTTAGTTCTTTCAAGAACTATAAAACTATGTAATGCATTATTGATCAATAGAATAATTTCACCATTGTTTCTCATTTGGTATCAGAGTACGTTTGCTCATATGGATCAAAACCTATGGAGAGTGGCGTGAAGAGATCTGAAGCATGCACTTTGTCAGAGAAACTCAAGTGGCCAACACTCAATAGATTTTCAAGGAAGATCTTCAGTAAATCATTAATATCTCATGCATTATGAGGTATTTTATTATGAAAATTTAAGGGTTGTTCGATAATTGTATCAAGAGGATGAAATAAAAATTTTAGGTGATTTGGAGCTAATTTGCTAATTTTATTAGCATTTTAATTTTTTAAATAAAATGGTTGTATAAGGTGGAATATAGGGTATTTGCTTCTAAAAATTTGGGAGAAATATTATTTAGATAAAATCATAATTCAAACAAAATTTTAGGTCATTTGGATATGTATTGATTGATTTATGTGAAGAACATTGAGGTTGTCTCAAAAACACTCTAAGATCTAGAAAGGGCAAAAGTAAATTGATCACATATTTCTCATTTGTGTGAATTTGGATCTAAAATTTAGTGGATTTTTATATAAGTATATAAAAATTCTACAGGAAAAATTTCAATTTGTTTCAATCAGTATTGGCCGATTTATGATAAATTGGGTGCTTGAGACTTTGGTAAATAAAAGGAAGCCATGTATGCAGACTTGGCTGTACCAAAATTTGATGGAGATAATTATGCTATTTGGAGCATAATGATGAAGACCTTCTTGAAGGCTCAAGACTTATGGGATATAGTTCAAGAAGGCTATGAGTAACCCACTTGGAGCAAGCTATAAGGCGAGGAGAGAAAAGAGAAGAAGGAGCAACAATATGCAAATTGCTTAGCTCTTATGGATTTGAGGAGAGGAATGGAAAATAATGCTTTTCCTCTCATAGCCAATTTTATATCAGCTACAATGGCATGGCAAGTGTTGAAGGATGCTTATGGGTTTTATGAGGACACCCCTAAAGCCATGTGTGAAAATAATGAATATTGTTTAAGCAAGGAAGAGCCTTTATTCCTTGAAGAAGTTTCTGAATTAGATCCTTTTGAAGAGTCTTGTGAAGACTCATATGAAGGTATGTATTTTGCAGAATACATACATTCTTATAATTGAGAATTCTTTCTTGAAGAGAAATACATACTTGAAGAAGAGCCTTTTGTGAAAGAGATAAAAGAATCCCTTAATGGAGAAGAGGATAAGAAAGAGGAAGAGCCTTGTACAAATTTCCTTGGAGAGAGTCATTGTGAGACACAGATCATTGAAGACATGTCTTGTAATGGCATGGAAAATTGTAATAGTCAATTATTTCTTTTAGGAGGAGAAAAATATGAAAAGAAAAATTGTACTAAAGAATTTTTTGTAGGAATGGTATGCTTTGAAAGCATTCACATTGATAGCAAAGAGGAAGAATAATTTGAATATAAAGGAAGAGAAACACTCACACTGGAGTGTTCCTTGCTAGAAGTAACTCATAAAGGGTGCAGGATATGTTGGGCAAAGAAAAGACCCCACAAGACTCCCTCATTTGGGAGATGGAAAGTGAGAAAGAAAATGGGATAGAAACAAAAAATGAAAATGAGATTGCTGATTTTCTTGTTGTAATGGCAAAGAAAACATCATTCATGGATGATGATCACTCACTTGGAGTGACTACATTGCAGAAAGAGAGTTGTCTTGAAAAGGCAACAATGTATGATTGTTTGAATGAATGGTGTTTCAAAACACCAACATGGATTGAACAAAGGAGGAGAACTCTTAGTGAAGAGTTTATGGTTGATATTGAAGCAACATACCCTGAAGGAGAACTACTACAAAATAGCTTTATGGGAAGCACAAAATCTACTCATACTAAAGGTAATGTTTTTATGATTAATGATTTTTTTTTGTGAGCAGGAATGAAAATAAAGGCGATTGCCTCATTGAGACAACTTTGATGAAGATTCTTCTTGGAGAGAATACAGTGATGGAGAACTTGGGTCACATGGATCAAAATTATGTGTTCAAAATTCCTTGGGAGAAGGATTCTTGTAAAGTCATTGTTGTGAGATAATATTTGTGTGAGGAGCAACTTTATGTTGCATATGTAGTTGGTCATTATATGGCCATATTTGTTGTGATTTTTCGTGTGGAAATATGTGAAAGAGTTGTATGGTATAATCATCTATGTGAGATGATTAATTGTAAATACTCATGTGGATTATTGTTTAGTGTTGAATATGTAAAAGAATATCAAAATGTGAGAGCATGGTTTAAAGACCATAATGATAAAGATGTAAGAGAGTGGTTGCTGAAAACCACAAGAGGAGATACTTTTGTTGAAGGGGGAGCTAATAAAAAAAATAAGGCACTCAAGCATTTGTAGGAAATTCCACATGAAGAGTGGAAGGAGTGCCACCATAAGTATTTTGTAAATTCTGATTTCTTGATTCAAGATTGGAGGAAACGTAAGAAAAATATTTTCTTTCAATTTTGTGATGCTTAAAGAATTCTTGCATGAGTGTCTTTAGCATCAAGGGGGAGAATGTTGGAATATTTTCAACATTGCCTCCTTAGTCCTAAGTATTAAGTCCTAGTATTTAGTTTTAGTTTAATGTTTTGATTTACATATTTCTAGTTAATTTGATTAACATACGTTGAGGTTTTGGCTTGGTTGGTCAATGTTTGACCATAGTCCAAGATTAGAATGTTGTTAGGATAAGAGCTATATTTAAGTTAGTTTGTTGTAATAAGTTTGAGAGGATTTTTCTTAACCATCGTGTTTATTTTTAGTTCTTTTAATAACTATAAAACTATGTAATGCATTGTTGATCAATAAAACAATTTCACCATTGTTTCTCACAAACATAGTTTTGTGACTCCATATTATTCATAGGCAAACATGTAAGTGGTATCCATATTGAAAAATAGGGTACAAGAGCACCACAAAGATTGGCACATCCAATTTTCCCTTGCATTATGAGCTTATAGGACTAGCATTTAGACACCCAATGGGACAACTCCATTTTCACTAGTGTATGGTGTTGAGGCCATTATACCCTTAGAGTTGGAGGTTCCAACATTGTGCATTGCAATGCAAGAGTTCATTGATGATGACACTATATGACAAGCTCACCTAGATCAATTGATGCTACTTGATTAATGTTACATAAATACCCTTGAGCATATCCATGTTTACCAAGAGTGCTTAAAATGAGCTTAAAATAAAAAAGTCCATCTGAGATACTTTGAGGTTGGTGATCTTATGTTGAAATAAAACCAACATAACTCAAATCTACCACCAAAACTGCAAGCTAAATTTACAGCTAATTGGTTAGGTCCTTATATCATCTCTAAGAATATTGGACCTGGGTGTAGGCACCTAAATTGAATAAATTGGATAATATTACTAGTGCATCACATATGCCACTCTTATCAACATCATATGGCCCCATTGGACACCCCTATAGGCTTGAATAAGGCTTAAAAACACATTTTGGAGGTTTCCTAGTAGGTTAGGGTAGTTTTGGAGCATTTCCTTGTGACCGTCCCACCAAGGGACCGTCATAGTTGATGACCATCCCACCCAGGGATGGCCACTCATAACTGTACCTAGGTGGGACAGTCCCCAAATAGACCTTTGAAAAAGTCAATAGATGCATGAAATGGCAATCAAAGACTACCATTTCTACATCTAATCACCCCAAATTGATTGGGAAACTGTCATTGGAGTCAGGGACTGCAAATTAGGAGCCCCAAATGGGCAACCTTCCCTCACCAATGCATGAAAAAGAATTGGACAAGTGGTCGCACCTGCCTCACATGGAAATACTTACCCCTTTGTCCTAGATGCCCTTTTGGGCTATAAAAATAGGTGCATTCACCCATTTTCAAGGAGGAGAGTTGAAGCATTTGAGCAATGAAGTGCTACCCAATTCCATCCTTGCATTTTTCAAACCAAAATTTACCCCCCATTTGACCTTGAAACCCTCTTCATTTGAAGGCACTTTCAGGGGAAATAGGAATCGATCCAACCATCCCAAACTGGCCAAATTGAAGGTAAATTTGGCCCCATCTATTGAAAACACCCCTAAACTAATTTTGGACCAAATCCTAATAGCATTGGTGACCAAATAGGCTAGATCTGTAACTGCTCCACCTGGGGATGGTTAGTAGTCAGTAGGTGTCACACTTGGGGACGATCAAAAAATAACATGGAATTTTGTGAAAATTCCTCCATAGACCCCTATGCTTAGGTGAATCCATGGTCCAAATTTGGTGAAGTTTGGATCTAATTTAATGGCACATTTGAGGTCCTCATTGTTGTAGGTTTAGGTGTCCCTATTAGGGACGGTCACTATTTTTGCATACTTTTACTTGAAATATTGTGTTCAAATCTATCAAAAGCATTTATATTAGATTATATTGCATTTATATATCATCTAGAACAATTTACATGTGTTGTAGATTAGTTTTGATGTTATTAGAATAACTCATTTTCTATGCTTTCAATGCTTCTATTCTATAACACAGGTGCTACTAACTCATTTTCAATCCATTGTGTGTAGGTGTAGGTATTCTAGACAGAAGGGAGGAGCTAAAGAGGCAAAGAGAAGAAGCCCAAGACTAGCTCTCGATTGTGGGAATGAGAGATTCACACCATAGAACATCACCTTAAAGTCACCTTCAAGGGATTAGATCCCTTGCACATTGTAATGGAGAAATATATCAAATTTATGGAAGACCTCAAGGGGATGTATTGAAAGCTATGGATAAATGAATAGAAGGAGAAATCCATCCTTTTTATTACACATTTTATTCATTTCATTAGATTAAAAGTTTATGCTATTTTCCCTTTGAATGATTTTAAATTGTTTTACATTGCAATAAAGTGCCCTTAAGGCGATGTAAATTTTACTTGTTCACTGGGACATATCACTTGACATCGCTTGAAGGTATTGAAGAGCCTGAACCTCTCAATATCCTTCATCTTTAATTTTTCTATATCTAAAACCATTAAAATGCTCCAAAGGCATATGTAAGCCCTTTTTTCATCCCATTAAAAGGCTCCAAAGGCGTCTGTAAGCCCTTTGGTAAAATCAAAATTTCAAAAGTCCATAAAAATTAAAAAGCAATAAAACTAAAAAAACATTGAAAATTTGAAAATTCAAAAACATTTGCATCATTGCATTTCATTTATACCATTGCATTTCATTTGCCATTGCATTCCATTTACTGCAAGCATTTTCATTTGTACCATTGCATTTCATTGCGTATTGCATTTAGGTATTTCCATCTGTTGCACTTGCATTAGGATAGGTTGTGTTTATAATTTGACAAACAACACCACGTTTGTGTTTCAATCATGCATCTATGCACTATCATTATCATTTGTCACCCTCGTGAGTAATTATGTTTCTCAACATAACCCTTTTTTTTGCTATGAAGAATATACTAGGGTTTTTTGGTCATTCAACATACCTAGTGATCTTCTCAAGAGTTGGTAGAAATATTGCTTTGCTTTTGTAGATGAGGTCTAGTTTTGATAGCACTTAGCATATCAGAATCCTATCACTAATCAACAAATTAAAAAATCCTAATTAGGACTAGGAAAATATGAAGGCTACAAAGCGGGACCAGGTATCCTAAGGTGAAAAGTTTATTCTTGCTTATCCCCCTATGCGAACAGTCCAAGAAATATTGAAAATTGGTAAAAGGACAAGTTTCCCCTACCCATATGAATCCATTGCTTACAAATGAAGGAGAAATATCCCAAAAAGATATCCTAGAATGAAATCTCAAAATGAAATCTCAAAATCAAGTCAAATCAAGATCAAGTTTTATCAGAAATCAAATCAGTATCAAATCCCTTGCTCGAAAGAAAAAATAAAAGAAAAAGAGTACAAAATAAATAGTGGTTTTTATCACTATCGTAAAAAATAAATAGTGATTCTTATCACTTTACATGAGCAAGTATCCTAAAAAATTAAAGAAAATAAGGGAGTGAACTTGAGTCCCTAGAATTGTCAACAATACTGTACCTCATGCACGATGATATGTCTGATACATTAGAATTTTGCTTTTATGTAGATCAATATTTGAATGTGGAAGAGGTAGCTTAAGGTATCTTGTATTGCCTAATGGTCTAGTCCAAATGAAATCTAAACCTAAGATTGGATAAACATTTGAGGATCCCCAATCTTAGCAATGGATTAAAAGAATCCCACTTGACATCGGGGTATGCTTATGCCTTATCTAATATACTCATTTACACACACATGGATAATGAATAGTTGGGTCTATCTTAGCAAAAAAATTATTTTTCAGAAGCCTAGTATGGTCAGTATATAACTTTTGACAAGTCATCTAGGGTGTTTGAGTCTCATCAAAAACCTCAAAAATTATTAAATAACAACAATCGATTTTCAATGCAATAATCGCAAATATCAATTTATTTTATGAGAATTTATTTATTAGAATTATTTGTAATATAGGTTAAATATCGGATGGATGTTAGAAATGATATTTAAATGACCACTGACTATGTTATCCATATTCTGTTAATTTACAAAAGCTTATGAATAGAAACCATATATCATTGCATCTCACATATGAGTGTATAATTTATCAATTTTTCATAAAAAGATATAGCAATTACAGTCCATGATTGTTATACATTCGGTGGTATCATCCATTTGATTGTTAAACTCATATTGCATTCACACATTATGTTTTAAGTGATTAAAGCATACAGGTCCATTTACATAAAACATCATAAAAACATTATGCAATACATACATGGCATATATTATGTCATAACAACATAAATTAAATGCATACAAGCACAACAAATTACACATGCATTTAATAGAAAACATTGCATTTATATACATTCATCATAAGTAGTCCATCTACACATGTATATCATTGCATCTAAAATCATAGATCCATCATCTAGCTAATGCATGTCATCCATACATCACATCTAAGCATTGCATCCATATGTATTTCATAAAACATAAAAATAATAAAACAATAAAACAAATAAAAACTACATATATAATGAGTCTCAAATGTCAGATCATATATATATATATATATATGTGTGTGTGTGTGTGTGTGTGTGCGTGCGTGTGTGTGTATCAAAAATATATAATAAATAGTACATCAACATATGTCAAAAATGCCCGTAGGCTGCAACTGTGTAGGTCCTCGACCTTATACAAAAAAATGGTACAATAGCATCCAATGTAAATTTGTACTACATAGGGCCTGCATGCCCAATTTTTGAGGCTCTGCCCTCACCTCCACCATCCCTATGAGTCCGTATGAAGCTGGCACCTGAGGTATTATCTGACCTTTGACTCTTATGGCTAGAGCGAGACAAAGACTGCCTTGTCTCCTGAGTGTGAGTCCTTTGATATCCTGAAGCCATGGGCCTCTTAGGAACCTCACCTCCTAGTAGCTCAATCTCTCCCCTTAGAATAGATATGTAGGTAGCATCCACTGATCTCTCATTGATGTGTTGTTGCACCATAGCCTACAGTCGCCTAATCTTTCCAATTAGATCTAGCACTGCAAATCTTGGTACTATTGGTACTGCTAGTATTACTAGAGTTGCTAGAGCTGCTAGAGCAACCTATGAAAAAGAGGGATCTCCCCTCTCAACCAAAAGTGCATTAATCTCTATCATCATATCATCTAGATGGAACTGTAGAAGGATGCATTGTATTGTGATCTTCTGTATTTATATTTGTATTGAGGCAACCTGTACTTGGAGAGTAGTATTATCCTCCTCATAACTACACCATTGAGCCTGCCCTACTATGAGTTGTGTTTGGAGAGCCTTAGCACATGCCTCTAAGGTATCTATGGTGGTATCTCTCCCTGGTATCTATATATGGAGAGTGCCTACCTGAGTATGTAGGCTAGCAACCTGGGTGTTTATCTCACTGTCAAGTGGTACCTCATCCTCCTCAAGAGCATCATCCTCCTCCTCAGCCTGAGGTGTCTCCTTTGCAACACCCTCAACCCATCCACCCTCAGTCCTTTGATAGACTCGACAATCATGAGTATCGACCTTGACTCCCTCTGTGCCCTTGATTGCATCATATGGGATCATACCCAAGAGGCCCTCCATGCCCCACCATACCCTGGTCATCCACCAGGTGTCATAATCAGGAGTAGTCCCTGCATCTGTTAGGCCCAACTCCTAAAAATCATCATCCTCATAACCCAGTGGAGTCACCCTGGGCCATGTCAAGTCCCTCTCTAGAGTGAGGTGACGGTAGATAGTAGGTAGCTATGGAATGTCTTGCTTGATGCCGAATTGTCTGGTAACATGAGAGAAGTAAAATAACTCTCATACCTCAAACTTGCATCTAAGGAGCCATCTGTATCTACATGCCCATTACAAGTATTTGGTAGCCTCCATCCATGGAGGGTAATCTAGGTAAGAGCACCACTCAATTTGGTCTACCTACAATCGTGTGAACTGCCCAATGTAGTAGTCTAGGTACCCTATGTGAGACCTGCTCCATAAGCCCTCTTAATCATGAGGCCAGTATGTTGCTTAACACTAATGCATTGCCACAATAATATCAATATTGAGGGGTAAGCCAATGGGATACTCAATATTAATGTGCTACCACCTCCAGATCTAAAGTATTAAGTTGTATTTGATGCCCACTCTGTTGCTTTGAGTAATCTGGTACAACTCATTATAGAGTTGCGCTAGCAGGGCACTCCCCCAAGATAGGATCAGGGAATTTTTAGTGCTGCTCACTAGGACATCCTATATCCTAGATAGGAGTTTCCATAGGAACCTCACTCTAGAAGTGTTAGGAAGCACGATATGCATAATCAAGTGCATAAAGATGACTTCTCGCCAAGAGAAAACTTGCTTAGTGTACTAGTGCTCAATGTGGACCCCTCTATGGTCTGAGTGCAGTCGCACCTCATCACTATGATGACCAAATATATGATCAAATACTACATCCTTCTACTCTATCGGTGAAGATGTTATGGCCTCATCACACAAAGGAAGTCTAAAGATGTGGTATACATCCTCAAGGGTCACTATCATCTCACCTGTCGATAGGTAAAAGGTAATGGTCTGCATATCACATCGTCAGGCCAATGCAGTCTTGTAGGCTTGATCGGCTCTAATAGAGGGTAGACACAGTATGTAGCCAAAACCCATAGGCCCAAACTAATCCTACTCCTTCAAAGTTAGGGCACTGCATAGGTTTTAAAGGATCTCTGATTCCCTTGCCCTTGTAGTCAGAGTTTGGTCGATAGCAAGATAATAAGGTAACAATGAATGAAGATCAATCATAAAAATAAAAAATTGATGAGTGTCATTGTTCATTCATCATTTAATCATTATATGTGTCAGTCCAGGGCGGTGTCCAAAGGCTGTATGCGATAGAAGGTGTCACAGCTGTAGGTTCAGGTTATTCTAGAACAGGGTTTCTATTGGTGGAATAGTTAGTGTTTTTGGGGGTTTTGTGTGTTTTCTAACTCCTAATACTAAAAATAAAATTGTAGAAGATGAAACTAAACTAAAAACTACAGTAAATGGAAATTGCAAAATTTGAAAGAGCAGGAAATGAAATGTTGCTGCAGAATTGATAGAAAGCAAATTACAGGAAACCACAAAATAGCTGCTAAAGAATAAACTCAATACAATTTCTCTAAGCATATTATAAATCCATGAAATCAAATAACACCTATTTGCAAACTGTAAATGCTTCAAATCTGGAAACTCGATAGAAATTACAAAAAATTGGAAATTGCTGCAAATCTGTAAATTGACAAGAAACCTGAAATTGCTGCAAAGCTGAAACAGACGTATTGAAATTGCATGGGAATATGAGAAATATGTCAAATACTAAAATTTGAACTTAAAGCTGCTAAAGAAATGAAAAGAATGACAGAATTCTGCTGATCTACTACAACAAAAAATCAGTAGGATATTCTGTCAAAAGTTGCCTTCTTCTGGTCCTGCAAGTGGCCCTTGCTTCCAGAACCAGATGAAGGTGTAGAATTTATACTAAGGGAACTTAAATGCCAACCATAAACTTAATCATGCTAATCTGATAACTGGAAAATTGCACTTGTTATTAATTCTGGAAATGCATTGCAGTAATGCAGGGAAAACCTGTAGATTACTGTTCTGCTACAGAAATGGTTGCACTTTACTGCCTATTCCTCTCCTATATGATTAAATGTCTATATCACTATATGCTCAACCATGCTGGGAGCTTTATTATTTATAATGCAGTGTTGATATGCTTGGTTGCTGATTTGCAGGGATTTACAACTATTGTACAACTGCTTTCCTGAAATGCATGAGCTTACTTTGTCAAAACTTGGTCCATTCAACCCCATTAAATTGCATTCATTGAGGGAATCAGTTATCATGAGCTAGGACAACTGTCTGGTCAATTTCCATTCATTTATTTTACCGATTTGTCACTTTTTGACTACGTTTTGTTGTTCCTGCGCTATTCCTTGTTCCTGCGCTATTATTTCTACACTACTCCGGAATATCAGGGAGGCAAGTTTTAGTTGCTTTTCCATGCTTTAAACGCATAAAGAGGAAGTTTTAGACCACCTGGATGATCTTCCCTTATCCTATTGCATAGGTGACATGTGCGGAAGTGACTGTTTCCCAGCCCTGTTGTAAATGTATAGCTGGCTAAAACTGTCACAGTTTTACCCTGTTTTCTTGCACAGTCAGCTACAGGTGACAAATTCCTTAGCACCTTTTGCATTTAAATTAATTCAAAATAGAGGAACATTATTACTAAGCACCAAACATTCAATAATTCTTATTGATTCTGACTTCCTATTAATGAATTAACTGAAAACTGCAGAAATAAACAGTAAAAACAGACTATATGCACTTAACATTTCAGAATATGCAAATATTATTACATAATGCATTCTATCCAAAATTAGCATAAAAACATAATAAAAAGGGTGTTTCAAAACAATAGAATGTATCAAAAAGTGTTTATGGATGAGGCAATTCCTAGCCTCATCATTTTCCCCCCAACTGATGGTAATGCATGTCCTCATGCATTTTGTGCAGCTACGGAAGCACACAAAACCAGATCCAGGCATCTCTCTTAAAACTTTAACAATGCACCACCAATATTGTAGAACCCACTGACTGCTTTCACAGACTGAAACCACTGTTGGAAGTCCTCATCAGGCTGTAAATCACTGTCAAAGAAATAGGGGACAGGAGTGATAACCAAAGGCATTCTGTACCTTAGCCCTATCCATTGTTCCTTTATTTCTGAAATAATATATATAATACCTTCAGCCCTCCTCCTTGACCAAAACAGGTTAGTGGGAGAAATTGGCTCCCTTTTCTGTAAGGAAATGGACAATTCACCCCACCTGTTCTTGCATGCTGCCACAACATCATCAAAGAAATCTGCACAAATTTTTTGAAACTGAGTTATACCCTTTTGTATATTTCCTAGATAAAGGTGTCTCACCCTGGGATCCCTCATAAAAGAGTAGTGAGTACTGGTGCAATCCCTGTGATTGAGAGGAGCAGGCCTGACAAGTAAAACTGCCTATGATTCTAAGTCCTTGGATATCTTTTTCTCTGAGTCCCAATAAATATTATTTTGCAAGGTGGACATAAAAGCCCTCGGTTGCAAATCTCCTGTGTATAGGTGAGGCAAAAACATGCTCTCTGCTGGCAAAAAGAAATTATGTAAGAACAATTCACACATTAGGTTCTGCTGCTCTGTTGGGATCTGCACAAAGGCCTCCACAAATTCTATAGGAGTGTTTAACTGGTGATGGAGCTCAGAAACCAATCTCATAATTTGCCAACATAGGTATTTCTCCTTGAGTAGGAGACTATAAAACCTCGGTGGTCTTCTGCATTGTATCGCATATTCTGCAATTTGACAAACATCTTTTATTTGTTTTTTTAACCTGTTGATTTCTGTTTCTTTCTCTGCTAATTTGGCTATGGCAGAGGTCAAAGTTGCAATTTTCCCTTCTAGCTGATGGCACTAAGTCATACAATAGGCTAGATCCTTATTATACTTCGTTAAAGGCACTATGTTTGGAGGCCTCAGGATAGGTTGCATCTGGGCCACTATATTCACCTGTACACCAACTTCTACAGTTGATGTTGCAGCTGGCAAGTCTGTCTGTATCCCTTGTTCTACTGTAACAACTATGACTGCTGGATCATCAGGTGGAGGTATTTGTGCCAGAGGATAAAGTGTAAGCACTTGTTCCTGAGGTGCAACTGTGTGGTCCTGTTCAGAAGATGTTTGAGTGCTTTGCTGCAAAGGACTGTCATTCTGCATCAAAATGTCAGATGGATTTTCTTGTAGAGGCACACTATCAGCTGCTTCTACACCTACTTCACCTGCAACAGGTGACCTCTGCACTTGTGCTATGTTATCTTCAGAAGAAGCCAAATCTAGGAGAATCTGAGCCCACTCAACAGGTGCTGTCTCTGTTACTCCTGTAGACTGTTTTTCCTGCTGCAGTAATTTGTCTTGCAAATCTTGAATCTGCTGCTACAGCAGAGAAATTTGCTGATATTTTTCTTTTATGGCTTCTTCAGCTTGGTCAATCCATTTTTTCTGAGTTTTAATCACACTCCTTGCAGCATGCAACTGAGTTTGAATGTCAACTTTGTCTTCAGACGTAGAGTGTGCTTCAGATTCAGACTGTGTTTCAGACTAAGAATATTTTTCAAATTCAAAATATTTTTCAGACTTAGAATCCATGGGAGTTTGCTGCTCAATTCTAGTAGGTTTGGTATCGGGGTTCATATGTCCTTCAGACTCAGAGTCTGAGTAATCGACCAATGGACAAACAGGGCTTATTTCAGTTGTTTCCATGGTGAGGTCTAGTTCCATTGGCTATAATTCTCTATCTGCATTTTCTATTTCCTATGCATATTTCTATGAACTATCTGTACTGCCTATGTCCTGTGCATCCTCCTATGAAATATCTGTACTGCCTATGTCCTGTGCATCCTCTTGTGAACTATTGGGTCTGCAATGTGTATGGATGTTTCTGACAAAATTTTTGCTTTCTGAAGTCGTGTAGATCTTCTCAATCCTATTGGTTTTGGGTGTTCCTAAGCAGATGCAACTTCTGCTTGTTCTGGAATAGCTGCAGACTGTTCTGTTAGGTCAGGGATAGATACAGGTTCTACTGTACATATCAGAGCAGATGCCTGCCCACTGGAACCCCTAATTTCTCTACTGGGCTGTACATTGTCAGCAAATGTTACTTTTCTTCATTTTAACTTGGATTCAGATGTTGATGCTTTTTGACTCCTAGTTCTGGAAGATGGAGGACTATCAGGTATATGAGGACTGCTATGTTCAGAGGGCTCCGGTTGAGGATTTTCTTCTGATTCTCCCTCTGTTTCCTCTTCTTCTGGTGCAGGGTTTGAATCATCAGTTTCTGCCCATGGAGAGAAGAAATGGTCAAAGTTTCTAGGGTTTCCCCTGAAATGGTATTTGCAGATTAATTTGATTAGCCCATGATGTTTAGGGCTTCCCTTCCCTGCTTGATACTTTAGGGCCATGGCTTTCAGTTATTGGTACAAATATAAGGGAATGTTTACCCTAAGTTCAGGTTTGGCTGCTCCATGGTGTAGGTGGTTGAGGATTCGAAGGTGTGGGCAAGAGACAACAGGAAATTGGCCATCAAAGGTCAGATACCTCATAACCCACATTGCTACATCATCTTAAGGAGTCGGAAAGCTAGACCTTTTGACCCCTTTACACACATTTTTATTCATTAAAAATTCTATTTGCTTGTCCCCGTCTTCCTTAAATTGATTTACTAGGTCTGCTAAGATATTTCTGCCGGTTTTAATAATTTGCACACCTTGAAGAGGAAATTCAGTAACCTGACTGAGTATTTCGAGGGTTACCTAGATAGTCATCCCGCCAATGTGAACTCTATTGTTTCGAAATGTACGTGCAAATTTTGTTGCTAGGCCCTCAGAATAACCGTCGAATTTTTGCAAAAACGACAGAAACCCTACGTCGGTAAAAATCTACAATGATGCAGCATCAGTTTACAGGTAACTCATGTTTTTTGGTTCGGCTCTCACATTCTTCCTGCCCATGATGCCGTCTGCTATGTCCTGTATGTCGGTGATTATAAATTTCTGCAACCTTCGGCCAAATTTTCTATTTTTAGGGCTTTTTAATTCCCTTACCAGCGCCGAAACTGCTTCGAAACATGCAGAATACCATGGCAGCTTTTACGACGTCGTAAATCCGTAATATTCGCTTAATTTCGTTATAATTGCCACCTTCTACATGCTGCATAGAATCTGAGACTAATAACTCCTTTTACCAAATAAATCGTTGTTGGCCACATGTCATCAAACTTTATTCAAACTTTTTATTCCTGCCTTTAATGAATTATTCCTGTGCTTAGTGATTGATTCCTGCGCTTAGTGATATAAATTGTTTATTCCTGTGCTTTGGAATAAAAAACAGTTTATTCCTGCGTCGTGGAATAAAAACAGTTTTATTCCTGCGCTCTCTTTTTACTAGTTTCATCGCAGTTTTCTTTTTCATTCTAGAGCAGGATTAGGCAGGGGCATTTGTAAAACACTTTCTACTTTTGATTCCCCTTTTCACATGCTTTATACTAATTGAGGATATAAACACTATATACTAATAATTTACACAATTCAGAAAATGAAAAAGCACATACGTGTTAAAACCATTTTCTCCACATTTCAGGGCACTCCTAATGAAATTTCTAGCTAACCAATCTCTGAACTGAGGCAGGTGCAATCTGAAAATAGGTAAAACAATGGTCATGGAACAATGAGGGTGAAACCAATTAGGAAAACATGTCGGAATCTCAGTTTTCATGTAAACTCAACTCAGAAGCGCCTCAAAGAGGTTTTCACTTTCTGAGTTTCTTATTATTATTTTTTATTTTTATTTTTATTTTTTTTAACTTGTATCATTCTGCTGAATTCGAGATGGAAGAAGAGCTTCCTTCCCAAAGGTGTACATCCAAACTTCCCAATTGCTTGAGAAATTCTTCCCTGTTTTGTGGTTTATGGTACATACGAAGACGATGTCCATTTACCACCAATTTGCATTGTGAATCATCGATAGGTGTAAGGCGAACAGCTCCATTGTCAAACACTTCCTCAATTTGGTATGGCCCAAGCCATCTGATCTGCAACTTTCCAGGAAAGTACTTATATTGTGAATCAAACAAGGCCCAATCACCTTGCTGAAATCTTCGCTGCTGAATGTGACTATCATGCCACATTTTCCTTTGTGCTTGGATCACCTCTGTCTGATGTAGGGCATCCATGCGCAGTTCATCCAATGCATCAAGTTGCGGAATGCGATCTTCTTGTGCCTGTGACAGATCAATACCTACTTCCAAAGCAGTTCGAAGAGTTAGTAATTCAAATTCAATAGGCAAAAGAGGTTTCTTTCCATAAACTAATTCATATGGGGTAAATCCAGTGGTGGATTTCCATGTGCTATTATAAGCCCAAATAGCTTCTGGTAACTTGTCTAACCAATTCTTTCTATGGACTGCTATGGTTTTGGTCAGAATTCGTTCTAATTCCCTATTATTTACTTCAACTTGGCCATTGGCTTGTGGATGATAAGGTGAGGATTTCCTGTGTTTGACTTGATAGAGTTGAGTGAAAGCTTCAACAATTTTTGAAGTAAATTGGGGACCTTGATCAGTTGTGATAGATTGTGGGGCTCCAAAACGCAAAAAAATCTGTGAATACAGAAAATCAGCAACTTTCTCTTCACAAGCATGCTTAAAGGCTCGAGCTTCTACCCATTTGGTAACATAATCAGTACATACCAAGATATGTACTTTGCCTTTGGAAGGAGGATTAATGGGTCCTACAAAATCTAAACCCCATATTTCAAATGGTTTTGTTCCTATTTGAGGTTGTAATGGTATTTCACTAGTAAAAGTAGGTTGTCCCATTCACTGGCAAGCATCACAATGTCTTACGTACCTTTTTACATCTTTGTGCAAAGATGGCCAATAGTATCCAGTACCCAAGATTTTGTGAATAGTGCTTTTGACTGAATAATGTCCTCTTGATGGTTCATCATGGCATGCTCGTAGGATGTCGTATGTTTCATCCTGGCGGATACACCTGCGTAAAACATGATCAGGACTGCATTTAAACAGTAATCCTTTTATCCATTTAAAGGAAGAGCTTTGCTTGATTAACTATTTCCTTTGTTTAGGGGTAAAGTGAAGAGGAATATTCCCTATAACTAAGTAATTTGCTATGTCTACAAACCATGGAGACTGTACAAAGACAACAAACAACTTTTCATCTAGGAAGGTATCTTCCACAACTTCTCCTGTATCTGCATTTGGTATTCTTGACAAGAAATCTGCAACTACATTAGATTTCCCAGGCTTGTTTACTATGGTAACATCAAATTCCTACAATAGAATTAACCAACGAATAATTCTTGCACTGACCAATGGTTTATTCATCAAGTATTTGATTGCAGAATGGTCTGTATGGATGAATACTTGATACCCTGTGATGTAGTGTCGAAATTTGTTAATAGCATAGACTACAGCCAAGAATTATTTTTCAGTGGTAGTGTAGTTTTTCTCAGCTCCTATCAAGTTTTTATTGATATAATATATTGCATAATGTTCCCCATTTTCAATTTGTCCTAACACAGCTCCAATAGCATTATTGGAAGCATCGGTTTAAATATGAAAGGGTAACTCCCAATTAGGACCTCTTAAAATAGGTGGAGTGGTTAACTTCTCCTTTAACTTTTCAAAGGAATTTTGACATTCAGAAGACCAAACAAATTCAGAATCTTTCATGAGCAAAGCAAAAATGGGATTTGCTATGGTACTGAAATTAGCAATGAATCTGCGATAGAAAACAATGTGTCCTAAGAAACTGTGTACATCAGTCTAAGTTTGTGGAGGAGGGAGGTTTTTGATGACTTCAACCTTCTTAGGATCAACCTTGATTCCATAAGAAGAAATATGATGTCCTAAAACAATTCCTTCTTCCATCATTAAAAATCATTTCTTAGGATTAAGAGAGAGATGGTATGTTTCACAGCGGATCAACACTTTTTCAAGCTGTTCTAATGCATATTCAAAATTATCCCCAAACACTGTGAAATCATCCATATAAATTTCAACACTTTCATTGGTTAAATCAGAAAAAATTGCTAAAATAGCTCTCTGAAATGTTGCTGGAGCATTACATAATCCAAAGGGTAAAACTCTGTAAGAAAAGGTTCCCCAAGGACATGTAAAGGTAGTTTTTTCCTGATCTTCTGGCGCAACTTGAATTTGGTTATACCCACTGAAACCATCAAGGAAACAAAAAAATTTCTTTCCAGCAAGGGTATCCAATACTTGGTCTATGAATGGTAATGGAAAATGATCCTTATGTGTGGCCTTATTCAACTCCCTATAATCCACACATACTCTCATTTTACCATTTTTCTTTGGAACAATGACCAGTGGTGAAACCCATTTACTGTCGGAAATTGGATAAATGAATCCAACATCTAAGAGTTTTTCAATTTCCTCTTTCACAATTTCTTTTAGAGCAGGATTCAAACATCTCTAAGGTTGCCTTACTAGTTTTACATTTTCTGTGTATATCCTATGTGTACATACCTCAGGATGAATGCCTGTCATGTCTTTATAATTCCATGCAAAAGCTTGAACATGCTTTTGTAGGACTGCAAACAACTTGGCTTCCTGGTCCTCAGTTAGCCAACTATTAATGTTCAAAAATTTACCCGACTGGATTTCAATTTGTTTGATCCCTCGATAGATAGAATTAACTGCTTCATAGCTACTGATCAATGCATTTAATGGACAATGATGTGGTTACGTAGTATGAAATGTTCTAGAATCGACTCGGAGGTGATACTCGATGGAATCAGAGGACATTTGAATGTGTTAAGAAGATGATGATGCCATCCATGTGGTAATGTGAATGATCTCGTTTGATTGGGTATGAATGACAGAAGTTCAGAATTTTGTTCCTCCTCTTGCCACAACAACTGATGAACAAGAGTTTGATCATCAGTTAGTCCTTCTAAATGTAACGTTTCAACTAGGACAGTTTCACTCTCAAATATTTCTCTCCCAGGTGTTGTGATTTCCTCAATATGTTCCTTCACTATGATTGTAGCCAAAGTAGCAATGGTTTCTTTTTCAGATTCTTCATCAAATTCAGGATACCAAATTTGTCCAAAAAATTTAGTTGAAGGTTGAGCTGGTGGATACAAAGAATTTTTTTGTAGGTCAATACCATTGGAAATGGTCATTTCCCCTAATCTACAGTCTATAAATGCAGCTATAGTAGCCAGCCAAGGTCATCCTAGAATGATAGGGTATCCATTGACTGAAGTCCTAGGCTGCAACACTAAGAAGTCTATAGGATATTCCCATGAAGAGACTTTAACAGCCACATCTTCTAAGATACCTTCTGGTTTAGCTACTGATCTATTTGCCATTTCCAAGACTGTGGTAGTAGGACTGAGATTATGGAGCTGCAATTTTTGCATTGTGTCTTTAGTTATTACATTTATTGAAACCCAAAGGTCAATTAACACATTAGGAATTTGCATCATTCCAATAGTAACTGTTACTACTGGACTGCTTGGGTCACTATACTTAGGAGGAATCAGTTTCCCAGCTGTATGCGATAGAAGGTGTCACAACTGCAGGT
Source organism: Wollemia nobilis (assembly GCA_028583015.1). Lineage (NCBI taxonomy): Eukaryota > Viridiplantae > Streptophyta > Pinopsida > Araucariales > Araucariaceae > Wollemia > Wollemia nobilis. The sequence goes on from JAQPPZ010005697.1 coordinate 3,430,409, forward strand.
TCAGGTTATTACAGAATAGGGTTTTTATTGGTGGAATAGTTAGTTTTTTTGGGGGTTTTGTGTGTTTTATAACTCCTAATACTGAAAATCAAATTGCAGAAGATGAAACTAAACTAAAAACTGTAGTAAATGGAAATTGCAGAATTTGAAAGAGTAGGAAATCAAATGTTGCTACATAATTGACAGAAAACAAATTACAGGAAACCACAAAACAACTACTAAAGAATAAAATCAATACAATTTATCTAAGCATATTATAAATCCATGAAATCAAATAACACCTATTTGCAAACTATAAATGCTTCAAATCTGGAAACTGCAGTAAATTACAAAAAAATGGAAATTGCTGCAAATCTGTAAATTGACAAGAAACCTGAAATTGCTTGCAAAGTTGAAACAGACGTATTGAAATTGCATGGGAATATGAGAAATATGTCAAATACTAAAATCTGAACTTAAAGTCGCTACAGAAATGAAAAGAATGACGAATTCTCATCGATCTGCATGACAGAAAAATCGATAGGATATTCTGTCAAAAGTTGCCTTCTTCTGGTCCTGCAAGTGGCCCTTGCTTTCAGAACCAGATGAAGGTGTAGAATTTATACTAAGGGAACTTAAATGCCAACCATAAACTTAATCATGCTAATCTGATAACTGGAAAATTACACTTGTTATTAATTTTGAAAATGCATTGCAGTAATGCAGGGAAAACCTGCAGATTACTGTTCTGCTACAGAAATGGTTGCACTTTACTGCCTATTCCTCTCCTATATGATTAAATGTCTATATCACTATATGATCAACCATGCTGAGAGATTTATTATTTATAATGCAGTGTTGATATGCTTGGTTGCTGATTTGCAGGGATTTACAACTGTTGTACAATTGCTTTCCTGAAATGCATGAGCTTACTTTGTCAAAACTTGGTCCATTCAACCCCATTAAATTGCATTCATTGAGGGAATCAGTTATCATGAGCTGGGACAACTATATGATCAATTACCATTCATTTATTTTATCGATTTATCACTTTTTGACTGTGTTTTTTTGTTCCTGTGCTATTCCTTGTTCCTGCGCTATTATTTCTGCACTGCTCCAAAATATCAGGGAGGCGAGTTTCAGTTGCTTTTCCATTCTTTAAACGCATAAAGAGGAAGTTTTAGACCACCTGGATGATCTTCCCTTATCCTATTGCATAGGTGACATGTGCAGAAGTGACTGTTTCCTAGCCCTGCTATAAATGTACAGCTGGCTGGAACTGTCACAGTTTTACCCTATTTTCCTACACAGTCAGCTACAGGTGAAAAATTCCTTGGTGCCTTTTGCATTTAAATTAATTCAAAATAGAGGAAAATTATTACTAAGCACCAAAAATTCAATAATGCTTATTGATTCTAACTTCCTATTAATGAATTAACTAAAAACTACAGAAATAAACAGTAAAAATAGACTATATGCACTTAACATTTCAGAATATGCAAATATTATTACATAATGCATTCTATCCAAAATTAGCATAAAAACATAATAAAAAGGGTGTTTCAAAATAGTAGAATGTATCAAAAAGTGTTTATGGATGAGGCAATTCCTGGCCTCATTAAAAACAACTTAAAAATGACAAAAAAAATCACAATATCAAAAATACCAAAAACAAAAGCACTTGAAAGAATAAAAAAAATCAATAAATGCCTTTCAAAATTCAAAAAAATTGAAAATTTTTAAAAATTTTCCTAAGGGCATCGAATCATAGCTCAGACCCGCGGTCGATATGGTGGTCAACTTTGTGACCATTGGGATTTAAATCCTACCATGACTAATAGTCATGACCCCCAATTTTCCAATTGGGGATCACAGCTGCCATCCATGACTAGGAGGGAAGACCTTTTCAAGGTCATTCCTCATCTCGAGATTCCTCAAAAAGAAGAAAACAAAAAAGTAATATTTACCATCCCCTTAATCTAACCTAAGCTAAACCTAACTAGGATGAGGTTCATTATCGACGGTTTAATGATGTTCATTTGACCCATTACTTAGTGAGGTTAATTTTAAATTGGTAAAAATAATTAATGGTCGAGGGTTTTGTGTGCTTCTACCTTAGTAGCATCAGCTCCTCCAGGTTGGGCTACCATTAATGCAGGTGGTAGTGAGGTCGAGTTGTAGCAATGCTTCATATCAGACTAATTAAACCACCTCTTAGAGCACTATATTTGCAAAGCTATTAGGTTGAAAATGACATCGAAAGATTACCGTGATTAGCACCTGCAGGCATAGAATTAGGGTTTTTCGATCGCGAGTAGTAGTCGTGACTAGGAAAATTTGAAAATATAGTTGTTTTTGATAAGTGTGGCTAGCAATATGCAATAAATTCTCTAAAATCCCATCGTGAGGAGTTGTAAAATGCCAAATTAAAAATACCCACCTAACCAGAATTGTCAAAAATATTAAAAATAACAAAAAAAAATTAGATAAATCAAAAGCCAAATGTGCCTTGTATCTAGTTATTTACCCTATACACTTGGCGGTTGCAACGACTTGCAATCCATGTATTCCTACAAGATGAATAAATTACCATAAGGGCATTTAGGGTAATTTAATCATCATGGAATTGATATGCTTCATTTTAATCCCTAAGAAGACCCAGACAGTCGGACTGCTCCACGGGAATGAGATATTCATGTCAATTCTCCTATGACATTTTTAGCATATCATAAAATAATATGATTCAACACAAGCCTAATTGGAATTGCTATCATTTAGATTCCCTAAGAAGGCCTTCAAGGCTATACCACTCCATGGGATAGCAATGTACAATTACTATTAATAGTTGTAATCATAGCTGATTAGGCATAATCAAGTATCAAATGCTAAATCTTAATTTGTTCAAGTCATTCATAGTGGTCAAGCGACTCGTCACTTCATTTAATTGTCATTACCCTCATTGACTTGTCACTTGAGGGGGTAGTCATAATATCATAATTATAATCAAAGTCAATAGAATATCCCTTGATATTTTCAAAATTGCGTTTGTCTTACGAATCATTGCCAATGATTATCATAAGCTTACCCTTTTGCTCATGAAAAAAGCAAACATGATAGTTTAGTTTGTAGCTATCTTCCTTTTGGAGATATAGGCTCTTTCAAATTTAAGTCTTCCATCCATTTGGAAGCAATTATTCTAGGATGCATGTCCTTTTCAAGGACCTGAGGTATCTAATGTTGATCAGACTAATGATCATCATCCAACCTATGACATCATTTTAGGAGGTTTATTTTTGCTTAGCGTTGTTCAATATCACAATGCATCTCAAAAGGGGTATTTCTAGACACCTAAAATACATCATGCTAAGGTGACTACTCATATGGGATATGCTAGAAGACCATATGGAAGATCTTAGATAGATTCCAAGGTGTAGTAGTGGTTATAACCACTCATTTAGGTAGTTTGGCCTAATTAGTTTTAGACATGGTTGACACCCACGATTAATAGAGCTGACTGCGCCTAAGAGCTGCGGCTAGACTCAAAAGTCAGTTGGACCTTGTCCAATCCAAAATATGTTATAACAGCCAATTGGTTGTAGATCTGAGTGGTTTAGGGGTGGAAATATCCATAAGATTCCTTCCAACTGCTCTAGTTGCCCTTTCTTGATCTTGGCTTCTCCATGAAGCTAATATATAGCCCTCCTAGGTGCTAATACCCCCATACAAAATGGGAAATGAGAGGGATAAAAAGGATAATTTGAGTGGCAAAACTCTATCAAGTTCATTACTCACCTATTTGCATTGAGAGAGAACTTTGTTGCTAGCATTGAGAGATCAAAATGGCAATTGAAGCCATGGAGGTCCTAGGAGGCTAGAAGAGCCAAGAAATGATATTATGAGTAATTAATAAACAATATGAGCAATTAAACCACCAAATATATCAAAGGACATGGAGGTGACCCTTGAACCATCAATTCATCAAGGAAATCAAAGATCTAGGCCACAGGGCAAGTGCATTTTTGCCTTAGCCACAGCTGTCAGCCATGACTAATAGTTCCTGTCGCATGACAGACCCACGGTCAGGTTCAATTTCAATAATTCCTTGATATTTAGCTATAGTTTTTATTTCATTTGCATTAGATTAGATATATTTAGTGTATACTAAGATTATTAGAGATATTTGGTTGGTAGAATTAAGATTTTAGGCATATTTCTTCTCATTTTGGCATTTGTAGTAAGTAGGACAAGAATGCTTACATTTCATGTTTTCATGCTTTTGATTTTATAATTAGGGCATTAGATAGATTAATTGATGTTTCCTTTACATTATTGATGGTAGAGTTGTATCGCTCCAAAGTTTTTGCACCCTTACCTTCAGGCTATAGGATCCACGCCCGAAAGGGGATGGGAAAAGGATGGGACAATACCTCGGACTGAGAGGCCCTTTGAAGGTCCCGCCTCTCGAGGGAGGAGTATTAAGGTGATTTTTTGATAGATGGTGGGGTTCACCAGGAAACGTTTAGTGGTAGTCTCCACGCCTAGGTTGGGAATGTGTTTGATGTGTTCAATTTTAGCTTTAATCATTTACATCCTAGGTTTGGCCAAATGAATCTAAACTGTTCTATTAGGAAATGCAGATTTAAATGAATACAAAAAATAGAATTAAACAAAAAATACAGATAACAAGCTAAGTGAGAAAAACCATACCTGATCCAGATGTCTGATGGAGGTTCTAATTTTTGAAGCAGTCGAGATCATCTGGAATTTGACAGGATCGTCTCTGATCTGACAGGATCGTTTGAGATCTGACGAATTTGTCTGACGAATTCGTTAGAGACCTGCAATTAGAGAAATAGACACAGAATGCAAAAAATGCAGTTATGTTGATAAAGGAAAATGATGTGAAATGATAATAATGATGTTAATAAGATAATCTCAAATAGAAATGCAAGTAAATTATCATGCTTTAATAGCTAATCATGATTTTATTATGTATTTAAGCTATTTGGGTGAACTCCAAGATGCAAAATAACAGGAAATAATAATAAAACTAACTAGATGCAGAATAGAATAGCAGAAAGGTATAGAAAAAGCGCAAACTCTGGGCACTGATTGCCCCCAATGTTGACTGCAGTCGAAATCGTCTTGAATTAGGGCATGATCGTTCGAGATTGTACAAGATCGTCTGCGATGATTTGAGCTTGCTCCGGATGAAAAACAATGAAGTTCCTGCAAACAAACTTGGAAAAAATACGAAGGCAAATGGTGATTTAAGATGGTCTAATGCAAATAGAACTCGTGTTACAGGAAATTTCAGCCAGGGGAATGTCAAGGGGAGGGCCTAAGATTAAATAGGCATAGGAAGGATGTTGGGAGGTTGGAGATCATCCTAATCTAGAATATCTCCAATGGGGGAAGTCTCTAACCGCGTAGACATGCTTTTGCCCAGGTTAGAGACACCGTTGAAACAGAAGCTAATTATGAAAAATTAGTTTTGAGACGAAATTGTCTAGACGTTTTGCTCTAGACGAATTCGTTCGATCTAAGGTGATATCATCTAATCGACGAAGATATCATCCAATGGAAAAAACAAATCCTAAAAATGGCATGAAAAATGAGGAAATGAGTAGCAGGCTATTTTGGAGCGGTTTTGGGGTTGAAATTTGAATTTGAATTATTACTAAAGTAATTTTAATTATTTGCTAAGGTTTACTGCACCAATTTTAGGGTGCTACATTTTGTCCCCTCTTTAGAAATTTTTTTGAAGAAAATGCATTAAATATGAGTTATTCTTGATCTACGAGAAAGCAAAAATTATTTCCATTTTTAGGTGACGATTCTAGGTCAAATTGTACGACAGCTTACTATGGTGCCCCCTTCGTGTTTTTACCCAAATCGAACATTTGAGGTAAAAATGCGAAAAAGCAAAATTTTAAAATGTTGTTAAGTGTTTTTGAATAAAATTAAGAAAAATAGGGAAAACCCTAATTCATTTTTACTGTTCATTTTCTTGGTTTCTAGAGCTCTACAGAAAAGATGGTCGAGACAGCATACAGATCGACAGAGGTCCGATGTGGGCTATGGGTAAGGTTCCAAACTTAATTTAGAATGCTTTAATTTTGAATTTCATGCTTTTTAGATTAATTTTGAATAATTTTTGAGCATCACGGCCATTTTTGGGCCGTCGACGTCGTTAGGACAAAATTGTCTCAATTTCGTCAAAATCATCTTGATATCGCCGATTTCGTCCAAGGGCGAAATCGACGATATGGGGATGATTTCGTACAATAAGGGATGATTCCCTCTTACGAAATCGGAGACAAATTTGCTCAAATTTTGGATGATATCATCCAATAGTGGACGATATCATCATTTGTATGAAATTGAACTTGTTTTACTTGCATTTTTAATCATTGTTTTATTAATGATTTTTATTGTTTTGTTGTTTATGTTGCAGAGAGGATTACTAAAGAGCCGAGAATGGAAATACGATGGGCTGAGGGATGACTTGGCCGCTCTATCTCAGGTAGAGCGAGATCAGTTGGCTTAAGTCAGCTTGTAGCATGTGGCAGATATGCCACACGTTTCTACAGATATGGGGCTATTGACAACCCTAGCAGAGAGGTGGTATCCAGGTTCTTATTTTTGATTACCGACAGGGGATATGAATCCCACATTGGAGGATGTATGGAGGATTTTGAGGATCCCCATACAAGGACAGCTAATAACTCCCATGGCCAATCAAGGCCACACAATGATGCGACTGTGCGGAGATCTGAGCTTCACCCTGGAGAAGGGCAGAGTGAACATCGAGTCGCTATGCCAGATGCCTGGGGCATCTAGAATGACATAGGTTTTGGCTGGGGTGGTAGGTGGTCTGATGCTATGCCATCAGAATGGATATAGACTACCATGGCTACTGATATATGTGGTCTGCGACATGAGAGACCACAGGTACATGTTTTCTTAAGGGAGCTTTGTACTATGTTGATTGTATAGGATCCTACATGGGGTTGTATACAAGGGCGATTGATGTCTAGTCATGACATCACTACTGCAAGTTTGGTGCTGGGAGCACATCACGGTGCGGAGGCCGGTAGGGCTCCCACTAACAAGGATTGATGGGGAGAGGCCCCAAGTTTTCTACTGGTGGCTCTAGAGAGGGTCACAGCGGTGGATAGATCTACCAATGTCCCGAAGACTACTTGATGACCTTGTCTCTAACCAGATCACTTGGAGGCCTTAGAGAGATCATCTAGGGTGGGTCAAGGATGGACAGGAGTTGGCTCGCATTAGGCAAACTTGTTGGCTGAGGATGGAGAGGGGAGAGGTGGAGCTCCATCGCTACGATCGAGTTTTGAGGTAATTCGGTCTACAACAAGGGATCCCATATCTTAGGGACTATGAGTTTTCCTGGACCGTCTGAGATAACACTATAGTCAGTGGGGCTCTAGATATGTAGCACTTTTGGAGTGAGGATACAGATGATATCCCCATTCAGCCAATGGATGGGGACGACACAGGGGTTGTTGATGACTACAATGCCTGGTACGTAGGCATCCACCCTCCTTGAATGATGAGGGCTCAGGGTTTGATTCATGCAGTTGTGCATCGGATGGGGAGGCAGCACCAGGCAGCCATTGAGGTGGCATAGGGTCACGGTAGGAGAGAGTAGAGGAGGCCACAAGTTTAGCAGAGGCCACGACAGTAGGAGAGGAGGGAGGAGAGACCCCTTTCTCCATGGAGAGAGAGGCCACCATCGCCCGATAAGGGCAAGGGTGTCGAGGTAGGAGAGAGTAGTGATATGGCTACTCTTTGGGTGGAGACTATTTGTCTCCAGGCTCAGGTGTAGTCCTTGTAGGATGAGGTTGCATGACATCGAGAGGAGGCCACACAGCTCAGATATGAGGTCACACGCCTCAGAGCATGGAGCGGAGGGGCAAGAACTTGGGACCTAGCATGAGCTATTGCCCAGATCACATTTTATTTGATGCTATACCACCATATGGTACTAGAGGGATAGAGGTTACCGTTGTCGGCCCACATTGTGAAGCCTATCGTGATGAGGTCATTGAGGACATGATCACGATCAGAGTTTAGGACTCATAGCACCACACAGACTACAATGGGGCCACCTCGTCCACCTCAGGGTGGGGGAGGAGATGAGGCTGAGAGCTCAAGGGGTTCTCGAGGCTAGCTGCTATAGACTGCACTGCACATATTGATACATAGTTTTTATTATTTTTGATAGGATATTGAGTATGTCGAGGTACAGATTGTGGCATATCGATCCGGTTTTGAGATGATGTATATATTGTTGATATATATATATATATATATATATATATATATATATATATATATATATATATGAGATATTTTTGATCATATGACTTGTATTATGTGTGTGTATGATGCTTTAAGTTGTGATGTGATTGATTTGATGATTCATGTAATTATGTCATTTGGAAATATTATGGTTTGAATGTCATGCTTTTAAAATTTAAATGAAATAATTTGATGTAAACAAATTGGTTGTTTGTGGGATAAAAAAATAAAAAGGGACTTTTAACAATAATTTCAAAGGACATTGTCGCTATTATAGACCATTTCATGGAGTCGCCGCTCGCTAGGTCGTCAAGCTAATCCTGGTATAGAAATATTGCTAAAAGTAAAAAAGTGCTTAAGAGACTGTCTTAAGACTTTGTTGTGATGATGCAAATGATGATGATGATGGTGATTTGTTTTCAGATTTCCATGAAAATATTATGCATGAAACATATTAGAAAATGATTTTTTCTAGGCATAAATTCCTAAGTGTGATAAAATTGTTGAATAATTCCCTAGGAATTATACCATCATTGCAAAATTGAAGTTTTGACATAAGGACATGAAATAGTAACAATGTGCGTTGTTTTAAAGCATAATTGTGTAACATAATGATTTAAGTCATATGTTTTTATGATTTTAAATAAATGGAAAATAAAATTAGTACAATGGTTTGCGCTAGGCATAGAATATTTAGGTGTAAACTTATACCATCATCGCGAAATCCAAAGAAGAAAATAATAGTTTTATTGTATGGTTGATTTTTTAATTTTTGAAAATAAATAGAAAATATAAATATGAGGGCTTGCGCTAGGCATAAAATTCCAATTTTGGTTTTGGAACTATACCATCGTCGCGAAAGTCAAAAAGTTATATATAAATGTAACTTTATTGCATGTTTTTTGAAAATGATTTTTATTTTTTTGATAATGCATGTAGTTGTCTTTATACTAAACAATTGTTCTCAGATAAGAAAATGAAATTATTCCAGACAATTTGCAAAAATATTTCAAAGTATCTTAAAGACAAAAGTTAGATTTATAAGGAATCCCATGTGCGTATGTGAGTTCATTTCTGATCTTGATTTATCATAATGATACACAAAATCTCTCAAATACAAATGTGTGTGCAATTGCTTTGTGCATTTACCAGTTTTGAGCAAGATAATTTGATACAAGTGATTTGAATTAACCAAATAAGTGTTCATTAACCATGATTTAAATGCATATAACTATACCAGACTACTATGTAAGTCAGGTTATCAAGAGCTAGCTAATCCATAAGCAGACATAGGTCTGTACAAAAGAAGGTCGCTAATGTAATAGACATATCACCACGCTAGGAGTTACCCAAGGCCAAGTGGGTTGGGCACAAACCACCTATTATGGGGCTTACCTCACAGTTTTTGAATAATTGAGAATTCCAGGGATTCAAGCTCATCAACCCTTCTTTTCTTTTCAATGGGTAGAGAAAGGGATTTTATTGCTTTTGCTTTTGCTTGTTTCTTTTGCTTCTTTTTTTTTATAGTATTTTTCTTTTTTGTATCTTTTGCTTTGATATATGAGATAATGCTGAAATAGTGCTAAGAGAGTACAAAATGATTCTGAAATAATGTGTCTTTTTCTCAATATTTTGCTTGATTTTTCTTTTTCTTTTGCTTCCTATTCTAGGGATATGTTGGGTGGTGTTTTAACCCGATTGTGAAAACACACTCTCCTGTAGGATCCGAGTCCTAAATCCTCTGCTTGCAAAGAAAAATGATTTCTCCAAGGTTCTTATTATGCTGATTATTAATTATCAAGGATGCTCGTTTAAAATGAAATGCTAAGAACACCTTAGGGTTTGCAAGTGGATGTTAACAAGGGGCACCGTGGTTTATTAATTTTGAACTTTCAATGGACTCAAAATGAATAAAATCTGCTTTAACCTCTAATTCCGATGGATTTTCAAGTGATTTATTCAAACACAAGTAATTAAACTGCTGAAAATAAAATATGGGTTTGAAAAGCAAAGACAAAAATAAAATAAAAGTAACAATAAAAATAGATTACAGTCAGAAAGTTGTCACTAATCTGATGAAACCGAAGATACTGAGGCTTTCTACATGCAACCTAACCTAATGAACCTGCACATCCACACAATCCAAATAGGCCAAGTGCGAGTCTCGAGGGTTTCGGTGGTAATTCCAGAAAACAGGCATTCGCATGAAGCAACCAAGAGATCTTGCATTAACTTCACCTAAAAACCTAAGAAATCTGGAAGGGAAATATAAACATTAAATCATGCATGCAAAAGTTACTCCTTCTTTCTCATCCAATAAGATGCCAACTCTCTGTATTTGTATTTAAATGATATCTCGATTACATTCAAAAATGTTCCAGGTGTGAAAGAAAATCCCATAATAAAAAGAAGGAAATTGCCCAAGTACGGGCCCGAATAGCACAAAGCCTTCGTCTCTGCAACTCCGTATTCGGCAATTTCCAACCCCTTCTTCGATTTGCAATTCTGGCTTTATAGCATTGTTATGGCTCTTCGATTTCCTCCGTCGCTTCATTTCCTCTTCCTGTGGGTGACCCTTCAAATTCTTGCTTTTTCTCGCTTTGATTCACGCTCAAATTTGGAAACGTCCCGAAATTCACTCTGCATGTAACGCCCCTGCAAGTTTGACACCTGCACGCCACGTGTCACGCACTTTCTGCGCCTGCCGTACCGCTTTTCTGTGATAGAACCCGACAAAACTGCAAGTCTACCCGTTCATCTTCCCGGTCGCGAAATCGCGACATGTCGCGAAATCGCGACGTCCTTCTCTGCCGTACGCGTCCAACGGCTTTTCGTAGCGATATCGCTACCGTTTCCCAGTCGGGCCTCCTTGGCAACTTTATGTCGCGATTTCGCGACCATTATCATCCTCTTGCCTTCCTTCGACAAACCGTCGCGATATCGCTACCGTTTTTATCTTCCGTACGCCTTGGCAAAACTTGTCGCGATATCGCGACGCTTTTCCCTTTCGGACCTTCATGCAGCTTTCTGTCGTGAAATCGCGACCATTTTCTCCGTCCGTACTGTTTGCCAAAACACGTCGCGAAATCGCGACACTTCCCTGCTTTGAGCCTGATTTTCATTTCCGTCGTGATTTCGCGACATCTTCCTTGACCGTACAACTTTGCCAAAATGCGTCGCGAAATCGCGACACCTTTCATCATCCGTACGCTTCTGCAAAACTCGTCGCGAAATCGTGACGCTTTTCCCTTTCGGACCTTCATGCAGCTTCCTGTAGCGAAATCGCGACCATTTTTCGTCGTACACAAAACCGTCGCGAAATCGCGACCATTTTTCCGTCCGTACACCTTTGCTGCAATCGGTCGCGAAATCGCGACGTCTTTCCTGTCGCGATATCGCGACGTTTTTTCGCTTCCGTACACCTTTCCAAAACACGTCACGAAATCGTGACACTTTTCATCATCCGTACGCTTCGGCAAAACACGTCACGAAATCGCGACATCATTTATTTTCTTCCGAACAGCATGTCGCGATTTCGCGACACCTTTTCTTTTCTCTTCACCGACACGTCGCGATTTCGCGACACCTTTTTCTTCCTGGTCACCGACACGTCGCGATTTCGTGACACCTTTTTCTTCTTGGTCACCGACACGTCGCGATTTCGTGACACCTTTTCTTCCTTTTTTACACCTTTTCATCCTGGTCACCGACACGTCGCGATTTCGTGACACCTTTTTCTTCCTGGTCACCGACACGTCGCGATTTCATGACAATTTTTCTGCTTCGTTGTCGTTGACCGCGCTGACCGTGATTTTCCGACATGTCGCGATTTCGCGACACCTTTCCGGTTTCGGTCGCGATTTCGCGACATGTCGCGATTTCGCGACATGTCGCGATTTCGCTACCTGTCGCGATTTCGTGACCCCTTTCTACACTTGTGCATTTTCTCTTTTTTTTTTTTTGCAATTCTGGCATCTGGGTCACTGAGATCCTTCCCTGTGAGCCTGCAAAAAGGTGGGTCCCCAATTTTGGGGTGTGTTGTGGATCAACCACAACAAATGGCGACTCTGCTGTCAAATGCTCTTGAGCATTTTAGTAAGAACCCAACCTGAAACATATCACAAACTCGTAAATACATGTTAGCACATAAGCAAAATAACAAATGCCCAAAGATCAGAAGTATATGAATCATCAGAATCATCAAGTATTAGCTCAGTGTGTGCAATGTGTTTTCATTCCCTATCGTTTGAAATTGATCAACATTCCATTATCAGTTTTGCATGAATGCATATATGGGATGGTGAATGATTTGTGACCCTAAATGAATGAGCTAGGAGATTTTGCTTTTCCTAATAAGCATGATCATTCTTCTACTATTATATACAAGCATTCAAGATTGCCAAACCCTCTTAGGATCCACTAGTTCATTTCCTTATTGTATCCCAAAGTTGGTTATGAGTCCCTACTATCTAAAACCCATGTGCAAGTGAATGTGAAATCAGAACTTTGGGGAATCAGACTCCCACCCAACCGAGATGAGAGTTTAACCTTATCCTTACTATTCTCTGATTTAGAGTTCATTACCTCACTTTAAGCAAAATAATTAAACCAGTTATGGAAGAAATGGTCATGCTAGTCTAACCCTCTAGACAATCAGTGGTCTTGCTTTTTTAGGCAAGACATGATGCCATGCATGGGCATATCTAACCCCACAATCCAAAACCTTATCTCTATTTCTTTGGACCTTGGGGATGACTACCCATCCCTTGCAGAGGACAAGTAGTACGATCCTTACAATCCAAAATAAAGATGAGATGGGAAAAATTTATTTATTTATTTATTTCTTGGACCTTGGGGATGACTACCCATCCTGGTTAGGGACAAGTAGTACGATCCTTACAATCCAAACCTTAGATATAAATCATTAATTCTATTGCTTAAACCTTGGGGATGACTACCCATCCTTTGCAGAGGACAAATAGTACGATCCTTACAATCCAAGACTTACTATGAAATGAGACATAAGAGCTTTGGGGAATCAGATTCTCAACCAACCAAGATGAGAATTTATGCCCTATCCTTACTACTCCATGTGGGTCAAATCAAAGCTTTGGGGAATTGGATCCTCAACCTAAGTTTGATGAGGATTTAACCCTATCCTTACTACTCTGATTTTAAGCTTTAAGCTTTATGGAAGTGGTTAAAACCACTGTTTTAAGGATCATGTTGCATAATAGGATAGACATGAAAACCACTTTCGCTCAACCTTTTCTTCCAAGCTAGGTTTTGATCATTTTACTCAAGATCATTTTTTAATTTATGATACGTGCTTAGTTCTAGATATCTCAAGACTCAGTTTCCAACCTTAGGAGCTACTTACATATATGTTATAACACAACCCTAAGAGGATTTGACATACTTTCATGGCTTGTACATAAGATGCATATGCGACTAAAATGAAATGTATGTGAGGTGAGATGGAATATGAATGCATTACTTCTTGAATTGTGAATGAAATGATTTATCATGCAAAACTGATTCTTTCATATATCACAAAGTCAAACAATATAACTTAAAAAGTTTTGTGCAACTTGTGGAGCTTTTACAAGACAATTCCAATATTTCATATTCTCCTAATCCTAAGCATAAGTTGACATCTCAATTTTCTATTATTATTATTATTATTATTATTATTATTATTATTATTATTATTTTTTTTAAATTAACACACATGTCAATTGAAATCAAATCCATAATCAAAATCCTAACTAAACTAACAATCCTAAACAATAAAAACAAAATCTGAAAATCCTTCACCAACACCAACAGAATAATATCAAAGTCTCACAACCTAAGGGCTAAAATAATGCTTTAGAATCTGCCCATTAACTGGCAGCATGAAATCTTTCCCTTCCAAGGTTTTTAGCCTGAAGGTGTTCTTCCCAAGAATTTCTGAAATCTGATATGGGCCTAACCAGAGACAATCAAACTTTTGATGGTTTCCTTTTTCCTCATGTCTTTTGTCCCATAGTAACACCAAATCTGAAATTCTGAATGATTTAACTTTGGCCCTTCTATCAAACCACCTCTTGATGACTTCCTGGTGTTTGTTCATGTGATTCATGGCCTCTTCTCTCTTTTCATCCAGTTGCAATAACCGGCTCAATCTAGCTTCAACTTGATCATCTGTCCCCATGTACTCTTGTATGAAATGTAAGGTCTGCAGCTCCAAATTTGCTGGAAATATCGGGTCTTGCCCATAGACCAAATGATAGGGAGTATTCCCTATAGCTTCTTTCACTCTGGTCCTATCTGCCCACAGGGCAAACTTTAATTGACTATGCCAGTCCCGAGGATTCTTTTCCAGCAACTTCTTAATAGTATTCAACAAATTCTTATTTGAAGATTCGGCCAACCCATTTCCTTGAGGATAGTAATTGGATGCAAACTTTAAGCTCACTTTATTATCATATGCCCATTCTGCAAATTGTGTGGAAATGAAAGCTTTACCATTGTCACTGACAATAGAATCGGGCATTCCATATCTTGTGATAATTTGATCCTCAAGGAATTTAATCACAACGTCTGTGGTGGCGTGTTTAGTGGGAATCGCTTCTGTCCACCTTGTACAGTAGTCTGTAGCTGTCAAAATAAATTTGTGAGAATCAGAAGAATTTGGGTTAATAACCCCGATAAAATCCAGTCCCCACTGTGCAAACGGTCTCATTTCAACTACAGGCTGCAACGGCATGGCTGCATTTCTTTCTCTATTTGCAGCCACTTGACAGATGTGATAAGATCGCACATGAGCATGCGCATATTTGAATATATGAGGCCACTAATATCCTGCTCGTAGGATTTGGTGTGCTGTAGGATTGGCTGCACCATGACCAGTTCCGTGCTTGCCATGAAATTCTTGCAACACCCTAGCGGCTTCGTCTTTGCTCAAGCATCTCGGTAGATACCTTCGTGATTTTTCCCGTAAAGTACACCAGACTTTATCGATAGTTAATAGATTTAAGCCTTAGAGCTCTCCTTTGTGTTGAATTCAAATTAGACGGGCACTTACCAGTCAATAAAAATTGCACAATATCAACATACCAGCTCCTCCTTAGCCATGTATTCTCGTATTTGAGCATTGACTCGTTATTTGCGGATCATTTTCTCGCGATCGCCTTTGCCACTCCTTGTCCTCGAACTAGTTTCATTGGTTGGATTTCGAGATCAAATTCTTGGATGGTTGCAATCCACTTTCCTCTCTTTTCACCTAGTTCATTCTGTAAAAACATGGTCTTGACAGCAGAATCGGGTACAATGGCAATAATTCTGCTGTGTACGATGTAATGCCTAAATTTTTTCATAGTTTTGAAAAGTGCGTACATTTGCTTATCAAGGATTGAATACCTTAATTGGGCATCTTTTAAGGGGGCACTTAAAAATGCAATGGGCTTTTCGGCATTATCTTCGCCTTTTTGGGTTAATACACTCGCCAAGGAGTGCTCCGATGCAAAAGCATAAATGTAAAAAGGCTTGGAATAGTCTGGGCTTATCAAGACCGGGGCTTTGGAAATGGCGTCTTTGATATTCCTGGAAAGCCACTCTACTTTCCTCGTTCCATCTTACGTCCACATCTTTCTTGAGCATCTGGTTTAGAGGTTTAGCTATCTCAGCAAAGCTAGAAATGAACTTCCTCACAAAATTGACTTGCCCAAAGAAAGACCTCAATTCTTTTTTACTGCTCGGGAGAGGTAGGTCTTGGATAGCTTGTATCCTTTCTGGGTCAATGGATATTCCCTCCTTTGAAATAATGTGACCTAGCAGTTTCCCATGTTCCCTGCACCTTTGAAGCACCTTCTTTAAGTCTTTAACATGATCCTCTCTCTTCTTCGAGAAAACTGGGATATCATCCACATACACGATGATGCATTTGCCTATTAGTCCTTTGAATGCGTAATCCATGGCGCGTTGAAAAGTTGCACCAGCATTTAATAGTCCGAATGGCATTCTCTTATATGCAAATGTCCCCCACTTGGTAGTGAAGGCTGTTTTCATCCTGTCATCTGGATGTATAAGAACTTGGTTGTACCTAGAATATCCATCGAGAAAGGACATCATTTCTGATCCATTTACCATTTGCAAGATTTCATCGATTGATGGCAATGGATAATTATCTTTCTGGGAGGCCTTATTAAGATTTCGAAAATCAATGCACAGCCTAATCTCTCCACTCTTTTTTCTCACTGGAACGAGGTTAGCCACCCAGGTTGAGTGCCTAACGGGAAAAATGATTTTTGCCTCCAACAGTCTTTTAACCTCCTTTTCGATCAAAGGCTCCAATAGCGGGTTAACAACTCGCTGTCTTTGCCTAAAAGGCTTGGAGTCCGGCTTCAAAGGTATGGTATGCGTGATAATGTTCTCGATTGTAAGTCTTTAGCTCATTGTAGTTCCAAGCAATACAATCTATGTAGTGCTTCAAAGCCTCGTATTATATTGCTCCTTTCTTCCTCTGTACATGCCTTTGCTATGTACACCTCCTTTGGATTGTCTGCACTCCCCAAATTAATTAAATCGCATGCATCTTTGGGGAGCGGGACTCTTTTTCTTTTCTTGTTCTTGCATTCCATGTCGAACATTTTTTCTAATGAAACCACGTCTTTAGGAATTTTGTTGGATTGATACGCAGTTTCACTTTCTTCTCGTTTCATCCTCGCCACCTTTGTTCCTCATCGATCACTTGATTTTCAAAAATACCCGAGTTTGTGACAAACTTGAAGATGTGCCTGTCACACTCAAAAACCTGGAAATTCTTCACATTATCAAGTATTGATGGACAAGGAACCAGCTCAATGGAAAACTTTTTACATCTTTTTATATCCACCGGGTTTAACATGCCCGCGGCGACCGCAAGAGAGTCTGCTATTCGATTCCCTCTCCTAGAAATAAGGGCTATGTTGAATGCATCAAACTCCTCCATGAGATCCATAACCCTAGTCCTATAAAGGCTCAGTCTTTTGTCGCGGCATGTATACTGTCCTTTGATTTGCTTGACAACCAATTCAGAATCACCCAAAACCTTCAAGCATTTAACATGTTTGCTCAATGCTAGACGTAAACCGTAAATCAATGCTTCATATTCTCGCCACATTGTTTGTGCAAGGAAATTGCAGTCTGTAGGCAGCCAATAATGGTTTACCTCCTGGACCAGTGAGCTCGACTCCAGCCCCTGCTCCCTGTCTAGATTTTGATCCATCAAACTTGAGCAACCACGTGTGATCTTTTTCCTCAGAAGAACCACCATGACACACTTCTTCTTTAAGTTCATCAACAGCTTTCTCAACATCAAGAGCATAGACCCCTAGGTCTGGCTCAGAAAACTGAACCTCATTCGGCTTGTTAAAATCTGTTATAATCTCCTTAAGCCTCGGTTCGTTTTCCACTCTGATTTGGTTAGCAATGCCCTTCCATGGCAGCCACATATGCGAGCAGTCTGTTGCAAAATAGCCATTCAGCGTTTTCATCCAATCTCTCGCAAGTAACATTCCATACCTACTCGGGATGTTAACCACCAAAATATCTACAACCTGCTGGACCCTGGGTTCAGAATTTAATTGAATCTTGACATCATATAAGGTCCCTACTACATTTACCTTTGAACGGTCCAATTGCAAGACCGTGCACTTGGATGAAACCGGTTGTAGACCCAGCATTTGACATATCTCCGTAGGCATGAGGTTGCTAGTGGCTCCTGTGTCTACAAAACAGTTATGCAAGTTCTTACCCGCAATTCTCAGAGTTAATAAGAATGGCGGGACATCCCTTCTTTCCTTTCACAAAATCAGGTGGGATTCAGCTCTTTTTTCCTTCCACATCGGATCGGGTGAGTTCAAAGCTCTTATCAACGCCTCCTTTTGACCAGGCAATTTAGCTGCGTCCAGGAATGAAAGACTAGATTTGGACTTCTTCATATCCTCCACTACGTCATAATTTGGTTTTTCGAATTTGACTGTCTTCTGGACGTCATTAGACATTTCTCTTCTGAGTGGAGGGGGAGGGTTGTTACTTGCCTTTGTATCTCGGAGGAAGAATAGAACTGTTTGGAGGTGTTGATGAGGTTTTAGGGGTTTTAGACTTACTCCTCAAATGGTACCCATGAGTCCCCTTTCTCGAAATCTCGAAAAGCTTGCACCTCCTGCTCCAATACTTCATCTTCTTCCTCCTCGCTCTCACCCTCTTGGTGATATACTGTTTCCATCACCATAATATTTTCATCTTGTCGATACGATGGATCCTCATTTGATACCAGTTCCAAATCGTCAACTTGTGCCTGAAGACAATGAGTGTATCTAGCTATCTCAGGACAATTCCTTTCATTGTGTTCTTTTGTGTTATGTAACCTGCACCCTCTTTCCCATGCCAAATCTGAAAGATTCAAAAGAGAATTGGATTGGTCGGGCCCTGGAAGCATCTAATTGATTAGCAATGGGAGCAGGAACTCCCCCATTGTTTGGCTTAGTGTTCCAGTGCCTCCCTCTATTGTTAAAATTCTGACTTGGGTGAGGGGCACGGGACTCATGCTTCTGCTGTTGAACTCTGTCATTACTTAGTTTATGCACTAGTTTCTTGAGCTCTTCGACTTCCGAAAAGACATCCTTCGGTGGAACCACATTGTTATTAACCCCCATTGGATTTGCATAATTGATGGGGTCTTGATTCCACATTTGGGTGGGGTTCTGAGGAATTGGATTCCCAAATGGATTGATACCTTGAATTGGGATTGGATTCGGAACAGGAACTATGGCTTGAGGATTGACTTGACTAGTTTCTCGCGTAGTTGATTGACTCGTTCTGCAAAAATGCAGGAACAAGTGGAATGGCTCGCGATTGGTTGGATTGGAATGGGTGCATATGCGGGTGCTGATGGATACGGCTACGGATATGGGAATGCGTTCATATTTGGCATTTGTGGTGCCATGAGCTGATTTGCTTGGGGAATTTGACCATATGGAGCACCCTGTCCCAACATGGGCATCTGGGTAAACCCGTAGCCTTGCGGTGTCAACTGCTACTCAATAGTCATGGCTTCATTATAGGCCAAAGCAAGCGTGGTGACCTGAGGATTACGCCTTGCAAACATGGCTGTCATGGGGTCCAATGCCCCAAAATATATCTCGCAAAGCTACTGCAGGATCGATGGCAAAATGTCTAATTGCTCTGTTATAGTTCTTTTGGAATCTCTGATTAAACATTCGGATTGGTTCCCCTTGGCCCCGTTTGCATGTAATAAACTGATTGTAAATAGTTGCGGGATCTAAGGGAGACCTAAATTGATTGACAAATGCATTTTCCATTTGTGTCCAAGAGGTGATTGAACCAGCTGGCAAGCATATATACCATTCATATGCTATTGGATCCAAGCTCATGGGGAAAAGTCTGCAGGCTACATCTTCATGCTGAACTTGCAGTCTAATTAAAACATCCCTATAGGCTTGGATATGTTCTTCTCGCTGTTCTTAGGCCATCCGGCTTGTATTTAGGCAGAAATATTTCAATGTTCTTGGGGATTTCATGGATATCCCCAACGAATATTCAAAGGAGTATTGTTAGCTCCATACCAAGGAGCTGCTGGAGCTTGAGCCATTTGACTCAGAATTGAAGTAGACAGACCTACAATAGCGAAAGAAATGTTACAAACTATAGGCACACTAGGGGCAATAGATACTACTGGCGTAGGTCCACTCGACGTTCCTGGAGAAAATAGGCCTTTTGCTACCGGAGTGCTTACGACTTGCTTGACTTTACCCTTGGGAGTACCAGTAAGGTCGTGAAAAATGGTTTCTCCGGTTGTTTGAGACCTGGTCGCAATACGGCGTGGTGGGTCCAGCCTGCCTGAGGAAACCCTCGGCTAGTTCGAAGAAAACCTGCAACAAACAAAAAAAAATAGTGTTGCGATTTAGCCGTAAATTATTTCAGAATTAAATTAAAACAAAATATTCAGATATAAAAAATTAAAATAAATAAACCGATCGCCCTCCTTCTAGCGCCAATCTGTTGAGTGGTGTTTTAACCCGATTGTGAAAACACACTCTCCTGTAGGATCCGAGTCCTAAATCCTCTCGCTTGCAAAGAAAAACGATTTCTCCAAGGTTCTTATTATGCCGATTATTAATTATCAAGGATGCTGTTTAAAATGAAATGCTAAGAACACCTTAGGGTTTGCAAGTGGATGTTAACAAGGGGCACTGTGGTTTATTAATTTTGAACTTTCAATGGACTCAAAATGAATAAAATCTGCTTTAACCTCTAATTCTGATGGATTTTCAGTGATTTATTCAAACACAGTAATTAAACTGCTGAAAATAAAATATGGGTTTGAAAAGCAAAGACAAAAATAAAATAAAAGTAACAATAAAAATAGATTACAGTCAGAAAGCTGTCACTAATCTGATGAAACCGAAGATACTGAGGCTTTCTACATGCAACCTAACCTAATGAACCTGCACATCCACACAATCCAAATAGGCCAGAGTGAGTCTCGAGGGTTTCGTGGTAATTCCAAAAAATAGGCATTCGCATGAAGCAACCAAGAGATCTTGCATTAACTTCACCTAAAAACCTAAGAAATCTGGAAGGGAAATATAAACATTAAATCATGCATGCAAAAGTTACTCCTTCTTTCTCATCCAATAAGATGCCAACTCTCTGGATTTGTATTTAAATGATATCTCGATTACATTCAAAAATGTTCCAGTGTGAAAGAAAATCCCGGAATAAAAAGAAGGAAATTGCCCAAGTACGGGCCCGAATAGCACAAAGCCTTCGTCTCCTGCAACTCCGTATTCGGCAATTTCCAACCCCTTCTTCGATTTGCAATTCTGGCTTTATAGCATTGTTATGGCTCTTCGATTTCCTCCGTCGCTTCATTTCCTCTTCCTGTGGGTGACCCTTCAAATTCTTGCTTTTTCCCGCTTTGATCCACGCTCAAATTTGGAAACGTCCCGAAATTCACTCTGCATGTAACGCCCCTGCAAGTTTGACACCTGCACGCCACGTGTCACGCACTTTCTGCGCCTGCCGTACCGCTTTTCTGTGACAGAACCCGACAAAACTGCAAGTCTACCCGTTCATCTTCCCGGTCGCGAAATCGCGACGTCTTTCTCTGCCGTACGCGTCCAACGGCTTTTCGTAGCGATATCGCTACCGTTTCCCAGTCGGGCCTCCTTGGCAACTTTATGTCACGATTTCGCGACCATTATCATCCTCTTGCCTTCCTTCGACAAACCGTCGCGATATCGCTACCGTTTTTATCTTCCGTACGCCTTGGCAAAACTTGTCGCGATATCGCGACGCTTTTCCCTTTCGGACCTTCATGCAGCTTTCTGTCGCGAAATCGTGACCATTTTCTCCGTCCGTACTGTTTGCCAAAACACGTCGCGAAATCGTGACACTTCCCTGCTTTGAGCCTGATTTTCATTTCCGTCGCGATTTCGTGACATCTTCCTTGACCGTACAACTTTGCCAAAATGCGTCGCGAAATCGCGACACCTTTCATCATCCGTACGCTTCCGCAAAACTCGTCGTGAAATCGCGACGCTTTTCCCTTTCGGACCTTCATGCAGCTTCCTGTAGCGAAATCGCGACCATTTTTCTGTTCCGTACGCTTCGGCAAAACACGTCGCGAAATCGCGACCATTTTTCCGTCCGTACACCTTTGCTGCAATCGGTCGCGAAATCGCGACGTCTTTCCTGTCGCGATATCGCGACGTTTTTCCGCTTCCGTACACCTTTCCAAAACACGTCGCGAAATCGTGACACTTTTCATCATCCGTACGCTTCGGCAAAACACGTCGTGAAATCGCGACATCATTTATTTTCTTCCGAACAGCATGTCACGATTTCGCGACACCTTTTCTTTTCTCTTCACCGACACGTCGTGATTTCGCGACACCTTTTTCTTCCTGGTCACCGACACGTCGCGATTTCGCGACACCTTTTTCTTCTTGGTCACCGACACGTCGCGATTTCGCGACACCTTTTTCTTCCTGGTCACCGACACGTCGCGATTTCGCGACACCTTTTTCTTCCTGGTCACCGACACGTCGCGATTTCATGACAATTTTTCTTCTTCGTTGCCGTTGACCGCGATTTTCCGACATGTCACGATTTCGTGACACCTTTCGGTTTCGGTCGCGATTTCGCGACATGTCGCGATTTCGCTACCTGTCGCGATTTCGCGACCCCTTTCTACACTTGTGCATTTTCTCTTTTTTTTTTTTTTGCAATTCTGGCATCTGGGTCACTGAGATCCTTCCCTGTGAGCCTGCAAAAAGGTGGGTCCCCAATTTTGGGGTGTGTTGTGGATCAACCACAACAGGATACTTGCTCGGATTAGTTGTAGAGCAAGGGATTTTTATTCTAGGTAGGGGTGAGCTTGTCCTTTTGTCAATTCTCAAAGATTCTAGACCATGTGCATGATAGGATAGCAGGGGAAACTTTTCGCTCAAGAAACCATTTCTACTATGTAGCATAGCATAGAAATTACAAATATAATCATTTTATTGTGAAAGGATATGCCTGGTTTAAGTAAATAACAAGATCAATTCTCTATGCTCAAACTTTATTTAATTGAATTTTGTGAACTTTGATATAAGAGAGATTAGTAATCATGCCAGATAAAATCAAGATATTTATTTTTGTGTTTGCAAAAGTGAGAGATTCCAAATAAATGCTAATTTATCCAAAATAATTTGAAAATATAATTGCAATACTTTAAGAAGAAATATATACAACAAATATTTGTGAGGAGTTTGATTATTTTGACTTTGTCTTTCTTCTCTTTATTATTATTTTTTTTTTGGTTTCAAAAGAGTAAAAAATATTGCTGTTTTTACTTTTATTTTTGTTTGTTTTTGTTGAAACAGTTTTATATATATTTAAAATGAGACAACATGCAAAATATATACAAATGATGAAATGACCAAATTTTATGTGTAATATCGCTTAAGATGCATAATATTCATAGGTTCTTTTAAATATTTACCATCTAAGGTAGCTAATTTGTATGCTCTCGATTCAAATTTAGCAATGATTATGGTCCAATCCAGTTGGGTTCAAATTTACGTTTAAGGTCTTTAGTTGCATTAGTATTTTTTTGATTTTCTTTTAAAACAAGGTCATTGACCTCAAAGGATCGATGAAGAACTTTCTTAGCATATGATCTTTTAAGCTTGTTTTGGTAGGCACGAAGATGCTCCAAAGCATTGATGCGCTTTTCACCTAGGAGTTCCAGCTGACTGAGTCTGCTAGCTCGATATTCATCTCCTACTTCGGTATCTTGAAGTAGTAGAGCCAAAGAAGGAACTTCTAATTCAAAGGGAAAAACAACTTCAATGCCATAAACCAAAACAAAAGGTGAAGTACCTGTGGGAGTATGCACACTAGTGCGATATGCCCACAAAGCTGGATATAATTGAATGTGCCAGTCGCGGCCAGATTTATTGACCAATATTTTAAGGATTTTAATTAATGTTTTATTAGATGCTTCTGCTTGGCCATTACCCTAAGGATAATAGGGAGTGGACTAGGGATGTTGAATCTTATATTTTTGGCATAATTTCTTAACATATTTATTTTTTAAACAAGTTTCATTGTCTGAGATGAGATTTGCAAGAATTTCGAACCTACAAATGATTTGATTAAAAATAAATTTAGAGACTTGTGTTCCAGTGCAGGAAGCTAAAGGCATAGCTTCAACCCACTTCGTAAAATACTCGATGGCGGTTATGATGAATTTGTGTCCATCAGATGACACAGGATTAATTTTACCAATAATGTCTAAGCCCCATTTTGAAAAGGGCCAAGGAGATGAAATAACCTACAGTGCTTGTGCAGGGGCATGGACAAGGTCAGCATGTTTTTGGCACTTGTTGCAATGGCGCACATAATCATGTGCATCAGTGTCCATGGTAGGCCAAAAGTAGCCTATCCTAAGGAGCTTTTTAGCAATGACACTACCACTAAAGTGTCCTCCACAAGATCCATCATGGGCTTCACTCAAAGATGATTTGGATTCTTCTAGATTCAAACATCTCAATAGGATACCTTCAAAAGATCTCCTATATAAAGTATTGCTAATTATTACAAATCGACTTGCTCGTCTACGTAATAACCGACGCTGGTTCCTATTAGAACTGGCAAGGAAAGTCCCATTGTGAAGAAAATCAAATATATCCATATACCAAGGTTCAGGAGTAGTTTCATTGATTATAAACACATCCAAAGGTTCTACGCATGACTTATTTGAAGCGGGTTCCTAGAGTCTACGAATAATGATGGTGGCATATTCGTCATCTAACTCCAAGGGCAAAAGAGAGGCAGCTGTGGCCATAGCGTCAGCCGCACAGTTGCTAGTTCAAAGAATAGCTTCTAAGGTAACTTGATCAAATAGAGATATTAATTGTAAAACATATGCTTTATATGGGCATAATTTATCATCTTTGGTCTGATAAACTTCATTAATTTGGTTTATAACAAGTTGAGAATCACCAAAAACTAGCAGATGTTTAATTTTTAGTGCCAAGGCAGCTCGTAATCCAAGGATTAGAGCTTCATATTCGGTAGTATTATTAGTGCAAGCAAATGTTAATTTAAAGGACAAAGGTATAATGTGTTTTTATGGAGATATGAAAATAATACCTGCACCAGCCCCACTCATGCATCAGGCTTCATCAAAGTATAAGGACCATTGTTCAACATGGTCTGCCTCGAATTGAAGGCATTCATCAGGAAACTCAATGATGAGGGGATGGGTAGACTCTAAGGGTGTTGTAGCTAATTGATCTGCTATGATTTGACCCTTAACAGACTTCTGTCCTATGAACGTGAGTTTAAACTTTCTTAGAGCAAGAACCCACTTTGTTGTACGACCTGATAAATAAGGTCGACTCATGAGATACTGCAAGGGATCATATTTAGCAATGACATATGTTTTTTGAATGAGCATATAATGGCGTAATTTTTGTGTAGAAAATACAATTGCTAGACATAGTTTTTCTAATGCTATGTAGTGGGTTTCATAACTAATTAAAGTTTGGCTAATATAATAATTAGCACGTTCTCTTTTCTCATCATCAAGTTGAGCTAACATAGCTCCTAAAGCAAAATTTGAAGCTAAAATATACAAGATAAATGGGTGATCAGGTCTAGGCGGTGAAAGAACAGGTGGGTTAAGGAGGTATTGTTTGAGAAGTTTAAAAGCTTCCTTACATTTTTTGTCCCAATTAAAAGGGACATCCTTCTTAAGAAGCATAAGAAAGGGATTGGTTTTGTCTGCCAGCTTATCAATGAAGCAACAGATAGCTTGAAGCTTACCTTGTAAACTTCGTAACTCAGATATATTGGTAGGTGCGGGCATATCAGTGATAGCCACAATCTTGAGAGGGTCGATTTTGATACCACATAAAAAAACTAAAACCCCTAATAGTTTACCGGACTTGACTCCGAATATACATTTGGCTGGATTTAATCGAATAAGATATTCTCTTAATCGATTAAATACTTTTCTCAAATCATCTAAATGATCATCTTCATTAATAGAGTGAGCTATAATATCATCTACATAATCATGTAGGATATCATGCATCATATCATGAAATATATAATTCATGGCTCGTTGATATGTTGCGCCTACATTCTTTAAACCAAATGGCATCACTTTCCAACAAAAGGTACCCCAAGGGGTAATAAAGGCTATTTTAGCCTGATCTTCAGGAGCTATCCTGATCTGATTATAACCAAAAAATCCATCCATTAGGGACATCATTCCACTCCCAACAGTAAAATCAATGATTTGATCCATGTTTGGAAGAGGAAAATCATCTTTAGGGCATGCAACATTAATATCTCTAAAGTCTATGCAAACCCTAACTTTGGTAGCTTCTTTCTTGGTGACTAGAACTACATTCGAGATCCATTCAGCATAATCAATAGCTTGTATAAAAACAACATTCAAGAGTTTTTCTAACTCCCCTTTGACTAGCAAGGCCACTTTGGGATGCATTTTTTTGAGTTTCTGTTTAACAGGTTTAGCATCTGGATGGACTACTAGATGATGCATGACTAAAAAAGGGTCTAAACTTGGCATATCTTCATATGTCCAAGTGAAGACATCTTCATATTCTTTAAGGGATGAAATGTATTGCTTCTATTTTTCTTGACTTAATTCTGATCCAATATTGATTATGTGGGGATTATCCTCAGTTCCAATGTTAACTTTAATGATGTTTTCTACTTCCATGTGTAGATATCTTTCAAAATTAGGTGGGGTGGGTGAAATGCCCAATTATTGTAATTCCTTTAAGGTTAACTTGGATAATTCATCTTGAGGAGTCATGGCCTCAAGCTGGGCTATAGTAGGTATAGAACCATCAAAATAAAATTCATTATATAACAATTCCTCAACGGAAATATCATGGAAGATATCTCCCTCCAACTCATCGTCGAATTCAGAAATCATTTTAGGGTAGGCTATGGATAGCATATTGTAGGTAGAATAATTATTCTTGGGATACAAAGAATCTTGTTTATCTAGATAATCTTGATAACATATGAGTTGATCATCATCTTCAAAAGGGAAGGGTTGACCTTTACTAGGAAATAGGCCCACACCACATCGGGTTGGCCATGGTTCTACCTCAAAGGGTTATTTCATACCATCTTGGAGAAGTCCCAAGCCTTTCCCTTTATAGCCCAATTTAAGAATTATGGGTTTAGCTTTAATATATTCATTAGCAAAATAGCATCGAGCATATCCATCACAATGCGTCTTGATGTTTCAGGGTATTCTTCCCCAATCATATCCTTTATAAATAAAAGCACAACTCCCAACTTGGTAGATACTTCCCATAGGTTGTGGGAGGCCCAAGGTATGAGGAGAAGGCGACAAATTACTTAAGATAATGGAATCTTAGATAAAAGCATTTGTTTTTTCTGATATAAGAATTTTAGATAAATCAGGTAATAGTTCATCAGTGAGAGCATAAGAGGTAGAAGGATCATTCCCTATATCTTTAGATGTGGAAGGTATGATAGATGTAGATAATATGGAGGTGTTAATAAATGGGTCTATAGGTTTTGAAATTATAGGGATGGAACATGAAGGATTGGTTGTGGATTTAAGATCTTTTTGAGGTTTGAGTGTGGTTTGTTTAGAAGATTGTTGAGCTATATATGAGGGTGAAATTAATGGAGGAGAAATAGATGAAGTTATGGGTGTGTGTTTCACATGTTTAGATGAAAAATAAGAATTAGGATGTGTGGATGATAGAGCAAGGCAAAATTGAACTCCAATAGGTTCTGCCAAAGCACACATATCAAAGGGTCTAGGATCACCATGGATAGTGACCAACTGATTTTTAAATTCGAATTTAACACATTGGTGTAAAGTTGATGGGATAGCCTGCATTGCATTGATCCAAGGATGACCCAAGAGTATATTGTATGATGCGGGGCAATGTACAATAAACACGATCGTGTCTAAGGTTCTTAGACCAACTTGCAATGGGATGGTGATAACTCCACATGTTTCTTGTGTTTTTTCATTGAAAGCTTTTATGATCATGTCAGTTTTCTTCATTTCATCACTTCTAAACCCAAATATTTGGTAGAAGTCAAAAGTGCAAATGTTTAGAGATGAACCATTATCAATCAAGACTCATTTAACAACTACATCTCCAATTAGGGCAGTAATATATAAGGGGTTATCCTTATGTAAACTATGTTATGGGATATATTTATCTCGAAAGTCAATACAATAACCTTCTCGAGTGATGATAGTATTGGACATGGCTTCAGGTTGAATATTTTGAGGTACCATCATTTAGATTATTGTGAGCATTAACTCATCCCTATGGGTAGGAGAAGATATTAACAAGTCCAACAAGAAAATTTTGGCTATAGTATTGGATAATTGTTCATTAATATTGTAAGGAGGCTTAGGTTGAACATTAGACATATGATTCCCTTTATTGGGATTTTTTGAAATAAATGGAGTTGATCCATCAGTCTGAGTTTGATCCTGTTGAGAATTGTGAGCTTGTTTTCTGGTAACAACTTCGATGGTACCTACAATGTTATATTGAAGATGCTGAATTGGTCTCGGTCTAGCATTTATGGCTTATTCATTAGGAAGGAACTGATTAGAAGAGGGTCGAGTAGTAACTCTTCTAGGAAATGGTTCTTTCGAAACCATAGAATATGTGATAGGTTGAATCAGATCTGATTTGTTTTTAGAACTATTCGATTGGTTTGAGGTGATGTCTATTTCACTTTCATTATCCGATTCTACATCACTAGGATTCGATGTTTGAGTATTATATAGGGGTCTGGACATAACCATGGAGAAATTTGTGCCAAATATTTGAGGATCCTGAATAGATAATTGTCTACTAATAGTCCCTACATATCGGGTAGGAGGGGGAACATTATGATGTTCAATTTGATTGGCCACCTCTTTACCATGTTTTGGTAAAGGATGTTGAAATATATTTAATGATTGATTAGCATTTTGATTCTGATTTTGGGGAATGTTCTTTTGAGCATTTGTTTAGGTTGAAAGGCTTGCACCTCCATTTCATTATTATCAATCAAGTCTTGTATTTTATGTTTAAATATTTTACAAGAGTTGGTAGAGTGTCCAGGTCCTCTATGAAAATCATAATGTAAATCAGCTCTGTATCCGGGTATAGTTGGATCAGGTTCCCGGATAGCTGGTAATTGAATCAAACCTCTTTCGAGTAATTGGGGTAGAATAGTTGATAATGGTTGATTCAATCTAGTAAACTATCGAGGTGGTTTATTAGGAGGTTTTAATATAAACTTCTCTATTGTTTTCGTAGTATTAACATTAGCAATGTTTCTACTATCAGTGACTCCGTCACCTACAACTTGTTTGTTTTTATATTGATTTTTGGATGTTTTCTCATCATCTTTCTTTTTGAGATGACCTCTTCTAATGAGAGCATCTTCCATCCTTCGAGCTAAGTCTATATCTTGATCGAAGGTGGTCAAGGTAGTACTTGATAATTCATAGGATAGTTGTTCTTGCAAATTATTAATAAAAATATCCAACATTTCCCTATAAGGTAGCACAAAGTGTAGTTTTCCTGTCAACTGCCTCCATCTAGCTAATAAATCAGCAAAACATTCATCTTTGTCTTGTTTTAAGTTGTATAAATCTTTAATGGTTACATGCCTTTCGATATAGGCACTAAATTGATGCACAAAAGATTCAGCGGTCTCTTCAAAATTCCTCAAAGAATGAGTGGGCAATTGATAGTACCACTCTAATGCCATTCCTCCTAAACTTTTCAAGAACATTTTTAGTAATAACAAGTCATCATGTGATATATCATGACATGCTATCCTAAACATGCGAAGATGCTCTATGGGATCTTCAGTTCCTTTATATATAGGTAGGACGGGCATGGGAAAGTGCTTAGGGTATGGCTATGCTACAACTATGGGATCCAAAGGCTGACTACACATCTCTCGATAATTGTATGAGGGATGGTAGGGATCTATCTAGTCCATGCAAGAAGCTAACTGTTTCACCATGGCTTCTAGATTACTGGTTTGCCCACCATATTGGTTCGGTAGGGCATTAATATGGGATTTGTGAGCATATGATGGAGGGACATGAATATTAGATGTATATTGTTATTATGTAAATTTTTGGTAGGAAGGGTGTTATGAAGAAGTTTTGAAGTTGTATTATGTTGTATCCCAGATTGTTGAAAATTGGTGTTTGGCTTCATTTTAGGTTTTTGTCGATTTGAAGCATATTGATCAATAGTTTGGTGAAATAAAGCAGTGAATGAAGGTCTCTTTTGTGTGGGAATGATTTTAGGCTCAATAACAAGTTCCTTAGGGGGTTGGGTAACCTATTTTTTTTGCATGTTCTGAATCATAGTGACCATATCTATATTGGATGGTCCAGCTTTATCACTTTCTTGATCGATAAAAGACAAAGGATTAGTGTGCACATTAAACATATGTTCCATGGCTTCTTGAGTGTCACTAATTTTTCCTCTATCAATAAAAACTACCATATTAAGAGCACCAATATTATTATTAAAAAAATTCCAAAAATGATCTATGTTATCAAAAGTAATAGTTCCATCTGGAGCCATTCTAGGGGATGAGGATCCTTCCTCTTTAACATTTTCTTCTTGTTCATCTAAAACTAGCTCATCTTCTAGCTTTTCTAGAGTTTATCCTTCTGGAATTGGATCCTCAAGAAGGGCATTTGATTTTTTTGTTTTCTTTCCTAACCAATCTTCTTCTTCTTCTTCTTCAGCTTGTTTACCATTCCTAAGTCTAGTCATTGTGCTTAAGTTTAGATTTCAGCATATATATATATATATATATATATATACTTATATATATATGCAACAAGCTTAAGAGGTATATATTTTAATTAGATACCTACTATAATATTTAAAATAATTTTTTTTGGTTTTGTTATGTTTTTGGTTTTTCTTGTTTTTTTTTGTTTTTGTTTTTGTAACAATATTATAAAGATAACAAACAACACACTAAATGCAAGAAATAATAATAATGAAAGCAATGATCTAGTTTTCTATAAACAATTTATAAATATCATTAATGGGCTCAAGTTCTTCAGGAGTCATGAAATGTTCTTCAAATTGAAAATTTTCTTTCAAGAATTTGACAAAAAGTGCTATAGTGATATTATCTATCTCAGACTCTGGTTGGTAGAAATAAAGTTTGTGGCAATACTCTCGATATAACACAGCTCTAGGAACTCTCCTCCACATTTCCCTATCCGTAAGAACGACCTCTTGGTCTTCTACATGACCTAGGAATTGGTGTATAACAGTTGCATTCTCGAGGTATTCCTCGAAGGTGAACAATTCTAAAGACACAAGAGCTCTCCTATAAGCTAACCACCTATGGCAAGCTCTCTGAAGTTCATGATAAAAAATGAGTTGATGAGGATCCAGGATTCTATCTAGGGTAAACCTCTTAATTTGTCGAAGTTCGGTTGATCTAGATGAAATAATACCCAATATCCTATTAAGTTTGTCCCACAAAGATGGAACTCTATATGTTTGAGATAGTCGAAGCAAAGAATTAAACTCTATGGCTATTATTTTATTTTCAACAGTTATAGTGACAACTAGTCTTTTCTTAGGAGCTACCATCTAAACATGATATGCAACTTAGTAGTTTTCTAATGATTTTAAATACATCTATGTTTTTTTGTTTTTTGTTTTCAAAAGGTTTTAGTTTCATGTCGGGTTCACCAAAATGTATCGCTCCAAATTTTTTGCACCCTTACCTTCAGGCTATAGGATCCATGCCCAAAAGGGGGATGGGAAAAGGATGGGACAATACCTCGGACTGAGAGGCCCTTTGAAGGTCCCGCATCTCGGGGGAGGAGTATTAAGGTGATTTTTTGATGGATGGTGGGGTTCACTAGGAAACGTTTAGTGGCAGTCTCCACGCCTAGGTTGGGAATGTGTTTGATGTGTTTAGTTTTAGCTTTAATCATTCAAATCCTAGGTTTGGCCAAATGAATCTAAAATGTTCTATTAGGAAATGCAGATTTAAATGAATACAAAAAACAAAATTAAACAAAAAATACAGAGAACAAGCTAAGTGAGAAAAACCATACCTGATCCGGATGTCTGATGGAGGTTCTAATTTTTGAAGCAGTCCAGATCGTCTGGAATTTGACAGGATCATCTCTGATCTAACAGGATTATCTGAGATCTGACAAATTCGTTAGACATCTGAGACCTACAATCAGAGAAATAGACACAAAATGCAAAAAATGCAGCTATGCTAATAAAGGAAAATGATGTGAAATGATAATAATAATGTTAATAAAATAATACCAAATAGAAATGCAAGTAAATTATCATGCTTTAATAGCTAATCATGATTTTATTATGTATTTAAGCTATATGGATGAACTCGAAGATGTAGAATAACAGGAAATAATAATAAAACTAACTAGATGCAGAATAGAATAGCAGAAAGGTATAGGAAAAGTGCAAACTATGGGCACTGATTGCCCCCAATGTTGACTACAGTCGAAATCATCTCAAATTAGGGCGTGATCATCTGAGATTGTACAAGATCATCTGCGACGATCTGAGCTTGCTCCAGCTGAAAAACAATGAAGTTACTGCAAATAAACTTGGAAAAAATACGAAGGCAAATGGTGATTTAAGATGGTCTAATGCAAATAGAACTCGTGTTACAGGAAATTTCAGCCAGGGGAATGTCAAGGGGAGGGCCTAAGATTAAATAAGCATAGGAAGGAGGTTGGGAGGTTGGAGATCATCCTAATCTAGAAGATCTCCAATGGGGGAAGTCTCTAACCGCACAGACACGCTTTTGCCCAGGTTAGAGATGCCGTTGAAACAAAAGCTAATTATGAAAAATTAGTTTTGGGACGAAATCATCTGGACATTCTGCTCCAGACGAATTCATTCGATCTGAGGCGATATCGTCTGATCGATGACGATATCATCCAATGGAAAAAACAAATCCTAAAAATGGCACAAAAAATGAGGAAACGGGTAGCAGGTGGTTTTGGAGCAGTTTTGGGGTTGAAATTTGAATTTGAATTATTACTAAAGTAATTTTAATTATTTTCTAAGGTTTACTGCACCAATTTTAGGGTGCTACAAGAGTTATCATTTTTAATGTAGTTTATCATGATTTTTGCATTTTATTGATTTCATGTTGCTATGGCATCTTTTGTGCAATGTTCTTCTAAAACCCTCATCAAGAGAGGCCTCCTTTATTACTGATTTATTTCTTATTGTTTATTGGATGTAGGATCAATAGGGTTTTGTCATTAAAGATAGCAAATACCTCTAATAATGGAGAAGAAGGTCCTCGACACCTTGGAGCAGTTCATGTTATCTTAAAGGGCACTTGGAATACACCTACCCTTGTGAGGGATGTTTCAAATATTGTAATAGTTGTATCAAAATTGGGTATCCCTAAGAAGGACGTATTTGTAGCAATGGATTGACTCAAATTTAATAAGCTATACTTCTTTTTATACTTTATTTGTTGTCAATTTATGCTTAGCCATTTTATGTTATTAGAATTGTTGCACCCCATTAAGCGTTAGCGTTTTATGATCCCATAAAGTGAATATGGGATTAAGAGACAACTGAAAACTACCTATACTCCACAAAAAAATGGAGTTGCTGAAAGGAGGAATCATTCCATTATGGAAATGGTTCAATGTATGCTTAAGGGGGCACATCTTGAGCAAGAGTATTGGGCAAAAGTAGTGAATACAACATTGTACCTCCTGAATAGGGCACCCATAAGAGCTCTACAAGGAAAGACTCCACAAGAAGCATGGAGTGGTAAGAAACCCTCCATTTCTCATCTAAGAGTTTTTGGATGTAAAGAATTCATGCATATACCAAAATATAAGAGGAAGAAGTTAGATGAGAAAACCCTGAAATGTATTTTTCTTGGTTATGATGAGCATTCAAAGGGATATCAGTTGATAGATCATATGACCAAGAAAACACGCATAAGTCAAGATGTGGTATTTGACAAAGCTTTCACATTAGATAACACTTTTACAGCTGTATACCTTGAGGAAGATGAGCCTAAGAAATAGGTTTCACCCCCACATAATAAGGTTCTAAAATGGTATACTAGTACATTGAGATATTCCAAGTTAATGTCACTTCTATATCTAACTCTAGATCAACCTTGTACTCATAGTATGACTCAATAGATGAGAGCAAAGGCATCAACTTCAGATGTTGATGAGCTTTACCAACAATTTGATGAACTATCTGTAGATACTGAGGAAGATAGAGAAATAGATATGGATGACAAGAAGGTTTATATGTCATAATTGGATGAAAATGAGCCCACAAATATTCAATATGCACTTAGTGAGCCTCAGTGGAAGGATGTTATGGAAGAAAAATATACATTTATCATGAAAAATCATACATGGAAGCTACTAAATCTACCTTCAGGAAAGAAAACCATTGGCTGCAAATGGGTATTTAAAGTGAAGTATAAGGTATATGGTACTATTGATAAGCATAAGGCCCATCTTGTTACAAATGGTTATGCTCAGAAAGAAGGTATAGATTATGAAGATACTTTTACCTCTATTGCAGAAATGACTACCATTCAAGTACTTTGTGCCATGGCAACTCAGTTTGGGTGGAAGTTACATTAGATGGATGTAAAAAGTGCTTTATTGAATGGTGACCTACAATAAGAAGTGTACATGATCCAACTAGAAGTATTTTTTGTTGAAGGGCAAGAACAGTCACCTAGATCAACATGGATTCAAAAAAAAGCTCCACAAGATTAGTACATCAAAATAGACAGTCACCTGGTGCAACATGGACTCAAAAGAAGTACTTTAGATGAAAATATTTATATCAAGAATAATGGTTTTGACATAATTATATTGGTGCTATATGTAGATGATCCTGATCATAACAGGGAGTTCAAAGAGTATGATTTATGGAGTAAAATATGATTTGAAACAATATTTTGAAATTACAGATCTAGGACTTCTTCACTATTATCTTGGTTTGGAAGTGACTCAGAATAATAATCATATCAGAGTAACACAAAATAATTATGAAAATACATTGGTTGATAAATATCGCATGACTAACATCAATTCTAAGGCAACTCCAATGGATCCTAGACTTTAGTTATTACAATATGATAAATCACCACAGGTAGATGGTACTCTCTATTGCCAACTGATTGGGAGTCTCATATATCTAACAAATACCAGGCTAGATCTCAGTTTTGCTATGGGTTATATTTCAAGGTTCATGCAAGAATCGAAGGTGAGTCATTGGAAAGAAAAAAAGAGAGTTCTTCATTATGTCCATGGTACTAAAAAATTTGGCTTGGAGTACAAGAAGAATAACAAATTATATTTACAATGATACACGAACTTAGACTATGCCAGATCCATTGATGATCACAAGTTGACTTATGGATACATTTTCCATATTAGATCTGGACCTATCTCTTGGCACAATAAGAAGTAGCAAGTGGTTGCTTTATCTTCTACAGAGGTAGAATATCATGCAGCAAGTGGAGTAGTCTACGAGATAATATGTTTAAGTCGCATTCTTACAAACATGGGTCTTCCAAATAATATTCCACTACATTTGTTTTACGATAATGAAGGTGTTTTGAATTTTTCAAAAATCCAATATTTCATGATTGTACCAAACACATTGAAACTCAATGTAATTTCATTCACGATGAAGTTCCAAAGCATCACATACAACTCCAATACATTCCCACTGATGAACAAGTTGCAAATATTTTCACCAAGGCACTTGCACGTGTCAAATTTGAATTGTTTCACAATGCTCTTTGTATTTGCCAATAATGTAATAAGGGGGGATGTTAGCATATAACATAGTTTATTATGCATATTACATTATCTATTGTGGGTAGTTGGGTAGTTGAGGTTATCGGTTGGTTGAACTAACCAAATCAACTACGACATTGTATTTATTCTACAAATATTTCAATGACAAACTACTTCATGATTTTTTGATATTGGATACAGATGCAAAAGCATCAAACATATGAGAAATAGGGGGAAAATATGAAGGGGCCAATGACTGAGACTCTAGGTAAGGATGATTGATATTAGGACACCGAATGAGACTTGGGTGAATATTGGGGCTTCAACATGGTAAGTTGCTAGAAGAATAGAATAGAGAGGGAAAAAGAGAGTGCACCTACAGGCTAGGTAAATGCCAGAGTTGAAGTGGTTAACTACTGCATGATTGGACTCATTCCCTTCTCCTCATCTAGTGTCTCCACCTCTACTTCAATTAACATGATCTCCTACTACTCTAGTTGTGCTTGCACTTGCACTTGCTGTGCTAGTTGCACTTGCATAGGAACCTCTGTGGTGCTTTCTCCCATTACTATCAATGTTGTGGGAAGATTCACACCAAAGGTATGGGCAGTACCAGTTTGTGGCTTCTTCATGAAGTTTATAGGCAAAATCATTGCAGAAACACTCCTCTTATTTTGAGTGACTTATTATTCAAGGAGCGATAGCTTACCCCTTTTGATAAGTGGGTCCTACACTATACTCTATTATTGTACTTCTACTAGACCTTCCATCCTGCTAGGGCTTTGCGTACTCCTGGGCACAATTTTAGAAAATAGAGTAGGTTGCCAAGTGTTGCAATTTGCATTGTATGCCTAGGATAAATTCTCATCCATGATAAGCCCTAAATCAGATGTCTCTTTCTTGTTGTGAACCCTCATGACCCACCAGTTGGAAATTTTCTCTTCTATCCAATCGGGTTGCTTTTCCTTCATCATTTTGAATATATCATTGTTAGGTTCATGCATTGGGTTGGATGAGGGGTCATACTCTACTTCCATTGTATAGAAGTCATGCCACGGGGGGAATGACATCATTCTCTCCATGTGCCACTCCAAATCGAGTCCCAAATTATTGTTGCATTGGGCCACAATATCGAGGTGTGGACAACTGTGAAAGTTCTTCACCCCAATATTCTCCTTGAAAATTCCATGTGGGTCATACTTCCAGCACTAGGGAAGCTCAACCAAGCAAAAATTGTACAACATTGTAGATAGAAAATCATTATGCCCGTTATCTCTAACCTTGATATCTCCAAGCTACAAGGGCCAAGGGCAGGTGTGTGGATTCTTCCTCCCATGCCCATACATGTCATCAGTGAAATTGCACTATCAGGAAACTTCAAGGGTAAACAAGTATTCCATTGTATAGTATGGGAGTAGGAAGGGTTTTCCAGTGAACCCATAGATTCTAACAATGAGGCCTTGGGTGAGTTGGAAAACATCATTGAGGTTTACCTGCACTACTTGATCCCTCATTTGTCTTGGCACTCACTTATAGGTGCTGTAAATAAGCTCCAGGGACAAATTGAGGAACATCCTATTGAAGTTATAATAGGACTCGCATCTTGATAGACTCTGAGTCCATTGGTAGATAGGGAGCACCTTGCCTTATGCATTTGTGTGGGCAATGTCAACAAAAGAGAATTTACTACACATGTGGTAGAAGAAATACCATGCCAAAAAAGAGTAGGGTTGGAACATCATGTCCCTTTTGCTATGTACATCAGTGAGTTGGAAGTGTATTAACTACACCATCCATTCTACATAGTTGAAATATATGGGTTTGGTCCTCGATGGCATGGTGGCGGTGCATAGAACTCATCATGCAAGATGCACTCAGCAAGTGCAACATACCACTTATGCACCATCACTTCTATAGCAAGCCCCATAAACCATGCCAACATTGAGAATAATCTAGGGTGCTTAAATATCCTCAAGGATATAGGCAATTTGGGAAACACTCCAAGAAATTTTAGCTTTTCCCTCAGTACTGATCCCATGAACTGGTGCATCAGCTCCATGTTAGTGTACCTCTCAGTTTGCTCGGTGCAGCTAATTTTTGTAACTATGAAGTCCTTAAGGGGATTTCCCCCACATGAAAATACCTCCTAGATAGCCTAAGTAGATATAGAGAATAACTTATCTTTTGTAACATTTTAGACTGTTCTGGTCATAGGGTCATAGAATTTGGTAATGGCACAAATTAACTTTGGGTAGTGGTGCACAGGCGTGCACAGGTACTAGTACAAGTGGGAATAATAAGTGATTATTTGCATATTTTTAGTAGATACCTTTGTGAGAATGAGCTCAACGTTCTCATGCAACTTCTCAATGGTCGTTCTAGTGAGAATGTAGGCCCAGATTTTGCTCAATCTATCCTCAAGTGGGGGTGGTGGTGGTTTCTCCTTCTCCTTTTTCTCACCCTCCACCATCTTTGGGGCCCTTTATTTATTTTGGGTATTTTATTTCTTAGACTCAATAGTATTTTTTCCTATTCTGACCATACACTTGTCCAAACGTCTAATTTGAAAATGATAGCGCCTTATCAAACCCTAGTGCTCTGATTTTTATCCAACAATTTTCTCTTTGAACTATGGTAAATAATGTTGTAGCAAAATCTCTGTTAATTTCTTTGAGTTAAATTAAATCGCAATACTAGCCCCCCTTTTTTATAGCCCAACAATTTCCTTGCCATATTAATGGTGTTTAGGGTGAGTAAATGCTAGGGGTGATTGTAGCGTAGTGGAGGATATCCTATGCACTACTCAGCATGCTTAGCAGACCTTCCAATGATGAATTACTGCACAGGACCAAATTCTTCCTTAGAAAATATAAAGCACCACCCTTTTTAAATACCCATACACAATTTTTGGGCTTAATGACCTTCCTTAGGGTGTGTGTTTACTGGTGCTATCTTGGACTATGGGCCCATGCTATTGGAGAAAGCGCAACTTACCCGCACTTTAAACATATTTTAATTGTTGCCTAGGGGCCCAAGAATGGACTTTTCTCAGGAAGGGGAACACAAAGCCCGTTCACTCATGAAATTCTTGAAATTACCTTGCACTTAATAAATTGGAGTGAAAGCTATCTCGGGAGTGATGCCAAGATGAAAAAAGTTAAAGGTGTTTTTGCCTTACCAAATCTCCAAAAGGACAAAGCATAGGTTTTGTAGAGTAAAACACCATGAAGCCTTGAATATAGCATTGGAATTGAAAATTCAACAACCAAAACACAATTAAATTGGAGCGCTAATGAATTATGCCTAAAAACAAAGCGAAACTATTTGGGCTTTATCGTATTAGGATTTGTGCAATGGTGGAAAAGCCAAATGTCTAAGCACTATTTCTTGGTGCAAAAATACCTTGCACTCCTTAGGTCGGGTGAAAGCACCTTTGACTAGATTTGACCCTTTTACTCCAAAATTGGCTTCACCTAGATAAGGCCCAAAATGGGCTTTCACTACTTTTATGGAGCACAAATACCTGGTGCTTAACATATCCTTGAAATTAACTTTGAATTTGAATGTTTGGGGATGTTGGCATTTTCTTTGACTTCATTTTTCACTTTCAATCCCTAGAGCACTAAAACACATTTATGCTTCCTATGAGATAGATAATCTCTCTTTTTTTGAACTATGGGGCACCTTTTCCAAGTATTGAACTACTCTCACCAGGTGATGACAACTTTGCAAACCTGAAATTCCTTAGTTGAATTTTTTGGTGCTTGAAAATGCTATTCTCTCTTACTTCTAGCTTTCACAAATTTAAGTAAAATAAAACAACATGTAGACCCCTTGAAAACCCTCCCTTCCAGCTAGACCTCTGGCCCAAAAATTGTGCTATCGATAGCGCAAGAGGGGGAAAAGAGACCTAAACTCTAGAAAAAAAATATGTACAAGAAAAAAAGGAAAATAAATGATATATACAGCCTGACAAAAAATTTCATACTACCTTTTGAAGAACACAAGCTTATATTGAGAAGGGGGGGTGAATAGTATAAGACCAACTTTTACTTTTCTTTCCCAAACAATATTATCCAATATAATCAATGGTAATATCAAAAACAATAATCAAAGCAATGCACAAATCATCACACACAATAGAGACACCAATTTAACGTGGTTCACCCAATGTGGGATACTCCACGGAGAAAATATTTCACTAAAATTTTCTCAAAAAATCTCTTGGGAATCACTTCCCTATTAAAATATTTATAGACCTTTGTCTAAAGGAGACACCAATCCCTTAATTCTATGATTTATGGATCTCTAACTACTCTACAAGGCACTCCATAAGTGTAAAAAACAAAATCTATAAGGTTCCATGGGAACCTGGCATGTGACGAGTTTGGAAGCAACATGTTGGAGATAAATATCATAAGTAAGGTATGTCTAACATCTAATGCACCAGTTGCATACCATAGATCCACTAATATCCCTCTACAGAGTAGGTTTCACAATACATCCTCCTAGTCCCTATCAAAGTATTACTACATCACTACATCTCTTTGATATCAATGAGTAGATACGATCGATAACCCCTCTATAAGAATGCATAATTGACATAATAACGAAGTGTGCACCTAGCTACTATATTGATCTATATCATAATGAAAGCATAAATATTCACACAAGTACATAAATTGAACAAAAACAATGTAAGTAAGGTTTCTTGTATTAATATTTGAACGAGCTTTGTTTACAAAAAAGACCTCTTAGGGTCACTTGAAAGATGATACTGATATTACAATTGCCAATGCCATCAATAGGGTAGGTGCACTTATAGTGCTCTATTGATTAGTCACAAACTACCTTGGGGTGGAGCTGACCCCCTTCTTCATGATGTGGAAGGATTATGACATAAGCTCCTCTTGCACCTGTCTCCCTAAAAACAAGAAACAACATCACACGATTAAAAATATTGATAGCCTCTCGTGATGAGGCCCTTTAAGGAAATATGTATACAAATGCCATTAAACTAGTAAAATAAGAAAACATAAAGGACTTTAAACTATTCTAATTTGATCAAGAATTATACTACAACATGAAGGACATGAATAAGCAAATGATGCATGGATCAGATATCAAGTTAGGAGCAATAAAGTGCATAAAATATCCAATATAATCCTACTTAATACAATGAATGAAATGACTAATTTCTATGGTTAGAGTTTCTCTAAAATGTAATTAAACCTATGAAAAGACTAATATAACTAATCTATGTGGTCAAAAGCAAAGCAAGTAAGGTGATCAGTCACCTATTGCAAACCATAGCTATGGTGGGCGGTCTACACTGAACCACGATGAATAGCCCCAGTTTGACCTCTGATAGGTTAACCCTCATAATTAGGGGTAGTGGGCTTGACCTCCTTATCCAAATTGATGTTCAAGGGTTGCCTTTGTTGTCCTCTGATAGATTTGGTGGTCAAATCACTGTGAAGGGCCTTCATTTTCTTGGATTTGTGTTTCTTGAATCTCCTAGGCACCTAGGGCATCCATGGCTAATTGGTCTTTAGGTGAATAGCAAAGGGGCTCTCAAATGCATAGGTTCAGTATGCAATTTGATAGGGCTTCACTGCTCTCTTGATCAATTAACTCTCTCCCTTTTTCTTCCCATTTAGAGGGGGTATTTATAGTATACCCCTAGGGCTAGGGGTGGCTTCATGGAGAATCCAATACCAAGAAGAGTGGTTAGGACAGTTGGGATGGAAGCCTCTAGAATATTTCATCCTTCAACTACCTCCTTATAGATATTTTCACCATTCCAACTGATTTAGATCAGATGTAAGGCCTAACTAAACTTTAATTAAGATCGTAGGTCACAGTTGCAGTCCAGACTATAGATCGTAGGTGTCAACCATGATTTATATTGGAGACTGTAGGTCTGGGCTACGATTCAGACTGCTTAGGCCAAAATGCCTAAATTGAGTGGTTAGAACCACTGCTCTATCTTGGATTCTATCCAAGATCCTCGATATGGTTTTGTAGCATGTCCATATGAGTAGTCACCCTCGACATGATGTGTTTTAGGTATCTACAGATGCCCCTTTTGATATTCGTTGTGAGATTTAACAACGATGAGAAAAAATATACATCCTAAAATGATGCTGAAGGTTCTATGATGATCATTAGTCTGATCAACATTAGATGCCCCAGGTCTAGCAAAAGGACATGCATCTTGGAATCATTGCTTCCAACTTGGAAAGGCTTACATTTGAAAAGTCTGCACTCACCATCAGACGTTTAGGTAGCTTTGGTGCTACAATAGGAGTTAGGCCTATATAACCAAAGGATGAGAGCTACAAACAAAATTTCATATTTGCTATTTACCCCAAGCAAAGGGGGAAGCTTATGATAGTTGTTAGCAATGATTCACAAGAATGAACATAATTTTGACAAGATCAAGGGATCTATGATCTTTGGGATTTTTTGTTGATTTTGATTATGACATGAAATTATTACTACCCCCTCAAGCGACGAGTCGATGAGGGTAATGACAATGTATGAAGCAACAAAATCGCTTGATCATAATGAATGATCTTGAAAAACTTTAGATTCGAGCCTTTTAATACCTTGGCTAGGCCTGGTTTAGCTTATGATTGCAACTCTTAGTAGTATTTGCACATCTCTATCCCATGGTGCAGTCAAGCTATGATAACTATCTTAGGGAATCAAAATAATACAATTGCAATTAGACTTGTGTTGAATCATATTGTCAATGATTTGTTGAAAGATGTCATAAAAGAAATAACAAGTTTGCCCCAAATGCCCTTATGGTAATTTACTCATCTTGCTGGATTGCATGGATTGCAAGTCGCTGCAACCACCAATTTTATAGGATAAATCATTGAATACGAGGCGCATTTGGCTTTTCATTATTTGATTTTTTTGTTTAATTTTGCATTTATTTGATTGATCCTAGTGCTTTTAACATCACAAAATTTACAATTTTGATCATTGATTTTGAATTTTTATCCAATGGGAGTCATTAATTTATCTTTTTAGACCTTCCCACGGTGGGTTTTGAGTGTATTTATTGCTAGCTATGGACCACAGGTACGGTCTATGGTTTACATTTCCAAAATTTGGGAATCGTGGGTCAGACT
Source organism: Wollemia nobilis (assembly GCA_028583015.1). Lineage (NCBI taxonomy): Eukaryota > Viridiplantae > Streptophyta > Pinopsida > Araucariales > Araucariaceae > Wollemia > Wollemia nobilis. The sequence goes on from JAQPPZ010005697.1 coordinate 3,473,285, forward strand.
TGCGGGTGGAAAACCCTAGTGCTAAAATCATAGGTGTCAGCTACGGTCCACAAAGACTTGGAGGACCTATAAATTGCATTCCCATTTAAAAAATTTCATTATGTTCTTTCAAATACTAGAAATTTGAGAACTTTGAGAGAGAGAACATTCCTTGATCTGGAACGTTGCCAAAATCTATCGCAATTACACTCATCTACCTCGATGGTGGATCCTGATCAACCATCTACTAGATGGGGCTAGGGTGCAGGCAAGGTAACTCAAAACTGAGACCACACACTCAATACTAGTAAAATAAACTACATTAATTAATGTAGAAAATGAACCTCACTAAACTGTTGGTAATGAACCCCACTAGTTTATGCTAGCTGTAGGATTTAATTTTATGCCTTAGTGATCTAGGAGGGTACCTAAAATGGGTGCCGCTCCTAAACCACAACTGGTAGCTGTGGTTCCCAGTTGGAAAATTGGGGACCGCAGGTTTCAGCTACGGTTCCCAATTTGCAAATTGGGGACCACAGGTTTTAGCTGCAGTTCCCAATTTACAAATTGGGGACCACAGGTTTCAGCTACGGTTTTCTATTGTTGTTTTTTTCTAAGCTCTAGGTTGATTAATTAAAAAAATTTAATTTTATTTAGCTCTACTTAGCCAGATTTAGCTTACATTATGATTTTTGATTTTAAAATTTAACTTCTAGAGCACAAGAGCCTGACCTTATGAAGACTCTCCACGAGGCTTTATTTGATGATGACCGAGCTTGGTTCCAAGCTATCAGGTTCAATTATGTCATAGATATACCCACCATTAGGGTAGATCAAGCCTATCTTACTACATTGGCCCAGTGCTAGAATGCACGGACCAACACATTCCACCTTCCTCTCGGTGAGATGACTATCACCCTAGAGGATGTCTACACGATCTTCAAGATCCCCATCGATGGTGAGGCTATCATCTCCTATGCCTCCATGGCAAAGGATAATGTCTTCAATGCCATCTTCGGTGACCAGAGCATCTATGCATAGGATGATGCTGACCACAGAGGGGTGCACATCAGTGAATGGTACCGTGATGATGTCTTTTCTATATGAGAGGCCCTCTTCATGCATCTCATTATGTATATTATCCTTCCATACTCCTCGGGCATGAGGATTCCATGGAACATGTTAGCCACTGCTTGGAGGGTGCTTCAAAGGTCTATAAAGGAGCCACTATGATTAGATTAGGGGAGCACCCTATTATTCCAACTCTACAGGGAGCTATACTAGATCACAGAGCGTAGCCATAAGGGCATTAACTATAGTCTTTTGTTACAGATTTGGGGATGGTAGCACATTCAGATCGAGCATCCTGTGAAGAGCATCTTGTGAAGCTACCATTATGCATCACCACCATAGACATTGACCATCAGTGTTATGCCACATGCTAGCCTCATGCTAAGGAGGGTATTTGCAATAGGGCTCATGCTAGGAACACTGAGCACTACATCATTAGGTTTGCATCACTTGGATCGGGGGATGTTGTCTGGCACCCCTACATGGATTTCCCTGCATGGCCTAAGACAAACGAGTGGCTATGATAGGCCTATCGAGATAGATGGCTTATCTAGCATAAGCCAAAGGTTAGAGAGTATAAGTTCTTTTCTTGTATCCTACGATAGTTCAGCATGGTGTAGGACATACCAAAGATGCCAATAAGGTACAAACGTCTGGTTCTAGAGAGGGACCTCCCTTGATAGTTCCTCCACCACTAGGATATGCACTCGATGACTTCCAAGATTCAAGGGTTGAGATAGTTGGGACCACACCAGACTATGATGGGTGGTGGTCCTTATTTATATGGTATGGGACAGGGCCTTTGGGTCGAGATCTGGCGTAGGAAAAGGTAGAGGTAAATCTTGATGGGTGCAGGGTGCACTAGCATACAGAGGGTGATTGGGACACAAACATCATCGTTGAGGATATTCTTGAGATTAACCCTAAGGAGGATACTCTAGAGGAGGGTGAGGTCCCTCTTGAAAGTGTATAGGGATAGCTACTGGATCAAGTGGATGACTTACAGAGTCATCTCAGGTAGTTTCACACACAACTTGAGAGAGACACTACCATTGCCACTCTAAAGGCAAAGGTGGTTGATAGGGAGCAGTGCCTGACTAAGGCATAGGACCAGGTATAGGAGATCATGACTCGGGCCATAGATGTAGAGGCATAGGTGTAGAGACTATAGACTACCTTGGAGTTAGAACAGGTGTAACAGACTGCAATAGAGGCAAAGTGGTATCTTGCTCGAGCATTGAGGGGGGGGTATGCTACCTCCTTAGGCTACTATGGGGCCTCCTGTAGCACTAGCAGTAGGTATAGTAGCTACACAATATTCAATGAATGAGGTAGAGTGACTGTGTGGTATGGTCATGAGGACCAATGAGATGCACGCAGCACGATTTGGTCACATTGATCAGCTAGTTGGTTACATTGAGATGCACGGTCTATAGGTTCTAGAGGATCCTTTCTCCTCAAAGTTGTAGTAGACCCAGACTAGGACTACTGGATAGTATACAACAAGCTTGAATCATAGGACTCATAGGAATGAGAGGATGCATAGGTCCTCTAGCACACACATAGTGAGATAACATGGTAGGACTAGAGATCCAAGGTAGACATCAGGGGCCTCCAGTCAGAGAACTAGTCTACTGCAGTTACTAGTTTCCCATGTGCTGGGTGCTTTAGGCTTTGGAGGCAGGCAAGATCCACAAAAGAATCCACCATAGGTGCCAAGTTATCCAAGAGAGCAGGCTCTAGAGCACAATGCAGAGGGAGGCGATGAGAGCCCCAGTACAAGGGGAGCATCCTAGATCTGAGTTATAGAAGCTGTCAACTACATTTTTGAGATATCATTTTGTGTGTAAGGTCAAGGACCTACACAGTTGTAGCCTGTAGGTATTTTGTACTTCTTATGTAATCTTTTGGACACACACACACACACACACACACACATATATATATATATATATGATATGATCTTTTATAGCTCATTATGTGTACATGTTTTTTTTTTTTTGATTTTTTTTTATTTGATGGACGTGGATGCAAGGCTTATGTAAATGCTAGGTTTATATGATGCGATGTATGGATGACATGCACTAGATAGCTATTTTACTTTATGATGATGATGTGCAGTGATCTATATGATTAGATGTACGAGATATGATGTATGCATATGGATGCGATGCTTATTTTTAAACACATTTATTTTTTCTTTGTGGGCATGCGTTTATTTTATACAATTTATGGTATGCTATGCAATGTATGGTAATGAATTATGTACATAATAATAATCTAATGAAATGAACATGTATGCTTTAATAACTTAAAACATAAGGAATGAATGTAAACTGTGTATATCAATTTTTAAAATATGACACCACATAATGTATAACAATCATGCAAAATAATTGATAATTCTCATTACAAGAACTTAATCAATTAATCACCCATATATGAAATGCAGCGAAATGGATTGGTATAATTCTAATGAATGAATATGTCACTTTGTATATTTCTTCTTTGCTGCACTGAATAGTATGTGGCCGTCTAAACATCATTTCTGATATTCATGCGGTATCTATCCTATATGTTTGATTGTGCTTTATAAAATGCATTCTGATGAATGAATGACTCGTATTTCTAAAGTCTAATGATATTTGGTATCTTGTTGCTATTGGAGAAATTTTTGGGGTTTTCCTTGAGACTCAAACACCCTAGTAGACTTCTCCAAAAATCACATACTAACTGTACAAGGCTTATATTGGACAAGGCTTTTGCTATGACAGACCCAACTATTCATTATCCCTGTGTGTGCATGTGAGTATTTTTAGATATATCATACAAATACCCCGTATGTCAGTCAGGAATCTTTCAACCCATATGTGAGATAGGGTTCCTCATATGATCATACTATATCGCTCCAAATTTTTCACATCCTTACCTTCAAGCTATAGGATCCGCGCATGAAAGGGGGATGCAAGAAGAATGGGACAATACCTTGGACTGAGAGGCCCTTTGAAGGTCACGCATCTCGGGGGGGTATAAGGGTGAATTTTTGACGGATGGTGGGTTCACCAGGAAACTTTTGAGTGGTAGTTTACATGCCTAGGTTGAGAGTTGGTTTGATGTATTCATTTTGTGGTTTAATCATCCAATTCCTAGGTTTGGCCAAGATGAATCTAAGCTATTCTATATGCCAATGCTGATTTATATGAATACAAAAAACATGAATAAGTGCTAAACACAAAAAGTATGCTAATAAGATAGAATATACCTAATTCCAAATGTTTGATGAAGATTCTGAGGTTTGTAGAAGTCCAAATCGTCTCAAATCATACGTAATCATCTGAAATTACATAGAATCATCTCAAATTTCAGTCAGTCGTTTGATATCAGATGAGATCGTCGTCGATCTGACAAATTTGTCAGAAACCTATAGTCACAGAAATAGATACCAAAAACCAAAAATGCAACTGCAAAAGCAAGGGGAAATGATAGAAATAATAGTAAATTGGCCTAAATGATAGATCCAGATAGCAATTAAAAGAAAATGCATCAATTTAATAATTTATTTTAACTTTATCATGCATCTATGCTAAATGAGGTGAACTCCAGGATGTAGAAATAAAATAAACCAAGTTAATGCATAAGAAAATAAAGAGAAAAGATAAGAAAATGCAAACTTCGATCTCTGATTGCCCCCAATCTGGACTGTAGTTGAGATCGCCTCAAATCGTATGAGATCATCACTGATCTATGATAGGATCATCCAAAATTGTCTGTAATCATCTGTGACGATCTGAGCTTTCTTCGGCTGAAAAATAGTAAAATTCTTGCAAGAAAAATTGAAATACGCAATGCAAACGAAAGTATGAAGGTGTTCTAATGCACTAAAAGTTAAAGTTGTAGGGAAATCAGTTAGCCAGGGGGTTTAGGGGGATAAACTGAGAAAATCCTAGTTTATATAGGATTAGGGAGAGGTTAGGAGGTTGGAGATCATCCCAATTTGGGAGATCTCCAATGGGGGAGACTCTAACTATGCAGACACACTTTCTGCCCAAGTTAGAGAAGCTGCTGAAATAGAAGATAATTATGAAAATTCAATTTTGGGAAGAAATCTTCTGGACGTTCTGTTCCATATGAATTCGTCATATCTGGGATGACTTCGTTTGATCAAGGACGATATCATCCAATGGTCAAAACAAATCCTAAAATGGTGCAAAAAACAAAGGGAGCAGGTAACGGGCGATTTTGGGTTAAAATTCAAATTTTTATCTTTTTACTAAGGTTTAACTGCACCAATTTTAGGGTGCTACATTTTGCCCCCTCTTTAGCAAATTTTTTGAAGAAAATGCATTAAAGACGAGTTCTTCCCGTTTTACGAGAAAGCAAAATTTTACTCAATTTTTTAGATGACGATTCTTTGTCGAATCGTACGACTATTTACTATGGTGCCCCCTCCATGTTTTTACCCAAATCAAACATTTATGGTAAAAGCACGAAAAAGAAAAATTAAAAATGTTGTTGTTGTTAAATAAAATTAGGAAAAATAGGGTAAAAACCTAATTCATATTTACTGTTCATTTTTACTAATTGAGAGCTCTGCAGAAAAAAATGGTTGAGAAAGTGCACCGATCGATAGAGGTTCGACACAGACTACGGGTAATGATCTAATCCTAGTGAATTATGTTTGAATTTGATTTGTGTAATTTTTTGTATTAAATTTTGACTGTTTTGGGGCATCGCGGCCATTTTTAGGCCTTCAACGACGTCAGGACGAAATCGTTTTCATTTCGTCAAAATCATCCCTAGATCGTCGATTTTGTCTGAGGGAAAAATTGATGAACTAGAGGCGATCCCGTCCAACAGGGGGCGATCCCCAAGTTGCAAAATAGAAGATGATTTCGTCCTACCAAGGATGATTTTACCCAATTTAGGACGATATCATCCAATGGTGGATGATATCATCATTTTTATGAAATTAAGCTTGTTTGAATTGTATTAATTAGACTTTAATAATTGGTTTATTAATAAATTTTATTGTTTTATTGTTTGTTTTGTAGAGAGGATTACTAAAGAGTCGGGAGTAGAAATATGGGGGGCTGAGGGATGACGTGGCCACACTCAATCAGGCAGAGCAATACCAACTGGCACAAGTTAGACTATAGCATGTGGCAGAGATGCCACAAGTATCGACAGACATGGGGCTACTGATAGCCCTAGTAGAGATATGGTATCCGAGGTCGTCCTACTTTCGGTTATCGATAGGGGAGATGGCTCCCACACTAGAGGATGTATGGAGGATCTTGAGGATCCCCATACAGGGACAATTGATGATGCCTATGACCAATCAAGGCTAGGCTATGATGAGACTAAGCGGAGACCCGAGCTTCATCCTGGAGAAGGGCAGAGTGAACATTGAGTCTCTAAGGCAGATGCCTGGGGCATCTAGGTTGACTCGAGTTTTGGTCGAGATAGTGGGTGGCTTGCTGTTGTGCCACCAGAGTGGGTGCAGATTACCTTAGCTCCTATCAAATGTGGTCTGCAACATGAGAGACCATAGATACAAGTTTGCATGGGGCAGCTTTATACTGTGCCACTTGTATAGGATCTTTTACGAGGTCATATACAAGGAGGGTCGATGTCTAGTTTTGACATTGCTACTATAGGTATGGTGCTAGGAGCACATTGTAGTGTGAAGCCTGGTAGGACTTCCATTGATAGGGGTTGACTATGAGATACCCCAGGTTTTCTATTGGTGGCTCCAGAGAGGGTCACAGCGGTGGATAGATCTGCCTATGTCATAGAGGTTTCTAGATGACCTCATCCCAGACCAGATCACTTGGAGGCCATGGAGAGAGCATCCAAGGTGGGTAGAGGATGGGTAGGAGTTGGCTTGCATTAGGTGAGTCTGTTGGCTGAGGATGGAGTGGGGAGAGTTAGAGCTCCATCACTACGATCAAGTTTTATGATAGTTCAGTCTTCAGCAGGGGATCCCTTCTCTCAAGGATTATGAGTACTCTCAAACTGTATGGGATAGTACTACATTGAACAAAGCTCTAGATATGCAATGATTCTAGAGTTAGGACATGGATGATGCCCCCATATAGCCAATGGATGGGGACGATGCTAGGGTTATGGATGGATATGATGCCTGGTATGCAAGCATCCTCCCTCCTCAAATGATGAGGGCATAGGGTATGATGCATGTGATTGTGCGATGAATGGGGAGGTGATGCGAGGTTGCTATTAAGATAGCATAGGGTCATGGCGAGAGAGAGTAGTGATGGTATCCACAGGAGATACACCAGAGGATTCCATAGGCTCCATAGAGACCATAACAAATAGGGAGGAGGGAGGAAGAATTCCTTTCTTGGTAGGGGGAGAGGCCACCATTGCTCGATAAGGGCAATAGTGTCGAGGTAGGGGAGAGCAGCAAGACGATGGCTCTCTGGGCTGAGGTTGACCACCTCCGGGATCAGGTGTAGACTTTACAGGATGAGGCTACATGACTCAGGGCTCGGAGCGAAGGGGCGAGCACTCGAGATCTGGCATGGTCTATTGCTCAGACTATGTTCTACTAGGGATTATACTATCACATGGTTTCAGAGGGATAGAGGATACCACTGCCAGATAGCATTGCAGAGCCGGTCATGATGGGATCATCGAGGATGTCCTCACGATCGATAGTGAGGACTCGAGACATAGCCCGGACCTCTATAGGACCACCTCCTCCACCTCAGGGTGGGAGATGAGATGAGGCTGAGAGCTCGAGGGCTTCTTGAGGCTAGCTGCTATAGACTATAGATTGTATATATGATTATTACTTTTTGAGGGGATTGAGTATGCCGGGGTATTGATTGTGGCATACCAATCCAGATGATGTACATAATTTATTGATATATATAGATCATATTTTTGATGATATGACTTGTGTATATGTTGTATGATGCTTTAATTTTGGATTTTTTGATTGGTTTATTCATGTAATTATGTCATTTTGAAAAAGAAATTATAATTTTTATGCCAAGCCATAAAATTGAAATGGAATAATTTGATGTAAACAAATTGGTTTTTTTGTGGTGTGATGTGATGCAAAAAAATAAAAGGGACTTCTAACAATACTTTCAAAGGACATTTTCATTGCTATAGACCATTTCATGGAGTCGCTGCTCGCTAGATCGTCAAGCTAATCCCAATATAGAAATATTACTAAAAGTAAAAGGGTGCGTAAGATACTGTCTTAAGACTTTGTGTTGTGATGATGAAAAAGGATGATGGTGATGATTTGTTTTCAGATTTTCATAAAAATAATATGCATGAGATATGAAAAGAAATATAATTTTTGCTAGGCATAAATTCCTAAGTGTGATAAAATTTTGATCAATGCTTTAGAAATTATACCATGGTTGCAAAATGGAATATTTGACATAATGAAATGAAATAGAAAAATTTACGTTCCTTTTTAAAGCATAATTGTGTAACATAATGATGTAATCCATAAGTTGTTATGAATTTTAAAATGGATGGGAAAATAAAATTAGAACAATGGTTTTCCGCTAGGCATAGAATTATAGGTATAGACTTATACCATCATCACGAAATCCAAAGAAGGAAATTGATATTTTAGTGTTATTGCATGATTTATTTTTGATTTTTTGAGATAAATAGAAAAGAATAATATATAAACATGACTTTATTTACTAGGTTTTTGAATATGTTTGTGAAAGAAATTTTTTGGATTTGTGGAAAGAAATATATTTAACTGTTTTGATTCTAAGCAAATGTTCTTAAATAAGAAGATGAAATGGTTCTAAAAGAATTGCAGAGATATTTTAAATTATCTTAAAGACAAAATGTAGATTTATAAGGAACCTTCATGTGCAAATGTGAGTTCATTCCTGATCTTGATTTATCATAATGATACAAAATCTCTCAAATACAAATGTGTGTGCAATTGTATTGTTCATTTACCAATTTTGAGCAAGATAACTTGATACAAGTAATTTGAATTAACCAAATAAATGTTTGGTGACCATGATTTATATGCATGTAACCGTACCAGACTACTATGTAAGTCAGGTCATCAAGAGCTAGCGAATCCATAAGCAGACATAGGTCTGTACAAAAGAAGGTCGCTAATGTGACAAACATATCACCATGCTAGGAATTACCCAAGGCCAAGTGGTTTGGGCACAAACTACTTGTTATGGAGCTTACCTCACAATTTTCGAATAATTGAGAGTTCCAGGGATTCAAGCTCATTCACCCTTTTTTTTTCAAGGGGTAGGGAAAGGGATTTTATTGCCTTTTGCTTTTGCTTTTTATTTTTCTCTTTTTTTTTTGGAACTGAGATAATGCTGAAATATTGTTGCAATGGTACAAAATGATATTTTTCTTTTTCTCATTTTCTTTGACTTTTATTTTTCTTCCTATGCTAGGGATACTTGCTCGGATTGGCTGTAGAGCAAGGGATTTTTATTCTGGGTAGGGGTGAGCTTGTCCTTTTGTCAATTCTCAAAGATTCTAGACCATGTGCATGATAGGATAGCAGGGGAAACTTTTTGCTCAAGAAACCATTTCTACTATGTAGCATCATATCGAATTTGCAATGAAATCATTTTAATGTGAAAATATATACTTGGTTCAAGTAAATAACAAGATCAGTTCTCTATGCTCAAAACTTTATTTAATTCAAATGTGGTCTTTGATATAAGAGAGATTAATAATCATACCAAATAAAATCAAGATATTTATTCATGTGAGTGTGAAAGTGTGGGATTCCAAATAAATGCTAATTTATCTAAAATAACTAAAAATATAATTACAATACTTCAAGAATTGACGAGTACGAAAATAAAAGATGTTTTTGAAGATTTTGATGATTTTGAAGTGTTTATAGTTTGATTTTAATTTATGAATTGAAAGAATAAATACTATTGTTGTGTAAAATTTTTATATGGATGACAAAAATGAAACAATATGCAAAATAACAATATATACAATGATTAAATGCCTAGATTTTATGCATAATAGCACTTAAGATGCATAATGTTCATAGGTTCTTTAAGATATTTACCATCTAAGGTAGCTAATCGGTATGCTCCTGATCCAAATTTAGTAGTGATGATATACGATCCAAGCCAGTTGGGCTCGAATTTACCTTTAAGATCTTTAGTTGCATTAGTATTTTTTTTATTTTATTTCAAGACAAGGTCATCGATATCAAAGGATTGATGATGAAATTTCTTGAGGTATGCTCGTTTAATCTTGTTTTGGTAGGCTCGAAGATGTTCCAAAGTATTGATGCACTTCTCATCTAGGATTTCCAGCTAACTAAATCTGCCAGCACGATATTCATCTCCTACTTCAGTAGTTTGAAGTAGTAGAGCCAAAGAAGGAACTTCTAATTCAAAGGGAAAAACTGCTTCAATGCCATAAACCAAAACAAAAGGTGAAGCACCCATGGGAGTATGAAAACTAGTTCGATAAGCCCATAAAGTAGGATATAATTGGATGTGCCAATCTTGGCCAAATTTATTAACCAGTATTTTGAGGATTTTGATTAATGTTTTATTAGATGCTTCTGCTTGGCCATTACCCTGAGGATAATAGGGAGTGGACCAACGATGTTGAATTTTATATTTGTGACATAATTTCTTGACATCTTTATTTTTGAAACAAGTTCCATTATCTGAGATGAGATTTGCAGGAATTCTAAACCTACAAATAATTTGATTAAAAATAAATTTAGAGACTTGTGTTCTAGTGCAAGAAGCTAAGGGCATAGCTTCAACCCACTTCGTGAAATATTCAGTAGCAGTTATGATAAATTTGTGTCCATCAGATAACATAAGGTTGATTTTTCCCATGATGTCTAAGCCCCATTTTGAAAAGTGCCAAGGAGATGAAATAGCCTGCAGTTCTTGTGTAGGCGCATGGACAAGGTCAACATGTTTTTGGCACTTATCGTAATGGCACATGTAAGCATGTGCATCATTCTCCATGGTAGGCCAAAAATATCCTATCCTAAGGATCTTCTTGGCAATGGCACTACCACTGAAATGTACCCCACAAGATCCATCATGGGCTTCACTCAAAGCTGATCTAGATTCTTCTAGATTCAAACATATCAATAGGATGCCTTCAAAGATCTCCTATATAAGGTATTACAAATAATTACGAAGTGACTTGCTCGTCTACGTAATAACCGGTGTTGGTTGCTATTACAACCTTCAGGGAAGATCCCATTTTGAAAAAAATTAAATATATCAGTGTACCAAGGTTCAGGAGTAGTTTCGTTGATTAGAAACACATCCAAAGGTTCTAAGCATGATTTATTTGAAGTGGGTTCTTGGAGTCGATGAATAATGATGGTAGAAAATTTTTCATCTAACTCCAAGGTCAAAAGTGATGCAGCTGCAGCCATAGCGTCAGCTGCATGATTGCTAGTTCGAGGAATAGCTTCTAAGGTTACTTGATCAAATAAGGATAATAATTGTAGGACATATGCTTTATATGGGCATAATTTATCATCTATGGTCTGATAAACATCATTGATTTGATTTATGACAAGTTAATAATCACTGATAACTAATAAATTTTTAATTTTTAGTACCAAGGTAGCTCATAATCCAAGGATTAGAGCCTCATATTTAGCAGTGTTATTAGTGCAAGGAAACATTAATTTGAAGGATAGAGGTATAAGATGTTTTTGTGGAGATATTAAAATAATACCTGCACCAGCCCCACTCATGCATCGGGCTCCGTAAAAGTATAAGGACCATTGCTCTGGATGGTCTACCTCTAATTTAAGGCATTCATCAAGAAAATCAATGATGAGGGGATGGGTAGACTCTAAGGGTGCAACAGCCAATTGATCTGCTATGATTTGACCCTTAACAAAATTTTGTACTATAAATGTGAGTTCAAACTTGCTTAGCACAAGAACCCACTTTGCAGTACGACTAGATAAGTACAGTCGACTCATGAGATACCGTAAAGGATTAAATTTAGCAATAACATACATTTTTTGACTGAGCATATAATGGCATAGTTTCTGTGTAGAAAATATGACTGCTAGACATAACTTCTCTAATGTTGTATAGCAAGTTTCATAATTGATTAAGGTTCTACTGATATAATAATTAGCACGCTCTTTCTTCTCATCATCAAGTTGAGCTAACATAGCTCCTAAGGCAAAATCTGAAGCAAAAATATATAAGATAAATGGGCGATCAGATCTAGGTGGTGAAAGCATAGGTGGGTTAAGGAGATATTTTTTGAGGAGTTCAAATGCTTCCTGACATTCGTCGTCCCAATGAAAAGAGACATATTTCTTAAGAAGCTTAAGAAAGGGTCATGTTTTGTCTGCCAACTTATCGATGAAGCGATGAATAGCTTGAAGCTTACCTTGTAGACTCCGTAATTTAGATATATTTGTGGGTGCGGGCATATCAGTGATAGCCACAATCTTGAGAGGGTCAATTTCAATGCCATGTAAAGAAACTATAACCCCCAATAATTTATCGGACTTAACTCCAAATATACATTTAGCTGGATTTAGTCGGATAAGATAGTCCCTTAACCGATCAAAGACTTGTCTCAAGTCAGCTAAATGATCATCTTCTTTGATGGAACGAGCTATAATATCATATACATTATCATCTAGAATATCATGCATCATAACATGAAATATATAAGGCATGGCTCGTTGATAAGTTGCACCTGCATTATTTAAACAAAATGGCATCACTTTCCAACAAAATGTCCCCCAAGGGGTAATAAAGGTTGTTTTAGCCTGATCTTCAGGAGCTATCTTGATCTAATTATAACCAAAAAATTTGTCCATTAAGGATATCATTCCACTCCCAGTAGTAAAATCAATGATCTGATCCATGTTGGGAAGAGGAAAATTGTCCTTAGGGCATGCAACATTGATATCTCTAAAGTCTATGCAAACCCTAACTTTGGTAGCTTCTTTCTTAGTTATTGGAACTACATTCAAAATCCATTCAGCATAATCAATGGCTTGTATAAAAATAACCTTCAGGAGTTTTTCTAATTCCCCTTTGAATAGTAAGGCCACTTTAGGATGCATTTTTCTAAGTTTATGTTTAACAAGTTTAGCATCCGGATGGACTACTAGGTGATGCATAACTACGGAAGGGTCTAATCCTGGCATATCCTCATATCTCCAAGCAAAGATGTCTTCATATTGTTTAAGAAATGCAATGTATTTATCTTGTTTTTCTTGACTCAATTCTGATCCAATATTGATTATGTGAGGTTTATTGTTGGTTCCAATGTTAATTTTTATGACGTTTTCTACTTCCATGTGTAGATCTCTCTCAAAAGTAGGTGGGGTGGGTGAAACGCCCAATTCTTGTAATTCTTCCAAGGTTAGCTTGGATAATTCATCTTGAGGAGTCGTGGCCTCAAGCTAGGCTATACTAGGTATAGAGCCATCGAAATAAAATTTGTTATGTAATAATTCCTCAATGGAGACATCATGGAATATGTCTCCCTCCAACTCATCGTTGGATTCAACGATCATCTAAGGGTAAGCTATGGATAGCATATTACATGTAAATGGATTATTCATTAAATGCAAGGCATCATTTTTATCCAAATAATCTTGGTAATATATGAGATGGTCATTGATGGGCTGTCGTTAAGCACATCATTAATTCTCAATGAATTTGTCAATCCAGGGTGGTGTCCAAGGCTATTTACGAGAGAAAGTTCAAGCAGGGTTGTAGTTCAGTTCATTTGGAAGCAACGGGTCTTATTGGTGGAATTGATTGTGTGGGGGTTTTGTGTCACTTCTACCCCTAAATTGCATAAATTGAACTTTAATCTATTTGCAAGAATGAAAACTAATTGCTAATTGCAGAAATGAAACCCTAGTTACAGTTGCAAGAATGAAATCTAATTAAATTGCAGAATTGAAACTCTAGTTATAGTTGCAGAATTGAAAGTCTATTTAATCTTGCAATAATTGAAATGAAGCATAAAAACTAGATCCTGTCAATGCTCTGTAACGGAAGGTCGTCAATCTTCTGTGTAGGGTTTTGACAGCAAAAACAAGAATGCGGGGAAATTACAGAAAACTTGTAAATTGCTGGAAATGGAAATTTGCAGTGAATTGGAAAGTTGCTGGGAATGAAAAGAATAACCAGATCTACCACTAATCATATCACAAAAACATTATGAACAAGAATTAAACAACTAGGAATGTTAGCTGTGCAAAAGAATGAAAATGACAAGTTCACAACTTATTCTTGCTGTAGCAAAATCAGAATAAAACATGTCTTTCAGTCCTCTTCCTAGGTCTGGAAGTGGCCAGCCTCCTTTCTCGAGAAGAAGGTTTGAATTCTTCTTTAAGTCTTACTCACACTCAGACATAACAAAATAAATGGAATGAAACTGCACTTTTATTGCTTCAGAAACATAATTACAATTCTTCTGAAATCTATTACAGGTCTGAAATCACTATTCTATTATCTCCCTATTTATTTTCTATCTCCTCTATCTAATATCTAATATAATATATTATAATAGCTCAACCTGGATGGGAGCTATCTTTTATAGATGCCTAAAATCTAATTACAAACAGAAAATATGTTGTTCCTGATATCCTGTAGAATTTCCTGGGTTTATCCTAGAAGAGGATCAATTTGATCTTTTCCATAAATGGTGGCTTTGGATGGCAAGGACGGCAAAGTTAGATGGGAGATATTTTCCCTTAACTTTCTCAACCTTCTTATCCCCTTTTCCACCGCCAAAAGTCAGTCAACAAGTCAAAAAGTACATTCTGTTTTCATTCCGAAGATAAGTGGCTCATTTCGAAGATACTGCAATTCTCATTCCGAAGATCCGCTCATTCCGAAGATACTACAATTCTCATTCCAAAGATCCACTCATTCTAAAGATACTACAATTTTCATTCCAAATATCTGCTCATTTTGAAGACACTGTGTTTTCTCATTCGAAGATATTGTGTTCATTTCGAAGACACTGTGTTCATTTCGAAGACATTGTGTTCATTTCGAAGATCTTTAGAATGACCAACTGTGTTGACTCCAAATGGTTTTGGCTGCATTTATTAGGTGTATTAGACCTCAGGATCAGATTGCAATAGTCTTCATTCTTCCTTGGATGTGAATTCCATGCCTTGCCATTCATTGGCAACTTGCTGGAATTTATATGGAAAAACCAGTTTTTTGCTGCATAGTAATAAGTCTTTGTACTATTTGCTGAATTTAGAGAAACTAATGCTTAATGATCATCAAAATAAGACTAGTGAAGTGCTGTTGTCAACCTAAGCATGACAAGATAACATAAAACTATACAAGAACTATTAAAAATCAGAATATAATGTCCTTAACACTTCAATCATGCAAACAGTTAATACACAACATATTAAATCAACTTAACTAGCATATAAGATAATTCACAAGAGTTTTAGGCAGTTTTAACTATTTAAAACATGCTATAAATGAGGCTTATCCAGGCCTCATCATTCCCCCCCAACTTATATTAATGCATGCCCTCATGCATTGCAGTGGGCTATGGAGTCACAAATGTCCATACTCATATTCCATGTTTCATAGAACAATTTAGTGCCTGTGTAATTTCTCATGAAGGTTTCTGAGTCATTATTCAAACTGATCATCTGGTTGGGAATCCTCTTCAAAATAGGAGGGAACCAGAGTAATGATGGTTGGAGGCCTGAATCTGAGACCTACCCAATAATGTTGCATAAAGGTATTTCTCTGGATTGAGAAGGCAATGCCTCAGAATGGAAGGGCATTGCTTCAAAGTGGAGGGGCACTACTTCAGAATGAGCACCTATGTCTTCATATTCCCTAGATAATCCAAGCAGTAACTGAACCAAATCCTCCTCTTTATCTGATGTAGTTGATTGTTCTTCAACTTGTGACAGCCTGCTTTTTAGTTTCTCCACTTTCTGCTATAATTCTCTAATTTTCTTTTCATGTTTTTCAATAACATCTTTTCTTTCCTCAATCCATCTCATTTGTATTTTTATAACACTCTTGGCTGCTCTCAGTTGTTTTGTGATGTCCACCTCCTCTTCTTCGTTTGACTCAGAACCTAATACTGACAAATCAACTGTAGTTTGCTGCTCAACAATGATCTCATCCTCTGCTTCAGACCCCTACTCCTGTACAGGAGGTTCCATGAAATTATCTATGATTACATCCAAATTCTCAGTGGCTTGTTGCACTTCTATGACATCAGGGCTATCCTGTCTGGTCTTCTCTTCAATCATTTGTTCTTTTATCTCTTTTTGTTGGAGTCTTGCAGACCTCCTAGTCCTTAATGTATATTTTCTCTTCTTGCCCTATTTTCTTGTGGTAACAGGGGCTGTAGGGATAGCTTCAAGCTCTTCACTGGGAACTTCACTCTCCTATTCTGACAGATAAATAACATCTTTAGAAAAATGAACCCTCTTCTATTTTATTTTTCTACTGTCAGTTTCAGCCCTTCTCTTCTTAGTCTGTGAGGTTGATGGTTCTAGAGAAAAATGCTTTGTTGCTTTTGCTTGGTGTGTTTCCTTCTCTGCAATAGCATTTTTTTTTAGCCTTTTCTTCTTCCTCAGTAGCATATTTTTTATAGCAACATCTGTATCCTCTTCTCCTTCATCTTCTTCTTCAAAAACTACATTAGTCAGGGTAGAATAAAACCTATTAAAGCTTCTAGGGTTTCCCCTAAAATGATGTTGGCACACCAGTTTAATAAGACCATGATGATGAGGGCTCCTTTTTTTCCTCTTGATAATGTTTTGCCATGCTCTGTAGTTCTTGGTGCAGGTATGCTGGAAAATTCACTCTAAATTTAGGTTGTTGCCTACCATGCCTGAGGTGGTTTAAAATTTTGAAATGATGCCCTGACAAAATTACATACTACCCTTCATAGGTTGAAAAATCTGGTAACCCATGTGGTTACGTTATTCCAGGGTTCTTGTAGGCTGGCCCTTTTTCATTTTTCACTTCATTTCTCTATTTTGATGCTGAGAAGACTGCTCTCTTCTGCTACTATAGTCATCCGCTAGGTCACTGATTTCTGGTTTCTACAGAATTATAGGGTTTGCTCTTGTTCTTCTTTAGAAAGAACTTTTAATTTTTTTTACTTTTCCTTGTAATCATTAGCAAATATGTCTTCGGAAAGGAAATATGGCACACTTCCTTATTCTATGCTCTGAACACCTGGCCATCAATCATTGGACATCCTTGCCATCAAATTTTCTTTACTATTTTTAGCTCGTCCATTCTGCATGCAAATTTTCCCACATGAGTGGTTATTAGCAATGAATGGTGGTGGCATGTTTGTTGGTTATTTTCCTTGTGATTCTCATACTTCCTTGATGGGTGCAAAATATGAGATGAATCTAACCGCAAGCCAGCTGACATGTGTCAATGATCACATGGAGTAAAAACAATTCTGCTGACTATGTCTTTTTCTCCCTCCTTGGATGCCATGTGGAAACAAACTGTCAAATCTTCATTCTGAAGATTATGTTTCATTTCGAAGACTAAGCTGGGCATTTAATCCGAAGATAACCTCATTCCAAAGATAAACCTTCATTCTAAAGACACACCTTCATTTCGAAGACAAACCTTCATTTCGAAGACAAACCTTCATTTCGAAGACAAAGGCTTCATTCCGAAGATACCACGGTTATTGAAGATACAACAGTCATTCTGAAGACATAGTAGAAACCAACATTTTTCTCTTTCTCCAAGCATGTTTTGTTTATGCCAACTCTTATGAACACTTTTATACTAATGGTTAATTTTCATATACTATATATCAAATATTTACAATGAGAAAAGTGCAAGAAACATATATACCTGGTTAAAACAAGTTAATGCAAGTTTTGAAAGATGACTGCTTCGGTTGATATTCTGCTGAGGCTTCTTGCAACACTTCAAAAACAAGTGCAGTTGGTGAATTTGTACAATGGTGACTCAGAAATTTCAAGGTTATGCATGCCAGAAAACTGGTTTTCATGCATACCAACTCAGTAGCGCCTTAGAAAAGGTTTTCACTGCTGAGTTATTCATTTTTCTCTCTTTTTTTCTTGGTTTCCTTTTTTTTTCCTCTCCTTTTCTCTCTCTTTTTTCTTGATTCTGATTATGCCCATGAAGGATTTCATGATTTCCCTGAAATCATGCCCATGAAGGAATTCATAATCAGAATTTATTCATCTTTTTGTTTTCTACTTTTTCTGATTTTTTTTATTTTTCTTTTAAGATTCAAAGATATGATCATTTGGAATCTTCATCAGAAGAAGAAGCCTCTTCTATCAAATGTAACTGTGTGAAATACCGAGCAAATTCCACCTTTGTTAGTGGTTTATGGTACAACTGTAAAAGATGTCCATTCACCACTAATATCCTCCTTAAATCATCAACTAAAGAAAGTTGAACAACTTCATTCTCAAACTCCCCTGGTTCATCCTTGCTGCTCTTAATGTGATCATCATGCCACATTTTCCATTTTTGTTGAGTGAACTCTATTTGGTGAAGTGCTTCCAACCAAAGTTCATCAAATGCATTCAACTGCAAAATTTGTTTTTTTGTACCTGCAACAACTCAATGCCAACTGCTAAAGATGCATAAAATGTTAGTAAAGCATTAGGATGTTGCACCAATATATCAAACAAATTTGCTCCCTGGTTTTTAGTCAACCAACTATTGTTGTTCAAAGGTTGTTTTGGTTGTATTTCAGTTTGTTTTGTACCAGGCTGATTTGAATTGGTTCTTGGAGAAACATTTTTATTTACAACAATGGAGGCCAAAACTAAAGTATTCTTTTCATTTTCCTTATGTGTTCTAAGAAACTGTGGGCTTTCTGTACAATCATACTTAGGTGTAATAAGTTTACCCGAAAGCAAGTTAACTAATTTTCCACCTTTTTGTATGGTTTTAGGATATACTTTCTTCTTTTTTCTTGGTTTGCTAAAACACATTTCTTGAACAATCCTATTAATGATTGGTACAACTTGAGGTAAAGGGATTGTAATGGTTAAATGTTCTAATTCCTTTATCAAATCTGATTGTGAAGATGTTATTTTTGATATCTCAATCTATTCAAAATATGATACTTTATTTGATGAGGTATCTTGTTCTTCTTGATGTTGTTTTAGTGTGGATTTGTTTTCATGTTCATTATTTTTAACTTCACTTTCTACATTGATAAGTGGAATAGGTTCAAGCAGTGGTTCACATGAACACAACTGAGTTTTAACACAGTCACTAACATTTATTAGGGTTGTATTTTTTGATTCAACCACAGAGACAGGGGTTACCTGTTTAACATGATTTGGACTGACCACAGGTTGAGTTGAAAACAGAGGTTGTTTTAATTTTTGTTGTTGTTGTCCATGATAGAAATTATGGATATAATTAGGCAACAAATTTGATTTTTGTTTTTGACAATGTTGCTGCCCTTTGTACAGATTTTGATGTTGTACCCATTGATATCCCTGTAATTTTGGTTGCAACCATGGTGGATGTTGTTGATTCCATTGTTGTTGCATCCATCCATGTTGAGACCATGCTTGGGAGTATGCCCATGGTGGTTGACTCCAACATTGTTGAAGTGGACCTGAAGCAGACCATGGCATATACCAAGGATTATTTCCCCAATGTGCAAGAAATTGAGAAGCATTCTGATATGGAAATTTATGAAAATTATTCCCTTGTCCTTGTCCTACAAAATTGATTTTTTTCATAGGTTGAGACTATTTTTCAAAGACACTTTTAAGTTCTGGCAATAAACTACACTGATATGTGGGGTGTCCTAATTGACAAATGCTACATGTAGCAGGTATAAATATTTTGTTCAAAGGACAATCATGAAGAGAGTGTTGCTTTTTACATTCTGAACAATAGATGGCTGAAGATTCAGTAGATTCATTTTTTTCATCTAATGTTCTATCATGTACTAAAATATCAGCCTCTTTCATGCATTCTTTCAAATCATGTTTTTCATTACCAATTCTGTGTTTTCTATGCCTTGAATGAGAGTAATTTTTACAGAGTTTAATAATTTCCTGAAATTTAAGTGCATTTGTATCTCCTCTTCCCAAGATATCCAATGCATCCCTAGATTCATCTTGTAGTCCCCTTAAGAATATGACTTTGCAAATTTTAGGTTCAACACTTCCACATCTCTTATGAACAAAAGAAAATCTGTCTATATAATCTTCTAAGATTTCATTTTCCTCTTGTTTCATTGTAAGAATTTCATCATTTTGATTCTTGACTTGACAATATTCTTGGTATCTCTCCAAGAATATGTTTTCCATCTCATCCCAAGTTCTAATTGAGTCAGGTGCTAAGGTGATAAACCATCGTAGAGCTAACTCTTTAAGAGTGGAAGGAAATAGTTTGAGCTTTTGATTGTCATTAGTGTAATCATGAGCTTGACATACAATTTTAAACTCAAACAAAAACATATCAGGATCTTCGGATGTAATTCCCTTGAAAGTTGGTAATACTGCAGGTGAAATGACCTTCATGGGAGCATTTTGATTAAGATCTAGTTGGATGGGATTTTGAAAAGTTCTGGCAGGTGCACTAGTTGCACTAGGGTGGAGCACATTGTTGGCTCTACCTTGATTCTCTTGTGAGCCTTCCATTGTAGGTTCCCAAAAACAATTATAAATCTTGTCAAATTTTCCTGATTGTATGGATTTGTCAAGAGAAAATGGTGTTGAACTACTTAATTTTCCTCCTTGTAATGATTTCTCAAAGGATCTTGCAGTGTTGGAAGTGGATGATTGGGATTCTTTGAAAATTCCAACATTTTTGGAAATAAAAAATTTAGACATTTTTGACATAATTTCAACCTCTTGTGAAATTTTTCTTCTTGTGGTTTCTTGCTTATTTCCTAAATGGACTGAAATACAATTTACCAATAACAATTACTTATACCAGTCATTACATTCAGATTTTACTCTAAAATTCACAACTTAGCATATTTAATAATTATTGGACTGCTTTTCACCTTCTAACAACACCGTGTTCCCCGAAAACGGTGCCAAAATGATGGGCTGTCGTTAAGCACATCATTAATTCTCAATGAATTTGTCAATCCAGGGTGGTGTCCAAGGCTATTTACGAGAGAAAGTTCAAGCGGGGTTGTAGTTCAGTTCATTTGGAAGCAAGCAGGTCTTATTGGTGGAATTGATTGTGTGGGGGTTTTGTGTCACTTCTACCCCTAAATTGCATAAATTGAACTTTAATCTATTTGCAAGAATGAAAACTAATTGCTAATTGCATAAATGAAACCCTAGTTACAGTTGCAAGAATGAAATCTAATTAAATTGCAGAATTGAAACTCTAGTTATAGTTGCAGAATTGAAAGTCTATTTAATCTTGCAATAATTGAAATGAAGCATAAAAACTAGATCCTATCAATGCTCTGTAACAGAAGGTCGTCAATCTTCTATGCAGGGTTTTGACAGCAAAAACAAGAATGCAGGGAAATTACAGAAAACTTGTAAATTGCTGGAAATGGAAATTTGCAGTGAATTGGAAAGTTGTTGGGAATGAAAAGAATAACCAGATCTACCACTAATCATATCACAAAAACATTATGAACAAGAATTAAACAACTAGGAATGTTAGCTGTGCAAAAGAATGAAAATGACAAGTTCACAACTTATTCTGCTTGTAGCAAAATCAGAATAAAACCTGTCTGTCAGTCCTCCTCCTAGGTCTGGAAGTGGCCAGCCTCCTTTCTCAGAAGAAGGTTTGAATTCTTCTTTAAGTCTTACTCACACTCAGACATAACAAAATAAATGGAATGAAACTGCACTTTTATTGCTTCAGAAACATAATTACAATTCTGCTGAAATCTGTTACAAGTCTGAAATCACTATTCTATTATCTCCCTATTTATTTTCTATCTCCTCTATCTAATCTAATCTAATATATAATAGCTCAACCTGGATGGGAGCTATCTTTTATAGATGCCTAAAATCTAATTACAAACAGAAAATATGTTGTTCCTGATATCCTATAGAATTTCCTAGGTTTATCCTAGAAGAGGATCAATTTGATATTTTCCATAAATGGTGGCTTTGGATGGCAAGGACGGCAAAGTTAGATGGGAGATATTTTCCCTTAACTTTCTCAACCTTATTATCCCCTTTTCCACCGCCAAAAGTCAGTCAACAAGTCAAAAAGTACATTCTATTTTCATTCCGAAGATAAGTGGCTCATTTCGAAGATACTGCAATTCTCATTCCGAAGATCCGCTCATTCCGAAGATACTACAATTCTCATTCCGAAGATCCGCTCATTCCGAAGACACTGTTTTCTCATTCCAAAGATCCGCTCATTTCGAAGACATTGTGTTTTCTCATTTCGAAGATATCTGTTCATTTCGAAGACACTGTGTTCATTTCGAAGATCTTTAGAATGACCAACTGTGTTGACTCCAAATGGTTTTGGCTGCATTTCTCAGGTGGATTAGCCCTCAGGATCAGATTGCAATAGTCTTCATTCTTCCTTGGATGTGAATTCCATGCCTTGCCATTCATTGGCAACTTGCTGGAATTTATATGGAAAAACCAGTTTTCTTTGCACAATAATAAGTCTTTGTACTATTTGCTGAATTTAGAGAAACTAATGCTTAATGATCATCAAAATAAGACTAGTGAAGTGCTGTTGTCAACCTAAGCATGACAAGATAACATAAAACTATACAAGAACTGTTAAAAATCAGAATATAATGTCCTTAACACTTCAATCATGCAAACAGTTAATACACAACATATTAAATCAACTTAACTAGCATATAAGATAATTCACAAGAGTTTTAGGCAGTTTTAACTATTTAAAACATGCTATAAATGAGGCTTATCCAGGCCTCATCAGTCATCATCCTCAAATGGGAAGGGCTGACCCTTACTAGGAAATAGGCCCACACCACATCGGGCGGGCCATGGTTCTACCTCAAAAGGTTCTTTCATACCATTTTGGAAAGGTCCCAAACCTTTTCCTTTATATCCCATTTTAAGCATTATAGACTTAGCTTTAATATACTCATTGGTAAAATAACATCGAGCATATCCATCATAATGTGTCCGAATGTTTCTAGGTATTTTTCCCTAGTCATATCCCTTATAAATAAAAGCGCAACTCCCAACTTGGTAAATACTTCCCATAGGCTATGGGAGGCCCAAGGTATGAGGAGAGGGTGGCAAATTATTTAAGATAAGGGAATCTTGCATAGCAACATTTGTTTTTTTTTATGTAAGAATTTTAGATAAATCGGGTAAAAGCTTGTCAGTAAGAGCATAAGAGGTAGAAGGAACATTTCCTACATCGTCGGATGTGGAAAGTATGCCTTTAGTGGATGTAGGTGGTATAGAAATGTCAATGGATGATTCTATAGGTATGGAAGTTATAGGAGTAAAACAAGAGGTATTGGTTGTGGGTTTAGGATCTTTTGGAAGTCCTAATGCGGTTTTTCCGATAGATGGTTGAACTATATGTAGAGGTAGAGTTGATGGAGAAAAATTAGATGATGTTATGGGTGTGTATTTCACACATTTATATGGATGATTAGAATTAGGATGTGTGGATGATAGAGCAGGGAAAAATTGAACTCCAACAGGTTCTGCCAAAGCACACATATCAAAGGGTTTGGGATCACCATGAATGGTAACCAACTGATTTTTAAATTCGAATTTAACACACTGATGTAAAGTTGAGGGAACAGCTCGCATCGCGTTGATCCAAGGGTGACCCAAGAGTATATTATACGATGTAGGGAAATGTACAATAAACATGGTCATGTCTAAGGTTCTTGGACCAACTTGTAATGGCATAGTAATAACTCTACACGTTTCTTGTGTTTTGTCATTGAAGGCTTTTATGATCATATCAGTTCTTTTCATCTCGTCACGTCTAAACCCAAATATTTGGTAGAAGTCAAAAGTGCAAATGTTTAAATAGGAACCATTATAAATTTAGACTCGTTTAATTGCTACATCTCCAATTAGGGTAGTAATATATAAGGGGTTATCCTTATGTAAACTATGTTGTGGTATATCTCTATCCCAGAAGTCAATACAATCGACTTCTTAAGTTATGATAGTATTGGCCATGGCTTCAGGTTGAATATTTTGTGGTACCATCATTTGGCTTAATGTGAGCATTAATTCATCCTTATGTGTAGGAGAAGATCTTAAAAGGTCCAAAAGGGAAATTATAGCTGTAGTATTCAATAATTGTCCATTAATATTATAAGGAAGTTTAGGTTGAACATTTGGTGCCTGATTTCCTTTATTAGGAACTTTCAAAACAAATGGAGCTAATCCATCATTATGAGTTTGATCTCATTGAGAATTTTGAGACTGTTGTCTAGTAACATCTCTGATGGTACCGAAAATATTATTTTGCGGATGATGAATGGGTATTGGTCTAGCATTTATGGCTCGTTCATTAGAAAGTAATTGGTGAGACGATGGTCGATTAGTGACTCTTCTTGTAAATGGTTCTTCTAGAACCATAGAAATTGTGATAGGTTGAATAGGATCTGATTCATATTTAGAGCTATTCGATTGATTTGAAGTGATTTCCATGTCACTTTTAGTCTCATATTCTGTATCACTAAGATCAGGTGTCTGAATGTTATATAGAGGTCTGGTTGTAACTATGGATAAAGTTGTGTCAAATATTTCAAAATCATTAGTAGGTAAATGCCCAATAATAGTCCCTACATATCGGGTGGGAGGGGGAACATTATGATGTTCAATTTGATTAGCCACTTCTTTACCATACTTTGGTAAAGGATGTTGAAATATGTCCAATGATTGATTAGCATTCTGATTCTGATTTTGGGGGATGTTCTTTTGAGAATTATTGGGAGGATTTTGTTTAGGTTGAAAGTCTTGCACCTCCATCTCATTGTTATCAATTAAGTCTTGTATTTTATGTTTTAATATTTTATAAGAGTTGGTAGCATGTCTAGGTCCTCTATGGAAATTACAGTGTAAATCAGTTTTGTATCCGGGTATAGTTGGATCAGGTTCTCGGATATTTGGTAATTTGATCAAACCTCATGCTAGTAATTGTGGGAGAATGGTTGATAGAGGTTGATTTAACCTAGTAAATTCTTGAGGTGGTTTATCAGGAGGTTTCAATATAAAATTCTCCATTTTTTTCATAGTATTAACATTAGCAATGTTTCTGCTATTAGTGACTCCATCACCCATGACTTGTTTATTCTTATATTGATGTTTGGATGTTTTCTCATCATCTTTCTTTTTAAGCTGACCTCTCCTAATGAGAGAATCTTCCACTCTTAAAGCTAAGTCTATAGCTTGATCAAAGGTGGTCAAGGTAGCAGTTGATAACTCATAGGATAGTTGTTCTAGTAAATTATTGATAAATATATCCAGCATTTCCTGATAAGGTAACACAAAGTGTAATTTTCCTATCAACTATCTCCACCGAGCTAGAAAATCAGCAAAAAATTCATCTTTGTCTTGTTTTAAGTTGTACAAATATTTAATGGTCACATGCCTTTCGATGTAGGCACTAAATTGATGAACAAAAGACTCAACTTTTTCTTTGAAATTCCTAAAAGAATGAGTGGGTAGTTGATAATACCACTCTAATGCCATTCCTCCTAAACTTTTCGAGAACATCTTTAGTAATAACAAGTCATCATGTGATATATCATGACATGCTATCCTAAACATATGAAGATGCTCTATGGGATCTTTTGTTCCTTTGTATATAGGTAGGACAGGCATAGGAAAGTTTTTAGGATATGGTTGTGCTACAACTATAGGATCTAGAGGCTGACTACACATATCTCGATAATTGTACAAGGGACGGTAGGGATCTATCTGGTCCATGTGGGAGACTAACTGTTTCACCATGGCTTCCAAATTACTAGTTTGTCCACCATATTGGTTTGGTGGTATTTGAGTGTATGATGGCATGATGTAAGGATTAGATGCTATATTGCTATTATGCAAATGGTTGGTAGGAAGAGTATTATGAAGAAGATTTGTAGTAGCATTATGTTGTATCCCAGATTGTTGGAAATTGGTGTTTGATTTTATTTTGGGCTTTTGTTGATTTGAGGTATGTTGATCAATAACTTGGTGGAATAGAGTAGTGAATGAAGGTTTATTTTGTGTGGGAATATCTCTAGGCTTGGTAACAGGCACTCTAGGTGGTTGGGTAACCTGTTGTTGTTGCATGTTCAGGATTATAGCGGCCATATCCAAATTGGATGGTCCAGCTTGATCACTTTCTTGATCAACAAAGGACAAGGGATTAGTGCATGTGTGATATATTTCTTCTAGGGTTGCTTGGGTGTCACTAATTTGATCCTTGTCCATATGTACTGCTCTACTAAGGGCGCCAATATTAGTATTGAGGAACTTCCAAAAATGTTCCATGTTCTCAAAAGTAAAAGCTCCTTTCGAAGATATTTTAGGGGATGAAGATCCTTCCTCTATAACAGTTTCTCTTTGTTCATTTGCTTCAGAAAACTCTTCTTCTTGTTGGTCTAGTGTTCCTTCTCCCTGAATTGGGTCTTCAGGAAGGACATCTGGTTTATTTACTGGTTTTCCTAACCAATCTTCTTCTGCTTCAGTCTGTTTTCCATTCCTAAGTCTAGTCATTATGCTTAAACTGAGATTTTAGCAAATATATATTTATATATATTTGCAACAAGTTTGGGAGGTATATATTTTAATTATATACCTACTATAATAAAAATAAAACATTTTGACTTTTGTTATATTTTTGTTTTGTTTTTTGGTTTTTTATGTTTTTATGATAATATTATAAAGACAACAAACAATATACTAAATGCAAGAAATAATAATAAAAGAATGACTTAGTTTTCTATAAATATTTTATGGATATCATTAATAGGATCAAGTTCATCAGGAGTCATGAAATGCTCCTCTTCAAATTGGAAATTGTGTTTCAAGAATTTGACAAAGTGTGATATGGTGATATTATCTGCTTCATACTCGAATTTGTAAAAATAGATTTCATGGCAATACTCTTGATATAACATAGCTCTAGGGACTTTATTCCATATTTTTCTATCTGTAAGAATGACCTCTTGATCCTCTATACGAGATAGAAATTTATGTACTACAACTACATTCTCAAGGCATTTCTCAAAGGTGTACAACTTGAAAGACACAAGTGCTCTTTTATATGCTAACCACCTATGGAAAGCTCTCTGAAGTTCATGGTACAAAGTCACCTGATCAGGATCCAAGATTCTATCTAGGACAAATCTCTTAATTTGCCTAAGTTCGGTTGATCTAGATCCAATGATACCCAATCTCCTATCAAGTTCATCCCACAAAGGTTGAACCCTATTTTTTTGAGGTACTCTAAGTACAAAAGTAATCTCTATAGCTGTTAATTGATTTTCAACATTAATGGTGACAGCTCGTATTTTATTATAATCTACCATATAAATATGATATGCAATCTTTAATTGTTTATCTGATGATTCTAAGTGCATTTATTTACTTTTATTATTATTATTTTTGGATTGTTTTCAAAAGGTTCTAGGTTTTCACGTCGGGTTCACCAAAATGTATCGCTCCAAATTTTTTGCATCCTTACCTTCAGGCTATAGGATCCACACTTAGAAGGGGGATGTGAGAAGGATGGGACAATACCTCATACTAAGAGGCCCTTTGAAGGTCGCGCCTCTCGAGGGGGGTATAAGGGTGAATTTTTGACGGATGGTGGGTTCACCAGGAAAATTTTGAGTGGCAGTTTCCACGCCTAGGTTGAGAGTAGGTTTGATGTATTCATTTTGTGCTTTAATCATCCAATTCCTAGGTTTGGCCAAGATGAATCTAAGTTATTCTATATGCCAATGCTGATTTATATGAATACAAAAAACATGAATAAGTGCTAAACATAGAAAGTATGCTAATAAGATAGAATATACTTGATTCTAGATGTCTGATGAAGATTCTGAGGTTTGTAGAAGTCCAAATCAGCTCAAATTGTATGCAATCATCTGAAATTGCACAGAATCATCTCAGATCTCAGTCGGTCATCTGAGATTAGACGAGATCATCATCGATCTGACGAATTCATTAGATGAATTCATCAGAAATCTATAGTCACAAAAATAGATACCAAAAACCAGAAATGCAACAACAAAAGCAAGGGGAAATGATAGAAATAACAATAAATTTGCCTAAATGATAGATCCAAATAGCAATTAAAATGAAATGCATCAATTTAATAATTTATTTTAACTTTATCATGCATCTATGCTAAATGAGGTGAACTCCAGGATGTAGAAATAAAATAAACCAAGTTAATGCATAAGAAAATGAAGAGAAAAGATAAGAAAATGCAAACTTCGGGCTCTGATTACCCCCAATCTGGACTGTAGTCGAGATCACCTCAAATCATATGATATCATCATCGATCTATGACAGGATCATTTGAAATTGTCTGTAATCGTCTACGATGATTTGAGCTTGCTCCGGTTGAAAAACAATAAAATTCCTACAAGAAAACTTGAAATATGTAATGCAAACGAAAGTATGAAGGTGTTCTAATGCATGAAAAGTTAAATTTGTAGGGAAATCAGTCAGCCAGGGGGTTTAGGGGGATAAACTAAGAAAATCCCAACTTATATAGGATTAGGGAGAGGTTAGGAGGTTGGAGATCATCCCAATTTGGGAGATCTCCAATGGGGGAGACTCTAACTACGCAGACACGCTTTATGCCCAAGTTAGAGAAGCTGTTGAAACCGAAGCTAATTATGAAAATTTGGTTTTGGGACGAAATTGTCTGGACGTTCTGTTCCAGATGAATTCGTCAGATCTGGCATGATATCGTCTAATCGGCAACGATATTGTCCAACGGTCAAAATAAATCCTAAAAATGGTGCAGAAAACAAGGGGAGCGGGTAACGAGCAATTTTGGGTTAAAATTCAAATTTTTATCTTTTTACCAAGGTTTAACTGTGCTAATTTTAGGGTGCTACACGTACCATCCTTGTTTAAGATTTAATTAGACTTATATAGCTAGACAATCCTAGGTACCTAGAGCTATCTCATCTTGCAAATTGATCAGGGCTACCCCTCCAAATGCAGGTGGGACTCTTTCAACCCATTGCTACATTTGGGGATCACCCAATAGAACTACCCCTCCGATTGCAAGCGGGACTCTTCCAACCCATTTCTGTGATTGGGGATCACTCTATGGATTTCAAAAGGTGGACAATATAGGAATTCAAGTTCTCACCCTTCGTACTTGCTCATATGTAGTGATAAAAATAATTTTTAGTACACGTGTTACCGTTTTATTTGAGCAAGGGATTTTTATAGTGCTTTTGATTCACTATGTCACTTTACATTTTGAGCTTGAAATTTGTACTTTTGCACTTTGTAAATTAGGATTTAAACTTAGTGACTTTGGGATTTATAGGGGAAATTCTTGTCCTTTTGCCAAAGTATACCTTTCTAGACCGACTATTTGCAAGATAAGCAAGTCATGAAACCCATTTCTCTAGATACCTAGGACTGCTTTCATAGCTTTTATCCTCTCTTGTCTTAGTAGGATTTTATATTATTTTGCTTAGTTACGAGATTCTGATATGTTGAAGCACTATCCCAACTAATGACCTTGTCTATAACAACAAAGCAAGCTTTCTACAATATCTAAATAACCCACTAGGTATGGCTGAGTGACTGGAAAACTTAATATGCATACGTGTTTCTTCGCAACAGGCATTGTGTATGAATGGAATGAATTATGATAAATGCAAGGGTGCATGATTGACACACAAACGTGCAATTTTTTGTAAGATTTTGATATACACATTACATTCTACTATGGAATGCAACAGATGAAAAATGCCTAAATGCAATATGATGATATGAATGCATGTATGAAAATGCAAACTGCAAAAGCAAATGTTTTTGGATTTTAAGCTTTATCGATTTTTTTTGGAATTTTATATATTTTCAAATTTTTATACATTTTTGAGCTTTCATATTTAACAAAATGATGAGTACATGTCCTTGGAGCTTTTAAGGATGACCAAAAGGTGAGGAATTGCCTTTGGAGCTTTTACTTGACCAAGCTACTCAACAGAGAGCTTGGGGAATTTTGGGATGACCGAGTGGTTGAGACAAAACCCTCAAAGTTTTTGGGTTGACCAAAGGGCTTACAGATTCCTTTGGTGCATTTACTTGACCAAGATTCTCAATTCGAGAACTCAAAGCCTTTTTGGGATGATCGAGCGGTTGTGGACAAACCCTCAAAGCTTTTGTGTTGACCAAAGGGCTTACATATGCCTTTGGTGCCTTTACTATACTCTCAATCATAGAACACCTTAATATGGATGATATTGTGGGGCTCAAGCTCTTCCACACCCTCTAGAGATGTTAGGCGATAGGTACCTGGACCAATATTTTTAGATATGATGTAAGGCCCTAGCCAATTAGCCATGAATTTGTCTTGCATATTAGGCGGCAAATTCGAGTTCTGTTGGTTCTCTTTCAGCACAAGATCCCCAACTTCAAAGTCTCTCTGGTGGAATTTGACATTGTAATCTCATTTTAATCACTCTTGATAAATACGAAGATGCTCAAGGGCATTCACGTGATGTTCATCAAGCAACATCAATTGATCGAGGTGAGCTTGTCGCGCGGTGTCATCATCGATGAACTCCTTCAATGTGACATGTAGCGTTGGAATTTCCAACTCTAAGGGCATAATGGCCTCAGGGCCATATACTAGTGAAAATGGTATTGCCCCAATGGGCGTCCGAATGCTAGTCCTGTAAGCCCATAATGCAAGGGGCAACTGTATATCCCAATCATTGTGGTGTTCTTGCACTGTCTTTTTTAAGATGGCTACCATAGTCTTGTTTGAGGCCTCAACTTACCTATTTGCTTGCGGATAGTATGGAGTTGCAAAAATATGTTTAATGTGATATTTAGACGTTAAATCCTACATAGTTTTGTTCTTAAAAGAAGTTCCATTATCCAAAATTATTTTGGATGGTATCCCAAAATGACATATGATATGCTCGAGAATAAATTTTGCGATGCGAGCTCCAATGGTCATTGTAAGGGGAATGGCTTCCACCCACTTTGTAAAATACTCAGTAGCCATGATAATGAATGTATGTTGGCCTGATGATGGAGGATAAATCTTGCCAATAAGATCTAGTCCCCACTAAGCAAATGGCCAAGCCACCTGAATGGGTTGTAAGGCCTGTGATGGCAAGTGCATAAGATTAGCATGATGCTAACATTTAACGTATTTCTTGACATACACATTGTAATACTTATCCATAGTGGGCCAATAATAACCCATGTGAAGGATGCATTTGATGACAGCCATGCCATTGAAATGGCCATTGCACGTACCATCGTGAGCTTTTGAAATTTCCCAAGATGACTCTTGGGGCTCAAGACATCGAAGGAGAACTCCTTCATAGCTATGTCGGTACAAAATATCTCCTATAAAGACATACTTAGTCACTTTCTATTTGAATGTGCATCTTGCGGCACATGAAAATCCCTCTGGGATCATACCAAGTTTTAAGAAGTCTTGGATTTGCATCATCTAGCTTTGACAAGCCTCAACTTCGACTGCTAAGATGACTTTCTCCCCCTATGTATTTAACTTTGTAAATGCATACTAGGAAATAACCTTATGGTGAATGGTAGTACCACTCCCTGTAGGATTCTAAGAAGTAAATGACTCCCAGGGTGCCTAATTAAGAAAGTCTTTTGCTCTACGAAACCAATCAGCTATTGGTTCCATGATAATCATGTTGATCGACTCTTTGTTATCAAAGGCTGCACACTTTGTTGCTTGGTGCAAGAGCATTCTAACATGGATGGTAGTAAAATCAGTAGATGGATTCTGAGGGATCAAGGACCCCAAAGATGCCATGGTGTCTGTGAACCTATTTGACAAACAAGGTATTGCCTTGATGTCATACCATTCAAATTTAGCCAGATAAGTGGCAAAAAGATCTTTGTAGGCTTTTAGTATGGGACATCAACATTGAAAGAATCCCTTAACTTGGTTAACTATGAGCAGAGAATCACCAAAAATGTTCAATATTTTAATACCCATGGTGATGGCTGCATGGAGGCCCAAAAGTAGGGCTTCGTACTCAGTATTATTGTTGGTGCACGGAAAGTCTAACTTGAATGACAAGGGCATTAGAGCTCCTTGTGGCATAAAAAACACTATTCCTACACCACCCCCTTGCTCACACTTCGAACCATCGAAGAACAATGTCATATCAACATTAATGGTTCTTTGGGTTTGGGAGCTTCAGATATTATGAAGATTGCATCATCTAGAATCTCAATGGTTAGAGGCCTACTGTTAGACAGTGGTGCCTCAGCTAGTTGATCAACTATGACTTGTCCCTTGATGGAATTTTGGCTGATGAATTACAAATTGAATTCTATCAATAGTATGATCCACTTTTTAGTACATGTGTTATGATATGTCTTGCTCATCATATACTTCAAAGGATTATATTTCAATATAACATATGTTGTATGACTTAGCATGTAACACCACAATTTCTTGGTAGCAAACACCACTACTAAACAAAGCTTCTCAACATATGCATATCCTGACTCATAACTCACCAAGGTGCGATTGATGTAATATATGGCTTGCTCTTTGCCTTGCATGTTCTTTTGGGCTAACATGGTCCCTAATGCAAAGTTGGTTGCCGATATATATAGTAGAAAAGGCACATATAGCCTTGGTGGAGCTAGTACTGGTGGTGTTTCCAGGTATTGATTAATCTTAGCAAAGGCTACTTTGTAGTCCTCGTCCCAATCAAATGGGACCCCCTTGTGTAGTAGTCGATTCATGGGTCGACATTTATCCGATAATTGAGTGATGAATCACTTTATGGATGCTTCTTTCCCTTGAAGGCTTCTTAGTTATTTGATATTAGTGGGAGGATGCATCTCTAGAATAGCCTTGACCTTTGTTGGGTCTACTTTGATGCCTCATTTAGAAATGATGAATCCCAAGAGTTTACCTGAAGTTACACCAAATACACACTTCTTAGGATTCAACCTGACATTATGCTCTATCAGGTGATCGAAGACCTTCCTTAAGACCTCCGCATGCTCTGCTCACAACAACGACTTAGCTAGTAAGTCATCGATATAATCTTCTAAGATTTTATGCATGTAGTCATGAAATATATATGTCATTGCCCACTGATATGTGGCACCAACATTTTTAAGACCGAATGACATAAATTTGTAGCAAAATGTCCCCCATGGTGTTATAAACATGGTTTTATGTTGATATTCAGATTTAATAGAATCTGATTATATCCAAAAAAATCATCCATAAGGGAGAGCATTTCATGACCTATAGTAGCGTCTACCAGAGCATCGATATTTGGTAATGGAAATGAATCTTTGGGTGTTTCCTTATTGAGATCTCTAAAATCCATACAAATACGGACCCTTCCATCTGGATTTCCTATAGGCACCATATTGGACACCCATTCTGGATAGTCGATGGAGATGACAAAATCTACATCCAATAGCTTTTGCAACTCGTATTTCACCATTAAGGCTACTATTGGATGCATTTTTCTGAGTTTTTGCTTGACTGGCTTCTTTGAAAGATCTAGCGAAAGGTTATGAGTAACCAATTTTGGATCTAGACCCCGCATGTCTTTGTAAGTCCAAGAAAAGAGATCAAGTCTCTCTTTAAGTAGAGGGATGATGCTATCATGCTCATCTAGAGTGAGAATCTCTCCAAATATAACCTTCTTTGGATTGGTGGGATCGTTACTAGTATCCACATTGAAGGTTTTCTCTACTAACATATGTGATCCCTCCTCAAGCTGGCGAGGCATAGGAATCAGATGGATGTCATCAGTTGGGTTCACATGTTCCTCATGGGAAGGACCCTCAGCATGATAAACATCATAAGCACATCCTGGCACAAAATGAAATGGTTGCAACATTTCTTCATTAGGGAATAAATCTTCAGGCTGGACCGACGAGTCAGCATGATCCCAATCGATAGCATCCATGTTCAAATGCAGTGGTTTGGATGGATCTACTGGATTGTGGAGTGGAGTGGTCAAATCAATGAAGACCATATTGATGGAATGGAATTGATCTCCAAAACCACATGGACAAAACTCTATATCTGAAGCGTAGCTTCTGTACCCAAGATCTAGCTCGAATGGTACGGGCACAAACGGATCCTCTCTATGGGATGCCGGTATAACTGGATCCTCCCGATGCACTAGCTACAAAATGGGATCTCTCAGCTCAAGGATATCCACATATGTAGGTAGATGGGGAAAGAGTTCCTGATACCTCTCTTTGAGATCTCTTCTTTCCATTAGGCTACGATGGAGATTGATCTCTCGATGCAAACCTGTAGCTGTAATAGGTGGGGGACCTCGAGGTGGAGGCCTATTATGTAGGAAATGAGGTCCCAAATAGGCCATCTCCAATGAATCCTCATCATCACTATACAAATACAATCCATCACTTTCCTCCTCTTCTAAGGGGCGATCTTCCATATGTGGCCCCATGTATCTGATTCTGCGATCACTATCATCACTATCCAAATAAATCTGATAAAACGATCATGTATACGATATTGCCATGTAAACTAGTGCTACTTCTTCCTTAGAGCACTTAGTGTTGGGAGGGACTTCCTCCATAACATGATCTGATTCCCTAGGCAATAGATATTATGGATACACGAGCCTGGAATCGGTCCTCTCATCTACATCACTATGGTCACTACCATGGATGGACCACTCTATTGTGTCTATGCATAGTGGGATATTGGCTGGGCGAGGTCTTAAGTAGGCCTCCTCTGTCTCATATTCATAATCACTATCGACTATGAGGCACTCATTCGTCTCTTCCACTTGTTCCATAGGTAGTAGATGGCATATAAACGTTGGACCTAGAAATGTTGGCTCGATTTCCTCCTTAGATTGATCATCATTTGAGGACTCATCATCTACATCATAACTAGGTCCACTCATTTTGGAGGTGGACTCCTCTCCATCATCATCACAAATATCTCCTAACTCGAGATCACCTATAGTAGTGGGGTTATGCCCTTGCATACCAGTGTCATTAGTAGCACTACGAATTTGGTCACCCAGGTTGCCTCTAGGGTTATCCTCTAAGGGCCCATCATGATATGAATCGAGTGGCCCTATGGTAACAAACGATAATGTCTGGTGAGTCCTCCAACATCTGGAAGGATTAGGGTGATATGAATTAAAAACCAAGGCTCTATCCATGCCAATGATACGACTCAAAAATGTGTATGGCATATTTTATGTTGGATAGATAGCGCACATTCACAACAAATGGCTCATCATAATCCTCATCTACAAACATTCTGGTGGGTGCTTGATCTAGCCCTTCATAGATGAAGTTTGTTTGGTTGGGTGGCTCACCCAACGAAACTATAGATCCAATAGGAAATGAATGGGCGTGCGGTTGGCCCATCTCTTGTGTAGTCTTTAGGATAGATCCGAAAGTAACATTTTGCATAAGATACTCACCCAACCCTATGCTAGCCAGATGAATGGTCATCTATGGTGTAGATGACCCTGCTAAAGATGCAGGTGAAGCAGGATGAGGTGCCTCCTCAGCTTTGTCTTAAGGTTCTTCCACATCCATGGGAGTGGGAGTCTCATTGGCAATTGGTATGGGCATATGATCTACTTTCTCACCCAATTTCACATTTAGCTTCTTATCTTGCCAATGCATTACTAATGTAGTCATTTTTAGAGAAGTTGTAGTTGTATGCTTAGATCTACATGACACATATTTCGATGGTTGAGCATGGGCTGTTGATTTACCTCTTGGAATCTTAACTAGTGAAGTAGGCTAAATATCCAAGTGGGTCAATGGGAGTACAAAACCCCCATGAAAATTTGCTCGGTTCATGAACTTGAATGGTTCTTCATTCAAGGACACTACGTGAACCTATCCCTCATGAATGTACTTCACACATTGATGCAAGATAGAGGGGATGCAATTCATTTCTTTAATACAAGGTCTTCCAAGAAGAATGTTGTACTGCATGGTGCCCTCTATCACGTGACACATCATAGAGATGGTCTTGAGTCCCACCTGAATAGGTAGAACAATTGTACCAACCATTGAGCATAGTGCATCGTTAAATGCTCTCAACATAAATGTGGTAGGAACAATGTGTGATTTGGGTAACTTGAGATGGCTCAATGCATTGGTCATAATTATATTTATCGAGGACCTAGTGTTGATCAAGACCCTTTTGAAAGGCATGTGGTTAGCACACATGATAATATGCAGTGACAGGTTAGCCATAATAGTAGGAAACATCTTCACCTCATGATTGTAAAATTGTATCGTGGGTTCCTAACACTATTGTACATGTTCCACAAAATTTGTAAATCCATGTGCTTCTTGGGACTGTACCTTAATGGACCTTAGGATATCGATAAGAGTCTCCCTATGTCTAGGGGACTGCTAAATAATCTCATATATTGACAACTTCATAGGAGTTATCTGTAGGTTCTAAACTAACTTTCTCCTTATGGTCACCATCGGTCTAGTTGGTGTGCCTAGAATGTTCTGAGCTGGCCGTTGATCCGATGTAGATTGTATTCTAATGGGAGCATGAGGTTTATTTGGTTGATCATACCTCCCGTGTCTAGTAACAACATTGACCATACCTACGAACCCCTGGGTAGGTGGTTTGATTCTCACTTGATTGACCTGGTCGACGTTGTTACGAGGTGCCTCATGATTAGGTAGTGGATTCTTGAAAATCCCCATGTTTTTATTGTCGGGTGCCTATGGATTTCTTGGTACTACAAGCTCTCCTTTTTCTATCATGTTCTACACAATGTGTTTGAAGGACCAACATATCTCGATGTCATGGCCTTTCACTCTGTGGAATATGTAGAATAGATCATATTGATGCCACTTCGAATTTGGCACATTCGGATCTATTAATTTGACCTCGAGAAATCGTATGGACTTGGCCTTGCATAGTTAATGGAAAATCAAAGTCATCAATTCTGTCAGAGGTGTGAACTAGCAAGGTGGAAACTCTTCTCTATTTTTGCCCTTATAGTTGTTTTTGTGTGTCTCATAATGCACAAGATGAGGTTGGGCCTGATAATTAGGCTTTTTTTGTCCCTTGTCCTCTCCTCCAATATTTAGTACTACTTGATTCACATGGGCTTGCTTGCCCTATTGCTTTGTAGTACTCTTTTTAAACCCTTCTTTCCTGGTATTGAGCTTCAAGCTACCTTCTTACAACTTGATGTCCTCGATCACCTTGGCTTACACCACATATTCTTTGAATGTAGTGTACTGCTACAACTACAATAGTAGTGAGATGTGCTTGGCATAACTCTTTGTAAACATTCGGGTCAGTTCTCCTGTAGGAATAGGGAATGGCAGCTTTGCCATTATTCTATGCCATCTATTTCCATATTGCTTGATGGGCTCATCATCGCGCTGAGCTAATGCAGCAAAATTGGAAAGGTTGGCCTATTTATTGATGCCAAATGAATAGCGTTCAAGAAATGCATCAACTAACTACTCGAAACCAGTAATATTATGTTTTTTTAGCTAGTTGAACCACTCTCGGGCCAGTCCAAAGAGTGTCGTAATTAAGGTGCACAACAACAAGGCATCATGTCTCTTTATCTTAAAATAAGCATCCAAAAAACTCGTAACATGCTCTTGGGAATCCTCATCACCCTTGAATTTTTCTAACCTGGGCATATCAAAATGCTCAGGATATGGAGGTGTAGGCACCTAGGGGTCTAGTGGTTCATTGTGTATCTTCCTCAGTGTCGGCTTTTGAATAGTTGTGCCTTGCCTCTCTATTGCTTTGACCTTATCGGCCAAAACCTTGTACACCTCAGAAGACAAAATGTCCTCCTCCCTAAGCTGATGTGGAGGCAATCTAGGAGGTAATGTCTTCTTCGAGGGAGGTGGAGGACATGGCTCTTCCTCCTCCTCAACTCGATAACTCTTAGGATACTCCTAATCGTATCTGTCTACATCTACATGTTCATGCTACCTCTATCTAATATCATTGAGTGATGACAATTGCTCCCTCTATTAGGCATTGACATGAGTACGAGCATCTCTGTGCTCCTCATGCATATTGGCTAGGGACATAGCCCTCCTATGCACATGCTCTCTATGCTCCTTGGGAGGGTATAGGCCAGCCCTAGCTAGTCGATCCTCCTACTCTATGTGCTCCTTCTGAGCTAGAATACACTCCTCGTGCATGAGCTACTCATATAATATCTATCGTAGGAGCATTTGTGCTTGAATATTTTCATCTTCAATATGTTGCCTCTCTAGGTGAGCATCCTCCAATTGATCTTGGAGGATTTGATGTCTTTGCTCAGACACCAGTCTATGTGATTTGTCAATCTGGTCAACCATGGGAGGTCTCTGGTGTGTATGCTCTATGCGATCTACCTTATGGGTTTTGTACCCATAGAAAAAATGTGCTGATGGTGGACGTGTGACATGAGAGCACTTATAAGCCTCTCCATGCTCTCTAGTGATCTTGATACAACTACCGCTATGCTCACTTGGAGCACGAGTGGGTGGAGTTGTAGGCTTGCAACCTAGATTCTCAAGAACACTACCTAGACCATCTAACTATCTAGACCTCCACCGCTCATGCGGTGGTGTTCCATTAGCTCCCACCTTTGATATATCAATGGTGATCTTGCATGGTGGGCCATGCACGGGAGTATGGGTGGACCTATGCTCGAAAGTGAGCCTATCCTCTTGCCCCTAAATGGGCGGATCTCTGGTCCATCTATACTCTAACTATGGAGGGTTAGAACCTCCTATGGACCTAGTACATATGGGAACCAACTTGGTACCCTACACAACATATTCCTCGGCCGATCTTGTGGATGCGCATGTAGTGTGGTATTGGTAATGGCTTTGGAGTAGAGCATCCTCATGCTGAGAAGCTCTACATTTAGTCCTATGCCTAGAGGAGTGTAATGAAGCTCCTCTATCGGGGGTCTGCTCAATGGGATCTCCCCGTGTCGAGTTTTCACCTCTAATTCTCGTCGAACATCGTTCGGTTCGCTCATGTGTATGAGGACTTGACACATGTTGTTGTGAACCAGTTGGAGGTTGATCATGGGCATAAATCCTAGACCTTTGTTGATCACCCCATGTGTTCACCATTTGTGTACCTAACATCTAAATGTGTTTTATTATGCAAAAAAGGTATACAAATGATGATTATATCCTTTTAAATTTTTATTGTGAGCCCTAAACTATTTTATGTTGTTTTTGAATGTGTTGTATCAGTGTTAGAAACTCTCACGTGTTTTGAAAGATTATTAGATTTTATACTCAGTTAAATTGGCTTTCATCTGTATACCCGCATCTCGACAACTTGGTGATGAAACCCAAGTCACATAAACCAACCTATAATGTGTGGAAGTGAAGCCCACACATGGTCATGGGGCACAGGTCCTCCCAGTTCCTCATCCATTTTCACCCAATCAGTGTCATACCCTCTGAAGAGGATTATATGCAAATTTTTCAAGGTATGAAAGGATATTAGACCCGGTATGGTCTAATTAACACAAGGTACGTGGGATTTGGGCCAACGGATGGAAATTACACCCACCGTCATTGAACCCTACCAGTGGTTGGAGATGAATCCCAACTCACTAGCATTTAAGTGTTAGGTGGTGTGTGTGGTTCCTTTTACTTTACAAATATGACAAATGCATAAAAGAGCATAATGATCATTCCTACATGATATGCATAAAAATAAAGGAACGTTTCAAATTCAGAAATAATACATGCTAATGTCCTATATGATATTTTGACGATGCAATTACAATGACATGGCCACTAATTAGGCCTCAAGCATGCAAACGACATGCAATCTCTATCAAGGTCACTGTATTTAGGGGCAGATTGCACTCAGAGGTCCACTGTTCCCAACAACGCCTTTCTAATGAAAGGAAAATGGAAATAAACTAAGACTTGTTCATTGACTTTTTTATTTAAGTTCCTAGTTTGCAATAGTTCAATGCTTTCTGGAAAAACACAAAGAAGAAAATTCAAAACAGATAGTGAAATTGGGGCCTACCTTAGCTCCTGCTCTATTGCCCATTGAGTTTCCTACTATCTACCTTTTTCATAATTAACCGCAGGTTCAATCTACGGGCTATAGTAGTGACCGTAGGTTATAGCCACGAGCCAAAAAATAACCATAGTTGAAAGCTACGGTTAGCACCTGAGATAAGAAAAAGCCAAGAAAAATTAGAACTCAGGGCTAAAATTGTGGGGTTCCATCGTGATCGCCATCTGACCTAATCATGGAGTGTGCACCTAGCTACTATATTGATCTATATCATCATGAAAGCATAAATATTCACACAAGTACATAAATTGAACAAAAACAATGTAAGGTTTCTTGTATTAATATTTGAATGAGCTTTGATTACAAAAATTCCCTCTTAGGGTCACTTGAAAGATGATACTGATATTACAATTGCCAATGCCCTCAATAAGGTAGGTGCACTTATAGTGCTCTATTGATTAGTCACAAACTACCTTGGGGTGGAGCTGACCCCCTTCTTCGTGATGTGGAAGGATTATGACATAAGCTCCTCTTGCACCTATCTCCCTACGAACAAGAAACAACATCACACGATTAAAAATATTGATAGCCTCTCGTGATGAGGCCCTTTAAGGAAATATGTATGCAAATGCCATTAAAATAGTAAAACAAGAAAACATAAAGAAAGTCTTTAAACTATTCTAATTTGATCAAGAATTATACTACAACATGAAGGACATGAATAAGAAAATGATGCATGGATCAAATATCGAGTTAGGAGCAATAAAGTGCATAAAAGATCCAATATAATCCTACTTAATACAATGCATGAAATGACTAATTCCTATGGTTATATTTTCTCTAAAATGCAATTAAACCTATGAAAAGACTAATATAACTAATCTATACTATCAAAAGAAAAGCAAGTAAGGTGATCAGTTACCTATTGCAAACCATAGCTATGGTGGGCGGTTTACACTATGAACCACAGATGATAGCCATGGTTTGACCTCTGATAGGTTTACCCTCAAAATTAGGGGCATTGGGCTTGACCTCCTTATCCAAATTGATGTTCAAAGGTCACCTTTGTTGTCCTCTGATAGATTTGGTGGTCAAATCACTGTGAAGGGCCTTCATTTACCTGGATTTGTGTTTCTTGAATCTCCTAGGCACCTAGGGCATCCATGGCTAATTGGTCTTTAGGTGAATAGCAAAGGGGCTCTCAAATGCATAGATTCAATATGAAATTTGATAGGGCTTTGTTGCTCTCTTGATAAATTAACTCTCTCCATTCTTTCTCCCCATTTGGAGGGGGTATTTATAGCATGACCCTAGGGCTAGGTGTGGCTTCATGGAGAATCCAAGACCAAGAAGGGTGTTTAGGACAGTTGGGATGGAAGCCTATGGAATCTTCCATTCTTCAACTGCATCCTTCTAGATCTTTTGGGCATTCCAATCGATTTGGCTTGGATGGAAGGCCTAACTGAACTTTAGTTAAGACCATAGGTCACAATTGTGGTCCAGACTATAGACCGTAGGTGTCAACCATGATTTAGACTTGAGACCATAGGTCTAGGCTACAATTCAGGCTGCTTAGGCCAAAATACCTAAATTGAGTGGTTAGAACCATTGCTCTATCTTGGAGTCTATCCAAGATCCTCCATATGGTTTTGTAGCATGTCCATATGAGTAGTCACCCTCGACATGACACATTTTAGGTGTCTACAATAATATTCAATAGACATCCTCCAAAGTCACTGTTATCTCCCTTGTAGGTAAGTGTAAAGTGTTTGTGCGAGGATCCCATAAGTCTATTAGGGCAGTCAAGTAAGCGCGATCGCCCACCACAGGCTCCAACCGTGTCACATGCTAAAGGCCAATGGAATTGATCAATTTCTAGTCACCCTCTATAAAAATATCCCTCATGGTTTGAAAGAGATTCAAAAATTGATATTGACTCTTCACCACCTAACAAAGTTAAGCCACTTCTCATAAATGCACTAAAAATGCATCAAAAAAGTCTAAAAATATCATAAAAATAACCAAAAAAGGGCCCCTATTTCCCTAGTTTTGTGACCATCCCACCTAGGTATGACCCCTAATTCAGTAGCCATCCCACCTAGGGATAGAAACCAATGTTTTTCCCACCCAGGGATGACCTCCAAATTTGGCTAAAATTGGGTCATTTTGACCCCTAAAATAGCCCTAAAAAAGCAAGAAAATAACAAAAAAATTGAAAAATAATGCATCTAAAACAAAAATAAAAGCATGCATTCCTACATTTACCTACTATTATAGTTCCTTAACCGATATTTAGTGTATATTATGGAAAAAGCACAAGAAATTACAATTTCACATTAAATAAAGAAAAGGACGAAATGCAACCCGTACTAGTCTCACATCGGATCCGCTGCTCGACAAGTCCTATGGCTGGATCATACTGATTGTGGGATAGTCTTAGTAGTTCTTTTCTTCAGAAAATCAGCTCCCTCCTCTTCACCTCTCAAGTTTTCTAAGTTGAAAGTGCAAAAATGAGGCTATTTGCCTAATTTTGGGCTTATATAGCATTCAAATAAGCATGGCTGCCCCTTGGTGGGATGGTCAGCTAATTGTCCAACCATACCACCTTGTTATGACCATAAAATATGCAATTATCCCACCCAAGTATGGCCACCTAAAAATCCTACAAAAATAGCTAAAACAATTCAAAAACAAGGCCAAAAACCCACCAAATACAAGTCAAAAAAGGTTAAAATTAACATGGGATCAAGATTGAACTAAAAGTATTTATGGATGCTGAAAAGTATCTATTTAAATCCTCAAGAAGGTCACCATGTATGGACCACTCCACGAGAATAAAT
The DNA here is from genome assembly GCA_028583015.1 of Wollemia nobilis. Taxonomy (NCBI): domain Eukaryota; kingdom Viridiplantae; phylum Streptophyta; class Pinopsida; order Araucariales; family Araucariaceae; genus Wollemia; species Wollemia nobilis. The sequence continues at coordinate 3,516,363 of JAQPPZ010005697.1, forward strand.
TATTTAGTCTTTTGCTTCCATGAAACACCATCCAAATAGTTAAAATCCTAGTAAAATTGGTACATCTTGAAATGGGTAAAACTGATGGTTATCTCAATTAAGTCATATGGGTAAAGTGACTCATCATCATTGGTCATGCCATCATAGACTCATAAATTTAGGGGATAGTCATAATAATTATTTCACAATCAAATAAACATTTAAACACTCAAAAGTGCAATTTTCATACATTCAAAAGAATCTTTGCCAAAGACAAATTTGCAAGCCCATGCTGGGGAAAAAAACAATAAATAAAACAAAGCAAAGGCTTGGTCTCCTTGAATCCTAAGGAATTAACCCTTGAAAATTATTACAAGGAAACAATAAAACAAGACCATGTATACCCTAAGCCCATACAATTATCACTTTAGTGCACCTGAAAGGTATACCATAATCAATCCTTAAACTATTTCAAAAGTAAATATTCTAATAATTTATGCTCTTTCCAAAATAGAGGAATCTAAATTTGGTTAGGTTTATGAATAACCTTAAAAATTTAACAATTTAGTCATCTATTTTTACTCAACGCTCTATTGCACACAACACATCTCAAAAAGGGGCATCTGTAGACACTAAAATCATGTAAATCAGATAATACTGCTAATGCATCACTCTTATCGACATCATATGGCCCCATTGGGAAATAATTAGGGCTTAATAAGGATCCCAACCAACTTTTGATAAGGTTCACCCCACTTTTGGGAGGTTTTGGGCCATGTAGCCATGGTCGTCCCACCTAGGGACGACCACCAAAAACCATACCTGGGTGGGATGACCATGAACCAGATCCTCCAAATTTTAAAGGGTGGGATAAATGGAAATCAATCCCTACCATTTATCCTACCCAATCAATCATAATTGATTTGGAGGCTGTCATATACATTAGGACCTACAAATTGGAGGTCCAAATGGGTAGCCTCTTTTGCCCTATGCATGGCAAAGGAATTGACAAATGGTGGCACTTGCCTTGCATGCTATAACTTGCATCTTTGCCCCTTTTGCCCTTTTGCCCTTTTGTGCTATAAATTTAGGTGCTCCCAACCAATTTCAAGAGGATAGATTTACAACATTTTGACCACGAAGTGCTACAAACATTGTTTATCACACTTGCCCACGTATTTTCCTTGAAAATATCTTCATTCAAAGGTGCTTTTAGGGGCATCCCAAAATATGTTAATTGATTCAAAAACCTATCAAATATAAGAGTAATTTTACCAAATTCAATTACAACACATTTAGGAGAGTTCTTAACCAGATCTCCTTGGAATTGGTGGCAAAACCACCCCATTTTGTGATTGTCCCTACTAGGGATGAATAACAGTCCTAGTTGCACTTGCCAGGGATGACCATGAAATGGCTAACAATTTGGACCTGATTTTAACATAGATAAATTCAATAGCATTAGAATAGCAACATACTCAATTTTGGTTAAGTTTGGAATAGATTTGATGTGTCAATTTATGTTTTGTGATTTTAGTCTTAGTTGTTCCTACCAGGGATGGCCACAGGTTATGATCACAATTGCACTTTAATTTATGCTCATATCCTTCCAAAATCATCTCATTAACATCATATCAAAATTTTAAGTCATTTGGAGTTGTTTAGAATAGTCACAAATAAATTTCATATTCATAGATGCATACTTTCTATGGTTTTCATAGTTTTCAATATCAAATGCATATGCTATTAACTTCATTCAATATCTTGTGTGTAGGTGTAGGTATTCTATGCATGAGGGAGGAGCTAAGAATTTAAATAAACATAGCCCAATAATAGCTCTCAAGTGTGGGTTGCAAGAAGAACACTAGAAGTACGATGTTAAGCTCATGAAGGGGTTTGATCCCATATAACTTGTAATCTAAAATATATCAAAATGAGAAGCTCTCAAGAGGACGTATTGTAACCATTGAATTAATGAATTTATATATAAAAGGAGGAACCCCCATTTTTTTCCACTTCAAATTATTCATCATTTCAATAGCTTACTTTATTTACCTCTTTAGCATCTTTCTTTTGCATGCTTTCTTATAAACACTAGATTACATTTTAGTTTCAATATATTAGGAAAGCCATTTTTTCTACTTCAGTGATGAATTCAAATATTTCCACTATCTATGAAATGTGAGTGTGTGGGGGTGATTTGACTATTGATGACATGAAATCAAATTTAGATAAATACCTTTTCAATAAATAAACTAGACCTAGATGCCTTTTGAAAAGAAACTAAACCTAGATGTCTTTTGAAAAAAATATCTATTATAGAAAGCTTGAAAGAAATAAATATAATATGCAAAGGAAAGAGACTGGAAATCTACCCTAAGTATGCTTTTGAAAGAGATTTGAAAGTGAGTCATGCTTGTGAAAGAGATTGAAAACCTAATATAAAATATTTGAAAACCTAATCTAAGTGAGTCAAGCATCTTTGAAAATGAATTTGAAAATTTTAACCTAAAGGTTCATGAAAGAAATTTGACATTTAATCTAGATGCTTGAAAAGAGATTGAAATTTTAATCTATATGCTTGAAAAGAGATTGAAAATTTAATCTAGATGCTTTAAAAGAGATTGAAAATTTAATCTAGATGCTTTAAAAGAGATTGAAAATCTATTCTAGTGCTTTTGAAAAAGGGATTTGAAAATTATTTTTGCATTGAAAGAGATTGAAAATTTATCCTAGTGCTTTTTGAAAGAGATTGAAAATATGTTCTAATGCTTTTTGAAAAGAGATTTAAAATTTAACCTAGTTTTTTTAAAGGAATTTGAAATTGACTTGTGCTTTTGAAAGATATTGAAAATCTATCCTAGTACTTTTGAAAAGGGATTTTAAAATTATTTGTGCTTTTGAAAGAGATTGAAAAATTTAACCTAGTGATTTGAAAGGGATTTGCAAAATTTAACCTAGGTGCTTTGAAAGAAATTGAAAAGTGAGTTGATGCTTTTGAAAGAGAACATTATTTGCAAAAGAACAAGGAAAAATAGTTGTTATGAGAAAAATACCTGAATTCGAGTATACTGGATGATCCTTCTTGTGTTTGTGTTGTAGAGGTTTGTAATTTTGGACTATTTTGGAGTAGTTTTATGAGGTTCACATGGAAGTGTATGAATCTATCTAGGGATTTGCACAATAGTGTACAAACCTGGTGTAGAATACTATAACTTCTTATTAGAAGGTTTGATGTGTATCTCAAGGTTGTTATGGACTCTTTCCTAGATTTATAGTACTCATAACATAGTAGAGAAGGCCATATAATGAAATAGATAGCAATAAAGCTAATCTAAAAAAAAAATTGGGGGTACCACCGGGTGTTCCAGAATGTAGCACATGGTAGTCACCAATTTCAAAACTAATGAAATATGTGCTAAATTCTCATTTTATTGATTTTAGAAAAAGGGGTTACAAAATGAACTTTATCTCAAGAAATGTTTCCCTATTTTTCCAATATGAATATGGTGCATTTGTTGATGTCTTTTGGTGCCCTCAATGTAGATGGGCTTCTTTTCATGTGTGCTACTGCTTGGATGCTTGGAAATATCTTGTGTACCTATTTGGGCCTATAAAAATGGATTAGTATGTTTGGGGACATGTCATTGATTAGATCCCATATTTATGAAGACAAAAATGATATTGAAATAAAATAAAACATAAAGAGAATTGTAAATGAGGATTTAGGTACTATAAACAACTGATATTTACCTATTTTGTAGCTATAGAGTTGATGTAAACTAGGTTCGCGTGTTGGTGTATGAAACTCTATTTTAGATTCGCACGGTAGTGTGCAAACCTTGTTGTAGTTGACTTTTTTTGATGAATTTATGTTTGGATGATCTTATAGCACTGTTGCTTGATGTATGACAGATGCTAAAGTGATGAAAGATATTTTGGAATAATTTCTATAGAGTTTTGGTAAGAAATCCAAAAGGGTGAGAAAGAATTTCATGGTGAAAATGGTCATTTATTTATAGAGTGGGCCAAGGCTAAGGGGGGTTAGGTGTCCTTTGTGGGGTGTCATAAACCTTAGGTTATATTCCAACCATGGTGAGAGGGATGAAGTGGAAGGTGAGTAATTCCTTTATTTGCCCTAAATAAATATCCCATGTGCACATATATGTAAGTAAGGGTTAAGGTTAACCTTGATTAGGTAGATCCTAGGTTAGATTGTGGTTAGGTTAGGCATATTTTGGAAATAGCCTAAGTGGTGGGTGCACACATGTGTGAGAATAAAATTAGGGTTAATCTTGATTTATCCCTAACTAAGCATGTTTAACCCATAAAGTGCACTTTAATGATAAAGTAACTTTCAAAATAGAATTAGAATTACCATGATTAGGGTTTTTGAAGGAGATGGCCATATCGAGACCATGATTAGGTGTAGGAAAGGGCTTAGATGATCTAAAGGGACTTATAAGTAGCCCTTTCATGAACAGGAGGTGATTTTAGGTGCAATTAGTGCAACATTGTAGGTTTTGTGACTACGTGTGACTACACATGACTACGTGTGACTACACATGACTACATGTGACTACGGATGTCTATGCATGACTACATGTGACTACAGATAACTACGTGTGACTAAATATGACTACATGTGACTATGTGTTACTACACATGACTACATGTGAGTATGTACAATTTTTAGATGTCTACAACTTGTGACTTAGAATTCATGGAAAAGATATAGAAACTTGTTCCAAAAATAAATGCTACATGTGACACAAAGGATTGATACAATTTGTGATTGTTCAAAGAAATCATATGCTATCAAAATTGATGATGACATTGATTCAAATTATGACAGGAATATTAATTCTCATAATTATCTTGATATTGAAATAAATTAGTTTGATGATAGATTTGGTTATTTTGAAAATTATACTAAAGGTATTGACTCAAAATTACCAAGTAAAAGATGATATAAAGACATAGGTTTAGGAAAATATGGACAAGGAGAAAAAGAGTCAATTATACTAGAAAAAAAGACTAAAATATTAAGGTCTTGGATATATAGGACAAATGAGAAAAAGTAAATCAAAAACTATATTTGCGATAGGAAACAATGATTACATCAAATCTATGACAAGGAATAATAAAATTAGTAACAATAAATAATTAATCAAAGAAAGGAAAAAGGAAATATATGATATGGAATAGTTGTAATCAATGTGGTAGATATGGACATAAGATAGAGAAATGTTAGAATCTTTATGGTTGTGAAATTTGTGGACATAATTCTCAAATATTTTATCTACATAAAAAAAATAAAGAGTACAAATTAAAAATAGATTATATATGGATAAACATGAATGAATGAGATATGATGAAAATAATATTGTATGGTTTCTACAAAAGGAAACCAAGTATGATCAAATTTTATTGAATGTAAAGAATAATATTAGTTTTACCTTGAAACAAAATGTGAAATGAATGATTATGATCCAAGCACAACTTGGAAGATGACCTATAGTGAAAACACCTATAGTGATTATCCTACAAATATGATAGTCCTATGAATGTTCTAGTGTATGAACCAGATGAAATGATGATCTATAGGTGACCTAGAGGTAGAAACTGATAGGTAGTGATCTAGAGGTGACTTAGATATATTGATCTAGAGGTAGATCTAATGAAGATTGCATATATTCAGTAGTACCAAATTCAGAGCTAGAGAATGAAGAAAAATAAGAATAAGAGAATGAAAGTAAAAAAATTTCCTACAAAATAATGTAATACAAGGAGGTGCTGGAAGTATTACATTATTTAACCCCTTGTAAATATTAGTTTGGTAAAATTATTTATATTTTATAATGTATGTGTCAATAAGTGCAAGGTGTTAAGAGAGATAATGAAGAGCCACATTGATATGTGGCAATATGAGAATTTTGTTTTAATGAGAGGAATATGAAAGGATGGATCTCCTAGTTGTTTTAGGAGAGCAATTGTCAAAGTACTAAAAAGTCATGTAAAATTACATATTAGATATAAATCTCCATGTAATGTAATTTATCTAAATCATTCTTGTAATATTTTGATATTGTATATATTTGATTTATGTTTGTGATATATTATTGTTATTCTACTATTGAGATTTATTTTTATTTTGTATGACATTTATTTGATTTATACTTGATCTTGTATAAATATTTCTATAATTTAACCTGTCCAAAAAGCTAACAAAGACTAACATTCATGAACAGACAATCAAAGTAGTCAAAGAAAAAAATAAGGCACAAGTCAAAAGGTAAACCATGAAAACACAAATATTATACAAATGGTTCTAAAGAGGGCTACACATAGAAGAACTTTTTTTTTGATAAGTTAAATTTCATTCATCATGGGTTTTGATAGGGACCCCAAAACCTGATTACATGATCATCAAAAATATGTTCGAAGGAAGGCAAAAAAAAAACTAGAACCCAAAGGGACGTAGCCCCAAAAAAAAATGATGACTAAAATGGAAAAACCACCAGATATGGGACCTCCAAAAACCAAAAATAAAGGGTCCTACTCAAGGAGGCCCTAAAACCAACATTTCAAACCTCCTCTCTAGTTGTGACAGCTTTGTTCTTAGCTTTAGCCTTAGCATCATCCTTAGCTTCATCCTCGGTGAAGACCTTCACATCCTTTGAGTCCTCTTGAGAGGTCACAAAAAAAAAATAATGGTTATACAACATGTGTAAAGAGTTTGAAAGCTCTGAGAGAGAATCCTCCATGTCAGTCAGTTGGAAAAAACATTCTTCAGTTGGGAAATCCCAATAGAAGTGATTTTTATAATAAACTTCTATAGAAGGGAAGCTGGAGCATCGTTTTCATCCTTGTTAGAGTCAATGTTGAGAATTTTTTGCTTTTTTAGGAGAGCCTTGTTTTGTAGACTGGAAGAAGACTTGATCGCTACACATAGAAGAACTTATTTTTTTCCTTGCAAGTAAACCTCTCATGTCCTCCATAGCTACACATAGAATAACTTGACATGCATGGAATTGGTGGATTTATCCAGGTCAATTTCATCCATTATTTACAATTTTATTGATCCATACCCAAATAATTATTTTAAAACATATGGTCCAAGCCATTTTTATATAAACTTGCCCTTGTGTTTCTTGTGCATATTATAAATCTTGAGGAAAAGATCCACAACTTTGAAAATATTACGATATAATTTCTTATTATATTTATTAGCACTATTATTCTTATAGGATCTACTATATTCAAGAGCATATAGTAACCTCTCATTAAGATTAGTAAGCTTAACAAGCCTATGTATACTCCTAATGGTACTCATCATGACTCTAACAAATTTTTTAAATAAATATGCATACAAGTCAATTCAATTTCAAGTGGTAAAATATTTTTAGTACTATAGACCAAAGAAAAATGGGTTGTACATGTAGATATCTAAATATTGGTGTGGTACACCCACAATGTAGGATATAAATTTAAGTTCTAATATTTCTTTAATTCCTTAACTATCACTTTTTAAAATATTGAAGCAAAACATTTTTAGTACTATAGACCAAAGAAAAATGGGTTGCCCATGTAGATATCTAAATATTGGTGTGGTACACCCACAATGTAGGATATAACTTTAAGTGCTAATATTTATTTAATTTCTTAAGTATCACTTTTTAAAATTTGAAAGATACCACTAATAGCCTCAAGGCCACATATTGCTCTACAATATTATGTGTTTGGTATATAAATACCAATTCCTTTAGGTGCTCTAGCAGATTAGTTGGGCCCTTGCTAGTATATTATTGTAGTATTGCTAGTATGGATTTTTGGAGATTTTTCCATACATTAGGTGGTATTGGGAGCACAGAGGACTTGAATCCTCCCAAATTAAGGGGATTTTGTCTAAGGATCTAACCATATTTAGATATATAACAATAATTCTTTGGCAACATATTTTTCCTACATACCTATGGGTTTATTCTACTATAATAGAGTCACAAGGTGAATATAACTTGCTATGGAAGTAGATAGACTATGGATCTCATCGCATCCTTAGTCTAGTATCCTTTTGCAGTGGCTTCTTTTGGTTTTCATTCTAGACAAAATTATTCAAGTGAGTAAAGAGACACTTCAATAAGTGAGAATAGAAAAAGATCCTCACCAAGTCTAATCCTAACTTGTGATTTTGGTACCAATGATATGTCATTGGGGTCCCACTAGACATGCTATTAAATTGTTTGCATCTCTAATTACGCCTCATAGGGAGCGACATAGTAGGATTGTGATTCATACCATAGGGTTCAACTCAATTGGGAGCCTTTTAGAGTTTTTACAAGGTTGGATTCTTATTAAGATGTGATATTTCAGGTGCACTTAAACTAGATAAGGGGTAAAGGATGGTGCAAGAGACAAAAGATAAATAAATCAACAAAAAAATATGGCAATGTGCCAATATATCCTCTAAGATATTTTTGTAAAAATAGGCATGAGTGCTATATGCCAATGGTTAACACTTCCTCTCCTTGACACAGTTAAGCATAGATGAGAGTCATCAACATAGATATGCATAAATAGGTGGGTCCCATAGGATATCCATAGATGGTTTATCCAAAAATAGATGTAGGTACCTCATATACACAATGATTAAACCCAAAGTAGGTAAAAAATTATAGACACACACACACATACAAAAATGGGTCTACAAGGAGCCATAGATGGCCAAACCAAAAAATGATACGAGCTTTTGTATATATACGCAAGCAAATGTTTACAAATATTGTGCCAAAAGAGGAGGTTCAAAATTTACCACAATTTTCTCAGAAGCCAACTACTTTTACAAAAATAAATGAAAGGAAAGCCTACAAGAGGAGACAAATGTAAACTTTTCTATCCTTTGCATGGTCTAAACTACAACTATTTATAAATTACAATAAGGATATTTTTCCTCCAAGATTTTTTGCAAGTGGTTCTGATTATTTTAGCTACCCTTTGTAGTGATTCTAGACATTGAATAAAGTATCCTTTGATCATAATAGTTGTCAAGCCTAGGACTATCATCACCAAACTTTATCTTGAATGAATGTGTGAGCCATTCAATCAATATGTCTTCTCGTAGATGGTCTTTATGTCCTTAGTCAAGAAAGTATTAACTCAACTCATCTACCTATTGGCCTTCCTACCACATTTTGTAAAATTTTAAGTTGTATGCAGTGTTGGGAGTTAATCATTGTAAAACTTCTCTTTTTCCATAAAAAGTGATTAAGATGTTATATTTTTTGTGTTTTCTCTAGCTGCCTCCTTTTTCTAAAAACTATTTTCCTTCAGATCCTATGGTTTCTCTATTTTGCTACACTTTTCTTATCATTTCGCATGTAAAATTGTAAATATTTTAGCATGGGTGATATTGTGAATGTATCTTCTGCTTAAGGTTGTTTTCTGCAAATTCGTTCCACTCTTTGCAAATGGAAATAGATTCTAGTAACTTAGACAAGTTTTAAAGCATGTTTTCCTTTAATTACAATACCCAGATACTTTCACTCCACTAGTGGAGCAAACGTGCTTTCAATCCAAGTGGAGTGAAAATTCCCATTAATAGGTGGGAATAAAATGGTTGTCTTGGTTAAGGCACAAAATACTTTTGCTCCATGTGGATTGAAAGTCCCCTAAAGAATTAATTATGCACTGACCAAATATTTTTGCTCCACTTGTGGAGTAAAAGTTCTTTTGCTCCACTTAGGGAGTGAAAGCTCCTTCTTGAAGAGCCACAAAATTCAAAAGGGGAGGTAAAAATCTTGATCAAAATTTCTAATCGCTCCACCAGTAAAGCGAAAGCCTCCGTCACTCCACCTAGGGAGCGATACTCAGAGGAAGTCAAAATCATGGTCAAACTTGATGTTGCTCCACCAGTGGAGCAAAAATTCCTATTGCTCCACCAGTGGAGTGAAATTATCTATCACTCCACCCTGGTATCAACACCTAAATTAAAGTTACAAATAATATTAAGTGTAAGGCCAAGGGTGCTTTCGCTCCACAGGTGGAGTGAAAACATATTTGATCCACTTATGGAGTGAAAGCTATCCAAAAGTTAAAATTGAAGATTAAGCAAGGTAAAGAGATGTTTTCAATCCACCATTGGAGTGATCCCTGTCTCTCCACCACTAGAGCAAAAATCCTTGTCATTCCACCAGTGGAGCAAAACTCTAGGTGGGTCCCAAATACAATGAAAGATGCCTAGAGTCATCATAATCAGCTCAACCAACCCTGAAGCTATTCTCTGAGCTATTTGATCATGGTAGATCAGGGGAACCTTATGCATTTAATTTTGAGTTATCTACAAGTTCAATATTTATGATGTTAAGTTGGTTTTGGATAAAATATACCTAAGTGGTTAGGTATTAATATTTTGAGAGACATAATCCTCTATAAAAGCAATAATTTCAGCTATAACTAAGGATGGATGATCTCTGATAGAAAAGCAATTGTATACTTTGAAATCTGCTTCCTAAACATGAACTTCTGGTTTCGGTATTGAATCTTCTATTTTTGTCTATATCTTCTATCATGCTATTTATGTTAAGTTAGTCACTTTATTATATGGCTTGAATTCTATTTTTGGATCTATCTATTAGTAAACGGTTAATTCTGGAGTACCCCTAGAGGTTATGTAGTTGAAAGGATTTAGTGTTGGTTTCTATTAAAAGTTCATTATTTTGATTGTTTTTGGTTAAAGTGTTAGGTTGTGTATCATGCTTCTTGTTCATCAACCTAGTATTTTAGGCTTTCAACCTCTTTTCCCATTCCTTTCAGTAATTTCCTTCTCTTTTCACATCTTATCTAATCCTTATCTCAAAAATCATTTTTATTTTATTTCAAAACTAGGCATACTGGAGATTTTCACGAAGGACATTTATTTCCTTCAAACATTTAATGCTTGGTAGTGGATATAGGGTTATGTAGACTTAAAATATATATCTAGGATGATTTAATTACCAATAGTTTCTGGCATACCTAGTGGGATGCAAAAGTTCCACATTGAAAGCACTATTAAGAAGTTAATGTTCATCTTATTACTATCAAATCTGAACATCTGGTGACTTAGCTAAACTTAGAAACCTCTGAATCTCGAAGACTAGTTTAAAAGATCATACCTTCATGCACACGAGATGGAGATCTAATAATATATAAGAAGAATTCGAGTTTATCAAGTTCAATATCAACACTTTTGGAAAACATCCTAGAGTGGTCTAGTCGAATATCTTGTTAGATGGGGCATCTTTGCAAGTAGCTATTGTTGCTTCATATACTCCAAATATTAATAGCACAATAACTAGCTTATACCTAGATCCACCAAATTATCTGATTCAACTAAATCCTTTGGTTCAACCAAGTGTTTTGAGTGTTTTAAATATTCCAATCCAACCAATTCTACCAACTCCATCGATTCAACCAACTTTGCTAGTCCAGATGGTGTAGTCGGATACCCCCAGGTAGTTTCTTGTATGGAATCATTCGAGGCCTTTATATTTTATGGCTTAGAATCAAGTACTACCTATAGAATTGAAAGCTCTACCTACATTCGATGGCATAAAAAAGACCACCTATGAGCACATCCAAGATGTCACCATGTTGGCAACCATCCACCACATCATAGAGGAAGATATAATGGTGATACTACTAGTTCTATCACTTAGAGGTAAGCTCCTCTACTGGTACCAGTCACTCCCAGCTGGCACTATCACTTCTTAGGACCTATTAGTAGAGCAACTAATTAAAGGGTTCAATGAGGTAGTATAACCATTCTCATTTTTGCATCATTTCACTACCATATAAAGACATCCTCAAGAGGATATAGCTGAATTTAATGTCAGGTTTGCTCAAACTTGGTAGAGAGTAACCCTTGGCATTTGGTCCACCCTAGAGCAAGTGACATTCTACTACTTGATAGCTTTCCATTATGACATTAGCATGAGCATCTGATATTCTAACATCAACATGTTCCCTAGCTTGTATGAGAAAGTGCAGAAGACCAAGGCTGACCTGATAGCTATAAACAAGTTGCCTTTGAAGGTGACTACATTGATTAATATGAAATTTCCATAGAATATATATCCCAGTGCATCTTTTGAGTCAATTCTTGCACCCTCGATGTATCCCAATCAATATTGGAACCCAACCACCTAGAATCAAGTGGTACCCACTTTGCAGTGTCAAGTACCTATCATTCCTCAGCTTCCAACTCCTATCCAATATTTGATATTGCTTGCACCATTGGCCCCATTGCTATTACTTGTTCCTACAAATCAGGTAGTTTTAAATGCAAACCAGGTCAAGGAATTACAATATTTATGGACATCGATGAAGACTATGGCCAATAAGATGAGTATCCTGAGGAGGAGGCAAAATGACTAAATATTCCAACCAAGAATATTTCCTCCTCTGATCACTAGGAAGAAAGTCGCTTCCACCAGTAGGGCTCTTGAGAGGAATGTAGCAGTACTATAATATGAAGAATTTGATTCATACAAAATAATGTATTGGTGCACCATGTGCAACGACCCACATTGTGAAGAAACTTGCATTGTGTACCTCAACTATGTCTAGACACTATCTGATGGTACCTACAATGGGTAAATCAACATGATCAAGGAATCTAGTCATAATTTCATGATACCTTCTACCGAGCAAGTCTCAGTCCTCACCAAGGCTAGGAAGAAGCCTATCAAGGTAGATCCAACCCATATGGATCCACTAAAGAAACCTATTGCACCCAAGATGTAGAGTGAAAAGGCCCAATAACCAATGAAAGCTCCCAATACAATAGCAACCTCAGAGTAGTCTAAATTACTGAAGGAATTCTTGCTACCATGAGCTAGAGAAATGGGTTTCCAACCCAAAGCTTTGACTTCATAGCCACAATCCAAGATGTGAGACCAAGCTAGGGAGAAGCTTCAATACCCCTCACTAACCAAGCATCAAAAGGTGGATACCATGCAACAATACCAAAATACATATGAATATACAAAAGGAGTGGAAGAATCTGGCACTTTGGCATACAACATAGTCAAAGAGATGAAAAAGGCATCCACCAAGGTAAGCCTTTATGATGCCCTCCAAATTTTAGGTCAAGTAGATCTTTTGTAGGAATCTCTCAAGTCTACCAAAGACAAGGAGAGTAGGATGATTCATATGGTTTTCACTCAACCATTTATGACTTTGTACACAAGTAAGAATAGGCCCCCACCATTCTACCTTTTCCTTTGAATGGAAGGATGGATTGTATATAACTATATGATCAACTCTGGTGTCGTGACAACCATCATGGCCAAAGTAGTATGCGACATCATGGTCATGGAGTATACCCAGAGTAGCCTTGGTGTGCTATAGTTAGAAAAGACTCTCACAAATATGGTAGGAGTTATCAAAGACATTTTGGTCCAACTCCACAAAATGCTACAATTCAAGATCATCCAAGATATCATGGTGGTCAACCTTGAGCGATATTTTAGTATGTGCCTCTCAAGAGAATTCATAGCTAAGTTGGGAGGCTACCTCTCCCTCAACTACTCTCATTTGGAAATCCCCTTCAAGGGGAACAAATTTAAACTCTTCAATGAGAAGCCTACTGGTTTTCATGTTGAGAATTTGAAGACAAGGAGAAGGGCTCAATCTCTATCAACCTGATGATAGAAATAATTCAAGAAGTGGACCTGATGGAAGAATCTCTTGATGAGCTCTGAGTTGAATATGAGTTTTCCATGACCAATTATAATGCCATTATCAAGGTATATTTTTGGTGCTACTCACTCACCAAGCCTTAAAATTCTAAAACAAAAGTGCCTAAATAAGAGCCCCCGATACCCGATCAACTATGGAAACTATACTTCAATGGTACATGATGCAATAATGACATAGGGGCTGGCATTGCTCTTATCTCTCCATATGGTGAAAAAAATACTTACTCATATAGGATCACATGGAGTTGTACAGATAATGCAACAAAGTATAAGGCTTTGTATCTTGGACTCAAGAAAGCCAAGAAACTTGGTATCAAGCAATTGTAGATATTCAAGGATTTCAAATTGATCTGCAACCAAGTTACCAACAAGTTCATCTCTAAGAAGCTCTATCTAAAAGTATACCATAACAAGGTATGGGATTTTCTTGAATCCTTCATCGCACTAAGAATCAAGTTGATTTTGTGAGAACAAAATAAGCTTACAAACATCTTAGCCTCCATTGACACCCGATTCTTACTGATAAATAATATGATGCATAAACCAAAAATGGTGAAGTTGATCTATATATCTTCTATTCTTGATAAGAAGATCCAATATCAAGTGTTTGACAATGATGAATAGCTTGTCAATTTTTTGGTTAATGAAGCATCATCGATTGAGAATTGAACTTTGGACAAAGAAGACCATGAGGGGTTAATTCAATTGAAAAAAATTATATCTCCAAGGGTATGATCACATTACAGAGTTTGTTTGATCAAAATGACTAGTCTGTTGAGAACAAGATCAAAGTAGATAGCAGAGAGTTCATAGACCTGGAGTTATATCCCAAGAAATTTATCAAGATAGGGATCAATTGCATAGTCAAAGATCTCCAACATATTTATACCCTATACTAGGAGTATTCCAATATCATTGCTTGGTTCTACCAAAATCTAAGGGGGTATGAAAAGAATGTCATCCAGCATACAATTGAGTTGGAAGAAGGGATAAAACCCTTTTATGTAAAAAAGAGACCTGTCAACCTGAAGATCAAGATGCTGATGAGGGATGGGCTTCTGAAGATGCTTGAAGCAAAGATAATCTACCCAATCAAGCACTCCTCCTAGGTGGCCAACCTAGTCCTGGTTTGAAAGAAGAACAGGGACATTTTCTTGTGTATCAATTTTTGAAATATTAACTAAGCATTACTCAAGGACAATTACCTCCTACCTCATATTGACCAAATTCTTCACGTAGTGGTGGGAGCATAGAGGTTATCTTTCCTTTATATCTTCTCTAGTTACAACCATATATGGGTCAAATATGAAGACTAACATAAAACTATGTTCACCACTAAGTAGGGAACCTTCACCTATCAACGTATGCTCTTCAACCTTTCAAATGCATGAGAAAATTTCTAAATAGTGATGGACCTCACTTTTCGTGAACTATTAAATCATGTCATCATGATATAATTGGATGATATGATAGTATTCTCCCATAAGAGGTAGGAACACGACCTACATTTATGGTAAGTCTTTGAGAAGTGTCGAGATTTTGGGGTCTCCATCAACCCCAAAATTTAATTTTTGCAGTGAATAAAGATAAACTTCATGGGTAATTTATATCTAAGAAAATATTAACTATTGATCCTACCTGGGTCAAAGTACTCCTTTGAATTTCACCACCATAAAATAAGAAAGCCCTACAGTCCTTTTTTAGATAAATCAACTTCGTTAGGAAGTTCATAGCTAACTTCACCAAAATGGTGAAGCCGATGACCAAGATTTTGAATAAGAATGCCAAATTCAAGTGGATTGATGTAAGTAGGCATTCCAAGAGATTAAGGAATGGTCACTCAAGATCCAATCCTCATAAATAATAACTACACAAAGGATTTTATCTTGTACATGGTTGGGGAACTAGAAAGCTACACAGTTATTCTGACCCAGAAGGGGGAAGATGGATATGAGTGCCCAATAGTATTCCTCAGATATATCATACAACCACATGAATAAAGGTACAATTTTATTGAAATAAAAGTGCACATGGTGATGAAATCGCTCCAAAAATTCCAACATTTTGTCTCCCAGAGTAAGACGATAGTGTACATGGTACATCCGAACATCAAGAATTTCATCATTAAAGGGGAGCTTGACAATAGGAGGTTTGGATGGGTCTCTAATATCCAATAATTTGATATTTAATTGCACCCTACCAAGTTGTCTGAGTTTGAGCTCTCTATAAAAAACTAGCCAGAAGTAATATAGTTGAAGTACCAATCCCTAACTCATACCACTTTGCACCTAAAACCAACCTTGCCAGCCTATGGATTAACAGTCTAGATTGGATAGATGACATTGTAATGTACTTAGACATGAACAAATGTCCTTATTTATTCAATGCATCATAAATAAGGAGATTTCATTTATAGTTTGTCCAATACATTTTGACTCCCAATGGACTTTTCTATCAGAACATCGATGGAGTCCTATTGAGGTGCATCAGAGAGTCAGAGAAATTGAAAATCCTTGAAGAGTTTCACTCTAGGATTTTAAGAGGTCATTTCATGGGTAGACCAATGGCCCTAAATATCATCAAGGTAGGTTAATACTAGCCCATCCTCTTTAGCAATGCTTTCAAGGTCAATCAGTGCTACGATAAATGCCAGTTCTACTCGGGTAGAACCTAAAACGTCTCACTTCCTCTCCACCCAATTTAAATAAAAGCTTCATTATACTAGTGGGGCTTGGATTTCATTGAAATAATAAACCCCAAATATTCCACTAGCCATAAATACATTTTGACCACTACAGACTATTTTAATTGGTGGTCGGAGGTAGTGCCAACCAAGCAAGCCAACCAATATGTGGTTATTGTTTTCCTTCAAGGGTTGATCACTCATTTTGGTGTGCTTGAGGCAATTGTGTCTGATAATGTCTCTCCTTTCACTAGCATAAGGATCTATGAGTTCATAGTTAAGTACACAATTTATTTGAAGACCTCATCTAACTATTATTTGTATGGCAATAGATTGGTAGAGTATACGAACAAGAACCTGCTACAGATTTTGAAGAGGTCCCTGGAGAAGAATAAGTGAAGCTGACATCTACTCTAGACCAATCACTTTGGGATGATCACATTTCCATCAAGCACTCAATTAAAACATCACCCTATTTGCTGGTGTATAGGAAAGAGGTATTCTTGCCCACGCACATAGAGATACCTGCATTAAAATTAATCAAGTGGCTCGATGGTGGAGAGGGTGAATTTGACTCGATGGATGCAAGGTTAACCCAACTACTACAATTGGAAGAAGACAAGGAGAAATATTACAAAGCTTTCATAAAGCATGTTGCTCCACAAAGGGCTAGTTCAATCCATAGAGCCTTGATTTTTAGGGATATGGTCTTGAAATGGAATGAAAACAAGTCAAATTTTGGTAACCACGAGAAGTTTGACACCTTCTAGAAAGGCCCATTTCAAGTCTCTGGTGTCAACCAGATTAATTATTTCATCTTATAGGACATGGAGGGTTTCATTATTCTAATTTAGATGAATGATTTTCTCCTAAAATCTTAAAACCAACTGAGTTTCGAGAAAGATCGGTAGTTTGACAAGTATCATCTTGTGTATATATCCAAAAAAAAATGTGTGTATAGTCTGCTTTCACTCCACTTTTGGAGCGAAAGTGCTTTCGCTCCAATTCTAGAGTGAATATTGTGTTAATATATATATATATATATATATATATATATATATATATATATATATATATATATATATAAGTGTTATTTCGCTCCACTAGTGGAGCGAAAGTCTCCCCCCTTCTTTTCTATTTTCATCTTGCAATTTTATAATATTTTATTTTAAGACCATCCATTCGAAAAGCATTGTGTGTCAAGAAAAAATTAGTTCGAAGGTGTTTTCTAACCTAGCAAAGTGTTATAAAGTGGGATTTTTTGAAATATCTATTTATGAAAACATTCTCACTCCATCGAGTTCCAAAACAAGCCTCCTCATGGCAATTCAAGTGTGAACCTCCAAAGAAGCATGTGCCCCAAGGAATATTTTCTTGGCCAACATTGATATTCATCATTAATGAGGGAAAATAAGAGGCGAACGATTGCATGCACAATTTCCACTTGCATTTAAATCCTAGAAATATTATATATGGTGGTAGATTTGAAAGGGGAGCTATAAGAAGATGTTAGAGTAATATTACATCATTTGGGATATTTACCTATTTCCTAAATTAGGTAGATTTTATTTACCACATGGTAAAATGTAGTTTGTTACTTTTTACCACACTAGTATTTACTTTTACTATTTACCTAGTTAGTCATTGTAGTCAATTTGACTACGTTAGTTGATTAGGTTAGTTGTTAGCTAGCTTTAGGTTTGGGCTACCTATAACACGTTATTTGTTAGCGTGAAGTTAGTGAAGATATTTGATTAATATCTATCCTAACTATTATTTGTACTATATAAATCCTACCTTATTGAATAATAAAGCTAATGTTCACCTTACCTTCTTACATTGGTATCAGAGCCACGGGAGGAAGGTGTAGGATGGGCAAAGCGAGACATTGTTCCAAGGGGGCAAGGCAAAGGCAATCTCATTCCAGGGCAAGGCGAGACTTCGTTCCATGCGCGCTTCAAGGGTTTGAATTTATTTTGTTTCCTAACTCCTCTAAGGTTTTGAATTTTTTTTAGACCAAATTAAATTCTGCGGGATACTCGCAATATACATACCCGAGCAGGTAGGCTAGAGGGAAGCTATCACCTCAATTCGGCCATCGGTGACTGAAGAGTGAGGGCAGGTGCACCCTCCTTTATCCAGCCATCGGATCGATGAAAACCCTCGACTAAGAGCTAGGGAAGGAGCACCCTGGATCGGGACCAGTGACTGGCCATGTGAGGACCGAAATTCAATGACTAGCCAACTAAGGAGGGCAGGCGCACCATCCTTATCCAATGATCGATGACTGATGCAGTCAGACCATCAACAACCAAAAAGTGAGGGCAGGTGCACCCTCCTTATCTGATGATCAACCCAATGTAGTTAGGCCATCGATGATCAAAAAATGAGGGTAGGCATACCCTCATTATCTAATGACCGGCCTGACAACACAGTAATTGAACCTAAACCCTATGTGACCTTAGGCATAGAACTCAAGGTGTTGATGTGGCACAAACATAGACACTATGCCAACTAAATAGACCCTGACTAGGCTGACACATAGGCGAACACTTGGATTGACCTGACAGGGCACAGTGGTGACGTGGTGATCTAGCTGACTGTACTAGGCATGCGTTACGAGGGTGACATAGCTGGCATGTGGTGACTAAGTGCTAACATGGTGGAACATTATTGGTTGAATAGGCAAAAGATGTATGGGTTGGATTGCCCGAAGGCAATCAGTTGACAAAGGGCATGCTTGCAATTTTAAGGAGATCAAAATCTCTCACGGAACAAATGTGGGACTAAAAGTCCCACATTTTTTTTGTCCCAAAGTGTGAAAGGGAAGGCTTCAAATTACACTTGCCTTCCCTTCACATCCATCGAGCAAGTTTGTCCTCTTAGCAAGATTGCCAGGCACGCACCCGCGTGGTCACGGGTTCCAGCCCAGCCCGCGCCAAAGATGCACAACAATAAAATTTTGCTACACATTTGCATTCACGGGGAAACCAAAGGTAAAACTTAAATTTTTTATTTTATTTTGCATATAGTTATTTAATTAAAGTTTTTGTTTTAATATTTTTTTTAATAATTTAAATTTAAATAATGTTTTATTTTTTAAATCAATTTATTTTAAAACTTTAAATTGATTTATTTAAAACATTTATTTTATTTTTATTATTAATTAAAATTTTTTAATTAACTTTCTTTAAATTTTGCAAATTAAAATTAAAGAAATAGGGTTATTTTGCAACTTTTCAAATCAAAAGGTGTTTTTGTTTTCTCCACAAAGGGAGATATAAGACAAGGAAGAACACTTATCATTTTGAAAATTTAGTTAACCCTACATTCTTCTCAAAAAATTTTAAATTTGCAAACAAGAAAGGGGACAAAATCAAACACATTTGATTCTTTATTTGCGAATTTGGAAAACAAGGAGACTCAAAAACAAAATTTTGCAAAACATCTAAGGCAAAGTGTGCATTTGTTTTTCTCCAAGGGGGGATATAAGACATAAAATTGCACATTCTTTTTTGCAAAATTGAGAAGAATTTGAAGCTTTGGGTCCATCAAAACCAAGTCGTTTGTCGACTAGTTCTGGAAGCCTTTCAAACGCGGGTCGTGTGTCGACTTGTCTTGAAAGGAGTGCTATTTGTTAAATTTGCAAAACAAAGGGGGGAAGACAAGAAAATTGTATTTCTTTTGCAAATTTGTAACACAAAAGTGAGGAGCACTTAAAACAAATCAAACTTGTTTATTTTGCAAAATTAGAAAAGATAGGCAATTGTTTATTGTCACATTATTTGCAAAATTGTAAGACAAGGAGGAGACAAAAACATATCAAATTTTTGCACAACACACATTCATATTTTGTTGCAAAAATTAAAAGGTGCATTTTCAATTTTACTCGACACCTTCAATGGCAAATTAGGTGCATTTTCGGTTGCATCCGACACCTAAGTGATAATAATTTTGAGGGCATTCTTGTTTGATTATTGCATTATTTCTTTTTGCAATTATAAGTCATAGAATCAAGATCACTCCATACCTCAAAATTTCACAAATTTGTGTAAATCCTTGCACATATTTAAAGCCATTTTCACTTGATATTCTCTCCTAAAACCAAAACCCCTAATTCACTCTTATTTGTTTGGCTTAATTTCCTCAAACTGATTATCCTTCTTCAAGAGGATTTTTAGGCAGGTGCCATTAAATATCTTTTTGAGTGAATTATCTTTCATCTCTTATTTGTTTGGCTTAATTTCCTCCAACTGATTATCTCTCTTCAAAAGAGTTTTCAGGCAGGTGCCATTAAATACCACTTGAGAGTGAAAGAAAGATCATCTTAGTACAAATTGTAGGACCTTCATCATGGCAACTATCAATAAATACTTAAGTGATACACAATTGCTAAAGGGTCCTAACTATTCAACATGGAAAACTAAGATGAAAGCCATCTTGACTATAGAGGACATGTGGGATTTAGTTGATGGCACTGAAACAAGACCCGCATCACCAGGAGTAGATCAAAAAGCATGGGACAAAAAGAACAATCATCTTCTCATGTTGATACTCCTTGCAACTACTGATGAGATCCAACCTCACATAAGTGAAGCTAAAACTGGTAAAGAGGCATGGGATGCTCTTAGTACCATTTTTGAAGGCAAGAATCAATCAACTATTCTAAACCTTCAAACACAACTTCATACACTCCATATGAAGTCAGGTGAATCAATAGAACTATTCCTCTATAGAGTGGCAGATCTGAAGTCTAAGCTTAATGCTTTAGGGGCCAAAGTAGAAGACACCATTTTGACTTCAGTAATTTTGAGAGCTCTACCCGAATCCTACAAAATATTGATTACATCCCTTAATGTTTCACAAAGAGTTGTCACCTTTGTGGAGTTAGTCAATTTGCTTCAAACTGAGGAAGCAAATCAACTCCAAAATGATGAAGTGTCAAACAATGCACTTTATTCAAACTATAAAGGTAATAAAGAGAAAGGAAACTTTAAAAAGGGAGGATCATCCTCAAAAGGTAAGGGAAAGCAATCTCAAAAGAGGTTTTGCTCGTATTGTAAAAAGGACAACCATGACACCAATCGGTGTTGGTTCAAAAACAAGCAAAACAAGAAAGACAAAGGCACAACACAAAAGCAAAACAAAGGCAATATTGCTAGTGAAGTGTCTAGTTCCGATTCTGATTCTGGTTCAGAAAAAGCACACAGAGTGCTTATTGCTAAGACAATATTGTAGAGGGAAAACACATTTGTCACCTTGAGAAAAACACCATATCTCTCTCTCTTTTTTAGGCTTCATAAATAGCATAAGTTTTTGTTTGAAGTACTTGTAATAAAGGGGTGTTTTTACCTCTTTTAGGCTTCATAAATAGCAAACTCTCATTGTTTGAAGTTCTTGTAACAAAAGGAGGGAATTTTCTGATGTAAAATTGCCTAGGAGGCAATATTTGTAAAATCCTTCACAAATCTTCTTAAGTTGCACATATTTTTGCAATTAAGGGGGGATATACTTTCTTTTTCTTCACAATTTTTTGTAAAAAGGGAAGAAGACTTATAAGGGTGCATTTTCGGCAGTGACCGACACCTTAGTCATACTTCTTTCAAAAATTAATTACAACATGTTTTGCAACAAGAAGGGGGAACTTATAAGGGTGCATTTTCGGCAGTGACCGACACCTTAGCTACCTTATCTTTTGCAAACTCATATTGTAAACTGAATGAACCTCGTATGAAGTGATCTATTCTACTACACCTAGCGATTGCAATGGCTGGTTACCCATGCAATTCGGTTGGATGATGAGATTACTATAAGGACATTAGTTGGTGTGAAGACAAAGTGAGGAATGACCCACTTTTTGCTTAGGAGCAGCCAAAGCACTGTGACAGAGCAAGAACCAGCAAATCGACATCTTTTTCACTGTATTGGGACAGTTATATACATTACCCAAATAATGTAATAAGGGGGGATGTTAGAGTAATATTCCATCATTTGGGATATTTACCTATTTCCTACATTAGGTAGATTTTATTTACCGCATGGTAAAAAGTAGTTTGTTACTTTTTACCACACTAGTATTTACTTTTACTATTTACCTAGTTAGTCATTGTAGTCAATTTGACTACGTTAGTTGATTAGGTTAGTTGTTAGCTAGCTTTAGGTTTGGGCTACCTATAACACGTTATTTGTTAGCATGAAGTTAGTGAAGATATTTGATTAATATCTATCCTAACTATTATTTGTACTATATAAGTCCTACCTTATTGAATAATAAAGCTAATGTTCACCTTACCTTCTTATAGAAGAAGGGTTTGCCAGACTTATTTTTTGCCTTTCATCATAGTTGCATTTTCATGTAGTCCTTGTGCCCTATAGTTTCTAGAGCATTCATATATGCAAGATTTTGAATTTGGTAGTTTGTTGGTAGACATGGGCAAGCAAGGTGGGGAGCATGAATACTAAGGAAAATATGATGTTCCTAAAGGAGAGCAGCTCAGAGAAGCTATGGAAGCATGTGAAGAAGCTAGTAAAGTTGATGCTACCCAAAGATAGCCTCTTCAGAATTTAGGACTATTTGATGACACATAAAGATATTGAAGAACTATGCCAAGATGTCAAGAAGATGTTCGAAGAAATCCTGACTGGAAATGTGTTGGTTGCAGTTTGCCATTTGCACCTTTTTTTTTATATGTGCACACTTGTGCATTACTACCCAAAGTTTGCGTGGGTGATTTCATAATTTTATGATGCTCAAACGAGAATAGTATGAGATTCTAGTGGGAATAAGCTATTTCCCATCATGGATTATATCATTTGAGAGGATTTTGCCTATGGAGGGAAACCCTCAACCGATTTACTCCTAAAAAAGATCACTAGTTCTGAGCAAAGTGAGAGGTATCAGCCCACACCTCAAATGTGTCATTTTATGGGGGAGTAGTTGGGAGCAACACCATCATATGATGAGCTTCCCAAATTTCCTAGGCACTTGACAGAGTTCATGCAACATGATATTTATTGAATTCTAGCTTGGGTTATGGGGATCTCTATTGATTCCATAGTCTATGACTAGCAGGTGTCCATGACCAAGTCCATTTTTTATAATGAGATTTATTTCCCATCCAAGATGTAGCTGAATACTATGCTAGTTTTCTTTGATTGTGTAGAATGGGTGGTGCAAAATATGCACCTCGCATTATCCTACATGTGGGGCTAAAAAGATGATCAGTTCAAGCATTGCTCCCCCCTCATGTGCTAATTATTTTACCACCTACATGAGCACTTCCCCTTCATCCCCAAGAACCAGATTAATGAAGAAGGTAAGGCATTGTTGGTCTATCTTTGGATGTAGAGTTTATCTAGAGATGAATCGTACTATAATTTTAATCAAGTTTTCTTTGGGCTAGCATTGAAGTTGATCTATGCCCACTAGAAATGAGTTCCCATGGAGCTGAAAGATAAAGTGGTGGATGCAAATTAGGGAGATATTGTATTGCTCATCGAGGGCTTGGTGATCAAAATTTTTGGATTCATAGAGAAACATTTCTTGTTGTCCTACTACACCACACCATATCTATTTGCCTTGGAGGTTTCTCAACAATGTGAATTCACCAACGAGTTGTACAGGAAAGTTAGGGGAAAAAACATACATGTCCTATGACCTTCAAGTTTAGAGTCATCAAGGTGACGCAGTGTAGCCAGAACATTGTCCTTTTAGTGATGTTGTGTGATTTAGGGTTGGTTGAGCTCCCCTAATGCTGGAAGTATGATTTGCATAACACATTCTAGGATTTCATTGGAGTGAAGTCATTTTACTACTACCCTCACCCCGATATCATAATCCAATAGAATAATATGATGGGGCATGAGTCGGAGTGGCACATTGATGAGATGGTGACCTTACCGCATGGAATGGTTTTTATACCATAGAGGTTGAATATGATCCAACTATCAACCTAGAGTAGAGGCTTACCAAATATGTGTACTAGGAAATGAAGGCAAAGTTGTGACATTGGTTAGATCACAAAATAAAAGAGACGTGGATCATGAGGGTCCACAATGCCAAAATACATTCTAACTACCCAATGATATTGGATGATAAATTCTCCATAGTGTTTTATGAAAACATAGACATTTATCAGACCTCCTCATTTCTTGAGATTGTTCCATGGAGCACACAAATCCCTGATGAAGTGGATGACCTGGAAACTAAGAAAAACGTGGTACAGGGCAAGGGTAAAGTAGTCCTAAGTGATTTGCAAAAATCTAGAGAAAGTAGTCCATCACCTCACAAGAAGCAGAGCACCCTCCCAAAGATGAAATTTGAAGAGAAACCTCTTTTTTAGTAGGTAGTTAAGAGGATACAAACCAGTACTCCCAAGCCATTTTGAAAGAGCTCTTCTGTGGCACCTGAATTCCCTCCATCGTGTGCTCTCAAAGCACCTATCACAGAGCACTTGGAGAAGCCAAAAGGAGACATGGAGGTGATTTATATTGAGGCGATGGACATGGATGAGAGAGAAGACCCATAAATGTAGCATCCCACTTCCTTGGATTCTTTGATCATGGAGCCTAAAGGTACGTATTCACTTGTCTTTTTCTTATTTTCTCTTTATAGCAATCATTTCCTTAATGACTGAAATCCTAGTTGCCCCCTTTGTTGCTCTTTGACTACTCCATTCCACAATCACTAGTGTGTCAGTTTCCCTAGCTCTTTTTTCACCCTTAGATACATTCATGTATTTTGCAACATGCCTTAATACCTTCATAGTTTTCATACCTGTCAGCATTTCTTTCTCTATCTTTGGAAACCCTATCATCAACATTTTCCCCACCATAAATATAAATCTATTTTCCCTTTCACCAACCTTTACTAGCATGGCATCAATTGCATTTGATTTTTCAACACAAAATCCCACCATCTCCATAGTCATTGTTTAGACCCAAGTGCTCTTGAGGGTTAGTGCAATCACTTCCCCTCCTATTTCCCATGTTTTATTCAAAATTGAGTGATAGCTTCTCTTCCCTTATACACCAATCCTAACAATCAAAGAGTTGCTTGAGTTCAAGTTGGAGATGATGTATCACCTTGTAGCTATAGAGAGCATTCGTAAGGTGTGCCATAGCTCATCGCACTAGCTAAGGAATTGTAGAAAGAAGGAGGAACAGTCTTTGGTGCAACCTAATAAAGCATCCATTATAAATCCATAAAGGATGGATATTCACATGGTGGATAAAATACCAATGGTTTATAAGCCACTAGGGGATATGATCCTGGATGCCTACACTTACCACTATACCATGGAGGACATGATAAGGATCAACATGACACAAAATATGGACAACATTGTAGTTGAAATGGGCTCCATATATTTCCATGGTGAGCACTACATGGAGCACTTATTTGAAGCATAGGCCAAGAATTTAAAACTTGAGTTATCTTTGGTAGGGGTGATGAGAAGTGCTTGAGTCTGAAGCTACACAGTTGAGGTAGTGCATGGTTTTGCTAGAGGCAAAGGTCGAGGAGTATTCCAAGGCACACACCCAAGCAAACTAGTAGGTGTAGGCACTAACCATTCAGTTCCAGCAGTTGCAAGTCGAGTTAGTAGAAAATATGTTGTAGCCTATCGTGTTATCTAGGGAACGAATCAAGGAGATGCACCTACAGTTCCTGATGGATTTTATGGTAAGAGTCGCATGTGGAGTCACAATTTTGATATTTTTTAGAGAGGTGCAAGAGGCAATTGTCGATGGTAGCTCTGTTTTAGAAGCTTCTCAGATAAACGTTGATCTTTGGTTAGACTTAGCCACGTAGCTGTAGAAAATTGAGAACATAGATGCCTACCTTACTCCCATGAGCTCCCTGGCTCGATCCTGGGCAATAGTAAATATGATCCTATGCTCCTTCTTCATGAAGCTTGAGCTAACCAAATAATATTGTAAGCTCTAAAATACCCTCAAGTAGGAGAAGGACACTTGACTACAATATTTTAGTGCCCTCACACAAATCGGTATCCCTAGCTTTGCTAAAAATGAGAAAGATATTCCACCACTCGAGGAGTTGATGCCGATATGGGCAGTATTTGTCAGTAATTCCTTATACATTGATGCTTGGAAGGACCTAATTTTAAACTCACAAGTGATGCCTTTCATGGCAAAATATACCACAATTGAGTCTTGCTTTCAAGATTTCAATCAAAGGCTAGATATTGCTGATATTTAGTGCATTGAAACCTTCTGTTACCTGATCTAGGAGTGTAGAGGGGGAAAAATACCTTACCATGTATGATTACCTAAAAAAAGAGGAGACCTGGATCCACTAGGAAGGAGTCCTTTTGTAGGGGTGAACCGTGGGGGTATGTTGTACTCTACACTTGGTTGGCTAAACAAGTATTGAGGGGGGTTTACTAGGAACGGTTTTAGGACTCGCTCCAAGTCCTTTTTGGGATACAAGAGAAGGAGACGCCTTAGGATACACAAGAAAAGTTTTAATGTTTTCAGTTTAAACAAATAGCCGAGGTTTGGCCTCATTAATTTTAAACTAAGAAGACAAATAATTATATTAACAAAAATTAAATGGAAATATAAACAAAGTGTAAATTAACTAAAAGTACAAAATAAAATGGAATGCAAATATAGACAAATATAGAATACAAGAAATGAAAAATACAAGAGTTAACCTAATATAATTCTTTTCTTTGAATGAGGCTAACCTAGGGTTTTGTTTCAAGTAGTTTTTAAAACATAATTAAAAAATTAATTAAAATATAATTAATTAATTAAAACAAAATTAACTAATTAATTAAAACATAATTAACATAATTAACTAATTAATTAAAATAGGATTAAATAATTAATTAAAACAAAATTAACTAATTAATTAAAATAGAACTAACTAAAAATTGAACAAGATTTCAAATAGTTGTTGATTACTATGAAAGTGGGACCTCTGATTTTCAAATTTCTAAAGGTGGGAAGGATTTAATTCAAATTTTTGGAGGGTAGGAAGACCGTTCTGGCCTGCTTGGGAGTGCCTCTACAATGAATAGTGCCAAACCTTGCACCTCTCAATGGGAGGATGTTATTTTTAGTGCTCTTGTAGGTGGGGAGAGCCTCATTCCTTCTATGGAAAGGCAAGATGTTGGCCCCAATTCCAGCTCCATTCTACTTAGTCCTATCACTATGGAAGATTCTAGAGTTTCCTTTGGGTGGGAGGACCCTTCCAAAATTTTGGCTTCTAAGGTGGACCTGTCTAACTCTGATTCTAGAAAGGTCAAGTATTTTTGGGGATATGACATTCCCTCTAATCCTAAACCTTCCTTTTCCAAGGTTCTGGGATATTTTTCTTCCTCTACTAATGCTTCTCCCCCACCTTTTGAGGTCTCTAGAAATAGAGTCAAGATTCCTGTTAGCATCGCTAAAAACTTTCTTGTAGAGGAATCCTTTTCTCTTGTTGGAAAGGTAGTAGGTGGTAATCCTAGTCTGGATATTATTAGGCATTGGGCATTCTCAATATGGAAGGTCTAGGGATTTCTTCAAATTGTTGGCCTTTCCAATGCTTTTTTTGGTATTCACCTCAATACTAAAGAAGATGCTGCTCAAATCCTATCTAGAAAACCGTGGTTCCTTGGGTCTAAAAGTGTTTTCTTGATGAAATGGACTCCTAATTTTGACCCAAATACACAAAGCATTAAATTTAACCACATTTGGGTGAGACTTCCAAACATTCCTTGGCACCTATGGTGGGAATTTATTTTCAAATCCATTGCCTCAACTATTGGTGACCTACTTCTCCTAGACAAAGCTACTCTATCCAGATCAAGAATGCATGTTGTTCATCTCTGTATTAATTCCAATCTTGAATTTGATGTCCCTAAATTTGTCAAGCTAGAACATAGAACATTCCTCCATAAATAAGCCATTAAATATGAAAACAAGCCTCCTTTCTATATTGAATGTCGTGCTCAAGGCCATCTTCGTGCTCAGTGCCCTTCTCTTAAAAAACAAATAGTTACTACTGAGCCAATTTCAGACTCTACAAATTTTTGCAAAGGAAAGGAATTCTAGACTCCTTTCATAAAGGATAAAAGATGATTTCCTCTTTCAAGAGGAATAAGCTTCAGACCCATCAAGGGCCAAAATTTGAAGGATGCTCATGGAAAT
This sequence comes from Wollemia nobilis, assembly GCA_028583015.1. Lineage (NCBI taxonomy): Eukaryota > Viridiplantae > Streptophyta > Pinopsida > Araucariales > Araucariaceae > Wollemia > Wollemia nobilis. Next base: position 3,544,923 of record JAQPPZ010005697.1, read on the forward strand.
GGTTCCTACGCCAAGTCTCCTACTGACAAGGGGAAAAATATTGTTACTCCAGCGGCTGCTTCCAATGAGGTTAGTCTTTTTGCTCTTCCTAACCAATTTCAAATTCTCAAAGATTTAGATCCTGAGGTGGAGGTTAATGATACTACCATTCCTGTTCATCCAAACCCATCCTCGGATCCTCCAAACCCATCCTCAAATATAACAAAAGTCCAGCAAGAGTATGTTTCCCTGGATGTTGATCACCACTCTCCTGATGCCTTTAATGCAAACCAACCTTTGTTCGATTATGTCTCCATCCCTTCTTCCTTTTTTGAGCCTTCTAGCCCTATGGTTCAAAAAATTCCTCCTAACAACTTCAGCCCCAAAATTACTAGAAGCCAAAAGAGATCTCCTATTGATTGTGGAACGGAAAAAAAGAGAGGAAGGCCCTCTAATTCTGACCAATGGAAGCAAGATGTAAATGATGACATTGCTAATGGAGTTCAAAAGACCCTGTTTTCCACTGGTATTAATATTTCCAAGGATGAACCAAAGAGCACCAAACTTCCCCCACCATCTGGAAGGGGAGGAAAAATATCTTCAAAATATTCCAAATTAAGATCCTCTCATGGAATGTGAGAGGCCTTAATGGATTTTCCAAACAAAGGTTAGTAAAATAATTAAGGAAAGAAACCAGACCTACAATTTTTGTGATTCAAGAAACCAAAATTTGTGAACCAATTGATAAAAAGATATGTAATTATATCTGGAAGAATTGTGAATCCATTGCTTGTAATGTGAAAGGTACGTCAGGAGGCCTTCTTTGTCTTTGGAACCCAAATATCATGGATGGAAATATCATCCATTCCACTGATGAAATGATGAGTATTCTCTTTTTTGAAAAATACAATAATTATCCTTGGGTTCTTACTAATATATATATACCCAATTCCATTTCTGGGAGATCCTGTTTGTGGGGTAACTTGTCTTCTGTCAGAAGCGCCTTCCTAAATATTCCCTAGATCCTTGTAGGAGAATTTAATACCCTCTATTCCCTTATGATAAAAAATGTGGTGTGGGATAGAATATGATTGCCAATGTACTTGAATTCTCCATAGCTAATTTGCCTTCCTCATACCTGGGCTTACCTCCCTTCACTAGGAATACCAAAGAAAGCCTCTGGGATAATGTTATCAAGAAACATAAAAAAAGTTGCCCACCTGGAGAGGTAATATTATGTCCCAAGTGGGTAAAATCACCCTCACCATGTCCTACCTCCAAAGTATTCCTGTCTATTTCCTTTCTCTGTTCAAAGCTCCTTCAATTGTTTACCAAAAAATGGAAAAAATTCAAAAGCACTTTCTTTGGACATGATCTGAAAACAAACACAGATTTCATTTAGTTTCCTAGGAAAATTTTTGTAAACTTAAATATCAGGTAGTTTTAGGACTCAGAAGGATCTCTCTTCTTAACATTTCTCTCCTTTCCAAGCAAGCCTAGAGGCTCATTTCCAATGAAAATGTTGAATGGGTCAAGATTATGAGAAGGAAATATCTTTAGGGTTCTGAATTCCTCCATGGTGAGGTTCCCTTTACTGGGTCTATTTTTTGGAAATCCATATGTGAAGCTCGATCTCTTCTGCAAAAAGGACTCGATGGCAACTTGGAAATGACAAATCCATTTTCTTCAGGGAAGACAAGTGGATTGGAGATAGTCCTCTTTCTCAAATTCCTATGTTTCAAAGGATAATAAACACAACAAAATATTTGGTTGGTCCTTTAGTTTCTAATTTCATTTCTTATACTAATGGTACCGCACTTTGAAAAATACTTGATATCCTAAACCATGAAGAAGAAATCTCATGTTTGCAAGCTCAATTATCTTCCATCAAAATTCTAGATGGAGATCTTAAGGACCAACCTATTTGGGAACCTACTGATTATAGAGAATTTTCTATCAAATTAGCTTATTTGTTTTCACTTAACAATATTGAAATTCCTATTCCTTTTAAGTTGGTTTGGACCAAATACCTGATTCCCAAAATTACCTACCTTTCTTGGATGTGAATCCAAGATCGTATCCTTACTATCGAAAACCTAATAAAAAGGGGCATTCTTCTTCCTAACAGATTTTATCTTTACCTTTTTGATTTGGAATCTACTTCTCACATTTTCTTGTTTTGTCCTTTATCAAGAATGGTGATAAACAATCTTTTTCTTAATTTCCAGTTGGTCTGGGCTCAAACACCTTCCATCGTCAAGCTATTCCATCAGTGGCCCAATCCTTTCAAGAACCCTGTGCTCAAAGGACTTTGGAAATTTTACCTTTAGCACTACCTTTGGTAAATCTGGCTTGAATGCAATAGAATAATTTTTGAACAAAAATTCTTACATGGTAAAATTATTGCCCAAAGTTATCCTTTATGCCAACGAAAATGTCCAGGTCACCCATTTTGATCCTTTTCCTTGCTCTTATTTTGAGAAATCCATTCCCAATTCATGCAATATTTTTCTTGATACTTCAAGACCTATTAATCCTTATTATTTAAGGATCAACATTAAATGGCATCCTCCCCCAGTTGGTTGGGTCAAACTTAATTTTGATGGTGCAGCTAAAGGAAATCCTAGCAATGTTGGTGCTAGAGGAATTCTATGTGATCATTCTGGTAATTCTATTTTTGCTTTTTTCTAACCTTTAGGCTTCCTTTCCAATCACTCCGTTGAAGCCAAAGCTATTTGGAGAGGCCTCCAATTCATTAGAAACATTCTAGGGAACATTATTATGGAAGGATATTATTTAAATGTCATCAATTATTTAAAAAATTTAAAACCTAGTAGTTGGAGGATTAGAATAATTGTGGAAGAAAGCAAACAAATCCTTGATCAACAACATAATACCATTGTTCAACATACCTTCAGAGAGGCTAACTCAGTTGTTGATATATTGGCAAATATTGGAGCTAACGCATAAGGAATGTTGATGTGGACTGATACTCTTCCTCCTGAGGTGGCAGAGCTTGTCAGAAAAGATCAAAATAATGGTAATCATGTTGAACCTTGAAATTTTCATTCATTTCATTACCCAACATTCTACCTTCCATGTGAAGCATCGGGTTCATAATCAAAATTTTTTGTTATTCCATCCTTCAAGGAATATGCCCTACTTTGAAATCTGGACCAATAACCCTTTGTGTTTTGATTTTAAATTACCCATTTTTGCATGCATCTATTTCTTGATAACCGACTCCTTTCGGAATCCCAAGGTAATGTCTAGCATGTTTTGTAATCACAATTCTCTTGTGTATCTTGATATTCACAACCTTGCTTCTTCAAGAACCATATTCCACTACCTGGCCAATTCCATTATCCCAAGATTTTATGGTGTGAAAATCCCAATCCTTCATGTTTCTCATGCTAGACTATATTTTTGGCTTTATTTTTTGAACATCCTCAATGGTCAATATTTTCTTTTGACATTGGTTCTCCCAACCATCTACCACAACATTCGATGCCTAAAATTTTCCTTGTCACTTGCCCTAGCCAATCTCGTTCCTTTAGGAATATTTTTCCCTTTTCAAAGCATCCTCTTTGGATTTCTTGCAAAACTCAGAGTAGCAATAGCACTTTCCTTTTCTATAAAACTTTGCATGCTCTGCTCACCTATCAGTGTGCCCATCCTTTGCCTATTTCATTTATCCCCTACCATTTCCTTTGCTTTCCTTCTCGTTATTTTCTGTCAGCAACCATGAAAGAAGGAAATCTTATCTTCATTGAGCCTGAAGTATTTGATCTTGAATCCATAGTTAGAGACATGTGGAAGGACAAAGGAGCACTAATTGAATTTTTCTAGATGTTTTCAAGAGTTGACAAAGAGGTGACAAAAGCCTTTGCTGAGTCCTGGAATAAGGGCTTGGTTACTATTCATGATGTTGAATTTCAAATTAGCATGGAGATGTTGGAAGAATTGATAGGTAAACCTTTGGACAACAAGGTGATCATAAGGAAAAAACATAATTGGGAAGAAGAGTTGACGTATTTTGAGAAATCCTCGACAATCCACAAAATGGTCAAGAAAGGTTTGTACCATAACCATATTTCCACTCCCTAGAAAGAAATCCTGAAACCTATCATGCAATACCTTAATTGTGATAATATCAAATCCTAGCTTTGTTGTTTCCATTTAGCCTTCGTAAACCACTTTCATGAAGCCAAATTGATGAACATTCCCATAGCTCTCTTTTGGTCCATTGACTACACCATTATCTCCTCCCAGAAAAAGAAGGAGGTTTTTCCCTGTCATCAAGGGCTTTTCAAAGTTCTATATAGATTTCTCCTCTTGAAATTCCCCAAAGGTAACATCCCAGTCTCGGAGTCTGATGAAGATAATTCATCCTCAACTCCCAGTCCTAGAACTTCTAGACCCAAGAGGAAGGAGAAAAGTGGTAAACCTCTTCCCAAATTCAATGTCAGAAAAAAGGCCAAGGTTGAGGGTATGCCTGTTAGATGTTCCCAAAGGCTCAAGATTAAAGAAATTTCTAAAACCCCTCCCTCCACATCTGTTAAACCCTCAAAGGATCCTTCTAATTTTCCTAACATTGTGGAGAAATACCTTCACAAACTTGCAGTCCAAGCAACCTCTGCCACTATTGATCACCTGGAAACAACCCATGTGGCCATAGGTAAAGCAATTTCTAGGTTAAAGGATCAGTGCCAAGCTCTCAGTATCTTGTTATTTTGTAATTCATTTGAGGATATCCCTACCTTTTCCATTGATGAGAGTCTCTCTAATGCCAAGGGTGACGACAAAGATGAGGACGTGGTGGATATTACTAAGGAGGTGTGTCTTGATGTTCTAAAATATGTTCCTAAGGATGCACCAAAGGATGAAGCAAAGGCTACCATGATGAAAACCATTGCTACTTCTTCAATGCTTACTAATGTTCCTCTCTAAGAAAGGATGGGGTTTCACCTATTGTTGGTTCTGTTTTATTCCTTCGGTCTGAAGGATTTGGTCTAGTTGTGTCCTGTGGGCTTCAGGACTGTTTCTTTTTGCTCCTTTTTGTTCAAGGTTGATTCCTTTTTGTTGTAATAGGCTTAATGCCTCTCTTTTGTGTTCCTTTTATTTCTCTTCTTGGGTTCCTCTTCTTGTCTCATTGTTGTACAAGGTGTTAGGGTGCCTTTCAAATGCCCTCTTTTGATAAATAAATTTTTTTAACTTACCAAAAAAATATAATTAACTAATTAATTAAAATAGAATTAATTAAAGATAAATATGCAAGAATTAACCTAAATGTAAACTATATGATTTTTAATATTCATATTCCTAAGAATGTAGATTATAAAAAAAATAATAATAAGAACAAAATCACTTAACTCAAACTGATGGCTGATCCAAGCTTTATCTCCTTGCCCTAGTGAAGTAAAAATAAACCTGTTCCTATAAAGACAAATAATGGACTAGAAAAATAGTTGATTAGCATTAGGGGGTCTACTTAGGCCATTTTAAGAGAGTACTTGGAGGTGCATCAGTCAAGCACCCTAGGCCCAATCAGATGACCTTTGCAAATAAAATCAAAAATTGACCTTTGGAGTTTAAACATAAAATAAATGTATATAAATAGTAAAAATAGAAATAGAATATGTTGCTATGTTAAAAATACATAAATGGAAGTAATGGAATTGACATATTAGAAAAATTACCGCCACGCAAAGCCCAAGATGTGAAATAACATGTAGATAATATGATGAGTGATGTTTTACACTAATCTACATATGCAATGCATAGAAATAACAAAGAGATCCTAATTACTAAATGGTTTTAATGATGATGAAAATATGGAAATAAAAATATAAGAAAAAAGATACAGTGCTTGATGGATGTTGAGGGAACAGTGAGAAGAATATGAGAGCCTCCACAAAAGGCACTTCGTCTTTTCACCAAGCTCACACCAATGGATCCACCAAGCCGAAAACAAATCATGCAATGTAGATCAAATCCAAAAGTTGCACTTCGAGGGTTAGTAGCAAAACACACAATGAAGAAGAAGTAGCGATAAAGTAGTAAAGAACAATCATATCATAAGCAAGAGCGTTTCATTCATGATTTCGTGTTTGTAACAATGTTCATGTTATTGATCGCATTGTCAAAATTTGATTTTCAATCTTCCTTTTATAGGAAAAAAGGTAGGTCAAAACAAACACACAGCCGGGGGTCCAAGCAGGCCAAAAATAATAAAATAAAATAAATTAGAAACAACAAAAAAGTTCCCCATAAAAGTGGGATGCGACATCACACCTGCTAGATCCTCATGCGGTTTTAATGCATTTAAAAGGGTCAAACAAAGTCAAAATAGGTCATATCATATACCGTTGGAAATATATTTTTGATCCTAATCTAACAATATATTATTTCGAAGAAATGGAGAAGATTTAGTAGGATAAAAATTTGCTCAAATATGACCCTACGTTTTTAAGGAGAAAACAAGAAATCTAAGGAAAATTATTCACATTAGTGGGTCAATTTTTTGTGTCTACATTTTACCCCCTCTTTGATGTATTTAAGGCCAAGTAAATACATTAAAGAAATATATAGACTCCTATGGACAAGAAAACAATAAACATAGAGAAGGGGTGGCCAGGTTTGGACAAAGGTGTGGTGTAAAAATGGGTATCACAAAGGACTATATGGACTCTTGCACACAGGGCAAGACATTACTACCACTAACGCCTCTATGGCTAGGGTGCCCCCTTAAGTTTCTAAAAAAAAATACTTCCTTAAGAAACTAAAAAAAAAGGCAGATAAAAAAGAAGCAAAACACAAAAACACGAAGAACAAAGCAAATAAAGAGCAAAACACAAGAAAAAAACAAAGAAAAGAAAGAGAAAAACATAGGAACAAGAAGAATAAAGCAAGAAAGCAACAAAGAAAAGATCATTGGGTGCAATATGAACCTAATGCAACTAGAATGCAATGCTATAGACCATAATAGAATTTAGACCCATTATGGGTGTAGCACTTGCAAAAAATTTAAGAGAGTATAATCTGCTATGGATGGTTGCTCACTTATTGACTGCTATGAGGTGATTACCCACTAGGATGTATGCCAAGGCCTACTTTCAATGGCCAAGGAGCTTATCCTATAATGGGGTGTTGAGCCTACTGAGTTAAAAGAGAGTATGATCCAATAGAATATAAGAATGTAGTACCCACTAGGATGTATGAGAATCTTGTGTGGGGTGTATAACCCACTAGGATGTATGACAATCCTGTGTGGGGTGTATAATATAATATAATATTACAAGTTTTAACCCATAATGAAGAGGGGTTGTAAGAAGAAGAGTAGATGATATAGAAGGAGTAATGTAGAATAAAGTGAAATAAAAATCCCTATGGGGGGTCTTACTAGGCATTATAGTCCTAGTGGGAAATGCAATGCATGTGAGCTATGACCTAACTAGGTGTCATCACATGCCATTGTTGTAAAACCCCCAAAATAAGCTATATGAACAAGCAACCATGGACAATCAGTCATGCAAATATAACAAGCAATCATGCAAGGTTGTTTATAGATGTCAAGCAAACATGCAAGGATGACAAACAAAAAATGTAATATGAGCAAGAAAGACAAGATGCAGAAGAAGCATGGGTGTAACTACATGATGCTTTTATTATTATTTTTAGATTTTTGTGTATTTATGTTATGTTAAAGTTCTTTGATTAATTATATTTAAAATCTAAACAAAGCCTATATGCATTATGTCCTTTATCAAATCAAAGAAGAAAGCTATGGAGTGTTGGGTTGAATATGTCCTTAAAATCACAAAGGAATGTTTTTAAGGATTTTTGATCAACATCCATAGCTTGATAATCAACACATTATATAAGAGTACCATGCTTTTTGACATAAGATATATCATAAAAAAAATCACTAAGTTTATGTTTAGGATTAAGATTTGAACAAATAGAATCAATCATATTGCAATGCATTAAATTTTAAGGAAATAAATCATTACTAGTACTGTAGACACTAAAATCTGGTCAATTCGATTATGCTACCAGGACTTCATGACACACCAAGGCCCCTAGGGCAGCCCTCAAGAGGTATATAGTGGTTATAACCACTTTGTACAAGGTTTTGAAATATTCTAGGCAAATTTTGGGACCTTTTGGACACCCTGCTGCTATTCGTTCCACCTTGGGATGAATACATAACCTATTCATCCCACCTTGGGATGAATAGTAGTATTCATCCTAGGGGGGAGCGAATAGCAGGTTTGACTGGAAAAATTCAAATCTAGACAAATGGTGCTTGGCAACAATTACTTTTTTATTTTCCAATGCCTAGAAAGTTAGAGCATGCAACATATTAATGCTCCAACCCATGAGGGAGGCCAAATTGAGAGATTCTCTTCCCCATTCAACGCATGTCACCCTTGTGGCCAAGTGGCACCTCGTGCCTTGCATGCCTTTTTGCACATGAGCCCCCTGTGGCTATAAAGTGGATCCAATTTCCACACAAAATAGAGAGAGAATATTTTGAGGACAAAGCGATGGAGTGTTGCCAAGATTTCATTCCACTCTTTTGTGCCCATTTTTCCCTCAAAATCTCTACCCAACGAAGGAGGTTTGCGAGTGAACTAGGAGGCACAATTTTTCACATAAATTGAACCATATGAGTGAATCCCCATACAAAATTTTATGAAAATACCCCTTAGAGTATTTTTCATCAATTCTTTGTGGAATTGGTGGTAAATTTTAGGCAAAAATGGTGGGTACCCCCGGGCGCCCCCAAACTTGTGATAGTCCTATTCGTCCCACCCTATGAATAATAGAAATTTGCACATTATTTTACTACTATTTTTAATTATTTATTTTCTACATGATATTAATATGCTATAGTTAAAATTTTAGATCTTTATGAGCTATATTGGCCGAGATATTGCATTTTTAGTGTTTTGTAGGGTCTCTTGCAGGTATCCGATGGTCATTTGAGAGAACACCTAAACTGTGACTAATATTGCAAATCTTATCAAATGGGTTTCTTAGAATAGGATTTTATGTATTCTGTCCAATTTTTATGCATTTTGGATATTCATAGGGTCATAAATTGCTTACTTTGGGTTTTGCATGTTGCGAATGATCATTCAAGTTTTGAAGCCCCATTAGATATAATTTTGGTGAAATTTCTGGTGATATCTTCCCAAAAAATTCTTTTTTACATCCCTCTATAATTTAATGTCTTTCAGATTTTATTTGATATGTTTTCTCATTATTAGCCGTTTTGCCCCTGTGGGGATTGCATGCTTTTTATCACATGCACTTGCTATTTGATGTTTATAGTTTCCTTGTGTGTAGGTGTAGGTCATTATAGTGCATTTTGAAGTATCATAAGACATTTGGATCAAAGAAACAAGCAATGAAAACCTTGGCCCACCCACCTCAATTGTGGTTATGAGGAAAGACATTGGATGTGCACCCAAATTTCTTGAAGGATTTCGATCCTTGGGCACCCGAGTTGTAAAAATTTGTATCATCCATTTTGAGCCCTCAAGGGGATGCATTATAACCTAGGGTTTGATCAATTTTATTAATAAAAAATCTATTTGCTATGCTTTACTTCTTGTTATTCGTTATCCTTCCACTTTACTTGCATGCTTTTGTTGGACGCTAATAAGAGATAGGGCATAGATATATGCAATTTTTATCTTAATTTGGTGCACATTTCTTCTCTAATTTAGTGGAAATCATGGTGGGACCTATTCCATTTTTCTTTGGGTGAATTTTGGAACTCATTCTTCATATTTTTATGTTGCAGGTGTTATTCGTTATGGGTTGAAACGAACCCTGACCTGCTATTCATGCCACCTTGCGACAAACGCGAGTTCATCCCACCTTGGGAAAAATACAGAACTGCTATTCATACCACCCAATATTGAATATAAACCATAGGGATTTTAGAGCAAAATTCCAGCAATATCAATTTTTGGTAGAGATGAGGTAGGCATCTGAATCTTCCATCTCTGTTTTGCACTTTCAAAAAAACATTTATTTGGTTTTTCTCACATATTTTGCTTGTTTAGAAAGGTTAAAAGTTATATTTCCTTTTCTTAAACACAAAATAACAAAAACACATAAAAGGAGAAAAATCAAAACAAATTCAAAGTAGAAATGCATCTCTTTGGATTGCTTTCTTGTAGCCTACCCAATGGGTAGGCTTGCATTTAGGGTTTTTTGCATCTCTAGATACATTCGTGAGTTCTTTTTTTATATACTAATCTTTCTGAAAGTAAAACGCACCTTATGCATGCATTTAGTGAATGATCATTGAATGCTTCTTTGCTTACTTTCTTTAAAGTTAAAAGGAACCTCACACATCACATTTCATGTTAACATCGGTGGCGTTGGGCTCTCACATCCAACCCGTCGATCGAGACCAATAGTGGATGTAATTACCACTCGATTGGCTTATGTGAAAGAGTATCATCAGGACCCATTCATGGCCAAGGCTGACCCAAGAACTATCCTAACCGTGTAAAATAGCATGCACTCCTCTTCAGAGGGGTGTATCATTGTGCATTGGGTGTTGGGTGAGGGTTAGTAGTACTTATGCTACCTCATTGGATATGGATTTCATCATCATATTCAGCTTCTGCAAGTATATAGGTGAAATAATTTAAACATTTGAGTACATCATCCAACAAGATTTTCAAACACGTGACACAAGGTCATTCTTTACAAGAAACACATATGAAACACACAAAATAGTTTAGGGATTCACATCTAAAACTTAAAAGAGATAATCATCTATCTTATTGAGTGTTTCCTTTCTTGTTTGTTGTTTTATTAAAAATTTGTAAAGGAGATAATAATCCAAAGTTTGATAGAGACGCATGATGGTATACACCCACAACCAAGCCCAATCACAGGCAGAAGCTATGGAGAGTGGGTTAGGATACATGAGTCATCTCCGCTTTAGCTCTAGGGACTTGGTTATACCTCCCTAGTGAGCCTCCACTCCACCTAGCCCCAAGATAGTAGGGCATGAGCCACACCTTCGAGGGGACCCTCTATGGGACACTCCAAGGGATGATGGACATTACTTGGGAGAGTGTTACCAGTATGTAGATGCATCACAAGTCTTCCTTTATGAAAGGCAACAATGTGCTGAGGTGCTACTAGACAGAGTAGTGCCATGCATCCACGTACCCATTAGAGCTAACATGCCTATTCATAGGCAAGAGCATGACTTCACACACTAGGTAGCGCAAGTCGATACGACTTTGCCTATGCATCACCTTGATAGGATACAATAGCTTAGGCAACCCGATGGGTATGACACTTGTCACTCGAGGTCAAGTCAATTCCGCCCTACCCTTCCTCGTCCAAGAAGGAAGGTATGAGAAAATCCTAGAATTTCCTCAGGAGCAATACTTTGCACATGCCCGATGTGCCTCTACACCTATTGAGTATAATGAGAATATGTTCCAACCTGAACCTCAAGTCAATGTGGTGAACCTCAAAAGAGGCAAGCACTCGATAGATATCACATATTATCTTGAATGAGGTCGGCCCCAAGGTGAGGCCCCTAGACCCCCTAGGCCTTGCATGGTAGAACAAATCAAGCAAGAATTTGCAAAGTATGTAGAATTCCAAGCTCAATTCAAGCAGCTTCAGTAGTAAAAGAACAACTAGACCACTTGCATCAGCTTGAGAAATATAGGATTGAATGACAGACCAATGAGATATTCCAATAGACTCTGTGGAAGAGGGTCCCTACCCCTAATACCCATAGGTAGGAAGCCCTCCTGAGGAAACCCACACTCATTCAAGATAGGTCTCCTAGACCTTAGCTAGTGTTGCCTCCACGACCTCCTAGGCTAGATACAAGGTGTCCACAATGGGTGGATACCCCTCTGTATATACTGGCTTGAGAGACGCCCTATGGGGCCTACAATGAGCATGATCTAAAAGTAGAGTATTTGGATATGACTTATCAAGGCAGATGGGGTGACAGGCCACCACATTACACTAGGTTAGAGGATCCTAGGCCTCCACCATAGGATGTGAGCAAGAATAAGGAGATCAAGTCCTCAGACCCATACAAAGAGTTGCTAGAGCACCTAGATTCAATGGAGAACAAGACCTCTGGGTCTGGATCTCAAAAGCCCACTATGTGACAATTGCATAATCATACCATCCATCCTTTAGTGCCTATACCTCCCTATCTAGAGCAATTCAAGATGCCTTAGTTGGCTATGTTTAAGGGAGAAGAGGATGTGCAAGAGCATGTCACCAGATTTTTGGTCCAGTGCTTTGGCATTCATGACAATGATGCTTTGCTTTTGTGGACATTTATGACTATCCTTTTGGGCCTCGCCTCAGAGTGGTTTTGCCAACTCCCTAATAATAGCATCTACACTTTGGATCAACTTGCAAACACATTCCTAGAATGCTTCACCTTCAATACCAAGAGGAAGGTGACACTGGTTGACGTAGTTGGGTTAAAACAATATGATGATGAGTCAATAACAAACTATGAAAATAGATGGTGAACCTTGATCACCAAACTACCTTATCTTTTCCCCATGTCAGAGATGACTTAGATGTTCTCCAAGAGCTACCTAAAGCCAATATCCTTGATGTTGTAGCTGCAACAATATCCGACTCTTGAATATGCCCTGGCATAGGCTAGGACCATCGAAGAAATCAATATTCAAGAGGGGGAAATTATGAAACCTCGTAAGGAGTGGAGCAAGAACACTAAGAGCACCCCAACACAGTCTAAGCCAGTAGTAGTGAATCAATTTTCCAATATAATCCTAGGGGAAGTGCAATTTGCACTACCTCAAAAGCCCAATTATCAGGCCACACCTTGGGATTATGCCAAGGACAATTAGAATAGTCAAGGGTAGAATCATTAGCACTGTCCCAAGTGGTATTTCATGCCCCTTGTAGAGTCCATGGACTCATTGTTTAGCACCTCCTAGTGGTAAATTCGATCAATCTTCCTGAGAGTAAACCTATCAACCTGAATGTACCCAGGCCCAAAGGGTACAGAGAAGACCTATATTGCAAATTTCATAGGCAAAACAGGCATGTCGTGAACATGTGCTAAAATTTTAAAAAATTGGTACAGGACTTTATCAATAGGAAGATACTTCAGGTAGACAACCCTATCACACCAAAAAACCAATAGATGGAGGTCTTTAAAGATCCCCTACCTACCCATGTGGAGCAGGACAAGCCAGTGCCCCAGGTGAATGAGGTTCACCATGCCCCTCCTCAATATGGGTATGTCAGCATGATCAACATTGTCATGAGGAATAGGTGGTACCCAAGTCCATCCACACCACCTATGGCTCAGAGTGATGTCCCTTAAATTTCATAGCAGCACCGCCTCCTTTGTTGAGCCTTGTACCTAGGCCCATGGCCACCATTAAGAGTAAGCTCTCTCAGAGATTAAGAACAACATCCGCTCGACTCTCCATATACGAGATGATTCAACAATAACAACCTCACAAAGAGGCTTTGATGGAGATACTTAAGGCCATAGAGCTTTTTCCCCAAGAGTCTAACTCCTTTAACAATTTTGTGGGGTATGTAAGATAGTGCACTGAATCGGTAATAACCTTCCAAGAAGATGAGCTTAAATCAGTTCCAAATGATATGGTGGACCCTCCCTTGCACATCATTGCATGTGTAAACAGGACACCATACAAGAGAGTGTTGATAGACATCGATTCTTCTAGAAATATCATAACCATGACAACTATCAAGCACTTGAAGCTCTTGATATATCATATTTTTGCATCTACATACACCCTTTGATCATTTAATTATGCCATATGCTCAATAGTTGGTACGATTGTCCTGTCGATTCAAGTAGGAGAAAAAACCATCTCGATGCTATGCCATATACTGGAGGGTAATATGGCTTACAATATCTTGTTAGGTAGACCATGGATTAGGGACATGAAGTGCATCTCTTCCATTGCTTACCAGTGCCTCAAGTACACTCATGAAGCGCAAGTTCATGTTGTACCTACAAACCTAGAGCCCTACAAGTATTGGAACATGGTGCAACAACTCCCTAAGTCAACCTTACCATCAACACACCTAGATTTCCAACTGAATAAATCTACCCAAGGTTTGACCCCCTCATCATCGCATAGCATACCTTCCTCATCATTAGCACCTTATCCGATGCCCATCGGGCCAAATAATCCTTTGTTGAGGAACCCAGGGAAGAAGCCTATTGATGAGGTCTAGCCAACCATATCCATCATCTTCATAGAGGAGATACCTAGCCTAGATGATGAAGAGATACCATAGGATATAGATTATGAATCAAATTAGGTCTCACTCTCATCACTCTTCTATTCGTAGCCTCAGGTGACAGTGCACTTGGCTTCCATCGGATTAGGAGAATACATGGTTAGGAATGTCATAGCTACCCTTGTTATAGAGTCAGTGCAATACATGGATCGACCTCATATTACCATAGGCACTATTGTGCCCCTAGGCATCCCCCCTAATCAAATGAATTTCATCTATAGGGGATTGGACTATGGAATCAAATCATACCAATAGTAGGAGGAGGATGAGGAGCCCTTCACAGAATACATCAACTACTTTTCTAACCCTAACTTTGCCTTGAAGTACCTTGACCTTTGCAATTGGCATGGTTATGGGTTAGGCTTGTATGAGCAAGGCACGTGGGTTCCATTTCAACCCCAGTACCAGATGCCATATGATAAATAGATGCTAGGACATAATCACCCCTTGCCCCTAGATGGTCTAGAGAACTTGTACCTCAACTATAGAGATGAGTTGACCCGATATCCCTTTGCCAACCCTAATCATTTCTACTCTGTGGGACTATTTACCTATGTCCTTAGGAGATGATAAACCACCTCATGAGGGTATCCAATCCTATGAGAGAGGTGAAGGTTTGTGTACTCTTCCCCATGATAGTGAGGAAGAAGATATAGGTTCCCCTTAAGAGTGAATGTCAGATGATGAGTTGAACTATGGAGTCACATCGATTGAATTTTATTGTTCTAATGGAGAATACGCGTAGGTCGTCCCTTGGGATGATGATGATGAATACTATCTATGCATGTTCCCATTACAAGATCCCATTTGGAGATAGCTTTTGCCTTATGAAGAGCAAGTTCACCCGTAGCCACATCGACCATCACCTATCATTCCACCACCTCCGTAGCCACCTCCTTAGGTTGTGTTGCATCCGGAGGTCCATGGTCACCACCAACCACCTAGGGGAAATCATCCATCCATAAATATTATTTCCATAGATCTATTCGAGACCCTACAAGATCTGAATAACTCGTTAAAGCCATTGCACCTCAACTTAGGGGTAATCAACTTTGACTTGGGAGATTCACCCCCATTGCATTATGAGTATTGGCATTGCAATGAGATGCTACAACCATTTCGCTTCTCCCTAGGGCCAACTCATTATGTCTTCCATGTTTAAGAGGAACCCAAGGTTCCCATTGATAATCTAAATCTAGCAAATGACATCCATTTGATCCCTATCCCACACCAACTAGAGAAGGGGTCGCATATGTTAATCGAGCCTATGATTGAAAAATATATCAGCTCAGATCTGGAGAATCCATAGTGTATCAAGCTGGGGGAAAGTATATCCCTCAAAGAGCAAGTTGATTACATAGAACTTCTCACCAGGAAGAAGGAAGCTTTTGCATGGTACTATAAAGATATGCTAGGACTGGATCCAAATATAGTCACCCACAATATGATGCTTGACCCCAAGGCCAATACTATTAAGGAAAATATAAGAAATATGCATCCAACGGTGGCCTTGATGGTCAAAGACGAGATACAAAAGTTGTTGGATGCCCAATTTGTTATTTCTGTAGACTATCCACCATGGATTTCCAACATGGTTCCTATCAAGAAGCCTGATGGGAGGATTCACATTTGCACTAATTTTTGAGACCTAAAAAAAGTGAGTCCTAAGGATGATTTCCCTTTGCCAAGAATCGAAACCCTGGTAGATGCCACATCAGGCCATGAAATTTTATCCCTTATGGATGGTTTCTTTGGGTACAATCAGATTTGTATCAATCCAGAGGACTCGCTCAAAATGACATTCACAATGCCCTAGGGTACATTTTGCTACAAGGTCATACATTTTGGCCTTAAAAATGCTGGTGCCACCTACCAGTGTTCCATGAAATACATCTTCCATGACTACATGCATAATATTTTGGAAGATTACATGGATGACTTGCTGGATAAATATTTATTTGATCTAACCAAAAAGTGTGCACCCATCTACTATATTATATCATATTCAATAATTCAAAGCATAAAAATGACAAGATTGCATAGATTCAATAAAATAAGTGTTTCTTGTATTAATAATTGCAAAGAATCTCGATTACAATCATGCCTCTCTTAGGGTCACTCAAATGATGATACAATTAATACAATGCCAAAACCTCAATAGGGTAGGTGCACTAATGTTGCTTTTCAACTAGTCACAAACTGCTCTAGGGTGGAGTTGCCCTCTTCTTCACATTGAGGAAGGAACTTGATGATTGAATCTCCTTCAAATCTATTCCTTGGGATCAAGAAACAACATAAAAGTGTCAAAAATATAGGTAGCCTCTCATGATGAGGCCTTTTTAGGAAAAATGCATAAAGATACCATTAATACTGTATAATCAAGAAAGCATGAAAATCACTTCTAAACTATGTTAATTGGATCAAGATTTATGGAATTGCATAAAGAAAGATAACAGTTACACTATGCATGGACCAATTATGTGAAATAAAGAATGAAAGTGCATAAAAAATCCATTAATGTCCTATTTGATGCTTAACACAAAGAAATTATTCTAACCTAATTCTACCAGTAAAAAATATGCTAAAATACAATTGAACCATGGAAATAGCTAAACTAAGCTAACTAGCCAGAAAAAAATGAAAAAGGTAAGGTGGTGATACCTCTACTGTAAACCGCAGCTCTTATGAGTGATCTGCATTGTAAACCATGGCTAAAATTCATGGATAGCAATTTGATAAGTTTAACCTCAATTTCAAGGGCAGTGGTCTTGACCTCCTTGTCCAAATTGATGTTCAATGGTCACCTTCGGTGTCCTCTGACTGATTTGGAAGTTTATTCACTATGAGAGGCCTTCATTTACTTGAATATGTGCTTCTTGGCTCTCCTAGGCTCCTAGGGCATCCATAATGCAATTCATCATGAATCTTGGCAAGTAGGTAGGGGATAAATGCAGTAGCTCTCTCTTAGTATACTTGGTTAAGTGTATAATTCGATAGGGCTTCACTACTCAAATATCCAATGCTCTCTCTTATGGTTTGCCCTAATTTTAAGGGGTACTTATAGGACTACCCATTGGAATGGAAGCTTCTATCATCTAACCACTATCTTCTAGATCAAATGGTTGTTCAAACCGATTTGGCTTGGATGAAGGCCAACTAAACTTCAGTTAAGACCATAGGTTACAACTATGGTCTAGACTATAAACCACAGGTCTCAACTATGGTTCAGCCTATAAACTATAGTTTTGGGCTGCGGTTCAGACTAATTAGGCCAAGGACCCCAAATTGAGTGGTTAGAACCACTGCTCTATCTTGGAGTCTATCCAAGATCCTCCATATGGTCTTGTAGCATGTCCATATGAGTAGTCGCCCTCAACATGATGTGTTTTAGGTGTCTACATATGTCCCTTTTGAGATGCATTGTGAGATCGAACAACACAGAGCAAAAATATACCTCCTAAAATGATGTTTAAGGTTATATTATGATCACTAGTCAGATCAACATTAGATTCCTCTAGTCTAGCAAAAGGATGTGCATCCTAGAATCATTGCTTCCAATTGGATGAAAAAATTATATTTGAAAATCTTGTGCCCTTCTCATCTCATTCGGTGTAGCTATGCATTCCATAGGTATCTTCTAACCCATAGATATGAAAGGTGAAGAACAACAAGCAAAGTCATATTTTCTATTTACCCCAAGCAAAGGGGTAAGCTTATGATAGCTATTGACAATGATTCACAAGGATGAACATAATTTTGACAAGATCAAGGTATCTAAAATATCTGGGATCTTCTGTTGATTTTGATTATGATTTGATATTATGACTACCCCCTCAAGCAATGAGTCGATGAGGGTAATGACAATGATTAAAGCGACGATGTCACTTGACCACCATGGATGATCTGAAGAAATTTAGATTTCAGCATATTAATGCCTTGGCTAGGCCTAGTTCAAATTTTGATTCCAACTATTAATAGTGATTGCACATTCCTATCCCATGGAGCATTCAGGCTACAATAACTGTCTTAGGGAATCAAAATGATAAAAATCAAATTAGTTTTGTGTTGAATCAAGTTATCAATGATTTGCTGAAATATATCATAGAAGACATGACATGAAATGCCTCGTTCCCATGGAGAAGTCCAGTCGTGAAGGCCTTCTTAGGGATTGAAAAGAAGCATATCAGATCAATGATGATAATTTTTCCCCAAATGTCCTTATGGTAATTTACTCATCTTGTCGGATTGCATGGAGTGCAAGTCGCTGCAACCGCCAAGTGTATAGGGTAAATTACTGAATACGAGACACATTTGGTGTTTTTAATTATTTGATTTTTTTTTTGTTAATTTTGATTTTTTTAATTGATCATGGTGTTTTGAACATCACCAAATTTAAAATATTGATTGCTATTTTTGAAAATTTAATCCAATGAGAGTCATTAATTTACCTTTTTAAACCTTTCCATGGTGGGATTTGACTAAATTTGCTACCAGTTGCAAACCACGACTAGGGTCTACGGTTCCCAATTGCAATTTTTGGAACCGCGACTAGGGCTTATGGTCCACGCGAAATAAGAAAAGCTTATAAAAGGCTTAATTTTCAAATTTCTTTCATTACTCCTTGACAGTGACTTGGCAATTGGAAAGCTCTAACAATGAAAACTAAGAACTGACCTGAAACTACCAAACTCTACACCCACACCCTACAAATTGCATGATGGCAGACTACGGGCAATATTCATCCAGTCGAGGCAGAGGTGAGGGCAAGGTAATTCAAAACCAAGACCTCGCATCCATTACTAGTAAAATTAACCTCATTAAGAAATGGGTTAATTGAACCTAATTAAACTAATGGTAACAAACCTCATGCTAGATTAGGCTAATGTAGGTATTATTTTTTTATATCATTTTTTGTTTTTTAATCGCAAAAATGACCCGGGTGGGATCTCAGTTGAAGACTGTAGGTACCAGCTATGGTTCCCAATTGATCAATTGGGGGCAGCAGCTTCCAGTTGTGGTCCGCATTTAAAATCCCGATGATCAATTTTTAAACGCATGTGGACCACAGGGTTGACCCGCAATTCACAAAATTTAGGAAAATTTTATCAAATTTTTAATTTTTCCAAGGTTTAATAGGCAAATAATGTCATTTCATGCATTTTTGACTTGTCTAAGTGACATTTTTTATTTTTAAAATTTCCTGATGACATGTTTTTGTATTTTTATCAATTTTTAGATGTTTTTGATGATGTTTAGGTCATTTTTAAATGTTTTTTCTTATTTTTAGTTAGATTTTTCCTTATATTATTCTTTTATTTCATAGGTTGACCTCTAGAGCTCGTGAGCCTGACATCCTTAATACTCTTCATGGAGAGCTCACTCTCGAGGAGCGGAGATGGTTTGGAGTCATCGACTTCGGCTACATCATGGATCTACCCATGATTAGGGTGGATCAAGCTTACTTGACTGCATTGTCCAGATGCTGACTATTGCAGTAGAGGACGTCTATAGGATCTTAAGGATAACCATTGATGGTGAGGCCATCGTATCTTCTACTTCTAGGGCCAAGGGGTTTATTATTGATGCTATCTTTGGTGACCAAAGCTAGGAGGCTTAGTGTAGTATCAATCATGGAGGAGTCCATATCAGATATTAGTAGGGGAAGAACATCTTATCTATGTGTGAGGCTATTTTTATGCACCTGGTGGTGCCAATTGTTCTTCCATAATCCTCAGGTGTGAGGATTCCATGGAACCTCCTATCCACTATTCAAAGAGTGGTTTAGAGCTTAGTGGATCAACCACTATGACTGGCCTGGGGGAGCACTCTACTCTACCATCTATACAAAGAGCTATATCAAATCACTGACCAAAGTTGTCGAGGCATTCATTATATCCTGTTACTTCATATTTGGGGTTGGCAGCACATTAGGATAGAGTATCCTAGAGAGCTACCACTACACATCTTAAATATTGATGATGACCATCAGTGCTATACTGCCTATTTTCCTCATGATGAGGAGGGGTTCAAGAGCAGGACCCATGCTAGTGACATCCAAAATTATATTACACAGTTTGCATCACTCAGCCCAAACGATATTGAGTGGTGATCATACATGGATTGCCCAACATGGGATGAGGCTAGCGAGTGGCTTCAACAGGTTTGTAGAGACATGTAGCTACTCAGCCAAAAGGCTGAGATTAGTGAGTATTAGTTCTACTCTCACATCCTACGTCAGTTTGGCATATTGCAAGACATCTTAGAGATCCCATTTATGTATCAACACTTGGTATTAGAGTGGGATATACCATGTATTAGGTCTTTGGATCTAGAGGATGATCCAGATGACTTTCAAGAGTTTGGGATTGATAGGGCTACTACCACCCCAACATATGATAGATGGTGGTCCATGCTCCAATGACATGGATCGGGGCCTTTGGGTAGAGTGCCAAACCAAGCAGAGGTAAAGTCAGATCCTGATGGGCATAGGATGCACCAATAGATAGAGGGTATATGGGGCACAAAGGCCACCATCAAGGAGACTCCTAAGGTTGACCCAAATGATGAGGCTCTAGAGGAGGGTGAGGTCCCTCCTGATAGTGTAGAGAGGCTACTCCTGGATTAGGTTTCTAACTTTTAGAGTTAGCTTGATAGATATGTTACGTAGCAGATGGAGCAAGACACCACTATTGCCACTCTAAGGGTACAACTAATTGATAGAGATCACAAACTAACTCAGGAAGAGCAGTAAATCACTAGCTTGACTACATGGGCTACATCAGTATAGGGGAAGGTCCAGGAGCTTACTAGTGCATGTGATTTGGCAGAGGTGCAACTGGGTACAACTATAGTAGAGAGGGACTTGGCCTAGGATTAAAGGGGAGATCCTTCATCTTCCCATGCTATCATGGCACCACCTGCAACACTAGTGCCAGTGCTACTTGGAGGTCATGATCCCATGTCAGAGATCCGATGCTTACAGGCCCTCATAGAGGAGGGTAACTCTAGACATATAGGAAGGGTAGCCTACATAGAATAGTTAGAGGGTTACATCAGGTTGATAGGTGGGTAGGTCCCAGAGGATTCTCATGCTACAAGGAGTCAATGGACTAGATCCAGGACTATAAGGTAGTCCACGACTAGCTCCAGCTAGAGAAATCACATATCATAGAGGACACCAAAGTTTTCCAACACACATGGTGGTAGCTCACACAAGAGCCATAGGGATATGGATGAGACTTCTAGCCATAGGATTAACCATTTGGACATACCAGTCTCTCGTGTGCTAGGCCTCTTCAAGCTAGGTGGTACACAAGGCCCTCAGCAGGGTGCACAACAAGCACCAAATCTGACTTTAGAGCAGGCTCCAGGTCACAGGACTAAGGGAGGTGGTGAGATCTCTAGTTTAGGGGGAGCCATCTAGATCTAGGGATCTTGTTAGATCATAGCTACATTTTACATATTTACCATTTTTGGTGTAAGTTTGAGGACCTACATGATTGTAGCCTATAGGTATTTTATACTCTTCTAATGTACTCTAAGACACACATATATATGTAGACACTAAAATGTAGTTAATCTGATTAAGCACCCACAAAAAATGATCAAATTGACATCATATGGCCCCTTGGGCAGCCCTTAAGAGGCTCACAGTGGTTCTAGCCACTTTGGAAAGGTTTTTGGAGGCTACCAACCCAATTTTGGGAGGTTTTGGCCTAAAATTCACCACCGTCCCACCCTGGGATGGTGGTATATTCCCACCATCCCACCCTAGGATGGTGGTGAGCCATCATCCCAAGGTGGGACGGTGAGTAGGTTTGACCCAAAAAAATCAAATTTGGGACATTTGGCACCAAAAAACTACCATTTAGCACACCATATGGAGCATGCAGGTTAGAGGGCACTGAAGCCTTATGACACACTTCTTAATGAAGGCCCAAATTGGATATTCTCTTCCACACCCATTGCATACCTCCTATTTGACAAGTGGTACCTCCTACCATGCATGCCCTTGAATGCCTTTTTGCACATGAGACCATTTGGGCTATAAAATGGATTCAATATCCACACAAAAATATATATAGGAGTTCTAGGATATGCAACGGAGTGCTTTCGATATTTCCCCTCACCTTATCACATATTTTTGCCTTTGAAATCTCTCTTTTGCCAAGGAGGTTACCGGGTGACTTCAATAACGTAATTCGAGAATAAATTTTCCATCCGGGTGAATTTCTTCACAAAATTTGATGACAACACACCTTATATTGTTTAGGAATATCTGATAGTGATTTTGGTAGCAAAAATTATCCAGAATTGGTGGGTATCCCCTCCTAGGGTGCCCTCAAAATAGTTGTAGTCACCACCGTCCCCCATGATATGAGGGTAAATTATTACACAATTTAACTACTATTTTTAATTATTATTTGTCTACATTATCCCATGATGCTACAATTTATATTTCATATGATTTAGAGGTAAATTGACAAAGTTATAATATTTTTAAGTTTTTACAGGCTCATAGGGCCCATCCGGGCACCCCAATTTGAAAATATAATCATATGGGTTGTTTTGAAATGTCAATTTATGTATACTTTCCAAGTTTCATGAGTTTTGGATATGTTTAGGTTCAGGATTTGCTTGTCTTATTCTTCGCAGGTTGTAGGCAGGTGATGCAAAATATAGGGATCTACAGATGCAATTTTTGATATTTTTTTGGTGATATCCCCTCAAAACATCATCTTTAACATCTCTACAAAATTTCAAGTCATTTAGACATGTTTTGATATATTTTTAATATATGCGCTATTTTGTCCCTATGGGGACTACATTTTTTCACAATACACCCTTGCTATTTGACCCCTTTGGCTTCCTTGTGTGTAGGTGCAGGTTCTTAGAAGGCATTGGGAAGGAATATCAGACATCAGATATTGAAGATACAAGTAGCAGTGGCATTGTCCTGCTCGCATCGATTATGTGTATGAGGAAAAACATTGGATGTGCACCCTGATTCCTTGGAGGAATTGATCCTTGGGCACCCCAAAAATTGTAACAATTATATCACCTTTTGAGACCTCAAGGGGACTACTGTGTAACCTTGGATCTGATCTACCCAAATAATAAAGAAGACACTCATTTCATTTCATTCTTTATTGCTTGGTATTGCTTCATTTTCATATGCATGCTTCCGTTTGATGCTCATGTGCAATATGGGATAGATACACATATTTTTTCTCTTCATTAGGTGCACCACTTTTTCCTACTTCAGTGGCGATCATGGTGGGACCCTTTTCCATTATGATTTGGGTGAAAATTTGACCTCAATTTTGCAATTTTTGCCCTTTTTGTGTTGCAGGTGCTCCCCTCCCCACCCTGGAACGGTGGCAGAGCCTTTATCTGGCACACCTTGGGATGGTGGCTTCACCATCCCACCCTGGGATGGTGGTGAGGCTTCTAATCATCCCACCCTGGAGCGGTGGTGAAACAGAGATATTTCTGCCCAAAAATTCAGAATTTGGAGAGCTCAAAATGGACAAAGTAAGTGCCTAAACCCTTTGTTTTTTTGCTACATTTTCAGAGACTATCAAAATTTAGTTTTCTTGCTTCATTTGCTTGCATATAAAGGTTAAAAGTTACATTTTTTCTTTTATTATAACATCACATAGCAAAAGGAAGAAGAAAAATCAAAAGAAATTTGAAGTAGCAATGCATCTTTGTGGCTTGATTGCTTGTGGCTTACCCAATGGGTAAGTTAGCATTTAGGATTTGCATTCATAAGATTCATTTGTAGGTTCCTTTTATCCTAGATTTTTGAAATTAAAACACACCTATTTCATGCATTTAGTGAATGATCATTGAATGCTTCTTTGCTTACTTTCTTTGGGCTTAAAAGGAACCACACCCACTTGCACGTTCCACTATAACATTGGTAAGGTTGGATTTCATCACCAACCCCCAATTCAGACTGGTGACATTGGATTTCACCTCCTTCCACTAGCTTGCCCTCTAGATATCTTAGATAGAATAAGGCACTCTCTCAAGATGGAATAGGTCACTAATGTTCAAACTACCTCCCACTATTGGAAACATTGTTTTAGAGTGGAAGAGCTAGGCGAACCCCCACTGGGATTTAAGCGGTGTACCCTAGACTATTTTGAGAAATCATGTTTGGCACTAGTGTCCCTAGTCACCACTTTGGTTGAGTTCCCTCATTCTAATTCCACAACAAGAGCAAAAAAAGATCTAAACACACTAAAACCAATTTAGGACACACATTTAATCAGTAAAAAGATAATCATATTGTATGCTTTGTGTGTTTCTTTTTTATTTGGGAAAAAACCCTAACCCTAATTTTTCAAAAAATATGGTTTCAAAAAAAAATCTACTTTTTTATTCTGCATCCAATGCTTCAAGAATCATGCAAAACGGAGCTATAAAGAAAAAGTTATTTTGGTTTTATTTTTACTCTATTTTTGACCTCAAAAATAGCGAAAAACTGCACTAAAATGGTCATATAATGGTCTAGACAACTCCAAAACTTGCCAAATTTGTTTTTTTGTCTTAGTTAGACCATTTTGCACCTCTCCTAGAAATTTTGAGTCCTAAATCTTCACGGTTCAAAATTTCCCAAAAATCCCCAAAAGTGGGCATTTCCCCATAGGCCTCGGTTGGCCAAATATTCCAAAAATACATTTTTTGATCCAAAAATAAAATTTTGGAGACCTATCCCATTATTATCAGCTCATTGCACTAATATTTTTGATATATAACACTTATAGCATTTTTCTAAAGTCAAAATTTTCTTTAGTGTGGGTTTCCTTCAAGGTTTGCCTAGTCAACACATTATGACAACTATGCATGGTTGAGCTCGATCACGAGCTAGTGAAGTAGAAAAATTTAGGAGAGGCCCTAAGCACCATCATTATAGGTATGAGGATATCATCACTCCTGCATGGATCCCTGATAGTAGTCACCTTTGCTATTCTCCTAAGGATCTCATCATTCCTACACACCCTGAAAGTCATCGTGAGGTCCACTCCTCATTTAGAAGACCCGACCACCAAAGTACCTCTACCAAGAGAACATCAATGGATTACCCACATGATCAAGTGGATTATTTGGTTAGCCAACATTGATTCCAATCACAAACCAGATATAATCAGCCTTCCAAAGGGCCTAGCAGGGAGGTCTACACTCCCTCTACATCGTGGTCTTCACCACCTAGAACTCCCATCCAACAAGTGTTAGCAACCCAGAGAAGCCCTGTGCGAAGTTCGCATGCACCATCAGCCAAAGTGACCATGAGAGAGCTTCTACTATAGTCCTCCAAATATTGGGAACCTTTCATGAGGGTCTTGGATTCCATGGAGGTACAACATCATGACTTTGATGCTTTCACCAACTTTATG
Organism: Wollemia nobilis; assembly: GCA_028583015.1. Taxonomy (NCBI): domain Eukaryota; kingdom Viridiplantae; phylum Streptophyta; class Pinopsida; order Araucariales; family Araucariaceae; genus Wollemia; species Wollemia nobilis. The sequence continues at coordinate 3,570,641 of JAQPPZ010005697.1, forward strand.
GAATACATACAAATGTACAAGAATCCTGCTATATCCTTTCAAAATCATGAGGTCAAACCCGTACCTACCAATTCACTAGATCCTAATTTGCACATAATTGCAAGCATCAATAGGATCCCCTATAAGCGAGTATTGGTTGACATAGGTTCCTCGATAAACATTATTACCACAGCTTCACTAAAACATCTCAACCTTCCATCCTCACGCATTGCACCATCTAAGTTCACATTACAAGCATTCAATGATGCTTTATCCTCCATTGTGGGCACAATAATCCTACTTGTTGAAGTTGGACAAAATACTGTGCCTACATTGTTCTACATATTGGAGGGTGCAAGATAGTACAACATACTGCTTGGAAGGCCATGGATAAGAGACATGGAATGTGTTCCATCTATAGTTCATCAATGCATTAAATACATTGATGAAGGTAAGGTCCATGTGGTCCATGTTGACCTAGACCCCTTCAAGTATTATAAGCAGGTGGATCATCCACAAAGGCCTATAGTGTCACCCAAGCATTTGGACACTAAATCCAATGACCTTATTCAGAGCCCAGATTCAACCCCATGGTTAGTCGTGAAGCTACCTTCACCACCGCTAGTACCATCCTCTATCTCTTCAAGCAAGGGAGAATCAGAAGAGCTAGCTACATAAGCTCCCATAGCTATCATCAATACACCTAAAGAAGATATTTTCACTCCTACCAAAGAGGAGGAAGAGGCCACTGTTGATACGGATGAATCAAATCCTATCATACCATCTTCATCCACCACAGTTGAGGACACAATTCAATTCACCGACGTAGAACTCGATGAGTGCATAGTACCCAATGTTGCATTCACACCTATCATTGAGTCGATAAAGGATCTAGGTAGTCCCATTACCAAGTTGCCACCCATTGATAGTATTTTTGATGCACCCCTCGAGTAGGGGGGCCAAGAAGATCACCTTGGACAAGTTGATGAGGTAGCCATGACTCGTTTAGATGTAAATGCATCTTCTCATGATTTTGTGGGAATGATCAATATGATGACAGAGAACCAAATCCCTCTAAATCCATCTATGCAAATTGTGACACCATCCAACATTCCATCCATAAAAGAGGATATACCACCGATGGATTCGGTCACACCTACTCCATCTCACTCAACATCTCCACAAAACCAAGAACAGGTGTACTCCCTAGACTAAAGTGGGGGTAACCCAACTACCACAGTTGAAAACTCTGAGTTGGAACATGAGCATGAGCTAAATCAAGAACAAGAATATGTGGATATAATCACCAGCTCCAATCATCATGAAGCATCCATATCTGCTCAGATATTAGGGACTTTTGATCCACCCTCGATCAATTATCTCCTAGCTCCCACACCTAGTTCACCTCCACCACGTATAAGTTGCCATCCAACTCCCTCAATAGCCATCCAGTCACCACCTCCACTAGTACCACAACATATCTTGGATAGGCTAGCTAATGTGGAGTTACAAGTGAGTCACCAATAGAATGATTTACAATATATCATGGATCGGCTCACAAGCATTGAGTTACAGTTGAGTCATCCAAAACCTCAACCCCTTGATTGTCAGGACCAACCCACTCCTACATAGTCCAATGTTAAGTCTCAAATAAATCAAGGGCTAAACCAACAATGTCACCCTAAGCGAAAATTTATGCCCATTAATGAGTCCAGGGACTCTCTATTTGAGCGACTCTACGCGGCAAAGGTAATTACTTTACTTGAGAGTCGACTTGTCGACCCCTATGCACCTAAGCCCTACGGATATCACAAAGACCTATACTGCAAATACCATAGGTAGAAGGGGCATGATGTGCATAGGTGCTTTAAATTCAAAAACCTGGTACAGGATATGTTTGACAAGAATTATCTTCAAATCAACAACCAACAAATTGACATAGTGCAACATCTGTTACCTATAGATGGTAGTCAAGAAGAGCAACCTAAATAGGTGATTGAGACACATACAACCTCATCACCTCATAAAATTAGTCAGCCAAGTTCACCTTTTTTAAGGTATCAACGTCGTATCTGGACTCCATTATCTAAGCCTATGTCAACCATCTTCCACAATCTGCAAGATACACAGGCAATCGTATTGCCATACATACGCCCATTCAATCCAAATGGGCCCAAACCTAAACAATATAGGGAGGATCATTATTGCCTCTATCATCGGATGAGAGGGTATGCCATTAGCAATTGTCATATGTTTAGACACAGGGTCCAAGATCTTATTGATGAGGGAGCTTTATCCATGAGTGGGTCACTCCTTTCACCCCATAGAGACATTGGCATTACCTAGAATGCCTTGCCAAAATAGGGGGAGTCAATTCTTGTTGCTCCTCCTAGCCAAGCCAATAACATTACATCAATCACAGTACACACGGGGGTGCCTAAGGTATCATGCCTTCCCCTCACAAAATAATCAAAATTTCAAAAACAATTTAAAACATTAAAATTTCAAACAAATCAAAAAGCAATAAAATCCAAAAACATTGCAAAATATTAAAACACAAAAACATCTTGCATACTAGGGGTACACAAGGTATTACACCTTCCTCCTAAAAGCACAAAATAATCAAAGTTACAAAATGCTCCAAGGGTGCCTACATCCCACTTGGTCAACCTAAAATGCTCCTAGGTAGTCTAGAACCGTCTAGGTCACCCCAAAATGCTCCAAGGGTGCCTACATCCCGCTTGGTCACCCAAAAGGCTCCTAGCGGGTTCTCACCATCTAGGTCAAATAAAAATGCTCCTAGAATATCTACGATCATCTAGGTCAATCCTAAAAGCCCCAAAGGTATCCATAAGCCCTTTGGTCATAACCAAATACCCCTAGGTAGTCGTAGACACTTTTTAAGTGTCGCTACCCATCTAGGTCACCCAAAAGGCTCCTAGCGGGTTCTCACCATCTAGGTCAAATAAAAACACTCCTAGACTATCTACGATCATCTAGGTCAACCCTAAAATCCCCAAAGGCACCCATAAGCCCTTTGGTCATAACCAAATATCCCTAGGCAGTCGTAGACACTTTTTAAGTATCATCGCCCATCTAGGTCACCCAAAATGCTCCTAGCAATTATCACCGTCTAGGTAAAATAAAACACTCATGGACTATCTACGATCATCTAGGTCAACCCTAAAATCCCCAAAGGCATCCATAAGCCCTTTGGTCACAACCAAATACCTCTAGGCAGTCGTAGACACTTTTTAAGTATCGCCACCTATCTAGGTCACCCAAAAGGATCCTAGCAGGTTCTCACTGTCTAGGTCAAATAAAAATTCTTGTAGACTATCTGTGATCATCTAGGTCAACCCTAAAATCCCCAAAGGCATCCATAAGCCCTTTGGTCATAGCAAAATACCCCTAGGCAATTGTAGACACTTTTTAAGTGCCACCACCCATTTAGGTCACCCAAAAGGCTCCTAGTGGGTTCTCACCATCTAGGTCAAATAAAAATGCTCATGGACTATCTACGATCATCTAGGTCAACCCTAAAATCCCCAAAGGCATCCATAAGCCCTTTGGTCATATCCAAATACCCCTAGGCAGTAGTAGACACTTTTTAAGTGTCGCTACCCGTATAGGTCATCCAAAAGGCTCATAGCAGGTTCTCACCATCTAGGTCAAATAAAAATTCTTCTAGACTATCTACGATCATCTAGGTCAACCCTAAAAGCCCCAGAGGTATCCATAAGCCCTTTGGTCACAACCAAATACCCCTAGGTAGTCGTAGACACTTTTTAAGTGTCGTCGCCTGTCTAGGTCACCCAAAAGGTTCCTAGCAGGTTCTCACCGTCTAGGTCAAATAAAAATGCTCCTAGACTATCTACGATCATCTAGGTCAACCCTAAAAGCCCCAAAGGCATCCATAAGCCCTTTGGTTCCCCCCAAATGCCCCAACTGCCCCCAAATAAGCCCATTGGTCACATGTGTATACATATCAATCAAAAATTCAAAAAAAACAAAACAAAAACACATCATCAAAATTTCAAAAATTCAAAAATATTGCATCACATCACATTGCATCCCATTGCATTTTATCATCGCTTGCATTTAGGCATATTCATCATTAGCACTTTACATTTTAGAGTTTCTCATACATGTCTAGCACCATGATGGTACACTACTTACCGCTCAAAATCAATGTTGTGAAAGTACTCATAGTTCAATACCGCAATTATTATTTTCACCCACATTTTTCACATTTCCATAGTCGTGTCTATTCCATTCACTTAGCCATTTTTTTTAGAATGTCAGTAGGATTTTTGGTCACTTAGCCATATCCAGTCTCTACTCATATTTTGTAGAAGGCTAGCTTGATTTTTAGGAGGTAGAATCTTGCTTAGATTATGCCTTGTGTACATCATATCCCAAACACAATTAATCATTAACAATCCAAGTTTTGCACAAAGACAGATGAAATCCATGAAGTGGTCTAGGTTACCTTAAGTGAAAAGGTCATCCTGCTCATCCCCCTATGCGAATGGTTCAAGAATGTTGAGAGTTGGCAAAAGGACAAGTTTTCCCCTACCCAATTCCCCCCACAACAATAAGTGGTTTTTCCCCTTTTTTGTCATCAAAATCCCACATTGTCACATGTTTGCAATAGTCTAAATTTGCAAACCCCCACAAAGCAAAAATTCCAAGTACAAAAAATACAAAAATAAAAAAGTGCACACATAAAAAAGCTCAAAATTGAAATCCCTTGCTCAAAATAAAAAAAAACCTCAAAATAAACAGTGATTATTATCACTAAAAAGAGAAAAATAGACAGTGATTCTTATCACTCTGCATGAGAGCAAGTATCCCAATCAAATTCAAGAAAGTAGGGAGTCGAACTTGAATCCCTGGAACTCTTAGCATTTGGAAAACCATCAGGTGATCCTCATTATGGGTTTGGTGGATAGCCTATCCATCAATGGTGGTAGCCTCCCACATGATGATATGTCTGTCATATTAGCTTTTGGGCGTATATGTAGACCAATGTTTGCATGTGGATGAGCTAGCTTTGGTAACCTAGATTGCCTCGTGGTCTAGTCATACTTAGTATGAAACCTAGGATGGTGGCATTCATTGGGTGATCCTCAGTACAGGTTTGGTTGAGAGCCTACTTGACACTAGTGGTATCCTTATGCATCTCACCAGAATGAACTCACTTGCACACATAGGGATATGAAGTACCTTGGTCATCCTAGCAGATTCATACCTTGTCGAAAAGTCATGCATGGTTAGTATACAACTTTTGATGAGTTGACTAGAGTGTTTGAGTCTCATGAAAACCTAATGGGCATTCTCTAAACAACATGTCATTCATATCACTTCACCTCATTCATTTCGGTTACATTATTCACAAATCCATTATATAAGTCTCATGACAACATTACATATGAGTTGGTGCAATATACATCATCTATGGTGCTAGCATGATATGTCATATAGTCTACACATTGCATCCTCTAAATCAATAAATCATCCATCTCACCATACATCCATGCATGTACAAAATCAAATCAAATCATATTACAAAATATGCATACAGGTAGACATCCATCATCATCTCATAAATCAAATTGCATACATTTGCATACATTTCATAAAACAATAAACACATGATGATAAACCACATAAAAATTTCATATATATATATAATATATATATATATATATTTTTTTTTTGTTGTGTATACGTATGGGACAAAAAGATACATCATGTTGCCCGTAGGCTGCAATAAAGTGGGTCCTTAGACCTCACAATGCTAAACATCCAAAAATCTAAAAAGAGTCGAAAGAGCCTCAACAAGCCCCAAAGGTATCCATAAACCCTTTGGTCAACTCAAAAAGCCCCAAAGGTCTCCATAAACCCTTTGGTCACCCAACAAGCCCCAAAGGTATCCATAAACCCTTTGGTCAACTCAAAATGCCCCAATGGCATCCAATAAGCCCATTGGTCAAGTATACATACATATATATTAATAAAAAACCAAAATAAAACAACAAAAACAACACAAAAGCCAAAGAAAAGGGTTCAACACCCACCAAAACAAGTCAAATATGATGGAATTCATTCAGGGTCAAGATGGAATGCAAAATTCTCATGGATGCATGGACAAGTTACTACTTCACTCCCCAAGAAGGCCATTATGGCTAGACCACCCCACGGGAAGGAGGTTTTCAACTCTTTTCTTCCATGAAATCTCCATAGCATCATCCAAATCCTTTCAAAACTATGCCATTTTTCAATGAGAACAATTGAAGGCAACCTTAACAAACGTCATCTGGGTCAAGCGACTCATCATTTTTCTCATTGGTCATTCCCTCATCGACTCATCACTTGAGGGGGTAGTCATGCTTAACAAATTCATAATAAAAAATAAACAATTAAACACTCAATCATGCAAGTTGCATTCATCCAATGAATCTTTGACAAAGACAATCATGCCCCTTCTTGGGGCAGAAAACAAGCAAATATCTCAATTAAGCACATAATAGTGCAGATGAACCTGCCTATTCGTAACCTCAAAAGTTACCAAAATACTTGGTTTTCTCTAACGCCTAGGGTTATAAGTCCCTTGAGCATACCTAGAAGCTGAAGAGAAACCAAGACCAATGTCTTTACTGAGTCAGAAGAAAGGATTCAAGAACACACACCCTTTTCATGATTGGGGCATCTAAAGTTGGTTAGGTTATCGAGTAACCTTAATCATTCAATATTTTGGTCATCTATTTTTGCTCAACATTGTGCTACACATAACGCATCTCAAAAAGGGGCATCTGTAGACACTAAAATGTGGTTAATCCTATTAAGCATCCACAAACAATGATCAAATTGACATCATATGGCCCCTTGGGCAGCCCTCAGGAGGCTCACAGTGGTTCTAGCCACTCCAAAAAGGTTTTTGGAGGCTACAAGCCCAATTTTTGGAGGTTTTGGACTAAAATTCACCACCATCCCACCCTGGGATGGTGGTAGATTCCCATCGTCCCACCCTGGGATGGTGGTGAGCCATCATCCCAGGGTGGGACGGTGAGCAGGTTTGACCCAAAAAAAGTCAAATATGGGACATTTGGTGCCCATAAACTACCATTTAGCATGCCATATGGAGCATGTAGGTCAGAGGGCACTGAAGCCTTATGACACACTTCTTAATGGAGGCCCAAATTGGATATTCTCTTCCACACCCATTGCATACCTCCCGTTTGACAAGTGGCACCTCCTGCCATGCATGCCATTGCATGCCATTTTGCACATGAGCCCATTTGGGCTATAAAATAGATTCAATATCCACACAAAAACATAGAGAGGATTTCTAGGATATGCAATGGAGTTCTTTCAAGATTTCCCCTCACCTTATTGCACCTTTTTGCCCTTGAAATCTCTCTTTTCCCAAGGAGGTTACTAGGTGACTTCAAGAAGGTAATCCGAGCATAACTTTTCCATCCGGGTGAATTTCTTCACAAAATTTGATGAAAACACACCTTAGATTGTTTAGGAACATTTTCTAGTGATTTTGGTAGCAAAACATGGCTGGAATTGGTGGGTATCCCCTCCTAGGGTGCCCCCAAATAGTTGCAGTCACCATCGTCTCCCCTGAGATGAGGGTAAATTATTACACAATTTCAATAATTTTTTTTAATTATTATTTTTAGACATTATCCCATGATGCTACAGTTCAAATTTCAAGTGATTTAGAGGTAAATTAACAAAGTTATAGCATTTTTAAGTTTTTGCAAGCTCGTCCCTAATTTTATGCAGGTGGATCTAGGCCCTAATTTGAAACTCTAATCATATGGGTTGTCTTGAAATGTCAATTTATGCATACTTTCCAAATTTCATGAGTTTTTGATATGTTTAGGTTCGAGATTTGCTTGTATTCTTCTTCGTAGGTTGTAGGCAGGAAACGCAAAATCGAGGGGTCTACAGATGCAATTTCTGATATTTTTTTGGTGATATCCCCTTAAAAAATCCTCTTTAACATCTCTGCAAATTTTCAAGTCATTTGGACATGTTTTGATATATTTTTAATATATGCGCTATTTTGCCCCTATGGGGATTGCATGTTTTCACCATACACCCTTGCTATTTGACCCCTTTGGATTCCTTGTGTGTAGGTGTAGGTTATTAGAAGGAATTGGGAAGTAATATCAGACATCAAATATTGAAGATACAAGTAGCGGTGGCATTGGCCCACTCACCTCGATTGTGGGTATGAGGAAAAGCACTGGATGTGCACCCTGATTCCTTGGAGGAATTGATCCTTGGGAACCCCAAAAATTGTAAAAATTGTATCACATTTTGATCCCTCAAGGGGAATTCTGTGTAACCTTGTATCTGATCCACCCAATTAATAAAGAAGACACTCATTTAATTTCATTCTTTATTTCTTGGTATTGCTTCATTTTCATATGCATGCTTCCGTTTGATGCTCATGTGCAAGATGGGATAGATACACATATTTTTTCTCTTCATTAGGTGCACTAATTTTCCCTACTTCAATATATATGATATTACTTGATAATTTATGGCTCATGATGTGTACTTCATTTATATGTTTTGATTTTATGTTTATTTGATGCACATGGATGCAATGCTTATGTTAATTTGATGCTATATGATGTGATGTATGGATAACATGCACTAGATAGCTATTTAATTTATGATGATGGTATGCAGTGATCTAGATTTTTAGATGTGCGATGTATTATGGATGCAAGGTTTTCTCTTAACGCATATTTGATATTACTTTATTGTATGCATTAATGTATGTGATGATTTATTTACACGATGGTAATCTAATGAAAAATGAACTTGTATACTTTAATCACTTAAAAAATAAGAAATGAATGCAAATATGTTTATAAATCTAATGGATGTGTAGACACTAAAATGTGGTAAATCCGATTAAGCACCCATAAACAAGGATCAAATTGACATCACATGGCCCCTTGGGCAACCCTTAGGAGGCTCACAGTGGTTCTAGCCACTCCAAAAAGTTTTTGGAGGCTACCGATCCAATTTTGGGAGGTTTTGGCCCAAAATTCACCACCGTCCCACCCTGGGATGATGGTATATTCCCATCATCCCACCCTAGGATGGTGGTGAGCCATCATCCCAGGGTGGGACGATGAGCAAGTTTGACCCAAAAAAAGTCAAATATGGGCCAAATAGCACCCAAAAATTGCAATATAGCACACAATTGGAGCATGCTGGTCAGAGGACACTGATACCTTATGAAATGATTCATAATGGAGGCCCAAAATGGATATTATCTTCCCCATCCAGTGCATGCCTCCCATTTGACAAGTGGCACCTCCTGCCATGCATGCCCTTTTGCACATAAGCCCCTTTGGGCTATAAAATGGGTTCAATATCCACAAAAAAATAGGGAGAGGAGTTCTAGGATATGCAATGGAGTGTTTTTGATATTTCCCCTCACCTTATTACACTTTTTTGCCCTCAAAATCTTCCTTTTGCTAAGGAGGTTACCGGGTGACTTCAAGAAGGTAATCCAAGCATAAATTTTCCATCCGGGTGAATTTATTCACCAAATTTGATGAAAAAACACCCTAGACTATTTAGGAACATATTATAGTGATTTGGTAGCAAAAAGTGGCCAAATTTTGTGGGTATCCCCTCCTAGGGTGCCCCCTAAATAGTTGCAGTCACCATCGCCCCCTCGGGACATGGGTAAATTATTAAACAATTTCATTACTATTTTTAATTAGTAATTTTATATATTTTCCCATGATTCTACAGGTAAAATTTCAAGTTATTTGGAGTTAAAATGAAAGAGTTATAGCATTTTTAAGTTTTTGCAGGCTCGTAGGGCCCATCCGGGCACCCCAGTTTGATGCAGGTGAATTCGGGATCCAATTTGAAAATATAATCATATGGGTTGTTTTAAAATGTTAATTTATGCATACTGACCAAATGTCATGAGTTTTGGATATGTTTAAGGTCAGGATTTGCTTGTCTTCTATTTCGTAGGTAATAGGTGAGTGGCATAAAATCGAGGGGTCTACAGAGGTAATTTATAATATTTTTTTGATGATATCCTCCCAAATAATCCTCTTTAACATCTCTAAACATTTTCAAGTCATTTGGGCATGTTTTAATATACTTTTAATATATGCACTATTTTGCCCCTGTGGGGATTGCATGTTTTCACCATACACCTTTGCTATTTGACCCCTTTGGATTCTCTGTGTGTAGGTGCAGGTTCTTGGAAGGCATTGGGGAGGAATATAAGACCTCAGAGATCAGACATACAAGCAGCAGTGGTGTTGGCTTGCCCACCTCGATTGTGGGTACGCAGAGAAACATTGGATGTGCACCTTGATTCCGTGAAAGACTTGGTCTTTGGTTACTTGATATTGTAAAAATTGTATCAAATTTTGAACCCTCAAAGGGGACTGATGTGTAACCTTGGATATGATCCAAAAAATTAATGAGAAGAGATTTGCTTTAATTCATTTCCTTTTGTTTGGTATTCTTTCCTTTTCACATGCATGCTTCCTTCTTGATGCCCATAAGTGAGATGTGGTAGATACGCATATTTTTTTACATAATTTTGTGCATTGTGTTTCCCTACATCAGTGGTGATCATGGTGGGACCCTTGTCCCTTTTTATTTGGGTGAAAATTTGACCTCTTTATTGCATTTTTTATTTTTTTCCATTTTTGTGTTGCAGGTGCTCCCCTCCCCACCTTGGAACGGTGGCAGAGGCTTTATCTGGAACACCCTAGGATGGTGGTTTCACCATCCCACCCTAGGATGGTGGTGGATCTTCTACTCACCCCACCCTATAGAGGTGGTGAAACAAAGAGATTTTTGCCCAAAAATTCAGAATTTGGAGGCTTGAAAACTGACGAGGTAAGTGCCTAAACCCTTTGATTTTCTGTTGCATTTACAGAGACTACAAAATGTGGTTTTTATCACATTAGTTTGTTTGCATAGAAATTTTAAATGTCACTTTTTACTTTTCTTATCACATAAAGTAGCAAAAAGAAAGAGAAAAATAAAAAAGAACTTGTAGTAGCAATGCATCTGTTTGGTTTGATTGCTTGTGGCTTACCCATTGGGTAAGTTAGCATGTAGGATTTGCATTCATAAAGTCAATTTCTATGTTACTTACCTTATTCTTATTAAAGTAAAACACACTTATTTGCATGCATTTAGTGAATAATCATTGATTGCTGCTTTGCTTACTTTCTTGGATAATAAAGAACCATACACACCACGATTCATATAAACACTAGTGAGGTGGACTTAATTACCATCCACTAGTAGAGTGCAAGTGATGGTGGGTTTCATATCCATACACTTGGCTCAAATCCCACAAACCTTATCCATATTTCCAAGGCTGGTTCCAATATCTATCATAGCCCGTGGGTTATAGCATGCATCACCCTTCAAGGAGGTGTATCGTAGACTACAGGTGAACTGGGTGAGGAACTAGTAGGACCTATGCTCCCTGGCCATATGTGGACCTCATCACCACACATTATAGGTGGGATAACGCAACCTAGATTTCATAGTCAGGTTGTCGAGCTACGAGTATATAGGTGAAATCTAATTGAACATGAGATTACAATCCAACAATATTTCAAACACATGACACAAGGTCATTCTTTACAAAACAACATATCTGAAATACACAAAATAGTTTAGGGATTCACACTTAAAACTTAAAAGAGATAATAATGTCTTATTGAGTGTTTCTTTATTGTATACTATTTTATTAAGAATTTTTAAAGAAGATAATCACTTTGGGGTACTAATAGAGGAGAGCAATGGTGCGCACCCATAGCCAAGCCCAATCATGGGTGGAAGTTGTGGAGAGTGGATTAGGAGACACGAATCATCTCTGATATAGCCCTAGGGACTTGGTTATACCTCCTTGGAGAGCCTCCACTCCACCTAGCCATAAGACAATAGGGCATGAGCCTCATATCTAAAGGGATCCTCTCCAGTACACCCCGAGGTATGATGAGCATTGCTTGGAAGAGTGTTCTTGGTATGTAGATATTTCACATGCCTTCCTTGGTGAAATGTGACTACACACTAAGGCACTAATAGATAGAGTGGTGCCACGCATCTGCTTACCTACCAGGGCTGACACGCCTAAGTAGAGGCTAGAGTATGACTTCACACACTGGCCGAAGTAAGTCGATATGACTCTACCTCCGCACCACCTTGATAGGATACAACAACTCATGCAACCTGATGGGAATGACACTCAATTGGGGTGAGCCAATTCAGCCCTAAATTTCCTCATTTAGGAGGGAAGACATGAGGAAATGCCAAAATTTCCTCAGGAACAATATTCCACACATGCTCGATGTGCCTCTATGCCAGCTGAGTGTAATGAACACATGTTCTAGCCTGAGCCTCAAGTCAATGCGGTGAACCTCGAGAGAGGCAAGTGCCCTATGGAGAACATAGAGTACCTTGGACAAGGTTGACCCTAGGGTGAGACTCCTAGGCCTCCTAGGCCTTGCACTACGATTCAAATTAGGCAAGTAGTTGTGAGATATATAGAAAACCAAGCTCAGTTCAAGTAGCTTCGGTGGGATAAAGAGCAACTAGATCGCTTGCACTAGCTTGAGAAAGAAAGGATCAAACAATAGACCAATGAGCTATTCTAGAAAACTTTGAGAGATAGGGTCCCTACCCCTAAGACACATAGGAAGGAATTCCATCTGAGGCAACCCATGCTCATTTGAGAGAGGTCCCCGAGACCTTATCAAATATTGCTTCTATGACCTCTTAGGCCAGATCAGGAGATGCCTCCCAAGCCAAACATAGGGCACCCACTACGGTTAGATACCCCCATTTATAGGCTGACTCGAGAGACACCTTACGGGGCTTATACTGAGCATGAGCTAGAAGTAGAATATGTTGAGATGCCTTATCGAGGCAGGGCTGACTTACCACCACTGTGACCTAGGTTGGAGGATCCTAGACCTCCATCACAAGATGTGAACAAAGATGAGGAGATCAAGTCCTCAGGTCCTTATAAAGCATTGTTAGAACGCTTGGAGTCGGTAGACAACAAGACCTCTAGGTGGGGATCTCAAAATCCCACTATGTGTCAACTATGTAGTCAACCTATCCATTCATGAGTACCTGCACCTCCCTATCTAGAATAATTTAAGTTGCCTCAGTTGGCTACCTTTAAGGGAGAAGAGGATGTGCAAGAACATGTCACTAGGTTCTTAGGTCAATGCTTTAGCATTCATAATAAATATGCTTTGCTTTTGAGGACATTTATGACTACCCTCACCATCCCTACCTCCAAGTGGTTTTACCAACTCCCTAAGCATAGCATCCATAATTTGGACCAACTTGCGGATGCATTCCTGGAGTGATTTGCCTTCAATACCAAGAGGAATGCAACACTGGCCGATGTAGCTGGGTTGAAATAATATGATGATGAGTCAATAAAAAATTATGGCAATAGATGGTGAACCTTGCTCACCAAGCTACCTTATCTTCTCCCCATGTTGGAGTTGACTTAGATGTTATTTGAAAGTTACTTAAAGCCAATCTCCTTGTTGCTACAGTTGCAACAATACCCCACTATTGAAGATGCCTTAGTACAGGATAGGATCATCGAAGAAATCAAGATTCAAGAGGGTGAGATTGCAAAGCCTCGTAAGGAGTATAACAATAATGCTAAGAATACCCCAATGCAACCCAATTCAATAGTAGTAAATTAGGTTACCATTAGTGTCTCAGGGCCAGCGCCAGCTGCACCACCTCAAAAGCCTAATTATCAGGCCATCCCTGGGAACTATGCCAAGGATAACCAGAATGGTCAAGGGCAAAATCAATAGTGTTACCCCAAGTGACAATTCATGCCCATTGCAGAGTCTATGGATTTAGTTTTTGATAGCCTCTTGGTGGCTAATGTGATCCATCTACCTGATAGTCGACCTATCAACCCTAATGCACCTAATCCCAAAGGGTATAGAGAAGACCTATATTGCAAATTTCATAGGTAAAATGGGTATGATGTGCAAATGTGCTATAAATTCAAACACTTGGTGCAAGATCTAATTGATAGGAATGTCCTCCAGGTAGATAACCCTATCACACCAAACAACCAATAGATGGGGGTCTTTAAGGACCCCTTGCCTACCCACGTAGAGCAGGCCAAACCAGTGCCCCAGGTGAACAAGGTTCACCATGCCCCTCCTAAGCAAGGATATGTTGGCATGGTTAGTATTGTAATAAGAAATAAGTGATATCCAAGTCTAGCTGCACCACCTATGGCTTAGAGTGATGTCCCTTCGACATCATAGCCCATACTACTTCCTGGACTGAGCCTCCCACCTAGGCCTGTATTCACCATTAAGAGCAATCTTACTCAAAGCTTAAAAACAACATCTACCCGACTCTCCATCTATGAGCTCATCCAACAATCACAACCTCATAGAGAAGCCTTAATGGAGATCCTTAAGGAAATTGAGCTTCAACCCCAGGAGGCTAACTCCTTCAACAACTTTGTGGGGCATGTGCGGCAATGCACAGAACTAGAAATTACTTTTCGAGAAGATGAACTTAAACCGGTTCCACATGATATGGTGGATCCCCCTTTACACATTGTCGCACATGTGAATGGAACACCATACAAAAGAGTCTTGATAGATATTGGGTATTCAAGCAACATCATGACTACAATAGCTCTAAAGCACCTGAAGCTCCCAGCATCTCATATTGTCACATCTACCTACACCCTTTGAGCATTTAATTATACCATATGCTCAATGGTTGGTACAATCATCCTACCTATTCAAGTAGGAGAAAAGATCATCTCGATGATGTGCCACATCTTGGAGGGTGAGATAGCATACAACATTTTGTTAGGAAGACCATGGATCAGGGACATGAAGTGTGTCCCTTCCATCACTCACCAGTGCCTCAAGTACACTCACAAAGGGCAAGTTCATGTCATCCCTACGGACCTAGAGCCCTTTAAGTACTACAACATGGTGCAACAGTTACTCGAGTCGACCTTGCCATCGATACATTTGGATTTTCAATTAAATAAATCTAGCCAAGGTTCAGCCCCATCGATATAGCATACCATGCCCTCCTCATCATTGACCTCACCCTAGATGCCTAATACACCGGTGGATCCTTTGCCTAGGAACCCAGATAAGCGGCCCATTGAAGAGGACCATTCGATCATATCCACTATCTCTATAGAGGAGATACTTAGCTTGGATGATGAAGAGACACCACACGAGGAAAAAAATGAGCCGGATCAAGTCTCACTCTCATCCCTCTTCTACCCGTAGCCCCAGATTACAATACATCTGGCTTCTACCAAATTGGGAGAGTACATGGTTAGTAATGTTACCACTACTCTTGATTTAGAGTCGATGCAAGACATGGGTAGATCATGTCTTCCCATAGGCACTATCGTGCCTCTTGGTGTGATTCTAAGATTAAGTTAACCTTAGATTAAAGTTAGGCCAAGGTAATAAATGACATGAAATAAATAAAGCTGAAACAATTCATTAAAATTAACCAATCTAATATTACATTAAAATAAACCTTATACAAGCTTAGAACATGCGCAATAGTAGGGAAGGGAAGGTGGAGGAATATCAGGGAGATTAGAGAGAACGGAGGAGTAGGAAGTGGAGTGGGATGTGGCAATGAGCGTGGGGAGAGGAAGGGAGTGGAGTGATAAGGGAAAATGGACGGAAAGAAAGGAGGAAGGACAATGGAGGGATAAGGAGAAAATAAAGGTAAGGGCAAAAGAATATCATGCCAACCATCCAACAAGATTAGCTAACAAAAGGTAAGTGTGTTCACACTGTGCTTAGAAAAACTAGATTTTTCTAAGCCATTTCAAGCTAAGTCCTGTTCACACTTGCTACATTCTCCCCCTTAAAGTTGAGAGTACTGACTATACAGTCTCTCAGCTTTACAAATTGAGCTTTGGCCAACGCCTTGGTGAAGATGTCAGTGATGTTCTCCAAAGTGTGGCAATAGTGAAGCTCAACAATATCAGTTTCCACCATATCTTATATGAAGTGGTACTTCATATCAAAATGCTTTGATCTACTATGGTGGACAAGATTGTATGCCAACGGAATGGCACTGATGTTGTCACAGAATATTTGAGTTGGACCACTTTGCTGCTCTCCAATATCTTCTAATACCTTTCATAGCCATAGAGCTTGATTACTAGCATGAGTAACCGCTATATACTCAGATTCTATTGAAGATAGCGCTACTACTATCTGCTTCTTGGAACTCCAAGTTATTAGGCCCGAACCAAGACTAAAAAAATTACCCGATGTGGATTTTCTATCATCAATATTGCTGCCCCAATCACTATCACTAAAGCCTTCAAGATTGATAGTATAATTTTTGTAGTACTGGATTCCAAAATCTAATGTACCCTTCACATATCTCAAAATCCTTTTAGCTGCCTACAAATGCAGCTTAGATGGATTAGACATAAATCTAGAAAAAAGAGATACAACATACTGAATGTCTGGTCTGGTGTTGGTGAGAAACATCAAACTCCCAACAACGCTTCTGAAAGTGGTCACATCAAATTTCGGTGCTCCATCATCCTTGCTTAATTGGATCCCATGTCCAATTGGAGTTGCAATTGATTTGCATTGCTCCATAGTAAACTTCTGAATCATATCTCGATCATACTTAAGTTGACAGATGAAGATCTCTGAATTTGTCTGATGTACTTCCATTCCAAGAAAGTATTTCATTAATCCAAGATCCTTCATCTCAAATTCCTGCATCATGGAGTGCTTGAACTCCATGTTAACTTTTTCATTACTATTGTATCACTCCAAATTTTTCACACCCTTACCTTCAGGCTATAGGATCCGTGCCCGGAAGGGGGATGTGAAAAGGATGGCATGGTACCTCGGACTGAGAGGCCTTGCGAAGGTCCCGCCTCTCGAGGGAGGTGTATTATGGTGATTTTTCGATGGATGGTGGGTTCACCAGGAAACATTTAATGGCAGTTTCCATGCCTAGGTTGGGAATGTGTTTGATGTGTTCAGTTTTAGCCTTAAGCATTCAAGTCCTAGGTTTGGCCAAAATGCGTCTAAGCTATTCTATATGAAGATGCAGATTAAATGAATACAGAAAACAGAATTAAGACAGAAAAATAGAGAAATTAAGCAATATTAAAAGAAAATACCTGATCCGGATGTCCGATGAAGATTCTGATTCTTGAAGCAGTCAGGATCGCCTCTGATTTGACAAGATCATCTGCTATCAGACAAGATCGTCTGAGATCTGATGAATTCATCAGACGAATTCGTCAGAGACCTACAAATAGAGAAATAGGTGCAAAACATAGAAAATACAACAATGCTAACATAGGGAAATAGTGTAAAATGATAATAACAATATCAAACTGAGGATTATAAACAGAAACATGAATGCATTATACTGATTTAATAATAATTATGACTTAATTATGCATTTGATCTAGATGGGTGAACTCCAAAATGCAGGATAGCATAAAATAATAAATAAACTAGCTAATTACAGAATAAAACAATAGATTAAAAGATGAAGAAATGCAAACTTTGGGCACTGATTGCCCCAATGTTGACTGCAGTCGAAATCGTCTCGCATTGGTACGAAATCGTCTCTGATTCGACAGGATCGCCTCCGATATGAACAAGATCGTCTGCGACGATGTAAGCTTGCTCCGGCTAAAAAATACTAAGGTACCTACAACAAAAATTGGATAGAACTAATGCAAATAACAATTTGGGATGTCTTAATGCGTGTGAAGTCAAGTTACAGGAATTATCAGCCAGGGGGGTGCTAAGGGGAGGGCTTAGGATTAAATAGGCTTAGGAGGGAGGTTAGGAGGTTGGAGATCATCCCTATTTGGGAGATCTCCAATGGGGGAGGGTCTCTAACGATGCAGACACGCTTCTGCCCGGATTAGAGACGCCGTTGGAACAGAAGCTAATTGTGAAAAATTAGTTTTGGGACAAGATCGTCTGGACGTCCTAGCCCAGACGAAATCGTTCGATCTGAGGCGATATCGTCTGATCGGCGACGATATCGTCAAACGGTCAAAACAAACTCTAAAAATGGCACGAGAAAGGAGGAAACGGATTACACGACGGTTTGGGAGCGGTTTTGGAGGTTAAAATTTGAATTTGAATTATTTACTAGAGTAAATGTAATTATTAAGGTTTTACTGCGCCAATTTTAGGGTGCTACATTTTGCCCCCTCTTTAGCGAATTTTTTGAAGAAAATGCGTTAAAGATGAGTTCTTCTCGATCTACGAGAAGGCAAAAATTATTCCCATTTTTAGGCGACGATTCTTGGTCGAATCGTACGATAGCTTACTATGGTGCCCCCTCCGTGTTTTTACCCAAATCGAACGTTTGAGGTAAAAACGCGAAAAAGCAAAATTTTAAAATGTTTTTAATTGTGTTTTGAATAAAATTAAGAAAAATAGGGTAAAACCCTAATTCATTTTTACTGTTCATTTTTCTGGTTTTTAGAGCTCTGCAAGCAAAAATGGTGGAGACGGTGCACAGATCGACAGAGGTCCAGCGCGGGCTATGGGTAAGAGTCTAAACTTAGCTTAGAATGCTTTAAGTTGAATTTACATGCTTTTTAGGTGAATTTTGATCAATTTTTGAGCATCGCGGCCATTTTTGGGCCGTCGACGTCGTCAGGACGAAATCGTCCCGATTTCGATGAAATCGTCTCAAGTTCGCCGATTTCGTCTAAGGGCGAAATCGGCGAAAGGGGGACGATTTCATCAAATTAGGGACGATTTCGGCTTGCAAAATCGGAGACGATTGTGCTCAAATTGGGGATGATATCGTCCAATAGTGGACGATATCATCATTTGTATAAAATTGAACTTATTTTAACTTGCATTATTAATCACTTGAGTTGTTATTAATGATTGTTTGTTGTTGTGTTGTTGTTTATGTTGCAGAGAGGTTTGCTAAAGAGCAGAGAATGGAAATATGGCGGGTTGAGAGATGACTTGGCCACTCTAACATAGGCAGAGCGGGATCAGCTGGCTCAGGCCGGCTTACAGCATGTGGCAGAGATGCCACAAGTTTCTACGGACATGGGGCTACTGACAGCCCTAGCAGAGAGGTGGTATCCGGGTTCTTCCTATTTTTGGCTACCCACAGGGGAGATGACTCCCACATTGGAGGATGTATGGAGGATTCTGAGAATCCCCATACAAGGATGGTTGATCACTCCTACGGCCAATCAGGGCCATGCTATGATGCGGTTGTGTGGTGACCCGAGCTTCGCCCTGGAGAAGGGCGGAGTGAACATCGAGGCACTGCGTCAGATGCCTGGGGCATCCAGACTCACACAGGTTTTGGCCGGAGTGGTGGGTGGACTTCTGTTGTGCCACCAGAGCGGGTGCAGGGTACCATGGGTGCTAGCAGATGTGATCTATGACATGCGGGACCATGGTTACAGGTTCTCTTGGGGCAGCTTTGTTCTATGCCGATTGTACAGGATCCTGCATGGGGTCATGTACAAGGGCGGTCGATGTCTAGTTATGACATCGCTCCTACAGGTTTGGTGTTGGGAGCACATTGCAGTGCGGAGGCCGATAGGGCTTCCTTTGACAGGGATTGATGGGGAGAGGCCCCGAGTTTTCTACTGGTGGCTCCAGAGAGGGTCACAGTGGTGGATTGACCTACCGATGTCCCGGAGACTGCTGGATGACCTTGTCCCAGACCAGATCACCTAGAGGCCATGGCGAGAGCACCCAGGGTGGGCCGAGGATGGACAAGAGCTGGCTCGCATCAGGCGAGTTTGCTGGCTGAGGATGGAGAGGGGAGAGGTGGAGCTCCACCGCTATGACCGAGTTTTGTGATAGTTCGGTCTACAGCAGGGGATCCCATCTCTCAGGGATTACGAGTTTTCTCGGACCGTCCGGGATAACACCACAGTTAGCGGGGCTCCAGACATGCAGCGCTTTTAGAGTCAGGACTCGGATGATGCCCCCATTCAGCTAGTGGATGGGGACGACGTAGGGGTAGCCGATGGCTACGATGCCTAGTACATAGGCATCCGCCCTCCTCGGATGACGAGGGCTCAGGGTTCGATTCACGCAGTTGTGCATCGGATAGGGAGGTGACGCCGAGGCGGCTATGGAGGCGGCCCAGGGTCATGGTGGGAGAGAGCAGAGGAGGCCACAGGCGTAGGAGAGGTCGCGATAGCGGGGAGAGGAGGGAGGAGAGACCCCCTTCTCCATAGAGAGAGAGGCCACCATCGCCCGATAAGGGCAAGGGTGTTGACACTGGGGAGAGTAGCGAGACAGTGACTCTTCGAGCGGAGACAGTCCATCTCCAGGCACAGGTGCAGACCCTACAGGAGGAGGCTACACGACATCGAGCTGAGGTGACACAGCTCAGAGATGAGATTGCATGCCTCAGAGCACGGGGAGGAGGGGCGAGCACTCGGGAGCTGGCACGGGCTATTGCCCAAATCACTTTCTACCAGGACATTATACTATCAGATGGTGCCAGAGGAGGATAGACTACCACTGCCGGCTAACATCGCGGATCCGATCAAGATTGGGTCATCGAGGACTTCGTCCCGATCGACGACTAGGACTCGCAGTACCACTCATACTGCGATGGGGCCACCTCGTCCACCTCAGGGCGGGGGAGGAGATGAGGCTGAGAGCTCGAGGGGTTCTCGAGGCTAGACTACTGCACGACATTGTACAGATTGGATATATAGCATTTATTATTTTTTGATAGAGGATTGAGTATGCCGAGGTACAGATTGTGGCATACCAATCTAGTTTTGAGATGATGTATATATTGTTGATATATATATGAGATGAGATATTTTTTGATCATATGACTTGTGTCTTATGTATTTTTATGATGCTTTTATGTTTGATTGATTGATTTGATGATTGGATTGAGGATTCATGTAATTATGTCGTTTTGAAATATTATGGTTTGAATGTCATGCTGTAAGATTTTAAATGAAATAATCTGATGTAACAAATTGGTTGTTTGTGATGTAATGTGATAAAAAATAAAAAGGGACTTCTAACAATAATTTCAAAGGACATTGTCGCTATTATAGACCATTTCATGGAGTCGCCGCTCACTCGGTCGTCAAGCTAATCCCAGTATAGAAATATTGTTAAAAAGTAAAAGAGTGCTTAAGAGACTGTCTTAAGACTTTGGTGCAATGGTGCAAATGATGATGATGATGGTTTGTTTTCAGATTTTCATAAAAATAGTATGCATGAAATAATGTTAAAATGATTTTTGCTAGGCATAAATTCCTAAGTGTGATAAATTTTTTGGATAATTCCCTAGGAATTATACCATCATTGCAAAATTGAAGGTTGACATAATGACATGAAATAATGATAATGTGCATGCTTTTTGTTTAAAAGCATAATTGTATAATAGAATGATTTAAGTCATATGGTTTTCATGATTTTTAAATAAATGGGGAATAAAAATTGTTACAATGGTTTGCGCTAGGCATAGAATATGTAGGTATAGACTTATACCATCATCGCGAAATCCAAAAAGGAGATAGTTTTATTGCATGGTTGATTTTTTAATAAACAGAAAATATGAAGATGAGGACTTGCGCTAGGCATAAAATTCCAATTTTGGTTTTGGAACTATACCATCGTCGCGAAAGTCGATAATATATATATGTGTTTTGATTGTATGGTTTGAAAGAAATTTTGATTTTTCTATTATGCATGTAGTTGTCTTTATACTAAACAACTGTACTTGAAAGAAGAAAATGAATTATTCCAAACAATTTGCAAAAAAATATTTCAAAGTATTTTGAAGACAAAAGTTAGATTTATAAGGAATCCCATGTGCATATGTGAATTCATTTCCAATCTTGATTTATCATAATGATACACAAAATCTCTCAAATATAAAATGTGTGTGCAATTGCTATGTTCATTTACCAGTTTTGAGCAAGATAATATGATACAAGTGATTTGAATGAACCAAATAAGTGTTCATTAACCATGATGTAGATGCATATAACCATACTAGACTACTATGTAAGTCGGATTATCAAGAGCTAGCTAATCCATAAGCAGACATAGGTCCGTACAAAAGAAGGTCGCTAATGTGATAGACATATCGCCACGCTAGGAGTTACCCAAGGCCAAGAAAGGTTGGGCACAAACCACCTGTTATGGGGCTTACCTCACAGTTTTCGAATAATTGAGAATTCCAGGGATTCAAGCTCATCAACCCTTCTTTTCTTTTCAAAGGGTAGGGAAAGGGATTTTATTGCTTTTGCTTTTGCTTTCTTTTTTTTTCTTTTGCTTTCTTTTGTATTTTTGCTTGATATTTTGAAATAATGATTAAAATAACTTTTTTCTTTTTCTTTTTCTTTTGAACTTTTCTTTTCTTTCTATGCTAGGGATACTTGCTCGGATTAGTCTGTAGAGCAAGGGATTTTTATTCCGGGTAGGGGTGAGCTTGTCCTTTTGCCAATTCTCAAAGATTCTAGACCATGTGCATGATAGGATAGCAGGGGAAACTTTTCGCTCAAGAAACCACTTCTACTATGTAGCAAAGCATGGAAATTACAAATATAATCATTTTATTGTGAAAAGATGTGCTTGGTTTAAGTAAATAACAAGATCAATTCTCTATGCTCAAACTTTATTTAATTGAATTTTGTGGACTTTGATATAAGAGAGATTAGTAATCATGCCAGATAAAATCAAGATATTTATTTTTGTGTTTGTGAAAGTGAGGGATTCCAAATAAATGCTAATTTATCCAAAATAATTTGAAACATATAACTGCAACATTTGTAAGAAGATATATATATAAATAATTTTTTGAGAAGTTTTGAGAATGTTGACTCTCTCTTTCTTCTTTATGTTGTTTTGGTTTCGAAAGAGTCAAGAATATTGCTGTTTTTATTTTTATCATTTTTTTTTTTTTTTTTTTGAAAGAATTAACAAGTGCCATAAATAAATACAACAAATAGTTTTGAAGATTTTGATGATTATGAATGTTTTTGGTGTTTTTGAATTTATAAATTGAAAGAAATACAAGATAGTGATTTTGAAATATTTTAAACAAATATATACAAGGATGAAATGACCAAATTTATACATAGTAACGTTTAAGATGCAAAATATTCATGGGTTCTTTAAGTTCTTTACCATCTAAGGTAGATAATTTGTATGCTCCTGATTCAAATTTAGCGAGTGATAATGTATGGTCCAAGCCGATTGGGCTCAAATTTACCTTTAAGGTCCTTAGTTGCATTAGTATTTTTTTTATTTTCTTTTAAAACAAGGTCGCCGATCTCAAAGGATCGATGACGAACTTTTTTAGCATATGATCTTTTAAGCTTGTTTTGGTAGGCACGGAGATGCTCCAAAGCATTGATGCATTTTTCATCTAGGAGTTCTAGCTGACTGAGTCTGCTAGCTCGATATTCATCTCCTACTTCGGTATCTTGAAGTAGTAGAGCCAAAGAAGGAACTTCTAATTCAAAGGGAAAAATGGCTTCAGCACCATAGACCAAAACAAAAGGTGAAGTTCCAGTGGGGGTTCGAACACTAGTTCGATAGGCCCACAAGGCTGGATATAATTGAATGTGCCAGTCACGGCTAGTTTTATTGACCAATATTTTGAGAATTTTGATTAAGGTTTTGTTAGATGCTTCTGCTTGACCATTACCCTGAGGATAATAGGGAGTGGACCAGCGATGTTGAATCTTATATTTTTGGCATAATTTTTTAACATCTTTATTTTTGAAACAAGTCCCATTGTCGGGGGGGGGATTTGGGGGGAAATCAACCCCCAAAAAGTGTTTTTAAAAAAAAATTTGGAGGGGGGTGGGGGGGGGGGGGGGGGGGGAGGGGGGCTTCAACCCACTTCGTGAAATACTCAAGCGCATGGACAAGGTCAGCATGTTTTTGGCACTTGTCGCAATGGCGCACATAATCATGTGCATCATTCTCCATGGTAGGCCAAAAGTATCCTATCCTAAGGAGCTTTTTAGCAATGACACTACCACTAAAGTGTCCTCCACAAGATCCATCGTGGGCTTCACTCAAGGCTGATTTGGATTCTTCTAAATTCAAACATCTTAATAGGATACCTTCAAAAGATCTCCTATATAAAGTATTGCCAATTATTACAAATCGACTTGCTCGTCTACGTAATAACCGACGCTGGTTTCTATTAGAATTGGCAGGGAAAGTCCCATTTTGGAGAAAATCAAATATATCCATATACCAAGGTTCAGGAGTAGTTTCATTGATTAGAAACACATCCAAAGGTTCTAAGCATGACTTATTTGAAGCGGGTTCCTGGAGTCGATGAATAATGATAGTGGCATATTCGTCATCTAACTCCAAGGGCAGGAGAGATGCAGCTGGCCATAGCATCACTGCACGGTTGCAAGTTCGAGGAATAGCTTCCAAGGTAACTTGATCAAATAGAGACATTAGTTGTAAAACATAGGCTTTATATGGGCACAGTTTATCATCTCCCGGTCTGATAAAATTCATTAATTTGGTTTATAACCAGTTGAGAATCACCAAAAACTAACAGATGTTTAATTTTTAGCGCCAAGGCAGCTCGTAATCCAAGGATTAGAGCTTCATATTCAATAGTATTGTTGGTGCAAGCAAATGTTAATTTGAAGGACAGAGGAATAAGATGTTTTTGTGGGGATATTAAAATAATACCCGCACCAACCCCACTCATGCATCGGGCTCCATCAAAGTATAAGGACCATTGTTCAATATGGTCTGCCTCTAATTGAAGGCATTCATCAAGAAACTCAATGATGAGGGGATGGGTAGACTCTAAGGGTGCAAGACTAATTGATCTGCTATGATTTGACCCTTAACAGACTTCTGTCCTATGAATGTGAGATCAAACTCGCTTAGAGCAAGAACCCACTTGGCTGTGCGACCCGATAAATAAGGTCGACTCATGAGATACCTTAAGGGATCATATTTAGCAATGACATAAGTTTTCTGACTAAGCATATAATGGCATAATTTTTGCGTAGCAAACACGACTGCTAGACATAGTTTTTCTAATGTTGTGTAGCGGGTTTCATAACTGATGAAGGTTCGGCTAATATAATAATTAGCACGTTCTCTCTTTTCATCATCAAGCTGAGCTAACATAGCTCCTAAGGCAGAATCTAAAGCTAAAATATACAGGAGAAATGGGCGATCAGGTCTAGGCGGTGAAAGCACAGGTGGATTAAGGAGGTATTGTTTGAGAAGTTCAAAAGCTTCTCTACATTCGTCATCCCAATTAAAAGGGACATCCTTCTTAAGGAGTTTAAGAAAGGGACCGTTTTTCTCCGACTTATCGATGAAGCGACGGATGGCTTGAAGCTTACCTTGTAAACTTCGTAATTCAGATATATTAGTAGGTGCGGGCATATCAGTGATAGCCGCAATCTTGAGAGGGTCGATTTTGATACCACGTAAAGAAACTAAAACCCCTAATAGTTTACCGGACTTAACTCCGAATATGCATTTGGCTGGATTTAATCGAATAAGATATTCTCGTAATCGATTAAAAACTTTTCTCAAATCATCTAAATGATTATCTTCATTAATAGAGCGAGCTATAATATCATCTACATAATCATGTAGGATATCATGCATCATATCATGAAAAATATAAGTCATAGCTCGTTGATAGGTTGCACTTGTGTTCTTTAAGCCAAATGGCATCACTTTCCAACAAAAGGTACCCCAGGGGGTAATAAAGGCTATTTTAGCCTGATCTTCAGGAGCTATCCTGATCTGATTATAACCGGAGAATCCATCCATTAAGGACATCATCCCACTCCTGATAGTAAAGTCAATGATTTGATCCATGTTTGGAAGAGGAAAATCATCTTTAGGGCATGCGGCGTTAATATCTCTAAAATCTGTGCAAACCCTAACTTTGGTAGCTTCTTTCTTGGTAATTGGAACTACATTTGAGATCCATTCAGCATAATCAATAGCTTGTATAAAAACAACATTCAAGAGTTTTTCTAACTCCCCTTTGACTAGCAGAGCCACTTTGGGATGCATTTTTCTAAGTTTTTGTTTAACAGGTTTAGCATCCGGATGGACCACTAGGTGATGCATGACTACAGAAGGGTCTAGACCCGGCATATCTTCATATGTCCAAGCGAAGACATCTTCATACTCTTTAAGGAATGCAATGTATTGTTCTTGTTTTTCTTGACTTAATTCTGATCCAATATTGATTATGTGAGGATTATCCTCGGTTCCAATATTAATTTTAATGACGTTTTCTACCTCCATGTGTAGATCTCTTTCAAAATTAGGTGGGGCGGGTGAAACGCCCAATTCTTGTAATTCTTGTAAGGTTAATTTGGATAATTCATCTTGAGGATTAGTGGTCTCAAGTTGGGCTATAGTTGGTATAGAACCATCAAAATAAAATCCATTGTGTAACATCTCTTCAACGGAGACATCATGGAAGATATCTCCTTCCAACTCTTCATCGGGGTCAGCAATCATTTCGGGGTAAGCTATGGATAGCATGTTACATGTAAATGGCTGATTTTTTAGAGGCAAATCATCATGCCTATCCAAATAATCTTGATAACATATGAGTTGATCATCATCTTCAAAAGGAAAGGGTTGACCCTTACTAGGAAATAGGCCCACACCACAGCGGGCAGGCCACGGTTCTACCTCGAAAGGTTCTTTCATGCCATTTTGGAAAGGTCCCAAGCCTTTCCCTTTATATCCCATTTTAAGCATTATGGGTTTAGCTTTAATATATTCATTGGTAAAATAACACCGAGCATATCCCTCATGATGAGTTTTGATATTTCGAGGGATTCTTCCCTAGTCATATCCTTTATAAATGAAGGCACAACTCCCGACTTGGTAAGTACTTCCCATAGGTTGTGGGAGGCCCAAAGTACGAGGAGATGGCGGCAAGTTATTTAAAAGAATTGAATCTTGCATGAAAGCATTTGTTTTTTCTGATATTAAGATTGTGGATAAATCTGGTAAAAGTTCATCGGAAAGAGCATAAGATGTAGAAGGATCATTCCCTATATCTTTAGATGTGGAAGGTATGATAGATGTTGATAATGTGGAAGTGTTAATAGATGGGTCTATAGGTTTTGAAATTATAGGGATAGAACATGAAGGATTGGTTGTAGATTGAAGATCTTTTTGAGGTTCTAGAGTGATTTGTTTAGAAGATTGTTGATCTATATAGGAGGATGAAATTAATGGAGGGGAAATAGGTGAAGCTATGGGTGTGTGTTTCATAGTTTTAGATGAAAAATAAGAATTAGGATGTGTGGATGACAGAGCAGGGCAAAATTGCACTCCAACAGGTTCTGCCAAAGCACACATATCAAAGGGTCTAGGGTCACCATGGATAGTGACCAACTGATTTTTAAATTCGAATTTAACACATTGGTGTAAAGTTGATGGGACAGCCCGCATTGCATTGATCCAAGGACGACCCAAGAGTATATTGTACGATGCGGGGCAATGTACAATAAACATGGTGGTATCTAGAGTTCTAGGACCAACTTGCAATGGGATGGTAATAACTCCACATGTTTCTTGTGTTTCGTCATTGAAAGCTTTGATAATCATGTCAGTTTTCTTCATTTCATCACTTCTAAAGCCAAATCATTGGTAGAAGTCAAAAGTGCAAATGTTTAGAGATGAACCATTATCAATCAAGACTCGTTTAACAACTACATCTCCAATTAGAGCAGTAATATATAAGGGATTATCCTTATGTAAACTGTGTTGTGGGATATCTTTATCCCGAAAGTCAATACAATCAACTTCTCGAGTGATGATAGTATTGGCCATGGCTTCAGAGTTGAATGTTTTGAGGTACCATCATTTGGCTTAATGTAAGCATCAACTCATCCCTATGGGTAGGAGAAGATCTTAATAAATCCAAAAGGGAAATTTTGGCTGTAGTATTGGATAATTGCTCATTAATATTGTAAGGGGGTTTAGGTTGAACATTGGAAGCATGATTCCCTTTATTGGGATTTTTCAAAACAAATGGAGCTGATCCATCATTCTGGTTTGGTTCTTGTTGAGAATTTTGAGCCTGTTGTCGGGTAACGACTCCAATGGTACCTACAATGTTATATTGAGGACGCTGAACTAGTCTCGGTTGAGCATTTATGGCTTGTTCATTTGGGAGGAATTGATTAGAAGAGGGTCGAGTAGTAACTCTTCTAGGAAATGGTTCTTCTGGAACCATAGCATCTATGATGGGTTGAATAGGATCTGATTCATTTTCAGAACTATTCGATTGGTTTGAAGTGATGTCTATTTCACTTTCAGTATCTGATTCTACATCACTAGAATCAGGAGTTTGAATATTATGTAAGGGCCTGGTCGTAACCATGGATAAAGTTGTGTCAAATATTTGAGGATCATGATTAAGTAAATGTCCACTAATGGTTCCTACATATCGGGTAGGAGGAGGAACATTATGATGTTCGATTTGATTGGCCACCTCTTTACCATGTCTTGGTAAAGGGTGTTGAAATATGTCTAATGATTGATTAGCATTTTGATTTTGATTTTGGGGAATGGTCTTTTGAGGATTATTAGGAGCATTTTGTTTAGGTTGGAAGGCTTGCACCTCCATTTCATTATTATCAATCAGATCCTGTATTTTATGTTTCAACCTTTTACAAGCATTGGTAGAGTGTCCAGGTCCTCTATGGAAATCACAGTGTAAGTCAGCTCTGTATCCGGGTATAGTTGGATCAAGTTCCCGGATAGCTGGTAATTGGATCAAACCTCTTTCGAGTAATTGAGGTAAAATAGTTGATAAGGGTTGATTCAATCTAGTAAATTCTCGAGGAGGCTTATCAAGAGGTTTCAATATAAATTTTTCTGTTGTTTTCGTTGCATTGATATTAGCAACATTTCTCATCGTCAATGACTCCGTCACCTACAACTTGTTTGTTTTTATATTGATTTCTGGATGTTTTCTCATCATCCTTCTTCCTAAGTTGGCCTCTCCTAATGAGGGCATCTTCTACTCTTCGAGCTAAATCTATAGCTTGATCGAAGGTAGTTAAAGTAGCAATTGATAGCTCATAAGATATTTGTTCTTGTAAATTATTAATAAAAATGTCCAACATTTCCCTATAAGGTAGCACAAAGTGCGCTTTTCCTATCAACTGCCTCCATCTAGCTAAGAAATCAGGCAAAACATTCATCCTTGTCTTGTTTTAAGTTGTATAAATCTTTAATGGTTACATGCCTCTCGATGTAGGCACTAAATTGATGGACAAAAGATTCAGCCATTTCTTCAAAGTTTCTCAAAGAATGAGTGGGCAATTGATAGTACCACTCTAATGCCATTCCACCTAAACTTTTTGGGAACATTTTTAGTAATAGCAAGTCATCATGTGATATATCATGACATGCTATCCTAAACATGCGAAGATGCTCTATGGGATCTTCGATTCCTTTATATATAGGCAGGATGGGCATGGGAAAATGCTTAGGGTACGGTTGTGCTACAACTATGGGATCCAAAGGTTGACTACATATCTCTCGATAATTGTACGAGGGACGGTAAGGATCTATCTCGGTCCATACGCGAAGCTAACTGTTTCACCATGGCTTCCAGATTACTAGTTTGCCCACCATATTGGTTCGGTAGGGCATTGATATGGGATTTGTGAGCATATGATGGAGGGACATGAAGATTAGATGCTATGTTGCTATTGTGTAAATTGTTGGTAGGAAAGGTGTTATGAAGGAATTTTGAAGTTGTATTATGATGTATTCCAGATTGTTGAAAATTGGTGTTTGGCTTCATTTTAGGTTTTTGTTTACTTGAAGCATATTGATCAATAGTTTGGCGAAGTAAAGCAGTGAAGGAAGTTTTCTTTTGTGTGGGAATGATTTTAGGCTGAATAACAGGTTCCTTAGGAGGTTGGGTAACCTGTTGTTTTGACATGTTTTGAATCATAGTGACCATATCTGTATTGGATGGTCCAGCCTTATCACTTTCTTGATCAATGAAAGACAAGGGATTAGTGTGCACATCAAACATATGTTCCATGGCTGCTTGAGTGTCACTAATTTGCCCTTTATCAATACGAACTGCCATATTAAGAGCACCAATGTTATTATGGAAAAATTTCTAGAAATGATCTACGTTGTCAAAAGCAATAGTTCCATCTGGAGCTACTCTAGGGGATGAGGATCCATCCTCTTTAACATTTTCTTCTTGTTCATTGTCTTCACCTAGGTCATCTTCTGGTTGATCTAGAGTTTCTCCTTCCGGAATTGGATCTTCTGGAAGGACATTTGGGTCTCTAGTTTTATCTTCTAACCAATCTTCTTCTTCTCCTTCAGTTTGTTTACCATTCCTAAGTTTAGGCATTGTGCTTAATTTAGATTTCAGCAAAAATATATATATATATATATATATATATATATATGCAACAAGCTTAAGAGGTATATATTAATTATATACCTACTACAATATTTAAAATGAAATGTTTTGGTTTTTGTTATGTTTTTTAGTTTTTCTTTGTTTTTGTAATAATATTGTAAAGATAACAAACAACACAATAAATGCAAGAAATAAGACTGAAAGTAATGATCTAGTTTTCTATAAACAATTTATAAATATCATTAATGGGCTCGAGTTCTTCAGGAGTCATGAAGTGTTCTTCTTCAAATTGAAAGTTTTCCTTCAAAAATTTAATGAAAAGAGCTATAGTGATATTATCTGTCTCAGATGCTGGTTGATAGAAGTAAAGCTCGTGGCAATACTCTCGATATAACACAGCTCGAGGAACTCTATTCCATATTTCCCTATCCATAAGAACAACCTCTTGGTCTTCTACACGACCTAGGAACTGGTGTACAATGGCTGTGTTCTCGAGGTATTCCTCGAAGGTGAACAATTTTGAAGACACAAGAGCTCTCCTATAAGCTAACCATCTATGGCAGGCTCTCTGAAGTTCATGATAAAAGACGAGTTGATGAGGATCCAGGATTCTATCTAGGACAAGCCTCTTGATTTGTTTAAGTTTTGTTGACCTAGATGAAATGACACTAAGTCTTCTATCAAGTTCGTCCCACAAGAGTTGATTTCTATCTGTTTTAGGCACACTAAGCACATAATTGATTTCTATGGCTGCCAATTGGTTTTCAACATTTATAGTAACTGCTAATATTTTCTTAGGAGCTACCATCTAAACATGATATGCAACTTATTAATTTTAAATGATTTGAAATGCATCTATGTTTTAGTTGTTTTATTTTTTGTTTTGTTTTCAAAAGGTTTAAAATGCATTCACGTCGGGTTCACCAAAATGTATCGCTCCAAATTTTTCACACCCTTACCTTCAGGCTATAGGATCCGTGCCCAGAAGGGGGATGTGAAAAGGATGGCACGGTACCTCGGACTGAGAGGCCTTGCGAAGGTCCCGCCTCTCGGGGGAGGTGTATTATGGTGATTTTTTGATGGATGGTGGGTTCACCAGGAAACATTTAATGGCAGTTTCCACGCCTAGGTTGGGAATGTGTTTGATGTGTTCAGTTTTAGCCTTAAGCATTCAAGTCCTAGGTTTGGCCAAAATGCGTCTAAGCTATTCTATATGAAGATGCAGATTAAATGAATACAAAAAATAGAATTAAGACAAAAAATAGAGAAATTAAGCAATATTAAAAGAAAATACCTGATCCGGATGTCTGATGAAGATTCTGATTCTTGAAGCAGTCAGGATCGCCTCTGATTTGACAAGATCATCTGCTATCAGACAAGATCGTCTGAGATCTGACGAATTCATCAGACGAATTCGTCAGAGACCTGTAAACAGAGAAATAGGTGCAAAACATAGAAAATACAACAATGCTAACATAGGGAAACAATGTAAAATGACAATAACAATATCAAACTGAGGATTGTGAATAGAAATATGAATGCATCATACTGATTAAATAATAATTATGACTTAATTATGCATTTGATCTAGATGGGTGAACTCCAAAATGCAGGATAGCATAAAATAATAAATAAACTAGCTAATTGCAGAATAAAACAACAGAAAAGAGTGGAGAAAATGCAAACTTTGGGCACTGATTTCCCCCAATGTTGACTACAGTCGAAATCATCTCGCATTGGTACGAAATCATCTCTGATTCGACAAGATCACCTCCGATCTGAACAGGATCGTCTACGACGATGTAAGCTTGCTCCGACTGAAAAATACTAAGGTACCTGCAACAAAAATTGGATAGAACTAATGCAAATAACAATTTGGGATGTCTTAATGCATGTGAAGTCAAGTTACAAGAATTATCAGCCAGGGGGGTGCTAAGGGGAGGGCTTAGGATTAAATAGGCTTAGGAGGGAGGTTAGGAGGTTGGAGATCATCCCTATTTGGGAGATCTCCAACGGGGAAGGGTCTCTAATGGTGCAGACATGCTTCTGCCCGGATTAGAGACGCCGTTGGAACATAAGCTAATTGAGAAAAATTAGTTTTGGGACAAGATCGTCTGGACATCCTAGCCCAGACGAAATCGTTCGATCTGAGGCGATATCGTCTGATCGGCGACGATATCGTCAAACGGTCAAAACAAACTCTAAAAATGGCACGGGAAAGGAGGAAACGGATTACACGACGGTTTGGGAGCGGTTTGGGAGGTTAAAATTTGAATTTGAATTATTTACTAGAGTAATTGTAATTATTAAGGTATTTTAAGGTGCTACAACTACCCATAAAAATGAGATCATCTACATACAAACAAACTATGAGGATGTCATTTCCTTGATTCAAGTAGTATAGCGTGGGTTCATTTTTGCTTCTGATGAACCCATAATCTTTAAAGTACCCATCAATGTGTGAGTACCAAGCTCTTGATGCCTGCTTGAGTCCATAAAGAGCCTTTGTCTATTTTTAAACAAGATGTTCCTTGTATTTCTCTTCAAATCCTTGTGGTTGCTCAACATACACTTCTTCTGTCAAGTAACCATTTAGAAATGCACTCTTTACATCCATGTGTTGGACTATCCATCCCTTGTGTGCAGCTAAGGCAAGAACTATTCTGATAGTCTCCTGTCTAGCTACAGGAGCACAAGTCTTGTCATAATCAATTCCATATTTTTGAGTAAATCCCTTTGCAATTAATCTCACCTTGTGCCTCTCGATGCTACCATCAGCATTAAACTTGGTCTTGTAGACCCACTTACATCCAACATGTTTCTTTCCTTTAGGAAGCTTCACCAGCTCCCAAGTGTCATTTTTTATAGAGGTGATCTCCTCTTTCATGGCATCTTGCCAAATATTTTGAGTACAAGCCTTCTCATAACTAGAAGGTTCAAGCTATGTATTAGTTAACAAAGCATAGTTAACTAAATCTCCCCTAGGTTCCTGCTGGGAAACATCATCACCATACAAGTGCATATTTTCTAATCTTTGTAGAACATAATTCATTTCACTAGCTTGACTCCTAGTGTATCTTTTTGATAAATTATTATCCAACATCTGATATGATGGATGATTCTATAGATTTCTCTTACCTCTAGATGGAGAATCGATGTCCATTGGTGAGGAAATTACTGATCTCTACAAAGGACTTGGTGAAGAAGTTGAATCAGAAGATGAACCTGGATCTCTGGGAGGAGACTGCTTACCTTTCTGTGGTGTCTGCTGTTGCACCTGATTAGAACCTACATCACTAGATTCATCATCACTAAAAATTTGGGGCTTACCCCATTCTCCCCCTTCATCAAAAATCACATCCTGGGAAAGCACAAACTTTCTAGTCTTGGGATTTTAGAGTCTGTAAGCTTTTGTATTCTCACAATATCCTACAAAGATGCATGCCTAAATATTTGGATCGAGCTTCTTTCTTAGCTCATCAGGAATGTGAGAATATGCCAGCGAGCTAAACACTTTAAAATACTTAAAATTTGTCTTTTTACCATACCAAGCTTGGTAAGGTGTCTGTCCTTCCAAACTTGCAGTAGGACTTCTGTTCAAGATATGTATGCTGGTCCTGGATGTATCTGCCCAATATGAATTAGTCAAATGCTTTGTCTGAAGCATAGACCTTGCCATCTCCACAATGGTGTGATTCTTCCTCTTTGCAACACCATTCTACTATGGAGTGTAGGCAGTTGTGAATTGCCTCTTAATGCCATGTTGCTTACAGAAATTCAAGAACTCATTAGAGGAGTATTCTCCTCCCCTATCTGATCTAAGACATTTTACAAAATATCTACTCTCACTTTCAACTCTTATTTTGAAATTGACAAAGCATTCAAATTCTTCATCCTTATATTTCAAAAACTATATCCAGCACATTCTAGTAAAATCATCAATGAAGAGTAGGAAGTAAGAGTTGTTACCAAGACTCTTGGTCTGCATCGGACCATAGATGTCTGTATGCACTAGGCTGGAGTGGATAGCTGGCCCGCCATGCTTGTCCATGAGGAAATTTTGATTTGGCATGCTTCCCAAGAGCACACCCTTCATGAGACTTCCTTACTATCCTAAACTTTAGGAAGTCCGGTTACCATCGCTTGTGAAGTTAGCATTTTCAAACTAGCTGAATTCAAATGACCATATCTCAAGTGCCATAGGACACTTGGATTGGAAATAGCAACATTTGCTAACTTATCTCCCCCTGGATGGCCAAAATTTAAAGGAAATAATCTATTCTTTGACATTGGCACTTGTGTAATGATTCTATTACTGTTATTTTTATCAAAAATAGTGCATTTACCCTCATCAAAAAGCAACTTGTAGTTCTTTTCTAACATTTGACCAAAACTTAAAATATTGTGTTGAATATGGGGTGTGTAATATATATCACTTACATGTTTGACACCTTCTTTAGTTGGAACTGCCATGGCTCCAATGCCTTCAACGGCCAATGAGTTATCATCTCCCAATTTGATGTTGGATTTGTATGAGGAGTTTAGAGTAGTAAAGAGCTCTTCTTTGCCACTCATATGGTTTGAACACCTAGTGTCCAAGATCCATGTATCATTCATGTTTTGATCTACCTGACCATAAGAGAGAAATATATTTATGGCCTCTTCCTCTTCTCCAAAATTTCCAAATTGACTGCTTTGGCTGCTACTAGTTCCTTGTGAAGTCTTTGTCCAACAGTCACGAGCATAATGGCCAAGTTTGCCACAATTGTAGCAAGATTGTTTTGAATTATCTCCTCATTTGCCTCTACCTAATTGTTTTCCTCTATTTTGTTGTCCTCCTCTATTCTATTGTTCACCTCTATTTGAGAATCCTCCTCTGTTCTGATTTCCTCCTCTATTAGGAGTTCCACCTCTCTGATTATTTTTGCCTCTACCTCTATATTGTCCTCTGCCACGGCCTCTACCTCTACCTTCTTATGAAGCAAAGGCTTTATCATCTCCTCCGTAACTTGTGGAAGGAGTTTGTTGTAACCTCTCTTCATGTGAGAGAAGTGAGCCAATTAGGGATTCAAAATATAGAGAAGTTAGGTCTTTGGATTCTTCTATAATTATGGAAATTGAATTCCACTTAGGAATAAGTGTCCTCAACACTTTCTTCACTATAACTTCAGGCTTTACATCTTCTCCTAAAGTGACCATCTTATCTACTACGACTTTCACACGCACGCAGTAATCACCAACATTTTCACTCTCTTGCATTTTAAGAGTCTTAAACTCTCATTTCAAGGTTTGTAGTTTAACTTGTTTGACTTGGTCACTACCCCTATAAATTTATTTTAAAGCATTCCAAGCAGATTCAACAGTTATAAAAGAAGCTATTCTAGGGAAAATACTTTTGTCAAGGGCGGCTTGGATATGATAAAGGGCGGAATAATTATTCTTCTATGCTTCCTTTCTAGCCCTTTTATCAGCAACATTCAAAGCTGCCCAATCAGCAGCAGTAGGTTCAGTATATCCCTCTTCAATCACATCCCAAAGACCTTTGCCTATCAAAAGAGTTTTCATTTTAATTGACCAATACTCGTAATCACCACCATTGAACTCAGGAATTGGTAGACTAGTATTGGAAGCCATTTTAGAAAGCAAAATTTATTGCAACTTCAAACAAGTAGTACAAAGAAGTACAAAATAGATCACTGATTTATTGATTTAAATCAAATCTAGCTTTCTTAATATGCTCACTGATTTGGCATTCTTCTTCTTGAGGATCACCCAAAACTAGAAAGGTGAAATTGTCTGCTTCATCGTCACTAATTATAATGACTTCTTGTGCTGCTTGTTGGTTCATAACTTCTTTTGAGAACATTTCATTCTTTAGTTGTAGGTTTCACCTCCACTGGTTCTTCTTCCTCTTCTTCTTCTTCTTCTTCTTCTTCTTCTTCTTCGGTTCTGAATCAGGAGAGCGTGGTGTATAGCTCTCACTTGTTTCTACTTTAGGCACTGTAGGTGAATAACTATCACTTGATTGTCCTTTAGGTACTATTTCAACCGTCTCAAATTCAACTATCCTTTGCTCGAAGATATTATCTTCAGAATCCACCTCGTAGCTAGAATTTGGTTTCCTCAGATGAGCAATCACTTGGTTTTCTAATTGGCAAAACACTGTATGAAGTCCATACCGCTGGACTTTCGTGTCAAAGGAATCAGGAGTCTCTCTTCTCAACAGAGAGAGTAATGAATTATAGCATCTGCCTGACCGTATCATCTACCCAGAATCACACCATATGATCTGGGTTACAACTTAGTATGATGCCAAAAAAAAACTTTATATATCAAAATATCTTTGCACCCTTTTATTTTTAATTTTTTTTTCTAAAATTTGTTTTAATAAAGACCTTTTAAAAAAAAATTAACAATTTCCTATATATATTTTAATTATTATTTTTTAAATAAAATGGATATTTAAAAATAATAATAAAAAATATAGCAATTACTAAATTATTTTTTTTAAAACCTTTTTAAAAAACAAATAATAAAAATTTCAATAAAAAATAAACCTTTTTTTTTTAAATCCCCAATGAGATTCGATCTGAAGACCTCCGTCGTCTACTCGAAAGTCTTAGCCACTGCACCACGCGTCTACTGATGGTAGCACAAAACCAAAAAACAACCTTAAACCTTCATTAATCGATGAAGGGACAAAAAATGTAAAATACTTTTTTTTATACCCCGGCGGGATTCGACCCTGGGTCTCTTCTCTGCAAGGCGGGGGACTTGACTGCTAGACCACCCTAGCTGGACGGGAGAATGAAGGTAATAGGAAGTACTTCTACCGGGTGGCTAAAACATTTAAAAAAAAAAAAAAATTAGTCCCACATTCAGTGGGCGATGAGTGTTTCTAGGCTTTATCAAAGCCTGCGAACACTCATTAGGTCGATTGCCTTCGGGCAATCGATCTCGCCAACCTTTTGCCCTTTCGTTGACTAGACAAAATTTTCCACATGGCACACACACAGATCTTCCATGTCGTCCATTTCAGCATGCTTGTCCACATCAACTTGTGCCTCTACCATGTCAACACGCTTGTCCATGTCTGCTCGTGCCTCTGCCATGTCAACACGCTTGTACACGTCTACTCACACCTCTGCCATGTCAGCTCCTCTCTACCATGTTAGATCCTCTCTACCATGTCATCCATGTCAACTCTTGGTTAGCCTCGATCCACGTATTTCTAGCTCTATTCCATGTCAACAACTACCACCTAGCTCCATCGCTAGTTCGACATCGCCACGTCAACCTACTGTTAGCACCCAGTCAGATCCTCGATATCTATGCACTCCTCAAGATATGTGTGATAGCCTCTCCACCACTCCTTAAGATCTGTGTGATAGTCACTCCTCGGGATCTATGCACTAGTCTCTCACTAGTCGCACCTTAGGATCCACTGTGATTGGCTTCCATG
Organism: Wollemia nobilis; assembly: GCA_028583015.1. NCBI lineage: Eukaryota > Viridiplantae > Streptophyta > Pinopsida > Araucariales > Araucariaceae > Wollemia > Wollemia nobilis. Next base: position 3,608,571 of record JAQPPZ010005697.1, read on the forward strand.
CCTTACCTCGGCCCTTGGGATTTGTGCCCCCTCAGCTCTGATACGAGTGTGATTCTAATATTAAGTTAACCTTAGATTAAAGTTAGTCCAAGGTAATAAATGACTTGAAATAAAAAAATCTGAAATAATTCATTAAAATTAACCAATATAATATTACATTAAAATAAACCTTATATAGGCTTAGAACATGTGCAATAGTAGGGAAGGGAAGGTGGAGGAAGATCGGGAATATTAGAGAGAATGGAGGAGTAGGAAGTGGAGTGGGAGGTGGCAACGAGCGTGGGGATAGGAAGGGAGTGGAGTGATAAGGGAAAATGGACGACAGGAAAGGAGGAAGGACAATGGAGGGATAAGGAGAAAATAAAGGTAAGGGAGAAAGAATATCATGCCGACCATCCAACAAGATTAGCCGACAAAAGGTAAGTGTGTTCACACTGTGCTTAGAAAAACTATATTTTTCTAAGCCATTTCAAGCTAAGTCCTGTTCACACTTTCTACAGGTATTACCCCTAATCAAACAAATTTTATCTATGGGGGCCTTGACTATGGCATCAAACCTTACCAACAATAACAGGAATATGAGGAACCTTTTGGAGAGGATAATAACTACTTGTCTAACCCTAAATTCACCTTGAGGTACCTTGACCTATGCAACTGGCATGGTTATGGGTTAGACCTGTATGATTAGGGCACCAGAATCCCTTATTAACCACAGTATCAAATACCCTATGACAAGTTGAGAGTGGGATGCAAAAATCCATTGCCTCTAGATGTCCTCTTCGATAGCCTAAATCACTTGAATATAGGCTATGAGGGCGGGTTGGCCCAAGACCCTTATGCAAATCCTAACACAGTCTACTCCCTGGGGGATTACTTTCCATGGCTATATAGGAACCTTGTGATCCCTAGTGACATTCCCCCATATTTTAAGAGAGGGGAAGGTTCGTGGAGTTGTCCCCATGTCTATGATGAGTCAGATCAAGGCACCTCATATGAGTGGACCTCATAAGATGAGTTAGGTTATGAGGTGGTGCCATATGAACCTTTTGAGTTGAATAGTGATCATTCACAAATTGTCCCCATTAATGACCAATATGAAAGCCTCATACATCTGTTATCTTTTCTTGATATTGTATGGTGGCAACTCCTTCCTCCTAAAGAGTTGGTTCACCCGTAGGAAGATAGACCTCCTAGGGAGGGAGCAATTAATTTACTTGAGCAGTTGGATCCTCGTGAGCCTGAGGCACTGCAAGATGAAAATGAAGGAATCCTCATCCATGATGATGATTACAAGGAATTAGTATATATGGGACCACACCTACCTAATCACCCGATCCCAAGGGGCAACAACAAGGTTCCCATATATGATAGTGACTATGAGGATGAAATATTGAGGGCATACCTGGGCCCTCATTATTTGCATCATCATCATGAGCCCATTGACATAGATGAATTCTATCATTGGTTACATGTTAGCCCATGCTTGAGGGCAAGGCCTATCAATCTATGCCAAATTCATCATGAGGTATTCCATGACTCGCCCATACACATGGAGCTCCTCAAGCCTAATAATCCCATCCTACAGTCTATTCACAGATAGGATCTGAAGATCCCCATTTCCCTAGAGCCACATTTTGTGGTGAGAGATGACACCAATACACAATTACATGCACATGGTTCTAGAGAGTAGAAGCATTTTATTAATATGATCTCCATTGATTTGACCACACCACTTCATAACCCATATGATCCTTCTAATCCATGCCATCTAGATCTATATGCTATTGATTGGGATCATGCTGATTGAACCCCATCACCCTCTAAGTATTGGGCTTGCGGTGGGTTGTTTCACTTTTCCATTGGCCCAACTCATGATGTCTTCTATGCTAAGGAGGAACCTGAAGTAGCCATTGAATATTTAAATCCAATTGATGACATCCATTTGATACCTACTCCCCATTAGTTGGAGGAGGGGTTTCATATGTCAATCAAGCCTACGCTTGACAAAGATATTGACTCAGATCCTAAAAACCCGTAATATATCAAGCTAGGGGAAATCCTATCCCTCAAAGAGCAAGTCGATTATATAGCCCTTCTCACAAAGAAGAAGGTAGCTTTTGCATGGTCTTACAAAGACATGTCAGGACTAGATCCAAATATGGTCACCCATAATCTAACGCTTGACCCCAAAGTCAAACCTATCAAGAAAAAGTTGAGAAATATGCACCCAACAATGGCCTTGATGGTCAAATATGAGCTACAAAAACTGTTGGATGCCAAGTTTATCATTTATGTCGACTATCCACCATGGTTTTTCAAAATGGTCCCTGTCAAGAATCTTGATAGGAGGATTTGCATTTGCACTAATTTTTGAGACCTAAACAAAGCGAGTCCTAAGGATGATTTTCCTTTGCCAAGCATAGATGCCTTGGTAGATGCCACCACAGGACACAAAATGCTCTCCCTTATGGATGGCTTCTCTGGGTATAATAATATTTGTATCAACCCTGAAGACCAGATCAAAATGGTGTTCACAACACCTTGGGGAACAGTTTGTTACAAGGTCATGCCATTTGGCCTTAAGAATTTCGATGCCACCTACCAGCGTTCCATGACATATATCTTCCATGACTACATGCACAAAGTTTTGGAAGATTACATGGATGACTTATTGGCTAAATCTCTATTACGTCATGAGCACCTAGATGTCTTGTGCAAAGTCATTGATATCTTTATTGAACATAATGTGAGACTGAACCCCAAGAAGTGCATCTTTGGCATCACATCTGGAAAGATCTTGGGATTTATAGTTTCCAAATGAGGCATTGAAGTGGACACTAAAAATTTCAAGGCAATCCTTGAAATGCCTTCCCCTACTACCATCAAGCAGCTTCATAGCTTGCAGGGAAGGATTGCATCCATTAAACGCTTCATAGCACAATTGTAAAACAAGTGTAGACCCATGAACAAAATTTTGCACAAAGGGGTCACATTCCACTGGGACGATGAGTGCCAGGATGCCTTTGACACAATTAAACAATACCTAGCTTCACCACTAGTGTTAGATCCACCTAGACCATGGGTGTCATTCTGATTATATCTCAGCTATTGAGGTTGCATTGGGTGCCATGTTAACCCAAAATAATGAATTTCATAAGGAATAGACCAAATACTATCTCAGTCACACCCTAGTGAGCTATGAGATTAAGTACGCATACATTGAAAAATTATGTCTAGTGGTGGTTTTTGCTACCAAGAAGCTACGAAACTATATGCTCAGCCACACTATGTATGCTTTATCTAAAGAGAATCCATTGCAATACATGATGAGTCATACTTATCATAGTATTTGCACAGTGAAATGGATCATGTTGTTGACAAAATTTGACCTAGAGTTCATAGGACAAAAGTCAATAAAATATCAGGTCATTGTTGATCAACATGCAGAGGCTCCTCTCCAGGAGGATCAGCCTCTTAGCATGGAGCTTCCCAATGATTGAGTCTATCAAATATCAAAATCACCTAATTCTGATGAGCCTAAGTCACGAGAAGATATGACTCTTTTCTTTGATGGATCCAAATGCAAGCAAGGGGGTGGCACATGGACCATGTTTTTCACACCACATGGGGCTTCCATACCACTATCATTTAAACTCAATTTCCCTTGCACCAATAATAATGCTGAGTATGAAGCCTTACTCATAGGACTTAAAATGGCTATCACCATGAAAATCACTAAGATCAACATTTTTGGTGACTTCTTGCTCATTGTCAACCAGGTCAAGGTAATATTCCAGTGCAAGTGCCCAATTTTACAAGCCTACAAATCCCTTGTGGATAAATCCCTAGTAAAATTTTAATGGTATGACATGAAGTCACTCCCTCGATCATCTAATCATTTTGTAGATACAATGTGTAGACACCAAAATAGCACCAATCCGATTATATGACGACAAGAACTGATCGAATTGACATACACAACCCCTAGGGCAGCCCCTAGAGGTTAAAAAATGGTCTTGACCACTCCCATAGTAGTTTTGGAAGGTCAAAGGTCAATTTGGCACCTTTCAGGCACTCTGATCCCTACTCGTTCCACCCTTGGATGATTATGAACTGGTATTCATCCCACCCTAGGATGATTAGCAGTATTCACTCCAGGGTGGGACAAATAGCAGGTTTGATGGGAAAAAGGTCAAACCTTGACAAATGGCAGCTTATTTCCACCACTTAACTCCTCCTTGAATGCATGGAGTGCGAGTGAGCATTTTTGAGCTCAAAGATGCAGTCATAGGGGAAGTCATGGAGCCCTTAATCAGGGAGGAATCTTCTTCCCCTTGGCAAGGCATGATCGCCAAGTGGCACCTCTACATGCTCATTTATAGAGACCCTCAGGTCTATAAAATGGTGAGTCTTCTCACCCCAAGAATAGAACAGAGTAGGAGCATTTGGAGCAATGGAGTGTTGTCGAATTATATCCTCGCCCATCGTTTGTGCTTCTTACATCCTTGATCTCCCTTTTGGAAGGGAGGTTTTTGGGTGATTATTGGAAGTGCAATCTGAACCCAAAACCCAAATATTTTGCCACAATACCCTACCTAATTTTCTGACACAACCCCATTAGATGTTTTGGACCCATCCCAAGTGGATTGGTGCCAAAATTGAGCCCCAAATGGCGGGCGTCCTACCCCCGGGCGCCCCTCGCACTACTACAGTCCTAATAGCCCCACCCTAGAGTGATTAGAAATCTATGGTAGATTTACCTACTATTTCTTTTACATTTGATTCTAGGTCATCCATATATGTTGTCATTTAAATTTCATGTCATTTGGATGAGTTTTGACTATGCTTTCAATGTTTCTTGCTTTCACTAACATACAGGGAGCATCATCGAATATAGGGTGATTAAGGCCAAATATGCAAAATCCAACCTTCTAGGTCATTCCAAAATGCCCTGTTTTGCCTAACCCTAACTTTGTAGGTGTTTTGGAGGCCCCTGGATGGGACATTTAGGTGGTCAGCTTTTGACATTTTGTGACAGTCCTAATCGTTCCACCCTAGAGTGATTAGAAATTTGTGGAAGATTTCTCGAGTGTTCCTTTTGTAGTGTGGTCCTAGTAATGTTCTTTTACTTTTATCAAATTTTCATCTTATTCTGATGTGTTTTAGTTATCGTTTTAATTATTTTTTGCATGCATCAACCGTAGGCCTTGGGGATTGCATGTTTCCCTCCATCTGCAGGTGCTACTAATCGTTTACTATTTCTCTGAATGTAGGATCTCGACATTGGAGGGGCATAAAGGAACTATAGACACATTCACACAAGTAGTGGTGATGTTTGGTCCACCCATTTTCAATGTGGGCACACAGAAGATCCTCAAAGGGGAACATATCATTTGTGGTGTAACAAAACTATGTCCGACGCTCCCAGCCCCTAAAAATGGAGGAGACACATTGTAACCCGATCTCGAGAAAATTAATAAAATAAAGGGCTGCACTTTTACATCTACTTTAAATATCATTTTAGTTCATTTATTTTCCCTCTTTTCATGCATTCTCGTTCGTAAGACTTAGCATTACATTTCCCTTTTTGTTTGCTTTCGTATCCTCGTGATTTTAGTGGCAATCATGGTGGGACCTTGTCCCCTAATTTTGAGATCAAATTCTTGATCAAAAGTTGTGTTTTTGCTTGCTGGTATCAATATTTCAAGCACTGTATTGTTGCTCGTTCCACCCTATGACGAATACAGAGCTGGAATTCGTGTCACCCAGGGACGAATGGGCATTCATCCCACCCTGGGACGAATACAGATTTGTTATTCATCCCACCCTGGGATGATTAGCTTTCTATGTAGTTTCAGAGTAGAAACTCAAAGGCATCCAGTTTGGGCAGAGAAGAGGTAGGGGTTCTGAGCATCCTCTGTCATTTTTTGTTTTCTGTCTCTGTCATTTCATGTTTCTTTGCTTGCATAGGAGACTTTTGTTGCATGTTTTTCTTTCTTTGCACAAATAAAAAGAACCCCACACACCATGTGGTAATTTAAACACCAAGGAGTTGGTCATAAAACCCCAACCCTTGATCAAGACCAACAATGGATTTCATCACCACCTTGGCTTGAATTTTTGCATACATAACCCCGATCGCTACTGTTGCTAGACGTAAATCCTGACGAAAGCTAACCAAGTGTAGTTGGGGTGATTCCTAGTGCATGAGGATAAGTCTTCTATGGTAGGTGTCAAAAATAGGGTGATTCCCCTTTCGTATCGCCTATGTTCCATGTACCATTCTACTCTCGTGTACCAATATTTTCCCTCACGTAAGGGCGGGTATATTGAGAGGTTTGGTATAATGGCATTGCAATGGTATATTGAAGGGGTGACCATTTTGGGAGACATAAGAGCTATCATTTTGCATGTACAACAACAAGTTCTTTACAAATCTTTCAAAACAAAAATCAAAACACTCTAAACCAGATTTAGGGCACACCTTTAATCTATAAACAAGATAATCACTTCTTTAATTGTGTGGTTCTCTATGTTTAGTGTAGAATAAAAAAACATAAAGAAGATAAAAACCTACATAGCTTGTAGAGAGACATCACCATGGTGTACACCCATAGCCAAGCCCAATCATGGGTAGAAGCTATAGAAAGTGTACAAGGGGGCACAAGTCGCCTCCGCTATAGCCCCAAGGACTTGGTCATACCCCCTTGGTGGCCTGACCCACATAATAGTCCACATCATACCATGACAGAGCGGGACTATAGAGGCACCCCTTCAAGGGACACTCCCATTCAACATAGACCATTTTAGGAAGAGTCTTTACATGTGGAACTCAACATAAATGGGAAGGCTCCCTTAGACGCTCGTTATGAGTGGCCACCGTGCAATGAAGTGCTAGAACAACATAAGGTCCATAAGGAGGGGCCACATGATTACATCATCCCTCCTCTACCCCTTATTACAATAAAAAACAATAGGCCAAATTTGAAGCACAAAGCTCTTTAGATAGGGCGAGCCAACTCTGCCCGCCCCTTTCACATATATGAAAGGGAGCATGAGGAGGACCACTACATTCCTCAAGAGCAATACACAACATGAGAACAATGTGCTTTCACACCTGCTATTTATTAGAATCACCTACTGAGGCCAGAGCCTCAGGTGAATGCCACTAACATCGATAGAGGGAAGTGACCTATAGAGATCTCGGATCACCATGATCGAGATAGATGTGTAGGGGAGGCATCTAGGCCTCCTAGACTCAAGACGATGGAACAAATTGACTTGGATTTTGCCAAACATGTCACCTACCAAGCACAAATCACTCAGCTTGAGAAAGACCAACAATAGTTGGAGCACCTGTATCACCTTAGAAAATAGCACATTCGGTGTCAAATAGATGAGTTGCTCTAGAACACTATGCCTGAGAGGGTTCCAACCCCTCACACATAGAGAGCAGAACTGTATTGAAGGCACAACCCCTTGGTGCGAGATAGGTCTCCATGACCTTACTAAGTGCTGCCTTCGAGACCTCCTAGACCTGAGTAGGAGGCCACTCCCAAGAACAATGATGGGCACCCTCTGTGGTCATCCACCCATGTTTATAGGTCTCGCCCAGGAAATCCTCAAGAATCCTATGAGGAGTATGAGCAAGAAGAAGAGTGGGCTGAAATTCCCTACCAAAGCAGAGGGGGTGCCATCCGACCACCCCTCCATAGACTTCAAGTTCCCCGCAACCCGTAGTGGGAGCAAACCAAAGAGGAAGAGATCAAATCTTCGATGCATATAAAGCGCTGCTAGAGTGCTTAGAGTCTATGGAGACCAAGACTTCTAGGCCCCAAAAGCCCACTTTATGCCAGATTTGTAGTCACCCTGTGCATCCATTAGTGCCAACACCCCCATACCTTGAACACTTTAAACTGCCTCAGTTGGTAATATTTAGAGGGCAAGATGCCCAATAGCACATGAATAGATTCCTGAGCCAATGCATTCAGGACAATGATGCTTTGCTGCTAAGAACATTTATAACCACGTTCACAGGCCTTGCCTCAGATTGGTTCACTCAGTTACCAAAGCATAGCATTAGTAACTTGGATCAGCTAGTGGACGCATTCCTCGAATGCTTCACCTTCAACACCAAGAAGAAGGCATCACTAAGCGACCTAGCTAGCCTTAGGCAGTATGAGGAAGAAACCATGGCAACTTATGGAAATCGGTGGAGGACGTTGTTGTCAAAGTTACCTTACCTCCCTCCCATGGCCGACCTAACCCAAATGTTCTCAAAGAGCTATTTGAGGTCGATCTCCATGCTATTGCAGCTACAGTAATATGCCACTCTTGAGGAAGCCCTGGTGCAAGCCAGAATCATTGAGGAGATCAAAATACAAGATGGTGAGATTTCCAAGCCATGAAAGAAAGAGTGGCCTAAAAGCCAAAATAGGGACCATGCAACCGAAACCCACTATGGTCAATCAGGTTGCTTTAAACATGCCTAAGCCTGCACAAGCCACATGGCCCCCAAAGGCTAACTATTAGGTGGTCCCTCTTGACAGTTATGAAAGAGAAAATCATCGACAAGAGAAAAATTAGCAGTGTCACCCTAGGTGACAATTCACACCCTTTACAGAGTCTAAAGACTCCTTTTTTGACCATTTGTCAGTGGCAAACTTGATAAACCTTCCAGAGAATTGACCTATAGACCCCAATGTGCCAAAACCCAAAGGTTATAGGGAAGACTTGTACTGTAGGTTTCACCAACAGAAGGGACATGATATTTATGCATGTTGGAAATTTAAAAGCTTTGTGCAAGACCTAATAGACAACAAGATGCTGGCAGTAGATAACCTCGTGGTTCCAAACAACCAAAATATGGGGGTCTTCAAAGACCCCCTTCCTACCCATGATGCGTAGGCAAATATCCTATAAGTCAATGAGGTGACACAAAATTACCCCATGTAGGGGTATGTAGAAATGATAAGCATCATGACTAGGAACAAGAGGTACCCAAGCACAGCTGGCCCTGCTGTAGCTATAGGAGAGGTTCCATCAATGTCACAACCTCAACAACACCCTACACAACCTCCTCCACCTAGACCAGTGGCCACGATTCAGACCAAAATTACCCAAAGTTTGAGGACCATGATGCATAGTCGTTATACCATCATTAATTCTCAATGAATTTGTCAATCTCGGGCAGTGTACAAGGCTATCTATGGAAGAAGTGAAACAACTATAACTTAGGTCAATCTAGAGCAACATGTCTTATTGGTGGAACCGGTTGTGTGGGGGGTTTTGGGACATTTCTATCTCTAAATTGCATGAATTAAATCTTAATCTAAGTTGCAGAATTGGAAACTAATCATTAACTATAGAAATGAAGTCCTAATTACAATTGCAGAATAAGACCTAATTATATTGCAGAAATAACAGTTGCAGAATTGAAAGTCTGATCCTAATTGCAGAAAGGAAATCTAATTACTTTTGCAGTAATGAAAGTCTAGATCTAATGTGGAAATAAAAACTGTCAAATTTCTGTAATAGAAGGTTGTCAATCTTCTATGCAGGATTTGACAGCAAAACATAAAATGCAGGAAATTGCTAAAAAACAATAAATTCTAGAAATAATAGTCTGAAATAAAATGGAAGCTTTGCTGAAAGTAGAGATTACAACTAAAACATTAAGCACAAGTTTAATCTAAACATAAATAAACTAAGATCACAAATATTTTTAGCTTTTTACAAGCAATTGAAATAACAAGTTCTACAACTCATTCTGCTGCAGCAAAATCAGAATAAAAACCTGCTTGTTAGTCCTCCTCCTATGTCTGGAAGTGGCTAGCCTCCTTGTCCAGAAGAAGGTATAAGTCTCTCTCTCTCTCTAAATCTTAATCACACTCATTTACAAGCAATATGAAATAGAACTGGTGTACTTTATTGATTAAAAGACATGATTACAATAATTCTGCTGAAAAACTATTACAGGACTGTAACAGTCAATTTCTACCTATTTTTTGCTTCTTCCTTACTTTCTACTTCCTGCTGCTACTACTTACTATTACCTCTATATGTTACTCGGCTCAACCTAAATGGGAGCAATATTTATAGATGTCCTAAGGTCTGATTACAAACAAAGAATATCTCAAAAGATCTAATCCTACAATGCTGCAACAAATTCTGGTTTTATCCTAGAAGAAGATTAAAACTTGATCTTTCCCTTAATGATGGCTTTGGTCGAAAATGATGGCAAAGACAGATGGAAGATATTTTCCTTTACTTTTTCCAACCTTTATTTCCCTTTTTCCGGCTTCAAAAATCGGTCAACAAGTCAAAAAGCACACTTTGTTTTCATTTCGAAGATAAGTGGCTTCATTCCGAAGATAATGCAATTCTCATTTCGAAGATCGCTCATTTCGAAGATACTGCATTCTCATTCTGAAGATCGCTCATTCCGAAGATACTGCATTCTTCATTCCGAAGATCCGCTCATTTTGAAGATACTGCATTCTTCATTTCGAAGATCCGCTCATTTCGAAGATGTTGTGTTCTCTCATTTCGAAGATATCTGTTCATTTCGAAGATACTTCGGAATGAACAAATGTGTGCTTTTCCAATGATTTCTTCTGCATCTCTCAAGTGGGTTATCTCTTAAGATCAAATTCCAATGGTCTTCATCTCTTTTCTCATGTGAATTCCATGCCTTGCTATTTATGGACAACTGGCTAGAATTTACATGGGAAAGACCAATTTTTGCTTGCACAACAACAGTTTGCTTGCACATTGCTGCGATTTAGGTGAAATAAATGCTTGAGACAAATCAAAACATGATTAGTGAAATGCTGCTATTATTCTAAGCATATCCCATTGTAGCAAATCATAGCAAAAAGAACACAAAACTATGCAAAAAGCTGTAAAATCAGCATATAATATTCCAAATACATTGATCATGCAAAATGGTTAATATACAACATATTGAATCAACTTAACTAACATATCAGATAAAACATAAGAGTTTATAGGCATTTTTAGTGTTCAAAACATGTTATGATTGAGGCATTTCCAGGCCTCATCATTTTCCCCCCAACTTATATTAATGCATGCCCTCATGCATTCTTTTGGGCTATGGAATCACATATGTCCATGTTTAGATTCCATGACCTGTAGAATAATTTCTTGCCTATGTAATACCCCCTATTTTCTTGAATGTTTTTGAGCCAATATTCAAATTGTTCATCAGGTTGGGCATCTTCCTCAAAGTAGAATGGAACAGGAGTAATGATGGTTGGAGGCCTAAACCTGAGACCTATCCAGTTATGTTGCATGATCTGAATCAGTTGGATTACACCTTCTACTCTTCTTCTGGACCATTCTAAGTTGATGGGGGAGATAGGTTCTCTTTTCCTCAAAGACATGGAAAGTTTAGCCCATCTGTCTCTACATACTGACAATGCTGGGAAGAAATTGTGATCACAAAAATTATTAAATCTGGCCACACAGTCCCTTAAGTTGTTCAAGTACATTCTCTTTATATCATCCCTGTTCATCATTGAGAAGTGTTGCCTGGTGATAACTAGGTGGTTTGGCTGGATTGCTCTGACTAACAACTCAACCCTTGTTTCAATCACTTTATTTTGCTTTTTCTCTTGATCCCAATAAAGCTGATTTTGCAAAGTAGACATAAATGCTCTCAACTGAACATCTCCAATGTAGATTTGAGGATGAGAGTCAACTTCCTCTGGAATGAAGAAACTATGTAAAAATAGTTCACACAGGAGATTTTTCTGCTCAAAAGGACTGTCAAAATATGCCTCCAAAAAATTTGCAATAGTGTCCAATTTATATGGGAGGTTTGAAGTAATCCTCATGACCTGCCATCTGAGGTATTTTTCCTTCAAAATAAGGCTATAAAATCTGGCTGGTCGTCTAAATTGGACTAAAAATTCAGCAATTTGGCATAAGTCAGACACCTTTTCTTTCAATGCCTAAATTTCTGTGTCCTTGGCTTCTAGCTATTTTGCTTCCAATTTGAACTTTTTAGTTTTAGTGGCAAGTTGCTCATATCTAATCATCCAGCTAGCTATGTCTGCATTGTACTGCTCTAGAGACACAGTATTAGGTGGTCTGACTATAGGTGGAATCCTAGGTATCAGATCAACTTGAACTCATTTTTCTGCCACTTCTACTGGTTGATCATCTATCAATAATTCTACCTGTACCTCCTTATTTGCTATTTCTATGGGGTTGTCATCAGATAGTATTTCTACTTGTACCCCCTTATCTGTTGTTTCTACTAAAAATGTAACAGTTTGGAATGCAGGGACCTCAATAGGAGTACTTACTTGAACATTTTCTTGCTTTTGGGACTGTTCGTGTTGGTGGCTCATCTTCAACATCCTCTGCTATGCTCTACCATTTTGAAGCATCTTAGAACAATAAAGCAATGCTTCAGAATAAGATGGTGCTGCTTTAGAATGAACAGGCACTTCTTCAGAATGAAGGAGTGCTATTTTAGGATGAACTCCTATGTCTGCCTCAACAGAGTCATCTGCCCTTGATAAACCCAAAAGCAATTGAGCCAAATTGTCTTCATCAATGGATACAGCTGGCTATTTTTCTGATTGTGACAACATTTTTCTTAATTCTGCTACTTCTTGCTAAAGCTCTACAATTTTTCTTTCTTGCATCTCAATGATGCTTTCTTTCTCTGAAATCCATCTGGTCTATGTTTTGACAACACTCCTTGCTGCCCTCAGCTGCTCTGTGATGTCTTCCACTTCTATTTCTGCTTCAAAAGCTGATGTAGACAAATCAGTTGCAGTTGTATGCTCAACCAATTCTTTTTCTGCAACAATTTGTTCTTGTTCAGGAGGCTCTGTGAGACTGTCTATAAGGGTATCTACCATATCTGTAGCCTCCTCCAAACCATCCTGCTCAATTTCTACCTCAACTATCTGTTCAGGGAATTCTAGAAAGTTTTCAGATGCTGGTTGTATCTCTGTGACATCTGGGCTGCTTGGTCTATCTTCTTCCTCCATAACCTGTTCTGTTGTTTCTTTCAAATGGATTCTTGTAGACCTCCTAGTTCTAGATGCAAATTTCTTCTTTTTGCTCTATTTTTTGGTGACAGCAGGGGTCATGGGGTCAGTTTCAGATGCCTCTGTTTCCCTTGTTATTTTTGCCTCTGTTTGGTTAAGTGCTTCACTTCTCTGTTCTATCAAATTAGTGGTCACTCCAAAAAAATGAACTTTCTTTTGTTTTTCTGCTCTGCTACCAGTTCCAGATCCTCTTCTCTTTTGTTTCTTGGCTCGTGAAGTTGAGGGTTTAGGAGCAAGGTTTTCTGCTGCTGCTGTTGGGTGTGGTTCTGTAACAGCTTTAGGGGCACCTTCTGTAGTTTCTTCTGCAACATCTTCTACAACAGCTGTTTCCTCTTCTGCACAACATCAACAGTATCTAGTTCTTCTTCTTCCTCATATTCATCCCTAAAAATGACATCATTTAGGGTAGAGTAAAACCTATCAAAACTCCTAGGGTTTCCTCTAAAATGGTGTTGGGAAACTAGTTTGATGAGGCCATGGTGCGAAGGCTTCCTTTGCCCTCCTGATATCTCTTTTCCATGTTCTTTAATTCTTGATACAGATACATGGGAAGATTTACCCTAACTTTTGGCTGTTGCTCACCATGTCTGAGATGGTTCAAAATTTGCAGATGATGCCCTAACAACAGCACATACTGGCCTTCATAGGTTAGGAATTTAATTACCCAGGTGGCTACTTCATCCCGAGGTTCCTACAGGCTAGCCCTTTTTAACCCTTTGCATGTGTTGTTATGGGTTAAGTACTCTGGCTCTCTATCATTTTCCTCTACAAACTGATTAACTACATTTGCCAATGTATTCTTGCCAGATCTAGAAATTGAAATCCCTTCTAATGGCAGCTCAGTAATCTGACTTAAAATTTTAGGGCTTACCTCAATAGTCATGCCATTTACATGTGCTCGGTTGTTTCTAAATGTATGGGTGAACATGCCAGCCAAATCTTCAGAAGACCCATTAAACTTATCCAGAAATGGCATAAACCCTCCATCTTCAAAAATCTACACCACTGCCAGATTTTCTCAGAGGTAGGTGGTATCTACAGGTTCTGTTATGATCTTTCACCCCATTTTTTCTATTCACTCCACAGATTCTCACGTGCATGTGTATTGTCATTAAAAATTGGTGGCATATGGTTGGTCACGTCCTCTGTATTTCCAATGGGTGCAAAAACAAACCATGTGTTGACTGACACGTGTTCCTTCATCGCATGCAACTAAAAATTTTGATTTTGTCATACCTTTTCTTCTTGGATGCCATGTGGAAATGCTCTTTCAAAAGATTATAACTTATTGCGCAAACAAAAATTTATTCCAAATATTATGACTTCATTCCGAAGATGAGTCTTCATTTCGAAGACAAATCCTCATTCCGAAGATTATATCTTCATTTCGAAGATAGGTCTTCATTTCGAAGACAAATCCTCTTTGCAATTTTAAATCTTCATTCCGAAGATTAATCCTCATTCCGAAGATCAATCCTCATTCCGAAGATCAGGCTATATTGCGAAGGTAAATCGTCATTCCAAAGATAGATCTTCATTCCGAAGATGATGCAGCAAGTCGTCATTCCGAAGATCAAGTTTCATTTTGAAGACAAATTGTCATTTCGAAGAAAAAGTTTCTTTCTAAAGACAAAGTGCAACATTCATTTTGCTGTCATTCCGAAGACAATTTCAATCTGAAGATAATATAGCAGGCACTGTTTTTGGCATTCTTGTTTCGAAGATTAGGCAGAAATCAATATTTTCATTCTCAAAACATGTTTTAAATATGCCAACTCTTATGAGTACCTTTTATGCTAATGGTTAATTGTCATATACTATACACTAATCATTTTACAATGAAGAAATGTAAGAAATATATACCTGATAAAAACAGTTAATGCCAGTTTTGAAGAATGACTGCCTTTGTTGATATTCTGCTAAGATTTTCTGCAACATTTCAAAACAAGTGCACTTGGTGAATTTGTACAATGATGGTTCAGAAATTTCTCAAGGTTATGCATGCCAAAAAACTGGTTTTCATGCATACCAACCCAGTAGTGCCTTAAGAAAAGGTTTTCATTGCTGAGTTATTCATTTTTCTCTCTTTTTTTTCTTGATTTTCCCTTTTTTTTTTTTTATTTTTACCTCTCCTTTTCTCTTTTTTCTTTTTCTTTTTCTTGATCCTGACTATGCCCATGAAGGAATTTCATGATTTCCCCTGAAACCATGCCCATGAAGGAATTCATACTCAAAATTTATTCATATTTTTGTTTTCTATTTTTTTCTAATTTTTTTGTATTTTCTGCTTTTTCTTGAAATCCATGATCATTCTGATTGTTTTGAAGTGGAAGAGGGAATCTCCTCCACCTATTGTGTATCCAAACTATCAAGTTGCTGTAAGAATTCATCTTTAGTCAGAGGTGTATGGTACACTCTGAGGCGATGTCCATTTACTACCAACTTTCTTCGTGACCCATCAATAGGAGATAGACGAGCTGCTCCATTGTCAAATACCTCCTCAATCCAATAAGGTCCCAACCATCTAGTTCTTAGTTTTCCAAGGAAGTCCTCATAACGAGAATCAAACAGTAAAGCCCAATCTCCTTGTTGAAGTTTCCTCTATTGAATGTGACTATCATGCCACAGCTTCCTCTGCTCCTGAATTACCTTAGTTTGGTGCAGAGCATCCAATCTAAGTTCATCCAATGCATTTAGTTGCAGAATCCTGTCTGTTTGTGCCTGTGACAATTCAATTCCAATTTCCAGTGCTGTGCGCAATGTTAGTAGCTCAAATTCAATAGGTAAGAGAGGCTTTTTACCAAAGACTAGTTCATAAGGTGTGAATCCAGTAGTGGACTTCCAAGTAGTGTTGTAGGCCCAAACTGCTTCAGGTAATTTATCTAGCCAATTTCTCCTATGAAAAGCTACTATTTTTGTCAAGATACATTCTAGTTCCTTGTTTGTTACTTCAACCTGGCCATTTGCTTGTGGGTGGTAAGGTGATGATTTCCTATGTTTGATTTCATACAATTCTATAAATGCCTTTATGACTTTGGATGCAAATTGGGGTCCTTGGTCTGTGGTGATAGACCGTGGAGCTCCAAATCTCTGAAAAATCTGAGTATACAAGAAATCAATGACCTTCTCTTCATGAGCATGTTTGAAAGCATGCACCTCTACCCACTTTGTTAGGTAATCAATGCATACTAGAATATGCACCTTTCCTTGAGAAGGTGGATCAATAGGTCCTACAAAATCAAGCCCCCACCTCTCAAATGGTTCTAAAACCATTTGAGGCTGTAGTGGCATCTCATTTGTATGAGTGGGTTTCCCCATTCTTTGGCATGCATCACAATGCCTGATGTACTTTTTCACATCCTTGTGAAGAGATGGCCAATAATATCCTGTCCCTAGGATTTTCCTAATTGTGCTTTTTATAGAATAGTGTCCACCTGAGGGTTCATCATGACAAGCTCTAAGGATATCATACACTTCATCCTTTTGGATGCACCTACGTAACACATGGTCAGGACTGCACTTAAAAAGCATACCCTTAATCCATTCAAAAGAAGAACTCTGTTTGATCAATTGTTTTTTCTATTTTGAAGTGAAATGTGGAGGAACTTTCCCTATGACCAAATAATTGGCTATATCTGCAAACCAAGGTGATTGGACTGATATAGCAAATAGTTTTTCATCAGGAAAAGTGTCATCAACTAATTCCCCTTCATCTGTGTTCTGCAACCTGGACAAGAAATCTGCCACAACATTAGCTTTTCCTGGTTTGTTGATTATAGTGATATCAAATTCTTACAGCAACAAAAACCAATGAATAATTCTTGCACTTACCATAGGTTTATTCATCAAATATTTAATGGTTGTATGATCTGTGTGAATAAATATTTGATAACTTGTGATGTAATGCCTAAATTTGTTGATGGCATAAATTACTGCTAGGAATTCCTTCTCAGTTGTATAATTTTTCTCGGCTCCTGTCAAGTTCTTGCTAATGTTGTAGATGGTATAGTGTTCACCATTGTCAATTTGTCCTAATGCTGCTCCAATTGTTGTATTGGAGGCATCAGTCTGTATGTGAAATGGTAATGTCCAATTAGGTCCTTTGAGCATAGGTGGAGTTATCAATTTCTCTTTCAGAGCTTCAAATGCTTCCTGACACTTTGCAGTCCAAGAGAATTCAAAATCTTTAGTCAATAGGGCAAACATAGGACTGGCTATTGTGCTAAAGTTGAGAATAAACCTGCGGTAAAAACCAATGTGTCCTAGGAAGCTTCTAACATTAGTCCGAGTTTTAGGAGGAAGGAGATTCTTGATAATTTCCACCTTCTTTGGATCAACTTGGATCCCTTCAGGAGAGATGTGATGACCAAGAACTATCCCTTCCTTCATCATCATGAAGCATTTATCTGGATTCAAGGATAAGTGGTATGTTTCATAGCGAGTTAAGACTTTGTCAAGATTTTCCAATGTAAAATCAAAAGTTTGTCCACATACTGTGAAATCATCCATGTATATTTCAACACTTTTGGTGGTCAGATCAGCAAAAATTGCTAGGACTGCTCGTTGAAAAGTTGTTGGGGCATTACACAAACAAAAAGGTAAAACCCTATAGGCAAATGTTCCCCATGGACATGTAAAAGTTGTCTTCTCTTGATCTTCAGGTGCAATCTGAATTTGATTATATCCACTAAATCCATCAAGAAAACAAAAGTATATTTTTCCATCAAGAGTATCTAACACCTGATCTATGAAAGGTAATGGAAAATGGTCTTTGTATGTCACCTTATTCAACTCTCTATAGTCTACACATACTCTCATTTTTCCATTTTTCTTAGGAACTATTACCAATGGAGAAACCCATTGGCTATCGGAAATTGGGTAAATGAATCCTACTTCCAGGAGTTTTTCAATTTCTTCTTTCACAATATCTCTTAAGGCAGGATTCAATCTTCTTTGGGGTTGTCTAACTGGCTTGACTTCTTCAGTATAGATTCTATGGGTACATATATCAGGATGAACTCCTGACATATCTTTGTAGTTCCAAGAAAAAGCATGAACATGCTTCTGCAAGACAACTATCAATTTTTCTTCCTCTTCCCTAGTAAGCTGGCTGTAAATGTTCAAAAATTTGCCTGGCTAGACTTCTATTTGTTTTGTATTTAGAAGGACTGAGTTCACTCCTTCATACCTGGTAATTAAGGGATTAAGAGGACATTGCTGAGATGGGAGAAAAGAAGTAGTTTCTGTTTTATTGCTGCTTGAGGGAAGCATATCTTGTATGGAACAGTGAGAAGGAAAAATCAGATGATGGTGCCATCCATGTGGTAGTGAAACAGAGTTTCCCTATGATAGTACAGATGGTTCATCTTCAAATTTTTTATTCTCCTCATTACTTAACTATTGGATATTTGTTGCTTCCCCTTCTAAACCTTGTTCATGCAGAACATTCATTAGGATTGTTTCATTTTCTAAATTTTCTGTGTCACTGAGGTCTTCTGTGTGTTCTCTTACTACTAAGGTAGCTAGTGTAGAAATGACCTCTTCTGGTTCCTCATCTAAGTCAAAAAACCATAACTGACCTAAAAATTTGCTAGATGGTTTTGTAGGAGGATATAAAGAAATCTGTTTCAGATCAATACCATTTGAAATAGTCATATTTCCAGATCTATAGTCTATGAAGGCTGTTGCAGTTGCAAGCCAAGGTCTTCCCAAAATAATGGGATATCCATGTGCTGAATTTCTTGGTTGTAAAACCAAAAAATCTGCAGGGAATTCCCAAGAAGAAACTTCTATAGGGACATCTTCAATGATTCCTTCAGGTTTTGCAATTGACCTATCAGCCATTTCTAAAACTGTAAATGTGGGGCTAAGATGTTTGAGCTGTAATTGTTCCATTGTATCCTTGGTCATGACATTTATTGCAGCTCCTAGATCTACTAAGACATTTGATATTGGTACTGAACCTATGGTGACTGTGATAATTGGGCTTCCTGGATCACTATACTTTGGAGGTACTAGTTTTCTAGATAAGAGATCAACTATCTTCCCTTCAACCTGCACAGTTTTGGGAAATGCCTTCTTTTTTCTTCCTACTCTTTTAATGCACAAATTTTGGATAGTACTATTAATCTCTGGTATTTCCTTAATAGCTTGCAATAAGGGCAATGATATAGTCAACTTTTTGAGTTCTTTGACCAATTTTGACTCAGAATTTTTTGGTATTGCATTAAGTCTTTCAGGATATGGAATTATCCTTGGTAATTGTTCTGCTTGTGTCTCTTTCTCTATCTCTGGTTCCAATTTTTCTTTTGTCTCCATTGTTGGTTGAATTTTCTCTGGTTTTGATGATTCTTGCTCTTCATTTTCTTTTATTTCAATTGAAACTGGTTTAGGTACAACTTTTCTTGAACGAAGTTGGATGTTACTACAATCAAGAACATTAATTTCAACATTTTCTTCAGCTTCAGCCACATAGACAGGAGGTGTTTGTCTCATGCTGTTTGGATTAGTGATTGGTTGAGCTGGCAATTGAGGTTGTTTCACTTGCTGTGTTTGCTATTGTTTTTCTTGAAAATTTTGATTAGGTGTAGGCAACAAATGCTGATTTTGACCTTGATTCCTTTGCTGCCTTGGATAGGACTGGTATTGTTGATTCCACTGTGGTTGGTTTTGCATCCAATGTGGATTAGTCTGATTTTGATTCCAAGTTGGATTGTTTTGATTCCAAGATGGGTTGTTTTGATTCCATGAGGGGTTGTTTTGATTCGATTCCAAGTTGGGTTACTCCAATTTGCTTGTGGCCATTCTTGGGAATTTGTCCATTGAGGATAATTCCAAGGACGTTGGGGTGGTTCTGATTGTCCCCAAGGCATAGTACCAGGATTATGCCCCCAATTTGTAGGAAAACAAGGGGGATTTTGATATTGAGAGAAATTTCCCCCTTGTTTTGGTCCAATATAGTTGAGTTCCTCAGTCTGATTTTCTAACATAGTTTTGAGTTGTGGTAGCAGGTGGCATTGATCAGTTGAATGCCTTTTTGAACAGATACTACAAATGGCTGAGATAGATGTTTTATTCAAAGGAAATTCCTACAAAGCATGTTTATTTCTACATCTTGGGCAATAAATTGCCAAAGGTTCTATGTTTTTTGCTTTTGCAGACATTTCCCCCAAAGTAGTGTTTAGGTGCACTAGAATATCAATTTTGAAATTTGCAAGTTCCTCTATCAGGTCCTTTACATCAGTGCCATTTGTGTGGCTTTTTCTTCTTCTCTATTTAGTGCGAGAGTAATTCCTACAAAGATCCATAATTTCCTCATTACTGAGAGTGGTTACATCCCCTTTTCCCATCAAATCCAGAACTTCTCTGGATTCATCTTGCAATCCTCTCAAAAATATGGTTTTACATAATTCTGGTTCTACAAGTCCACATCTCCTTTGAACAAAGGAGAACCTATCAAGATAATTCTTCTAATGTTTCATCATCTTCTTGCTTGATTCTGAATAACTCATCTTTTCTATTCCTTACACGACAATATTCCTGATATTTATCTAAAAAGACAGTTTCCATTTGATCCCAGGTTCTTATGGAATTTGGCTCTAAGCTCATGAACCAGCGTAGTGCTGAATCCTTGAGTGTTGAGGGAAAAACCTTAAGTTTTTTATTGTCATTTATATAATCATAGGTCTGACACACTACCTTGAATTCAAACAAAAATTGATCAGGATCTTCATATACAACACCTCGAAAGGTTGGAAGTATTAAAGGTGAAATGGTCTTCATGGGAGAGTTTTGTGTTGGATTCAGACGAATAGGATATTCAAATGTTCTGGAAGGTTGGAGCATATCCTGATCATCTCCTTCATTATGGACATAGCCATGTTGGCCATCTACATTGCCTCCTTCTGCCATAGTTTCCTATTTCCTAGGAGAAGTTAAAGCTTTCCAAATTGTTCTCTCAAGAGGTCCAAGACCCTCTGTTGATGATGAGTCTGATGAATTGTCTTTCTTAGGATATTTTGATGATGATGAGACTGGTGATTTTTCTATCAATATTTTAGGTAGTTCAAACACAGGTGATTCACCCCTTAAGCGTGAAGATCTCCTTAATGGAACAAGCCAAGGATCCTTTGGGGTAGTTCTACCTTTTTCATCCCTAGACTTATTCATTCATGTTTACTCTTGAATGACATAAATTAAGTCAATAGTTGTTACCTTCCTCAGCTGTTGTATTCAGATTTTAACCTGAATTTTCATAGCTTAGTCTGATTATAGCTATTGGACTATTTGTTTTTTTTGGCAACACTATTCCTTGACAATGACACCAAAATGATGCGTAGTCATTATACCATCATTAATTCTCAATGAATTTTTCAATCCAGGGCAGTGTACAAGGCTATCTGCGAAAGAAGAAGTGAAACAACTATAACTTAGGTCAATCTAGAGCAACAGGTCTTATTGGTGGAACCGGTTGTGTGGGGGGTTTTGGGACATTCCTATCTCTAAATTGCATGAATTAAATCTTAATCTAAGTTGCAGAATTGGAAACTAATCATTAACTACAAAAATGAAGTCCTAATTACAATTGCAAAATAAGACCTAATTATATTGCAAAAATAACAGTTGTAGAATTGAAAGTCTGATCCTAATTGTAGAAAGGAAATCTAATTACTTTTGCAGTAATGAAAGTCTAGATCTAATGTGGAAATAAAAACTGTCAAAGCTCTGTAACAGAAGGTTGTCAATCTTCTATGTAGGATTTGATAGCAAAACATAAAATGCAGGAAATTGCTAAAAAATAGTAAATTCTGGGAATAACAGTCTAAAATAAAATGGAAGCTTTGCTGAAAGTAGAGATTACAACTAAAACATTAAGCACAATTTTAATCTAAACATAAATAAACTAAGATCACAAATATTGTCAGTTGTTTACAAGCAATTGAAATAACAAGTTCTACAACTCATTCTGCTGCAACAAAATTAGAATAAAAACCTACTTGTTAGTCCTCCTCCTATGTCTGGAAGTGGCCAGCCTCCTTGTCCAGAAGAAGGTATAAGTCTCTCTCTCTCTCTAAATCTTAATCACACTCATTTACAAGCAATATGAAATAGAACTAGTGTACTTTATTGATTAAAAGACATGATTACAATAATTTTGCTAAAAAACTATTACAGGACTGTAACAGTCAATTTCTACCTATTTTTTGCTTCTTCCTTACTTTCTACTTCCTGCTGCTACTACTTACTATTACCTCTATATGTTACTCAGCTCAACCTAAATGGGAGCAATATTTATAGATGTCCTAAGGTCTGATTACAAACAAAGAATATCTCAAAAGATCTAATCCTACAATGCTGCAACAAATTCTGGTTTTATCCTAGAAGAAGATTAAAACTTGATCTTTCCCTTAATGATGGCTTTGGTCAGCAATGACGGCAAAGAAATATGGAAGATATTTTCCTTTACTTTTTCCAACCTTTATTTCCCTTTTTTGGCTTCAAAAATCGGTCAACAAGTCAAAAAGCACACTCTGTTTTCATTTCGAAGATAAGTGGCTTCATTTCGAAGATAATGCAATTCTCATTCCAAAGATCGCTCATTCCGAAGATACTGCATTCTCATTCTGAATATCGCTCATTCTGAAGATACTGCATTCTTCATTCCGAAGATTCACTCATTTCGAAGATACTGCATTCTTCATTTCGAAGATCCGCTCATTTCGAAGATGCTGTGTTCTCTCATTTCGAAGATATTTGTTCATTTCGAAGATACTTCAAAATGAACAAATGTGTGCTTTTCCAATGATTTCTTCTGCATATCTCAGGTGGGTTATCTCTTAAGATCAAATTCCAATGGTCTTCATCTCTTTCCTCATGTGAATTCCATGCCTTGCTATTTATGGACAACTGGATGGAATTTACATGGGAAAGACCGATTTTTGCTGCACAGCAACAGTTTGCTTGCACTGTTGCCAGATTTAGGTGAAATAAATGCTTGAGACAAATCAAAACATGATTAGTGAAATGCTGCTATTATTCTAAGCATATCCCATTGTAGCAAATCATAGCAAAAAGAACACAAAACTATGCAAAAAGTTGTAAAATCAGCATATAATATTCCAAATACATTGATCATGCAAAATGGTTAATATACAACATATTGAATCAACTTAACTAACATATCAGATAAAACATAAGAGTTTATAGGCATTTTTAGTGTTCAAAACATGTTATGATTGAGGCATTTCTAGGCCTCATCAAGACCACGTCGGCTAGGCTCTCCATTTATGAGCTCATACAACAATCATCACCCCATTGGGAGGCTCTAATGGAGATACTAAAATCCATCGAGCTACAACCCCATGAAGCAAACTCTTTCAACAACTTCATGGGACATGTCAAACGATGCACTAAGCCAATCATAATCTTTAGAGAAGATGAACTAAAATTAGTGACTGGTGACATGGCAGATCCACACCTGCACGTCATCGTGTGGGTCAACTGGATTCCATATAATATGGTATTGGTGGACACTGGCTCATCTAGTAATATAATTACAACAGTGGCATTGAAACACCTAAAGTTGCCAGCATCTCACATCATGGCCTCCACCTATATTCTAGGAGCATTCAATGATGCGATATGCTCGACGGTGGGCACAATTGTCTTGTCCATATAGGTGGGACAAAATACTATTCCTACATTGTTCCACATCTTGGAAGGTGATATGGCCTCTAATATCTTGTTGGGTCGGCCTTGTATCAGGGACATGAAGTGTGTCCCTTCGATAGCCCACCAATGCCTAAAGTACACATTCGAAGGGCAAGTGCATGTAGTCTCGATGGACTTAGAACCCTTCAAGTATTGCAATGCGATGTAGCTAATGACACAATTGACCCTCCCATAAACACATTTGGATTTTTAGTTAAATCCATCTAAACAAGGTCTGATTTCACATACATCCTCACTATTAAGTCCATAAAACCCCTAGCCAGGTCCATCTTCATCATCTGGTTCTTCACCAATGATGCCACCTACGATGGCCACATTGAAGGACAATGGGAAGAAACCCCTGGAAGAGGCACCACCATCAGTCTCAACCATCTCTATCGAGGAGATGCCTAGCTAAATGGAATTTGAGGCACCTAGTTTGCCCGACATGGAGTGGACTCAGTAAGAACTCCCATTCCCTCCCCCTCAACTGCCAAAAATAATCATTGATATGGCCAATACGGGCTTGGGGGAGTATCTGGTATGGAATATTGTAGCAACACCCACAATTGAGTCCATGCAGGACATGGGGAGACCTTGCCTCCCCATCGGTACTATTGTTCCTCTAGGCTACCCACCAAATCAAACAAACTTTGTATATGGGGTCCTCGATAATGGCATTGAACCTTACATGCAAGAAGAAGAAGATGAAGAACCCTTTTCTGAGGACGTCAACTATTTTTCCAACCCAAAATTTTCTTTGAGATATCTTGGCCAATGTAATTGGCATGGATATGGGTTGGGCCGATATGAGCAAGGAGTGCGCATTCTTTGCCAACCAAGATATCATATGCCATAAAAAAAGTTAGGAGTAGGGTTCAACCACCCCCTGCCCCTGGACATCTTGGTAGATAACATGCAAGGCCTAGGGATAGGCAACAAGGATGGGTTGGCATTAGATCCATATGCCAATCCTAACACAACATATACATTAGGGGATTATCTCCCATTGTTGACAACACACCTTGTTGACCTTGATAACCCCATCCCTTTGCTCGAGAAAGGAGAAAGTTCAAGAACTCACTTACAAGAGGGATATAGACAAGGCCAGGAAGGATCTTTAAAAGATGAGTCAGAGTATGAGGTAGTACCATGTGACCCTTACGAATCAGATAACAATCACTCACAAATGACCCCCATGGATGACTACCAAGAAAGCCTCTTGGCAATGTTCCCTTTGGATGCTCCAATCAAGCAAGTGCCACCTTAAGAAAATCAGGTCCCCTCGTAGAGAGCGGAACAACCCCGATGGGACCAGATCAATTTTCTCTAGCAGGATGAGCCTCACATGTCACAAATAGTTGTCAAAGCCAATGAAGGCCTGTGGATCTCCGATAGTGAGTATGAAGATGAAACTAAGATGGCATATCTCAATCATATGTAGCAGCAACAATACCCCATGGATCTTGATGACATGTTTGAACAATTAAACATGGGGCAAAGGCATAGGTGGCACCTAAACCCAACACAGTTGGACCAAGTGTTACATCTACCACTTTAGGTATATAGAGAGCACCTTATACCCAGAGACCCTATAGAGCCATCAGTGCCAAGGGCAGACCCTATCCTTTTATCCACACATAGGGCCAATCCATTTGTGCCAATACCCCTAGAGATAGATCCAAAAATGCTCCAACAGTTCCCATAAACCCTTTGGTCAACCCAAAAGCTCCAAGGATTCCCATCATCGCTTGGTCAACCCCAAAAATGCCCCAAAGGTGTCCATAAATCCTTTGGTCAAACCAAAAGCCCCAAGGGTTCTCATAATTGCTTGGTCACCCAAAAGCTCCAAGGATTCCTATAATCACTTGGTCAACCCCAAAAACACCCCAAAGGTGCCCATAATCCCTTTGGTCAAACCCAAAAGCTCCAAGGATTCCCATCATCGCTTGGTCAACCCCAAAAATGCCCCAAAGGTGTCCATAAATCCTTTGGTCAAACCAAAAGCTCCAAGGATTCCCACAATCACTTGGTCAACCCCAAAATGCCCCAAAAGGTGCCCATAATCCCTTTGGTCAAAACCTCCAAGGATCCGAAAGAATCACTTGGTCCGCACCCACTCGGGATAAACCAACCATAAAGAATTTTCAAAAACAATAAATAATCAAAAATAACAAAAAAAAATTGCATCTCACTTCCATGCATACTCGTAAAAAATCAAAACACAAAAAAAATAGCTGCATTAGGCATCGCATACATACATTGCACATTTTTTGACCATACAGGTCTAGAGCACCATAGACTGTAATTAAGGGCAATTCTATCATTCTCCATATTTTTCCACTTTGAAAATAATTCAGCAAAAATAAACACCATTCACATTTTTCATAATATCATAGTCAGTTGTCTTCTAATGTATTTAGGGTTTTCACCATTCAGTTGTATTTATATTTCTAGCCAAAAATTATATAGAGTCAAACAAATTTTACAAATGTAGAGTTCTACTTGGATCACACGTTATTACGTAGCATCCCAACACAAGCTAAAAACACATAAAAAAATTCCCAAGTTGTGTAAACGAAATATGAAATCTGCAAAGCAATTTAGGATACCATACAGTGAAAAGGTTATCTTGCTCATCTCCCTGTGCAAATGACCCCAAGAATGCTGAGAGTTGGCAAAAGGACAAGCATATTTCCTACCTAATTCCCCAAAATCCCAAGTTCTCAAAAAGTTGCAAACATCAAAAATTGCAAAAGTCAAAACACAAACTCCAAAGTTTGATATCCAAACCCCTCAAAGTGCATACCCCAAAAAGCACAAGCAATAGTGATTCTCATCACTCAATATGTAAATCCCTTGCTCAAAAGAAAAAAAAAAACAACAAAAATAAATAGTGATTTTATCACTATATAAGAGCAAGTATCCCAATACAATTAAATAAAATAAGGGAATCAAACTTGAATCCCTGGGGCTCTCAGCATTCGACAAGTCATGAGGTGATCCTTAGTACCAGTTTGGTGGATAGCCTATCGACCACTGGTGGCAAACCTCCTGCATGATGATATATCTGTCACATTAAATTATGTGTAGATCAATGTTTGCATGTGGATGAGCTAGCTTAAGGTATCCTAGATGGCACTGTAGATTAATCTTACTAAATATGACAAAGGAGTTAGTGGAGCTAATTAGGTGATCCTAAGTATAGGTTTGGTTGATAGCCAACCTGGAACTAGTGGTATCCTGATAAATACCACATGAACAAACTCAATTGCACACACAGGGATGCAAAATAACTTGGTCAAACTCAAGTCCGATTCGTACCTTGTTCAAAAGTCTTGTAAGATAAAAGTATAGTCTTGGCTAGTTAGTTAAAACATCTGAGTCTCAGAAAACCTTAACTACATTCTAAACCAACTGTGATACATTCCATTATTACACCACCATCAAAAATATATACAAAACAAAAGAAAAATATATACATACAAAGTCATTTCATAATGCAATCACCTAGTACAAAAAATCCATTAAGTCCTGTACAGTCTATGGTGCCACCGCCAAATATCAACAACTCAATTCATCCATTCAATATGCATACATCATATAATTAGAAACATCACATTCACAATAACATATGCATACATAAATATAAATACATATGCATAAACTCAAAACATAACAAGTGTATAAACACAAAGAAAGTCATGTATATATATATCATCAAAAAGGCCCTCAGACTACAATAAATGGTCCTCAAAACTCACAAAAAAAAGCAAAAAATTAAAAACCCCCAAGCCTAGGGCATCAACCACCATGATCACATAGGATCGATGTGACGAGAACTACCCCCAGTGGTGTGGGTCCTATGGGACCTCTCAGGGCAGCTGTTGCTAGCCCCCACATCATGCCCACTAGTGCCCCCCTCATCCAACTGCCTGTGATGAGAGGATGCTGACTACTTAGTATCATTGTCTCTATTTTGATGCGAAGGTCCACCTCTAGGGAGCTCAAGTAACCACCCATCGAGGCGGATAATCTCTACCTC
The DNA here is from genome assembly GCA_028583015.1 of Wollemia nobilis. Classification (NCBI taxonomy): domain Eukaryota; kingdom Viridiplantae; phylum Streptophyta; class Pinopsida; order Araucariales; family Araucariaceae; genus Wollemia; species Wollemia nobilis. The sequence continues at coordinate 3,636,414 of JAQPPZ010005697.1, forward strand.
CAACTCCATCCGGTGCCAAACCAAATCCATCTCCTACCGATGGTATGCATCCAATGCATCATCGTGCTATGCCAACTAAGTTCGTAGGAGATCCCTCTCCCGTGAAGCATCTATGTCCCCATCCCACTAGCGGTACATAGCCAATGCATTCTCCCTCTTTGCTAACTGATTCCACAAGAGATCCCTCTCCTGTAGAGCATCCCCAAGCTCCTCATCCTATCTCCAAAGAAGATCCTCCAATCATGCTATCTCAATGTGATGCCTCACCACCATACCCTCTGGGACTGCCTGAGGCATAGGCATATTAAGGACAGTAGGATACTCTGGATCCCACTGCTTCGAGATGTCTTGTGTATTTGGCTGCATCGAAATCCCAAAATCATCCCTCCCAAAGATATCAACCTCCACCATATCTACATCCTTGAGTAGAGCCCCCCAACCCTCTCCTGATGCCTCTACACCCTCCCCACCTACTGCTACTATCTCTGGACCTCCTATAGGCCCCTCACCCCACTATTGCCACATCGTCCACCATTGGTCATACTCTGCAGTTGCCCCGACATTGTCCATGTCAAGAACATCGATCGTTGCATATGACTCCTCACCTAGTGGCTCAATGATCAGCCAAGCCAGAGTCCTCTCGTCACCCTGACACTAATAAATCAAGGGTTCACTAGGCAATCCCTGGTGCACCCCAAACTATCGAGTCACCCAAATGTACAAGAAGTTCTCCTACTTGGTCCCATGCTGCCTGATCAGCCATATCCCCCTATGCACCCATCAAAGCCACTCTCCAGCCTTAGGCCAAGCTGGATAGTCCCGATATGGTCACCAAAACACATCCCCTAGAGCAAGACCCATAAAGGCATTAGCATAGTTCCCTATGGCACCTTCCCACTGTCAACTCTACCCCTACTCCTCGAACCTCCACCATAGAGCCGCATACCCTATCTTATTGTCCACCATCTCTGCCCGAGTAGTCCACAACAAACCTTGTGGCTGCTCCACAGCTATGTGTTGCCATCCCCAGCATTGCAATAGGTAGCTGCATCTAATCCCCTTATGCCTCTAGCAATGGACCTCATACAACTCATCATAGAGCTATTCCAGTAGTGTCTGACCCCACCTCATAATCAGTGGCTTTGAGGTCAGACACTCAACCAGTTTGAAAAAAACCTCCAGCAGGTTTCATGGGAACCTTGCACCCGAGGAGTCGAGAAGTAGCATGTTGGAGATGAGGGTCATTAGTAGTGCATGCATCACCCCCAACATGCCCTTCTCCAGCCACCACCATACCAAAATACCGCCAATCAGGAAATCCCCCTCTGCCCTCTCCATCGGACTATCCACCCCCATCTCCACCCCATTCCTGAAGCACCGTGTCAACACCGTCATTCACTGATCATGTGGAGTAGTCTGAATAGGAAACACATCTATCAAAATCCATAGAATAAAATAGACATCCTCAAGATTCACCGTCATCTCCCCTATTTGGAGATGAAAGGTATTGGTGCAGGGATCCCATAAGCTGATTAGGGCAGTCAGATATGCCCAATCCCCCACCACAGGCTCTAATCGAGTCACATGCTTGAGCCCAATGGAATCAAGCCAATCCTAGTCTAGTGCAGTCAGCACCTCCCGCACCTTTGAAAACATCGACACATGGTACCGGCTCTTCACCACCTAAAAATAAAAAACAACACAAAAACATTAAAAACATGAAAGAAAAACTATACAACAAAAACATTTAATAAGTGTACAACTAAAACATTTGATAAATGTATAGCAAAAACATTAATAACATGTACAGTACAAACATTCAAAAAATCAAATAAAAAATGCAATACAACTGATAAATAAAAATACAAAAACAAAATAAAATATTTTAACCTAGGGTTTTCATCCTAGTCTAAACAATAAAAATACCAAAAAACAAAGTAAAACACTTTAACCTAGGGTTTTCATTCTAGTGTCAAACTAAAAAATACAAAACACAATAACAAAATTTTCTGTTACCTAGGGTTTGAACCTTAAGTTTAAAACTAAAAAACCAATAAAAAACACACACAAATAGTTTTCAGTTACCTAGGGTTTAACCTTAGTCTAAACTAATAAAAAACAGAAAACAACATAAAAACAATTTTTTTAAGCCTAGTTTTTTATCTTAGTTTAAACTAGGTTTTTATTTTTAGTTTACAACAAAAAAAAAATAAACATGGTTTCAACTAGGGTTTTGATCTTAGTTTTAATAAAGCAAAATAAAAAGGGTCCAAACCCACCCAAAAATAGCAATAACATTGTCAAACAAGGTGCCTTTGCACCTACGCTTCTTGGCATTCAAAATAGACGTCGGGGTCACAAATCCTCACTATCCTACTCCCTAAGAATGCTACCATAGCCGGACCACTCCACGGGAGGATGGATTTTTGAGAATTTCATCCCTAAACGACGTCACAAAAAGGGTCCAAACCCACCCAAAAATAGCAATAACATTGTCGAACAAATGCGCCTTTACGCCTGTGCTTCTTGGCATACAAAATAGACGTTGGGGTCACAAATACTCACTATCCTACTCCCTAATAAGGCTACCATATGTGGACCACTCCATGGGAAGATGGATTTTTGAGAATTTCATCCCAAAACAACGTCACAAAAGGGTTACACCCACCAAAAATAGGTCAAATTGTTGGGAAACTGCATAAGCATTCAACAAAAAACAACTAAAGGCACCCTTAAAAAAGTCATCTTGGGTCAAGAAACTCGTCGCTTTTCTCATGTCGGTCATTCCCTCATCAATTATTTGCTTGAGGGGGTAGTCACACTTAGTCATCAATCAACAAATACACACCCAATAAAGGAAATGATGCATTCAAAGAATCATTGACCAAGACAATCATGCCCCTGCTTAGGGCAGTAAACAAGCAATAATCACAAGCTGATCAAACACTTGGCATTCATGAATCATGAACTCAAGGTTCCCCATAGACAAAAGGTTGCGCCCTTTGCCTATTCATGACTGAACAATTTCCAAGATCAAGTAATGCCTCACCAAAAAGGGTTAACACTTGAATTAAACTCCTTAGCTTGTCAGAAGCAAGGATTCAAGAATGCATGCCATTTCCATACTTGGGGCATCAAAATTTGGTTAGGTCATTGAGAAACCCTAATCATTAGTGCTTTGGTTATCTTTTTTTTCTCAGCACTGCACCACGCACATCGCATCCCAAAAGGGGCATCTGTAGACACCAAAATAGCAACAATCCTATTATGTGATGACAAGCACTGATCAAATTGACGTACACAGCCCATAGGGCAACCCCAAAATGTTAAACAGTGGTCCTGACCACTCCCATAATAGTTTTGGAAGGTCAAAGGTCAATTTGGCACCTTTTAGGCACTCTGCTCCCTACTCGTTCCACCCTGGGATAATTACAAATTGGTATTCGTCCCACCCTAGGACGATTAATAGTATTCGCTCTAGGGTGGGGTGAATAGTAGGTTTGATGGGAAAAAGGTCAAACCTTGATAAATGGCAGATCAGGTTCACCACTTAACTCCTCCTTCAATGCATGGAGTGTGAGTGAGCATTTTTTAGTTCAAAGAGGCAGTCATAGGGGCAGTCATGGAGCCCTTAATCAAGGAGGAATCTTCTTCCCCCTGGCAAGGCATGATCACCAAGTGGCACCTCTACATGCTTATTCACAGAGACCCTCAGGTCTATAAAATGGTGAGTCTTCTCACCCCAAGAAAAGAATAGAGTAGGAGCATTTGGAGCAACAAAGTGCTACCAAATTATATCCTCGCCCATCGTTTGTGCTTCTTACATCCTTGATCTCCCTTTTGGAAGGGAGGTTATTGGGTGATTATTGGAAGTGCAATCCAGACCCAAAATCCAAAAATTTGGCCACAATGACCCATCCAATTTGCCAACACAACCCCATAAGATGTTTTGGACCCATCCCAATTGGATTGGTGCCGAAACATCCCAAACAACGGGCATCCTGCCCCCGGGTGCCCCTCGCACTGTAGCAGTCCTAATTGCCCCACCTCGGAGTGATTAGAAATCTATGGCAGATTTCCCTAATATTTATTTTGCATTTGATTATAGGTCATCCATATATGCTATCATTTAAATTTCATGTCATTTGGATGAGTTTTGATTGTGCTTTCAATATTTCTTGCTTTCACTAACATACAGGGAGCATCATCGGATACGGGGTGATCGAGGCTGAATATGCAAAATCTGACCTTCTGGGTCATTCCAAAATGCCCCTTTTTGCCTAATACCAACTTTGTAGGTATTTTAGAGGCCACTGGATTGGACATATAGGAGGTCACATTCTAACATTTTGTGACAATCCTAATCGTCCCACCCAGAGCGATTAGAAATCTATGGTAGATTTCTCAACTATTCCTTTTGTAGTGTGTTCCTGGTAATGTTCTCTTGCTTCTGTCAAATTTTCAGCTTATTATAATGTGTTTTAGTTATCATTTTAATTATTTTTTGCATGCATCAACCGTAGGCCTTGGGGATCGCATGTTTTCCTCCATCTGTAGGTGCTACTAATCGTTTACTGTTTCTCTGAATGCAGGATCTCAACACTAGAGGGGAAGCAAGGAACTATAGACACATTCACACAAGCGACGATGATGTTTGGTCCACCCATTTTCAATGTGGGCACGTGAAAGATCCTCAAAGGGGAACATATCATTTGTGGTGTAACAAAACTATGTTCGACGCTCCCAACCCCTGAAAAGGGAGGAGACGCACTGTAACCTAATCTCAAAAAAATTAATAAAATAAAGGGCTGCACTTTTACATTTGCTTTAAATCTCATTTCAGTTAATTTATTTTCCCCCTTTTCATGCATTCTCGTTCATAGGACTTAGTGTTACATTTCCATTTTTGTTTGCTTCTGTATCCTTGTGCTTTCACAATGACCTCTTTAGCATCCTTGATTCCACAAGACCCCATAGGGGAGATGACAACCATTCAAGTCAAGACACTATCACAATCAGCGATTGAGTGTGAAATCACTCAAGCCATGTCATAAGTCCACTTGATTCAGATAGAACCTCATCAATAGAGATTCTCACACATTCATGAGCACTTGAATTGTGCCACTTGGGGTAATATGTTCCCCCAAACCCCTTTTGATAGAAGCACAATGCTATTATTACAAGTTCTATCCCAATCAACATTTTCTCGGTATGAACTTCATGAGGGACAAACAATTCATGCAATAAAGGCTTCCACACAGTAGGACTAGTCCACACCAATTAGAGAGTACCTAAAGCTTGGTAACCTCCCTCATAGATTATCACACGCTGCCAAAAGGACATTTAAATAGAAGGCAACAAAGTTTTTCTTGTTAGGATACATCCTATACCACCAGAGCTACGAAGTAACCTCCTTCATTGCTTAGAACATCAAGAATCGACTTGGGCACTAGTCTAAGCACACAATGGTACTTGTGGTGGCCATTTCAGTGGCATGGCCATCGCAAAGTGTATTCTCTACATGGGCTATTATTGGCCAAATTTAGAGCGATATTGTTGTGCATATGTTAGGAAGTGCATGAAATGTCAACACCATGCTAACTTGACACATGTACCTTCTCAGACATTACAACCAATCCAATCATCTTGGCCATTTTTGCAATGGGGGTTGGATTTAATCGAGAAAATCTCCCCTACATCCTCGGGTCATCACACATTTATCATTACGACTACCGAGTATTTTACAAAGTGGGTGGAAGCAATCCCCATTACCACTACGACAGGTCCCCACATAACGGAGTTCATATTGCATAACATCATTTGTCATTTTGGTTTTCCATCCAATATCATTTTGGATAATGGGACATCATTCAAGAATAAAGATATGTATGCTTTGATAGCAAAGTATAACATCCAGCACAACTTTTTGACACCTTATTATCCCTAAGAAAATGGGTAAGCAAAAGCATCAAACAACACATTAATTACCATATTGAAGAAAATAGTCAAAGAGAATCATACCGATTGGCATATGCAAATGTCGCTTGCTCTTTGGGCTTACCGCACTAGCATTCGAACGCCCACTAGGGCAAGTCCATTTTCACTAGTGTATGGTGTTGAGGCAATCATGCCTCGAGTTAGAAATCCCATTACTACGCATATCCATGTAATATTTTATTGATGATGATACTGTGTGACAAGCTTGCCTAGATCAGCTTATGTTGGATGAACATCACATTAATTCCTATAATATGAAAGTCCATCTCAGAGACTTTCAGGTTGGTGATCTCATCCTGAAAGAGAACCAACAAAATTCTAGCTTGCCGCCCCACCTATGAGAAAAATTTATGGCAAAATGGTTAGGTCCCTTTGTCATCACTAGTCAAATAGGGCCTGGAACTTATCACCTAACTTCACTTGAAGGTTTCAATGATCCTGAACCCTTGAAAATCCTTCACTTGCGGTCATTTCATGCTTAAAGAGCACCCAAAAGGCTCCTCGTGGGTTCTCAATGTCTAGGTCAAGTAAAAATTTTCCTAGACTATCTGCGATCATATAGGTCAATCCTAAAAGCCCCAAATGCATCCCTAAGCCCTTTGGTTATAGCCAAATGTCCCTAGGCATTTGTAGACACTTTTTAAGTGTCGCTGCATGTCTAGGTCACCCAAAAGGCTCCTAGCGGTTTCTCACCATCTAGGTCAAGTAAAAATGCTTCTAGACTATCTACGATCATCTAGGTCAATCCTAAAAGACCCAAAGGCATCCCTATGCCCTTCGGTCATAGCCAAATTCCCCTAGGTAGTCATAGAAACTTTCTAAGTGCCACCGCACGTCTAGGTCACCTAAAAGGCTCCTAACGGGTTCTCATCGGCTAGGTCACATAAAAATGCTCTTGGACTATCTACGATCATCTAGGTCAACCCTAAAAGCCCCAAAGGTATCCCTAATCCCTTCGGTCATAGCCAAATGACCCTAGGTAGTCATAGACACTTTCTAAGTGCCATCATATGCCTACGTCACCTAAAATTTCCCTAGCGAGTTGCCACTGACTAGGTCACATAAAAATGCTCCTAGACTATCTATGATTATCTAGGTCAACCCTAAAAGCCCCAAAGGCATCCATAAGCCCTTTGGTCATAGCCAAATGTCCCTAGGCAGTCGTAGATACTTTTTAAGTTCCACTACACATCTAGGTCATCCAAAAGGCTCCTAGCGGGTTCTCACCATCTAGGTCAAGTAAAACTACTCTTAGACTATCTACAATCATCTAGGTCAACCCTAAAAGCCCCAAAGGCATCCCTAAGCCCTTTGGTCATAGTCAAATACCCCTAGGCAGTCGTAGAAAATTTCTAAGTACCATCGCACATCTAGGTCACCCAAAAGGCCCCTAGCGGGTTCTCATTGGCTAGGTCACATGAAAATTCTCCTAGACTATCTACAATCATCTAGGTCAACCCTAAAAGCCCCAAAGGTATCCATAAGCCCTTTTGTCATATCCAAATACCCCTAGGCAGTCCTAGACACTTTTTAAGTGTCACTGTACATCTAGGTCACCCAAAAGGCTCTTAGAAGGTTCTCATCACTTAGGTCAAGTAAAAATTCTCCTAGACTCTCTACAATCATCTAGATCAACCCTAAAAGCCCCAAAGGTATCCCCAAGCCCTTCGGTCATAGCCAAATACCCCTAGGTAGTCGTAGACACTTTCTAAGTGCCACTGCATGTCTAGGTCACCCAAAATGCCCCTAGTGGGTTCTCACTGGCTAGGTCACATAAAAATACTCCTGGACTATCTATGATTATCTTGGTCAACCCTAAAAGCCTCAAAGGTATCCCTAAGCCCTTCGGTCATAGCCAAATACCCCTAGGCAGTCATAGACACTTTCTAAGTGTCATCGCATGCCTAGGTCACCCAAAATGCCCCTAGTGGGTTCTCACAAGCTAGGTCACATAAAAACACTCCTATACTATCTACGATCATCTAGGTCAATCCTAAAAGCCCCAAAGGCATCCCTAAGTCCTTTTGTCATATACACTTTTTAAGTGTCGTTGCACATCTAGGTCACCCAAAAGGCTCCTAGCGAGTTCTCACTATCTAGGTCAAGTAAAAATACTCCTAGACTATCTAAGATCATCTAGGTCAACCCTAAAAGCCCCAAATGCATCCCTAAGCTCTTTGGTCATAGAAAAATGCCCTTAGGCAATCGTAGACATGTTTTAAGTGCCGCTACACATCTAGGTCACCTAAAAGGCTCCTAGAAGGTTCTCACCATTTAGGTCAAGTAAAAATGCTCCTGGACTATCTACAATCATCTAGATCAACCCTAAAAGCCCCAAAGGCATCCATAAGCTCTTTGGTCCCCCCAAATGCTCCAATGGCCCCCAAGTAAGCCCGTTGGTCACATGTGTATACATATAAAAAAAAAATTAAAAAAAAAATCATCAAAGTTTCAAAATTCAAAAACATTGCATCGCATTGCACTTTCATACATACATATCCATCAAAGTTTCAAAAATTCAAAAACATTGCATCCCATTGCATTTTATCGTCGCTTGCATTTAGGCATATTCATCATTAGCCCTTTACATTTTAGATTTGCTCATACATGTCTAGCACCATGATGGTACACTACTTACCACTCAAAATCAATGTTGTGAAAGTACTCATAGTTCAATACCGCAATTATCATTTTCACCCATATTTTTCATATTTATATAGTTGTGTCTATTCCCTTAACTTAGCCATTTGTTTTTAAAATATCAGTAGGTTTTTCAGTCACTCAGCCATATCCAGTCTCTAATCACATTTTGTAGAAGGCTAGTTTGATTTTTAGGAGGTAGATTCTTGCATTGATTATGCCTTGTGTACATCATATCCCAAACACAATTAATCATTAAAAATCCAAGTTTTGCATAAAGATAGATGAAATCCATGAAGTGGTCTAGGTTACCTTACACGAAAATGTCATCCTGCTCATCCCCCTGTGCGAATGGTTCAAGAATGCTGAGAGTTTGCAAAAGGACAAGTTTTACCCTATCCAATTCCTCCCACAAAAATAAGTGGTTTTCCCATTTTTTTGTCATCAAAATTCCACATTGCCACATGTTTGCAATAGTCTAAATTTGCAAACCCCCACAAAGCAAAAATTCAAAGTAAAAAATACAAAAAAATCAAAAAGTGCACACGTCAAAAAGCACAAGACACAGTGATCCCCATCACTCAAAATTCAAATCCCTTGCTCAAGAGAAAAATAAAAAACTCAAAATAAATAGTGATTATTATCACTAAAAAGAGATAAATAAACAATGATTCTTATCACTTCATTTGAGAGCAAGTATCCCAATACAATTTGAAGAAAGTAGGGAGACAAAATAAAATTCTAGAACTCTCAAAATTTGGAAAACCATCAGATGATCCTCATTACAGGTTTGGTGGATAGCCTATATGTTAATTGCGATAGCCTCCTGAATGATGATATGTCTACCATATTAGCTTTTGGGCGTATGTATAGACCAATGTTTGCATGTGGATGAGCTAGCTTTGGTAACCTAGATTGCCTAGTGGTCTAGTCATACTTAGAACAAAACCTACGATGGTGGCACTCATTTGGTGATCCCCAATATAGGTTTTTTTGAGATCCTACTTGGCATTGGTGGTATCCTTATGCATCTCATAGGAATGAACTCACTTGCACACACAAGGATATGAAGTACCTTGGTCATCTTAGCAGATTCATACCTTGTTAAAAAGTTCTGCATGGTTAGTATACAACTTTTGATGAGTTGACTAGAGTTTTTGAGTCTCGTGAAAACATAATGAGCATTTCCTAAACAGCATGTCATTCATATCACTTCACCACATTCATCTCAATTACATTATTCACAAATCCATTATATAAGTCTCATGACAACATTACATATGAGTTGGTGCAAAATACATCATCTATGGTGCTAGCATAATATGGCATATAATCTACATATGTTATCTGCTAAATCAATAAATAATCCATCTCACTACACATCCATGTACAAAATCAAATCAAACTCACAAAATATGCATACATAGGCATTCATCATCACTCATAAATCAAATTGCATACATTTCATAAAACAATAAACACATGATGGTAAAACCACATAAAAAGCTCATATATATATATGTGTGTGTGTGTGTGTGTGTGTGTGTGTGTGTGTGTGTGGGATAAAAAGATACATCATGTTGCCCATTGACTACAATAAAGTGAGTCCTCAGAATTCACACCGCTAAAACATCCAAAAACATAAAAAGAGTCACGCGAGCCACTACAATGGTCACGCAGGACTGGTACTACAACTCGCACTCCCACCTGTAGTCAAAGTCCTCTGTGAACTCCCATACCTATTACCACCTGTCCTATCATCTCTCCACCTAGACCTTGGTGCCTCTAGCCTAGAGGAAGACTGCCCTATCATGTTGTAGTGACTCTAGTATGACCCATAGACATCTGCATCATCTCGAAGATGCCCACTAAGGTGCACTACCTCAGTCTCCAGCTCATCTGCATAAGCCTATACTCATCGACACCATGTATGGTAAATCTCCACCATAGAATGGAGTCATGTCACCTATGCCTATATCCTAGTCACCTCCCCACTACTATAATCCTCTTGTGTAGGGCTTCGAGATCATAGTTGTACCTGAAGAGATGCTATATTAGCTTGAGCCACCTGTACCTTGGCTCGTTGTGCTACTAGCTTGGCCTGTACATCATGCACCTGTGTTCAAAGGAAATCTCTCTCATGCCTCACCCTAAGTAGCTCATATCATAGCTCTATCTTTATATCCCCTAGTGCCATCGATGGTGCCTGCACCTCCACATCCCCAACATCATCATACCCCACGTCACCCTGATATCCTAAGTCTAGGAGATTCGCATGCTCCCCTACCCTATGTCCCTACCAATCACCTGCCTCACCCTGGTCCTCACCAAAAAAATCCTAAGGTACCTCTCTAGCTGCACCCCACCCTAGTGGTCCCTCTCCACATCCCTAGCCTATCACCAACCAAGCACCATACTCCGTTGTAGTCCTGACATCATCCACATATAGAATGTCTACTACAGGATCTATATCCTATGCCACTGCCTCTACCATCATCCATTCCAATGTCCTCTCATCCCCGCAACATAGATAAGGTACCAAATCACTAGGAACCCCTTGGCATAGCCCAAACTATCACATCACTCAAGAAAATGGGAAGTACTCCCACTTTGTTCGATGTCACCCAACCAGCCATCTACCTTGTTGCACCCTATAGAGCTGTACAGTAGCATCTGCCAACTCTAGGAAGTACCTATAGAACACCTAGCCTACCTTGAGTTGGGAAAATAGATCTACATAGTAGGCCACAACACCTGTGAATTACCAACTCGGACCCCTCTCTTGAGCCCTCTACCATAGAATATCGTATCCTATCTCCTTGTTTGCTAGCGATGCCCGAGTCATCCAAGGTAGCCATTGTGGTTGCCCCATAGCTATGTGTTGCCATCCCTAGAACTACAATAAAAATATACATCCAAAACCCTTCCACCGATGGTAGAAAATCTCATACATCTCATCATAAAGCTGTGCAAATAGTGTAGTACCCCATGCCATCACTAGTGGCTCCGCCACAGTACACCTCACCAATGCAAACACTATCTCCACCAGGTTCCATGGGAACCTCACTCTAGAAGAATATGGTATTAGAATATTGGAGATGAGCATCATGAGTAGCATATGCCTCACCCCCAATACCTTTGCCTCATTCCAGAATCCTACCAACATACCACCCTTCAAGTAGTCTAGCTCTACCATCTCTAGATCATAACTGAAGTACCTCTCAAGCACTACCTGTCTTTGGTATCATGGTGTCATGCGGATTGACCACCATTCTATCAAAATTTTAGGAATCCTATAGATGTCCTCAAGCATCACCATCATCTCCCCAATGGTTAGGTGGAAGGTATTGCTACACGAATCCCACAAATTAATTAGGGCAGTTAGATATGCACGGTCTCCTATAACAGCCTCTAACCGGGTCACCTGCTTGAGGCTGATGGCATCCAACCACTCCCAGTCCTCTATGGTCAAGGCATATCTCATGGAATAAAAGATATTAGGTACTTGATACTGACTCCTCGCCACCTAAAAATGATAAGCAACTCAATAATACAACACCAAAATGGCCTCACATGGTCCCAAAAACATTCAAAAGAAAAGACTCAAAATGGCCCCTCTTTGTAGCTAGTTTGTGGCCATTCCCCCCAAGAATGGCCCCCAAACCTATGGAAATTCCATCCAAGAATGGCCTATTACCAGCCCACACTATCCATCCCACCTAGGGATGAATCCAAAAAATTGGGATCAAAAAGGCCTTCCAAGCCATCAAAAATAGCAAAAATAATTCAAAATTGGACCTATAAAATGCAATTTAATTGCACAAAAACATGGGTAAAACATAAAAGTTAGTACATATCTCATAAATTATGTTTAATTACCTAAAATTTAGTGTGATATACTTCCAAGTCAAAAACATACCATAAAAACAAGAAAATCAACTCCTAACACTAGGAAAATGCAATAAGAGAGACTTGGCATACCTGTCTCGCACCGGATCCTCCACTGGCTGAGTCCACCCACTGACTCATGGTGACTATGGGATGAATTTTACAACACTCTACTACTTAGAATAACTCTCCTACTCCTCACCTCTTAAACTGCAAAAGAAAGCATCCACAAATGAGCCTAACATTCATATTTTGGGTTTATCTAAAGATGCACAGGTTACCACCGTCCCAGGGTGGGATGAGCACACATTTGGCTGACCATTCCACCTTGGGATAGTGTAATAACATGCCCTCATCCCACCCTAGGATGGTGGTAGCAAAAATAGGCCAAAACAACCCAAAATGACCCAAAATAGGTCCAAAACTGCACCAAAATAGCTCAAATTAGGTCCAAATTTCACATAGATCACAATGCAACCCTAAGGATCATAGTAGGGATGGAAAAGATGTTAATTCATACCATAATAAGGCCATTGTGGCTGGAACACCCCCTAGACATGTAGTTTTCAGCTCCTTTCCTCTAGGAAAACTCAACAAAGTCACCAAAATCCTCTTCAAATTGCCCTATTTTTCAAAGGACAAAGTTGAAGGTAAGCATAACACAATTCAATTGGGTCAAGCGACTCATCGCTTTTCTCACTGGTCATTTCATCATTTAATCATCACTTGATAGGGTAGTCATACTCAGTCTAAATTAGAAACCACACACTCAATTATGCGAATGACGTTCGTTCAATGAATCTTCGATAAAGACAATCATGCTCCTACTTGGGGTAGCAAACAAGCACACAATATCACATCATAAAACTTGAAATTATTGTAATCATGAATACATGGGCCTTAGACTTTCATTATGAATAATTTTCAACCATAGGCATGCTCATTTAATGAGTCAGAAGCAAGGATTCATGAGCACAAACCCTTTTCATGATTGGGGAATCTAAAGTTGGTTAGGTTATCGAGTAACCTTAATCATTCAATATTTTGGTCATCTATTTTTGCTCAGTGTTGTGCTGCACACAACACATCTCAAAAAGGGGCATATATAGACACTAAAATGTGGTAAATCCAATTAAGCACCCACAAACAAGGATCAAATTGACATCACATGGCACCTTGGATAGCCCTCAGGAGGCTCACAGTGGTTCTAGCCACTCCGAAAAGGTTTTTGGAGGCTACCGGCCCAATTTTGGGAGGTTTTGGACTGAAATTCACCACCATCCCACCCTGGTATGATGGTAGATTCCCATAATCCTACCCTGGGATGTTGGTGAGCCATCGTCTCAGGGTGGGATGATGAGCAGGTTTGACCCAAAAAAACTCAAATTTGGGCCAAATGGCACCCAAAAATTGCCATCTAGCATGCCATTTGGAGCATGCAGATCAGAGGGCACTGAGTCATTATGACATGCTTCATAATGGAGGCCCAAAATGGATATTCTCTTTCCCATCTAGTGCATGCCTCCCGTTTGACAAGTGGCACCTCCTGCCATGCATGCCCTTGCATACCCTTTTGCACATAAGCCCCTTTGGGCTATAAAATGGGTTCAATATCCATAAAAAAATAGGGAAAGGAGTTGTAGGATATGCAATGAAATTTTTTTGAGATTTACCCTCATCTTATTGCACCTTTTTACCCTCAGAATCTCCCTTTTGCCAAGGAGGTTACCGGGTGACTTCAAGAAGGTAATCCGAGCATAACTTTTCCACTCAGGTGAATTTATTCACCAAATTTGATGAAAAAACACCGTATAATATTTAGGAACATTTGATAGTGATTTGGTAGTAAAAAGTGGCCATATTTTGTGGGTATCCCCTCCTAGGGTGCCCCTCAAATAGTTGCAGTCACCATCGCCCCCTCCCAATATGAGGGTAAATTATTAAACAATTTCATTACCTTTTTTAATTATTAACTTTCTATATTATCCCATGATGCTACAGTTCAAATTTCAAGTTATTTTGAGTTAAAATGAAAGAGTTATAGTATTTTTAAGTTTTTGCAGGTTCATAGGGCCCATCCGGGCACCCCAGTTTGATGCAGGTGGATCTAGGCTCCAATTTGCAAATCTAATCATATGGGTTGTTTTAAAATATCAATTTATGAATACTTACCAAATTTCATGAGTTTTGGATATGTTTAGGTTTGATATTTTCTCTCTTTCGTAGGTTGCAGGCGAGTGACACAAATATGAGGGGTCTATAGAGGTAATTTTTTATCTTTGTTTGGTGATATCCTCCCAAACCATCCTATTTAATATCTTTGAACATTTTCAAGTCATTTGGATATGTTTTGATATAGTTTTAATATATGCGCTATTTTACCCCTATGGGGATTGCATATTTTCACCATACACCTTTTCTATTTGACCCCTTTGGCTTCTCTGTGTGTAGGTGCAAGTTATTAGAAGGTGTTGGGGAGGAATATAAGACCTTAGAGATCAGACATACAAGTAGTGGTGGCATTGGATCGCCCACCTTGATTGTGGGTATGCGGAGAAACATTGGATGTGCACCTTGATTCTATGAAATACTTGGTCTTTGGGCACCTGATATTGTAACAATTGTATCACATTTTGAGCCCTAAAAAGGGAATGTTGTGTAACCTTGGATATGATCCAACAAATTAATGAGAAGAGACTTGCTTTAATTCATTTCCTTTTTTTGAGTATTCTTTCCTTTTCACATGCATGCTTCCTTCTTGATGCCCATGAGCGAGATGGGGTAGATACACATATTGTTTTACATAATTTGGTGCACCATTTTTTCCTAATTTAGGATGACACTACAGAATATATAAAAATCATGAATGTAATTGAAAATCCTTAAGATAATAATTTAATCAATTAATCACCCATATATGAAATGCAATGAATGCAGTTGTTTGATGTGAATGATATAATGTGTCATTCTATTTTATTTTGCAAAATTTAAAAATATGCACGATATAATCAGTGGCCGTCTAAATATTATTTCTAATATCCATCCGGTATCTATCCTATATTTATATTGTGCTCTATATGATTATGTATAATGGACTTGATACTTTGCAATTTGATTATTTTATATGGTTTGAGATATATGATATTTTGTTGATATGAGAGAAATTTTTGAGGTTTTCCATGAGACTCAAACACCCTAATAGACTTATCAAAAGTTGCATACTGACCACACTAGACTTTTGAGATAAAAGGCTTTTGCTAGGATAGACCCTAATTGTTCATTATCCCTATGTGTGCACATGATTATTTTAAGATAAGATATAAGCGTTCCCCGATGTCAAGCGGGATTCTTTCAGCCCATTGCTAAGATAGGGGTACCACAAATGTCTTATCCAATCCCAAGTTTAGATTTTAGTTGTACTAAGCCACTAGGCAATGTAGGACACCTGAAGCTAGCTCTTCCACATTCAAACATTGGTCTGCCCACAAGTGAGATGCAAGTGTATCAGACACATCGTCATGCGTAAGGTACAATAGTGCTGACAATTCCAAGGATTCAGGCTCATTCCTTTCCATCCTTTAATTTTTGAGATACTTGCTCATATATAGTGAAGCAAGGGAGTTGATTCCATATTCATTTCAAACTATATCTAGATCTTCATTTGATATTTCTTCAAACTGGATTTTGGATCTTCATTTGATCTCCACTCAAACTTTTATTTATGATCTTCATTTGATCTTCATTTTGAACTTGATTTGAGCCTATTTTTTGATATTCACTCGATCTTTACTTTTTGGCATTTACATTTGATAATTTTCTTCAAAAAATTTCCTTTGGTGGATTTACTTTGGGAAACTATTTTTGGTATATCGATTGAGAATATTGATCTTATGATATCAATATGGGATATCAATATTGGAATTTGATCTATGATATCGATCTAGGGTATCAGTCATGAGGATTGATGTGGGATATCACTCTGGGATATTGCTCATTTTATCTTAAGTAAGGGATTCTGAATAGGGAACTAACCTATCCTTTTTCCAACCACCAACATTTCCCATACCATTTGCACAGAGGGATAAGTAAGAATAACTCTTTTTGCTTCAGGATACCCGGTCCTACTTCACGACTTTCATATTCCCCTAGTCCTTATTAGGATTGTTTAATTTTTTGATTAGTGATAGGATTTTGATATGCTAAGGGCTATACTAACTGAAAATTAGCTACAAAAGCAAAGTAAGCTTTCTACCAACTCTTGATAAGACCACCAGGTATGGTTGAGTGATCAAAAAAATCTAGTATATCTCCATAGCAACATTATAGGTTGTGTTGAAAAATACAATTACTCACATGAATGATGGATCATGATAAATGCAGAGATGCATGATTTAGACACAAAAGTGGTGTCATTTGTAATACTGACAAACATAATCCCTCCTACTACGAAATGCAACAGATGACGAATGCCTATATGCAATGCAGTAATGCAGTGAATGCATGTGTGAATGCAAAAATGACAATGCAAAATTCAAATGCAAAATGCAAATGTTTTTGGATTTTATGCTTTACCGATTTTTTTTGGATTTTATTGATTTTATTATTTTTATGAGTTTTGAGCCTCATATCTGACCAAACGGTGAGTACATGACTTTGGAGCCTTTAGATTGACCAAGCAATTTTTTTGCAAAATCCTTGGAGATTTTTAGGATGACTGATTTGTTTTAAGAATCCTCAAAGATTTTGGGGTTTGACCAAAGGGTTTATGAGCACCTTTGGGACTTTTTGGGATGACCAAGTGATTTTTAAGAATCCTTGGAGATTTTGGGTTGACCAAGTAGTTTTTAAGAAACTCTTGGTGCCTTTTGATTGACCAAACTACTCATAGACAAGCTTGGAGCCTTTTAGGATGACTAAGCGATTATAATCAAATCATCGAGGCTTTTAAATAACATGCCCAAGCAGTTTCTATAACCCTTGGAGTATTTTGGGATGATCGAGTGGTTTTAAAAAAACCCTTAGGGCTTTTTGAGGTTGACCAAAGGGCTTATAGATGCCTTTGGGGCTTTTTGATTGACCAAACTACTTATGATAGTGTTTGGAGCTTTTTAGGATGATCGAGCGGTTACAAGAAAACCCTCAGAGCCTTTTAATATGCTCTTAAAGCATAAAATGCCTTAATATGGATGATTTTGAGAGGTTCAGGCTCTTCAAAACCCCATAGAGATGTTAGGCAATAGGTACCCGGACCAATATTTTTAGATATGATGTAGGGTCCTAGCCAATTAGCCATGAATTTGTCTCACATATCTGGCAAAAAATTAGAGTTCTGTTGGTTCTCTTTCAAGACAATATCCCCAACTTCAAAGTCTCTCTGGTGGACTTTGATATTGTAAGCTCATTTTAGTTGCTCCTAATAAATGTGGAGATGATCCAAGGCATTCAAATGACATTCATCAAGTAGTATCAGTTGATCCAGTCGAGCTTGCCACACGGTATCATCATCAATGAACTCTTTCAATGCGACACAAAGCGTTAGAATTTCTAATTCCAAGGGCATAATAGCCTCAGTACCATATACTAGTGAGAATGGAGTTGTCCCAGTGGGTGTACGAATACTAGTCCTGTAAGCCCATAATGCAAGGGGCAGTTGGATATGCCAGTCTTTGTGGTTTTCTTGGACCGTCTTTTTCAAGATGGCCACCACTGTCTTATTTGAAGCATCAGCCTGCTCATTTGCTTGCAGATAGTATGGAGTCACAAAACTATGTTTTATTCTTGAAGTAGGAAAAATTGATGCACCTAATGAAGAGAAACAATATGTGTATCTATCCCATGTTGCACATGAGCATCAAACGGAAGCATGCATATGAAAATGAAGCAATACCAAGCAATAAAGAATGAAATGAAATGAGATCTTTCTTTATTAATTGGGTGGATTAAATCCAAGGTTACATATTAGTACCCTTTAGGGATCAAAATTTCATACAATTGTTACAAGTTTTTGGGTGCCCAAGGATCAATTCCTCTAAGGAATCAGGGTGCACATCCAGTGCTTTTCCTCATACCCACAATCAAGGTGAGCGGTCCAATGCCACCGCTACTTGTATCTTCAATTTCTAATGTCTGATATTCCTTCCCAATGCCTTATAAGAACCTAAAACTACACACAAGGAATCCATGGGGGTCAAATAGCATGGGTGTATGGTGAAAACATGTAATCCCCATAGGGGTAAAATAGTGCATATATTAAAAATATATCAAAACATATCCAAATGACTTGAAAATTTTTAGAGAAGATAAAGAAGGTGTTTTGAGGTGATATAACCAAAAAAATATCATAAATTGCATCTATAGACCCATCGATTTGGCATCGCCTGCCTACAACCTACGAAGAAGAAGACAAGCAAATCCCAAACCTAAACATATCCAAAACTCATGAAATTTGGAAATTATGCATAAATTGACATTTAAAGACAACCCATATGATTATATTTTAAAATTGGGGTCCAGATCCACCTGCATCAAATTGGGGTGCCCGGATGGGCCCTACCGAGCCTGCAAAAACTTAAAAATACTATAACTTTGTCAATTTAACTCCAAATCACCTAAAATTTCAACTGTAGTATCATGTGATAATATAGAAAAATACTAATTAAAAAATAGTGAAATTATGTAAGAATTTACCCTCATCCTAGGGGGGATGATGGTAACTACAACTATTTGGGGGGCACCCTAGGAGGGGATACCCACCAATTCTGGCCACTTTTTGTTACCAAAATCACTAGAAGATGTACCTAAACAATATAAGGTGTGTTTTCATCAAATTTGGTGAATAAATTCACCCTGATGGAAAATTTATGCTCGGATTACCTTCTTGAAGTCACTTGATAACCTCCTTGGCAAAAGAGAGATTCTGAGGGTAAAAAGGTGCAATAAGGTGAGGGGAAATATTGGCAGCACTATGTTGCATATCCTAGAACTCCTCTCTCTATTTTTGTGTAGATATTGAATCCATTTTATAGCCCAAAGGGGCTCATGTGCAAAAGGGCATGCAAGGGCATGCATGGCAGGAGGTGCCACTTGTCAAACGAGAGGCATGTAGTGGGTGTGGAATATAATCTCCAATTTGGACCTCCATTAAGAAGTGTGTCATAAGGCTTCAGTGCCCTTTGATCTGCATGCTCCATATGGCATGCTAAATGGCAATTTTTAGGTGCCAAATATCCCAAATTTGACTTTTTCTAGATCAAACCTACTCACCGTCCCACCCTGGGACGATGGATCACCACCATCCTAGGGTGGGAAGATGGGAATCTACCACCGTCCTTGGGTGCCAAGTCTATCTTATTGCATTTTCCTAGTGTTAGGAGTTGATTTTTTTTACTTTTATGGTATGTTTTTGACTTGGAAATATATCACACTAAATTGTAGGTAATTAAACCTAATTTATGAGATATGTACCAACTTTTATGTTTTATCCATGTTTTTTGTGTAATTAGATTGCATTTTATAGGTCAATTTTACATTGTTTTTGCTATTTTTGATGGCTAAAAGGTCTTTTTGAGCCTAATATTTTGGAGTCATCCCTAGGTTGTATGGCTAGTGTGGGCTGGTCATAGGCCATCCCTTGATGGGCTAGCCACAGGGTTGGGGGCCATTCCTAAGGGGAATGGCTACAAACCGGCCTCAAAGAGGGACCATTTTGAGTCTTTTCTTTTGATTTTTTTTGGGGCCATGTGAGGCCATTTTGGTGGTGTACTATTGAGTTTCTTATCCCTGTTATGTGGTGAGGAGTCAATATTGAGTACCTAATATCTTTGATTCCATGAGAGATACCTTGACCATAGAGGACTAGGAGTGGCTAGATGCCATCGGCCTCAAGCAGGTGATCCGGTTAGAGGCTGTTATAGGAGATCATGTATATATAACTGCCTTGATTGATTTATGGGATTCATGCACCAATACCTTCCATCTAACCACTTGGGATATGACGGTGATGCTTGAGGACATCTATCAAATTATTTGAATTCTGATAGAAGGGCGACCGATCCACACGACACCACAAGACCAGAGACAAGAAGTGCTCAAGAGGTACTTTAGTTATGATCTAGAGACAACAGAGTTGGACTTCTTGAAGGGGGGTATGCTAGTAGGATTATGACATGAGGTGAAGGTATTGGGGGTGAGGCATACACTAATCATGATGCTCATCTCCAAAATACTAATACATTATTCTTCTGGAGTGAGGTTACCATGGAACCTAGTGGAGATAATGTTTGTGCTGGTGAGGTGCACTTTGGCAAAGCCACTAGTGATGGCATGGGGTACTACGCTAATTACATAGCTCTACAATGAGCTATATGAGATCTGTTGTCCTAAATGGAAGTATGTGGGATGTAGCTTTTTGTTACAGTGATGAATATGGAAGCACATAGTTGTGGGGTGACCACATGGGCTACCATAGATGACTCAGGCATAGCTAGAAAATTGGAAGATAGGATATGGCATCCTATGGCAGAGGGCTCAGGAGAGGGGATAGAGTTAGTGATTCATAGGTGATGTGGGTCACTATACAGATCTATTCTCATGACTCGAAGTAGGCCAAGTGTTTTGGAGTCATATAGAGATTACCCAGAGTGGGTAGATGCTATTGTACAACTCTACAAGGTACGAGGAGGCAAATGGTTGGTTGAACAACATGGCACAAAGTGGGAGTACTTCCATTTTTCTTGAGTGATGTGATAGTTTGGGCTATGCCAAGGAGTGCCTAGTGAGTCAGTGACTTATCAACATCGCAAGGATGAGAGGACATTGGAATGGATAATGGTAGAGGCAGTGGCATGGGATACAGATCCTGTAGTAGACATTCTAGATGTGGATGATGTTGGGACTACAGCGGAGAATGACACTTGGTGGGTGATGAGGCCTAAAAATGCCTCATTTTTACACTATGTTTGACATATAAAAACTGTCATATTATTAAGTTAAATGCCAAATAGTTGATTAGAATATATATTTGTTAAGTGTTTGCATGATTTTATGTTAGGATCATTATATCTCTATTTTTGACTATTTTCAGCATTTTGTGACTGCTTTTGCTTGATTAAGTAGCAAATAAAAATATGCATTTCAAACAGCCAAATGTGGTATGCTGATATCCATTAACTTCACAATGGTTTATGAATGTTTTCCTGCCCTTCAACTTGTTTGAAGTCCACATTGAAGCCAAATTATTAGGACTGTCATAAATCTGAAAATCTAAAAAAAATAGCCATATAAAAATCAGCAAGCTGTCACTTTATAGGAACACCTTGAAGTTGTCAAGCAAAGCATGAGGATATGGATGGAATGAGTTTAGAAGGACTACAGAAGACATCTAACCTATTTAGAAGCATTCCCACATGGTCTAAATAGGCAACAATAGGGTATAACAGAGCAGGGACAATTGTGCAGCATTGTTGCACTATTTCAGCATGGTTACTTGGTGAATGAAGTGTATAAATTCAGTAGCAACTTGATGTACTCCTTCATGTTGATATTTGAATAATTTTTCCATGTTCTAATTTGTTTGAATTTGCAAGAAATGCCAATATTTTACAACTGTGCAGCAGAGTTGGAAAATGCAGTAATTTACCATGTAAATTCTAGCAAGCTACCAATGAATGGCAAGGCATGGAATTCACACATGGAGAGGAATGAAGGCTATTGCAATATGATCCTGAGGGCTAATCCACCTAAGAAATGCAGCTAAAATCACTTGAAGAGCACACAGTTGGTCATTCCTCGAAGTATCTTCGGATTGAGAAATACAGTCTCTTCGGATTGAGCCACTTAGCTTCGGATTGAGAACAAAAAGTGCTTTTTGAATTTTTGACTATTTTTTGATGGTGGAAAAAGGGAAATAAGGTTGAGAAGGTTAAGGGAAAATATCCCCCAGCTGTCTTTGTCATCCTTGTCGTCCAAAGCCACCATTCATGGAAAAAGATCAATTGATCCTCTTCTAGGATAAACCTAGAAATAACTACAACATAATAGGAAGTTGTTTGCAAGATAGAAATGGCATATTCTGAAGTGGAGAAATATGTGTGAGATATTTCTAGACTCCTCCCATGTACTCCCACCACTGAAGATGCTTTCTAAGGGCCAATGACTACTACTGCAACACAAACTGTCCAGATTTGCATTTATTTCAGATCCAAAATTATTGGCAAATCACTGTAAAGTAGCACATAGGCTGATTTGAGCATGGGATATGTTGTAAATATTTATATAAATAACATAGCTCCCTCCTTGGTTGAGCCAGTTAGGAATTAGAATAGAGGAGAGTTTTCAATAGCAACAATTAGGACTGTACAGTAATTTTCTGTAATAGTTTTCAGCATGTTTTGTCATCAATAAAAGTGCAGTTATTTTATCATTTTCTATTTTGAGTGTTAATTAGTTAAGGAGTGCTTTTCACCTCCTTCTATATCAGGAAGTATGGGCCCACTTTTAGATCTAGAAGGAGGATTTTTATGGCAGGTTTTAATCTATAATTTTGCTACAATAGAATTAACAGATTACTTGTCAAGTTTACTTTTCTTGTTTTAAGTTTGTATAATGTTCTTTATGTTTTCTATTATGTTTGTGTACAACATTTGTGTGTGTGTCAGCTGACAAATTATATTAAGCATTTTTCCTTTGCTTTCCATGTTTTCCCTACTTTTCTATTTTAGCAACTTTCCATTTTCAACATATTTCATTTTGCTGTCAATTCCTATAGTAGAAGCTTGATGACCTTTTGTGGCAGGACATTGACAGGTGTTTTTAGCATAAGTTTCATTTACAAGCATCATTTCAATTATGCAAGAGTAACTAGGTTTCAATTCTACAAATGTAACTTAGGATTTCATTTCAGCAACATTTAAATTCAGCAATTTAAATTATGTTATTTTAATTCTACAAAAGTAGATTAGACTTTCAATTTAGCAATTCCAATTCCTGCAATTGTAGTTAGATTTCAATTCCTGCAACTTAGAATTAGTTTTTAGTTCCTGCAAGTTTCCATTCTACAGATTAGGTTTAGTGTGACACCAAAAGGCTAAACCAAATCTGTCTCACCCAATAAATGCTTGAAATCTGAATGCCTGAATTGTACTCTACCCTAGCCTTCTATCATAGACAGCCTTGGACACCACCCTAGATTGATAAGATCTTTGAGATTTAATGATGTGCTTAATGACAACGCATCATTTTGGCATCGTTGTTGGGGATCATGGTGTTGTTAGAGGGTAAAAGCAGTCAAATAATTATTATTATGCTAAGTTATGAAGTTCAGAGTAAAATATGAATGTAATAGTTGGTATAAATAATAATTATTGATAGTTGCATTTCAGTCCATTTAGAAAATAAGCAACCATAGGGAGGTGATCTTCACACTTGGGGGTTAAATTGCCTATGTTTGAAATTCTTGATAAAAATTGAAAGAATTCATCATCCTCATTATCAAGAAACATAAGATCTCTTAAAATATTTAGAAGAGCCATCTGCTAGTACTGCCCTTTTTATATCCATATCATCAGGGTAGTATAAAAAAATTTGTACTAGGTGTTGGGAAGATATCATGGTAGATATACAAGACTATCCCTTGAACAAAATAGCCATATCAGCTACCTGTAGCATTTTTTCACAAGGACATATCACTGATGAATGCCATTTACTTCCACAACTTAGAGATGCAAAATTTGTTGCCTAGTCTGAATTCTTCTCAAAGAGAGATCCCAACAACAACAAACAGGGCAAGTAAATCAACCACCACCTTCAGCCCAACCTATGGCCAATATGAATAATACAAGACAGGCAACCCCTATCTATGTAAGTTGAATCTATTAAAAAAAAATCACAAAAACTTTTGCACAATCAAAATAGGAGTTTACAACTTAACGGTGATCCTAGAGTTTTCCATTATTACTTAAATATTGTTAGGATTTTACCGCGCTAAACCGCAACCTAGCAATTCTTAGCCTACACAGACAATAGTTGATCTCATTAGAGGTGATCCTACCTGACAAGTAGTTGATCTGCTAAAGTTGTACACTTCTTGTCTTATTGTGCAAACCAAAAATATTTCTTTTTTAGCCCAACCTATGATCAGTCTGAATAATACAGGATAGGCAACCCCTGTCTATGTAGCTGAATCTGGTAAAAAAAAAACTGCAAGAAATGTTATTGACTGCAGAAACATCCAACTGTGCTCAAACAAGAACTTACCTGAGCTTGAAGAGACAAAAATCAATGGAGATACACAGAAAACCTTTAGTCCAAACACACAAAAATTAGCCTTGGATAAAGGAGAAAAACTAGAAAAATTGCACATAGAAAATTTACTTCCATTGAACTCCTTAGTAAGAAATTACAAAGGGGTAAATTTTGTCCTCCTAGGAATGAAACAAATTGAAGTGCAGCCAAGAAAATTCTTGAACATTATTAGTTGGCTGACTTATAAACAAAAAGCAAAATTGTTGCTATTTTGAAACAATATTTCAATCCCTTTACATGGAATTACAAGGGTATATCAAGATTTTATCTTGATGTAAGCACTTAACATCTTTTGGGAATTGGTATTTAATTGTTTCAAGTACAGATTGACAAGATTTTGCAGACTAGGAGGCATGGACAACACTTGATTGAAGAAGTTTTCAGATATGGAGCAGTGCTTCTTTCTCCCATTGGTAATTCATGGAGGATGTTAGTGGTGAATGGACATTGCCTTCGGGTATACCATGCACCATTAACTAAGGAGGAGTTCTTGAAGGAGATTCCATTGGATGTACACATAATGGAAGAGAATTTCTCTTCAATATCAGATTCAGAGTGATGATAAAAAGTTTGACAAAAAAAAAAAAAATACAAGAAAAGAAAAAAGAAGAATAGTCTTGTTTGTGAACTTCCTTCTTGGGTACAAGCAAGACAAGAAAAATTGAAAAAAAAAAAAAAAAAGAGAGAAAAAAAATTGCAGCAAAGGCATGTCCCACAAAATGGGGATACATGAGGACAAGCATCAATTTCAGCAAGGAAGAGGAACAATGGAGCCAATACTTCATTTCCAGTAATAAGGAGTTAAATGATGACATAAGCAGATTCTTACTGCTCATCTAGAAAGGAAGGTTGCATCATTGTTATAGATTTCAACAGAAAAGATGGTGTTTTCATACAAATATTGACATGTTTTTGTAGAATAAGGATTTATTCTTATCCAAATAAGAGTGAGAGACATTCTCTCTCATTGTAGCCTCATGAGAGATACTCTTTTATTGAGGCACTTGAAAAAAAAAATGACAGAAGTTGGTTGAAAACCAGAAATGGCAGCCTCTTCTGATGAAAAAAGAGATGAAAAAAAGAGAAAAAAATGAAAAAAAAAGAAAAAAATGAATAATTCAGTAGTGAAAACCTCCTTGAGGCGCTGCTGAGTTGGCTTGCATGAAAACCGGTTTTTCAGCATGCATTGCCTTGTTGATCCACCCATCATTGTTCCACCATTGTACAAATCTCACACTGCTCATGTGTATATTTATGTTTTCAGATAGCTTGCTAACAATCATCAGAAGCAGCTTGTAAGGTGCATGATTAATTTTCAGGACAGTAAGGTATGTGTTTCTTGCATTTAAGTCATAGTAAGCATTTAGCATTTAATGTATGATAATCGGTATTTGGCATAAACTATTCATACAATATTGGTAAGTTGAAAATGGAACATGATCAAAATGTCAAGAAACACCCCCTTTTGCCCTTAGTTGCATGAGAATTTCAAAACTATACAAAAACCTGATTTTGGGACAGACATGGCATAAATTCTATCTCAATTAGTAGGGCAGGTTTCAGAAGTAGGACTGCAAGTTTATCTCACAATTGGCTCATAAATTTGAGGAAGAAAATCTGGAAAATGCACCTAAAGATTCAGTTTTACTACTGCTGCAATAAAATAGCAATATACAAAATGAAGAATAACATCTAAACAAAAGGATAGAGAGGGGATTTTTGATGTTATGGAAGGCTTATACACACTAGATATGGGCCCTCAACAGAATCTGTAGCTAACTTTTGCATATGAGGTCATTTCTGCATTTTTTGATGCATCTTCGGAATAAGCAGGATATCTTCGAAATGAGCAGGATATCTTCGAAATGAGAAGGATATCTTCGGAATGAGCAGAAATTGTACCAAAATTGCTGAAAATGCTGCAGAATAGCAAAAAAAGTAGGGTACATCAAATATTGAGGTTCCTAAGGCTATACCACATGTAAGTACATCCCTCAAGCATTTCAAAATCAAAATTTTATCAATTTTGTTCAAAAGGTGCAAACAACAAGAATAGGCATTCAAGCTGAAATATTGTTAAGAACAGAAAATTCCACCAGTAGTAGTGCATCTGCCAAATATGGTTCCACAATAAGGCTATTGTAAGATGAGTCACATGATACCAAGTCTTTAAGAGGTACCTTGCAACACTAAAACTTGTAGAAGGGCAGAAAAAGAGTTAAAATTGCAGTAATTGCAGAAATTGCAATATTGAAGGATGAAAGTGCAGAAGTAAAAAAGTTGCAAGTTGCAAATAAAAAAAAATGCAAGAAAAAAAAAGAGCAGAATAAAAAAAAAATTGAAAAAAATTGATTGAAAAAAAAAATTGCAAGGTTGTAGAAAAATGAAATACATGTGCTTAAAATTGCAAAATACTTGGTGTAGTGCAGCAAGGAGCAATTTATCAAGTAGCAGAGGGCAAAGGATATTTTTCACAAAGATAAAACCAACATATTACTATGGCCTACTAGGATGCATGAGGGCATGCATCAGTTCAAGCTAGGGGGAATGATGAGGCCTGAAAATGCCTCATTTTTACACTATGTTTGACATATAAAAACTGTCATATTATTAAGTTAAATGCCAAATAGTTGATTAGAATATATATTTGTTAAGTGTTTGCATGATTTTATGTTAGGATCATTATATCTCTGTTTTTGACTATTTTCAGCATTTTGTGACTGCTTTTGCTTGATTAAGTAGCAAATAAAAATATGCATTTCAAACAGCCAAATGTGGTATGTTGATATCCATTAACTTCACAATGGTTTATGAATGTTTTCCTGCCCTTCAACTTGTTTGAAGTCCACATTGAAGCCAAATTATTAGGACTATCATAAATCTGAAAATCTGAAAAAAAATAGCCATATAAAAATCAGCAAGCTGTCACTTTATAGGAACACCTTGAAGTTGTCAAGCAAAGCATGAGGATATGGATGGAATGAGTTCAGAAGGACTACAGAAGACATCTGACCTATTTAGAAGCATTCCCACATGGTCTAAATAGGCAGCAACAGGGTATAACAGAGCAGGGACAATTGTGCAGCATTATTGCACTATTTCAGCATGGTTACTTGGTGAATGAAGTGTATAAATTCAGTAGCAACTTGATGTACTCCTTCATGTTGATATTTGAATAATTTTTCCATGTTCTAATTTGTTTGAATTTGCAAGAAATGCCAATATTTTACAACTGTGCAGCAGAGTTGGAAAATGCAGTAATTTACCATGTAAATTCCAGCAAGCTACCAATGAATGGCAAGGCATGGAATTCACACATGGAGAGGAATGAAGGCTATTGCAATCTGATCCTGAGGGCTAATCCACCTGAGAAATGCAGCTAAAATCACTTGAAGAGCACACAGTTGGTCATTCTGAAGATCTTCGGATTGAACAGGTATCTTCGGATTGAGAAATACAATCTCTTCGGATTGAGAAATACAGTCTCTTCGGATTGAGCCACTTAGCTCCGGATTGAGAACAAAAAGTGCTTTTTGACTATTTTTTGATGGTGGAAAAAGGGAAAGAAGGTTGAGAAGGTTAAGGGAAAATATCCCCCAATTGTCTTTGTCATCCTTGTCATCCAAAGCCACCATTCATGGAAAAAGATCAATTGATCCTCTTCTAGGATAAACCCAAAAATAACTGCAGCATAATAGGAAGTTGTTTGCAAGATAGAAATGGCATATTCTGAAGTGGAGAAATATGTGTGAGATATTTCTAGACTCCTCCCATGTACTCCCACCACTGAAGATGCTTTCTAAGGGCCAATGACTACTACTGCAACACAAACTGTCCAGATTTGCATTTATTTCAGATCCAGAATTATTGGCAAATCACTGTAAAGTAGCACATAGGCTGATTTGAGCATGGGATATGTTGTAAATATTTATATAAATAACACAGCTCCCTCCTTGGTTGAGCCAGTTAGGAATTAGAATAGAGGAGAGTTTTCAATAGCAGCAATTAGGATTGTACAGTAATTTTCTATAACAGTTTTCAGCATGTTTTGTCATCAATAAAAGTGCAGTTATTTTATCATTTTTTGTTCTGAGTGTTAATTAGTTAAGGAGTGCTTTTCACCTCCTTCTAGATCAGGAAGTATGGGCCCACTTTCAGATCTAGAAGGAGGATTTTTATGGCAGGTTTTAATCTGTAATTTTGCTGCAATAGAATTTAACAGATTACTTGTCAAGTTTACTTTTCTTGTTTTAAGTTTGTATAATGTTCTTTATGTTTTCTATTATGTTTGTGTACAAAATTTGTGTGTGTGTCAGCTGACAAATTATATTAAGCATTTTTCCTTTGCTTTCCATGTTTTCCCTGCTTTTCTGTTTTAGCAACTTTCCATTTTCAGCATATTTCATTTTGTTGTCAATTCCTGTAGTGAAGCTTGACGACCTTTTGTGGCAGGACATTGACAGGTGTTTTTAGCATAAGTTTCATTTACAAGCATCATTTCAATTATGCAAGAGTAACTAGGTTTCAATTCTACAAATGTAACTTAGGATTTCATTTCAGCAACATTTAAATTCAACAATTTAAATTCTGTTATTTTAATTCTGCAAAAGTAGATTAGACTTTCAATTTAGCAATTCCAATTCCTGCAATTGTAGTTAGATTTCAATTCCTGCAACTTAGAATTAGTTTTTAGTTCCTGCAAGTTTCCATTCTGTATATTAGGTTTAGTGTGACACCAAAAGGCTAAACCAAATCTGTCTCACCCAATAAATGCTTGAAATCTGAATGCCTGAATTGTACTCTGCCCTAGCCTTCTATCGTAGACAACCTTGGACACCACCCCGGATTGATAAGATCTTTGAGATTTAATGATGTGCTTAATGACAATGCATTAGTGGGTGACAGGCCAGTGGCGTAGAGAGGGACCACTAGGGAGGGGTGCAGCTAGGGAGGCACATCAGGATGTTTCTAGTGAGGACCAGGGTGAGGCAAGTGATTGGCAGGGACACAAGACATGATGAGTGTTGTCAACTCTTCACCATTTAATCATTATATTTATCAATCCATGGCAGTGTCCAAGGCTATATACAATAGGAAAGGCAAGCAGTTTAAGGATCATTTCATTCAAAATATGGCTTTATTGGTGAAATAGTTAGTGCTTGGGGTGTTTGTATCTCATTTTAAACTCCTAAAAACTGAAATTGACTCCTATTTACCCTTGCAAAAATGAATTTGCAGGAATTGAAACAATTGCAAAAAAAGAAAACTATCTACTGCTTCAGAATTGAAAATGATAGAACTGAAATGTTGTAGGAATGGAAATAGCAAAAAATAAAACTTGCAGAATTTAAATCACACCTTGCATAAAGGAAAATCTAATTACAATAACATAATTTAAGGAATAATAATCAAATGTTGCAGAACTGAAACATGAAAATATTCTCTGATGCAAACTGAAAATTACAGAATCTGAAAACAACTTGCTAAAATAGGAGATTAATAGAAAATGTTGTAAGATGCAAGAATTTATGCTAAGTGATCAGCTGATATGCACACATTCCTATGATCATTACAATTTATCACATGCAATCTAAAAGAATACAACTAAAATTATGAAATACAAAACTTGACAGATTCCTGCTAATTTGCTACAACAAGAAATGAGTAGGAAACCTAGGAAAGTTGCTCCTTCTCCTGGCCCTAGAAGTGGGCCCTTGCTCCCTGACCCAGAAGAAGGTGATAAGAACTATTTTAAACTATCTAGATCTCACACACACTCATTCAGAATACCAATGGAACTTAAATATTGCACCTTTTATTGATTCTACAATAGCATTACAATATTGTAGGGAAAAGCCTGCAAAATATTGTTCTACTATGATTACAAGGAAATCTTATGAAATTATGCAATTCTATATCCTCTCTATTTATCTATCTATATGCTCAACCAAATGGGAGCATTTTATTTATACAAGTAGGGTACATGATTGATAAGGTTTTGTGCTACAATATAGGATTATTACAACTATGGAAAAACTATTTCCAGAATGCAGGGATATGATCCATTATCCCTTATCTATTTCATCTACTGGAATGCATCCATTGAAGGAAAAGTGTTGGAAAGGATAGGGATATCCCTTAAACTACAACCATCGTTTACCACTTTTTTTGTTGCATTTAAAGGCTCTTTTGACCAAAACTGTGCTTCTGTGCTCATTCCAGAGTTGCTTCAAAATATTAGGTAGCAGAACAAAGTTTGCAACATTTCTCACACCAGAGGCATATGTGAACAATTATGATGGTGGAAATAGTCTCCATGTGTTCCCAAAATACTAATTCCATTTTTTTCATCAACTGAAGTGGATAAATTCCAAGCCATGTTATATATGTACAGATGGCTGGAATTTGTATGGAAAAATTCCTATTTTCTGCACAGTCAACTATTGACAAAGGTTTTGGTGCCTTTTGGTTATTCAAAGTGGGTGGAAAATGGGAAAATTTTGTGAAATAAGCACAAAACCAAATAGATAGCAGTACCTTAATATTACAAATGCAAAATATACTAAAACATACAGCTGAAACAAACTATAAATCATAGAAAAATAGTCAAAATAGGATATATGCACTTTAACATTTACAACATGTAAACACCAATACATAATGCATTTTATCACTATAATTAGCATCAAAACATAACATAAGGTGTTCAAAAGTGTTTATAAGTTATCAAAACTAGTCCATGGATGAGGCATTTGTAGGCCTCATCATTTTTCCCCCAACCTATTTTAATGCATGTCCTCATGCATTCTGTGCAGCCACAATAGCATAGAGATATACATCCAGATTTTGTTATTCATAACTTAGCTTTGGTCTCAAAACCTTATAATATCCTATGATTTCTTGTACTTTATTTAGCCATTCTTGGAACTACTCATCTGATTGGGGATCACTATCAAAGAAATAAGGAACTAGAGTTATCACATTTGGCATCCTATACCTCAAACCTACCTAGTGATCTTATAGCTTGTGGATAACATGTACTATGCCTTATGATCTCCTTATGGACCATAATAAATTGTTAGGTGATATAGGTTCCCTCTTCTGAAGTGATATTTATAATTCTCCCCACCTGCTTTTACAAGCTAAGAGAGCATTACCAAAATGTTGATTACATAAGACCTAAAAATTCTTGATACAATAAGTAAGATTTCTCTTATATACTTCTCTAATTTTATGTTCTCTCATCATAGTAAAATACTGATTTATGGACTCCATGTAATTAGTATGTGTTCTTCTGATTAGTAACTCAGCTTTTAACTCCATTTTTTTGCTTGCCTTTTTCTCCTCCTTCCAATAAATATGATTTTGCACTAAAGATATAAAGGCTCTCAGCTGGATATCTCCTGTAAAGATGTGTGGCAAGAAGGTTTCATTTTTAGGTAAGAAGAAGTTATGCAAAAAAAGTTCACAAAGCAAATTACTCTATTCCTCTGGACTATGCAAATATGTTTCCATAAATTCTTTAGTAGTGTCCATTTTATATGGAATTTTGGAAACAATTCTCATTAATTTCCAGCAGATGTATTTTTCCTTTAAGATTAGAGTATAAAACCTTGCAGGCCTTCTGCACTGAACTAAGTACTCTACAATTTGGCACATATCCTGTATTTTTTCCTATAACTTAGTTATATCTGCAGTTTGGGCTTCTAGCTTCTGATTCAAAGGTTTTAAGGCTGAAATTTGTACCTCCATCTATTAACACTACAACATCCAATGTGCTATGTCCTCATTATATTTTGTTATTGTAACTGGTTGTGGGGGACTTATGACTGATTGTATTTTTGGAGGTAATTCCACTTGTATACCAACTTATGATGTGTTAATAGTGAATATATCTACTTGCACTCCAATTTTTTTTGTTTCATCTTAAGGTGATTCAACTGTAATTAATTCAGCATATAGTTGAGGAGAATTTATATTTACCTATTCTTGCACTTCCTCCTATTCATTGGCCTCCTCAGTTGCTTGTATTGTTTGTGCCCCCTATTGTGAATTTTTTAGAATGTTCTACAGAAGCTTCTAAATCTATCATGTTGACATCCTACTGGAAAATTTGGGTTGTTGTTTCTTCTATTTCCACTCCTATTATGGGTTATTCTTCCTCAGGTAAGGCCAACTCTCTATGATATTCTACTAATTCTAACAGAATTCTAGCCAATTCATCCTTAGAACTAGTTTCTATAGATTGTTGCTCTAGAGTGGACAACCGAGCTCTTAGTTTATTCACCTCTCCTTGCAAATTAGCAATAAGCTTATATTTCTCTATGTGAGAGGTGATATTCACACAATGACATTGAGAGGGGGGGGTGAATCAGTGTAGCTATTAATATTCAAATCTACAACATTTAAAATTGAAGCAAAGAGAACTTGAAAACCAAAAAAGCAAATTGAACAAGAGAGCACACCACAACACACAATATAATGAGGTTCACCAATTTGGCTACTCCTCAAAAATGACTGCTTGGACTCCAATCCAAATCCAATCTATGCAAAATACCAATTTTATAAACACTTTACCAGCATCCACTGGAAGGAGCACCAACCCCTTAATTTTCTGCTGCAACAGATAGGAGCACCAACCCCTAGTACCAAGCACCAACTTGGACTACAATTCTGAGCAATTATAATGACATAAAAATGTCTTCACTATTTACATGACCCTGACTGGTCTGCAATTAAACAAACTCTGCACACTCTCACGGCTCTGCTTATTTCTCTCTTGGCCCTCTTCTAACCCTCTTTTCATAGTAATTTCACTCTCACAACAACAACTTGATTCTCTGCACGATTGTCATTTTATAACCCCTTTCATCATCGAGACTCCTTGTCTTCTATGACTTTTCTAATCTTGCATGCAGTCGAATAACATACTCTGACTATTTGAATTCCTTTCTCTACGTGCATGCAATTTTTTATTCTGCTTGTGCGACTGTTTGAATTCTTTTCTCTTCTCCATATGTGGATGTTCGAATTCTACAAATATGACTGTTCGAATGCTTTTACGATTTTGCATATACGGCTGTTCGAATGCATTTTTGATTCTCCATATGTGGCTGTTCAAATTTTGCATATACGACTATTCGAATGCTTTTACGATTCTGCATATACGACTATTCGAATGCATTTTTGATTCTCCATATGCGACTATTCGAATTTTGCATATACGGTTGTTCGAATGCTTTTACGATTTTGCATGTATTCTAACTGTTACTACACTTGTAACCGTCACACTGTCTTCAGTTGACTTTTCTAATTTTGGCTCCCTACTTTTTCTCTGTAACTGTAGTTCTGTTCTAGTTAGCTGTCAGTTAGCGTGCTATTGCCACCTGTCTCTTTGCACTCTTCTTCGCCTTCTACCAACGAAAACTAGACATGTCACGAAATCGCAACGTTCTCCACTTTTGTACAACTCTCCTTCGCATGCAACCATGAAATCCTTACATGTCATGAAATCATGACATTCTCTACTTTCGTACAACTCTCCTTCGCAAGCACCCGCAAAAATGGAACATGTCACAAAATCGTGACACTTTTCGCTTCCCTGCACTCTGCTTCGCTTATAGCCACGAAAATGGAACATGTCGCGATATCGCGACACTTTTTGTTTCCCTGCACTTTGCTTCGCTTGCAGCCATGAAAATGGAACACATCATGAAATCGTGACACTTTTTGCTGCCGTACACTTTTCTCCGCAAGCCTCAGCAAAATCGAAACATGTCATGAAATCATGACGCTTTTCTGCCTTAGTGCTATTCTTTGCTTTTCACCGTGAAAATGCAACATGTCATGAAATCGTGACATCTTTCACATCCGTACATTTCTTGCTTCATGCACTAGAAAAATTAAGACATGTAGCGATATCGCTACAACTTTTTGACTTGGAACTTCTTCTTTGTTGCAGCCTCCAAAAATCCTACATGTAGCGAAATCGCTACACCTTTGTGTTCTGCACTTTTGACTTGTAGCGAAATCGCTACACCTTTGTTCTGCACTTTTGACTTGTAGCGAAATCGCTACACCTTTGTGTTCTGCACTTTTGAATTGTAGTGAAATCGCTACACCTTTGTGTCTTGCTTTTTCGACTTGTAGCAAAATCGCTACACCTTTGTGTTTTGCACTTTTGACTTGTAGCAAAATCGCTACACCTTTGTGTCTTGCACTTTCGACTTGTAGCAAAATCACTACACCTTTGTGTTCTGCACTTTCGACTTGTAGCGAAATCGTTACACCTTTGTGCTTTGACTCTTCCTCTCTGCTTTGGCCCACGAAACTCCAACATGTAGCAAAATCTCTACACTTTTGTTGCCGTACATTCTCTCTCCTCTTTGGGTCACGAAAACTCGACGTGTCGCGATATCGCGACACTTTTCGCCCTTAGTGCTTTTCTTTCGAAACTATCGTGAAATCGTGACACTTTTTGTCCTTGGCGCTACTTCTCCAAACTTGTCACGAAATCGTGACAATTTTTCAACTTTGCTTCTTTCCTTCCAGCATGTCACGAAATCGTGACATTTTTGGCTGTGCCTTCTCTCTCCTCATTTTTGTCACGAAATCGTGACATTTTTGGTTGTGCCTTCTCTCTCCTCATTTTTGTTGTGAAATCATGACATTTTCGGCTGTGCCTTCTCTCTCTTCATTTTTGTCACGAAATCATGAAATTTTTGGCTATGCCTTCTCTCTCCTCATTTTTGTCGCGAAATCATGACATTTTTGGCTGTGCCTTCTCTCTCCTTATTTTTGTCGCAAAATCGCGACAGAAAACATGTCGCGATATCGCGACAGTTTTATTGTCTTTTTTTGCAAATTTTTGAATCTGGGACACTTTTGTTTTCCTGGAATTTCACTGTACTTGATCTGACTGACCTTTGAATTCTTGTCCATTGCTTCAACTGCATCAATTCCTGTCTGTGTTGACAACAATGACAATACTTTTGCTGCACCTTGCTCAATAATCTTCCCCTTTGGAATTGTTGGCAACACTCATGCACTCTCTTGCAATTCTTCTCCCCCTTTGACAATAATACCAAAGGGCTGCTGCAGACTCCCCCTGAGTCTATGCACACCACTCTCAGACAAATATTGTTATAGTTAGCAAAAATCATAAATATAAGCAAAACTATAAGCATAGGCATAAATGCACCCCTTGAGAATGTGATCCCAAATGATAGTCAGTTCTTGGGAATTGTGACCACTCCCAACTTATTCCAAAGGTACTCAAAAACTTCCTTGGGCAATGGTTTTGTGAATATATCAGCTACTTGCTCTGTAGTTGAAACAAAATCCAATTTGACCTCTCCTTCTACAACTTTATCCTTCAAGAAATGATACCGGATCGCAATATGTTTGGTTCTAGAATGCATAACCGGATTCTTGGATATTTTGATAGCACTAGTGTTATCACATTTAATTGAAATTGGCTCTTTGAAGTGAATACCAAGATATTTCAATGTTTGTCTCATCCATAATATCTGTGTACAACATGTTGTTGCTGCAATGTATTCTGCCTCTACTGTGGATAGAGAGACTGATTCTTGTTTCTTGCTATGCCATGCTACCAGCCTATTTCCAAGATAAAATGCTCCTCCACTGGTACTCTTTTTGTCATCAATACATCCTACCCAATCTGCATCAGAATATGCAATCAGAGTGAAGTCTTTACCTTTTGGGTACCACAACCCATAATCCATAGTACCCTTGAGATACCTAAAGATCCTCTTTACAGCTGTCACATGAGTTTCTTTGGGACTAGCCTAAAATATTGCAACCATGCATACTGCCTGTAATATATCTGGTCTAGTGGCTATTAAATATAGCAGGCTTCCAATCATAGACCTGTACATTGTTTGATCTACATCTGGAGATTTTTCATCCTTGCTCAACTTGCAGCCTGTTGTCATGGGAGTGCTAACGAGTTTACTATCTTCCATTGTGAACTTTTTTAGCATTTCTTTTACATATTTAACTTGAGAAATAAAAATGCCCTTTTCATTTTGATTGACTTGCGATCCTAGGAAATAAGAAAGTTCACCAATCATAGACATCTCAAATTCTTTCTTCATTTTAGTTGATATGTCTTTGCAATATTCATCCATGCTGCTGCCAAATATTATATCATCTACATAAACAACAAGAACAATAAGATGGCCCTTCTCTATTTTGACATATAAATTTTTGTCCACCAAACCTTTCTTGAACCCTTGTTTAATAAGATAGTTATCCAACCTTGCATACCATGCTCTGGGTGCCTGTTTCAAACCATATAATGCTTTCTTTAACCTGCAAACAAAATCTGGATTGTCACCGAGTTGGAAACCATCTGGCTGTTCAATGTAAACCTCTTCTTCCAGTTTTCCATTCAAAAATGCTGATTTTACATCCATTTGATATACTTTGAAATTTTTATGGACTGCTAAAGCTAGAAACATTCTGATTGCCTCTAGTCTGGCTACTGGTGCAAAGGTTTCCTCAAAATCAATGCCTTCAACCTGAGCATAGCCTTTACATACCAATCTTGCCTTATTTCTGACAACCTGTCCATCTTTATTTAATTTATTTCAAAAAATCCATTTAGTGCCAATTATGTTTTTATTTGTTGGTCGTGGTACTAATTCCCAGGTTTTGTTTTTCTCAATTTGATCTAGTTCTTCATTAATTGCCTTCATCCAACTTTCATTTGTGCTTGCTTTAGCAACATTTTTAGGTTCAATGCTAGATAACAGAGAATAGTTCCGCACTACTACTCTTCTTGTCTGAATACCATCTGTGGGGTCCCCAATAATCTATTCACTGGGATGATTTTTCTGCCAGCTACCTATTTTAAATTTCTTTTTTTCTTCTTCTTCTGAGTCAGTTTTTAAAACATCTGGATCAATTTTTTGATTCTCTTTTGTTTCCTTTTCATCATCTCCTTCAATGAATTCTTCATAAATAAGGTAGTTTTCTTGATAAGTAATTTCTTGCTCTCTACCTTCATCAACTTTAACATCAGCACTCTCAAAAATATTCTTTAGCCTCTTGTTGTAACATGTGTAGGCTTTGCTTTTTGTTGAGTAACCAAGAAAAATACCTTCATTAGCTCTATCTTCAAATTTATCGAGATTATCTTCAGTTCGTTTGATGTAGCACTTGCTACCAAATACTTTGAAATATCTTGTTGTTGCCTTTCTGTCGAACCATAGCTCATAAGGTGTTTTGATTTCATGCGATCTTAGTATGCACCTGTTTTGAATGTAAACTGCAGTATGGACTGCCTCTTTCCAAAATCTGTCAGCTATTTTGTTCTCAGCCAGCATTGTTCGTGCCATTTTTTGCACTGTCATGTTCTTCCTTTCTACAACACCATTCTGCTAAGGTGTCCTTGCTGTTGAAAACTGTCTTCTTATCCCATATTTTTGATCGTATTCTGCAAATTCTTCTAAAATAAACTCTCCTCCTCTATCTGATCTTAGGCATTTAATCCTTTTTCCAGTTTGATTTTCAACCTATTTTTTAAAAATCTTAAACATCTCAAAGGCATCTGATTTAAGCTTTAAAAATAATACCCATGTCATCCTGGAGTAATCATCTATGAACAACATAAAGTATTTGTCACCATTTATGCTTTGTGTTCTCATGGGTCCACACAAATCAGTATGAATTATCTCCAATGGTTTCTGGTGAAGTATTCCTTTGATTTAAATGTGGATCTGGTTTGCTTTCCTTTTTGAAATTAAGCACATATGCTATTTACTGGTTTGCCAATGGTTGGTATATCTCTTACTGCTCTTTTTGAACTTATTTTTGCCAGATTGTCAAAACTAATATGACCAAGCCTCTTGTGCCATAGCCAATTTTCATCTTCCTATCCAATCAAGCATGTTCCTTCTATAGTTTCTAAGAGAGTATATAGATTACTAGAAGTCCTTGATCCAGTAGCTATAATCTTCCCACTGTGTGCTTTTCTCACTTCACAGCCCTGCTTCTTAAAAATGACTTCATGACCTTTGTCACAGATTTGACTTACACTCAGAAATTTATGCTTCAGACTAATCACAAACAAGACTTCTTTTGATTTTATCTTTCCATCATTGATCTTGACTGATCCTTTTCCAACTATCTTTGCTCCATCATTATTTCCAAATTTCATAGAACCACCTTCATAATTCTGTAACTTCTCAAATTTTTGCTTGTCACCTATCATGTGACTGGAGCATCCACTATCAAGTATCCATGGTGCAGATTTGTTCTGTGCTTTAAAAGTAGTCTGAAAAATCAAAGATTCCTTTTCTTTCCATTCTGGTTTGATGGCAGATTTGGCAACTTGTTTTGCCTTTGCCCTTTCATTAGCATGTGCCTGTTTTTCAAGAAATTTCTTGTTTTTTTTCAACCCATTTGGTTGAGATTTTCTACCCGGATAATTATTTGATGCAAAAGTGCTTCTACGAGTTTCTTGCAATATGTCCAAAATTATGACAATTATAACATTCAACTGCATAATTCATTAAAGGAGAAAAAACATTTCTCTTGGTGAAATTCCTTTGAGATACATTATGATTGCAATCTAAAATCTTATGGCCATAAGCATTGCATTTAAAACAATAAACGAAAAAGGAATGATTAAACCCGGGTGCGGGTCTTTGCCATTTGAAGTAGGAGCCATGAATCTTCTCCTTCTTGGATGTGTGACTTTTGTGAATCCATCTTTGTCGAGTACTCTTCTTGAGTCTCGGCATTATTACTTTCTTTGGCATGATTTGCTTTTTCTTGATCAACCCTGATCTTTTCTTCTTTCTTTATGGGTTCTACATTTAAGGCCTTTGAACCCTTTGATGATTCTCCTTCATCGAAGCCTAAACCAAATTTGATGCCGGAAGGCCTTTGGTTATTTAACATTTTATCCAGCTTTATAGTACTTTCTTCAAACTTATGAAAATAGCTCAATTTCCTATTCATCTCCTCTAGCTGCATCCTTAACTTAACAATGTCTTCTTCTAGCTTACTACATTCAACTGTATTTATAGTTAATTGTTCATCAAGAACTTTAGAAATTTTCTTGAATTCCTTTGTCTGTATTTTCAAACTGTTTATTATGTCAGTGGCATCCTCTAGTTTTCTTGAAAATTTTTTATTCTTTTTCCTTTCTACACTCAACTCTTCAAGTGCAGCAACCAATTCTCCTTCCAGATATACTTCAGCCTCATCCTTAAAGTTTTCATCACCTTCCTAATTTTCTTCTGTTCTTTCTTCTTCAAGTGCCATGAACAGAGCTTCACCTGTTTCTTCTTAAGAATCCTCACCTGAGCTTTCTTTAGAAGAGCTGACATTCTTGGATATGAAGCTTTTCTTCTTGAAGTTGTTCTTTCTAAAATTTTGTTTCTTCTTCCAGTCACCTTTTTCTTGGTGTGACCCTTCACCATTTTTGGTTTTCTCATGCATTGGACATTTGGCTGCAAAATGACCGACTCCTCCACAATTGAAGCACTTAAATGGTAGCTTTCCTCTATATTTTCCTTTTCCCTTTGTGAGTTTTTGAACAAAATTAGCTTCCATTTCATCCAGTGTCTCTTCATCCTCAGATTCATGTTCAAATTTTATATTCTTGTGTGCTTTAAAAGCATCTTCTCTGTCTATAGGCTTAGTTTGTCCTATTCTCATTTCGTATGCAGTCAAGGAACCATGCATCTCATCCATGCTAAAATTGTTTAGATCTTTCACCTCTTCTATTGTAGAAACTTTGGAGTTAAATCTTTTGTGAAGTGTTTTGAGAACCTTTTTCATGACAACTGCATCATCAATTTCTTCATCGAGTCCTCTGATTGCATTAATGATTCCATTGAATCTCAGCATATAGGCCTCTATGTTCTCATCTTCATTCATTTGTAATGCTTCGAACTGAGCTTGATGAGTTTGCGACTTGGCTTCCTTGATCTTGTTGTCTCCTTCATGGATGCTCTTCAGTTTATCCCACATGTCTTTTGCCGATTTACAACTCATGACTCTTATCAGTTCACTGTCTACAAGCCCACACATTATGGCATTCTTTGCTTTGGAGTTGTTCTCAAATTTTTTCTTCTCAAAGATATCTGTTGGAGGAGTAGTGGGTGTTGTGTATCCACTATCTATAGAATCCCAAATGTCGTATCCCAATGCACTCAGATATGTCTACATCCTGAGTTTCCAAAAAGTGTAATTAGTTCCATCAAACAAGGGAGCTTTGTTGGATGAGAATCCTTCACCACCTACCATTGTGTTTCTTCCAAGATCACCTTAGCTAATTAAGCTTGTTCAAGAAACTGGCTCTGATACCAATTGATATTCACACAATGACACTGAGAGGGGGGGTGAATCAGTGTAGCTATTAATATTCAAATCTATAGCATTTAAAATTGAAGCAAAGAGAACTTGAAAACCAGAAAAGCAAATTGAACAAGAGAGCACACCACAACACACAATATAACGAGGTTCACCAATTTGGCTACTCCTCAAAAATGATTGCTTGGACTCCAATCCAAATCCAGTCTATGCAAAATACCAATTTTACAAACACTTTACCAGCATCCACTTGGAAGGAGCACCAACCCCTTAATTTTCTACTACGAGATAGGAGCACCAACCCCTAGTACCAAGCACCAACTTGGACTGCAATTCTGAGCAATTATAATGACATAAAAATGTCTTCACTATTTACATGACCACCGATTGGTCCACTAATTAAACAAACTCTGCACACTCTCATGGCTCGCTTATTTCTCTCTTGGCCCTCTTCTAACCCTCTTTTCATAATAATTTCACTCTCATAGTCGCAACCTGATTCTCTGCATGACTGTCCTTTTATAACCCCTTTCCTCATCGAGACTCCTCGTCTTCTATGACTTTTCTAATCCTGCATGCAGTCGAATAACATACTCTTACTGTTCGAATTCCTTTATCTACGTGCATGCAATTTTTTATTTTGCTTGTGCGACTGTTCGAATTCTTTTCTCTTCTCCATATGTGGCTGTTCAAATTCTGCAAATATGGCTATTCGAATGCTTTTATGATTCTGCATATATGGCTATTTGAATGCATTTTTGATTCTCCATATGTGGCTATTCGAATTCTACATATACAGATGTTCGAATGCTTTTACGATTTTGCATATACGGCTGTTCGAATGCATTTTCGATTCTCCATATGCGGCTATTCGAATTCTGCATATATGGCTATTCGAATGCTTTTACGATTCTACATGTATTCTAACTGTTACTGCACTTGTAACCGTCACACTTTCTTCAGTTGACTTTTCTAATTTTGGCTCCCTACTTTTTCTTTGTAACTGTAGTTCTGTTCCAGTTAGCTGTCAGTTAGCATGTTGTTGCCACCTATATCTTTACACTCTTCTTCGCCTTCTACCAGAAAAAACCATACATGTCATGAAATCATGACATTATCTGCTTTTGTACAACTCTCCTTCGCATGCAACTGCAAAATCCTAACATGTCACGAAATCGTGACATTCTTCGCTTTCGTACAACTCTCCTTCGCAAGCACCCACAAAAATGGAACATGTCACGAAATCGTGACACTTTTTGCTTCCCTGCACTCTGCTTCACTTATAGCCATGAAAATGGAACATGTTGTGATATCGTGACACTTTTTGTTTCCCTGCACTCTACTTTGCTTGTAGCCATGAAAATGGAACATGTCATGAAATCGTGACACTTTTTGCTGCTGTACACTTTTCTTCGCAAGCCTCAACGAAATCGAAACATGTCACAAAATCGTGACGCTTTTTTGCCTTAGTGCTGTTCTTTGCTTTTCACCCATGAAAATGCAACATGTCACGAAATCGTGACATCTTTCGCATCCGTACATTTCTCACTTCATGCACTAGCGAAATCAAGACATGTAGCGAAATTGCTACAACTTTTCCCTTTGCACTTTCTTCTTTCTTGTAGCCTCCGAAAATCCTACATGTAGCGAAATCGCTACACCTTTGTGTTCTGCACTTTTGAATTGTAGCAAAATCGCTACACCTTTGTGTTCTGTACTTTTGACTTGTAGCAAAATTACTACACCTTTGTGTTCTGCACTTTTGACTTGTAGAAAAATCGCTACACTTTTGTGTCTTGCAGTTTCGACTTGTAGCGAAATCGCTACACCTTTGTGTTCTACACTTTTGACTTGTAGCGAAATCGCTACACCTTTGTGTCTTGCAGTTTCGACTTGTAGCAAAATCGCTACACCTTTGTGTTCTACACTTTCGACTTGTAGCAAAATCGCTACACCTTTGTGCTTTGACTCTTCCTCTCTGCTTTGGCCCGTGAAACTCCAACATGTAGCGAAATCGCTACAACTTTTGTTGTCATACATTCTCTCTCCTCTTTGGGTCATGAAAACCCGATGTATTGCGATATCGCGACACTTTTCACCCTTAGTGCTTTTCTTCCAAAACTGTCACGAAATCGCGACACTTTTTGTCCTTGGTGCTGCTTCTCCAAACTTGTCGCGAAATTGCGACAATTTTTCAACTTTGCTTCTTTCCTTCCAGCATGTCGCGAAATCGTGACATTTTTGGTTGTGCCTTCTCTCTCCTCATTTTTGTCATGAAATCGTGACATTTTTGGCTGTGCCTTCTCTCTCCTCATTTTTGTCGTGAAATCATGACATTTTCGGCTGTGCCTTCTCTCTCCTCATTTTTGTCATGAAATCATGACATTTTTGGCTATGCCTTCTCTCTCCTCATTTTTGTCGTGAAATCATGACATTTTTGGCTGCGCCTTCTCTCTCCTCATTTTTGTCGCGAAATCACGACATAAAACATGTCGCGATATCACGACAGTTTTCTTGTCTTTTTCTACAAATTTCTGAATCTGGGCCACTTTTGTTTTCCTAGAATTTCACTGTACTTGATCTGACTGACCTCTGAATTCATGTCCACTGCTTCAACTGCATCAATTCCTGTTTGTGTTGACAACAATGACAATAATTTTGCTGCACCTTGCTCAAAAAGAGGCTTCATGTTGTTCAATCCAACCCATTTATGTCTTAATTACACTTCTAGAAGCATGCCACTAG
Organism: Wollemia nobilis; assembly: GCA_028583015.1. Lineage (NCBI taxonomy): Eukaryota > Viridiplantae > Streptophyta > Pinopsida > Araucariales > Araucariaceae > Wollemia > Wollemia nobilis. The sequence continues at coordinate 3,680,334 of JAQPPZ010005697.1, forward strand.
GTTTTTATATCAAGATCTTACTCTTCTCTTATTGATTCTTTGCCAGAATCAGAATCTTCAAAGTCTGAATAGTCAACAAGTGAGACTATAGGTATTTATGTATCTATGACTGTTGTCTCTACCTTCAATTCTTCTATGTCCATATATACTTCCTCTGATCTCTCTTTTGTCAATTTTTGTACAATAACTTCCTGCCCCTACTCTATATTTAACTGCTAAAATAGTGGTGTAGCTTCTTCATCCACTATTTTTTCTGTTACTTTTTGTTTTTGAAGTCTAGAAGACCTTCATAACCCCACAGGAGTTTTTTTAACCTTTTTAGGTAACTCCAGAACAAATTTTGATTATTTTGGACCATAAATTGCTTTAGGTATTTCTTTCCCTATTTACCTTTCTTTTATTGAACTACCAGGCTGCCTAATAGGTTATGTTGGAAAAATAGTTATTTTCTTAGAAAATGTAACTCTTATTCTTTTTTCCATAGGACCAGACTTAGATTGTTTTCCCTTTGATTCATAGTCCTAGATGATGGAGGTCATTATGGTGAGCAGGGGATTTCTTTTTCAGAGGATTCAGTTTTAATTTCGGGTTTAGATCTTGTAATTTTTACTTCATCTTCAAATTCAGACTTCTCTCCTTTTGCCTCTTCCTCAGATTCAAGGCTTTCACTCTCCAATTCATTCTAGGTAGAGAAGAACCATTCAAAACTCCTAGGGTTTCCTCTAAAGTGATGTTTGCAGATGATCTTGATGAGCCCATGGTGTTTGGGAGACCCTCTTCCTACTTGGTACTTTTTGGCCATATTTACCAGCTTTGATATAAATACAGAGGAAGGTTTACCCTAAGATTAGGATTTGAGTTGCCATGGCATAGATGGGTCAGAATTATCATGTGATATCCATATAGAACATGGAATTGCCCATCACAGGTCAAAAACCTAATGATCCATACTGCAACTTCATCCCAAGGAGGCTGTAAACTTGTTCTTTTGACCCCCTTGCAGATATTATTACTCAATACAAACTTAGTGGGCCTATCCTCATCTCCTTTGAATTGGTTTACTAATTCATTTATAGTATTCTTGCTAGATTTCCCAATTTGAACCCCATGCAATGGGATTTCAGTAACTTGAATAAGAATTTTGGGGCTTACCTGGATTGTCATGCCATTGATGTGAAATTGATTATTGTGAAAGGTGCATGCAAACTCAGTGACCAATCCATTTTAATACCCATAGAATTTGTAAAAAAAAGGGTAGAAATCCCCCTTCTGTAAAAATACATGGCAATTCAGGATATCCTTGTAGGCAATCTACATTTTCTGGATCAATCTGATTCTTCTTACCCCGCATTTTTTTTTTGTTCTATCTCTTCTCAGTGTCGAAACAACAATGTTGTTCCTAAGTTTGGATCAAATTATTTGCAATTGCAGGGCAAAAATGGCTTCTGGGCTATGGAATTAAAATTTTATAGTGCCAAAAAAATGCTTCAAAACATGTTGAAGCGTTTGAAAAATTAAATTTCTCCTTTACGTATCACATGGTAGATTTCTATTTCTTTGAAGGAACATGATCCATTGCATTTGATTAAATTATTATGACGCATTGACGTGGCAGTCATTTTTTGGTCGTGTCATGTACCACGTACAGAGCTTTCCTTTTTCCCAAAGTCCTTGTGAAGTGTGCCGAAGATTTTTTCTTATCATAAAATGTGCGATGATTCCCAACACCCTCGTTCCCATTGTTGTGTAAGAAACCTGCATCTTAAATTTGTGCCATAATTTTTCCTTACTTCAAACAATAGGAATTGGATTATGATGCCACATGTCATTTCATTTTTATCTTTACTCATTTCGGAGTTTTTCTTCGAGGTTTGAACATTTTTCATTTCGAAGCACACCCCCTTTTATGCTAAAGTTGTTTTTGTTAAAACAAAATTTTTTATTCTAGAGCTTCCATCATTCCGAAGCTGAACATAAATATTACTCCAGAGCATTATCATGTTGAAGCATTTGAAGGTAAAAAAATTCCTATTGTTTTCACAACTTTCATTGACTAGATGGATAACTTTTTTAAAATAACCTTATGTATGCCTCATATACTAACTAAGGATATTATGCACTACATACTTGATATCAACAATGTTCTAAAAATGAGAAAGGCACATACCTGATATAACTATTTATCTACAATTGTACAATGGCTATTTCTGTTGATTCTCAATAGGTTGCTCTATGGACTAAGATAGGTACAATCTAAAAATAGGTGAAACAGTGATTATGAGAAAAGATGAAACAATGATTATGGGTATGAATGGAGAGTCACAAAGGCAAACATGCCGGAAGACTGGTTTTCATGCAAGCCTAATTCAGAAGCACCTCAAAGAGGTTTTCACTTTCTGAATTATTCATTTTTTTTATCATTTTTTTTAATTTCCTTTATATTACTCTGCTAAGTCTGGTGTGGAAGAAGTGTTTTCTTCCAATATGTGTACATCCAAGTTCTCCACTTGCTTGAGAAACTCCTCCTTCATTAGTGGTTTATGATATATCCGAAGACGATATCCATTAACCACCAATTTTCATCTTGAATCATAAATGGGTGGAAGGCGAACAACTCCATTTGCAAAAACTTACTCAATCTAATATGGTCCAAGCCACCTAGGATGCAAGTTTCTAGGATAGTCTTCATAACGCGAATCAAAAAACAAAGCCCAATCACCTTGTTGAAACTTCCTTTGTTGAATGTGACTATCATGCCACGATTTGGGTTGTACTTGGATCAACTTAGTCTAGTGCAATGCATCCCTTTGTAGCTCATCCAATGCATTGAGCTATAGGACTCATTCTGTTTGTGCCTATGACAAATCAATACCTACATCCAAAGCAGTTCAAAGAGTCAATAACTCAAATTCAATAGGCAAAAGAGGCTTCTTACCATAAACCAATTCATATGGTGTAAATCTAGTGGTGGATTTTTAAGTAGTGTCATAAGCCCAAATTGCTTCAGGTAGTTTGTCCAACCAATTTATCCTATGTGAAGTTATGGTTTTGCTTAAAATCCTCTCTAATTCCCTATTTTTTACTTCAACCTGACCATTGGCTTGTGGATGATACGGTGAGGATTTCCTATGCTTGATTTCATATAGTTGAGTGAAAGCTTCAATAAGTCTTGAAGTAAACTGAGGTCCTTGATCTGTAGTGATGTATTGTGGGGCTCCAAAGCATAGGAAAATATATGTATATAGGAAATCAACAACTTTTTCTTCTTGATCATACTTAAAAGCACGGGATTCCACCCATTTGGTTACATAATTAGTACATAACAAGATATGCATTTTTCCTTAGGAAGGAAGGTCAATAGGTCCTACAAAATCTAGCCCCCACCTCTCAAATGGTTCTGTTCCTACTTGAGGTTGTAATGGCATTTCACTAGTGAAGGTAGGTTTTCCCATCCTTTGACATGCATCACAATGTCTAACATAATTTTTCACATCTTTATGTAAAGATGGCCACTAATAATCAGTACCCAAGATCTTCCAAATTGTACTTTTGACTGAATAGTGTCCTTCTGAAGGTTCATCATGACATGCTCATAGGATATCATATACCTCATCCTTGCGGATGTACCTATGCAAAACATGGTCAGGACTGCATTTGAAAAGTAAACCTCCTATCCATTTGAAATAATAACTTTGCTTGATTAAATGTTTTCCTATAGCGAAGTAATTAGCTATATCTGCAAACCATGGGGGCTGCACAAAAATAGCAAATGGTTTCTCATCAAGAAATGCATCTTCAACCAATTCTCCTGTATCTGCATTTTGTAATCTTGACTAAAAATCTGCAACTACATTATCTTTCCCTGGTTTATTAACTATAGTGATATCAAATTCCTATAATAGTACCAACCAAATAATAATTCTTGCACTAACCAGAGGTTTATTCAACAGGTATTTAATGGCAACATGATTTGTATGAATGAATACCTGATATCCTATGATATAGTATTAGAACTTATTGATAGCATATACTATAGCTAATAATTCATTCTCAGTAGTAGTGTAGTTCTTTTTAGCTCCTATCAAGTTTTTATTGATATAGTAAATGGCATAATGCTCCCCATTGTCAATTTGTTCTAATGTAGCTCCAATAGCAGTATTGGAAGCATCTGTTTGAATATGGAAGGGCAATTCCCAATTAGGTCCTCTCAATACAGGGGGAGTGGTTAATTTCTATTTCAATTCATCAAAAGACTTTTGACACTCAGTATACCAAGTTCAAAATACTTCATTAGTAATTCAAACATTGGATTGGCTATGGTACTAAAATTGGCAATAAATATACGGTAGAAACCAATATGCCCTAGAAAACTCCTTACATCAGTTTGAGTTTTTAGAGGAGGAAGGTTTTTGATAACTTCCACCTTTTTAGGATCAACCTTGATCCCATAAGAGGAAATATGATGACCAAGGACAATCCCTTCCTCCATAATTAAGAAGCATTTCTCAAGATTAAGAGATAGATGGTATGTTTCACAATGTATTAAAACTTTTTCAAGCTGTTCTAAGGTATATTCAAAATTATCTCCAAATACTATAAAATCATCCATGTAAATTTCTACACTTTCATTTGTCAAATCAGAGAATATGGCCAAAAAAGCTCTTTGAAATATTGTTGGAGCTTTACATAAACCAAAAGACAGAACCCTATAAGCAAAGGTTCCCCAAGGACATGTGAAAGTGGTTTTCTCTTAGTCTTTAGGTGCAACTTGTATCTGATTATAACCACTGAATCCATCAATAAAATAAAAAAATTTCTTGCCAACAAGAGTATCTAATACTTGGTCTATTAAAGGTAATTGGAAATGGTCCTTATGTGTTACCTTGTTTAACTCTCTATAATCCACACACACTCTCATTTTCCTATTTTTCTTTGGAACAATGACTAATGGAGAAACCCACTTACTGTTTGAAATTGGGTAAATGAATCCTACATCTAAAATTTTTTCAATTTCTTCTTTAAAAATATCTTTCAAAGTAGGATTTAGGTGTCTTTGAGGTTGTCTCACTAGTTTAACATCATTACTTTATATCCTATGTGTACATACATCGGGATGAATGTCAATAATGTCCTTATAATTCCAAACAAAATCCTGAATATGTTTTTGTAGGACAACAAATATTTTGACTTCTTGTTCATTAGTCAGCCAACTATTAATATTTATAAATTTTGCTAGTTGTATTTCAATTTGTTTAATCCCTAGATAAACATAATTAACTGCTTCATATCTACTGATTAAATAATTTAATGGATAGTTATGTGGCTATAGAGTATGAAATACTCGAGATTCTATTTCATAAGTGATACCATATGGAATCATTCCCTGCATAAGACATGTGAAAGAGGTAAGAATATGATGATGCCATCCATGTGGTAGTGTGAAAGAGATTTCCTGTATGGGAATAGGTGATATATGTTCTAAAGTTTGTTCTTCATCCTTCCATAGTAGACGATGAATAAGAATTTGATCATCCTTAAGTCCTTCCTCTTGTAATGTTTCAACTAGGATAGTCTCATATTCAAAAATTTATCTTTCTGGTGAGTTGATTTCCTCACTATGTTCCTTCACTATTACTATGGCCAAAGTACCAATAGTTTCTTGTTCTTCATTAGACTCAGGATACCATATTTGTCCAAAAAATTTGGTTGAAGGCTGGACTGGTGGATACAGAGAAATATTATTAAGGGCAATTCCATTTGAAATAGTCATTTCTCCTGACCTGCAGTCTATAAAAGAAGCTACAGTAGCAAGCCAATGTCGCCCTAGAATGATGGGATAACCACTGATTAAATTTATAGGTTGCAACACCAAGAAATCTATAGGATATTCCCAGGAAGAGACTTCAATGGCAATATCTTCTAGGATTCCTTCTGGCTTGGCAATTGACCTATCTGCAATTTCTAAAACTATAGTGGTAGGACTGATATTGATCTATAGTTGTTGCATTGTTTCCTTAGTCATTACATTGATTGTAGCTCCAAGGTCAATTAGTACATTTGGAATTTGCACTAATCCAATAGTAATTGTGACTATTGGACTTCTTGGATCACTATATTTGGGAGGCACTAGTTTTCCAGATAGCAGGTTAGCGGACTTCCCTTCTACTTGCACAATTTTAGGAAAGGCTTTCTTCTTTTTGTCAGGTTTCTTGATACATAAATCTTGAATGGTCTTCTTGATTAAGGGCACATCCTTTATTTCTTACAACAAAGGAAGATAAGTTGTCATTTTTTTAAGTTCTATAACCAATTCTGATTCAGGAATAGTTGCAAGATTTTGAAACCTTTCAGGGTATGGTACTTCTTCTATAGGGGGTTCTTACCCATTTTCTAGTTTTTCTTCTTTTTATTTTGTTTTCACTGGTTCTGAATGTGGAGATTCTTGCTTTCCATCAATCTCTTCAATGGTGGGTGGAGCAGGGTTAGGTAAAATTTTCCCTGAATGCAACTGGATATATTTTGTAATCAAGTACATGAATTGTAGCAAAATATTTAGACTCAGCTCCATAAACAGGGGTTGCTTGTCTGGTATTATTTGGGTTAGCCACAGGCTGAGCTGGAAGTAGAGGTTGCTTAACTGGTTGTGATTGTATTCTTCCTTAAAAGTTCTTATTAGGAGTTGGCAACAAATTTTGAGTCTATCCTTGATACCTATGTTGCCCTTGATATGATGGGTATTGTGGCCCCCATATTTGCCCAAATTGTTGATTGTGTCCAAGGTGGATTAATAGGATTCCATGGTTGATTCCAACCAGAATGTGACCAGTCTTGAGGGGTTGACCAAGATTGATTCCATGGTTGTGAAGGTGGTTCTGAATATCCCTAAGGCATATTCCAAGGATTTTGTCCCCAACTTGTAGGAAAATGAGGGGAATTCTAATATTGTGAAAAGTTACCTCTTGGCCTCTGCCCAATAACATTAAGTTCTTTAGTTTGGGTTTGCAAAGCATTTTTAAGGTGAGGCAAGAGATGGCACTTATAAGTGTTATGCTCTTTTGAAAAAATACCACAAATAGTTGAGATAGAGGTTCTATCCAAAGGAAAATCATGTAGGGCATGCTTATTCCTTCATCTAGGACAATAGATAGCTAAGGGTCGTGAAGAATTGAATTTTACATTCCTTTCCCCTAATGCAGTATTTAATTGAACAAGAATATCAGTTTTCATGTTAGTCATTTCTTCCATAAAATATTTTATATCAATATTACCAGGATTCCTCTTCCTTCTTCTTTGCTTAGTGTGGGAATAATTTCTACACAACTCTACAATATCATTAATCTCAAGCTGGTTTATATCTCCTTTTCCCATTAAATCCAATACTTCTTTAGAATCATCCTGCAAACCTCTCAAAAATATAGTTTTTAATAAGTCAGTTTCCACAAGACCATATCTCTTTTGAATAAAGGTAAATATATCAAGATAATCCTCTAAGTTTTCATCCTCTTCTTGTCTAATCCGAAATAACTCATCCTTCCTATTTCTCACTCTACAATACTCCTTATACTTATCCAAAAATGTAGTTTCTATTTGATCCAAAGTGTAGATTGAATCTGGTTCAAGGATCATAAACCATCATAAGGCTGCATATTTAAGTGTAGAAGAAAATAACTTCAATTTTTGGTTTTCATTGACATAGTCATAAGTCTGACACAGAACCCTAAATTCAAATAGAAATTAATTAGGATCTTCATAAACAACTCCCCTAAATATTGGTAATACTGAGGATAAAATTGTTTTCATAGGACTAAGTAGGATTCATATGAATAGGGTATTCAAAAGTTCTAACAAGAGGATTATTAGCATCATGACCAACAATATCTCTATCATGTTCTCCTTATTTTGCCATAGGTTTTTCCTCAGTTTTAATTTGTTCAACTAGTTTTGATGGATCAGCCTATGGGTATGTCTAGAGGTAAGTGCCTCTAAGAGTTCTTCTTACAAAGATTCTATAATTTTAGTTGATGAAGAAGATGCTTCTCATTTAAGTCTTTCAATAAGTTCATACATAGGCATATCTTCACCCGATCATGAAGAACACCTTGGTGGAAAAGATCTAGTTCTTATAAACCTTCTTATTTTATCTCTTGGCCTATACATTCATGCTCATCCACTAAATGAACTAAAATTCAATTTTCAAGAACTGCCACCTGTAACAAGATAGTTCCTGGATTGCTATACTTATCCTAACAACACTTAAGGTTTCCCCGAAAATGATGCCAAAAATTATGAGTGTCATCAACTCTTCATAATTTAATCATTATGTTTGTCAATCCAGGGCGGTGTCCAAGGCTATATACGATAGTAAAGACAAGTAGTTTAAGGATCAGTTCATTTAGGAGATAGCTTTATTGGTGAAATAGTTAGTGATTAGGTGTTTGTATCTCCTTTTTAACTCCTAAAAACTGAAATTGACTCCTATTTACCCTTGTAGAAATAAATTTGCAGGAATTGAAACAATTATAGAAAAAGAAAACTATCTACTACTTCAGAATTGAAAATGACAGAACTGAAATGTTGCAAGAATGGAAATAGCAGAAAATAAAACTTGTAAAATTTAAATCACACCTTGCATAAAGGAAAATATAATTACAATAATAGAATTTAAGGAATAATAATCAAATGTTGCAGAACTGAAACATGAAAATATTCTCTGATGCAAACTGGAAATTACAGAATCTGAAAACAACTTGCTGAAATAGGAGATTAACAAAAAATGTTGTAAGATGCAAGAATTTATGCTAAGTGATCAGCTGATATGCACACATTCCTATGATCATTACAATTTATCACATGCAATCTAAAAGAGTACAACTGAAATTATGAAATACAAAACTTGACAGATTCTTGCTAATTTGCTGCAGCAAGAAATGAGTAGGAAACTTGGGAAAGTTGCTCCTTCTCCTGGCCCTAGAAGTGGGCCCTTGCTCCCTGACCTAGAATAAGGTGACAAGAACCATTTGAAACTATCTATATCTCACACACACTCATTCGGACTACCAATGGAATATAAATATTGCACCTTTTATTGATTCTACAGCAGCATTACAGTATTGCAGGGAAAAACCTACAAAATATTGTTCTACTATGATTACAAGGAAAGCTTATGAAATTATGCAATTCTATATCCTATCTATTTATCTATATATATGCTCAACCAAATGGGAGCATTTTATTTATACAATTAGGGTACATGATTGATAAGGTTTTGTGCTACAATATAGGACTGTTACAACTGTGGCAAAATTATTTCTAGAATGCAGGGATATGATTCATTATCCCTTATCTATTTCATCTATTGGAATGCATTTGTTGAAGGACAAGTGTTGGAAAGGATAGGGATATACCTTTAAAAAATGTAACCATCATTTACCACTTTGTTTAATGCATTTAAAGGCTATTTTGAACAAAACGGTTGCTTCTGCGCTCATTCTGGAGTTGCTTCGGAATATCAGGCAACATAATAGAGTTTGCAATAGTTCCCACACTAAATGCGTATGAAAATAGTTGTGACGGTGGAAATAGTTAACAAAATTAGTCTATAGATGAGGCATTTATAGGCCTCATCAAGACAGGGGAGCATGCAGATCTCCTAGACTTAGGAGATCAATGTGACTTGGGGGGTGATGATGTTGGGGATGAGGAGGTGTAGGCACCACCAATGGCACTAGGGGACATAGAGGTAGAGCTACAAGATGAGCTACTCAGGGTGAGGTAGGAGAGATATCTCCTATGAATACAGGTGCATTATGTATAGATAGAGCTATCAACATAGCAAGTCAAGGTATAGGTGGCTCAGGCTGAGATAGCATCTCTTCAAGCATAGTTGCGATCTCGAAGCCCTATACAGGAGGATTCCAGTAGTGGTGAGGTGACTAGGCTACAGGTAGAGGTGACACGACTCCATTATATGGTGGAGACTTACTAGGCATGGTGTCAATGGGGACAGGCTTATGCGGATGAGCTAGAGACTAAGGTAGTGTGGCTTGGTGGGCATCTACAAGATGATGCAGGTGCTAGTAGGTCATACCAGAGTCGCCATAGTAGGATAGGGTAGTCATCCTCTAGGCTATAGGTACTAGGGTCTAGGTGGAGAGCTGACAGGGTAGGTGGTAGCAGGTATGGGAGTTCATAGAGGACTCTGACTACTGATGGGAGTGTGATTCATAGTACTGGTCCTACGTGATCATGGTAGTGGCTCGTGTGACTCTTTTTATGTTTTTGGATGTTTTAGCATTGTGAAGTCTGAGGACTCCTCTTATTGTAGCCTATGGGCAACATGATATATATTTTTGTCCCACACACACACACACACACACACACACATATATATATGAGCTTTTTATGTGGTTTATCATCATGTGTTTATTATTTTATGAAATGTATGCAATTTGATTTATGCAATGATGATGAATGCCTATGTATGCATATTTTGTGATTTTTATTTGATTTTGTACATGCATGGATGTATAGTGATATGGATGATTTATTGATTTAGCGGATGAAATGTGTAGACTATATGCCATATTATGCTAGCACCATAGACGATGTATGTTGCACCAACTCATATGTAAATGTTAACATGAGACTTATATAGTGAATTTGTGAATAATGTAATTGAAATGAATGTGGTGAAGTGATATGAATGACATGCTATTTAGGGAATGCCTATTAGGTTTTCATGAGACTCAAAAAATCTAGTAAACTCATCAAAAGTTGTATACTAACCATGCAGGACTTTTTGACAAGGTATGAATCTACTGGGATGACCAAGGTACGTCATATCTCTATGTATGCAAGTGAGTTCATTCCTGTGAGATGCATAAGGATACCACTAGTGCCAAGCAGGCTCTCAACCACACCTATACTGAGGATCACCAAATGAATGCCACCATCTTGGGTTTTGTACTAAGTATGACTAGACCACTAGGCAATCTAGGTTACCAAAGCTAGCTCATCCACATGTAAACATTGGTCTACACATATGCCTAAAAGCTAATATGGTAGACATATTGTCATGCGAGAGGCTACCATCATTGATGGATAGGCTATCCACCAAATCCGTAATGAGGATCACCTAATGGTTTTCCAAATGCTGAGAATTCTAGGGATTCAAGTTTGAATCCCTAATTTCTTCAATTTGATTGGGATACTTGCTCTCATACAAAGTGATAAGAATCACTGTTTATTTTTCTTTTTTTAGTGATAATAATCACTATTTATTTTGATTTTTTTTTTTCTTTTGAGCAAGGGATTTGAATTTTGAGCAATGGGATCACTTTTTCTTGTGCTTTTTGATGTGTGCACTTTTTGATTTTTGTATTTGGAATTTTTTCTTTGTGGGGGTTGCAAATTTATACTATTGCAAACATGTGGCAATGTGGGATTTCAATGAAAAAGGGGGAAAACCACTTATTGTTGTGGGGGGGATTGGGTAGGGGAAAAACTTTTCCTTTTGCCAAATCTCAGCATTCTTGAACCATTCACACAAGGGGATGAGAAAGATGACCTTTTCACTTAAGGTAACCTAGACCACTTCATGGATTTCACCTGTATTTGTGCAAAAATTTGATTGTTAATGATTAATTGTGCTTAGGATATGATGTACACGAGGCATAATCAATGCAAGACTCTACCTCCTAAAAATCAAGCTAGCCTTCTACAAAATTTGAGTAGAGACTAGATATGGATGAGTTACTGAAAACCCTACTGACATTCTAAATAAAATGGCTAAGTGAAGAGAATAGACATGACTATGGAAACATGAAAAATATGGGTGAAAATGATAATAGCAGCATTGAACTATGAGTACTTTCACAACATTGATTTTGAGTGGTAAGTAGTGTACCATCATGGTGCTAGACATGTATGAGCAACTCTAAAATATAAAGGGTTAATGATGAATATGCCTAAATGCAAGCGACGATAAAATGCATTGGGATGTAATGTGGTGTGATGCAATATTTTTAAATTTTTGAAATTTTGATGATGTTTTTGAATTTTTGATTGATATGTATACACATGTGACCAACGGGCTTATTTGGGGTCCATTGGGGCATTTGGGGGGACCAAAGGGCTTATGGATGCCTTTGGGGCTTTTAGGTTTGACCTAGATGATCATAGATAGTCCAAGAGCATTTTTACTTGACCTAGACGATGAGAACCTGCTAGGAGCCTTTTGGGTGACCTAGACGTGCGATGGCACTTAGAAAATGTCTATGACTACCTAAGGATATTTGGCTATGACCAAAGGGCTTATGGATACCTTTAGGGCTTTTAGGATTGACCTAGATGATTGTAGATAGTCTAGGATAATTTTTACTTGACCTAGACGGTGAGAACCTGCTAGGAGCCTTTTGGGTGACCTAGACATGCAGTGACACTTAAAAAGTGTCTACGTCTACCTAGGGGTATTTGGCTATGAAAAAAGGGCTTATGTATGCCTTTGGGGCTTTTATGGTTGACCTAGATGATCTTAGATAGTCTAGGCGCATTTTTACTTGACTTAGACGATGAGAACCTACTAGGAACCTTTTGGGTGACCTAGACGTGCGACGACACTTAAAAAGTGTCTACCACTACCTAGGGGTATTTGGTTATGACCAAATAGCTTATGGGTGCCTTTGGGGATTTTAGGGTTGACCTAGATGATTATAGATAGTCTATGAGCATTTTTACTTGACCTAGATGGTGAGAACCTACTAGGATCCTTTTGGGTGCTCTCTAAGCATGAAATAGCTAAAAGTGAAGGATGTTCAAGGGTTTAGGATCCTTAACACCTTCAAGTGAAGTTAGGTAATAAGTTCTAGGTCCTATTTGACTAGTGATGACAAAGTAGCCTAGCTAGTTTATCGTAATTTTTTCCCTCAGGTGGGGCGCCAAGCTAGAATTCTGTTGGTTCTCTTTTAGGACAATATCACCAACCTAAAAGTCTCAAAGATGGACTTTCATATTGTAGGATATTTTGAGCTGCTCTTGATACACACATAGATGCTCAAGTGCATTAATGTGATGCTCATCCAACAACGTAAGTTGATCTAGGTGAGCTTGTCGCATAGTATCATCATCAATAAACTCCTACATGGATATGCACAACAATGGGATTTCTAACTCTAGAGGCATGACTGCCTCAGCACCATACACTAGTGAAAATGGAGTTGCCCCAGTGGGTGTCCGAATGCTAGTGTGGTAATCACAAAGGGCAAGCAGCATTTACGTGTGCCAATTGGTATGATTCTCTCTAACTATTTTCTTCAATATGGTAATTATTGCTTTGTTTGATGCTTCTGCTTGCCCATTTTCTTATGGATAATAAGGTGTCAAAAAGTTGTGCTGGATATTATACTTTGCTATCAAAGCACATACATATTTTTTCTTTAATGATGTCCCATTATCCGAAATGATATTGGATGGAATACCAAAATGAAAAATGATGATATGCAATATGAACTCCGCTATGCAGGGTCCTATCATAGTGGTAAGAGGAATTGCTTCCACCCACTTTATAAAATAATCAATAGTTGTGATGATAAATGTGTAATAGCCCAAGGATGTAGGGGAGATTTTCCCAATTAAATCCAACCCCCAGTGCAAAAATAGCCAATCCGATTGGATCGGTTATAAGGCCTGAGAAGGTACTGTTGGTCATCAAATCTGCACAGGAAAGGACTTTCGGTGGGTTTGTGCACCCTGGACCTACGACCAACATTGAAAGGCCAAAGGTAAGAGATGCCCCTCATGCTGATCTTTGGAGAAAGGCTGGCTCTTATACTAATCTACTTTTGGGGTTTGAGATAAGAGTGCAGGAAAGAGATAAAAGGAGTTCGGGTTAGAGAAAGAAATAAAAGGGGTAAGGGTTAGAGATTGATGATTCAAGGTGGGGAAGAACAGGAAGCATGATCACTCACTAATAACTCGAATAGCAGCAAAAAACACCTAGAATAGACAAAAGAAATGCAGTGTCGACCTTCCTCCTCTCTCTCTCTCTCGCTAGAATTCAGGGTTTAGAGTAATAGCGATTAAGAAGAGGTAATAACAAAAACCTCGATCCACCAGGCAGCATAAAAGAAGGCAACAAGGATGTTTTTCCTATCCTATGTATCCTTTAGGGCAAATTTTAGGGTACAGTCCCCAATCACACATCAAATTCAGGATTCAGAGTCTCAGTATACGGATGCAGATAGACAAAAGAATAGAGTACAAAAATCTTTAGTATTAGATGCAGGATGTAGACACCAAAACAACACCAATCCGATTATGTGACTGCAAACACTGATCGCTTTGACAAACACAGCCCCCAGGGCAGCCCTCAGAGGTCAAACAGTGGTCCTAACCACTTTCATAGCAATTTTGTAAGGTCAAGAAGCAATTTGGTACATTTAGACACTTTTCCCAGTACTCGTCTCACCCAGGGACGATTACTAACTTGCAATCATCTCACCCAGGGACGATTGTTGTAATCGTCCCACCCAGGGACGATTACCAAGTTTAACGGGCAAAATGACAAACGACGCCAAGTGGCAGCCCAGAACAGTCAGTTGATGACTCTTGCCTTGCACGCATGTGTAGGTGGACAAAATGGCCGTTAGAGGACTATCACAAGAAGCAATTATGAAAACACAAGTCAATGGAGGACTCCCCTCCCTCATGAGGAGACATGACTGCCACATGGCGCCTATGACCAACACATGGCATTTGTGCTTCCTTCCCAAAGTAGACCCCTTGGGTATATAAAAGGTGAGACTTTTCTCACCCAAAACATACAGGTTGAAGGAGTTTTCAAGTAACGAAGTGCTGCCGAGTTGAAGACCCACTTGCATCCCTTTTGGTTCACCTTCCCACATCCACCAATCTCTTTTGCAAGGGAGGTTGTTGGGTGGCCTTTGGAAGCTCGAACCTGACCCAAATCCAACACATGGACACCTGAACCAACCAATTCACCGACCCCCCACTCCTAAGAGATTTTGGGCCCATCCCAAGTGGATTGGTGCCAAAATCAAGTTCCATCGGTGGGCTGCCCACTTGGGCACCCCACACCTTTTGGATTTAGTTGTAGTTCATTTTCTATCATTTGTTCATATTCCATGTTATTCTATGCTATTCAATAGTTCAGAATCTTGAATCTTGATTTCAAAAAGTTTTCATCGAATATTATCATGCTTTTGTTATTTTGGTTGTCCCATTGACTTGCAGGTAACAACGTCCAATTTCTCGGTGATGGAGGCCAAATTGGGAGAATCCGACCATCTGGGTCGTCCCAAAATGGCCCCAATTACATAACCCCCTTGTTTGTAGGCATTTTGCAGGTCTCAAGAATCGACATTGGAGCAGCGACAGGTCGACTCCTTCAACACAGTATCAATCGTCCCTACAGGGGACGATTAACAGCAGCAATCGTCCTTTCGGGGGACGATTAATAGTAGCAATCGTCCTTACCAGGGACGATTACCAGGTAAAATAAGATTGGCCGGCTGTCTCAAGGGCAATGGCATTTTGGTAACATTTTCCGTCTTCTGTCAAGTTTTCAAGCCATTTGGACTCATTGTATTTACTGTTTTAGGCAGATGTTTACATGCATATTTCGTTGATTTTAGAGAACGAACCCCTTTCCTTTGCAGCAGGTGCTACTGAAATTTTTATGGTTTCTTTGATTGCAGGAAAAGCAATCAGAAGTGAAGAACTTATCCACATCAGCGACGACAGCATCTTGGCCCGCCCATTGCAATCGTGGGCACGCGGGAAGAGGAAGACTAGGTCACACATTGTAATGAAGACAAATTTAACGCTCCTAGCACCCAAAAGGGGAGGAGACGTCTATGTAACCGAGGATAAGATATTTGAATAAAGAGGGCTATGATTTATTTACATCTTGTCTTTCATTTCCAAGTTGTCTCCTTTCTCTGTTTTAGTGCATAGGATCAAAGCATTACATTTTCGTCTTATGTTGCATAACTAGTGTTTCCTTTGCCCGAAATCTCATGCTTTTAGTGGCGATCACGGTGGGACCCTGTCCCCTATTTTTAAAATCACAGAAACTGATTGAATTTTTGTGTTTGTGCTTGACAGGTACATTTTTTTCTTGCAGACTGTTAATCGTCTCTGCAAGGGACGATTTTTGTTCTGGAAATCGTCTCACCTTGGGACGATTGTATAATCGTCTTTGCAAGGGATGATTTCTGTTCTGTTAATCATCTCACCAAGGGATGATTTTCTATCTGCAACTTTTTAGAGAAAAAATTCAGAGGCAACTGGAGCAGGCAGAGAAGAGGTAGGGATTTTCATCATCTCTGTTGAAATTTTCTATTTCTGTTTTTGTTTCTTTGACTGTTTTCATTTTTAGCTTGCATTGCTTAGGAAAAGTCATTCATGCATGTTTCATTTTCGTTGGATAAAATGAAACTCACACACTCCACGAAACAATTTTAAACCAAGGAGCTAGTCGTAAGACCCTAGCCCTTGATCAAGACCATTGGTGGATTTAATCACCACCTTGGCTTGATTTGCATACATTTCCTGATTGTCAACTGTTGTTAGGCATAAATCCTGACGAAGACAGACCGAGCATAGCTGGGGTGATTCCCATGCATGCAAGGATAAGTTTTCTATGGTAGGTGCCATTAACAGGACAATCCCCCTTCCGTATCGCCTACGTACCATGTACCTTCTGCTCTCACGTACCTATAGTCTCCCTCTCGTAAGGGCGGGTATATAGAGAGGTTGGTATATCGGCCTGGCTGGTATATTGAAGGGGTGACCTTTTGGGAGTTATAAGAGCCTACATGATGCATTTAAATGTTCTACAAAACCTATAATCCTTAAAAGAGATAATCACGGTTTTGTGAATGTGCGTGTTTAATTCTGTTTAGTGTAGACAAAAAAAAAATCATTAAAAACAAGATAAAAATCTACTTAGATAGTGTGGACGCACCACAATGGTGTACACCCACAGCCAAGCCCAATCAAGGGTAGCAGCTCTGGAAGGTACACAAGAAGTAGGCACAAGTCGCCTTCACTTTAGTCCTGAGGATTTGGTCATACCGCCTTATCGGTCTAACCTACAAAAGAATCCAATTCAAAATCCTCGATGGGGTATGCCCATTCAAAGTAGCCCCTCTCGAAAATATGCCCTACATGCAGACCTTAATGTAAATAGAGAATCGCCCTCTCAAGCTAGACATGAGTGGCCACAGCACGATGAAGCGCTAACGGGGCACACTATCCATTTGGAGGGACAACGTGGATATGGCATCCCTTATTTACCTCTCATCAGAACGGAGAGACCAAATCCGGAGCGTAGGGCTCCTTACATAGGGTGACCTAACTCCGCCGCCTTACGCACCTATGAGAGAGAATATGAGGAAGATCATCGCATTCCTCAAGGACAACAACATACAATGCGGGAACCTTATGCTTCTGCACCAGCCGGATATCATAATCACCCCTTGAGGCCAGAACCTCGAGCACATACCGCCTACCTCAACAGAGGGAAGCGACCCCTTAAGATTTTAGAGCATCAAAACTGAGGTAAACCCATAGGAGGAACATTTGAACCTTCTGAACAAAATAGGGTAGATCAAATTGACCCGATGTCGTCACGAGATATACCACCTGTCAAGCCCAAATCATGCGGCTTAAACAAAGTCAGCAAGAGATAGAGTATCAATACCGCTTGGATAAAGAACGCATGCAACGTGAAGCGGATGAGTTACAATATGAAATACTTGAGAGAGGGCCAACCCCTTGCATCCAAAGAGCCAAAAAACATGAGAGGCATAACCCTTTAACGCAGGACGGGTCTCCACAACCTCATCAAGCTTTGCCTCCGAGACCTCATAGACATGAGAGGGAGGCTACTCCTCGAAATTATGATGGGTACCTTCAGCGGGGACTCGATCAAGGTTAGAGGTTTCGCCCAAAAACTCCTCAAGAATTTTATGAGGAGTACGAACCAGAGATAGAACATGTTGAAACTCTCCATCAAGGCAGGAGGGCTACCATTCGACCACCCCTCCATAGTCCCCCAGTTTATCATAACGTACAATGGGAGCAAGCAAGAGAGGAAGAAATAAAATCTTCCGATGCATACCAAGCGCTATTGGAGTGTTTGGAGTCTGTGGAGATAAAAGCTGCTGGGCATCAAAAACCCACATTACATCTACTCCGCAGTAATCCGATGCATCCCTCAGTGCCTACACCTCTTTACCCCGAACACTTCAAGTTGCCTCAATTGGCAGTTTTTAAAGGTGAGGAGGACGCACAAGAGCACGTTACAAGATTTCTAAGCCAGTGCTTCGCAATCCAAGATAATGACGCGTTGCTGCTTAGAACATTCATAACCACATTCGCAGGCCCTGCCTTGGATTGGTTCACACAACTGCCCAAACACAGTATAAGCAGCTTAGATCAGCTAGTAGATGCATTTCTTGAATGCTTCGCCTTCAATACAAGGAAGAAGGCATCACTTAGTGATCTTGCTAGCCTTAAACAATTTGAGGAGGAAACAATGGCAGCGTACGGGAACCGATGGAGAGATTTGCTTTCTAAGTTACCCTACCGTCCTCCCATGTCGGATCTCACGCAAATGTTCACAAAAATTTGCTTAAAATAAATCTCTGGTCTATTGTTGCTGTGACAATACGATAGCCTAGAAGAAGCTTTGGCCCAAGCTAGACTTATAGAAGAGATTAAGATAGGCGAAGGCGCAATTGCCAAGCCTAAGAAGAAAGAGTGGAAAAAAACCACTAAAACTGGGACAACGCAACCACAACACGCTGCAGTCAATCAAGTTGCAATAAATGTTCCCGTGCCTATGCAAGAGACACAGCCCCAAAGGGCTAATTACCAGGCAGTGCCTCCTACTTACGAAAGAGATAACAAAAGACAGGAGCAGTATCAGTAGCATCGCCCTAGGTGACAATTCACCCCGTATGCGGAGTCTAGGGACTCCTTATTTCCAAAATACACTAAACCAGTCTAGGGCACACCAAGAATCCTTAAAAGAGATAATCACGGTTTTGTGAATGTGCGTGTTTAATTCTGTTTAGTGTAGACAAAAAAAAAAAATCATTAAAAACAAGATAAAAATCTACTTAGATAGTGTGGACGCACCACAATGGTGTACACCCGCATCCAAGCCCAATCAAGGGCAGCAGCTCCGGAAGGTACACAAGAAGCAGGCACAAGTCGCCTTCGCTTTAGTCCTGAGGATTTGGTCATACCGCCTTATCGGTCTAACCTACAAAAGAATCCAATTCAAAATCCTCGGTGGGGTATGCCCATTCAAAGCAGCCCCTCTCAAAAATATGCCCTACATGCAGACCTTAATGTAAACAGAGAATCGCCCTCTCAAGCTAGACATGAGTGGCCACAGCACGATGAAGCGCTAACGGGGCACACTGTCCATTTGGAGGGACAACGTGGATATGGCATCCCTTATTTACCTCTCATCAGAATAGAGAGACCAAATCCAGAGCGTAGGGCTCCTTACACAGGGTGACCTAACTCCGCCTGCCCCTTACGCACCTATGAGAGAGAATATGAGGAAGATCATCGCATTCCTCAAGGACAACAACATACAATGCGGGAACCTTATGCTTCTGCACCAGCCGGATATCATAATCACCCCTTGAGGCCAGAACCTCGAGCACATACCGCCTACCTCGACGGAGGGAAGCGACCCCTTGAGATTTTAGAGCATCAAAACCGAGGTAAACCCATAGGAGGAACATTTGAACCTTCTGAACAAAATAGGGTAGATCAAATTGACCCGGCTGTCGCCAGATATACCACCCGTCAAGCCCAAATCATGCGGCTTAAACAAAGTCAACAAGAGATAGAGTATCAATACCGCTTGGATAAAGAACGCATGCAACGTGAAGCGGATGAGTTACAATATGAAATACTTGAGAGAGGGCCAACCCCTCACATCCAAAGAGCCGAAAAACATGAGAGGCATAACCCTTTAACGCAGGACGGGTCTCCACGACCTCATCAAGCTTTGCCTCCGAGACCTCATAGACATGAGAGGGAGGCTACTCCTCGAAATGATGATGGGTACCTTCAGCGGGGACTCGATCAAGGTCAGAGGTTTCGCCCAGAAACTCCTCAAGAATTTTATGAGGAGTACGAACCAGAGATAGAACATGTTGAAACTCTCCATCAAGGCAGGAGGGCTGCCATTCGGCCACCCCTCCATAGGCCCCCAGTTTATCATAACGTACAACGGGAGCAAGCAAGAGAGGAAGAAATAAAATCTTCCGATGCATACCAAGCGCTATTGGAGCGTTTGGAGTCTGTGGAGACAAAAGCTGCTGGGCATCAAAAACCCACATTACGTCTACTCCGCAGTAATCCGGTGCATCCCTCAGTGCCTACACCTCTTTACCCCGAACACTTCAAGTTGCCTCAATTGGCAGTTTTTAAAGGTGAGGAGGACGCACAAGAGCACGTTACAAGATTTCTAAGCCAGTGCTTCGCAATCCAAGATAATGACGCGTTGTTGCTTAGAACATTCATAACCACATTCGTAGGCCCCGCCTCGGATTGGTTCACACAGCTGCCCAAACACAGCATAAGCAGCTTAGATCAGCTAGTAGATGCGTTTCTTGAACGCTTCGCCTTCAACACAAGGAAGAAGGCATCACTTAGTGATCTTGCTAGCCTTAAACAATTTGAGGAGGAAACAATGGCAGCGTACGGGAACCGATGGAGAGCTTTGCTTTCTAAGTTACCCTACCGTCCTCCCATGTCGGATCTCACGCAAATGTTCGCAAAAAGTTGCTTAAAATCAATCTCTGGTCTATTGTTGCTGCGACAATACGACAGCCTAGAAGAAGCTTTGGCCCAAGCCAGACTTATAGAAGAGATTAAGATAGGCGAAGGCGCAATTGCCAAGCCTAAGAAGAAAGAGTGGAACAAAACCACTAAAACCGGGACAACGCAACCACAACACGCTGCAGTCAATCAAGTTGCGATAAATGTTCCCGTGCCTGTGCAAGAGACGCAGCCCCAAAGGGCTAATTACCAGGCAGTGCCTCCTGCTTACGAAAGAGATAACAGAAGACAGGAGCAGTATCAGCAGCGTCGCCCTAGGCGACAATTCACCCCGTATGCGGAGTCTAGGGACTCCTTATTTGACCGCTTGTCAGCGGCAAATTTAGTTACTCTGCCAGAAATCCAAATTTTTGACCCTAACATTCCCAAGCCTAGGGGGTATAGGGAGGAATTGTATTGCAGATTCCATAGGCGCAGAGGACATGACCTAAATGGGTGCTGGAAATTCAAAGAACTAGTCCAGGATTTGATCGACAATAGAACATTGGTCGTGGACAACCCCATCGCACCAAACAACCAACAAATGGGGGTATTCAAGGACCCCTTGCCTGCCCACGAGGCACAGACAAAACCGCTCCAGATTAACGAGGTGCGACAAGATCTTCCCACGCAAGGATTGGTGGGAATGATTAGCATTGTAACAAGGAACAGAAGATACCCAGCAGTTGCCCCCGAGGTAGCTGCGAGGGAAGTTCCGTCGACATCGCAGCCTCAACAACGCCCAACGCAGTTGCCTCCGCCTAGACCCGAGGTCACGATACGGACCAAACTCACGCAGAGTCTGCGGACCACATCGGCTAGGCTGTCCATCTACGAGCTTATCCAACAATCAGCTCCCCATAGAGAAGCTCTTATGGACATTTTAAAAGCCATTGAAGTACAACCCCACGAAGCAAATTCTTTCAACGCCTTCGTGGGACATGTGAAACAATGTACGGAGCCTGTCATCACATTCAGAGAAGACGAGGTCAAAACGATATCAAATGACATGGCGGATCCACCCCTGCACGTTATCGCGCGGGTCAACGGGATCCCGTACAAGAGAGTGCTGATAGATACTGGCTCGTCCAAAGAACATTATAACCACTGCAGCGTTAAAACATTTAAAACTGCCAGCCTCTCACATCACCGCTTCCACGTACACACTCGCGAGCTTTTAACGATGCAATTTGCTCGACAGTCGGCACAGTTGTTCTGCCTATCCAGGTAGGACAAAAGTCAATACCCACACTGTGCCATGTGCTGGAAGGCGAAATGGCTTATAATATACTGCTAGGGCGGCCTTGGATCAGGGACATGAAGTGTGTCCCCTCGATCGCACACCAGTGCTTGAAGTATGCCTATGAAGGGCAAATACATGTAGTCCCAATGGACTTAGAGCCCTTCAAGTATTGCAATGCGGTACAATTCATACCTCAATCGACCCTCCCATCAACGCATTTGGATTTTCAATTAAATCCATCTAAACAGGGTCCGATACCGCAGGTACCACCGGTGGCCAACAAGGCAAAATCCCAGCCGGGTGAGACTTCATCACCTACTCCTTCATCATCAACGCCACCTATCGTGGCCCAACAGAAGGACAAGGGAAAGCAAATCATGGAAGAGGTTAAGCCTCTAGAAGAGGGGTTGCCCACGATTTCAACGATATCAACAGAGGAAACACCCAACACAACACAAACCAAGACTCCTGAACAACCAAACATGGAATGGACTCAGGAAGGACTACCGTTTCCTCCTACCCAATCATCAACAATCACTGTTGAGATGGCCAGTACGGGCCTGGGGGAGTACTTAGTGCAAAACATTGTGGCAACCCCCACATTGGAGTCAGTGCAGGACATGGGAAGACCTCGCCTTCCCATAGGGACAATTGTTCCACTAGGCTACCCTCCCAACCAGACGAATTTTGTGTATGGGGGCCTTGATCATGGTTCTGAACCATGCGAACAAAAGGAAACAGATGAAGAGCCTTTTGTCGAAAACATCAATTATCTGTCGAACCCAGAATTTGCCCTAAAATATCTCGAACAATGCAATTGGCATGGGTATGGGCTAGGCAGATATGAGCAAGGGACGCGAATCCTTTGCCAACCAAGATATCAGATGCCATACGACAAGTCAGGAGTGGGGTTCAACCACCCCTTGCCCTTAGACATCTTGGTTGAAAATATGCAAGGCCTAGAAATAGGCAACAAGGGGGGATTGGCACAAGACCCGTACGCCAATCCAAACACAGAATACACATTGGGGGACTATCTCCCATGGTCTACAAACACCCCTGGAAATAGCAATAATCCCTCTCCTTTGCTAGAGAGAGGTGAAAGTTCAGAGAGCAATCCTCAAAGAGAACAACAACGGCTTTCGGACATTTTTTTGAAGTTGTTTCCCCTAGAGATTCCAGATGAAACGACACAATGTCAAGAGAATCAGGTCCCTCCACCAAGAGTGGAACAACCACAATGGGACTGGATTAACTTATTGGAACAAGAAGAGTCCTCAACGTCACAAGCAACAGATGTTGAAGAGGATGAACAATTTTGGATCTATGAAAGTGAGTCAGAAGACGAGACTGAGATGGACTATCTCAGACACGCACGATGGCATCATCGCGCTTTAACGCATGAAGATCTAATGGGACAAATGGGCATCCTATTAGGACATGAATGGCAAGTAGACCCAGCGAGGTGGGACCAAGTGTTGGACCCATGGCTCCAAATTCAAGAAGAGCATCGTCCACCTCGAGATCCCATCAGGACAGCAGTACCGAGGGAAGACCCCGCCTTCCTTTTCGCACATAGAGATGAGTTTGCACCTAGAGAGGATCCATTCGTGCCCGTTCCCGTAGAGCCAGATCCAGAGTATAGGGAACAACTAAAAGAATCAAGTCATCACACCCACGGTTCTGGAGACCAAATTCATTCCATCCACATGATCTCCATTGATTTGACCGCACCCATCCGCAATCCGATCGATCCATCACAGCCATTGCATCTAGACATGGATGCCATCGACTGGGATCGCGTCAATTCACCATTATCACCAGCAGAGTACTGGCCTTTCGATGAAATGCTTCATTCCGCCCCAAGGACAACTCAGGATATTTTTCAAGCTGAAGAGGGACCCGAGGTTCCAAACGTAGATCTTAACTCAGTTGATGATATCCATTTGATCCCAACTCCACATCAGTTGGAGGACGGATCCCACATGTCAGTCGAGGAGACGACTGACGTAGACATCGGCATAGATCCAATGAATCCATGGATTCTCAAGCCAGGGGTAAGTCTTTCCCCCGAAGAGCAAGCCGATTACATTGCCCTTCTTAAAGAAAAGAAGGAGGTTTTTGCATGGTCGTACAAGGATATGCCAGGACTAGACCCGCAGCTAGTCATGCACAATTTAACGCTTGATCCGACAATCAAGCCTGTAAAGCAAAAACTAAGAAAGATGCACCCAACAGTGGCCTTGATGGTCAAAGACGAATTGCAAAAGCTGTTGGATGCACAATTTGTCATCTGCGTGGATTATCCGCCATGGCTGTCCAACATGGTTCCCGTCAAGAAGCCCGACGGGAGGATTCGCATATGCACCAATTTTCGAGACCTAAACAAAGCGAGTCCTAAGGATGATTTCCCCTTGCCAAGCATCGACGCATTGGTAGACGCTACAACAGGTCACGAAATGCTCTCCCTAATGGACGGTTTCTCAGGATACAATCAAATTCGTATCAATCCTGAAGACCAACTCAAAACGGCATTCACAACGCCTTGGGGGACATTTTGCTATAAGGTCATGCCTTTTGGCCTTAAAAACGCTGGCGCTACATACCAACGTGCTATGACGTATATCTTCCACGATTACATGCACAAAACTTTGGAAGATTACATGGATGATTTGTTAGCCAAATCTCTCTTGCGCTCAGACCATCTCGGTGACTTAAGCAAGATTCTCGATCGCCTCATAGAGCATAAGGTCAATCTGAATCCCAAGAAGTGCGTGTTCGGCGTCACATCTGGAAAACTCTTGGGTTTTATAGTCTCAAAGAGAGGCATCGAAGTGGACCCAAACAAAGTCAAGGCAATCCTTGAAATGGCTCCCCCAACCACTATCAAGCAGCTAAGAAGTCTGCAAGGAAAGGTCGCGTCGATTAAACGCTTCATAGCGCAATTATCTGACAAATGCCGACCAATGAACAAACTATTGCACAAGGGGGTCACATTTCATTGGGATGACGAGTGCCAATCGACCTTTGACGAAATCAAACAATACTTGGCTTCGCCGCCGCATCGGCACCACCTAGACCAGGAGTGCCGTTCTACTTATACATCTCAGCCATCGAGGTGGCACTGGGCGCCATGCTAGCCCAGAAGAATGAACATCACAAAGAACAGGCTACTTACTATCTTAGCCGCACCCTGGTCGATTACGAACTTAACTATGCATACGTTGAAAAACTCTGCTTGGCAGTGGTGTTTGCTACCAAAAGGCTACGCCACTACATGCTGAGCAACACTACGTATGTTGTGTCTAAGGAGAATCCATTGCGATACATGATGAGTCGTACTTATCATAGTAGTCGCACGACGAAATGGATCATGTTGTTGACGGAATTTGACATTGAATTTATTGGGCAAAAATCTATCAAAGGACAAGTCATAGCCGATCAACTAGCAGAGGCTCCTCTTGAAGACGATCAGCCTCTGGCTATAGAACTACCCGACGATGGGGTCTTCCATGTCTCAGAATCGCCAGATTCTGAAGAGCCTGAGTCACAGGCCGACATAACCTTATTCTTCGATGGTTCTAAATGCGAGCAAGGGGGTGGCGCAGGAATCGTATTCTTCACACCGCAGGGTGCTCCAATGCCCCTGTCATTTAAATTAAACTTCCAGTGCACCAACAACAATGCAGAATATGAAGCCTTGCTCCTAGGTCTTCAAACAACAATCGCCATGAACATCAAAAGACTAAACATCTTTGGTGATTCGCTGTTAATCGTCAATCAAGTCAAAGGGGTATATCAATGCAAATGCCCAGTTCTGAAATCCTATAAAGCTCTTGTGGACAAATTCCTGGCAAAACTTGAGTGGTATGACATCGAGGCACTTCCTCGATCATCGAATCATTTTGCGGACACAATGGCCTCCTTGGGGTCACTAATCCCGCAAGACCTTTCCGGTGACATGACAACTATTCAAGTCAAAACATTATCGCAATCCGCGATGGAGCGTGCAAGCTCAGACTTGACGCCAGGAATCCACATGATCCAGATCGAACCATCCTCGGATAAGTTCTTTCGAATCCGAGATAGTCTGAAACGTGCCAACTGGGGGTCCTTATTTTCCCCCACTCCCATTGATAGCAACACAACGCTATTCTTACAAGTTTTATCCCAATCAGCACTTGATAGGGAAGAACTTCAAAAGGGATTGGCTGTTCATACTGTCGAGGTTTTCGATCAACAGGATTGGTATTTACCAATCAGAGACTACCTCAAGTTAGGTAATATTCCCTTTGGATTGACGCATGCCGCAAAACGGACATTCAAACAGAAAGCGGCAAAATATGTCTTGATAGGAGACATTTTGTATCGTCGCAGCTATGACGGAATTCTCCTTCGTTGCTTGGACCAGCAAGAGTCCACTTGGGCAGTCGCCCAAGCGCATGACGGTACATGTGGCGGCCACTTTAGTGGTATGGCCATTGCAAAGCGCATTCTTCGCATGGGCTATTATTGGCCATCTTTAGAGCAAGATTGTTGCGCGTATGTCAAGAGGTGCGTAAAATGTCAACATCATGCCAATCTGATGCACGTACCTTCCCAGGCCTTACAGACAGTCCAGTCTGCTTGGCCATTTTCGTAGTGGGGCCTCGATCTAATCGGAAAGATCTCCCCTGCATCGTCAGGCCGTCACACGTTTATCATAACGGCCACATAATACTTTACCAAATGGGTGGAAGCAATTCCGTTAACCTCTACGACAGGCCCCCGCATTGCGGAGTTCATCTTGCATCACATCATATGTCATTTTGGTATTCCATCCAAAATAATCTCGGATAATGGGCCATCATTCAAGAACAAAGACGTGCGTGCTTTGACCACAAAGTACAAAATTCAGCACAACTTTTCAACACCCTATTATCCGCAAGCAAATGGGCAAGCAGAGGCATCAAACAAGACACTAGTTGCCATCCTTAAAAAGACCGTCGCAGACAGTCATAAGGATTGGCACATACAAATCCCACTTGCACTTTGGGCTTATCGCACTAGCATTCGGACGCCCACTGGGGCAACTCCGTTTTCACTAGTGTATGGCTCAGAGGCAGTAATGCCTCTCGAGTTGGAAATTCCTTCCCTGCGCATATCAATGCAGGAGTTCATCGATGATGACACTGCACGGCAGGCCCGATTAGACCAACTTACGTTGCTTGACGAACGACGCGTTAATGCTCTCGAGCACTTACGTATCTATCAAGAGCGACTTAAGAGAGCTTACAACATGAAAGTTCACCTAAGAGACTTTCGGGTTGGTGATTTGGTTCTGAAGGAAAACCAACAAAACTCTAATTTGCCGCCCCACATGAGGGACAAATTCATGGCAAATTGGTTAGGTCCTTATGTCATTGATAGCAAAATAGGACCCGGGACATACCAGCTAGCTTCTCTTGATGGTATCAAGGAAACAGAACCCTTGAATATCAGTCATTTGCGACCATTTCATATCTAAGAAAGCCATATACCAAAAAAAAAAAAAAAAACCAAGGATTATCGCAACCTCTTGGTCAACCCAAAAAGCTCCAAGGACACGACTCGACCCAAAAAGCTCCAAGGATTATCACACCGCAACCCAAAAGCTCCAAGGATTATGCACACTTGGTCAACCAAAAAGCTCCAAGGATTCATCACAATCTCTTCGGTCAACCCAAAAAGCTCCAAGGATTATCGCACTCTTGGCCTAAAGGATATCCAATCTCTTGGTCACATCCAAAAAGCTCCAAGGATTATCGCAATCTCTTGGTCAAATCCAAAAAGCTCCAAGGATTATCGCAATCACTTGGTCAAACCCAAAAAGCTCCAAGGATTATCGCAATCACTTGGTCAAAACCCAACAAAAATACATCAAAAACAACAAAAAAATTCAAAAACAACAAAATACATCAAAAACAACAAAAATTTGCATCTCATTTCTACGCATTCTCAAATTCATCAATTGAGAGTTTTCTCACATCTCATCTTCATATTCGCCAAACTCAATTCATCGAAAATACAAAAATATGTAGCTGCATTAAGCATTGCATTCATACAGTCCATCTTGTTCCCCACTGTTCCATTTCATAAAAACAACAGACACACCATGCATTGCTTCCACCACACTAGAGTCAGTGGTCTTTTAATGTATCACGAGTTTTCGTAGTTCAGCCAAAATTTTCCTCTTTAGCCATGTAATGTATCAAGTCGAACATATTTTACGAAGGTAGAGTCATACTTGAAATACACCTTGATACGTAACATCCCAACACAAACTAAACACATTAACAATTCCGGAGTTATGTGAAAGAAAGATGAACTGCACAGTAATCTAGGTCACCATAAGCGAAACGGTTATCTTGCTCATCCCCCGTGCGGATGACCCAAAGAATGCTGAGAGTTGGCAAAAGGACAAGCATCACCCCTACCCAATTCCCAAAAATCCCTAATCTCAATAGTTGCAAAAAAAAAATCAAAAAAATTTGCAAAACGTCAAAACATCAAGATTTGACATCCTACAGTGCACACATCAAAATGCACTAAGAAACAATGATTTTTATCACTCCAATCCCTTGCTCAAAAAAAAAAAAAAAAAGAAGAAGAAAACAAATCAAAATAAACAATGATCTTATCACTACAAACGAGCAAGTATCCTATTACAATTGAAGAAAAGAAGGGAGTTGAACTTGAATCCCTGGAACTCTCAACATTCTAAAGGTCTTCTCGCATGACGATATATCTGTCACATTAACTTGCGTACAGATCAATGTTTGCATGTGGATAAGCTAGCTTATGACATCCTAGAAAACATCGCGGATTAATCTAACTAAACATAACAAAGGAGTTAGTGGAGCTAGTTAGGTGATCCTCAGTACAGGTTCGGTTGAAAGCCCATCTGGCACTGGCGGTATCCTGATAAATACCACATAAATGAACTCAATGGCACACACAGGGATGTGAAATAGCTTGGTCAAAAACAGGTCTGATTCATACCTTGTTCAAAAATCATGTAAGATAAAGTACAGTCGTGGCTAGAGAGCTAGAACTGTCTGAGTCTCAGAAAAACTTAGCTACATTTCTAAACCAACTGCGCTACTTTTCGTCTTTGCAATACCATCAGAAAATACAAAAAAAAAAAAGGAAAACCACATGTATACATACAAATTCATGCATCACAACAATCGCCTAAAAACAAAATAACAGAGTTCTAAACAATCTATGGTGCCATAGCCAAACATCACAAATCCCATTCATCCATTTCATCTCTCGCATATCACATATAAATCAAAAACATTTGCAGTCATCATAGCATATGCATCCATCAAAATAAATCAACATAATACATCCATATTCATCAACCATCATGCACAAGATCAAAGAATATCAAAACAACAAAAACAACAAATAAATGCAACACAAAAACAAAAAGCAATAAACATTGCCAGACACAAGTGCTCTTGCACTTAACCTCTTGGCATAGCAAAACTGATATCGAGGTTTACATTGTCACTATCCTACTCCCTAAGAAGGCTACCATAGCCGGACCGCTCCACGGGAAAACGGATTTCAAACAATTAAATCCCCAAATGGTGTCACAAAACAACAAAAACATCACAAACAAGCAACACAAAAACAAAGCAATAAACATTGCTGCGGACACAAGTGCTCTTGCACTTAACCTCTTGGCATAGAAAAATAGATGTCGAGGTTCAAATTATCACTCTCCTAATTCCCCAAGAAGGCTATCATAGCCGGACCGCTCCACGGGAAATAGGTTTTCGACGATTTCACCTCATTATGACATCACCAAAAGGGTTAACACCCACCAAAAATAGGTCCATATGTTGGAAAAATTGCACACGCTTAACGGTAAACCCTCTAAAGGCACCCTTGCACAAGTCATCTTGGGTCAAGCGACTCGTCGCTTCTCTCACAAAGGTCATTCCCTCATCGATTCGTCGCTTGAGGGGGTAGTCACACTTAGTCACCAACCAACAATCACACACCCAATTAAGGAAAATGACATGCATTCAAAGAATCATTGACAAAGACAATCACGCTCCTGCTTGGGGCAAGTAAACAAGCAACAATCAAATCAATCAAACACTTGGCATTTCGTGAATCATGAATACAAGGTTCCCCCGAGGTAAAAACGCCCTTCGCCTATTCATGATCGATCAATGTCTAAGTTCAAGTCACACCTCACCAAAACAGGTTAACACTTGAAATCAAATTCCTTAGCTCGTCGAAGCAAGGATTCAAGAATGCATGCCCTTTCCATACTTGGGGCATCAAAAGTTGGTTAGGTTACCAAGAAACCCTAATCATTAGTGCTTTGGTTATCTATTTTTGCTCAAGCATCTGCGTCACCCGCAGCGCTTCCCAAAAAGGGGCATCTATAGACACCAAAACAGCACCAATCCGATTATGTGACTGCAAACACTGATCGCTTTGACAAACACAGCCCCCAGGGCAGCCCTCGGAGGTCAAACAGTGGTCCTAACCACTTCCATAGCAATTTTGTAAGGTTAGGAAGCAATTTGGTACATTTAGACACTTTGCCCAGTACTCGCCTCACCCAGGGACGATTACTAACTTGCAATCGTCTCACCCAGGGATCGATTGTTGTAATCGTCCCACCCAGGGACGATTACCAAGTTTAACGGGCAAAATGACAAACGACGCCAAGTGGCAGCCCGCAACGGTCGCCTGATGACTCCTGCCTTGCACGCGTGTGTAGGTGGACGAAGGGCCGTTAGAGGACTGTCACAAGAAGCAATTATGAAAACACAAGTCAATGGAGGACTCCCCTCCCTCATGAGGAGACATGACTGCCACATGGCGCCTATGACCAACACATGGCGTTTGTGCTTCCTTCCCAAAGGAGACCCCTTGGGTCTATAAAAGGTGAGACTTTTCTCACCCAAAACATAGAGGTTGAAGGAGTTTTCAAGCAACGAAGTGCTGCCGAGTTGAAGACCCACTTGCATCCCTTTTGGTTCACCTTCCCACATCCACCAATCTCTTTTGCAAGGGAGGTTGTTGGGTGGCCTTTGGAAGCTCGAACCCGACCCAAATCCAACACATGGACACCCGAACCAACCAATTCGCCGACCCCCCACTCCTAAGAGATTTTGGGCCCATCCCAAGTGGATTGGTGCCAAAATCAAGTTCCATCGGTGGGCTGCCCACTTGGGCACCCCGCACCTTTTGGATTTAGTTGTAGTTCATTTTCTCGTCATTTGTTCATATTCCATGTTATTCTCTCCTGTTCAATAGTTCAGAATCTTGAATCTTGATTTCAAAAGGTTTTCTTCGAATATTATCATGCTTTTGTTATTTTGGTTGTCCCACTGACTTGCAGGTAACAACGTCCAATTTCTCGGTGATGGAGGCCAAATTGGGAGAATCCGACCATCTGGGTCGTCCCAAAATGGCCCCAATTACATAACCCCCTTGTTTGCAGTGTTTTGCAGGTCTCGAGAATCGACATTGGAGCAGCGGCAGGTCGGCTTCTTCAACACAGTATCAATCGTCCCTGCAGGGGACGATTAACAGCAGCAATCGTCCTTCTGGGGGACGATTAACAGTAGCAATCGTCCTTACCAGGGACGATTACCAGGTAAAAGCAGATTGGCCGGCTGTCTCAGGGGCAATGGCCTTTTGGTAACATTTTCTGTCTTCTGTCAAGTTTTCAAGCCATTTGGACTCACTGTATTTACTGTTTCAGGCAGATGTTTACATGCATATTTCGTTGATTTTAGAGAACGAACCCCTTTCCTTTGCAGCAAGTGCTACTGACATTTTTATTGTTTCTTTGATTGCAGGAAAAGCAATCAGAGGTGAAGAACTTATCCACATCAGCGACGGCAGCATCTTGGCCCGCCCATTGCAATCGTGGGCACGCGGGAAGAGGAAGACTAGGTCACACATTGTAATGAAGACAAATTTAACGCTCCTAGCCCCCAAAAGGGGAGGAGACGTCTATGTAACCGAGGATAAGATATTTGAATAAAGAGGGCTGTGATTTCTTTACATCTTGTCTTTCGTTTCCAAGTTGTCTCCTTTCTCTATTTTAGTGCATAGGATCAAAGCGTTACATTTTCGTCTTATGTTGCATAACTAGTGTTTCCTTTGCCCGGAATCTCGTGCTTTCACATGACATCAAGTTACAGCAGCTTTCTAGCAGAAAGTTCCCCCCCTTTTACATTGCAAAGCCTGGGTTTTTATAGAGGACCCGACCCTCTGAGTCATTATTACAAAAATGACGGAGTACACCCTCGGGCCCTGAGAAATCGGCTCCTCGCGGCTGCTGCGACTGAGTTTTCAAATCGGTTGCCGAAACTGGCAACTGTGACCGGGTCAACCGTGGAAACATTCATTTAATGCATCGCCCGAGTGTCCCTGGCTTCTGGATGCTGTGCTTGAGTGATCGTTACGCCCGTCATGTTTTACTTCGAGGACTGTTACGTCCCTTTCGTTTGCCAAGAATGGTCAGCGGACTTATCGGGCAAGAAAGGAGGTACTTATAAGGGGCTTTCGATCACCTTGGGAAGTTGCCCACCTTGGAACGTGGGCCCGAAAGTGCTTCGCTACATATCCGCCTCGCCAAAGCCTTGGGCCGAAGTAGTTTCTCCTTGATTTGTTCTTCGCAAAATAATGCTTCGCAGAAACTACTTCGGGGATGTTGACTGCCGAGCGGGTTTCATCTTTGAAATGAGGCTCTTTATCCTTTTGCTGGCAAAACTGCTTTGGCTGAAAATGTTTCGGCCCGATTCTCTTTCAAAACTGCGGTTCGGGGAATATCCTCCCGAGGCATTTCTCTATTTTTGACACATTGTCATTTTGCTTTGGGCACCACTGCTTCGGGTGAAAACTGGCCGAAGTAGGTGTTGGAAATACTTCGGGCCCGAAGTAGTTTCCTTACCTTAGCTGATTTTGGATTATGCTCCTCCTTCGACGAAGTCGTTTGGATGCTGCTTCGCAAGACTCCCGCCCGAAGCGGCTGCTAAAAATGCTTCGGGTGCGAAGCGTTATCTTTGTATTTTCTTCGGCAAAAATACTTCGCAAGGTTTTCGCCCGAAGTGGTGATTTGAAGTGCTTCGGGCCCGAAGCTCTTTTCACATTCTCCTTCTTTTCTTTCGGTGAAGCTATTTTCCTCGGCTTGTTTGGTAGCGAAGCTCTTTCTTCTTCATTTGGGGAGAGTCAAAATTGTTGTACTTTAAATAAGAGAAAAACTTTTAACAAAGAAATATTATACAAAAATTCTACTATTCTTCTACCCCTTGCATAACGTGACAAAAAGTGTCAACATTCTTGGCGGCTCGCGGGGTGACGAGCTCGTCTCGACGGAAGAACCCTTAGCTTTTATCCATTGGGCTATGGAGTCACTGGTCTCCCTCGGATCCTGCTTCTGCGGCTTGTCCCTCTTCTTGTTCCTCGTCTCCTCCTTCTCCTTCTCCTTCTTCTTCTTCCTCTTCCTCTGGCACGGCTTCTAGGTGGGGCGATGGTTCGAGGCGATCACGGATGCGCTTCATCATTTTTCGGACATGAGTCCAGGCACTCTTTTGGAATGGTTCTTGATCCCGTAATGCCTTAACCAAAATGCGAAACCGATCAATCTGCCCGATGTCAGCATGTTTGGCCCTGACGAATAAATCGTTTAGGCATGCTACCATCTTGCAGTACCTCAAAATGAAGTCGGTTATCTGCCCTTCTGAGATCGGCTCCGCCCACTCGTCTATCTCCGAGACATCGCCCTTGAATTGGAGCCAGACTGGTTTGAGGTCATCTTTAGTCAGAAGGTTCCCGTCATCGTCTGTGAAACTCGAGAAACCCAAGGAGGAGAGATCCTAAAAATAATTCATCGAGGCGCGCTGCTCATTTTCAAAAATGTCTTGGAGCCTTCTCGCCTTCTGAGCTTTTCGCACCTTAGAGAAAAAGGCACGAACCATGGCCTGGGTTGTGGACCAATCTCTAGCCGTCCGAGTCATTGCAGTGACCTGCAAGTCCTGATATTTCGCATTCTGGACATCGAAGGCTAATTTGAGCCGGTGCCTGGCTTTCTGCGTGACTTCATCAATGATTGGCCCTCCTTCAAAAATAGCGAGCTGTGCTTCGGTGATGAAGGTCAGTATCGTGAGGGCACTGGAACACCGAGACCTAAAATTCTTGAGCAAATGGGCACGAATCTCCTTAATTCTGGCCCTGTCGAACACCGTCAGGTCTTCCTTCTCGCACAGCTGGGCCTGCATTTGTGCAACCCTGTCTTCCAGCTCCTTGGCCTTTAGACTGCCCTCGGTCTATTTCTACGCTTGGCTCTCGGCTGTAGACTGGAGCTGTTGAACCTGCTGCTTTAGGGCGCATGTTTCCTTTTTCATGGCCTTGCACTGCTCCTCGGCCTCTGCCAACTTGGAGCGGGCCCTCGCCAAATCTTCTTCTAGCTTAACATTGGCGGCCTCGGCCTCAATCTTGTGCTGGTTGGCGATAACTGCATGAGCCCTAAAGGTCTCAATTCGGACATGCATGGATGCCGATTCATTGTCTACATTCAGATGCACCAGGTCCTTAGGTGTTTCCTGGTAATCATAGTCCGCTGGAGTCATTTCATCCAGGGGTTTCTGCACCTTAGGGACCTTCTTGATCTTGTGCATCTTTTCGGCTTTCAAATCAAACACGGTGCATTTTTCAACTTGAGCCATCGCTCGCCCTCTTTTCTTTCTCGCCTCCTTCAAGATTTTGTCGGTATTCTGCCGAGCTTGGAGCAGCTTCTCGATAAGGGGGCGTTCCTTGATCAAAGACATCTCTGATTCAAACAAGGCTGGGTCACCAGCCAAAGGAGTGAACAAATATAGGGAATGGATGGGGGATGTCTCGCCAGAAGGTCCGACGGTGGGTGTAGCGGGCATTTCGGCAATGGCGGCCACATCATGCGAGATGAGGGATTGGATGGTGGGGCTTGGTGTTGAAGCGATACCTCCACTTCTGCTAAAGATCAAGGGGGTGGCAGTGCGAGTGGGTGAAGTGACTTCAATGGACTTATCCCGGTCGGGATCATGGGATGGACTTGGACTAGTCACGGGTGACGTGTGATGGGGCGATGGGCTACGTAGGGGAGACTGGTGGGAACTCTCGACCGTGGCCGTAGGGGGCATGGGTGAGTCTTGAGCAAGGGGTGGAGAATGCGTACCTGAGTGCCCTCCTGGCATTGTGGTAGTGGTGGCTTCTGGTGTAGCCGCATCTTGTTCTTCTTCTGCTTCGACATCCTCAACCTCCATGGTTTCTGCCTCGACGTCCCCTTCGGATTGGAGGAGTTCCTCCACATTGATGACATTGATATCCGGGACGGTTGCGGCGCTTGGCGGCATGGCACTCTCAATAATTGCTTTGGATGGACCCGATGTAGGTTGCCTAGTGGAAGGGCTTGGAAACCCTGTGCGAGGGCGCTTTGGATGGCTTTGAGGCACTTGCACTGATTCTGGCTTCTTTCTCTTTGTCCTCACCAGCGGTTGTTCAGACTCTTTGAAACTCGTGTCTTGGCCTCCTACAGGTACTGGAGGTGGTCTCTGTGGCGTGGCTTTGGCCTTTTTCCCTTTCTTTGGCTCCGAAGTAGTTTCCTTTCTCTTTGGGCTTTCGCCCGAGCCTGGGATAGCTGGAGGAATGAGGTCGACGAAGGACAGAGGCTTCCATGTCCCGACATTGGCCTCATAGACCGCTATGAAGTCTTTGTCAGATGACAAAAGACCATAAGAATTTGTCTTCCGATGATGGACCCTCATTATCCACCACTCTCTTAATTGGGCCACGTCCCAATCTTTCGTTGCTTCCTTCAAATCATCTTTTGCCTTCTTCTAGAAGGTAGAGTTGGGGCTTGGGAGAGGGTGCCGAACTGGGTCATATGCGACCTCCATTGGGTAGAATTCATGCCAGGGAGGCAGTGTTTCCATTTTCTCCAAATGCCACTCCAGATCCCTCCCATTGGGATTGTTCCTTTGCTCCATAATTTCTGGATAGGGGCAAGCGTGGAAGCTCTTGAATCGAAGATGGTCCCTCATTACCCCCAAGGGGTCATAGAGCCATTGCTGAGGAAGCTGGACTAGGCCAAAATTGGCGAGTTTCTCCTCCAAGAAAACATTTTGTTTGAGGGCAAACACCTCGATAACTCCCATTTTGAAAGGGAAATCGTAGGTGTGAGCCCACTTCCGTCCATGGCCATAAATGGCGTTTGTTGCATCGCTCTACCGAGCGACCTCCAATGCGAACTGGTATTCGGAGGGATAGACTGGCAGAAGGAAAGGCTTCCCTGTGAAGCCGAATATGCGAATTACAAGCCCTTGTGTCAGCTGAAAAATGTCTCCCCTCCTCTCTTGTACTACTTTGTCCCTTAGGAGGAGGGGAACCCGAGGGGAAGACCCTGTTAGCATGTGCATTGCGGGTCCCAAAAATTGTTGGTTGAAAGAATAATAGGACTCCGTCTTCAATAGGAGAGGGGTCCACTGGTATACAAGCAGAGGATTTCCATCCTCGCCGCTTGCCGTAATAGCAACATAAGGGAAACTTCTATGTACATGAAAGAAAAATAACCAAACAAGAAGAGAACAGGGCGAAAAGTACTTATTTGTCCCAGGATTCTTCATGCTGGCGAGCCGCGTATGTAGGGTCCTGGCCACCCATTCTACCCAGTCAAAAAATACTGGGTTGGTGCTTGGCCTCGAAGCATCAGGGGCATAAAATTCCCCTCTAGAAATACACTCGGCCAAAGATACCTGCCACGGGTGCACCAAAGCGTCAGTAGATAGGCCTGCCACCCATGCAATGATGGAGAAGATGTCGGCGTTTTTGAAGGCCTCCAAGGGTAGGGGCATCTGGGGCAATTTTCCCGAAGGGAGCCCACTTTTGAGGCTCTGCTGCAAAAAATTAATTATGTAGTTGGAGGACGCGAACCTCTCCATCTGTTCGCTAAGAATAACGTTGCGAACCGTATACCCCTTAGGAGGGCCCTGTTGTGGCGCAAAGGCTGCCTGGACATCTTCCTTCAAAATGGAGAATAGCTTGTGACCGGAGGCGTCTACCACTTGCCTGGAGGAGGGCTGATAGTTCCGCACGATGGCATCAATCAGCTCAGGGCAATGATGTGTGGGGGGCATCAGATACCAGTATATCTGGGAGTAGTAAGCGGTAGCTCTTCTGTTGTCCGTCGAGAGCCTGCTTTTCATGAACTCAATGGTGCTCCTGAGTTCAGCCATGCTCCTTGATAGCTTGGTGTCTCTGATCCTATCCCACCTGTCGACTGGTGGTTCTTCAGGCTGCTCATCCCTGAAATCCTCTCTTTCTTCCATGATTTGCTTCTCGGGGCGATGGCTAACATCAACTTTCTTTGGCCCTTTGTCATGGCCCTTTGCCTTTGGCTGCTCGGGGGCCATCACTTCTGGTTCCTTCCCCTTTTCCTTAGAATTCTTCTTTCCCATAGTGCTAGGGGTGATGGAGAAAACAACGCGGAGGGCTTCGGTATTGGAGGCTTCGAAGCACAAGATAGGAGAGTTTGAAGGCTAGTAGCGAAGTTTGCATGAATTATCGGGCAAATAGCTTCGTTACTATTGGAGCCTACGTTATATAGCCGTAGAAGGCAACCACCAGTATTTATGGCACTTGCCATAATTAACTTCGCGTTGCTTCATCCAATTCGCCGCATGGTGGAGTTGTACATAGGGTTGTGTGTTGTGATGATTGCGGCTCGCTTTGGAAGCGTGACCCTCTGCCACTTTGTACCCGAGCATGAACTTTTCTCCTAACCGAATCCCTAAAGGACGTACCCACCACCTTTTCATTTAACTCGCCCGCTTCGGACGCTTTTGTAGGCGGCTGTCGACACGTTCCCCTAGGCACATTTTAAATGCCCCCACCTTTTCCGTTGTTGGGTTGGTGAAACCGAAGTCAGAGTTGAAGTGCTTCGGGGTGAACCCTTGGTGCGAGCTGTTTCTTTTACGCTTCGGGCCCGAAGTGACTTCCTTCGCAGGAGAAGGTTCCCGAAGTGCTTTTCAACTTGAGAAGTGGTCCGTCGATTCTCCTTCGAAAACTGCTTCGCTTGGACTCCCCTCGGTGGAGCGCCTCTCATACCTTGGTCTGAATTTTGTTCGGTCGACGGGCTTCGCTGCGAGCTATTTCCCATTGGCTACTTCGCACGCTCATCGCCCGAGATTCTTTCTTTTTTTTTTTTTTGGAGTTTTTTGGTTGGAGTTGCCGAAGTAAAACTTGACCTGAACTTCCTAGCAACACCTTATTTGTCAGCCGAACTATTTACAGTATTTACACAATTATCTTGCGGCATAATCGGCATGCCGCCACCACGGACTCAGCTTCGGGTAATTATCCGGTGAACCTGCAGTGACCCGACCAGATCAGATTGAACTTCAGTTGATATTTGAAGTCCGGTTGGCCTCTTCCCAAAGTTCTCCATGCTGCAAATAGGAAGCAATGCAGCAGGTTGTCGCTCCTGCCAGTACCCGTGCTGCTGATGAAGGATGTGGCAAAGAAGTTCGCCACGTGAGGACCTCCTTGGGGTACTGGTTGTAGTGATGGCTGGAACCAAAATACCGAAGAGTCTAGTAACTATGGGCTGGGTACAGGTTCTTCCATCTTCTTGATGTTGTAATAGGGCTCCTCCGGCAAAGAGCAAACTTCTATGATCTTCTCAGGTTCAGCCTCTTGAGGTAAGCCTGATGGATTCTGGCTGAACACCTGCGTGCCATGCTCTGGGATACAAAAAGGGTGCAAAAACGTCCCCTCTTCGTTCTCAGGCGCTACCACTTGAGCTTGTTTCTCTTCTTGGCCCGTCCTCTGATGGAGATTGCAAGCACCCATATTGTTCATCGTCGGGGCAAAGCTTGCAAATTGCCATGGTTGGACTTGGATGGGATCTGCCTCTCGAGCTCCACATGACCGCATCTCAGGCTTCTGCTCAGTATGAGGAGTCTGCCATGAAGAATATTGCGTTGGGCAGACAGGAGAAGCGATTATCGAAGAAAGTGATGGGGCTCCTCCCCACTGCCACTTTCCCGATAGAAACTGCTCCGCTCGTACTGCTTCCTCAAAAATCTGAGGGAATATTTGTTCGCCTGATCGCAACAAGAGGAGGCCTATGTCCGGGTGAAAAGCCCGAACATAGTAGAGGTGGGCTTGGGCGGGCGTTGGTTGAATCTCCCCTGGAACTTTCTTCCAAGTTCGGAGAATCGGACATTGAAGTCCGTGACGCTCTCCAAGGGTGTTTTCTTGATGGTGGAGAAGTACGTCAGAAGTTGGAAGGGATCCTGAGAGCCATCAAATGTTTTGAATAGTGCTCCCGCCAAGTCATCCCATGAACAGACGCTTTTAGATTCGAGCAGTCTATACCACCGCAGCGCCTTTCCTTCCAGAGACATAGCCAGAAGTCGGACCATGACATCTTCATGGATTATGTCGTAGAGGAACGCTAAAGCAACAATAGCTTCAAGATGTTCTCGGGCCATTCTCGTAGTGCCATCATATATTGTTAATGCCTTCAAGGCGATCTCGGGAATCTTGTGGTAGCTTTGAAGATTCAAGGGGCCT
Source organism: Wollemia nobilis (assembly GCA_028583015.1). Taxonomy (NCBI): domain Eukaryota; kingdom Viridiplantae; phylum Streptophyta; class Pinopsida; order Araucariales; family Araucariaceae; genus Wollemia; species Wollemia nobilis. Next base: position 3,720,058 of record JAQPPZ010005697.1, read on the forward strand.
CGGTCATCCCAGCTAGGAAAACTTACCCCTGCCATTATAGCAGTGGTCTGCAGAGATCACGGTTATTGTCGCTAAATCAGAGTCGCCAGATGAACATTCTTTCTCCGCTTATGAGGTCAAGGCTGCTCACCGAACCTTGATTCCTCCGGGATATCTTCTTTCAGATTTGAAAGGCGCCTACGACCAGGAAATCTGGATCTTTAGCTCAATCGAGTCGCCAGGTGATTTTATCAGATGAAGACAGGCCAGAGATTCACCGAACTCGGACCTTCTTAAGACATGGGGGCTCCTGGTTATGAAAACCAGGCTTAGACATTGGTCTTTACGACTTCAGAGATTCTCAGTTAAAACAGAGTCGCCAGATGCTAAGAGTCTTTCGGTAATGAGGGCATCGATTCTCACTACTACTCAGAAGATGAGACTGACCGGATCTCACCGGGAACTTGTTAGAACTACTGGCTCCGGTGAAGACGGGCTAGAAATTTTCTCAAATATGGGACCTTGGGTCCCATCGGGCGTGCCAAAAACTGTTGGTCATCAAATCCGCATAGGAAAGGACTTTCGGTGGGTTTGCGTGCCCTGGACCTACGACCAACATTGAAAGGCCGAAGGGAAGAGATGCCCCTCGTGCCGATCTCCGGAGAAAGGCCGGCTCCTATACTAATCTACTTTTGGGGTTTGAGATAAGAGTGCAGGAAAGAGATAAAAGGAGTTCGGGTTAGAGAAAGAAATAAAAAGGGGTAAGGGTTAGAGATTGATGATTCAAGGTGGGGAAGAACAGGAAGCACGATCACTCACTAATAACTTGAATAGCAGCAAAGAACACCAAGAATAAAACGAAGGAAATGCAGTGTCGACCTTCCTATGTATCCTCTAGACGGGTTCGCAAGGTTCTCCTCTCTCTCTCGCTGGAATTCAGGGTTTAGAGTAACAACGATTAAGAAGAGGGAATAACAGAAACCTCGATCCACCAGGCAGCATAAAAGAAGGCAACAGGGACATTTTTCCTCTCCTATGTATCCTTCAGGGTGAATTTTAGGGTACAGTCCCCAATCGCACACCGGATTCAAGATTTAGAGTCTCAGTATACGAATGTAGATAGACAAAAGAATTAAGCACAGAAGGCAGCATAAAAGAGAGAAATGGAGTACAAAAATCTTTAGTATTAGACGCAGGACATCAAGTTACAGCAACTTTCTAGCAAAAAGTTCCCCCCCTTTTACATTGCAAAGCCTGGGTTTTTATAGAGGACCCGACCCTCTGAGTCATTATTACAAAAATGGCGGAGTACACCCTCGGGCCCTGAGAAATCGGCTCCTCGCGGCTGCTGCGACTGAGTTTTCAAATCGGTTGCCAAAACTGGCAACTGTGACCGGGTCAACCGTGGAAATATTCATTTAATGCATCGCCCGAGTGTCCTTGGCTTCTGGATGCTGTGCTTGAGTGATCGTTACGCCCGTCGATTTTTACTCCGAGGACTGTTACGTCCCTTTCGTTTGCCAAGAATGGTCAACGGACTTATCGGGCAAGAAAGGAGGTACTTATAAGGGGCTTTCGATCACCTTGGGAAGCTGCCCGCCTTGGAACGTGGGCCCGAAAGTGCTTCGCTACATATCCGCCTCGCCAAAGCCTTGGGCCGAAGTAGTTTCTCCTTGATTTGTTCTTCGCAAAATAATGCTTCGCAGAAACTACTTCGGGGATGTTGACTGCCGAGCGGGTTTCATCTTTGAAATGAGGCTCTTTATCCTTTTGCTGGCAAAACTGCTTCGGCTGAAAATGTTTCGGCCCGATTCTCTTTCAAAACTACGGTTCGGGGAATATCCTCCCGAGGCATTTATCTGTTTCTGACACATTGTCATTTTGCTTCGGGCACCACTGCTTCGGGTGAAAACTGGCCGAAGTAGGTGTTGGAAATACTTCGGGCCCGAAGTAGTTTCCTTACCTTAGCTGATTTTGGATTATGCTCCTCCTTCGACGAAGTCGTTTGGATGCTGCTTCGCAAGACTCCCGCCCGAAGCGGCTGCTGAAGATGCTTCGGGTGCGAAGCGTTATCTTTGTATTTTCTTCGACAAAAATACTTCGCAAGGTTTTCGCCCGAAGTGGTGATTTGAAGTGCTTCGGGCCCGAAGCTCTTTTCACATTCTCCTTCTTTTCTTTCGACGAAGCTATTTTCCTCGGCTTGTTTGGTAGCGAAGCTCTTTCTTCTTCATTTGGGGAGAGTCAAAATTGTTGTACTTTAAATAAGAGAAAAACTTTTAACAAAGAAATATTATACAAAAATTCTACTATTCTTCTACCCCTTGCATAACGTGACAAAAAGTGTCAATAGGTACATGTGTCAAGTTAGCATGGTGTTGACATTTCATGCACTTCCTCACATATGTGCAACAATATCGCTCTAAAGTTTGCCAATAATAGCCCATGTAGAGAATATGCTTTGTGATGGCCATGCCATTGAAATGGAAACCACAAGTACCATCGTGTAATTGGGCCATTGCCCAAGTCAATTCTTGATACTCTAAGCAATGAAGGAGGATTCCTTCATAGCTCTGATGGTATAGGATGTCCCCTAACAAGATAAACTTTGTTGCCTTCCATTTAAATGTCCTTTTGGCAATGTGCGATAATCCAGGATGGAGGTTACCAAGAGGAAGGAGGATTCCTTCATAGCTCCAAAAGTCCTATTGTGTGAAAGCATTGATTTCATGAATTGCTTGTCCCTCATGAAGTTCATCCTGAGAAAATGCAAATTAGGATAGAACTTTTAATAATAGCATTGTGCTGCTATCAAAAGGGGTTTGGGACAACAGAGTCCCCCAAGCAGCATGATTCAAGTTCTCGTGAATGTGTGAGAATATCTCTTTATGAGGTTCTATTTGAATCAAGTGTACTTTTGGCATGGCTTGAGTGCTCTCATGCTCAAACTCTGATTGTGATAGCGTATTGACTTGAATTGTTGCCATCTCCCCTATGGGGTCTTGTGGAATCAAGGATCCTAAAGAGGCCATTGTATCCACAAAATGATTAGACAATCGAGGGAGTGCCTTGATGTCATACCATTCAAATTTTGCCAAGGATTTATCCACAAGAGCTTTGTAGGCTTGCAAAATTGGGCACATGTACTAGAATATTCCCTTGACCTGGTTGACAATGAGCAAGGAGTCATCAAAAATGTTGAGCTTGGTGATTTTCATGGTGATAGTCATTTTAAGCCCTATGAGAAAGGCTTCATACTCGATATTATTATTGGTGTAGAGGAAATCAAGTTCAAATTATATGGGTATGGGATCCCCATGCGATGTGAAAAACATGATCCCTATGCCACCCCTTGCTCACATTGGGAGCCATCAAAGAAAAGAGTCATAACTGCCTGTGACTCAGGCTCATCAGAATAAGCTGATTCTAATATTTGGAAGACTCCGTCATAAAGAACCTCCATGTTAAGAGGCTGATCCTCTTGGATAGGAGCCTCTATGAGTTGATCATTAATGACCTAACCTTTGATTGACTTTTTTCCTATGAATTCCAGGTCAAATTATGTCAACAACATGATCAATTTTTTTGTGCGACTACTATGATAAGTACGACTCATCATGTATCGCAATGGATTCTCTTTAGATACAACATACATAGTGTGGCTAAGCATATAGTGGCATAGCTTCTTGGTAGCAAAATCCACCACTAGATGTAAATTTTCAACATATGCGTACTTAATCTCATAGCTCACCAAGGTGCGACTAAGATAGTATGTGGCATGTTACTTGTGAAATTCATTGTTTTGGGCTAACATGGCACCCAATGCAATCTCAATAGCTGAGATATATAATGAGAATGACACCCCTGGTCTAGGTGGAGCTAATACTGGTGGTGAAGCTAGGTATTATTTAATTGTGTCAAAGTAATCTTGACACTCATCGTCCAAATGGAATGTGACCCCCTTGTGCAAAAGTTTGTTCATGGGTCGACACTTGTCTGAAAGTTGTGCTATGAAGCATTTAATGGATGCAATCCTCCCTTACAAGCTACAAAGCTGCTTGATGGTGTTCGAGGGAGGCATTTCAAGGATTTCTTTGACTTTGTTAGGGTCCACTTTGATGCCTCATTTGGAAACTATAAATCTCAAGATATTTCTAGATGTGATGCCAAAGATGCACTTCTTGGGGTTCAGTATCACATTATGTTCAATAAGGCAATCAAGGACTTTGCACAAGACATCTAGGTTCTCATGACGTAATAAATATTTAGCCAATAAGTCATCCATGTAATATTCCAAAATCTTGTGCATGTAATCATGGAAGATATATGTCATGGCATGCTAGTAGGTGGCACTGGCATTCTTAAGACCAAATGGCATGACCTTGTAACAAAATGTTCCCTAAGGTATTGTGAATGTCATTTTGAGCTGGTCTTCAGGGTTGATATGAATCTGATTATACCTAGATAATCCATCCATAAGGGAGAGCATTTCGTGTCCTACGGTGGCATATACCAGGGCATCTATGCTTGGCAAAGGAAAATCATCCTTAGGACTCATTTTGTTTAGGTCTCAAAAATTGGTGCAAATGCGAATCCTCCCATCAGGCTTCTTGACGAGGACCATGTTGGAAAACCATGGTGGATAGTCTAAAAAAATGACAAAATTAGAATCCAACAATTTTTGTAGCTCATTTTTTACCATCAAGGCCACTGTTGGGTGCATATTTTTCAACTTTTGCTTGATAGGCTTGACTTTGGGGTTAAGCATTAGATTATGGGTGACCAGATTTGGATCTAGTCCCAACATGTCTTTGTAGGACCATGCAAAAGCTGCCTTCTTCTTCATGAGAAGGGCTATGTAATCAGCTTGCTCTTCAGGGGATAGGCTTTCCCCTAGCTTGATACATTACGAGTTTTTAGGATCTAAGCCGATATCTTTGTAAACTGTAGGCTCGATTGACATATGATACCCCTCCTCCAATTGATGGGGAGTAGGGATCAAATGGATGTCATCATCTAGATTTAAATCATTTATGGTAACTTTAGGTCCCTCCTCAGCATGGAAGACATCATGAGTTGGGCTAGCAAAAAAGTGAAATAACCTACCACAAGAAAAATACTCAGAGGGTGATGGGGGTGAATCAGCGTGATCCCAATCAATAGCATCTAGATCTAGATGGCATGGCTTGGATGGATTGGCTAGGTTGTGAAGTAGTGTGGTCAAATAAATGGATATCATATTGATGGAATGTGTCTACTCTCTAGGACCACATGCATGTGACTATGTATTAATGGCATATCTCACCCCTAGATGTGGTGCTAGGGGAATGGGGATCTTCAGATCCTGTCTGGGAATAGACTACAAGATGATATCATTAGGCTCAAGGAGCTCCATGTGTGTGGGTGGGTCATGGAAGACCTCATGGTGAATCTGGCCAAAATTGACAGACCTTGCCCTAAAGCATGGGCTAACATGCAACTGACGATAGACTTCATCTATGTCGATGGGCTCGTGACGATGACATAAGTAATGAGGACCAAGGTACACCCTATCTATTTCATCCTCATAGTCACTGTCATATATGGGAACCTCATTTTTACCCCTTGGTATTAGGTGATCAGGTAGGTGTGGTCCCATAAATGCTAATTCCTTATAATCATCATCATGGATGAGAATTTCTTCCTTCTCATCTCGTAATACCTCAGGCTCACGAGGACCCAACTCCTCAAGTAAATTAACTGCTACCTCCCCAGGAGGTCCAAATTCCTGTGGGTGAACCAACTCTTCAAGAGGAAATATCTACCACCATACAATATCAGGGAAATGGAATAGATGTATGAGGGCTTCTTGTTGGTCATTAACAGGGATAATTTATGAGTGATCACTACCTGACTCAAAAGGGTCATATGGTGCTACCTCATAATCCAACTCATCCTCTAAGGTTCATTCATATGAGGTGCCTTGATATGACTTATCATAGACATGGGGACTACTCCGTGAACCTTCCCCTCTCTCAAAATGCGGGGGAATGTCACTGGGGATTACGGGGTTCCAATATAGCCATGGAAAGTAATCCCCAGGGAGTAGATTATATTAGGTTTGGTGTTGGAACCGATTCTTGCATCCGTAGGAAATCAATTGTCATGCTACAAGAACCCATTTGAAACCAATGAGCTATTACAGGCTCTGGTCGACCTGCCTCATGTTCTGTTAAACCCGAATATTGCTATAAAAGATGGCAGAACGGGTAAGGAAACCCCAACGGCAATTCTACAATTAAACTTCTAATTTGCACGCTCCAAATTTATATTAAACTATAGTATTCTTATTAAAATGACCAAGCATGAAAACAACCAACTGTTATGCCTTATGTAGACCGGTGCCTAGATTCATTGGGCTGTTATAGCAATTTAACAACTACTTTAATCATGAACAGAAAGAAGGGGAGAAGGAAATTAGCGTTCTTGCTTTCATTCAAATATCGTAACAAAATCAAGAGTTAACTAATGAAAGAAACGTGTATAATGCATTCAAATAATGTAACCCATTATACAGATACACACAATACTGAGACAAAGAAATGACAGGAATAAGATTCAGAATTGTATTGATTTATGGAAAAATTACATGCAGAGTGGGCATAATGCCTTTTAACTCTATTTTTCTCAAAAGAATACAACAATACAATAGAGAAGACTCTGTTCAAATGATGTAACAGGTCCCTCCTATTCTTCTTATTCCAATATGGTAATAGAAGAATCTCTGAATCCTAAGCTCAATAGACTAGAAATATTCTCAGCTTCTCGGGCACTTTCCTATCATACGATCCTGCACAACAAGGGGAGGAAGAAAGAGTGAATAAGAGAAAATAGACACAAAGAAATACAACAACACAACTAACAGGGCACTCAAGTATACCTCTTAGAAAAAATGCTATTCTCTAATTGCTTGATGTAGAATCTGAACCTACTTGCTTCCTTTTATAGCTACTGGTTCTTGATTCTATTATTCTTGGTTCATTATTGTCTGTACACTTGTCAGCATATGATTGAGGAGAGGGGAGAACTGTCTGTTATCAGCTAACCAACTTTTCCTTGCCTTTGTCCGTAGCTATTCCCATGGAGGTTGATCCTATAACTGACTCATTAGCCAGTTTCTTAATTTTCTCTATGTCATCAGCTGTGGCCCCCACCAATTCAGCAATACGAAGCCATACTTCCATGTGGATGATTCTTTGTTGAGAGACCCTATCCAACATTCGTGAAGCCTTGATTCTATTTTCTTTCAAGATCAAGGCTTTGTCTTGAAAGAAACGAACCTAACTGTGTACGTGTCTAGCTTCAGAAAAGAATTGGGCCGCCAACTTGTCATCGTCTTGCTCATCAAAGTTGACTTCTTTCAGATGTTTTATAATGGTCTGGCTGAAAACACCTTGGCCCATTAATGTGGCTGGATCAATTCCTGACTGTCTCACTGTGGCTGTCAGCTGTTGTTCGGCATTTTCCAGTTCTTTAATCATCAACTTATATTTGGATCTCTCATTGACGTAGTTGGTGATTTTTTCATGTTCATCCAAGCAACTTCGGCTTTGGCCATCTGTAGTTATTACTTCCTCGGTCCTAATCTTATCGTATCCAATTTTACACAAATCATATATGGGAAGTATAATGGCCATCTTCTTATCAAGGTCTGCTATCAAAGGCCTTATTTTCTTGTTAGCTGATATCAACTCCCTAGCCTCTTTGCAACAACCATTTATTATCTCTACGTTGTCATTGATCAAAGCGATAGCTTTTTCTCTATATTTTTCAATCAAGGTCTCCTTGGACCCCATGGTGCTAGAGGCTATTGCCTGTACTAGAGCTGAAGTAGTGGCAAATTTTAGCTTCTCATTTTCTTCCTGTAGTTCTACGGCCTTGGCTTTCCAAGTGGATATTTCTGATATTACGACTTCCATAGTCTGAGAGTGAATGTTCACTCCTTGTCTTACCATGGCAATGGTATCTCCTGTCGCTTCTACTATTTTGGTCTTTGGATCGATCTACAGAGAAGTGATCCCTTGGGTCGACAAAGAGATGGTCGTTTGGCCACCTTCCTATGTTTGGACTTCAGGGAGCTTCTCCACCCTTCTCCCTTCATCGATGGCATCCAACTCGGCTTCTTGAGCCAGAGTGAATTTTGGTACTTCATTTATTTTGACCAAATGAAGGCTTACTATGCCTTCGGCTCCTATTTCGATCCATGGCTTCTTGGCAAGTGGTGTCTCGTCATCATCCATATCTTTCGCCTGATAATTTTGGAATATTTCTACCAATCCACCACTCTCTTCGATGGCCTTCCAAGCCCTTTCTGATATCTTGGCCTCTTTGTTATTGTATTTAATGGCCAGTGCTTCTACTACCTGAGCCACTATCTCCAGCTGCTCGAGAGTGGTAGTAGTGATCTCTGCTAATGGGTCATTGAACTCTTCTGGAGGAATGACTGGTCGAGCTGGTGTAATCTTGTCCATAGTGGTTTGCCTGACCAACTTGAGTTCTGAGGAATACCGTCCCACCATCTCCAACTGAGTATAGGGCCTTTGCATGCTCTTGTTTTCCCAGATAGCTTTCATATCTTTTTCATCCTTGCTGGCCCATAGCAGAGCTTTCTCATAATCATCCTCATGGTGTTTCATGGGCTTCTTTTCTATCGTGATGTCTCTGTACTTATCTTTAGGATCATAAGGCCTCCACACTATTTTAGCGAAACAATACTTGTCCATTATGGAGATGGCTTCAACGAGGCTGGGATAGCCTCTGTATACAATGTGGCCAATCTTTGCTGGTGCGGATACCCATAGAATTCTGGTCTATTTTCTCAAATATCATAGCCTGGCCTCCTCGGTCGACTGTCGTACTATCTCCAGTACTCCTACTGACTTTGGGCAATAGGTGGGTAAGGCCTTTGGGGGCAGCTTTGCCCTGTACGTTCGAATGAACGTAAAGTTCTCCATGAAAAATATGTCCCCAACTTCTTTCTCTCTGAGGTAACCCGCAACACCTGGGCTTATTCTGGGAGGATGTTGCTCGGTCAAGACATGATACATGGCCGGAAGAAAATGACCATAGAACTTTGAGAATGAAGAAACATTCTGGTGAATGATCGAAAGTCGATCCTGTATCATACAGTCAGGGTTTCCCCGAGTTGTGCTATTGCCTCTCTTCTGAATTGACCCATTATCAAGTGGATCAAAAAGGAATAGTGAGAGAACCGAGGCATTATATCTTTATCCTATTTTAAAGCCTCTTGGAGTTGCTTCAACTCCTTATCCATGGTGTTGCTCATTACTTCCTCCCATTGATAGCGAGGAAAGCATCATTTATTGCATTGAGCAATAACATACGTAATTGGAAAGCTCAACCAGTTAAGGTCCTCTATGCCTAAGGTGATCTGAATCATGTCTAAGTAATATTTTACCCACCATTGCAGCAAGGACTTTGGGATAGGGAAGTCAGTTGATACTGGCCCTTTGAATAGACCGGCATAGAAAGAAGTCCCCAACATGTGTTGAGCCTATAGTGCTACCACCTTTTCATCATATAGTAAATCTCCCTTGGTTAACTCAAACACCATTCGAATCTAGTCAGGTGTGAGGTGGTAGAGAGCCTTTCCCTTCTCATTCACAATGGAATGACTCCATGGATCGTAAGAGATTGCGAGCCATGATAATAGGTCTAGAGAGAAGTGAACCCGAGGACACAACAACTTTACCAAATTGGTGTTCCAACGGTTGCTAGCAACACCCTTCTTATCTTTTGCCTCATAAGCCCTAAAAAGACCATTTTTAATACATGATGGGGTCGGCTTCGATCTTCCATGCTGGCCTAAAAATAGAATTCAGCTAGCTCCTCTTCATTCCAGACCTGGTCCTCGGGCTTCCTGGCTATCACATTTTTAAATGACACTCTCTCTTCAAAAGCCTCAATTTTTCCTTTCTTAGCACTTGAACTCGAAGATGCCATTGCTCTCACTTACATAAATTCTATCCTTCTAAGCTCTCAGAAAAACCCTCGGCTCTCGCACACTGCTCAATCACTGAACACTTCTGTAAATACACTGGTGATGGTTTTCTTTTGGAAATAGAGGGGGTTTTATAACCTTTCTTTGAGTCGAGGTCATTTAATGAGGGGAGCTGGTTGGTTTTTTATGACCATCCTAGGCTCGCCACCTTTTTGGTCTTTCGCACGTTCTATTTGAATGATGTGTCATTGGTTTCTTTCGAGCGAACGTGCCTGCATGGATCCGAGGATGATCCTTACGTGTCTCGGCTCATCGTGATTGGATGAGAGTTCTGCCATCGAGATTTGCTCTTCAACATAGATGCCTTGTCATTCTTACTCATTTTGAGACCACCTTGGTTAGTGGTCTGACTAAGCATTCTGCTATGTCCTTTTAGGCGTGGAGGTCAGCTAGCACCTGAATTTTGGTATGTGTAGCCATTTATTGCTCTTAGCCAATTATTTTGGCTTCTCTCTGATTCATGCTAGCCGATGGTAGCAAATCCTCGATCGATCAACCTCATAAAGTTGCCTACATAAGAAACCACTAATCAACAAGGTTAAATTAATTTGATAGGATGGTTAGGCATACCTCATGCTTGGTTCGTATGCCAAGCTAATTTTTTGCATGATGGCTCTGCTTATCGAGGCATCGATTGTTAGAATTCTCTGATCGATTGACTACTTTCTTTCTCAAGCTGATCGGTCATCGATCTGGGAAGCTCGATCGAGTGATGTGTCGAAGGAGTTGATCGACTTCTATTTATCGCTTATTTATCGATCGATTTTGGCTCATAGATAACTCATAGGAGTCGATCGACTTTCTCTTGTAATGCATTCACTTATGATATTTTTGGTGAGTGTTCAAACTTTTGGCCCATCCTTGTTACTTGGGAGTCGATCGGTTCCTTTCTTTTTTTTACCAGTCGAGAAGGCTTCCTCCTTCGTCGGCTTATCTTTTAAATTTGGGAGTCGATCGATCGGCTAGTTAATCGAACAAGCTGATCGATCGGTATTTATTTTTTGAGAACCGATCGATCGATGGACCCTTCAAGTTAACCGAATAGTTGATGGTCTTTTCATCATCGATGGATCGGTAGACTAGTTGTAATCGACAATCGATCGACTGGCCAATGTTGGTCGGGAGCCGATCGGTCGATTAGTGTAGTCTGAGAGCCGATCGGTCAGCTAGTGTTCAAAGGTAGGGTGCATGCCCTTAGGTTTTAATTAATTATCATTTTATTTAACCTTAGGCTTTCGGACTTTGAGACCATGGTGAATGCTTTAACCGAATTATGATTAAGGGATTTTATTAATCGGTTTTAGGCTTCAAGGAAAATATTATGAAGGTTAAACTTTGACTTGGGGAGTAAATTAAAATTTTTGCCCTTACCACTTGAGGTATTTTTGAAAAATGAAGCCCACATTATTAAAGCTAAGGTTTAGACTTTATCAACCAACCAATGAAAAATTGAATTACTCACAACAACTTTTTTTTTTAGGCAAAGACCAACAACATTAACAATTTGATTGAAACCAAAAAATTTAAATTTGGGGGTTTCAAAGTTGAGTCAATTTTGGCTCCAACATAGGCTCTGACTAGGACAAAGTGTTGAAAACATGAAGCACTTGAGAACCACAGAATCTCCTGGTTTATAAGCAATTTTTGGACAAAAATTTATATCACCAAACATGATGATCAAAGCTTTAAAAACAAAGAAAAATGACAATTTAATTTGAAAATTGTACATGCAACAAGATATCAAAGTAACAGAGTATATCAGAACTGAAAATCCTTTTATTCACTTTGGAGACAAGAGTTAGATTCTTAGAAACAGATGAGTTTTTGAATAATTTGTAATGCTTGTTTTAGCCGAGTCATAGGATATGTTTACACAAGAATTTTTACAGAGCTATTTAGCTTTATCATGTTCAAGCCCATGTGTGTGTTTGTGCATTATTTTTTATTTCTAAATATTTCAGAACTTTGCCATATCTGAGCAAAATAGATAAGCTTAATATGTGATTTCACTCTTTAAAAATTTTCACCATTCTGCAGGGCTCCACTGCCAGTCAAGCATCTATAGCCCCGATGGAGTTGCTTCTAATCCCATCTTGTTTTACTCTACTGCTAGTCAAGCGTCTATAGCCCCGATAGATATTTTGCAAGATATCTCAGGCAGTGACTCAATTTTACTTTATTGAGATTTTTCTTCTTTGTGAGAGAAGTATTTGATATAAGAAAATTGTGCAACAAGTATGCCTGAGTTGAGGATTAGTTTCTGGCTAAAAAGGATGAGTGTAATGATTTTTAGCTTAACTACCCTCTCAAAGATAACTAGGTTCTTAGGACTCTTGAAATTACTTTAAGTATCATTAATATTGTGAGGCTTTAACATGATATTTTAATCTACTCTAGTTTTTATTCTGTTTTATCTCATATCAAATGACTACTGCATAAACACTCATATTTGAAAAATTGTAAACCTCATTAGAATCTAAAATAAATCTCTTTCTTCTTATTGCTTTTGGAGGAATTCACAGTAATGCATACTCATCAAACTAAGAACATCCTGGATACAGTGAACTCAAAATTTTAAACAAACAGAAATGAAAAACTTGAAATAAAACACTCTATTTTTGGGGTTTTTTGCTTTTCTATTTTTTTTTTGTTGACCTTTAACAAGGATTGTACATTTTCAGGTGTTGGCCATTAATAGGAATAGCCATTATTTCACCCTGCAAGGTCTACAACTTGTATGTATTCTGACTGATAACATGGGCTATTTGATATGGGCCAATCCATTTAGGTTCAAATTTACCTTTTTCACCATGCTTATCATTTTTAGGATCCCAATAGATGACTATATCTCCTTGGGAAAAAGGAGTACCCTTAGCTTTCTTATTAAACAATTTAATGGTTTTTTGTGTTTGTTCCATCATTCTATTAAGGGTCTCTCTTCTTTGTTCTTCTAACAGGACAATTTGATCAAGCCTCCTCTGAATGGGATTAGGATCTTCATGGTCTTGTAATAGGAGGGAAAGTGCCAATTTTTCTATTCTTGGTGGTAATAGGGCTTTCTCTCCATATACCATCTCATAGGGGGTTCTTCCTGTATTTCTTTTAACAGACAACCTATCAGCCCATAAAGCAAATTTAAGTTCATTGTCCCATCCTCTTTTATTCTTTCCTAATGACCTCTTCATTCTTGTTATTAAGTTCTTATTTGATGACTCAACAAGACCATTTCCTTGAGGGTAATAATTGGTAGAATGAGATAATTCAATTCCATATTCAGCACAAAAACCTACCATTTCATATGAAACAAAATATTGTGCATTATCAGTAACCAGTTTTGAGGAACTCCAAACCTGGTCAAGATGTTTTCTTCTAGGAATATGATGATTGTGGCACTTGTAGATGTTCTCAAAGGTGCAGCTTCTACCCACTTTGTGAAGTAATCTATTGCAGTTATGATCCACTTGTGTTGGCTAGATGAATTGGGCTTAATCTCTCCAATCAAGTCAATGCCCCATTGGGTGAATGGTGCTTCAATGATTACTAGCTTAAGGGGCATAGCTGCCAGATGCTTCTTTCCTACAAAAACTTGATAGTTATGGCAATTCCTAACATGTTTATATACATATTTAAAAATGGAAGGCCAATAATATCCTGCCCTCATAATTTTATTAGTTGTAGCTCTCAGAGAAAAATTTCCTCCACATAATCCATCATGAAATTCATTGATTATTTTTGGGACTTCACTTTCATATAAACAGACTAATAAAATTCCATCAAGGTGTTTCCAATATAGCACACCATCCTGTATATAGTATTTTTGAGCTTGCAACTTGATTGACCTCATTCTGTTTATTGACATGTCTCTGGGAAATGACAGAGATTGTAAATATGACAATATTTCCTCATACCATTTGCATTCAGTATTATTGATTCTTATGATATCATATTCCTCATTGATTGTGAGCACATTTTCAAATCCTTCTTCCTCTTTCTTGGCCAATAATTTTGCTAAACCCTGTCCTTTGACAGTTTTAACAATTTTGAACTCAACATCATATTGAAGAAGTTTTACCATCCATCTAGTTGGTCTTCCTAATGGCTCTGATTGGGAAAAAATATATTTTATTGCTATGAAAGGAATACAACAATAAACCTTATTTGAACCAAATATACCTTTAAAGTGTTCTAAAGATTGTATGACTGCATAAGCATGTTTTTCTAATAAGGTGTATTTGATTTGTGCTCCATTTAGACCTGAACTCATAAAGGCTATTGGCCTTTCATTATTTTCATCATCTTTCTATGAAAGAACTGCAACAATAGACTGTTCAGATGCATAAGAATAGATATTAAAGTCTTTTGTATAATTAGGGCAACTTAAGGCTGGTGTGGTTGATATGGCTTCTTTGATTTTGTTAAATGCTTCCATATTTTCCATTGTCCATTTTATTTCTCCTATTTTCTTGACCATGTCATTTATGGGTTTAGTCATCTCTGCAAAATTTGGGACAAATATTTTGATAAAATTTATTTTTCCAAAGAATGACCTGACTCCTTTTATGTTCTTGGGAGGGGGAATTTTGGAAATAGCTTCTATCCTTTCTGGATCAATACTTATCCCTTTTTCTGAAACTATGTGTCCTAGCAACTTCCCTTGTGTAGTTCCAAATATACATTTCTTAGGGTTCAAAGAAATTCCAAATTCCTTGCATCGGGCAAAAACTATAGTCAGATGCTCTAAATGATCTTCTGGATTTTTAGAAAAAACTATGATATCATCTAGATACACAACTACAATTTTAAACATTAATCCTTTAAAGGCAAAGTCCATAGCTCTTTGAAAGGTAGCCCCTGCATTCATCAGTCCAAAAGGTATTCTTAAATATTCAAATGTGCCCCAAGGTGTAGTGAATGTTGCTTTGTGTCTATCCTCTAGATTTATCTGAATCTGATTGTACCCTAAAAATCCATCTAACAGAGACAATCTCGTTGAACCTACCACTACTTGTAGTAGTTGTTCCATGTTAGGCAATGGGTAATTATCTTTTAATGAACTCTTGTTTAGGTTTCTGAAGTCTACACAGAGTCTAATGTCCCCATTCTTTTTCTTGACTGGAACTAAATTGGATATCCATGAAGAAAATCTTACCTTTCTTATTATCTTGGAATCCAATAATTTTTGTACTTCTTTTTGCATTAATGGGTGCAAGGTTGGATTGTACTTTCTTTGTTTTTGCCTAAATGGTTTGGAGTCCTTTTTTAGAGGTATTATGTGAGTTATTACATCTGTTTTGAAAGTTTTAAGGTCTTCATAGGTCCAAGCAAAATTTTCTTTATTCTTTTTAGGAAACTGATATAACCAATTTTTCTTTAGCAGGTAATGTTGTATCTACCTTCACTATTCTGGGTTCCCTCATTGAACCAATGTTTATATCTTCAGATATTACTTCTCTGCGTATAGGCTTATAAGCTTTGTCAAAATCATCAAATAGGCTTTCAAGAGACACTAATCCTTTGGGTATTCTATTAGTTTTTAATTGGATTACTTCTACTGGTTCTCCTATTTGATATTTTAGCTTTTCTTCATCCTTTTCATCACAGATTATATCTGCATATTGATTTTGCAGAGTCATAAAATCTTTAATATCTATGTCATCTTGAAAGACTTGTAGATATACTATATTATCTGGCACAGAAGGTTTAAAAACTGAGATAGTTGGGAATCTGTCCATGTATTCTATAGTTATTTTTGGGTGGTCTAGACCTGAGGCATTTACTGCTAAAATATCTGCAATATGATTCTTTTCTCTTGGAATATATGAAATATTGAAAGCCAAGAATTTATCAATTTCTTCCAATACTGCATTTCTATATTGCTTAAGCCTAGGATGTTTAGTCTGATATTTACCTTTAATTTGTAGTATAATAAGTTCTGCATCCCCTATTACAGTTAAGTAATTAATACCTAATTCTTTTGCTTTTCTTAACCCTAATAGTAAAGCTTCATACTCAGCTACATTGTTTGTACAAGGAAATTCTAATCTGTAAGGGATACCAAGGTAATTTCCTTTAATATCAGTCAAATTTACACCTGCACCTGCTCCAGACTGAGATTTAGCTCCATCAAAAGACATGGTCCACATTTCTTGAGTTAAAATTCTATCTAACTCAGCATCTATAATTTTCATGAGTTCTGGATCCATGTTCTTTGCCTCTGGTACTTCAACCAGGAATGGGTTATGCCATATAGAGTAAACTCCCATCCCTTTTTCTTCCATAGAGTTCACTAAATTAATCATAGTTTCATCAGTTTGAATTAACTCTACAGAGTGTTTATTGAATGGTTCCCTTCTCAAAATTATGTTCTCCTTATCTGATATTGGGATTGTAGCATATGACCAATCCAATTGGATTGAACCTCCTAATTGTTTTTCCCTAGTGCCTACTGAGTAAAAGAGAGAAGAACGGGTCAACATCAACTACTGCTACATCCATGACTATGCCCTTCTTGGGGTGTTGATCTAAGTAAACCAATAATCCAGTTATCACCCCTACACAAGGGATTTGTCTACTATCCATGACAGAAATAGGAGCAGAATCTCTAGTACATATTAATCCCATTTGGTCAACTATTAATTTGGGCATGATGTTATGTGAAGCTCCACTATCTAACATACAGTTATGAATGACATATCTTTCCCCTTCATGTGAGTTATACCTTAATGATACATAGAAGGGTCTGACAGAAGATGGTGATCTTGTATCATGTTGATTTTGTCTAGCTGCATGGCAAATTGGATCTTCTTTTTGTTCTTTTAGTCCAAATGCTTTGCAGACCTGCTCTCTATATTGTTGAACTTTCATAAGTTCTCCAAATGTGATATTGACCTTTTGTTTACTGAGTTCTGACCCAACATCAAATTCTATCTTTTTTATATCCAATACCTTGTTAGTTTCTTCTTTAGGAATTTCTTCCTCTGCTTCAATCACTTCAGGGATAATATTTTTGAAGTTTCTATCAGTTTTCTCATTACTGATATTCTTATTAATGTAGGTTTGTTTTCTTGGTTCACTTGTAGAGGCTTTCTCTATTTTATCAGGGACAACTCTATTCCTCAGGTTAAGGACGTGGACAACTTCTAATTCTTCAACTTCTTGAGTAGTGGGGATTATTTTTCCTTGCTTCATCCTATCATATCTTGACTCATGTGTCTTTTGCAAGATCTTAGTCCCCTCTGTTACTAAAATTTGAGGATGATGATTTGAAGCATATTTGTCCATATCCTCTTCAAACAACCTTTCTCTAGATTCATCTTCAACAGACCAACAAGCATTGATTCTTATATTTTCCTCTGATTCAGAATGTAAATCTACATTGCGCTGATCACTTAGGTGAATACCACATGCATCAGGGTTATGAGGTGCATCACAAGTAGAGAAAAAATAGGGAAAACCTTCTGATATGTTAACAGTTGGCATGGGATTAGGAACATTATTCTGATCTCTATCAGGATCTCTATTTTTCCAGGTGTTGTTCCCATTACCTCTATTTCTATTTCCTTCATCAAAACCATTGTTGTTTCCCCAATTCTTGTTGAAATTTTTCTTAAAAGGAGGACGGTTGTCAACATGTGGTCGCTCTATTTGTGAAGTTTCACCATTGTTTCCATTTATTTCAATTCTTGCTAACTTGTTATTCACATTATTTAGCATCTCTGTCATTTGACTAGCCAATTTTTCCACTAGATCAATTTCAACTCTTCTTTGTATATCAAATGCTACTTTTTTAGGATTTCTTTCTGGCATGTTAACTTCTAAAGAGTAAGGCTTCATCTTACCACTGTCAAGCATATTTCTTTCTATATCCATTGCCCTTTCCATGCAATCATCAATAGTAGTGGATTGTTCTTGTCTTAGCTCATAGTTAAACTCTCCTTGAAAAGCATTTTTATAAAAACAAATAGACTGAATGTCACTTGGCCTAAGGTTGGCAGGGATTTTGTTTCTAGTTTTTGAAAATCTTCTATTAAAATCACTGACATCCTCATTTTCTTTTTTTTCATGGTGGCTAATTCGGTTAACAGAGATTGTTCATTTTTCCTTTCACCATATTTCTTCAGGAAGACAGTTTCCATTTTGGTGAAGTTTGGAATATCATTATTAGGAAGAGAATTAAACCATTCCCTAGCATCCTTTTCTAAGGTCTGTAAAAATAGCCTTAATACTACATCTTCATGCTCAACTTCTAAACTATCCATAGCATACAAGAAACTCTTGATATGATCTTCCCTAGTTATTGCACTATTTCCAAAGAATTTAGGGAGATATTTGTGAGCTTTAGTAGGTAAGGTATTAAGATTTTCTGGTAAAGCAAAAGGCCTATACCTGTTAGTCCTCCATAAATGAACATTAGGTTGGGCCATAGTTACCGTATGATTTAAATTCATAGTGGCACCACCTACAAGGATATTATTTTGGGTAGCCTGAGTATAATCTAATTGGTTATCTACCATAGTATTACTATTAATCTGATGGGGTGAATAATTGCATATATCTTCTACTACAGGATTTAAACATTCATCTACAAAAACAACAACAGTAATAATATCTTGATTTTTCTTAACGTACTACTTCTTGCTAGAATTAGATTTACTATAATATGACGAATTCTTGAAAAAGGGAGATTTTTGGGTATGTATAAATACCTCTGGATCTTCAAGTTCTAGAAATAGATCCTTACCGCTTCTCCTGGTGTTCGCCAAAATGTTATTTTCTCTCCTTTTTTGATTTTTTCTTCTGGGTTTTTCTAGTAGAGTCGCCAGCACCATTGTGCAGAAAGAACAGAGTATACTCTTATCAAGAATGCTTGATATTATCACTCATCCTCACAAGAGTGGGTTCTTGGAGAAATTCAAGAAAATCAAGAAACAAGAATTCAAGAAAATCAAGAAACGAGAATTACGTAAAGAAAGTAAAAAAACATGGGCAAAATAAAGAACGTAAAAATAGTGAACATTAAACCCAACGTTATTTTAATTTAAACTAGCCACCCATTGTTTAAAATAATGTCGTTGAAGAAAACTCTCTAAGAAGATAATTGAATCTTTCTTAATAAGTCCTCCTCCAAAACTGCCAAAAAACTATTGGAACCGATTCTTGCATCCGTAGGAAATCAATTGTCATGCTACAAGAACCCGTTTGAAACCAACGAGCTATTACAGGCTCTGGTCGACCTGCCTCATGTTCTGTTAAACCCGAATATTGCTATAAAAGATGGCAGAACGGGTAAGGAAACCCCAACGGCAATTCTACAATTAAACTTCTAATTTGCATGCTCCAGATTTATATTAAACTATAGTATTCTTATTAAAATGACCAAGCATGAAAACAACCAACTGTTATGCCTTATGTAGACCGGTGCCTAGATTCATTGGGTTGTTATAGCAATTTAACAACTACTTTAATCATGAACAGAAAGAAGGGGAGAAGGAAATTAGTGTTCTTGCTTTCATTCGAATATCATAACAAAATCAAGAGTTAACTAATGAAAGAAACGTGTATAATGCATTCAAATAATGTAACCCATTATACAGATACACACAATACTGAGACAAAGAAATGATAGGAATAAGATTCAGAATTGTATTGATTCATGGAAAAATTACATGCAGAGTGGGCAGAATGCCTTTTAACTCTATTTTTCTCAAAATAATACAACAATACAATAGAGAAGACTCTGTTCAAATGATGTAATAGGTCCCTCCTATTCTTCTTATTCCAATATGGTAATAGAAGAATCTCTGAATCCTAAGCTCAATAGACTGGAAATATTCTCAACTTCTCGGGCACTTTCCTATCATACGATCCTGCACAACAAGGGGAGGAAGAAAGAGTGAATAAGAGAAAATAGACACAAATAAATACAACAACACAACTAACAGGGCACTCAAGTATACCTCTTAGCAAAAATGCTATTCTCTAATTGCTTGATGCAGAATCTGAACCTGCCTGCTTCCTTTTATAGCCTGGTTCTTGATTCTGTTATTCTTGGTTCATTCTTGTCTGTACACTTGTCAACATCTGATTGAGGAGAGGGGAGAACTATCTGTTATCAGCTAACCAACTTTTCCTTACCTTTGTCCATAGCTGTTCCCATGGAGGTTGATCCTGTAACTGACTCATTAGCCAGTTTCTTAATTTTCTCTATGTCATCAGTTATGGCCCCCACCAATTCAGCAATACGAAGCCATACTTCCATGTGGATGATTCTTTGCTGAGAGACCCTATCCAACATTCATGAAGCCTTGATTCTATTTTCTTTCAAGATCGAGGCTTTGTCTTGAAAGAAATGGACCTGACTATGTACGTGTCCGACTTCAGAAAAGAACTGGGCCGCCAACTTGTCATCGTCTTGCTCATCAAAGTTGACTTCTTTTAGATGTTTTATAATGGTCTGGATGAAAACACCTTGGCCCATTAATGTGGCTGGATCAATTCTTGACTGTCTCACTATGGTTGTCAGCTGTTGTTCAGCATTTTCTAGTTCTTTAATCATCAACTTATATTTGGATCTCTCATTGACGTAGTTGGTGATTTTTTCATGTTCATCCAAGCAACTTCGGCTTTGGCCATCTGTAGTTATTACTTCCTCGGTCCTAATCTTATCATATCCAATTTTACACAAATCATATATGGGAAGTATAATGGCCATCTTCTTATCAAGGTCTGCTATCAAAGGCCTTATTTTCTTGTTAGCTGATATCAACTCCCTAGCCTCTTTGCAACAACCATTTATTATCTCTGTGTTGTCATTGATCAAAGCGATAGCCTTTTCTCTGTATTTTTCAATCAAGGTCTCCTTGGACCCCATGGTGCTAGAGGCTATTGCCTGTACTGGAGCTGAAGTAGTGGTAGCTTTCAGCTTCTCATTTTTTGCCTGTAGTTCTGTGGCCTTGGCTTTCCAAGTGGATATTTTTGATATTACGGCTTCCATAGTCTAAGAGTGAATGTTCACTCCTTGTCTTACCATGGCAATGGTATCTCCTATCGCTTCTGCTATTTTGGTCTTTGGATCGATCTACAGAGAAGTGATCCCTTGGGTCGACAAAGAGATGGTCATTTGGCCACCTTCCTGTGTTTGGACTTTAGGGAGCTTCTCCACCCTTCTCCCTTCACCGATGGCATCCAACTCGGCTTCTTGAGCCGGAGTGAATTTTGGTACTTCATTTCTTTTGACCAAATGAAGGCTTACTATGCCTTCGGCTCCTATTTCGATCCGTGGCTTCTTGGCAAGTGGTGTCTCGTCATCATCCATATCTTTCGCCTGATAATTTTGGAAGATTTCTGCCAATCCACCACTCTCTTCGATGGCCTTCCAGGCCCTTTCCGATATCTTGGCCTCTTTGTTATTGTATTTTATGGCCACTAGAATGGCCCGAGAGGTGCCTGCAGCAACCACCTGTAAGTGTCTTGGTGCAAGTAAGGTGAGGGCAAGGTTTCCCGGTTCTTGTGGGCCTGAGGTCGAAGCCTCGACAACAACCTATTCTCCTCCTCTGGTGGGACTGCTAGCCTCGATACCAAGGACTTCTGGTGTAGGTGCTTCTACTACCTGAGCCACTATCTCCAGCTACTCGGGAGTGGTAGTAGTGATCTCTGCTAATGGGTCATTGAACTCTTCTAGAGGAATGACTGGTCGAGCTGGTGTAATCTTGTCCATAGTGGTTTGCTTGACCAGCTTGAGTTCTGAGGAATACCATCCCACCATCTCCAACTGAGTATAGGGCCTTTGCATGCTCTTGTTTTCCCAGATAGCTTTCATCTCTTTTTCATCCTTGCTGGCCCATAGTAGAGCTTTCTCATAATCATCCTCATGGTGTTTCATGGGCTTCTTTTCTACCATGATGTCTCTGTACTTATCTTTAGGATCATAAGGCCTCCACACTATTTTAGCAAAACAATACTTGTCCATTATGGAGATGGCTTCAACGAGGCTGGGATAGCCTCTGTATACAATGTGGCCAATCTTTGCTGGTGCGGATACCCATAGAATTCTGGTCTATTTTCTCAAATATCGTAGCCTGGCCTCCTCGATCGACTATCGTACTATCTCCAGTACTCCTACTGACTTTGGGCAATAGGTGGGTAAGGCCTTTGGGGGCAGCTTTGCCCCGTACATTCGAATGAATGTAAAGTTCTCCATGAAAAATACATCCCCAACTTCTTTCTCTCTAAGGTAACCCGCAACACCTGGGCTTATTCTAGGAGGATGTTGCTCGGTCAGGACATGATACATGGCCAAAAGAAAATGACCACAGAACTCTGAGAATGAAGAAACATTCTGGTGAATGATCGAAAGTCGGTCCTGTATCATACAGTCAGGGTTTCCCTCGAGTTGTGCTATTGCCTCTCTTCTGAATTGACCCATTATCAGGTGGATCAAAAAGGAATAGTGAGAGAACCGAGGCATTATATCTTTATCCTATTTTAAAGCCTCTTGGAGTTGCTTCAACTCCTTATCCATGGTGTTGCTCATTACTTCCTCCCATTGATAGCGAGGAAAGCATCATTTATTGCATTGAGCAATAACATACGTAACTGGCAAGCTCAACCAGTTAAGGTCCTCTACGCCTAAGGTGATCTGAATCATGTCTGAGTAATATTTCACCCACCATTGCAGCAAGGACTTTGGGATAGGGAAGTCAGTTGATACTGGCCCTTTGAATAAACCAGCATAGAAAGAAGTCCCCAGCATGTGTTGAGCCTGCAGTGCTACCACCTTTTCATCATATAGTAAATCTCCCTTGGTTAACTCAAACACTGTTCGAATCCGATCAGGTGTGAGGTGGTAGAGAGCCTTTCCCTTCTCATTCACAATGGAACGGCTCCATGGATCGTAAGAGATTGCGAGCCACGATAATAGGTCTAGAGAGAAGTGAACCCGAGGACACAACAACTTCACCAAATTGGTGTTCCAATGGTTGTTGGCAACACCCTTCTTATATTTTGCCTCATAAGCCCTCAAAAAGACCATTTTTAATACATGATGGGGTCGGCTTCGATCTTCCATGTTGGCCTAAAAATGGAATTCAGCCAGCTCCTCTTCATTCTAGACCTGGTGTCCGGGCTTCCTGGCTGTCACCTTTTTAAATGACACTCTCTCTTCAAAAGCCTCAATTTTACCTTTCTTAGCACTTGAACTCGAAGACGCCATTGCTCTCACTTACATAAATTCTATCCTTCTAAGCTCTCAGAAAAACCCTCGGCTCTCGCACATTGCTCAATCACTGAACACTTCTGTAAATACACTGGTGATGGTTTTATTTTGGAAATAGGGGGGTTTTATAACCTTTCTTTGAGTCGAGGTCATTTAATGAGGGGAGCTGGTTGGTTTTTTATGACCATCCTGGGCTCGCCACCTTTTTGGTCTTTTGCACATTCTGTTTGAATGATGTGTCATTGGTTTCTTTCGAGTGAACGTGCCTGCATGGATCCGAGGATGATCCTTACGTGTCTCGGCTCGTCGTGATTGGATGAGAGTTCTACCATCGGGATTTGCTCTTCGGCGTAGATGCCTTGTCATTCTTACTCATTTTGAGACCACCTTGGTTAGTGGTCTGACTAAGCGTTCTGCTACATCCTTTTAGGCGTGGAGGCCAGTTGGCACCCAAATTTTGGCATGTGTAGTCATTTATTGCTCTCGACCAATTATTTTGGCTTCTCTCTGATTCGTGCTAGCCGATGGCAGCAAATCCTCGATCGATCGGCCTCATAAAGTTGCCTGCACAAGAAACCACTAATCAGCAAGGTTAAATTAATTTGGTGGGATGGTTAGGCGTACCTCATGCTTGGTTTGCATGCCAAGCTAATTTTTTGCATGATGGCTCCGCTTATCGAGGCATCGATTGTCAGAATTCTTTGACCGACCGACTGCTTTCTTTCTCGAGCCGATCGGTCACCGATCTGGGAAGCTCGACCGAGTGATGTGTCGAAGGAGCCGATCGACTTCTATTTATCACTTATTTACCGATCGGTTTTGGCTCGTAGATAACTCACGGGAGTCGATCAACTTTCTCTTGTAATGCATCAGTCGACGATCTTTTTGATGAGTGTTCAAAATTTTGGCCCATCCTTGTTACTTGGGAGTCGATCGGTTCCTTTCTTGTTTTCGCCAGCCGAGAAGGCTTCCTCCTTCATCGGCTTATCTTTTAAAGCTGGGAGTCGATCGATCGGTATTTCTTTTTTGGGAGCTGATCGGTCGGTGGACCCTTCAAGTTAACCGAATAGTTGATGGTCTTTTCATCATCGACAGATCGGTTGACTAGTTGTAATCGATAGCCGATCGATTGGCCAGCACTGATCGGGAGCCGATCGATCGGTTAGTGTAGTCTGAGAGTCGATCGGTCGACTAGTGTTCAAAGGTGGGGTGCATGCCCTTAGGTTTTAATTAATTATCATTTTCTTTAACCTTAGGCTTTCAGACTTTGAGACCATGGTGAATGCTTTAACCGACTTATGATTAAGGGATTTTATTAATCGGTTCTAGGCTTCAAGGAAAATATTATGAAGGTTAAACTTTGACTTGGGGAGTAAATCAAAATTTTCTGCCCTTACCACTTGAGGCATTTTTGAAAAATGAAGCCCACATTATTAAAGCTAAGGTTTAGAATTTATCAACCAACCAATGAAAAATTGAATTACTCACAACAACTTTTTTTTTTAGGCAAAGACCAACAACACTAACAATTTGATTGAAACCAAAAAATTTAAATTTGGGGGTTTCAAAGTTGAGTCAATTTTGGCTCCAACAGTTGGCATAAGGGTCTTGGGCCAACCCGCCCTCATAGCCTATATTCAAGCTATTTAGACTATATAAGAGGACATCTAGAGGCAAGGGATTGTTGCATCCCACTCCCGACTTGTCATAGGGTATTTGATATTGTGGTTGACAAGGGATTCTGGTGCCTTGCTCATATAGGCCTAACTCATAACCATGCTAGTTGCATAGGTGAAGGTACTTCAAATCAAATTTAGGGTTAGACAAGTAGTTAATATCTTCTCCAAAATGTTCCTCATCTTCATCCTACTATTGTTAAGGTTCGATGCCATAGTCAAGGTCCCCATAGACGAAATTCATTTGATTAGGGGGAATACCAAGAGGCACAATAGTGCCTATGGGAAGACAGGATCTAGCCATGTCTTACATCGATTCTTGGTAACATTCCTAACCATGTATTCTCACAATCTGGTGGAAGCCAGATGTACTATAACCTAGGGTTACGGATAGAAGAGGGATGAGAGTGAGACTTGATTCGGCTCATTGTTTGCCTCGCGTGGTGTCTCTTCATCATCTGGGCTAAGTATCTCCTCTGTAGAGATATTGGATATGATCAATTGGTCCTCATCAATGGTCTACTTCTCTATATTCCTAGGAAAAGGATCCACTAGTGTATTAGGCATCTGGGATGGAGCTGATGATGAGGAGGGCATGGTATGTGGTAGTGGTGGGGTCAAACCTCGGTTAGATTTATTCAGCTAAAAATCCAGATGTATCGGTGGCAAGGTTGACTCGGGTAAATGATGCACCATGTTGTAGTAATTGAAGGGCTCCAGGTCCATGGAGATGACATGAACTTGTCCGTCCTGAGTGTACTTGAGGAACTGGTGAGCAATGAAAGGGACACACTTCATGTCCCTGATACATGGTCTTTCTAACAAAATGTTGTACGTCATCTCACCCTCTAGGATGTGGCACATCATCAAGATGATATTTTTCCCTACTTGAATAGATAGGATGTGAAAGCAACATAGAAATACAGCATACCGATGTGATGCAAACAAAAATGGATATAGATGCTAAGTCCTACAAATGCATGAAGGAACTGACACAGAAACAAGATGTAAGCAAACAAAGTGGGGCCTCTTTTATTGATATTTCTTTTGATCCGATTACAATACGTCCCCCCACTATAGGGCTTAGAACATGTGATACAATTTGTTACATCAATGGATGCACGGATGAAGTTGCACTTCCAATATCGGATGGTACGCTTCTAGCATCTTCTGCATGCCCACATTCAAAGTGGGCGGGCTAAAGGTTGCCACTGCTTGTGTTTGTGTGTTCGTAATTCCTTTTTGCCCCTATGGTATTCTTTGTGGTCATATCCTATGCAAAGAAAGACAATAAATCATTAATAGCATATGCGTATCTAGAAAAACATGTAATCCCCAAGTCCTCCAGCGGGTGCTTGTGGGATATCAGTGATAAGGTTGATAGATTGATTACAAAATGACATATAAATATAAAGGACAACATCTAGAGTTGGTATCACCTAATTTTGCATTGAAGCGGCGTCGAATAGCCCCGTTATGTGCGTTTTCTCGTTGGGGGCCTCTCCAAGGTGAGTGCTCCAATGTCCTGCCTACGCTCATCCAAATCACCTGAAACTCATGGGTTAGGCATTATACATGATTTTAAGAGTGTGCAGATGCTCATAATCTGCCTATCCATCCCATATTTTCTTACATGTGATAGGGGCGCCCTGCGATCTAGTTAACACATAAAAAATGATAAAAATACAGTCAAATCATGTCAGAATGCAATGAAAATTTAACAGAGGCATTAGGATATCATCAAGGACCTATTGCAAAAATAATAGTAATGAAATCATGCATAAATTTCTAATCGCTCCGGGGTGGGACGCTAGGGACTGCAACAAAACTTGTAAAAAGTGACCTTGCAAATGTCCCATCCAAAGGCCTCCAAAAATCCTGCAAACTTGTGGTTAGACTAAAAACAACATTTTGAGATGACACAAAAGGTCATATTTTTCAGATTCTACCCCGATCATCCTGTATCCGAAGGTGCTCCCTACAAGTTAGTAAACGCATAAAATTGACAGAAACTAGGTCAAATCATGTCAGAAAGCAATGAAACCTGAAAAACAGTATAAGTACATCAAATAAGAGAGCATGCAAAAATAATAGTAAAGAAATCAAGCACAAATTTCTAATTTCTCTGGGACGGGGCGATTAAGACTGCAACAGTTTCGGGGGTGCCTGAGGGTGGGATGCCCACCGTTTAGGGCCTAGTTTTGACACCAATCCAAGTGGGATGGGTCCAAAACCTCCTAGGGGGTTGTGTCAATGCATTTGGGCTAGGATTATGGCTGATTTATTGGGTTTTGGTTCTGGATCGCGTTCCTAGTGTTCACCCGATAACCTCTCTTCCAAAAAATAAATTAGGGATGTAGGAAGCACAAAGGGGAATGGGGGTATAGTTCGACAACACTTTGTTGCTCCAAATGCTCCAGCTCTATTTTTTTCTTGGGGTGAGTAGGCTCAACTTTTTATAGACCTAAGGGTCTCCTTTGAATGTGCATGCGAGGGCACCACTTGGCTCATCATTCCTTTTTTGGGGGAGAGAAGATTCATCCCTGATTAGGGTTTCATTGATTGAGGTCTCCATGATCAGGGCAAGCTCTCTCTCTGATTTGAAATGTTCCCTCGCAATTGCATGCATTGAAGGTGAAGTTAGGTGGCAGATTTGGGCTGCCATTTGTCAAGGTTTGACATTTTTCTAGTCAAACCTGCTAAACGTACCACCCTAGAGCGATTGCTGCTAATCATCCCGGGGTGGGGCGAATAGGATTCTAATCATCCTAGGGTGGGACGAATAGGGAGCGAGGTGCTTAAAATGTGCAAAACTGATCCCTAACCTTCCAAAAATGATTTGGGAGTGGTTAGGACCACTGTTTAACCTCTGGATGCTGCAATAGGGGGTATGTATGCCAATTCGATCAATGCTTGTAGAAACTTTGGAGTTTGTACTTTGACTTTTGTAGTTTTTTGATGTTTGCAACTTTTTGAGAATTTGGGATTTTTGATAGTGGTAAAAACCACTGTTTATTTTGGGAGAATTGGGTAGGGAAGATGCTTGTCCTTTTGCCAACTCTCAGCATTCTTGGGGTCATTCACACAAGGGGATAAGCAAGATAGCCATTTCACTTATGGTAACTTAGTCCTCTATGTAGGTTTCATATTTCGTTCACACAACTTGGGAATTTTTATGTGTTTTAATCTTGTGTTGGGATGCTATGTAACAAAGCATGACCCAAGTAAAAATATACCTTGTAAAATTGGTCTGACTTTGTACAACATTTGGCTAGAAATCTAAAGACAGTGAGTGACAAAAACCCTAAAGACATTAGAAGACAACTGACTATGATATGGCAAAAAATACGAATGGCGTTATTCTTGTTTGATCATTTACAAAATGAACGAATGTGGAAAATGATGGAATTGCCGAGTAATTATAGTCTATGGTGTGTTTGACATGTATGATCAGTAGATATGCAATGTATGTATGCGATGCCTAATGTAGTTTTTTTTTTTTTTTTGTATTTTGATTTTTAAGATTATGCATGAAAGTGAGATGCAATTTTTTTGTTATTTTTGATTATCTGTTGTTTTTGAATATTTGTTATGGTGGTTTTAACTCGAATGGGTGCGAACCAAGTGATTCTTACGGATCCTTGGAGGTTTTGACCAAAGGGATTATAGACACCTTTGGGGCATTTTGGGTGACCAAGCGATTGTGGGAACCCTTGGAGATTTTGATTTGACCAAAGATATTATAGATACCTTTGGGGCATTTTAGTTTGACCAAGTGATTATGGGAACCCTTGGAGATTTTGGGTTGACCAAAGGGATTATGGATACCTTTAGGGCATTTTGGGGTTGGCCAAGTGATTGCAGGAACCCTTGGAACTTTTGGTTTGACCAAAGGGATTATAGACACCTTTGGGGCATTTTTTGGGGTTGACCAAGCGATTATGGGAACCCTTGGAGATTTTGGTTTGACCAAAGGGATTATAGACACCTTTGGGACATTTTTGGGTGACCAAGCGATTATAGGAACCCTTGGAGCTTTTGGTTTGACCAAAGGGATTATGGATACCTTTGGGGCATTTTGGGGTTGACCAAGCGATTATGGGAATCCATGGAGCTTTTGGTTTGACCAAAGGGATTACAGACACCTTTGGGGCATTTTGGGGTTGACAAAGCGATGGCAAGAACCCTTGGAGCTTTTGGTTTGACCAACAGGATTATGGATACCTTTGGGACATTTTGGGGTTGACCAAGTGGTTGCGGGAACCTTTGGGGATTTTGGTTTGACCAAAGAGATTATAGACACCTTTGGGATGTTTTGGGGTTGACAAAGAGATTGTGGGAACCCTTGGAGCTTTTGGAGGGGCCATGGCTCTCTAAATGTTGAATGGCCTCAAATGATTGATGTTCAAGGGTTCTAGTTCCTTGATTCCTTTGAGAGAGGTAAGCTGATATGTTCTAGGGCCTATTTTACTGTCGATTACATAAGGACCTAACCAATTTGCCATGAATTTGTCCCTTAAATGGGGCGATAAGTTAGAATTTTGTTGGTTCTATTTTAAGACTAGGTCACCGACCTAAAAGTCCCTCAGGTGAACTTTCATGTTGTATGCTTTCTTAAGTTGCTCTTGATAGATACGTAAATGCTCAAGAGCATTGATGCATCGTTCATCGAGTAATGTAAGCTGGTCTAACCGGGCCTACCATGCAGTGTCATCATCGATGAACTCTTGCATTGATATGCATAGGGAGGGTATTTCCAACTCGAGAGGCATGACTGCCTCGGAGCCATACACTAGTGAAAATGGATTTACCCCAGTGGGCATCCGAATGCTAGTGCGATAAGCCCATAGGGCAAGTGGTATTTGGATGTGCCAATCCTTATGAGAATCTACGATCATATTTTTAAGGATGGCAACTAGCATTTTATTTGATGCCTCCGATTGCCCATTTGCCTATGGATAATAGGGTTTCAAAAAATTGTGCTGAATTCTATACTTTGTTGTCAAAGAATGCACATCTTTGTTCTTAAATGACATCCCATCATCCGAGATGATCTTGGATGGAATACCAAAATGACATATGATGTTATGTAAAATAAACTCCGCAATGCAGGACCCATTCGTAGAGGTAAGCAAAATTTCTTCCACCCACTTAGTGAAGTACTCTATGGCCGTTATGATAAAAGTGTGATGACCCGATGACGTAGGGGAGATCTTTCTGATGAGATCTAAGTCCCACTACAAAAATGGTCAAGAGGATTGGATCGATTGCAAGGCCTGAGAAGGTACATGTGTCAAGTTAGCATGGTGTTGACATTTCATGTACTTTCGCACATATGCATAACAATATCATTCTAAAGATGGCCAATAATAGCCCATGCGAAGAATGTGCTTTGTAATGGCCATACCGCTAAAGTGGCCATCGCATGTACCATCGTGCACTTGGGTGATCACCCAAGTGGACTCCTGCTGGTCCAAGCAATGGAGGAGGATTCCTTCATAGCTTCAATGATATAAAATGTCTCCTAGCAAGACATGCTTTGTTGCTTTCTGTTTGAATGATCTTTTCGTGATGGGCAAAAATCCAAGTGGGAGGCTACTTAACTTGAGATAGTCTCTTATGGGTGTGTACCAATCCTGCTGATCATAAACCTTGATGGTATGAACGACCGATCCCTCTTGAAGTTCATCCATAGAAAAAGCTGAGTGGGAAAGAACTTGTAAAAATAGTGTTGTGTTGCTATTAAGAGTGGTTGGAGAGAACAAAGACCCCCAGTTGGCATGATTCAGACTATCATGGATTTGAGAGAACTTATCTTGAGATGGTTCAATTTGGATCAGGTGGATTCCTGGAATTATGTCAGAGCTTGCACTCTCCATCGTGGATTGCGATAACATTTTGACTTGAATGGTTTTCATCTCATCAAAAATGTCTTGCAGGATCAATGACCCCAAAGAGGCCATAGTGTTCAAAAAATGATTCAATGATCGAGGTAGTGCCTCGATGTCATACCATTCAAGCTTTGCCAAGAATTTATCCACAAGGGCTTTGTAGGCCTACAAAACTAGGCATTTGCATTGGAATACCCCTTTCACTTGGTTGACATTAACAACGAATCACCAAATATATTCAAGCGCTTGATGTTCATGATGATGGCTGTCTGAAGACCTATGAGTAAGGCTTCGTATTCAGCATTGTTATTGGTGCATGGGAAATCAAGTTTGAATGATAAAGGCATTGGAGCCCCTTGCGGTGTGAAAAACATGATTCTCGTGCCACCCCCTTGCTCACATTTAGAACCATCAAAAAATAAGGTTATGTTGGCCTGTGACTCAGGCTCATCAGAATCTGGCGATTCTGAGACATGGAAGACCCCATCATCGAGTAGCTCTATGGTCAGAGACTGATTTTCTTTGAGAGGATCCTTTGCTAGTTGATCGGTGATGACTTGACATTTGATAGACTTTTGTCCAATGAATTCAATGTCAAAATCCATCAACAACATGATCCATTTTGTTGTGCGACTATTGTGATAAGTATGACTCATCATGTACCGCAATGGATTATCCTTAGACACAACATACATCGTATTGCTCAACATGTAATGGTGTAGCTTTTTGGTGGTAAATACCACCACCAAGCATAGCTTCTCAATGTATGCATAGTTAATTTCATAACTGACTAGGGTGTGGCTAAGATAATAATTAGCCTGTTATTTATATAGTTCATTTTTTTGGGCTAGCATGGCACCTAGTGTCATCTCAGTAGCTGAGATGTATAAATAGAATGACACTCCTAGTCTAGGTGGTGCCAATATTGGCGGTGAAGCCAAGTATTGTTTGATGTCGTCGAAGGCTGACTGGCACTCGTCATCCCAATGAAATGCTACCCCTTGTGTAATAATTTATTCATGGGTCGACACTTGTCAGATAACTATGCTATGAAGCACTTGATCAACGCGACCCTACCCTGCAAGCTTCTAAGCTGCCTGATGGTGGTTGGGGGAAGCATTTCAAGGATTGCCTTGACTTTATTTGGATCTACCTCAATGCCTCATTTTGGGACTATGAAACCCAAGATTTTTCCAGATGTGACACCAAATACGCACTTCTTGGGGTTTAGTCTAACCTTGTGTTCGATGAGGCGATCAAGGATCTTGTGTAAGTCATCGAGATGATTTTGGCACAAAAGATATTTGGCCAAAAAATCATCCATATAATCTTCCAAAGTTTTATGCATGTGATCATGGAAGATGTATGTCATAGCACATTGGTAAGTGGCACCAACATTTTAAGGCCAAAGAGCATGACCTTATAATAAAATGTCCCCCAAGGCATCATGAATGCCATTTTTAGTTGATCATCGGGATTGATACAAATCTAGTTGTATCCTGAGAAACCATCCATGAGGGAAGGTATTTCATGGACTACTATAGTGTCTATCAATGCATCGATGCTAGGCAAGGGGAAATCATCCTTGGGACTGGCTTTGTTTAAATCTAAAAAATTGGTGCATATGTGAATCCTCCCATCAAGCTTTTTGATGGGTATCATGTTGGAAAACCATGGTGGGTAATCTACATAGATGACAAACTATGCATCCAACAACTTTTGTAGCTCATATTTGACCATTAAGGCCATTGTTGGGTGGATATTACATAGTTTTTTCTTGATTGGCTTGACTTTCGGATCAAGTGTTAGGTTATGTGTGACTAGCTGCAGGTCTAGCCCCGACATGTCTTTGTAGGACCATGCAAAAACCTCCTCCTTCTCTTTTAGAAGGGCAATGTAATCAACTTGCTCTCCGGGGGATAAACTTACCCCTAGCTTGATGATTTATGGATTCATTGGATCATAACCAATGTCTGCGTCAATCATTTCTTTGACTGACATGTGGGATCCGTCCTCCAACTGGTGTGGAGTTGGGATCAGGTGGATATCATTTGCTGAATTTAGATCTGCATTGGGAACATTGGGTTCCTCTGCAACCTAGAATATATCTTGAGTCCATCCTGTGGTGAAATGGAACATCTCATCGCAAGGCTAGTACTTTTATGGGGATGGTGGTGTGTCAGTGTGATCCTAGTCTATGGCATCTAGGTCTAGATACAATGGTCATGTTGGATCGGCTAGATTGCGGATGGGGGTGGTTAAATCAATGGATATCATGTTGATGGACTGAATTTTGTCTCCATTACCACGTGGGTGTTGATTCAGACATCCTTGGTGATCCTTGTACCCCGGATCTGGCTCTATGGGTATTGGCACAAAAGGATCGGCCCTATGTGTAGATATAAGGATAGGGTTTGCCCTAGGCACTGATGGCTATAGGGTCTCTAGGTGGGAGGTGCTCCCTATATGCCCGAAGTGGTGGATGAAGCACTTGGTTTAACTATGCTTGGTTTAAGTGCCACCTATGCCTTGGTCCCATATTTAAATGTTCAAAAATATCATTGATGTCTATGGGGTATTCCTGTTGCCCTATATGGTTGAGATATGTCATCTCAGTCTCGTCTTCATAGTCACTATCAGAGATCCATAGGCCTTCATTGGCTTTGACAACTATGTGCTCCTCTAGCTAGTATAGCCTCCCACTAGGCATTTCTTGATCACTATCCTCACTCTCTATGAGAGCCAGAAGTCTGGCATGTAGGTAGTTGATGTTGAAGAGGATATTTGGATATTCTTCCTCTGGTGGATCACTTGGCCTTATGGCCGACATGGGAGGCTCGTTTTGTTCGAGCATGTTGATTTGGTCCCTTCTGGGTTATTCCACTCTCTGTGGGAGGGCTGGATTCTCTAGAGGTAGCAATTGCCCAATTGGAAAATTAAAGGGGAACATTGCCATGAAGTTCTCCTGAGAGTCATTAATGGGTTTCAACTGTGAGTGATTGCTATCGAACTCAAAAGGGTTCCAAGGTGCTATCTCATAATCTGACTCATCTTCAGAAGACCCCCCTTGATCTTGTTCATATCCCCTTTGGGGGTTACTTCTTGAACTTTCTCCTTCCTCAATCCAAGGGGAGGGGTTGTTGAGGTCAACAAGGTTTGTTGTCAACAATGGGAAATAATTCCCCAATGTGTATGTAGTGTTGGGATTGGCATATGGATCTTGTGCCAACCCATCCCTGTTGCCTAGACCTAAGCCTTCCATGGTTTCTAACAAGATGTTGAGGGGAAAAGGGTGGTTGAACCCTACTCCTGATTTATCATATGGCATCTGGTATCTCGGTTGACAAAGAATGTGTATTCCTTGTTCGTATTTTCCCAATCCATATCCATTCCAATTACATTGGTCTAGGTATTTCAAGACAAAGTCTGCGTTGGACAGATAGTCAATATTCTTAGCAAATGGCTCTCCGTCCTCTTCCTCTTGTAGGTAAGGTTCAATGTCGTTCTCGATGCCCCCATATACAAAATTGGTCTGATTTGGTGGGTAACCTAAAGGGACGATGGTTTCGATAGGGAGACGAGGTCTCCCCATGGCTTTCATGGATTTGAGTGTGGGTGTTGCCACAAAATTTTGTACTAGGTACTCCCCTAGGCCTGTATTGGCCATCTCAATGGTAATCATCAAAGGTTGAGGGGGAGGGAATGGGATTTCTCTCAGAGTCCACTCCATATTAGGCGAACCAGGTGTCTCGACTTCCATTTGGCTGGGCACCTCTTCGGTAGAGATGGTTGAGACCAATGGTGGTACATACTCTAGGGGATTCTTCCCATTGTCCTTCAGTGTGGCCACCATGGGCGGCATCGTTGGTGAAGGAAAAAATGATGAATATGGGCCAGGTTGGTGATTTGAGGGACTCAACAATGAGGATGTAGACAGAATCAGACCCTGCATGGATAGATTCAATTGAAAGTCCAAATGTGTCTATGGGAGGGTCAATTATGGCATCAGCTGCATCGCATTGTAAAACTTGAAGGGCTTTAAGTCTACTGGGACTACATGTACTTGCCCTTCGTATGTTTACTTGAGGCATTGATGGGCTATCGAAGGGACACACTTCATGTCCTTGATCCAAGGCTGGCCTAGCAAGATATTGTAGGCCATCTCACCCTCAAGGATGTGACACAATGTAGGAATGGTCTTTTGTCCTACTTGGATGGGCAGGAAAATTGTGCCAACCATTGAACATAACGCGTCATTGAATGCTCGAAGAGTGTAAGTGGATGTCATAATGTGGGATGCTGGCAGCTTAAAGTGTTTTAATGTCATTGTTGTGATTATGTTGCTGGACGAGCCAGTGTCCAAAAACACCCTCTTGAATGGAATCCCGTTGACCCACACAATGACGTGTAGGGGTGGATCCACCATATCATCGGTCACCAATTTTAGTTCATCTTCCCTGAAGGTTATGACTGGTTATGTGCATTATTTCACATGTCCCATGAAATTGTTGAAAGAATTGGGTTCATGGGGTTGTAGCTCAATGGCTTTGAGTATCTCCATCAGAGCCTCCCAATGGGGCGGTGATTGTTGGATGAGCTCATAAATGGAGAGCCTAGCCAACGTGGTCCTTAAAATTTGAGTAAGTTTAGTCTGAATTGTGGCCATTGGTCTAGGCAGGAGAGGTTGCGTAGGGTGTTGCGGGGGTCGTGACATTGACGAAACATCTCCTATAGCTGTAGCGGGTGCAACCGTGTTTGGGTATCTTTTGTTCCATGTCATGATGCTTATCATTCCTATGTATCCTTGCATGGGGTAGTTTTGTGTTACCTCGTTCACTTGCAAAGTCTTTGCCTGTGCATCATGGGCAGGAAGGGGGTCTTTGAAGACCTCCATCTGTTGGTTGCTTAACGCTACGAGATTATCTACCATGAATTTTTTGTTGTCTATCAAGTCCTACACTAAGTTTTTGAATTTACAAGTGGAGATCTCGTGTCCTTTCTACCAGTGAAATATACAATATAAGTCTTCCCTATAGCCCTTGGGTTTTGGCGTGTTGGGGTCTATGGGTTGACTTTCTGGAAAGTTTATCAGGTTTGCCATGAATAAGCAATCAAACAAGGAGTCTCTAGACTTCGTGAATTGTGTGAATTGTCACCTAGGGAAACACTGTTGATTTTTATCTTGTTTATGATTTTCCTTTTCATAGTTATCAAGAGGAACTGCCTAATAATTAGCCTTTTGGGGTTGTTTCATTTGTGCAGGCTTTGGTATAGTTATGGCAACCTGATTGACCATGGCGGGTTTCGGTTGCATGGGCCTAGTTTTAACATTTTTGGTCCACTCTTTCTTGCACGGCTTGGCAATCTCACCATCTTGTATTTTGATCTCCTCAATTATCTTGGCTTACGCTAGGGCTTCTTCGATGGTGGCATATTGTTGTAGCTATAATAGCATGGAGATCGACCTTAAGCAACTCTTTGAAAACATTTGAGTCATATCGGCCATGGGAGGGAGGTAAGGTAGCCTTGAAAGCAATGTCCTCCACCGATTTCCATAAGCAGTCATGGTCTCATCATCATACTTCTTAAGGCTAGCTAGGTTACTTAAGGATACCTTCTTCTTGGTGTTGAAAGAAAAATGTTCAAGGAACACGTCCACTAACTGGTCTAGATTATTGATGCTATGCTTCGGCAATTGGGTAAACCAATTCGAGGTAGGTCC
Source organism: Wollemia nobilis (assembly GCA_028583015.1). NCBI lineage: Eukaryota > Viridiplantae > Streptophyta > Pinopsida > Araucariales > Araucariaceae > Wollemia > Wollemia nobilis. Next base: position 3,756,596 of record JAQPPZ010005697.1, read on the forward strand.
TACAAACATGGTTATAAAATTTCTTAGAAGCAATGCATCATTGTCCTGAATGCCAAAGAATTGACTCAAGAACCTTGTTACATGCTCTTGGGCATCCTCATCCCCTCTAAAAATTTCCAATTGAGGCATTTTGAAGTGGTTGGGGTATGGGGGTGCCGAAACTGAAGGATGCATAGGGTGACTGCGAAGTTGGCGTAAGGTGGGCTTTTGGGGCTCTGAAGTCTTGGTCTCCATGGACTCTAACCACTCTAGCAGTGCTTTGTATGCATCAGAGGATTTGATTTCCTCTTCTTTGGTTTGTTCCCATTGTGAATTGTGAGGAACTTGAGGCCTATGGAGGGGTATACGGATAGCACCCCCCTGCATTGGTAGGGCATTTCAGCATTTCAGCTCACTCTTCTTCTCTCTCAAATTCCTCACAAGCATCTTGAGGAGTTTTTGGGCATGACCTATAAACATGGATGGGTGCTTGAGGAAGGCGCCCATCATTGGTTCTAGGGGTGGCCTCCTACTCAGGTCTCAGAGGTCTTGGAGGCAATGCTCAATAAGGTCATGGGGACCTGTCTCACACTAAGGGGTTATGCCTCTCATAAATTTTTGTCCTATACATGCGAGGGGTTGGAATCCTCTCATGCATAGTGTTCTAGAGCAAATCATCTATCTGGCATTGAATACGCCTGCTGATCTTGCCTACGCTGCATGATTTTCACTTTGTGAACGACCTGTTTGGCAAATTCCAAGTGGATTTGTTTTGCCATCCTAGGTCTAGGAGGCCTAGATGCCTCACCTACATATTTATCTTGGTTGTGGTGATTCGAGATCTCTATGGGTCACTTTCCTCTATCGAGGTTAGAAACATTGGGCAGAGTTGGTTCACCCTATCTGAAGAGCCTTGCACTCTAGATTTGGACTATTAGTTCTAACATTAATGAGGGGTGGAGGGGGAATGATATAATCATGTGCCCCCTCCTTATGAACCCTATGTTGCTCTAGTGCTTCATCATGCAGTGGCCATTCATAATGAGTGTCTAAGGTAGCCTTCCCATGCGTGTACTCCTCCTGAGAGCGTCTGTGTTGAATGGGAGTGCCCCTCAAAGGGGTGCATCTATAGTCCTTTTCTGTAGTGGCATAGTGTGGACTATGTTGTGGGTCAGGCTACCAAGGTGGTATAACCAAGTCCTTGGGGCTATAATGGAGGTGAATTGTGCCTCCTTGTATACTCTCCATAGCTTATGCCCGTGATTGGGCTTGGCTACGGGTATACACCATGGTGGTGGTTTTTCTAAAAAGATATGTATATTTTTATCTCCTTTATAATTTTTGTGCTATACCAAAGAAAATGGGACCACACAAACAAAGAAATGATTATCTTGTTTACAGATTAAATGTGTGTCCTAGATCTAGTTCAGTGTGTTTGACTTTTGTTGTGTAAATCTTGTAAAGAAAACTTTTTTATACATGCATAATGAGGGCTTTTGTATCTCCAAAATGGTCACCCCTTCAATATACCATTGCCAGGACATTATACTAAACCTCTCAATATACCCGCCCTTACATGAGGGAAACTATTGGTATGCGAGAGTAGAATAGTAAGTGGAACATAGGTGGTACAGAAGGGGGATCACTCTATTTTTGACACCTACCATAGAAGACTTATCCTCATGCACGGGGTATATGTATGCAAAATCCAAAACAAGGTGGTGATGAAAATACACCGTTGGTCTTGATCAAGTGTTGGGGTATTAAGACCAACTCCTTGATGTTAAATTTATTAGGTGGTGTGTGTGGTTCCTTTTAATTGTGTAAAGAAAGAAAACATACAACAAAAGATGGTTTTCACTAATGCAATGCTTTAAAGTATATTTTATCTTTCAGAAACCATTAGTAGCAAAAAGGAAATCACAAAACCTACCTAGAACTAAAACCTATAATGAGGACTTGCCACTTGTGCAAGTATCATGCAAGCAAACAAGAGAAGAATGCATTCCTACTCAAGTTATTTCCATTTAATTTACTCTATGTTTTTATTTATTTATTTATTTATTGCAATAAAGGAAAACAAACTACTTAACCTTTCTATGCAAGTGTCTGAAAATAAAGCAAAGAAAGCAAAAATTTGTAGAAACAAAAAGTAGAAAAACACAGAGGATTTTCAGAAGGCCTACCTCTTCTATGTCCAAACCAGATGCCTCTGAGTTTCTACTCATAAAATGCATAGAGTTCTAATCATCCTGGGGTGGGATAAATAGCAGGTCTACATTTTTCACTGGGTGGAACGAATACGTATTCATCCCAAGGTGGCACGAGTAGTAATCCAGTGCTCGAATGTGTAACACCTGTAAAGAAAAACCATAAAATTTGGATCAGAGACTTGATCTTAATAGTAGGGAATAGTGTCCCACCATTATTGCCACTGAAAGAAACATAGAAATATAGCATACCAATGTGATTCAAACAAAAATGGATACAGATGCTAAGTCCTACGAATGCACAAAGGAAATGACGCAGAAACAAGATGTAAGAAAACAAAGCGGGGCCTCTTTTATTGATATTGCTTTTGATCCAATTAAAATACGTCCCCTCCCCCTATAGGGCTCAGAACATGTGTTACAATTTATTACATCAATGGATGCACGGATGAAGCTGCGCTTCCAAGATCTAACGGTACGCTTCTAGCATATTTTGCGTCCCACATTTGAAGTGGGTGGGCTAAAGGTTGTCACTACTTGTGTCTATGTTTGTCATTCCTTGTTGCCCCTCTGGTATTCCTAGCAATGAGATCCTATGAACAGAAAGACAACAAATCATTAATAGCATATGCGTATCTAGAAAAACATGCAATCCCCAAGGCCTCCAGGGGGTGCTTGTGAGATATCAGTGATAAGGTTGATATATCAATTACAAAATGACATATGAATGTAAAGGACATATAGAGTTGGTATCACCTGATTTTGCATCAAAGCGACGTCATACGGCCCCGTTATGCGTGTTTGCCCATCGAGGGCCTCTCCAATATGAGTGCTCCAATGTCCCATCTACGCTCATCCAAATCACCTAAAACTCATGAGTTAGGTATTATACATGATTTTAAGACTACCCAAATGCTCAAAATCTACCTATCATGCCCAGATTTTCCTGCATGTGATAGGGGCACCCTACGAGCTAGTTAACACATAAAAAATGATAAAACTACAGTCAAATCATGTCAGAATGCAATGAAAATTTAACAAAGGCATTAGGATATCATCAGTGACCTATTTCAAAAATAATAGTAAGGAAATCATGCATAAATTTCTAATTGCTCCAGGGTGGGACGCTAGGGACTGCAACAAAACTTGCAAAAAGTGACCTTGCAAATGTCCCATCCAGAGGCCTCCAAAACTCATACAAACTTGTGGTTAGACTAAAAACAACATTTTGAGATGACCCAGAAGGTCATATTTGGAATATTTTTCCCCAATCATCCTGTATCTAAAGGCGCTCCCTGTAGGTTAGTAAACACATAAAATTGATAGAAACTAGGTCAAATCATGTCAAAAAGCAATGAAACTTGAACAATAGCATAAGTACATCAAATAAGAGAGCATGCAAAAAGAATAGTAAATAAATCAAGCATAGATTTATAATCACTCCAGGGCGGGGCGATTAGGACTGTAGCAATTCGGGGGGTGCCCGGGGGTGGGACGCCCACCGTTTAGGGCCTAGTTTTGACACCAATCCAAGTGGGATGGGTCCAAAAACTCCTAGGGGGTTGTGTCGATGAGTTTGGGGTGGTATTATGGCCGATTTCTTGGGTTTTGGGTCTGGATCACGTTCCTAGTGTTCACTCGATAACCTCTCTTCCAAAAGAGAAATTAGGGATGTAGGAAGCACAAAGGGGAATGGGGGTATAGTTCGGTAGCACTTCGTTGCTCCAAATGCTCCAGCTCTATTTTTTTCTTGGGGTGAGGAGGCTCACCTTTTTATAGACCTAAGGGTCTCCTTTGAATGCGCATGCGAGGGTGCCACTTGGCTCATCATGCCTTTTTTGGGGGAGAGAAGATTCCTCCCTGATTAGGGGCTCATTTATTGAGGTCTCCATGATTAGGGTAGGCTCTCTCTCTGATTTGAAATGTTCCCTCATAATTGCATGCCTTGAATGCAAAACTAGGTGGCAGATTTGGGCTGCCATTTATCAAGGTTTGACTTTTTTCCAGTCAAACCTGCTAATCGTCCCACCCTAGAGCGATTGCTGCTAATCGTCCTGGGGTGGGGCGAATAGGATTCTAATTGTCCCAAGGTGGGATGAATAGGGAGTGATGTGCTTAAAACTTGCAAAACTAACCCCTGACCTTCCAAAACTGATTTAGGAGTGGTTAGGACCACTGTTTAACCTCTAGAGGCTGCTCTAGGGGGTATGTATGCCAATTCGGTCAGTGCTTGTAGTCACATAATTAGATTGGTGTTGTTTTGGTGTCCACAGGATGATTGTACCAACCATTGAGCATATGGCATCATTGAATGCTTGGAGGGTGTAGGTAGATGTGACAATATGAGATGCTAGGAGCTTTAGGTGCTTTAGAACTGTTGTAGTTATGATGTTGCTCGAAGACCCAGTATCTATTAGCACTCTCTTGTACAATGTCCCATTCACACATGCGACAATATGTAAAGGGGGATCCACCATATCATGTGGAATTAGTTTAAGTTCATCTTCTCAAAAAGTAATCACTCATTTCATGCATTGTCACACATGCCCCAAAAATTTATTGAAGGAGTTAGACTCCTAGGGCTAAATCTCAATTGCCTTAAGGATATCCATCAAGGCTTCTCTATGAGGTTGCAATTTTTGGATGAACTCATAGATGGAGAGCTAGGCAGATGTTGTTTTTAAGCTCTGAGAAAGCTTACTCTTAATGGTGACTATAGGCCTAGGTGGGAGGCTTGATCCAGGAGGTGGTATAGGCTGCAATGTCGAAGTGGTGTGGTTGGACTTGGATACCACCTATTTCTTGTCACAATACTAACCATGCCAACATATCCTTGCTTAGAAGGGGCATGGTGGACCTCGTTCACCTGGGGCACTGGTTTGGCCTACTCTGTGTGGGTAGGCAATGGGTCCTTGAAGACCTCCATAAATTGGTTGTTTGATATGATAGGGTTATATACTTGGAGGGCATTCCTATCAACTAGGTCTTGCACCGAGTTTTTGAATTTATAGCACATTTGTACATCATGCCCGTTTTGCCTATGAAAATTTCAATATAGGTCTTCTCTATATCCTTTGGGCTTAGGTGCATTAGGGTCGATAGGTTGACTATAAGGTAAATGGATCACATTGACCATCAAGAGGTGATCAAACATAGAGTCCATAGACTCTGCAATGGGCATGAATTGTCACTTTGGGGTGATGCTTTTTATTTTTCCCTTGATAATTTTGGTTATCCTTGGCATAGCTCCCAGGCATGGCCTAATAATTAGGATTTTGAATTGGCACTGGCCCCGGGACACTAATTTCAACCTGATTTACTGATACTGACTTATGTTGCACTTGGGTGTTCTTAGCATTCTTGTTCCACTCCTTGCAAGGCTTCACAATCTCCTCCTTTTAAATCTTGATTTCTTTGATGATCCTAGCCTATGCTAAGGCATCTTCAAGAGTGGGGTATTGTTGCAACTACAGCAAAAAGGAGATTGGTAGAACATCTGAGTCAACTCCAACATGGGGAGAAGATAAGGCAGCTTGGCGAGCAAGGTTCACCATCTATTGCCATAATTTTTTATTGACTCGTCATCATACTATTTCAACCCAGCTATATCGACCAATGTTGCCTTCCTCTTGGTATTAAAGGCAAAGCATTCTAGGTATGCATTCACAAGTTGGTCCAAAATATGGATGCTATGCTTAGGGAGTTGGTAAAACCACTCAGAGGTAGGGCTGGCGAGGGTAGTCATAAATGTCCTCAAAAGCAAAGCATCATCATCATGTATGTCGAAGTATTGACCTAAGATCCTAGTGACATGTTCTTGCGCATCCTCTTCTCCCTTAAAGATAGCCAAATGAGGTAACTTAAATTGTTCTAGATAGGGAGGCATAGATATTGATGGATGGATGGGTTGACTATGCAATTGATGCATAATGGGCTTTTGAGATCCCAACCTAGAGGTCTTGTTCTCTACTAAATCCAAGCATTCTAATAATGCTTTATAAGGGCATGAGGACTTGATATCCTCATCTTTATTCACATCTTGCGATGGAGGTCTAGGATCCTCCAACCTAGAGCGAGGCAGTGGTAAGTCACCCCCTACCTTGGTAAGGCATCTCAACATACTCTACTTCTGGCTCATGCTAAGTATAGGCCCTGTAATGTGTTTCTCAAGCTAGTATATAAATGGGGTTATCTACCCGTAGTGGGTGCCCTATGTTTGGCCTGTGAGGCGTCTCTCGATCTGGCCTAGGAGGTCATAGAGGCAACATATGATAAGGTCTCAGGGACCTCTCTCGAATGAGCATGGGTTGCCTCAGGTGGACTTCCTACCTATGTATCTTAGGGGTAGGGACCTTCTCTCTTAAATTATTCTAGAACATATCATTGGTCTGTCGTTCGATCCTTTATTTTTCAAGTTGGTGCAAACAGTCTAGTTGCTCTTTATCCCATTCAAGCTGCTTGAACTGAGCTTGGCGTTCTGTATATCTCATAACTGCTTGCCTAATTTTATCCATAGTGTGAGGCCTAGGGGGTCTATGAGTATCACCCTAGGGTCAACCTTATCCAAGGTAGTATGTGTTCTCCATAGGGTGCTTGCCTCTCTCAAGGTTTGTCGCATTGATTTGAGGCTCGGGTTGGAACATGTGTTCATTACACTCAACTGGTGTAGAGGCACATCAGGCATGCATGGAATATTATTCCTAAGGAAAGTCTGGGATCTCCTCATGTATTCCCTCATAAACAAGGAAAGGTAGGGCAGAATTGGCTTGCCCCAACCGACGAGTGTCATTCCCATCGGGATGCATGAGCTATTGTATCCTATCAAGACAACATGGAGGTAGAGTCATGTCAACTTTCTCTGGCCAGTGTGTGAAGTCATACTCCTACCTTTGCTTAGGTGTGTCAGCCCTGATAGGTATGTGGATGTGTGGCATCACTCTGTCTATTAGCACCTCAGCACGTAGTTGCATTTCACCAAGGAAGGCCTATGAAATATCTACATACCAGGAACACTCTCCCAAGTAATGCTCATCATCCCTCGGGGTGTCCTAGAGAGGATCCCTTCGGAGATGAGGCTCATGCCCTATTGTATTGGGGCTAGGTAGAGTGGAGGCTCACCAGGGAGGTATAACCAAGTCCCTAGGGCTATATTGGAGATGATTCATGTCTCCTAATCCACTCTCCATAGCTTCCACCTATGGTTGGGCTTGGCTACGGGTGCACACCATTGCGCTCCTCTATTAGTACCCCAAGTGATTATCTTCTTTACAAATTCTTAATGAAACAATATACAAGAAAGAAACACTCAATAAGACATATGATTATCTCTTTTAAGTTTTAAGTGTGAATCCCTAAACTATTTTGTGTGTTTTAGATGTGTTGTTTTGTAAAGAATGACCTCATGTCACGTGTTTGAAATATTGTTGGATTGTAATCTCATGTTCAATTGGATTTCACCTATATACTCATAGCTCAAAAACCTAGATATGAACTCCAAGTTGTGTTATCCCACCTATAGTGCGTGGTGATGAGGTCCACACATGGCCAGGGAGCACAAGTCCTACCAGTTCCTCACCCAGTTCACTTGTATTATGGGATACACCTCCCCAAATGGTGATGCGTGCTATAACCCACGGGCTATGACGAATATTGGAACTAGCCTTGGAAATATGGATCGGGTTCATGGGATTTGAGCCAAGTGGATGGATATGAAACCCACCGTCACTTGCACTCTACTAGTGGATGGTAATGAAGTCCACCTCACTAGCGTTTACATGAATCATGGTGTGTGTGGTTCTTTATTATCCAAGAAAGTAAGCAAAGAAGAAATCAATGATAATTCACTAAATTCATGCAAATATGTACGTGTTACTTTCATAAAACTAAGGTAAATAACCTACAAATCTCACTTATGAATGCAAATCCTAAATGCTAGTTCACCCATTGGGTAAGCCACAAGCAATCAAGCCATAAAGATGCATTGCTACTTCAAATTTCATTTAATTTTTCTTCTTCCCTTTGCTATGTTATGTTATAAGAAAAGAAAAAATGCAAATTTTAACCTTTCTATGCAAGCAAGTGAAGCAAGAAAAATTATTTTGACAATCTCTAAAAATATAGCAGAAAAACAAAGGTTTTAGGCACTTTGTCCATTTTGAGCTCTTCAAATTCTGAATTTTTGGGCAAAAATTTCTCTGTTTCACCACCGATCCATGGTGAGATGATTAGAAGCCTTACCACCATACCAAGGTGGTATGGTTAATCCACCATCCTAAGGTGTGCTAGATAAATGCTCTGCCACCATTCCAGGGTGGGGAGGGGAGCACCTGCAACACAAAAGGGGTAAAATTTGCAAAATTAAGGTCAGATTTTCATTCAAATAATAAGGGACAAGGGTCCCACCATGATCAAAACTGAAGTAGGGAAAATCAGTGCACCTAATGAAGAGAAAAATATGTGTATCTATCCCATCTTGCACATGAGCATCAAACAGAAGCATGCATATGAAAATGAAGCAATACCAAGCAATAAAGAATGAAATGAAATGAGTGCCTTCTTTATTAATTGGGTTGATAAAATACAAGGTTACATAGAAGTACCATTTAGGGCTCAAAAGGTGATACAATTGTTACAATTTTTTGGGTTCCCAAGGATCAATTCCTCCAAGGAATTAGGGTGCACATCTAGTGCTTTTCCTCATACCCACAATCGATGTGAGAGGTCCAATGCCACTGCTGCTTATATATTCAATATATGATGTATGATATTCCTTCCCAATGCCTTCTAATAACATGAACCTACACATAAGGAAGCCACAGGGGTCAAATAGCAAGGGTGTATGGTGAAAACATGAAATCCCCATAGGGGCAAAATAGTGCATATATTAAAAATATATCAAAACATGTCCAAATGACTTGAAAATTTGTAGAGATGTTAAAGAGGATTTTTTGAGGGGATATAACCAAAAAAATATCATAAATTGCATCTTTAGACCCCTCGATTTGGCATCGCCCGCCTACAACCTACGAAGAAGAAGATAAGCAAATCATGAACCTAAACATATCCAAAAATCATGAAAATTTGACAATATGAATAAATTGACATTTCAAGACAACACATATGATTATATTTTCAAATTGGGGACTAGATACACCTGCATCAAATTGGGGTGCCCGGATGGGCCCTACGAGCCTGCAAAAACTTAAAAATGCTATAACTTTGTCATTTTTTCTCCAAATGACCTGATATTTAAATTGTAGAAGAATGGTATAATATAGAAAAATAATAATTAAAAATAGTAGTGAAATTGTGTAAGAATTTACCCTCGTTCTAGGGGGGACGATGGTGACTACAACTATTTGGGGGGCACCCTAGGAGGGGATACCCACCAATTATAGAAAAATTTTGCTAAAAAAATTACTAGAATATATTCCTAAACAATATAAGGTGTGTTTTCATCAAATTTGGTGAAGCAATTCACCCAGATGGAAAAGTTATGCTCGGATTACCTTCTTGAAGTCACTCGGTAACCTCCTTGGCAAAAGAGAGATTTCGAGGGCAAAAAGGTGCAATAATATGAGGGGAAATCTCAAAAGCACTCCATTTCATATCCTAGAACTCCTATCTCTATTTTTGTGTGGATATTGAATCCATTTTATAGCCCAAAGGGGCTCATGTGCAAAAGGGCATGCAAGGGCATGCATGGCAGGAGGTGCCACTTGTCAAACGGGAGGCATGCAATGGGTGTGGAAGAGAATATCCAATTTGGGCCTCCATTAAGAAGTGTTTCATAAGGCTTCAGTGCCCTCTAACCCACATGCTCCATATGGCATGCTAAATGGTAGTTTATGGGTGCCAAATATCCCAAATTTGACTTTTTTTGGGTCAAACCTGCTCACCATCCCATCCTAGAATGATGGCTCACCACCATCCTAGGGTGGGATGGTGGGAATATACCATCATCCTAGGGTGGTACGGTGGTGAATTTTGGTCCAAAACCTCCCAAAATTGGGTTGAGAGCCTCCAAAAACCTTTATGGAGTGGATAGAACCACTATGAGCCTCCTAAGGGCTGCCCAAGGGGCCATATGTTGTCAATTTGATCATTGTTTGTGGCTGCTAATTGGATTTACCACATTTTAGTGTCTACAATTCTATATTTAGATGTCAAAGCTCTCACAATTTTATTCTTGAAATATGTTCCATTATCTGATATTATTTTATATGGAATCCCCAAAATGACTTATGATATGCTCCAGTATAAACTGTGCTATACGAGCTCTAGTTGTCATTGTTAAGGGTATTGCTTCCATACACTTTGTAAAATGCTCAGTAGCCATGATTTTGAATGTATGTCAGCCCAATGATAGAGGAGATATCTTGCCTATAAGATCTAATCCCCACTGAGCAAATGGCCAAGCTGCTTGGATGGGTTGTAAGGCTTGCGATGGCAAGTGTGTAAGATTAGCATGATGTTGGAATTTAATGCATTTATTGACATACACATTGCACTCCTTCTTCATAGTGGGCCAATAGTATCCCATTCAAATGATGCACTTTATGATGGCCATGCCACTGAAATGGCCACCGCACGTACCGTCATGGGCTTGCAAAATCACCCATGATGCCTCCTGGGACTCTAGGCAATGAAGGAGAACTCTATCGTAGCCTTGTAGGTACAATATATCTCCTATTAAGATATATTTAGCCACTTTCTATTTAAATGTCCACTTCGCAACACACAGAAATCCCTTTGGAATTATAGTAAGCTTTAGGAAGTCTTTAATTTATGACATCCAATTTTGATAAGCTTCAACTTTGATTGCTAAGACGACTTGCTACTCCTACATATTTACCTTTGCAAATGCAAACTCAGGAAAAACCCTGTGGTGAATGGTAGTACCAATCCCCATAGGACTCTGAGAGGTTAATGACCCCAAGAGTGCCTTCTTAAGAAAATATTTAGCTTTGCAGAACCATTTAGCTATTGGTTCTACACTGATCATGTTGACCGATTCTCTGTTATTATAGGCTACACGCTCTATTGTTGGATGCAAGAGTATCTTGACATGGATGGTAGTGAAATCAGTAGATGGATTCTAAGGGATTAAATATCCCAAATATGCCATGGTTTCTGCAAACCTATTTGATGATCGAGGGATTACCTCAATGTCATACCATTCAAATTTGGCCAAATATGTGTCAACTAGATCTTTATAGGCTTTTAGTACGAGACATCAACATTGAAAAAGCCCCTTGAATTGATGTACTATGAGAAAGGAGTCACCAAATATATTCAATCTCTTAATATTCATGAAAATGGCTGTGTGGATGCCTAATAGTCGGGATTTGTACTCAACGTTGTTGTTGGTGCACAAAAAATCCAACTTGAACGACAAGGGCATTGGAGCTCTTTGCAGCATGAAGAACACTATTCTGGCACCACCCCTTTATTCGCACTTCAAACCATCAAAGAAAATATTCATATCAGCATTTTTCTCTGGTTCTTTGGATTTGGGAGCTTCAGATATGATGAATATTGCATCATCCAAAAGCTCAATTTTTAAATGCCTACTGTTTGATAGTGGTGCCTTAGCTAATTGATTTGCTATGATTTGTCCCTTAATGGACTTCTGGCTTATGAATTCTAGATCAAATTTCATCAATAGTATGATCCACTTTGTAGTATATGTATTTGATAAGTCTTACTCATCATGTACTGCAAAGGATTATGTTTGGATATAACATATGTCGTATGACTTAACATATATGTTGAGCAAGGTGCAGGAACAGTATTGTCATTGTTGTCAACATAGTCAGACAGATCGGTTGTTGCAGTGGACAGGAGTTAAGAGGTTCTTCAGAGTATGTACAGTGATTCTCCAAAAGATCGAAGTGGCCCATATGCTAAAAATCAAAAGAAAATCACAAGGAAGAAAACTGTCGCGATATCGCGACATGTTGAGCAAGAAAGAAAAACTGTCGTGATATCGTGACATGTTGAGAAGAAAGAAAAACTGTCGTGATATCACGACATGTTCGAAGACAAAGTGCAAGAAAGAAAAACTGTCGTGATATCACGACATGTTCGAAGACAAAGTGCAAGAAAGAAAAACTATCGCGATATCGCAACATGTTGAGAAGAAAGAAAAACTGTCACGATATCGTGACATGTTTGGAAAGAAAGAGCAAGCAAGCAAAACTATCACGATTTTGTGACATGTTCGGAAAGAAAGAGCAAGCAAGCAAAACTGTCATGATTTCATGACATGTTCGGAAAGAAAGAGCAAGAAAGCAAAACTGTCACGATTTCATGACATGTTCGGAGAGAAAGCGCAAGCAAGCAAAACTATCATGATTTCGTGACATGTTCGAAGAGAAAGCGCAAGCAAGCAAAACTATCATGATTTTATGACATATTGCAAGAGAGATAGTACAAAAGAAAAAGTGTCATGATTTCATGACATATTGGAAGAGAAAGAGTCAAGTAGAAAAAGTGTCACGATTTCATGACATATTGCAAGAGAGATTGTACGAAAGAAAAAGTGTCACGATTTCATGACATGTTTCATTTTTACGGGCCAAAGCAAAGAGAAAGAGGAGAGAGAAAAAGGTGTCACGATTTCATGACATGTTTCATTTTCGTGGGCCAAAGCAAAGAGAAAGAGGAGAGAGAAAAAGGTGTCACGATTTCATGACATGTTGCATTTTCGCGATCCGAAGCAAAGAGAAAATGCAAGGAGGAAAAAGTGTCAGAATATCGTGACATGTAGCATTTTCACGATCCAAAGCGAAGATGAAGGCAGAAAAGGAAAAGTGTCATGATTTCATGACATATTGCATTTTCGCTACTTGAAAAGAGCAAAAATGCCAAGAAGAAAAAGTGTCACGATATCACGACATGTCAGGTTTTCATGACCCGAAGGCAAGAGAAAGAGCTAAGGAGAAAAAGTGTCACGATATCATGACATGTCAGGTTTTCATGACCTAAAGGCAAGAGAAAGAGCTAAGGAGAAAAAGTGTCACGATATCATGACATGTCGAGTTTTCATGACCCGAAGGCAAGAGAAAGAGCAAAGGAGAGAAAGTGTCACGATATCATGACATGTCGCATTTTCATGACTAAAGGAGGAGAGAGAAAGTAAGAAGGTGAAAGTGTCACGATATCACGACATGTTGTGTTTTCATGGGTACAAGTTCGAGAAGAAGACAAAGAGGTAGAAGTGTCATGATTTCACGATAGGTCATTGTGGAGCGAGCTAAGAAGAGAACCCAGCCAAAATAAAATAAGAAGAGTTAACTGAAGTTAGTACGATGGTTACAGGTGCAGATGCAGAAGAAGATCATGCAGCTAAAATAAGAAAAGTTAACTGAAGTTAGTACGACAGTTACAGGTGCAGACATAGAAGAAAATCATGTAGCTAAAATAAGAAAAGTTAACTGAAGTCAGTACGACAGTTACAGGTGCAGTTACAGAGAACTTTGTTATAAAAGGAGGTCTGCGTGGAGTATTAGATGTGGCTGAAGTAGTGTGAAAGTGCTACGAAAAGAGAGGTTGGGTTAGCAATAGACCAGTCAGGGTCTTGTATAAGCGAAGGCATTTTTATGTCAATCATATAGTCTCAAAATTGTAGTCCAAGTTGGTGCTTGGAATTAGGGGTTGGTGCTCCTTTCTGTTGGTGCAGATAAATCAGGGGTTGGTGCTCCTTCCAGTGGGTGTTGGTAAATTGATTGTAAAATTGGTGCTTTGCAAAGGCTGGATTTGGATGGGAGTCCAAACAGTCAATTTTTGAGGAGTAGCCAAAATTGGTGAACCTCGTTACATCTTGTGTTGTGTGATGCTCTCTTGTGTTATTTGCTTTATGTGGTTTTAAGTTTTAATTGTTTTGGCTTTTAGAGTTGAAGATTTAAGATTTAAAGAGCTACACTGATTCACCCCCCCTCTCAGTGTCATTGTGAGATTAACAATTGGTATCAGAGCCAAGTTCTAGAACAAGCTTAATCGGCTAAGGTGATCTTGGAAGTGAGACAATGGCAGGTGGTGAAGGATTCTCATCAAACAAAGCACCATTGTTTGATGAAACTAATTACGCATTTTGGAGACTCAGGATGTAGACATATCTATGTGCTTTGGGATACGACATTTGGGAGTCAGTAAAAAGTGGATACACAATACCCACCACTCCTCCAACCGATGTTGTCGGTAAGAAACTATTTGAGAATAACTCTAAAGCAAAGAATGCTATCATGTGCGATTTAGTGGACAACGAACTGATAAATATTATGAGTTGTAAAATGGCAAAAGACATGTGGGACAAACTAAGGAGCATTCATGAAGGAGACGACAAGATCAAGGAGGCCAAGTTACAAACGCATCGAGCTCAGTTCGAAGCATTAAAGATGAATGACGATGAGAACATAGAGGCATACATGCTGAGAGTTAATGGAATCATTAATGCGATTAGAGGACTCGACGAGGAAATGGAAGATGTTGTCATCGTGAAAAAGGTACTAAGATCTCTTCCCCAAAGATTTGATTCCAAAGTTTCAGCAATAGAAGAAGCTAAAGATCTAAATACTTTTAGTATGGATGAGATGCATGGTTCTTTGACTGCATATGAGATGAGAATAGGAAAAACTAAACCCACAGACAGAGAAGCTGCTTTTAAAGCACATAAAAATATAAAAGCAAAACAAGAATCCGAGGAAGAAGAGACATCAGATGAAATGGAAGCAAACTTTGTTCGAAAACTAAAATTGGGAAAAGGAAAATACAGAGGAAAGCTACCATTTAAGTGTTTCAACTATGGAGGCATTGGGCACTTTGTAGCTAAATGTCCACTCAATGAGAAAAACAAAAGTGATGAAGGTTCACACCAAGAAAGAAGTGACTGGAAGAAGAAACCAAATTTTAGAAAAGGCAACTTCAAGAAGAAAAGTTTCATATCTAAGAATGTCAGTCCTTCAGAAGATAGCTCCGGTGAGGATTCTGAAGAAGAAATAGGTGAAGCTCTTTTCATGGCATTCGAAGAAGAAAAAACAGAGGAAAAATAGGAATGTGATAAAAAATTTGAGGCTGAGGCTGAAGTGGATCTGGAAGGTGAGTTGGTCACTGCACTTAAAGAGCTGAGTATAGAAAGGAAAAAGAAAAAGAAAATTTCAAGAAAGCTTGAGGATGCCAATGAAATCATAACCAGCTTGAAAGTACAGATAGACGAATTCAAGAAAATATCTAAAGATATCGAAGTTCAATTAACCGTGAAGATAGATGAGTGCAACAAGCTAGAAGAAGAGATTGTTGGTTTAAGGATGCAGCTAGAAGAGATGAATCAAAAAATGAGTTGTTATCACAAACTTGAAGAAAGTTCTATGAAGCTGGATAAGATTATAAAAAACCAAAGGACTACAGGCATCAAATTTGGTTTAGGCTTCGTCGAAGGAGAATCATCAAATGGATCAAAGGCCATAACTGTAGAACCCATAAAGAATGAAGATAAGATCAGGGTTGATCAAGAAAAAATGAATCATGCTAAAGAAAGCAATAATGCCAGGCACGAGAGGAGTATTGACAATGATGGATTCACCAATGTCACTCATCAAAGGAGAAGAAGATTTATGGCTCCCACTACAAAATGGCAAAGACCATCACCCAGGTTCACTCATTCCTTTTTTGGTTATTGTTTTAAATGCAATGGTTATGGACATAAGATTTCAGATTGCAAGTATAATGTAGGACAAAGGAACTTTACCAGTAGAAATGTTTTTTCACCGTTGATGGATTATGCAGTAGAATGTTATAACTGTCATAATTTTGGGCACATTGCAAGAAATTGTCGAAGTACATTTGCAAAAAATAAACATCAGGGAAGAAAATTTCAACCAAATGGTTTGAGACAAAATAGAAAATTTCTCGAAAAACATGCACAGGCTACTGACAAAGAAAAGTCAAAACAAATGACCAAAACTGTAATCAAACCAGAGTGGAAAGAAAAGGAGAGACCCAAGGAAGAAAAGGAATATTTGATCGTACAGACAACATTTAAAGCATAGAACAAATCTGCACCATGGATACTTGATAGTGGATGCTCCAGTCATATGACAGGTGACAAACAAAAATTTGAGAAGTTACAGAAATATGAAGGTGGTTCTGTAAAATTTGGAAATAATGATGGAGCTAAGATAGTTGGCAAAGGATCGGTTAATATCGGTGATGGAAAAATCAAGTCAAAAGAAGTCTTGTTTGTGATTGGTCCGAAGCATAACTTGTTAAGCGTAAGTCGGATTTGTGACAGAGGTCATGAAGTAATTTTCAAGAAGCGGGTTGTGAAGTCGAACAACAAACTATGGAAAGTTGATAGCAACTGGATCAAGGACATCTGGCAACCTGTATACTCTCTCAGAGACTTTAGAAGGAGCGTGCTTGATTGGATAGGAAGAAGAAAATTGGCTGTGGCACAAGAGGCTCGGTCATATCAGTTTTGACAATCTAGTAAAAATCAGCTCAAAAAGGGCAGTGAGAGATATTCCCACCATTGGCAAACCATTAAATAGCATTTGTGCTTCATGCCAAAAGGGGAAGCAAACTAGAGCCACATTTAAAACAAAAGAGTACTTCACAAGCAAACCTTTAGAACTAATACATACTCATTTATGTGGACCCATGAGAACTCAAAGCATAAATGGTGACAAATACTTTATGTTGTGCATAGATGACTATTCCAGGATGACATGGGTACTATTTTTGAAGCTTAAATCAGATGCCTTTGAGATGTTCAAGATTTTCAAAAAACAAGTTGAGAATCAAACAGGAAAAAGGATTAAATGTTTAAGATCGGATAGAGGAGGAGAGTTCATTTCAGAGGAGTTTGCAGAGTACTGTGAAAAATATGGGATTAGGAGACAATTTTCAGCAGCAAGGACACCTCAACAGAATGGTGTGGTAGAAAGAAAGAACAGGATAGTGCAGGAAATGGCACGGACTATGTTGACTGAGAACAAAATAGCAGACAGGTTTTGGAAAGAGGCAGTCCATACTACGGTATACATCCAAAATAGGTGCATGTTGAGGACACATGAAAGCAAAACTCCGTATGAGCTGTGGTTCGGGAAAAAGGCAACAACAAGATACTTTAAAGTTTTTGGCAGCAAGTGTTACATCAAAAGAACTGAAGATAATCTTGGTAAGTTTGAAGATAGAGCTGATGAAGGTATTTTTCTTGGCTATTCGACAAAAAGCAAAGCCTACACTTGCTACAACAAGAGGCTAAAGAAAATTGTGGAGAGTGTCGATGTTAAAGTTGATGAAGGTAGGGAACGAGAAATAAGCTATGAAGAAAACTACCCAATTTATGAAGAGGTTATTGAAGGAGATGAGGAAAAGGAAACGGAAAAGAAACAAAAAATTGACTCATATGATTTAAGTAGTGATTCAGAAGAGGAAGAAAACAAGAAATTCAAAATAGGCAGCTGGCAGAAAAATCATCCTAGAGAGCAAATAATTGGAGACCCCACAGTTGGTGTTCAGACAAGAAGAAGAGTAGTAAGTAACTACTCTCTATTATCCAGCATTGAGCCCAAAAATGTTGTTGAAGCAAGCAAAGATGAAAGTTGGATGACGACAATAAATGAAGAATTAGATCAGATCGAGAAAAACAAAACCTGGGAGTTAGTACCAAGACCTCGTAAATAAAAATATAATCGGTACTAAATGGATTTTTCGAAACAAATTGAATGAAGATGGACAGGTAGTCAGGAATAAAGCAAGATTGGTCTGTAAAGGCTATGCACAAGTTGAAGGTATTGACTTTGAGGAAACCTTTGCACCAGTGGCTAGACTAGAGGCAATTAGAATGTTTCTGGCTTTAGCAGTTCACAAGAATTTCAAAGTTTATCAAATGGACGTGAAATCAGCATTTTTGAATGGAAAACTTGAAGAAGAAGTCTATATTGAGCATCCAGATGGTTTCCAACTCGGTGATAATCCCAACTTCGTCTGCAAGTTGAAGAAAGCATTGTATGGCTTGAAACAGGCACCCAGAGCATGGTATGCAAGGCTAGACAACTATCTTACTCAACAAGGGTTCAAAAAAGGTATGGTGGATAGCAATTTGTATGTTAAAACAGAGAATGGCCATCTCATTGTCCTTGTTGTATACATAGATGATATCATTTTTGGCAGCAGCAATGATGAGTCGTGTAAAGATTTAGCAAATAAGATGCAGAAAGAATTTGAAATGTCAATGATTGGTGAACTTTCGTATTTCCTCGGACTGCAAGTTAATCAAAATGAGAAGGGCATATTTATTTCTCAAGTTAAATATGTGAAAGAGATGCTAAAAAAGTTCACAATGGAGGATTGTAAGCCTAGTTAGCACTCCCATGATGACAAGGTTGCAAGTTGAGCAAGGATGAAAAATCTCCAGATGTTGATCAAACCATGTACAGATCTATGATTGGGAGCCTATCGTATTTGACAACTACCGGACCAGATATCTTGCAGGCAGTTTGCATGGTAGCACGATTTCAGGCTAGTCCCAAGGAGACTCATGTGATAGCGATGAAGAGGATTCTTCGGTATCTGAAGGGTACTATGGAGTATGGGTTATGGTATCCGAAAGGTAAGGACTTCACCCTTATTTCATACTCAAATGCAGGTTGAGCAGGATGTGTCGATGATAGAAAGAGTACTAGTGGAGGTGCATTCTATCTTGGAGACAGATTGGTCGCGTGGCACAGTAAGAAACAAGAGTCAGTTTCTTTATCGACAATAGAGGCAGAATATATTGCAGCAACAACGTGTTGTACGTAGGTATTATGGATGAAACAAACCTTGAAAGATCTTGGTATTAACTTCAGTGAGCCAATTTTAGTTAAGTGTGATAACACCAGTGCCATTAACATCTCAAAGAATCCGGTCATGCATTCTCGCACAAAACATATTGCTATCCGATATCACTTTTTGAAGGAGAAAGTTGCGGAAGGTGAGGTTAAGTTGGATTTTGTCCCAACTACAGAGCAAGTAGCGGATATCTTCACAAAACCGCTGCCCAAGGAAATTTTTGAGTACCTTCGCAATAAATTGGGAGTGGTCACGCTTCCCAAGAACCGACTAGCTATCGGGACCACATTCTCAGGGGGAGCATTTATATATTTGATTATCTTTTTGCTCATGTTTGTAATTTTTGCTAACTATAATAATTTGTGCCTGAGAATGTTGTGCATGGACTCAGGGGGAGTCTGCAGCAGCCCTTTGGTATTATTGTCAAAGGGGGAGAAGAATTACAAGAAATTGCACGTGTGTTGCCAACAATTCCAAAGGGGGAGATTGTTGAGCAAGGTGCAGGAACAATATTGTCATTGTTGTCAACACAGTCAGACAGATCGGTTGATGTAGTGGACAGGAGTTAAGAGGTTCTTCAGAGTATGTACAGTGATTCTCCAAAAGATCGAAGTGGCCCATATGCTAAAAATCAAAAGAAAATCACAAGGAAGAAAACTGTCGCGATATCGCGACATGTTGAGCAAGAAAGAAAAACTGTCGTGATATCGCGACATGTTGAGAAGAAAGAAAAACTATCGCGATATCGTGACATGTTCGAAGACAAAGTGCAAGAAAGAAAAACTGTCATGATATCGCGACATGTTCAAAGACAAAGTGCAAGAAAGAAAAACTGTCATGATATCGCGACATGTTGAGAAGAAAGAAAAACTGTCGCGATATCGCGACATGTTCGGAGAGAAAGAGCAAGCAAGCAAAATTATCGTGATTTCATGACATGTTTAGAGAGAAAGAGCAAGCAAGCAAAACTGTCACGATTTCGTGACATGTTCGGAGAGAAAGAGTAAGCAAGAAAAACTGTCACGATTTCATGACATGTTCGGAGAGAAAGCGCAAGCAAGCAAAACTATCATGATTTCACGACATGTTCGGAGAGAAAGCGCAAGCAAGAAAAACTGTCACGATTTCATGACATATTGCAAGAGAGATAGTACGAAAGAAAAAGTGTCATGATTTCGTGACATGTTGGAAGAGAAAAAGACAAGTAGAAAAAGTGTCGCGATTTCGCGACATATTGCAAGAGAGATTGTACGGAAGAAAAAGTGTCACGATTTCGTGACATGTTTCATTTTCGTGGGCCAAAGCAAAGAGAAAGAGGAGAGAGAAAAAGGTGTCACGATTTCGCGACATGTTGCATTTTCGTGGTCCGAAGCGAAGAGAAAGAGGAGAGAGAAAAAGGTGTCACGATTTCGTGACATGTTGCATTTTCGCGGTCCGAAGTGAAGAGAAAATGCAAGGAGGAAAAAGTGTCGCGATATCATGACATGTAGCATTTTCACGGTCCAAAGCGAAGATGAAGGCAGAAAAGGAAAAGTGTCACGATTTCGTGACATGTCACATTTTCGCGACTTGAAAAGAGCAGAAAGGCCGAGAAGAAAAAGTGTCGCGATATCGCGACATGTCGGGTTTTCATGACCCGAAGGCAAGAGAAAGAGCTAAGGAGAAAAAGTGTCACGATATCGTGACATGTCGGGTTTTCGCGACCCAAAGGCAAGAGAAAGAGCTAAGGAGAAAAAGTGTCGCGATATCGTGACATGTCGGGTTTTCACGACCCGAAGGCAAGAGAAAGAGCAAAGGAGAGAAAGTGTCGCATTTTCGTGACTAAAGGAGGAGAGAGAAAGTAAGAAGGTGAAAGTGTCGTGATATCGTGACATGTTGTGTTTTCACGGGTACAAGTTTGAGAAGAAGACAAAGAGGTAGTGAAAACATGAGATTCTAAAAACAAAAAGGAAATACTAAACAAAATTGTATTACAAGGAAAGAACACAAATGAATGAACACAAGATATAAAAGCAATATAAACTATGGCCCTTTTTATTGATATTCTTTTCAATTCATGTTACAATGTGTCTCCTTCCTTTTTAGGGGATAGGAGTGTTAGATATTGATCTCTAAAACTTGTTTCAGAATTCCTTCTTCCGTGTGCCCACATATAAAATGGGCAAACCAAAACTTTGTCGTCGCTTGCGTTGATAAAGGTTGATTCCTTACTGCTCCTCCAATGCTGCAGATCTACGTTCAAAGAAACAAACAAAGAATCAATAGCACCTGTGTATGAAAAATAAAAGATAAATCTAACTATAGCTAAAATGAATCTAAATGAACTAAAAACTTGACAAAAGCATAAACATGAAACTAGCTAAATACTATAAAAGAAATAAAGTGGGGGGGTGCCCGAAGGCAAACCACCCGTGGATGAAACTTTGCTTTGACACCAATCCACTTAGGATGGGTCCAAAACCTGATGTGATGTGTTGTCGGAAAATTGGTAGGATATTGTAGTCAAAAAAATCGATGTTGGTCCTTGATTCGTGCCTTCAAAAGTCACCCAATAACCTCTCTTTCGATTAAGAGATTATGGATGTTGAAAGCACAAATCGCAAGTAAATGAATTAGCAGCACTTCATCGCTCAAAATGCTCCTGCTCGGTATATCTTTTGGGTGAGGAAACTCACCATTTTATAGACCCAAGGGGTCTCTTTGAATTAACATGCAAAAGTGTTTCTTTGCATGAATGCTTTTTGCCTAAAAATAAGACTTCTTCTTGATCAAGGGATTCTTAACTGTCTCTGTGCATGTCTTTGTGTGTTTTAGAAAAGCTCACTTGCACTCCCATGCAATGAAGGAATAGCTAAGTGGCAAATCTGAGTTGTCCTAAAAATCTCACTCTCATTCCCATGCAATGAAGGAAACGTCAATTGGCAGATATGAGTTGTCAAAAGAACTCACTCGCACTCCTATGTCATGCAGGAAAAGCTAAGTAGCAGTTCTGAGTTGTTACATGCCGAGATTTGACTTTTTTCCGATAAAACTTGGCATTCGTCCCACCCCGAAGCGAGTGTTCATAATCGTTCCTGGGTGAGACGAGTATCAGTTAACACTCATCTTTGGGTAGGACGAGTAAAACCTGCACTCATCCCTGGGTGGGACGAATAAGCAATAAAGTGTCTAAAAGGTGCCAAATTGGTTTCTGACTTGCAAAACTACTATGTGAGTGGTTAGAACCACTGTTTAACCTCTGAGGGCTGCCCTGGGGGCTGTGTGTGTTAGTGCGATCAATGCTTATTGTCACATAATCGGATTGGTGCTATTTTGGTGTCTACAGATGCCCCTTTTTGGGAAGCGTTGCACATGGTGCAGTGCTGAGCAAAAATATATAACCAAAGCACTAATGATTAGGGTTTCTTAGTAACCTAACCAACTCTTGATGCCCCAAGTATGGAAAGGGCATGCATTCTTGAATCCTTGCTTCTGACGAGCTAAGGAACTTAAATATAGCATTAAATTGGTTCAATGAGGTATTACTTGAACTTAGACATTGATCAGTCATGAAGAGGCAAAGGGCGCAACCTTTTGTTGTGGGAACCTTGAGCTCATGATTCACAAATGCCAAGTATATGATCAGTTTGTGATGATTGCTTGTTTGTTGCCCCAAGCAGGGGCACGATTGTCTTTTGCAATGATCCTTTGAATGCGTGTCATTTCCCAGACTGGGTATAATGGTGTTGATTGGCAACTAAGTGTGACTACCCCATCAAGCTATGAATCGATGAGAGAATGACCGACATGAGAAAAGCGACGAGTCGCTTGACCCAAGATGACTTGTGCAAGGGTGCATTTAGATGGTTTACCACTAAGCATGCTCGAGAAGTTCCCCGACTATTTTGACATTTTTTTTATTTTGTTGGCATTTGTTATTTTTATGTTGTGGTTGTTTTTGATTTTTTTTTTTTTTTTATTCGTCCCGGGGGGGACGAGTGCCAGGATGGTACTCATCTCGGGGTGAGACGAGGGCACCGCCATGTTATTCATCCCGTGGTGGGACGAGCGTGCCGAAAAGCGCTCATCCCGATCAGGGACGATCGGCAGCAGGCAAAAACTATAAATAGGCAAAAATGACAGGTTGGGCTCATTTGCATTGTTCAGCGATTGCGATTTGGAGCTCTGGGAGGAGGAGGTAGATTTCTGACGCGAAGCGCTACCGGATCATCCAGCCACCATGAGTGTATAGACCGGGTCGTCGAGCGGTGGAGCCGAGGCGAGACCAGTAAGTGCACTATCTCCTCGATTGTGAATTTGAAAAATGCAAATTTGTTTTTATGGTGTTTTTCTTGTGTTTAAACATGAAACCCTAATTAATTAAATTAAAAGGTAAATGAATGACAACGAATGAAACATGGATGCAAACCGATGGAAACTTAGATGAAAAACCATAGGATAAACCCAAAATGAAACTTAGAGTAACACTTTAGGGTAACCATGGTTAAAAAATGTTTTTCTATGTGAATGGTAAAACTTAGGTCGAAACCGTAGGTAAACCATGCCCATATTTTTGTGTTATGTTTATGGAATTAAAAATGGAAAATGAATGAATTTTTTTGGTTGAAATGGTAAACTTAAGTAAAACCGTAGGTAAACCATGTCAAATTTTTATTGGTTTTGATGAAATTAAAGATGAATTTTTTTTTTTTTGGTTGAAATGGTAAACTTAGGTAAAACCGTAGGTAAACCATGTCAAATTTTTGTCATTTTTGATGAAATGAAAGGTGAATTTTTTATTTTTTTGGTTGAAACGGTAAACTTAGGTAAAACCGTAGGTAAACCATGTCAAATTTTTATTGTTTTTTGATGAAATTAAAGATGCAAAATTGATAAATTTTTTTGTTTTGAAATGGTAAACTTAGGTAAAACCGTAGGTAAACCATGTCAAATTTTTGTCATTTTTTATGAAATTAAAGATACAAAATTGATGAATTTTTTGTTTTGAAATAGTAAATTTAGGTAAAACTGTAGGTAAACCATGTCAAATTTTTGTCATTTTTTTTTTATGAAATTAAAGATGCAAAATTGATGAATTTTTTTGTTTTGAAATGGTAAACTTAGGTAAAACCGTAGGTAAACCATGTCAAACTTTTGTCATTTTTGATGAAATTAAAGATGCACAATTGAAAAATGGATGAATTTTTTTTTTTTTTTGGATGTACATGTGAATGAAAGATGTTACTGTACAGTTATGCATTTTTGTACATGTGATGATAATGTGATGCATGTTTTTGATGTTTGTTGTTTTCGATGATGTGCAGGTGGTGAAGAGTCGACATCGAGTATCGACCATTTTTTCTAATGCCCGCGAGGCGTTGAGTGATGATGACTGGGAGTGGCTTGATGCCTTAGGGCTCAAGCATGTGGCTCGGTTGGATGCAGTTGTGGTAGATCGGGCGTACATTACAGCTTTTATCGGCCTGTGGGATGTTCATACGAACACCTTCCATCTTTCGACAGGGGAGATGACTGTCACCTTAGAGGACGTGTATCGGATTCTCTGGATTCTGATAGACGGGGTTCCTATTCGGATGACACCATGGGGCCAGAGGACGGCGGTACTGATGCAGTACTTTGGACACAGAGAGGATGATGATGGGATGACCTCGTTGGAGAGGGCAGAGCTGGATTGCCATATTGGGGGGATTCTGGTATGGTATTGGTATGCGAGGGGAATGTTGGGAGTGAGGCATGCGGTACTCATGAGCCTCATTTCCAACATGCTCCTGCCAGACTCGTCAGGAGTGAGGTTCCCATGGAACCTATTGGAGGTAGTATGGCAGTTGGTGGATTGTTCGATGACAGAGCCGATGATTATGAGATGGGGTCAAACTCTTTTGGCACAGCTGTATGATGAGTTGTATGAGGTCCACTTTCAAAGGTAGAAGGGGATTGGGTGCAGTTTCTTGTTGCAGTGCTGGGCATGGCAGCACATAGCCATAGAGCGACCACAAGGGTTGCCTTGGACTACCCGAGCTAAGATGGTGGACAGGGATATTGGGTATGGTGCTTTATGGTATCGATCAGAGGAGCGGGGGTAGAGTCGGTGGTTTGTGAGAGACGTAGACCATTATAGAGATGCACTGGCATGACTGACTCCTGGGGATGTGGTATGGAGGCCATATCAAGATTGTCCTTCATGGCCAGAGGTGGATGATTAGATTTGGCGGGTTCGGAGGGGGAGATGGGTGATTGGGAGGCATGGGACAGAGTAGGAGTACTTCCATTACCTTCGAGTGACGCGACAGTTTGGGGTACGCCAGGGGTTGCCTGGGGAGCCCGTAGTCTACCGATGAAGGAGTGATGAGAGGACTCTAGCTACACCGATCCTCGAGCCATTGGGAGAGGAGTCTGATACTATACTGGACATTTTGGACGTAGATGACATCGGAGTGACGGTCGAGTATCAGGAGTGGTGGACGTTGCGGCAGTGGTGAGGTGAGGGGCCATTGGGAGGAGCTGAGGCAGCGGGAGGTAGAGAGGGTGCAGAGGCACCAGGAGAGGGTTGGGGAGCTCCTGTGGATGTAGAGATGGTGGAGGTGGTAGAGGCAAGAGATGATGTGGATGAGGAGGAGCAACCAGAGATGCAAGATGCTCCAGAGCAGGCTGGCTCGGGGGAGACAGAGGCGGGGTTGCGCATTGAGGTAGCGTGTCTGACGGGGTTGCTACAGAGGTGGGATGGAGATCTTGCAGAGATGATGCAGGAGAGGGATATCTTGCGGACATAATTAGAAGGGCAGGGGAAGCGTAGGGGCTGTGGCTCACCAGTATGCAAGGGATACAGATGCTGCATGGGAGAGGGATCTCCTATGGGTGCAACTAGCACAGCGTGATGATGCCATCACATATTACCGTAGGTGAGAGGCCGAGTGGAGTCAGCATCGACGGGAGATGGAGGGCAAGATTATTCACCTTGGTGGGCGAATACCAGAGCCTTCGGCCAGTGGCTCGTCGTATAGGATGAGAGACAGCGGGACGGAGCAGTCGGCATCATCCCGACGTAGGCACCGAGATGAGGGAGGAGCGAGTGGTCGGGATGCAGGGGCGAGCAGTCACCCTGAGAGGTCTCAGAGGATGGATACTGCGGGGGGTAGCTCTCGTCCCATCGATCCTACGTGATCATGGTGGCCGACACCCTAGGCTGGGGGTTTTTGAGATTTTGGATGATGGGAGTGAGGTCCGAGGACTAGTGCATTGTAGCCTGCGGGCAATTTTTGTTATGATATATATACAGATGATTCTTTTTGGTTTTTATACTTTTTTCATGATTTAATGTTTTTACATTGATGTATGCATATGCGATTATGAATGCGATGATTCTAATTTGTATGATGTATGTATATGGAATGAATGAAATGAATTATTGATGAGTTGTCGATGCACCATAGACTGTACACGATTGGATTGACTTGCTAGAGTAATGGGGTTAATTTGTGGAATGCTTGTGCATGTGAAAACTTTGTTTGTGTATTTTGTCTATTTTTTTTTATGGTGATGTATGGAATGAAATGTATCGGTTGTTCAAAAATGTAGTTAAGCTTTTCTGAGATGCAGATATTGTTAACTAACTAGCCAAGACTATACATTTATCTCACAAGACTTCGAACAAGGTCTAAATCCGACTTGAATTTAACCAAGTTATTTCACATCCCTGTGTGTGCAATTGAGTTCATTTATGTGGTATTTGTCAGGATACCGCCAGTGCCAGATGGGCTTTCAACCGAACCTATATTGAGGATCACCTAAGTAGCTCCACTAACTCCTTTATTGTATTTAGTTAGATTAATATGCGATGCTATCTAGGATACCATAAGCTAGCTCATCCACATGCAAACATTGATCTGCACACAAGTGAATTTGACAGATATATCGTCATGCGAGAGGTTTACCGCCAGTGACCGATAGGCTATCAACCAAACCGATACTGAAGCTTGCCTCATGACCTGTCGAAATGCTGAGAATTCTAGGGATTCAAGTTTGACTCCCTTATTTTCTTCAATTGTATTAGGATACTTGCTCTCTTGTAGTGATAAAATCACTTTTTATTTTTATGATAGTACTCGTCTTTTTTTTTTTTTTTTTTTTGAGCAAGGTATTTGAATATGGAGTGACGAGAATCACTATTGTTTGTGCCTTTTGACGTGTGCAATGTAGGATGTCAAATTTTAGTGTTTTGACGGTTTGCAAATTTTTAATGTTTTGCAACTTTTGAGAATTTGGGATTCATGGGGAATTGGGTAGGGAGGATGCTTGTCCTTTTGCCAACTCTCAGCATTTCTAGGGTCAATTGCACAGGGGGATAAGCAAGATAGCCATTTCGCTCATGGTAACCGGGATTACGGTGCAGGTTTCATATTTCGTCCACACAACTTAGGAATTATTTTATGTGTGTTAATTTGTGTTGGGATGCTACGTACCAAGGTGGGATCCAAGTAAAACTTTCTCATGTAAAATATGCGTAACTATGTACAGTTATTGGCTAAAAATTTAAATACATCTGAATGACGAAAACCCTATATACATTAGACGACAACCGACGATGCTAAAATAAAAGGGTAATATGCAGGATGTATGCGTTTATGAAAATGGATCTGAAGTGGAAATGATGGAATTGCCAAATAATGATAGTCTATGGTGCTTTTGACTTGTATGACCTAGCGAAGTATGCAATATATGGATGCAATGCTTAATGTAACCTATATTTTTGTATTTTGATTTTTATGAGAATGCATGGAATTGGAATGCAATTGTTTTTGTGATTTTGATTTTTATGAGAATGCATGGAATTGAAATGCAAATGTTTTTGTAATTTTGATTGTTTTTTTTTTTTTTGTGTATGCATGGAATTGAAATGCAATTGTTTTTGTGATTTTGATTTTTGTGTTGTTTTTGTTGATTTTTGAATATTTATGTTGACCAAGCAGTTATGGTAATGCTTGGAGCTTTTGGTGTTGACCAAAGGGTTTATAGATACCTTTGAAGCTTTTTGAGAAGCAACACACCCCCACTGAAAAAAAAAATCAATTTCCATCCTTTGAAAACTTTGAACTTCCATTTTTTGTAGTAGGGACCCTCTTGATATTTTCAGATTTTAAATCCAAATTTGCTTGCCTCCTTTTTAAAGTTGTGCTTTTTCTTGCATTCTAGCTTTGTTATCTCAGAATTCACTTCTTACATGCTAGAATCATTCATGTTTAAAGAAAATCTTACACCAGTACAAAAAGAATGCAGAAAACAGATAAAAAAATACATGAAAATCAAAACTTTTCTTTTTTGGTAATGTCGCGATATCGCGACACTTCCATTTATGGAAATGTCACGAAATTGCAACAGGTTTTCAGAAAATCCGCCAAGTCCCAGAAGCGTAGTGAAATCGCGACACTTTCCATTTTTGGAAATGTCGCGATATCGTGACATTTCCATTTTTGGAAATGTCACGAAATCGCTACCAAAAAAGAGAGAAAAAGCCAGATCGTACGGAGAGGCGCAAAATCGTGACATGTCACATTTTCACGGCTGGAGAGAGAAGAAAATCTGCAAGAGTGAAAATTGACTAAGTGTGAAAAACATCGCAAAATCATGACGTTTTGGAAAGGAAGAGGCCAAGGCAGGAGCATGTCTCGAAATCGTGACAAAATTCGGATGAAAGTTCCAAGTGGGAAAGCTATCTCGAAATCGCGATGTCGCGACGTCGTGAAATTGCAACCAAATAGGTAGAAGAGGCCCGAAGCAGGAAGACATCGCGAAATCACGACAAAACTGGCAGAGTGAGCCCAAGGTGTACGAACTATCACGATTTTGTGACATGTCGTGAAATCGTGACAGGTCCGAGTCAAATCCAGCAAGGGAGCAAGAGGAATCGTGTTGAAGAAAAGTTTAAGGCATAGAATTGTCGTGAAATCACGACAAAGAAATTCATGAAGTGCCCGAAACCAGAAGGTGTCGCGAAATCGCGACATCGCGATTTTGTGACATCACGAAATTGTGACGCTCCCAAAATAGAAGGGTTTCACAGCGCAAGGGAATTTGAAGTCAAGAAGACCCACCATGTCACGATTTTGTGACATGGTGGGAAGTTGCAACGCAAGGGAGCCACCATGTCGCGATTTCGTGACATGGTGGGAAGATGAGGCAAGAGAAGCCACCATGTCGCAAAATCGCGACATGGTGGAAGGATGAAGTCATGAAGGAGGAAGAAAAATGCAAGTGCCAGAAAGGTCACGAAATCGTGACAAGAAACGCAGGAAGAGGCCAAGGCAGGAGCATGTCGCGAAATCACGACATGAGGAGAGAAAGTAGTATGATGGCCAGCAGGAGGCGCGATTTCATGACATGTCACGAAATCGCGACATGTCACGTTTTCATGGCTGTCGTGGGTGAAAGTTGCGCAGTGTTGGGATGTCACGATTTCACGATATGTCGTGAAATCATGACATGTTGCATTTTCACGACCCTACCAAAAAAGTAGCACACAATGCATAACAACTGGAAACAGACGTGTGTCATAATTTTGTGACACGTGTCAAAGCACGTATCAGATAAATGAGGCCGACATGCAAGTGAACATTAGGGTTTTTAATCTGATTTAGTAGTTTAAGCTTTGATTTAATAAAATACTAATCCATTTTTTTTCTTTCATGCAGGAAGCCATCTGTCACTTGCGGGATAACGGAGAAGGAACCATAAAGACAAAGTCGAATGCAAATTAATCAAGGACAACCATGTTGAAAGGAAAGATGCCGAAAATTGCTATGTCATCCAATTTTTTCAGATCTGGCTACAAAGAGACTTTACGGTGACCAAGCAGCTGCCCATAGTGAAATATCTGCACATAGTTGCCGGATTTTGCCGGTGAATGCATTTAATGAAGATTTATGGCAGAATTAATAGCTTGAAGGCAATTTCAACTCAGGGATGGCTTTGCGGAGATGAACTGTCGGAGAAGTGGTGACTCATCCAGCTTACCCGAGGGAATTAATGAGGGCATTTATTCATAGTTGCGGGTGAATGCAAGTGGCATTCGAATCCTATCTTCTCCATTTATGGCAGCTGACTGCACTGTTTTGCATGATGGTTAAGTTTTATCCAGAATTTGTTTTTAAATGGCTTTTTATTGTAAAACCCAAGTCCTAGGGTTTAATGTGATAAGATTTGCGGTTAGAGAATAAGATATTTCTAAAAAGATCAGGGTCTGTCCTGAGTCTATAAAGACTTCTTCTCAATGTAATCGCAGGAGACAGAAACTTAGAAATAAAAGGCTATTGAAGCAATTTCTTGCAAAGATTGTTAAATATTTTTATTTCTGGACTTGGAGTTGATGTGTTGTTGTTTTTCTGTGATAGCATGGCCAGGAGCCTAATATTTTGCATACTGTGATAAGTTCATCTTCTTTTGTTATCCGTTCCATTAAATTTTATTAGATATATGTTGTGAATTTGTGTTATCAAGATTAAATATCTTTGTTAGGCTTCAGTTGTTCTATTGTATGCTAGGGGAAATTATAGATTTGAGGTTCAAGTTTGTTCTAATTGCTCTGTCCTCACTGTGCGAGCTAGGCTGTCGGTGAAAGATATCAATTTTAATCGACTTTCCTTCGGTTTATAATTTTTTGTTAGATCTGTTCCATCTTTGCCTTGTGCTCTTAGTCGAAAGTGATCTTAGAAAACTAGACACTTTCTTCTTTGATTTGTTCTGTTATGAAGCTAATAGTATAAATGAAATTGATAGTTTAGGTTTTACAGTTAAAGTTTGATAAACTTCTCTTTCTGCCTTACCCTACCCTCTTTGTTTTTCGAGAAATGATCCATTTTTATTTTCTTTATTTATCTTTTATTTAAATCTGCTGACCCATGAGAGCTAGATCAAAGAATCAATTTCAATTTTGATTGCCAACAAGTGACAACTTCTGAGCATTACAGAGAAAGTTCATTGAGCTCGTTGTAAGGTATAGATAGTCCATATTGAAAACTATTCCAGAAGCGAAAAAGAGTGAATTGACATTCGACCCGACTCTGTAACTCACACCTTGGATAACCAGCTAGATCCTAAAGTGAGTGGGATTTATCTCGTATAAGTGTTATCAGAGTTTTCTGCTCATTCTTCACAGGGTGTGTATGAAAGTCGGACCAACATTTAAAAATGGTGCTAGAAGGAGGGCCAGAACTTATGTTCTTAGTGCACTTGGGTTGAGAAATCTGATTGTATGTGGTACTTGAAAAATGTTGTTAAATTTTGTTGTTTAAGTTTTTGCCTAAACAGCGGGACTTAACACCAAAATTTAGAAGTGGCCCAGTGAACTCTGGTCAGTATTATAAATTGTCAGTACAGTTTTTTAAATTGTCAGAAGAGAAGACCTCAAGTTTAGTACTCTGTTAAGAACTGTAAGTTTGTAAGTGCTTGTGAAAAGCTGGATTCTACATATAGGGTAACAAGGTCCCACCCTAGAGCCGGAGAGCTCCTTGTCCCTGAATTAGAAACCCCAAAAAGAAGTAGCCTCAGAAGGGCCAAGTCTTTGTCAAAAATAGTTTTATCACCGTTGATAGTTACTCCAACCACAGTTCAGAATATCACTGTCAACCAGGTAGTAATGGCAAATTGGTTGGGCTCCACTGCTTTGAATATTTTGGGTATAGCCCATGACCTGCCCAAAAATCCGAAAAGATATCTCCATAGATATAAACATGATGGGACAAGAACTACAGAAGAACATTTGGTTGCATTCAATAATGCATTGAAATTATTAAATATGCAGCATGAAGATGTTGCCTGCAGACTCTTCCCGTTCACTCTCCAAGAGGGGGCTTATGACTGGTTCCTAAACCTCACCAATGATTCTATCACCAACTGGAATGATTTAGAAAAAGTTTTTGTGTCACAATTCGGTGAAGTGATAGACCCTAGTATTTTATATTAGCAGTTTTCTGGCATCAAGAGAGAATTAAGTGAATCTATCAGATCCTATAATGTTAGATTTCAGAAAGCTTATGGTAGACTTACTGGGTATTATGTACCCAATGCTGACCTGGCATTAGAGATATTTAGAAACTCTTTGGACCCAATGACCTCTGTCTTCTTGAAGAGATATCCCGCTGTTACTAATTTGATAGAAGCTTATAAAGAAGCTTTGGTTCTGGAAAGACAGTTGGGACCCCAGCCTCTAAATGTTCAACAAATTCCTCTGATTACACAAGATGCCCCTATGTTCAATCCCATTCCACATCATATGATGTTACCAGTTTGTCAGACTCTACCATCAGCAAAACCATTGGCTGTGGCACCTGTTGAGAATGTACAGAACCCAATCAAAGAGGCTGACATTACAAGAGTTGAAGAAGTTTCCAAGATAGTTCAAAAGCTAGCTAATGATTTCTTGAGTTTTAAAAGGCAAGTTTCTATTGGGGACAACCCCAACAGATATTCATATCAATCGAACAGATTCAACAAGCCCCCATATGAGCCTAATAAATATTACAAGGGTAAAGCTCATGATGTGAACATTTGTGATTTGGCTCTACCCAACTGGTGCCGAATACATGCCACTTCTCAACATCGGGAGTTGGACTGTCTAGAATTTTGCAATGCATTTGAAGCTTTGTCTAGGGATTTGATCTCTCCAAAAAATCAAAGAACTGCTGATGGCCCAAGTTCATCTGGCCACAGTGCAGCCATGGTCCTGGATTCTTTTACTTTCCCGGATGAATCTGAGAATGTAGCTGAAATGCTTATGGATGAGGTACAGGATTTCTAGCAGTACAGAAGAGATAACTACAATCTGAGAAACAGGAATTTGGAGCCTAATACTACATCAACTCCTCCGGACAACTCTCACAATATTCCTCTGGACCCCTCTCCAAGCAACAATCCATCTCCACCAAAGGGAGGAGTTCAAAGGGGACCAGATGCTTCTGTCCCTCCACTTAACAAAGGATATAACATAGTGGAGGCTATGAAAAATATTAAAGCCAACATTACTCTGCATGAGTTAGCACAGATTTCAGAGCAGAGGGACAATCTGATAAAGACATACTCCAGTATTTCTACTAAACCTGTGGACAAAGGAAAGAAAATAGCAAATGCCAATCTAGCCATGTACAAAGAAAAAACTGAAGTTCCCCCCTTTTTACTGACTGTCCGTATTTTTGAGAAGAACTTGCACAATTGTTTGGTAGATTCAGGTGCATCTGCTAATGTTATGCCTCTGGCCATTTGTCAGCAGTTGGGACTGACCCCAATGAAGTCTAAAAGGAGAGTTGTCCAGTTGGACAAATCAAAGGTCAAAGTTGTTGGAGAGCTTCAAAATATTCATATCCAATTGGCATCTGAGCCAAGGGCTCAACATAAAATTGAAATCTAGGTTGTGGATATCCCAGTGGGGTACGAGATGCTATTGAGTAGGGATTGGTCTAGGTCTTTGAACGGATATTTGGCAACAGATTTTTCACACATGTGGTTGCCGTGGAAAGGAGTGGCAAATCAATTGCGGGTTGATAGAGAACCCAGGTACAAGCATACAATTACAGAGTACAATGCAACAAATGAAACTGTAAATATTACAAAGGTAGATATTGGTGTCTACAATTTAACAACTGGGCAAGGTAACAAGTTTAATAAAGCTCATCCTGTACATACTAATGAAGTCTGGACACTTCATGTGGATGGGGCTAGATGTAAGTAGGGTTCTGGAATAGGGGCAGTCCTCAAAGGGCCTGAAAGTCAGACATTTTTTATGTCTTACCGCCTACAGTTCCCATGTACAAATAATTTAGCAGAGTATGAAGCTCTGATTCTAGGTTTAAAATTTGCTTTGGATAGAAGTGTGAGGAATATTCAAGTTTTCACTGACTCAAAATTGGTGGCAAGTCAAGTCAAGGGTAAATTCCAGTGTAAAGCTTCTTATTTGAAGGATACAAACACCGGGCTTGGGATCTTGTAGAAGGTTTTGATGCATTTAATCTGAAACACATACCCAGAGAACAAAATTCACATGCAGATATCTTGGCATCTTTAGCTGCAAGTTTAAAACCATTGGAAGAATTTAAATGGGATAAGTTTTCAATTGAGTTAGTCCCTTGTCCTTCGGTTCCAAACAATATAGATAGCTTTCAAGTTTTCTCTGATGATCAACAGATTGTAAACTTTTTACAGAGTACTAACACCTTTGAGAATGCTATAATTGATGAGGGCCAAAGAGACACCCTGCTAGAACGTTTAGATGATGACAAGGGAATAATGAGGTTGAAGGACAACAGAATTCCAAAAGGAATGGTAGAGCTGGAGCGGCTATTTGATGTTGACAAGATCAAGCAAAAGGTGAATTCTGAGGATTATGTGGCTGCCACATACAGCGGGACTAAAGACCTAAACATAGGGACTGAAGAAGATCCCAGGCACATCAAGTTGGCAAAGGACTGTGATCCAGAAATAAAGAGAAGTATGATTGATTTTTTGCACAGGTCCAAGGATGTATTGGCTTGGTCATACAAAGATTTAAAGGTATTTGATCCAAAAGTTTACACCCACATTATACCTTTAAAAGAATTTTGCAAACCTTTCAGGAAAAAATAGAGGCATGTCAATGCTCTGTTAGAACCCCTCATCTAGAAAGAAGTGGAAAAGGTCTTGAGTGCAGCAATTATCTTTCCCATCAGGCATTCTACTTGGGTGGCCAATCTGGTGCCAGTCAGGAAGAAGAATGGAGAGATCCGCCTGTGTGTGGATTTTAGAAATCTGAACAAGGCATCTGAGAAGGATAACTACCCTCTGCCTTCTATGGATGAAGTCTTGCAAATTTTCAATGGTTCAGAGATGATGTCTTTCCTGGATGGCTTCTCAGGGTACAACCAGATATTGGTTGAGAATGAAGACAGAATGAAGACTGCTTTCACAACTAAGTGGGGAACTTTTGCTTACAAGAGGATGCCATTTGGATTAATAAATGCTGGAGCTACATTTCAAAGAGCAATGGATCATGCATTCAAGGGGCTTATGGGAAAATGTATTGTTGTTTACATGGATGATTTAACAGTCTTCTCCAAATCTCGGTTTGACCATGTGAAACACCTGGAGTCTGTGTTTAACAAATGCAGGGAGTTTGGCATTTATTTGAATCCAAATAAGTGCATTTTCGGTGTAACTGAAGGAAAGATCCTTGGGCACTTGGTCATGAAAGATGGCATTTCTATGGATCCAGGCAGAGTTGAATCCATATCTGGCATACCATTTCCCAACTCCAAGAAAGAGTTGAGGTCATTCTTTGGAAAAATAAACTTTGTCAGGAAGTTCATCTCCGGCTTTGTAGAGATAGTTAAGCCAATGAATGACATGTTAAAGCAAACTGCTTAGATTGTCTGGACCATAGAAGCTAAAACTACTTTCCAAGAAATCAATACAACCATCAAACAAGCACAAGTTCTAGTAAGCCCAGATTTCAGTGCAGATTATTATCTGTACACTTTTTCTTCTGAACATACACTTGCTACAGTTTTGACCCAACGGAGGGAAACCGGAGAACATCCAATTGCTTTCAAGAGTACCAATTTAAAATGAGCTAAACTGAAATATTCCCGTTTAGACAAACAAGCTTATGCCTTGGTAAGAGTAGTGAAGCAGTTCAGGCACTATATACTAAGAAGCAAAATTTATGCCATAGTTCCAGACCCAGCTGTGAAGTACCTTCTAAGTCAGAATGAGTTGGGTGAACTAAGAGGCAATTGGGTTACTAGGCTGCAAGAGTATGACTTGGAGATTCGGACTGCTAAATTGATCAGGGGACTTGGTTTGTCCCGACATATTGCCGAAGTGCCTCTACGGGAAGAATTTAATCAGTTAAATTCTAAGTCTGATAAATGGTATGGGGATATTATTCATCTACTACAATTTGGAGTTTGCCCATCCCATTTGAACAGAACCCGAAGGAGAGCATTAAAATTGAAAGCTGCTCATTATCTCCTCAAGGCAGGTAATTTGTATAGAGAGAATTATGCTGGCATTTTCTTGAGATGCATTTCTCCCAGTGAAGTCAGTGAAGTCATGTCCAGTTTTCATGAAAATTTAGGGGCAGGGCATTCATCAGGATCGGCTACTGCACATAAAATATTGAGAGCAGGCTATTATTGGCCTACACTATTTAAAGATGCACATCAGCATGTAAGAACCTACCATCAGTGCCAGACTTTTGCAGCCAAAGAGGCCAACCGGGCTCTACCATTGCAACCTGTTGTAATAAACAAACCTTTCATGCAATGGGGACTTGATTTTGTGGGAGTGATTAATCCAAATTCTTCAACAGGGCATAAATATGTTCTAACAGCTACTGACTATTGCACAAGATGGGTTGAAGCAGCAGCCACCACAAGAAGTACAGCTCAGGAAGTGATTGATTTTCTTGAATCAAAGGTCATAACTAGGTTTGGGGTTCCTCTAAATTTTGTGTGTGACAATGGACCAGCCTTCCAATCATTGGAGTTTGCAGACTGGGCATACTAGATGGGGATAGTTATCAGATTCTCATCCAACTATTATCCCCAAGGTAATGGACTGGCTGAGTCCACAAAAAAGAATTTAATGAATGCCATTAAGAAATCTGCAACAGACAAACCTAGGCAGTGGCATACATTGTTGAAATATGCACTCTGGGCTGATCGGATAAAATATAAGGTTGCTCTTAAGACTTCTCCTTTTGCTTTGCTTGTATGGTACCCAGCCAATTGTTCCCATCTCTCTGAAGTTACCTACCTACCAGTTTGCCTTAGATTATTTTGAGGATCAAGATGATGCAGAAGCCCGTGTTTTAGATCTAACTAACTTGCGGGATGAAAGACTCCAAGCCTTGGAGCACTTCAGTAGGCACCAAGAAACTGTCAAGCGCTGGTTTGAAGAGGGCCAAAGTGAAAGCTTTCATACTGGCAGACCTGGTGCTTTTATGGGACAAGGCCCATGAGAAGAAGGGTAAGCACACAAAGTTGCAGCCACTGTGGATAGGCCCCTACCAAATTGCTGAGATTCTAGGTAACAATGCTTTCCGTTTACAAGACCTTGATGGTAATTTTCTGGACCTCCCTGTTAATGGTCAATACTTGAAACATTATTTCTTGGTTGTTCCATCCAATGTATCATTTGAATGAGTCATAAAGAAGTGTAACATGTGTATACATTGTAAATAACTCTGCAAGTTTTATTTTGCTTTAGTTTAATTCTAGCTCTGCAGTTGTTTTAGTTGTTTATTTTAGTTTTCTTCTAAATGTCTGTACAGTTTTAGTTGCTTTGCTTCAGTTTTATTTGCTGCCTGTACAATTTTCATTTTAGTTGCTTTGTTTTAAGCTTCCTTTTAATTAGTCTGTACAGTATTTTGTTTTAGTTTTATTTTAAAGTCTGTACAGTTTTATTTTTGTTTTGTTTTGAGGCCTGTGTCTGCCCTTGGAAGTCTGTGCAAAGTTCTTCAGCTTTTGAGATCCTGTTCTTTAGCCTTGCCTGAACATCAATGAAAAAGTCAGCCCTCTAAAAATTGCTTTATTCTGAGCTGATCAATCCACAATACAATATTCATTATCATAATTATGATATAGTCTGCTTAAACTGAACAGTGGAACTATTTTGTTATTTAGAACAATGGTAGAAAGATGATTGGATTTTGTGTCTTGCTTGCCACAGTTGTTTTAATTATAGAAAAACTGCTATGCTGTTTGGTTGGAGAAACTCCTGAGGAATCCAAGAAAAGTTAGTTATAAGAGGGGACTATGATTCATGTAATTATTTGAGTATCCACAAAGGCTATCAGTGCCCAGGCTGAAGCAGTTTCAGATGTTGATGTACTTCAAAAGAAAGAGATGAAAGTTGGATTAGCACCCTGTTATTTCCAATATATATAAAAAAAAGAAGAAGAGAGAGATAAAAAAAAAAGGAAAAAGAAAAGAGTTGTATAATGAAAGAGACAGCCAAGATATCAAAAGATGTTCTTCTTCTACCAAGTTGTAGATTCTACCTTACAGTTGTAAACTTGGGTCGTGTAAATCTAAAGGGTAACTCTGTCGAGTCTGTAAAAGGCTAAACTAGTAAACAGAGCTCTATTCGGTTTCCCCTTTTTACAATCTAGAAAATCTGATCAGTCCAGAGTTCAAAATTTGATCCAGTCTTCCTTCAAGAAATTTTTATGCCCTTGTAATCGCTCATCAGAAATCTTTCTTAAGTAATTCAGCCTA
Organism: Wollemia nobilis; assembly: GCA_028583015.1. Taxonomy (NCBI): domain Eukaryota; kingdom Viridiplantae; phylum Streptophyta; class Pinopsida; order Araucariales; family Araucariaceae; genus Wollemia; species Wollemia nobilis. The sequence continues at coordinate 3,794,859 of JAQPPZ010005697.1, forward strand.
GTATGTCCTTGGGAAATTTTAACAGCTATCAGTTAGTAGTCAATTTATTGTGAGGAATGTCTATGGCAAGGCTTGATGCATGGTCTTTTTGTTTTGAAACTAGAGTCCTGGGTTCTAAAATAATGCTACTATTTTACCCGCAGATATCGCAATTTGTTGAGAAGCAACACACCCCCATTGAAAAAAAAAATCAATTTCCATCCTTTGAAAACTTTGAACTTCCATTTTTTGCAATAGGGACCCTCTTGATATTTTCAGGTTTTAAATCCAAATTTGCTTGCCTCCTTTTTAAAGTTGTGCTTTTTCTTGCATTCTAGCTGTGTTATCTCAGAATTCACTTTTTACATGCTAAAATCATTCATGCTTAAAGAAAATCTTACACCGGTACGAAAAGAATGCAGAAAACAGATAGAAAAATACATGAAAATCAAAACTTTCCTTTTTTGGTAATGTCGTGATATCGCGACACTTCCATTTATGGAAATGTCGCGAAATCGCGACAGGTTTTCAGAAAATCCGCCAAGTCCCAGAAGCGTAGCGAAATCGCGACACTTTCCATTTTTGGAAATGTCGTGATATCGTGACATTTCCATTTTTGGAAATGTCGTGATATCGCGACATTTCCACTTTTGGAAATGTCGCGAAATCGCTACCAAAAAAGAGAGAAAAATCCAGATCGTACGGAGAGGCGCGAAATCACGACATGTCACATTTTCGCGGCTGGAGAGAGAAGAAAGGCTGCAAGAGTGAAAATTGACTAAGTGTGAAAAACATCACGAAATCGCGACGTTTTGGAAAGGAAGAGGCCAAGGCAGGAGCATGTCACAAAATTGCGAAAAAATTCAGATGAAAGTGCCAAGTGGGAAAGCTGTCGCGAAATCGTGACGTCACGATTTTGTGACGTTGCGAAATTACGACCAAATAGGCAGAAGAGGCCTGAAGCAGGAAGATGTCGTGAAATCGTGACAAAACTAGCAAAGTGAGCCCGAGGTGTACAGACTGTCGCGATTTTGCGACATGTCACGAAATTGTGATAGGTCCGAGTCAAAGCCAGCAAGGGAGCAAGAGGAATCGTGTTGAAGAAAAGTTTAAGGCATAGAATCATCACGAAATCGCGACAAAGAAACTCATGAAGTGCCCGAAACCAGAAGGTGTCGCGAAATCGTGACATCGTGATTTCACGACATCGCGAAATCATGACATCGTGAAATTGCGATGCTCCCAAAATAGAAGGGTTTCACAGCGCAAGGGAAGTTGAAGTCAAGAAGACCCACCATGTCATGATTTTGCGACATGGTGGGAAGTTGCAATGCAAGGGAGCCACCGTGTCGCGATTTCGTGACATGGTGGGAAGATGAGGCAAGAGAAGCCACCATGTCGTGAAATCGCGACATGGTGGAAGGATGAAGTCATGAAGGAGGAAGAAAAATGCAAGTGCCAGAAAGGTCGCGAAATCATGACAAGAAACGCAGGAAGAGGCCAAGGCAGGAGCATGTCGTGAAATCGCGACATGAGGATTGAAAGTAGTACGATGGCCAGCAAGAGGCACGATTTCGCGACATGTCACGAAATCGCAACATGTCGCGTTTTCGCGGCCGTTGTGGGCAAAAGTTGTGCAGTGCTGGGATGTCACGATTTCACGATATGTCGTGAAATCGTGACATGTCACATTTTCGTGACCTTGCCAGAAAAGCAGCACACAATGCATAACAGCTGGAAACAGACGCGTGTCATAATTTTGTGACATGTGTAAAAGCACGTATCAGATAAATGAGGCCGACATGCAAGTAAACATTAGGGTTTTTAATCTGATTTAGTAGTTTAAGCTTTGATTTAATAAAATACTAATCCATTTTTTGTCTTTCATGCAGGAAGCCATCTGTCACTTGCGGGATAACGAAGAAGGAACCATAAAGACAAATTCGAATGCAAATTAATCAAGGACAACCATGTTGAAAGGAAAGATGCCGAAAATTGCTATGTCATCCAATTTTTTTAGATCTGGCTACAAAGAGACTTTACGGTGACCAAGCAGCTGCCCATAGTGAAATATCTGCATACAATTGCCGGATTTTGTCGGTGAATGCATTTAATGAAGATTTATGGCAGAATTAATAGCTTGAAGGCAATTTCAACTCAGGGATGGCTTTGCGGAGATGAACTGTCGAAGAAGTGGTGACTCATCCAGCTTACCCGAGGGAATTAATGAGGGCATTTATTCATAGTTGCGGGTGAATGCAAGTGGCATTCGAATCCTATATTCTCCATTTATGGCAGCTGACTACACTGTTTTGCATGATGGTTAAGTTTTATCCAGACTTTGTTTTTAAATGGATTTTTATTGTAAAACCCGGGTCCTAGGGTTTAATGTGATAAGATTTGCGGTTAGAGAAGAAGATATTTTTGAAAATATCAGGGTCTGTCCTGAGTCTATAAAGAATTCTTCTCAATGTAATCGCGGGAGGCGAAAACTTAGAAATAAAAGGCTATTGAAGCAATTTCTTGCAAAGATTGTTAAATATTTTTATTTCTGGACTTGGAGTTGATGTGCTGTTGTTTTTCTGTGATAGCATGGCCAGGAGCCTAATATTTTGCAGACTGTGATAAGTTCATCTTCTTTTGTTATCCGTTCCATTAAATTTTATTAGATATATGCTGTGAATCTATGTTATCAAGATTAAATATGCTGTTAGGCTTCAGTTGTTCTATTGTGTGCTAGGGGAAATTACAGATTTGAGGTTCAAGTTTGTTCTAATTGCTCTGTCCTCACTATGCGAGCTAGGCTTTCGGTGAAAGATATCAATTTTAACCGACTTCCCTTTGGTTTATAATTTTCTGTTAGATCTGTTCCATATTTGCCTTGTGCTCTTAGTCGAAAGTGATCTTAGAAAACTGGACACTTTCTTCTTTGATTTGTTTTGTTATGAAGCTGATATTATAAATGAAATTGATAGTTTAGGTTTTACAGTTAAATTTTGATAAACTTCTCTTTCTACCTTACCCTACCCTCTTTGTTTTTCGAGAAATGATCCATTTTTATTTTCTTTATTTGTCTTTTATTTAAATCTGCTGACCCATGAGAGCTAGATCAAAGAATCAATTTCAAATCTGATTGCCAACAAGTGACAACTTTTGAGCATTACAGAGCAAGTTCATTGAGCCCGTTGTAAGGTACAGATAGTCCATATTGAAAACTATTCCAGAAGTGGAAAAGAGTGAATTGACATTCGACCCGACTCTGTAACTCACACCTTGGATAACCAGCTAGATCCTAAAGTGAGTGGGATTTATCCCGTATAAGTGTTATCAGAGTTTCCTGCTCATTCTTCATAGGGTGTGTATGAAAGTCGGACCAACAGGGCTTTTAGGGTTGACCAAGCGATTATGATAATCCTTGGAGCTTTTGGGTTGACCAAGTGATTGTGATAATCCTTGGAGCTTTTGGGTTGACCAAGCGATTGTGATAATCCTTGGAGCTTTTGGGTTGACCAAGCGATTGTGATAATCCTTGGAGCTTTTGGGTTGACCAAGCGATTGTGGTAATCCTTGGAGATTTTGGGTTGACCAAGCGATTGTGGTAATCCTTGGAGCTTTTTGTTGGACTATGGCTCTTTAGCTTTGGAATGGCCTCAAATGAATGATGTTCAAGGGTTCCGTTTCCTTGATTCCTTCAAGAGAGGCAAGCCGGTATGTTCCAGGTCCTATTTTGCTATCAATGATGTAAGGACCTAACTAGTTTGCCGCAAAATTATCCCGTAGATGAGATGGAAAATTATAATTCTGTTGGTTCTCTTTTAAGACCAAGTCACCAACCTAAAATTCCTTGAAGTGGACTTTCATGTTGTATGCTTTCTTAAGTCACTCTTGATAGATACACAAATGCTCGAGAGCATGAACGTGTCGTTCATCGAGCAACATCAGTTGATCTAACCGGGCCTGTCGCGCAGTGTCATCATCGATGAACTCTTGCATTGAAATGCGTAGGGAAGGAATTTCCAACTCGAAAGGCATGATCGCCTCGGAGCCATACACCAGCAAAAATGGAGTTGCCCCAGTGGGCATCCGAATGCTGGTGCGATAAGCACATAGGGCAAGCAGGATCTGAATGTTCCAGTCTTTATGATTGTCTGAAACTGTCTTTTTAAGAATTGCGACTAACATTTTGTTTGACACCTCTGCTTGCCCATTTGCCTACGGATAATAGGGTGTTGAAAAGCTATGCTAAATATTGTACTTTGTAGTCAAAGCACGCACATATTTGTTCTTGAATGGTGTCCCATTATTCGAGACAATTTTGGATGGAATACCAAAATGACATATGATGTTATGCAAAATAAACTCCTCAATGCGGGCTCCAGTCGTAGTGGTTAGCGGAATTGCTTCCACCCATTTGGTAAAGTACTCTGTGGTCGTTAAAATAAATGTGTGACGACCAGACGATGTAGGGGAGATCTTTCTAATTAGATCAAAGCCCCACTGTGAAAAAGGCCAAACCGATTGAATCGACTGCAAGGCCTGAGAAGGTACGTGTGTCAAATTAGCATGGTGCTGACACTTCACGCACTTCTTCACATATGCACAACAATATCTCTCTAAAGATGGCCAATAATAACCCATGCGAAGAATGCGCTTTGCAATGGCCATACCCCTGAAGTGGCCACCACATGTACCATCGTGAGCTTAGGTGATCGCCCAAGTGGACTCTTGTTGGTCCAAACAACGAAGAAGAATTCCTTCATAATTCTGACGATACAAAATGTCTCCTAACAAGACATGCTTTGCCGCTTTTGTTTGAATGATCTTTTCGTGACTTGTGTCAATCCAAGTGGGAGATTACCTAGCTTGAGGTAATCTCGAATGGGTGTATACCAATCTTGCTGATCAGAAACCTTGATAATATGAACAGCCAATCTCTCTTGAAGTCTATCCCAAACAAAAGCTGAGCAGGAAAGAACTTGTAAAAACAACGTGGTGTTGCTAGTAAGAGGGGTCGAGGAGAACAAGGACCCCCAGTTGGCTTGAATCAAACAATCTCGAATTCGAGAGAACTTATCCGAAGATGGTTCAATCTGAATCATGTGGATTCCTAGCGTTGAATCAGAGCTTGCACGCTCCATCGCAGATTGTGATAATGTTTTAACCTGAATGGTTGTCATTTCACCAGAAGGGTCTTGCGGGATGAGTGACCCCAAGGAGGCCATAGTATCCGCAAAACAATTTGATGATCGAGGGAGTGCCTCGATGTCATACCATTCAATTTGTGCCAGGAATTTGTCCACAAGGACTTTATAAGATCGCAAAACTGGACATTTACATTGGTATATCCCCTTTACTTGATTGACAATTAACAGTGAATCACCAAATATGTTCAATCGTTTAATGTTCATGGCGATTGCTATCTAAAGACCTATGAGCAAGGCTTCGTATTTTGCATTGTTGTTGGTGCATGAGAAATCTAATTTAAATGACAAGGGCATTGGAGCGCCTTGCGGAGTGAAGAATACAATTCCCGCACCACCCCATTGCTCACATTTAGAACCATCGAATAATAGGGTTATGTCAGCCTGTGACTCAGGCTCATCATAATTTGGTGACTCTGAAACATGGAAGACCCCATCATCAGGTAGTTCAAAAGTCAGAGGATGATTGTCTTCAAGAGGAGCCTCAGCTAGTTGATCGGCGATGACTTGACCTTTTATAGATTTTTGTCCAATGAACTCTATGTCAAACTCCGTCAACAACATGATCCATTTCGCCGTGCGGCTACTATGATAAGTACGACTCATCATGTATCACAATGGATTCTCCTTAGACACAACATACGTCTTATTACTAAGCATGTAGTGGCGTAGCTTTTTGGTAGCAAACACCATTGCCAAACAGAGCTTTTCAACATATGCATAGTTAAGTTCATAACTGACCAGGGTGCGGCTAAGATAGTATGTAGCCTGTTCTCTGTGAAGTTCATTTTTTTGGGACAACATGGCGCCCAGTGCCACCTCAGTGGCTGAGATGTAAAAATAGAATAGCACTCCTGGTCTGGGTGGTGCCAATACTGGCGACGAAGCCAAGTACTATTTAATGTCGTCAAAGGCTGACTGGCACTCGTCATCCTAATGAAATGTGACCCCCTTATGCAATAATTTATTCATGGGTTGGCATTTTTCAGATAACTATGCTATGAAGCGCTTAATCGATGCAACCTTTCCCTGCAAACTCCTAAGCTGCTTGATGGTGGTTGGGGGACGCATTTCAAGGATTGCCTTGACTTTGTTTGAATCAACCTCAATTCCTCATTTGGAGACTATGAAACCCAAGAGCTTTCCAGAGGTAACACCAAAGACGCACTTCTTGGGGTTTAATTTGACTTTATGCTCAATTAGGCGATCAAGGACCTTACTCAAGTCACCGATGTGATCTGGGCGCAAAAGAGATTTGGCCAACAAATCATCCATGTAATCTTCCAAAGTTTTGTGCATGTAATCATGAAAGATGTACGTCATGGCACGTTGGTAGGTAGCTCCGGAATTTTTAAGGCCAAAAGGCATGACCTTATAGCAAAATGTTCCCCAAGGCGTTGTGAATGCCATTTTTAGTTGGTCCTCAGGATTAATACGAATCTGATTGTATCCTGAGAAACCATCCATAAGGGAAAGCATTTCGTGGCCCATTGTAGCGTCTACCAACGCGTTGATGCTCGACAAGGGAAAATCATCCTTAGGACTCGCTTTGTTAAGATCTCAAAAATCAGTGCATATGCAAATCCTCCCATCGGGTTTCTTGATAGGAACCATGTTAGACAACCATGGTGGATAATCCACACAGATGACAAACTGGGTATCCAACAAATTTTGTAACTCATATTTTACCATTAAGGCCACTGTTGGATGCATCTTGCGTAGTTTTTGCTTGACTAGCTTGATTGTCGAATCAAGCGTTAAATTATGCGTGACTAGCTGTGGGTCTAGTCTCGGCATATCCTTGTATGACCATGCAAAAACCTCCTTCTTTTCCTTAAGAAGGGCAACATAATTGGCTCGCTCTTCGGGGGAAAGACTTACCCCCAGCTTGAGAATCCGTGGATTCATTAGATCTATGCCGATGTCTACATCAGTCGTTGCTTCAACTAACATATGGGATTCGTCTTCCAACTGGTGTGGAATTGGGATCAGATGGATATCGTTTGATGAATTAAGATCATCATTAGGAACGTCAAGTTCCTCTTTAGCATGGAAGATATCCTGAGTTTGTCCTAGAGTGAAATGAAACATCCCACCGCAAAGCCAATACTCTGATGGAGATGGTGGTGTGTCAGCGCGATCCCAATCGATAGCTTCTATGTCTATATGCAATAATCGTGTTGGATTGGCTGGATCATGTATGGGGGCGGTCAATTCAATGGAGACCATGTTGATGAAATGGTTGTAATCTCCATTACCGCAAATGTGACAACTATGACATTCTGGATGTTCTTGGTGCTTTGGATATGGCTCTGTAGGCACTGTCACAAAGGGATCAGCCCTATGCACGGACTTGCAAATAGGGTTTGCCCTAGGTACTAATGGTTTGATAGGGTCTCCAGGCATAATATGCTCTCTATATTCCTGGAGTGGCGAATGTAGTAATTGCTATAACTACACCAGGTTGTAATGCCTCCTAGGTCTTGGATCTATGTGTAAGTTTTCAAACATGTCGTCTATGTCCAAAGGATTTTGTTGTTGAGGTAACCTATGCTCACTGTGATCATTCAATTGGAACATCCTCAAGAAGCTTCCTTGATCGTCATTCATTTGATATTCATGCGAATGATCATACTCTGACTCATCTTCAGAAGACCCTTCGTGGTCTTATCCATCTTCCCCTTGTGGGTGAGTCCATGAGGTTTCTCCTTGTTTGGTCATAGGGAAAGGGTTGTTGAGGTCAACAAGGTTATTTGTTTGCAATGGGAAATAATCCCCCAATGTATAAGTTGTATTTGGATTGGCATATGGATCTGATGCCAACCCATCCTTGTTGCCTATCCCTAGGCCTTGCATGTTTTTGACCAAGATGTCGAGAGGCAAAGGGTGATTAAACCATACTCCTGACTTGTCATAAGGCATTTGGTATCTTGGTTGACACAAAACAAGCATTCATTGTTCATACCGGCCTAACCCATATCCATGCCAATTGCATTGGATAAGATATCGTAATGCGAAGTCTGGGTTAGCCAGATAGTTGACATCTTCCACAAAGGGATCTTCATCTTCCTCTTCTTTTCGAGAAGGTTCAACGCCATGATCCAGGCCCCCAAAAATAAAGTTTTTTTGATTATGTGGGTAGCCTAAAGGAACCACAGAGCCTATGGGGAGGCGAGGTCTTCCCATGTCTTGCATAGACTGAAGTGTGGGCGTTGCAACAACATTGCGCACTATATACTCCCCCATGCTTGTGTTAGACATATCAATAGTAATTGTTGGCGATTGAGGGGAAGCGAATGGGAGTTCTCCTTGAGTCCACTCCATGTAGGGTGAACTAGGCGTCTCAACTTCCATTCTATTAGGCATCTCTTCTGTAGAGATGTTGGAGACTAAATGTGGTTCTGCTTCCAGGGGCTTCTTTCCTTTGTCCGTTGGAGTGGCCATCGTAGGTGGCGTCATTGTGGGAGGACTGGATGAAGAAGATGATCTCACCTGAGAATTTGATTGATTTGGTGATGAATATTCTTGCTTAGTCGGACCCCGTTTAGATGGATTTAACTGGAAATCCACGTGTGTTGAAGGAAGGGTTGACTGCGGCATGATTTGCACTGAGTTGCAATATTTAAAAGGTTCCAAATCTATGGGAACCACGTGCACTTGTCCTTAAAATGTATATTTCAAACATTGATGAGCAATTGAAGGGACACACTTCATATCCCGGATCCAATGCCGCCCAAGCAAGATATTGTAAGCCATCTCACCTTCTAAAATGTGGCACAACGTATGAATGGTCTTTTGTCCCACTTGTATGGGCAGGACAATTGTGCCAACTATCGAGCATATCGTATCATTAAATGCCCAAAGGGTATAAGTGGAAGGTGCAATGTGAGAGGCTAGTAGTTTCAAATGTTTAAGTGCAGCGGTTGTAATAAGGTTACTATGGACGAACCAGTGTCTATCAACACCCGTTTGTATGGAGACCCGTTGACCCACACAATAACATGTAGGGGTGGATCCATTACATCTCCAGTCATAGTTTTTAGCTCATCTTCCTTGAAGATAATTACTGGTTCAGTACACTATTTGACATGCCCCACAAAATTGTTGAACGAATCCACTTCGTGGGGTTGCAATTCAATTGCCTTTAATATCTCCATAAGAGCTTCCCGATGGGGCGCTGATTGTTGAATAAGCTCATAAATGGAGAGCCTAGCCGATGTGGTCCGTAGAATTTGAGTAAGTCTAGTTCGAATCATGGCCACTGGTCTAGGTGGGGGCAACTGTGTAGGATTTGGTTGATGTTGTGACGTGGATGAAGCTTCCCTAGTGGCTGTTGTAGGGACAACTCCTGGGTGTCTCTTGTTTCTTGTCACAATGCTAATCATCCCAACATATCCCTCCATGGGGTAACTCTGTTGCACTTTGTTGACATGCAGAGGTTTTTTTTGTGCATCATGTGTGGGTAAAGGATCTTTGAAAACACCCATTTGTTGGTTGTTGGGTGCGATGGGATTATCCACTACCAATGTGTGATTATCAATGAGATCTTGCACTAAACCTTTAAATGTCCAACAGACATTAAGGTCATGCCATTTCCTTCTATGGAATCAACAAAAAATATCCTCTCTATACCCTTTAGTCTTTGGCACATTAGGATCAATTGTTGGAATATCTGGCAAATTAATCAAGTTTGCCACTGACAAACGGTCAAACAAGGAATCCCTAGACTCAGTGTATGGTGTAAATTTTCGCTTAGGGCGACGTTGCTAATTTTGATCCTACTTCTTATTATCTTTCTCATAATTATTGTGAGGCACCACCTGATAGTTAGCCTTTGAAGGCTGTGTTGCTTGGGCAGGCGTAGGGGCATTAATAGCAACTTGATTGACCGCGGCGAGTTTTTGTTGCGTATTCCCTATTTTGGTTCTCTTGTTCCACTCTTTTTTCTTAGGCTTGGCAATTTTGCCATCCTGTATCTTGATCTCTTCAATATGTCTAGCTTGCGCCAGAGCTTCTTCTAAAGTGGCATATTGCTGCAGCTGTAATAGCACAAAGATCGATCACAAACAGCTCTTTGCAAACATTTGAGTTAGGTCGGACATAGGAGGGAGGTAGGACAACTTTGAAAGAACCGTCCTCCATCGATTTCCATATGCTACCATAGACTTCTCCTCATACTATTTGAGGCTAGCTAGATCACTGAGTGACGCATTTTTCTTTGTATTGAAAGCAAAATGTTCTAGGAACGCGTCCACTAGTTGATCCAAGTTATAGATGCTATGCTTTGGTAGATGGGTAAACCAATCCGAGGCAGACCCTGCGAATGTGGTTATGAATGTTCTCAATAATAATGCATCATTGTCTTGTATACCAAAGCACTAGCTCAAAAATCTCATCACATGCTCTTGAGCATCCTCATCCCCTTTAAAGAGTGCCAACTGGGGCAGCTTGAAATGTTCGGGGTATGGAGGTGCTGGCACTGACGGATGTATCGGATGACTATGGAGTTGATGTAAGTTAGGCTTTTGAGGCCCACTAGTCTTAAGTTCCATATTCTCCAAGCATTCTAACAACACTTTGTAGGCATCGAAGGATATAATTTCCTCCTTAGTTTGTTCCCGTTGTGGTTTGTGGGGAACTTGAGGCCTTTGAATGACTAAATGGGTAGCATCCCTTCTGCCTTGATAGGGCATTTCAGCCCACTCTTCTTCTTGGTAATAATCCTCATAATCTTCTTGAGGAGTGTTTGGCCTAGGCCTATAAACATGGATGGGTGCCCGTGGAGGATGCCCATCATGGTCACAGTGAATGGCCTCCCGCCCAGGTCTAAGAGGTCTTGGAGGCGGTGCTTGCTGTGGTCATGGAGACCTGTCTCACACTAAGGGGTTGTGCCTCACATACATCTCAGATTGTTGTGTGCGAGGAACTGGGGCCCTCTCAGGCGCATGGTTGTGAAGCAATTCAGGTCATCGACATCGAATGCGCTCTTGATCAAGGCGACACAAATGTTCTAATTCCTGTTGTTCTTGCTTAAGCCGCGTGATGTGTGCTTGGCGGGTGGCTAGTTGTGCAAATGCCAAGTTACTTTGTTCTATTGTCTCTTATTTAATAGGACTATATGTCTCTCCTACATATCTGTTTCGATCATAGTGCTATGAGACTCCTATATGTTGCTTCCCTCTGTCGAGGTTGGCCACATTGACTTGAAACTCTGGTCTCAATAAGCGATATGGATATAATGCAGGTGCAGACGTGCATCATTTTGGCATTGGATACTTGCCTGGAGGAATGTAGTGATCCTCCTCTCTCTCTCTGTGATATGCATAAAAAGTGTGGGCAGAATTGTTTTGCCCGATCAAGAGAACTTGTTGTTCTGGATACGGTCTACTATGTCTGACATTAATTGGGGGTAAATTAGGAACCACAAAATCATATGGTTCTTCCTTTTGGACCCTTTGTTGTTCCATAGCAGTACACAATGCTGCATCACTAGGCCATCCAAAATGAACTTCCAAAGGAGGCCTCGTGTTTAGACCAGGTGGTATATATACGTTATTTTCTTGAAAAGATTCTTGTTGCTCATGAGTTCCCCTTAGAGAGGGGGTTCTAAAGTCTCGTCTATTGAAGGCCTGACTTGGAGAGCCACTCCTTGAGGCACCTCTAGAACCATGTTCTATGACTGTATGGGTTGGAGTGCCCCTCACGGAGGGGCCTCTAGAGCCATGTTCTGCATGGTGTGAACTAACTGGTGTACCTCGCCGGTGAGGCGGGATGACCAAGTCTTCAAGGCTATATCGGAGATGATTTGTCTCTCTTGGTGCATGTTCTGGAGCTTCTGCCCGTGATTGGGCTTGGCTACGAGTATTCACCATGGTAATGTTAACCTAAAAAATGCAAAAGTTCTTTTTATGATTTTTTTTTTGTCTAAACAGAAAATAGCATACACACTCACAAGCAATGATTATCTCTTTTAAAGATTAATAGTGTGCCCTAAATATGGTTTAGTGTGTTTTGTTGTTTTTGGAAATTTTTGTGAAACATTTAAATGCAATTATGAAGGCTCTTATGACTCCCAATATGGTCACCCCTTCAATATACCATTGCCGGACCGATATACCAACCTCTTTATATACCCGCCCTTACGTGAGGGAGACTATAGGTACGTGAGAGCAGATGATACGTGGAACATAGGTGGTACAAAATGGGAATCGCTCTGTTTATGACACCTACCATAGAAGACTTATCCTCACGTGTTGGGAATCACCCCAAGCTACACTCGGTCAGCTTTCGTCAGGATTTACGTCTAGCAACAGTCGCGATCGAGGTAATGGATGCAATATCTCAAGCCAAAGTGATAATGGAATCCACCTTTGGTCTTGCTCAAGGGTTGGGGTTTTATGACCAACGCCTTGGTTTAAAATACCATGTGATGTGTGGGGTTCATTTTAATTTTGCAAAATTGAAATAGGCAAATGAAAAGAAATCTTTCCCTAAGCCATACAAACTAAAAACCAGAAAATAGAAAAATAGAAATTTGATAGAAGCTTTAAAAAACCCCTACCTCTTCTCTGCCTAATCGGATGTTTCTGATTTGCTCTAAAAATTTGCACAGATCTATAATCGTCCCTGGGTGAGGTGAATAATAGAACCGTAATCGTCACAGGGTGAAACGAATAATTTATTCATCCCGGGGTGAGACGAATACCAATTCTGTAATTGTCACTTATAGAGACGGATAATAGTCTGATGTTGAAAAATAGGTACCTATATAAAAAAAAACAAGCAATTTAGATCAGTAAGTTAACCTAAAAAAAAATAGATGACAGAGGTCCCACCGTGATCGCCATTGAAAACACGAGATTCCGGAAACAAAAAGGAAATACTAAACAAAATTGTATTAAAAGAAAAGAACACAAATGAATGAACACAAGATATAAAAGCAATATAAACTATGGCCCTTTTTATTGATATTCTTTTCAATTCGTGTTACAATGCGTCTCCTTCATTTTTAAGGGATATGAGCGTTAGATATTGATCTCTACAACTTGTTTCAGAATTCCTTCTTTCGCTTGCCCACATATAAAATGGGCGAACCAAAACGTTGTCGCCGCTTGTGTTGATAAAGGTCGATTCCTTGCTACTCCTCCAATGCTGCAGATCTACGTTCAAAGAAACAAACAAAGAATCAGTAGCACCTGTGTATGAAAAATAAAAGATAAATCTAACTATAGCTAAAATGAATCTAAATGAACTGAAAACTTGACAAAAGCACAAACATGAAACTAGCTAAATACTATAAAAGAAATAAAGCGAGGGGGGTTCCGAAAGGCAAACCACCCACGGATGAAACTTTGCTTCGACACCAATCCGCTTAGGATGGGTCCGAAACCTAATGTGATGTGTTGTCGACAAATTGGTAGGATATTGTAGTCAGAAAAATCGATGTTGGTCCTTGATTCGTGCCTTCAAAAGTCACCCAATAACCTCTCTTTCGATTAAGAGATTATGGATGTTGAAAGCACAAATCACAAGTAAATGAATTAGTAGCACTTCGTCGCTCAAAATGCTCCTACTCAGTATATCTTTTGGGTGAGGAAACTCACCATTTTATAGACCCAAGGGGTCTCTTTGAATTAACATGCAAAAGTGTTTCTTTGCATGAATGCTTTTTGCCTAAAAATAAGACTTCTTCTTGATCAAGGGATTCTTAACTGTCTCTGTGCATGTCTTTGTGTGTTTTAGAAAAGCTCACTTGCACTCCCATGCAATGAAGGAATAGCTAAGTGGCAAATCTGAGTTGTCCTAAAAAGCTCACTCTCATTCCCATGCAGTGAAGGAAACGTCAATTGGTAGATATGAGTTGTCAAAAGAACTCACTCGCACTCCTATGTCATGCAGGAAAAGATAAGTAGCAGTTCTGAGTTGTTACATACCGAGATTTGACTTTTTGCCGATCAAACTTGGTGTTTGTCCCACCCTGAAGCGAGCGCTGGTAATCGTCCCTGGGTGAGATGAGTATTAGTCAGCACTCATCTTTGGGTAGGACGAGTAAAACCTGCACTCGTCCCTGGGTGGGACGAATAAGCAATAAAGTGTCTAAAAGGTGCCAAATTGGTTTCTGACTTGCAAAACTATTGTGTGAGTGGTTAGAACCACTGTTTAATCTCTGAGGGCTGCCTTGGTGGCTGTGTGTGTTAGTGCAATCATTGCTTGTTGTCACATAATCGGATTGGTGCTGTTTTGGTGTTTATAGGTAGAAGTGTCGTGATTTCATGACAGGTCATTGTGGAGCGAGCTAAGAAGAGAACCCAGCCAAAATAAAATAAGAAGAGTTAACTGAAGTCAGTACGATGGTTACAAGTGCAGACGTAGAAGAATATTATGTAGCTAAAATAATAAAAGTTAACTAAAGTCAATACGACAATTATAGGTGTAGACGCAAAAGAAAATCATGCAGCTAAAATAAGAAAAGTTAACTGAAGTCAGTACGACAGTTACAGGTTCAGTTACAAAGAAATGTGTTATAAAAGGAGGTCTACGTGGAGTATATGATGTGGCTGAAGTAGTGTGAAAGTGCTACAAAAAGAAAGGTTGGGTTAGCAATAGACCAATCAGGGTCTTGTATAAGCAAAGACATTTTTATGTCAATCATATAGTCTCAAAATTGCAGTCCAAGTTGGTGCTTGGAATTAGGAGTTGGTGCTCCTTTCTATTGGTGCAGATAAATCAAGGGTTGGTGCTCCTTCCAGTGGGTGCTGGTAAATTGATTGTAAAGTTGGTGCTTTGCAAAGGATGGATTTGGATGGGAATCCAAACAGTCAATTTTTGAGTAGCCAAAACTAGTGAACCTCGTTACTTCTTGTGTTGTGTGATGCTCTCGTGTTATTTGCTTTATGTGGTTTTAAGTTTTAATAGTTTTGGATTTTAGAGTTGAAGATTTAAGATTTAAAGAGCTACACTGATTCACCCCCCCACTCTTAGTGTCATTGTGAGATTAACAATATAATGTCTCAATTTATTTGTAGCGAACACTACTGCTAAACACAATTTTTCCATATATGCATACTCGAGCTCATAGCTCACCAAGGTTCGACTAATATAATATATGTCCTATTATTTGCCTTGCACATTCTTTTGGGCTAACATGGTTCCCAGTGCAAAATCAATTACCTATATATAGTAGAAAAGGCACCTCTAGCCTTGGTGGAGCTAGCACTAGCAGCATCTCCAGGTATTGATTTATTTCAATGAAGGCTGCCTTGCAGTCCTTGTCCCAGTTGAATGGGA
Organism: Wollemia nobilis; assembly: GCA_028583015.1. NCBI lineage: Eukaryota > Viridiplantae > Streptophyta > Pinopsida > Araucariales > Araucariaceae > Wollemia > Wollemia nobilis. Next base: position 3,810,326 of record JAQPPZ010005697.1, read on the forward strand.
TTCCCTTATGTAGCAGTTGATTCATGGGTCAATGTTTATCTGATAGTTGGATGATAAATCACTTTATTGAGGCTACCTTGCCCTGAAGGCTCCTTAATTACTTAATATTGGTGTGAGGACGTATTTCCAAAATTTCCTTGACCTTCACTGGGTCTACTTGGATGCCTCTCTTAAAGACGATGAATCGTAGTAATTTTCCAAAAGTTATGCCAAATACACACTTCTTAGGATTCAGCTTGACATTGTGCTATATTAGGTGATCAAAGACTTTCCTTAAGACCTTTGCATGCTCTTCTCATAGCAATGACTTGGCCAACAAGTCATAGATATAATCTTCTAGAATTTTATGCATATAGTCATGAAAAATGTATGTCATGGCCCGTTGATATGTGGCACCAGTATTTTTGAGGCCAAATGGCATAACTTTATAGAAAAATGTTCCCCATGGCATTATAAACATGGTTTTATGCTAGTCTTTAGGATTAATTTGAATTTGATTGTAACCAGAAAAATCATCCATTAAGGAGAGCATTTTGTGACCTATAGTTGCATCTACGAGAGCATCAATATTGGGCAATAGAAATGAATCTTTGGGTGTTGCCTTATTTAGGTCTCTAAAATCCATGCAAATACGGATTCTTCCATTGGGTTTTCCCATGGGTACCATATTGGACACCCATTCTAGATAGTCGATGGAGATTACAAATTCCACATCCAATAGCTTTTGTAGCTCATCTTTCACCATTAAGGCTACTGTTGGGTGTATTTTTCTAAGTTTTGCTTGATCAGCTTCTTTGTTAGATCTAGTGAAAGGTTGTGCATAACCAATTTCATGTCTATACCTAGCATATCCTTATACATCCAAGAAAACAAATTTGGTCTCTCTTTTAGCAGAGGGATGAGGGTGGCTCGCTCATTTGGAGTGAGACTCTCTCCAAATTTAACCTTCTTTGCACTGGCAGGATCATTACTAATATCCACCTCAAAGGTTTCCTCTACTAATATATGTGATCCCTCCTCAAGTTGGTGATGCATAGGAATCATATGGATGTCATCATCCAGGTTGATCGGTTCCATGTTGGAAGTATTTTTGGCATGATAAACATCATATGCACAGCCTGGTGCAAAATGGAAAGGTTGCAAAATTTCTTCATTGGGAAAGAAATCCTCAAGCTCAACGGGTGAATCAACATGATCCCAATTAATAGCATATTTGTTAAGATACAATGGTTTGGACGGATCTGCTAGATTACAGAGTGGAGTGGTCAAATCAATGGAGACCATGTTTATGGAATGGAATTGATCTCCAAGACCACACATATCAACTTCTACAAAATCTATGTAGTCCTCATACCCACGATCTGGCTCTAATGGCATAGGCACAAAGTGGTCTTCCCTATGAGGACTGTGAATAACTAGATCCTCCCTATGCACTAAATGTAAAATAGGATAATTTGGCTCATGGACCTCCATGTAGGTCTGTGGAATGGGATTAACCAATCGATGAATTTGATCCAAGTTTAACTTTCTTGTTCTCAAACGATGACCAACACGTAGTTGCCGATAGACCTCATCAATATCGATGGGTTGTTAATAGTAACGCAACTAAGGAGGACCAAGGTAGGCCCTCTATAGCTCATTTTATTCATCATTGTCATAATAGAATCCTTCATTCACCCCTACTCCTAGGGGGCACTCTAGAAGGTGCGACCCCATGAATCTGACCACTTGATCACTATCATCACTATCTGGATAGACCGAATAATTATATCATAAGTGTGATATCGCCAAGAAATCTATATTTGCTTCTTCCCCTAAATTATTAATGTTGGAAAGGATCTCCTTGATAGCTTGTATCAATTAAATAGGTAATAAATGATGCACATGCCAAAGCCTTTCATAGGTACCCTCAACTTCATCCCCAGATTCATCATCATTTGAGGATTCCTCATTTATGTCATAACCTGGTCCACTCATATCGAAGGTGGAATTTACTCCATATTCATTACAAAGATATCCTAGCTTGAGATCTCATACAGTAATGGGGTTACACCCTTGCACATTTGTGTCATTGATTGCATCATGGGTTTGGTATCCCAGGCTATCTCTAGGGTTTAGTTCTATCTCAATCTACTCAAGGAGCCCTTCATGATGATATTCGAGTGGCTTTGCAATGATGAAAGATATCATAGGGTGATTCCTCCAAAATCTAGAAGGATCCAGATGATATGGATTAAAATCCACATCATCCACCATACTAAGGTATAGACGATCTAGGGATGCTATGAGCAAATCATCTTGCCCTCGTATTTGTAACCCTAAACCAAACCTATCAGTGACTAATTGATAATGAGGTTCTAGAGGAGTCCTCCATCCTTGTTCAAAGAGACCAAGGCTATATCCATGCCAATGATATAGCTCAAAAATACACATGGCATACTCTGGATTGGACAGATAACGAAAATTTACCATGAAAGGCTCCTCGTCATCTTCATCCATGGGATCTCGCATTGGAAGCTGGTCTAGCCCTGCATAGATAAAATTAATTTGATTAGGTAGCTTTCCCAATGGAACCTTTGATCCAACAAGGTAACGATGAGTAGATGATCAACCCATCTCTTGTGCAGTATTTAGAATCAGTTTGAAGGTTACATTCTGCACAAGGTATTTACCTAATCTGATGTTGGCGAGATGTACTATCACCCATGGTATGGATGATCCTACTGAATATGCAGGACAGGCAAGCTGAGGTGCCTCCTTAGCTTTGTCTTGGGATTCCTTAACTTCCATAGGAATGGGAACCTCCTCGATGACTGGCTCAGGCTCATGCTCCTCTTTCTTGCCCATTTTTGCCTTCAACTTCCTATCATCCCGATGCATGACTGATGCCGATGGTTTCAAGGAAGTGGTAGTGGTGTGCTTCGATCTGTGTGACATAGATGGCATTGGTTGAGCATGCACTATTGGTTTACCTCCTATTTTATTTATCAGTGATGATAGCCAAAAATATAGGTGCGTTGATTTAAGTGTGAAACCCCCAAGAAAATTTGCTAGGTTCAAAAACTTAAATGGTTCTTTGTTCGATGCCACTACGTGAACTTGTCCCTCATGAATATACTTCACACACTGATGCAATATCAAGGGAACATAATGTATTTAATGAATCTAAGACCTACCGAGTAATATGTTGTACTGCATGGCCCTTTCTATCACATGACACATCATAGAGATGGTCTTCAAGCCTACCTATATGGGTAGGATAATTGTGCCAATAGTCAAAATTATATGTCCTTAAATGCTCTCAATGTAAATGTAGTGGGCACAATGTGTGATTTAGGTAGCTTCAAATGACTCAGCACCTTGGTCATTATTATGTTGATTGATAAGTCGATATTGATCAAGACCCTTTTAATTGGCATGTAATTAACACATGTGATTATGTGCAACGACGGGTCAGCCATGGTTGTAGAAATCGTCCTTATATCATGATCATAAAATTGGATCATCGATTCTTGACACTATTGTACATATCCCACAAAATTAGTAAATGCCTATGCATCCTGGGACTATACTTTAGTGGACCTCAAAATGTCCATAAAAGTCTCCCTATGCCTCAGGGACTACTATATTAGCTCATATATTGACAACTTCATGGGAGTTGTCTACATGTTTTGGACTAACCTACTCCTTATGGTCACCAACAGTCTTGTTGGTGGGCCCAAGATATTCTGAACTGGCCACTGATTCGGTGTGGCTTGTATTTGAATGGAAGCACGAGGTTGATTCTATTGTTCATATCTCCCATTCCTAGTGACAATGTTCACCATACCTACAAACCCCTGGGTAGGTGGTTCGACTCACACCTGGTTGACCTAGCCAACATTGTTGCGAGGTGCCTCATTATTTGGGAAGGGGTTTTTGTAAATTCCCATATTTTTATTATCAAACACCTGTGGGTTGTGTGACACTACAAGCTCACATTTTTCAATCCTATTTTGCACCATGTGTTTGAAATTCCAACACACCTCAATTTCATGGTCTTTCATTCAATGAAAATTTCAAAATAGATCTTCTTGGTACCCCTTTGATTTGGGTTGATTTGGGTCTCCCATTTTAATTTTGGACAATTTAATTGCCTTGGCCTCACATAGCTAATGGAAAATCAATGTCAGCGATCCCATCAATGGTGTGAATTGGTGAGGTGAGCATTGATCTTTGTTCTTACCCTTGTAATTGTTGTTGCACTAGTCATATTGTGAAGGAGGAGGTTGGGCCTGATAATTCTATTTTTTTTGCCCTTTTTTCTCCCTCTGGAGATTCAACACCACTTGATTCACATGGGACTACTTGCCTTGTTTTTTTATGGCACTCTTATTTTATCCCTCTCATATTCTTGAGCTTCAAGTTACCTTCCTACAATTTGATGTCCTCAATCACTTTGGCTTGCACCAAAGCCTCTTCAAATGTAGGATACTGTTGTAGCTATAGCAGTAATGATATGTGCTTGGCACAACTCTTTGTAAACATTTGAGTTAACTCTATGGTAGGAATAGGGAATGACAACTTCACCATTAGTCTCCTCCATCTCTTTCTGTATTGCTCTATTGGCTCATCATTGCGTTGAGATAGCATAGCCAGATTAGAAATATTAGCCTATTTCTTGATGCCAAAGGAATAGCATTCAAGAAAGGCATCATCTAATTGCTCAAAACTAGTTATGCTATGTTTCTTTAGCTGATTGAACCACTCTCGGGGTGGATCAAAAAGTTTCATGATGAACATACACAACAACAATGCATCATTTCTTACTATCTAGAAATAAGCATCTAGAAAGATCATGACATGTTCCTATGCATCTTCATCACCCTTAAACTTGTCCAACCTAAGCATATCAAAATGCTCAAGGTAAGCTGGAGTAGGCACCGAAGGATCCAAAGGCTCATTATCGATTTTCTTAATGTTAGCTTTTGAATAGTCATGCCTTGTCTCTTGATGGCTTTGATCTTCTTGGCTAAGGCTTTATAGGCCTTCAAAGATAGAAAGTCCTCCTCCCTAAGTTTTCATGGATGTGGCTTAGGAGGTACTATATTCCTCATACAAGATGGAGGATGTTGATCTTCCTCCTCCTCAGCTCAGGAGCTCTTAGGATATTCTTGCTCGTATCTGCCTCCTACTTCTTCATGTTGCCTCTACCTCTGATTATCGAGTGGTGGTGGCCAATCCTTCTATTCGGCACTAGCATGAGTACGAGCGTCTCTTTGCTCTTGATGCATATTAGCTTGAGACAAAGCCTTCCTATATACACACTCTCTATGCTCATCATGAGGATATAGGCCAGCCCTAGTTATCCTATCCTCTTACTCTACATGCTCCTTCTAGTAAAGGATACACTCTTCATGCATGCGCTGCTCATATAGTCTCTATCTAATGAGCCTTTGTGCTTGAATATTTTCATCTTTGATGTGCCACCTCTATAGGTGAGCATCCTCCAATTGATCTTGGAGGAGTTGTCATTTCTACTTCGATACCAGTTGATGTGATCTATCAATTTGATCAGCCATGGGAGGCCTTTGGTATCCCTTCTCTATATGAGTGACCTTGTGGGTTCTATACCCATCGGACTGATGTGTTGTGCCTTTGCCTCTTTTTATGATGATAACTTTGGCATCCTACTATGTCCTATACTATGAACCACCATGCACAGATAGTGGGTGTGTGATATGAGGGCACTTAGAAGCCTCTCCATGCTCTCTATTAGTCTTGATGACACTCACGCTACTCTCACTTGGGGCACAAGTGGGTGGAGTGAAAGGCTTACAACCTAGTTGCTCTAAAACACTACCTAGACCCTCTAGTTGTCTAGACCACCACCACTCATGTGACAGTGTGCCATTAGCTCCCACCTTTAATATATCAAAGGTGATCTTGCATGGTGGACCATGCATGGGAGTATGGTTAGACCTATTATTGGTAGTGAGCCTATTTTCCTACCCCTAAATGGGAAGATCTCTAGTCCTTCTATACTCATAAGGTGGAGGCATGGATCCTCCTATGGACTTAGTACATAGGGGCACCAACTTGGTCCCCTGCACAATAAACTCTTTGGTCGATCCTATCATGTTGAGAGGCTCCCTATTCTATCATGTACCTAGAGGAGTGTATTGAAGATCCTCTATTTGGGGTATGCTCTACAGGCTCCCCTTGTGTCAAGTTATCTCCTCTAATTCTTGTTGAACAACGTTTGGTTCGCTCATGTGGTTGAGGAATTGACACATGCTGATGTGAATTGGTTAGGGGTTGGTCATTGATGTTAGGTTTAGACCTTTGCCAACCACTCTGTGTATCCACCATTATGTACCTAGCATCTATATGTATATTTTATTATTAATAAAACAAGGTATACAATTATGATTATCTCATTTTAAATTTTGAAAATAAGTCCTAAATTGTTTGATGTGTTTTCAAGATTTTTTGTATCAGTGTAGAACCTCTTATCGTGTTTTAAAAAACTTGTTGGATTTTACTCTTAGTTTAATGGCTTTCACCTATATGCTCGTAGCTCAACAACTTGGCTATGAACTCCAAGTCACGTAATCCAACCTATAATGTGTGGTAATGGAGCCCACACACGGTCACAGAGCACAAGTCCTCCCAAATTCTCACCCATTTTCCCCCAATCAAAGTTATATCCTTTGAAAAGAATACATGAAAATTTTCCAAGGTACGAAAGGTTCTCAGATCCAGTATTGGTCTAGTATCCAAAAGGTTCATGGGATTTAGGTAAATCGATGGAAGTTACGCCCACTGTCGTTGAACCCTACTAGTGGTTGGATATCAAGCCCAACTCACTAGAGTTTAAGTGCCAAGTGGTGTGTGTTGTTCCTTTTAATTTGCATGAAAGAGAAATGCATAATACAACATTCAAATGATTCTTCTCTATATGTAATGCAAGAAAAAAAGAACATTTCACATTAAGAGAGTATGCATGATTAATTTCATATGATATTCAAACAATGCATACTAACTATGAAATGGCCACTGATCAAGCCTTAAGAAAGCAAACAGAATACAAAAGACATCCTAAAACACTGGATAATAGGGCAGACTACACTCAGAGGTCTGTTTTTCCTAGCAACACCTAGTAAAAATAAAAAATGAAAGACCTAAGGACTTATGTGCATATTGCCAATTACGTTGTATTTCCTAATTATTCAAGTTCATTCTGCATTCTAGAATTTAACAGATAGTGAAAATAGATACAGAGAGTGACAGTGGGACCTACCTCAAGTCCTCATCCAAATGAGCTTTATCCCTCTACTATTTGTTGTATCTGTTGGAAACCATAGGTTTGGTCTACGATTCTAATTATGGCCCGCGGGTTGAACCTATGGTTCAATTATTGGCCCATAGCTGATAGTTACGATTTGTACCTACAAGTCACAAAAACAAAGAACACACAATCAAATGCTTGAATTTTAGAGTTCCACCGTGATCATCTTCTGATCTAACCAAAAAGTGTGCATCCATCTACTGTATTATATCATAGTCAATCATTCAAAGCATAAAAATGACAATATTGCATAGATTCAATAAAATAAGTGTTTCTTTTATTAATAATTGCAAAGAATATTGATTACAATCATATCCCTCTTAGGGTCACTCAAATTATGATATAATTAATACAATGCCAAAGCCCTCAATAGGTTAGGTGCACTAATGTTGCTTTTCAACTAGTCACAAACTGTTCTAGGGTGGAGTTTCCATATTCTTCGTGTTGAGGAAGGAACTTGATGGTTGAATCTCCTTCGAATCTATTCCCTATGATCAAGAAACAACATAAAAGTGTTAAAAATATAGGAAACCTCTCATGATGAGGCCCTTTTAGAAAAAAAATGCATAAAGATACCATTAAGAATGTATAATCAAGAAAGCATGAAAAGCACTTCTAAACTATGTTAATTGGATCAAGATTTATGGAATTGCATAAAGAAAGATAACAGTTACACTATGCATGGACCAATTATGTGAAATAAAGCATGAAAGTGCATAAATAATCCATTAATTTCCTATTTTATGCTTAACACAAAGAAACTATTCTAACCTAATTCTATCGGTCAAAAATCTGCTAAACTACAATTGAACCATGGAAATAGCTAAACTAAGCTAACTAGATGGACAAAAATAAAAAAGGTAAGGTGATGATACTTCTACTGCAAACCATAGCTCTGATGAGCGATTTGCACTATAAACCATGGTTGAAAGTTGTGGTTAGCAGTCTGATAAGTTTACCCTCAATTTCAAGGGTAGTGGACTTGACCTCCTTGTCCAAATTTATGTTCAATGGTCACCTTTGGTGTCCTCAAATTGATTTGGCAGTTGATTTACGGTGAGGGGCCTTTGTTTTCTTGAATATGTGCTTCTTGGCTCTCCTAGGCTAGGGCATCCATAATGTAATTCATCATGAATCTTGGCAAGTAGGTAGGGGATAAGTGCAATAGCTCTCTCTTAGTATACTTAGTTGAGTGTATAATTCAACAGGGCTTCGCTTCTCAAATATCTAATGCTCTCTCTTATGGTTTGCCCTAATTCTAAGTGATACTTATAGGACTACCCAAGGGCTAGGGCTGGATTCATGGAGAAGCCAAGATCAAGAATCGGTGGTTAGGATAGTTGGAATGGAAGCTTCTGTCCTCTAACCACCATCTTCTAGATCAAATGGTTGTTCAAACCAATTTGGCTCATATGAAGTCCAACTGAACTTCAGTTAAGACCGTAGGTTATAGCTATAGTCTAGACTATAAACTGTAGGTCTCAGTCATGGTTCAACATGTAAACCATAGGTCTGGGTTGTGGTTCAGACTGATTAGGCCAAGGAGCCCAAATTGAGTGGTTAGAACCACTACTCTATCTTGGAGTCTGTCCAAGATCCTCCATATGGTCTTGTAGTATGTCCATATGAGTAGTCACCCTCAACATGATGCATTTTAGGTATCTAAATTATTACACCATGAGCATCTTGATATTTTGAGAAAATTTCTAGATCGCCTCATCGAGCACAACATGAGACTAAACCCCAAGAAGTGTGTCTTCAACATTACATTTGGAAAGCTCTTGGGATTTATCATATCTAACTGAGGCATTGAAGTGGATCCCAATAAGGTCAAGGCCATCCTCGAGATGACTCCCCCAACCATGATCAAGTAGCTCTGAAGTCTACAAGGCAATATCATGTCCATCAAATGCTTTATAGCACAATTGTCAGAAAAGTGTCACCCCATAAAAATGTTGCAGAAGGGAGTCACATTCCATTGGGATGACGAGTGTCAAGAGGCTTTTGATGCAATAAAACAATACTTGGCTTCACTACCAGTTTTGGAACCACCTAGACCAGGAGTGTCATTCTGCTTGGACATCTCAGCCACTAAGATTGCACTGAGTGCCATGTTATCCCAGAACAATGAATTTCATGAGGAGGCCACTTACTACCTCAGTCGCACCCTGGTCAGTTATGAGATCAAGTACGCATACATTGAGAAATTATACCTAGCAGTGGTTTTTTCCACCAAGAAGCTATGACATTACATGCTTAGCAACACCATGTATGTTGTATCTAAAGAGAATCCATTGTGCTACATGATGATCCGCACTTATCATAGTAGTCGCATGACAAAATGGATCATGTTGTTGATAGAGTTTGACCTAGAATTTGTTGGACAAAAATCAATTAAGGGTCAGGTCATCACCAATAAAATTGCAGAGGCTCCTATCTAGGATGATAGGCCTATTAGTATGGAGCTTCCCAATGAGGGGGTCTTCCAAATATCAAAATCACCAGATTCTAACGAGCCTAAGATGCAGGCAGATATGACCCTATTTTTTTATGGTTCCAAATGTGAGCAAGGGGGTGGCATGGAAATAATTTTTTTCACACCGCATGGGGATCTCATACCCCTATCATTTAAAATTGATTTCTAGTGCACCAATAACAATTTCGAGTATGAAGCCTTGCATATAGGACTTCAGATGGCTATCACCATGAAAATAGCAAATCTTAACATTTTCGGTGACTCTTTGCTCATTGTTAACCAGGTCAAAGGGATCTACCAATGCAAATGCCTAGTTCTACAAGCCTACAAAGCCCTTTTGGATATGTTCCTAGAAATATTTGAATGGTATAACATCGAGGCACTCCCTTGATCATCTAATAATTTTATGGATACAATGGCCTCCCTAGGGTCCTTGATCAAACAAAACCCTATGGATCAGATGACTACCATTTAGGTCAAAATTCTCTCATAGTCTATGGTTGAGCGTGAGAACAATCAAGTCATACGGGAATTCTACTTGATTCAAATTGAATCCCATAAACAGAGATTTTTGCACATTCACGAATGCTTGAACCAAGCCGATTGGGGGACTTTGTTCCCTCAAGCCCATTTTGATAGCAGTGCAATGCTATTCTTACATGTTCTCTCCCAATCAGATTTTGCTCGGGATGAACTTCAAGAGGGATAGGTCATTCATGCGCTCGAGGCTTCCTCACAACATGACTGGTCCACACAAATTAGGGAATACCTAAAGTTTGGTAACCTCCCTCCTAGTTTATCGCACACCACTAAAAAAACATCCAAACGAAAGACAACAAAATATGTCTTTCTAGGAGATATTTTGTATCATCAAAGCTATGAAGGGATCTTCCTTCACTACTTAGAGCATCAAGAATCGACTTGGACAATTTCCCAAGCACACAACAACATGCAGTGGCCATTTCAGTGGTATGGCCATCGCTAATCACATTCTTTGCATGGGCTATTATCAGTAAAATTTAGAATGAGATTATTGCACATACGTGAGGAAGTGTATGAAGTGTCAGCACCATGCTAATTTGACACATATGCCTTCTCAGGCCTTGCAACCGATTCAATCAGTGTGGCCATTTTCACAATGGGGATTGGATCTAATTGAGAAAATATCCCCTACATCCTCGGGCCACCACACATTTATTATAATGGCTAGTGAGTATTTTACTAAATGGGTGGAAGCAATTCCCATTACCACTACGATGGGACCCCACATAGTGGAGTTCCTATTACATAATATCATTTATCATTTTGGTATTCCATACAAGATCATTTAAGATAATGGGACATCATTTAAGAACAAATATGTGTGTGCTTTGACAAAAAAGTATAATATCCAACATAGTTTTTTGACACTTTACTATCCGTAAGCAAATGAGCAAGCAGAGACTTCCAACAAAAAATTGATTGCTATTCTCAAGAAAACTATCAAAGAGAATCACACATATTGGCATACACAAATACCCCTTGCTCTATGGGCCTATTGCACTAGTATTCAAAAACTCACTAGGGCTACTCCATTTTTTCTAGTGTATGGCATCGAGGTGGTCATGCCTCTAGAGCTTGAAATCCTATTGTTGTGCATATCCATGCAAGAGTTCATTGATGATGACACTATGCGCCAGGATCACCTAGATCGGCTTACATTACTTGATGAACATTGTATTAATGCTCTCAATCACCTATGCATTTATCAAGAGTGACTTAAGAGAGCCTACAATATGAAAGTCCACCTAAGGGATTTTCAAGTTGGTGACCTCATTTTGAAGGAAAACCAACAAAATTCTAATTTTTTGCCCTATATGAGGGATAAATTTTTGGCAAACTGGTTAGGTCCCTATGTCATTACTAGTCAGATAGGACCCGGAACTTATCACCTAGCCTCCCTTGAAGGTGTCAAGGATCCTAAACCCTTGAACATACTTCATTTGTGGCCATTCCATGCCTAAGATATGGTGGTCAACCTAAAATGCTCCTAGGCAGTCTAGAACTGTCTAGGTCATCCCAAAATGCTATAAGAGTGCCTACATCCTACTTGGTCAACCTAAAATTCTCCTAGGTGGTCTAAAACCATCTAAGTCACCCCAAAATGCTCCAAGGGTGCCTACATCCTACTTGGTCAACCTAAAATTCTCCTAGGTGGTCTAGAACCATCTAGGTCACCCCAAAATGCTCCAAGGGTTCCTACATCTCGCTTGGTCAACCTAAAATGCTCCTAGGTGGTCTAGAACCATCTAGGTCACCCCAAAATGCTCCAAGGGTGCTTACATCCTGCTTGGTCAACCTAAAATGCTCCTAGGTGGTCTAGAACCATCTAGGTCACCCCAAAATGCTCCAAGGGTGCCTACATCCCACTTGGTCAACCTAAAATGCTCCTATGTGATCTAGAACCATCTAGGTCACCCCAAAACACTCCAAGGGTGCCTACATCCCACTTGGTCAACCTAAAATACTCTTAGGAAGTCTAGAACCATCTAGGTCACCCAAAAATGCTCCAAGGGTACCTACATCTCGCTTGGTCAACCTAAAATGCTCATAGGCATTCTAGAACCATCTATGTCACCCCAAAATGCTCCAAGGGTGCCTAAATCCTGCTTGGTCAACTTAAAATGCTCCTAGGTGGCCTATGACCATCTAGGTCACCCAAAATGCCCCAAAGGCATCCATGAGCCTTTTGGTCATCCCAAATACCCCAATGGCCCACAATAAGCCTGTTGGTCACATGTACATATATATATAAATCAAAAATTCAAAAACATCATCAAAATATCAAAAATACAAAAGCATTGCATCACATTACATTTCAAAAACATCATCAAAATATCAAAAATACAAGAATATTGCATCGCATCACATTGCATCCCATTTTATTCTATCATTGCTTGCATTTAGGCATACTTATCATTAGCACTGTACATTTTAGAGTTGCTCGTACATGTCTAGCACCATGATGGTACACTACTCATCATTCAAAATCAAGGTTGTGAAAGTAATCATAGTTCAATGTTTCACTTATCATTTCCACCCACATTTTCCATATTCCATATTTGTGTCCACTCCCTTCACCTAGTCATTTATTTTAGAATGTCATTAGGGTTTTTGGTCACTCAACCATTTCTAGCTTCTTTTCAGGTTTTGTAGAAAGCTATATTGATTTTTAGGAGGTAGATTCTTGCTTAGATTATGCCTTGTGTACATCAGATCCCAAACACAGTTAAACATTAATAAATCCAAGTTTTGTGCAAAGAAATATGAAATCCATGAAGTGGTCTAGGTTACTTTAAGTGAAAAGGTCATCCTGCTCATCCTCTTGTGCGAATGGTTCAAGAATAATGAGAGTTGGCAAAAGGACAAGCTCTTCCCTACCCAATTCCCCAAAATAAATAGTGGTTTTTGCCACTATCAAAAATTCCAATTCCCACAAATCCCCATCCCAAAAATCAATGAAATTAAAATTCAAAAACAAAATCCCCAAAGTTCAATATCAAAATTAAAAAAAAAAAAGCAAATTGCAAAAGCAAAATCAACAATGGTTTTCACCACTAATATCATATACCAAATCCCAAATCCCTTGCTCAAAGAAAACAAAATACAAAATAAAATAGTGATTTTCATCACTACATATGAGCAAGTATCCCAATAAAATTGAAGAAAATAATGGAGTCGAACTTGAATCCCTGGAACTCTTAGCATTTGGAAAACCATCAGGTGATCCTAATTACAACTTTGGTGGATAACCTACTTGTCAATGGTGGTAGCCTCCCACATGATGATATGTTTGCCACATTAGCTTTTGGCATGTGTATAGACCAACATTTGCATGTGGATGAGATAGCTTTTGGTAACCTAGATTGCCTAGTGGTATATTCCTACTAAGTATAGAACCCAGGATCATGACTTTCGTAGGGTGATCCTCAGGTTTGGTGGATAGCCTATCTAGAAATGGCAGTATATTTATGCATTTCACAAGAATGAACTCACTTTTACACACAGGGATATGAAGTACCTTGGTCATCCTAGAAGATTCATACCTTGTCAAAATGTCTTGCATAGTCAGTATACAATCTTTGATCAAGCCAGCTACAGTGTTGAGTCTCATCAAAACCTCATCTACATTCTCTAACATCTCATGTCAATTATTCCATTTCTACCACATTGCAATAATACATTTCCACATTTCTATTACACAAAAATAGTACAAAAAAAGGAACAAAAAATAATGTTAATGTGTTTTGTATAGTCTATAGTGTTCACATAGTATGTCAAATCATTAGCCACAGTCCATTTTTATCAATAAATCAAATATCACATCTCACTTATTGGCAATTTGAGTTATTTTGTGTTGTCATTGATGTCACATGGATCACATTGAGTTTTGGTGGCAAAAGCACTTCATAAATATTCATTTATGACATTTTGGAGAGCATGGATATATACAGGGTTTTGTGGCACAAGAGGCATATAATATTTAATTTTTAAATATTATATTAATGGTTTTTATTAAAACCAATGGCAAGGGTTTTTATTAAAACCGATGGAAAGGTTTTTTAATTAGACCAACGGAAAGGGTTTTTATTAAAACCATTGGAAAGGGTTTTTCATTAAAACCAATGTGCTAAGACATCTCCAAATGATGATGGATGAAAAGGTTTTTTCAATAAAACCTAGGTGCAAAAAGTTTCATGGCAAAATTCAAAAGAACGAAGGAGATATCCCAATTCAAAGATAAGAGATGAATTATTAAATATTTATTTAATAATTCTAAGGTCTAAAGTTTAATTAAATTATCCATCGACGTGCAAAGGTTAGGATGGCAAATCAAAGTTTGCCGACGTCATTCGAAGGCATTGAAAGGCATATAAATCAAAGAAGACTTTGGCTATTTCGTTGCGGAGATAGGAGAATAATTAGCGCATGAGAGAGAGTCGTCGAAGGGAGGCAACGTAGAGGCAAAATGAAATATTGAACTCAAGGGCAAAGACAAAATTGGAAGCTACCAGAACTGACGTCACACTGGACAGTGTAGCATAGTTGGTAGGGCATCATCTTTGCACAGGAGAGGTCTGTGTTCGAATCCCGCCAGGAGCAAAAGTTTTTTGTGAGAGATTGATTTCGTTTTGACAGTCGAGCACAGAGATTAAAGGAAGTGTTTGGGATTAAATCCCAATGTGGGCCAGCGCTCACGTGGTAAGTGCTTCACAGTGCAAGCAAGGAGGAACAGAGTTCGACTCCCATGAAGGTGTGAAGGCGCATTGATTTTTGGGCAAAACGTTGACGATTTCGAAGGTGGTAAAGGCGCATTGATTTTTGGCAAAGACATTAACATTTTCAAAGGTTGTAGAGGCTACGAACTTCATAAAAAGGTATTTATCTCTAGCGCATGGTAATAGTTGATATTGCCAAAGTTGTGGTGCATTAAAATCATTTCTACCAAAATTAGGGAGTCATAAGGTATTTGTTGGAAATAAATGATTGTTGTGTGTGCTTAGGGAGATATAAGGTGTTGAGATATTATTTGTTATTGCTATGTGTATTTAGGGAGTTATAAGGTGTTGAATTAAATAATTGAAAATTATTGTGTGTACTTGTGGAGTTATAAGGTGTGAAAACAAATAAATAAAAGCATAGGTGCTTGTTGTTTATGTTAATGAATTTAGGGAGTTATAAGGTTGTAAAGTGTTGAACATGTATATGTCCTAGTGCATGGTTTGATTATGAAATTAAACTAGGAACTTGAGACCTAGTTAATTGCTACCTTGAGTTAGAAGACATGCACATGAGTTAGGGTTTGAAGTTGAAGACAAATTGCTTGATTATGTGCCTTGACTATTGAGAGGAAGTGGATGGATTAGAAAATCAATTTTATGGATAAAATTGATGCTTGAGTTCATAATTGCTTTAGTGGAGTTCATTGAGAGTATTGCCACTATTGAGGAGGTTTTTGCTATTGTTTTGAGGAGAGTATTGTTGGTTACTTGTTGAGTACATTGCCTCTATTTGAGACCATTGAGGAGATCATTTGCTAGTCACTTGTGGATACATTTGTCTTTCATTTGAGGAGATCATTGTTGGCTATTTGAGAGCTCTTTGCTTGAGGGAGTTGTGCTTGTTTCTTGAGAGCTTATTGACATTGCATGAGGAAGATATTATTGAGAACCTATTGCTATTACTTGTGGAGATTGTCCTTGGTTGGTTGAAGTCCTCATTGTTATTGCTTGGAGAGGTTTTCATTAGAGAGCTCATTTGCCATACATTTGAGAGTATATTGTTGAGCATTGTTGTCATCCATTTGAGAGAGTATTTGTCATACATTGTTGAGATCATTGTGGATCATTGTTGTCATCCATTGAAGAGTACATTGCCATTCATTGTTGAGTTCATCATTGAGCCTTGCCTTCATTGATTTGTGGTTGATATTTGAGTGCTACTTGTGCATGATTGGTTGAGCCTTTGAGAAGGCTTTTGGGACAAATTTTATTGATAAAATTGAGACAACTTTTGTGCATGATTGGTTGAGCCTTTGAGAAGGCTTTGAGGACAGATTTGGGACAACATTTGAGCATCATTTCTTGAGCCTTTTTGTGAAGGCTTTGAGGATAGATTTGGGACAACATTTGAGCATCATTGCTTGAGCCTTTTGTGAAGGCTTTGAGGATAGATTTGGGACAACATATGAGCAGGATTGTTTGAGCCTTGTGAGAAGGCATTGAGGTAGATCTATGAGTAGTGAAAGAGATAGAACAGAAATAGAAAAACTCATCAACACCAGTTGCCTAGTAAGTGGAGTGCCTAGTGAGCAGATCAATGGATAGCCTAGCTGAGCAGATCAATGGATAGCCTAGCTAAGAGATCATGGATACCTATAAGATATGGATACCTAGAGAGATCATGGATAGCCTAGTAAGAATAGTGGATAGCCTAGTGAGCAGATCAATGGATAGCCTAGCTGAGAGATCATGGATACCTAGCTAAGAGATCATGGATAGCCTAGCTAAGCAGATCAATGGATTGCCTAGCTGAGTAGATCAATGGATAGCCTAGCTGAGCAGATTAGTGGAGAGCCTAGTTGAGAATCAGTGGAGCCCACCTGAGCAGATCAAGATAGCCTAGCTTTGAGCAGATCAAAGTAATCATTTGTATTGGGATAAGGATCCCTATTTATTTATGAAATATTATAAGGATATTATCTTGTGGACTACCCCACATTGGGGGAACCATGTTAAATCTTGTGTCTCAATTGTGTGTGGTGATTTGTGCACTTGCTTACTATTGCTATCTATGTTATTAATGCACACTATTGTATTTGGTAATTGCAATTGAGGACACTAATTGATATTGGTTTGGAAAGAAAGTAAAAAGTGGGTGCTATACTATTCACCCCCTCTCAAGTATAAGCTTGTGTTCTTCAATTGGTATCGAGAGCGGGTTCCTTGAGAAAGGCTAACAACTTGAGGGTAGATTCTACAAGAACACAGATGGCTTCATAGAATGGATCATCTACAAGTAAGGCTCCACTATTTGATGGTAACAATTATGCTTTCTAGAGCATGAGAATGAAGAACTACTTGATATCACAAGGATATGAGGTATGGCAGATGGTTGCAAAAGAGTACAAGGTTGAAGGTGATCCCGAGATAGATAAGACTATCAAGAAATTGGTTGAGATCAATGCAAAGGCAATGAATTGTATTATGAGTGGGCTACGTGAGACAGATTTTGCAAAGGTCATGGTATGTAATTCAGCTAATGAAATGTGGACCAAGTTGTGGAATACCTATGAAGGAGATTCCAAGGTAAAGTTGGCAAAACTACAAACTCATAGAAGAAGATTTGAGGAATTGAAAATGGAAGATTCTGAAGATATTGCAAAGTTTTTACTTAGAGTTGATGAGATTGCTAACACCATGAGAGGCCTAGGATTTGAGATGAAAGAATCAGATGTTACTCAAAAGGTTTTGAGATCACTTCCCATGAAGTATGATGCAAAGGTTTCAGTGATAGAAGAAACAATGGATATTGACAAGCTAACAATGGAAGAACTACAAGGAACTCTCACAACTTATGAGATGAGGATAGATAAGCATCAAGATCCAATGAAAGAAATTGCATTCAAGGCTTCAGAGAAAAATAAAGGGAAAGATCCAGAGATAGATAGAGATTCAGATAATGATGAGGAAGCTAACTTCATCAAAAGGAAAAAGGACTCAAGGAATTACAGGGATATGAAGAAAGTCAAATGCTACAAGTGTGGTGATTATGGTCACTATGCAAACAAGTGTCCACATGAAGAAAATAGTGATGATGAAAAATAGGGTCATAGAAGAAAAGAAGAAGGAAAGCATAAGCATGACAAAGATGATAGGTACAAGCAAAGCAAGCATGAGAAGAAGAAAAGTTTTCGTAAGACAAAGAAAACTTTCTACATTGAAGAAGCAAATGATAGCTCAGATCACAATGATAGAGACAAGTCAGATGATGAAAAGGAAGAACATCTATTCCTAGGAATAGAAGGTGAAAGAGAACAATGCTTTGTGTGTGGTCAAAGAGATCACAGATCAGGATATTGCAATGGCTTCAGTGATAGTGAAGATGAAATGACACATCAAGGAAACAGGCATGGTCAAAGAAATCATGAGAGTTTGTTTGCTATAGAAGATGATAATGATCTCAGTGATAGTGAAGATGAAGAAGGTTTTTTCTATGGGATAAAAGAAGTAGATGAAGAACTACCACTCCAAACAGAAGAGGAGGATATTTCAAGAAAGACAGATGTCTCAGTTGATCTAAAAGAAGACTTCAATGATATCCATGAGCAACTACAAGAGGTTAAGGAGAATCTAAAATAATTGAGATGCTTTATACTTGAGAAGGTTGATCCATCACATGACTCAAAAGGCCAAGATATTTTCACTAAGAAGGAAACATGTATTTCAGAGGCTATAGATATGTGTGCCAATTTGCTATTTGACACAAATAAAGAAAAATAAGAGAAAGGTTCCAAAGCACCAAAGGTCTCATATTTCAGGTTTGGGGAATCACACTCAAAAGGAAAGGAAGTTCTAAAATATGAAAGCAAGGAAGCACCTAAGATTCATGAAGAAAGTTCCAAAGCTCCTATGGCTCCAAATATCTAGTTTGGATCTTGTTTTGAGATAGGTGAATCAAGTTCAAGAGGCAAAGAAATTCTTGAAGAGGAAAACAAGGAAGAAGTTAAGGAAGAGGATTTAGATACTACAAGGAAGGATCAAAGATACAATGCACAAGTCAAATATGATCACAAGGATAATGGTCAAGAAAGGTATGAGGAACCAAGGCATGAACAAAGGGATTTTCAAGGACATTGTTTTTCTTGTAATGGATTTGGACACAGGGCTATACACTATAGGGTCTATGGATCAAAGAAGTTTGATTTTTCTAGAAGGAACTTCAAAGGAAGAAGGTATGTTTTTCAAGGACACTGCTTCTTATGCAATAGGATTGGTCATAGAGCTTCTCAATGCAAAGAAAATGAGCAACATGGTTTTGGTCTTAGAGCTACACAATTCAGAGGTCATGGTCATAATGATTATGAAAATAGAACCTCACAATACAGGGTTCAGGAAAGGAATGGATATGGAAATGATTTCAAGAAAGAATTCAGAACATGGGCACCATCCAAAGGCTACAATATCAAGTGTTTTAATTGCAATAACTTTGGACATATTGCAAAATGGTGTAGGACTCAATTCCAAATAGGTTCAAGGCAAGAAGTTCAAGCAGTCTCAAGGCAAGAAGGTCAAACAGGTTCAAGACAAGAAGATCAAGTAACTCATCAAGAAAAGGATATCAGAAAGAAGTGGAAGGAAGTTGAAAAAGGAAAGGAACAATGTAATATGGGAGTAAAAATACTCCCACCCCAAAATTAATCACCTCAAGAGAGAAGGTGGTGGGGGGGCTAAGCTTAAGAGTCATATATTTTAGCCCCATAGGTGTCCCTTTTTGCCATTGATGTCAAAGGGGAGAGATTTGAGTAAGGGGGAGAGCATTGAGTTAGGGGGAGCAGCCTCCAAAGAGAGCATTGAGATAGGGGGAGCAGCCTCCATAGAGAGTATTGAGTCAGGGGGAGCAACTTTGATTCTCAGAGATGGTTTTTGTAGTGATTGTGGTGTTTTGTATTAGAGGTGTTGCCATCAATGACAAAGGGGGAGATTGTTGGCAATTTGAGTTATTTTGTGTTGTCATTGATGTCACATGGATCACATTGAGTTTTGGTGGCAAAAGCACTTCATAAATATTCATTTATGACATTTTGGAGAGCATGGATATATACAGGGTTTTGTGGCACAAGAGGCATATAATATTTAATTTTTAAATATTATATTAATGGTTTTTATTAAAACCAATGGTAAAGGTTTTTATTAAAACCAATGGCAAGGGTTTTTATTAAAACCGATGGAAAGGTTTTTTAATTAGACCAACGGAAAGGGTTTTTATTAAAACCATTGGAAAGGGTTTTTCATTAAAACCAATGTGCTAAGACATCTCCAAATGATGATGGATGAAAATGTTTTTTCAATAAAACCTAGGTGCAAAAAGTTTCATGGCAAAATTCAAAAGAACGAAGGAGATATCCCAATTCAAAGATAAGAGATGAATTATTAAATATTTATTTAATAATTCTAAGGTCTAAAGTTTAATTAAATTATCCATCGACGTGCAAAGGTTAGGATGGCAAATCAAAGTTTGTCGACGTCATTCGAAGGCATTGAAAGGCATATAAATCAAAGAAGACTTTGGCTATTTCGTTGTGGAGATAGGAGAATAATTAGCGCATGAGAGAGAGTCATCGAAGGGAGGCAACGTAGAGGCAAAATGAAATATTGAATTCAAGGGCAAAGACAAAATTGGAAGCTACCAGAACTGACGTCACACTGGACAGTGTAGCGTAGTTGGTAGGGCATCATATTTGCACAGGAGAGGTCTATGTTCGAATCCCGCTAGGAGCAAAAGTTTTTTGTGAGAGATTGATTTCATTTTGATAGCCGAGCATAGAGATTAAAGGAAGTGTTTGGGATTAAATCCCAATATGGGCCAGTGCTCACATGGTAAGCGCTTCACAACGCAAGCAAGGAGGAACAGAGTTTGACTCCCATGAAGGTGTGAAGGCGCATTGATTTTTGGGCAAAACATTGATGATTTTGAAGGTGGTAAAGGTGCATTGATTTTTGGCAAAGACATTAATATTTTCAAAGGTTTTGGAGGCTACGAACTTCATAAAAAGGTATTTATCTCTAGCGCATGGTAATAGTTGATATTGCCAAAGTTGTGGTGCATTAAAATCATTTCTACCAAAATTAGGGAGTCATAAGGTATTTGTTGGAAATAAATGATTGTTGTGTGTGCTTAGGGAGATATAAGGTGTTGAGATATTATTTGTTATTGCTATGTGTATTTAGGGAGTTATAAGGTGTTGAATTAAATAATTGAAAATTATTGTGTGTACTTGTGGAGTTATAAGGTGTGAAAACAAATAAATAAAAGCATAGGTGCTTGTTGTTTATGTTAATGAATTTAGGGAGTTATAAGGTTGTAAAGTGTTGAACATGTATATGTCCTAGTGCATGGTTTGATTATGAAATTAAACTAGGAACTTGAGACCTAGTTAATTGCTACCTTGAGTTAGAAGACATGCACATGAGTTAGGGTTTGAAGTTGAAGACAAATTGCTTGATTATGTGCCTTGACTATTGAGAGGAAGTGGATGGATTAGAAAATCAATTTTATGGATAAAATTGATGCTTGAGTTCATAATTGCTTTAGTGGAGTTCATTGAGAGTATTGCCACTATTGAGGAGGTTTTTGCTATTGTTTTGAGGAGAGTATTGTTGGTTACTTGTTGAGTACATTGCCTCTATTTGAGACCATTGAGGAGATCATTTGCTAGTCACTTGTGGATACATTTGTCTTTCATTTGAGGAGATCATTGTTGGCTATTTGAGAGCTCTTTGCTTGAGGGAGTTGTGCTTGTTTCTTGAGAGCTTATTGACATTGCATGAGGAAGATATTATTGAGAACCTATTGCTATTACTTGTGGAGATTGTCCTTGGTTGGTTGAAGTCCTCATTGTTATTGCTTGGAGAGGTTTTCATTAGAGAGCTCATTTGCCATACATTTGAGAGTATATTGTTGAGCATTGTTGTCATCCATTTGAGAGAGTATTTGTCATACATTGTTGAGATCATTGTGGATCATTGTTGTCATCCATTGAAGAGTACATTGCCATTCATTGTTGAGTTCATCATTGAGCCTTGCCTTCATTGATTTGTGGTTGAGATTTGAGTGCTACTTGAGAATGATTGGTTGAGCCTTTGAGAAGGCTTTTGGGACAAAATTTTTGGACAGATTTGAGATAACTTTTGAGCATCATTGCTTGAGCCTTTTGTGAAGGCTTTGAGGACAGATTTGGGACAACATTTGAGCATCATTGCTTGAGCCTTTTGTGAAGGCTTTGAGGACAGATTTGGGACAACATTTGAGCATCATTGCTTGAGCCTTTTGTGAAGGCTTTGAGGACAGATTTGGGACAACATATGAGCAGGATTGTTTGAGCCTTGTGAGAAGGCATTGAGGAAGATCTATGAGCAATGAAAGAGATAGAACAAAAATAGAAAAACTCATCAACACTAGTTGCCTAGCTGAGCAGATCAATGGATTGCCTAGCTAAGTAGATCAGTGGATAGCCTAGCTGAGTAGATTAGTGGATAGCCTAGCTAAGAAGATCAATGGATAAATACCTAGTGAGAGATCATGGATAGCCTAGTGAGTAGATCATGGATAGCCTACCTGAGAGATCAGTGGATAGCCTAGTGAGTAGATTAATGGATAGCCTAGTTGAGTAGATCAGTGGATTAGCCTAGCTGAGCAGATCAGTGGATAGCCTAGCTGAGTAGATCAATGGATAGCCTAGCTGAGCAGATCAATGGAGAGCCTAGCTGAGCAGATCAGTGGAGCCCACCTGAGTAGATCAGGATAGCCTAGCTTTGAGCAGATCAAAGTAATCATTTGTATTGGGATAAGGATCCCTATTTCTTTGTGAAATATTATAAGGAGATTATCTTGTGGACTACCCCACATTGGGGGAACCACGTTAAATCTTGTGTCTCAATTGTGTGTGGTGATTTGTGCACTTGCTTACTATTGCTATCTATGTTATTAATGCACACTATTGTATTTGGTAATTGCAATTGAGGACACTAATTGATATTGGTTTGGAAAGAAAGTAAAAAGTGGGCGCTATACTGTTCACCCCCCCTCTCAGTATAAGCTTGTGTTCTTTATCACTATGCATCCACGCATATAGATAGTTGTAAATCAAATCAAAATCAAAATAAACATGCATACATGATATCTACCTATCATAATTCCATTGCATCCATATGCATAACATACTAAGAATTTAACACATAATCATAAATCCATACACACATTGCATTCATACAATAAAGCAATAAACAAAACACATGATGACCACAAAAAAATCTCATATATATATGGGGTAAAACATGTACATCAAAGTTTCCAAAATGCTCGTAGGATAAAATAAAGTGGATCCTTAGACCTCATAATGCTAAACATACAAAAAAACCAAAAATAATCTGATGAGTCTCCATCACCATGATCACGCAGGATCGATGCTATGAATCACACTACCACTAGTAGTCTGGGTCCACTAAGACCCCCCATGATTTCTACCACTAGCCTTGTCCTCCCTATGCCTAGTAGAGGATTGCACCATCTTGCTCTATCGATATCGGTGTGATCTGCTACTCTTCCCATAATTCGACATCCACCATATAAGGTGCACCACCTCCATATCCAATTGATCCACATATGCCTACCTCCATTGTCCCCACACCTAATAGGTATCCACCACTGACTATAGCCATAATACCTCTACCCATAGATTCTCCATATCCTCAGTGTTGGATCTATCCTACCTCAAACCCTAAGCTCTCAAATATGCCCACAGGGAGGATATCTCAGCCTAGTCCTCCCATGTCTGTACCTACAAGAGATCTCTCTCCTACCTAACCCTGGCCAACTCAGCCTATAA
Organism: Wollemia nobilis; assembly: GCA_028583015.1. NCBI lineage: Eukaryota > Viridiplantae > Streptophyta > Pinopsida > Araucariales > Araucariaceae > Wollemia > Wollemia nobilis. Next base: position 3,834,278 of record JAQPPZ010005697.1, read on the forward strand.
CTCTACATACTAGTCACCTTGTGCACCCTATGGTGCCTATGCCCTAGGATCCTCTACACCCATGTCATCAACCTGATATCCCAAATCTATGAGATATCCATACTCACCACCCTCTTCCTGGTCCTCCTCTAGAGCATTTGACATCATCTCATCTACCACCCCAATTGCCTCACCCCCTAGGGACCCTACACCTCACCGCTAGCACATCACCCACCATGAGTCATACTCCTATGGAGTATCCAACATCATCTCATATACCACACTAGTTGCTTCACCCCCTAAGGCCCTTGAACCTCACCACTAGCACATCACCCACCATGAATTATACTCCTCTATAGTCCCAACATCATCCGTGTCAGGAATAGCTACTACAGGATCCGACTCCTCACCCACCTCCTCCATAGTAGGCCATAATAACATCCTCTCATCCCCATGGTGTTAGTACACCACTAGCTCCCTAGGTAATCCCTATCGTAGCCCAAAATATCGTATGACATGACAAAATGGGAAGTACTCCTGCTCAGTCCCATGTCATGCAATAAACCACTTACCCTATCTCACCTGTCAGAGCTGCTCCCCTAAACCAAAAAATCCATGTATGGTCGCCATAATACCTGCCTTGGTGCCAGGTGAGAGAAGATATCAATGTAGTGATCCACATCACCTACAAACTACCAACTCTACCATCTCTCCTATGTTTTTTGCCATAGGATGCCATATCCTATATCCCTGTCTGCTAGTTGTGCCTGGGTCATCCAGGGTAAGCCTTGTGGTTGCCCCATAGCTATGTGCTGCCACCCCCAACACTATAATAAGAAGTTGTAGCCTGAGCATTTTTTCTTATAGTAATGAATCTCATACAACTCATCATAGATCTATGATAGCAAGGTAGTCCCCCATGCCATCACCAGCAACTCCTCGGTGCACCCTACCAAGGCGTACACAAGCTCTAACAAGTTCCAAGGGAACTTGGCTCTTGATGAGTTAGGGAGGAGCATATTGGATATGAGGGTCATTAGTAGTACATGCATCACCTCTAAAACCCCCTCCTCTTGCCAATACTCCACCAATATACTCCCATTCTGGTATTCCATCTCTGCCACCTTTGCATCTTTCCCAAAGTACCTCTTCAACATTGCACCCCTCTGTTCGTAGTGTGACGATCGGATAGATCACCACTCTATTGGAATCCTCAAAATCTTATAGATGTCCTCCAACATCACTATTATCTCCCCTATCAGTCTATGGAATGTGTTGGTGCATGGGTACCATAAGTTAATCAAAGTCGTCAGATAAGCCTGGTCTCCTACCATAGGCTCCAATCGAGTAACTTTCTTAAGTCCTAAGGAATCAAGCCATTCCCAGTAAAACTTAGTCAAGGCATATCACATGGTCCTGAAGAGCTTCAGCTTTTGATACCGAATCTTCACCACCTAACAAAATAACAAAAACAAATAAGAACATCAAAAAGATAAACAAAAAAATAAATAAATATGTAGTACGCTTTTAATAAATAAGGTCCTTTGAGTTAATATTTACCCTCCTTGCACAAAAACCTTTGCTGTATGCCTTTGCCTAATGATTCATGATGATAGTGGTATGATTTTGATAGTGCTTCGCTATGCAAAATCACTCTCCTCCTCCTCACCTCTCAAATCACAAAATAAAACATGCAATAATGAGCCCAAAACCTGCATTTGGGGTTTATATAGGCCTAAAATAGTCCTATTCATTCTAGGGTGGGATGAACACACTTTTTTCCATTCATACCACCCTAGGATGAATACAAAATTTGCATTCATTCCACCCTATGATGAATATAGGATTCACAGGTCAAAACAACTTCAATTGCACCAAAAGGGCCCAAAAAACCACAAAAAATAACTATATTTTTGTCAAAAGTTTTGTATCAGTCAAGAGGTAAATAATAACACTCCTGTATGCTTAGAAAGAAACTTAATTCAATCCCTAAGAAGGCCACTATGTCCAGACCACCCCGCGGGAATGATATTTTTTATTACTTTCCTCCAGGAAGCAACACAAAAAAAGGTTCAAAACCCACCAAAAACATGTCAAATATGATGGAATTCACTCAGGGTTAAGATGGAACACAAATTTCTCATGGATGCATGGAAAAGTTACTATCTTAATCCCTAATAAGGCCATTGTGGCTATAATTCCCCATGGTAATTAATTTTTCAACTCCTTGCTTCCAGGAAACCCCCATAGCATCATTCAAATCCTTTCAAAACTATGCCATTTTTCAATGCGTACAACTTATGGAAACCTCACCAAAAGTCATCTGGATCAAGTGAATCATTGCTTTTCTCATGATTCATTCCCTCATTGACTCATAACTTGAGGGTGTAGTCATACTGAGTATAACAATCAACTAGCACACACTCAATCAAGCAAATTGTATTTTTTCAACAAATCATTGATAGAGACAATCACGCTCCTGCTTGGGACAACAAACAAGCACAAAGCACAAAATTAAAATTCTTGAAATTTAGTAAGCATGTGTAAATTCAGTAATCCCTACATCATGACCGAACAACATCCAAGATAAAGCAATTTCCTTAACTCGTCAAGAGCAAGGATTCAAGAATGCATGCTCTTTTCAGGATTGGGGCATCTAAAGTTGGTTAGGGTATTGAGTAACCTTAATAATCAAACATTTTAGTCATCTATTTTTGCTTGGATCTATGCTGCACACAATGCATCCCAAAAATGGGTATTTTTAGACACTAAAATATGGTCAATCTGATTATGCTACCATAAGCAACGGCTTCATGACACACCAAGGCCCCTAGGGCAGCCCTCAGGAGGTATACAGTGGTTCTAACCACTTTGTACAAGGTTTTGAAAGTTTCTAGGCCACTTTTGGGACCTTTTGGACACCTTTCTACTATTCATTCCACTCTGGGATGAATACAAAACCTATTCATCCCACCCTAGGATGAATAGTAGTATTTGTCCCAGGGGGAGCGAATAGCAGGTTTGATTGGAAAAAGTCAAATTTGGACAAATTGTGCCTGAAAACGGTTAATTTTTTATTTTCCAATGCCTAGAAATTTAGAGCATGTATCATATTAATGCTTCAAACCATGAGGAAGGCCAAATTGGGAGATTCTCTTCCCCCTCCAACACATGTCACCCTGGTGGCCAAGTGGCGTCTTGTGCCCTGCATGCCCTCGCATGCCGTTTTGCACATGAGCCCCCTATGGCTATAAAATGGATTCAATTTCCACAAAAAATAGAGAGAGGATATTTTAAGGATAAATCAATGGAGTGCTTCCAAGATTTCCTTCCACCCTTTTGTGCCCATTTTTCCCTCGAAATATCTACCTAACGAAGGAGGTTTGCGAGTGAACTAGGAGGTGCAATTTTTCACAAAAATGAACCATCTGAGTTAATCCCCACACAAAATTTGATGAAAATACCCCTTAGAGTGTTTTGCATCAATTCATAGTGGAATTTGTGGTAAAATTTAGGCAAAAATTGTGGGCATCCCACCCCGGGTGCCCCCTAATTTGTGATAGTCCTATTCATCCCACCCTATGATTAATAGAAATATACGTATTATTTTGTTACTATTTTTAATTATTTATTTTCTACATGCTATTAATATGCTTAAGTTAAAATTTTAGGTCTTTCTGAGCTATATTGACCAAGATATTGCATTTTTAGTGTTTTGTAGGGTCTCTTGCAGGTATCCAGCGGTCATTTGAGAGAACACCCAAACTGTGACTAATATTACAAATATGATCAAATGGGTTTTCTTAGAATATAATTTTATGTATTTTGTCCAATTTTCATGCATTTTGGTATGTGTAGGGTTAAAAATTGCTTGCTTTGGGTTTTGCAAGTTGCGAACAGTCATTCGAGTTTCGAAGCCCCATAGGATGCACTTTTGGTGCAATTTCTAGTGATATCTTCTCAAAACCTTCTATTTTAAATCCCTCTATAATTTCATGTCATTCTGAGTTGATTTGATATGTTTTATCATTATTAGCCATTTTACCCCTATGGGGACAATATTTGACGTTTCTAGTTTCCTTGTGTGTAGGTGCAAGTCATTACAGTGCATTGGGAAGGAGCATAAGACATCTATATCAAAGACACAAGTAGTGACAAACTTGGCCTACCCACCTCAATTGTGGGTACGAGGAAATACATTGGATGTGCAACCAAAATTCTTGAAGGATTTCAATCCTTGGGCACCCGATTTGTAAACATTTGTATCACCCATTTTGATTCCTCAAGGGGACGCATTATAACCTAGAATTTTATCAGTTCAATTAATAAGAAATATTTTTGCTTTGCTTTACTTCTTGTTATTCGTTATCCTTCCACTTTACTTGCATGCTTCTGTTGGATGCTCATAAGCGATAGGGCATAGATACGTGCATTGTTTATCTTCATTTGGTGTATCATTTTTCTCTACTTCAAGTACATTCATCCATTGACATCTTTTGATATTCCATATATTTAGCATAAGTCATAAGATGATCATCATCCTCAAAAATAAAAAGTTGATTTTTATTAGGTATAAACCCTATACCACATCTTCTTGGCCAAATATCAACATCCAAGGGTTCTTTAATACCCTTCTATTGCAGTCCCAATCCTTTACCAACATAACCCATTCTAGACAGGATCTGTTTAGGAAGGGGATAATTATTTGTGAGATAACATTGAGAAAAAGAGCCTTTGTCGAAAGATGGGTTACTACCATGAATATTTTATTTGGAAGCTGTTCCATTGAAGACAAAAGTACACATGCCAATGTGTATAACATCACCCTTTTGATGAGGTAAGCCCATAGTATAGGGTGAAGGTGATAATTTGGCTATATCAAGAAGAGGTTCTTGAAAAAAATGATTATCATGATTAGAGAAATAATGATGAGTCTCATGTTCCTCAATTATTTTTAAACTTTGAAGATGTTCAGATATTCGAGATGAGGAACATGAGGGAGTTTTTGAAGAAATAGAAGGATGAGAATAAGAATCTAATTGGGCTAACTCAATATTTGAACAAAATTCAAATGGTCGAGGCTTACCTGGGATAGCCACAACCTAATCCTTAAATTCATACTTAAGATATTGATGAAAAGTAGAAGGGACAACCTTCATTGCATGAATCCAAGGTCATCCAAGAAGAAGATTAAAATATGCAGGAAAATGAACCACATAAAATAAAGTATCCAAAATTTTTGATCCAACTTTCAAATGAAGAGAGATGACACCACAAGCCTCTTGGGACTCATTGCTGAAATATTTGATAATGATATCAGATTTTGTTAAATCTTTCTCTTTTAATCCAAAATTTTGAAACAATCGATATGTACACAAATTGAGGGAGGAACCATTATCAATCAAGACTCTTTTGATAAGGGTGTCCCCAATAAGTGCGGTGATGTAGAAGTTATGATGTATCCCAAAATAACTTATGGTGTTAGTGATAGCATGGGGAGGAATGTCTAGGTAAATAGACTATTGTTTTAAAAATTCCATTAAAGCATTTCTATGATCTGGAGAAGTTTGAAGAAGTTCAAGCATTGATATCTTTGCTAGAGTATTAGCTAACTATTTTTGAAGATCAAATGAAACCTTTGGTTGTGGTTTCAACACTATAAGTGGAATCCTTATAGCTATTTTTTTTTTGAATTTATGTTGGAACTAAACTAGGTTGAGATGTAGAACTTTGACCTTGTTGATTATAAACTTATTTTCTTATGGTTACCCCAACCATACCAACTACATTATTATGACATGAAGAGTCACCTTGGTGAGCTACTTGGTTGGCTATTTGCTGATCATATTTTGGTAGGGGATCCTTGAATATCCCCATGTCTTGATTTGTAGTTGGAGTTTGATTACTTGTGGCTTGCAAATTTCCTAAGTCAATATGCCTAGCATCAATCAAATCCTGAACCACATGTTTTAAATTATTGCAAGTATTTATCTAGTGACCTTCTACTCTGTGATAAGCACAATGTTGACCTGACTTGTACCAAGGAGCTAAAGTATTTGGTTGTCTAACAAGAGGTAACTCAATTGCCTTAACATCCAATAATTGTTTTAAGACTTCTTCCATAGGTATACTAAGTCTTGTGAAATTCCTTTGAGGAGGTTTTTGAAGCACTATATTTTGTAGGCTGTTGTTGACATTGTTAACAGGCCTACTATCATTATCACCTCTTGTATGCTACTCTTATGTTGAGACTTAGTAAAATTTTATTCTCTGTACTTAAGCTGACCTCTTTTAATAAGTGCTTGTTCCACTTGTCTAGCTAAGTCAATAGCTTGATCTAGATATGTAACAATAGTAGTCTCTAATGCATATGATAGTTGTTCTTGCAAATTACCAATAAACATATCAATCATATCTCTTTGTGACACATGTATTAAATTTCCAACTAAACTTCTCCATCGAGCTAAAAAATTCTGTAAAGCTTTCTTCCTTGTTTTGTTTTAAGTCATACAAATCTCTCATAGTCACTTCCTTTTCAATGTAAGCACTAAACTGATGAACAAATATTTCTCTTGTCTTTTCAAAACTTGTCAAAGAATAGTTGGGTAACCGATAATACCACTCTAATGCAACTCCACCAAGACTCTTTGGAAATATTTTCAACATAAGAATATCATCATAAAAAATATCATGGTAAGCTATCTTGAAATGTCTGAGATGCTCTATTGGATCCTCTATCCCATTATATATTGGCAACACTGGCATAGGAAAATTCTTTGGATAAGGTCTTGTAGAAACAATAGGATACAAAGGTTGACTACACATGTCATTATAGCTATATGCAAACCCTAAAGGTTGCATCATATCCATCCTTGAAACTAATTGATTCACCACATTTGCTAAACTCTGCACATCTGAATTACCATTGTGTATGTTCCCCAGACTTTCTAAAGGAGGGGTGTAGTTTTAAGTCCTAATGTTTGGTTTATGTTAGATATATTTTGATTATATGTGGTACATAATGGATAGCTAACATTTTATGGAATAGAAGAAATAGTGTTGATATAAGAGGACAGAGAAGGAAATTGAAAACAATTGGTCATACCATTACTAGTTAAAGGGACTTGTGGATTCCTTTCAACATTAGTGGTATTTGTTAGAGTAATATTCCATTACTTGGGATATTTACCATTTACTCCACTAGGTAAAAGAGTAGTTACTTTTACATTCTAGATATTTATCATTCTTATCCTAGGTTAATATTTAAATATCCTAGGTTAGTTGTTAGTCAGTTAGCGCTATTTCATATGGTTAGCATAGTTAGCATTAATGTGGTTAAACAACCTATTTTGTAACCTATATTATCCTATCTATTTCCTAATGTTAGGCTAATTTTTTTTATTAATATTATTGTGCAAACTATTCCGCTCACTCTCTTTACCACATTGGCATCAGAGCCGAGAGGGTAGGCGAGGCGAAGGGAGTTATTCCCTGGTTTCGCCTACCCAGGTCAAGGTTATTTTTTTTTGCTCACCCGGAGGATGAGCTGGTGCCAATTGGTAGCACCCAGAACCACCTCAACAGGCGAGCTCATAGGCTGAGCAAGCACTACATTCACTAGGACCACCATGCAGCCCATAGGGCCCGAACGCATCATGCAGGCCCATTGGCCCGATTAGGCCCATAGGGCCCACACGTGACATGCAGGTCGAATATTGACCAGGAGATGGCAGACCTGATCGAAATTGACCAGTTCGACAATGACCCGATTACCCTCATCTAAGGTGGATCGCTACTATGATCGGGCTATGACCCGATCCCATAGACCCAAAAATCTGATAGCAAGAGGCTATCAGACTTGGCAGGCCCATGTGGAGAGGCCCACAAGAGGGCCAATGCACCCCTCTGACCATCGTCGATCGAAGAGGAGACTATGGTGATCGACGGTTGGATACAAGAAACTGACCCGCCAAGGAGGGTAGGATCACCCTCCCATGGAGCGGGCACTAGACTCAGATAAGATGATCGATGACACAAATCTAAAAACCAGACTAACTTACTATCAATGACCTCATGCGACCTTGGGCACAGATCTCAAGGCATTGATGTGGCATGCCCAGTGTGACTCCCAAGACAAGGAGCTGACATGGACTGGGGAAACTGAGGAGACGTGGATCCTATGTGGTAGACACCTGGACTAGACCTGACACATGACGAACAACCATAAGGACTAGACCTAACTCGCATGGGAGAGCTAACGGCTGATGTAGTAGAAGGTTATTGGTTGATCAAGCAAAAGATCAATGGTCTTGATTGCCCGTAGGAAATTGAAATGCAAAGGACGTGTTTGCCATTTTTAAACACTAAAAATTGCATCCATGGGATGCATGTGGGATTAATCCCACTTTCTTCTTGCTTGGACACGGGGAAGCCTTCAAATTGAAGGTCTTCCCCTTTAAAACCCGTCGGGCTTGCTAGCCCGACCGGCGGAGTGGCTATTGCGAAGACGCTGCCCGAAGGGAGGTCAGGAGTTCGACTCCCGTCGAGGCCAAGCGCTCTATTCTTTTACACAGGCCACAGCAAAAGGCTCAAAGGTAATATTTTTTTTTTAATTTGTAATACTTTAATTAAAGTTTTTTTTTTATATATATATTTTTAATAATTTAAATTTTAAATAAATGTTTTATTTTTTAAATCAATTTATTTTAAACCTTTGAATTGATTTATTTAAAGCATTTATTTTAGTTTTTATTATTAATTAAAATGTTTTGAATTAAACTTTCTTTAAAATTTTGCAAATTAGAATTAAATGAAATAGGGCTATTTTTTTTTGCAAACTACCAATTATAAGGTGCTTATGTTTTCTCACAAACTAGAGATATAAGACATAGAAAGAGCACACTTTTGTTGCAAATTAGAGAGCCCTTATAACTCTTCTCAAACCTTGTCAATTTTGCACCATAAAAGGGAGACAAAAATCAAACACATATTGATTCTTTATTGCAAAATTAGAAAACAAGGAGACACCAAAACTTGCAAAATTCAAAGACAAACATTTGTGCAATTATTTTCTCCAAGGAGGGATAAAAGACAAGAAATTGCACATATTTTTTTTTTTGCAAAATTGAGAAGAAATTGTAACCTTGGGTCCATAAAAACTAAGTCGTGTGTCGACTAGTTCTGGAAGCCTTCCAAACGCGGGTCGTGTGTCGACTTGTCTTGGAAGGAGTGCTCAAATTGTTAATTTTGCAAAATTCAGGGGGGAAGACAACCATGTACTTCATTTGCAAAATTGGAAAACAAAGTAGGAGACATAAAAATATCATTTTTTTTTGCACAACACAAAACACACATTTTGTTGCAAAAATTTAAAAAGGTGCATTATCGATTTTACTTGACACCTTAATTGGCAAACTAGGTGATAATAATTTTGAGGCCATTTCTTGTTTGATTGTTGCATTATTTTATTTGCAACTATAAGTCATATAATCAAGAACATCCATACCTTAAAATTTCACAAATTTGTGTACATCCATGCACATATTTAAAGCCAATAACACTTGATATTCTCTCCTAAATCAACAAAACCCCTAATTCACTCTTATTTGTTTGGCTTAATCTCCTCAAAATTTTCATCCTTCTTGAAGGGTGTTAAGGTAGGTGCCATTAAATATATGTTTGAGTGAATTATATTTTGGTACTCTTTTAGGGTAATCAAAAAGAAAGAACAAGTTTTTGAAAATAAGAAAACACATATTTTTTTGACAAGAGGGAAATAAAACTTGTAAAGGCAATCATAAAAGTAGAAGTCATAAAAATTATACCTTTTCTTTTAGACTTCATAATAGCAACCATGCTTGAAGTACTTGCAATAAGGAAGGATGATTTGGTGAATTTTTTTGATAAAATTGCCTAGAAAGCATAGTTTTGCACAAATTGTAAAAATGACAACCATGACACCATTCAGTGTTGGTTTCAAAACAAGCAAAACTAAAATGGCAAAGGCACAACACAGAAGCCATATTTCTAGTGAAGTGTCTCATTCTCATTCTAATTCTGATTATGGTTCAAAGATAGCACAAGGAGTGCTTATTGCTAAAACAGTTTTGTAGAGGGAACACACATTTGTCACCCTTGGGCAAAAGCACCATTTTCTCTCAAATCCTTTTTTAGGCTTCATAAAATAGCATAAGTTTTTGTTTGAAGACCTTGCAATAAGGGGTGCTTGTACCTCTTTTAGGCTTCATAAATAGCAAACTCTAGGTGTTTGAAGTACTTGTAACAAAAGGAGCAATTTTTTGTGGTGTAAAATTGCCTAGGAGGCAATATTTGTAAAATCCTTCACAACACTCTAGAGTTGCACACTTTTTTGCAATTGAGGGGGGATATCCATTTCTTTTCTTCACTAATTTTTGTAAATAGGGAAGAAGGCTTATAAGGGTGCATTTTCGGCTTCGACCGACACCTTAGTCACACTTCCTTCAGAAATTGAATACACTATGTTTTGCAATGAGAAGGGGGGAACTTATAAGGGTGCATTTTCGGTAGTGACCGACACCTTAGCTACCTTATATTTTGCAAACTCATATTGTAAAATGAATGAACCTCGTATGAAGTGATCTATTCTACTACACCTAGCGATTACAATGATTGGTTACCCATGCAATTCGGTTGGATGATGTGATTACCATAAGGACATTCATTGGCATGAAGACAAAGTGAGGAATGACCCACTTTTTGCATAGGAGAAGCTAGAGCACTGTGATAGAGCAAAGAACCAGTAGATAAAACATCTTCTTCACTGTATTGGGGTAGTTATATACTTTACCCAAGTATTGTTGTATAGAGGGATATGTATGTATTACCCAAATAATGTAATAAGGGGGGATGTTAGAGTAATATTCCATTACTTGGGATATTTACCATTTACTCCACTAGGTAAAAGAGTAGTTACTTTTACATTCTAGATATTTATCATTCTTATCCTAGGTTAATATTTAAATATCCTAGGTTAGTTGTTAGTCAGTTAGCGCTATTTCCTATGGTTAGCGTAGTTAGCGTTAATGTGGTTAAACAACCTATTTTGTAACCTATATTAGCCTATCTATTTCCTAATGTTAGGCTAATTTTTTTTGATTAATATTATTGTGCAAACTATTCCTCTCACTCTCTTTACCACAGTATTAGTAGTGGTATGAGTTACTTGATTTCTTAGATTATTATGATTCACATCTTGAGATGTAGAAATATTATGTTCAGCTGCAGGAGAATTATTAGGAGGAGGAGTAGCATTTCTCTCAAGATGAGCTTTCCTCTCAATATACTCCATTAATTTATCCTTATAATATTTCATAAATTCCCAAATATGATCAAATTATGAAAATACATAACTACCATTAGGACCATTAAAAGGATTAGGATTGATTTCATTTTCTACATCTTCTTGTTCTTCTGGATCTATGTTAGGATCTTCCCTATCAATATGGTCATATTCCAAAGGAACATAATAAAACTCTAATTATCTTCTCTGACTTCTAAGGAAAGGAGCCATTAGAAGTAGTGAAAAACAAATAAGGAAAATACTAACCAAAAATAGGATTTTAGTTATTTCAAACAGAATTAATGATCTTGCTTAAAGTTTTCAAAAGAAAAGGAGGTGTTCACGTTGGGTTCACAAAATATGTAGAGGGGGAAAACTACCCTACCATATATGATTCCCTGAACAAAGAGAAGACCTAGATCTGTTGGGAAGGAGCCCTTTTGCAGGGGTGAATCGTGGGGGTATGTTGTACTCTACACTCGGTTGGCTAAAAAAGAAGTATTGGGGGGGGGGGGTTCACCAGGAATGATTTTAGGACTTGCTCCAAGTCCTTTTCGAAATACAAGAGAAGGAGACTCCTCAAGATACACAAGAAAATTTTTAATGTGTTCATTTTAAACAAACAGTCGAGGTTTGGCCTCACTAATTTTAAACTAAGAAGACAAATAATAATATTAAAAAAAATTAAATGGAAATATAAACAAAGTGGAAATTAACTAACAGTACAAAATAAAATGGAATGCAAATATAGACAAATATAGAATATAATAAATGCAAAATACAAGAGTTAACCTAATATGATTATTTTCTTTGAATGAGGCTAACCTAGGGTTTTGTTTCAAGAAATTTTTAAAACAAAATTAACAAATTAATTAAAATAGAATTAACATAATTAACTAATTAATTAAAACACGATTAACTAATTAATTAAAACATAATTAACTAATTAATTAAAATAGAATTAACTAATTAATTAAAACATAATTAACTAATTAATTAAAACATAATTAATTAAAGATAAATATGCAGGAATTAACCTAAATGTAAACTATATGCTTTTTAATATTCAGATGCCTAAGAATGTAGATCAGAAAAAAAACAATAATAAGAACAAAATCACTTAACTCAAACCGATGGCTGATCCAAGCTTTAATTCTCCTTGCCCTAGTGAAGTCAAAATAAACTTGTTCTTATAAAGACAAATAATGGACTAGAAAAATATTTTATTACCATTAGGGGGCCTGCTTAGGCCACTGTAAGAGAGTCCTTGGAGGCACAATATTCAAGCCCCCTAGGTCCAATTAGATGACCTTTGCAAATATAATCAGAAATTGACCTTTGGAGTTTAAACATAAAATAAATGTATAGAAATAGTAAAAATAGAAATAGAATATGTTGCTATGTTAAAAATACGTAAATGGAAGTAACATAATTGACATATAAAAAAAAATTTCCCCCATGCAAATCCTGAGATGTGAAATAACATGCAAATAATATGATGAACGATGTTTTACAGTAATCTACAGATTCAATGCATAGAAATAACAAAGAGATCTTAATTACTAAATTCTTTTAATGATGATGCAAAGATGAAAATAAAAATATAATAAAAAAAATATAGTGCTTGACGGATGTTGAAGGAACAACAAGAAGAATATGAGAGCCTCCACAAATGGCACTTCATATTTTCACCAAGCTCACACCAACGTATCCACCAAGCCAAAAACAAATCACGTAATGTAGATTAAATCCAGAAGTTGCACTTTGGGGGTTAGTAGCAAAACACAATGAATAATAAGCAATGAGAAATTAGCAGAGAACAATCAAATTTTAAGCAAGAGTGTTTCGTTCATGAGTTCATATTTGTAGCAGCGTTCATGTTATTGATCGCATTGTTAAAATTTGATTTTTAATCTTCCTTTTATAGGAAAAAAGGTAGGTCAAAACAAACACACAACCGATGCCAAGAAACCCTAGGGTGGGTTTAACAGGTGGTCCAAGTGGGCCAAAAATAATAAAATAAATAAAATAAAATAAAATAGATTAGAAACAAAAAAAACGTGCCCCATAAAAGTGGGACGTGATGTCACACCTGCTGGACCCTCATGCGGTTTTAATGCATTTAAAAGGGTCAAACGAAGAAAAAATAGGCCATATCATATACCGTTGGAAAACTCTTTTCAAGACTAATATAATGGTATAGGATTTAGAATAAATGGAGAAGATTTAGTAGGGTAAAAATTGGCTCAAATATAACCCTATGTTTTTAAGGATAAAACAAGAAATCTAAGGAAAATTATTCACCTTAGTGGGTCAATTTTTTGTATCTACAAGGAGCTCCAAATATAGCCAACCTTTTACCTCAACCACTGGATCGATGCTTTTGTGGTGTACCAACATGTATTTAAGAGATCTCTAGAAAGGTTTATCCCTTAGAAGGCGAGCAGGATAAGAAGGAAGAAGCAGTAGGTGAGCAAGATGAAGAAGAGGAAAATGACCAACTTAAAGAGATACTAGAAATTAGTAGTGAGTAGTCTGAGGATGATGAAAGTGAAGATGATTTTGCAACTCGAGGATAAGGGCTAGGATCTTTGCATTGAGTTAGGATCAATACCCTATGAGCCACTAGATATGTTGGCCTTCCTACCACATTTTGTAAAATTTTAATTTGTATGTAGTGTTGGGAGTTAATCATTGTAAAAATTCTTGTTTTCCATTAAAAGTGGTTAAGATGTTATATTTGTTGTTTTTTCACTAGCCGCATTCTTTTGCTAAAAACTATTTTCCTTCAGATCCTATGGTTTCTCTATTTTCTTGCACTTTACCTATCGTTTCACATGCAAAATTGTAAATGTTTTATCATGGACGATGTTGTGAATGTCTCTTCCACTTAAGATTATTTTTTGCAAATTCATTCCACTCTACGCAAATAGAAATAGTTTTTGGCAACTTAGAGAATTTTTAAAGCATATTTTCCTTTAAGTACAATGCAGAGACACTTTCACTCTACCACTTCCTCTTATTCCTAAATGAATGAGTAGTGAGGAATCACTATAGTTTTATTTTTGTGCGATATTATTTTAGGCCATTGTATTTTAATACCACTTGGTGGTTAAGGGTTGTTTGGTGCTACAATAAACCTATATATATTTTAATTGTTCTATTAAAAGTACATAATAATAAAAAGAGCAAGAGGTGGGCTCTGATTTTCTATTTATTTTTATCGATCAAGGGTTTCTAGGATAAATATTCATGTTTATTGTGTATGCATATTATTTTTCCTTATCTTTTACAATTTTGTTTGCATTAATATCTCTATAATAGGTTTATTCTTTTCATCTACTACTAGATAATGGTTGTTGGATTCAATGGGACACCTTTGTTGCTAGGGTTTAGCTCAATTTGAGAAGAGCAAGGGTATCTTGGGTCTGTGATAAACCTATTTTTTGAGTGGGAATTTTGTGTAGGTAAATGTAGTGTGAAGGAAAATGACTAACAATACAAGGATCAATATTAAAAAATTTAATGGAAAGAGATTTGAGTTATGGAAGCAAAATATGAAATATTTCCTTGTGGATAAAGATCGAAATATTTTTGTATCAAGAAAAAACCTATGGATATGTCACAAGAAGATTGGGAAAAGCAAGATAGGAAGGTAAAGAGTACTATTCGGTTGTGCCTTGCATATTTAGTATTGATCAATGTCTATGCAAACAATAGTTTTGAGGAGCTATGGGAGAAGTTAGGGACTTTGTATCAGTGAAAGTCCCTAGTAAATAAATTATTCCTTAAAAATTAGTTGTATCTCCTTCAAATGAATGATGGGGATTCTATGGAAAAACATCTCAATGCATTTAACATTATGGTAAGTCAACGCATATTTATATTAAAATGACTAAAGAAGATAAGTGTATTATTTTTTATATTCTTTGCTAGATTCATGGGATAATTTGGTTGTGGCCATTAGGAGTACTACTGCAACTACTTTAAAGTTTGAATATGTGGTTGCATCCTTGTTATCAGAAGAAATGAGGTAGAAATCTATAGAGGGGTCATCCAAGGATGCCTTGTTTGTAAGGGGATATTCCTAAGATAAATAAGTATAAATCTAGATACAAGTCAAAGTCAAGAGAGATATCTAAATCTCCTAGAAAATTTATATGGCAATGCTAAAAATATGATAAAGCTAGGCATTTAAAGAAAGACTATAGATTAAAAAATATTGATATAAGGTATCTAATGATGTTTCTTCCATAGAAGTAAAGAACTTCAAAGAAGTAAGTGATGTATACTTGGTATATTCAAATACACATTCAAATTATGATGCATGATTTATCAACCCAAGGGCTTATTTTCATATGACTCCTCACAGATAATGGTTTTATGAATATGAAAAGTATAACACAGGTGATATATTTCTAAGATATGACTCGAGAACCAAAACCATAGGACATCGAAGGGTCAAACTATTATTGAAATATGGAATGGTTAAAACCCTCTCTAGTGTTCCACATATTTCAAGGTCGGTCAAAAAGTTGATATTTGTGAGTAGAATGAGTGATGGAGGTGTGCATACAATATTTGAAAAGGATACTTGTATGATGGTTTGAGGAGTAATGGTGTTGGAAAGAGGAGTTTAAATTGGAATAATATATAAGCTATTGACCAATAATATGCTTGATGGGTGTAACAGGTTTATTGTTCCTAAAAAATAGAATATAAAAACCCTACTATTCCTATAATGAAAATAATGCTTTGGAATTAAATAATTGGACATATTAGAGAAAAGGGTATTCAAGCTCTACATACTAAAGGTATTATTGAAGGTATTTCTAATTTTTTTTTAGATTTTTATTTTTGTGAAAATTGTGTATATGGTAAAAAAATCAGGTAAAATTTCCATCTGGTGTTGTAAGAGCAAAAGGGATTTTAGAGTTGATACACAATGATTTGTCTAGACTTGTTCCTGTTCCATCACTTGGAAAATTATTGTACTATGTTTCATTTATAGATGATTTTTTAAGGTATGCATGTGTATATTTACTTATAAATAAATTTAATGTGTTTGTAAAATTCAAAGAGATTAAGGCTCTTATAGAAAACGAGACTAAAAAATATCAAGGTATTGCAAATAGATAACAGAAGAGAATTTTGCAACAAGAAATTTGAGGACTTCTATAAGAAGTGTAGAATAGCAAGGCACGAGGTAATGTTATACAATTTTCAATAGAATAGAGTTGCAAAAATAATGAATAGGATATTTATGGAAAAGGAAATGAGTATACTCACTAGTGTAGGGTTAGCATAACAATTTTGGGCAGAGGTTGTGGACACTACATGTTACTTGGTAAATCAATCACCTACATCAAAATTGGTTGATAAAAATTTTTATGAGTCATTGAATGGTAAGAAAACCTCTCTTGGTCATCTTAGATTTTTGATTGTGATGCTTATGTGCATGTTCCAAAGGAAAAAATAGTAAGTTAGATAATAAAGCAAAAAAATCTATATTTATTGGTTATAAAGATGGTGCAAAAGGCTACAAATATTGGAACCTAGAAACTAGGATAGTTTTTTATATACAATATATAATCTTCAAATAATTTAAGATTTATCCTGAGTAGGAAGAACAAACAAGAGAGGAAGAACCAAAAAATGTGCAATTTGATTCCATGGATGAACAATCTAACTCAATAGAAGATGATGAACTAGATACTCAAACTCCAGTCTTGAGAAGATTGAATTGAGAAAGAAGGAAACCAAAAAGGTACAATTCACTTGATTTTAATTCTAATTTTATTTTATCTATTACTAATGATTATATTAGAACTATTAGGATGCAATTAATGCAAATGATGGTAAATTTTAGAAGTAGGCCATGGTTGATGAGATAAAATATTTAGACAAAAATAAGACATGAGATTTGGTGAAGTTGCCTATTGGAAGAAAACCAATTGGTAGAAAATGGGTATTCAAGAAGAATTTTAATGCAAAAGGTAAATTCAAGAAGTACAAAGCTTGCCTAGTAGCAAAGGGATATTCCTAGGTATAGGGAATTGATTTTGGTGAGGTTTTCTCCCTTGTTGCTAAACTAACTTCTATTAGATTTATTTTATCTATTGTTGTTGTATTTGACCTATAAGTAGAGAAAATGGATGTGAATGCAACATTCCTACATGGGTATCTAGAAGAATAAATCTATATTTATCAACCAAAAGGTTTTACAATAAAAGAAAATGAGGACTTGGTATGTAGATTGAAGAAATATTTGTATGATCTAAAACAAACACATAGAATTGGATATTAAAAGTTTGATACTTATGTATTGGGACTTGGTTTTTTACAAAGTAAATTTGATCATTTGTGTACATCAAATAGGTTTGTGATCACTTTATTATTATGGCATTGTATGTTGATGATATGCTGTTAATTAGAAATGATAGAAAAATCATCAATAATTGAAAGTCTCAATTGTCATCTCAGTTTGATATGAATGATATTGGTGTTGTAAATTTTATCTTAGACATGTAGATTAATAGGGATCAATAAAATAAGAGACTTTTGTTGAATAAGAGAAAATACATACATACAATATTAAAGATATTTAATATGCATGATTGTAAACTAGTCAAGACTCCTATTCCTTTGGGTGTAAATCTATTCACAAAATAGTTTCCAAAGACACAAGAAGATGAAGATAAAATATCTCATGGTTCTTATGCAAGTGTTTTTGGGAGTTTGATATATACCATGGTATGTCCCAAACTAGACATTGTCCATGCACTAGGAGTTTTAAGCAGATATGTGTCAAAATCAAGAAAAGAACATTGGACTATTGTAAAGCAATGTTTTAGATACTTGTGTGGCATAATAAACAATGTAATTTGCTATCAAGGAAGCCTTGAACTAAACAAGGTATTGAATGTACAATGTTTTTTAATGTTTATTAGGCTAGAGATATTGATTATCAAAGATCCACAAGTTGTTATGTATTTTACTTATTTGGTGTAGTTAACTAGATGAGCAAGAGGTAAGTTGTAATGGCACTTTCAACTACAAAAGTTGAGTACATGGCATTCACTCATGCAAGAAAGAAAGCAATATGGTTACAAATACTATGTGTTGATGTTGAGTTCTTATAGGGAGCTAGAAGGATAAATTGTGATAGTTAAAGTACAATCAATCTGGAAAAGAACCTTGCTTATCTTTCTAAGACAAAGCATATTGCAGTACAATATTATTTTATTAGAGATATGGTTGAATACAAGAAGGTGTCACTAGAGAAAATTGATACTCTAAAGAATGTTGTAGCTTCATTAACTAATATTGTGAGTATTGAGAAGTTTTCTTTGTGCAAGAAGACAATGGGCTTAGTTGCCCCAAGTAGCTAAATTATGATTTGTATAGACCCCACTACAAAGTATTCAACAAGTGGGATATTTTGGATGTGTTATATCCATTGCATGAAAAAATGTAGGGTCTTATTTTTGGGGGTAGTTTCCTTAATTAGCAAGTATGGGTGGTTTTAGCCCATGGTCTTATTTTTGGGGTAGTCTCCTTAAATTAGTAGGTATGGGTGGTTTTAGCCCATGGTATTATTTTTGGGGTTGTCTCCTTAAATTAGTAGGTATGGGTGGTTTTAGCCCATGGTATTATTTTTGGGGTAGTCTCCTTAATTAGCAAGTATGGGTGGTTTTAGCCCATGGTCTTACTTTTAGGGTAGTCTCCTTAATTAGCAGGTATGGGTGGTTTTAACCCATGGTCTTATTTTTGGGGTAGGTAGTTTTGGCCCATGGTCTTATTTTTGGGTGGTCTTATTTTAGCCCATTGTAATCTAGTACTACTTGTAACTACTTTGTTAAAAGTGCATAATAATAAAAAGAGCAAGAGGTGTGGCTCTAAGTTTTTGCTTTTTTTTGTTAAGGATTTCTAGGATAAATATTCATGTTTATTGTGCATGCATGTTATATTTCCTTTTTACAATTTTGTTTGTATTAATATCTCTAGAATAGGTTTATCAATATCTTCATGAATGAACTTAAAATAAAATATCTACATTGATCTAGATAAAATGAAAACATCTAAAATAAAATTTTAATAATACTTTCAAAGAAAATATAGGAAAAGACAATGAAGATAGAGTTTTTTTAAATAATGAAATATATATATATATATATATATATATATATATATATATATATTGTGTGTGTGTGATGTTAAACACGTAAGCAAACAAATACCACGAGGTTTATGTACATATATTTAAATGCATTAACTCTAACAAATTTAATTAATAATTTACAAGATTAATTAATTTATAATATAACACTAACAACTTTTGAATAATTTTTTTTAAATTTACGACAATGTTTGTAATAGACCACCTTGGCAAGAATTTCCTTTGATGTTTGATTGATGTGATGGTGTGTTGATACTTAATGCATGATCCTATTTTATTCTATCAAGATGAGATGATAGATATACTTTATGATTTCTAAAGTTGGATTATGCTATTTTTAGAAAAATTCTAATATGATATTTTTAGAAATATGTTATTTTTAGAATATGGTATTGTTGATGAATTTTGTGGTTGTAAGATCAGGTACTTGTGGGTGGTTTTTCCCACATCCACTTTGTGCTCATGAAAAATTGAGGCAGGTCCAAAAGGTCTACTACAAAAAAAAGAAGAAAAGTGCTAGGCAGAAAAATAGGCATGGTCACCCCTTGAAGTAACCACAAAGGTCCACCCAAAGTTCTTCAAGGATTAACTAAGTGCTAATATGGGTAGGAAAATAGGAGTACTTATTTATTGAATGGTTCTCGAAAATTTATCCTGATAAAATGAGCGTAGGAGAATTTGGAAGGTGGTAAACTATTATCACTCCTAAAACCCTACCACAAGAGAAGAAAGACAAATAAAAGGGAGGACAAAAAAATAGGATGTTGTCAAAAGTTGGCAAAATCTAAAATCCCACCACAGTTGATGTTTGAAGTTGATCAGATTATGAACTAGGCAAAAATATGGGAAGCGACCTGGCTACGAGCTGTCCCAAAAGCCTTCCTTAAGTTGTGGTGAGATCAGTTGTAGAAATTGAAAATATAAAAGGGCCATAAATGGCCCAAATTTCCACCCAGCCAAAAGAGATGGACCAGAGTTTGAAGTGGCAACAGTTTACAACTAGTAGTAAGGAGGAACCATGTCCTATGTAGAAGAGTTGGGTGAGTAATTTAATACCTAGTCAAAAAAGATACCTATGCACACCTGACGTGTATTAGAAGGCCCACTGAAGAAATTTGGAGTGGTCTTCCATGAGGTACAATTTCTATGGTGGAACTATAGGTTGCATTAATAAACCTAGAAATTTTCCTCCCTTGAGCACACATAAACATTATGAGTCCCAGGGCATCAATTTAGTAGTCATAGAAGACAATTGGATGCATCTAGTGAAGGTGTTGGTAATTTTGCCACACTAAAATTTTGCTTGTAAAATTTTGAAAAAGAACATAAATGATGAAGTTGTGTTATTTTTACTATTTTAATATTTTCCTTCCTTGTAAGCAATTCCATTAAATAAAATATTTCGAGATATTTCTAAATATGCACAGTATATTTTACCGGAAAATAAAAATTAATGGTGCTCATGGACGAAACGTAAAAGGAGAAGGATCAATGTAAGGAACATTTCGGGATAGTTTCAAGATAGAAATATTAATGGAAAACCAATTATGACTTTGACAGTTCTTTTTATTTTTATTTTAAGTGAAGGCACCAAAAAATAAGGAAAAACATTTTTGCCCCAAGTAGGGGCAAAAATCCTTTGCACCCCTCCTTTGGGGTAAAACTAACTTGAAAGTTTTGCCGGAATGAAGAAGAGTAAAAATTTCATAAGTGACAAAGTGGTCAAAGTCACCCCTCAGAAGGGGAAAAAACCATTTTTTAGATAAAAACATCTTCAGGGTGAAAACATAATGGAGAGCATGTTGAGCATGGTCAAAGTCAAAGTCACCCCTCAATAGGGGCGAAATCACAAAAAAAGTAGTTTCGAAGAAGCAAACATAAAAATGATGTCATCTAGGCACAAAAAGGAAATTCAAAGTGAACCGCTTCAGAGTGAAATTCTAGATGCTGACATTTTGAAGCGAAAGTCATAGAAAATGTAGTTTTTTCACCAGTCAAAGTCAACGTCACCACTAGGTTGGGACAAAAATCATTATCGCCCCTCTCAGGGGTGAAATCAATTATGCTTTTCCTCTTTCCTTTTAGAATATGTTTTTATCATTTTTAGGGTGAAATCACCCAAGAAAGGGGCGAAAGCACGTTGAGGGGTTAAACTCCCATTTTTTTTGCCATCATTCGAACAAGGAGACATCGGGGGTGAAATCAACTAAAACAAAATGTGAAATTTTAGTTGTGAAGGTAGTCATCAACCAAGTTTAATATATGAAGTGCTATGATTATATATTTTTTGGGGAAAGAATAAAGATTGATAAAATTTAATGCTTGGAGCAGCAAGAGCAACGATCCAAAATTTTTGCTAAAATATTGTTAGGATTAAATGCTACATCCTCAAATCCAGTGTGATATCGATGATTTTTTAGGCACCCTCCATGGACTTCATTCCTTTTCAAAGTAGATTTAAATATGTTTATTTTGACTAGTGTTGAGCAAGGTGCAACGACAGTATTGTCATTATTATCAACACACTCATATGGATAGCTTGATGCAGTGGATAGTTGTTTGGAGGTTGTTCAAAGTATTTATAGTGATGTTTAATGCTTATGAGGATGTTTTTGATGTTCGGGTGAAGTTGTTATAGGTTGTTCGTGCAAATTTGCAAAAGTTGAAAAAATCGTCAAGAAGTTGTCAAAAAATTGCAAAAGTCATCACGGGCATAGTTGGATAGGATGGATTAGTTTGTAAAATGCTAGAATGTCAAGAAATAGTCCAGAATAGTGTTGGAGGTGTCATCATAGTGTTTGGATTGATCGATGATGTTTTCGGTATCTTGGTATGATTTGGCAAGTGGTTGTACAGGCCGAAAAAGGGCAGTTTTGTCAGAAGCACTATGAGCAAACCGAGAAGAATTTGATAGTGAAATTTGAACTATTTTCATTATCTTCAATAACATGTGTTCCAAATTTCCACCAAAATGAAGAAATGATACAAATGTTACAAGCGTTGTAAGAATGCCACAAAAACACTCTTTTGGAGAGTGGTGAAAAACATCACTTCAGTATTTTGGGCATAAATTTCTCATATGATATCCATTTTGGCTGAAATTTTGAGAGGAGTTTACAGATAAAGTACTACACAATACCCAGAAAGCCTTTAGTAATTGAAAAAACGATTTAAGAGAAAAATCAAATTTTTTTATGAGAAGAGAAGATTCAAATTCTAAGTAATGCAGAGAGGGATGTTATACTGGGTGAAATAGAAAGTTTTAGATTTTGAGCTTACAGACCATAAATGGTTATGGTTTCAGTGAATATATTCATATATATCATTTTATTATCAATATCAAAATCAAGTGGGTGCTTAGGAGAGGGGTTGGTGCTCCTTTATGTTGGTGCAGATAAATCAAGGGTTGGTGCTCCTTCTAGTGGGTGCTGGTAAATTGATTGTAAAGTTGGTGCTTTACAAAGGCTGGATTTGGATGGGAGTCCAAATAGTCATTTTTGGGAATGTAGCCAAATTGGTGAACCTCGATACATCTTGTGTTGTGTGATGTTATCTTGTTATACTTGCTTTATTTGTATTTATGTTTTCATTATTTTGGCTTTGAGTGTTGAAGATTTAAGTTTTAAAGAGCTACACTGATTCACCCCCCCATCTCAGTGTCATTATGATACTAACAATTGGTATCAGAGCAAGGTTCATAAATAGGCTTAACTGACTAGGGTGATCTTGGAAGTGACACAATGGCAGGTGGTGAAGGCTTCTTATCAAACAAAGCACCATTGTTTGACAGAACTAATTACGCATTTTGGAGGCTCAGGATGCAGACATATCTTTGTGCTTTAGGATACGACATTTAAGATTCAATAGATATTAGATACACAATACCCACCACTTATCTAATCGATGTTTCCAGTAAGAAACTATTTGAGAATGACTCAAAAGCAAAGAATGCTATCATGTATGGATTAGTGGACAACGAACTGGTAAATATTATAGGTTGTAAAACGACAAAGGAAATATGGGACAAACTAAAGAGCATTCATGAAGGAGACGTTAAGATCAAGGAGGCCAAGTTACAAACATATCGATCTTAGTTCGAAGTATTAAAGATGAATGACTATGAGAATATAGAGGCATATATGCCGAGAGTTAATAAAGTTATTAATGATCTATGACAAATGTAATTTTAGAAAATTGATTAGACATTTTTCGTAGGACTACCCAAATTACCGAACTCATTTTGGCCATATCTCACTCATCCAGACTCGAATTGATTTGAAATTTTGAGGGTAGATGCCTAAAAAACCCTAGAACATTTCCACCAATTTTCATATAATTTGGAGGAACACATATCCTATCACATCCCTATGTGTGAACGAGATATTTGGCAAGTGGCTATGCGAGGGTTTCATCTAGATTGAGTGCAAGCAGCTCCAAAGGTTGGTTTTTAGGGCCTTCGGGTCCTAGCGACCAATATTTTTATGGTTTATGATCAATATTTTAGTATGAAATGTTGTAGGAGATCCAATATGGGTTATAAATTTATCTTTCAATAGATCATACTATGAACTTGAGTGACAACAACTTCCAATTTGCTGCACAAAAGAAAAGTGAAAACCATACCTTTCCATGGCATCTAGGGCAAGGATTAAAGATATCACAAAATAAGTTTCAAGTAGTTGATAAAAAAATGGCTCATATCTCAAATGAATCCGGTGCTAAGGTGCACCCACAAAATAATTCTACTGTGAAAACCCTTGTCAAGGGTAATAATTTCAAAGACTCAGTCCCAAAAATAAATTTTAGGGATGCCCTTCGTGGTGGACAACCTCAGCCCAATGCTAATATCAATATTAGGGCTTCCTATAAACCTCTAAGAATACCTAATATTGATCCTAGGAAAATTGAGTCAGGATGTCTTAAAGCAGCTGATGGAACTCCTATTGTTAAGCTTGATATGGGTAACATTCATACTGGCATTGAAAATTTGGAAAAAAGAGGACTAATTTTTCGGTTCGTGGGTTTTCGTCCGAGTCTATCTGCTTTCAAATTATGGGCTACAAAAAGCTGGAAAACTAAAGGTGAGTTATAAATCTCTATTTATCCAAATGGTTATTTTCTTATTTTATTTGCTAATAATGAAGATAGAGAGAAAAATTTTCAAGGGGGTCCTTGGTTTTTTGGAAGGGTAGGGCTTTTCAAGAAGCCCTGGCATACTAAATTTAATGCCAAAGAAGATATGCCTTCTATAGCTCCCATGTGGGTTAGACTCTTTGGCCTCCCTATTGAATTTTGGAATCCTACTATTTTTTCTTCAATTGGAAAATTTTTAGGAACTTTTATGATGACTGCTGATTGTACTCAAAATTTTGAACATATTATTTATGCTCGAATTTATGTTTTAATGGATTTTGACAAACCCCTACCTAAAAAGATCACATTACAATTTGGGGAAGACACTTGGGAGAAAGTAGTGGACTATGAGAACATTCATTTTCATTGTAGAATTTGCCATGAATATGGTCATTTGGCCAGTGCTTGCCCAAATAAAATTCCTGATCAAAAGAAAGAAGATATAAACTTAATAGGTTTCCAAATACCTAAGAAGAAGAACACTCAGAAAAAACTCGTTATGAAGGATCAATCAAAGTCATCTGCTAATATGTTTGAAATCCTTTCCACAAATGATGTACCAAGTGAGGAATAGGAAATAATGGAAATTGAAATCTTAGAAAAACAATTTAAATATGAAGGGAATAACTTAGAGACAAACCAACAAATCAAAGGTTTTCAACAAAAAAAAAGGAAAAAATTTACACAAAAAAACAATATTTCAAATGTCAAAACTTCAAATAATGCAGGTCCTAATATAGACTCCATTGAACCATCTAGTAAAATTTTGGCTATGTACAAGCATTCTTCAAGGTTAGAAGCCATCTCAAATTCAATTGGAATAAGTCAAGAAATAGGGAAAAAAAATTGAAGATGGATTCTAATAAAAAAGCAGGTTGCAAGACCAATCAATATCATATGGTAAAAGAAGGTGAAAAGCTTGTAAAGGAAGGTAAGATTAATGCCCTTCCCAACTTTTTTAGCCCTGGTATTAATGAAGATCATCACTTGGAATATTAGAGGACTCAAAGGGAGTCTTTCAAAACAAAATGAAATTAGAATAATGATTCAGATAAACCATCCACATCTTGTTTTCCTTCAAGAAACAAAGATTTCTATGGAGGATATAGACTCAATTGCCAATAAAATTTGGCCAGCTAGAAAAGTAGTTTTCCTCAGTTCCCAAGGGACTTCGGGTGGCATTGCTTGTCTTTGGGAACCAAGAGAGGTAGTTATTCACCATATGGTTGGTATTTGGGGTTTTTTAGCTATAGCTATTCAAAGTAGACATTCCAACCAGATTATGCTCTGCATTACTGTTTATGCTCCAACTTATTTGGAGGAAAAAAGAAAATAGTGGAAGGACATTACTCATATTATCTATCATTTTCCTAAATCTTAGATCTTTATCGGAGGATATTTCAATACCATCCTATATCTAGATGAGAAAATTGGGGGAAATAGAAATTTGGACAAAAGCACTGACCTCATGAGCAGATATATTGCAAACCTCCATCTTGTGGATATCCAACCAGAGCCTTATGACTTGGTCTAACAGAAGGCAAGGCTTAGCTTGTATAATGGAGAGATTGGATAGGTTTTTGCTCTCTAAAAATCTCTTAATCCATGGTCACATTCCTAAAGCGAAGACTCTTAATAATGTTGGTTCGGATCATTGGCCAGTCATGGTGGAAATGTGGAAAACCAATGTGAGTTTCTCTCCTTTTCATTTTCAATTAATGTAGCTTATAGAAATTTCCTTCAGACCTCGTGTGCAACAATGGTGGAAGGAAATGTCTGAGGTGTAGACCAATTGGTTCATCCAAAACCCATAAGGGGGGCAGAGGTCCAAGGTTCAAATCTTGGGCCTCACCGGACTGAACGCTTGTCCCTTTCTTGGTTCTTTCAGTGGCGTAAAAGGTTTAAAATGATTGTGGCATGGTGGTTATAGGGGCAGACTGCACAAAGATCTGTGTGGCAGCTTCTGTGGTGGACAACATAGAATACTATGGAAGCTATAAAAAATCTAGGCAACTTGCCCGGATTCATGGTGGCTACCGATTCCACCATGTAAATTCAAAAAAAAAAAACAATTGTGGAAGGAAGGTAAACCTAGGCATGGGACTAAGATGTTCTGTTTTGCCAAAAGACTGCAATAAGCTAAATCCAAAATCAAGACTTAGAACTAGAAAGAGTTTGGGGTTCATAAAAAAAACATGAAGTTATTGCTCATATTGAAAATTTGAATAAGAAAATTCATTTAGATGGCCTCACAGAGAAGAGAAGTGCAGATGAAATTAAACTCACAACTCAGTTAGAGGAATGGGAAAAAAGAGAAGAAATATTATGGAAGCAAAAATCTAGAATTCAATGGCTCAAAGAAGGAGATCGAAACACAAATTTCTTTCACAAATCTCTTCTAGCTCAAAGATCTCACAACTTTATTTCTTCCTTAAAATCATATTCTGGAGATGTTTTTTATACTTGGGATGGCATACTCTATTGTTGTTGATTACTTTTCCAATATTTTTGTTGCTACTTCTCTTGAATCAGCTTCACAACAAAATGTTCTTCAAGAAATCCCTTCTCTTATCACTTCTAAGGAGAACTCTATTTCAACTGCTCCTATTACTATCAATGAGCTTCAACAAGTAGTTTTTAAAATGCAAAAATGGAAAACCCCAGGTCTTGATGGTTTTCCCATTGAGTTCTACCAAGAGTTATGGGATATCCTTCATGTTGATTTATTAGAGGTGGTGGAAGAAGCTAGGAAAACCAAAGAAATTTTGAAAGTTATCAATAAAAATTATATTACTCTTGTTCCAAAAGCTCAAGAGGTTGATCATATCTCAGCTTTTAGACCTATTGCTTTATGTAATGTTCTTCTCAAAATCATTACTAAAATCATGGCAGAAAGGTTGAAGCCTCTTTTGCATAGATTATTTCCCCAAAGCAAGGGGGTTATATGGAAGGACATCAAATACTAGATGAGATATTTCTTTCTCAGGAAGCCATCCATTCCATGGATATGCAAAATTCTCCTTCCATGTTCATTCGGTTAGACTTATCCAAAGCTTATGACAGAGTGGATTGGCACTTCCTTATCAAAGTTTTGAGGCAATTTTGTTTCTCTAAGGATTGGATGGATTGGATTATGGGATGTATCTATTTAGTTTCCTACTTAGTTCTTATCAATGGTAGGCCTTCTTAGTCATTACCAGCTTCCAGAGGTATTAGGCAAGGTGACCCGCTATCCCCTTATTTATTCATCATTCTTGTTGAATGCTTGGGTAGGACTATAACCAAAAAGAGGGAAAACAAAACCCTTGAGGGAATTACCATTTCTCATGGAGCTAGACCTATCTCTCATATTCAATTTGTGGATGACTCTACTATTTTAGGTAAAGCTACAGTTAAGGAAGCTTCTAATATTAAGCAAATCATTAGCTATTTTTCTAAGGCTACTGGGCAGTTGATCAATGAAGACAAATCTAAAGTTATTTTCTTTCACTGCTCTACTAGAAATGAATCCATGGTCTTGGATAAATTAAGATATAAGAAGACCTCTCTTCCAATAACTTATTTAGGTATTCCCATAAATATTCAAAGGCAGAAAAATAAATATTGGAATTGGTTGTTGGACAAAGTCAAGAAGAAAATTGGAAAGTGGACCAACAAGTGGATTTCTTCTGGGGGTAGAATCACCTTGGTAAAATTAGTCCTTTAAACTATTCCTATTTATGTTTCTTCTATTTTGAATATCCCAAAGGTTGTTCTTCGAGAATTGAATCAAATCAGTCATCGTTTCCTTTGGAGTGGTACTAAGGAGAAAAGAAAATGGGCCTTGGTGAAATGAGATACTTTATGTCTTCCTAAGAGTGAAGGGGGGTTAGGATTCCAGTCTTCAATTAATAACAACAAATCTTTAGCTACTAAATTATATTGGAGGATGTTGCATAACCCCAATTCTCTTTGGGCCAATAATCTATGTGCTAAATATGCTAAGAACAAAAGTCCTGAAGACCTTGTTCGCTATCAACTTCCTACCAAAGGTTCTCCCATTTTAGCAGTTCTTAAGACTGGTGAAGATTTGATAAATAAAAAATTATTTTGGATCATTCATAATGGTCAACATGTAAATTTTTGGATAGATTTTTGAGATGGTCACAAGCCTTTGATAACTCAGTTTCTCAATTGGAGGCATTGGATGGAGGATCTTCACCGAGCTAATTGGATAAAGGTGGCTAATTACTGTTGGTACCATACTGGTAATTCAAATATTTCTAGATATTGGATCCCTATTGAGGATTGGCCTATTCAAATCCCAAAAGGGAAAAGACAAGATATCCAAGGCATCCTTCATATGAGATCCCTCTCTTGGTCCGATGAAAAAAATTATTTTGGATGGAACAACACTACTAAGGATGAGTATTCAGTTGCTAAAGGTTATTTGACCTTATGCCATATAATCCCAACCATTATTATGACATATTTTCTCGATTGTGGGCTCAAAAGCTCTGGCCTAAGGTGAGGTTCTTTAATTGGATTTTATTGCATCATAGGGTGCTTACTGGTGAGCAACTTATGAAGCATGTTTTTCATGGCCCTTTTAGATGTGAAATGTGTGAAGAGAATGTAGAAAATATCAACCATATTTTTATTGAGTATACTTTAGCCTCTGAGCTATGGAGGAGAATGGCCACTTTAATTGGCTTACAGTGGTCCATTTTTTTTACTTTTGAATAGCTTTGGAGGGATTGGCCTAATAAAGAGGGTGTTGATCATTTTATTAGGTAGTTAGTTTGGATGGGTTCTACCATTCTTATTTGGAATATTTGGAATGAAAGGAACAACCAAATTTTTAATAAATATAGGAAGGATATTCACTATATTTGGAAAAATACCATAGCCAACTTAGTTGAATCAGTCCATCAACTCCTTAATCACCCCCAAAACTCCCACAAAATATGGGATCAAGTGATGCAAATATTGAAGATTAAATCTTCTAAGGGCAACCAACTTAAAGGGAATGTGATGTGGGCGTATTCTAATTTTTATTCATCATTTATATTCAAAAACTCACACACACACACACACACACACACACACACACACACACACACACACACATATATATATATATATATATATATATAGAACATAAGGAAGGTGAGGAAGGGGGTTGGAGAAGAAGGAGGAAGGGAGTCGGCGTGGAGGGATAAGGAAAGGAAAGGAGAGATAAGGGGCAAAATAATAGGGAGGAAAGGGAATACGAGAGAATAGGG
This sequence comes from Wollemia nobilis, assembly GCA_028583015.1. Lineage (NCBI taxonomy): Eukaryota > Viridiplantae > Streptophyta > Pinopsida > Araucariales > Araucariaceae > Wollemia > Wollemia nobilis. The sequence goes on from JAQPPZ010005697.1 coordinate 3,864,153, forward strand.
AGAGGAGAGAATATCGGGAGAGGAAAAATAAAATCTTGCCGACAATTAAACCTTGTCGACAAACACCGTTGTTTTCACACTGAGCCTAGAAAAACCAGATATTTCTAGGCCTTAACCCTCTTCACATTTGCAACATTCTCCCCCTTAAATTTGAGAGGACTGACAACACAGTCTCTCAGCTTTATAAATTGAGCTTTAGCCATCGCTTTGGTGAAGATATCTGCAACATTCTCCAAAGTGTGGTAGAATTGAAGCTCAACAATTTCTTGCTCCACCATATCTCGGATGAAGTGGTACTTCATATCAAAATGTTTTGTTCTACTATGGTGGATTGGATTGTATGCCAATTGAATGGCACTGATGTTGTCACAGTAGATTCTGGTCGGACCACTTTGCGGTTCTCCAATCTCTTCCAGCACTTTTCTCAACCATAACACTTGAGTACTAGCATATGTGACTGCTATATACTCAGCTTATGTAGAGGACAAAGCTACTACAGTCTACTTTTTGGAACTCCATGTTATTAGTCCTGACCCTAGACTAAAACAGTTCCCTAAAGTTGATTTCTTGTCATCAATGTTGCTACCCCAATCACTATCACTGAAGCCTACAAGCTTGATAGTGTTACATTTATGGTAATGGATTCCAAAATCCAATGTACCCTTCACATATCTAAGAATTCTCTTAGCTTCCTGCAAATGCAGCTCAGATGGGCTAGCCATAAATCGAGAGACCAGAGAAACAACATATTGAATATCAGGTCTAGTGTTGGCGAGAAACATCAAACTCCCAACCATACTTCTGAAAGTGGTCACGTCAACTTTTGATGCTCCATCATCTTTGCTTAATTGGATCCCATGTCCAACTAGAGTTGCAACTGGTTTGCAATGCTCCATAGCAAACTTCTTGATCATGTCCCGAGCATACTTATGTTGACAGATGAAGATCCTTGTATCTGACTGATGAACCTCCATTCCAAGAAAGTAGTGCATTAAGCCAAGATCCTTCATCTCAAACTGCTTCATCATGGAGCGCTTGAACTCCATATTCATATTTTCATTACTACCCATGAATATGAGATCATCCACATACAAGAAAACTATGAGGATGTCATTACCTTGCTTCAGGTAGTAAAGGGTGGGTTCATTTTTGCTTCTGGTGAACCCAAAATCTTTGAAGTACCCATCAATGCGTGAGTACCAAGCTCGTGGTGCTTGCTTGAGGCCATAGAGTGCCTTTTTCAGTCTGTAAACAAGGTGCTCCTTGCCTTTCTCTTCAAATCCCTGTGGTTGCTCAACATACACTTCTTCTGTCAAGTAACCATTGAGAAATGCACTCTTTACATCCATGTGTTGGACTTTCCAACCTTTGTGAGCAACTAAAGCAAGAACTGTTCTGATGGTTTCCTGTCTGGCTACAGGAGCAAATGTCTCTTCATAATCAATACCATACTTCTATGTAAATCCTTTTGCAACCAATCTTGCTTTGTGCCTTTCAATGCTTCCATCAGCATTGAATTTGGTCTTGAAGACCCATTTGCATCCAACACATTTCTTTCCTTTAGGAAGCTTTACGAGCTCCCAAGTGTCATTGTTTTTTATAGAGGTTATCTCCTCTTTCATGGCATCTTGCCAAATTTTTTGAGTACATGCCTTCTCATAACTAGAAGGTTCAAGTTGTGCACTAGTTAACAAGGCATAGTTAACTATATCTCCCCGAGGTTCTTGGGAGTCATCATCACCATACAAATGCATATTTTCAAGTCTTTGCAAGACTGAACTCATTTCACTAGCTTGACTTCTAGTATATCTTCTTTGAAAGTTTTTATCCAACATCTGATAAGATGGATGATGCTGGAGTGTTCTCTTACCTTTGGATGGAGAATCAATATCCATTGGTGAGGAACTGACTGACCTTTGAGGAGAAGGACTTGGTGAAGAAGTTGAACTCGAAGATGAACTTGGGCTTGTTGGAGGAGACTTCTTACCTTTCTGCGGTGATTGTTGTTGCACCTGTTTAGAAACTGCATCATTGGATTCATCATCACTGAATATTTGGGGCTTACCCCATTCTCCCCCTTCATCAAAAATCACATCCCTGGAAAGCACAATCTTTCGAGTCCTAGGATTGTAGAGTCTATAAGCTTTTGTGTTCTCACAGTACCCTACAAATATGCATGCTTGACTCTTTGGATCAAGCTTTTTCTCAACTCATCAGGAATATGAGAATATGCCAGTGAACCAAACACTCAAAAATGCTTGACATTTGGTTTCTTACCATACCATGCTTGGTAAGGAGTTTTCCCTTTCAAACTTGAAGTAGGGCTTCTATTCAAAATATACACACTAGTCCTAGTTGCATCTGCCCAATACATATTACTCAAATGCTTCGTATGAAGCATAGATCTTGCCATCTCTACAATGGTGCGGTTCTTTCTCTCAACCACACCATTCTACTGTGGAGTGTAGGCAGTAGTGAACTGCCTCTTTATTCCATGTTTTTTACAAAAATTCAAAAATTCATTAGAGGAGTATTCTCCTCCTTTATCTGATCTCAAACACTTAACAAAATATCCACTCTCATTTTCAACTCTTGTTTTAAAATCTACGAAGCAATCAAATGCTTCATCTTTATGCTTCAAAAAATATATCCAGCACATTCTTGAAAAATCATCAATAAAAAGAAGAAAGTAAGAGTTGTTACCGATGCTCTTGGTCTGCATTGGACCACAGATGTCCGAATGCACTAGTTGGAGTGGATAACTGGCCCGCCATGCTTGCCCTCATGGAAACTTGGTCCTGGCATGCTTGCCCAAAGCACAACCTTCACAGACTTCTTTATTATCCTAAACTTTAGGAAGTCCGGTCACCATCGCTTGAGAGGTTAACATCTTCAAACTAGCTGAATTCAGATGACCGTATCTCAAGTGCCACAACACACTTGGATTTGAAATAGCAACATTTGCTAATTGATCTCCCCCTGGCTGACCAAACCTTAAAGGGAATAGCCTATTCTTTGTCATTGGCACTTGTGTAATAATTCTATTACTATTATTTTTATCAAAAATGGTGCATTTACCCTCATCAAAAAGCAACTTGTAGTTCTTTTCTAACATTTGACCAACACTTAAAAGATTGTGTTGGAGATGGGGTGTGTAATAGATATCACTTACTTGCTTAACACCTTCTTTAGTTGGAACCGCCATGGCTCCAATGCCTTCAACTGCCAATGACTTGTTGTCCCCCAACTTGATGCTGGATTTGTAGGAAGAATCCAGGGTAGCAAAGAGTTCTTCTTTGCCACTCATATGATTTGAACACCCAGTGTCCAAAATCTAGGTGTCATTCATGTTCTGATCTGACTGGCCATATGAGAGAAAGAGATTTGTGGTCCCTTCCTCTTCTCCAAAATTGCCATACTGACTGCTCTGGCTGCTACTGCTCCCTTGTGAAGGCTGCTTTGACCAACAGTCATGAGCATAGTGGCCAGGTTTGCCACAATTGTAGCAAACTTGCTTTGACTTGTCATTTCCTTTTCCTCGGCCTGGATGCTTTCCTCTATTCTATTGTCCACCTCTATTCTGACCTCCACCTCTGTTTGAAGATCCTCCTCTGCTTGGGGTTCCACCTCATGGACTATTCTTGCCTCTTCCTCTATACTGACCTCTACCATGACCTCTACCTCTTCCTTCTTGTGAAGCAAAGGCTTTATCATCTCCTCCATGGCTGGTGGAAGGAGTGTCCTGCAATATTTCTTCATGTGAAAGAAGAGAACCAATCAGTGCTTCAAAAGAAAGAGTAGTCAAATATTTTGACTCTTCAATAATGATTGCTACATGATTCCACTTCGGAAGAAGTGTTCGCAACACTTTCTTCACCATAACCTCAGGCTTAACATCTTCACCTAGAGTGACCATTTTATCTACTATCGCTTTAACCCGCATGCAGTAGTCTCCTACTTTCTCATTTTCCTGCATTTTGAGATTTTCAAAATCTCTCTTTAGTGTTTGAAGTCTAACCTGTTTTACTTGATCACTACCTTGAAAGCTTTCTTTCAAAACTTTCCAAGCATCTTGAGCTGTGACACAGGATGCTATTCTAGGAAAGATACTTTTATCTAGGGCTGCTTGTAAATAGTACAGGGCAGAGGAATTATTTTTCTGGGCTTCTTTTCTAGTTTTTTTATCTGCAGCACTCAAAGCTGCCCATTCAGTAGTTGTGGGTTCTATATACCCTTATGTTACAATATCCCATAAACCTTTGCCTATTAACAAAGTTTTCATCTTAATCGACCAATATTCGTAATCACCACCATTGAACTCAGGGATTGGTAGACTAGTATTGGATGCCATTTCAGAAAGCAGACTTTATTTCAATTGCAAGCAAGTAGTACAAAGAAGTACAAAATAGATCACTGATTTAAATCAAATCTAGCCTTTTTAATTCTCTCACTGATTTCTTGCTCCTCTTGTTGTGGATTGCCTAGTATTGGATGCCCAAAATTGTCGACAATGGAATCCTCGTCGTCACTGATGACGATGATTTTAGGGGCTAGTTCTGGCTCTGGCTCTAGCTCTGGATCTGGCTCCATTGGCTCTAGTTTTGGATTAGGAGAGTGTGGTGTATAGCTCTCACTTGATTCTATTTCAGGCACTACAGGTGTATAACTATCACTTGATTGTCCTTCAGGTGCTTCTTCAACCGTCTTCGACTCTTCTATTCTTTGCCTGAAGATATTGTCCTCTGAGTCAGCCTCGTATCTAGAATCGGGCTTCCTTTGGTGGGCTATGACCGCGTTTTCTAATTGATTGAAAACTGTATGCAAACCATATCTCCAAACTTTTTTGTCAAACCATTCGGCGTTCTCTCTTTGTAAAAGAGAACAAAGAGCATGATAGCATCCGGTTGATCTGATCATCTACTCATCAATGCAAAAAACAACTTCATTAGAGCCTCTAAGGTTAAAATTTTCACCCTTTTGCAGTCGCTGAGGCTATTACAAAACAAATATTTAACCTTGAACGGGGTTCCAAGGGGCAGCGGAGTCCAAAATTTTTGGAGGTGCTAAACGGGCGTTCCGGAAGACTTCCCAACACTTTTCCAGGTTCACAATATGCAAATTTTCACTTTCCACTTTTCACAATTTTTTCTCCAAAAAAAAGGTTTTCAAATTTTTATAAAGCCCTCTTTTTTAAAATTTAATAATCAATAATGCTTTTAATAAATTAAAAATAACTATATTAATAAAATAATTAAAAGCATTTATTTGAAAATTAAATTCAATTTAAAAGAAACTTTAATAAAAAAAACTTTTTTAAAACCTTTTATTATTCTGGTGATTCGAACTCGTGACCTCACGTATGCAGACAAGCACCTTTTCCGCTACACCACGCGGCTCCTCTAAAAAAAAATTCGTCCGCTCTTCCTCTTAAAGCTCCGTCTTGACAAAAAACCTAAAAAAAAAAACTTTTCTTTTAAACCCGGTGGGATTCGAACCAGGGTCCTCTCCTTTGCAAATTCGCCAACGTAACCAACCATGCTTGGGGCTTGATTGGAATGATAAACAGAGCCGCGTGATATATTATCGTCCAACAATAATTTAAAAAAAAAAACTAAGTCTTTTATCCCACATGCAGTGGGAAGAAGACTCTCGTGCTGCTTTTATACTCCCACGAGCACAAAAGAACTCGGTTGTCCTCATCAGTCTGCCACCCGTATGCTCGCCTCGATCCACGTGCTGCCCAATCAGCACTCTACCAGCCGCCATGTGTCCTCTTGCCACGTCAACTCTCACTATCTGCTGTCTACCTTCTCGATCCACGTGCACCCAGCTATCCCTGATAGCTCCTCAGCTCTCTCTGTCTGCTATCGTGTCTGCCTCGGGATGCGTGCTACGCCAGTAACTGCCACCTCGGACAGCTTCCTACTGACTACTCCCTTCTCACCTCGGGATCCGTGCCCCAATTTCCGCACCCCTGGCCCTTTGGCTCTGATACCAGAATGTTAAATAAAACAATTATTTATATCCCCAAATATTTTATTCATTTTCAAAAACTTACATATATATAACATAAGGAAGGTGAGGAAGGGGGTTGGAGAAGAAGGAGGAAGGGAGTCGACGTGGAGGGATAAGGAAAGGAAAGGAGAGATAAGGGGCACAATAATAGGGAGGAAAGGGAATACAAGAGAATAGGGAGAGGAGAGAATATCGGGAGAGGAAAAATAAAATCTTGCCGACAATTAAACCTTGTCGACAAACATCGTTGTTTTCACACTGAGCCTAGAAAAACCAGATATTTCTAGGCCTTAACCCTCTTCACATTTGCAACATGTGAGTATTAGTAATATGGATAGGACTATAAATTGGCAACCTCCTCCTAAGGATTTTGGAAAAGCCAATGCTAATGGAGCCTCTAGAGGGAACCCTGGAAAAGCTAGTGTGGGAGGAATTGGTAGACTTTCAGATGGCTCCCTGGTTTTTAATTTTACTAAGAATTTGGGTATTCTTTCCAATAACCTTGTTGAGGGGTATGGTATCATCAGAGGCCTTCAGGAGGCTACTAATGTTGGATGGGAAAAGGTGTTATTTGAATCTGACTCTCAACTTATGATTAATCTCTTGAAGACTCCTTCTAAGAATCATAAGGTGGATTGGAGAATAGAAAGAATTATTGAGAAGATTCAGTTAATCCATATGGGATTTTTAAAAGTTGATTACAATCATGTGGTCAGAGATCAAAACAAGAGTGCTGATGCTTTAGCTAATTGAGCTTTGGACAAAGGTGATCTTACTTGTTATGGCCACCCTCCTATATGGTGGGCTTCTCAAATTAGGGATGCTCTTCTTTCTATCATTTCTTTGGATGGCTCCAGTTCTGAAGGTACCTAGTTTCTTCTTATTTGCTTCTCTTTGGTTCATTCAGTTTTTTTTTAGTTCCCTAGCTCATTCTATTATTTATTTTGTTTCCTCTGTTGATTCTTGCCTTAATAGTCTTCTGGTCTAGATAAGTCATTGTTATGTTCAATTTTTTTCTTTTTTCCTTTTTGTTTTTTTTTTTGTTTAGTTTTTTAAGGTGTGTGGGTTCTTTTGTTTTGTTTTGTTTTTGTGTTCTTTGTTTTGTTTTTTGTTGTTCTTGTGTTTTTGTTGTTTTTTTTAATGTTTTTTTTTATTATTCTTGTGTTTTTTTCGCTCTTGTTCTTGGTTTTCTCTTTGTTTGTGTTATTTCATGTTTTTATGTGTGAGTGTTTTCTATGTTTTTTGTTTTTGTTTATTGTCTGTTGTTGGTTGTTTTTTATTTTTATTTTATTTTTTAGGTTTTGGTTGTGTTTATTTTTCATGTTTTTTTTGGGTTATGTGTTTGGAGTATTCTATTGTTTTTGTCTTGTTTGTGTTTTGTTATGTGGTTTTTGTGTTTTTCTATGTGGTTTGTGTTGTGGTTTCTTTTATCTTATTGTGCATGTTTGGTTGTGTTTTTTTTTTGACACATTAGGAGCATGATTTTTATTTTATTTTATTATTTTTGTTGTTATTTACTTATTTTTAAATTGGTTTTGTGTGTTTGTTTGCTCCTTGAGTATGTCAAAGGTGGTAGGCTAGGTTCGAGTCCTGGGCATTTTTTATGGAATGGATACCCCTGCCTCCCTTGGGTCTTACCCAAAAGTGGCATCCCTTTTGGGATGTTTTCCACACAAAAAAAAAATGAAGTCATTAATGCGATTAGAGGACTCGACGAGGAAATAAAATATTTTGTCATGGTGAAAAAGGTATTAAGATCACTTCCCCAAAGATTTGATTCTAAATTTTTAGCTATAGAAGAAGCTAAATATCTAAATTCTTTTAGTATGGATGAGATGCATGGTTATTTGACTGCATATGAGATAATAATAGGAAAATCTAACCCACAAACAGAGAAGCTGCTTTTAAAGCCCATAAAAATATGAAAGCAAAACAAGAATCCGAGGAAGAAGAGACATCATATGAAATGGAAGCAAACTTTGTTCGAAAAATAAAAAGGGGAAAAGGAAAATATAGAGGAAAGTTATCGTTTAAATGTTTCAACTGTGGAGGCATTGGGAATTTTGCAGCTAAATGTCCACTTAATGAGAAGAACATAAGTGATGAAGGATCGCACGAAGAAAGAAGTGACTAGAAGAAAAAAACAAATTTCAGAAAAGATAAATTCAAGAAGAAAAGTTTCATCTCCAAGAATGTCAATTCATCAGATGATAGCTCCAATGAGGATTCTAAAAAGGAAATAGGTGAAGCTCTTTTCATGGCACTCAAAGAAGAAAAACCAAAAAAAGAATAGGAATGTGATGAAGAAGAAATTGACGCAGAAGTGAATTTGGAAGAGGAACTAATTGGAGCTCTAGATGAATTGAAGATAGAAAGAAAAAGAATAAGAAAATTTCAAGAAAGCTTAAGGATGCAAATGAAATAATAACAAATTTGAAAGTACAGATAGAAGAATCCAAGAAAATCTCTGAAGATCTCGAAGTGCAAATAACCATGAAAATAGATTATTGTAGCAAGCTAGAAGAAGAGATTGTTGGTTTAAGAATGCAACTAGAAGAGATGAATCAGAAAATTAGTTGTTATCACAAACATGAAGAAAGTTCTATGAAGCTGGATAAGATCATAAATAACCAAAATACTACAAGCATCAAATTTGGTTTGGGTTTTGATGAAGGAGAATCATCAAATGGATCAAAGGCCATAAATGAAGAATCCACAAAGAATGAAGAGAATAAACAGGTTGATCAAGCAAAAATGAATCATGCAAAGGAAAGCAATAATGCAAGGCACAAAAGGAGAATTGACAATGATGGCTTCATCAATGTCACACATCAAAGAAGAAGAAGATTTATGGCTCCTATGACAACATGGCAAAGACCACCATCCAGGTTCAATCATCTCTTTTTTGGTTACTATTTTAAATGCAATGGTTATGGACATAAGATCTCAGATTGCAAGTATAATGTAGGACCAAGAAATTTTACCAATAGAAATGCTTTTTCATATTTGATGGATTATGCAATATAATGTTATAACTATCATAATTTTGGGCATATTGTAAGAAATTGTCGAAGTACATTTGCATCAAATAAATTTCAGGGAAGAAAATTTCAGCCAAATAGAATAAGACAAAATAGAAAATTTCTCGAAAAACATGCACAAGATACTAAAAAAGAAAAGCCAAAACAAGAGCCCAAAATTGTAATCAAACTTGAGTGGAAATAAAAAGAACGACCTAAGGAAGAAAAATAATCCTTGATCGTACAGACAACATTTAAAGAACAGAATAAATCCGCACCATGGATACTTGATAGTGGATGCTTTAGTCATATGATAGGTGACAAATTTTTTTATGAGAAGTTGCAGCAATATGAAGGTGGTTCAGTAAAGTTTGGAAATAATGATGGAGCTAAGATAGTTGGCAGAGGTTCAGTTAAGATTAATGATAGAAAAATTAGGTCAAAATAAGTCTTTTTTGTGGTTGGTCTAAAGCATAACTTGTTGAGCGTAAGTCAGATTTGTGATAGAGGTCAAGAAGTGATCTTTAAGAAATAAGGTTATGAAGTCAGAAAGGTAAACAATGGGAAGTTGATAGCAACTAGATCAAGGACATCTGGAAACCTGTACACTCTCTCAAAGAATTTAGAAGGAGCTTGCTTGATTGGATAGGAAGAAGAGAATTGGTTGTCGCACAAGAGGTGAGAATTGGTTGTGGCACAAGAGGCTTGGTCATATCAGTTTTGACAATCTAGTAAAAATTAGCTCAAAGAAAGTAGTGAGAGATATTCCCACCATTGGAAAACCATCAAATAGCATTTGTTATTCATGTCAAAAGGGGAAGGAAACTAGATTCTCATTTAAAACAAAAGAGTACTACATAAGCAAACCTTTGGAACTAGTACATACTGATTTATGTGGACCCACGAGAATGCAAAGCATAAATGATGACAAATATTTCATGTTGTGTATAGATGACTATTCTAGGATGACATGGGTACTATTTTTGAAGCATAAATCAAAAGCTTTTGAGATTTTCAAGGTTTTAAAAAACTAAGTTGAGAATCAAACAGGAAAAATGATTAAATGTTTAAGGTCAGACAGAGGAGGAGAGTTCATTTTAGAGGATTTAACAGAGTATTGTGAAAAATATGGCATTAGGAGACAGTTTTCAGCGACCAAGACACCTCAGTAGAATGGTGTGGTAGAAATAAAGAATAGTACAGTGCAGGAAATAGCATGGACTATGTTTACTAAGAGCAAAGTAGCAGATAAATTTTGGAAAGAGGCAATCCATACTGTGGTATACATCCAAAATAGGTGCATGTTGAGGATGCATGAAATCAAAACTCTTTATGAGTTATGGTTTGGTAAAAAGGCAACAACAAGATACTTTAAATTTTTTGGCAGCAAGTGTTAATGTTGACAATTTTGTCACATTGCATAGAGGGGTAGAAAAAAATCAAAATTTTCTTTTTGTAAAGTGTTTCTTTTTGTTGTTTTGAAAATATTTGTAAGTGTTGCAGCAATTTTGGCTTTCAATGCCACCCCCTTGTACATAAAATGAAGAAGAAGAGCTTCACTGCCGAACAAGCCAAAGAAGATAGCCTCGCCAAAAGAAAGAAAAAGTGTCGCGATATCGCGACATGTTGCATTTTCGCGGCTCAGAGCAAGGAGGAGGAGCAAGAAGGAAAAAGTGTCGCGATATCGTGACATGTTGCATTTTTGTGGCTCAAAGCAAGGAGAGGGAGCAAGAAAGAAAAAGTGTCGCGATATCGCGACATGTTGCATTTTCGATGAGAGCAAGAGGGAGCAAGAAGAAAAGTGTCGCGATATCGCGACATGTTGCATTTTCGCGACCAAAAGAAGAAAAGTGTCGCGATATCGCGACATGTTGCATTTTCACGGCCGAAAGCAAGGAGAAGGAGCAAGAAAGAAAAAGTGTCGCGATATCGCGACATGTTGCATTTTCAGGCCGAAAGCAAGGAGAAGGAGCAAGAAAGAAAAAGTGTCGCGATATCGCGACATGTTGCATTCTCGCGACCAAAAGAGGAAAAGTGTCGCGATATCGCGACATGTTGCATTCTCGCGACCAAAAGAGGAAAAGTGTCGCGATATCGCGACATGTTGCATTTTCGTGGCCAAAAGCAACAAAAGAGGACAAAGACATAGAAATGTCATGATTTCATGACATGTCATATTTTTGTGATGCAAGAAGAAGAACCAAGCTGAAGACATAGAAATGTCGCGATATCGCGACATGTTGCTTTTTCGTGACTCAAAAGGGGCACGCGCTCCAAGCCGGGTATTTTCCCGAGACGATCAAGTGCCTCATAAATGCATTTTTACTTGCCCGATAAGCTCGTTGCTCATTTTTGGCAATTGGAAGCGAAGTATCAGTCTCTGAAGGAGAGCCCGACAAGCATGGCGGCCACTCGAGCATTGCACCCAAAAACCAAGGACACTCAGACGGCTCATCAATGCATGTTTCCACGGTTGACTCGGTCACAGTTGCCAGTTATGGTAATGGATTTGAGAGCTCAGTCACGAGGGCCACGAGGAGCCGACTTCTCAGATCTCAAGAGTATACTTTGCCATTCTATGTAATAATGACTCAGAGGGTCGGGTCCTCTATAAAAACCTAGGCATTGTAATGTAAGAAGGGGGGAACTTTCTGCTAGAAAGTTGTTGTAACTTGATGTCCTGCGATTAATACTAAAGAGCTTTGGGCTCAATTTCTCTCTTGTATGCTGCCTTCTGTGTTTATTTCTTTTGTCTTTCTTCATTTGCATACTGTGACTCTGAATCCTGAATTCGGTGTGCGATTGGGGACTGTACCCTAAAATTTGCCCGAAGGATACATAGGAGAGGAAAAACGCTATATTGGTTTTCTTTTATGTTGCCTGGTGGGTTGTGGTTTCTGTTATATTCACTTGTCCTAATCGTCGTTACTCTGAACCCTGAATTTTGATGAAAGGGAGAAGGAGAATCCTAGAGCTCACCCAGAGGATACATAGGAAGGTTAATGTGGCATTTCTTTCATTTATTCTTGGTGTTCTTTGCTGCTATTCAAGTTGTTAGTTAGTGATCGTGCTTCCTATTCTCTCCCACTTTAAATTATCGATCTCTCTTCCCTTACCCCTTTTTTATTTCTTTCTCTAACCCTAACTCTTTTTATCTCTTTCCTGCATCCCTTATCTCAAAACACCAAAGTAGTTTAGCATAGGAGCCAGCCTTTCTCCGGAGATTGGCACGAGGGGCATCTCTTCCCTTTGGCCTTTCAATGTTGGTCCAGGTCTAGGGCGCATACATTTACCCAAATCCTTTCCTAGGCAGATTTGATGACCAACAGTTTTTGGCACGCCCGGTGGGACCAAGGTCCCATATTTTAAGAACGCGAATCTCTAACCCATCTCCACTCGGGGCTAACAGTTTTTGGCATGCCCGGTGGGATGAATAGTCCCCATGTTTTAAGGAAGCCCGAGTTTGGTGAATCTCTGGCTTGCCTTCATCTGGAAAAATCACCTGGCGACTCTGATTGAGCTGAAGATCCAGATTTCTTGATCGTAGGCACCTTTTAAATCTGAAAGAAGACACCCCGAAGGAATCAAGGTTTGGTGAGCAGCCTTGACCTCACAAGCGAAGAAAAGTATGTTCACCTGGTGACTCCGACTTAGTGGCGAGAACCGTGATCTCTATAGGCCACTGCTATAATGGAGAGGGTATGCTATCCCAGTTGGGATGATCGTGGCCCTCTGAATCTCCAAAGTTACCATGAAATTCCCAAAAGCGCCTTGAAGACATTGATGAAATACAATGGCACTAAGGGAATGGCCCAAGAACACCTTGAAGATGTTGTTGCTTTAGCGACCCTCCATGACATAATCCATGAAGATGTCATGATCAGACTTCTGGTTCTATCTTTGGAAGGAAGGGCGCTGCAGTGGTACAGACTGCTCGGGCGTAAAAGCATCTACTCATGGGATGACTTAGCGGGAGCACTATTCAGAACATTTGATGGCTCTCAGGATCCCTTCCAGCTTTTGATGTACCTCTTCACCATCACGAAAGCACCTCTGGAGAGCATCACGGACTTCAATGTCCGATTCTACAGAAGTTGGAAGAGAATTCTAGGGGATATCCAACCGACGCCCGCCCAAGCCCACCTCTTCTATGTTCGGGCCTTTCACCCGGACATGAGCCTCCTCTTACTGCAATCAGGTGAACGAAGATTCCCTCAAATATTTGAGGAAGCAGTACGAGCAGAGCAACTTCTGCTCCTATCGGGAAAGTGGCAGTGGGGGGAAACTCCATCACTTTCTCCAATATTTGCTGCTCCTGTCTATCCAATGCAGTATTCATCATGGCAGACTCCTCATACTGAGCAGAGGCCTGAGATGCAGTCGTTTGGAGCTCAAGAGGCAGATTTCATCCAAGGCCAATGATGGGAATATGCAAGCTTTGCCCCAACAATGAACAATATGGTTGCTTGCAGTCTCCATCAGGAGATGGGCCAAGGAGAGGAACAGACTCAAGTGGTAGAACCTGAGAACAAAGAGGGCACATTTTTGCACCCTTTTTGTATCCCAATGGATGGCATGCAAGTATTCAGCCAGAGCCCATTAAGCATGTCTCATCAAGCTGAACCTGAAGAGATCCTGGAAGATTACTCTTTGCTGGAGGAGCCCTGTTACCGCATCAGGAGGATGGAAGAACCTGTACCCAACCCACAGTTAGTAGATTCTTTGATATTCTGGTATTGGTTCCAGCCCCCACTATGACCAGTACCCCAAGAGGCCCCTCATGCGGCGAACTTCTTCGCCACATCTTTCATCAACAGTACGGGTACTGGCAGGAGCGACAACTCACTGCGTTGCTCCCTGTTCGCAACATGGACAACTTCGGGAAGAGGCCAGCCGAACTTCAAAGATCAACTGAAGTTCAATCAGATCTGGTCCGGACATTGCAGGTTCATCGGATAGGCACCCGAAGCTGGGTTTATGGTGGCGGCATGCCAATCATGTCACAAAATTTTGTGTAAATATTGTAAATAGCCCGGCTAGTAAATAAGTGCCGAAGGCGCTAAGTGTTGCTTAGGAGCTTAGGCACAAACAAAAAAAAAATGTCGTCAGTGGATAGTCAGAGAAGAGGACAATGGGAATGACTCTATTGCCCAATGGATAAAGGCCTAGGATCTCTGCATTCAGACGAGCTAAATGCCCCGTGAGCCGCCAAGAATGTTGACAATTTTGTCACATTGCATAGAGGGGTAGAAAAAAATCAAAATTTTCTTTTTGTAAAGTGTTTCTTTTGTTTCTTTGAAAATATTTGTAAGTGTTGCAGCAATTTTGGCTTTCAATGCCACCCCCTTGTACATAAAATGAAGAAGAAGAGCTTCACTTCCGAACAAGCCAAAGAAGATAGCTTCGCCAAAAGAAAGAAAAAGTGTCGCGATATCGCGACATGTTGCATTTTCGCGGCTCAGAGCGACAAGAGGGAGCAAGAAAGAAAAAGTGTCACGATATCGCGACATGTTGCATTTTCGTGGCTCAAAGCAAGGAGAGGGAGCAAGAAAGAAAAAGTGTCGCGATATCACGACATGTTGCATTTTCATGACCAAAAGAGGAAAAGTGTCGCGATATCGCGACATGTTGCATCGTGAGCAAGAAGGAAAAAGTGTCGCGATATCGCGACATGTTGCATTTTCGCGGCCGAAAGCAAGGAGAAGGAGCAAGAAAGAAAAAGTGTCGCGATATCGCGACATGTTGCATTTTCGTGGCCGAAAGCAAGGAGAAGGAGCAAGAAAGAAAAAGTGTCGCGATATCGCGACATGTTGCATTTTCGCGGCTCAAAGCAAGGAGAAAGAGCAAGAAGGAAAAAGTGTCGCGATATCGCGACATGTTGCATTTTCGCGGCTCAAAGCAAGGAGAAAGAGCAAAGAGGAAAAGTGTCGCGATATCGCGACATGTTGCATTCTCGCGACCAAAAGAGGAAAAGTGTCGCGATATCGCGACATGTTGCATTCTCGCGACCAAAAGAGGAAAAGTGTCGTGATATCGCGACATGTTGCATTTTCGTGGCCAAAAGCAACAAAAGAGGACAAAGACATAGAAATGTCATGATTTCGCGACATGTCATATTTTCGTGATGCAAGAAGAAGAACCAAGCTGAAGACATAGAAATGTCATGATATCGTGACATGTTGCTTTTTCGTGACTCAAAAGGGGCACGCACTCCAAGCCGGGTATTTTCTCGAGACGATCAAGTGCCTCATAAATGCATTTTTACTTGCCCGGTAAGCTCGTTGCTCATTTTTGGCAATTGGAAGCGAAGTATCAGTCTCTGAAGGAGAGCCCGGCAAGCATGGCGGCCACTCGAGCATTGCACCCAGAAACCAAGGACACTCAGACGGCTCATCAATGCATGTTTCCACGGTTGACTCGGTCATAGTTGCCAGTTCTAGTAATGGATTTGAGAGCTCAGTCACGAGGGCCGCGAGGAGCCGACTTCTCAGATCTCAAGAGTATACTTCGCCATTCTATGTAATAATGACTCAGAGGGTCGGGTCCTCTATAAAAACCCAGGCATTGTAATGTAAGAAAGGGGGGAACTTTTTGCTAGAAAGCTGTTGTAACTTGATGTCCTGCGATTAATACTAAAGAGCTTTGGGCTCAATTTCTCTCTTTTATGCTGCCTTCTATGTTTATTTCTTTTGTCTTTCTTCATTTGCATACTGTGACTCTGAATCCTGAATTCGATGTGCGATTGGGGACTGTACCCTAAAATTTTCCCGAAGGATACATAGGAGAGGAAAAATGCTATATTGGTTTTCTTTTATGCTTCCTGGTGGGTTGTGGTTTTTGTTATATTCGCTTGTCCTAATCGTCGTTACTCTGAACCCTAAATTTTGATGAAAGGGAGAAGGAGAATCCTGGAGCTCGCCCAGAGGATACATAGGAAGGTTAATGTGGCATTTCTTTCATTTATTCTTGGTGTTCTTTGTTGCTATTCAAGTTGTTAGTTAGTGATCGTGCTTCCTGTTCTCTCCCACTTTAAATTATCGATCTCTCTTCCCTTACCCCTTTTTTATTTCTTTCTCTAACCCTAACTCTTTTTATCTCTTTCCTGCATCCCTTATCTCAAAACACCAAAGTAGTTTAGCATAGGAGTCGGCCTTTCTCCAAATATTGGCACGAGGGGCATCTCTTCCCTTCGGCCTTTCAATGTTGGTCCAGGTCTAGGGCGCATACATTTACCCAAATCCTTTCCTAGGCAGATTTGATGACCAATAGTTACATCAAAATAATTGAAGAAAACCTTGGTAAGTTTGAAGATAGAGCGCATGAAGGTACTTTTCTTGGCTATTCGTCAGAAAACAAAGCTTACAAATGCTACAACAAGAGGCTAAAAAAAATTGTGGATAGTGTCGATGTTAAAGTTGATGAAGGAAGGGAATGAGTAATTAGCTATGAAGAGAACTACCCAATTTATTAAGACGTCATTGAAGGAGATGAGGAAAAGGAAATAGAAAAGAAACCAAAAATTGACTCAGAGGATTTAAACAGTGATTCAGAAGTGGAAGAAAACAAGAAATTCAAAACAAGAAGCTGGCGGAAAGATCATCCTAGAGAGCAAATAATTGGATACCCCACAATTGGTGTTTAGACAAGAAGAAGATTAGTAAGTAACTACTCTTTATTATCCAGCATTGAGCCCAAAAATGTTGTTGATGCAAGCAAATATGAAATTTGGGTAAAGGCAATAAATGAATAATTAGATCAGATCAAGAAAAACAAGACTTGGGAGTTAGTACCAAGACCCGCAAATAAAAATGTAATTGGTACTAAATGGGTCTTTCGAAACAAATTGAATGAATACGGATAGGTAGTTAGGAAAAAAGCAATATTGGTATGTAAAGGCTATGCAGAAGTTGAAGGTATTGACTTTGAGGAAACCTTTGCACCTATGGCCAGATTAGAGGTAATTAAAATGTTTTTGGCTTTAACAGTTTACAAGAATTTCAAAGTTTATCAAATGGATGTGAAATCAAAAATTTTAAATGGGAAACTTGAAGAGGTTTATATTGAGCAGCCAGATGGTTTCCAGCTTGGTGATGATCCCAAATTGGTTTTCAAGTTGAATAAATCATTATATGGCTTAAAATAGGCACCCCGAGCATGGTATGCAAGGCTAGACAATTATCTTACTCAGCAAGGGTTCAAGAAAGGTATGGTGGATAGTAATTTATATGTCAAAACAAAAAATGGTCATCATATTGTTCTTGTTGTATACGTAGATGATATCATATTTGGCAACAACAAAGATGAGTTGTGTAAATATTTAGCAAATAAGATGCAGAAAGAATTTGAAATGTCAATGATTGGTGAACTTTCGTATTTCCGCGGATTGCAAGTTAATAAAAATGAGAAGGGCATATTTATTTCTCAAATTAAATATGTGAAAGAGATGCTAAAAAAGTTCATAATGGAGGATTGTAATCCAGTTAGCACTCCCATGACGACAGGTTGCAATTTGAGCAAGGATGACAAATCTCCACATGCTGATCAAACTATGTATAGATCTATGATTGGGAGCTTACTATACTTAACAGCTACCAGACTAGATATTAGGTAGGTAGTATGCATGGTAGCACGATTTTAGGCTAGTCCCAAGGAGACTCATGTGACAGTAGTGAAGAGGATTCTTCGATACCTCAAGGGTACTATGGAGTATGGGTTATGGTATCCGAAAGGTAAGGACTTCACCCTTATTGTGTATTTAGATGCATATTGGGTAGGATGTGTATATGATAGGAAGAGTACCAGTGGAGGTGCATTCTATCTTGGGGATAGGTTGGTTGCATGGCATAGTAAGAAATAGGAGTCAATCTCCTTATCCACAACAGAGGCAAAATATATTATATTGAAAACGTGTTGTATGTAGGTGTTATGGATGAAACAAACTTTGAAGGATCTTGGCATTAATTTTAGTGAGCCAATTTTAGTTAAGTGCGATAACACCAGTGCCATTAACATATCAAATAATCTAGTTATGCATTCTTGCACAAAACATATTGCTATCCGATATCATTTTTTGAAGGAGAAAGTTGTAAAAGGTGAGGTTAAGTTGGATTTTGTTCCAAAAATAGAGCAAGTAGTAGATATCTTCACCAAACCATTTCCCAAGGAAGTATTTGAGTACCTTTGCATAAATTGGAAGTGGTCACACTTCCCAATAATTGACTAGCTATTGGGGCCACATTCTCAGGGGGAGCATTTGTGTATTTGTTTATCTTTTTTCTTATGTTTATGATTTTTGCTAAGTGTAATAATTTTTACCTAAGAATATTGTGCATGGACTTAGGAGGATTTTACACAAGCCCTTTGGTCTTGTTGTCAAAGGGGGAGAAGAGTTACAGGAAATTGTGCATGTGTTGCCAACAATTCCAAAGGGGGAGATTATTGAGCAAGGTGCAGTGATAATATTATCATTGTTGTCAACACACTTAGATAGATAGGTTGATGTAGTGGATAGTTTTTCAGAGGTTTTTTAGAGTATGTACAATGATGTTCAATGCTTATGAGGATGTTTTTGATGTTCGAGTGAAGTTGTTATAGGTTGTTCGTGCAAATTTGCAAAAGTTGAAAATTTGTTAGGAAGTTTTCAAAAAATTGCAAAAGTCATCACGAGCGTAGTTGGATAGGATGGATCAGTTTGGAACATGCCAACATGTCATTAAATAGTTCTTTATAGCATTATATGTGTTAGCACAGTGCTTGGATTTATCGGTGACATTTTCGGTATCTTGGCGGATGATTTGGCAAGTGGTTGTACAGGCTAAAAAAGGTAGTTTTATCAGAATTACTACAAGCAAACCGAGAAGAATTTGATAGCAAAATTTTAACTAGAGGTGTTTGTTATATTCAAGAACATGTGTTCCAAATTTTCACTAAAAATAAGAAACGAGGTGAATGTTACAAGCGTTGCAATACTGTCACAAAAATACTCTTTTTGGAAAAAGTGTGTCAGCAATAGTTTTTGTGGAGGTGGTATGCAAACCATAAGGATTTATATAGTGATATTCGTACTGGATGTATCCAGAATTGCATATATTCTATATTTCAAATTTCAGATAAAACAGAGTTACGAGGTGAGAGTTATGATTATTGCAAAAATGGTACATGTCACTTTTATGTCAATTTGTTCCACTTGTGCAAAATATTTTAGTTGGTTGTTTCGACCTTGCAGAGTCACCAGAGTTTATGTTTCAATGTTGTTACACCTTCAAGGCATCAAATAGAACATCTTTTATTTTTGGTTTGAGGTGTCACGTGGCTCCGAAGTAAGAGAACGAGTAATGTGTCAATTCTTTGCATGTGATGTGTTTGACGAAATGTCTTCTCAAAATAAAAAAAAAGGAAGTTATATTGTTTTAAGAAGCTTAATTAAAGAAAATATTTTAAAAATTGAAAAAGGAAAAAGAATGCAATTTTGTGCTTTTTAAGTGACAAGGTATTTTATTGAAAAGGAGGGATTTTATTTTGTGATGAAAGAAGTGTGTGTGGAGAAAAATAAAGAGTGAAAATCCATGATTTTTGGAGAGTGGTGAAAAATGTTACTTCAGTATTTTAGGCATAAATTTCACATATGATATCCATTTTGGATGAAATTTGATAGGAGTTTGCAAAAAAAGTGCTACACAATACCCAGAAAGTGTTTACCAATTGGCAGAATGAGCTAAGAGAACAATCAATTTTTTTGTGAGAACAGAAGATTCAAATTTTGAGTAATGCAGAGAGGGATGTTATACTGGATGAAATGGAAAGTTTTAGATTCTGATCTTACATACCATAGAGGGTTCTGGTTTCAGTGAATAAATTCATATATGTCATTTTATTATCAATATCAAAATCGAGTGGGTGCTTGGTAGAGGGGTTAGTGCTCCTTTTTATTGGTGCAGATAAATCAGGGGTTGGTGCTCCTTTCTATTGGTGTAGATAAATAAGGGGTTGGTGCTCCTTCTAGTGGGTGCTAGTAAATTTATTGTAAAGTTGGTTCTTTGAAAAGGCTAGATTTGGATGGGAGTCCAAATAGTCATTTTCGAGGATGTAGCCAAATCGGTGAACCTCGGTACATCTTATGTTGTGTGATGTTCTCTTGTTATACTTGCTTTATTTGGTTTTATGTTTTCATTATTTTGGCTTTGAGTGTTGAATATTTAAGTTTTAAAGAGCTACACTGATTCACCCCCCCTCTCAGTGTCATTGTGAGACTAACAACTAGCAAAGGTAATATTCCAAGGCATAAGAGAATGTAATGATACCCATGATTTAATATCCAAGCTCTTGATTGCAGTGTGACATTGTTGAGTCTTAAGGAACTGATGCTTGAGATATTTTTTCAATCGTTCATTTTTTTAATTTTCCAAGAACACTCTATGAAAACTGAATCGTTGTCCCCTAAAGATTAATCTAATTCAAGCATCATCATTACCAAGGAGAAAATTGTTGTTGCTAATTTTTGACTAGCCAAAATTTTGTTGTATTGTGCATTCAATGAAAGAGGTAAAATCCTCTATAAATACTGTATTGCCTAAATTTTTCACACCCTTACATTCAGGCTAAAGGATTCATGCCTGAAATGGGGATGCGAAAAGGATGGGACAATACCTCAGATGGAGAGGCCCTTTGAATGTTGCGCCTCTCGAGGGAGGGGTATAAAGATGAATTTTTGATGGATGGTGGGGTTCACTAGGAAACTTTGAGTGGTAGTTTCCACACCTAGGTCGAGAATGGGTTTGATGTGTTCATTTTATGTTCAATCATTCAGATTCCTAGGTTGGCCAAAATGAATCTAAGCTATTCTATATGAAATTTTTGGTTTATATGAAAACAACAAACATAAATGAATCCTAAATATAGAAAATATCTAAAATGGAGAAGAGTGCACCTAATTTTTGATGTCTGATGAAGATTCTAAAGCTTGTAGGAGTCCAGATCATCCCGGATATGATAGGATCATCTGTAATTGTACAGAATCATCTAGATCATAAGAGATCATCTGAGATCAGCCAAGATCATCAGTGACCTGATGAATTTGTCAAAAACCTAAACAGACACCAAAAACCAAAAATACAATTGCAAGAATGATACAAAATGATAGAAATAAGAATATAAATTCTCAAATGATAAATCCTCATATCAAATCAAATGGGATGCAATGTTTCAATAATTTATTTTGAGGTTTATCATGCAAATATGCTAAATGAGGTGAAATCCAAGATGCAGAACATAAGTGAATTAATCTAATGCATAATTAAATAAGAAAAAGAGATAGAGAATGCAAAATCAGGGCTCTGATTGCCCCCAATCTGAATTACAGTCAAAATCATCTTGAATCATATGAGATCATCGCTGATCTTGTAAAGATCATCCAAAATTGTGGTTGAATCACCTGCGACAATCAGAGCTTCCTCTAGTTGAAAAACGGTGAGATCCTGCAATAAAACTTGAAAGCAAAAATGCAAATGATGGGGGATAGGATGTTCTAACACAACAAAAACTAAAGTTACAGGGAAATGATCAGCCAAGGGGATAAACTATGAAAATCCCAAGTTTATGTAGTATTATGAGGAGGTTAGGATGTTGGGGATCATCCCAATCTGGGAGATCTCCAATATAGGAATCTCCAACCACATAAACATGCTTCTACCCGAGTTGGAGAAGTTGTTGAAACAAAAGCTAATTATGAAAATTCAATTTTGGGATGAAATCGTCTGGACGTTCTGTTCTAGATGAATTCATTCGATTTGGGATGATATCGTCATATCGACGACGATATCGTCCAACGGTCAAACAACTTCTAAAAATGATGCAAAAAACAAGGTGAGCGGTTAACGGGCAGTTTCAAGGTTAAAATTTAATTTTTTTTATCTTTTACTGAGGGTTTAACTATGCCAACTTTAGGGTGCTACATTTTGCCCCCTCTTTAGAAAATTTTCCAAATAAAATGTGTTAAATATGAGTTCTATATGCTTTATGAGAAAGCAAAAATTTATTCTATTTTTTAGACGACGATTCTAGGTCGAATCGTACAACTGTTTGCTATGGTGCCCCCTCCGAGTTTTTACCTAAATCAAAAATTTGAGGTAAAAGCGTAGAAAAGCAAAAATTAAAAAATGTTGTTAAATAAAAATAGGAAAAATAGGGTAAAACCCTAATTCATTTTTATTGTTCACTTTCGCTGTTTCAGAGCTCTGCAGGCGAAATGGTGGAAACTACACACAGATCGACAAAGGTCCGACGCGGGTTGTGGGTAAGGATCTAAACCTAGTGTACTATGTTTGTAGCTTGATTTGTTTAATTTTTTACTTGAATTTTTAATTGTTTTTGGGCATCATGACTATTTTTAGGCCGTCAATGATGTCGGGATGAAATCGTCCCAATTTTTCCAAAATCATCCCTATATCGACGATCTCGTTTGAGGTCAAAATCGAAGAAATAGGGGTGATCCCGTCCAATATGGGGAGATCCCCAAATTGAATAATCGAAGGCAATTTCATCCTATTAAGGATGATTTTTCTAAATTTGGTATGATATCATCCAATAATGGATGATATCATTTTTTTTATGAGATGAAACTAATTTTAATTGATTTTAATGATTATGGATTAATGATTTTTGTTGTTTTATTATTTATTTTGTAGAGGGGATTTCTAAAGAGTTGAGAGTGGAAATACGGGGGTCTCAAGGATGACTTAGCTACACTCGATTAGGTCAAATGAGACAGAATAGCAGAGGTTGGGCTATAGTATGTGGCAAAGATGCCACAAGTTCCTACAAACATGGGGCTACTGATAGCCCTAGCAAAGATATGGTATCCAAAGTTGCCCTACTTTTGGCTATCGATAGGGGAGATGACTCCCACTCTAGAGGATGTATGGAGGATCTTGATGATCCCCATACATGGGTGGTTCATGACTCCTTCAGCAAATCAGGGCTATGCCATGATGAGATTGTGTAGTGACCCAATCTTTGCCCTAGAGAAGGGTAGAGTGAACATCGAGGCTTTGAGACAAATGACTGGGGCGTCTCAGTTGACCCAAGTTTTGGAAGGGGTGGTGGGTGGCCTTCTTCTATGCCACCAGAGTGGCTATAGGTTATCATGGCTCCTCTTAGATTTGTTCTGTGACATGAGATACCATGGATATAGGTTTGCTTGGGGTAGCTTTGTACTATTGCTTGTATAGGATCCTTTACGGGATCGTATACAAGGGAGGTCGATGTCTGGTGCTGACATCGTTGCTATAGGTTTTGTGTTGGGAGCACATTGTGGTGTAGAGGCCGGTAGGGCTTCCACTAATAGGAGTTGACCGGGAGAGACCTCGAGTTTTCTATTGGTGGCTCCAGAGAGGGTCACAGTGGTGGATATATCTACCAATGTCCTGGAGGTTACTAGACGACCTCACCCCAGATCAGATCACCTGGAGATTATGTAGAGAGCATACAGGGTGGGTGGAGGATATATAGGAGTTGGCTCACATCAGGCAAGTCATCTAGTTGAGTACAAAGTGGGGAGAGGTAGAGCTCCATCGCTATGACCAAGTTTTGAGGTAGTTCGGTCTACAGCAAGGGATACCTTCTCTTAGATATTATAAGTATTCCCAGACTGTGTAGGATAATACTACATTGAGTGGGGCTCCAAACATGCAATGGTTCTGGAGTTAGGATGCTGATGATTCCCCCATTCAGCTAGTGTATGGGGACAACATGGGGGTAGAAAATGGGTATGATGCCTGGTATGCAGGAATCCATCCTCCTCAAATGATGAGGGAATAGGGTCTGATGCACACTATAGTGCAACGAATGGAGAGGCAGTGCCAAGCTACCATTGATGCAACAAGGGGTCATGGAGGGAGGGATAAGTGATGACCTCCTCAAGAGAGATGTCAGAGTGCCACAGGCTCTAGAGAGACAGTAGCAGCCAAAGAGGAGGGAGAGACTCCCTTCTCAATAGAGAGATAGGCCACCATCACTCGATAAGGGCAAGGGTGTCGAGGTGGGGGAGAGCAACAAGATGGCGGCTCTTTAGGTGGAGAATGCCTACCTACGAGATCAAGTGTAGACTCTCTAGGATGAGGCTACATGGCTCAAGGATCAGAGTAGAAGGGTGACCATTCTAAAGCTGGCATGGGTTGTTGCATAGATCACGTTCTACTAGGGGTTGTACTATCATGTGGTTCCAGAGGGGCAGAGGATACCACTGCCAGCCAACATTATGGAGCTGATCAGGATGGGGTTATTGAGGACATCATCATGATCGACGTTGAGGACCCGTGATACAACATGGACCTCGATGGGACCACCTCCTCCACCTCAAGGCAGGAGAGGAGATGAGGCTGAGAGCTCGAGGGCTTGTCGAGACTAGCTGCTCATTGTACATAGACCATATATTTTTGAGAGGATTGAGTATTTCAGGGTATAGATTGTGGCATACCAATTCGTTTTGATATGATGTATAGACTTACACTAGGCATAGATTCCAATTTAGGTTTAGGAACTATACCATCGTTGCGAAAGTCAAAAATATAAATGTGACTTTATTGCTAGATTTTTTAACATGCTTTGAAAGAAATTTTGGATTTTTGAAAAAAATGTATTTAATTGTTTTTACGCTAAGCCAATATTCTCAAGTAAGAAAATCAAATTATTCCAGAAGATTTGCATAAATATTTTAAATTATCTCAAAGAAAAATGTAGATTTATAAGGAACCCCATGTGCATATGTGAGTTCATTGCCGATCTTGATTTATCATAATGATACAAAATATCTCAAATACAAATGTGTGTGCAATTGTATTGTTCATTCACCAATTTTGAGCAAGATAATTTGATACAAGTAATTTGAATTAACCAAATGAGTGTTCGTTGACCATGATTTATATGCATGTAACCGTACCAGACTACTATGTAAGTTGGGTTATCAAGAGCTAGCTAATCCATGAGTAGACATAGGTCTATACAAAATAAGGTCGCTAATGTGACAGACATATCACCATGCTAGGAGTTACCCAAGGCCAAGCGGGTTGGGCACAAACCACCTGTTATGGGGCTTACCTCACAGTTTTCGAATAATTGAGAATTCTAGGGATTCAAGCTCATTCACCCTTCTTTTCTTTTCAAAGGGTAGGGAAAGGGATTTATTGCTTTTTGCTTTTTCTT
Organism: Wollemia nobilis; assembly: GCA_028583015.1. Lineage (NCBI taxonomy): Eukaryota > Viridiplantae > Streptophyta > Pinopsida > Araucariales > Araucariaceae > Wollemia > Wollemia nobilis. Next base: position 3,889,385 of record JAQPPZ010005697.1, read on the forward strand.
TTTTTTTCTTTTTTTTTTTTTGTATTTTTGCTAACTGAGATAATGCTGAAATATTGCTGAGATGGTACAAAATAAACAATTCTTCTTTTTCTCATTTTTTTCTTGACTTTTTTTTTCTTTTTCTTCCTATGCTAGGGATACTTGCTCGGATTGGCTGTAGAGCAAGGGATTTTTATTCTGGGTAGGGGTGAGCTTGTCCTTTTTTCAATTCTCAAAGATTCTAGACCATGTGCATGATAGGATAGCAGGGGAAACTTTTCGCTCAAGAGACCACTTCTACTATGTAGCATCATATCAAATTTGCAATGAAATCATTTTAATGTGAAAAGGTGTACTTGGTTCAAGTAAATAACAAGATCAATTCTCTATGCTCAAAACTTTATTTAATTCAACCGTGGACTTTGATATAAGAGAGATTAATAATCATACCAAATAAAATCAAGATATTTATTCATGTGAGTGTGAAAGTGAGGGATTCCAAATAAATGCTAATTTATCCAAAATAACTGAAAATATAACTGCAATACTTCAAGAATTGAGAGGTGCAAAAATAAAAGATGTTTTTGAAGATTTTGATGATTTTGATTTTTTTGATTTTAATTTATGAATTGAAAGAGAATACAAGATACTTGTTTTTGAAATTTTTATATGAATGACTAAAATGAGACAATATGCAAAAAATATATACAATGACGAAATGACCAGATTTTTATGCATAATAGCGCTTAAGATGCATAATGTTCATAGGTTCTTTAAGATCTTTACCATCTAAGGTAGCTAATATGTATGCTCCCGATCCAAATTTAGCAATGATGACATATGGCCCAAGCCAGTTGGGCTCAAATTTACCTTTAAGGTCTTTAGTTGCATTAGTATTTTTTTGATTTTATTTTAAGACAAGGTCACCGATCTCAAAGGATCGATGATGAAATTTCTTGAGATATGCTTTCTTGAGCTTATTTTGGTAGGCACGAAGATGCTCCAAAGCATTGATGCGCTTCTCATCTAGGAGTTCCAGCTGACTAAATCTTCCAGCACGATATTCATCTCCTACTTCAATATCTTGAAGTAGTAGAGCCAAAGAAGGAACTTCTAATTCAAAGGGAAAAATAGCTTCAACGCCATAAACCAAAACAAAAGGTGAAGTGCCTGTGGGAGTACGAATGCTAGTTCGATAAGCCCACAAAGCAAGATATAATTGAATGTGCCAATCACGGCAAGTTTTATTGACCAATATTTTGAGAATTTTGATTAATGTTTTATTAGATGCTTCTGCTTGGCCATTACCCTGAGGATAATAGGGAGTGGACCAACGATGTTGAATTTTATATTTTTGACATAGTTTCTTTACATCTTTATTTTTGAAACAAGTTCCATTATCCGAGATGAGATTTGTAGGAATTCCGAACCTACAAATAATTTGATTAAAAATAAACTTGGAAACTTGAGTTCCAGTGCAAGAAGCTAAGGGCATAGCTTCAACCCACTTTGTAAAATACTCGATGGTGGTTATGATGAATTTGTGTCCATCAGATGACATGAGATTGATTTTTCCGATGATGTCTAAGCCCCATTTTGAAAAGGGCCAAGGAGATGAAATAGCCTATAGTTCTTGTGCAGGCACATGGACAAGGTCAGCATGTTTCTGGCACTTGTCGCAATGGCGCACATAATCATGTGCATCATTCTCCATGGTAGGCCAAAAATATCCTATCCTAAGGAGCTTCTTAGCAATGGCACTACCACTAAAGTGTCCCCCACAAGATCCATTGTGGGCTTCACTCAAAGCTGATCTAGATTCTTCTAGATTCAAACATCTCAATAGGATGCCTTCAAAAGATCTCCTATATAAGGTATTTCCAATTATGATGAAGCGACTTGCTCGTCTACGTAATAACCAACGTTGGTTTCTATTAAAACCTTTAGGGAAGGTCCCATTTTGAAGAAAATTGAGAATATCAGTGTACCAAAGTTTAGGAGTAGTTTCATTGATTAGAAACACATCCAAAGGTTCCAAGCATGATTTAATTGAAGTGGGTTCTTGGAGTCGACGAATAATGATGGTAGCATATTCATCATCTAACTCCAAGGGTAAAAGAGATGCAATTGCGGCCATGGCATCAGCCGCACGATTGCTAGTTCTAGGAATAGCTTCCAAGGTAACTTGATCAAATAAAGATATTAATTGTAATACATATGCTTTATATGGGCGCAATTTATCATCTCTGGTCTGATAAACATCATTAATTTGATTTATAACAAGTTGAGAATCACCAAAAACTAATAGATTTTTAATTTTTAGTGCCAGGGCAGCTCGTAATCCAAGGATTAGAGCCTCATATTCAATAGTGTTATTAGTATAGGCAAATGTTAATTTAAAGGATAGAGGTATGAGATGTTTCTGTGGAGATATCAAAATAATACCTGCACCAGCCCCACTCATGCATCGGGCTCCATCAAAGTATAAGGACCATTGCTCTGAATGATCCGCCTCTAGTTTAAGGCATTCATCAGAAACTCAATACCCCCCAACAAAGGCATTCATCAGGAAACTCAATGACGAGGGGATGGGTGGATTCTAAGGGTGCATCAGCTAATTGATCTGCTATGATTTGACCCTTAACAGACTTCTGTCCTATAAACGTGAGTTCAAACTTGCTTAGCGCAAGAACCCAATTTGCTGTGCGACCAAATAAATAAGGTCGACTCATGAGATACCGCAAGGGATCGGATTTAGCAATAATGTATGTTTTTTGATTGAGCATATAATGGCGTAGTTTCTATGTAGAAAATACGACTGCTAGACATAACTTCTCTAATGTTGTGTAGCGGGTTTCATAACTAATTAATGTTCTGCTAATGTAATAATTAGCACGCTCTCTTTTCTCATCATCAAGTTGAGCTAACATAGCTCCTAAAGCAAAATATAAAGCAAAAATATACAAGATAAATGGGTGATCAGGTCTAGGTGGCAAAATTATAGGTGGGTTAAGAAGATATTGTTTGAGGAGTTCAAATGCTTCCTGACATTCGTCGTCCCAATGGAAAGAGACATCCTTCTTAAGAAGCTTAAGAAAGGGTCCAGTTTTATCCACCAGCTTATCGATGAAGCGACGGATAGCTTGAAGCTTACCTTGTAAACTCTGTAATTCAGATATATTTGTAGGTGTGGGCATATCAGTGATAGCCGTAATCTTGAGAGGGTCAATTTCGATGCCACGTAAAGAAACTATAACCCCTAATAATTTACCTGACTTAACTCCGAATATACATTTGGCTGGATTCAATCGGATAAGATATTCCCTTAACCGATCAAATACTTTTCTCAAGTCATCTAAATGGTCATCTTCTTTAATAGAACGAGCTATAATGTCATCTACATAATCATGTAGTATATCATGCATCATATCATGAAAGATATAAGTCATGGCTCGTTGATAGGTTGCACCTGCATTCTTCAAACCGAATGGCATCACTTTCCAACAAAAGGTCCCCCAAGGGGTAATAAAGGTTGTTTTAGCCTGATCTTCAGGAGCTATCCTGATCTGATTATAACCAGAAAATCCATCCATTAAGGATATCATTCCACTCCCAGTAGTAAAATCAATGATCTGATCCATGTTGGGAAGGAGAAAATCATCTTTAGGGCATGCAACATTAATATCTCTAAAGTCTATGCAAACCCTAACCTTAGTAGCTTCTTTCTTAGTTACTGGAACTACATTCGAGATCCATTCAGCATAATCAATGGCTTGTATAAAAATAACATTCAAGAGTTTTTCTAACTCCCCTTTGACTAGTAAGGCCACTTTAGGATGCATTTTCCTAAGTTTTTGTTTAACAGGTTTAGCATCCGGGTGGACTACTAGGTGATGCATAACTACAGAAGGGTCTAAACCTGGCATATCTTCATATGTCCAAGCAAAGACATCTTCATATTCTTTAAGAAATACAATGTATTTATCCTATTTTTCTTGACTCAATTCTGATCCAATGTTGATTATGTGAGGGTTATCCTCGGTTCCAATGTTAATTTTTATGACATTTTCTACTTCCATATGTAGATCTCTCTCAAAATTAGGTGGGGCGGGTGAAACGCCCAATTCTTGTAATTCTTCCAAGGTTAGCTTGGATAATTCATCTTGAGGAGTCATGGCCTCAAGCTGGGCTATACTAGGTATAGAGCCATCAAAATAAAATCCATTATGTAATAATTCCTCAACGGAGACATCATGAAAGATATCTCCCTCCAACTCATCGTCGGATTCAACGATCATCTCAGGATAAGCTATGGATAGCATATTACATGTGAATGTCTTATTTATTAAACACAAGGCATCGCGTTCATCTAAATAATCTTGATAACATATAATATGGTCATCATCCTCAAATGGGAATGGCTGACCCTTACTAGGAAATAGGCCCACACCACATCGGGCGGGCCACGCTTCTACCTCAAAAGGTTCTTTCATACCATTCTGGAAAGGTCCCAAACCTTTCCCTTTATATCCCAATTTAAGCATTATAGGTTTGGCTTTAATATACTCATTAGTAAAATAACATCGAGCATATCCATCATAATGAGTTCTGATGTTTCTGGGTATTCTACCCCAGTCATATCCCTTATAAATAAAGGCACAACTCCCGACTTGGTAAATACTTCCCATAGGCTGTGGGAGGCCCAAGGTACGAGGAGATGGTGGAAAATTATTTAAAATAAGGGAATCTTGCATAGAAGTATTCGTTTCTTTTGATATAAGAATTTTAGATAGATCGGGTAAGAGCTCGTCAGTAAGAGCATAAGAGGTAGAAGGAACATTCCCTATGTCTTCTGATGCTGAAAATATGACTTTGGTGGATGTAGACGGTGTAGAGGTGTCGATAGATGGGTCTATTATAGGTATGGAAGTTATAGGAGTAGAACAAGAGACATTGGTTGTGGTATTAGGATCTTTCTTAGGTCCTAATGCGGTTTGTTCAGAAGATGGTTGAGCTATATGTAAAGGTGCAATTGATGGAGAAGAAGTAGATGACTTTATGGGTGTGAGTTTCACACGTTTAGATGGATAATGAGAATTAGGATGTGTGGATGACAAAGCAGGGCAAAATTGAACTCCAATAGGTTCTGCCAAAGCACACATATCAAAGGGTCTTGGATCACCATGAATGGTAACCAACTGATTCTTAAATTCGAACTTAACACATTGATGTAAGGTTGAGGGAACAGCTCGCATCGCGTTGATCCAAGGATGACCCAAGAGTATATTGTACGATGTAGGGCAATGTACAATAAACATAGTCGTATCCAAGGTTCTCGGACCAACTTGCAATGGAATGGTAATAACTCCACATGTTTCTTGTGTTTCGTCATTGAAAGCTTTTATGATCATATCAGTTCTTTTCATTTCCTCACTTCTAAACCCAAATAGTTGGTAGAAGTCAAAAGTGCAGATATTTAAAGATGAACCATTATCAATCAAAACTCGTTTAACGGCTACATCTCCAATTAAAGCAGTAATATACAAGGGGTTATCTTTATGTAAACTATGTTGAGGTATGTCTCTATCTTAAGTAATAATACCGAGATTAGTTTGCATGAGGTTGAAGGGAATATGAAGTGAGCATTGTATCGCTCCAAATTTTTTGCATCCTTACCTTCAGGCTATAGGATCCGTGCCCGAAAGGGGGATGGGAAAAGGATGTCGCGGTACCTCGGACTGAGAGGACTTTGCGAAGGTCCCGCCTCTCAAGGGAGGTGTATTTTGATGATTTTTCGATGGATGGTGGGTTCACCAGGAAACATTTAATGGCAATTTCCATGCCTAGGTTTGGAATGTGTTTTTATGTGTTCGTTTTTAACCTTAAGCATTCATATCCTAGGTTTGGCCAAATGAGTCTAAATTAATCTAAATGAAAGTGCAGATTTACTAAATACAGAGAACAAATTTAAGACAAAAAAATAGAAGAATTAAGGAAGAATAAGAAGAATACCTGATCCGGATGTCTGATGAAGATTCTGATGTTTGAAGCAGTTAGGATCGTCTGGAATTCGATAGAATCGTCTGAGATCAGACAAGATCGTCTGAGATCTGACGAATTTGTTAGATGAATTTGTCAGAGACCTACAAACAGAAGAACAGATGCAAAATACAGAGAATACTACTATTCTAGTTGAGGGAAACTGTGCAAAATAACAGTGACAACACTGAACTAAAACTTAAAGACCGAAACATGTATGAATGATGCTAATTAAATCACAATTATGGATTAATTATGCCTTTGATCTAGATGGGTGAACTCCAAAATGCAATATAACATAAAATATCAAATAAACTAGCTAATTTGTAGAATAAAACAATAGAGAAAAGGTGAAGAAATGCAAACTTATGGCACTGATTGCCTCAATGTGGACTACAGTCGAGATCATCTCGCATCAGTATGAAATCGTCTCTGATTCGACAGGATCACCTCCGATCTGAACAGGTTTGTCGATGACGATGTATGCTTGCTCCGATTGAAAAACAAGATGATACCTGCAACAAAATTGATATAGGACTACCGCAAAATGAAAATCTTAGGATATTCTAACGTGCATGAAATCAAGTTACAGGGAATTTCAGCCAGGGGTTGGGAAGGGAAGGTCCTAGGGATTAAATAGGCTTAGGGGAGTAGTTAGGAGGTTGGAGATCATCCCTATTTGGGAGATCTCCAATGGGGGAGGGTCTCTAATGGTGCAGACACGCTTCTGCCCGGATTAGAGGCCTGTTGGAATAGAAGCTAATTTTGTAAAATTAGTTTTACGACAAGATCGTCTGGACGTCCTAGCCCAGAAGAAATCGTTAGATCTGGGGTGATATCATCTGATCGGCAACGATATCGTCAAACGGTCAAAACAACCTCTAAAAATGGCATGGAAAAGGGGGAAACGGATTACCCGGAGGTTAACGGGCGGTTTGGGAGGTTAAAATTTGAATTTTAAATTATTTACTAGGGTGAATGTAATTATGACAATTTTACTGCGCCAATTTTAGGGTGCTACATTTTGCCCCCTCTTTAGTGAATTTTCCGAAGAAAATGCGTTAAAGATGAGTTCTTCTCGATCTACGAGAAAGCAAAAATTATTCCCATTTTTTAGGCGACGATTCTTGGTCGAATCGTACGACAACTTACTATGGTGCCCCCTCCGTGTTTTTACCCAAATCGAACGTTTGAGGTAAAAACGCGGAAAAGAAAAAAAAATATTTTTGAATAAAATTAAGAAAAATAGGGTAAAACCCTAATTCATTTTTACTGTTCATTTTTATCGGTTTTTTAGAGCTCTGAAGCAAAAATGGTGGAGATGACGCACAGATCGATAGAGGTCCGGTGCGGTCTACGGGTAAGAGTCTAGACTTAACTAGAATGCTTTAATTTAATTTTACATGCTTTGTAGGTAATTTTTAGATGAATTTTGAGCATCGCGGCCATTTTTGGGCCGTCGACATCGTCGGGACGAAATCGTCCCGATTTCGACAAAATCGTCTCAATTTCGTCAATTTCGCCCAAGGGCGAAATCGGCGAAAGGGGGACGATTTCGTCAAATTAGAGACGATTTCGGCTTGCGAAATCAGAGACGATTCTGCTCAAATTTGGGATGATATCGTCCAATAGTGGGCGATATCATCAATTGCATAAAATTGAATTTTAACTTGCATTATTAATTACTTGAATTGTTTATTAATGATTGTTTGTTGTTTTGTTGTTTATGTTTGCAGAGAGGTTTGCTAAAGAGCAGGGAATGGAAGTATGGAGGTTTGAGGGATGACTTGGCCGCTCTCACACAGGCAGAGGGAGATCAGCTAGCACAGGCCGGCTTGCAACATGTGGCAGAGATGCCACAGGTGTCCACGGATATGGGGCTACTAACGACCCTAGCAGAGAGATGGTATCCGAGTTCCTCATGTTTTCGGCTACCGACAGGGGAGATGACTCCCACTCTAGAGGATGTATGGAGGATTCTGAGAATCCCCATACAAGGATGATTGATCACTCCTACGGCCAATCAGGGCCACGCTATGGGACGATTGTGTGGTGACCCGAGCTTCGCCCTGGAGAAGGGCGGAGTTAATATCGAGGCATTGCGCCAGATGCCTGGGGCATCTAGACTCACACGAGTGCTAGCTAGAGTGGTTGGTGGACTTTTGCTGTGCCACCAGAGCGGGTGTAGGGTGTCGTGGATGCTGACAGATGTGATCTACGACATGCGGGACCATGGCTACAGGTTCTCTTGGGGCAGTTATGTACTATGCCGATTGTACAGGATCCTGTATGGGGTCGTGTACAAGGGTGGCCGATGTCTGGTGATGACATCGCTCCTACGAGGTTTGGTGCTGGGAGCACATTGCAGTGCAGAGGCCGATAGGGCTTCCTCTGATAGGGGTAGACGGGGAGAGGCCCCGAGTCTTCTACTGGTGGCTCCGGAGAGGGTCACAGTGGCGGATCGACCTCTCTATGTCCCGGAGACTATTGGATGACCTAGTCCCAGACCAGATCACCTGGAGGCCATGGAGGGAGCATCCAGGGTGGGCCGAGGATGGACAGGAGTTGGCTCGTGTTAGGCGAGTTTGCTGGCTACGGATGGAGAGGGGAGAGGTGGAGCTCCATCGCTATGACCGAGTTTTACGTCAGTTCGGTCTACAGCAGGGGATCCCATCTCTGAGGGATTATGAGTTTTCCCGGATTGTCCGGGATAACACCACAGTTAGTGGGGCTCCAGACATGCAGCGATTTTGGAGCCAGGACGTGGACGATGCCCCCATCCAGCCAGTGGATGGGGACAACGTAGGTGTAGCCGATGGCTACGATGCCTGGTACGTAGGCATCCACCCTCCTCGAATGATGAGGGCTGTAGGGTCTGATATACATGGTTGTGCATCGGATAGGGAGGCGGCACCAGGCGGCTATGGAGGCAGCCCAGGGTCACGATGGGAGAGAGCCGAGGAGGCCACAGGCACAGGAGAGGCCGCGACAGAGGGAGAGGAGGGAGGCGAGACCCCCATCTCCATAGAGGGAGAGGCCACCATCACCCGATAAGGGCAAGGGCGTTGACACAGGAGAGAGTAGCGAGATGGCTACTCTTCGGGCGGAGAGAGATCGTCTCCAGGCACAGGTGTAGACTCTACAGGATGAGGCTACATGCCATCGAGCTGAGGTGGCACAGCTGCGAGACGAGATTGCACATCTTAGGGCACGGGGCGGAGGGTCGAGCTCTAGAGAGCTGACACGGGCTATCGCCCAACTCACTTTCTATCAGACATTGTATTATCAGCTGGTGCCAGAGGCGGACAGACTACCCATGCCAGCCAACATTGCAGATCCGATCAGGATTGGGTCGTCGAGGACCACGTCCCGATCGAGGACTAGGACTACTCAGACTGTGATGGGGCCACCTCGTCCACCTTAGGGCAGGGGAGGAGATGAGGCAGAGAGCTCGAGGGGCTCTCGAGGCTAGAGGGCTGCACAACTTTGTACAGACTGACATTGTATTATTATTATTTTTGTTGATAGAGGATTGAGTATGCCGAGGTACAGATTGTGGCATACCAATCCGGTTTTGATGATGTATATATACTGTTGACATATATATGATATGTTATTGATCATATGACTTATATTATGTGTATGCTTATGATGCTTTTATGTTTGATTGATTAATTTGATAATTGGATTGAGGATTCATGAAATTATGTCGTTTTGAAAATTTATAATTTTGATGTCATGCTATAATATTTTAAATGAAATAATTCGATGTAACAAATTGATTGTTTGTAATGTGATGTGATAAAAAATAAAAAGAGACTTCTAACAATAATTTCAAAGGACATTGTCGCTATTATAGACCATTTCATGGAGTCGTCTGCTCACTCGGTCGTCAAGCTAATCCCAATATAGAAATATTGTTAAAAGTAAAAGAGTGCTTAAGAGACTGTCTTAAGACTTTGGTGCAATAGTGCAAATGATGGTGATGATGGTTTGTTTTTCAGATTTTCATGAAAATAGTATGCATGAAATAATGTTAAAATGATTTTTTGCTAGGCATAAATTCCTAAGTGTGATAAAATTTTGGATAATTCTTTAGGAATTATACCATCTTTGCAAAATTGAAGGTTGACATAATGACATGAAATAATGAAAATGGGTTTGCTTTTTAAAAGCATAATTTGTGTAAAATAATGATTTAAGTCATATGGTTTTCATGATTTTTAAATAAATGGGGAATAAAAATTGTTACAATGGTTTGCGCTAGGCATAGAATATGTAGGTATAGACTTATACCATCATCGCGAAAATCAAAAAAAAATAGATAGTTTTATTGCATGGTTGATTTTTGATAAACAGAAAATATGAAAATGAGGACTTGCGCTAGGCATAAAATTCCAATTTTGGTTTTGGAACTATACCATCGTCGCGAAAGTCAACAAAAGTTATATATATATATGTTTTGATTGTATATTTTTGAAAGAAATTTTTGATTTTTCTATTATATAGTTGTCTTTATGGTAAACAACTGTACTTGATTTATTCCAAACAAGTTGCAAAAATAATATTTCAAAGTATTTTGAAGACAAAAGTTAGATTTATAAGGAATCCCATGTGCATATGTGAATTCATTTTCGATCTTGATTTATCATAATGATACACAAAATCTCTCAAATACAAATGTGTGTGCAATTGCTTTGTGCATTTACCAGTTTTGAGCAAGATAATATGATACAAGTGATTTGAAGAAACCAAATAAGTGTTCATTAACCATGATGTAGATGCATATAACCATACTAGACTACTATGTAGGTCGGATTATCAAGAGCTAGCTAATCCATAAGCAGACATAGGTCTATACAAAAGAAGGTCGCTAATGTGATAGACATATCACCACGCTAGGAGTTACCCAAGGCCAAGCAAGGTTGGGCACAAACCACCTGTTATGGGGCTTACCTCACAGTTTTTGAATAATTGAGAATTCCAGGGATTCAAGCTCATCAACCCTTCTTTTCTTTTCAAAGGGTAGGGAAAGGGATTTTATTGCTTTCTTGCTTTTTTGCTTTTCTTTTGAACTTTGCTTCTTTTTATTTTTGTATTTTTTGCTTGATTTTTGAGATAGTGCTTGAAATATTGCTGTAATGATATAAAATAACATTTTTCTTTTTCTTTTTTTTTTTTTTGAACTTTTCTTTTCTTTTTCTTTGCTAGGGATACTTGCTCGGATTAGCTGTAGAGCAAGGGATTTTTATTCTGGGTAGGGGTGAGCTTGTCCTTTTGCCAATTCTCAAAGATTCTAGACCATGTGCATGATAGGATAGCAGGGAAAACTTTTCGCTCAAGAAATCACATCTACTATGTAGCAAAACATGGAAATTACAAATATAATCATTTTATTGTGAAAAGATGTGCTTGGTTTAAGTAAATAACAAGATCAATTCTCTATGCTCAAACTTTATTTAATTGAATTTTGTGGACTTTGATATAAGAGAGATTAGTAATCATGCCAGATAAAATCAAGATATTTATTTTTGTGAGTGTGCAAGTGAGGGATTCCAAATAAATGCTAATTTATCAAAAATAATTTGAAACATATAACTGCAACATTTGTAAGAAAATATATATAAACACTTTTGAGAATTTTTGAGAATGTTGACTCCCTCTTTCTTCTTTATATTGTTTTGGTTTCGAAAGAGTCAAGCATATTGTTGTTTTTATATTTTTATCATTATTTTGTTTTTTGGTTTTATTTTTGTTTTTGAGCAAAAAATTTAACAAGTGCCATAAATAAATGCAACAAATAGTTTTGAAGATTTTTGATGATTATGAATGTTTTTGATGTTTTTGGATTTTTATAAATTTGAAAGAAATACAAGATAGTAATTTTGAAATATTTTAAACAAATATATACAAGGATGAAATGACCAAATTTATGCATAGTAACGTTTAAGATGCAAAATATTCATGGGTTCTTTAAGTTCTTTACCATCTAAGGTAGATAATTTGTATGCTCCTGATTCAAATTTAGTAGTAATAATGTATGGTCCAAGCCAGTTGGGCTCAAATTTACCTTTAAGGTCCTTAGTTGCATTTGTATTTTTTTGATTTTCTTTTAAAACAAGGTCGCCGATCTCAAAGGATCGATGACGAACTTTCTTAGCATATGATCTTTTAAGCTTGTTTTGGTAAGCACGGAGATGCTCCAAAGCATTGATGCATTTTTCATCTAGGAGTTCCAGCTGACTGAGTCTACCAGCTCGATATTCATCTCCTACTTCGGTATCTTGAAGTAGTAGAGCCAAAGAAGGAACTTCCAATTCAAATGGAAAAACTGCTTCAGCACCATAAACCAAAACAAATGGTGAAGTTCCCGTGGGGGTTCGAACACTAGTTCGATAGGCCCATAAGGCTGGGTATAATTGAATGTGCCAATCACGACCAGTTTTACTGACCAATATTTTGAGAATTTTGATTAAGGTTTTGTTAGATGCTTATGCTTGACCATTACCCTGAGGATAATAGGGAGTGGACCAGCGATGTTGAATCTTATATTTTTGGCATAATTTTTTAACATCTTTATTTTTGAAACAAGTTCCATTGTCAGAGATGAGATTTGCAGGAATTCCGAACCTACAAATGATTTGATTAAAAATAAATTTAGAGACTTGTGTGCCAGTGCAGGAAGCTAAAGGCATAGCTTCGACCCACTTCATGAAATACTCAGTGGCGGTTATGATGAACTTGTGTCCATCAGATGACATCGGATTGATTTTGCCAATAATGTCTAAACCCCATTTAGAAAAGGGCCAAGGAGATGAAATAGCCTATAGTTCTTGGGCAGGCGCATGGACAAGGTCAGCATGTTTCTGGCACTTGTCGCAATGGCGCACATACTCATGTGCATCCGTTTCCATGGTAGGCCAAAAGTATCCTATCCGAAGGAGCTTTTTAGCAATGACACTACCACTAAAGTGTCCTCCACAAGATCCATCATGGGCTTCACTCAAGGCTGATTTAGACTCTTCTAAGTTTAAACATCTTAATAGGATACCTTCAAAAGATCTCCTATATAAAGTATTGCCAATTATTACAAAGCGACTTGCTCGTCGACGTAATAATCGACGCTGGTTTCTATTAGAATTGGCAGGGAAAGTCCCATTTTGGAGAAAATCAAATATGTCCGTATACCAAGGTTCAGGAGTAGTTTCATTGATTAGAAACACATCCAAAGGCTCTAAGCATGACTTATTTGAAGCGGGTTCCTGGAGTCGATGAATAATGATAGTGGCATATTCGTCATCTAACTCCAAGGGTAGGAGAGATGCAGCTGCGGCCATAGCATCAGCTGCACGGTTGCTAGTTCGAGGAATAGCTTCCAAGGTAACTTGATCAAATAGAGACATTAATTGTAAAACATAGGCCTTATATGGGCATAGTTTATCATCTCTGGTTTGATAAAATTCATTAATTTGGTTTATAACCAATTGAGAATCACCAAAAACTAAAAGATGTTTAATTTTTAGCGACAGGGCAGCTCGTAATCCAAGGATTAGAGCTTCATACTCAACAATATTGTTGGTGCAAGCAAATGTCAATTTGAAGGATAGAGGAATAAGATGTTTTTGTGGGGATATTAAAATAATACCCGCACCAGCCCCACTCATGCATCGGGCTCCGTCAAAGTATAAGGACCATTGTTCAGTATGGTCGGCCTCTAATTGAAGGCATTCATCAGGAAATTCGATGATGAGGGGATGGGTAGACTCTAAGGGTGCAGTAGCTAATTGATCTGCTATGATTTGACCCTTAACAGACTTCTGTCCTATGAATGTGAGATCAAACTCGCTTAGAGCAAGAACCCACTTGGCTGTGCGACCCGATAAATAAGGTCGACTCATGAGATACCTCAAGGGATCGTATTTAGCAATGACATAAGTTTTTTGACTAAGCATATAGTGTCATAATTTTTGCGTAGCAAACACGACGGCTAGACATAGTTTTTCTAATGTTGTGTAGTGGGTTTCATAACTGATGAAGGTTTGGCTAATGTAATAATTAGCACGTTCTCGCTTTTCATCATCAAGTTGAGCTAACATAGCTCCTAAGGCAGAATCTGAAGCTGAAATATATAGGAGAAATGGGCGATCAGGTTTAGGTGGTGAAAGCATAGGTGGATTAAGGAGGTATTGTTTGAGAAGTTCAAAAGCTTCTCTACATTCGGTGTCCCAATTAAAAGGGACATCCTTCTTAAGGAGTTTAAGAAAGGGACCGGTTTTGTCCGCTAGCTTATCAATGAAGAGACGGATAGCTTGAAGTTTACCTTGTAAACTTCGTAATTCAGATATATTAGTAGGTGTGGGCATATCAGTGATGGCCGCAATCTTGAGAGGGTCGATTTCAATACCACGTAAAGAAACTAAAACCCCTAATAGTTTACCGGACTTAACTCCGAATATACATTTTGCTGGATTTAATCGAATAAGATATTCTCATAATCGATTAAAAACTTTTCTCAAATCATCTAAATGATTATCTTCAATAATAGAGTGAGCTATAATATCATCTACATAATCATGTAGGATATCATGCATCATATCATGAAAAATATAGGTCATAGCTCGTTGATAAGTTGCACTTGCGTTCTTTAAGCCAAATGGCATCACTTTCCAACAAAAGGTACCCCAGGGGGTAATAAAGGCTATTTTAGCCTGATCTTCAGGAGCTATCCTGATCTGATTATAACCGGAGAATCCATCCATTAAGGACATCATCCCACTCCCGACAGTAAAGTCAATGATTTGATCCATGTTTGGAAGAGGAAAGTCATCTTTAGGGCATGCAGCGTTAATATCTCTAAAATCTGTGCAAACCCTAACTTTGGTAGCTTCTTTCTTGGTGACTGGAACTACATTTGAGATCCATTCCGCATAATCAATAGCTTGTATAAAGATAACATTCAGGAGTTTTTCTAACTCCCCTTTGACTAGCAGAGCCACTTTGGGATGCATTTTTCTAAGTTTTTGTTTAACCGGTTTAGCATCCGGATGGACCACTAGATGATGCATGACTACGAAGGGTCTAGACCTGGCATATCTTCATATGTCCAAGCGAAGACATCTTCATACTCTTTAAGAAATGCAATGTATTGTTCTTGTTTTTCTTGACTTAATTCTGATCCAATATTGATTATGTGAGGATTATCCTCGGTTCCAATATTAATTTTAATGACGTTTTCTACCTCCATGTGTAGATCTCTTTCAAAATTAGGTGGGGCGGGTGAAACACCCAATTCTTGTAATTCTTGTAAGGTTAATTTAGATAATTCATCTTGAGGATTAGTGGCCTCAAGTTGGGCTATAGTTGGTATAGAACCATCAAAATAAAATCCATTGTGTAACATCTCTTCAACAGAGACATCATGGAAGATATCTCCTTCCAACTCTTCATCGGGGTCAACAATCATTTTAGGGTAAGCTATGGATAGCATGTTGCATGAAAATGACTGATTTTTAAGAGGCAAATCAACATGCCTATCCAAATAATCTTGATAACATATGAGGTGATCATCATCTTCAAAAGGAAAGGGTTGACCCTTACTAGGAAATAGGCCCACACCACAACGGGCAGGCCACGGTTCTACCTCGAAAGGTTCTTTCATGCCATTTTGGAAAGGTCCCAAGCCTTTCCCTTTATATCCCATTTTAAGCATCATGGGTTTAGCTTTAATATAATCATTGGTAAAATAACACCGAGCATATCCCTCATGATGAGTTTTGATATTTCGAGGGATTCTTCCCCAGTCATATCCTTTATAAATGAAGGCACAACTCCCGACTTGGTAAGTACTTCCCATAGGTTGTGGGAGGCCCAAAGTACGAGGAGATGGCGGCAATTTATTTAAAAGAATTGAATCTTGCATGAAAGCATTTGTTTTTTCTGATATTAAGGTTGTGGATAAATCCGGTAAAAGTTCATCAGAAAGGGCATAAGATGTAGAAGGCTTATTACCTATATCTTTAGATGTGGGAGGAATGATAGATGTGTCTATAGGTTTTGAATTTATAGGGATAGAACTTGAAGGATTGGTTGTAGATTTAAGATCTTTTTGAGGTTCTAAAATGATTTGTTTAGAGGGTTGTTGGTCTATATAGGAGGATGAAATTAATGGAGGGGAAATAGGTGAAGTTATGGGTGTGTGTTTCATAGTTTTAGATGAAAAATAAGAACTAGGATGTGTGGATGATAGAGCAGGGCAAAATTGCACTCCAACGGGTTCTGCCAAAGCACACATATCAAAAGGTCTAGGGTCACCATGGATAGTGACCAAATGATTTTTAAACTCAAATTTAACACATTGGTGTAAGGTTGATGGGACCACTCGCATGGCGTTGATCCAAGGGCGACCCAAAAGTATATTGTACGATGTTGGGCAATGTACAATAAACACGGTTGTTTCTAGGGTTCTAGGACCAACTTGCAATGGGAGGGTAATAACTCCACATGTTTCTTGTGTTTCATCATTAAAAGCTTTGATAATCATATCAGTTTTCTTCATTTCATCACTTCTAAAGCCAAATCGTTGGTAGAAGTCAAAAGTGCAAATGTTTAGAGATGAGCCATTATCAATCAAAACTCTTTTGATAGCTACATCTCCAATTAGAGCAGTAATGTATAAGGGATTATCCTTATGTAAACTGTGTTGTGGGATATCTTTATCTCGAAAGTCAATACAATCAATCTCTCGAGTGATGATAGTATTGGCCATAGCTTCAGGTTGAATGTTTTGAGGTACCATCATTTGGCTTAATGTAAGCATCAACTCATCCCTATGGGTGGGAGAGGATCTTAATAAATCCAAAAGGGAAATTCTGGCCGTAGTATTGGACAATTGCTCATTAATATTGTAAGGGGGTTTAGGTTGAACAGTAGGAGCATGATTCCCTTTATTGGGGTTTTTCAAAACGAATGGAGCCGATCCATCGTTCTGGTTTGATTCTTGTTGGGAATTTTGAGCTTGTTGTCGGGTGATGACTCCAATGGTACCTACAATGTTATAATGAAGACGCTGAACTGGTCTCGGTTGAGCATTGATGGCTTGTTCATTAGAAAGGAATATATCAGAAGAAGGTCGAGTAGTAACTCTTCTAGGAAATGGTTCTTCTGGAACCATAGCATCTGTGATGGGTTGAATAGGATCTGATTCATTTTTAGAACTATTCGATTGGTTTGAAGTAATGTCTAGTTCACTTTCACTATCTGATTCTATATCACTAGAATCGGAAGTTTGAAAATTATGTAAGGGCCTGGTCGTAACCAGGGATAAGGTTGTGTCAAATATTTGAGGATCCTGAACAGGTAATTGTCCGCTAATGGTTCCTACATATCGGGTAGGAGGGGGAACATTATGATGTTCGATTTGATTGGCTACCTCTTTACCATGTCGTGGTAAAGGGTGTTGAAATATGTCTAGAGTTTGATTAGCATTTTGATTTTGATTTTGGGGAACGGTCTTTTGAGTATTATTAGGAGGGTTTTGTTTAGGTTGGAAGGCTTGCACTTCCATTTCATTATTGTCAATCAAATCCTGTATTTTATGTTTCAACCTTTTACAAGCATTGGTAGAATGTCCAGGTCCTCTATGGAAATCACGAGTGTAAGTCAGCTCTGTATCCGGGTATAGTTGGATCAGGTTCCCGGATAGTTGGTAATTGGATCAAACCTCTTTCGAGTAATTGAGGTAAAATAGTTGATAAGGGTTGGTTTAATCTAGTAAATTCTCGAGGAGGCTTGTCAAGAGGTTTCAATATAAATTTTTTTGTTGTCTTTGTTGCATTGATATTAGCAACATTTCTACTGTCAGTGACTCCATCATCGACGACTTGTTTGTTTTTATATTGATTTTTGGATGTTTTCTCATCATCCTTCTTCCTAAGTTGGCCTCTCCTAATGAGGGCATCTTCTACTCTTCGAGCTAAATCTATAGCTTGATCGAAGGTAGTTAAGGTAGCAGTCGATAGCTCATAAGATATTTGTTCTTGTAAATTATTGATGAAAATGTCCAACATTTCCCTATAAGGTAGCACAAAGTGCAGTTTTCCTGTCAATTGCCTCCATCTAGCTAAGAAATTGGCAAAACATTCATCTTTGTCTTGTTTTAAATTGTATAAATCTTTAATAGTTACATGCCTCTCGATGTAGGCACTAAATTGATGGACAAATGATTCCATTGTTTCTTCAAAGTTTCTCAAAGAATGAGTGGGCAATTGATAGTACCACTCTAATGCCATTCCACCTAAACTTTTTGGGAACATTTTTAATAATAGCAAGTCATCATGCGATATATCATGACATGCTATCCTAAACATGCGAAGATGCTCTATGGGATCTTCGGTTCCTTTATATATAGGCAGGATGGGCATGGGAAAATGCTTAGGGTATGGTTGAGCTACAACTATGGGATCCAAAGGTTGACTACATATCTCTCGATAATTATACGAGGGACGGTAGGGATCTATCTAGTCCATACGCGAAGCTAATTGTTTCACCATGGCTTCCAGATTACTAGTTTGCCCCCCATATTGGTTTGGTAGGGCATTGACATGGGTTTTATGGGCATATGATGGAGGAACATGAAGATTAGATGCCATGTTACTATTGTGCAAATTATTGGTAGGAAAAGTATTATGAAGGAATTTTGAAGTTGTATTATGTTGTATTCCAGATTGTTGAAAATTTGTATTTGGCTTCGTTTTAGGTTTTTGTTTACTTGAAGCATATTGCTCAATAGTTTGGCGGAATAAAGTAGTGAAGGAAGGTTTCTTTTGTGTGGGAATGATTTTAGGTTGAATAACAGGTTCCTTAGGAGGTTGGATAGCCTGTTTTTTTGACATGTTTTGAATCATAGAGACCATATCCGTATTGGATGGTCCAGCATTATCACTTTCTTGATCAATGAAATATAAGGGATTAATGTGCACATCATACATATGTTCCAAAGCTGCCTCAGTGTCACTAATTTGCCCTTTATCAATACGAATTGCCACATTAAGGTCATCAATGTTATCACTGAGAAATTTCTTGAAATGATCTATGTTGTCAAAAGCAATAGTTCCATTTGGAGCTACTCTAGGGGATGAGGATCCATCCTCTTTAACACTTCCTTCTTGTTCCTTATCTTCACCTAGGTCATCTTCTGGTTGAACTAGAGTTTTTCCTTTCGAAGTTGGATCTTCAGGAAGGACATTTGGGTTTCCAGTTGTATCTTGTAACCAATCTTCTTCTTCTCCTAAAGTTTCTTTACCATTCCTAAGTTTAGGCATGGTGCTAAATTTTGATTTCAGAAAAAATATATATATTTATATATATATATATGCAACAAATTAAGAGGTATATATTTACTATATACCTACTACAATATTTGAAATGAAATGTTTAAGTTTTTGCTATGTTTTTTTTAGTTTTTCTTTGTTTTTGAAATAATATTGTAAAGACAATCAACACAATAAATGCAAGAAATAAGACTAAAAGTAATAATCTAGTTTTCTATAAACAATTTATAAATATCATTAATAGGCTCGAGTTGTTCAAGAGTCATGAAGTGTTCTTCTTCAAATTGAAAGTTTTCTTTTAAAAATTTGATGAAAAGAGCTATAGTGATATTATCTGTCTCAGATTTTGGTTGATAAAAGTAAAGCTCATGGCAATACTCTCGATATAGCACAGCTCGCGGAACTCTATTCCATATTTCCCTATCTGTAAGAACAACCTCTTGGTCTTCTACACAACCTAGGAACTGGTGCACAATGGCTGCGTTCTCGAGGTATTCCTCGAAGGTGAACAATTCTAAAGATACTAGAGCTCTCCTATAAGCTAACCATCTATGGCAGGCTCTCTGAAGTTCATGATAAAAAACTAGTTGATGAGGATCCAGGATTCTATCTAGGACTAGCCTCTTGATTTGCTTAAGTTGTGTGGACCTAGATGAGATGAGACTAAGTCTTCTATCAAGTTCATTCCACAGGAATTGATTTCTACTTGTTTCAGGCACATTAAGCATAGAATTGATTTCTACGGTTGCCAATTGGTTTTCTACATTTATAGTAACTGCTAATATTTTCTTAGGAGCTACCATCTAAACATGATTTTAAACTTTAAATGTTTTAAAATGCATCTATGTTTTAGTTGTTCTATTTTTTTTTTGTTTTGTTTTCTTTGTTTTTGTTTTCAAAAGGTTATGATGCATTCACGTCGGGTTCACCAAAATGTATCGCTCCAAATTTTTTGCATCCTTACCTTCAGGCTATAGGATCCATGCCCGGAAGGGGGATGGGAAAAGGATGTCACGGTACCTCGAACTGAGAGGACTTTGCGAAGGTCCCGCCTCTCAAGGGAGGTGTATTTTGATGATTTTTTGACGGATGGTGGGTTCACCAGGAAACATTTAATGGCAGTTTCCACGCCTAGGTTTGGAATGTGTTTTTATGTGTTCATTTTTAACTTTAAGCATTCATATCCTAGGTTTGGCCAAATGAGTCTAAATTAATCTAAATGAAAGTGCAGATTTACTAAATACAGAGAACAAATTTAAGACAGAAAAATAGAAAAATTAAGGAAGAATAAGAAGAATACCTGATCCGGATGTCTGATGGAGATTCTGATGTTTGAAGTAGTCAGGATCGTCTGGAATTTGACAGAATCATCTGAGATCAGACAAGATCATCTGAGATCTGACGAATTCATCAGACGAATCCATCAGAGACCTGCAAACAGAAGAACAGATGCAAAATACAGAGAATACTACTGTTCTAGTTGAGGGAAACTGTGCAAAATAACAGTGACAACACTGAAATGAAACTTAAATACCGAAACATGTATGAATGATGCTAATTAAATCACAATTATGGATTAATTATGCCTTTGATCTAGATGGGTGAACTCCAAAATGCAATATAACATAAAATATCAAATAAACTAGCTAATTTGCAGAATAAAACAATAGAGAAAAGGTAAAGAAATGCAAACTTATGGCACTGATTGCCTCAATGTGGACTATAGTCGAGATCGTCTCGCATCAGTACGAAATCGTCTTTGATTTGACAGGATCGCCTTCGATCTGAATAAGTTCGTCGGTGACGATGTATGCTTGCTTCGGCTGAAAAACAAGATGGTACCTGCAACAAAACTTGATATAGGACTACTACAAATGAAAACTCTAGGTGATTCTAATGCATGCATGAAGCTAAGTTACAAAGAATTTCAGCCAGGGGTTGGGAAGGGAAGGTCCTAGGGATTAAATAGGCTTAGGGGAGTAGTTAGGAGGTTGGAGATCATCCCTATTTGGGAGATCTCCAACGGGGGAGGGTCTCTAATGGTGTAGACACGCTTCTGCCCGGATTAGAGGCCCGTTGGAATAGAAGCTAATTTTGCAAAATTAGTTTTGTGACAAGATCATCTGGACGTCCTAGCCCAGATGAAATCGTCAGATCTGGGGCGATATCGTCTGATCGGCGACGATATCATCAAACGGTCAAAACAACCTCTAAAAATGGCACGGAAAAGGGGGAAACGGATTACCCGGAGGTTAACGGGCGGTTTGGGAGGTTAAATTTGAATTTTAAATTATTTACTAGGGTGAATGTAATTATGACAATTTTACTGCGCCAATTTTAGGGTGCTACAAGTTTCATTTCATCACTTCTAAACCCAAATCTTTGGTAGAAGTCAAAAGTGCATATGTTTAAAGATGAACCATATCAATCAAACTCATTTGACTACACATCCCAATTAGGAGTAATATACAAGGGTACTAGAAACTATGTTGAGGTATGTCTCTATCCCGAAAGTCAATACAATCAACTTCACGAGTTATTATAGTATTGGCCATGGCTTCAGGTTGAATGTCTTGTGGTACCATCATTTGGCTTAATGTGAGCATTAATTCATCTCTATGTGTAGGAGAAGATCTTAAAAGGTCCAAGAGGGAAATTCTAGTCTGTAATATTTGATAATTGTTCATTAATATTATAAGGAGGTTTAGGTTGAACATTAGGTGCATGATTCCCTTTATTAGGAACCTTCAAAACAAATGGAGTTGATCCACCATTGTGAATTTGATCTTGTTGATAATTTTGAGCCTATTGTCTAGTAACAGCTTCGATGGTACCCACAATATTATTTTGTGGATGATGAATGGGTCTTGGTCTAGCGTTTATAGCTAGCTCATTAGAAAGTAATTGGTGAGATGATGGTCTAGTAGTGACTCTTCTTGGAAATGGTTCTTCTAGAACCATATAACTTGTGATAGGGTGAATAGTATCCGATTCATCTTCAGAACTATTCGATTGATTTGATGTGATTTCCATATCACTCTCGGTCTCGTATTCTGTATCACTAAGATCAGGTATCTGAATATTATATAGAGGCCTGGTTGTAACCATGGATAAAGTTGTGTCAAAGATTTCTAGATCATGAACAGGTAAATGTCCACTAATAGTTCCTACATATCGGGCAGGAGGAGGGACATTATGATGTTCAATTTGATTAGCCACCTCCTTACCATGTTTTGGTAAGGGATGTTGAAAGATGTCCAATGACTAATTGGCATTCTGATTCGGGTTTTGTGGGGTGTTATTTTGAACATTATTAGGAGGATTTTTCTTAGGTTGAAAGGCTTGCACCTTCATCTCATTGTTATCAATCAAGTCCTGTATTTTATGTTTTAATATTTTACAAGAGTTGGTAGTGTGTCCAGGTCCTCTATGGAAGTCACAATGTAAATCTACTCTGTATCCGGGTATAGTTGGATCAGGTTCCCAGATATTTGGTAATTGAATCAAACCTCATTCTAATAATTGCGATAGAATAGTTGATAAAGGTTGATTTAACCTAGTAAATTCTCGAGGAGGTTTATCAGGAGGTTTCAGTACAAACTTCTCTG
Source organism: Wollemia nobilis (assembly GCA_028583015.1). NCBI lineage: Eukaryota > Viridiplantae > Streptophyta > Pinopsida > Araucariales > Araucariaceae > Wollemia > Wollemia nobilis. The sequence continues at coordinate 3,912,339 of JAQPPZ010005697.1, forward strand.
CTATCTTTGCAACATTAACATTAGCAATATTTTTGCTATCGGTGACTCCATCACCCACAACTTGTTTATTCTTATATTGATTTTTGGATGTTTTCTCATCGTCTTTCTTTTTAAGTTGGCCTCTCCTAATGAGAGCATCTTCCACTCTTCGGGCTAAGTCTATAGCCTGATCGAAGGTGGTCAAGGTAGTAGTTGATAATTCGTAAGATAGTTGCTCTTGCAAATTATTAATAAATATGTCCAACATCTCCCTATAAGGTAACACAAAGTGCAATTTTCCTATCAACTGTCTCCACCTAGCTAAGAAATCAGCAAAGCATTCATCTTTGTCTTGTTTTAGGTTATACAAATATTTAATGGTCACATGTCTTTCGATGTAGGCACTAAATTGATGAACAAAAGACTTGGAAGTTTCTTCGAAATTCCTCAAAGAATTAGTGGGTAATTGATAATACCACTCTAATGCCATTCCTCCCAAGATTTTTGGGAACATTTTTAGTAATAACAAGTCATCATGTGATATATCATGACATGCTATCCTAAACATACGAAGATGCTCTATGGGATCTTTGGTTCCTTTATATATGGGAAGAACAAGCATAGGAAAATGTTTAGGATACGGCTGTGCTATGACTATAGGATCTAAAGGTTGACTACACATCTCTCAATAGTTGTACGAGGGACGGTAGGGATCTATCTGGTCCATGCGGGAAACTAGATGTTTCACCATGGTTTCAAGATTACTAGTTTGTCCACCATATTGGTTCGGTGGGACATAGGTATGGGATCTATGAGTGTATGATGGTGTAACATAAGGATTAGATGCTATATTGCTATTATGCAAAGTTTTGGTAGGAAGAGTATTATGAAGAGGATTTGTAATAGTATTATGTTGTACCCCAGATTGTTGGTAATTGGTGTTTGGTTTTGTTTTGGGTTTTTGTTGATTTGAGGTATGTTGATCAAGAGCTTGGCGAAATAGAGTAGTAAATGATGGTTTATTTTGTGTGGGAATGACCCTAGGCTTGTTAATAGGCACTTTAGGTTGTTGGGTAACCTGTTGTTGTTGCATGTTCTAGATCATAGCTACCATATCCAAATTGGATGGTCCAGCTTGATCACTCTCTTGATCAATAAAGGACAAGGGATTAGTGCGTGTGTGAAATACGTCTTCTAGAGTTGCTTGAGTGTCACTAATTTGATCCTTGTCCATATGGACTGCTCTATTAAAAACACCAATATTAGTGTTAATGAACTTCCAAAATTGTTCCATGTTTTCAAAAGTGATAGCTCCTCCCGGAGATATTTTAGGGGATGAGGATCCTTCCTCTCTATTAGTTTCTTCTTGTTCATTTCCTACAACAAGCTCTTCTTCTTGCTGGTCTAGGATTTCTTCTTCCCGAACTTGGTCCTCAGGAGGGACATTTTGGTCAATTAATGGTCTTCCTAACCAATCTTCATCTTCTTCGGTTTGTTTTCCATTCCTAAGTCTAGGCATTGTGCTAAACTTAGGTTTTAGAAAATATATATACTTTTTATATATATAAAATAAAAAAAAAAAAAAAAAAAATATAATATAAAAATATATATATATGTATATATATGCGATAGGGTTGAGAGGTATATATTTTAACTATATACCTACTATAATACTTTAAAAGGAAAATGTTTTGTTTTTGTTAATTTTGTTTTTTTTATTTTTTTTATTTATTATATTATTATTTTGCGAGAATAAAAATAACAAACAACATGATAGTTGCAAGAAATAACAATAGTAAAAAGAATAACTTAGTTTTCTATGAATAGTTTATGAATATCATTGATAGGATCAAGTTCATCGAGAGTCATGAAATGCTCCTCTTCAAATTGGAAGTGGTTTTTCAAGAACTTGACAAAGTGTGCTATGGTAATATGATCTACTTCAGACTCTGAATTGTAAAAATAAAGTTCATGGAAATACTCTCGATACAACACAGCTCTAGGAACTCTATTCCATATTTTTCTATCCATAAGAATGACTTCTTGATCCTCTATACGAGATAGAAATTTATGCACTACAACTGCATTCTCAAGGTATTCCTCAAAGGTGTACAATTTTGAAGACACAAGTGCTCTTTTATCTTCTAACCACCTATGGCAAGCTCTCTGAAGTTCATGATACAAAGTCACTTGATCGGGATCTAGGATTCTATCTAGGACAAACCTCTTAATTTGCCTAAGTTCTATAGATCTAGATTCAATAATACCTAATCTCCTATCAAGTTCATCCCACAAAGGTTGGGCTCTATTTGTTTGAGGTACTCTAAGCATAGAAGTAATCTCTATGGCCATTAATTGATTTTCAACATTTATGGTGACAACTCGTCTTCTATTATAATCTACCATCTAAATATGATATGCAAATTTAACTATTTTCTAATGATTCTAGATGTTCTTAATAATGTTTTTTTTTTATTTTGGATTATTTTCAAAAGGTTTTTTAGTTTCACGTCGGGTTCACCAAAATGTATCGCCCAAATTTTTTGCACCCTTACCTTCAGGCTAAAGGATCCATGCCCGGAAGGGGGATGCAAGAAGGATGGGACAATACCTCGGACGGAGAGGCCCTTTGAAGGTCGTGCCTCTTGGGGGAGGGGTATAAGGGTGAATTTTTTATGGATGGTGGGGTTCACCAGGAAACTTTGAGTGGCATTTTCCATGCCTAGGTTGAGAATGGGTTTGATGTGTTCATTTTATGTTCAATCATTCAGATTCCTAGGTTGGCCAAAATGAATCTAAGCTATTCTATATGAAATTTCTGGTTTATATGAAAACAACAAACATAAATGAATCCTAAATATAGAAAATATCTAAAATGGAGAAGAGTGCACCTGATTTCTGATGTCTGATGAAGATTCTGAAGCTTGTAGGAGTCCAGATCGTCCCGGATATGACAGGATCATCTGTAATTATATAGAATCATCCAAATCATAGGAGATCATCTAAGATCAGCTGAGATCATCAGTGACCTGATGAATTTGTCAGACGAATTCGTCAGAAACCTGCAATCATGAAAACAGACACCAAAAACCAAAAATACAATTGCAAGAATGATACAAAATGATAGAAATAAGAATATAAATGCTTAAATGATAAATCCTCATATCAAATCAAATGGGATGCAATGTTTCAATAATTTATTTTGAGTTTTATCATGCAAATATGCTAAATGAGGTGAACTCCAAGATGCAGAACAAAAGTGAATTAATCTAATGCACAATTAAATAAGAAAAAGAGATAGAGAATGCAAACTTAGGGCTTTGATTGCCCCCAATCTAAATTGCAATCAAAATCGTCTGCAATCGTATGAGATCATCACCGATCTCGTCAGGATCATCCAAAATTATGGTTGAATCACCTACGACAATCCGAGCTTCCTCTAGCTGAAACACAATGAGATCCTGCAATAAAACTTGAAAGCACAAATGCAAATGATGGGGGATAGGATGTTCTAACACAACAAAAACTAAAGTTGCAGGGAAATTATCAACCAGGGGGATAAACTGGGAAAATCCCCCAGTTTATATAGGATTAGGGGGAGGTTAGGAGGTTGGGGATCATCCCAATCTGGGAGATCTCCAATGTGGGAATCTCCAACCGTGCAGACACACTTCTACCCGAGTTGGAGAGGTTGTTGAAACATAAGCTAATTATGAAAATTTAGTTTTGGGATGAAATCATCTGGATGTTCTATTCTAGACGAATTCATCCGATTTGGGATGATATCATTAGATCGATGATGATATCGTCCAATGGTCAAACAAATTCTAAAAATGGCACGAAAAATGAGGTGAGCGATTAACGGGCGGTTTTGGGGTTAAAATTCAATTTTTTTATCTTTTAATGAGGGTTTAATTTTGCCACTTTTAGGGTGCTACAAATACTAAGATTTTCAATGTAATGAAGGAGGATATACACTCTGCAAAAAAACACTTTAAGTTTTTGCATAAATAGAAAAGCATTCAGTTTTTGGTTCCTTGAGCAATATTATATTTGATCTCTTTCTATTTATAATTTTTGATTAAATTCATGTCCTTTATTTGCTGATTTTAAATTCTACATATGGATTTAATTACTTCTTGTGAGGAAGTGAATACTAGAATGCTTCTTGGAAGTTATCTCTACAAAACTATGAGTGGTTTTTGTGCCTAGATTTTTTCTATATGCTAATCCATACTTATTGTGAATTTTTACTGTTGAGTTTATCCCCACCTTATAATTTTGGCTTATAGCCATATTTCCCATTCCTTTCTATCATTTCCCATTTCTTTCCTATCACCCTAATCTTAAAATTGATCATTAGTTTTAGTACAAGAACAAACCCTCTCTAGATATTGGCCCAAAGGACATATATTTCCTTCAGCATTTCAATGTTGGTCAGGTCTAGGGCACACAAATGATATTTTTACTTAGGAAGATTCATGACCAACAACTTTTGGCAAGCTTGATGGGACCCTAAAAAAGTTCCACTTTCAAAAGTATTGAGGTTTTAAGTTTACCTTTGTATTGTATGATTAGAACATTTGGCGATTAAACTCTACACAGAAGCCTCTGAACGTGAAGTGAGAAAAAAATTTCTTCATGATCATAATATTGAAGGCCAAAAATCTAGAATACCCTGTTGAGTTTTATGATCTTGATACCCAAGTGCTAGGAGAACATCCTAGGTTAGTTATCCCAACTATCCCATCAAGTGTTACATATTCATTGTTAGATGGTGTGTTCTATGTTTCTTCAAGTTCTACTAGCACAACCACTAGTTTTCTACCTCCCCAACCACACACACCAGTCCACATGGCTCAAAATTTTCCACCATAGCCACCAAGGAAATTTCTAGCATGGAACCACTCCAAACATCTAAATATGCAAGCTCAAAACTTGATACCACAAGCAACAATGACGATTTTACCTACCTACGATGGTACAGGGAAGATATATTATGATCATGTACAAGATGTAATTGCCTTGGTGATAATCCATAGCATAATAGATGAGGATATAATGGTAATATTTTTTGTTATCTCTCTCAAAGGTAAGTTGCTTTACTGGTACCAATCATTACAGTCTGCCACCATTACTATCTAGGACCAATTGGTTAAATTGCTAATAAAAGGTTTCAATGAACAAGTAGATCTATTCTCTCTGTTGCATTAGGTCATTACCATTTAGAGGTATCTATAAGAGGAAATCATGGAATTCAATGTCAGTTTCACCTAAAATTGGCATAGAGTTCCTGATGGTCTCCGAACAACTCTTGAGTAAGAGGCATTTGACTACCTTCGAGATTTTAACTCTGACATCAGTATGGCCATTTTATAGTCTAATATCAACATATTTCCTTATTTGTATTCTTCTACACAAAATGTTGAAGCTAACCTGATTCCTATTGGTAAGATTCCACCAAAAATGGCCATGCCTATTTTCCCCAACCTTCCACAGTATTTGTATGCTAATGCATATTCTTAAAAATTTTCCATATCACCCATGTATCCAATCCCTTCATGGAATCTAAGTACATCCCAGACCATGATGATAGTTCCTAACCCTCAAATTCACACTCCAACCATTTCATAGTTACTTGCTCTAGTTTCATTCCCAACACTACAATGTTCGCTTGTCCCACTACCATTGCCAGCTCCCCCAACACCCTCAAACCCTAATCCACAAGAAAAAATGTTGAAGAAGTTGTAATCCATAAACTTAAATATAAGAGCAATAGGTCATGAAATTATGGTGATCAAAAGAAAGAAAGCTAAAAAATATTTCCAACCAAGGATATTTCAGCCATCGCCTATCACCAGGGAGCAAGGAGCTTCGACCAAACAATGCACTTGAGAGAAATTTGATGGTGATGACAAACAAAAAAGCTAGCACATTAGAAAAAGGATATTGGTTCTCCACGCACAATGATCTGCATGGAAAGGAAACTTGCATGGTTTATCTAAACTACGTGCATACATTGGTAGAAAGTTCCTTCATTGTTCAAATCAACATTATCATAGAATTTCATCATAATTTCATGGTCCCTTATGAAGAGCAAGTTTTAGTTATCACGAGAACTATGAGAAAGCCCATTACTGTGGACCCGACTGAGTTGGAACCCCTAAAGGTACCTACTAACTCAAATGTACAAAATGAGAAGAAACAAGTGCAAGTAAAGGTAGTTGTTCCAGCACCCAAGCCAGATGCACCCATCCTATTGAAATATATTTTTCCTCCATAACCGAAATAGAAACTATAATAAAAGGCTTCAAATTTGTAGGCAAGAGCTGAAATGGAGGAGCAGGCTAGAGAAAATCTCAAGTACCTCTCTTTGACTAAGAATCAAAGGATAGAAGTTATGCAACAATATCATAGTAGTTATGAAACTGCCAATGAAGGAAAGGGATCCTATGCATCCACATATAACATCATTTAATAATTGAAGAGTATTCCAACTAAGGTGAGTCTCTATGATGCACTACAATTGCTTGGACAAGTGGACTTGTTGCAAGAATCATTAAAATTTGTGAAAGATAAGGGAAAGAATCTAACTTAGATAGTGTTAGCTCAAATGCTAAAAACTTCTACCACTAGAAAGAATAGACCACCCCCTTTCTATCTATCCCTCAATATGCAAGGCTAGATTATGCACAATTTCATGATCGACTCAGCTACTGCAATTACTATCATACCAAAGGTAGTATGCGATGTTATGGGTACGAATTATACAAGGAGTAGTCCTTGTATCTTGTAGTTATATGGAACCTTTGTTAGGATAGTGGGAGTAATCAAAGATATCCCAATTTTATTGCACAAAATGCCTTAGATAATTATGATTCAAGAGGTGGTTGTGGTTTATTTGGAACCTTACTTTAGCATGTACCTATCATGGGAGTTTACTACTAAGTTGGAAGGCTACCTTTATCTTGATTATTCTCATTTAGAAATACCTGTCAAAGGGAGGAGAATCCAAATTTATAATGAAAAGCCATCAACTTATCACATTAAAAAAATCAAAGAGGAGGATAAATTCATGAATTCTATCAATTTAATGATCAAAGAATTGGAGAAGTTAGACCTGATGGAAGAATTTCTAGATGAGCTTTGAATAGAAGATGAGTTTTCAATGCTCAATTTTAATGCCATTATGGATATCAAAATAGGCTACTATACCATTACTAAGCCTAAAAAAGTTGAAGCGAAAGTGCTTGATGATGAAGGTACTACTCTAGATCAATTATGGAAGTTGTACTTTAATGGTAAAAGGTACAAGAATGGCGTAGGAGCTAGAATTGTTCTCATTTCTCCTTTTGGCATAAAAATTTACTCTTACCAGTTGAATTGGAGCTACACAAACAATGCCACTGAATACAAAGTGCTCTTCTTAGGTCTAAAAAAGGACCAAAATCTTGGTATCAAGCAACTATGAATCTTTGGATATTCTGAGTTAATCATCAATCGAGTAGTAAGTGTGTTTCCAAGCAACACTACTTGAAGGCATACCAAAATAGGATATGGAATTTGTTTGAGGCTTATACAATGCTAAGTATACAAGCAATATCACAAAAAAATATGAGCATGATGATATCTTGGCATCCCTTGGTGCTAATTTTTCCCCAGTGAAGCATGTGGTAAGAAATCCCAAGACTGTGAGGTTGATATATAGACCTTCAGTCCATAATAAATATATCCATTGGCAATTTTTTGAAAGTGATGAGCAAATTTTTAATTTCTTGTTAATAGAAGCTAGTAATGTGGAAGAGAGAACACTTGATGAGGAAGAAGTTGAGGTTTTGATCCAACTATAAAGTAATCATATCCCAAAGGGTTTGATCACACTTGAGATCTTTTTTTATCAAAATGATAGAGCAAAATATCATAGGATCAAGGTGGAAAAAAAGGAATACATTGAACTACATCTGCGACCCAAGAAGTCAATCAAAGTCAATATAGATTGCACTCAAGAAGAGTTGGAGTAGATTAAAGAGTTGTATCATGAGTACCCAAATATTGTTGCTTGGAGTTATCAATATTTGAGAGGTTACAACAAATATGTAATCCAACACACCATCGAGCTGCAGGAAGGAGTGAAACCCTTCAGACAAAAGCAAAGACCGATCAATCCTAATATTGAGACTTTAATGAAAGTAGAACTGCTAAATATGCTTGAAGATAAAATTATCTATCCAATAAAGCACTCTTCTTGGATGGCAAATATGGTTCTTGTGAGAAAGAACAATGGAGATATCTACATGTGCATGGATTTTCAAAATGTAAACCAGGCATCTTTGAAGGATCACTATCCACTACCATAAATTGATTAGATTCTTCATGTAGTAGCTGGCACCTAGATATTCTCTTGTTAGACTTATAATGGCACTGAGAGGGGGGGTGAATCAGTGTAGCTCTTTAATCTTGAATCTACAGCTCTTAAAATAGCAGCAATTAAAACTTATAAATAGATACGAGTAAGAATAGCAACAGAGCATCACACAACACAAGATTTAACGAGGTTCACCAATGTGGCTACTCCTCAAAAATGACTACTTGGACTACCATCCAAATCCAGCCTTTGCAAAGCAACAACTTTACAAACAATTTTACTAGCACCCACTGGAAGGAGCACCAACCCCTGATTTCTCTGCACCAATAGAAAGGAGCACCAACCCCTGATGCCAAGCACCAACTTGGACTTCAAGTCTGAAACTAGAAGATTGATAATAAGATACCTTTGCTTTTGCTAGACCCTGACTGGTCACCTTTGATTCCTCTATGCACTCTACTTTTTCTGTGCAAGCACTTCGCACACTCTGCTGCACCTCACAGTCATCTTCTCCTTGTTGCGCACTCTACTTTCTTCTACGTAAGCACTTTGCACACTCTGCTGCACCTCGCAGTCATCTTCTCCTTGTTGCACACTCTACTTTCTTAGCAAAATTCCACACTTCGAAAGATTCGACATGACTTGCTCTCTGCGCTCAATGACCGTATTTTGCACACTTTGATACACACTAAATTCTCCAAATAGCCTTGCTTTTATAACAACATTTTCATGATGAAAAACTCTAATCTTAGTCGGCTGTAACCCTAATCTTAGTCGGCTGCAAACCCTAGTCTTCATTAGTTGCAAACCCTAATCTTCGTCGGCTTACATCGGTCTTCATCGGCTTCAACTGCCCCTATAACTCTTATGTTGTTATTGCCACGAAAACATAACATGTCGCGATATCATGACACTTTCGCCTCTGTACGCTTTCTCTTAGCTTTGGCCCACGAGAATACAACATGTCGCGATATCATGACACTTTTTCTCCTTGCGCTTTTTCTTTGCTTTGGGCCATGAAAATACATGTCACGATATCGTGACACTTTTTCTCCTTGTGCTTTCTCTTGCCTTCGGGCCATGAAAAACGACATGTCGCGATATCGTGACACTTTTTCTCCTTAGCTCTTTCTCTTGCCTTCGGGTCACGAAAATCCGACATGTCATGATATCGTGACACTTTTTCTCCTTAGCGCTTTCTCTTGCCTTCGGGTCATGAAAACCCGACATGTCGCGATATCGTGACACTTTTTCTCCTTAGCACTTTTTCTTGCCTTCGGGTCGCGAAAACCCGACATGTCGCGATATCGTGACACTTTTTCTCCTTAGCACTTTTTCTTGCCTTCGGGTCGCGAAAACCCGACATGTCGTGATATCGTGACACTTTTTCTCCTTAGCACTTTTTCTTGCCTTCGGGTCGCGAAAACCCGACATGTCGCGATATCGCGACACTTTTTCTTTTGGACTCTCTCTCCTACAATATGTCACGAAATCGTGACACTTTTTCTTCCGTACAAACTCTCTTGCAATATGTCATGAAATCGTGACACTTTTTCTACTTGTCTTTTTCCCTTCCAACATGTCGCGAAATCGTGACAGTTTTTCAACTTGTGTTTTTTCTTTCCAACATGTCACGAAATCGTGACAGTTTTTCCTGTTGTTTCTCTCTCTTCCAACATGTCGCGAAATCGCGACAGTTTTTCCACTTGTGTTTTTTCTTTCCAACATGTCACGAAATCGTGACAGTTTTTCCTGCTGTTTCTCTCTCTTCCAACATGTCGCGAAATCGCGATAGTTTTTCTTGTTGTTTCTCTCTCTTCCAACATGTCGCGAAATCGTGACAGTTTTTCCACTTGTGTTTTTTTCTTTCCAACATGTCACGAAATCGTGATAGTTTTTCTTGCTATTTCTCTCTCTTCCAACATGTCACGAAATCACGACAGTTTTTCCTCCTTTTTCTCTCTCTTCAAACATGTCACGAAATCGTGACAGTTTTTCTTGCCTGCTATATATGTCGCGATATCGCGACACTTTTCTTACTTGTCTTTTTCTTTGAACTTTTGCAAATGGGCCACTTCGGTCTTCTTGGAAAATCACTATACATGCTCTGAATAACCTTTGAACTCCTGTCTTTTGCATCTGAATAGCTTTTGAGCTTCCTGTCCATTGCATCAACAGATCTATCTGACTGTGTTGACAACAATGACAATACTGTTGTTGTACCTTGCTCAACAATCTCCCCCTTTGGAATTGTTGGCAACACATGTGCAATTTCCTGTAACTCTTCTCCCCCTTTGACAATAATACCAAAGGGCTACTGCAGACTCCCCTGAGTCCATGCACAACATTCTCAGACACAATTTATTACACTTAGCAAAAATCATGAACATGAGCACAAAGATAATCAAATACTTAAATGCTCCCCCTGAGAATGTGATCCCTGTAGCTAGTCAATTCTTGGGAAGAGTGACCACTCCTAGTTTATTTTGAAGGTACTCAAAAACTTCCTTTGGCAAAGGTTTCGTGAAGATATCTGCTACTTGTTCTGTAGTTGGAACAAAATCCAACTTAACCTCACCTTCTGCAACTTTCTCCTTCAAAAAATGATATCTGATAGCAATGTGCTTTGTGCGTGAATGCATAACTGGATTCTTGGAGATGTTGATGGCACTGGTGTTATCACACTTAACTGATATTGGCTCACTAAAGCTAATACCAAGATCTTTCAAGGTTTGTTTCATCCACAGTACCTGTGTACAACATGTTGTCGCTGCAATATATTCTGCTTCTACGGTCGATAAAGAAACTGACTCTTGTTTCTTACTGTGCCACGCGACTAATCTGTCTCCAAGATAGAATGCACCTCCACTAGTACTCTTTCTGTCATCTACACATCCTGCCCAATATGCATCTGAATACGAAATAAGGGTGAAGTCTTTACCTTTCGGATACCATAATCCATATTCCATAGTACCCTTGAGATACCGAAGAATCCTTTTCACCGTTGTTACATGAGTCTCCTTAGGATTAGCTTGAAATCGTGCTACCATGCATACTGCCTGTAAAATATCTAGTTTGGTAGCTGTCAGGTACAATAAGCTTCCAATCATGGATCTGTACATGGTTTGATCAACAGGTGGAGATTTGTCATCCTTGCTCAACTTACAGCCTGTCGTCATGGGAGTGCTAACTGGCTTACAGTCCTCCATTGTGAACCTTTTTAGCATCTCTTTTACATATTTAACTTGAGAAATGAATATGCCCTTCCTACTTTGGTTAACTTGCAATCCGAGGAAATATGACAGTTCTCCAATCATTGACATTTCAAATTCTTTCTGCATCTTATTTGCTAAGTCCTTGCATGACTCATCTTTGCTATTGCCAAATATGATATCATCTACATAGACAACAAGAACAATAAGATGCCCATTTTCTATTTTGACATACAGATTACTATCCACCATACCTTTCTTGAACCTTTGTTGAGTGAGATAGTTGTCTAGCCTTGCATACCATGCTCGGGGTGCCTGTTTTAAGCCATATAAAGCTTTCTTCAACCTTGCAAACAAGGTTGGGATTATCACCAAGTTGGAAACCATCTGGTTGCTCAATGTAAACTTCTTCTTCAAGTTTCCCATTTAAAAATGCTGATTTCACATCCATTTGATAAACTTTGAAATTCTTGTAGACTTGCTAAAGCCAGAAACATTCTGATTGCCTCTAGTCTAGCTACTGGTGCAAAAGTTTCCTCAAAGTCGATGCCTTCAACTTGTGCATAGCCCTTACAAACTAATCTTGCTTTATTTCTGACTACCTGTCCATCTTCATTCAGTTTGTTTCAAAAAATCCATTTGGTTTCGATGATATTTTTATTTACAGGTCTAGGTACTAGCTCCCAAGTGTCGTTTTTCTCTATCTGATCTAATTCTTCATTTATTGCCTTCATCCAACTTTCATATTTGCTTGCATCATCAATATTTTTGGGCTCAATGCTGGATAGTAGAGAGTAGTTACTTATTGCTCTTCTTCTTGTCTGAACTCCAACTTTGGGATCTCCAATGATTTGCTCTCTAGGATGATTTCTCTGCCAGCTACCTATTTTGAATTTCTTATTCTCTTCCATTTTTGAATCACAATTTAAATCATCTGAGTCAATTTCTTGTATCTTCTCCGCTTTGTTTTCATCATCTCCTTCAATAACCTCTTCATAAATAGGGTAGTTCGATTCATAGCTAATTACTTGTTCTCTACCTTCATCAAATTTAACATCGACACTATCCACAATTTTCTTTAGCCTTTTGTTGTAGCATTTGTAAGCTTTGCTTTTTGATGAATATCCGACAAAAATACCTTCATCTGCTCTATCTTCAAACTTACCAAGATTATCTTCAGTTCTTTTGATGTAGCACTTGCTGCCAAAAACTTTGAGATACTTTGTTGTTGCCCTTTTTCCGAACCACAACTCATAAGGAGTTTTGTTTTCATGTGTTCTCAGCATGTACCTATTTTGGATATACACTGCAGTGTGGACTGCTTCTTTCCAAAATCTATCTGCTACTCTGCTTTCAGCTAGCATAGTCCGTGCCATTTCCTGCACTGTCTTGTTCTTTCTTTCTACCACTCCATTCTGTTGAGGTGTCCTGGTTGCTGAAAACTGTCTCTTAATACCGAACTTCTCACAGTACTCTGAAAACTCCTCTGAAATGAATTCTCCTCCTCTATCTGATCTTAGACATTTGATCCTCTTTCCTGTTTCATTCTCTACTAGGTTTTTGAAAATCTTGAACATATCAAAGGCTTCTGATTTATGTTTCAAGAAAAATATCCATGTCATTCTAGAATAATCATCAATGCACAACATAAAATATTTGTCACCATTTATGCTTTGTGTTCTCATGGGACCACATAAATCAGTGTGTATTAGTTCCAGAGGTTTGCTTGTGTAGTACTCTTTGGTTTTGAATGAGACTCTAGTTTGCTTCCCTTTTTGACATGAAGCACAGATGCTATTTGTAGGTTTTTTGATGGTTGGGATATCTCTCACTACCCTTTTTGAGGTGATCTTTAGAAGATTATCGAAACTGATATGACCGAGTCTCTTGTGCCACAACCAATTTTCTTCTTCCTGTCCAATAAAGCAAGTCCCTTTTGAAGTCTCTGAGAGCGTGTACAGGTTACCAGATGTTCTTGACCCTATTGCTATCAATTTTCCACTATTTTTTTTTTGACTTCACAACCCTGCTTCATAAAGACTACTTCATGACCTTTATCACAAATCTGACTTACACTCAATAAATTATGTTTCAACCCATCCACAAATAAGACTTCTTCTGATTTAATCCTTCCATCACTGATTTTGACTGAGCCTTTGCCGACTATCTTAGCTCCATCATTATTTCCAAATTTTACTGATCCTCCTTCATATTTCTGTAACTTTTCAAATTTTTGTTTGTCACCTGTCATATGACTGGAGCATCCACTATCTAGTATCCATGGTACATATTTATTCTATGCTTTGAATGCAGTTTGAATGATTAAGGATTCCTTTTCTTCCTTCAGTCGCTCTTTTCCTTTCCACACTATTTTGATAGTAGTTTTGGGCTCTTGTTTTGCCTTTCCCTTATCAGTAGTTTGAGCATGATTTTTGGGAAGCTTTCTATTTTGACTCATCCTGTATGGTTGAAATTTTCTTCCCTGAAACTGATTTGATGTAAAAGTATTTCTACAGTTTCTTGCAATATGCCCAAAATTATGACAGTTATAACATTCTACTGTATAATTCATTAGAGGAGAAAAAACATTTCTACTGGTGAAATTCCTTGGTCTTACATTATATTTGCAGTCTGAGATTTTATGCCCATAGCCATTGCATTTAAAACAGAAACCGAGAGAAAGGATAATTGAACCTAGGAGATGGTCTTTGCCATGTTGTCGTAGGAGCCATAGGTCTTCTTCTTCTTTGATGTGAGACATTGGTGAATCCATCATTGTCAGTTTTCCTTTCGTGCCTGGCATTGATGCTTTCTTTTGCATGAGGCATTTTTCCTTGATCAACTTTGTCTCTTAGCTTCATTCTTTGTGGATTCTGTATTTCTGGCCTTTGATCCACTTGATGATTCTCCTTCGATGAAACCCGGACCAAATTTGATGCCTGCAGGTCTTTGGTCATTTATGATCTTATCCAACTTCATAGAACTTTCTTCACGTTTGTGATAACAACTGATTTTCTTATTCATCTCTTCTAGCTGCATTCTTAAACCAACAATCTCTTCTTCTAACTTGCTGCAAAGATCTATTTTCATAGTTAATTGTACTTCGAGATCTTCGAAGATTTTCTTAGATTCTTCTATCTGTACTTTTAAGCTGGTTATGATTCCATTTGTATCCTCAAGCTTTCTTGATAGTTTCTTATTCTTTTTCTTTTCTATCTCCCACTCTTCAAGTGCAGATATCAACTCACCCTCCAAGTCTACTTCAGCCTCGAGATTTTCACCACAAACTTTAGAGGTCACTCCTTTTTTTGATTTAACTTCTTCAAATGCCATAAAAAGAGCTTCATCTCTTTCTTCTTCAGACTCTTCACCGAAGCTATTTTCTGATGAACTAACATTCTTGGATATGAAACTTTTCTTTTTGAAGTTGCCTTTTTTAAAATTTGTTTTCATCTTCCAGTCACTTCTTTCTTGGTGGGATCCTTCATCATTTTTGTTCTTCTCTTTCAGTGGACATTTAGTTGCAAAATGCCCAACACCTCCACAGTTGAAGCATTTAAATGGAAGCTTCCCTCTGTATTTTCCTTTCCCCTTTTTCAGTTTTCTAACAAAGTTTGCTTCCATTTCATCTGATGTCTCTTCTTCCTCGGACTCTTGTTTTGTGTTTTTATTTTTAAGGGCTTTGAAAGTTGCTTCTCTGTCAGTGGGTTTAGATCTTCCTATCCTCATCTCATATGCAGTTAAAGAACCATACATTTCATCTATACTAAAAAAATTTAGATTTTTAGCTTCTTCTATCGCTGAGACTTTGGAATCAAACCTTTGAGGAAGAGATCTTAATACCTTTTTCATGACAGTAGAGTCATCGATATCCTCGTCGAGTCCTCTGATCGCATTGATGATTCCATTAACTCTCAACATGAATGCCTCAATGTTTTCATCGTCATTCATCTTCAATGCTTCGAACTGAGCTCGATGTGTCTGTAACTTGGCTTCTTTGATCTTATCATCTCCTTCATGAACACTCTTCAGTTTGTCCCATATTTCTTTTGCCGATTTATAGTTCATGACCTTTACTAGTTCACTGTCTGCTAATCCGCACAAGATGGCATTCTTTGCTTTCGAATTATTCTCAAATAGTTTCTTTTCATCCGCTTCTTTTGGAGGAGTGGTAGGAATTGTGTATCCACTAACTACTAAATTCCAGATGTCGTATCCCAAGGCACAGAGATATGTCTGCATCCTGACTCTCTAGAACGCATAGTTAGATCCGTCAAACAGTGGTGCTTTGTTTGATGAGAAGCCTTCACCACCTGCCATTGTGTCACTTCCAAGATCACCCTAGCTGGTTAAGCTTGTATAGGGACTTAGCTCTGATACCAATTGTTAGTCTTATAATGGCACTGAGAGGGGGGGTGAATCAGTGTAGCTCTTTAATCTTGAATCTATAGCTCTTAAAACAATAGCAATTAAAACTTATAAACAGATACAGTAAGAATAGCAATAGAGCATCACACAACACAAGATTTAATGAGGTTCACCAATGTGGCTACTCCTCAAAAATGACTGCTTGGACTACCATCCAAATCCAGCCTTTGCAAAGCAACAACTTTACAAACAATTTTACCAGCACCCACTGGAAGGAGCACCAACCCCTGATGCCAAGCACCAACTTGGACTTCAAGTCTGAAACTAGAAGATTGATAATAAGATACCTTTGCTTTTGCTAGACCCTGACTGGTCACCTTTGATTCCTCTACGCACTCTACTTTTTTTGTGCAAGCACTTTGCACACTCTGCTGCACCTCGTAGTCGTCTTCTCCTTGTTGTGCACTCTGCTTTCTTTTGTGCAAGCACTTCGCACACTCTGCTGCACCTCGTAGTCGTCTTCTCCTTGTTGCGCACTCTGCTTTCTTAGCGAAATTCCACACTTTGAAAGATTTGACATGACTTGCTCTCTGCGCTCAGTGACCGTATTTTGCACACTTCGATACACACTAAATTCTCCAAATAGCCCTACTTTTATAACAACATTTTCATGATGAAAAACTCTAATCTTAGTCGGTTGTAACCCTAATCTTAGTTGGTTGTAACCCTAATCTTAGTCAGCTACAAACCCTAGTCTTCGTCGATTGCAAACCCTAATCTTCATCGGCTTACATCGGTCTTCGTCGGCTTCAACTGCCCCTATAACTCTTCTATTGTTGTTGCCACGAAAACATAACATGTCGCGATATCGTGACACTTTTGCCTCCGTACGCTTTCTCTTAGCTTTGGCCCGTGAGAATACAACATGTCATGATATCGCGACACTTTTTCTCCTTGTGCTTTTTCTTTGCTTCTGGCTGCAAAAATACAACATGTCGCGATATCGCGACACTTTTTCTTCTTGCTCTTTCTCTTAGCTTTGGCCCATGAAAATGCTACATGTCGCGATATCGCGACACTTTTTCGTCCGTACGCTTTCTCTTGCCTTCGGGTCGCGAAAATGCGACATGTCGCGATATCGTGACACTTTTTCTCCTTAGTGCTTTCTCTTGCCTTTGGGTCACGAAAACCCGACATGTCACGATATCATGACACTTTTTCTCCTTAGCACTTTTTCTTGCCTTGGGTCGCGAAAACTCGACATGTCGCGATATCGCGACACTTTTTCTCCTTAGCACTTTCTCTTGCCTTCGGGTCGTGAAAACCCGACATGTCGCGATATCGCGACACTTTTTCTCCTTAGCACTTTTTCTTGCCTTCGGGTCACGAAAACCCGACATGTCACGATATCGCGACACTTTTTCTCCTTAGCACTTTTTCTTGCCTTCGGGTCACGAAAACCCGACATGTCGCGATATCGTGACACTTTTTCTTTTGGACTCTCTCTCCTGCAATATGTTGCGAAATCGTGACACTTTTTCTTTCGTACAAACTCTCTTGCAATATGTCGCGAAATCGTGACACTTTTTCTACTTGTCTTTTTCCCTTCCAACATGTCACGAAATCGCGACAGTTTTTCAACTTGTGTTTTTTTCTTTCCAACATGTCGTGAAATCGTGACAGTTTTTCCTATTGTTTCTCTCTCTTCCAACATGTCGCGAAATCATGACAGTTTTTCCACTTGTGTTTTTTCTTTCCAACATGTCACGAAATCGCGATAGTTTTTCCTGTTGTTTCTCTCTCTTCCAACATGTCACGAAATCGCGACAGTTTTTCCTGTTGTTTCTCTCTCTTCCAACATGTCACGAAATCGCGACAGTTTTTCCACTTGTGTTTTTTTCTTTCCAACATGTCGCGAAATCGTGATAGTTTTTCCTGTTGTTTCTCTCTCTTCCAACATGTCACGAAATCGTGATAGTTTTTCCTCCTTTTTCTCTCTCTTCAAACATGTCGCAAAATCGCGATAGTTTTTCTTGCCTGTTGTATATGTCGCGATATCGCGACACTTTTCTTACTTGTATTTTTCTTTGAACTTTTGCAAATGGGCCACTTCGGTCTTCTTGGAAAATCATTGTACATGCTCTGAATAACCTTTGAACTCCTGTCTTCTGCATCTGAATAGCTTTTGAGCTTCCTGTCCACTGCATCAACAGATCTATCTGACTGTGTTGACAACAATGACAATACTATTGTTGTACCTTGCTCAAAATCTCTTTGTTAGATGGATTCTATGGCTATAATAAAATTTGGGTCAAGGATGAAGACCAACATAAAACAATGTTTACCACAAAATGGGGAATTTTTGCTTATTAGCAAATATTATTTGGTCTTTCAAATGTTGGTGCAACTTTTTAGAGAGCAATAGACATAGCCTTCGGTTAGTTGCTAAATCATATTATTGTTATTTATTTGGATGACATGACTATTTTTTCTCAAAACAGGAAGGAACATAGTCTACATATGATATAGGTGTTTGAAAAGTGTCAAGAGTTTGGAATATCAATCAACCCGAAGAAGTCCATCTTTGTGGTAAAATAAGGAAAGCTCCTAGAACATGTTATTTCAAAAGAAGGTTTGGTGTTTGACCCAACTAGATCTAAATATCTCCTAAAGCTTCTATTACCAGCTAACAAGAAGGAATTATAATTATTATTTGGGAAAATAATCTTTATTTGAAATTTTATAGCATATTTCGCCCAAGTGGTGAAGCCAATGACTAAATTTTTAAAGAAGAATGTGGAATTCAAATGGACTGAGCCAAGGAGGAAAGCATTAAAGGAGATAAAAGAGAGAATTGCTCAAGCCCTAGTGTTGGTGAACCCATATTACTCAAAGGATTTTATCCAATACACCATTTGCGAGCAAGAAATCTATGTAGTAGTGCTTATGTAAAAATAAGATGACAAATATGAGCGATTGATCACTTTATTGAGCCAAGTCATCCAACTGCATAAAGAGAAATATAACTTCATTGAAAAGCAATTATATGCGGTGATGAAATACTTGAAGAAATTATGATATTTTGTTTCTCAAAGCAAGACAATAGTTTATGTGGTCCACCCAGATGTTTGGAGTTTCATCATTCAAGGAGAGCTTGGAGACAAGAGAGTTGTATGGGTCTCCAAAATTTAGGAATATGATATTGAAATTTGTTCAGCTAAGTTGGTTTGAGGTTGAGCACTATTTCAAGAGTTTGCAAAAAGTGTTGCATCTGAATCCATGGTTTGCTAGCTTGAAAATTCAGCAAACAAAAGTAATTTTACTAATCGCTCCACATGTGGTCAATATTGGATATAGAACCTTGTTGAAAACTTCCAATTAGGAAGATGTCCTCCACACCTTAATGCCTCACAAATAAAGATATTCATAATCTAGGCCATTAGGTACATGATGCTACCAAATGGGTTGTTCCATAAAAATATTGGAGTACTTATCATGTGTGTTAGGGAATCTAAGAAAAATAATCCTAGAGGAGTTCTACTCTGGTCTATCAGGAGGTCATTATGCAAGGAGGGGCCAATGGCAATAAATATCATCAAAGTAGGATATCTTTGGCCTACTCTTTTCATATATACTTTCAAAGTTAGCCATAATTGTGACAAGTACCAAAGATATGTCGATAGAAGCAAGAACGCATCATTGCCCTTTCATACGATTTAGGTAGAAGCATGATTTCAATAATGGGGCCTAGACTTTATTAGGGTTATTGATCCTAATTCCTCTACCAAACATAAATATATCCTGACTACAACTGACTATTTTACTTGATGGTCAGAGGCAATTCCAACCAAGAAGGTAGATCAAACAACAATTATTGCTTTCCTAGAGAGTTTAATTACTCATTTTGGCATACCCAATGCCATTATAATAGAAAATGAGACTCCCTTCATAGGTTCTCGAATCAAAGAATTTATGGGTAAGTATAGAATTTAATTGAAGACATCATCTAACTATTATCCATAGGGGAACGACTTGGGTGAGTCCACAAAAAAAAATTTATTGAGAATTTTGAAGAGGACCCTAGGTGACAATAAGCGCAATTGACATTTACTCTTAAACCAAGAATTATGGGCTGACCATATTTCCATGAATAAATCCAATAAAACATATCCTTATTCCTTGGTATACAGAAAAGAATTAGTGCTACCTATTCATGTTGAATTACCGGCTCTGTGGTCATGGCATTTACTGTATGGTGAATATGACGATGAATCTGATCCTATGAACATGAGGTTGGTAAAAATTTTATAGTTGGAAGAAGAGAGAAAACAATCATATAACCCCTTCATGGAACATGCCTGGATGATGCATAAATGGTTTGGAAAGAAATATTTTGAGAAATTATTTGAGGTGGGTGACCTAGTGCTAAAATGGAATGAAAACAAGCTAAACTCGACAATCACCACAAGTTTGAACCAATATGGGAGGTCCCATTCCATATTTTGAGTATCAATCAAATAAATTCATTTTATTTTTAGGATATAGACGGTCATGGACTACTAATTCCGGTAAATGGTCTTCATTTGAAGGCCTACCATCAGTGACATGATTTTGATCGAGTATGTATATATGTAAATAAATTATTTTGTTTTAGTTGAGTATATTTAAAATGATATGATATAAAAAAAAGAAAGTTGATTTCATCGAAAAATCATTTTTCGCCCCCAACGCAGGTGATTTAGCCCAGAAAGCACCTTGCCACCGAAAAAATATTATTTTCATCCAAAAATATTTTAAAAGGCTTTTATATTATTTTCAGGTGAAAAGGGGGAAAAAATAAACAATTTTTTTTTAATTATGAAAATGCCATGGGATTAGCTTTTCATTAAAAAGTGCTATTATTTTGCCAAAAGAAAGAAAAGAAAAGCAAAAGTAAAAGTTTGAAAATAGGGAAGGCCCTATTTTCTTTTTAATTTTGTCCCACTTGTTTTAGAATTGCCAAGAAAAGAAAAATATGAAAGCAAGAGGAGTTTTAAAGTTTTATTTTTGCCCCACAAGGAGGATTTACCATGCTTTTTCTATTTTGGGGTGAAACTCTCACCTATTTCCTTGAAAGCGCTTTCAGAGTGAAAATGCCAAGAAAAGAATTAAAAATAAATGCATGCTTTTCTCAAACTCTAGTTGATGGCACTAAGTTTGGTAAGAAAGAAGGCAAAATTAATTTCACCCTACTTTTTCATGCAAAACACTCTCATTTAAAGCTTGTTTTTAGTAATAAGCTTTTTCAGGGTGAAATTAGAGAGGAATTTTTTTAAAAGGGATTGAGAGGCATGTAACTTCACCAAGGAAGAAGAAGAAGCAATATCGGAGCACAAGTTACATTAATATATTTTGCCTCGATACATTTTTGGCTAAGGTGCACTCCCTCAATGTTTTTTACTAAACGATGCTAATTTCAAGAAATATTTTATGCAAATAGATTGATTTCACTTTCAAAGGTTCTAGAAGATGTTTTGGCATTTATTTAAGGCAAAATTAATTATTTTGCCCTCTTCTCTCACATGTGGTGCTTGTTTTCTTGAGGTGAGCCATTAAAATATAGATTGCACTCTCCAAGGTAAAAGAGCAGCTGAGTTCAATGTCCAAGGAAGATTCATAGTGCAAGGGCATTATTGATAGTTAAAGGGCAATTGGATTTTCATCAAAAATGTGTTGGCTAAGATAATCGAGGATCACATTCACCCATATTATTTAGGCACAACACATGCATTTAATTCAATAGTTGAAGGGCAAAAATTATAAAAGAAGTAATTCAGAATATTGTGGAATAATAAAGTTAAAGATTTTTATTTTTTTGAGTTCACCTGAGTTGTTGCTTTGTTG
Organism: Wollemia nobilis; assembly: GCA_028583015.1. NCBI lineage: Eukaryota > Viridiplantae > Streptophyta > Pinopsida > Araucariales > Araucariaceae > Wollemia > Wollemia nobilis. Next base: position 3,934,146 of record JAQPPZ010005697.1, read on the forward strand.
CAGGTTTTCCAGACTATTCCAGTGGAAGTTATCGTACGAAGATGGGAAAGAAGACAGCTGATTCAACCAAAAAAAATAGAGGGTGGTAAAAAATCCAAAAAAGCTAGGCAACATGAAAATACTAAGCTCGACCCTTTTTTGATACGTTGGCTAATATTGGAGATTGTTCGATTTCAAACGAAGGCATAAAAAAATTACAACTAGATGTGGAGACTACAATTAGGCAAGGACTGACACTGGAAATCCCATTGATAGTTTCTTATCATGCTTAGATTTCTTGGTACCTGTGTACATTTGTGCATCCTTACCCTAAGTTGGTAATGGCAATCACAAGGTTTTATTAGCTTGCAATGAGGGCCATCCAAAATGTGAAGGAATAAAAATTGTTTACCATTTTACCCAGCATAGTCAGAGAGGTATTTTATTATGGGGTGAAGCCTTCCTCAAACATCATGTTCAAAAATATGAATCTAAAGGAGTAAGAAGAAAGGTATCAATCAAACGTAACACTACACCATTTTATGGAGAATCAGTTGATAAAGGCCCCCCAGTTTAGAGAGTTTCCAACTCTACCAAAACCCTTTATGGATTTTAAAATCTTGGATATGTATTCTATGTTGACCTGGGTTTTTGGTCTTCCTAATGATACCACAGTGTACAAATGGTAAGCAACATTGGTGCAATGCATTTCACAAGTAGAATTTTATGCCCCTACAACTTTGTAAGCAAGCATAAATCCTATCTTCTTTTACTGGGTAGATTATGTAGCCAGAGAAATGCACACCCATTTGGAGAGAATTCAAAGTAAAGAATTAGTTTTATTCACGCATGCCTCATTTTAGCTTGGTACTTTTTCTTCCATATGCACCATCGGTTTTATTTTATTACAGTGAAGTAAGCTGATGAGGTAGATAATAAGCTTCCAGTATATTCATGGACTTCAAGCTTGTCAAGGGGGGATTCATTCTATAATTTTAATTGCATGTTCTTGGGTCCTACCCTTGAACTTATTTTCTACACAAGTGAGATAGTACTGAGGGCAATGTGGGAGGAAGTTGTCACTAAGGATAAAGGAGATATTTTCTTATTGATGAAAGACATCATGATGCAAATTTTTGGCTTTACTAACAAGCCATTTCTCCTTTCGTATTTTACTATCAAGCATATCTTTGCAATGGAATTCATCCTACAAATCGACTTCATCAATGAAATCTATGGGGTAGGACAAGGCAATAAGACTATGTGCACTATGATATTTCACTTCGGTGGCATCGAAATTGACCAAGTTAGCTAGAATAAATTACTTAATGAAGCACTCTCAAATATGGGTATGGTGGAGTTACCTCAGTGGTGGAAGTATGATCCTTTGGGTTGGTTCATAGATTTTATTAATGTTAAAAAATTTCATTGTTGTCCCAAACCTAATATTTAGTGGTTCAAAAATAATCCATAAGGGCATGATATCGAATGGCATGTTGAGCAGATGACATTGCTTCCATCATAGCATAATTTTTATGAGATGGAGGCTAAGTATAATCCCATAATTTATAGACATCAAATTCGTCCCCCAATTTTTTTTGGAAGGATTAGAGAACTGCCAACTTGGTCTGATGAAAAAATCACCAACTGATGGGTTATGAGGGCCCACAAAGAGAAAATCGGGTCAACTTATGGTCTAGTAATGGATGAGGTATTTTCGAACATCTATGATGAGTAGTATGATGGATATCAACTAATCTCTTTCACCAATATTGCATCTCAAACTTTCCAAAGATATAACAATGAGGAAATTATGGCTAAACATGAGTAACATGTGGTTGAAGAAGTGCTACTTGTGGAAGAAAATATACAGTCATCACTATAAGTGCAAATATAGTGGAAGAAGAAGAATAAGCGTGAGGCACTCCCTTTCATGAATATATCAAAAAATCCCATAATAGACATAGTTCCTTCATCTAGGGTAAACCGTGTCCTCCTACAAATGAAGCCACACAAGCTAATGTTTCAAAATATCCTCCTTTGGTTTAGGTAAAATAGTTTATCTAGCACATGGAAGTCATAGATCTGGAGAAGAAAATAGAGGAGGAGCAAAACAAGGGTGACCCAATGCCACAATCACCCTCATCATAGAATTAGAATGTGTCCAAGCCTGAAGGAACATTTTCTATACCTTATTCTCTTTCTCTTGAGTAATCAATGACTCTTGTACCCATTCCTATAGTTATTGCTTCTATATTTCCTCCATTCAGTATACCTACCACCTCCATTTCACTTCTCATTTCCTAGTTACCAATAACTTATGTTCCCTCTTCTTCTATTCCCACTTCTACTATCTCTTTTTCTTTTTGGTCTTTTGCATCTAGTCCCAACCCATTTTTGCTTCCTTCATATTCCATTACAGTAGCTTCTATCATAGCTATAAGTACGTAAGATCCTCCTTGAGTGAGTGTAACTACAACTAAAACCCTCACTTTTATCCCTTTAACCACTTCTGTTACATCAACCGTTCTCATTTCCACTTCCCTTCTCAAGCCAAAACTTTAGTAGGCCCATTTTCTCCCTACTCATTTTCTTGAGTTATAGGTGTTGCTGGAGTTGGATATAGACATTGTACTAGAGTATCCTGTTGTAGCAAAAATGAGTTGAGTTTGATTAAGTGCATCACAATGGCTAAAGATCCATAACAAAAAAGAATCTTAGGCTCCAACAAAGGCATTGAATAAGGTCGCTTTTGATACTAAAAAATCGAGTCTCATACAATTAAAATGATTCCCCAGGTCCAAAAACCTCAAGGAGAAATGAATTCAAGTGATTACACTTGTGAAGTTATTACAAAATACCTGATGAAGATTGACACCATGGAGAAGCTAGGGAATATTCATGTGGACATGAACTCTCTTTAATTGCATGGTGAGCATTACAAAAATTATTTATTCTTGGTTGAGGTAAATATTATTGAATTGAATGATGCTCTAGTCAAAAATAGAGATCAATTGGAAACAAAAAAATCAGAGGCAGAGCGTTTGCAGAAGAAGGTAGAGGAATGGGAGAAAGAAGCCAAGGGTTACCAGACAGCTTGGGTAGGAGCGGATAAATGAGTGCAAGCATTAGTATCCCAACTTGAGGTTGTGCAAAAATAGCTAGTTGAGAAAACAACGCAATCAAGAGACTTCTCCAAGGAAAATATCAAAGAGACTCGCTGTCATTTATTAAAGGAATGCATAACTTTGGCGATGGATTCACTCAAGGTTTTGTTGTACATTCATGGGACTTGGATAGTGATTTTTATTGGATATTGAACTTTGGAATATGTTGAAGAGAGGCTAGAACCAAAACTAGAAATGGCACTAAAGATTCAAGCATTAGAAAACTCTAATTTTTAGGTTAAGTCAATGAGCGGGATGGATCATAGTTGGTCCAAGGCTAGAATGACATTGCATGACTATTTTGCTTAGTTTGAGCTAGCAAGAGAATCCTGGAAGCTGATTATTATGTTTGAATAGGAGTGTTGCATTTTTCTTGTGTATTTCAAGGTTCTAGTTGGTGTTGGGTTTTTGAGCTTTGTTGATGAGTAGGGTGAGTTGTTGCTAACAAAAGAGTTGAAGATGAACTGGCAAGATTTTGTACAATATACTTTAGAAATTAATTTTTTGGAGGAACCAATAATTGAGAAACAAGCACCAACTTACATGAAGAGGCTTACCCACATCGAATCATCCTTATTGGAACATTAGTAGAGAGCTAACTACATTATCATAGATCAAGTTGAGATGTTGTGCTTCATCATAGATTCACTGCGCACATTTTTAGCATTCACAAATGAATCCTGGGTTGAGGTACTTATTATGTATGGAACTACAAAAGAAATCATCACAAAGAAAGAAGCTCAAGCATGGGCGAAAGTAGATAAACAAGCAATAGAAGAATAGGAGAAGCGGGTGCAGGAGGAAATAAGGAAGGAGGTTACAGAATCAAATATACCATTTGATACAACCGATAGATATGATGCAGTTTGTGGTACTAATAGCTAAGACCAATAGATGAAGGCTTGGGGTTGATTGCATTCAGAAGAACTGAATACCCTGAGAGCTTCCAAAAGTATTGGCACTTTACCACACTAAAATTTTTCTTGTAAAATTTTGAAAAAATAACATAAATTATGAAGTATTATGTTTTTACTTTTTTAATATTTTCCTTTCTTGTAATAAATTCCATTAAATAAAATATTTCGATATTTTTCTGAAGATGCATAGTAATTTTTTCCAAAAAATAAAAATTAATGGCACTCATGGGCGAAGTATAAAAGGAGAAGGATCAATGCAAGGGATGTTTCGAGATAGGTTTGGGACAGAAAGTCCTAGAAAAGGTAGTTTTTTCACCAGTCAAAGTCAACATCACCCCTAGGTTGGGGCGAAAATCATTGTTGCCCCTCTTAGGGGTGAAATCAATTATTATTTGCATCTTTCCTTCCAAAAGATATTTTTATCATTTTTGAGGTGAAATCACCTAGGAAAGGGGTGAAAGCACATTAAGGGGTGAAACTCCCATTTTTTTTCCTGTCATTCAAACAAGGAGAGGGTGAAATCAGTTGAAACAAAAGGTAAAATTCTAGCTGTGAAGGTAGTCATCAACCAAGGTTACTATCTGAAGTGCTATAATTGTAGATTTTTTTAGGAAAGAATAGAGATTGATAAAATTTAATGCTTGGGGTAGCAAGAGCAATGATCCAAAATTTCTGCTAAAAGTTTGTTAGGATTAAATGCTACATCCTCAAATTTTTTGTGTTCCTAATTATTTTTTAGGTTCCCTTTATGGAATTCATTTCTTTTCAAAGCATAATTGAATTTTGTTGATTTCAACTAGCAAGGGTAAGATTCCAAGGCATAAGAGAATGTAATGGCACCCAAAATTTAATATCCAAGCTCTTGATTGCCACATGATATTGCTGAGTCTCAATGCACCGATGCTTGGGATGTTTTTTCCATCATCCATTTTTGTCGATTTTCCAAGCACACTCCATGAAAACCAGATCGGTATCCCCTAAATAATAATATGATTAAAGCATCATCATTACTAAGGAGAAAATTGTTGCTATTGATTTTTGACTAACCAATATTTTTTTGTATTGTGCATTCAATGAAAGAGGAAAAATCCTCTATAAATACTAAGCTTTTCAATGTGATGAAGGAGGATAGACACTCTGCAAAAAAAACTTTAAGTTTTTGCATAAATAGGAAGGCATTCGGCTTCTGGTTCCTTGAGAAATATTGTCTTTGATCTCTTTCTGTTTGTCATTTCTTATTAAGTTCATGTCCTTTATTTTATAATATTAAATTTTGCATCTAGATTTAATTACTGCTTATGAGGGAGTGAATACTAGAATGCTTATTGGAAGTTATCTCTACAAAACTGAGTGGTTTCTATATTTGGGTTTCTGCTATATGTTAATCCATGCTTATTGTGAATTTTTGTTGTTAATTTTATCCCCACCTTATAATTCTAGCTTATAGCCATATTTCTTATTCCTTTCTATCATTTCCCATTTCTTTACTATTACCCTAATCTTAAAACTGATCATTAGTTTTAGTACAGAAACCATCCCTCTCTAGAGATTAGCCCAAAGGACATATCTTTCATTCGGAATTTCAATGTTGGTCGGGTCTAGGGTGCACAAATTATAATTTATACTTGGGCTGATTCGTGACCAGTAGAAGAGTACTTTAATTAATGGGCATATGCAGGATGTAGAATATTGATTTGCATGAATAACTTACACTCCCAAAACTTGGCCACCCTTCATTAACGTATGTATTAATTGCTTAGAGTAGAGGTAGTTGCCCAACCTCAGTTCTTGGCATTGTATTCACTTATAGAAGGGGCTCTTTCAAGGACTATATATGCAAGTATGTAAGGCATAAAAATGGTCAGCTCTTTGACCATTACAACTTGTATGTAATATTTGAAGTACTCATAATACAAGTGGATAATTTTTTGGCCTCTAAAACTTCTCATGTATGTATGTGTAATTTTTTCAGTTATCTATTTTTGTTAAAGTTAGATGAATGGATGTGCTTAATTTTACATTCTGGATTTATGCATTTCATTCTATGATTCTAGAATTTATAATTAAAATATCTATGCTTAATATAAATGGGAAATATTTTATGGTCTATTAGATGATCTATATGAATTTATTGAGTATTAGGATATTGCATGTATTTTGATGTGACTTAACCCATCCCTTGTCAGTTCTAGCTTCAATTTCTTTCCTTTATTTTTGTTCCCCTTTCTCCTCACACATATTTATAGGACCCATTAGGAATTGACCTTCTCTAGATATTGATATTAGAACCTCCAATTTTAGGACCATTCAAAGTTTGTCGAGGTCTATGGATGCACAATCCTTACCATTAGATAAACTTTCGACCAACAAATTTTGGCATGCCTGATGGGATAATGTCCCTTATCTAGGATAAACCAATGGTTTGGTGATACCTAATTCTATCTAGATCCCTTTAATAACCTAGAAACTTCATTAAAGATACACCCAAAAATCCAAATTAGCATATTGCTCTTTCATGTTTACAATACATAGGACTAACCTCTTAAAAGAACCAGTTGAGTTCTTGAAACTATCCTTTGGAAGAAAGTAGCCCATATCAATTGTTGAGCCTTCTTCTCCTATTGAAAATCAAGAGAGATATTAGATTGATACTTACCCAATATTTCCACTTCAAGCACATATTGTTCCTCAAATAGCAATGACTAAAAATTAGAACTTAGGAGTTCCTACATGGAATCATATAGAGCCTATTGATCTTATTGATTACCATGGTATTCCTCAGGTAATCTTGAAGGCCTTGCTAAAATATGATGGCATGGGGAAGATAGCATGTAAAAATTTTCAATATGTTGCTTAATTAGCCATTTTTCATAATATTCAAGAAGAATACATTATCATACTCCTATTAGTTATTTCCTTGGAAAGAAAGATGCTTTATTAGTATAGGACCCTACCTAATAGGAGTATAAGGTCCTGGGTGAACTTGGCAACCAAATTGATATAATATTTCAATGAGTAAGCATATCCATTCTCATTACTCATCCAATTCATAGTGATACATAGACATCGACAATAAAAAATAGTCAACTTTAACATTAGGTTTAGTCATACTTGGAAGAGTGTCCGATGGTCTCAAGCCAACTAATGAGTAGGCCATGTATTATTACCTAAGAGCCTTCAACTCATACTTAGAATTGATGATAAGGCAATCAAATATCCTCATCCTTCCTCAGATATTCCAAGAAGCTATAAAGGTAGAAAATATTCTCATTGCTATAAGTTGGCTCTCTCCCAAGCCTCTAATGCCTATCTTGTTTGAGTTTCCTCAGAGTCAACTATAGCTAGTTACCTCATCTCCTATTTATCCCACACTTCCATGCAAACTTTCCTCAATGTTCTAGTCTCTCTGTAGTCCTAGGACTCCCTACTCCACCAATGATCCTAAATTTTTCTAATCCTCCTACGGTACCTGCATTACCCGCTCTAGATCCACAAACTACCATCCGATAGGAAATGTAAAATTTTATGAAGGATTTTTCTAATGAAATCACTCTAATGAAAAGAAGGAATAATGAGAGAAATTTTCATCCAAGGATATTTCCATAGGTAACAAAATATTAATATGCCTCCACCAATAAGCCTCTTGAAATAACTAATGTAGTCCTTATTAAAAAATAGGTAAAACCCTCAAATTCTATTATTGAATTAGATTTTTGGTGCTCCATATGTAATTATACCCATGGTAAATGTACCTGTATGATAAATAAACATTATATGTAGAAGATGGTTTTTGAAAAATTAGAAATAATCTAGAAGGGACAGATCAATATGATTATTGATGATGGTTGCAATTTCATGATTCTATATATTGAGCAAGTCTCTATCCTGACAAGGCATAGGAAGAAACTGTTGCAAGTGAATATAAAGGATTTAAATCCCTTGAAAGTAAAAATTGATGCTAAATAAAATAATGAAGTTGAAAAGGAATCTCCCTAGAAATTTCCTATTCATAAGCCTTTTCAGTAGCAGAGGATGGAATCCAAACCTAGTGAAGCTTAGCAAAAGGAGATTGAAACTCAAGTGAAGGCTAGATACAAGCTAAAATACCCTTCATTGATGAAGCACAAATTTATTGAGGTCAATCATGAGTATAGGAGTAAGTTTAAACACACCCCAAAAGGCTTTCTCATATAGACTTGTAGACACATAAAAATTGCACATTGTTATACCTACGTACTTGTAGATCATTTTGGACACTTGTAGGTTTACATAGACGATCCTAGATACCCCTAGGCTATCTTAGACCAATGTAGACTATTGTAGGTCCTCCTAGACATGCGTAGACATGTGTAGACTATTGTAGGCATGTGTAGACTAGCATAAATCATCATATATTATCGTAGCATTATGCAGACTTCCACACACCACTTCACTACTTTTAGGTCAAAAACCCTAATAAACTACCTAAATCACATCATGGACATATTCCATGCATTGAAAAACCATCCACCAACATCCTAAGGTGATACACAACTCCTTTATGCTTAATTGAGGCCCCCTTGGGGCTATTAATTGGTAAAAGTATTAATTGAGTCAATTGTTAAATTCTAATTTTAAAGTGACTTCACTTAAGTTTACTTTTAGGGATAAAAAGGTTAATTAGGTCCTTAATCCCTAATTACTCCTAATTAATCCCTCCCACATGTGTGTGCACTAGGTTAGTTAGGATATTTCTTAGGAAACCCTAACCTAATCCCACATCTAATTTAGAGTTGACTAACCCTACTTAACCCTAATATCTCCTCACACATGTGTGAGAATGAGATATTTCCTCAAAGGAATGTGAGGATGCCACCTCATAAACCCTAACATAACCTTCATGGGATCTCACCGTAGGGCTTAGTTCTCCTAAATACCCCACTGCACCTTGGGTTTTCTTATAAATAGTGGGCCCAAACCCTCATTTATATCTCTCTCCATTTATGTCCAAAGCATAGAAAATCTATAAAAATATGTACAGAAGCACAAAAAAGTAGATCTAAACTTGCACATCAGCAATACAACAACAAAGGAACATCTCCATCGAAGGATTTCTAGAGAAAAAATAGTTACAGTTTGATTCACCCCCCGCCCCATGAATCCGACACCAGTTCACCCCCTAGGTGGCAAATTGGGTCTATAAGTCCCAAAAAACCCAAATATTAGAGGTAAGATTCATTTTGTGTTTTTATGAGGTTCTGCATCATTTATTTTAGTTTTTAATATGTTTTTATAGTTGATTTATCTTTCTTACTATGGGGTCTGACTGAGGCAAGACCCCCAACTCACTAATCCCTTTTTGTAGGTTTATCCTAGAACCAAGGAGGGAAAAAACTACAAACTACAACCTCGTGGTGGTATGCAAGCCCATCTATACTGAGGAACTTGAAAATAAGGCATCAAGCCTATTGTAACATTTGTGAAAAGAAAGGAAAAAGATAATTCTCCCTATTTGTAACCTATGAAAATATTATCATGAATAAAATAATTTTTTCTAAATAGCATGTGTCTTTAATGTGTTATTATATCAAATGCAATATTTTTGCCATTTCATTCTGGCATGCCCTATGGGACCCCCACAAAAGATAGTGTTATTTTAACTAGTTTTATAAATATGACATTATTCTCTATTTCTATGTTTTACATGTACAATATCTAACTAATAAAGATACCTCCAAAGCCCTAGGAACAACCTCAAGAATTAAGAATAGATATTTAGGGTCTCCCAACCTAATTCACCCCCTGCCCCATGAACCAAATCTCAATTCATCCCCCTAGTGGTGAAGTCAACCTACCAGCCTCAAAAGCCCCCAAAATTGTAGGGGTGAGCAACACAAGAGCCAAATAGACCATCTGTAGCATCAGAGTCTAGGTATTTCACAAGTTTTTTTTTTTTTTTTGGAATGGAGGAGTGCAAAAACAATTATTAATTAAAGTGTCAATATGGTTGGTAAATTCCATTTTTCTTGCATATCCATCATGTTAGAAAATGTATTTTAGTTGCAAAAACCTACACAAGACCAACAAGTTTGATTTTGTAAAAATTTATGCATATTTTAGTCTCTTTGCCTAACTCAAATGTAGCATAAGCTTTCCATTGCGTCTTTACTCCATAGCATACATTTCCATTACAAAAATATTTCAAATTCTTAATTCTAAAGTTCAGATTTAGGATTAATGTTTCTTTCATTTGTACATGCTTAGTGTAATATTGACAATTTATCCTCATATAAATCCGTGTTACATATTTTCCTTGTGCTGGAATATAGGGTTCCATAAACCCCTACTCACATACCTTTCACATTACTTGTTTGCATGTGTTACAAAATAGAGTCAATTTCTTTTCCTAAATGCATCTAGGATTAGATTCTTTTTTTACAAAAAGCATTTCATTCTAGTATTTTGCTTTCAAAAAACACATATAGGGATAGAATTTAATTTGAAAATGTAATTAGCTAGATTTCCTATTTTACATAACATCATTACCAAAACAAAAACCACACACACACATGGTATCTTAAACAAGTGGTGAGATTGGATTTCATCCCTAATCCATCACTCGAGACTGGTGTTGATGGATTTTTACCCTCCACTAGCTCTCAACCCCCCTAGACACCTAGCAGCCCCACATGAGTGGTTTTTTGGGCCTCATCACAAAAAAACCCCCCACTTTTGAGATTGATCTTATGGATTTCATCACCATTTGTTACCTTCATAGTGGGATAGGATTAGATGCCTTCATCTACAAGGCCCACATAATTCATGGATATAATAAATATCATTATTGACTAAGCTCACCCGAGGGTGAAGCAAAAGCATGGGGTATGTGCACATCGTAGATAGTGCCACCTCTTCTCGTAAGAGAATATAGCAAACTCACTCCAGCATAGTTGGTTCCCCCCTTTTAGGATATCATTTTACTGCACCTTACATACAGGTCACCATTTACATGTTGCGATATTGTTCTATTCTATGCATATTTGGGTGTTGCAGGAGGTTTGATACCGATGAAATTCTTGATTTAATAGAGTATTCAATCCACTATCCATGATACTACCTAGGAGGTACCAACATCGAAACACACATAAAAAAAAAACACTTTTATTTTCAAAATTTAGAACTAACTCTAGTCTACCATTGTTTGCATGATCACAGACTGGTTTCAACACATTACACTACTTATTGTTTAGCTATACACAATATTTCATTTCTTTATGCTTATATTAGACACAATTGAATTTACACCACATAGGGTTATTCCTAAACCCCTTCACACATCGCGTAGAGAATTACTGGTTTGAATTATTGCATAATTCTAAATCTTCATAGCATGGTACGTGATGCCATTCCTGTTGTCACCTATAATCAAGCACATGAGCATGCATACCTTATAGAGGAAGCATCTACCACTTCTTCTAGTTAGTCCCTTCCCACTCCTTCGATCATGAAGGGTAAGACCATACACACATTTGATTTACTCATAGGATATAATGTATAGTTCACACAAATGATGCCTCATGATGAGATTTCCACTTTGAGTGAAGCCCTCGCTACTTCACTTGTAGAATATTATCCACTTATTTCATCTCCATCCTCACCTAATCCACTGACAACATTATGTGACCATGTGATCTACACGATGCTAGAATAACCTCATCCATTCTTTACCATAGATGATGAGGTCACACCTACTCCCCCTACCTTTGCACACCCCTTTTTCTAGAGTCTATCTCAATTCCTTTTTGAGAATGACTCCATCTTGAATCATACTCACCCAAATGTCACATCATTCACCCTTATAGTAGGAATGATTTTTGACCCTTCCTTTTCTACCATAGGTACCCAAAGACCAACATTCCAAAATGTGCAATAAAAACCTCCTCTACAAGAACAACAAACACCCCCTCAAACATCATACCCATACTCTTACCACATTCCCAAGCTCATCCAACCCTCACTCAATCACCTACACCATTAACACTTAAAATTTAACTCCTACGATATGAATTCAAGATGTTAAACCTACGCACCATAAGCTATGGGCCATAAAAACCATATTACAATGAACTCTAAAATGAGCCGATTCATCCAACTGTCCCTATCCCACCTTACCCCTACCACTTTGAGATCCCAAAGTTTTATAATTATAAAGGTAAGGAAGATCCCAAAGTTTTATAATTATAAAGGTAAGGAAGATCCCAAAGAGCATGTCAGTAACTATCGCTCAACTTGCTACCATATTCATAATATCAATCCCCTTATATTGCATACCCTCTCCCTCTCCCTTGTAGTACAAGCATTAGATTGGTATAACATGCTACCACATCATAGTATTTAAACATTTGAGCAATTAGCAAACACCTTTGTAGAACACTTTTCCATGAATATTAAGAAGAAGATAACCTTTTCAGATGTCTATGCCTTACGACAGACTAGTAATGAACCTATCATCTAGTTTGTATCTAGATGGAGAGTTATCATCCATGATCTCACACATAGCCTCCCTACCATAGAGCTAGTGATACTCTTTTCCAAGAGTTTCCACAAACACATATCTACCTTCTTACAGATTAATCAAAGCTACACATTCAAGGAAGCCATTTCATAGGCAAAGGTTATCGAAGATAATAAATTCCAATCCAACAAATTAAGTTAAGATAAAAGCCTAACTATAGTTAAAAATTCCATTTTAATAAAACACACCCAACCAACCTTATCCTCAGCCTCCACAAACCAACCAAGTGGTAGCTACTACCCTAGCACCAACACCAATCCCATCATCTTATGTTCCACAACAACAAGCATTTCAAACCAACATGCCTCCCCCACCTAGGCCTTAGAAATCTTGTGGTATGTGCCTACAAGGTCCACAATGTAGCCTTACACCATTGTTTGAACCCTTACCAACCCTCTTCCATAGATTACATGATGGTGGACATCTTCTTTTACCTGAGATTCAACCATTAGATCCAAACATACCTAGGCATCATGGATAGAAACTCTATTGTCCATACCATAGATAGTGTAGCCATGACATCGAGACATGTCGTTGCTTCCATGCTCAAGTGCAAGATTTAATCGATAGGGGTACCATTCATTTATCGAACCCTTTAGCCTTGCAAAACCAAAACCTAGGGATCTTATAGAATCCTCTACCAGACCACAAAGGAACCAATCCCAAAATACCTCCAACCAATCCTTCAGGACCACCTCACCAAGTGAATAGTGTCAAATGTGATCCTCCATCACATGGAGTAGTAGGCATGACAAACCTTACCACATGGAACCAATGATACCCATTGCAGTAGACCACACCTATTGTCTCTCCACCTACCCAATTTACATTGCCATAGGTCTCCCAAACTCCTAGCATTGTACCACCTCCACCCCAAAATGTGATTACCATTCGTGGTAGCCTCACCCATAAACTACATAATGCCCCCATGTGATTATCCATTTTTTACCTCTTACAACAATCTCAACCCTATCACAAGGAATTGAATGACATTTTACGGTATATATATTTAGAAACACATTATACAAATGCATTTGTAAACTTTGTAGGAAACATCCCATGATGCCTTCAACCATCCATTAGTTTCCATGGCCATGAGATAACATAAATTGCAGGAGAAGGAGCAGATACTCCTCTCCACATACAAACCACTATCAATGACATCACGTACAAGTAGGTCCTTGTTCACATAAGCTAATACATTAGCATTATATCTATGGCAGCCCTAAATCATTTACATATTCCACTGACCCACTTTACCATGTTGGCAATTTTGGGTACCTTGGGTACATTGCCTTTGCTCAAGTGTTGATGTTGTCATTGATGTCAAGAAGCTTTTGAAGGAATCTAAGTTCTAGGAAGGGTTTTTGTGAAAACCAAGGCAGAAAAAATAAAAGGTTTTATTTAAAACCATGGACAACAGATTTGAAATGGGTTTTTCTTAAAACCCAAGTTGGCTCTTCGTTTCATTGAAAAAGGTGCCCCGGTGATGAAGATATTTAATTTTAAATATTTAGTTTAAATTTTATTTATTTAAAATTTAAATTAAAATTTTAAAATTAAATTAAAAGGTCCGACGTGTTTAAAAAATGCATCATAGTGCATATAAAATGAGGAAATGAATTTCATTAATGTAGAAATGAAGTTCGACATTAATCGCTGAGTGATTCGATTTTGACATCAAAGCCCATGCTGTGAGGAGGAAGGTTGCCGAGTCGAATCCCATGAAGTCCCATCTTGCAAAAGGAGTCACATCTTCTACAACACAGTTTTTGGAGCCAATTCAGGTGTGTTAGTGTGTGTGCGGCATTCGACATATGATGATTTCAGTGAAGCGAGCAATATAGGGAAGAAATCTGTTTGGACAACAAGCGAGCGAGGTGTGTGTGCAATTTTGAATTCATAAAATAATTTTGAGATGGCAGCAGGTATTGGCGAGAGCATTTTGGGGATGTGCTGATTTTGAAAAGAGATCGCCTTGGAATTTGAAAGATCGCCATGAAATTTGAAAGATCGCAATGATTTGAAGCAAGTCTGAGAGATCGCAGGGATTCGCAGCATATCTGAGAAATTGCAGTGATTGCTGAGACACCGTGAGAACGAATATGCATCGCAGTATCTAAGAGGACGTGTAGTCCATGTGGCTCTTAAGCCAGAGCTAAGGATTATAAGCGGATGGGTACAGTTGTCGATATTAATTGTCGTGCAATTCACTTTCGACTTCGAGCTCCAGCACCAAGAAGGAGGCGCATGTGGTGGACAAACTCCGCTGTGACAAGTTAGTCATGGCACCAAGGAGGAAGCACACGTGGTGGACAACCTTTGCTATAACGAGTTGGTCATGGTGCCAAGGAGAAGGCACACACGGTAATCAGGACGCAGGTTTCGATTTTCGCGCCAAGGAAGAATTATGTTCGGAGATAAGAGGGAGGCCCCTCATCCTCTCTCACGTGGGCATGGATAGCCCACGCGGTTTAGCCAAGCGTCTTGGATGAAGGAGACGGCGGATCAAATCATGTTGAATCCCCTTTTAGGGGAGTAAGAGGTATTCTCATGTGCTCAGATTTTTGCGAAAAGAATAGCAATTAGATATTAATATTTTGATTGCTAAGGTTAGCCTTGGGAGGTATAAGGTTAGCAAAAATTAATATTTTTTATATAGTTTTTGTTAAAAGTAATGGAGTTGATAAGGTGAATATAAGAAATATGTTATGTATGATTTGTTGAATAAGGTTGAAAGATGAAGACATAGAACCTTGATTATATTTGGACCAAGGAATATTCTTGAGGAAATATTAAAGAAATATGTTGTCTACTAACCTTCTTGAGTTTGGCAAAAAGGTGGTTGTTGTTATGACAAATTTGTGAGAGCTTCTTCATCTTCAATAAGGTATGGGCACATTCTTCTTATGAGTATGATTGGTGTATGTTTTCCTGAAATAATATTGGAGGGAAAAGGATTTCTACTTGTTTCCTTTTCTTGTGATGATTGGTTGAATGCTTCAAGGTTAATGTTGAGTTGAATGATGTTGGTTAAACCTTGTCTTTGAGCATTATTGTTGAAGCCCTAATTGGTTGAGAAAAGATATTGGTTGTGGAAAGAACATGAGTATCATTGTTATATGAGATATTGCATGGTTGGCAATTGTTGGGTTGTGTTTCATGTTCTTGAGAAAAGCATATTACATCTATCTTATTTCTATGAGATTTGAGATTGAGATTGAGATTGGGAGTTAAGTATAGAACATATTGAGTCTCTAACAATTCTCTTTATGCTTCTATGAGGTTGATGAATCACATTGGGTCTCTAACAATTCTCTTTGTGGGTTCATGCCAAGCAAGTTTTTCTTGATGGACTTGTGAGCAGGTTTTGGACAGGTTCCGTTGGGGACTTGTGAGCAGGTTTTGGACAGGTTCCATTGGGGACTTGTGAGTAGATTTGGACAGGTCCTAGCAGAGGACTTGTGAAGCTGAGTTTGATAGTTCTATCAGAGAACTTGAGGATAGAGGTGCATTGGTTCTATGAGAAGAACCTGAGGAAAGATTTGGGAGAAAGAGGAAGGGTGGGGGGGAGAAAAAAAAAAAAGAAGAGGACATTTGTGCTAGACCGAAGGACTGTGTTTAGTGCAAATTCGAGGACCAAATTTTGAGGTGATAGAGTTGAGGACAAAGGTCTCCAACCAGAGCAGGGAAGACAGGTGTCTTCTGTGGATAGAGTTCCATTTGCTAAGGGCAGCGGAGGCAGAGGTCTTCTAGAGGATCACCAGCCAGAGCAGAGCTAGGGGAAGGTATCTCCTTTGAGCAGAGGCTCATAAATTCAGATTGGGGGAAGGTATCTCCTTTGGGCCGAGGCTCATAAACATTGTAATTGGGAAGGATTCCCAGAGGACTTTGATATAACTTTTAGAGAAAAGTTTTATCCGTGGAGTAGCCCACCTTGGGTGAACCACGTAAATTGTTGTGTCACTTTGTGGATGGTTTTGTGCATTGCTTTGATATTGCTTTGGATATATTGCTTTACTATTTTGAAGTATAAAGGAAAAAGTAAAAATTGGTCTTATACTGTTCACCCCCCTCTCAGTATAAGCTTGTGTTCTTCAATTGGTATCGGAGCCGGTTCCTTCAAAAGGTCTAACGACTTGAAGGAAGAGCTAGTAAAGAACACAATGAGAGATTACTTCAAAAGGTAAGAAACAGCTTCCAAGAGAGTGATGAGGCTGCTAGTGATGAAGAGGGCACATCTCAACCAGAAAAAGAGAAAGTTCTTTAGAAAGCACAAAAAAATATAGAAAATTGTGAAGATGTTTCAATTGTCAGGAAAGATTGGTCATTATGCTAGAAATTGTTAAAGGATAAAATAAAGATAAGCAAAAGAGGAATCTAATAAAGTGTTAGCAAGGAGTGAAAATAGAAGAGTTCAAAAAGAGTGAAGTCGATAAGAGCAAGGAAAAGAGATTGTCATGAAGAAACAAAGAAGAGGCATACAAAGCTCTAAGAACAAAGATGAGCACAACAATAAAGGAAAGAGGTATTCTCACAAGCACAAGAAGAGCTTCTACCTAGACAAAGCAAGTAAGTGTTCTAGTAGTGATAGTGAAAGTTCTTCAAGTGATAATGAAAATGAGATGTTGTTCATATCGAAAAAGAGGAAGAACCAAAACATAGATTCATTATCATGAAATGTCTTAGATGTGGAAATTTTGGTCACCTTGAGGATGATTGCACAATTAATGATTTGGTTGCTAGTATGTATGAGGATGCTTCAGAAAGTGATAAGGAAGATGCATGTATGGTTTTTGAAAAGGGTAGCACCTCTAGTGATAAGAAATCTGAAAAAGGCTTTGATGATTCAAAAAGCAAACATATAGAGGAAAGTGAAGTAGATCTTAAAAGTGAACTTATTAGTGCTCTTAGTGCTTTGAAAAAGGAAAGAAAGAAGAATGCTAGACTCAAGGATAAATTAGATGAATGTTGTATGGAGAGAGATGAACTCATAGAAAGTCTTGACATCTCTATGGCTAAGACACAAGAACTCAAGAATGAGTTAGAATCTAAGATGCTTGAGTATAGTGAATTAGAACAGAAAAT
This sequence comes from Wollemia nobilis, assembly GCA_028583015.1. NCBI lineage: Eukaryota > Viridiplantae > Streptophyta > Pinopsida > Araucariales > Araucariaceae > Wollemia > Wollemia nobilis. The sequence continues at coordinate 3,951,851 of JAQPPZ010005697.1, forward strand.
GGTTTCGTTGAAAGAGGAAAATAAAGAGTACAAGGATAAGCTATACAGGTTTCAAGATAGCTCCAAAAGGGTTAAGTCTCTCATCAAAGGTCAAAGAAAGACAACAGACAAAACAGGCCTCGGTTTTGTTAAGCCTCACAAAGAACAAGTTGGAGAGTCTAGTAAGAGACTCCAAAAGAAAGAAAGTTCTGATGGGGAAAGTATTTCAGATCATGAGTCCTTAAATGATAGATGCACAGAAACAAAAAATAGAATTCAGAATGAGAAGAAGAAGTTTTCAGAACCTAAGAGGTCAAATAATGGAAAGTTTCAAGGCAGATGTTTTGCGTGTCACAGATTTGGTCACATGGCTGTACATTGCATGGCTCAAGTGAAGAAGGTAAATGACAGTTTTAGAAGTGGTAATTTATTTCATGGGTATTGCTACTCTTGCAATCAGTTTGGGCATAAGGCAATTTTTTGCAAGGCAAATATCAGAGAGCCGGGTTTAGTCAAAAGCTTGGTCAAACGTTGGTCGGAACCGGTGGATTCAAAGAACGAGTATGCCTAAAAGAAATAACATTGTTACTTGTTATAAGTGCAACAATGAAGGTCACACAGTTAGACAGTGTAGAGCTGAAATTCCAGAATATAGGAACAGGAACAGTGGCATGATCAGGTCCAAGGATCAAGGCAATGACAGGAACAGAATATGGACAAAGAGTTCAAGAGAAGGCCCGACAAGGAAGTTATAGACACTGATGATGATCAGTGCCTAATGGGAGTTTTACTCCCACCCCAAAATTAATCACCTCAACAGGAGGTGGGGGAGGGACTAAGCTAAGAGGCTCATTCTTAGTCCCGAGCCCCAAAGGTGGCCCTTTGCCATTGATGACAAAGGGGGAGAGATATGAGTAAGGGGGAGAGCTTCAAGTGAAGAGGAAAGCTTCAAGTCAGGGGGAGCAAAACTTCAAAGGAAGATTCTCAGTTGTGGGCACAGTTGGTTTCAGTTTTGGCTCTTAAGATGTGTTTCAGTAAAGGTTTGCCATCAATGACAAAGGGGGAGATTGTTGGCAATTTTGGGTACCTTGGGTACATTGCCTTTGCTCAAGTGTTGATGTTGTCATTGATGTCAAGAAGCTTTTGAAGGAATCTAAGTTCTAGGAAGGGTTTTTGTGAAAACCAAGGCAGACAAAATAAAAGGTTTTATTTAAAACCATGGAAAACATATTTGAAATGGGTTTTTCTTAAAACCCAAGTTGGCTCTTCATTTCGTTGAAAAAGGTGCCCCGGTGATGAAGATATTTAATTTTAAATATTTAGTTTAAATTTTATTTATTTAAAATTTAAATTAAAATTTTAAATTAAATTAAAAGGGCCGACGTGTTTAAAAAATGCATCATAGTGCATATAAAATGAGGAAATGAATTTCATTAATGTGAGTGAAGAGTTCGATATTATTCTCTGTGCGTTTCTATTTCGACATCAAAGCCCATGCTGTGAGGAGGAAGGTTGCCGAGTCGAATCCCATGAAGTCCCATCTTGCAAAAGGAGTCACATCTTCTATAGCACAGTTTTTGGAGCCAATTCAGGTGTGTTAGTGTGTGTGCGGCATTCGACATATGATGATTTCAGCGAAGCGAGCAATATAGGGAAGAAATCTGTTTGGACAGCAAGCGAGCGATGTGTGTGTACAATTTCGAATCCGTAAAATCGTTTTGAGACGGCAGCAGGTATTGGCGAGAGCATTCTGGGGATGTGCTGATTTCGAAAAGAGATCGCCTTGGAATTTGAAAGATCGCCATGAAATTTGAAAGATCGCAATGATTTGAAGCAAGTCTGAGAGATCGCAGGATTCACAGCATATCTGAGAAATTGCAGTGATTGCTGAGACACCGTGAGAACAAATATGCATCACAGTATCTAAGAGGACGTGTAGTCCATGTGGCTCTTAAGCCAGAGCTAAGGATTATAAGCGGATGGGTATAGTTGTCGATATTAATTGCCATGCAATTCGCTTTCGACTTTGAGCTCCAACACCAAGAAGGAGGCACACGTGGTGTACAAACTCCGCTATGACAAGCTAGTCATGGCGCCAAGGAGGAAGCGCATGTGGTGGACAGCCTTTGCTGTAACGAGTTGGTCATGGTGCCAAGGAGAAGGTGCACGCGGTAATCAGGACGCAGGTTTCGATTTTTGTGCCAAGGAAGAATTATGTTTGGAGATAAGAGGGAGGCCCCTCATCCTCTCTCACGTGGGCATGGATAGCCCACGCGGTTTAGCCAAGCGTCTTGGCTAAAGGAGATGGCAGATCAAATCATGTCGAATCCCCTTTTAGGGGAGTAAGAGGTATTCTCATGTGCTCAAATTTTTGCGGAAAGAATAGCAATTAGATATTAATATTTTGATTGCTAAGGTTAGCCTTGGGAGGTATAAGGTTAGCAAAAATTAATATTTTTTATATAGTTTTTGTTAAAAGTAATGGAGTTGATAAGGTGAATATAAGAAATATGTTATGTATGATTTGTTGAATAAGGTTGAAAGATGAAGACATAGAACCTTGATTATATTTGGACCAAGGAATATTCTTGAGGAAATATTAAAGAAATATGTTGTCTACTAACCTTCTTGAGTTTGGCAAAAAGGTGGTTGTTGTTATGAAAAATTTGTGAGAGCTTCTTCATCTTCAATAAGGTATGGGCACATTCTTCTTATGAGTATGATTGGTGTATGTTTTCCTGAAATAATATTGGAGGGAAAAGGATTTCTACTTGTTTCCTTTTCTTGTGATGATTGGTTGAATGCTTCAAGGTTAATGTTGAGTTGAATGATGTTGGTTAAACCTTGTCTTTGAGCATTATTGTTGAAGCCCTAATTGGTTGAGAAAATATATTGGTTGTGGAAAGAACATGAGTATCATTGTTTTTTTTTTGAAGAAAATGAAAAACTTATATTAATACAAAGAACATGTACAAAGGGGAGCAAGAACATCCCCACCAGAACCAAGAAGCAAGAGAACAGGAGCAAAGTGCAAGAAAATAACACTTACTACCACAGAACACAAAGAGACAAGAAGGCACAAGTCGCGAAATCGTGACATGTCACGAAATCGTGACAATCAGCCCAGCCGAGGCCTTACCCGAGCAACAAGTCATGAAATCGCGACATGTCGCGAAATCGTGGCATGTCGCGAAATCATGACATGTCGCAAAATCGCGACAGGCAAAGTCAGAAGCACCTGATTACCAAAAGCATCACGAAATCGCGACGAGTTCTTCACGTGGCGCTCAATCCTCAAAATTGTCGCGAAATCGCGACCAGTTTTCCCCATGCCATCAATTCGCCAAAAGTGTCACGAAATCGCGACGAATTTTCCTTTCAGCAGAGAGTCCTTCCAGGTGTCGCGAAATCGCGACGGTTTGTCCACTTGGCGACCATTCTTCAAAAGGGTCACGAAATCGCGACGATTTTTCCATGAAGTGCCTTTTCTCCAGAATTGTCGCAAAATCACGACCGTTGTGCACCTTAACCTTGAAACGCCAAAAGTGTCACGAAATCGCGACGACTTTGCCTCATATCGAAAAAGCTCCAAAAGTGTCGTGATTTCGCGACGTCTTCTCCCAGGGTCGCCAGTCCGCCAAAGGTGTCGCGAAATCGTGACAGTTTTTTCGGTTGGGTCCCAATCTTCAAAGATGCCGCGAAATCATGACGAATTTTCCCCTTGTCTTCGATTCATCAAAAATGTCGCGATATCGCGACAATTTTCCTCCTTGATGGCCCTGCTCCAAAAGCGTCGCGAAATCGTGACGTTTTTTCCGGTCAGCTCCCTGTCTTCAGAAATGTCACGAAATCATGACGGATTTGTCCCTTTTCTCCGATTCACCAAAACTTGCGCGAAATCGCGACGAGTTTTCCAAGAAGTGCCATTTCTCCAAAATTGTCACGAAATCGCGACCACTTTGCGCCTTAACCCCGAAACGCCAAAAGTGTCATGAAATCGTGACGACTTTGCCTCATGATGAAAAAGCTTAAAAAATGTCACGATTTCGCGACGTCTTCTCCCAGAGTCGCCAGTCCACCAAAGATGTCACGAAATCGTGACGGTTTTACCTTTTGGCTCCCAATCTTCGAAAATGTCACGAAATCGCGATGGTTTTTCCCCTTTACTCCGATGCATCAAAATTGTCGTGATATCGCGACGGTTTTCCTCCTTGGTGACCCTGCTCCAAAAGCGTCACGAAATCGTGACACTTTTTCCGGTCAGCTCCCTGTCTTCAAAAATGTCACGAAATCGTGACAAAGTTGTCTCTTTACGTTGATTCACCAAAACTTGCGTGATATCATGACAATTATCTTCCTTGGCAACCCTGCTCCAAAAGCGTCGCGATATCGCGACAGGTTCCTTCCAAAGGCCGCAACAATGAAACCTGTCACGATATCGCGACAAAAACCCACCAAAGGTCGCGACAGCGCACCAGGTCATGATATCGCGACAAAAACCGCCCTTAAGAAAAATTATATTCATTGACTCAAGAATTGAGAAAGCCCCTGCCTAATCTCTGCATCCTCCACTGGCATGGCACTATGCAGTTGAAACCCAACCTCTTTCTCCGCACCCCTCTTTGCAAGGAAATCGGCCATAGTATTTAGATCTCTGCTCACATAGACTGGGATCACATCTTCTAATTCTTTCCAAAGGGCCTTGATTTGAGAGACAAGAATCCGAAGCCTCCAAGCTTTCATAGCAAAGTTCCTCATGCAGTCAAGGGCACCAACCAAAATTTGAGAATCGGACTCAAGGATTATCTTCCTGTGTCCCTGGTTGACCGCCCAGATAGAAGCAGTTTTGATAGCAAATGCTTCTGCTTCATTGTTTGTTGCTCTGCCCAGACCTTGTAGTTCCCAGTAAAGCACAGACCCAACATGATCTCGGCACACTACCCCAATTCCAGCACTACCCGGATTGCCTTTTGCAGCTCCATCTGTATTGATTTTAACCCAGCCTTTAGGGGGAGGTTTCCAGCTAGCTCTGTCCTTCCTTACTTGCCCACCAGCTCCCTCTTCCAGAGATCCAGGAGCAATCAGAGTTTTCTCTTCAGCATATAAGGCAACCGTTTCCGCAACTTTGCTCCAAATGACTTGCCAAATTCCATCGAGCGAGGAAAAGGTTTCTCTAAAAATACGAGCATTACGTTCCAACCACACCTGCCACCAAATGAAGAGTAAACCCAGCTCCCAACCTATTCGAAGAGCTTTAGACTTAAATCTGCCTTTCTTCCATCTTTCCCAAATATTGTTCTGGGTCAGATCACCATTAAACTGAAGCTTGTAATGGGAGAACCAGCGCTTCCAAATCTGATACGTGAAAGGGCACTCAAACATTAGATGATCAGCAGTCTCCTCATTCTTATGACAAAGCACACACTTATATGGGCCGATGATTCCCCTGTGTCTGAGGTTGTCAAAGGTGAGGATGCCTTTGTGCATTAACTGCCAGGTGAAGAAATTCACTTTCGGCTAGCCCTTGGAATGCCAAATCTTCTTCCATTCTTGAATCGAAAAAGAATGCGGGGAAGGCTCTGGGAGAATCTGATCGTATCCATCCTTCATAGTATAAACCCCAAGGTTCCCATGTCCCCAAGCTAGCTCGTCCTCCTCGTCTCTTCCTGAAAGAAACCTTGTTGTCAAAATTTTTGTCAGAATGGGCGCCAGCTCCAGAGGGATAGTGATTGGCCACTCTTCCAACCGCTTAAACTTCTTGAACTTATACTCACCCAGTTGGCTAGTATTGAAGTAATTTTCAATATTGACCCAGCCTTTGGTTTCTATGGCTAATTTAATTGGTTGCAGTTCAAGATACTTAGCAATAATGGGTGGGAACTGGTCCCAAGAATCAGTCCAAAAATGAGCCTTGTCCCCTCTGCCCACTTTCCAAAATAGTTGATCCTTAATAACTTGAGATCCCAGCTTAAGGGCCTGCCACACTAAGGAACCATTACCATCCAAAGGGAGACGACTCACATCATTGGGGTGAACAAGGCCTAGATACTTACTGGTTAAAATTCTACTGAATAAGGATGTTGGCTGTGAAATCCACCTCCAGTATAGTTTACCATCCAAAGCTTTGTTGTTAAGTTTGGAACTTCTCAGTCCCAACCCACCTTTTTCTTTGGGCTGAGTAACCTTATCCCAGCTAACCAAGGCCCATTTCTTCTCACCTTTTGCTCCTTCCCATAAGAATATTCTAGCCATTTTGTCCAGCTCTTTCCAAATAGAATGTGGGGCAGCCAGAATAGAGAATTTATAGATTGGCATGGCCTGAATAACTAATTGTAAGAAAGTTAATCGGCCCCCGTAGCTTAGCCATTTATGAGACCAATGGTTCATTCTATCTTTGATGCCGTCCAAGAGATCCTTCCAGATATATTTTCTTAATCTCTTGAAATGTAGCGGAACCCCCAAGTAGACTACAGGAAGAGAGGCCCTAGTGAAACCCAAGATCTCTAAAACTCTGTCTTGAAGCCTTTGATCAAGGTTGAAGAAGACCACTTTGGATTTTTTGTCATTGATAACTTGATTGGAGGCCCTAAGGTAGACATTAAGAGAATCCCTGATTCCTCTAGCTTCCCTGAGACTGGCAACTCCCACCAAGCCAGTATCATCCACAAACTGTAAATGAGTCAAAAATTCCTCACCAACCTTGATACCTGTTAACAGGCCTTGCTGTCTTCTTTTCAAGAAAAGTCTCCCTAATCCTTCAGCCAAGATAAGGAAGAGATAGGGGGAGCAAGGGTCCCCTTGACGAAGCCCCCGAGAGGCTCCAAAAGGAGGTGAGGGAAGTCCCTTTATTAGAACAGAGTAAGAAGGTGAGGAAACACAGCTCATAACCCAGTCTATCCAATCCTAGGAGAAGCCAAAGGCAGCCAACATCCTTGATAGGAAACCCCACTCAACCCTATCATAAGCCTTGGACATATCCAGTTTAATGAACATTCCTTTGTTACCAGATGTTTGCATTGTATGGATTGCCTCCTGGGTGAGGACCACCCCATCTAAGATCTGTCTGCCTTCAACAAATCCCCCTTGCTCAGAGGAGATGATATTATGTAGGAGAGGTTTAAGCCTTTCAGCCATTATCTTTGTGATTATCTTATAAACCACGTTGCATAAGGCAATAGGTCTGAAGTCAGAGATACGAACCCATTCCTCTCCCTTAGGGATTAAAGTGATGAATGTATGATTTATAGCCTTAAGCATTCTTTTATTAGTTCTGGACTCCTCTGTGACAGCCAAAACGTCCTCCTCCAGAGTATCCCAAAAGGCCTAAAAAAACTCAATAGGAAACCCATCTGGACCTGGAGATTTGCCTGTACTCATTCCAAAGACCACATGCTTCAGTTCCTCTTTATCAATGGGTCTGAGCAGGGCCCGATTTTCTTCTTGGGAGATAATAGAGGGAATAACATCAATAATTTCATTTTGAGCCTCCACATCTTGCTCCCTACTTTTCGTAAAAAGTTTGGAGAAATAGTCCATTGAGTGGGAGTGCAAACTAGGAAGAGTGTCAAAGGAGTGTCCATGCTCATCTTGAAGGACTTCCATGTTATTCATCTGTCTTCTAGCATAGGCTGATCGATGGAAAAATTTTGTGTTTCTATCTCCTTCAAGTAACCAAGAGGTTCTAGCTCTCTGTTTCCAATAAGTTTCCTCTTGGTTATCGATGTCCTCAACCGCTTTGCGTAAGGCATCATCCTCGGTTTTAAGCTGATCAGTAATTGTTCCTTCTCTGAAGTGTTTTTGCACCTCCTCCCAGCGGGCCACCAAGGGAGCTCTTTGCTGCTGGAAATCAGACTTGTTTGCTTGCCTCCACTGTTTCAACTTAACTTTGACAAAATGAAGCTGTTTGTGGAATTTAAACATTGTTGTCCCAAAATATGGGCGGCCTTCTTCCCACCACTATGGAATTTTCTCTCGAAGATCCTCCTTTTGTAACCAATAATTCTCAAATTTAAACGGTTTGTGGTGTTGCCCTGATATAGTTCCTCCCTCCATCAAAATGGGAGAGTGATCAGAGACAGGGCCTTCCAAAATCTGGAGTTTAACATTCCACTTAACAAATGCCTCCTCTGAGACCAAGAAATGGTCTAACTTTACCTTCCTACTGTGTGGCTCCCTCCTCTTGTTAGTCCAAGTAAAGTAAGTTCCAGGGCCTTTGATATCCACTAAGTGAAAGGCCTGTACCTGGGCTATCAGCAGCCGATCCCCTGGATCCAAAACTGGGGTGCCACCTTCCTGATCACGAGCAGATAGCTTAGCATTAAAATCCCCAGCAATAATCCAATCTAAATTTTGTCTTGAGGACCTCATGTTGTGAACAACTTTCCATTGAAGCCTCTGGCCATCAATGCATTGGGCCCCATAAAAATTTGTAATTAAAACATGCTCAGCTGTGACAATATTCCTAAAGTGAGATGTAAGAACACCCCTCCAGGCAATATGTTCTAAAGCAGTCCATTCCAAGGGGTTCCAAAAAGTGACAATCCCCCCTGAGGCACCTTGGGCAGCCACGTCCATATAACCAGCACCCCTCCAAATTCTATTAACAGTTTTACACATAAGGTCTAAAGACATTTTTGTCTCCTGGATGAGAAAAAAGTCTATTTTATACTTTCCTAAGAGTCTTTGAACAACATATTGATGGGTTCTACTGTTTAAACCCCTAACGTTCCAAGATTGTATAATCATTGAAAACCTTGGGAGCAGTAAGAATCAATTGTCCTCACCGATCCTCCATTGATCAGCTTATCTCCTTGCGCTGTTAGTAGATCCTTATTGGACTTTCTTCCCGCTCCTTGAGAGGTACTATTTTTAGATCTCTTCTCCACCTGAGTGATCCCTAAAGCTGGCCTTTCTCTGTTCTTGTCTGCATTTCCCATGTTGACATCCTTAATAGCTGGCTGTGCTGGGGAGTGTATTACCAATGCCCCTGGGTTCTCTGGCTGCAAACTCTCAGAGGGTACAATCACCTGTTCTACTACAGGAGTGAATGAAGGAGAAACTTGAGAGTGAGTGTTAGTATTCTCACCAAGCCCATCCACCCCCTCCATGACTTGGTCTTCCTGATCCACTAATGACTTAAAAATTTCATACCGATTGTTTGGCTTGAGTTGTGCCTGCTCCTTGCCATTTTTCTTTTTATTCCTCCTTCGTTTCGGCTGTTCAAAGCCATCCTTCTGAACATCAGGATCTGGAGAGGTATTAGAAGGTTCATTGACAGGAGTAGGCTTACCCTCTCTAGGGCGGTTTGGCATTCCAAGCGGAGCCTCCACTTTTGTGCTCAAAATGTTTGGACAGAACCTGGCCAAATGTCCATGTTTATGGCACACTCTGCATCGGAAAGGTAGGGCCTCATAATCTAACTGCTGAATCCAGGGTACTCCTACCAACTCAAGTTCCACCTCAGCTGATAGAGGCTGGCTAATGTCCATTTCTACACAGATTCTGGCAAAGACAGCTGTATTTCCCTCTATGGTATCTTTGGAGACTCCTAGATATCTGCCTAGGGAATTGCCTATTAATTCCAGAACCTGCTCACCCCAAAACTCCATCGGGAGAGCATACAGCCGGATCCAGACCGGGACAGCCATGGGTTCAATGCGAGGATCGAAGCCCACTCTCCAGGGTTGAACAAATAACCCTGCTGGTCCGTGGTTCCTCTTCTCTGATTCAAAAGCTCTGTTTCTATCTGCTAAAGAAGAAAAACTAATAATGAAATATCCATTGCTTATAGGCCATAAGGAGTACTCACCGTGTGGCTCCCAGTTTTGTCGAACCCAGGTATGCAAAAAATTCAGAGTAGGTCGGATACCCATGAATTTGTAGATCAAGTCATGGTTAGCTCGGTAGGTGATTGTATCTTCGACCAGCTTTGGTTCGATAACAATCTTAGGTCTGGAAGCGGATTGCGGGAGGCATCCATTAACGCGGTGAGCATTTGGGCCCTTGCCAGCATTCTTGAGTAACGTTTGAAAAGCATTCTGCTGAGCTGCATTAGAGGAAGGCGAGGGATTTTCTTTCAACATCTCGGCATATGAACTCTTTCTTCCAGCATGAGGAACTGGAGAAGACCCCATCGGGCCCTCCCGGGCCAACGAACGAACCTTCAGAGTAGCACAAAATCAATCCACCAAAGTCTCTGGTGAGTTCTTCAGATCAGAAACCCTCGAGCATCGCCCAACGCCTGTTCAAAAATTTTCCCACCAAATCGCCGAGCCGAGCTTCCGTAAAACCCTAAATTGTTCGCCAACATGAGTATCATTGTTATATGAGATATTGCTTGGTTGGCAATTGTTGGGTTGTGTTTCATGTTCTTGAGAAAATCATATTACATCTATCTTATTCTTATGAGATTTGAGATTGAGTTGATATTGATATTGGGAGTTAAGTATAGAACATATTGAGTCTCTAACAATTCTCTTTATGCTTCTATGAGGTTGATGAATCACATTGGGTCTCTAACAATTCTCTTTGTGGGTTCATGCCAAGCAAGTTTTTTTTGATGAACTTGTGAGTAGGTTTTGGATAGGTTCCATTAGGGACTTGTGAGCAGGTTTTGGACAGGTTCCATTGGGGACTTGTGAGCAGATTAGGACAGGTCCTAGTAGAGGACTTGTGAAGCTAAGTTTGATAGTTCTATCAGAGAACTTGAGGACATAGGTGCATTGGTTCTATGAGAAGAACCTGAGGACATTTGTGCTAGACCGAAGGACTGTGTTTAGTGTTGATTCGAGGACTGAATTTTGAGGTGATAGAGTTGAGGACAGAGGTCTCTAGCTAGAGCAGGGAAGACAAATGTCTTCTGTGGATAGAGTTCCATTTGCTAAGGGCAACAGAGGCAGAGGTCTTCTAGAGGATCACCAGCCAGAGCAGAGGTAGGAGAAAGTATCTCCTTTGAGCAGAGGCTCATAAATTCAGATTGGGGGAAGGTATCTCATTTGAGCCGAGGCTCATAAACATTGTAATTGGGAAGGTTTCCCAAATAACTTTGAGATAACTTTTAGAGAAAAGTTTTGTGGATGAACCATGTTAAAATTGGTGTCACTTTGTGGATGATCTTGTGCATTGTTTTGATATTGCTTTGGATATATTGCTTTACTATTTTGAAGTATAAAGGAAAAGTAAAAAGAGGTCTTATACTATTCACCCCCCTCTCAGTATAAGCTTGTGTTCTTCATACCACACCTTCCCTTGACTTACGAGAATTCAACGGTTCTATGAGACCTACCATAGGATCCATAGTCCTACCCATCTAAGTATGTGTCTGCACTATTTCTATCCTATTCCATATTATCCAAGGGGAGATGTAGTACAACATCCTACTTGGTCACCCATGGATCAAGGATATGCAATGTATCCCTTCCATGCTACACCATTGCCTCAAGTACATCCACAATGGACTTATCCACTATGTCCCTACCGATGGAGACCCCTTTAAGTTCTGTAATATTGTAGATCTCCCACCTGCACCTTCCTTCTTGTCCACACAACTCTTCCCTATTTCTTCCCATCAATCAGTTATAGCCTTAACATCCTCTCCTACATCCACCTTGTTACATATTCCATCAACCCACTTTGCCACACCTTCCCTTGACTTACAAGCATTCAAAGGTTCTATGAGACCTACTATAGGATCCATAGTCCTACCCATACAAGTAGGTGTCCACACTATTTCTATCCTATTCCATATTATACAAGGTGAGATGTAGTACAACATCCTCCTTGGTCACACATGGATCAGGGATATGCAATGTGTCCCTTCCACGCTACACCATTGCCTCAAGTACGTCCACAATGGACTTATCCATTGTGTCCCTATCTATGGAGACCCCTTTAAGTTCTACAATATTATAGATCTCCCACCTGCACCTTCCTTCTTATCAACACAACTCTTCCCAGTTTCTTCCCATTATTTAGTCAGAGCCTCAAAATCCTCTCCTACATACACCTCATTACCCCAATCCTCATAAACAACATACACTTCAATGTTAGCACCTATAGCACCATCATCTATAGTGCCTAATCCCACTACCATACCATTCTCACATCCTATTTTATGGCCACCATGATCGTACCAACCTTCTTCCTCTACAAAGTCACATTCGGTGTCATAACCGCCATTGCCACCCATATCGCACACCTTCTTCCTTTGTACACCATGCACACCTCCTCTCCCTTTTCATCCATGGCCTAAATAATTCACCTCCCTGCATAGTCCAAAACCTACTCCTCCGTATTTGTAATTCCCTTAGGCCAATCATCCCATACCAGCTACTATAGTTGAATGCCATGAGTGGGAGCAATGAGCATCTTTCTTATATGAACAACTACTACACCCTTCTGCTGCTACCATTAGATAATATTAGACTTCACCATCATCATATGATTCATATTTCCCACCTCCTTCACTAGAGCATATGACACCGTGCATATCTATTTTTATGATAAACGTAATTCTAGGGGATTACAATGTGTGTGAAGCCCACTATATCGCTCCAAATTTTTCGCATCCCTACCTTCAGGCTATTGGATCCGCGCCCGAAAGGAGGATGGGAAAAGGATGGTGCGGTACCTCGGACGAGAGGACTTTACGAAGGTCCCGCCTCTCAAGGGAGGTGTGTTTTGGTGATTTTTCGACGGATGGTGGGTTCACCAGGAAACATTTGGCGGCGTTTCCACGCCTAGGTTTTTGGAATGTGTTTTGATGAGTTCGTTTTATCCTTAAGCATTCATCCTAGGTTTGGCCGAATGAATCTAACTTAATCTATATGAAAGTGCAATTTAAATGAATACAACAAACAGAGTAGAAAGCAGAAAATAGAGAATTTGCAGGAGGCCAATGGAGATTACCTGATCCGGAAGTCTGAAGAAGTTTCTGATGCTTGAAGCAGTCTGGATCGTCTGGAATTCGACGTAATCGCTTGTAATTTGACAGAATCGTCCGAATCTGACAGATTCGTTTGAGACTGACAAAATCGTCTGAAATCTGACGAATTCGTCAGAGACCTAAAAAACAGAGAATAGATGCAAAATACAAGGAATTCCTACTGTGCAAACAGAGGCAAAATATGCCAAATAATAAACTGAATACCGAACAAAGTTTTAAAACAGAAATTAAAGTAAATTGCTATACTTTAATGGCAGATTATGAGCTTAACATGCAATCTAGACTAGATGGGTGAACTCCAGATGCAAAATAGAATAAAAACTAAATAGATTATCTAATTTGTAAAACAAAATAACTGAGGCAAAGTTAAGAAAAGCAAACTCCAGGCACTGATTGCCTCGATGTGGATTGCAGTCGAGATCGTCTCGCATCAGTACGAGATCGTCTCGAATTTGACAGGATCGCCTCCGATCTTGACAAGTTCATCGACGGCGATGGGTGCTGGCTTCGGTTGAAAATTAGTGGTGTACCTGCATAAAAAATGCTATAGGACTAGTGCAAAGATAAGATTAAGGTGTTTTAGTGCAGAGGGATTCAACTTGCAGATAAAATTCAGCCAGGGGTTGGGGAGGGAATGTCCTAGAGTTTAAATAGGCATAGGGGAGTTGTTGGGAGGTTGGAGATCATCCCAATTTGGGAGATCTCCAACGGGGGAAGGGTCCCAACGGCGCAGACACGCTTCTGCCCGAATTGGAGACCCGTTGGAACAGAGTCTATCTATGCAAATTTAGTTTTGCGACAAAATCGTCTGGACGTTCTAGTCCAGACGAAATCGTCAAATCTGGGGCGATATCGTCTGATCGGCGACGATATCGTCCAACGGTCAAAACAACCTCTAAAAATGGCACGAAAAAAGGGGAAACGGGTTTCTCGACGGTTAACGGGCGGTTTGGGAGGTTAAATTTGAATTTAAATTTATTTACTAAGGTGAATGTAATTATTCCAATTTGATCGCGCCAATTTTAGGGTGCTACATTTTGCCCCCTCTTTAGCGAATTTTCCGAAGAAAATGCGTTAAAGAAGAGTTCTTCTCGATCTACGAGAAAGCAAAAAATTATTCCCATTTTTAGGCGACGATTCTTGGTCGAATCGTACGACGACTTACTATGGTGCCCCCTCCGTGTTTTTACCCAAATCGAACGTTTGAGGTAAAAACGCGGAAAAGCAAAAAAATTATTGTTGAATAAAATTAAGAAAAATAGGGTAAAACCCTAATTCATTGTTACTGTTCATTTTACTATTTTTAGAGCTCTGGAGCAAAAATGGTTGAGACAGCGCACAGATCTACAGAGGTCCGACGCGGTCTACGGGTAAGGGTCTAAACTCAATTTAGATTGATTTAAGTTGCTTTTACATGCTTTCTAGATGAATTTTTAAGTGAATTTGGAGCATCGCGGCCGTTTTTGGCCGTCGACGTCGTCGGGACGAAATCGTCCCGATTTCGACGAAATCGTCTCAATTTCGGCAATTTCGCCCGAGGGCGAAATCGTCGAAAGGGGGACGATTTCGTCAAATTAGAGACGATTTCGAACTACGAAATCGGAGACGATTATGCTCAAATTTGGGACGATATCGTCCAATAGTGGGCGATATCATCAATTGCAAAAAATTGATCTTTAAGTTGCATTATTAATTACTGGAATTGTTTATTAATGATTGCTTGTTGTTTTGTTGTTTATGTTTGCAGAGAGGATTACTAAAAAGCAGAGAGTGGAAGTACGGCGGACTAAGAGACGACTTGGCCGCTCTCACCCAGGCAGAGCGGGATCTACTGGCACGAGCCGGATTGCAGCATGTGGCAGAGATGCCGCAGGTTTCCACAGACATGGGGCTACTGACAACCCTAGCAGAGAGATGGTATCCGGGGTCTTCATGTTTTCGGCTACCGACAGGGGAGATGACTCCCACACTGGAGGATGTATGGAGGATTTTGAGAATCCCCATACAAGGACGGATGATCACACCTGCGGCCAATCGGGGCCACGCGATGGGACGGCTGTGCGGTGACCCGAGCTTCGCCCTGGAGAAGGGCGGAGTGAACATCGAGGCACTACGCCAGATGCCTGGGGCATCTAGGCTGACACGGGTTCTGGCTGGAGTAGTTGGTGGACTTCTGCTGTGCCACCAGAGCGGGTGCAGGGTGCCGTGGATGCTCGCAGATGTGATCTGCGACATGCGGGACCACGGCTATAGGTTCTCATGGGGCAGCTTTGTACTATGCCGACTGTACAGGATCCTTTACGGGGTCGTGTACAAGGGCGGGCGATGTCTGGTGATGACATCGCTACTACAGGTTTGGTGCTGGGAGCACATTGCGGTGCGGAGGCCGGTAGGGCTTCCACTGACAGGGGTAGACGGGGAGAGGCCCCGAGTCTTCTACTGGTGGCTCCGGAGAGGGGCACAGCGACGGATCGACCTATCGGTGTCCCGGAGACTACTGGATGACCTTGTCCCAGACCAGATCACCTGGAGGCCGTGGAGGCAGCATCCAGGGTGGGCAGAGGACGGACAGGAGCTGGCTCGCATCAGGCGAGTCTGCTGGCTGAGGATGGAGAGGGGAGAGGTGGAGCTCCACCGCTACGACCGAGTTTTGCGATAGTTCGGTCTACAGCAGGGGATCCCATCTCTCAGGGATTATGAGTTTTCTCGGACCGTCCGGGATAACACCACTGTTAGCGGGGCTCCAGACATGCAGCGATTCTGGAGCCAGGACTCAGATGATGCCCCCATCCAGCCAGTGGATGGAGACGACGCAGGGGTAGCCGACGGCTACGATGCCTGGTATGTAGGCATCCGCCCTCCTCGGATGACGAGGGCATAGGGTCCGATCCACGCAGTCGTGCGTCGGATAGGGAGGCGGCGCCAGGCGGTGATAGAGGCAGCCCAGGGTCACGGTGGGAGAGATCAGAGGAGGCCACAGGCACAGGAGCGGCCGCGGCAGAGAGAGAGGGAGAGGAGGGAGGCGAGACCCCCATCTCCACAGAGGCCACCATCGCCCGATAAGGGCAAGGGCATGGATATAGGAGAGAGTAGCGAGATGGCTACTCTCCGGGCGGAGAGAGATCGTCTCGCAGACTCAGGTGCAGACACTACAGGATGCGGCCGCACAACACCAGGCCGAGGTGTCATAGCTGCGAGACGAGAATGCACGTCTCAGGGCACGGGGTGGAGGGGTGAGCACTCAGGAGCTGCTGCGGTCGGTTTCTCAGACCGCATTCTATCAGGTGCTATACTACCAGGCGGTGTCGGAGGGCCAGAGGGTACAGCTGCTGGCTGCCATAGCAGATCCGATCAGGACAGGGTCATCGAGGAGCTCATCCCGATCGACGATGAGGACTCGCAGTACCACACATACTGCGATGGGACCACCTCGTCCTCCGTAGGGCGGGGGAGGAGATGAGGCTGAGAGCTCTAGGGGCTCTCGAGACACTGCTTGGAGGACACTTGATTGAGTATGCCAAGATATCGATTGTGGCATACCAATCTATCTGATATGATGTACATATATATTTTTGAGATATATATATATAGATGAGATATTTTTTTGGTCATATGACTTATGTTATGAGTATATTGATGATGCTTTGATGTTTTGATTGATTGATTTAATAATCGAATGTAATTATGTCGTTGGAAAAGAATTTATACCTTTTGATGTCATGTTGTAATATTGATGAAATAATCTGATGTAACAAATTGGTTGTTTGTGATGCAATGATTTGATAAAAGAAAAGGGGACTTTTAACAATAATTTCAAAGGACATTGTCGCTATTATAGACCATTTCATGGAGTCGCTGCTCACTCGGTCGTCAAGCTAATCCCATTTATAGAAATATTGTGAAAAGTGAAAGAGTGCTTAAGAGACTGCCTTAAGACTTTGTTGTGATGATGCAAATGATGATGATGATGATGGTTTGTTTTCAGATTTCCATAAAATATTATGCATGAAATATTTGTAAAAAATGATTTTTGCTAGGCATAAATTCCTAAGTGTGATAAAATTGTTGAATAATTCCTTAGGAATTATACCGTCATTGCAAAATTGGAGGTTGACATAATGACATGAAATAATGAAAATGTGCATTCTTTTGAAAAGCAAAATTTGTGTAATAAAATGAAGTCATATGGTTTTTATGAGTTTTGATAAATGAGGGAATAAAAATTGTTACAATGGTTTGCGCTAGGCATAGAATATGTAGGTATAGACTTATACCATCATCGCGAAAATCAAAGAAAATAGATAGTTTTATTGCATGATTGATTTTTGATGAACAAAAAATATGAAAATGAGGACTTGCGCTAGGCATAAAATTCCAATTTTGGTTTTAGAACTATACCATCGTCGCGAAAGTTGATATGATATATATGATATGTTTTGAAAGAAATTTGTGATTTTTCTATTATATAGTTGTCTTTTTTTTTTTTTAAATAATTGTACTTGATTATTCCAAACAAGTTGCAAAAATAATATTTCAAAGTATTTTGAAGACAAAAAGTTAGATTTATAAGGAATCCCATGTGCATATGTGCATTCATTTCCGATCTTGATTTATCATAATGATAGACAAAATCTCTCAAATACAAATGTGTGTGCAATTGTATGGTTCATTTACCAGGTTTGAGCAAGATACTATGATACAAGTGATTTAAAGAAACCAAATAAGTGTTCATTAACCATGATGTAGATGCATATAACCATATTAGACTACTATGTAGATCGGATTATCAAGAGCTAGCTAATCCATAAGCAGACATAGGTCTGTACAAAAGAAGGTCGCTAATGTGACAGACATATCGCCACGCTAGGAGTTACCCAAGGCCAAGCAGGTTGGGCACAAACCACCTGTTATGGGGCTTACCTCACAGTTTTCGAATAATTGAGAATTCCAGGGATTCAAGCTCATCAACCCTTCTTTTCTTTTCAAAGGGTAGGGAAAGGGATTTTATTGCTTTCTTGCTTTTGCTTTCTGTATTTCTTTTGCTTGATAATGCTTGGAACATTGCTGAAATAACATTTTTCTTTTCTCTTTTTTCTTGAATTTTTTCTTTTTTTTCTTTTTCTTTGCTAGGGATACTTGCTCGGATTAGCTGTAGAGCAAGGGATTTTTATTCTGGGTAGGGGTGAGCTTGTCCTTTTGCCAATTCTCAAAGATTCTAGACCATGTGCATGATAGGATAGCAGGGGAAACTTTTCACCCAAGAAATCAGTTCTACTATGTAGCAAAACATGGAAATTACAAATATAATCATTTTATTGTGAAAAGATGTGCTTGGTTTAAGTAAATAACAAGATCAATTCTCTATGCTCAAACTTTATTTAATTGAATTTTGTGAACTTTGATATAAGAGAGATTAGTAATCATGCCAGATAAAATCAAGATATTTATTGTTGTGAGTGTGCAAGTGAGGGATGCCAAATAAATGCTAATTGTATCCAAAATAAGTTGAAACATATAACTGCAATAATTGTAAGAAAATATATATACATGATTTTTTTTAGAAGTTGGGAGAATGTTGACTCTCTCTTTCTTCTGTATATTGTTTTGGTTTCGAAAGAGTCAAGCATATAGCTGTTTTTAGATTTTTATTTAGATTTTTGTTTTTGAGCAAAAAGAACTTAACAAGTGCTTTAAATAAATGCAATAGATAGTTTTGAAGATTTTTGGAGATTTATAAATGTTTTTGATGTTTTTGAATTTTTTTTTTATAAATTGAAAGAAATATAAGAGAGTAACTTTGAACAAATATATACATGGATGAAATGACCAAATTTATGCATAGTAACGTTTGAGATGTAAAATATTCATGGGTTCTTTAAGTTCTTTACCATCTAAGGTAGATAATTTATATGCTCCCGATTCAAATTTTGCAAGTAATGATGTATGGTCCGAGCCAGTTGGGCTCAAATTTACCTTTAAGTTCTTTGGTTGCATTTGTATTTTTTTTATTTTCTTTTAGAACAAGGTCGCCAATCTCAAAGGATCGATGACGAACTTTCTTATTATATGCTCTTTTAAGCTTGTCTTGGTATGCACGGAGATGCTCCAAAGCATTGATGCATTTTTCATCTAGGAGTTCCAGCTGACTGAGTCTGCCAACGCGATATTCATCTCCTACTTCGGTGTCTTGAAGTAGCAGAGCCAAAGAAGGAACTTCCAATTCAAATGGAAAAACTGCTTCGGCACCATATACCAAAACAAATGGTGAAGTGCCCGTGGGAGTCCGAACACTAGTTCGATAAGCCCACAAGGTTGGATATAATTGAATATGCCAGTCGCGGCCAGTTTTATTGACCAATATTTTGAGAATTTTGATTAAAGTTTTGTTAGAAGCTTCTGCTTGACCATTACCCTGAGGATAATAGGGAGTGGACCAACGGTGTTGAATCTTGTATTTTTGGCATAATTTTTTAACATCTTTATTTTTGAAAGGAGTTCCATTATCAGAGATGAGATTGGCAGGAATTCCGAACCTGCAAATGATTTGATTAAAAATGAATTTAGAGACCTGTGAACCAATGCAAGAAGCTAAAGGCATAGCTTCAACCCACTTCGTGAAATACTCAATGGCGGTTATGATGAACTTGTGTCCATCAGAAGACACAGGATTGATTTTACCAATAATATCCAAGCCCCATTTAGAAAAGGGCCAAGGAGACGAAATAGCCTCGCAGCTCTTGTGCAGGCGCATGGACAAGGTCAGCATGTTTTTGACACTTGTCGCAATGGCGCACATACTCATGTGCATCCGTTTCCATGGTAGGCCAAAAGTATCCTATCCGAAGGAGCTTTTTAGCAATAACACTACCACTAAAGTGTCCTCCACAAGATCCATCGTGGGCTTCACTCAAGGCTGATTTAGATTCTTCTAAATTTAGACATCTTAATAGGATACCTTCAAAAGATCTCCTATACAAAGTATTGCCAATTATTACAAATCGACTTGCTCGTCGACGTAATAACCGACGCTGGTTTCTATTAGAATTAGCAGGGAACGTCCCATTTTGGAGAAAATCAAATATGTCTGTATACCAAGGTTCAGGAGTAGTTTCATTGATTAGAAACACATCCAAAGGCTCTAAGCATGACTTATTTGAAGCGGGTTCCTGGAGTCGACGAATGATGATAGTGGCATATTCGTCGTCTAACTCCAAGGGCAAGAGGGCACGGTTGCTAGTTCGAGGAATGGCTTCCAAAGTAACTTGATCAAACAAGGACATTAGTTGTAAAACATAGGCCTTATATGGGCGAAGTTTATCATCTCTGGTCTGATAAACTTCATTAATTTGGTTTATAACCAATTGGGAATCCCCAAAAACTAAGAGGTTTTTAATTTTTAGCGCTAAAGCAACTCGTAATCCAAGGATTAGAGCTTCATACTCAGAAGTATTGTTGGTGCAAGCAAAGGTCGGTTTGAAGGACAGAGGAATAAGATGTTTTTGCGGAGATATTAAAATAATACCCGCACTAGCCCCACTCATACATCGGGCTCCATCAAAGTATAAGGACCATTGTTCAAGATGGTCTGCCTCTAATTGAAGGCATTCATCAGGAAACTCGATGATGAGAGGATGAGTAGACTCTAAGGGTGCAACAACTAATTGATCTCGCTATGATTTGACCCTTAACAGACTTCTGTCCTATGAAGGTGAGATCAAACTCGCTTAGAGCAAGAACCCACTTGGCCATGCGACCCGATAAATAAGGTCGACTCATGAGATATCTTAAAGGATCATATTTGGCAATGACATACGTTTTTTGGCTAAGCATGTAATGTCGTAATTTTTGCGTAGCAAACACGACTGCTAGACATAACTTCTCTAACGTCGTATAGCGGGTTTCATAACTGACGAAAGTTCGGCTAATGTAATAATTAGCACGTTCTCGCTTTTCATCATCAAGTTGAGCTAACATAGCCCCTAAGGCAAAATCTGAAGCAAAAATATATAGAAGAAATGGGCGATCAGATTTAGGCGGTGAAAGCACCGACGGGTTAAGGAGATATTGTTTGAGAAGTTCAAAAGCTTCTCTACATTCTGTGTCCCAATTGAAAGGGACATCCTTCTTAAGAAGTTTGAGAAAGGGACCAGCTTTTGTCCGCCAGCTTATCAATGAAGCGACGGATAGCTTGAAGTTTACCTTGTAAACTTCGTAGTTCAGAGATATTAGTGGGTGCGGGCATATCAGTGATGGCCGCAATTTTAAGAGGGTCAATTTTGATACCACGTAAAGAAACTAAAACCCCTAATAGTTTGCCGGATTTAACTCCGAATATGCATTTTGCTGGATTTAATCGAATGAGATATTCTCGTAATCGATTAAAAACTTTTCTTAAATCATCTAAATGATTATTTTCAATAAGAGAGCGAGCTATAATATCATCTACATAATCATGTAAGATATCATGCATCATATCATGAAAAATGTAGGTCATAGCCCGTTGATAAGTTGCACCGACGTTCTTTAAGCCAAAGGGCATCACTTTCCAGCAAAAGGTACCCCAGGGGGTAATAAAGGTTGTTTTAGCCTGGTCTTCAGGAGCTATCCTGATCTGATTATAACCGGAGAATCCATCCATTAAGGACATCATCCCACTTTCGACAGTGAAGTCGATAATTTGATCCATATTTGGAAGAGGAAAGTCATCTTTAGGGCATGCAGCGTTAATATCTCTAAAATCGGTGCAAACCCTAACTTTGGTAGCTTCTTTCTTAGTGACTGGAACTACATTTGAGATCCATTCAGGATAATCAATAGCTTGTATGAAGATAACATTCAGGAGTTTTTCTAACTCCCCTTTGACTAGCAGAGCCACTTTGGGATGCATTTTTCTAAGTTTTTGTTTAACCGGTTTAGCATCCGGATGGACCACTAGATGGTGCATGACGACATAAGGGTCTAGACCTGGCATATCTTCATATGTCCAAGCGAAGACATCTTCATACTCTTTAAGGAATGCAATGTATTGTTCTTGTTTGTCTTGACTTAGTTCTGCTCCAATATTGATTATGTGAGGATTATCCTCAGTTCCAATATTAATTTTAATGACATTTTCTACCTCCATGTGTAGATCTCTTTCAAAATTAGGTGGGGCGGGTGAAACGCCCAACTCTTGTAATTCTTGTAAAGTTAATTTAGATAAGTCATCTTGAGGATTAGTGGTCTCAAGCTGAGCTATGGTTGGTATAGAACCATCAAAATAGAATCCATTGTGCAACATCTCTTCAACAGAGACATCATGGAAGATATCTCCTTCCAATTCTTCATCGGGGTCAGCAATCATTTCAGGGTAGGCTATGGATAGCATGTTGCATGAAAATGACTGATTTTTAAGAGGCAAATCAACATGCCTATCCAAATAATCTTGATAGCATATGAGGTGATCATCATCCTCAAAAGGAAAGGGTTGTCCTTTACTAGGAAATAAGCCCACACCACAATAGGCAGGCCACGGTTCTACCTCGAAAGGTTCTTTCATGCCATTTTGGAAAGGTCCTAAGCCTTTCCCTTTATATCCCATTTTAAGCATCATGGGTTTAGCTTTAACATAATCATTGGTAAAATAACAGCGAGCGTATCCCTCATGATGAGTTTTGATATTCCGAGGGATTCTTCCCCAGTCATATCCTTTATAAATGAAGGCACAACTCCCGACTTGGTAAGTACTTCCCATAGGTTGTGGGAGGCCCAAAGTACGAGGAGAGGGCGGCAAATTATTTAAAAGGTTTGAATCTTGCATGAAAGCATTCATTTTTTCTGATATTAAGGTTGTAGATAAATCTGGTAAAAGTTCATCATAAAGGGCATAAGATGTAGAAGGTTTATTACTTATATCTTGAGATGTGGAAGGTATGATGGATGTGTCTAAAGGTTTTGAATTTATAGGAATAATAGTTGAAGGATTAGTTGTAGATTTGAGATCCTTTTGAGATTCTAAAATTTGTTTAGAAGGTTGTTGGTCTTTATAGGAAGATGAAGTTAATGGAGGAGGAATAGATGAAGTTATGGGTTTATGTTTCACAGTTTTAGATGAAAAAGAAGAACTAGAATGTGTGGATGACAGAGCAGGGCAAAATTGCACTCCAACAGGTTCTGCCAAAGCACACATATCAAAAGGTCTAGGGTCACCATGAATAGTGACCAACTGATTTTTAAACTCAAATTTCACACATTGGTGTAAAGTTGACGGGACTGCTCGCATGGCGTTAATCCAAGGGCGACCCAAAAGTATATTGTACGATGCTGGGCAATGTACAATAAACACGGTTGTTTCTAGGGTTCTAGGACCAACTTGTAATGGGAGGGTAATGACTCCACACGTTTCTTGTGTTTCGTCATTAAAAGCTTTGATAATCATATCACTTTTCTTCATTTCATCACTTCTAAAACCAAATCGTTGGTAGAAGTCAAAGGTGCAAATGTTTAGAGAGGAGCCATTATCAATCGAGACTCGTTTGATGACCTACATCTCCAATTAGAGCAAGTAATGTACAAGGGATTATCCTTGTGTAAACCGTGTTGTGGGATATCTTTATCCCGAAAGTCAATACAATCAATCTCTCGAGTGATGATAGTATTGGCCATAGCTTCAGGTTGAATGTTTTGAGGTACCATCATTTGGCTCAATGTAAGCATCAACTCATCCCTATGTGTGGGAGAGGATCTTAATAAATCTAGAAGGGAGATTCTAGCCGTGGTATTAGACAATTGCTCATTAATGCTATAAGGAGGTTTGGGTTGAACAATAGAAGCATGATTTCCTTTATTGGGATTTTTCAGAACGAATGGAGCTGATCCATCATTCTGGTTTGGTTCTTGTTGAGAATTTTGAGCTTGTTGTCGAGTAACGACTCCGATGGTACCTACAATGTTATAGTGCCGACGTTGAAACGGTCTCGGTTGAGAATTTATGGCTTGTTCATAGGGAAGGACTACATTAGAAGAAGGTCGAGTAGTGACTCTTCTAGGAAATGGTTCTTCTGGAACATTAGCATCTGTGATAGGTTGAATAGGATCTGATTCATTTTCAGAACTATTCGATTGAATAGTGTCTACTTCACTTTCACTATCTGACTCTATATCACTAGAATCGAAAGTTTGAAAATTATGTAAGGGCCTGGTTGTAACCAGGGATAAGGTTGTGTCAAATGTTTGAGAATCCTGAACAGGTAATTGTCCGCTAATGGTTCCTACATATCGGGTAGGAGGGGGAACATTATGATGTTCGATTTGATTGGCTACCTCTTTACCATGTCGTGGTAAAGGGTGTTGAAATATGTCCAAAGTTTGATTGGCATTTTGATTTTGATTTTGGGGAACAGTCTTTTGAGTATTATTAGGAGGGTTTTGTTTGGGTTGGAAGGCTTGCACTTCCATTTCATTATTGTCAATCAAATCTTGTATTTTATGTTTCAATCTCTTACAAGCGTTGGTAGAATGTCCAGGTCCTCTATGAAAGTCACAGTGCAAATCAGCTCTATATCCGGGTATACTTGGGTCGAGTTCCCGGATAGTTGGTAATTGGATTAAACCTCTTTCAAGCAATTGAGGTAAAATGGTTGACAAGGGTTGGTTTAATCTAGTGAATTCTCGAGGAGGCTTATCAGGAGGTTTCAATATGAATTTTTCTGTTGTCTTTGTTGTATTGACATTAGCAACATTTCTGTTGTCAGTGACTCCGTCACCGACAACCTGTTTGTTTTTATATTGATTTCTAGATGTTTTCTCATCATCCTTCTTCCTAAGTTGGCCTCTCCTAATGAGGGCATCTTCTACTCTTCGAGCTAAGTCTATAGCTTGATCGAAGGTAGTCAAAGTAGCTGTTGCTAGCTCATAAGAGAGTTGTTCTTGTAAATTATTGATGAAAATGTCTAGCATTTCCCTATAGGGTAGCACAAAGTGCAGTTTTCCTGTCAATTGCCTCCATCTAGCCAAGAAATCAGCAAAACATTCATCTTTATCTTGTTTTAAATTGTATAGGTCTTTAATAGTTACATGTCTCTCGATGTAGGCACTAAATTGATGAACAAATGATTCAACTTGTTTCTTCAAAGTTTCTTAAGGAGTGAGTGGGCAATTGATAGTACCACTCTAATGCCATTCCACCTAAACTTTTGGGGAACATTTTTAGTAATAGCAAGTCGTCATGCGATATGTCGTGACATGCTATCCTAAACATGCGAAGATGTTCTATGGGATCTTCGGTTCCTTTATATATAGGCAGGACGGGCATGGGAAAATGTTTAGGGTATGGTTGAGCTACCACTATGGGATCCAATGGTTGGCTACAAATCTCTCGATAATTGTACGAGGGACGGTAGGGATCTATCTCGGTCCATACGTGAAGCCAATTGTTTCACCATAGCTTCCAGATTACTAGTTTGCCCCCCATATTGATTCGGTAGGGCATTGACATGAGTTTTATGGGCATAGGATGGAGGAACATGCAGATTAGATGCCATGTTACTATTGTGTAAAACTTTAGTAGGAAAAATGTTATGGAGGAATTTTGAAGTTGGATTATGTTGTGTTCCGGATTGTTGAAAATTTGTATTTAGCTTTGTTTTAGATTTCTGTTTATTTAAAGCATTTTGTTCAATAGTTTGGCGGAACAAAGTAGTGAAGGGAATTTTCTTTTGTGCAGGAGTGGTTTTAGGTTGAGTAACAGGTTCCTTAGGAGGTTGGGTAACCTGTTGTTTTGACATGGCTTGGGCTATAGTGACCATATCCGTATTGGATGGTCCACCCTTATCACTCTCTTGATCAACAAAAGATAAAGGATTAGTGTGTATATCAAGCGCCCGTTCTATAGCTGCTTGAGCGTCACTAACTTCCCCTCTATCAATACGGATTGCTACATTAAGGATGTCGATATTTCGATTGAGAAATTTTTGAAAATGTTCTGCGTTGTCAAAAGTGATGCCCCCATTGGGAGCTATTCTAGGGGACGAGGATTCATTCTCTTTAACACTTCCTTCTTGTTCCTTATCTTCACCTAAGTCTTCATCTGACTGACCTAGAGTTTCTCCTTCCGGATTTGTATCTCCAAGAAGGACATTTGGGTTTTCAGTTGTATCTTGCAACCAATCTTCTCCTTCCCCTAAAGTTTCTTTACCATTCCTAAGTCTAGTCATGGTGCTAAGTTTTGATTTCAGCAAATATATATATATTTATATATATATATATATATATGCAACAAATTAAAAGGTATATATTTATATATACCTAATGCAATATTTGAAATGAAATGTTTAAGTTTTTACTATGTTGTTTTTTTTTTTTTTTTAGTTTTCTTTAAATTTTTGAAATAATACAATAAAGACAGCAAATGAAACAATAAATGCACGCAATAATAATAAAACTCAAAGTAAATGAACTAATCTTCTATGAATAACTTATGAATATCATTAATAGGTTCAAGTTGTTCAAGGGTCATGAAATGTTCTTCTTCAAATTGAAAGTTTTCTTTTAAGAATTTGATGAAAAGGGCTATGGTGATATTGTCTATCTCAGATGCTGGTTGATAAAAGTAAAGCTCATGGCAATACTCTCGATATAACATAGCTCTAGGAGTTCTATTCCATCTTCTCCTATCTATAAGAACATCCTCTTAGGAATCTACAAGGCCTAGGAATGGGCGCACTATATCCGTGTCTTCGAGGTATTCCCCAAAGCTTAACAATTTCGAAGATACAAGAGCTCTCCTATAGGCTAACCATCTATGGCAGGCTCTCTCGAAGTTCATGATAGAACACTAATTGATGAGGATCCAGGATTCTATCCAAGACTAGCCTCTTAATCTCGTTTAAGTTGTGTGGACCTAGATGAAATAAGCCTAAGTCTCCTGACAAGTTCGTCCCACAAGGATTGATTTCTACTTGTTTCAGGGATATTAAGGACATAATTAACTTCTATAGCTGCCAATTGGTTTTCTACGTTTATAGTAACTGCTAACCTCTTTTTAGGAGCTACCATCTAAACATGATTTTGAACCTTAAATGTTTTAAAATGCATCTAAATTTTAGTTGTTCTAATTTTTTGTTTGTTTTTGTTTTTGTTTTTGGTTTTCAAAAGGTTATGATGCATTCACGTCGGGTTCACCAAAATGTATCGCTCCAAATTTTTCGCATCCCTACCTTCAGGCTATTGGATCCGCGCTCGAAAGGAGGATGGGAAAAGGATGGTGCGGTACCTCGGACGAGAGGACTTTACGAAGGTCCCGCCTCTCAAGGGAGGTGTGTTTTGGTGATTTTTCAATGGATGGTGGGTTCACCAAAAAACATTTGGCGGAGTTTCCACGCCTAGGTTTTTGGAATGTGTTTTGATGAGTTCGTTTTATCCTTAAGCATTCATCCTAGGTTTGGCCGAATGAATCTAACTTAATCTATATGAAAGTGCAATTTAAATGAATACAACAAACAGAGTAGAAAGCAAAAAACAGAGAATTTGCAGGAGGCCAATGGAGATTACCTGATCCGGAAGTCTGAAGAAGTTTCTGATGCTTGAAGCAGTCTGGATCGTCTGGAATTCGACGTAATCGCTTGTAATCTGACAAAATCGTCCGAATCTGACAGATTCGTCGAGACCGACAAAATCGTCTGAAATCTGACGAATTCGTCAGACGAATTCGTCAGAGACCTGCAAAACAGAGAACAGATGCAAAATACAAGAATTCCTACTATGCAAACAGAGGCAAAATATGCCAAATAATAAACTGAATACTGAACAAAGTTTTAAAATAGAAATTAAAGTAAATTGCTATACTTTAATGGCAGATTATGAGCTTAACATGCAATCTAGACTAGATGGGTGAACTCCAGATGCAAAATAGAATAAAAACTAAATAGATTATCTAATTTGTAAAACAAAATAACTGAGGCAAAGTTAAGAAAAGCAAACTCTAGGCACTGATTGCCTCGATGTGGACTGCAGTCGAGATCGTCTCGCATCAGTACGAGATCGTCTCGAATTTGACAGGATCGCCTCCGATCTTGACAGGTTCGTCGACGGCGATGGGTGCTGGCTCCGGTTGAAAATCAGTGGTGTACCTGCATAAAAACTGCTATAGGACTAGTGCAAAGATAATATTAAGGTGTTTTAGTGCAGAGGGATTCAACTTGTAGATAAAATTCAGCCAGGGGTTGGGGAGGGAATGTCCTAGAGTTTAAATAGGCATAGGGGAGTTGTTGGGAGGTTGGAGATCATCCCAATTTGGGAGATCTCCAACGGGGGAAGGGTCCCAATGGCGCAGACACGCTTCGCCCGAATTGGAGACCCGTTGGAACAGAGTCTATCTATGCAAATTCAGTTTTGCGACAAAATCGTCTCGGACGTTCTAGTCCGGACGAAATCGTCAAATCCGGGGCGATATCGTCTGATCGGCGACGATATCGTCCAACGGTCAAAACAACCTCTAAAAATGGCACGAAAAAAGGGGAAACGGGTTTCTCGACGGTTAACGGGCGGTTTGGGAGGTTAAATTTGAATTTAAATTTATTTACTAAGGTGAATGTAATTATTCCAATTTGACTGCGCCAATTTTAGGGTGCTACACCCACATACGCACACCTACCATCCAATCCATGCGAGACTTTGGTTGCCCATCAACCTCAATTTTAACTATTAGAACCATAGTACAACTAGGATCTCTTGACAATCATACCAAATTATTTATGCCAGAGTTGATTCCTCACTCCCACCTATTGTATCTCCACTACCACAATCCAACTTCTATGGTATAATCGATCACCTGGCTAATCCTTATTTTACCTTATGCTACCTCCAAAATTTCCATTGGCATGGGTTTGTATTAGGACACTATGAGAAAGGGTTGCATACACATTAACCCTCATGTCCAATCCCCTATCGACAAAGCTTAGGTTATCACCCAACTACCATCCATACATTATAAGATAAACTTCAAAATTTGTCCCTGCATCCTTCCCTGATTCCAACACACACCTTGGAAGAGTATGTTTGTATGCATATTTTGGAGGACACCTCCTCACCTAACTCCACCATTATAGTCCCCTGCAATTTCTTTCAAGAGCCCTCCACATCCGACACCACATCGTCATGTTGTGTCAATGAATTGATAAACAAATTCGTTGCGCTATCCTTAAACATGCACTATCTAGAGCATGGCATGACATCCCCACCACCATAAACAATATACTTAGCTCCATTCCCACCTATACATCAATAACTTCAATGATTTGCCACTCAACCATGATCTCCACAAATCATCTTGCACCCTCCTTTAAGCCTTTTAGGACACTCACAAGTTGTCGAGTCATCATCACCAGAATCTTCACCACCCACATCCCCCATAGCATCAGTTAATATGGTCGAGGTGGATCTTTTATTTCCACTATGATACACACACCACCCAAAATGATATGATACACCAAACCCTAACTTCATTGATGTTGTGTACATCTCACCCATACCGGCACCCCAATATTTCCTACTCTCACCACACATCTTACGTGTTGCAAACACCCCTTAATCATCTATGACACCTCACATACCACAGGTCCACCACATGAACATTTACTTAGATGATGAATACAAATTTATTGAGACCACTGATGACCTCCATCTTATCCTGATTCTAAAATAATTATGTGATGGTTCCCACATGCTTATTAAGGAAACCATTGATGTTGACATAGGTGACGATATTGAAACCCCTCACATAGTTAAATTAGTCACTAGCCCCTCAATCGAGGAGCGTATTTTATTCACAAAATTTCTTCACAATTATATTCAAGTCTTTGTGTGGTCATACAAGGATATTCCAAGACCCGACCCCACCCTAGTAGTTCACAACCTCACACTCGATCAAAATGCCAAATCAGTAAGGCAAACGTTACAATGCATGCACCCAATAGTTGCGTTAGTAGTTAAAATCAAGCTCTAAAAGATCTTAGATGTAAAATTTATAGTACCCATAGACTATCCCAAATAGGTCTCCAACATGGTTCTCATACCCAAGCCATCCAATGAAGTTTGTGTTTGCACTAATTTTCATGACTTAAACAAAGCTTGTCCCAAAGACAACTTCCCCCTACCTAACATCGACTCACTTGTAGATTCTAGTATGGGCCATGAGATGATATCCCTCATGGATGGATTTTTTAGGTTACAACCAAATTAGAATCAACCCTGTCGATCAACACAAGACATCATTCACAACCCCCTAGGGGACCTTCTATTATAAGGTCATGCCATTTGGCCTTAAAAATGTTGGGGCAACCTACCAGCATATAATGACGTACATTTTCCATGATTACATGCACAAAACCATAGAATATTATGTAGATGAGCTCAATACTAAATCCAAGAAATGCTCAGAACATCTTGAGGATCTCCGTTGGATCTTTGACTGCTTGTTAGAACACAATGTTTGCCTCAACCCAAAGAAGTGTGTCTTTGGTGTTACCTTAGGAAAAATCCAAGGATTCATTGTCACTCAATGAGGCATTGAAGTCAACCCTAGTAAATTAAAAGCCATCATAGAGATGCCCCACCTACCACCTTGAAATAATTGTGAAGCCTCTAGGGAAAAATCACTTCTATCCATTGATTTATAGCACAATTATCAAACAAGTGCAAACCATTCAACCACCTCTTACAAAAGGGATTAAATTTCAAATGGGATGATAACTACCAACAAGCTTTTTATGAAATCAAAACTTATCTTACCTCACCATCGTTTATGTCACCTCCACATCCATAGCTACCACTTATCCTATACATTTCTACTATAGATTTTCCGCTAGGTACACTTCTAGCTCAAAATAATATGCTTGACAAAGAGCAAGCCATCTACTACATAAGTCACATATTAGTTAGCTATAAATCTAGATACGGATACATGGAGAAACTATTCCTAGCTATAGTATTCTTCACCTAGAAGTTATGCCACTACATGCTCAACCATACAATCTTTGTCATTTCCCAAGACAATCCCCTCTATTACATGATGAACAAAAGCTACCACAATTCCTGCACAACTAAGTGGATCATGCTTCTAATCAAATTAGATCTCGAATTTATTTCATAAAATTCCATCAATGGGTAGGTCATAGCAGACCAACTTGTAGAATCTCCCTTGTTCTATGATCAACCTCTCCTCATTCAACTCCTCGATGACTCCATCTTCCACATAACAGAAGATGAAGAATATGTTGAACCTGAAATACAAGATGATCTCACCTTATTCTTTGATGGTTCTCGATGCATGCATGCTGGAGGTGCATGAATTATATTCTTTACCTAAAGGTAAACCACTCCCATTTTCATTCAAGTTGGACTTCCCTTGTATGAACAACAACATAGAATATGAAGTCCTAATCCTTAGATTGAAACAGGCACATTCCATGCATATCAAACACCTTCATATCATAGGTGACTCCCTTTTAATAGTATATCAAGTATAATAGATCTAGCAATGCAATTGCCTAGTCCTCCAACAATACAAACACATTGCATGAAAACTCCTCTATCTTTGAATGGTATGACATCGAAGCCACACCATGATCCTCAAACCATTATGCAGACACAATGGCCTCCTTAGGATCATTAATCCTGCAAAATCCAACATCAACAACTACATCCATGATAATTCATACACTCACTCAATCTGCCAAATCACCCATGTCTCCTATATATTATGGTGGTATTCATGTGGTCAGTACTAAACCACATAACCCATGGTTTGCGTAGATCAAATATTATATTAAATTAGGATTTATACCATGCGATTTACCCCATACTCAACGTCGAGCATTTAAACAAAGAGTAATATGATACACATTTTTGGAGGACATCCTACATCACCACAACTACAATGGTATGCTCTTGCATTGCTTAGAACCTCATGAATCTTAGTGGGTTGTACAAGAAACCCACAATGGTACTTGTGGTGGTCACTTCAATGGTATGGCAATCATGAAATGCATCCTTCACATGGGATACTATTGGCTAAAAATAGAACAGACTATTGTGAGTATGTGAGGTGCTATATCAAGTTCCAACAACACACAAACATCACACATATTCCATCTCAAACACTCCAACCAATTCAATCCATGTGGCCTTTATCCCAATGTGGCCTAGATCTTATTGGATAAATTACACCTGCCTCCTCAGGTAATCATAAGTTCATCATCACTACTACAAAATACTTTACAAAGTGGGTCGAAGCCATCCCACTTGTCCAAACCATAGGAGAAAATATAGTAGCATTCATAACAGATCATATCATATATCACTTCGAAATTCCTTCCCAAATCATCTCTGACAATGGGAAATCCTTCAAAAACAAAACCATTTGATATCTTTGCAGCAAGTTCAATATTCAGCATAGTTTTTCTACCCTATACTACCCATAAGGTAATGGCCAAGCAGAGGCTATAAAAAAGATAATTTGATTCATCCTATGCAAAACTGTAGCAGAATCGCATCATGACTGACACAACCAAATACCCCTAGCCTTGTGGGCATATCGTACAAGCATTCGTACCCCCAATGGGGCAACCCCATATTCAATTGTCTATGGGGTAGAAGCTATCATACCTCTTGAGCTTGAGATACCTTCCCTAAGGGTATTTATGAAAGAATTGATTGATGAAGACACCGCTCACCAATCTTGCTTAGATCAGCTTACACTCCTTAATGAATGCTGCATCTATTCCATCAAGAACACATGAGTTTACCAAGATCACCTTTGTCGTACTTATAATAGTAAGGTACATCAACATAAATTCCATATTGGTGATTTGGTTCTCAAAGAAAACCAAAATATCACAAGTCAACCTCACCAATAATGAGATAAGTTTATCCCAAACTGGCTGGGCCCATTCATCGTCACACACAAATACGGTTCAAGTGCCTATCACTTGGCTAATCTCAAAGGCCTTGATGAACTTGAGCCTATTAACATTTTACACCTTCATGCATTCAATACCTAACACACATAGGCATTCACTATCACAAGTGGTACAAACTGCTATGCACAAACACATCACTCACTAGGCACAGCATACTAGGTAGTCTTCACATTACTCACATTACTCACCCTTCATACTAGGTAGTCTTCACATTACTCACATTCGGACCATGAAACTCCACCCCGATTCCTTTTCCCTTGCCATTGAGGTTCGTCTTACTCACCTCATTTTCGATATAGCTAGGTCACCATATCCGCTTTTCATGAAAAGGAGGAAACATCCCATCCCTGAATACAAGGGTCTCCTCATTTGATTGAAGATACCAAGAACCCTTATTCACCAACTGATTCCCCCCACCACCCTCTCGAAGCTTACTACCCTCCTAACAAAGGATACACTCCCTATATGGCTTGTCCTTCATGCCTACCTACCCCACTCCCCAATGGGGAGTCTTCTTACACCTAAGCCTTGCAATATCGCATGGCTCAAGCTACCAAGCTACCCATGTGAACATGCATCTATCCCACATGCATCGCCATCTAGATCCATCTCCTATACCACCTGTCCTTCAGAAACCTTCACCACTACAAGGCTTACCTTTCTAGCAATCTTCCCAATCCCCAAGGTCATTCCACTCATCCTCATCATCATGACTTCATATATTTTCTCGTACATACTAGGTCGCTCCATGCACATTGGAGTCCTGATCACCACCTTCCCTGATACTGTCACCTCTATGCCATGATATAAAACATCTCCTTTCCTATCTTGAGGCTCTTGAGCTATTAATGAGATTTTTTTGTTGCCACATTCATCCTCACCTCCACGCAGATCCATTCCCCAACCTCATATTCGACCCACATTAGAATCTCAACCTACACCTCCACTGTTAGACCTCCCTTCATCTACCCCCCGTTCACTTCCAGTGGAACCTTACATTTACCTGATGCCTATTCCATTCACTCCATTATCAAAAAAAATTTATCACCTCATGCATCAAGGCCTTCTTGAATTACTTGAGATTCAGCTCATATATCCCTCATGTTCTAAACCGTGCAATTACCATGAGATACAATATTGTATCTATCATCATCAACTAGGTAATGACATTGAAGAATCGAGAACCTGATGCACAACATGTTGAATGACAATATGATATTCTCACAATGACACTGAGAGGGGGGGTGAATCAGTGTAACTACTTAAAAACTTAAATCTGCAACTTTTAAAACTAATAATGCAAGCTTGAAACTAGATAATGCAAGTATCACACAAGAGCATCACACAACACAGGATTTTACGAGGTTCACCGATGTGGCTACTCCTCAAAGAATGATTGTTTGGACTTCAATCCAAATCCAGTCTTTGCAAGGATTCAATTTTTACAATCGGTTTACCAGCACCCTTTGGAAGGAGCACCAACCCACGATTTATCTGCTTCAATGAGATAGGAGCACCAACCCCTTTTACCAAGCACCCACTTGGATTTCAATTTTGCAAGATAAATGGACATAAAAATGCCTTCTCTTTTGCAAGACCCTTACTTGGTCTATAGCACATACAAAAATCTCACGGAAGCATAGAGAGAATTGTTAGAGACTCAATATCTTCCTTGATCTAATCTAAAACCTTTCTCTTGAATATTCAATAGAATAGCGGGTTTTGATCTAAGGCTGTTTTCTTACAGCACCCTTACTAATTGAGACCTTTTAAAATGCACAATGAAAACACAGTCACAGTAACCTTCTCACTATGCCAATTCGATCCTTTTATTCTTGATTTCTTCGAACGGCTCAATTTCAAACGGTTTAACTTTCCCTCCAACTTTTCATGCATTCTCGGTTGTAATTGACGTGTCAAATCCTTCTCTGACCTGATCCGCCTTTTAGCCGCTTTCTTTCTAACATTCTGACGTTCTGACAGCCTTTTTCTCTGCACAGTCTACATATTCTGACAGTCCTTCTGCGCGTTTCGATGCTCTATTATCTCTACGAAACTGCTCTTTAAAATTCTTTTGCACTTTATTCTAAACGGTGTCAATCCTTCTATTCTACCCATTACTTTCTTGTGAGTCAAGCACAAGCATCGAGAATTCTGTATCACGGCCACACAACAGCCGTTCTACATTCAATGCATAGTTCCGTAGCAACTCTTTGTAAGCGCCACCTTTGCCGACCATCTTTGCAACACGACCACTACAACAACCGTTCTTTTCTTAAATGCAATGCTTCGTAACTTTCCTTTTAACTTGAGTTAACTACAACATGAATTTCTCCTATGCATTCTCACCACCTGTCACTTGGAACTGCAGATCTGACTCGAGTTAACTTTATACATAGCGACGCCTTTTTGACACCTGTCACAATGCATGTATCTTTGACTTTTTCTCGCCAAAACATTACCTGTCGTGATATCGCGACGTTTTCCGCTTTGCTGACGTCATCCTCAACTTTGTCGCGATATCGCGACACTATCGGCTTCCTGAGGCTTCTCTGGCAACTTGTCGCGATATCGCGACATTTTTGGTTTTGCTGACGTCATCCTCTAAGATGTCGCGAAATCATGACGTTTCTGGCTTCATGAGGCTTCTCTGGAAACATGTCGCGATATCACGACATTTTCTGTCTTGCTGACGTCATCCGCTAAGGTGTCGCGAAATCGTGACGCTTTCGACTTACAACGGCTTTTCCGACAACTTGTCGTGATATCGTGACATTTTTAGACTTCTCGACGTCATCTTCAAAGATGTCGTGAAATCGTGACGTTTCGGCTTGCAATGGCTCTTCGTTCACCCTATCACGAAATCGTGACACATTTTGGTTTTTGACGTCATCTTCATAGATGTCACGAAATCAGACTGCGGCTCTTCGTTCATCTTTTCGCGTCATCTTCATTGTCGTCGCGAAATCGCGACGCTTCTGGCCTCCGTACAATTTTTACTCCATGCAGCCGTGAAAAACCTTACATGTAGCGAAATCGCTACATCATTGTTGCCTTAGCATTTTTCTTTTCTGCTTGCTAGTGAAACTCCGACGTGTAGCGATATCGCTACACCTTTCCAACATGTGTTTCTAACCATGTAGCGAAATCGCTACACCTTCGCATTATGCACTTTCAACTCTGTAGCGAAATCGCTACACCTCCACTATGCACTTTCAGACTGTAGCGAAATCGCTACACCTTTTTACCTTGCACTTTCAACTTGTAGCGAAATCGCTACATTTTAAATTACACTTTCACTACTTTATTAAATGCTACATCTTTACCTTGCACTTTGACCATGTAGCGAAATCGCTACTACTTTTCACCTTGCAACTCGAAGCTGTATCTAAGTCGTTGCACTTTTGTCCTTAGTGTCTCAAGCTTGTAGCGAAATCGCTACGCTTTTCTTACTTGGTGCTTTTTCTTTGCTTATCTTTGGCGAAACTCAGACATGTAGCGAAATCGCTACAACTTCTTCATCAACTTTCTCTCTCCTCCGATGTGTCGCGAAATCGTGACATTTTTCATCCTTGGTGCCTTTGCTTCAAACTTGTCGCGAAATCGTGACGGTTTCTCGATTTGGTTTCTTTCCTTCCAGCATGTCGCGAAATCGTGACATTTTTCCTTGCACATTCTCTCTCCTCAGATATGTCGCGAAATCGTGACATTTTTCAATGCACTTTCTCTCTCCTCCGATATGTCGCGAAATCGTGACATTTTTCAATGCACTTTCTCTCTCCTCCGTATCGCGAAATCGCGACATTTTCTCATTTCTCTCTCAAAAAATCTCTCATCTTCTCTCTCCTCGGACATTCGAAATCGTGACATTTTCTCTTTTCTCTCTCCTCGGATATGTCACGAAATCATGACATTTTCTTATTTTTTCTCTCTCCTCCGGTATGTCGGAAATCGCGAACCGGAAACATGTCGCGATATCGCGACAGTTTTCTTCCTTGTCTTTTTCGCAAATTTCTGGATACGGGTCCCCTCTGTTTTTCTTGAGATTTTTGCACTTGATCGTGACCTCTGACCTTCACTGCATCACTCTATCTGTGTTGACAACAATTACAATCCTTTTGCTTGCTTTTGCTGCACCTTGCTCAACAATCTCCCCCTTTGGAATTGTTGGCAACACTTTGTAGCCTTGCTCAAATTCTTCTCCCCCTTTGCCAATAATGCCAAAGGGCTACTGCAGACTCCCCATGAGTCTATGCACAACATTCTCAGGCATAAATAACTTGAATGCTCCCCACGAGAATGTATTTCCCATAGCTAGTCAGTGCTTGGGAAGTGTGACTACTCCCAACTTCTTTCGAAGGTATTCAAATACTTCCTTTGGTAAAGGTTTGGTGAATATATCAGCTACTTGCTCTGTAGTTGGAACAAAATCCAATTTAACCTCTCCTTACGCAACCTTATCCTTCAAGAAGTGATACCGGATTGCAATATGCTTGATGCGGGAATGCATTACCGGATTCTTTGAAATGTTGATTGCACTAGTGTTGTCACATTTGAGTGAAATGGGCTCATTGAAGTGAATTCCTAGATCTTTCAATGTTTGTCTCATCCATAGTATTTGTGTACGGCATGTAGTAGCTGCAATGTATTCGGCCTCGTTTGTGGATAAAGAGGCTGATTCTTGCTTCTTCTTGTGCCATGCAACCAATTTGTTTCCAAGAAAGAATGCTCCTCCACTTGTACTTTTTTGTCATCAATGCATCCTGCCCAATCGGCATCGAGTATGCAAAGAGAGTGAAGTCTTTTCCTTTTGGATACCACGGCCCATACTCCATAGTACCTTTGAGATACCTAAAAATCCTTTTCATCTGCTGTCACATGAGTCTCTTTTGGGCTAGCATGAAATCTTGCAACCATGCAAACGGCTTGTAAGATATCCGGTCTAGTGGTGCATCCAAATACGGCGAGGCTCCCAATCATTGATCTGTACATTGTTTGATCAACATCCGGAGATTTATCATCCTTGCTCAACTTGCAGCTTGTTGTCATGGGGGTGCTCATTGGCTTACTATCTTCCATAGTGAACTTTTTCAGCATTTCTTTCACATATTTAATTTGAGAAATAAAGATCCCCTTTTCGGTTTGATTAACTTGTAATCCAAGGAAATATGAAAGTTCACCTATCATAGACATTTCAAACTCTTTCCGCATTTTGTTTGCTATGTCTTTGCATGATTCATCATTGCTACTCCCAAAAATTATATCATCTACATAAACAACTAGAACAATGAAATTGCCATTTTCAGTTTTCACATATAAATTGCTATCCACCATACCTTTCTTGAATCCTTGCTTAGTGAGATAGTTGTCCAGCCTTGCATACCAAGCTCTAGGTGCTTGTTTCAAGCCATACAATGCTTTCTTCGACTTGCAAACAAAGTCGGGATTATCACAAAGTTGAAAACCATCGAGTATGTTCAATATATACTTCTTCTTCAAGATTTCCATTCAGAAATGCTGATTTTACATCCATCTGATAAACCTTGAAGTTCTTATGAACAACTAAAGCCAAAAACAGTCTTATTGCTTCAAGTCTGGCCACGGGTGCAAAAGTCTCTTCAAAATCAATCCCCTCAACTTGGGCATATCCCTTACAGACTAATCTTGCTTTATTCCTTACCACCTGTCCATCTTCATTCAGTTTGTTTCTAAATATCCATTTAGTACCAATTATGTTTTTATTTTTAGGCCTTGGTACTAATTCCCAGGTTTTGTTTTTCTCAATTTGATCTAGTTCTTCATTCTCTGCTTCCATCCGAGCTTTCATCCGTGCTTGCTTCAATAATATTCTTGGGCTCAATCTTGGATAACGAGAGAATAGTTATTTACTACTCTTCTTCTTGTCTGAATGCCAGTTGTAGGGTCCCCAATAATCTGCTCTTTGGGATGATTTTTCTGCCAGCTGCCTATTTTGTATTTTCTATTTTCATCTCTTTCTAAGTCCTCTGAATCTGATTTTGTCTCTCTTCTTTTTCTTGATCTTCATCTTCTTCAATAAATTCTTCATAGGTTGGGTAGTTTTCATTATTGCTGATTTCTTGTTTCCTGCCTTCATCAACCTTCACATCCGCACTCTCCACTATTTTCTTAAGTCTTTTGTTGTAGCATGTATAGGCTTTGCTTTTAGTTGAGTACCCAAGGAATATTCCTTCATCGGCTCATGTCTTCAAACTTGCCAAGATTGCTTTCGGTTCTCTTAATGTAACACTTGCTTGCCAAACACTTTGAAGTATTTTCTTTGTAGCCTTTTTGCCAAACCACGGTTCATATGGTGTTTTGCTTTCATGCGGCCTTAACATACACCTATTATGAATATAGACTGTAGTATGGACTGCCTCTTTCCAGAACCTATCAGCAATTTTGCTCTCTGTTAACATGGTCCTTGCCATTTCCTGTACAGTTCTATTCTTTCTTTCAACTACTCCATTCTGTTGAGGTGTTCTTGCTACTGAGAACTGTCTTCTTATTCCATGTTTTTCACAGAATTCAGCAAACTCATTTGAAATAAACTCTCCTCCTCTATCAGATCTCAAACATTTAATTCTTTTTCCAGATTGATTCTCAACCAGATTTTTGAAGGTTTTAAACATCTCAAAGGCTTCTGACTTCTGTTTCAAAAAGAGTACCCATGTCATTACGGAAAAATCATCAATGCACGACATAAAATATTTGTATCCATTTATGCTTTCTGTCCTCATGGGTCCACACAAATCGGTGTGAATCGGTTCTAGTGGCTTGCTAGTGAAGTACTCTTTTGCTTTGAAGGTAGATCTGGTTTGCTTCCCCTTTTGGCATGACTCACAAATGTTGTTTGATGGTTTGCCAATAGTGGGTATGTCTCTTCTTGCTCTTTTCGAGCTGATTTTTACCAGATTATCAAAGCTTATGTGACCGAGTCTTTTATGCCACAACCAGTTTTCTTCTTCCTGTCCAACCAAGCAAGCTCCCTCTGAAGTCTCCGAGAGAGTATACAAATTTCTAGAAGTTCTCAGTCCAGTGGCTATTAACTTTCCATTTGTTGTCTTTCTTACTTCATGACCCTCCTTCTTGAAAATTACTTCATGACCTCTGTCACAAATCGACTTACACTCGGTAGGTTATGTTTCGAGTCCTACCACAAAAAGAACTTCCTTAGAGTTGATTTTACCGTCACTTAACTTAAGCGATCCTTTACCCACTATCTTTGCTCCATCATTGTTTTCGAATTTCACAGAACCACCTTCGTATGTCTGCAGCTTATCAAACTTGTGTTTGTCTCCTGTCATGTGATTGGAGCATCCACTGTCTAGAATCCAGGGAGCAGATTTATTACGTGCTTTGAGAGCTGTTTGAACGATCAGGGATTCTTTGTCTTTCTTCGGTTGTCCCTTTTCTTTCCACTGAGTTTTGACAGCAGATCTGGTTACTTTCTTCACCTTCTCCCTTTCATTTGCTTGTGACAGTTTATTGGGAAATTTTCTGTACTGTTTTGATCCAGTCGATTGATATTTTCTTCCCTGGTATGTATTTCCTGCAAAAGAGCTACGACAATTTCTTGCAATATGGCCGAAGTTATGGCAGTTATAACATTCTACAGCATAATCTATCAAAGGTGAAAAATTATTTCTGCTAGTGAAATTTCTTTGTTCTATATTATATCTACAACTAGAAATTTTATGACCATATGCATTGCACTTAAAACAATAACCGAGAAAAGGAACGAGTGTACATAGGAAATGGATGTTGCCATGTGGAGGTAGGAGCCATGGGTCTTCTTCTTCTTTGATGAGAGACTTTGGTGAATCCATCATTTGCCGCACTCCTTTCGAGCTTGAATTTGTTGTTTTCTTTTGCATGATACGGTTTATCTTGATCAACTCTAATCTTGTCTTTATTATTTATTGGATCTACTATTACAGCCTTTGAGTCCTTTGAGGTTTCTCCTTCATCAAAGCCCAAGCCAAATTTGATACCTGTGGGCCTTTGATTATTCAACATTTTGTTCAGTTTCTCAGAACTGTCTTCAAATTTTTGATGACGGCTCAGTTTCCGATTCATTTCTTCTAGTTGTCGCCTTAATCCAACTATTTCTTCTTCCATTTTATTGCTCTCATTTATTTTCACAGTCAGCTGAGCTTCAACATCTTCAGACCTTTTCTTGTATTCTTCGGTTTGTACTTTCAAACTTATTATTACATTCCTGGCCTCCTCAAATTTTCTTGTAATCTTTTTATTTCTTTTCCTTTACGCACTTAACTCTTCAAGAGCGACAACTAACTCACCTTCCGAGATCTATCTCGGCCTCATCTTCTAATTTTTCTTCACACTCCTGTGTTTCCTCGAGTTGTTTGTTCTTCAAAAGCCATGAATAGGGCTTCACCGGTTTCTTCTTCGATTCCTCACTGGAACTGTCTTCGGAAGAATCGATATTACGGGAAATGAAACTCTTCTTCTTGAAGTTTCTTTTTCTAAACTGCGGTTTCTTTTTCCAGACATTTCTTTCTGGATGTGTTCCTTCATCATTTTTATTTTTCTCCTTCATTGGGCATTTTGCTTCAAAGTGCCCGATGCCTCCACAGTTAAAACATTTGAACGACAACTTACCTCTGTACTTTCCTTTTCCCTTTACTAATTTCCTAACAAAGTTTGCTTCATTTTCATCTGTAGATTCTTCTTCCTCTGACTCTTGTTTAGATTTTACATTTTTCTGTGCTTGGAAGGCTGCTTCTCTGTCAGAGGGCTTAGTTTGTCCAATCCTCATTTCATAAGCTGTTAGAGAACCATGCATTTCATCCATACTGAAAAAATTTAAATCTTTTGCTTCTTCTATGGCAGAAACCTTTGCATCAAACCTTTTGTTGAGAGTTCTCAGTACCTTCTTCACAACAACTGCATCTTCCATTTCTTCCCCCAGTCCTCTTATTGCATTGATGATTCCGTTTACTCTCAGCATGTAAGCTTCTATGTTTTCATCATCGGTCATCTTTAATGCTTGAGCTCGGGCACGATGTGTTTGCGGCTTAGCTTCCTTGATTTTCTTTGTCTCCTTCATGAATGCTTTGCGGTTTGTCCCATATATCTTTAGCAGATTTGCAGTTCATGATGCGTATCAACTCACTTTCGACCAATCCACACATAATCGCATTCTTGGCTTTCGAGTTGTTCTCAAACTTTTTCTTTTCAGCGGCATCTGTTGGAGGAACGAGTGGGAGTGGTGTATCCATTTTCAACAGATTCCCAAATGTCATAACCCAATGCACGAGAGATAGGTCCGCATTACGAGCCTCCAGAAAGAATAGTTTGTTCCATCGAGCGAGAGGAGCTTTGTTAGAAGAGAAACCTTCACCACCGGCCATTGTATATCTCCCAAGAACACCTTAGCTGATTAAGCTTGTGCGGGTGCCCGGCTACGATACCAATTGATATTCTCACAATGACACTTGAGAGGGGGGGTGAATCAGTGTAACTACTTAAAAACTTAAATCTGCAACTTTTAAAACTAATAATGCAAGCTTGAAACTAGATAATGCAAGTATCACACAAGAGCATCACACAACACGAGATTTTACGAGGTTCACCGATGTGGCTACTCCTCAAATAATGATTGTTTGGACTTCAATCCAAATCCAGTCTTTGCAAGGATTCAATATTTACAATCGGTTTACCGGCACCCACTTGGAAGGAGCACCAACCCACGATTTATCTGCTGCACATGAGATAGGAGCACCAACTCCTTTTACCAAGCACCAACTTGGATTTCTATTTTGCAAGATAAATGGACATAAAAATGCCTTCTCTTTTGCAAGACCCTTATTGGTCTATAGCACATACAAAAATCTCACAGAAGCATAGAGAGAATTGTTAG
The DNA here is from genome assembly GCA_028583015.1 of Wollemia nobilis. Classification (NCBI taxonomy): domain Eukaryota; kingdom Viridiplantae; phylum Streptophyta; class Pinopsida; order Araucariales; family Araucariaceae; genus Wollemia; species Wollemia nobilis. Next base: position 3,994,632 of record JAQPPZ010005697.1, read on the forward strand.
AGACTCAATATCTTCTGATCTAATCTAAAACCTTTCTCTTGAATATTCAATAGAATAGCAGGTTTTGATCTAAGGCTATTTTCTTACAGCACCCTTACTAACTGAGACCTTTTAAAATGCACAATGAAAACACAGTCACGGTAACCTTCTCACTATGCCAATTCGATCCTTATATTCTTGATTTCTTCGAATGGCTCAATTTCAAACGGTTTAACTTTCCCTCCAACTTTTCATGCATTCTCGGCTGTAATTGACGTGTCAAATCCTTCTCTGACCTGATCCGCCTTTTAGCCGCTTTCTTTCTGACATTCTGACGTTCTGACAGCCTTTTTCTCTGCATGACATATTCCACGCCTTCCTTCTGCATATCTGGGTGACAACCCTTCTACGCGTTTCGATGCTCTATTATCTCTATGAAACTGCTCTTTAAAATTCTTTTGCACTTTATTCTAAACGGTGTCAATCCTTCTATTCTACCCGTTACTTTCTTGTGAGTCAAGCACAAGCATCGAGAATTCTGTATCACGGCCCTGCAACAGCCGTTCTACATTCAATGCATAGTTTCGTGGCAACTCTTTGTAACTGCCACCTTTGCCAGCCATGCTGCAACACGGCCCTACAACAGCCGTTCTTTTCTTAAATGCAATGCTTCGTAACTTTCCTTTTAACTTCAGTTAACTGCAGCATGAATTTCTCCTATGCATTCTCACCACCTGTCACTTGGAACTGCAGATCTGACTCCAGTTAACTTTTCGTAACTGGCGCCTTTTTGACACCTGTCACAATGCATGTATCTTTGAATTTTTCCTACCAAAACATTACCTATCGTGATATCGTGACGTTTTCCGCTTTGCTGACGTCATCCTCAACTTTGTCGCGATATCGCGACACTTTCGGCTTCATGAGGCTTCTCTGGCAACTTGTCGCGATATCGTGACATTTTCTGTCTTGCTGACGTCATCCTCTAAGATGTCGCGAAATCGTGACGTTTCTGGCTTCATGAGGCTTCTCTGGAAACATGTCGCGATATCGTGACATTTTCTATCTTGCTGACGTCATCCGCTAAGGTGTCGCGAAATCGTGACGCTTTCGGCTTGCAACGGCTTTTCCGGCAACTTGTCGCGATATCGTGACATTTTTAGACTTGCTGACGTCATCTTCAAAGATGTCACGAAATCATGACGTTTTCGGCTTGCAATGGCTCTTCGTTCACCCTATCATGAAATCGTGACACATTTTGGTTTCTTGACGTCATCTTCATAGATGTCGCGAAATCTCTTTCCTCTTCTTAAATCCTTTCTCTCATCTTGAAATCACGACGCTTCTGGCCTCCGTACAATTTTTACTCCATGCAGCCACGAAAAACCTTACATGTAGCGAAATCGCTACACCATTGTTGCCTTAGCATTTTTCTTTTCTGCTTGCTAGTGAAACTCCGACGTGTAGCGATATCGCTACACCTTTCCAACATGTGTTTCTAACCTATAGCGAAATCGCTACACCTTCGCATTATGCACTTTCAACCTATAGCGAAATCGCTACACCTTCCACTATGCACTTTCAACTTGTAGCGAAATCGCTACACCTTTTTACCTTGCACTTTCAACTTGTAGCGAAATCGCTACACCTTTCACTTTGACCATGTAGCGAAATCGCTACTATCTTTTCACCTTGCAACTCGAAGTTTGTATCTAAATCGCTGCACTTTTGTTCTTAGTGTCTCAAGCTTGTAGCGAAATCGCTACGCTTTTCTTACTTGGTGCTTTTTCTTTGCTTATCCTGGCGAAACTCAGACATGTAGCGAAATCGCTACAACTTCTTCATCAACTTTCTCTCTCCTCCGATGTGTCGCGAAATCGTGACATTTTTCATCCTTGGTGCCTTTGCTTCAAACTTGTCGCGAAATCGTGACAGTTTCTCGATTTGGCTTCTTTCCTTCCAGCATGTCGCGAAATCGTGACATTTTTCCTTGCACATTCTCTCTCCTCCGATATGTCACGAAATCGCGACATTTTTCAATGCACTTTCTCTCTCCTCCGATATGTCGCGAAATCGTGACATTTTTCAATGCACTTTCTCTCTCCTCCGATATGTCGCGAAATCGCGACATTTTTCAATGCATTTTCTCTCTCCTCAGCCATGTCGCGAAATCGCGACAATCTTACTTGCATCTTCTCTCTCCTCAGACATGTCGCGAAATCGTGACATTTTGGCGTGCTTTTTCTCTCTCCTCGGATATGTCGCGAAATCGTGACATTTTCTTATGGACTTTCTCTCTCCTCCGGTATGTCGCGATATCGCGACAGTTTTCTTCCTTGTCTTTTTCTGCAAATTTTTGGATCTGGGTCCCCTCTGTTTTTCTTGAGATTTTCTGCACTTGATCTGACTGACCTACGAAGCTGCTTCAACTGCATCACTCTGTCTGTGTTGACAACAATTACAATCCTTTTGCACTGCTTTTGCTGCACCTTGCTCAACACAATAAAAATCCATCATCTGAATGCTCCATCCCATTTAGCTGACTTTTGAGTCCTCCATTCCACATCACCCCTAGAACTTTGCCACCATGTTAAACCTTGATAGCGTCAGATCACTACATTTACAACATCTCCAACTACACCAACCACTAAAGTCCAAGCTATACTATCACATTGCCATCCTATTCTCAACCTGATTCGCACCACTTCACTCATCAGTAGTTCCTATCTTCTTTCTTATTTCTTCTTTTTCTTCTTATTTCCTCACATAGTCGTATGATCATGCTTCGAGTGGCTACATATCTACGCTGATCTATCTCCTTTCCTTCTATCATCATTTGAATTTGGAAATCCCCTTATCTTGTTGGTTGCCAAAGACTACTTCTTCTATTTTATTCTAGTTGTACATTCCACCTTCATTCCTTTACTCTTTTTGATATTACTGCATGCATCCAACATATCATAGTTTAAGCATCTACTACACACACACTGTATACACTGGGGAAAACCTTATCATTCCATCCCATTTTTGCCATTATCATACATCCTACTCATCTGTAAATAAGTTGCAAACCTCTCCTTCTACACATCATGAGTTTCTTTTTGTAGATATTACATTCCCCCACTTCATCATCCATATTACACCCATTGCATATATCCATATGTTTTTCATGTTAATTTCATTTTAATTTTGTACATTCTTCCTCCAAAAATACTCCTTCCACAAGAGTAATACAGGTTGTCAAGGAGTTCATCAAGAAATAAAGTTGTCAAGGTTGTCATTTGATATCCAGGAAAAAGATTCTAATAATAAAGGTCAAGAGAATTAGTGCAGAGGTTAAAGGCAAAAGGGCTCTATAATATTTTAATTTTATATGGAAGCATAAGTTAAAATGTTGTTTCATAAAAACCCAAGGAGGTTTATTGCAAAGTTAGGAGGCCTAATATTTATTTTTTATAAATAAATATCATTAATACCAAGTTATGCAATGAGAAGGACTCAATAAACCCAAAGGTTTCTAAAAGAATTAATGTATAATATTTAAATTCAAAAGAATTTAAATAAACTATAAATGAATAAAGTCTAAAGTGCCCACGTTCTATAGTTGGAAGAAATTCAAAGCACTAACATTGAATAAGGTTGGAGGAGCGTCAACATGTTTTCATAAAGGATGAAAGGCTATATATATACCATACTTTAAAGGTATTTTAATTATCCTTGCTTCGAATGTTATTGTATGTGAATTGAATGAAAAGAAGCTCATGAGAAACGACAATGAATTCATATTTTGTGTGATAGTGATTGAGAACAAATTGAAAGCGCTGAAATTTTGAGAGCCAGTTGGGCAGAATGGCCTAGTGGTGAGGAGGCATTGGCTAAAGCATTGAGCTACTAAGTGGCTTGTATTTGAAATGTGGTGGTAGTGTTTACATTGTATTGGAAGTGCCAAGGGAACGATGCACATTTTTATTTGGCGGAGAGAGGGAGGTTCATTGAGCACATGGTGCTCTCCACTCCTCAAGTGAGTGCTTAGCTTGCGTGGTGGCTGAAGCCATGGATAAGGTGTTGGTTGAGGGCTGCATTGAGGGTTTGAATCCCTCCAAAGGCAAGGTAATTAAATTTTGATTATTTTTAATATTGCCTAAAGTTGGGAGTTAAAAGGGGTTGCTAGTTGAAAATTGGTGTTTGTTGGAAATTATTTTTAATAAAATTTGGAGTTATAAGGAAGTTTGATTTTATTTTTAAATAAAGTCTTAATTATTATATTTGCATATTTGAGGAGTAAGACTTTAAGAGTGTTGATTTTATTTTTAAAGGGAATTTTGCCAAAGAGATTATTATGAAGGTGTTGGATATTATTTTAAAGTTGGAGTGATAAGGTGTATTTTGTTTGATATCATTTTGTATTGTGATTCATTGAGAAAATTATTATCTTCTAACCTTTATTGAGATTGGAAAAGAAGTGATTGTGAGTGTGGAAGATTTGTGTGGTCTACTCCTTGTCAAGCAAAATGTATGGGCAAATTCTTCCTTGGTTGAGTTGATTGGTTAATTTCTGGAAAACAACTTTGGAGTGAAAAGGACTTGTTTAGGTTTTCTTTGAGAGTCTTATTGAAGGTTGATTTATGAGTGTGGTTTTCTAAAAGAGAGTTGATGCTACATTGCTTAGTGAGTGTTTGAGTTAATGCTTCAAGGTTTTCTAGAATAAAGAGTTGTTGTTAAAACCTTGTTTTATAAGCATTTTTGTTGAAGCCATTGGTTGTGTGAAGAACTTGAGCTAGGGTTGTGCAAAAGAACATGAGTATCATTGTTATGTGAAGATTGTTTTATAAGCATTGTTGTTGAAGTGAGTTGTTGTGCAAAGAACTTGAACTAGGGTTTGAAAAGAACATGAGTATCATTGTTATGTGAGATTTATTTTTGAGCATTGTTGGAAACATTTTGAGTTGAATTTTATATGCTTGGACTAGGGTTTGTGAGCAAGTATTGTTTCTTGAGTGATTGGTTGAGTAGAGTTGGTTGAGCCTAGTCAAGTGGGTGTGTAAAGTGATTGTTCAAGTTCCATAAAACAAACTATTCTATATTCTGATTTGAGTTGAGAAAGTGTTTGAGCATTGATTTGAAATATATTGGGTCTCTAACAATTCTCTTTATATTTCTAAGAGATTGGTTAAGTTCTGTGTGAGCTTATTGAGCAGATTTGGGCAAGTTCTGAGTGATCTTGTTGAGCAAATTTGAGCAAGTCCTTAGTGGACCTTTTGAGCATATTTGAGCAGGTTCTAAGTGGACATATTGATTAGATTTGATTAGGTTTTGAGTGGACCTGTTGAGCATATTAAGCAAGTTTTATAGAGGACTTGTAGAGCAAATTTGAGTAAGTTATAGAGAGGACTTGTAGAGTAGATTAAGCAAGTTCTAGAGAGGACTTGTAGAGTAGATTAAGCAAGTTCTAGAGAGGACTTGTTGAGAAAATTTGAGCAATTTCTAGAGAGGACTTGTAGAGCATATTAAGCAAGTTCTAGAGAGGACTTGTAGAGTAGATTGAGCAAGTTCTAGAGAGGACTTGTAGAGTATATTAAGCAAGTTTTATAGAGGACTTGTAGAGCATATTGAGAAAGTTCTAGAGAGAAATTATAGAGAAGATTTTAGCAAGTTCTAGAGAGTACTTATGGATGGTTTAGTGTGAGATTTTATGGAAGCTTACAAGGAAAATTTGAGACAAGTATTTGAGAAGACTTGAGAGAATAGTTGATTGATTTTATCAAACCTTGAGTTAAGGTTTAGGGTAGATCCAACAGAGTTGAGACAAGCCTTGAGTTAAGGCTTGAGGATAGATATCGAGGATATATTTGTGCTAGATCGAAGGACTATTTTTAGTGTATATTTGAGAGTAGAGTTTGATGCATATTTGAGGATAAGTTTGTGTCAGACTAGAGATAAATATTGAGCATATTTGTGCTAGATTGAAGGACTATGTTTAGTGCATATTTTAGATAGATATTTGGAGGTGATAGAGCAAAGAGGATAGAGGTCTCTAGTGGATAAAGATCCATCAACCAAGGTAGTGAGGATAGGTCTTCTGAGTGGGGACAAGAGTATTCAGTGGAGAGAGATCCACAATCCAGTGTAGTGGAGGTAGTAGTCTTCTAGAGGATCACCAACCAGAGAAGAGGAGAAGGAGTTCTCCTATGGATAGAGATCCACGAACTTGATTTAGGGTATCAACATCTCCTTTGGATAGATGTCCATAAATATTTTAATTGGGAAGGATTCCCAAGAGATTGATTGAGAAAATTTTAGTGAAATATTTTCTCCGTGGAGTAGCCCACATTGGGTGAACCATGTAAATTGTGGTGTCTCTATTGTGTATGGTGTTTTATGTATTGCTTTGATTATTGTTGTTGATATTTCTATCTATACATTGCATAATATTGATTGGGAAAGAAAAGTAAAAAATGGTATTATACTATTCACCCCCTCTCAATATAATCTTGTGTTCTTCAATTGGTATCAGAGTAGGGGTACTTCATAAGAGTTTAAAAACTTGAAGGAAAAGCTATCAAGAACATAATGGATCCAAAGGAAGTGTCCTCAAATAATTCAACACCACTATTTTATGGAAGTGACTATATGTATTGGAGTATGATGATGAGGATCTACCTAATGGCACTTGGTAATGATGTTTGGGAAGCAATGGAATTTGGATATGATCTCATAGTAAATCCTCCTATAGATAAGGAAGGTAAGCTTCTACAACACTATAATTCAAAATCAATGAATGCACTTGTGAGAGTTTTGCGTAGAATAGAGTCTATGAAAGTTATGCATTGTAGAACTACAAAAGAAATGTAGGATAAATTTCAAGGTATATATGAAGGAGATAAAAGTGTCAAGAAAGCAAAGATACAAAATCTCAAAGGAAAATTTGAAATGTTAAGAATGAATGATGAGGAAAATATTAGTGCTTATCTAATTCGAATTGATGAGGTTGTTAATGATATGCAAGGACTTGGAATGAAGATTGATGAATCAGATGTTTGTGATAAAGTCTTAAGAACTCTTCCAAAAAGATTCAGTGAACAGGTTTTTGCTATAGAAGTGTCAATGGATGGTGATTCTTTGAAAAGAGATAAGTTTCTTGGTATGCTTACAACTTTTGAGATAAGAACAAAATATCCTATTCCCTAGAAGGAAGCAACATTCAAAGCAATCAAGAAAACAAAGGGTAAGAAGTTAGAATCAAGTAGTGAGTCATCCAGTGATGAAGAAGCTAATTATGGTGGAAGAAATAAATATTCCATAAGATCCATAGATCTAAAATCTATTAAGTGTTTCAATTATGGAAATTTTGGACATTTTGTAATAGATTGTCAAGAACCAAAGAAAAACAACGGTGAAAAAAAATAGGATCATGGGTACAGAGAATCAGAAAGATATAGGCAGGATAAGCACTAGAATAAAATCAAGGATGGACAAAGCAGAAAAGGAAATAAGTTATTTCAAATACAAAAGAAGAGCTACTATGTGGATAATGCAAGTAAGTACTCAAGTGATAGTGATGCTAGTTTTTCAAACAATGATAGAGATGAAGTCCTATTTATGATTGAAGAAAAAGAGCAAGTTAAGAAAAAGACTCAAGTTATTCTCAAGTGTTTTAGATGTGGTAACTTTATACATATTGAAGATGATTGTACAAGGGATGGTTATAGTTTAAGTGATTATGAATATGAAAATGCACTTGAAGGACTAGATGAAAATATTATAATGGCTTTAAAAGAAGAAGTAAGTGATCCTATAGAAGACAAGCCAAAAGAAAACAAATATGTGGACAAAGGTAAAAAAATAGAGGAATATTCAGAAAAGTATGGTTATTATCTCAAGGGAGAACTTATCTATGCTCTTGACATGGTAAATAAGGTAAGGAAGCAACACTCTAAACTTGAAATTTAGTTTCAAGAATGTGATGAAGAGAGAATATTTCTCATAGAGGATTTAGAAAAATCAAAGGCTAAGGCAAAGAGGTTCAAAGATAAGTTATAAGCAAAGATCTTAGAATGTGATAAGTTAGCACAAGAAGTGGCACTACTAAAATAATATTTAGAGGACTCCAAGATCAAGATGAAAGGGTTTAAAAACAACTCAAATAACTTGGATAAGTTCATCAAGACACAAAAGACTACATCAAGCAAGATAGGTCTTGGATTTGAATAGGTTTAAAAGAAATGGGAAGGAGAGTCAACTTCAAGTTTTGGAGGAGAAGAAACTTTAGATGAAGATACTTTAGAAGAAGACAATGTAAAATAAAGTGAGACATCTAAGGATGAGTTGGACAATAGAGAGTTCAACAAAAATAGGAATAATGCACAAAGAAGATATAGATGGAACAACAATCAGAATAGGAGACCAATGAGGTCAAGACAAGGAAAATTCAATGGAAGATGCTTTTTATGTCACAGGTTTGGGCACATGGCTTCACAATGCAGGACACATGTAAGACAGGAATATGGGAACATATAACTTTTCCATGGGTATTGCTACTCATGTAATTAGTTTGGTCACAAGGCAATGAATTGTAGGGTTCATGATAAAAGAGGATATGGCTTCACTAGGAGAAATCCTAAGACATTTGCACCTCCAAGGAATAATAACATTAAGTGTTATAAGTGCAATAATTATGGTCATACAACAAAATGGTGTAGAGTAGACATTCCATAAATAAGTATGAACTAGAACAAGAATAGGAACAGGAACATGGATATGAAAAAGAATAGTAACAAGAACATGAATGTAGACATGGACAAGAACATGGACATGGATATAAATAGTCAAAGGAATTAGAAAATTCAGATAAGAAGGAAAGAGGATAAAGGAAAATAAAAATGCCTTTTGGGAGTAGAAATACTCCCACCCCAAAATTAACCACCTCAATAGAAGGTGGGGGAGGGGCTAAGCTAAGAGGCTCATTCTTAGCCCCGATCCCCAAAGGTGACCCTTTGCCATTGATGTCAAAGGGGGAGAGATTTGAGTAAGGGGGAGATATTTGATACTTGAAGAGAGCATTGAGCCAGGGGGAGCAATGTCCTAGGGGGAGTAGGATAAAAAGCAAGTCAAGTTTTTGATAACAATAATTTGGGTTGCCATCAATGACAAAGGGGGAGATTGTTGGACATTTTGAGTCCCTAAGTCAAAGTTGTCATTGATGTCACCGGATGAAGTCATCATTAATGTCAAGGACTTCTTCAAGAAATAAAATTTTCAAGGTTTTCATTTGATATCCAGGAAGAAGCTTCTAATAATAAAGGTCAAGAGAATCAGTGCAGAGGTTAAAGGCAAAAGGGCTCCATAATATTTTAATTTTATATGGAATCATAAGTTAAAATGTTGTCTCATAAAAACCCAAGGAGGCTTATTGCAAAGTTAAAAGGAGGCCTAATATTTATTTTTTATAAATAAATATAATTAATACCAAGTTATACAATGATAAGGACTTAATAAGCCCAAATGTTTCTAAAATAATTAATTTATAATATTTAAATTCAAAAGAATTTAAATAAATTATAAATTAATAAAGTCTAAAGCACCCATGTTCTATAGTTGGAAGAAATTCGAAGCATCGACATCAAATAAGGTTGGAGGAGCACCGACGTATTTACATAAAGGAGGAAAGGCTATATATATACCATGCCTTAAAATAATTTTAATTATCCTTGCTTCGAATGTTATTGTATGTGAATTGAATGAAGAGAAGCTCATGAGAAAAGATAGCAAATTCGTATTTTGTGTGACAGTGATTGAGAACAAATCGAAAGCACCAAAAGTTTGAGAGCCATCTGGGCAACGTGGCCTAGTGGCAAGGAGGCATTGGCTAAAGTGTTGAGGCTTCGAGTGGACTATGTTTGAAATGCAGTGTTTGCATTGTGTTGGAAGCATCAAGGGAACGATGCACATTTTTATTTTGTAGAGAGAGGGAGGTTAATTGAGCACTTGGTGCTATCCACTCCCCAAGCGAGTGCTTAGCTTGCACGGTGGCTGGAGCCATGGCTAAGGTGTTGGTTTAGGGCTTCGTTGAGGGTTCAAATCCCTCCAAAGGTAAGGTAATTGAATTTTGATTATTTTTAATATTGCCTAAATTTGGGAGTTAAAAGGGATTGCTAGTTGAAAATTGGTGTTTGTTGGAAATTGTTTTAAATAAAATTTGGAGTTATAAGGAAGTTTGATTTTATTTTTAAATAAATTCTTAATTATTATATTTTCATATTTGAGGAGTAAGACTTTAAGAGTGTTGATTTTATTTTAAAGGTACTTTTGCCAAAGATATTATTATGAAGGTGTTGGATATTATTTTAAAGTTGGAGTGATAAGGTGTATTTTGTTTGATATCATTTTGTATTGTGATTCATTGAGAAAATTATTATCTTCTAACCTTTATTGATATTCACAAAGAAGTGATTATGAATGTGATAGATTTGTGTGGTCTACTCCTTTTCAAGCAAAAGGTATGGGCAAATTCTTCCTTGGTTTAGTTGATTGGTTAGTTTCTGGAAAACAAATTTGGAGTGAAAAGAACTTGTTTAGGTATCCTTTGAGAGTCTTATTTAAGGTTGATTGATGAGTATGGTTTTCTGAAAGAGAGTTGATGCTACATTGTTTAGTGAGTTTGAGTTAATGCTTCAAGGTTTTTTGGAATAAAGAGTTGTTATTAAAACCTTGTTTTATAAGTATTGTTGTTGAAGCCATTGGTTGTGTGAAGAACTTGAGTTAGGGTTGTGTAAAAGAACATGAGTATCATTGTTATGTAAAATCTTGTTTTATAAGCATTATTGTTGAAGCCATTGGTTGTGTGAAGAACTTGAGTTAGGGTTGTGCAAAATAACATGAGTATCATTGTTATGTGAAGATTGTTTTATAAGCATTATTGTTGAAGTGATTTTTTGTGCAAAGAACTTGAAATAGGGTTTGAAAAGAACATGAGTATCATTGTTATGTGAGATTTATTGTTGAGCATTGTTGGAAACATTTTGAGTTGAATTTTACATGCTTGGAATAGGGTTTGTAAGCAAGGGTTGTTTCTTGAATGATTGGTTGAGTAGAGTTGGTTGAGCCTAGTCAAGTGGGTGTGTAAAGTGTGTAGTGAACCCAATAGAGAAAGATTGATTATAATGCTAGAATAATAAAAAGGAATCACTTTTATTAAGGAATCACTATTGTATTGTATGGGGAACCCAAAAATTAATTAATAATTATATTCTTCGATGCCTCAACTATACCAAATGAAAGGCCTATTTCTACGAGTGTGAAGGTGTGATCAAAGATCACAACCTTTGTGAAAGAGAGAGTGATTAAATAATTAACTAATAATGTGATTAGTATGGTGGTTAGGAGTAGAATCCTAACATGCCACCTTCCTTAAAAAGAGCTTTGTCCTCAAAGCTCAAATTAAGGAGCTTCGTTGCTTGTTTTCCCAGTTGAATTTGTGCAAGTTCTTGTACTATTTTAATGTCACTTTTTTGAAGGTAAGGATATATTGAAGGTCAAAGCATTAGTGGGGGGTTGCTAGAAAGAATAGTAGAATCTTCCTTAGGAGAATTGTGATGACGGTAGGCTTCCGCTTTAGCCGATTCTTCCTATGTAGAATGAAGGGAAAATAAAGGTGCACTCACTCTTTTGCCTCCTTTCTGAATCAGGCTGCCTATACGATGAGAACTCACTATTGGTGATGAACTTGTGTGTAGTTCTTTGAGAGTGTATGTCTTGCCTTCATTGTTTACTGCATGGATGTCTACCTCATCTTTTTGTGGTGCATCGAGCACTTCTTGCACATCGACCTCATTTCCTTCATTGTTATGATCAGGTGCTTTGGTCATGTCGTGCACATCTTCCTCACCTTCTTCCTCTATGGAGTGACAAGGATCAACTATATTCAATAAATACAATGTTTGTGTAGCACAACAATGAAGGGGCCCAAATTTCTCATCACAAGTATAGCAGAGGTCGTTCGCTCGTCGCTCCTCCATTTCTTGTAGGCTAAGGTACTTAACTGGCAAGGGTTTGTGTTTTGGAATAGTGTGCATGAATGTCAATTTATCAATAGGTTTCTCCCCATGTTGACGTTGAACATTGAATGTATCATCGGCTAACAAGGCTAATCCAATGGCTTCCTGTAGGGTGCGAGGAGTGTACATCATGATCTTCACTCTAATTTCTTCTTTCAATCCATTGATGAACCCATTTATGAGGACTGATTCGTCCAACCCTGTGATGTGATTGGTGATATCCTGGAACTAAATTTTATATACACTCACTGATGTGATTTGACGTAGGTGGGCAATATTAAGTAGCAAAAGTAGGTTAGGGTCATGAGATATTCTTCCATCGGCCATTTGCATAGTCGTTCGGTGAAAAGGTGTTGCAAAAAGTGTTGAAAGTCGTCAAAAAATTTCTTGAAAAATTATCGTAAAAAATTGCATAAAAGTCATCCTTCGGCCATTGCGGTTAGGTTTTGGAGATTTTATAACCTTCGTAAGTGGCAGAATTAGCGAGAATTTTCAATGCCTTGACAAATTCTAAGATGTTTTTGTAATGTATTTATGACGCCGTCTGGACGGATTGATGAGCATTTTTTTTTGCTCTGTTATTATGCCTATGTCTGCACTGTTATTTGGCAGTCGCTCTGGCGTGATATGCCGCTAGTTGCTCCTACTATAAGGACTCTCACCTGCTGGCTTCTATACGTCCTCGCCTCGCTATCGGTGGTGAGCACTGCGTCGGATATGAAGAGCCTTATTTGGAAGTCGCTCTGGCTGGTTGCTCCTTGGACGTGTTTCGCTAATTTTGAATTGGTTGTAATCGTTTGGCAGTGTCCCCAGGCTTGTATTTGGAGAATGAGAAAAAGGAAAAAAAATAATTCCTTTCGAACTTGGCTCTGATACCAGATGTAGTGAACCCAATAGATAAAGATTGATTATAATGCTAGAATAATAAAAAGGAATCACATTTATTAAGGAATTGTTGTTGTATTGTATGGGGAACCCAACAATTAATTAATAATTATATTCTTCGATGCCTCAACTATACCAAATGAAAGGCCTATTTCTACGAGTGTGAAGGTGTGATCAAAGGTCACAACCTTTGTGAAAGAGAGTGATTAAATAATTAACTAATAATGTGATTAGTATGGTGGTTAGGAGTAGAATACTAACAAAGTGATTGTTGAAGTTCCATAAAACAAACTATCCTATATTCTGATTTGATTTGAGAAAGTATTTGAGCATTGATTTGAAACATATTGGGTCTCTAACAATTCTCTTTATGTTTCTAAGAGATCAATTAAGTTATATGTGAGCTTATTGAGAAGATTTGGAAAAGTTCTAAGTGAGCTTGTTGAGCAGATTTGAGCAAGTTCTAAGTGGAACTTTTGAGAAGATTTGAGTAGGTTCTGAGTGGACTTGTTGAGTAGATTTGAGCAGGTTCTGAGTGGACCTGTTGAGCAGATTGAGCAAGTTATAGAGAGGACTTGTAGAGCAGATTTGAGCAAGTTCTAGAGAGGACTTGTAGAGTAGATTAAGCAAGTTCTAGAGAGGACTTGTAGAGCAAATTGAGCAAGTTCTAGAGAGGACTTGTAGAGAAGATTTGAGCAAGTTCTAGAGAGGACTTATAGAGCATATTAAGAAAGTTCTAGAGAGGACTTGTAGAGCATATTGATCAATTTCTAGAGAGGACTTGTAGAGTAGATTGAGCAAGTTCTAGAGAGGACTTATAGAGCATATTGAGCAAGTTCTAGAGAGGACTTATAGAGTAGATTTGAGCAAGTTATAGAGAGGACTTGTGGATAGTTTAGTGTGAGATTTTGTGGAAGCTTACAAGGTAGATTTGAGATAAGTCTTTGAGAAGACTTGAGAGCAAAGTCGATTTATTTATTCAAACCTTGAGTTAAGGTTTGGGCCAGATCTAACAGATTTGAGACAAGCCTTGAGTTAAGGCTTGAGGATAGAGATCGAGGAAAGATTTATACTAGACCAAAGGACTATATTTAGTGAAGATTTGAGAGCATATTTTGGTGCATATTTGAGGATAATTTTTTGCCAGACTAGATATAGATATTGAGCAAATTTGTGCTAGATCAAAGTAATGTGTTTAGTGTAGATTTGAGAAAAAGCTTTGGAAGTGATAGATCAAAGAGGACAAAGGTATCCAATGGATAGAGATCCATCAAACAGGGTAGTGAATACATGTCTTTTGATTGGGGAAAATATTCTTCAGTGGAGAGAGATCCAGAATCCAGTGTAGTGGAGGCAGTAGTATTCTAGACGATCACCAGCTAGAGAAGAGGATAAGGAGTTATCATATGGATAGATATCCACAAAATTGATTTAGGGGATCAACATCTCCTTTGGACAGACATCCATAAATATTATAATTGGAAAAGATTCCCAAGTGATTGATTGAGAAAATTTTAGTGAAATATTTTCTCCATGGAGTAGCCCACATTGGGTGAACCACGTAAATTGTGGTGTCTCTATTATGTATGGTGTTTTATACAGTGCTTTGATTACTGTTGTTGATATTGTTATCTATACATTGCATAATATTTATTTGGAAAGAAAAGTAAAAAGTGATCTTTTACTATTCACCCCCCCTCTCAGTATAAGCTTGTGTTCTTCAAACCTCACTCATTTACACACATAGGTACATAACAGATTTTGAACCAGTCTAATTAGTTATAAGTTTCTACAAACACTTGCATAGTTTTGAGTCTAAGATTTGATCACCAAAATTACATTGGCCAAAGCCATTACATGTCCCCTATACCATCCTATATCTCTGATATCATGGAGTGGATCATATCCAGATAGGTAAATGCAACAATACAAGTGCTTCCTTTGTGTATTTTAGTCCTTCTATACATGTACACATGCATCTATGTTACACATATTTATTACATATTACATCAATGCATTTACACTACATGCATCACATCAAATATTACATCAATGCATTTATACTACATGCATCACATCAAACATTACATCAATGCATTTATCCCACATATACTATCTCACACTGCATCATCACATTTCTATTACATGCATTCACTACAAATGGTATTTCATATTATATCACATCACATTGCATTCGAAATACAATCATGCAAATATATTCTACAGTATAGCCATACTATAGTATGATCATAGATCTACACCATAAAACATATGTATATGCACTCATTATACATACCTACAAATTATGCTATGCTATCTATGCAAACATAAATAGAACACATTCAAAACCATGACCATAACACACATTTATCTAATAGCCAAAATCAAAATGTATATATATATATATATATGCCATCCATAAAAAATGCCCATAGGCTACAAATTGGGACCATTACCATCATCTGTCATCTAAAATTCTCATAGGCTACAATCATGAACAACCCTAACTACCACTGGGAGTCTCCCCATGCCCCTCATGGCGCACTCACACCTCTAAAACTCTGCTAGACTCCACCTTGGCCCCTGAATCCTGAATCCTAATAGGTGGATCTCATACCTCAACCTTGGCATCCATATGCTCTACCAAAGTATCACTACATTGGCTATGATGTAAAGGTGCTCGTACTCATGATCGTAACTCAAACTAGGACACCACTTGGCTATAATTAGGGAGTGCAATCCCATGTACCATCAAAGTAGTCTCACACAAGGACCTCTTAGTAAACTCTACAACTAGTAGCCCAATCACCCTCGCAAGAGCCTGTTCATCCTTCTCTCATGCCTGCTACTGCCTAGTCATATCTGACCTCATTTGCATGACCTATACCTTAAGCCTCTTAACTTTCTCATGAAGCTTAGTATCCAACTAATGAAATCTATATCGCAACCCTTGAGCCTCCTCATCTACATCCTGCCTCTCTTGGACCTCAAATAGAATATCCTCCATCTCCTCAAACAAACCAATATCAATGGTGTCATCTACACCAACCTCTATAGTGGACCCACCTACCTCCTCTACTCCCCCAACCACTTGTACCATGGCCATCCTACCCTCCATAGGATATGTATCAATGACCATGGAAACCTCCCCCACTCCTGCTCCTTGTGCACTTAATGCACCATCCAATAATTACTGATATTTTTGTAGAGGAACCTCCCTCTTGCCACCAGATCCCTCCTCTATCCTATATTAAGTCCCTCTATCTACTCTCCTCCATAGTGAAGGCACCCTACCATCACGTGGCATCCATAAATCAATCACACCCATGTCAGGCTCCCAACTCTACATCACCCACCAGGCCTCAAACTCTTGTATCATCCTAGTATTATCCACATCCAGAATAACCATAGGTGGGTCACTCTTACCAACCCATGGAAAATCTACAGGATGCTCTCCTCTATCATCCTATCATCTATAATACATAATATGAGCCCCTAGAATATCCTACTGTAATCCAAACTATCGTCTCACTCAATAAAATTAAAATCACTCGGCCTATTGAGTATATCTCCCCACTAGCCATCTACCCTAATGAATGGCTCACAAATTATCATCATCCTTCTTCCAGGTCACCCCACTCAACCAAGGCCTTCACTTAATGTCATTAGGTGTTAACTCTCCAAACTTGACCCTCCACAACAAAGGATCATCCTCATGAGACTATTAATTCCCTTCTCCTCATCTATTTGCCATATCAAAGTATAGGGTAAATAATCCTTGCCCTAAACATGGTAAGGGTGAGGCAATAATGACGACCTATCAATAGATATGTGCTCCCATGCCCATACCTATAGCAGGGGAGTCCAACTCAAACTTTTTTATCTAGCATGCACAACATCATGCAACTCTCTATATACCTAAGCCAAAAGTGTAGGAACCCATGCAAACATGATGCTCCACTCTACCATGTCGCTCACCACATCCAACATGTTCCAGGTAAACAGTACCTCAAAAGTGTCAGGCAATACATAGGTAGATATCATCATCATCACTACAAAATGGCATTTAGGTGTCTTCTTCTTCAACCACAACCACTCATAATCCATCTTTCCAACATCTATATCCCTCCACCCCTCACCAAAGAAGCACTCTCATACAACCTCCCTACTATCATCCAATGCTGCCCTCATAGGAACACCCTCAATAGGTAACTTGTAAATCCGATATACGTCCTCTAGTGTAATTTTTATTTCCCTAGTAGAAAAATGAAAAGTGTTCCTATCCATATCCCATCGCTCACATAAGGCAGATACATATGCCTTGTTGGAATGGATACTCTTACACTCTCATACACCTTTGAACCATATGGCATCTAACCATGCCAGATCATCGACATTGTTCATCAGTTTATCAAAGTCACTCTTCATATTCCGTACATGATGATGAGGCTCAATCATCTTCACCTATTCATCCACAAACAAACACAATGAAATATACATTAGTCATCAATGCAATTATGTAATCCAATAAAACTCCATGAATCAAATATACAAATTAAACTATGTAATTTAACATGCACTTTGAAATATAAAATAGTGCACAATTTACACATCAATAAAACAATCACATATTTGGATACCCATTTTGCCATTTCATGGTAAAAGTTCGAATAGATGCGAAAAATAGAACATATTTGGCTCCCAAAAGTCAAATATAAAATTATCCACATACCCACTATGGCACGAAATTCAAAACTAAGTCAATTCATCAGACATACAAAAACAAAGTATATTTTTGAATACTCATTTGCCCACATTGCAGTAAAAATATTGACAAAATTCAAAAATAGTATACCAATAAGTACGAAGTTCAAGGTTAATCTTATCACACATACATCCAAAAGTAACATACACCAAAACAAACAATATCAAAAACATAGTCATATTTTTGAACACCCATTTGCCCACTTCATGGTGAAAGTTCAAATAGATGTTGGAAATAGTACAAATTGGGCTCCCAAAAGCTAATTTTAAATTTAACACTACCTACATCTTGGCACATAAATCAAACACATTCCAAATGAAATCATATACAAAAACAAGTAATATTTTCAAATACCCATTTTTCCCTTCTACGATGAAAGTATCATCACTTTCTAAAAATAATGTACCTATGGTGGAAAACTTAACAGTCAAAGTTTTCTAATTTGCACCCTACAACCACACATTCAAAAACAAGGCCAAACGAAGGCAAAAAAAAATAACAGTCACACAAATGGATACCCATTTCCTACTTTTATGGATAAAATTCAACAACATTCCAAAAATAGTACACCATTGCTCCAAAAATGGACGGTCAAACTCTATAACTACTCTACCCATCACCTAGTCAAACTAATGTGAAAACAAGTCAAACCTAAAAACAAGTTACTTTTTTGGGTACCCATTTGGCTAGTTTTACACTATGTGTTCCAATTTTAATTAAAAGTTACAAAATATTTTAAAATAAGATGAAAATCTTC
The DNA here is from genome assembly GCA_028583015.1 of Wollemia nobilis. Lineage (NCBI taxonomy): Eukaryota > Viridiplantae > Streptophyta > Pinopsida > Araucariales > Araucariaceae > Wollemia > Wollemia nobilis. The sequence goes on from JAQPPZ010005697.1 coordinate 4,013,071, forward strand.
CCCCCTAATTTATTTTTCTTTAGAAAATTAAAAAACATGAAACAAGGTAATTAGAAGCACTTACCGATGGATCCATGCACTTGATGTTAGCTCTAGGTCATCCTCTCACCATTTTCTCACTCAAAATTGTTAACTGTCGTGTCCATGCATCACCAAATACTCCTTCCACGTGCTCTCCATAGCTCGTCATTGTCTGAGCCGTCCCAAATTCAAAATGACTCAAAAATACCTAAAACTCTAATTTACCCCCCACCCTATGATTTAGTCCCAATTCGCTCCCTGCCCCATGAATCAAGATCCAATTCACCCCCACCCCGTGAATTGAGCATATGACCATAAAAATAAAACAAATTTCTTCCAAAACCCTAGGAACCCTTTGAAACTATCCTCTCATCTACTTTTTCACCATTTTCATAATGCATTGGTATTCTATAAATCATTGCATCACCAAATCACTGCATTCCATTTACCTCATTGTTGATTCCTTGTTTGAGGGGATATTCATATCCAAAGTCAGCTTTACATGCAACCAACCAACTGAACATCCAAAATCATAGATAACACATCTATCTACAAATTTTTTACTAAATATTATCTTATGAAATAATCTCAATCCCAACCAGATATTTTTTAAATCAAGAGAGTTGTGCATAACAATGGAGAAGTCAATTTGACATTCATGGTACACAATGAATGACACGGTTGACTAATTTAGTGCAATATTTGGAGGACTTCACTCTAGCATTCATGGTACACAATGAATGACACATTTTAATAATCCAAATGTTAACTAACTCAAATGGTTTAACACTTTTCGCCATGTACTCATCAATCAATCGACAACAAATATTTGAATAGGTATTTGTTCTATTCTTACTTTTGGACCATGCTAAACTGGTTCCAAAAGAAAAAAAGTCAAAATTTACCTACCCTAAGCAACTAGTATGACATTGAAAATGTCATATAGGCTCAGCAAAACCACCGTGATGCATCTGTAATCATCCATTTCCATTTACCGGTATTGTTTTCATGGCATTTTATCTCTTTCTTCTCTTCTTCTCCTTCCTTCTTCTTAGCTATCAATCAATGTTGTATGGTCACGCTTCGAGCGGTTACATACTTTTGATTATATTCCATTATTTTTCCTTTTATCTCCCTGGATTCCTAGTCAGCGTTGTATGGTCACGCTTCAAGCAACTACATACCTTTGATTAGATCTCATTCTTTTCCCTTTTCTCCCCCAAGATTCCCAGTCAATGTTGTATGGTCATGCTTCGAGTGGATACATACCTTTGGTTGGATTCCATTCTCCTTATATCCCTTTTTCTCTACACAAATCCTTCATATTTTTGTATTAAACTATATTTCACACAGTATAGTACAAAAAGGGGTAAAATGTAGACACGTAAAAATTACACATTGCTATACCTATGTACTTGTAGATTCTTTTGGATACTTGTAGGTTTACATAGGTGATCCTAGATATCCCTAGGCTATCGTAGACCAATGTATACTATTGTATATCCTCCTAGATATGCATATACTATTTTATATATGCATAGATTATTTTAGATATGCATAAACATGTGTAGATTGTCGTAGACATGTCTAGACTAGCGTAGATTGCCATAGATTATCATAGCATTGCATAGACTTCCACACACCACTTCACTATTTTTAGGTCCAAAACCCTAATAAACTACCTAAATCACATCATGGACATATTCCATGCATCGAAAAACCATCCACCAGCCTCCTAAGGTGATACAAGACTCCTTTATGCTTAATTGAGGCCCCCACGGGGCTATTAATTGGAAAAAGTATTAATTGAGTCAATTGTTAAAATCTAATTTTAAAGTGACTTCACTTAAGTTCACTTTTAGGGCTAAAAGGGTTAATTAGGTCCTTAATCCCTAATTACCCCTAATTACTCCCTCCCACATGTGTGTGGACTAGGTTAATTAGGATATTTCTTAGGAAACCCTAACCTAACCCCACATCTAACCTAAAGTTGACTAACCCTAGTTAAACCTAATCTCTCCTCACACATGTGTGAGGATGAGATATTTCCTCAAAGGAATGTGAGAATGCCACCTCACAAACCCTAACCTAACCTTAATGGTATCTCACTCTAGGGCTTAGTTCTCCTAACTACCCCCTACACCTTCAATTTTCTTATAAATAGTGGGCCCAAACCCTCATTTATATCTCTCTCCACTTATATCCAAAGCATAGAAACTTTGCAAAAATATGTACAAAAGCAAATAAAAGTAGATCTGAACCTACACATCAGCAATACAATATCAAAGGAACATCTCCACCGAAGGATTTCTAAAGAAAAACAATTACAGTATGATTCACCCTCTGCCCCATGAATTTGGCACTAGTTCACCCCTGGGTGGTGAATTGGGTCTACAGGTCCCAAAGCAACCCAAATCTTGGAGGTAAGCTTAATTTGGTATTTTTATGAGGTTCTGCATCATTTATTTAATTTTTTAATATGTTTTTATAGTCGATTTGTATTTCTTAATATGGGAACTGACTAAGGCAAGCCTCCCAACTCACTAACCCATTTCTATAGGTTTATGAAGAACACAAGCTTATACTGAGAGGAGGGGGGTGAACAGTATAAGACCACTTTTTACTTTTTCTTCCAATTCAATATTATGTTGTGTAAAGCTAGCAGTAATCAAAACAATGCACAAAAACCATACACAATAGAGACACCACAATTTACGTGGTTCACCCAATGTGGGCTACTCCATGGAGAAAATATTTTACTAAAACTTTCTCAATCAATCTCTTTGGGAATCACTCCCAATTACAATGTTTATGGATCTCTGTCCAAAGGAGATGTTGATCCCCTAATCTCAAGTTCGTGGATCTCTTCCACAGGAGAACTCTTTCCCCTCGCTCTGGCTATGTGATCTTCTAGAAGACTTTGTCTCTCTTGCACTCAACTGGTGGACCTCTCTCCACTTGAAGACTCCTCACTCAGATCTGTCTTCAACTATGCTGGTTGTTGGATCTCTATCCACTGAGACTCTGTCCTCTATACTCTGTCACCTCCAAAGCTCTATCAATAGGCTCACTAAGAACCTACTCAATAGGCTCACACAGAACCTTCTTAACAAGCTCACACAGAACCTGTCCAATGCTGAATAACAAGCTCACACAAAACCTGTCCAATGCTGAATAACAAGCTCACACAGAACCTGTCCAAATCTACTCCAACAAGCTCACTAAGAACTTGTCCAAATCTGCTGCATAACAAGCTCACCAAGAACTTGTCCAAATATGCTCTAGCAAGCTCACCAAGAACTTGCCCAAAATTGTCCACAAATCTTTCCCAACACTGTCCTCAAATCTATCCCAAAGGCCTTCTTCAAAGGCTCAATCAATCATGCTCAAGTAGTACTCAAATGAACTCACCAATGAATGGCAATCTCAACTCAAATCAACTTCATAGAAGCATAAAGAGAATTTTTAGAGACTCAATATGTTCTAATCTCACTCTCAACCCAAATCAATCTAAACTCAACTCAAATCAACTCATAGAAGCATAAAGAGAATTTTTAGAGACTCAATATGTTCTAATCTCACTCTCAACTCAAATCAACCTCAACTCAATTCAATCAAACTCAACTCAACTCAATCTTATAGAACCATAAAGAGAATTGTTAGAGACTCAATATGTTCTAATCTCAATCTCAACTCAAATCAATCAACTCAACTCAACCAATCATCACAAGGGACAACTCTCTCTCACACAACCCTAGTCCAAGTATGTATCAACCAACTCAAATGTTTCCAACAATGCTCAACCACAAATCTCACATAACAATGATACTCATGTTCTTTTCTAACTCAAGTTCTTTCACAATCAATGGGCTTCAACCACTATGCTTATAACACAAGGTTTAAACACAACTCTCAATTCAGAAAACCTTGATGCATTCAACCAACCACTTTCAAAAAGGAAACCACAAACAATCCTTTTCCCTCCAATGATATTTCAGAAATCAACCACCATAAACAATCAATAGGAGAATGTGCCCATACCTTTTATGAAGTGAAGAACCCTCTTTGGAAATCTGCCACACTCAACACACTTTGAAAAAGAGCACAACAATCTTCACTTTTGAACCCCTTTACAAAAACATAGAAATATCTCTCTATATACACCTTATTTCTCCTTCTAAATGAGTTAGTCAAATAGCCCTCGAAATAAGCTTTCCAACGATATATAATATGATATACTTTTATAAAAAGAAAATACCAGAATTATCTTCTTTTCTAAAAGTGCTTTTAAACTTGCCTTCCAAAAGAAATCAAATCAACCCTCATCACCTTATTTCTCCAACATTAGGCAATAATAAAAATTTATTAATAAAAATGTTACTTGCCTCTTAGAGGGAATCGAACCCTCGTCTCTGCCCAAACAATCCTCAACCACGGTGCCAAAGACCACGTGAGCTATGCGCTCGCATAGGACGAAGAGCACAGAATGCGCTTTTGTCCTTCTCCCCTTGCTCACGTCAAAAGAAAAATGTGGGCCAATTCTCTTGCTCAAAACTCTAACCCATGGGAATCGAACCTCATCTCTTTCACAAGCAAAAACCTTTGCACTCCCCTCGATCGTCGTTGGACCATGCTACCACACGAAGATTTTGGCGCTTTTCATCTTATCTCCTCTTGCATTCGATTCCAAGGCTTTTGAAATAAAAGCCTTTGCATTTATATGTAACTTCCCTTTAATTTTTGCAGATGTCGACAATACTTTTAAATTAATTTTTTTTTGATGACGTCAGCGTCGAGGTAATTTTAATTTTAAAATTTAAAAATAATTTTAATTTTAAAATTTAAAAATAAATTTTAAATATTAAAATTTAAACCAAATATTCAAAATTGAATATCTCCATCTCCGGGGCACCTTTTTCGATGAAACGAAAGCCTAAACCAGGTTTTAAGAAAAACCCATTTCAAATCTGCCATCCATGGTTTTAAATAAAACCTTTTATTTTTCTTGCCTTGGTTTTCACAAAAACCTTATAAATAGCCACCAAAACCAAATGTGATCCATGTGACATCAATGATCCATGTGACATCAATGACAACATAAAATGCCTCAAATTACCTCAAATGTCCAACAATCTCCCCCTTTGTCATTGATGGCAACACCTCTAATGCAAACACCACAAACACTAAAAGAACCATCTCTGAGAATCAAAGTTGCTCCCCCTGACTCAATACTCTCTATGGAGGCTGCTCCCCCTAACTCAATACTCTCTTTGGAGGCTGCTCCCCCTAACTCAAATCTCTCCTTGGAGGTTGCTCCCCCTAACTCAATGCTCTCCCCCTTACTCAAATCTCTCCCCCTTTGACATCAATGGCAAAAGGGACACCTTATGGGGCTAAAATATATGACTCTTAAGCTTAGCCCCCTCACCCCCTTCTCTCTTGAGGTGATTAATTTTGGGGTGGGAGTACTTTTACTCCCAGTTGTTCTCTCAACCGCTCAAATGCTTCTCTTGGTAATGGTTTTGTGAAGATATCTGCAATCTGATATTTTGTAGGAACATATTCCAATCTTACTTGTTGCTCTGTCACCTGTTCTCTTAAAAAGTGATACTTGATTGGAATGTGCTTTGTTCTGGCATGCATTACTGGATTCTTCGAGATACTTATAGCACTAGTATTATCACACATAATAGGAATGGGATGATCATGTTCTATGCTGAAATATTTAAGAGTCTGTTTCATCCATAATACCTGTGAACAACATGTTGCTGCAATATATTCTACCTCTGTTGTGGAAAGTGATACTGATGGTTGTTTCTTACTTAGCCAAGAAACTAGACAATCACCAAGAAAGAATGCTCCTCCGCTTGTACTTTTTCTATCATCAATATTTCCTGCCCAATCTGCATCTGTGTAGGCTATGAGAGTAAACTTACTACTTCTAGGATACCATAGACCATATTCCATTGTTCCTTTGAGATATCTGAGTATTCTTTTCACTGTTGTCACATGTGATTCTTTTGGAGCTGCTTGAAATCTTCCCACTAAACCAACTGCCTGTATTATGTCTGGTCTTGTGGTTGTAACGTATAATAGGCTACCAATCATAGATCTGTATAGAGTTTGATTTGCATCAGGAGATTCATCATATTTGCTTAATTTACACCCTGTGACCATTGGAGTACTAACTGGCTTACTATCTTCCATTTTGAATTTCTTCAACATCTCCTTTATATACTTTGTTTGTGAAAGAAATATCTCCTTTTTCTAATTGTGAAATCTGTAATCCGAGGAAAAAGGTTAATTCACCAATCATAGACATTTCAAACTCATTAGTCATGTTTCTTGCAAACTCTTGACACATTTTATCATTGCTACCCCCAAAAATAATATCATCCACATACACTTCCACAATCATCAAATCATTTCCCTTATTTTTAATATACAGATTGCTATCAACTGTTCCCTTTCTGAAACCTTGCTCTCGAAGATATTTATCCAATCTTGAATACCATGCTCTAGGAGCTTGCTTTAAGCCATAGAGAGCCTTTTTCAATTTACACACATAGTCTGGCTTATCTGCTTGATTAAACCCATCAGGTTGTTCAATGTAAACTTCTTCTTCTAAATGACCATTCAGAAAAGCTGATTTGACATCCATCTGATATACTTTAAAATTCCTGTAGCTTGAAAGTGCCAAAAACATCCGTATAGCTTCCAATCTTGCAACTGGTGCAAAGGTCTCATCAAAATCAATTCCTTCTACTTGTGCATATCCTTTACACACCAATATTGCCTTGTTTCTGATGACTTGACCATCTTCATTTAGTTTGTTCCTGTAGACCCATTTAGTACCAATTACATTTTTTCCTTTTGGTCTTGGAACTAATTCCCAAGTCTTACTTTTTTCAATCTGATCTAGTTCTTCCTTCATTGCCTTAATCCAACATTCATCATTTTCTGCCTCTCTAAAATCCTTTGGTTCTATCTTGGATAATAGTGAAACATCTGCTTGTTCTGTTGAGCCTATGATTCCTCTTCTTGTCCGTCTTACCTCAGGATTGCCAATGATCAAATCCTCTGGATGATTTTTCTGAATATATCTTGATGTAGTTTTGGAAGGTATATTCTGCAAGTCTTCTTCATCTGAATCTTCACCCATTTCTTCTTGACAACTTTCTTCTTCTTCAAGAATATCTTCTTGAGGTGGCTCATTTATTCATGTTCTTTCATCAACCCTGACATTTATACTTTCCACCATGGTATGTGTTCTTTTATTGTAGCATCTGTAGGCCTTACTTTTTATAGAGTATCCAAGAAAAATACCTTCATCACATCTAGGATCAAATTTTCCCAAGTCCTTATCTTCTCTTTTGATGTAACACTTACTTCCAAAAATTCTGAAGTAGTTTACCGTGGGAGGTCTTCCTTTCCAAAACTCATATGGAGTCTTATGTTGCTTCGTTCTAACTTGAGCTCTATTCATAACATAGACTGTTGTACTGATTGCTTCCTTCCAAAATCCATCTGAAATTTTTGATTCATTTAGCATTGCTCTGGCCATATTCTCAAGAGTTCTATTCTTTCTTTCTACTACTCCATTTTGCTGAGGAGTCCTAGCTGCTGAATATTCTTTTTTGATTCCATGTTCTGCACAAAACTCAATGAATTATGTAGAGATGAATTCCCCTCCTCTATCTGATCGTAAACACTTGATCTTCTTTCCTGTTTCATTTTCTACCATTTCTTTGAATACTTTGAAATGCTCAAATGCCTCTGATTTCTCTTTCAGAAAAACAACCCAAGTCATTCTAGAATAATCATCTATGAACAACATGAAGTAACTTTCACCTTGTAGACTTTTAGTTCTCATAGGTCCACATAAATCAGTATGAATCAATTCTAATACCTTGGAAGAAGAATATTATTTTGCCTTGAAACTTGATCTTGTCTGCTTTCCATACTGACATTGTGCACAAATTGTATTTGAAGGTCTTTTTATCTTTGGTAGATCTCTGACAATTTGTTTGTTGCTTATCCTTACTATGTTATCAAAGTTCAAGTGACATAACCTTTTATGCCATAACCAACTCTCTTCTTCTTGAGATAGAAGACATTTTTCCTTTTTTATTTCACTGAACATGTAGAGATTGTTATTGGTTCTTTCTGTAGTTGCAACAAGCTTCCCTATTTTTGTTTCCCTGATTTTGCATCCTGTAGAAGAAAAAGTAACTATGTACCCTCGATCACAAAGCTGACTTACACTTAGTAGGTTGTGCTTCAGACCCTCAACATAGAGTACACCTTGTGTAGTTGTCTTTCCATCATCCAAACTTAAAGTTCCTCTCCCTTTGATTTTAGCTGAAGCATTATCACCAAATCTCACAGATCCATTGTTGTTCCCCTTTAAGGAAATGAACTTATTCTTATATCCAGTCATATGACTAGAGCACCCACTATCAATATACCATTTGTCCATCTTGTAACCCAATAGAATCTGCCCTCAAGTTGTTAGCCTTTTCGAAGGAACCCGCTCTGATACCAATTGAAGAACACAAGCTTATACTGAGAGGGGGGTGAACAATATAAGACCACTTTTTACTTTTTCTTCCAATTCAATAATTAATGTCATGTGCATACAAATATAGCATATCAATAACAGATAGTAGTAAAAACATGCACAAGTCACCATACACAATAGAGACACCACAATTTACGTGGTTCACCCAATGTGGGCTACTCCACGAAGAAAATATTTTACTAAAACTTTCTCAATCAATATCTTTGGGAATCACTCCCAATTACAATGTTTATGGATCTCTATCCAAAGGAGATGTTGATCCCCTAATCTCAAGTTCATGGATCTCTTCCATGGAATAACTCTTTCCCCTTCTGCTCTAGCTATGTGATCTTCTAGAAGACTCTGTCTCTCTATTGCACTGACTAGTGGACCTCTCTCCACTTGAAGACTCCTCACTCAGATCTATCTTCAACTATCTTGGCTACTAGATCTCTATCCACTGAGACTCTATCCTCTATACTCTATCACCTCCAAAGCTCTATCAATAGGCTCACTAAGAACCTGCTCAATAGGCTCACATAGAACCTACTTAACAAGCTCACACAGAACTTGTCCAATACTGAATAACAAGCTCACATAGAACTTGTCCAAATCTGCTCTAGCAAGCTCACCAAGAACTTGCCCAATCTAATAACAAGCTCACCAAGAACTTGCCCAATTCTCTAACAAGCTCACTAAGAACTTGTCCAAATCTACTCTAGCAATCTCACCAAGAACTTGCCCAAAACTATCCACAAATCTATCCCAACATTGTCCTCAAATCTATCCCAAAGGCCTTCTCAAAGGCTCAATCAATCATGCTCAAGTAGTACTCAAAATAACTCAACAATGAATGGTAATATCAACTCAAATCAACTTCATAAACTAAAGAAAAGACTCAATATTAATCTCAATCTCAACCCAATATCAACTAAACTCAACTCAAATCAACTCATAGAAGCATAAAGAGAATTGTTAGAGACTCAATATGTTCTAATCTCACTCTCAACTCAATCAACTCAACTCAACCAATCATCACAAGGGACAACTCTCTCTCACACAACCCTAGTCCAAGTATGTATCAACCAACTCAAATGTTTCCAACAATGCTCAACCACAAATCTCACATAACAATGATACTCATGTTCTTTTCTAACTCAAGTTCTTTCACAACCAATGGGCTTCAACCACTATGCTTATAACACAAGGTTTAAACACAACTCTCAATTTAGAAAACCTTGATGCATTCAACCAACCACTTTCGAAAAGGAAACCACAAACAATCCTTTTCCCTCCAATGATATTTCAGAAATCAACCACCATAAACAATCAATAGGAGAATGTGCCCATACCTTTTATGAAGTGAAGAACCCTCTTTGGAAATCTGCCACACTCAACACACTTTGAAAAAGAGCACAACAATCTTCACTTTTGAACCCCTTTACAAAAATAGAAATATCTCTCTATATACACCTTATTTCTCCTTCTAAATGAGTTAGTCAAATAGCCCTCGAAATAAGCTTTCCAACGATATATAATATGATATACTTTTATAAAAATAAAATACCAGAATTATCTTCTTTTCTAAAAGTGCTTTTAAACTTGCCTTCCAAAAGAAATCAAATCAACCCTCATCACCTTATTTCTCCAACATTAGGCAATAATAAAAATTTTATTAATAAAAACGTTACTTGCCTCTTAGAGGGAATCGAACCCTCGTCTCTGCCCAAACAATCCTCAACCACGGTGCCAAAGACCACGCGAGCTACGTGCTCGCATAGGACAAAGAGCGTAGAATGCGCTTTTGTCCTTCTCCCCTTGCTCACGTCAAAAGAAAAATGTGGGCCAATTCTCTTGCTCGAAACTCTAACCCATGGGAATCGAACCTTGTCTCTTTCGCAAGCAAAAACCTTTGCACTCCCCTCGCTCGTCGTTGGACCACGCTGCCACACGAAGATTTCGGTGCTTTTCGTCTTATCTCCTCTTGCTCACGATTCCAAGGCTTTTGAATTAAAAGCCTTTGTATTTATATGTAACTTCCCTTTAATTTTTGTAGACGTCGGCAACACTTTTAAATTAATTTCTTTTTGATGATGACGTCGGCGCTGAGGTAATTTTAATTTTAAAATTTAAAAATAAATTTTAAATATTAAAATTTAAACCAAATATTCAAAATTGAATATCTCCATCTCCGGGGCACCTTTTTCGATGAAACGAAAGCCTAAACCAGGTTTTAAGAAAAACCCATTTCAAATCTGCCATCCATGGTTTTAAATAAAACCTTTTATTTTTCCTGCCTTGGTTTTCACAAAAACCTTATAAATAGCCACCAAAACCAAATGTGATCCATGTGACATCAATGACAACATAAAATGCCTCAAATTACCTCAAATGTCCAATAGTTTATCCTAGTGTAGACACTAAAATATGGTCAAATTGATTAAGCACCTATAAGAAATGATCAAATTGACATCATATGGCTCCTTGGGCAGCCCTCAGGAGGCTCACAATGGTTCTAGCCACTATGAAAAGGTTTTTGGAGGCTACCGGCCCAATTTTGGGAGGTTTTGGCCCAAAATTCACCACCCCATCCCACCCTGGGATGGTGGTGAGGCATCATCCCAAGGTGGGACGGTGAGAAATTTTGACCCAAAAAAAGTCAAATCTGGGCCAAATGGCACCCAAAAACTGCCATTTAGCATTCCATATGGAGCATGTGGGTCAGAGGGCACTGAATCCTTGTGATACAATTTTTAATGGAGGCCCAAATTGGAGATTCTCTTCCACACCCATTGCATGCCTCCATTTTGACAAATAGTGCCTCTTGTCATGCATGCCCTTGCATGCCTTTTTGCACATAAGCCCCATTGGGATATAAAATGGATACAATTTCCACAAAAAATCATACACATATGATATAGATAATTTCTAGGATATGAAATAGAGTGCTGCCAATATTTCCCCTCACCTTATTACACCTTTTTGCCCTCAAAATTTCTCTTTTGCCAAGGAGGTTACCGGGTGACTTCAAGAAGGTAATCCAAGCATAACTTTTCCATACGGGTGAATTTATTCACCAAATTCAATGAAAACACACCTTAGATTGTTTAGGAACATCTTATAGTGATTTTGGCAGCAAAAGGTGGTCGAAATTGGTGGGTATCCCCTTCTAGGGTGCCCCCAAATAGTTGCAATCACCACCATCCCACCTGGGATGAGGGTAAAATCTTACACAAATTTAATTATTATTTTTTTGTATTATCCCATGATGCTACAGTTTAAATTTTAGGTGACTTGGAGTTAAATTGACAAAGTTATAGCATTTTTAAGTTTTTGTAGGCTCGTAGGGCCCATCCGGGCACCCCAATTTGATGCAGGTAGATATAGGACCTAATTTGAAAATATAACCATATGGGTTGTCTTGAAATGTCTATTTATGCACTCTATCTAAATTTCATGAGTTTTGGATATGTTTAGGTTTAGGATTTGCTTATCTTGGTGTTCATAGGTTGCAGGCAAGCAATGCAAAATCAAGGGGTATACAGATGCAATTTTTGATATTTTTTAGTGATATCCTCTCAAAAAATCATCTTTAACATATCTAAAAATTTTCAAGTCTTTTGGACATGTTTTGATATATTTTTAATATATGCGCTATTTTACCCCTATGGGGATTGCATGTTTTTCACCATACACCTTTGCTATTTGACACCTTTGGATTCCTTGTGTGTAGGAGTAGGTTATTATAAGGCATTAGGAAGGAATATCATACATCATAGATCATATATATAAGCAGCAGCGGCATTGGATCGCCCACCCCGATTATGGGTATGCGAAGAAACATTGGATGTGCACCTTGATTCCGTGAAAGACTTGGTCTGTGGGCACCTAATATTGTAACAATTGTATCAAATTTTAAGACCTCAAGGGAAATTCTATATAAACTTGGATCTGATTCAATAAACTAATGAGAAGAAACTTGCTTTACTTCATTTCCTTTTGTTTGGTATTCTTTCCTTTCCACATGCATGCTTCCTTTTTTATGCTCATGAGAGATATGAAGTAGATACGCATATAATTTTACATAATTTGGTGCATTTTTTTTACCTACTTCAGTGGTGATCACGGTGGGACCCTTATCCCTTTTTATTTTGGTGAAAATATGACCTCAATTTTGTAATTTTTTCCCTTTTTGTGTTGTAGGTGCTCCCCTCCCCACCCTGGAACGGTGGCAGAGCCTTTATCTGGCACACCCTAGGATGGTGGCTTCACCATCTCACCCTGGGATGGTGGTGAGGCTTCTAATTGTCCCACCCTAGAGCGATGGTGAAACAGAGAGATTTTTGCCCAAAAATTCAAAATTTGGAGAGCTCAAAATGGACAAAGTAAGTGCCTAAACCCTCTGTTTTTTTGCTACATTTTTAGAGACTATCAAAAATCAGTTTTCTTGCTTCATTTGCTTGCATAGAAAGGTTAAAATTTACATTTTTGCTTTTCTTATAACATCACATAGCAAAAGGAAGAAGAAAAACCGAAATAAATTTGAAGTAGCAATGCATCTTTGTGGCTTGATTGCTTGTGGCTTACCCATTGGGTAAGCTAGCATTTAGGGCTTGCATCTATAAGTGAAATTTGTAGGTTCCTTTTATCCTAGCATTTTGAAATTAAAACACACCTATTGCACACATTTAGTGGTTGATCATCGAATGCTTCTTTGCTTACTTTCTTTGGGCTTAAAAGGAACCACACACACTTGCACGTTTCACTATAATATTGGTAAGGTTGGATTTCATCACCAACCCCCAATTCAGACTGGTGACGTTGGATTTCACCTCCTTCCACCAGCTTGCCCATATATATCTTAGATAGAATAGGGCACTCTCTCAAGATGGAATAGGTCACTAATGTTCAAACTACCTCCCACTATTGGAAACATTGTTTCAGAGTGGAAGAGCTAGGCGAACCCCCCATTGGGATTTAAGTGGTGTACCCTAGACTCTTTTGAGAAATCATGTTTGGCACTAGTGTCCCTAGTCACCACTTTGGTTGAGTTCCCTCATTCTAATTCCACAACAAGAGCAAAGAACAACAACAAATCTAAATACATTGAAACTAGTTTAGGACATATATTTAATCAGTAAAAATATAATTTTTGATTTTGCATCCAACACTTCAATAATCATGCAAAATGGATCTATAACGAAAATGTTATTTTGGTTTTATTTTTACTCTATTTTTGACCCCAAAAATAGCGAAAAACTACACTAAAATAGTCATAAAGTGGGCTAGACAACTCTGAAAAGTGCCAAATTTGTTTTGTTGTCTTAGTTAGCCCCTAGGGCACCTCTCCTAGAAATTTTGAGTCCTAACTCTTCACGGTTCAAAATTTCCCAAAAAATCCCAAAAGTGGGCATTTCCCCACAAGCCCCGGTTAGCCAAATATTCCAAAAATACAAATTTTTGACCCAAAAATCAAATTTTGGAGTCCTATCCCATTGTGATCAGCTCATTGCACTGATCGTTTTGATATATAACACTTATAACCTTTTTTGGAAGTCAAAATTTTCTCTAGTGTGGGTTTCCTTCAAGGTTTGCCTAGTCAACGCATCATGACAACTATGCATGGCTGAGCTCGATCACGAGCTAGTGAAGTAGAAAAATTTAGGAGAGGCCTTGAGCACCATTGTTATAGGTATGAGGATCTCATCACTCCTGCATGGAGCCCTAATAGTATTCACCTTTGCTATTCTCCTGAGGATCTCATCATTCCTGCATGACACCCTGAAAGTCATCGTGAGGTCCACTCCTCACATAGAGGATACAACCACCAAAGTACCTCTACCAAGAGAACATCAATGGATTACCCACATGATCAAGTGGATTATTCGGTTAGCCAACATCGATTCCAATCACAAACTAGATATAATCAGCCTTCCAAAGGGCCTAGCAGGGAGGTCTACACTCCCTCTACATCGTGGTCTTCACCACCTAGAACTCCCATCCAACAAGTGTTAGCAACCCAGAGTAGGCCTGTGCGAAGTTCACATGCACCATTTGCCAAAGTGACCATGAGAGAGCTTCTACTATAGTCCTCCAAATATTGGGAACCTTTCATGAGGGTCTTGGATTCCATGGAGGTACAACATCATGACTTTGATGCTTTCACCAACTTTATTGAATACATACAAATGTACAAGAATCCTGCTATATCCTTTCAAAATCATGAGGTCAAACTCGTACCTACAAATTCACCAGATCCTACTTTGCATATCATTGCAAGTATCAATAGGGTCCCCTATAAGCAAGTATTGGTTGACACAGGTTCCTCGATAAACATTATTACCACAACTTCATTGAAACATCTCAACCTTCCATCCTCATGCATTGCACCATCCAAGTTCACATTACAAGAATTCAATGATGCTTTATCCTCCAATGTGGGCACAATAATCCTACTTGTTGAAGTTGGAAAAAATATTGTTCCTACATTGTTCTACATCTTGGAGGGTGCAAGACAGTACAACATACTGCTTGGAAGGCCATGGATAAGAGACATGGAATGTGTTCCATCTATAGTGCATCAATGCATTAAATATAGGGATGAAGGTAAGGTCCATGTGATTCATGCTGACCCAGACCCCTTCAATTATTATAAGTAGGTGGATCATCCACAAATGCCTATAGTGTCACCCAAGCATTTGGACACTAAATCCAATGACCTTATTCAGAGTCCAGATTCAACCCCATGGTTAGTCATGAAGCTACCTTCACCACCGCTAGTACCATCCTCTATCTCTTCAAGCGAGGAAGAATCAGAAGATCCAGCTATAGAAGATCCCACAGCTATCATAAATACACCTATAGAATATCTTTTCACTCCTACCAAAAAGGAGGAAGAGCCCATTGTTGATACAGATGAATCAAATCCTATCATACCATATTCATCCACCATAGTTGAGGACACAATTCAATTCACCTACCTAGAACTCGATGAGTGCATAGTACCCAATGTTGCATTCACACCTATCACTGAGTCGATAAAGGATCTAGGTAGTCCCCCTACCAAGTTGCCACCCATTGATAGCATTTTTGATGCACCCCTCGAGTAGGGGGGCCAAGCAGATCACCTTGGACAAGTTGATGAGGTAGCCATGACTCATTTAGATGCAAATGCATCTTCTCACAAGTTTGTGGGAATGATCAATATGATGATAGAGAACCAAATCCCTCTGAATCCATCTATGCAAATTGTGACACCATCCAACATTCCATCCATAAAAGAGGAGATACCATCGATGGATTCGGTCACACCTACTCCATCTCACTCAACATCTCCACAAAACCAAGAACAAGTGTACTCCCTAGACCAAAGTGGGGGTAACCCAACTACCATAGTTGAAAACTCTGAGTTGGAGCATGAGCATGAGATAAATCAAGAACAAGAACATGTGGATATAATCACTAGCTCCAATCATCATGAAGCATCCATATCTACTCAGATATTAGGGAATTTTGATCCACCCTCGATCAATTATCTCCTAGCTCCCACACCTAGTTCACCTCCACCACATATAATTTGCCATCCAACTCCCTCAATAGCCATCCAGTCATCGCCTCCACTAGTACCACAACATATCTTGGATAGGCTAGCCAATGTGGAGTTACAAGTGAGTCACCAATAGAATTATTTACAATAGATCATGGATCGGCTCACAAGCATTGAGTTACGGTTGAGTCATCCAAAACCTCAACCCCGTGATTGTCAGGACCAACCCACTCCTACACAATCCAATGTTAAGTCTCAAACAAATCAAGGGCTAAACTAGCAATGTCACCCTAAGCGATAATTTATGCCCATTAATGAGTCCAGGGACTCTCTATTTGAGCAACTCTACATGGAAAAGGCAATTAATTTACCTGAGAGTCGACTTGTCGACCCCTATGCACCTAAGCCCTATGGATATTGCAAAGACCTATACTGCAAATACCATAGGCAGAAGGGGCATGATGTGCATAGGTGCTTTAAATTCAAAATTTTGGTACAGGATATGTTTGACAAGAATGATCTTCAAATCAACAACCAACAAATTGACATAGTGCAACATATGTTACCTATAGATGGTAGTCAAGAAGAGCAACCTAAACAGGTGATTGAGACACATACAACCTCATCACCTCATAAAATGAGTCAGTCAAGTTTGCCTTGTTTAAGGCATCAACATCATACTTGGACTCCATTATCTAAGCCTATGTCAACCACCTTCCATAATCTACAATATACATAGGCAATTGTATTGCCATACATACACCCATTCAATCCAAATGGGCCCAAATCTAAAAAATATAGGGAGGATCATTATTGCCTCTATCATCAGATGAGAGGGCATGCCATTAACAATTTTCATATGTTTAGACATAGATTCCAAGATATTATTGATGAGGGAGATTTATCCATGAGTGGGTCACTCATTCTACCCCCTCAAGACATTAGCATTTCCTAGGATTCCTTGCCAAAATAAGGGGATCAATTCCTATTGCTCCTCCTGGCCAAGTCAATAAAATCACATCAATCACAATAAATGATGGGGGTATACAAGGTATTGCACCTTCCTCCTAAGAACACAAAGTAAGCAAAGTTACAAAAGGCTCCAAGGGTATCTACATATCGCTTGGTCAACCTAAAATGCTCCTAGGCGGTCTAGAACCGTCTAGGTCACCCCAAAATGCTCCAAGGGTGCCTATATCCTGCTTGGTCAACCTAAAAGGCTCCTAGGTGGTCTAGAACTGTCTAGGTCACCCCAAAATGCTCCAAGGGTGCCTACATCCCTCTTGGTCAACCTAGAATACCCCTAGGCAGTCGTAGACACTTTTTAAGTGCCATCGCTTGTCTAGGTCACCCAAAAGGATCCTAGCAGGTTCTCATCATCTAGGTCAAATAAAAATACTCCTAGACTATCTATGATCATCTAGGTCAACCCTTAAAGCCCCAAAGGCATCCATAAGCCATTTGGTCACAACCAAATTCCCCTAGGCAGTCATAGACACTTTCTAAGTGTCTTCACCCTTTTGGGTTACCCAAAAGGCTCCTAGCATGTTCTCACCATCTAGGTCAAATAAAAACACTCCTAGACTATCTACGATCATCTAGGTCAACCCTAAAATCCCCAAAGGCACCCATAAGCCCTTTTGTCATAGCCAAATACCTCTAGGAAGTCGTAGACACTTTTTAAGTGCCGATGCCCGTCTAGGTCACCCAAAAGACTCCTAGCGGGTTCTCACCATCTAAGTCAAATAAAAATGCTCCTAGACTATCTACGATCATCTAGGTCAACCCTAAAATCCCCAAAGGCACCCATAAGCCCTTTGGTCATATCCAAATGTACCTAGGTATTCGTAGACACTTTTTAAGTGCTACCACCCGTATAGGTCACCCAAAAGGCTCCTAGCGGATTCTCACCATCTAGGTCAAATAAAAATACTCCTAGACTATCTACGATTTTCTAGGTCAAACCTAAAAGCCCCAAAGGCACCCATAATTCCTTTTTCACAACCAAATGCCCCTAGTCAGTTGTAGACACTTTTTAAGTGTCGTCGCCTGTCTAGGTCACCCAAAAGGCTCCTAGTGGGTTCTCACCATCTAGGTCAAATAAAAATGCTCTTGGATTATCTACGATCATATAGGTCAACCCTAAAAGCCCCAAAGGCACCCATAAGCCATTTTGTCATAGCCAAATACCCATAGTTAGTCATACACACTTTTTAAGTGTTGTCGCTCGTCTAGGTCACCCAAAAGGCTCCTAGCAAGTTCTCACCGTCTAGGTCAAATAAAAACACTCCTGGACTATCTACTATCATCTAGGTCAAACCTAAAAGCACCAAAGGCATCCATAAGCCCTTTGGTGCCCCCCAAATGCCCCAATGATCCCCAAATAAACCCAGTGGTCACATGTGTATACATATCAATCAAAAATTCAAAAACATCATCACACCACATTGCATCCTATTGCATTTTATCATCGCTTGCATTTAGTCATATTCATCATTAGCACTTTTCATTTCAGAGTTGCTCATATATGTCTAGAACCATGTTGGTATACTACTTCTCACTCAAAATCAATGTTGTGAAAGTACTAATAATTCAAGGCCACAATTATCATCTTCACCCATATTTTTTATATTTCCATAGTCGTTTCTATTCCCTTAACTTAGCCATTTGTTTTAGAATGTCAGTAGGGTTTTCGGTCACTCAACCATATCTAGTCTCTACTCAAATTTTGTAGAATGCTAGCATGATTTTTAGGAGGTAGACTCTTGCATTGATTATACCTCATGTACATCATATCCCAAACATAATTAATCATTAACAATCCAAGTTTTGCACAAAGACAGATGAAATCCATGAAGTGGTCTAGGTTACCTTACGCGAAAAGGTCATCTTGCTCATCCCCCTGTGCGAATGGTTCAAGAATGTTGAGAGTTGGCAAAAGGACAAGTTCTCCCCTACCCAATCCCCCCCATAACAATAAGTGGTTTTCCCCCATTTTTTTCAACAAAATCCCACATTTCCACATGTTTGCAATAGTCTAAATTTGCAAACCCCCACAAAGCAAAAAAATTCAAATTACAAAAATACAAAAATAAAAAAGTGTACACATCAAAAATCACAATAAATAGTGATCCCCATCGCTCAAAATTAAAATCCCTTGCTCAAGAAAAAAAGAAAAAAATAAATTAAAAATAAACAGTGATTATTATCACTAAAAAGAGAAAAATAAACAGTGATTCTTATCACTTCATATGAGAGCAAGTATCCCAATACAATTTGATGAAAGTAGGGAGTCAAAATTGAATCCCTGGAACTCTTATAATTTGGACAACCATTAGGTGATCCTCATTATGGGTTTGGTGGATAGCCTATCCATCAATGGCAGTAGCCTCCTGCATGACGATATGTCTACCATATTAGCTTTCGAGTGTGTGTAGACCAATGTTTGCATGTGGATGAGCTAGATTTGGTAACCTAGATTGCCTAGTGGTCTAGTCATACTTAGCACAAAATCTATGATGGTGGCATTAATTTGGTGATCCTCAATACAGGTTTGGTTGAGAGTCTGCTTGGCACTGGCGGTATCCTTATGCATCTCACAGGAATGAACTCACTTGCACACACAGGGATATGAAGTACCTTGGTCATCATAGCAGATTCATACCTTGTCAAAAAGTCTTGCATGGTTAGTATACAACTTTTGATGAGTTGACTAGAGTGTTTTGAGTCTCATGAAAACCTAATGGACACTCTCTAATACATCATATCACTTCACCACATCCATGTTAATTACATTGTTCACAAATCCATTATATAAGTCTCATGACAACATTATATATGAGTTGGTGTAAAATACATCATCTATGGTGCTAGCATAATATGGCATATAGTCTACATATGTTATCCGCTAAATCAATAAATCATCCATCTCACTACACATCCATGCATCTATAAAATCAAATCAAATCATAAAATATGAATACATAGACATCCATCATCATCTCATAAATCAAATTGCATACACTTACCTACATTTCATAAAACAATAAACACATGATGATAAACCACATAAAAAGTTCATAGATATGTGTGTGTGTGTGTGTGTGTGTGTGTGTGTGTGTGTGTGTGTGTGTGTGTGTACATATGGGACAAAAAAATACATCATGTTTCCCATAGGTTGCAATAAAGTGGGTCCTTAGACCTCATAATGGTAAACATCCAAAAATCCAAAAAGAGTCGAAAGAGCCTCAAAAAGCCCCAAAGGTATCCATAAACCCTTTGGTCAACCAAAAAGCCCCAAAGGTATCCATAAACCCTTTGGTCACCCAAAAAACCCCAAAGGTATCCATAAACCCTTTGGTCAACCAAAAAGCCCCAAAGGTATCCATAAACTCTTTGGTCACCCAACAAGCCCCAAAGGTATCCATAAACCCTTTGGTCAACTCAAAAATCCCCAAAGGTCTCCATAAACCCTTTTGTCACCCAACAAGCCCCAAAGGTATCCATAAACCCTTTGGTCAACTCAAAATGCCTTAATGGCATCCAATAAGCCCATTGGTCAAGTATACATACATATATATTAATCAAAAACCAAAACAAAACAATAAAAACAACACAAAAGCCAAAGAAAAGGGTTCAGCACCCACCAAAACAAGTCAAATATGATGGAATTCATTCAGGGTCAAGATGGAATGCAAACTTCTCATGGATGCATGGACAAGTTACTACTTCACTCCCCAAGAAGGCCATTATGGCTAGACCACCCCATGGGAAGGATATTTTCAACTCTTTGCTCCATGAAATCTCCATAGCATCATTTAAATCCTTTCAAAATTGTGCCATTTTTCAATGAGAACAACTAAAGGAAACCTTAACAAACGTCATCTGGGTTAAGCGACTCGTCGCTTTTCTCACTGGTCATTCCCTCATCGAATAATTACTTGAGGGGGTAGTCATGCTTAAAAAATTCATAATCAAAAATCAATAATTAAACACTCACTTGGAGTCGAAAACAAGCAAATATCTCAATTAAGCACATAACAGTGCAGATGAACCTACCTGTTGGTAACCTCAAAAGTTACCAAAATACTTGGTTTTATCTAAATGCGTAGGGTTATAAGTCCCTTAAGCATACTTGGAAGCTGAAGAGAAACCAAGACCAATGTCTTTACCAAGTCAGAAACAAGGATTAAAGAACACACACCCTTTTCATTATTGTGGCCTCTAAAGTTGGTTAGGTTATTGAGTAACCTTAATAATTCAATATTTTGGTCATTTATTTTTTCTCAATGTTGTACTGCACACAACGCATCTCAAAAAGGGGTATCTATAGATACTAAAATATGGTCAACCCGATTAAGCACCTACAAGCAATGATCAAATTGAAATCATATGGCCCCTTGGGAAGCCCTCAGGAGGCTCACAACAGTTCTAGCCACTTCGAAAAGGTTTTGGAGGCTACCAGCCCAATTTTGGGAGGTTTTTGCCCAAAATTCACCACCTTCCCACCCTGGGACGGTGGTAGATTCCCACCATCCCACCCTAGAATGATGGTGAGCCATCATCCCAAGGTGGGACGGTGAGCAAGTTTGACCCAAAAAAAGTCAAATCTGGGCCAAATGGCACCCAAAAACTGCCATTTAGCATGCCATATGGAGCATGCGGGTCAGAGGGAACTGAATCCTTATGACACACTTTTTAATGGAGGCCCAAATTTAAGTTTCTCTTCCACACCCATTGCATGCCTCTGTTTTGACAAATGGCGCCTCCTGCCATGCATGCCCTTGCATGTTTTTTTGCACATAAGCCTCATTAGGCTATAAAAAGGATATAATTTCCACAAAAAAACATACATATGATATATAGGAGTTCTAGGATATGCAACAGAGTGCTTTCAAGATTTCCCCTCACCTTATTGCACCTTTTTGCCCTCGAAATCTCTCTTTTGCCAAGGAGGTTATCGGGTGACTTCAAGAAGGTAATCCGAGCATAAATTTTCCATATGGGTGAATTTCTTCACCAAATTTGATGAAAAACACCTTATATTTTTTAGTAACATCTGATAGTGATTTTGGTAGCAAAATGTGGTCGGAATTGGTGGGTATCCCCTCCCAAGGTGCCCCCCAAATAGTTGTAGTCACCACCGTCCCCCCTAGGATGAGGGTAAACTATTACATAATTTCACTACTTTTTTTAATTATTATTTTTCTATATTATCCCATGATGCTACAATTCAAATTTCAGGTGATTTGGAGTTAAATTGACAAAGTTATAGCATTTTTAAGTTTTTGCAGGCTCGTAGGGCCCATCCGAGCACCCCAATTTGATGCAGGTGGATCTGGGACTCAATTTGAAAATATAACCATATGGGTTGTCTTGAAATGTCTATTTATAAATTCTATCTAAATTTCATGAGTTTTGGATATGTTTAGGTTCGGGATTTGCTTGTCTTGGTTTTCGCAGGTTGTAGGCGAGCGACGCAAAATAGAGGGGTCTACAGATGCAATTTCTGATATTTTTTTGGTTATATCCTCTCAAAACATCCTATTTAACATCTCTGCAAAATTTCAAGTCATTTGGACATATTTTGATACATTTTTAATATATGCACAATTTTGCCCCTGTGGGGATTGCATGTTTTTCACCATACACCCTTGCTATTTTACCCTTTTGTGCAGGTGCAGGTTCTTAGAAGGCATTTTGAAGGAATATCAGACATCATAGATCATATATACAAGCAGCGGTGATATTGGCTCACCCACCTTGATTATGGGTACGCGGAGAAACATTGGATGTGCACCTTGATTCCGTGAAAGACTTGGTCTTTGGGAACCTAATATTGTAACAATTGTATCAAATTTTGAGCCCTCAAGTGGAATTATGTGTAACCTTGTATCTGATCCAACAATTTAATGAGAAGAAACTTGCTTTACTTCATTTCATTTTGTTTGGTATTCTTTCCTTTCCACATGCATGCTTCCTTTTTGAAGCTCATGAGCGAGATGGGGTGGATATGCATATCGTTTTACATAATTTGGTGCACCGTTTTACCTAATTCACCTAGAAAAAATGATGGAAACAACTACAAACTACAACCCTACGATGGTACGCAAGCCCATATACACTGAGGAATGCGAAAAAAAGGTATTAGGCCTATTGTAACATTTGTGAAAAAAAAGGAAAAAGGGGAATTATCCCTATTTTTAACCTATGCAAATATTATCATGAATACAATAATTTTTTCTGGATAGCATGTGTCTTTAATGTGCTATTATATCAAATGCAATATTTTGGCCATTTCAAGACTAACCTAGAGCTACACTAATGATGCAACAAAGTATGAAGCCCTGTGTTTGGGTCTAAAAAGGGTGGAGAAACTTGGAATCAAGCAACTCCAAATATTTGGAGATTTTGAGTTGGTGATAAACTAAATTACTGAGATGTGTGTTAGCAAGTGACACTATCTCAAGGATTTTAGAAATAGAATCTGGGATCTATTAGAAATGTTTGAGGCCCTCAACATTAAGGCTATCCCAAGGGTTCAAAATAGGCACTTTGATATATTGAAATCTATAGGAGTAAACTTTTACCAAGTTTCTAACACCATTCACAAAGTAAAAAATATCAAACTGGTATATAGACCCATTGTCCCAAACAAGAACATTTTTTGGAATTTTTTTGAAAGTGATGAACAGATAGTGGATTTTTAATCCATGAAATAAATTGTTCAGTTGATGGACCTCCAAAAAATGAATATGAGAAAGAAGAAGAAGGATTAATTCAGTTAAAAAATAACCACATGCCAAAGGGATTAATCACTGTTGAAAGTATGATTGATAACAATTATTGGCCAACAAGCCGCATGATTAAAATTAATTCCAAAGGCTACAAGGAAGTTCAATTTTCACTAAGAAAGATATTGAAAATAGGAGTGGATTGCTTGAATGAAGAAGTCTATTAAATCCATGAATTATGCAGAAAATATGATGATATAATTACCTAGACCTATGATGACCTAAAAGTATATAGTAAGGATGTTATCCAACATACTATTGAACTAGAACCTGATGCAATGCCCTTTTGACAGAAGCAAAGACCATTTGACCCAAATATAGAGGCTTTAATAAAGTAGGAGCTACTAAAGCTCTTGAATGCTAAGATAATATATCCCATTAAGCATTCTACATGGGTGACTAATTTGGTTCCAATTAGAAAGAAGAATGGGGACAACAGGATCTATGTTGATTTCCAAAATTTGAATAAGATATCTTTGAAGGATCATTATATTTTACCCCAAATAGATCAAATATTGCACATAGTGGTGGGAGTAGAATTGTTTTTCCTATTGGATGGATTTTTAGGATTCAACCAAGTCTGGGTTCGGGATGAAGACCAATATAAAATGGCATTCACCACCAAATAGGGAATATTTTCATATCAATGGATGCCATTTGGGCTATCTAATGTTATTGGTACCTTCTAGAGGGTAATGGAATTGGCTTTTGGTGAGTTGGTGAACAAGGTGATTATTATTTACCTAGATGATATGAATGTATTATCCCACAAAAAGGAGAACCATATGGAGAATCTCATGGTTCTTAGATGCATTCAAATTTTTTAGAGCATGTGATAAATTTCAAAGATTTATTAGGAGAGGGAAACACCCTACCATACCTTTATGATTGGTGATTGTAGAATAACCATTTCAAAAATGGGGTTTGGGTTTCATTAGAGTTATCAATTCAAATTCATCAAATGGTCACTAATATATATTAATGACAACAAATTATTTTACAAAACGGCCTGAGGACGAAGTCACCAAGCATGCTGACTAGAAAACGGTCATTGATTTCCTAGAAATATTAATTACCAAGTTTGGAATCCCCGCACCATCATTTTAGATAATGGCACATATTTTATAGGTTCCAAGACAATGGATTTTTCTAGAGGATATAGCATCTACTAGAATGCTATTTCAAACTACTATCCATAGGGAAATGATCTAGCCAAGTCTACAAATAAGAATTTACTTAGGATATTAAAGCACAACATTGAGCATAACCCTAGAAGTTGGCACCTCTTACTTGATAAAGCATTGTTAGAATACATGATAACTCCTAAGAAGACCATAAAAACATCACCATACGATTTGATCTATGGAAAATAAGTAGTCCTTCTAGTCAATCTGAAGCTCCTAGTGCTAAAATTCATGAGTAAGATAGACACAAAAGGACTCCTAGCAATGGAAAGGAATATGGCACAATTGATACAACTAGAAGAAAAAAGAAAGAAGATGTACAATAATTCATGCAAGCATCACAACACAATCAAGCACTGGTTCAACAAAAGGGTAGGGCCAAAGGATTTTTTTTGAAGGTGACTCATCCTAAAATGGGAAGTAGAACATGTAAAACCAGATGTGCATGACAAATTTGACTCCATATGGTCTAGGCCTTACCTCGTTAAAAATTGTAAAGATGTAAACTCTTATTAGTTATGCAACCTTTATGGAAGGCTACTCCCAATCCTGGTGAATGGCCAACACCTTAAGCATTATGCTTGATTTTTCTACCAATAGGTATGTATATATGTACATAATTGTTTTCCTTTTATCTTTGCTTTCTTTGTACATATCTAGAGCAATGAATAATATTTTAGTCTCTAGCATGTTGAATTTCAAGCTAGCATTACCTTCCATGCCTCGAGACTTTCAAGGTAGGATAGATTACCAAGTTTTACACTAGGAAAAAAATTGGGAGATAGTTTAGCACACATACTTCCCAAAAGTTTTTCCTCCCTTAGGCAGAGAATCCCTTGGGTAGAGAATTATGAGGTCATCATATCCTGCTCACTCCCAAAAGTTTACCCTGAGCAAGTTGAAGCATAACCAATGACTGACAACTATTTATTAGTAGGTAATAAAGTTCCACCAGGTGTAAGCATGTAGGTATTCATTACACTTGTCCTTCATCCCAAGTGCAAATAATGTTATTATTCCTTGACCTTAATGAGAAATGTGTCATTAATATGATACATGGGGGAAACCAACCACCACTCCAGTAAGATCTACATGATCCAACTAGTGCAAATTTTGAAATTAATGCACATATCAAGAACACCGTAAAAAGGATAATGACCAAATCAATAGGACCTCCCAACTAGAAACTCCTCAATTAGACACATTAGAGTAACAACATAAATGGGTACACTATATAAAGGATTATAAATAATTATCAAGTTTAGATCCTAAGTGGGATCTATGCAAAGCTTATGAGACCACGATACATGGTGAAGACATGACTCCTAGAAGGTTGAAGAAAAAGGTATGTTTTAAAATTTGGTCAGCCCAGCTACCACAAATGGTCTACACGAGAATTTTGGTTGGCTAAGATTTCATTTCCCAAGGAGATTGACTGGAGTTGCTTGTTAGAATAATCATGCCTCGATTAGATTTTCCTTATTTTGAGTAAAATATCCAAATAATCCTATCAACTGACTAAGCTAAAACCAAATAAGCGGCTAGAGGATGCATATAGCAGCCTCTTTGATACCAAAACTACTCTTAGGGAAAATATCAATATTCCCTATGAAGGCACAACCATTATGGTAGAAAATCCAAATTATAATAGCCTAGGGGCTCTTGCATGGAGAAATAATCTCATCCCTTTTATGCCAGTATTTGTTCACCCATTCCCCGAGTTGGTTAATGCAATATCAAATTTTTGTGATGCAGCCACCTGTGTAGTACAAAATGAGAGGTTGCAAGTGCTATTCTACATAAATGCAGATACCATCAGAGATGCACTTGCCATTGAGGATATTCCTAAAAATATCTGAACAAGATGATTGAAGATTATAAGCCTAGAGGAATAGAGAAAAAAATTGGGTCAATATGGCCCTAGGAGCTAGGCAACTAAAGTATGGGGTAATTTACCAATGGATTTCATGGATAGGTTGCGACAACTGATGGATTTTAGGGATGGAGTCTATACCATTCTTTCAATGCTGGTGGTGTAGTTGGATTTTTCATTTGATGATACTATCCTCCCCCATCATATGGTGATGGCTCATATTGTATTGAGATCCCATCATGTTGTTAGACTAGATTGGGCAGAATTCATTGCTAAAATATAAAGAAGCAATTAGTAGAATATCAAAGGAATTTCAACACATAATTTTGGTATATATCCTATTTTTTCTAGCTATTCTTTCACCATAGAACTCATGAAAAGCATTGTGTGCCATATAAGGAGATCGATGAACAGGGCAAGAAATGCCTTGTAGTAAACTAGACACACATGCTTAGGAGGAGCAGTTCATACCTTGAATTCAATAATATTTTTTTGGGGCATGCATTTGCATGTGATGAGGCCTAGATAAGCCTCATTTATAGCATGTTTTAAATAGTTAAAACTACCTGAAACTCTTGTGAATTATCTTATATGCTAGTCAAGTTGATTTAATATGTTGTGTATTAACTGTTTACATGATTGAAGTGTTAAGGACATTATATTCTGATTTTTAATAGTTCTTGTATAGTTTTATGTTATCTTGTCATGCTTAGGTTGATAGTAGCACTTCAGTAGTCTTATTTTGATGATCATTAAGCATTAGTTTCTCTAAATTCAGCAAATAGTACAAAGACTTATTACTGTGCAGCAAAAAACTGGTTTTTCCATATAAATTCCAGCCAACTGCCAATGAATGGCAAGGCATGGAATTCACATTCAAGGAAGAATGAATACTATTGCAATCTGATCCTGAAGGCTAATACACATAATAAATGTAGCCAAAACCATTTGGAGTCAACACAATTGGTCATTCTAAAGATCTTCGAAATGAACACAGTGTCTTTGGAATGAACACAGTGTCTCCGGAATGAACATAATATCTTCAGAATGAACAGATATATTTGGAATGAGAAAACATAGTGTCTTCAGAATGAGCGGATCTTCAGAATGATAATTGTAGTATCTTCAAAATGAGAATTGCAGTATATTCGAAATGAGTGGATCTTCGAAATGAGAATTGCAGTATCTTCGAAATGAGCCACTTATCTTCGGAATGAAAATAGAATGTGCTTTTTGACTTGTTGATTGAATTTTGGCGGTGGAAAAGGGGATAATAAGGTTAAGAAAGTTAAGGAAAAATATCTCCCATCTAGTTTTGCCATCCTTGCTGTCCAAAGCCACCATTTATGGAAAAGATCAAATTGATCCTCTTCTAGGATAAACCCAAGAAATTCTGTAGGATATCAAGAACAACATATTTTCTGTTTGTAATTAGATTTTAGGCATCTATAAAAGATAGCTCACATCCAGGTTGAGATAATATATTAAATTAGATAGAGGAGATAGAGAATAAATAGGGAGATAACAGAATAGTGATTTCAGACCTGTAACAGATTTTAGCAAAATTGTAATTATGTTTCTAAAGCAATAAAAGTGCAGTTTCATTCTATTTATTTTGTTATGTCTAAGTGTGAGTAAGAATTAAAGAAGAATTCAAACCTTCTTCTAAGAAAGGAGGCTGGCCACTTCCAGACCTAGGAGGAGGACTGACAGACAGGTTTTATTTTAATTTTGCTACAATAGAATAAGTTGTGAACTTGTCATTTTCATTATTTTGCACAGTTAACATTCCTAGTTGTTTAATTCTTGTTCATAATGTTTTTGTGATATGATTAGTGGTATATCTGGTTATTCTTTTCATTCCTAGCAACTTTCCAATTCACTGCAAATTTCCATTTTTAGCAATTTACAAGTTTTTTGTAATTTCCCTGCATTATTATTTTTGCTGTCAAAACCCTACACAAAATATTGATGACCAGTGTTCCACGAGGACGCGTCCCCCCCCTAGGGGACGCGTCCTCTCATTTCCCACATCCCCTAGGATGGGGGGACAGCAAGGGGGACGTTTCCCCCCATCCCCCTTTTTGGGGGACGGCTGGGAAACGCCCCCGGGACGGCTGAGGCCTTTGGCCTCCCGTCCCCGGGATGTCCCCATTTTTGGGGCATCCCTAGGGATGACCAACCATCCTCGGGGATGGCTGGGCCCCATGGGGGACGCCCAGACCATCCTCGGGGATGGCTGGGCATCCTCAAGGACGGCTGGGCATCCCCGGGGACGGCTGGGCCCCATGGGGGACGCCCAGACCGTCCCCGGGGATGGCTGGGCGTCCCCGGGGACGGTCTGGGCGTCCCCCATGGGGCCCAGCCGTCCCCCACATGAGGTATAGGTTTAGAATTTCATGCACAAATGAACTATTAAATACTGCCATTTTTTCATCTCAGCTTGGATGGTCAACAACTCCAGTTTGGAGTTAAGTAAAATGTTTCAAGATCTCTCAGAAAATGGATTCCATTATTAAGAGAGGCACATCATTTATGACAGAGTTTTGCTCTATTCAGTAACCACTGTTAAGTTCTGTCCCAGGCACATGTCTACATTCTGCACAATCACACATATACATTCTACCCAGACAAGGTCTGAGATTGGGCCTTCGGAAGATAAAATGCATTCAAGAGTCCCAAAAAGAAATAACGAAAGTAAAGCAAGCTACAGCTCACCAATAAAACTAGCCATATATAAACTCAATTAATATCTATCGTTCTGAAATAATAAATGAAGCAAAATGGCATGGCTGGGATAGTCTATATTGTTTCAGTTTTCATAGCAATGCCAAATATGAAAACAACTTCTTAAGCAAATATGGCATGGTAAAAGGTGGTTTTAAACAAACTTCAACAGACCTATATCCTCCAAAGTACAGCAGTCATGCACGTCAAGCCAAAATGTCATAAACACATGTTGAATGCTTCTAAAATAATTCCGAGAAAATGGCTGAAAAAGAGGTTTGTTACAGCCATGAAATAGAAGGGTAGAAATACTATAAACACACCATGCATTTCCCTATGATCTCTGCCACATGTCAGGATCGATTTGGGAATCAAAGATCATAGAAAGTGCATCTAGAAGATTGCAGAAAGGATGCCATACAAGCTCAATGTTCAGTATAAAAAAGGTGGGGGGGAACAGCGATTATAAAGAGCATCAAACTTCCTTAACATCCACACACATCCCAAAAGGTTAATATAACATACAGCCAAAAGGGTATGTTTAAAACGTTAAAATCATAAAAGCATTGCAAGGCTAACGCTTTTGAGTCTAACCTGTTTAATAAGCACAACTAGGGTATATTGATAAGTGAAGTAAAACACAATATACACAGTGCTATTCCCTTCCCTAAGCAACATTTTAAATAGATAAACAAGGATAGAGCAAAATGTTGTGCAGTCAAAGTTAGAGGAAGCGAAATCAGCATCTTAAGGTCAGTATTTTCCATCAAACTAGGGCACAAATCCAATAGACTCAAGGACAAGCACAACAGTCACCTCATGCATTTCTGGCTACTAAGAAATATGACAGGATTGGAATAGACCAAATACAAATATACCAAAACGTAGGAAAA
Organism: Wollemia nobilis; assembly: GCA_028583015.1. NCBI lineage: Eukaryota > Viridiplantae > Streptophyta > Pinopsida > Araucariales > Araucariaceae > Wollemia > Wollemia nobilis. Next base: position 4,043,668 of record JAQPPZ010005697.1, read on the forward strand.
TATAATACTCCTTTACTATTTTAGTTTTGAGTCTTTTTGTTGCAAATGAGCATTGATACTATGACTATTTCAAATTTCTTATTGCTGTCATATTTGAACACAATGAACAGTTAGTGACTGAAAATTTTTAAACATGACAGTCTTTGTTTGAACATTGGTGGCTGAAAAAATGATGACTGTTATTACTTAAAATGATGACTGTTTGAACATTGTTTGCACTTGATATCCTTGGCTGAACCTTCAAGTTATAGTTGTTGAACTTGAAACAATTAAATGGCTGCAAATTAGTAACTAATATGAACATGAAAATGTGAAATGACTCAATTATGGCTGCACTTATGTGTTAGTAACGAATCTGAATATGAATGGCTGCACTTACATAATTGATTAGTAATATGAAATATCATTTTTGTTGGGTGTAGAATTTTGAATGTGTAGATTATTCTAAATTTCTAAAAAATTTCATTTTTTATAGTATTATACCAGCCGTCCCCCCAGCCGTCCCCGAGCCGTCCCCTAAAATCGACCTGCCGTCCCCCGCCGTCCCCGTCCCCCCGTCCCCCAGGCTCGTGGAACCTTGTTGATGACCTTCTTTTATAGAGCATTGACAAGATCTAGTTTTTATGCTTCATTTCAATTATTGCAAGATTAAATAGACTTTCAATTCTGCAACTATAACTAGAGTTTCAATTCTGTAATTTAATTAGATTTCATTCTTGCAACTGTAACTAGGGTTTCATTTATGCAATTAGCAATTAGTTTTCATTCTTGCAAATATATTAAAGTTCAATTTATGCAATTTATGGGTAGGAGTGACACAAAACCCCCACACCATCAATTCCACCAATAAGACCTGCTGCTTCCAAATGAACTGAACTACAACCCTGCTTGAACTTTCTCTCATAAATAGCCTTGGAAACCACCCTAGATTGACAAATTCATTGAGAATTAATGATGTGATTAACGATAGCCCATCATTTTGGTGTCGTTGCCGGGGAACACGGTTTTTTTAGAAGGTAAAAAGCAATCCAATAATTATTAAATATGCTAAGTTGTGAATTTTAGAGTAAAATCTGAATGTAATGACTGGTATAAGTAATTATTATTGGTAAATTATATTTCATTCCATTTAGGAAATAAGCAAGAAACCACAAGAAGAAAAATTTCACAAGAGGTTGAAATTATGTCAAAAATTTCTAAATTTTTTATTTCCAAAAATGTTGAAATTTTTAAAGAATCCCAATCATCCACTTCCAGCACTGCAAGATCCTTTGAGAAATCATTACAAGGAGGAAAATTAAGTAGTTCAACAACATTTTCTCTTGACAAATCCATACAATTAGGAAAATTTGATAAGATTTATAATTTTTTTTGGGAACCTACAATGGAAGGCTCACAAGAGAATCAAGGTAGAGCCAACAATGTGCTCCACCCTAGTGCAACTAGTGCACCTGCCATAACTTTTCAAAATCCCACCCAACTAGATCTTAATAAAAATGCTCCCATGAAGGTCATTTCACTTGCAGTATTACCAAATTTCAAGGGAATTACATCCGAAGATCCTGATATGTTTTTGTTTGAGTTTAAAATTATATTTCAAGCTCATGATTACACTAATGACAATCAAAAGCTCAAACTATTTCCTTCCACTCTTAAAGAGTTAGCTCTACGATGGTTTATCACCTTAGCACCTGACTCAATTAGAACTTGGGATGAGATGGAAAACATATTCTTGGAGAGATACCAAGAATATTGTCAAGTCAAGAATAAAAATGATGAAATTCTTACAATGAAACAAGAGGAAAATGAAATCTTAGAAGATTATGTAGAAAAAATTTCTTTTGTTCATAAGAGATGTGGAAGTGTTGAACCTGAAATTTGCAAAGTCATATTCTTAAGGGGACTACAAGATGAATCTAGGGATGCATTGGATATCTTGGGAAGAGGAGATACAAATGCACTTAAATTTCAGGAAATTATTAAACTCTGTAAAAATTACTCTCATTCAAGGCATAGAAAACACGGAATTGGTAATGAAAAACATGATTTGAAAGAATGCATGAAAGAGGCTGATATTTTAGTACATGATAGAACATTAGATAAAAAAATGAATCTACTAAATCTTCAGCCATCTATTGTTTAGAATGTAAAAAGCAACACTCTCTTCATGATTGTCCTTTGAACAAAATATTTATACCTGCTACATGTAGCATTTTTCAATTAGGACACCCCACAGATCAGTGTAGTTTATTGCCAAAACTTAAAAGTGTCTTTGAAAAACAATCTCAACCTATGAAAAAAATCAATTTTGTAGGACAAGGACAAGGGAATAATTTTCATAAATTTCCATATCATAATGCTTCTCAATTTCCTGCACATTGGGGAAATAATCCTTGGTATATGCCATGGTCTGCTTCAGGTCCACTTCAACAATGTTGGAGTCAACCACCATGGGCATACTCCCAAGCATGGTCTCAACATGGATGGATGCAACAACAATGGAATCAACAACATCCACCATGGTTGCAGCCAAAATTACAGGGATATCAATGGGTACAACATCAAAATCTATACAAAGGGCAGCAACATTGTCAAAGCCAAAAATCAAATTTGTTGCCTAATTATATCCATAATTTTTATCATGGACAACAACAACAAAAATTAAAACAACCTCTATTTTTAACTCAACCTGTGGTCAGTCCAAATCATGTTAAATAGATAACCCCTGTATCTATGGTTGAATCAAAAAATACGACCCTAATAAATGTTAGTGACTGCATTAAAACTCAGCTGTGTTCAGATGAACCACTGCTTGAACCTATTCCACTTATCGATGTAGAAAGTGAAGTTAAAAAGAATAAACATGAAAACAAATCCACACTAAAAAAACATCAAGAAGAACAAGATACCTCATCAAATAAAGTATCATATTTTGAACATTCTGAGATATCAAAAATAACATCTTCACAATCAGATTTGATGAAGTAATTAGAACATTTAACTGTTACAATCCCTTTACCTCAAGTTGTACCAGTCATTAATAGAATTGTTCAAGAAATGTGTTTTAGCAAACCAAGAAAAAAGAAGAAAGTATATCCTAAAACCATACAAAAAGGTGGAAAATTAGTTAACTTGCTTTCAGGTAAACTTATTACACCTAAGTATGATTGTACAGAAAGCCCACAATTTTTTAGAACACATAACGAAAATGAAAAGAATACTTTAGTTTTGGCCTCCATTGTTGTAAATAAAAATGTTTCTCCAAGAACCAATTCAAATCATCCTGGTACAAAACAAACTAAAATATAGCCAAAAAAACCCTTGAACAACAATAGTTGGTTGACTAAAAACTAGGGAGCAAATTTGTTTGATATATTGGTGCAACATCCTAATGATTTACTAACATTTTATGCATCTTTAGAAGTTGGCATTGAGTTGTTGCAGGTACAAAAAAAACAAATTTTGCAATTGAATGCATTTGATGAACTTTGGTTGGAAGCACTTCACCAAATAGAGTTCACTCAACAAAAATGGAAAATGTGGCATGATGATCACATTAAGAGTAGCAAGGATGAACCAGGGGAGTTTGAGAATGAAGTTGTTCATCTTTCTTTAGTTGATGATTTAAGGAGGATATTAGTGGTAAATGGACATATTTTATAGTTGTACCATAAACCACTAAAAAAGGTGGAATTTGCTCGGTATTTCACACAGTTACATTTTACAGAAGAGGCTTCTTCTTCTTATGAAGATTCCAAATGATCATATCTTTGAATCTTTAAAGAAAAATAAAAATAAAATAAAAATAAAGTAGAAAACAAAAAGATGAATAAAGATAAATAAATTTTGATTATGAATTCTTTCATGGACATGATTTCAGGGAAATCATGAAATCCTTCATGGGAGTAATCAGAATCAAGAAAAAAGAGAGAAAATGAGAGGAAAAAAAAAAGGAAACCAAGAAAAAAAAAGAGATAAAAATGAATAACTCAGCAGTGAAAACATTTTCTAAGGCACTACTAGGTTGGTATGCATGAAAACTAGTTTTCTAGCATGCATAACCTTGAAATTTCTGAGTCACCATTGTACAAATTCACCAACTACACTTGTTTTTTAAGTGTTGCAGTAAGCCTCAGCAGAATATCAACAGAAATAATCATCTTTCAAAACTTGCATTAACTTGTTTTAACCAAGTATATATGTTTCTTGCACTTTTCTCATTGTAAATATTTGATATATAGTATATGACAATTAACAATTAGTATAGAAGTGTTCATAAGAGTTGGCATAAACAAAACATGCTTGGACAAAGAGAAAAATGTTGGTTTCTGCTATGTCTTCGGAATGACCGTTGTATCTTCAATAACCATGGTATCTTCGGAATGAAGCCTTTGTCTTCGGAATGAAGGTTTTTCTTCGGAATGAAGGTGTGTCTTCAGAATGAAGGTTTATCTTCGGAATGAAGGTTTGTCTTCGAAATGAAGGTTTATCTTCAGAATGAGGTTATCTTCAAATTAAATGCCTAGATTAGTCTTCAGAATGAAACATAATCTTCAGAATGAATATTTAACAGTCTGTTTCCACGTGGCATCCAAGGAGGGAGAAAAAGACATAGTCAGTAGAATTGTTTTTAATCAATGTGATCATTGACACATGTCAGCTGGATTATAGTTAGATTCATCTCATATTTTGCACCCATCGAGGAAGGATTAGAATCATAGGGAAAATAACCAACAAACATGCCACCACCATTCATTGCTAATAACCAATCATGTGGGAAAATTTACATGTAGAATGGATGAGCTAAAAATAGTAAAGAAAAATTTATGGCAAGGATTTCCAATGATTGATGGCCAGGTGTTCAGAGCATAGAATAAGGAAGTGTGCCATATTTTCTTTCCGAAGACATATTTGCTAATGATTACAAGGAAAAGTAAAAAAAAAAAAATTAAAGTTATTTTTGAAGAAGAACAAGAGCAAACCCTGTAATTCTGTAGAAACCAGAAATCAGTGACTTAGCGGATGACTGTAGTAGCAGAAGAGAGCAGTATTCTCAGCATCAAAACTAAGAAATGAAGTGAAAAATGAAAAATGGCCAGCCTACAAGAACCTTGGAATAACGTAACCACATGGGTTACCAGATTTTTCAACCTGTGAAGGGTAGTATGTAATTTTGTCAGGGCATCATTTCAAAATTTTAAAACACCTCAGGCATGGTAGGAAACAACCTAAATTTAGAGTGAATTTTCCAGCATACCTGCACCAAGAACTACAGAGCATGGCAAAAAATTATCAAGAGGAAAAAAGAAGCCCTCATCATCATGGTCTTATTAAACTGGTGTGCCAACATCATTTTATGGGAAACCCTAGAAGCTTTAATAGGTTTTATTCTACCCTGACTAATGTAGTTTTTGAAGAAGAAGATGAAGGAGAAGAGGATACGAGATGTTGCTATAAAAAAATATGCTACTGAAGAAGGAGAAAAGGCTAAAAAAAAAATGCTATTACAGAGAAGGAAATACACCAAGCAAAAGCAACAAAGCATTTTTCTCTAGAACCATCAACCTCACAACTAACAAGAGAAGGGCTGAAACTGACAGTAGAAAAATAAAATAAAAGAGGATTCATTTTTCTAAAGATGTTATTTATCTGTCAGAATAGGAGAGTGAAGTTCCAAGTGAAGAGCTTGAAGCTATCCCTACAGCCCCTGTTACCACAAGAAAATAGGGCAAGAAGATAAAATATACATTAAGGACTAGGAGGTCTGCAAGACTCCAACAAAAATAGATAAAAAAACAAATGATTGAAGATAAGACTAAATAAGATAGCCCTGATGTCATAGAAGTGCAACAAGCAACTGAGAATTTTGATGTAATCATAGATAATTTCATGGAACCTCCTATACAGGAGTAGGGGTCTAAAGTAGAGTATAATATCGTTGTTGAGCAGCAAACTGTAGTTGATTTGTCAGTATTAGGTTTTGAGTCGAACAAATAAGAGGAGGTGGACATAACAAAACAACTGAGAGCAGCCAAGAGTGTTATAAAAATACAAATGAGATGGATTGAGGAAAGAAAATATGTTATTGAAAAACATGAAAAGAAAATTAGAAAATTATAGAAGAAAGTGGAGAAACTATAAAGCAGGCTGTCACAAGTTGACGAACAATCCACTACATCAGATAAAGAGGAGGATTTGGTTTAGTTACTACTTGGATTATCTAGGGAATATGAAGACATAGGTGCTCATTCTGAAGTAGTGCCCCTCCACTTTGAAGCAGTGCCCTTCCATTCTGAGGTATTGCCTTCTCAATCCAGAGAAATACCTTTATGCAACATTATTGGGTAGGTCTCAGATTCAGGCCTCCAACCATCATTACTCTAGTTTTCTCCTATTTTGAAGAGGATTCCCAACTAGATGATCAGTTTTAATAATGAATCAGAAACCTTCATGAGAAATTACATAATCACTAAATTGTCCTATGAAACATGAAATATGAGTATAGACATTTGTGACTCCATAGCCCATTGCAATGCATGAGGGCATGCATTAATATAATTTGGGGGGGAATGATGAGGCCTAGATAAGCCTCATTTATAGCATGTTTTAAATAGTTAAAACTACCTAAAACTCTTGTGAATTATCTTATATGCTAGTTAAGTTGATTTAATATGTCGTGTATTAACTGTTTGCATGATTGAAGTGTTAAGGACATTATATTCTAATTTTTAACAGTTCTTGTATAGTTTTATATTATCTTGTCATGCTTAGGTTGACAGTAGCACTTCAGTAGTATTATTTTTATGATCATTAAGCATTGGTTTCTCTAAATTCAAAAAATAGTACAAAGACTTATTACTATGCAGCAGAAAACTGGTTTTTCCATATAAATTTCAGCCAACTACCAATGAATGGCAAGGCATGGAATTCACATTCAAGGAAGAATGAATAGTATTGAAATCTGATCCTGAGGTCTAATACACATAATAAATGTAGCCAAAGCCATTTGGAGTCAACACAATTGGTCATTCTAAAGATCTTTGAAATGAACACAGTGTCTTCGAAATGAACACAGTGTCTCCGAAATGAACATAATGTCTTCAGAATGAACAGATATCTTTGGAATGAGAAAAACAAGTGTCTTCAGAATGAGTGGATCTTTAGAATGAGAATTGCAGTATCTTCAACATGAGAATTGCAGTATCTTAGAAATGAGCGGATCTTCAGAATGAGAATTGCAGTATCTTCGAAATGAGCCACTTATCTTCGAAATGAAAATAAAATGTGCTTTTTGACTTGTTGATTGACTTTTGGCAGTGGAAAATGGGATAATAAGGTTGAGAAAGTTAAGGAAGAATATCTCCCATCTAATTTTGCCATCCTTGCTATCCAAAGCCACCATTTATGGAAAATATCAAATTGATCCTCTTCTAGGATAAACCCAGGAAATTCTGTAGGATATCACGAACAACATATTTTCTATTTGTAATTAGATTTTAGGCATCTATAAAAGATAGCTCCCATCCAGGTTGAGATAATATATTAGATTATATAGATGAGATAGAAAATAAATAGGGAGATAATAGAATAGTGATTTTAGACCTGTAACAGATTTTAGCAAAATTGTAATTATGTTTCTGAAGCAATAAAAGTGCAGTTTCATTCTATTTATTTTGTTATGTCTAAGTGTGAGTAATACTTAAAGAATAATTCAAACCTTCTTCTAAGAAAGGAGGCTGGCCACTTCTAGACCTAGGAGGAGGACTGATAGACATGTTTTATTCTGATTTTGCTACAGCAGAATAAGTTGTGAACTTGTCATTTTCATTATTTTGCATAGTTAACATTCCTAGTTGTTTAATTCTTGTTCATAATGTTTTTGTGATATGATTAGTGGTAGATCTGGTTATTCTTTTCATTCCCAGTAACTTTCCAATTCACTGCAAATTTCCATTTTTAGCAATTTACAAGTTTTTTGTAATTTCCTTGCATTCTTGTTTTTGCTGTCAAAACCCTGCACAGAATATTAATGACCTTCTATTATAAAGCATTGACAGGATCTAGTTTTTATGCTTTATTTCAATTATTACAAGATTAAATAGGCTTTCAATTTTGCAACTATAAATAGAGTTTCAATTCTGCAATTTAATTAGATTTTATTCTTGCAACTGTAATTAGGGTTTCATTTATGCAATTAACAATTAGTTTTCATTCTTGCAAATAGATTAAAGTTCAATTTATGCAATTTATGGGTAGAAGTGACACAAAATCCCCACACCATCAATTCCACCAATAAGACCTACTGATTCCAAATGAACTAAACTACAACCCTGCTTGAACTTTCTCTCATAAATAGCCTTGGACACCACCCTGGATTGACAAATTCATTGAGAATTAATGATGTGCTTAACAACAGCCCATCAGCATGCATCTATGAGGTACGCCCATGCCTATCTGGTAAAGCATAAAAATTTTTGAGGGGTAATTAGTGGGAATTTGTACTACCTAAAGGAGGTAACTTGTATATGATTATACAATTTTTTAGGCTTCTCATATTTGTTCCCATTTTATGTGATGGATTATATTTTTTCCATGGAGGTATACCGATAGATATACCCTATTGAAAATAAACTGGGGTTAGGGGTGAAAAAGAAGGTAATATTTTAAAGATGATATCATTTGTATCTATCATTATACCTAAGAAGTATGATGCAACATTCGAGAAGCTGTATGAAAGGCTATTAGCCCTAGGACTCCTTGTGGTACCCCCTAGGTGGAATAATGATCTGGATGATATCCTCAAAAAAAATCTTCATGATATTAATGTTAGGCTACATCAGTTCAAGTATCAGTATAATGAGGCTAATAAGAATGTGATGGGCTTAGAAACCTATTGCATGAACAAAAAATATCATTTATAAATTATTAATGATCATCATGAAGGTCTTGTTACCCAAATAAGCAGGTTTTTGATCTTGAAAGGGATCCTAATCAGTTCCTGAGCTCAAATCCGATTCAAAAAATAGTAAATAAGAAAAAATGGAAAGAAAGCAAGATCGAATAGTTGTGGATAATGCACTATGAGATGAATGAAATCAAATAAGCCTTTCCAAGAAGGACTCATAGCACCTTTGGAAAAAAATTTGATGCTGACTATGCATCTTGGAAGAAAAGAAAGGATGAGGACCTCACTCCTCAGGTTTTGAGAGGTTTTGACACAGTGGATGTTAGGCAATATGTGGAGGTAGAAGAAGACAAAGATAGATATGAGAAAGAATAAAATAAAGAGGATGAGAAAGAGGAGCAAGAATTTCAAAGTTTAACTTGAATTCAAAAAAACCCAACCCATGAGCATCTAGATGAGCAAGAAATACACTTTGCACAACTACCACAAGGTATTAGGAGGACTAGGTAAGCCAGACCTTTTGGTGCTAAAGCACAAAAACCACCTACACCTTCATCACAAGTTTTTGAGATAGGTAGAAAGAGAAAATAATGCACCAAATCTAATAACCCTCCTGAGGTGGGTGCATCAGAGCACAAATGACTAAAAATCCAACTAATAATACCAAATAAGGAGAAAGTAGGAGTGATCGATCAAGCGAATATAGGAAAACAAGATGTAAAAAAAATATTGAAGGTGACACAAAAGTAGAGGGTAATAGAAATTCATTCCTTCTCCCCGTCTCCTCAGCATACTCCTTCATAGAAAATAATAAAGGATTCACCTACCCTATCCCAGACTCAAGCCTCAAGGATAATTCCAACCTTGGCCACTATGTATAAAAGAAATAATCCCAGGAGTAGTTATCCTTAAAGACCTGTAGAGCCTTATTTTCCATTGATCATGCCTAATCTATAGGTTACTCCACCCTTTCCTCAGTCTCATCCATTTTCACCCACACCATCATTGATTCCATTATCCCAAGAACAAATTTCATTAAATAAGCCACACTACTATCATCACCAAGAGAGCCAAGACCTTAGTATAATATAGCTAGCATGACCCTAGCTTGGGTGATAGTTCCTTACCCCATAACCCCACTACCAATATTTTTTAATATCCCTATTGTATCCCAAATAGCGAATAAAACCTTACTAGAAGCCTTTGATGTTGTAAGGATTGGATAGGATAATTAGAAGTGGTGGATGGATGAGAAGCTACAAAAATTGCATGATGAAAATGTGAATGTCATTACATATACATATTATGAATTCGATACAATAGAAGGGAAGAATCATGAAATATCTGCTCGCTTCAAGGAAAATAAATCTCTTACAGACATGAGGATAGAAGAATGGCAATATGATATTCAATCTATAAATCCAGATGATATCACTCAAATGGAGGTTCTCAAGACACTTTATGTTGATGATGACATTTTATTTGTGAAAGGAAAGGGTATCGAAAGGAAGCTCAAAGAGGTGGATAAAATAATTTAGTTATTAGAAGCACAAATCTACAAGGTGGGGTTAAGCCAATGTGCCTTGGAATATGAGTTAAAATCATTGAAGGATAACCTAGATAAGGCCCCTCCCCAACAAGTATTGAAGCAAAAGGATGAAGAAATCATCTTCTTGAGAAGTGAGCTTGAGAATAAGGAGGTCAAATCAAGAGGTGAGTTGCAACAATGAAAAAATGGCTGAGTTGTAGGAGGAGAAGAGCAAGACCTAAGGAGCATTAATCTCTAGAGAATGGGTTAAGAGCATCAAAAATACTTTTTGGGATAAAATAAGAGAGGTAATGTTGAAGGTGATTCTATATTTTGTACAAAAATTATAATAGGGCTTAAAAACCTTTAAGCTAGTGGAAAATGAGTTATATGCTAAGGCAAATTTGGTGTAAATCATGGAGGGCCAATATTAAGATTAAAGGCATTATTTTGAAAAGGATATTCCTTCCTATCCAAGTACTCGGTAAGATATCTTGAGCATGGTGAAACTACTATGCAGTAGGTATTAAATCTTGTAGATATGTATTATGAAGGGAAAGAGCATCGTGCTAAAGTAAATAATGAGGTGAAAAATATGAACAAGGATAACTCAATGTAAAGGGGGAAAACTACCCTACCACATACAATTCCCAAGGCTAGATCCACAAGAGAGAAAGAGAGCCTTGGGGTGAATCATGGGGGTATGTTGTTCCCTATAATCGGTTCTAGGGAGAAAGGGTTCACCAGGAATGGTTTAATGACTCAGGGCAAGTCCTATGGTTTTCAATAATGTTTGATGTATTCAATTCAAGACAATCACCTAAATTTGGTCTCTCTAGATCTATACTACAAAAGATAAAGGATAATGTAGAAATAAAGAATGCAAGAATACAATAGCTAACCCTATTATTATTCTTTCTTTGAATGCTTTTCTAACTTAGGATTTTAATACATAAAACCTTTAAGCAAGGGCTCAGGAGAATATGCATAAATACTGTTAACCCTAAATATGTTGTTTATCCTTTTTTTTCCTAGAAATAAATTGAGTATATTTCTATTAAAATCATATCTAGGGTTTACAATAGAAATATAAGGCACTCAAAAAACAACCTAAAGACTAGTTAGAACACTTATCTCATTCGGTGGTTTATCCTTGTTTTTTATCCCTTACCCAATGACATCAACAATTCCTATTCTTGTAAGATAACTTGAAAAAATTTCAAAAATATGATTAGCATTAGGGGGCCTACTTAGGCCACTTTATAGTAGTGCTTGGAGGTGCAGCAGTCAATTCCCCTAGGTCCTTTTAGCTAAAATTTGATAAACAAAAGCATAAATTGACCTTTGGAAGAAATTAATCATATGAAGATATAGTAGAATAAAATGATGAAAATATAGAATAGAATATAGCACTATGTCCTAGATGTAGCCTAAAATTCAAGAATTATGTTTGTAAAAATAGATTACTCCCAAACACTATTTAGAAAAAATCACACCCTGTAACAAGCGACCATGATTTTGCACAGGTGAAATCATACCCTGTAGAAAGCTGAGCGTGATTTCGTAGAAACTATGCAAAAAAAGATAGATGTGCAAGCTCAATTACATCAATTAAAAATATAAATGTGCATGAAGAAGAGAAAATTCACCTGATAGAGAGCATAGAAGCAAACATAAGGGCCGAGACCTCCCAAGTAGTTTATCTCTCCTTAGGGCTTCAACACAAATCCACCAAAGCGAGCAACAACAATCAACAATCCAATGTAGTAGAGAACCAATAAAACTTCACAATTCAAAATTAAATTTCTTATGAAAGAAGAAGGATGTAGATCAAGTAGTGAGCACTAAAACACTTTACAATAATCATGAAAAATTGTTATCATCAATTATCATTGTTATTCGTCATGCTCTAGAAATAAATTCAAACCCTCCTTATATAGTGGATTTGAAGGTGATATGTGTGGGAAAACCAAGGAGGGATGATGTAAAATATGTCAAACCCAAAGAATTAGGGTTTTCTTAAACAAAAACCTAAAAATATGAATTCGCGCCCCATCAAGGTCAATTGTGATTTCACCTATGCAAAATCATGCCCCATCAAGGGCGAATGTGATTTTGCATAGAGAGAGAAAAAAGACAAAAGAGGGGGGAGAAGCCTAATTATTGCCCTAGGAAAGTCCAAGGGGTATCCCAGAGGGCTCTAGGAATATTTCCCACTAAAGTGGGTCAATTTTTTGTGTCTACATTTTACCCCCTCTTTGATGCATTTAAGGCCAAGTAAATGCATCAAAGAAAGATGTAGACCTCTATGGGCAAGAAGACAACAAACACAGAAAAAGGATGGCCAGGTTTAGACAAAGGGATGGTGCAAAAGGGGTATTACAAGGGACACTTTGGTATTTTGCAAACTAACCAAGATATTACTTCCACTAATGCCTCTATGGCTAGGGTACCCCCTCGAGTGTCGAAAGGAATGAGCATTCCTTAAGAAACTCAAAAAAGGCAAAGAAAAGGAAAGGCAAAACACAAAAACACAAAAAAAAAAGTAGGTAAACCAAAAGTAGAGAAAAAAGGGACTAGATACAACATGAATCTAATACAACTAACATGAAATCTATGGATGAATATAAGAAAAGGGAAAGCAAGAAGAAGTGAAGAGAAGAGAAGAAGAAGAACAAGAGAAGAAGATCCAAAGGTCAACCATATAAAATGAGAGAAGCTGATAAAAAACCCTAAATAAAGGGTGTTATGCCCAATAAATGGTCTAGATGTGGAGTAAAAACCTACTATGGATGTAGTAGTTGCTAAAATGGATAGATGGGAAAAAATATGGAGCGTAACCTGCTATGGGTGATTGATCAAATAAAATGATAGAGCATAACCGACTATGGATGATTGCTTGCTAGTGACTGTTGTGGGGTGATTACCCACTAGGACTTATATCGATACCGACTAAAATGGTCAAGGAAGTTATCCTATCATGGGGTGTTGAGCCCACTAAGTCAAGAGAAGTGTAACCCCATAGGGTGATATGTTGTTGCTAATGTGAATGAGGTATTAGCAAGTACTACCCAATAGGGGTGTGTAAGAATATGTATATAGATCGATTCAAGTGGGTATAACACAAAGTGAGTGTGTGCATGTGCTAGAAGAAATAAGAGGAAGAAAGTGAGGAGCACGTGTGTACCCCCAGCTTGAAGTTTCAACTAGTTAAAAGTAAAGAGGGAGGAAATGTGTAGTCAAGAAGAGGAGAGAAAAATGGATATCCTTGTATAAAAAAGAAAATAGAGAAGAAATAAGAATCATGAAAAAGGATAAGGATATACCAAAAGAGGGTTGAATTCCTTGACTTTGGAGAGAAGTGATAGTTATTGTAAAAAAATTTCAAAGTCAAGGAATACAAGAAAAATATAGATGAGAAGAAAATATCAAGGGAAAACAAGAAGAGAAGAGGGGATGAATAATGCATGGGCCCTAGGTTAGGGCTTCACTAGGCATTAAAATACTAGTGAAAGTGCAATGCATGTGAGATATGAACTGACTAGGTAACATCACATGCCATTGTCGTGAATCACAAAAAGCTATATGAACAAGCAATCATGAGTAAGCAATGATGCAATTATGGCAAGAAAAAGTGCAATAAATAGAATATCAGGTTATCATGCAATATTAGCAAGCAAGCAGATGTAATATGATCTAAGCTAAATACAAAATGTAGTGCAAATTATGAATTAAGCATAATATATTTTTAAATGCATTATATTCATAGATTATTTAAGTTCTTTACCATCCAAAGAAGCCAAACGATAGGCACCTAAGCCAAACTTGGCCATTATGAAAAAGGGCCCTAACCAATTGGTCTAAAATTTACCTTGAAGATCAGTATGAGCATTAGTGTTATTCTAGTTTTCCTTGAGGACGAGGTCCCCACCCTCAAAATAATTATTATGAAATTTCTTGGAATAAGATCATCAGAGCCTATATTGATAGGCTCTTAAATGCTCTAAGGTATGACTGTGATTTTCATCTAGCATATCCAATTGGTACAAATGGCCTGCATGATACTCATTATTGACCTTAGAATCTTGCAAAAAAATGTGCAATGAAGGAACCTCAAGCTCAAAAAGAAACACTGCCTCAGACCCATACACCAAGACATATAGTGAGGCCCTTGTGGGGGTACGTACTCTAGTACAATAGGACCACAAGATAGGATAAAGTTGGATATGCCAATAACGATTGATCTTATTAACCAAATTCTTCAAGATCCTAATCAACGACTTGTTAGATGCTTTGGCTTGTCAATTACCCTGAGGGTGATAAGGAGTTGACCACTATTATTTTTGAAAGGAGTGTAGTTGTAAAAAATAATCATTGAAGGAATCCCAAACCTACAAAGAATCTGGTTGAAGATGAACTTAGAAACTTGAGTTCTAATCACTATAAGTAGGGGCATGAATTCAATCCATTTATTAAAATACTCAATTGTAGTAATGATAAACTTGTGACCATCAGATGAAACTTGGTTAATTTATCAATAATGTCCAATATCCACATGGAGAATGGCCAAGGGGAAGAGATAACCTGAAGGTCTTGAGAAGGATCATGAACAAGATGATCGTGGTATTGACACTTGTCATAGCACCGAACATAGTCACATGCATATTTCTCTATGGAAGGCCAATAGTACTCCATCAAAAGGAGCTTCTTGGAAATAGCATTACCACTAAAATGGCCTCCACATGAGCCTTCATGAGCATCACTAAGAGCAAGCTGGGTTTCATCAAAGTTAAGACATCTCAAGAGGATGTCTTCAAAAGAATTTCAATACAAGGTGTTATCGATTATTATGAATAATCACACTCTTTTGCATAAAATATTACATTGGTTGTGATCTAAACCATCAGGCATCAAACCATATTTAAGGAAGTTAAATATGTCATTATACCACGATTCATATGGGGATGCTTCGATGGTCAACCAATCTAGCAAGACAAGACAAGAACCAAGCAATGCAGGTTCTCAAAGTTGTCTAATGATAATCTATGATTGATCATATTCTAACTCCAAAGGCAACAAGGATGTAGCAATAGCCATGGCATTCACATGGTAGTTTGAGGATCTAGGGATAGACTCTATGGTTACCTGATCGAATGAGGATAACAACCTAGTGACAATCTCCTTGTAAGGTTTAAGTTTATCATCCTAAGTCTAATAAACATTGTTAATATTATTAACCACAAGTTGAGAGTCACCAAATATTGAAAGGACTCTAACCTGCAAAGCTAAAGATACTCTAAGACCAAGGATCAAAGCTTCATACTCTGCAGTATTATTTGTGCAAGAGAAATGAAGTTTGACTAACAAGGGAATGAGTTGCTTTTATGGGGTGACGAGAATGACTCCAGAACCATAACCCTTCATGCATCAGGTTCCATAAAAAAATAGAGGCTAATACTCAGAATCTTCAATTTTGATATTGAAGCACTCATCAAGAAACTCAACAACTATAGGATAGGCAACTTCTAGGGGAGCGAAGGCTAACTGATCAGCAATCACCCAACCCTTAATAGAATTATAACCTATAAAAGTTAAGTCAAACTCACTAAGGGATAGCACCCATTTAGTAGCTTGACCTGATAGGTGAGGCTTAGACATTAAATAGTGCAAAGAATCAAACTTTTCAACTACCAACATCTTATGGCTGAGCATGTAGTATCTTAACTTCTAGGAAGCAAATACTATGGCAAGGCAAATATTCTCTAAAGGAGTGTACCTGGTTTCATAGCTAACCAAATTTCTACTGATATAGTAGATAGCTTGTTCTTTGTTTTGATCATCGTGTTGTGCCATCATGGCTCCCAAAGCATAAGAAATGGTTTCTATGTAAAGCATCAAATGCCTACCAGGAACATGAGGAACTAAAACAAGTGAGGAAGTGAGATACTATTTGAGATCATCAAAAGTTTTCTGACACTCAGAATCCCACTAAAAGACCACATATTTCTTAAGAATCTTAAGAAATATTTGACACTTATCAGCTATCTAGGCAATGAATCGATGGATAGACTAAATTTTGCCTTATATACTACGTAGTTTAGTCAAGATGTCAGGAGAAGATATGTTAGTGATAGCTACTATCTTAGCGATATCTACTTCAATACCTTACCTAGAAAATATGAATCCTAACAACTTGCTATATGTGACTCCAAACACACACTTAGTGATTTTAAGATGAACCTTATATTGGTGAAGCCTTTTAAATATTCATATTAAATCACAAACATGATTCTTTCATTCTATGGAGTGAGCTATAAGGTCATCCGCATAGTATTGGAGAATATCATACATTATATCATGGAAAATATAAGCCATGGCCAGATGATAGGTAGATCTTGTGTTCTTTATGCCAAAATACATGACCTTCCAATAGAAGGTACCCCATGGAGTAGTGAATGTTGTCTTGGCCTGGTCCTTAGGGGTAATCATAATCTGATTGTAACCTGAGAAACCATCCATGAGCAAAAGCATCCCACACTTGGTAGTGAAATCTACAATCTGATCTATGTTGGGCAAGGGAAAATCATCCTTGGGATATGCTAAATTAATGTCCTAAAAGTTATTACATATTCTAATTGTCCCTTCCTTCTTAGCTACCATAATGATATTGTAGATCTAATCAGAATAGCCGATAGCTTTTATAAAATCAATTTCAAGGAGTTTTTGGAGCTCCTCCTTGATTGATAGGGTGACCTTAGGATGCATCTTCCTAAGTTTTTTATTAACAGGATTTGCAATAGGCTTGACTACCAAATGATGCATGACAAGGGAGGTATCAAGCCCTAACATATCGACATATGACCAAGCAAAAATATCCTGGTATTCCTTTAATAATTTTGTTAATTGCTCCTGCTTGTCCATAGACATGGCTTTACCTAGCTTAAGCATTATAGGGGCTTCCTAAAATCCTATGTTCATATTTATGGTCTCATAAATAAGGATGGATAAGTCATCCTAAAGATGAGGTAGGGAAGGAATCACTCCTAATTGCTCAAGGTCCTCGGGAGACATAGAACCAAAGTCCACTTTAGAACTAGAAGACTCAACCTGCATAGCACAAGGGATAGACCCATAAAATTAGATGTTATTCTGAGGTGGATCCTCATATTTGATATACTTCTTAGGTATTAGGGTTGATAAAGAAGGAGAGGGTGGCCCCTCATCCTCAACATTCCACTCTAAACCTTGATGAGATTTATCTAAGAGAAATTCTTGACAAGAAGAGTTGACTTGATCCTTTGATGATATATTGATTGATGATTCCTTATCAGGATTTTCAAGTTGTTTAGTTTTATTGGATAAGGAATCTGGTGAATGAAACTAAGATAGATATTCTGGTGAGCAAAATTCAAATGGATGAGGATCACCCAAGATAGAAACAGGTTGATTTTAAAATTCAAATTTTACACATTGATGAAAAGTAGAAGGAAAAACCTCTATAGCATGGATCCAAGGATATCCTGGAATAATATTAAAATATGCAGTACAATATACCACATAAAAAATGTCTCTAAAATTTTAGGTCCAACATTGAGGGGAAGTGATATGGTACCATAAGCTTCTTAGGACTCATTGTTGAAAGTTTAAATGATATCATCGAACTTAGTTATATCTTCCTCATTTAACCCAAATTTTTGAAATAAATGATATGTGCCTAAATTAAGTGAAGAACATTATCAATCATAACTCTCTTGATAAAAGTATCTCTAATAAACACAGTGATGTAAGAATCTTTTTGCAAGTCTGAGAAAGAAATATCAATATTTGAGAATATGAGATGATGTATCCTAAGAGACCTTACAATACTGGCCATATCACTAGAGGAAATATCTGGAGGGACAACTTGTTATTTCAAAACATTTATTAAGGCTTCTCCATGAGTAGGAGAATTCTACAAAAGTTCCAAAAGAGAAATATTTGTTGAGAAACTAATCTCTTGCTGAGATCATTGGATCTATTGATTCTGCATCAATTTTTTTGTAGTAGTTATAATACCAACCATGTTATTATCATAATGGTGTGGTACACTTATGTAAGATATGTGATTAGCTACCAGTATATTCACATTTTTATTAATAGATGATTTTTATTGATTATTTGAAGGTTGAGAATCAAGCCGTCCAACATCAATTAAATATTGAACTACATGTTTCAACTTTTTACAAGAATTGATACAGTGTCCTTCCACTCTATGATATGCACAATGTTGGCCTACCTTATACCAACAAGCTATAGTATCTAGTTGTCTTATAGGAGGTAACTCAATTGCATTGGCTTCTAAAATTTATTTCAAAATTGCTTCCATAGATATATTAAGTCTTGTAAAATTCCTTTGTGGAGGTTGCTGTTGGTCATCAAATCCGCCTAGGAAAGGATTTTGGGTGAGTGTATGCGCCCTAGACCTGGACCAACGTTGAAAGGCCGAAGGGAAGAGATGCCCTCCGTGCCAATCTCCGGAGAAAGGCCGGCTCCTATACTAATCTACTTGGGTGTTTGAAGATAAGAGTGCAGGAAAGAAACAAAAGGGGATATGGGAAGAGAGATCGGTGATTTAAGGTGGGGAAGAACAGGAAGCACGATCACTAACAGGTAACTCGAATGGAAGCAAAGAATACCAAGAATAAATGAAGGAAACGTAATATCAATCTTCCTATGTATCCTCCAGGCGAGTTTTAGGGTACAGTCCCCGATCGCACACCGGACGCAAGGTTCAGATTTCTCAGTATGCGAACGAAGAGAGACAAAAGAATCAAGCATAGAAGGTAGCATAAAAGAAAACCAATATTAAGCTTTTCCACTCCTATGTATCCTTCAGAATGAGTTTCAGGGTACAGTCCCCAATCGCACACCGGACGCAAGGTTCAGCTTTCTCAGTATGCGAACGAAGATAGACAAAAGAATCAAGCAAAGAAGGCAGCATAAAAGAGAGAAATTGAGCCCAAAGATCTTTAGTATTAATCGCAGGACATCAAGTTACAGTAGCTTTCTAGCAGAAAGTTCCCCCCCTTTTTCTTATTACAATGCCTGGGTTTTTATAGAGGACCCGGGCCTCTGAGTCATAATTACATAGCAAAGAAGAGTACGCCCTCGAGCCCTGAGAATTCGGCTCCCCGAGGCTCTCGTGACCGAGTTTTCAAATCTGTTACCAAAATTGGCAACTGCAACCGGGTCAACCATGGAAAGGTGCATTGATGAGCCGTCTGGACGTCCTTGATCTCCGGGTGCGGTGCTCGAGTGGCCGTCATGCTCGTCGGGCTCTCCATCATGGCTTGATACTTCATTTTTGATTGCCAAAAATGAGCAGCGGGCTTGTTGGGCACGAAAAATTGCATTTATGAGGCACTTGATCACCTCGAGAAAATACCCGGCTTGGAACGCGTGCCCGTGAAGCGCTTCGCTAAGTTTTCATTCACAACTTTGCTTCGCAATGGTTCTGGGCCGAAGCAAAAACTCCTCTTTGGTATGTACTTCGCAAAATTGAGCTTCGCAAAACTGCTTCGGGGGTGAGGAGTGCCGAAGCATATTCGCTTCGCAAAATGGGCCTCTTCGTCTTTGCCGCTTCACTGACCAAATTACTTTGCTGACGCCCTCGGGAAATGCTTCGCTGCGACCTTCTTTCTAAACTGTGGTTTGGGAGAATTTCGGCCGAAGCAATTGTCTTCAAAAGACATTGCATCCTTTTACTTCGGGCAGAAGTACTTCGCACAAAATTAGCCGAAGCAAATGCTTCGCAATGAGCTTTTGGCGAAGTAAAAGTGGTTCGCTGATGGAGGGGCCCGAAGTGAGTACTTCGACAACTTCCTGGCGAAGTACTTTCAATGCTCCTTGAGTTTCGCTTCGCTGATTTCCCGACCGAAGTGACTGATGGAAATACTTCGGATGCGAAGTAGTTTTACCCCCTTTTCTTTGTATTTCACTTCGGCACACCGCTTCGCAGAAATCTTACCCGAAGTAGCTTCTGAAAATGCTTCGGGCCCGAAGTAGATTTCTTGCCTTTGCTTTTCGGCAAAGTTGTTCTTTCGAACGCTGCTTTTGTATTCTACTTCGGTGATATTACTTCGCAAAAAACTCCACCCGAAGCAGTGTTGAAAATGCTTCGGGTGCGAAGCTTTCTTTTCTTCTGAACGTCGCTTCGCTCAACTTTCGCCCGAAGTAGCTGCTGGAAACGCTTCGGGCGTGAAGTAGTTTCATTCTCTTTTCCTTGTGTTTTACTTCGGTGAAAACTACTTCGCAAAACTTTTACCCGAAGTAGTGCTGGAAATGCTTCGGGTGCGAAGCTCTTTTCATTTTCCTTCGGAGAAGCTCTTTTCTCTAGCTTGTTCGGTAGCGAAGTTCTTTCTTTTCTACTTTATATACAAAGGGGTGGCATTGGAAGCCAAAATTGCTGCAACTTTTCAAAATAAAAATAACAAAGCAAAAAACTTTACACAACACTGTACAAAATTTGTTTTCTTTTTCTACCCCTTAAGAAATGTGACAGAATTGTCAACATTCTTGGCGGCTCATGGGGCAACGAGCTCGTCTCGGTGGGAGAACCCTTTAACTTTGATCCATTGGGCCAGAGTCTTTTCCCGATCCTTCTCCTCCTTCTTCCTCTGGGAGTGCTTCTACAGCTGGTTCTTGTTCTCCCTCTTCTTTTGCTTCTTCTTCCTCCTCTGCTCCTTCATCTGTTGGCGTGGCCTCCTGCTGTGGTGATGGGACAAGGCGGTCGTGGATTCTCTTCATAGTTCGGCGAACATGAGCCCAAACCCCTTTCTGAAATGGTTCTTGGTCTTCGAGTGCCTTGACCAGAACATGGAACCGATCAATCTGCCCTATGTCGGCGTGTTTGATTCTTGCACCTAGGTCATTCAGACAGGCTGCAATTTTGCAATGTCTCAGGATGAAGTCAGTGACCTGTCCCTCCGTGACTGGCTCTTCCCACTCATCAATTTCGGAGACGTCATTTTCAAAATGGAGCCACGCCGGCTTAAGTTCTTCCCTGGTGAGAAGGTTCCCATCATCGTCTGTGAAACTCGGGAAACCCAAAGAAGAAAGGTCTTCGAAGTATCCCATTGATGTGCGCTGCTCCTGCTCAAATATATCGAGGAGGTCCTTCGCCTTTTGCGCTTTCTTCACCTTGGAGAAGAAAGCACGAATAGTGGCTTGGGCAGTAGACCAATCCCTAGCCGTTCGACTCATAGCAGCGACCTGCAGGTCTTGATATCTAATGCTTTGAACTTCAAAGGCAAGCTTGAGTCGCCTCTTGATTTTTTGGATCACCTCATCCACTATTGGTCCCTTCTTAGCAATGGCATGCTGAGCTTCGGTGACATAAATCAAAATTGACAGGGCACTGGAGGCCCGAGATCTGAAACCTTTGAGTAGGTGAGAGCGGATCTCCTTGATCCTACCTTTGTCGAACAGCTCCAGGTTTGCCTTTTCATACAATTGCTGTTGGGCCCGCAAGATCTTGCTCTCGAGCTCTTTGGCTTTTAGCTCATTTTCGGCCTATTTTTGTGCTTGTTGCTCGATCGAAGTCTGCAATTGTAGAATTTGCTGTTTGAGGGCATGTGTTTCCTTTTTGAGCAATTTGCACTATTTTTGAGAATCCTCCAGCTTAGAGCGAATCCTAGCCAGCTCTTCTTCCAACTTGATGTTGGCGTTTTCTGCCTCAAACCTGCGCTGATTGGCAATATTTGCATGTGCTCGAAAAGTTTCAACCCTGACATGCATGGATGCGGATTCGTCATCTATATTTAAATGCTCCAGGTCCTTGGTCTTCTCCTGGTAGTCGTAGTCGGTTGGAGTCATTTCATCCAGAGGCTTCTGGACCTTAGGGACCTTCCTAACCTTATGCAACTTTCCGCCTTTCAAGTCGAAAACCGCACATTTTTCAACTTGGGCCAGAGTTTTCCCTCTTTTCTTTCTTGCCTCCTTTAGCATCTTCTCTGTATTCTGTCGAGCTAGGAGTAGTTTTTCAGCCAGGGGGCGCTCCTTTATTGAGGATAAATCTATTTTAGAGAAGGCCGAATCTCCAGCCAAAGGTGTGAACAAATATAAAGAACTAACGGGGAAGGATTCCCCTGACGGCTCGGGGACGGGTGTAGCAGGGACTTTGGCGAGCGGGACTATGCTTTGAGCTATGGGAGAGTGGGCTACGGGGCTTGGTGTAGGCGAAGTGGTTTCAGCGGGCTTATCCTGGTCAGACGACTCGGGAGGAGTGGGGCTGTGCAGGATTGGACTGGCAATGGGCAGTTTTTGAGTGGGGGATTGACCCTATGGGGGATGGAGAGATTGATGAGGGCTTCCACTCGGGACTACCGTGGATGTGTCAGAGACCAAAGCGAAGGGAAGAGAGTGCGTACCTACGTGCCCTCCTGGCAAAGCGGCTGTGGTAACTTCTTGCGTGGTCGGCTCTTGTTCCTCTTGGGCTTCATCACTCCCGACCTCCACAACTTCTACTTCGGGGTCTTTCTCTTGTTGGAGGAGTTCCTCCACATCAATGATATCTATTTTGGGGACCGTCTCAGCACTTGGTGCCCCTGCATCTTCAATGTTTGCTTCAACCGGGCCTGATGCAGGTGATTCAACAGGAGTACTTGAAGGCTTTGTGCGAGGGCGCTTTGGGTGGCTCGGAGGCACTTGAATTTGCTCCTACCTTTTTCTTTTCTTTCTCTCCAAAGGTTGCTCTACTTCTTTTGCACTTATATCATGAAATTTCGATGGCCTCTGTGGTAGTGTTGTAGGCGTAGCTTTAGCCCCTACTTCCTTTTCTTTATCCGAAGCATCCTTAGCGCCTCCTGGGCTTTCGCCTGACCCTAGGGTGGTCGGGGGAACAAAATCAGCAAAGGATATAGACTTCCAGGTTTCGACATTGGTGTCATAGAGAATCGTGAAGTCTTTATCCGAGGCTAAGAGTCCATAAGAATTCACTTTTTGATGGTGGACTCTCATTATCCACCATTCTCGAAGCTTTTCCTCGCTCCAGTCTTTTACTTCCTCCTTCAAATCGTCCCTTGCCTTCTTCCAAAAGGTGGAGCTTGGAGTCGGGAGGGGGTACTGATCAAGGTCGAACTCGACCTCCATAGGATAGAATTCATGCCATGGAGGCAATGTCCTCATTCTTTCCAAATGCCACTCCAGATCTTTTCCATTGGGGTTATTCCTTTGTTCCACAACCTCGGGGTGAGGGCAGATGTGGAAGTTCTTGAATTTCAAATGATCCCTCATCACGCCCAAAGGATCATAGAGCCATTGCTGAGGAATCTGGAGTAGGCCAAAATCGGTGAGCTTTTCCTCCAGGAAAACATTCTGTTTAAGGGCAAAGACTTCGATTACACCCATTCTGAAGGGGAAGTCACAGGTATGTGCCCACTTTCGGCCGTGGCCGTATATTGCATTTGTAGAGTCGCTCTACCGAGCGACTTCCAATGCAAACTGATATTCAGAGGGGTAGACTAGTAACAGGAAGGGCTTCCCTATGAAGCCGAACAGGCGAATCACCAGTCCTTGTGTTAATTGGAAAACGTCCCCCTTTTTTCCCAGCACCACTCTATCTCTCAAACTGAGTGGTACCCGAGGACAAGAACCTTTTAACAGGTGCATGGCGGGTCCCAAAAATTGTTGATTAAAAGAATAATAGGACTCTTCCTTCAATAAGAGGGGAGTCCATTGATACACTGGCAGAGGATTTCCATCCTTGCCATTTGGAGAGATGGCGATATGGGGAAAATGCTTATGAACCTGGTAGAAGTACAACCAGACAAGAAAGGAACAGGGTGCGAAGTACTGGCCTGCTGCTGAATTCTTCATGCTAGTGAGCCTTGTATGCAGGGTTCGGGCCACCCATTCCGCCCAATCAAAGAAAACTGGGTTGGTGTTCGGCCTTGAAGCGTCGGGGGCATAAAACTCCCCTCTTGAAATGCATTCGGCCAAAGACACCTGCCAGGGTTGTACTTAAGCATCTGTTGACAATCCCGCCACCCATGCAATGATGGAGAAAATATCGATGTTTTTGAAAGCCTCCAAGGGTAAGGGCATCTGGGGCAGCTTGTTTGAAGGTAGCCCGCTCTTGAGATTCTCCCGCAGGAACTTCAATATGTAGTTGTTGGAGGTGAATCTCTCCATTTGTTCATTTAGGAGGACATTGCGAACAGAATAGCCCTTGGGCGGGCCCTACTGTGGTGCGAAGGCTGCTTGTACATCTTCCTTCAGGATGGAGAATAGTTTGTGTCCCGAAGCATCTAACACCTGCCTGGATGCAGGTTGGTAATTCTGTGCGATAGTGTAGATCAGCTCAGGACAATGGTGAGCAGGCGGGGTTAAAAACCAGTAAATCTGGGAGTAATATGCAGCAGCTCTCTTATTTTTTGGTGTGAGCCTGCTTGTCATGAACTCTATGGTGTGTCGAAGATCGGATACACCCTTAGAGAGCTGTGTGTCTCGGATCTTCTCCCACCCATCAATTGGTGGCTCCACAAGTTGTTCTTCTTCCGAGTCGTCCCCCTCTTCCATTGGCTGCTTTTTGGGTCGAAGGGGAAGATTTAACTTCTTCGGAGTACGCTTTTTCTCTTCTTTCCCCTTCTTTGTTTTTTTGGGGCCTGCAACTTCGGGCTCTTTCCCCTTCTCCTTAGAGTTTTTCTTTCCCATGTTGTTATTGACAGCAGCAGAGTTCTTGATACAGAGGGCTTTAATGTGAATGGCCAGATGCAAAGGATGGGAGGGTTGCAGAGTATCTGAAGGCTCTCAGTCTAGTTCTAACTGATGGACAAATAACTTCCCTCTTGCCAAGAATTCGCTTTTATAGCCTAAAAAGGCAACCACCTGAATTTATGGCACCTACCAAAATTAAGTTTGCACCTCGGACGGAAGAGATTACCGTATTCTTAAACCGTTTCTGCAGTGACGTGGTACACAGGGCTGCATGCTTCGATGATTACACTTTGTACTGGAGACGCCACCCGCTGCCACCTTGTACCTTAGTGCGAGCTTTTCTTTTCCCTTTTTCTGACTCGATCATCTCGGGAAATGCTCCACCACCCTTTTTCCTTAAATTCGTCCGCTTCGTACTCCTTTCAAGGCCGTTGTCGGCACGTTCTTCGAGGTATGTTTCGAATTCTCCACCTCGCGCGTGTTCGGTTCGACGAAGTTGAACTTCAATGTTGAAAATGCTTCATGGTGAACCTTTGGTTTGGACTACTTTTCGATGCTTCGGGCCCGAAGTACTTCTTCTTCGCCGTGTTGCCGCTCTGCCTTACGAAGGTCGTCGAAGCTTCCTCTTTTTGAAAACTACTTCGCAGAAATTTTGCCCGAAGCAGCTACTGAAAATGCTTCGGGTGCGAAGCTCTTTTCATGCCTTTGCTCAAATTTTGGTTTGGCATGCTTCGCGGTGAACCTCCTTGCAACTGCTCCTTCGTGTAAAAGGCCTCCGAAGGAGATTATGAAGTGTAGTACTTGGCTTTTGCGATCTTAGAGCAGGATGTACATGCAATTTATATACAAAAGTTCATACACAGTCACTTCGGAAGAAAACTGCGTGAAGCAGTTGTTTCGCCAGAATTTCTCCGAGGTAGTTCTACTTCGGCACTTTGTCCTCCGAAGTAGCTGCTTCGGATGCTTTTCCACCGAAGCTCCTCCCGAAGTTTATAAATCGCCGAAGTTTATTTGCCGAAGCATTTCTTTTGACGCGATTTATTTTTCGAAGTGCATTTTCATTTCATTTTTTTTTTGAAAGAAATCGTTTTACCTTAGCGATGAAAAGTCTTCAGATGAAGACCATTGACGGAGATCGGCAAGACTTGGCCATCGACATCTTTGAGGATGAATGAATTGGCTGAGTTCACCTTCGTAATTTCGAATGGCCCATCCCAAAAGGCGTCCATCTTGTCGTGATTCCCAGGCTTGGCCTTCCAGGAGTCCCACTTCCATACCAGATCTCCCACTTTGAATGTGCGATCAGATGACTTCTTCTTGAACCATTCTTGGGTGACCTGAGTATGCTTAGCGAAGTTCTGGTAGGCTTCTTCGTGATCTTCCTCCAGTTGCAGTAGCCGAGCTAATCTGTTTTCCATCGGACTAACTCCATCTTCTGCTTCTAACAGCTGCAATGCAGGGATCTCCACATGAATGGGTAAGATGGCCTCCTTGCCATAAACCAGGGCGTAAGGTGAAGTCTTGATTGACTTCTTGATAGAAATTCGATCGGCCCACAAAGCCCGATCTAGAAGGAGATGCCAAGTCCTTTTGTTTGTTTCTATGAGCTTTCTTAGCATCTTCAACAGAGTCTTATTGGTGGATTCTGCCAAGCCGTTGCCCTGTGGATAATAATTGGAGGATACTTTGTGATATATCCCATATCTGTAGAGGAATTCACTGATTTTGGTGCCTGTGAAGCCAGGGCCATTGTCTGTGATGATAGATTCAGGAATGCCGAACCTGGTGATCAATCCTTCTAGAAATGCAATTACAGTTTCTTGATCTGCATGCTTTGTAGGAATTGCTTCGGCCCACCTGGTGAAGTAGTCCGTTGCAGTCAGGATGAACTTATGTCCCGCAGAGGAGTTCGGTGATACGGCCCCTATGAAATCTAGCCCCCATTGTTGAAAGGGTGTCTCTACTTGTATCGGACGAAGGGGCATTGCAGCATTTTTGTTTCGACCGATGAACCTCTGACACTGCTCGCATTTACGACAAACTACGAAGGCATCGACAAAGAGTGTGGGCCAATAATAACCCACCCTAATGATCTTTAACGTCATTGTTCTTCCTGCAAAGTGACCTCCCGATAGTCCAGAATGGAATTCTCCCAGGACCCTCCTTTTATCATCGTCTTTGATGCACTTGAGAAGGACACCATCAATGTTCCTAAAAAATAGGCCTTCGGGGCGCAGAGTGTATCTGGAGGACCGCATCCTGAAATGTCTTCGCTGCGATGCATTTAGATGCGAAGGACACTTGTCGGTGTTGAAATAGCAGATTATCTCACTGACCCAATCCTTCTCGTCTTCTTCGTGGTTAGCGAAGCATTCTTCGACTGGTAAGTCATCTCTCCGAGATTCTGTCACTTCGGCCGTTGCGCTCTTTGCCAATTCTTGACACAATGCATGGCCGTGAACCAATTTTGTGGGCTTGATCTCAATGTCAAACTCCTGTATCTTGTTCACCCAACCAGCTCTTTTGCTTCCCAATTCTCCTTGGATAATGAAATTACGCACATCGGGGTGAATGACAAAAACTATGACTCGACTTTGAGAGATGAACTGCTTGAACTTCCTTAGTGATTTCATTACTGCATGCACCTGACGTTCTATGAAATTATATCTTTCTTCATGGGGATTGATCACCTGACTCAGAAACATGATGGGACGCTCTTCGCCATCTTCCCCCTTTTGTGTCAGGACAACAGCATAGCTCTCGGGCTCTCCTATGGCATACATGATAAAATCTCGACTGTAGTCAGGGTTGATTAGGACCGACGCCTGAGCGATTCGAGCCTTAATCTCTTTGAATGCTTCCTTTCTCTCTTCTGTCCAGCTGAATTCGATGCCCTTCTTCAGGAGTTGGGACATTGGCTTGATGACTTGGGCGAAGTCAGGGACAAACTTCCTCACGAAGTTAATCTGGCCGAAGAAGGATTGGAGTCCTTTCTTGTCTGCTGGGAGTGGGAGCTTCATTAGGGCCTCGGCTCTGTCAGGATCTACAGCAAGCCCTTTTTTTGATATCGCATGTCCCAACAATTTTCCTTCGCTAACTACGAATATAGACTTCTTTGGATTGATTGAGATGCCAAATTCTTGACACTTTTCAAAAATTTGTTGTAGATGTAGTGGATGATCCTCCCTTCTTCGGGAGAAAATGGTCATGTCATCCAGATAGATGATGATAACCTTATTTAGAAGCTCACCAAAAGCAAGATCCATCGCCCTCTGGAAGGTGGCACCAGCGTTCGAAAGACCAAATGGCATTCGCTGGTAAGCAAATGTCCCCCACTTGGTAGTAAATGTTGTTTTATGCTGGTCTTCGTCCCTGACCCAGATTTGATTATACCCAAAAAAACCATCGAGCAGGGAGAAGCGTTGAGCTCCAGCCACCGAGTGCAAGATTTGATCGATTTGTGGGAGAGGATAGTGGTCTTTGAGAGAAGCCTGATTCAGGTTGCGAAAGTCCACGCATAACCGTATATCTCCGTTCTTTTTTTTGACTGGGACCAGATTCGCTACCCATGAAGAGTGCTTGATGGGATAAATGATCTTCGCCTCGAGCATCTTCAGGAGTTCGGCCTTCATTAGGACTTCGATCTTAGGATTAACCGGCCTTTGCTTTTGTCGAAAAGGTTTGACCCCCTCCTGTAGTTCGATTGTGTGTTGAACCAGCTGCCGATTGTATCCTCTGAGATCTTGATAGGACCAAGCAATTATGTCAAAAAAATTTTGCACAAATTCTGTATCTGTTCTATCTCTTCTGAAGTGCAGTCGGTTCCGACCTTTATTGCTTTTCCAGGTTCAATCTCTAAGTCCTGATACTGCTTTTCATTGACTTTGATCATGTGAGAGAGGGCTCGGTCATTCTGATCAAAGAGGCTTTCAAGAGTGACCAATCCCTTGGGAACGCAGTTGTTCTTCAGTTGAACCAGCCCTTCATACTCTTCTTCATCAGAGCTTCTGTCCTCGATTGTGGCGGCTTCTTGGATCATGAAATTTACAATCTGCTCATCATTGTCAAAGACTTGCCAATGCAGATCTTTGTCTAGGACAGAGGGTCTATAGATCATCCTCACAGCTTTGGGCTTGTACACCATGTCTTCTGTTGGAGAGTACTTGGCTGCGATGGATGCCAGAACATCGGCATGTCGGTTCTTTTCTCGTGGGATTGACCACAGATTGAGAGACTCGAACTGGTCAAGCAGGTCCCATACCCTGTTGCGGTATGACTTTAGATAATGTTTCTTTGAGGTACACCTGTTTGTGACCTGGTTGCATACCAGTTCAGAATCTCCGAAGATTTGGAGGTGCTTTATGCCTAACTTGTCAGCTTTCTTAAGTCCTAGGCATAATGCTTCGTATTCCGCTGCATTGTTAGTGCAGCTCCATGTCAACCGGTAGCAATACTCTTTTTGCTCTCCGGATGGTGAAACTAGAAGAATCCCTGCCCCAGCGCCATTTTTACATCGGGCATCGTCGAAGAACAACTTCCATAGTCCTTCCTGGGCACTCGTTCTATTCTCTGGTTGGGAGTGTTTTTTAGGCTTGGCGATCGTATAACACCCTATCTCGGTCTCCACCATGGCGTTAAAGTCTGCCAATGAGAACTCATCTTCATAACTTAATTGCGCAAGAGATTCCTCGACCAGGTCTACCTGCTCTATTTCCTCTACTAATGCATTCACTGGTTCGCTGCTTTCCTCCTCGGACATCTTCTGCACAAGAAAGGAAGAAGGTTTTTCATTGTAGATCTTTACCTTCTTTCCTTTGAATGGAACCTCTAGGTGAGAGTAATCCATAGATAGATATCCGCCCAGTTTTGTCGTGAATTCCCTTGACAAGCACATACTGAAATATGGCTCTAAGTCGACTACAACTACCTCTTGTATGACTGTGATCTGAGGCATCTTATGCAGCCGGATAGGAATGTCCTTGATCACCCCTACAGTCTTCACTGGAGTACCATCCAACTGGAGTACACCTTGGCTGCTTCACGTATATTCCATCCCTATTTCTTCGTAGACTGCCCTTGGCATGACTGTCGTAGCGGCCCTAGAGTCGATCATGCAGTTATGTACAATATACCCTTCCATTTGTAGGGTTAGGTAGAACGGAGGTGGTCTATTCTTTCCCATGATAGATGTGGATAGGGTCTGCACAAGAGCAAGCGGTGCCACCTTTTTTGCTTTAATTGTCTTCAATGATTCTTGCAGCAAGTCCACCTGTCCAGGTAGTTGCAGTGCATCGTACAAGCTGATCTTGGCTGGGATCTTCTTCAACTCCTCTACAATGTTGTATGCCAGGGATTTGAGCACTTCAGGTTCCTTTCTGGGCTCGTATCTAGTACGATACTGCTCTGTAGCTTCAACTCTTTGCCGCTTGGTCAGGGAAGGAAACTTGAGCTTTTCCTTAGCCTGCTCCTTAGTTTTTGCCTGAGGTGATTCGACAGAGGCCTTTTGAGCCTTTTCTTTGATGGGTGCAGGCGGAGGAGCTTCGTTCGGAGCCGAAGAGGATGATTGTCCTTTCTCAGTTTGAACTTGTGCTTTTAAAGGAGCCATCTGAGTAGCATCCACTTCTATTGCCTTCCTTCCTCCTCTGGTAAGTACTGCAACCGGCTCCTCTTCGCCAATGGTCGGGTTCTGACTCATCTGCCTAATGACGTTGACTTGACCATTATGACTACTATTTGCCAGCGTTTGTACATAGTGTTGGTGCAGCGTGCAGGTATTCTCTTCATGCGGATCATTGCATGTAGAGCACCAATATACATAATCGAAAGTGCTCGGAGCTTCATCAATCGCAGCATTTCTCGTCGAAGCCTTTCCTTGCTGGACTGCTTGGTCTTTGGTAAGCGTAGGCGTAGGATAAGATCTTCTTGGTAGGAACTCCTGTTGCGCTTGCTTCTTCTTTACAATGGTCATGTCATTTGACAACATCTGAACTGTAGAGTTCAGAGACTGCATCTCTTGCAGAATTTTAGTTTGTATATCATCGACTTTTGGAACGAGTGGCAATGAAGCCATCGTCGGTATTGGAGGTAGGGCGGGGTGTTGAGGTGGTGCTGGTAGCATAGGAAATGCCGAAGTGACGGTGGGCTATGGAGTTGAAAATGTAGGGAAATGAATTTGTGGGGCGGTGATTTGAGACACGATAGGATTCGGATTCCAAGATGAAATCGGGAGTGCAGGGGTTGTGGAGATTTGTGAAGCGGCTACGCTTGCATACTGGAATTGAAGGAATTTAGGAAGTATGGGCATCGGCATCCTTTGGGGAAGCTTGCCCACAGCTATCAAATCCATTTTTGCTCTCTTGGCTAACTCATACAACTCGGGAAAAGTATTAACGTTAGAATATCTTACCATGAGACTGATATCGGGATTGAAAGCCCGAAGGAAATAGAGTGTTGCAGCTTCATCGGTTGGCCGAAGTCCAACTGGCACTCTCTGCCAGGTTCGAGCGAACCTAACATTGAAATCTATGATTTCTTCTTGTGGATGCCTCTTGATCGAAGTGAACTGATGCAGAAGAGAGGTAGGATCGGAAGACTCATTGAAGTTTCCCATCATTTGCCCAGCTAATTGGTCCCATCCCGTAATGCTACCGGGTGGTAGAGATCTATACCAGTAGAGGAGTTTTCCCCTAAGGGAAAGGACCAGAAGCTTTACCATAATTTGTTCTTCTGTAATGTCATGGATCGCCGCCAGAGATATTATGTCCTGGATATGCTCTAGAGCAGTCTTCCCAGTTCCATCGAATGTTGGGATCTTCTTTATGGCAGTAGGCGGCACTTGCCCTTGTCCTGCTAAATTCAATGGTGACAAGGAATCCCATGCTGGGCACAACCTGGGTGGTTGTGGCTGCTGCATTTGCTGTTGTTGTTGTTGTTGTTGTTGTGCCATACTTGCTCCTGGATTTTGAGAAATAGGAATTCTCGAAGCTCCCCCTTGATTGCTAATAGGACAACTAATAGGAATGGAGGGACTAGGATGCTTCGGAGAGTTGGGAGGATTGGGAGGAAAACTAGATGTTGTACTATCAGAAGTTGAGCCTTGTCTACCAATAGAGGATGTTCCTTGTAATAGTGACTCGGGGGTGATCAACCTTGATTGTTCCCCGAAGGCGTCAATATCTAGCTCAAAGAACTCGGTTTCCTCTCCTCTATTCTTAACTCTCCATCTTGTTTGCATGAAGGCACAGACTTTTGGTACTGGTCTTTATGACTTAAATATTCTTGGGTAAATAGAGTCGCCAGATGCTAAGAGTCTTTCAGTAATGAGGGCATCAGTCCTCACTACCACTAGTTAGGTGAGACTGACCGGGTCACACCGGGAACTGGTTAGAACTATTGGCCCCGGTGAAGACGGGTTTGAGATTTAAAATATGGGACCTTGACTGGTTATGGATCTTACTAAGACAGATACAGTCGGTCCCACCGGGCGTGCCAAAAACTGTTGGTCATCAAATCCACCTAGGAAAGGATTTTGGGTGAGTGTATGCGCCCTAGACCTGGACCAACATTGAAAGGCCGAAGGGAAGAGATGCCCTCCATGCCAATCTCCGGAGAAAGGCCGGCTCCTATACTAATCTACTTGGGTGTTTGAAGATAAGAGTGCAGGAAAGAAACAAAAGGGGTTATGGGAAGAGAGATCGGTGATTTAAGGTGGGGAAGAACAGGAAGCACGATCACTAACAGGTAACTCGAATGGAAGCAAAGAATACCAAGAATAAATGAAGGAAACGTAATATCAATCTTCCTATGTATCCTCCAGGTGAGTTTTAGGGTACAGTCCCCGATCGCACATCGGACGCAAGGTTCAACTTTCTCAGTATGCGAACGAAGAGAGACAAAAGAATCAAGCACAGAAGGCAGCATAAAAGAAAACCAGTATTAAGCTGTTCCACTCCTATGTATCCTTCAGAACGAGTTTTAGGGTACAGTCCCTGATCGCACACCGGACGCAAGGTTCAGCTTTCTCAGTATGCGAACGAAGACAGACAAAAGAATCAAGCAAAGAAGGCAGCATAAAAGAGAGAAATTGAGCCCAAAGATCTTTAGTATTAATCGTAGGACATCAAGTTACAGTAGCTTTCTAGCAGAAAGTTCCCCCCCTTTTCTTATTACAATGCCTAGGTTTTTATAGAGGACCCGGGCCTCTGAGTCATAATTACATAGCAAAGAAGAGTACGCCCTCGAGCCCTGAGAATTCGGCTCCCCGAGGCTCTCGTGACCGAGTTTTCAAATCTGTTACCAAAACTGGCAACTGCAATCGGGTCAACCATGGAAAGGTGCATTGATGAGCCGTCTGGACGTCCTTGATCTCCGGGTGCGGTGCTCGAGTGGCCGTCATGCTCGTCGGGCTCTCCATCATGGCTTGATACTTCATTTTTGATTGCCAAAAATGAGCAGCGGGCTTGCTGGGCACAAAAAATTGCATTTATGAGGCACTTCATCGCCTCGAGAAAATACCCGGCTTGGAACGCGTGCCCGTGAAGCGCTTCGCTAAGTTTTCATTCACAACTTTGCTTCGCAATGGTTCTGGGCCGAAGCAAAAACTCCTCTTTGGTATGTACTTCACAAAATTGAGCTTCGCAAAACTGCTTCGGGGGTGAGGAGTGCCGAAGCATATTCGCTTCGCAAAATGGGCCTCTTCGTCTTTGCCGCTTCGCTGACCAAATTACTTTGCTGACGCCCTCGGGAAATGCTTCGCTGTGACCTTCTTTCTAAACTGTGGTTCGGGAGAATTTCGGCCGAAGCAATTGTCTTCAAAAGACATTGCATCCTTTTACTTCGGGCAGAAGTACTTCGCACAAAATTAGCCGAAGCAAATGCTTCGCAATGAGCTTTTGGCGAAGTAAAAGTGGTTCGCTGATGGAGGGGCCCGAAGTGAGTACTTCGGCAACTTCCTGGCGAAGTACTTTCAATGCTCCTTGAGTTTCGCTTCGCTGATTTCCCGATCGAAGTGACTGATGGAAATACTTCGGATGCGAAGTAGTTTTACCCCCTTTTCTTTGTATTTCACTTCGGCACACCGCTTCGCAGAAATCTTACCCGAAGTAGCTTCTGAAAATGCTTCGGGCCCGAAGTAGATTTCTTGCCTTTGCTTTTCGGCAAAGTTGTTCTTTCGAACGCTGCTTTTGTATTCTACTTCGGTGATATTACTTCGCAAAAAACTCCACCCGAAGCAGTGTTGAAAATGCTTCGGGTGTGAAGCTTTCTTTTCTTCTGAACGCCGCTTCGCTCAACTTTCGCCCGAAGTAGTTGTTGGAAACGCTTCGGGCGCGAAGTAGTTTCATTCTCTTTTCCTTGTGTTTTACTTCGGCGAAAACTACTTCGCAAAACTTTTACCCGAAGTAGTGCTGGAAATGCTTCGGGTGCGAAGCTCTTTTCATTTTCCTTCGGAGAAGCTCTTTTCTCTAGCTTGTTCGGCAGTGAAGTTCCTTCTTTTCTACTTTATATACAAAGGGGTGGCATTGGAAGCCAAAATTGCTGCAACTTTTCAAAATAAAAATAACAAAGCAAAAACTTTACACAACACTGTACAAAATTTGTTTTCCTT
The DNA here is from genome assembly GCA_028583015.1 of Wollemia nobilis. Classification (NCBI taxonomy): domain Eukaryota; kingdom Viridiplantae; phylum Streptophyta; class Pinopsida; order Araucariales; family Araucariaceae; genus Wollemia; species Wollemia nobilis. The sequence continues at coordinate 4,078,399 of JAQPPZ010005697.1, forward strand.
TTCTACCCCTTAAGAAATGTGACAAAATTGTCAACAAGTTACTGAAGTACTATATTTTATAGTATATTAGTAACATTATTAATAGGTCTACTATCCATTCCAATATCACCTCCTATGTGTTTATTCTTATGTCAACGTTTAGTAGGTTTATTTTCTTTGACTTTGAGTTGGCCTCTCCTGATGAGGGCTTGTTCTACTTTTCTTGCTAAATCAATTACTTTATCAAAAGATGTAATAGTAGTAGTCTCTAATGCATAAGATATTTGTTCTTGTAAATTACCAATAAATATCTCAAGCATATCCTTTGGAGGTAAAGTGTATCTCAAGCGTCCAACTAAACTTCTCCAACAGGCTAAAAATCTTGAAAAATTTTCCTCTTTACTTTGTTTTAAATTATAAACATCTTTCATTGTCACTTCCTTTTCAATATAAACATCAAAATATTAAACAAATAATTTTGTTTTTTCCTCAAAACTCTTCAAGGAATAATTAGGCAATCGATAGTACCATTCTAATTCCATACCACAAAGACTCTTAAACAATGTTTTGAGTAACAACATGTCATCATAAATGAGATCATGGCAAGTTGTTCTTAATATTCTTATATGCTCTATTGGATATTTTATCCCATTGTAAATAGGTAAAAATGACATAAGAAAATTCTTAGGATAAGGTCTAGTAGGAACAATAGGATCTAATGGTTGATTACACATTTCCTTATAATTGTAAGTAAAACTTGATGGCTGAATCATCTCAACTTTTGAAACCAACTACTTTACCCTTTTGTCAAATTTTGCACTTCTGGATTACTGTTGTGTATTTTTCCCAGATTCCCAAAAGGAGGTGTATTGTACATATTGATACTGTTGAGATATGTGGTATTTTTTTGAAGGTGATAGCTACCATTTGGTGGAATAGAGGCAATAGTGTTGAGATAAGCAGATTGAGGAGGAAATTAAAAATTCTAAATGACACTACTAGTTGGAGGGACTTGTAGATCACCCCCAATGTTGGTGGTTATAGTAGTGACATAAGTTGGATGATGAACATGATTACCAATATTCAAAGATTAACTCAAGGGGTTATCATGAGATGGTATAACTTACTCAAGTAGGGTTTCTTACTCTAAAGTTGCATCTAAGGCATGCTTATGATATTTATAAAAGGTCCATACATGCTTAAAGAATTTGAAAATAAGGTTCCCATCAGGTCCCTTAATAGGATCAATACTATTTTCAATCTCTTACTCATCAAGGTTAGGATTTTTTGTATCAATTTTATCACTCTTGGAAAATCTCATCAAACCTAAAAAGCCTTCTTCCATTCCTGAGGTTGGAAGCCATTGGGAAAAGAGAGAAAACTAGGAAAAAGAGAAATAACTAAGACCAATGAATAAAAGTACAAGAAATTATGTTTTTAATATTTTATGATCTAGCACACAGAATTAATGATGTCAATTAAAGTTTTAAAAAAATAGAAGGAGGTGTTCACTTTGGGTTCACTAAAGATGTAGAGGGGGAAAACTGCCCTACCACATACAATTCCCAAGATTGGATCCACAAGAGAGAGAGCCTTGGGGTAAACCATGGGGTATGTTCTCTACACTCAGTGCTAAGTGGGGAAGGGTTCACCAAAAATGATTTAAGGACTCATTCCAAGTCCTCTAGTTTTAAAAAATGTTTGATGTATTTGATTCAAGACAATCACCTAAATTTGGTCTTTCTAGATCTATGCTATGAAAGATAAAGGACAATGTAGAAATACACAATTCAGGAATACAAGAGCTAACCCTATTATGATTATTTTTTTAAATGCTTTTATAACTGAGGGTTTTAATATATAAACCCTTTAAGTAAGGGCTCAAGAGAATATGCACAAATAGTATTAACCCTAAATGCACACTATATGTTGTTTATCCTTTAATGCCTAGAAATTAATTGAGTATATTTCTATTAAAATCAGATCTAGGGTTTACAACAAAAATATAAGGCACTCAAAAAATAACCTAGAGACTAACCTGGAACACTTATCTCATTCGGTGGTTTATCCTTGCTTTTTATTCCTTACCCAATAACATTAACAATTCTTATTCTTGCAAGATAAATTGAAAAACACTTGGAAAATATGATTAGTGTTAGGGGACCTGCTTAGACTACTATACAGTAGTGCTTGGAGGTGCAACAGTCAAGCCCCATAGGTCCTTTTAGCTAACCTTTGATAAACAAAAATAGAAATTGATCTTTGGAAGAAATCAAGCATATCAAGATACAACAAAATAAAATGATGAAAACATAGAATAGGACACAACACTATGTCCTAGATGTAGCATAAAATGCAAGAATGACATCTAGAACAACAAATTACCCCCAGACACTATCTAGGAAAAATCATGCCCCGTAGAGAGCCAAGCATGATTTCATATAAACTATACGAAAAACAAAAGATAGATGCAGAGACTCAATTATGTCAATAAAAAAATATAAATGTGCATGCAGAAGAGTGAATTCACCCAGTAGAGAGTGTAGAAGCAAACATAAGGGTTGAGACCTCCCAAGTAGTTGATCTCTCCTTAGGGCTCCAAAAAAAATTTACCAAAGTGAGCAATAGTAATCAACAATCCAATGTAGCAGAGAACCAATAAAACTTCACACTTCAGAATGAACTTGCTTGCAAAATAATAAGAAATATGTAGATCAAGTAGCAAGAACTAAACCACTTTACAATAATCGTGAAAAAAAATTGTTATCATCAATTATTGTTGTTATTCGTCGTGCTCTAGAAATGAATTCAAACCCTCCTTAAATAGAATATTTGAAGGTGATATGGGTGGGAAAACCAAGGAGGGTTGATGTAAAACATGCCAAACCCAAAGAATTAGATTTTTCTTAGATAAAATTTTAAAAAGGTTAAATCGTTCCCTATCAATATTGACCACAATTTCATCTATGCAAAATCATGCCTCATCAAGGGTGAGTGTGATTTTACATAGAGAGAGAAAAAAGGTAAAAGAGGGGGGAAGAAGCCTAACCCTTGCCATAGGCAAGTCCAAGGGGTCTCCTAGAGAGGTCTACGAATATTTCCCACTAAAGTGGGTCAATTTTCCATGTCTACACTCAAAACTCAAAGTGCTTTGCTCCTCAATATTTTGGGACAGCAAAGGAGAGCTCTACATAGAGGACTTGAGTAGTCTATTTGAAGACCTACAGAAATATGTGTTGGTCCGGCTTTCATACGCACCCTGCAAAGGATGAGTAGGAAGCTCCGGAGACACCCACGGGACGAATCCCACTCACTTTAGGATCTAGCTGGTTATCCAAGGTGAGAGTTATAGAGTCGGGTCGAATGTCTATTCACTCTTTTCCGCTTCTGGAATAGATTTCAATATGGACTGTCTGTTACCTTACAGGGGGTTCTTGAACTTGTTCAGTAGTTGCAAAAGTTGTTACTTGTTAACAATCAGATTTAACTTGATTCTTGATCTAGCTCTCATGGGTCAGTAGATTTAAATAAAAGGCAAATAAAGAAAATAAAAATGGATCATTCACGGTAAGCAAAGAGAGGGTAGGGTAAGGCAGAAAGGGAAGTTTATCAAACTTTAAACTGTAAAACTTAAACTGTCAATTTTATCTATGCTACTAGCTTCACAACAGAACAAATCCAAGAAGAAAGTGTCCAGATTTCTAAGATCACTTTCAACCAAGAGCACAAGGCAAAATGGAACAGGTCTAGCAGAAAATTATAAACCGAAGGGAAGTTGGTTAAAACTGGTATCTTTCACCGGAAGCCTAGCTCACACAGTGAAGACAGAGCAATTAGAACAAACTTAACCTCAAATCTGTAATTTCCCCTAGCAGACAATAGAACAACTGAAGCCTAACAACATATTTAAACTTGATAATGGCAGATTTATAGCATATATCTAACAAACTTTAATGGAACGAATAATAGAAGAAGATACACTTATCACAGATCTGTAAAAGATTAGGCTCCTGGCCATGCTACCATAGAAAATAGCAAAAGCACATCAACTCCCAATCCAGAAAACAAAGGATTTCACAAAATTTGCAAGAAATTGCTTATAAGCCTTTTTATTTCTAAGTCTCTGCCTCCCGCGATTACATTTTGCAATTGAATTTATAGACTCAGGACAGATCCTGATATTTACAGAAAATATATTTTCTTAACTGCAAATATTATCATCTTAAACCCTAGGACCGGGTTTTACAATAAAAGCCACTTTAAAATCAAAGTCTGGATAGAACTTAACCCCTCTACAAATCAGTGCAGTTAGCTGCCATAAATGGAGAAGATGAAATTCGAATGCCACTTGCATTCACCCGCAACTGCAAATAAATGCTTTCAATAATTCCTGCGGGTGAGCCGGATGAGTCATCACTTCTTTGCTATTCCATCTCTGCATATCCATCCTTGAGTTGAAATGGTCTTCAAGCTATTAAGTCTGCAATAAATCTCCATTGAATGCTTTTACCGGCCTCCTCTCCTCTAGCATGGCGATCCTTGATTAAATCTGCACTTTAACTTTGTCTTTACGGCCTTTTTTCAGTTGTCCCGTAGGTGACAGATGGCTTCCTATATGAAAGACAAAAAGATGCATTAGTATTTTAAAATCATTAAATTAAATCTTTAACAATTAAAATCAGATTAAAACCGCAAAGTAAACTTGCATGTCGGCCTCTGTTTTATCTGATATGCTCTTTGACATGTGTCACTATCCCAGGAGGCCTTTTGTTTACAGCTAGAATACACTTTTGGCCTTTTGGGAAACTTTCTCTCTCCTGTTGCGATTCTGAGACATGTCGCGATTTCGCGACATGTGAAATCATGACGTCCCCAGCGCCATGCAACTTCTTCCCCCGTCGACCGCAAAAACACGACATGTCACGATTTCGTGACATGTCACGAAATCGTGCCTCCTGCTAGCTGTCACACAATTTTTTTCAAGCATGTCACAATTTCATGCAAATTTGATTTTTGCATTTGCTTCCTTCTGGCCCTTGGCCGATTTTCCATTATGTCTTTCAATTCGGCAACTTTTTCTCACCATGTCGCGAAATCGTGACATGGTGGCTCCCTTTGTAGTTCTGCCTCCCAACTGTCGCGATTTCGCGACAGCGTTGATGCCTTGGGCTTCTTCCTTCGATTTCTTCTTCGGCACTTGCACTTTTCTCTCTTTTGCCTTTTAAGACCTTTTCACAAAAAGGGTGCAGCGCATCGCTGCAAATCTTACCCCTTAGGCTTTTTGCTACCGAACTCCTTGCAACTATTGGCGTCACGCTCCGAAAATATGCAGCGCATCGCTGCAATCCTTGCCCTGAACTCTCCTCTCAACCAATATGCAGCGAATCACTGCAACTTTTGTAACTTAAGCTTTCTTCCATCAACAACTCACGAAAATAGAACACGTCGCGATATCGCGACAGTTCCCGTAGCTGCATGCATTGACCGCGTTGACCGCGATTTTGTGACACATTTACGACTTAGTCGATTTTCACTCCGCAACCCACTTTCTCTCTCCTATCGCGATAATGCGACATGTCATGATTTCACGACATGTCGCGAAATCGCTCCTTTCCGTACAACTTTCTTCTCTCTCCTCTGGTGGTAGCGATTTCGCGATGGTTTCCAAAAATGGAAACGTCGCGATATCGCGACACTTCCAAAAATGGAAAGTGTCGCGATTTCACTACACTTTTCTGACTTAGCTGCTTTTGCCAAAATTCGTCGCGATATCATGACATTTTCAAAAATGGAAGTGTCGCGATATCGCGACACTACCAAAAATGGAAAGTTTTAGTTTTCAGTGAATTTATGCAACTATTTTCTGGATTTTTCTCGGTATCGATGAGAGATTTTCTTTGTGCATGAATGATTCTAGCATGTAAAAAGTGAATTCTTGGATAACACATCTAGAATGCAAGAAAAAACACAACTTTAAAAAGGAGGCAAGCAAATTTGGATTTAAACCTGAAAATTATCAAGAGGGTCCCTGCTGCAAAAATGGAAGTTCAGGGCTTTCTAAGGATGGAATCTCATTTTTCAGTAGGGGTGTGTTGCTTCTCAAAAAATGACGATATCTACGGGTAAAATAGTAGCACTATTTTATAACCCAGGACTCTAGTTTCAAAACAAAAAAACCATGCATCATGCCTTGCCACAGACATTCTTCATAATAAATTGACTGCCAACTGCTAGCTGTTAAAATTTCCCAAGGACATACTAGGCTGAAATACTTCAAGGAAGATTTCTGATGTGCAATTACAAAGGGTATAAAACTTTCTTCAGGATGACTGGATTGAATGATGAACTTTGGACTGATCAGCTTTTCTAAATTGTAAAAAGGGGAAACCGAGTAGAGCTCTGTTTACTAGTTTAGCCTTTTACAGCCTAGACAGAGTTACCCTTTAGATTTACACGACCCAAATTTACAACCTGTAAGGAAGGATCTTCAACTTGGTAAAAGAAAAATAGCTTTTGGAATCTGGCTGCCTCTCTCTCATATAACTCTTTTTTTTTTTATATCAACACCTGAAAGGCATTAGAGAAATTACAATTTTCTTTTATCATTTGATCAATCTGGAACTGTTTCAGTCTAGGCACTGATAGCCTCTATGGATACCCAAATAATTGCATGAACCATAGTCCCCTCTTATAACCAGCTTTTCTTGGATTCCCCGGGAGTTTCTCCAACCAAACAGCATAGCAGTTTCTCTATAATTAAAATAACTATGGCAAGCAAGACACAAAATCCAATCATCTCTCTACCTTTGTTCTGAATAATAAAATAGTTCTACAGTTCAGTTTAAGCAGACCATATCAATTGGAACAATGAACAGAATGGGGCACTAGACTGATCAGCTCAGAATAAAATAATTTTGAAGACTGCCTTTTCATTGATGCTCAGGCAAAGGTTAAAGGACAGATTTCAAAAGTTGAAGAACTTTGGACAGACCTCCAAGGACAGACACAGGCCTCAAGAACAAAACAAAAATAAAACTGCACAGACCTTTAAAATTAAAACTAAAGCAAATAAATTAAAACTGTACAGGCAGCAAAATAAAACTAAAACAAAAGACTGGACAGGCATTAACAGCAAGCTGACATAAAAAGACAAAGAAAGGAAATAAAAAGCACTGACAAAAGAAATAAACTGCACAAGCTAAAACTGTACAGACAATTAAAGATTAAAAATTAAGATGAAGCAACTAAAAGAACTGCAGAGCATTAAAATTAAACTGAAATAGATTAAAACTGTACAGACATTTAAAAATAAAATTGCACTGACAAAGAAATAAAACTTCAAAACTTCAAAACTTACTTACAATGTAATCCTATCATAATAATGAGAAATGAGAAATGATAGATTATAATCAATATGACAACCACAAGGGTAATATGTAATCCTATCATATAGAATCATTTACGTGTGTGCATATGTGATTAGATGCATAAACAAGCAAGGAGATTGTTATAAAGGAAAAGAGCCCTTACCCATGTGTTGGAAATTTTGAGTCCTCTAAGTCAAAGTTGTCATTGATGTCACCTGATAGAGTTATCACTCTTATCAAAGAATTCGGCAAGAAATAAAGTCATCCAAGGTTGTCACTATCATCCAGGAAAAAGCTTCATCAGTGCAAAAGTGAAAGGAAAAAGGCTCCATAATATTTTAATATTATTGGGAGCACAGGTTAAGCGATTGGTCCATAAAAACCCAAGATGGGTTATTGCAAAGGTTAAAAAGGAGGTTTAATAATTATTTATAAATTATTTAAATTCACAAGGAATTTAAATTTTATAAATAATATTTGATTACACCAAGGTTGTGCATTAAGACAAGGCTCCAAGGTTTAATTAAACCAAAACCTAAGGTTGGTCTATTTTAATTTATAATATTTAAATTTAAATATATTATAAATTAAACCACGCCGACGTCGAATTTATTCGAAGCGCCGACGTGATTGCATAGGAAGACAAAGGCATTATATATAATGCCATACAAGGCATTAATCAACTTACCCTTGCATTTTCGTTGGGAGTGCATGCGAAAAGGCTCGTGATTCTTAAAGGCTTTACGATTTACGAAAAGTGGAAGGAGGGAACGTGTGAGTTATTGGAGCACATAGGCCAGCTTGGCCTAGTGGTGTGTTGGCTTGGCGAGATAGAGGAGGTCCCGCGTTCGATTCGCTTGGAGGTTTGCTTGCAAGGGCAAAGCGCTCGAAGCATGTTTTGATTATTTTGGAAAGCGTTGGTTTGTGAGGTATTTGATGTTGGTCGTGCCTTTTTAGGCACGTGAGGGCGCATGGCCCAACGATGGCTTGGCTACGGCTAAGGCATTGGGAAGGAGGACGTCGGGGGATCGAATCCCTCCGAGAGGCAAAGGCAAGTTAATTTTTTATATTTTAATTTTTGTTAAAATAGCCTTAAGGAGAAATAAGGGTTATGCTATGCCCTAGAAAATTGGGAAATTTTTTATGGTTTTATTTTTGGAAGGGTAGCATATTATATATCATTGGAAAGAATTTTTCAAGGGCTATTTGATTAACTTGCTTAGAAGGAGAAATAAGGTGTGTGTAAAGAGATATTTCTAGTTTTTTAAAAGGGGTTCAAAAGTGAGTTTGATTTATTCTTTTTCAAAGGGGATTATTTCTTTCATGAGAGGACATGGTGAATTTTATTGAGTAGGAGTAATAAGGTGTTATTGGGATATTATTTTTATTGTTGTGATATTACTCAAGTCCTCTAACCTCCTTGTGGTTGAAAAGGAAATATTTGAAAGTGTGTTGAGTTTGACAGATTTTGTGGACAACTCCTTGGCATCAAAAAGGTATGGGCAATATTCTCCATTGACTTGTTTGGGTGATTGATTTCTGAAAATATCATTGGAGAGAAAATGATTGATTGTGGTTTCCTTTTCGAAAGTGGTTGGTTTAATGCTTCAAGGTTTTCTGGATTGAGAGTTGTGATTAAACCTTGTTTTATAAGCATTGTTGTTGAAGCCAATTGGTTATGCAAAGAACTTGAACTTGAGTTAGAAAAGAACATGAGTATCATTGTTATGTGAGATTTGTGGTTGAGCATTGTTGGAAATATTTTGAGTTGGTTGATACATGCTTGGACTAGGGTTTGTGAGAAAGGGTTGTTCCTTGAGGTGATTGGTTGAGTAGAGTTGATTAAGCCTAGTCAAGTGGATGTGTGAAGTGGTTGTTCAAGTTCCATGAAACAAACTATTCTATATTCTAATTTGAGTTGAGATTGAGTTATAGAACATATTGAGTCTCTAACAATTCTCTTTATGCTTCTATGAGATTGATTTGAGTTGAGATTGAGATTTGAGTATAGAACATATTGAGTCTCTAACAATTCTCTTTATGCTTCTATGAGATTGATTTGAGTTGAGATTGAGATTTGAGTATAGAACATATTGAGTCTCTAACAATTCTCTTTATGCTTCTATGAGATTGATTTGAGTAGAGATTGAGCATTGAGTATAGAACATATTGAGTCTCTAACAATTCTCTTTATGATTCTATGAGATTGGACAAGTTTTGTGTGGACTTGTTAAGTAGATTTGAGGTAAGTCTTTGAGAAGGCTTGTGGACTGATTTTGTGTAAGATTTTGTGGAAGCTTGCAATGCAGATTTGAGAAAGTCCTAGAGAGGACTTATTGAGCAGATTTGGACAAGTTCTGAGTGAGCTTGTTGAGCAGATTTGGACAGGTTTAGTGGACCTATTGAGAATATTTGGACAAGTTTTGAGTGAGCTTTTGAGCAGATTTGAGTAGGTTCTATGTGGACCTATTGAGCATATTTGAGCAGGTTCTGAGTGGACCTATTGAGAATATTTGAGCAGGTTCTAAGTGGACCTATTGAGCATATTTGAGTAGGTTCTGAGTGGACCTATTGAGAATATTTGAGTAGGTTATGAGTGGACCTATTGAGAAGATTTGAGCAGGTTTTGAGTGAACCTATTGAGTAGATTTAAGAAGGTTTTGAGTGAACCTATTGATAGAGCTTTGGAGGTGACAGAGTATAGAGGATAGAGTCTCAGTGGATAGAGATCCAATAGCTAGGACAATTGAAGATAGATATTCTGAGTGAGGAGTCTTCAAGTGGAGAGAGATCCACCAGTTAGTGCAATAGAGAGACAGAGTCTTCTAGAAGATCACTAGCCAGAGTTGAAGGAGAAAGAGTTCTCCTATGGAAGAGATCCATGAACTTGAGATTTAGGGGATCAACATCTCCTTTGGACAGAGGTCCATAAACATTGTAATTGGGAAGGATTCCCAAAATATTATTTGAGAAATATTTAGAAGAAATATTTTCTCTATGGAGGTAGCCCACATTGGGTGAACCACGTTAAAATTGGTGTCTCTATTGTGTGTGATGATTTATGCATTTCTTTGGTTATTGCTATTGATATTTCCATTGATTATATTGATTAATACTATTTGGGAAAGAAAAGTAAAAAGTGGTCTTATACTGTTCACCCCCCCTCTCAGTATAAGCTTGTGTTCTTCAATTGGTATCAGAGTCGGTTCCTTTGAAAGAAGTTTAACAACTTGAAGGAAGATCCTACAAGAACACAAATGGCAAAGAAAGGCAAGAGTAGAAGCATGAGATACAAGAAGAAAAGAACACCTATGGTCATGAAAGAAAAGGAATATGAGTTTAATATTGTTGTGTTGGGAGGACAAATGGAAATAGATTCAAGAGATGAATCAAGTAATGGAGAAATATCCAGACTGATAAAGTTTTGTACCAGATGTGGGAACACAAGTCACCATGCAACTTATTGTCCACAAGAATGTTTTGTTTGTGGTCAACTTGGCCATGATGCAAGATATTGTAATGGGTTTAGTAGCAGTGAATATGAAGATGATATTCTCAGAAATGAAATCCTAGAGATTGGTTCAAGAAAGGATAACAGGGATAATCAAAATAGGTATGAAGAAGAAACTCTACTTTCAGTAATAGAAGAAAAATAAGATTCTTCAGAAAAATAAAAAGGAGAAGCCACTCTTAAGGAGCTTATTGAATTGAAAAGAGAGAATTTAGAATTGAAGGCTCAAATACAAGAAGATGAGAAATGTAAGACAAAGCTTCTACAGGATATCTTTGACTTGAGAGATAAGGTTGAAAAAGCAAGAAGAGTTGAAGAAGGTATGATTAAACAGTCAAAGGTAAAAGAGATAGAATGTGAAAGGCTTATGATTACTCTTGAAGAATTAAAAAGGGAGAACTCAGGATTAAGGGTTCAAGCTCAAGAAGATGAGAAAGAAAAAGCAAGGTTTCTACAAGAACTCACTAACTTCAAAATCAAAGTTGAAGAGACAAGAAAAATTGAAGAAGGTATGGCCAAAAAATTAAAAACAAAAGATCTAGAGTGTGAAATATTAGAGCATGAGATAGTTTCACTAAGGATGGAAGTAAAAGGTTCTAAGGACAAGCTACACAAGTTTGAGGAAAATTCAAAGACCTTGGAAAGGACTATCAATGCACAAAGGTCATCAATCACCATAACAGGACTTAGTTCTAAAGAAGAACAAGGGAAACAAGAAGCAGAAAAAGGAGAGTCAAGCTCAAACACCAGAAAAGAAGAAGAGTCAAAAGAAGTAAGTAAAAGAGAGAGTGAGACCTCTAAGGATAAGTTGGACAATAGAAAGTTCAACAAGGAAAGGAACAATGCACAAGTAAGGAACAGATGGAACAGGAAACAGGTAGAAGAGACTAAGAGACCAATGGGGTCTAGGCAAGGTTTCTTCAATGGAAGATGTTTTTCATGTCACAGGTTTGGGCACATGGCTTCACAGTGCAGGACACATGAAAGACAAGAATATGGGAAAGGACAACTTTTCCAAGGGTATTGCTACTCATGTAATGAGTTTGGTCACAAGGCAATGAATTGCAAGGTTCATGACAGAAGAGGATATGGCTTCACTAGGAGAAGTCCTAAGACAGTTGCACCTCCAAGGAATAATAACATTAAGTGTTATAAGTGCAATAATGATGGTCACATAGCAAGATGGTGTAGAGCAAATATTCCAAAATCAAGCATGAACAAGAACAGGAATATGAATAGGAACAAAAATGAACAGGAACAGGAACAGGAACAGGAAAAGAAAGAAAGAACAAGAATAGGAACAAGAACATGGATGAGAATAAGAACAGGAATAGGAACAGGAACATGGATGAGAACAAGAATAGGAACAGGAACAGAAGTGATGACAGGAACAGGGATGATGACTTGGAAAGAAACAGTGAGAGGATTCAGAAGACTCAGAAAAGAAGAGAGAAAGATAAAGGTAAAGAACAGTGCTTTCAGGGAGTAGAAATACTCCCACCCCAGAATTAACCACCTCATGTGGAGGTGGGGGAGGGGCTAAGCTAAGAGGCTCATTCTTAGCCCCGAGCCCCAAAGGTGACCCTTTGCCATTGATGTCAAAGGGGGAGAGATTTGTGTATATTGGGGAGAGATTTGATATGGGGAGAGACTTGATATTTGAGAGAGCATTGAGCCAGGGGGAGCAAAGTCCTAGGGGGAGCAAAAAAGAAGGTCAAGTTTTAGTAAAAGGATATGGGTTGCCATCAATGACAAAGGGGGAGATTGTTGGACATTTTGAGTCCTCTAAGTCAAAGTTGTCATTGATGTCACCTGATAGAGTTATCACTCATATCAAAGAATTTGGCAAGAAATAAAGTCATCCAAGGTTGTCACTATCATCCAAGAAAAAGCTTCATCAGTGCAAAAGTGAAAGGAAAAAGGCTCCATAATATTTTAATATTATTGGGAGCACATGTTAAGTGATTGGTTCATAAAAACCCAAGATGGGTTATTGCAAAGGTTAAAAAGGAGGTTTAATAATTATTTATAAATTATTTAAATTCACAAGGAATTTAAATTTTATAAATAATATTTGATTACACCAAGGTTGTGCATTAAGACAAGGCTCCAAGGTTTATTTAAACTAAAACCTAAGGTTGGTTTATTTTAATTTATAATATTTAAATTTAAATTTAAATTTAAATATATTATAAATTAACAACCAAGCCGACGTCGAATTTATTCGATGCATTGACGTGATTGCATAAGAAGAAAAAGGCATTATATATAATGCCATCGAAAGGCATTAATCACTTACCCTTGCTATTTTATGTTGAGTGCATGCGAATAAGGCTCGTGATTCTTAAAGGCTTGATGATTTAAGAAAAGTGGAAGCAGAGAACGTTCGGGGTTGTTGAGCACATAGGCCAGCTTGGCCTAGTGGTGTGTTGGCTTGGCAAGATAGAGGAGGTCCTGCATTCGATTCGCTTGGAGGTTTGCTTGCAAGGTCAAAGCGCTCGAAGCGCATTTTGATTATTTCGAAAGGCACTGGTTTCGTGAGGTATTTGATGTTGGTCATGCCTTTTTAGGCACGTGAGGGTGCGTGGCCCAATGGTGGCTTGGACGCGGCTAAGGCATTGGGAAGGAGGACGTCGGGGGATCGAATCCCTCCGAGAGGCAAAGGCAAGTTAATTTTTATATTTTAATTTTTGTTAAATAGCCTTAAGGAGAAATAAGGGTTATGCTATGCCCTAGAAAATTGAGAAATTTTTGATGGTTTTATTTTTGGAAGGGTAGCATATTATATATCATTGGAAAGAATTTTTCAAGGGCTATTTGATTAACTTTCTTAGAAGGAGAAATAAGGTGTGTGTAAAGAGATATTTCTAGTTTTGTAAAAGGGGTTCAAAAGTGAGTTTGATTTATTCTTTTTCAAAGGGGATTATTTCTTTCATGAGAGGACATGGTGAATTTTATTGAGTAGGAGTAATAAGGTGTTATTGGGATATTATTTTTATTGTTGTGATATTACTCAAGTCCTCTAACCTCCTTGTGATTGAAAAGGAAATATTTGAAAGTGTGTTGAGTTTGACAGATTTTGTGGACAACTCCTTGGCATCAAAAAGGTATGGGCAATATTCTCCATTGACTTGATTGGGTGATTGATTTCTGAAAATATCATTGGAGAGAAAAGGATTGATTGTGGTTTCCTTTTTGAAAGTGGTTGGTTTAATGCTTCAAGGTTTTCCTGGATTGAGAGTTGTGATTAAACCTTGTTTTATAAGCATTGTTGTTGAAGCCAATTGGTTATGCAAAGAACTTGAACTTGAGTTAGAAAAGAACATGAGTATCATTGTTATGTGAGATTTGTGGTTGAGCATTGTTGGAAATATTTTGAGTTGGTTGATACATGCTTGGACTAGGGTTTGTGAGAAAGGGTTGTTCCTTGAGGTGATTGGTTGAGTAGAGTTGATTAAGCCTAGTCAAGTGGATGTGTGAAGTGGTTGTTCAAGTTCCATGAAACAAACTATTCTATATTCTGATTTGAGTTGAGATTTGGAGTTATAGAACATATTGAGTCTCTAAAATTCTCTCTATGCTTCTATGGATTGATTTGAGTTGAGATTGGATTTGAGAATAGAACATATTGAGTCTCTAACAATTCTCTTTATGCTTCTATGAGATTGATTTGAGTTGAGATTGGGATTTGAGTATAGAACATATTGAGTCTCTAAAAATTCTCTTTATGCTTCTATGAGATTGATTTGAGTTGAGATTGAGCATTGAGTATAGAACATATTGAGTCTCTAACAATTCTCTTTATGATTCTATGAGATTGAACAAGTTTTATGTGGACTTGTTAAGCAGATTTGAGGTAAGTCTTTGAGAAGGCTTGTGGACTGATTTTGTGTAAGATTTTGTGGAAGCTTGCAATGCAGATTTGAGAAAGTCCTAGAGAGGACTTATTGAGCAGATTTGGACAAGTTCTGAGTGAGCTTGTTGAGAATATTTGGACAAGTTTGACCTATTGAGCAGATTTGGACAAGTTTTGAGTGAGCTTGTTGAGCAGATTTGGATAGGTTCTAAGTGGACCTATTGAGCAGATTTGAGCAAGTTCTGAGTGGACCTATTGAGAAGATTTGAGCAAGTTATGAGTGGACCTATTGAGCATATTTGAGTAGGTTCTGAGTGGACCTATTGAGCAGATTTGAGTAGGTTCTGAGTGGACCTGTTGAGAAGATTTGAGCAGGTTTTGAGTGGACCTATTGAGCAGATTTGAGAAGGTTCTGAGTGAACCTATTGATAGAGCTTTGGAGGTGATAGAGTATAGAGGATAGAGTCTCAGTGGATAGAGATCCAAAAGCCAAGACAATTGAAGATAGATCTTCTGAGTGAGGAGTCTTCAAGTGGAGAGAGATCCACCGATCAATGCAGGAGAGAGACAGAGTCTTCTAGAAGATCACTAGCCAGAGTTGAAGGGGAAAGAGTTCTCCTATGGAAGAGATCCACGAACTTGAGATTTAGGGGATCAACATCTCCTTTGGACAGAGGTCCATAAACATTGTAATTGGGAAGGATTCCCAAGATATTATTTGAGAAATATTTAGAAGAAATATTTTCTCTGTGGAGGTAGCCCACATTGGGTGAACCACGTTAAAATTGGTGTCTCTATTATGTGTGATGATTTGTGCATTGCTTTGGTTATTGCTATTGATATTGCCATTGATTATATTGATTAATACTATTTGGGAAAGAAAAGTAAAAAGTGGTCTTATACTGTTCACCCCCCTCTCAGTATAAGCTTGTGTTCTTCACCATGTGTTTAGGGGATCCCTTTTGTAGGTGGTTGATAACCTTGAAGTTGTCATAAATCCTCCTACTTAGGGAATGGTTATATTTATGCATATTTGCTTATTATTGATTGATTCTTAATTGGTTGATGAAGTAAGGTATTAATAATAATGTTAGTATTATTAATACTTATATATATATTGATATTAATTGATAATATCATCAAGTGGCATGAGATAAATCGGTTAAATTATTCAATATTTCAAGGAGGAGACCCAATTTTGAATATTGCCAAATGATATATGGATAATATCCAAGCTTTGTTGTAATACCACTATGTGGTGATGACATAATATGGGTGGGGTCAATTTTAATCTCATATAACTCATTGAAAAAATACTAATATATACTATTAACATTAGATAAAAATAATTAATAATAGTACTAATTAATTTAATACTATGGGAGAGATAATAATAATAATTAGGGAAACCAAATATAGAAGTCGATTTATTATTATTTTTTTCAATGATTTTACACAAGTTTTTATGAGGGATCTCGATCCCATCATATTAAGTGGGGTTTGAAATTTTGGACCTATTTAGATTGATTAGAATCAATTTGGTCAATAAAGCACCATGTGGCATGAGCACAAAAGCCCTCCAATGAGTTAATGGAGTGCCAATAACCATAATCTAGTGTTCACCAGTTACCTAAGACTGGCCTGATTTATTATTATTATTATGGAGAGATAATAATAATAATTAGGGCAACCAGATATAGAAGTTTATTTATTATTATTATGGAGAGATAATAATAATAATTAGAACAACCAGATATATAATTTTATTTATTATTATTATGGAGAGATAATAATAATAATTAGGGTAACCAGATATAGAAGTTTTATTATTATTATTATGGAGAGATAATAATAATAATTAGGGCGACCAAATATAGAAGTCTATTTATTTATTTTTATAATGGATTATATGGTATTGAAATATATCCCACCCACATTACATCATTACCACATAGTGGTCCTACAACAAAGCTTAGATATTATCCATGTATCGTTTTCCAAGATTTGAACCTAGATCTCCTCAAAATATTGAGGAATTTAACTGATTTAGCTAATGCCACCTAATCCAAGTCTATTTATTATTATTATTATTATTAGAGAGGGCAAATAGATATGAAAGTATATTTATTATTATAAAAAAAAGAGATACAATAACAAAAATGAGTACAACAAAATATAGAATTTTTTTTATTATTAGCATAAATATTGTTTATATATGTTAGCTTTTGAGGATATATGCAGTGGAAGAGATCTATCACATGTCCTAATCATATGCAAAAAAATGAAAGAATAGAATTTTGCAATATGATTGAAATATATTATAAATAGAAAGTGGCAAAAATATATTTCATTATGGAGGTGATGGTCACTCCATTGATATAAGCTAAAGAACTATATTGTGCTCCATCATGGAATTCTACGACTATCTACTACTCTCTACTATAATGAACTTGATGAACTTGATGTTCTTGATATACTTGATATATGTGATCACTCACTATGAGGCCATTTATATAGGAAGATAGATTCCTTTGCCAACACTCTACCTAGATGTACAAGGGGACACCTTGCACATTGACACTTGTGCATTTATTACATTACTTGAAGTAACTAGTTAACTTCCCCCTAAAGTAATCTCTTATGTACCAAATATGGTACATTTACATGACCTAAATGATGTAATATACTCTAACACCCCCTATATTACATTATTTGGGTATTACAGACTTTAGTCTTCAGTATGGATCTTTAATCTAGTATTGGTATTTTAGTTCTTCTCTTTTGATTCCTTCATAGTCTTATTTGTCTGAATTTGGATGAGTATCTTCATCTTGTTTATGTTCTTATTCTTTGTTTGGTTCAATATTCAATTTGTTCTTGGAGCTCTTGTGTATTTTATCCTTGCTCCTATCTACTACCTTCTTGTATGCTTGATCAAATGAATGGTTAGTATATTTCAATATTTTTGGCTTCAGGATTACAAGTCTCTTGAGATCTTTCTTAGTCATCAAATCTTTGTATAAGAATTTTTATTTTTTATTTTTTCTTTGCTCCTAGAATCATATTGTCCTTTGTTTTCCTATCTAGAAATTTTTGCTTCATCAATTCCATTCCTTGATTCTTGTGTATGAATATGGAAGGTAAATTTGGATCATAATTGATCCATTTTCCTTTTTCATTCCCTGCAATATGCTTCTCAGAAAATCCATTAGTGTTGTTTTGAACAACAACATCTTGTGTGAATCCAAATAAATATAGTGCATATTTATTAGTAGATCTTGTAGCTTTTATCTCATAATTGGATTATACCATCTTTCTACCTTCAATTTGTCTGGTTACTACAATGGAGCTTGTAATTAGTTCTCTTAAATTAGAAATATTTGACACTTTAAGGCGATCATACCATTGAGGATTTCCTATTTTGCAAGATGTTTTCTCTTCCTGAATTTCAATAATTGAACACTCTACTTTATATGGTGCTCTTATAGAGTCTATATCAATTTTTGACTCCTCTAAAGTCTTTCTAAGTCATATTAGTTCTTTTCTTTCTCCTTTTCTAATTGCAGTTTCCATATCGTTACTTAATGTGTTCTTTTAAGTAGACATCCTTATAGCTCCCTAGTTGTTATAATATGCTATATGTGTGATGAAGTGCTTTATCAAGTAATAGTTTAATATCGAGTTAATTTTGTAATGTTTTGTAAGTAACAAAAATCAACTTCTATTACACCTTATTTCTCCTATTGAACTAAGCACTTGTTAATTTGATGAAGTTATAATGGTTGGATTTCTTTTGTACCTTTAATGTGATTTTGAGACAAGTATACCAATTAATTCCAAACCTTGATATTCCTTGATGAACTTCATTTTATAGCCTTTTAATGTTTCTAAATTCCAATAATCTAATTTTGGTGTAGTATTCCTTATAACTCCCTAATTTGGAATATTAGAAAACAATAATATTTGCAATAAAAGAAATTTAAATTTTCCAAGTAGAAATACTTATTTTTCCTTGTTTTAAATTGTAAATATTAAGTTATTTTTTGGTGTATAATTCTCCTTTAATTTTGCTTCCAAATGTGGTTTATTTCCCTATAGTTACAATCTTACATTACCCTTATAACCCCTTTTGATGAAAGTAAATTAAAATAAGGTAAATTCTTACCTTTATAATGCTACAAACCTTAGTAAATGGTGCTGAACTTAGACATGGATGACAAAAATATTTAAAGCTTCTTTTGGGTGCTATAACCAATGGTAGGCTTTGATTCTTCCTTGACTTTAATCCTTGAATGGTGGAACTTCAAATCTGGTTTCTTTGACCTGCTTTGAATGTCTTGACCAAGATATTTAAATGCTATTCTCTTTTCTCACATGTTGTATCTCCTTGTTGTTATGAATATGCTTCCCTACTTGGTTTTAGGTGCCTTAAATAGGAAGATATTTTTTTAGAGAATGACAAGTGTCATGGAAGTTTTATTTCAATGCTTGAAGAAGGTAGATGCTCTTTGACACTTGGAATTTGTTGTAGAATGGAGGATATATGTTGATGAGCATAAAAAATGCTCATATATTGTATACATTTTCTTGATTATTATGCGGCCGTATAATAATGATTGCATATGTTTATGAATGATTATATAATTATTTTATGAAATTATGTGTGTTATCTAATTCATGTGTTTTCAATGTGTTTTTGTGGAATTGTAGTTGATTTAGTCATATTTGGATCAATCGAGGTCTTTTCATGGACCTGGAACTTTGTTTTTTTTAGAATCAACGCAGAGAAGGTAGGCACCTTCCTCTTCTAGGAAGGTGCCAAGCATAAGTAGGTGCCTTCCTCTTCCAAGAAGGCACCAAGGAAAGACAAGTGCCTTCCTCTCCCAGGAAGGCACCAATAGAAGGCCAGTGCCTTCCTCTTCTAGGAAGGTGCCAAAGGAAAATAAGTGCCTTCCTCTCAGGTAAGGAAGGCGCCACTAGAAGGCAAGCACATTCCTCTCATAAGGCATCGACAGGAAGGCGCCACTAGAATGCAAGTGCCTTCCTCTCAAAGGAAGGCACCAATAGAAGATAAGCGTCTTCCTCTTCCAGGAAGGCACCAATAGTAGTAAGGTGCCTTTCACATAGAGAAGGCACCCAACATACTTAGGCACCTTCCTCATAGGGAAGGTGCCCCTGTTCTTCACCCGTTGACCAGACAAGCACAATGTGGACAACAAAGACTGGTGTAGTTCCAACTCTACATCATGTAGAGTTAAATTAGGGATCACACCAATGTATACGAATTTCCTACCAATGCTAGGTGAAGCACAAACCAATCAGTGAACACACCATCATTAGAAATTAATGCCAATTTTAGAAGACGTTGATCACATTTACCAGACCGTCTTAGTTTAGTCTGGAATGAATCGACTATTATAACTTCTTTGTAATAGAAGATCTAATGGTGTGCTATATAAACACATGCAGACCTCTTTGAGGATATATAGAATATTTTGATAGTAAATGTAGAGAGATATACAAAAGAAGCATTGTAATACTTTGATAATTATAATACAGTTCTAAGAGTTTCTAAGTGCATGTTCAGCTAGGAGGAAGCTGCTGGAGCCTGGGCCCACTCCAAACCAATATTTCTTCCCCTATTTTTTCTATGTTTTCTATATTAGTTTCCCATTTTTATAAGATTGTTTATCGCATTGTTATTTCTAGTATTGCAATAGGTTTATTTGTAGGAATGCGTGAATATTTCCTTTTTGTAGATATAATTGTTTTAACGTAAATTATTGAGGAGTGTATGAATGATTGATGACCATTGAAAAACCTCCCAATAGTAGAACTAGCGGACTCATCTCAAGTGGTATTGTAAGAAATCTTGTTCAAGACCCTTCACAAGTTTACAAAGCTCCCTGGGTTGATAAATTAAATGCATGGGCATGTGACAAAAGTAGGAAAGAAGTTAACCTTGTTTGGCCCACAACATTTTGGTGTCGTTGTCGAGGAAGTGTCTCAACTAGATTATTTATAATACTTGGAAACCTTCCATATGACATTGTATGAGTTATTCAATAAGAAGAGGACCTGACGATCGATTTATAAAAACTAATCCGTAAAAACCTGAGTCAGCCAAAAAATTTGAATTTGAATTAGACTCGCTCGACCCACCACCAACAATCCATTGGAGTGAGGATCCGTACTTTGTGCAAAGTGCTTCCTCATCCCATCAACTTGGGGAAGAATGAATCATCATAAATCCCCTATTTAATAAGACACCCTTAGAGGAAGCCTTATTATGGAAAGTTATAGAAGATCAGACGATAACACTAGAAAACCTTAGAGCCTTGACTCAGAAAGTCTTAAACAACTATAAGGCCATAAATACTGCATTAGAAACCACATTTCTTCAAAAAATGGTTGACAACAAAGAAGTCTCATCTAGATTTAGTTTCCCAATTGATGAATGAGTACGAGATACCAAAATGAAAAACATATCCCCTGTTCACCTTCTGACCTTCATAGGATACCCAACTGAGGACCCTAACCTATTTTTATTTAAGTTTAATGTCTTATGTAGGTCTGTGGACTATAAATTTGATATGCAGAAGCTGAAACTCTTTCCTTCCACATTGGATGATGCAACTCTATAGTGGTTCATCGGTCTGGGAGACAAACACATTGCCACTTGGGATCAAATGAAGAAGCTCTTTTTAGAGCAATACCAAGATTTTAGGAGAACAAGAGACTCCAGAGAAGAGGTCCTGAGCATGACACAGAAAGAAGATGAGTCTCTTTAGGAATACTGGGAGAGATTCAACTTCAATATTCAACAATCTCCTCACACAAAACTATCTGATAAGTCCCTAAAAAGCATATTTTTGAGAGGACTTACCAATGAATCATTGGAGGCTCTTAACATGATTTCTGGAGGTGATGTCTACTAGCATGCTATGGAAGACATCCGACAACTATGCTAGAACTACTCAAGAAGGAGAGGCAAGACCACTTCTAGAACCATGAAAGTGACTACTTCAGTCACGAAGATAGAAATAGGTAACATGCTAGAATATTTAAAAGTGAAATGTTCTCATCGCTAGCATTGCAGATGGATACACTATTTTTAGAGAAAAAGAAGCAAGAAAATGAAGTAGCATTGGCTTATTTCTATCCAAAATGCAGAGGGAAGCATGCAAAGAATGCATGCCCAGAGAAAAAAGTTAGAGTATGCACAATTTGCAGGCTGAACCATAAAACTCGATTGTGACCACAACTGCCCAATAATCAGGAGGATGTTGAAAGCATGGATGCCTATTTCATAGGCAATCGAAAGAGTTGGCCATAAATCCTTGTGGGGAATATTCCAACTAAAATGTTGTCATATGGGGGAGGACCATACATGCCCCAAGACCTGCCTCAACCACCTAACATGGGGTGGTGGGGGCCATCACCCTGGTCCAACGCACCCCCAACAACATTCCCAAACTAGCAACCATAGATGCCATATCCATATCCTGGGCAGTAGTGGAGAGGCCAAACTGCATGGAATCAGGATCCATAGAATGTAGCACTAGCTCAACCCCAACAAAATTTACTGAAATTGCTAGCAGTGAGACCTATGTAGCTACCCACACAACCGACAACAAATCCTAATAACAGGGTGAACCATCCAGCATACAACGTGGAGGGTGAGATGTATTCGATGTACCATATTTAGCTTAGATCTAGTAGATATCTAGGGGTAGGAACGTCTCCATTGGTAGAAGAGGAGGAAGAGGTAGGAGAAACACCTCTTGTAGAAGAGGTGATAGAAGAAATGCCTGAGAGAGTAAAGGCTCCATTTCCCAACTAACTACAAGAACAGAGGAAAGTAACACAGCCAGAGTTGGATATCTTGTCTAGCTTGAAGAACCTCACCGTGATAATTTCATTATTTCAAGCCATATGAAATGTTTCGATATATACAAAGGTGATAAGAGAGATGTGTCTAAGGAATCCAAGATGAAGAGAAACCCATACTATCAATGTCATGGGTAAACTAGCATATTTGATGATGGGAAAAATGTGCCATCCTAAGTATGCAGACCTAAGTAGCCCGATGCTAACTATAAAAATCAAGGAACATTCCCTATCCAATACATTGGTCAATCTCAAAGTAGCCATCAATGTAATGCCTCAGGAGACCATGTAGAGGCTACAACTCATGAACTTGAAACCCACTATGATAGTGCTATAGCTAGCCAATCGATCGACCATGGCACTAGAAGGAATGTTGGAAGATGTAATAGTGATAGTCAACACATGGGAATACCCAACAAACTTTTTAGTCTTGCAATCTAAAACTAGGCTAGGCGGTTATTCGCTCATCTTGGGAAGGCCATGGCTAGAAATAGCTGATGCTTACATTAGCTGCTAGGATGGGCTGATCACCATCTATGATGGAAAAAATGTTAAAAGGTTGACTATTTCACCGCCAGTGCAGTTTGTCAACTCATTAGGAAAACCCATGTTGACCAAGCATGAAAATCTTGAGCTATCCATGATCCAACCAGTGATGATGTTGGATGAGTTGGCAGAAGAAGATGAAGATGGTGCTATTTTGGAGTTCCTCCATGGGAAGTCCTCCATCTCCACACCTGGATCATAATTAGATGGTGCCTAAGATCACCACGTTCAGCAGATACATGTTGGGATAGGAAGAACATTGAATATTAGTAGTGGGTTGACTCCCACACAATTGACAAAAGAAGAAGAGCTCCTGGTTAGACACCAACATGCATTTGTATGGGATTACTTAGATATGAAGGGTATCATCCTAGAGATCCGTACCCATCGTATATACCTCGATGATCAAGCAACTCCAAGCAGGCAACCACAGAGAAGAATGAATTTGACAATTAAAGACATTGTCATGAAAGAACTGAAAAAAATATTGACTGTCGGATTCATCTATCTAATTTTTGACAATTAGTGGGTATCACCATTAGTGGCAGTCCCCAAAAAGAATAGGAAGTGGTGAATCTATGTGGACTACAGAATGTTAAACAAAGTGACCAAGAAGGACCACTTCTCGCTCCTATTCATTGATCAAGTCTTGGATACACTCTCTGGGAGGAAGTATTTCTCCTTCCTAGATGGATTTAGTGGATACAACCAGATCCAGATAGGAGAAGATGATCAATATAAGACAATGTTCACCTACCCATGGGGAACGTTTGCCTATTAGGTATTACCTTTCAGATTATGCAATGCACCTGCCACCTTTCAAAGAGTGGTGCTTAGCATATTTTTAGACATGATGAGAGACGTGGTCGAAGTATACATGGATGACTTCACCGTCTATGGAGAAACATTTGACGAACTTGGAAAGAGTGCTCGAAAGAAGTAAGGAAAACAATTTTTCCCTGAGCAATGAGAAATGCCTTATGATGATGCAAGAAGGCATCGTACTAGGACACCACCTCTTCACAGAAGGAATAAATGTTGATAAAATAAAAATTAAGGTCATCAGAGACCTACCCAGCCCTAGAACATAGAGAGAGGTGAGGAGTTTTCTTTGATTATCCAGGTGCTACCAGCGATTTATTACCAAATTTAGCAAAATTGCAAAACCATTGCACACTCTATTATCTAAAGATGTGGAGTTCAATTGGACAAAAGACTGCGAAGAAGCGTTTTAGTTGCTTAAAGAGAAACTGATATCTGTACCGATTTTAAGAGGACCAAATTGACCCGTACCATTCCATATCTACTATGATGCATCCAACAATGCGATTGGAGTAGTCCTCGGACATAATGATGGCAAATAATTTTCTATGATCTACTATGTCAGCAAAAACTTGGCAGGAGCCAAGCTCAACTACACGATGATGGAGAAGGAGTTCCTTGTAGTTGTGCATGCCATAAACAAATTTTGCCATTATATCATCGGGTATAAGGTATTTGTCCACACGGACCACATGACAATTAGATACTTGATGAGCAAGCCATCCATTTGTGGAAGAATTATTAGGTGGCTCTTGTTACTATAGTAATTTGACATCACAATAGTTGGAAAACCAAAAAAAGACAACATCGTAGAATATTTTCTATCTAGATTGATATTGGTAGACCATACAATAGTGGAAGACCAGTTTTTGGATAACATTTGTTCACCATTAGTGATAAAATCTCATGGTACACAGATATAGCCAATTACTTGGCCATCGAAAGAACCTCACCTACTCTCTCTTTTCGAGAAAAGCAGGTGGTCATAGAGAAAAGCACATCGTTCCTATGGATTGATGGCCTCCTATTAAAAATAGGACATGACCAGATTATAAGGAGATGCATAGTAGAACAAGAGTTCTTAGAAGTACTCAAAGTGTGTCATGAAAAACCATGTAGAGGACACTTTATAGGGAAATGAACTGCCTATAAAATCCTATAGGCTAGGTACTTTTGGCCCACTCTATTCAAGGATGTGGTTGTGTATGCCAACAAGTGCGATGAATGCCAAATAATGGGTAGACCAACCCATCGAGATGAAATGCCCCTCCAACCTCAGGTACACATGGAACTCTTCGATAAGTGGGGCACGGACTTCATGGGACCAATTAATCCACCTTCAATAGGGAGGAGGTTTATTTTGGTCTGTATAGATTACGTCACCAAATGGGTTGAAGTTTAAGCATTGAGATATTCAAAAGAAAGAACAGTCACCAATTTCTTATTTACCCACATTTTACACAATTTGGGGTCCCTAGAGAGATAACAATAGACCAAGGGCCTCAATTTACCTCCAATTTGATCAAGGAGTTGATGGAGCAATACAGAGTTCAACACAATAAAACTACACCCTACCATCTACAGGAAAATGGGTAAGTGGAAGTGATGAATAGAGAAATAGAGAACATCCTGACAAAGACCATGCAACAACATAGAAAATATTGGGCTACACGGATTTTATAGGCAGTCTAAGTGTATAATACCATGTGGAAACCCACCATAGGCTTCACACCCTTCCAACTGGTCTATGGGAAGAGTGCGATGATGCCCATTGAATTTGAAATAAAGATATTGAGGACAACTTCAAAATTGAACTTGAGCTTGGATGACACTCAAAAAGAAAGGATTCGACAACTAGATCATCTGGAAAAAATTTGAATGGACGCTTTGCAAAGAATGGAAATCATACAAAAACAAAGAAAGCGATGGCATGATCACCAAATTAAATTGAAGTAGTTCCAAGGAGAATGGGTGCTGTTGTATGATTCTCGGTTCCAAGAAAGAAAAGGTAAATTAATGCAAAGATATATGGGACTGTATGAGGTGGTAGAGCTCATCAAGAATGGGGCAGTGCATGTTAGAACAATTGATAGTAGCAACACCATTTTAATAGTCAATGGCCACTGACTGTGCCCCTATAACACATCCAAAACCTTACAAGTGGAATCCAGAATAGACGTGGGGGAGACCCCATCTTGTTAGATCTAGACCAAACTCTTAATAGGTAAAACGGTGGGCATGGAGGTGCTCACCAAAATCAGTTAATTTAGTTTTTTTCTTATGATGTGTTTTGCAGGGACGACGCCTACATGCAAGCTACAAGCATCCTAATCTAGGGCCTAATAGGCACAAAATGCATCTAACTGCATTTATTTTTCTTTCTTTTCATTTACTTTTTGTAGGTGGAGGACCTGACAGCACGAGGAATAGGTATCTGGGAAACTAGGCCTAATTTGGCTCAGCATTCTGACATCAAAACTCATAGGTAGAAGCTGAGGCAATGTGAAGCGAGACTGAGAAGGCTTGATCACCCTTTCCCAGTCAATCACAACATGATTGCCAAGAATAAAGTGCCTTCCACATCGAGAAGGCGTAGAAGAAGGTGCCCAGCTAGAAGAATGCACCTTCCTTATAAAGAAGGCACCCATCCAGAAGAAAGCACCTTCCTTATAAAGAAGGTGCCCAACCAGAAGAAGGTGCCTTCCTTATGAGGAAGGCACCCTGCCAGAATAAGGTGCCTTCCTTATAAATAAGGCGCCCAACCAGAATAAGGTGCCTTCCTTATGAAGAAGGCACCCCACTAGAAGAAGGCACCTTCCTTATAAATAAGGCGCACACAAAAAAAAAAGAGAAAAAAGTAGGCACCTTCCACATCGAGAAGGTGCCACAAAAAAAAAAAATCCCGAGGCACCTTCCACATCGAGAAGGTGCATACAGACCAAGGCACCTTCCACTCCAGGAAGGCGTAGGTATACAGCGGTGCCTTCCACCCTAGGAAGGTGCAGATATTTAGTAGCACCTTCCACATCAGGAAGGTGCACCCATTCAGAAGCACCTTTCATAGTAGGAAGGCGCCATCATCAAAAGGGTGCCTTCCACCACCGGAAGGCACATCCAATCAAAGAGCACCAACAACATCGAAAAGGCACCATATAAGCACCTTCCACATCGAGAAGGCACCACATAAGTGCCTTCCACATTAAGAAGGTATCAAAGAGTGCCTTCTGCATATAGCTATAGCACCCTAAAATTGGTGCAGTAAAATTATAAAATTTACATTCACCTTAGTAAATAATTTAAATTCAAATTTAACCTCCCAAATCGCTCGTTAACCGTCGGGAAATCTGTTTCCCCCTTTTCTATTTCATTTTTAGAGGTTGTTTTGATCGTTTGACGATATCGTCGTCGATCAGACGATATCGCCCCAGATTTGATGATTTTGTCTAGACTAGAACGTCTAGACGATCTTGTCACAAAACTGAATTTGCATAGTTGGAATCTGTTCCAACGGGTCTCCAATCTGGGCAGAAGCGTGTCTGCACTGTTGGGACCCTCCCCCATTGGAGATCTCCCAAATTGGGATGATCTCCAACCTCCTAACTACTCCCCCTAAGCCTATTTAATCTCTAGAATTTTCCCTCCCCAACCCCTGGCTGAAATTATCTATAAATTGACTCCCTCTACGCTAGAAAATCCTAATTTTGTATTTGCATTAGTCCTATACCATTTTTTTGTAGTTACATCACTATTTTTCAACCGGAGCCAGCACCCATCGTCACCGACGAACCTATTCAGATCGAAGGTGATCCTATCAAATTCGAGACGATTTCGTACTGATGCAATACGATCTCTACTGCAGCCCACATCGAGGCAATCAGTGCTTGAAGTTTGCTTTTCTCAACTCTGTTTCTGTCATTTTATTCTACAAATTAGATGCTCTATTAAGTTTTTATGTCATTTTGCACTTGGAGTTCACCCATTTAGCTTAGATTGCATGCTAAGTTCATGATCTACCATTAAAGTATAGTAATTTGCTTTAATTTCTGTTCTTAAATATTGTTCAGTATTCATAGTACTATTTGGTGTAATTTGCCTCTGTTAGCATAGTATAATTTCTTGTATTTTGCATCTATTTTCTATTTTGCAGGTCTCTGACGAATTCGTCAGATCTCATATGATTCTGTCAGTCTCAGACGATTCTGTCAGATCTCAGACGATTCTATCAGTTTCAGATGATTCTGTCAGATTGTAGGTGATTCTATCAAATTCCAAACGATCCAGACTGCTTCAAACATCAGAATCTTCTTCAGACATCCGGATCAGGTATTCCCCATTTTCCTCTTGTAAATTCTCTATTTTTTGCTTTTTAATCTGTTTGCTGTATTCATGAAAGTTGCATTTTCATGTAGTTTAATTTAGATTCATTCGGCCAAACCTAGGATATGAATGCTTAAGGTTAAAAACGAACTCATCAAAACACATTCCAAAACCTAGGTGTGGAAACTGCCGCTAAATGTTTCCTGGTGAACCCACCATCCGTCGAAAAATCACCAAAACACACCTCCCTTGAGAGGTGGGACCTTCACAAATTCCTCTCAGTCTGAGGTACCGCACCATCCTTTTTCCATCCTCCTTTCGGGCGCGGATCCTATAGCCTGAAGGTAGGGATGCGAAAAATTTGGAGCGATACATTTTGGTGAACCCGAAGTGAATGCATCATAACCTTTTGAAAAACAAAAACAAAAAAATTAGAACAACTAAAACTTAGATACATTTTAAAACATTTAAGTTTTAAAGTCATGTTTAGATGGTAGCTCCTAAAAAGAGGTTAGCAGTTACTATAAATGTAGAAAATCAATTGGCAGCTATAGAAGTTAATTCTGTCCTTAGTATCCCTGAAACAAGTAGAAATCAATCCTTGTGGGACGAACTTGATAGGAGACTTGGTCTCATATCATCTAGGTCCACACAACTTAAGCAGATTAAGAGGCTAGTCCTAGATATAATCCTGGATCCTCACCAACTAGTTTTTTTTATCATGAACTTCAGAAAGCCTGCCGTAGATGGTTAGCTTATAGGAAAGCCATTGTATCTTCAAAAATTTTAGCTTTCGAGGAATATCTCAATGACACAATCATGGTACTCCCATTTTTAGATCATATAGGTTCCTTAGAAACCGATCTTATGATTAGAAGAAGATGGAACAAAACTCCTAGAGCTATGTGGTATCGTGAATATTGTTGTGAGAATTATTATTATAAACCAGAATCTGAAATACATAGTATTTCTATAGCTCTTTTCATCAAATTCTTAAAAGAAAACTTTCAATTTGAAGAAGAACATTTCATGACCCCTGAACAACTTGAACCTATTAATGATATTCATAGATTTTTTATAGAAAACTAAATTATTATTTCAGTATTATCTCTTGCATTATTGTGTTATTTGCTTTATTGTATTGTTTCAAAAAATTAAAGAAAAACTAAAAATCAAAAACTTAGCAAAAACTTAAACATTTCATTTTTCAAATATTATAGTAGGTATATAGTAAATATATACCTCTTAATTTGTTGCATATATATTATATATATATATATATATATATATATATATATATATATATAATATATATATATATATATATATATATATATATATTTGCTGAAATCAAAAATTAGCACCATGCCTAAACTTAGGAATGGTAAAGAAACTTTAGGGGAAGGAGAAGATTGGTTACAAGATACAACTGAAAACCCAAATGTCCTTCTTGGAGATACAAATCCGGAAGGAGAAACCCTAGGTCAATCAGATGAAGACTTAGGGGAAGATAAGGAACAAGAAGCAAGTGTTAAAGAGGATGGATCCTCATCCCCTAGAGTAGCTCCTAATGGAACTATTGCCTTTGACAATGTAGAGCATTTCAAGAAATTTCTCACGGATAACATTGATGACCTTAATGTGGCAATTCGCCTTGATAAAGGGCAAATTAGTAAAACTCAAGCAGCCATGGAATATATATGCAATATGCAGACTAATACCTTGTCTTTCATTAATCAAGAAAGTGACAAGGGTGGACCATCCAATATGGATATGGTCACTATAGCCCAAAGCATGTCAAAACAACAGGTTACCCAACCTCCTGAGGAACCTGTTATTCAACCCAAAATCATGCCCACACAAAAGAAAATTCCCTTCACTACTTTATTCTGCCAAACTATTGAGCAAAATGCTTTAAATAAACAGAAACCTAAAACAAAGCCAAATACAAACTTTCAACAAGCCGGAATACAACATCATCCAACCTCAAAGTTCCTCCATAATACTTTTCCTACCAATAATTTACACAAAAGTAACATGGCATCTAATCTGCATGTTCCTCCATCCTACAACCATAACACTCATGTCAATGCCCTACCAAACCAATATGGGGGGCAAACTAGTAATCTGGAAGCCATGGTGAAACAATTGGCTTCATGTATGGACCCGATAGATCCCTATTGTCCCTCATATAATTATCGAGAGATTTGTAGTCAACCCTTGGATCCCATAGTTGTAGCTGAACCATACCCTAAACATTTTCCCATGCCTGTTTTGCCTATATATAAAGGAACTGAAGATCCCATAGAGCATCTTTGCATGTTTAGGATAGCATTTCACGACATATCGCATGACGACTTGCTATTACTAAAAATGTTCCCCAAAAGTTTAGGTGGGATGGCATTAGAGTGGTACTATCAGTTGCCCACTCATTCTTTGAGAAACTTCGAAGAAATAGCTGAATCATTTGTCCATCAATTTAGTGCCTACATCGAGAGGCATGTAACTATTAAAGACCTATACAATTTAAAACAAGATAAGGATGAATGGTTTGCTGATTTCTTAGCTATATGGAGGCAATTGACAGGAAAACTGCACTTTGTGCTACCCTATAGGGAAATGTTAGACATTTTCATCAATAATTTACAAGAACAACTATATTATGAACTATCAACAGCTACTTTGACTACCTTCGATCAAGCTATAGACTTAGCTCGAAGAGTAGAAGATGCCCTCATTAGGAGAGGCCAACTTAGGAAGAAGGATGATGAGAAAACATCCAGAAATCAATATAAAAACAAACAAGTTGTTGGTGACGGAGTCACTGACAGCAAAAATGTTGCTAATATCAATGCAACGAAGACAACAGAAAAATTCATATTGAAACCTCCTGACAAGCCTCCTCGAGAGTTCACTAGATTAAACCAACCTTTGTCAACTATTTTACCTCAATTACTCGAAAGAGGTTTGATCCAATTACCCGCTATCCGAGAACCTGACCCAACTATACCCGGATACAAAGCTGATTTGCACTGTGATTTCCATAGAGGACCTGGACATTCTACCAATGCCTGTGAAAGGTTGAAACATAAAATACAAGATTTGATTGACAATAATGAAATGGAAGTGCAAGCCTTCCAACCTAAACAAAACCCTCCTAATAATACTCAAAAGACCATTCCCCAAAATCAAAATCAAAATGCCAATCAAACTCTAGACATATTTCAACACCCTTTACCAAGACATGGTAAAGAGGTAGCCAATCAAATTGAACATCATAATGTTCCCCCTCCTACCCGATATGTAGAAACCATTAGCGAACAATTACCTATTCATGATCCTCAAATATTTGACACGACCTTATCCCTAGTTACGACCAGGACCTTACATAATTTTCAAACTTCTGATTCTAGTGATATAGAGTCAGATAGTGAAAGTGAAGTAGACATTACTTCAAACCAATCGAATAGTTCTAAAAATGAATCAGATCCTATTCAACCTGTCACAGATGCTAATGTTCTAGAAGAACCATTTCCTAGAAGAGTCACTACTCGACCTTCTTCTAATATATTCCTTTCTAATGAACAAGCCATTAATGCTCAACCGAGACCAGTTCAACGTCTTCACTATAACATCATAGGTACCATTGGAGTCGTTACTCGACAACAAGCTCAAAACTCTCAACAAGAACCAAACTAGAACAATGGATCGGCTCCATTCGTTCTGAAAAACCATAATAAAGGGAATCATGCTCCTAATATCCAATCTAAACCCCCTTACAACATTAATGAGCAATTGTCTAATACTACGGCCAGAATTTCCCTCTTAGATTTATTAAGATCCTCTCCCACCCATAGGGATGAGTTGATGCTTACATTGAGTCAAATGATGGTACCTCAAAAAATTCAACCTGAAGCTATGGCCAATACTATCATCACTCGAGAGATCGATTGTATTGACTTTCGGGATAAAGATATCCCGCAACACAGTTTACATAAAGACAATCCCTTATACATTACTGCTTTAATTGGAGATGTAGCTGTCAAAAGAGTTTTGATTGATAATGGCTTGTCTCTAAACATTTGCACCTTTGACTTCTACCAACGATTTGGCTTTAGAAGTGATGAAATGAAGAAAACTGATATGATTATCAAAGCCTTTAATGACGAAACACAAGAAACATGTGGAGTCATTACCCTCCCATTGCAAGTTGGTCCTAGAACCCTAGAAACAACCGTGTTTATTGTACATTGCCCAGCATTGTACAATATACTTTTGGGTCACCCTTGGGTCAACGCCATGCGAGCGGTCCCATCAACCTTACACCAATGTGTTAAATTCAAGTTTAAAAATCAGTTGGTCACTATTCATGGTGACCCTATACCTTTTGATATGTGTGCTTTGGTAGAACTAGTTGGAGCGCAATTTTGCCCTGCTTTGTCATCCACACATTCTAGTTCTTCTTTTTCATCTAAAACTGTGAAACATAAACCCATAAATTCCCCTATTCCCCCTCCATTCATTTCATCCTCCTTAGATCAACAATCCTCTAAACAAATTATTTTAGAACCTAAAACAGATCTTAAGTCTACAACCAATTCTTCAAGTTCTATCCCTACAAATTCAAGACCTATAGACACATCCATCATATCTTCCACATCTCAAGACATAGGTAATAAGCCTTCTACATCTTATGCCCATTCTGATGAACTTTTTCCAGATTTATCTACAACCTTAATATCAGAAAAAATGAATGCTTTCATGCAAGATTCAAACCTTTTAAATAAATTGCCGCCATCTCCTCGTACTTTGGGCCTCCCACAACCTCTGGGAAGTACTTACTAAGTCGGGAGTTGTGCCTTCATTTATAAAGGCTATGACTGGGGAAAAATCCCTCGAAATATCAAAACTCATCATGAAGGATATGCTCGGTGTTATTTTACCAATGATTATATTAAAGCTAAACCCATAATTCTTAAAATGGGATATGAAGGGAAAGGCTTAGGACCTTTCCAAAATGGTATGAAAGAACATTTCGAGGTAGAACCATGGCCTGCCCGCTGTGGTGTGGGCCTATTTCCTAGTAAGGGTCAACCCTTTCCTTTTGAGAATGATGATCACCTCAATTGCTATCAAGATTATTTGGATAGGCATGTTGATTTCCCTCTCAAAAATCAGTCGTTTTCATGCAACATGCTATCCATAGCATACCCTGAAATGATTGCTGACCCTGATGAAGAATTGGAAGGAGATATCTTCCATGACGTCTCTGTAGAAGAAATGCTACACAATGGGCTTTATTTTGATGGTTCTATACCAACTATAGCCCAACTTGAAGCCTCTGACCCTCAAAATGAATTATCTAAAGTAACCTTACAAGAATTACAAGAATTGGGTGTTTCACCCGCCCCACCTAATTTTGAAAGAGATCTACACATGGAGGTAGAAAATGTCATTAAAATTAACATTGGAACTGAGGACAATCCTCACATAATCAATATCGGGTCAGAATTAAGTCAAGAAAAACAAGAATAATACATCGCATTCCTTAAAGAGTATGAAGATGTCTTTGCTTGGACATACGAAGATATGCCAGGTCTAGACCCTTTTGTTGTCATGCATCATCTAGTGGTCCATACGGATGCTAAACCTATCAAAAAAAAACTCAAAAAAATGCATCCCAAAGTGGCTCTGCTAGTCAAAGGGGAGTTAGAAAAACTCTTGAATGTTATCTTTATACAAGCTATTGATTATGCTGAATGGATCTCAAATGTAGTTCCAGTCACCAAGAAAGAAGCTACCAAAGTTAGGGTTTGCACAAATTTTAGAGATATTAACGTTGCATGCCCTAAAGATGACTTTCCTCTTCCAAACATGGATCAAATCATTGATTTCACTGCCAAAAGTGGGATGATGTCCTTAATGGACGGATTCTCCGATTATAATCAGATCAGGATAGCTCCTGAAGACCAAGCTAAAACAACCTTTATTACCCCCTGGGGTACCTTTTGCTGGAAAGTGATGCCATTTGGCTTAAAGAACGCCGGTGCAACTTATCAACGGGCTATGACCTACATTTTTCATGATATGATGCATGATATCCTACATGATTATGTGGATGATATCATAGCTCGCTCTCTTATTGAAGATCATCATTTGGATGATTTGCGAAAAGTCTTTAATTGATTACGAGAATATCTCATTCGATTAAATCCAGCAAAATGCATATTCGGAGTTAAATCTGGCAAACTATTAGGGGTTTTAGTTTCTTTACATGGTATTGAAATCGACCCTCTCAAGATTGCGGCCATCACTGATATGCCCGCACCGACTAATATATCTGAGTTACAAAGTTTACAAGGTAAGCTTCAAGCTATCCGTCGCTTCATTGATAAGCTGGCGAACAAAACTGGTCCCTTTATTAAACTCCTTAAGAAGGATGTTCCATTTAATTGGGACACAGAATGTAGAGAAGCCTTTGAACTTCTCAAACAATATCTCCTTAATCCACCGGTGCTTTCACTGCCTAAATCTGATTGCCCATTTCTTCTATTTATTTCTGCTTCAAATTCTTCCTTAGGAGCTATGTTAGCTCAACTCGATGATGAAAAATGAGAATGTGCTAATTATTACATTAGCCGAACCTTCATTAGTTATGAAACCCGCTACACAACATTAGAGAAACTATGTCTAGCAGTCATTTTTGCTACGCAAAAATTATGACATTATATGCTTAGCCAAAAAACTTGTCATTGCTAAATATGATCCCTTAAGGTATCTCATGAGTCGACCTTATTTATCGGGTCGCACAGCCAAGTGGGTTCTTTCTCTAAGCGAGTTTGATCTCACCTTCATAGGACATAAGTCTGTTAAGGGTCAAATCATAGCAGATCAATTAGCTGCTGCACCCTTAGAGTCTACTCATCCCCTCATCATCGAGTTTCCAGATGAATGCCTTCAATTAGAGGCAGACCATAATGAAAAATGGTCCTTATACTTTGATGGATCTCGATGCATGAGTGGGGCTGGTGCGGGTATTATTTTAATATCTCTACAAAAATATCTTATTCCTCTGTCCTTCAAACTGACCTTTGCTTGCACCAACAATACTGCTAAGTATGAGGCTCTAATCCTTGGATTACGAGCTGCTTTAGCACTCAAAATTAAAAATCTCTTAGTTTTTGGTGATTCCCAATTGGTTATAAATCAAATTAATGAAGTTTATCAAACTCGAGATGATAAACTACGCCCATATAAGGCCTATGTTTTACAATTAATGCCTTTATTTGATCAAGTTACCTTGGAAGCTATTCCTCGAACTAGCAATCGTGTAGCTGATGCTATGGCCGCAGCTGCATCTCTCCTGCCCTTGGAGTTAGATGACGAATATGCGACTATCATTATTCGTCGACTCCGAGAACCCGCTTCAAATAAGTCCTGCTTAGAGCCTTTGGATGTGTTTCTAATCAATGAAACTACTCCTGAACCTTGGTATACAGACATATTTGATTTTCTCCAAAATGGGACTTTCCTCGCCAATTCTAATAGAAACCAGCGTCGGTTATTACGTCGACGAGCGAGTCAATTTGTAATAATTGGCAATACTTTATATAGGAGATATTTTGAAGGTATCCTATTAAGATGTTTAAATTCAGATGAATCTAAATCATCCTTGAGTGAAGCCCACGATGGATCTTGTGGAGGACACTTTAGTGGTAGTGTCATTGCTAAAAAGCTCCTTCGGATAGGATACTTTTGGCCTACCATGGAAACGGATGCACATGAATATGTGTGCCATTGCGACAAGTGTCAAAAACATGCTAACCTTGTCCATGCGCCTACACAAGAGTTGCAAGCTATTTCATCTCCTTGGCCCTTTTCTAAATGGGGCTTGGATATTATTGGCAAAATCAATCCTGTGTCTTTTGATGGACACAAGTTCATCATAACCACCACTGAGTATTTCACGAAGTGGGTCGAAGCTATGCCTTTAGCTTCCTGCACTGGCACACAAGTTTCTAAATTTATTTTTAATCAAATTATTTGCAGGTTTGAAATTCCTTCCAACCTCATCTCTGACAATGGAACTCCTTTCAAAAATAAAGATGTTAAAAAATTATGCCAAAAATACAAGATTCAACATTGCTGGTCCACCCCCTATTATCCTCAGGGTAATGGTCAAGCAGAAGCATCTAACAAAACTTTAATCAAAATTCTCAAAATATTAGTCAATAAAACTGGTCGTGACTGGCACATTCAATTATATCCAGCCTTGTGGGCCTATCGAACTAGTGTTCGAACCCCCACGAGAACTTCACCATTTGTTTTGGTGTATGGTGCTGAAGCAGTTTTTCCATTTGAATTGGCAGTTCCTTCTTTGGCTCTACTACTTCAAGATACCGAAGTAGGAGATGAATATCGTGCTGGCAGACTCAGTCAGCTGGAACTCCTAGATGAAAAACGCATCAAATGCTTTGGAGCATCTCCGTGCTTACCAAAACAAGCTTAAAATATCATATGCTAAGAAAGTTCGTCATCGATCCTTTGAGATCGACAACCTTGTTTTAAAAGAAAATAAAAAAAATACAAATGCAACCAAAGAACTTAAAGGTAAATTTGAGCCCAACTGGCTTGGTCCATACATTATTACTGCAAAATTTGAATCAGGAGCATATAAATTATCTACCTTAGATGGTAAAGAACTTAAAGAACCCATGAATATTTTGCATCTTAAACGTTACTATGCATAAACTTGGTCATTTCATCCATGTATATATTTGTTCAAAATTACTATCTTGTATTTCTTTCAATTTATTCAAAAACACCAAAAACATTCATAAATATCCAAAAATTTTCAAAAACTATCTATTGCATTTGTTTAAGGCAGTTGTTAAATTTTTTGCTCAAAAATATAAAAACAACAATATTCTTGACTCTTTCGAAACCAAAACAATATACAGAAGAAAGAGAGAGTCAACATTCTCAAAACTTCTTAAAATTATTTATATCTATATTTTTCTTCCAATTATTGCAGTTATATGTTTCAACTTATTTTGGATAAAATTAGCATTTATTTGGCATCCCTCACTTGCACACTCACAACAATAAATATCTTGATTTTATCTGGCATGATTACTAATCTCTCTTATATCAAAGTCCACAAAAATCAATTAAATAAAGTTTGAGCATAGAGAATTGATCTTGTTATTTAATTAAATCAAGCACATCCTTTCACAATAAAATGATTATATTTGTAATTTCCATGTTTTGCTACATAGTAGAACTGATTTCTTGAGCGAAAAGTTTCCCCTGCTATCCTATCATGCACATGGTCTAGAATCTTTGAGAATTGGCAAAAGGACAAGCTCACCCCTACCCAGAATAAATCCCTTGCTCTATAGCTAATCCGAGCAAGTATCCCTAGCAAAGAAAAAAAAAAAGAGAAGAAAAATTCAACAAAAAAAGAGACAAGAAAAATGTTATTTCAGCAATGTTCCAAGCATTACCAAGCAAAAGAAATACAAAAAGAAAAATAAGCAAAGTTCAAAAGAAAGCAAGAAGGCAATAAAATCCCTTTCCCTACCCTTTGAAAAGAAAAGAAGGGTTGATGAGCTTGAATCCCTGGAATTCTCAATTATTCAAAAACTTTGAGGTAAGCCCCATAACAGGTGGTTTGTGCCCAACCTGCTTGGCCTTGGGTAACTCCTAGCGTGGCGATATGTCTATCACATTAGCGACTTTATTTTGTATAGACCTATGTCTGCTTATGGATTAGCTAGCTCTTGATAATCCGATCTACATAGTAGTCTAATATGGTTATATGCATCTACATCATGGTTAATGAACACTTATTTGGTTTCTTTAAATCACTTGTATCATAGTATCTTACTCACAACTGGTAAATGAATAATGCAATTGCACACACATTTGTATTTGAGAAATTTTGTCTATCATTATGATAAATCAAGATCGAAAATGAATTCACATATGCACATGGGATTCCTTATAAATCTAACTTTTGTCTTCAAAATACTTTGAAATATTATTTTTTGCAACTTGTTGGAATAAATCAAGTACAGTTGTTTATTAAAAAGACAACTATATAACAAAAAATCAAAAAATTATTTCAAAAATATACAATTAAAAACATATATATCTGATTGACTTTCACGACGATGGTATAATTTCAAAACCGAAATTGAAATTTTATGCCTAACACAAGTCCTCATTTTCATATTTTCTGTTCATCAAACATAAATCATGCAATAAAACCTTTTTTGGATTTTCGCGATGATGGTATAAGTCTATACCTAGATATTCTATGCCTAGCACAAACCATTGTAACAATTTATATTTCCCATTTCTTCGAAATCATGAAAACCATATGGCTTAATTCATTATGTTACACAAATTATGCTTTTCAAAAGCAAACCCATTTTTTCACTATTTTATGTCATTATGTCAACCTTCAACTTTGCAATGATGGTATAATTCCTAAGGAATTATTCACAAATTTTATCACACTTAGGAATTTATGCCTAGCAAAAATCATTTTAAACATTATTTCATACATAATATTTTCATGGAAATCTAAAAACAAATCATCATCATCATCATCATTTGCATCATCACAACAAAGTCTTAAGACAGTCTCTTAAGCACTCTTTTACTTTTCGCAATATTTCTATACTGGGATTAGCTTGATGATCGAGTGAGCGGCGACTCCATGAAATGGTCTATAATAGCGACAATGTCCTTTGAAATTATTGTTAAAAGTCCCCTTTTATTTTTATCAAATTATTGCATCACAAACAAACACTTTGTTACATCAGATTATTTCATTTACAATGTTATAGCATGACATTCAAATTATATTTCCAATGACATAATTACATTCAATTATCAAATCAATCAATCAAAACATAAAAGCATCATAAACATCACAAAATACATAACACAATATAAGTCATATGATCAAAAATATCTCATCTATATATGTCACAAATATATATATACATCATATCAGCTAGATTGGTATGCCACAATCCATATCTTGGCATACTCAATCAAATACCTTCTGTGTAGTGTCTCGAGAGCCCCTCGAGCTCTCAGCCTCATCTCCTCCCCCCCTGAGGTGGAGGAGGTGGCCCCATCACAGTTCGTGTGGTGCCATGAGTCCTGGATGCTGATCGTGATGATGTCCTAGATGACCCCATCATGACAGGCTCTACAATATGTGCTGGTAATGGCACCCTCTGCTCTGCTGGCACTGCCTGGTAGTATAGAGCCTGATAGAATGTAATTTGGGTGATAGCGCGTGCTAAATACCGAGTGCTTGCTCCTTCACCCCAAGCTCTGAGCCGTGTAGCCTCATCCTGTAGTGTCTGCACCTGAGCCCACAAGCGGGCAACCTCAACTTGAAGAGTCACTGTCTCACTGATCTCCCCAGTGTCTACACCCTTGCCCTTATCGGGCGATGGTGGCCTATCCCTCTGTGGAGATGGGGGTCTCACCTCCCTCCTCTCCCTCTCTCTTTGTCATGGCCGCTCCTGTGCCTATGGCCACCTCACCTCTCTCCCGTCGTGACCTTGGGATGCCTCTATCGCCGCCTGATGCCACCTCCCTATCCGACGCACAACCGCATGGATCGGACCCTGTGCCATCGTCATCCATGGAGGGCATATTCCTATGTACCAGGCATCGTAGCCATCGGGTACTCCTACGTCGTCCCCATCCACTAGCTAGATGGGGGCATCATCTACATCCTGGCTCCAGAAGCGCTGCATTTCTGGTGCCCCGCTAACTATAGTTTTATCCCGGACAGTCCAAGAAAACTCGTAATCCCTGAGAGATGGGATCCCCCGCTGTAGACCGAACTGCCTCAAAACTCGGTCATAGCGGTGGAGCTCCACCTCTCCTGTCTCCATCCGTAGCCAGCAGACTCTCCTGATGCGAGCCAGCTCTTATCTGTCCTCTGGCCACCCTGGATGCTCTCTCCATGGTCTCCAGGTGATCTGGTCTGGGACCAAATAATCCAATAGCCTCCGGGACATTGGTAGGTCGATCCGCCGCTGTGACCCTCTCCAAAGTGTTACACTCCAAACATGAAGAGTCGGCTATATTATCCAATTGTGTAAAATTCACTATATATGGGTTCATAATAAATTAATTGAAGAATTATCTCATCTTATCTTTTTATATTTTCATCTGCCTCTGCGCAAGGGTGTGCCCACCTTAAGTGGCCTGCATTTGTTTCCATTCGTTTACTAAATTCCGTATTCATATTCCTTCGATTTCGTCTTTTACATTCTGCATTGTTTATATCTGTGTAAATCATTTAAACAAAGGTAGAAATACCTTTGCATTGGTATCAGATTCGGCGATTCACGGGATTTTTACTTCAACTCTGCAATCCGGCTGCGCCATTACGGGTGCTGTTAGCGTCGCGTCACAAGTGCAAACGGAAATTACAGGCGTTTCAACTCAAATTCCCCGCTACTCAGTAACGCCAGTTTCGATTTGCATGTGATTTGGTGAATTGGCGATTTGTTTTCCGTTACAGGCATTCGATTCGTTCGTCGTCCCATATCCGAACGCCAGACGCAGAGTAACTCCTAACCCACAGCAGCGTCCAATCAGAAGTCATGAATTTACGTTAATTACACTGTGACTAAGGTTTTTCAACAAAAATTGCCGTCCGACGTCAGCGAATATTTTATTGCGGGTGTGGGATTACAAGACTTATCCCACATTTGGCGTAGGAAGGGCGTTTCAGCATTCATAAGGAATTAATCGCCCTTTTTTGTTTGTGACTTCGGTCACATCCTCCGTGGTCTTTGCGCGCGAGTGTCGTGTCGTTGGGTTTCCGTCGGTTGTCGTGTCATTGTCGTGTCATTGGGTTTTCGTCAGTTGTCGTGTCATTGGGTTTCCATCGGTTGTCGTGTCAGTTGTCGTGTCGTTGGGTTTTCGTCGGTTGTCGTGTCATTGGTAGTAGCGCCCGTGTCGTTCGATTTTTGCGTCCTCCGTTCGCTCGTCACTTTCGTCTCGCGTCCGGTCTTCTCTTGTCCTCCGTCTCGGCTCGCGTCAGGGCTCTTCGTGTCGTCGCAGGTGTCACACGTGTCCTGTCCATCACATCGCCTTGTGTCCGCACCGTTGAGTTCTATCCGTTCGAGGTCTGTCCGTCGTGTTCCCCGCATCTTCCTCCCTAGTCGCAGTCCTTACGCAGTGTTGTGTCACGTGCTGCTCGGGTTGTATCCATTGAGTTTCGGTCTTATGAGTCGTGTCTAGAGTCCTCGGAGCACACAAACATCAACTTTCGTGCCGTAGTTGGAGTGGCAATTAAGGCGGAATCAACACCAAATTTTTTACCAAAAGACAACCAAATTTTGCAGAGCAAGGATTACTAATACGGAAGGTGTAAGCAGAATTTTTGCAGAGCAAGGATTACTAATCCGGAAGGTGTAAGCAGTGCATGAGTAAAAGCTGGACCAAAGGACCTGACGGTCGATTATCAAGCTCGAAAATGACCAATACCAACATACGAAGAGCTAACCGCAGCCCAGGTACTAAAAATTCTCTTTCTCCTTTTAAAATTGGTAGTTATAATCCACACCACCCACTAGTAGATCCTATGGCTACTAATCCTTCCCCAACTCACGAAAACATCACGCAAGGAAACTCAAGTAATTCAGCCATGTCTGATAAGGAGTCTCTTCATGCCATACTAGAGAGTATACACGAGATGGGTACCCTCCTAAAAGGCTTTATGAATGCCCAAAACCACACTATTCCCAATCCTAATCCCCAAAATCACTCCCATGCCCAAAGGAAGGAAGAAATTATCGATCCTAATGATGATTGGCAACAACAAAGAGGTGATTCGGATAATTACAGAGATCCCTCTCAAAGACAGCGATATAACCCAAATCAAGAAAGGGACATGGGTTATCACCAACCAAGAGGTCCTAATATTAACTTTCCACGAATTGATATGCCCACTTTTGAAGGTCATGATCCTCGTGGTTGGTTAGCCAAAATGGAAGGCATCCTTGACTTATATCAAATTAAGGAAATGGATAGAGTTCCTTTCGCTGCATCAAAATTAGGCACTGAGGCCTACCAATGGTTTGTATGGCTTAAAAAAGAAAATGTAGCTATTATTACTTGGAGAAAATTCACTACCTCTTTTTTAGAAAGATTTGACGACGGAGCTACATCATCCTACACAATAAGATTGTTATCTCTTAAACAAAAAGGGTCAGTTAGTGAATTCATTTCGGAGTTTACCAGTTTACTACCATACATTTCAGACCTTAGTCCCGACACAGTGGTAGGTGCCTTTCGCAATGGTTTGAAAGAAAGTATTCGAGTGGAGGTAGATATGCACGATCCAACTTTGTTGAACAGTTGTATAAGAATAGCCAAGTTGGCCGAGAAGAGACATCAGTTGTCTGCACAACGGGAAACATATAGTCGTCCTTCATACCGCAACAATTCCTTTCGTAGAAATGATCAACCATCAAGATATTTTTGCTATAAATGTCGCACTAATCACCCCAGGGAACAAGCTTGTGCCCAAAAACAAAACTTTCATATTGAAGGTGATCAAGGTGAAGGGGAAGAGGATGAACCTTACCAATCAGAAGAACCTATGCCAGAAGACCTACCAGGTACTATAGACGAAAAAGAAGAGGATACAATGGCAATTTCAGTACATGCTCTCATGGGTTTAACCGCCCACCATACCATCAAGGTACCAGGTTTTCTCCGCCAGAAAAAGGTGAATGTGCTAATTGATTCTGGTAGCACCCACAATTTTATCGACATCAAAACAGCAAAAGCCTTGAATTTATTCATTAACTCTTCCAACAAAGACAAATTCCAGGTTTTAGTGGCCAACGGGGTGAACGCACAATGCGTGGGTCGCACATCTCAAGTTTCCATAAATATGGGAACTTATACCCGGTTAGGCTCCCTTTTTGTCATGAATTTGGGAAATTTTGATGTCATTTTGGGGGTTGAATGGTTGGAAACATTAGACACAGTTAGCTTCAACTTCAAAAAATTATTTGTGGAATGGAAGGAAAATGGACGAGTCATTCGCTTACAAGGCATTACTACTCCTCCAACACAAATGGTGAGCTCTCATAGTATGGAAAAGATGTTAAAAAAGGGTGGATATGGGTTTATAGCTCAAATTAATTGTTTGGAAAAACAATCATCAACAACTTCGGATATTATTGCACCTGAGTTACAAGATATCATCACACATTATGACGAGGTTTTCCAAGAACCTCAAGGATTACCACCTAAACGATCTCATGATCATGCTATCCATTTAATGCCAGGAAGTGTCCCACCTAACAGTCGTCCTTATCGCTACCCTCAGCCACAAAAGATAGAAATCGAACAGATCGTTCAGGATTTGTTGGATCATGGAGTCATTCGTCACAACACTAGTCCTTATTCCTCACCTGTAGTCCTGGCTAGACGAAAAGATAACTCTTGGCGTATGTGTCCTGACTTTCGTTCTCTCAATAAACTCACTATCAAGGACAAATTTCCTATCCCTGTCATAGATGACCTATTAGATGAGTTGCATGGTGCAAAATTTTTTACAAAATTAGACCTTCGCTCTGGCTTTCATCAAATCCGTGTTAGAGACGAAGATATTCCCAAAACAGCCTTTCGTACTCACGAGGGTCATTACGAATTTTTGGTCATGCCTTTTGGTCTCACTAATGCACCATCCACATTCCAAAGTCTCATGAACCAAGTGTTTCGTCCACTCCTCCGTAAGTTTGTATTAGTTTTTTTTGATGATATCCTCATATACAGCAAAACATGGACGGACCATTTACATCATGTGGATAAAGCCCTTCACATCCTACACAAAGAAAAATTATTTGTTAAACGCTCCAAATGTTCATTTGGTGTTCAAGAAGTTGAGTATCTTGGTCATATAGTTTCACATGAGGGTGTCAAAGTAGATCCCAATAAGATTAAGGCAATTCAAGAGTGGCCTTTACCTAAAACCATCAAGAAACTTCGTGGTTTTTTGGGTCTAACGGGCTACTATCGCAAGTTTGTACAAAATTAT
This sequence comes from Wollemia nobilis, assembly GCA_028583015.1. NCBI lineage: Eukaryota > Viridiplantae > Streptophyta > Pinopsida > Araucariales > Araucariaceae > Wollemia > Wollemia nobilis. The sequence continues at coordinate 4,122,786 of JAQPPZ010005697.1, forward strand.
GGTAAGATTGCAGCACCGCTCACGGCACTCACAAAAAAGGATGCTTTTCGTTGGTCGGAAGAGGCTACTCTAGCTTTTGAAGCTCTTAAGCAAGCCATGTGTACAACTCCAGTATTAGCAACTCCCAATTTTCACAAACCATTTATTATCGAATGTGATGCATCAGGAACAGGAATTGGGGCTATATTAATGCAAGAAGGTCATCCATTGGCATTTGAAAGTAAACAACTTTCCAATTTTTTTTTGGGAAAATCAACATATGAAAAAGAAATGTTGGCTATTCTTCATGCAGTAGAAAAATGGAGACACTACCTAATCAGTAGCCGCTTCATTATCAAAACAGATCATAGTAGCCTCAAGCATTTTTTGGAGCAAAGGTTTTCTTATCCAGAACAAAATAAGTGGTTAACCAAACTTCTGGGCTATGATTTCGTTATCGAATATAAGAAAGGGAAGGAAAATATAGTCGTCGATGCGCTGTCCAGAAAATATGAAGATGAAGTAGTCATCAATGCTATTTCAGGTCCTTGCTCCCAATGGGTAACTCAATTACAAATTGAATGGTTGTCCAATAGTGAAACTGCCCGAGATAATTCATGAATTATCTATAGGGTCTTCCAAACACCCTTTGTTCTCTTATGAAGATAACATCCTCCGGAAGAAGAACCGCATTTACATTCCACATAATTCAGAACTCAAATCAAAGATCCTCGACGAATCACACGCTTCTCCGTCAACAGGACATTTAGGATTTTTGAAGACATATTTAAGGGTCAAACAATCATTTTGTTGGAAAGGATTAAAAGCGGAAGTCAAACAATGGGTAGCAGAATGTGAAGTTTGCCAGCGCAATAAAGGAGAAACAGTCAAATCACCAGGCTTATTACAACCATTACCCATCCCTGAACGACAGTGGGAACATATATCCATGGATTTCATTGAAGGTCTTCCAAAATCAGAAGGCAGGACAGTAATCTTTGTCGTCGTAGACCGGTTATCCAAATATGCTCACTTTCAGGCTTTACAACATCCATTTTCCGCAAGCAAGGTGGCCAAGGTATTTATGGATTCAATTTTCAAATTACATGGTATGCCAAAAAATATTGTAAGTGATAGAGATCCCATTTTTACTAGTAACTTTTGGAGGGAGTTATTTCGCCTTAGTGGTACCAAATTGAACATGTCTTCAGCTTACCATCCACAGACAGATGGTCAAACAGAAGTAGTTAACAAATGTTTGGGTACATACTTAAGATGTTTTGCTCAAGATAAACAATACCAATGGAGCCATTGGTTAGCATTGGCAGAATGGTGGTACAACACTTCTTACCATTACTCAATTAAGATGTCTCCATTTGAAGCATTGTATGGCACCAAACCTCCAACCATTGCAGATTACGTCCAGGGATCATCCAAGGTAGCCAAAGTGGATGATTGGTTCCAACAAAGGCAGTCTACACTCACCATCCTCAAAGAGAATTTAGTCCAAGCACATAATCGTATGAAACAACAACAAGACTTGCACCGATCAGAAAGAACCTTTGATATAGGTGATTGGGTGTTCCTTAAGCTGCAACCTTACAAACAATCCTCGTTAAGGTTAAAATCCAGCCAAAAGTTGGCTCCACGATTCTATGGTCCCTACAAAATTGTGCGCCGCATTGGAGAAGTAGCCTATCAATTAGAGCTACCTACATCATCACGAATACACCCAGTATTTCATGTTTCATGTCTCAAAAAAGTAATTGGTCAGAAAGTACAAAGTCAATCAGACTTACCAGTTCTCGATGAGGAAGGACGCATACATCTCCAACCCGAAGATATACTACAACATAGAATCCGAAGACTGAGATCACGTCAGATTCAAGAATTTCTCATTAAATGGCAAGATTTACCAGAGGAGGATGCCACATGGGAACCTGAAAGTATCTTCCAGACATTTCCAGCTTTGAGGACAAAGCTTTCCGAGGAGGGGAGTCATGTTACACTCCAAACATGAAGAGTCGGCTATATTATCCAATTGTGTAAAATTCACTATATATGGGTTCATAATAAATTAATTGAAGAATTATCTCATCTTATCTTTTTATATTTTCATCTGCCTCTGTGCAAGGGTGTGCCCACCTTAAGTGGCCTGCATTTGTTTCCATTCGTTTACTAAATTCCGTATTCATATTCCTTCGATTTCGTCTTTTACATTCTGCATTGTTTATATCTGTGTAAATCATTTAAACAAAGGTAGAAATACCTTTGCACAAAGCCACCAGTGGAAGACTCGGGGCCTCTCCCCGTCTACCCCTATCAGTGGAAGCCCTACCGGCCTCCGCACCGTAATGTGCTCCCAACACCAAACCTGTAGGAGCGATGTCATCACCAGACATCGCCCGCCCTTGTACACGACCCCATACAGGATCCTGTACAATCGGCATAGAACATAACTGCCCCAAAAAAACCTGTACCCATGGTTCCACATATCATAGATCACATCTGCAAGCATCCATGGTACCTTGCACTTGCTCTAGTGGCACATTAGAAGTCCACCAACCACTCCAGCTAGTGCTTGTGTGAGTCTAGATGCCCCAGGCATCTGGCATAGTGCCTCGATATTAACTCCGCCCTTCTCTAGGGCGAATCTCGGGTCACCACACAATCATACCATAGCATGGCCCTGGTTGGCCACAGGAGTGATCATCCGTCCTTGTATGGGGATTCTCAGAATCCTCCATACATCCTCTAGTGTGGGAGCCATCTCCCCTGTCGGTAGCCAAAAACAGGAAGACCCCAGATACCATCTCTCTGTTAGGGCTATTAGAATCCCCATATCTGTAGATATTTGTGGCATCTCCGCCACATGCTGCAAGCCGGCCTGTGCTAGTAGATCTCGATTTGTCTGTGTCAAAGCGGCCAAGTCATCTCTCAAACCTCCATATTTCCATTCTCTGCTTTTTAGCAATCCTCTCTGCAACATAAGCAACATAAACAATAAACAATCATTAATAACAATTCAAGTAATCAATAATGCAAGTTAAAAATTCAATTTTTTGCAATTGATGATATCGCCCACTATTGGACGATATCGTCCCAAATTTGAGCATAATCGTCTCCGATTTCGCCTGTCGAAATCGTCTCTAAATTGACGAAATCGTCACCCTTTCGTCAATTTCGTCCTTGGGCGAAATTGACGAAATTGAGACGATTTCGTCGAAATCGGGATGATTTCGTCTCGACGATGTCGACGGCCCAAAAACGGTCGTGATGCTCCAAATTCATCTAAAATCTACCTAAAAAGTATGTAAATTCAAATTAAATCAGTTCTAGTTAAGTCTAGACTCTTACCCGTAGACCGCACCGGACTTCTGTCGATCTGTGCGTTGTCTCCACCATTTCTGCTTCAGAGCTCTAAAAAACCAGAAAATGAACAGTAAAAATGAATTAGGGTTTTACCCTATTTTTCTTAATTTTATTCAACAATAATTTTTTTGCTTTTTCGCGTTTTTACCTCAAACGTTCGATTTGGGTAAAAACACGGAGGGGGCACCATAGTAAGTTGTCATACGATTCGACCAAGAATCGTCGCCTAAAAATGGGTATAATTTTTTGCTTTCTCGTAGATCGAGAAGAACTCATCTTTAACGCATTTTCTTTGGAAAATTTGCTAAAGAGGGGGCAAAATGTAGCACCCTAAAATTGACGCAGTAAAATTATAAAATTTACATTCACCTTAGTAAATAATTTAAATTCAAATTTAACCTCCCAAACCACCCGTTAACCGTCGGGAAATCCGTTTCCCTCTTTCCCGCGCCATTTTTAGAGGTTGTTTTGACCGTTTGATGATATCATCGCCGATCAGACGATATCGCCCCAGATTTGATGACTTCGTCTGGACTAGAACGTCTAGACGATCTTGTCGCAAAACTAAATTTGCATAGTTGGAATCTATTCCAACGGGTCTCCAATCTGGGCAGAAGCGTGTCTACGTCGTTGGGACCCTCCTTCGTTGGAGATCTCCCAAATTGGGATGATCTCCAACCTCCTAACTACTCCCCCTAAGCCTATTTAATCTCTAGAATTTTCCCTCCCCAACCGTTGGCTGAAATTATCTGCAAATTGACTCCCTCTGTGCTAGAAAATCCTAATTTTGTATTTGCATTAGTCCTATACCATTTTTTTGTAGGTACATCACTATTTTTCAATCGGAGCCAGCACCCATCATCGCCGACGAACCTATTCAAATTAGAGGCGATCCTGTCGAATTCGAGACGATTTCATACTGATGCGAGACGATCTCGACTGCAGCCCACATCAAGGCAATCAGTGCCTGAAGTTTGCTTTTCTCAACTTTGTTTTTGTCATTTTATTCTGCAAATTAGATGCTCTATTCAATTTTTATGTCATTTTGCACTTGGAGTTCACCCATTTAGATTAGATTGCATTCTAAGTTCATGATCTGCCATTAAAGTATAGTAATTTGCTTTAATTTTTGTTCTTAAATATTGTTCAGTATTCATATTGCTATTTGGTGTAATTTGCCTCTGTTAGCACAGTATAATTTCTTGTATTTTGCATCTATTTTCTGTTTTGCAAGTCTTTGATGAATTCGTCTGACGAATTCGTTAGATCTCAGATGATTCTATCAGTCTCAGATGATTCTGTCAGATCTCAGATGATTCTGTCAGTTTCGGATGATTCTGTCAGATTGCAGGCGATTCTGTCGAATTCCAGACGATCTAGACTGCTTCAAACGTCAAAATCTTCTTCAGACATCCGGATCAGGTATTCCCCATTTTCCTCCTGTAAATTCTCTATTTTTTGCTTTTTAATATGTTTCTTTGTATTCATGAAAGTTGCATTTTCATGTAGTTTAATTTAGATTCATTCGGCCAAACCTAGGATATGGATGCTTAAGGTTAAAAATGAACTCATCAAAACACATTCCAAAACCTAGACATGGAAACTGCCACTAAATGTTTCCTGGTGAACCCACCATCCGTCTAAAAATCACCAAAACACACCTCCCTTGAGAGGCGAGACCTTCGCAAAGTCCTCTCAGTCTGAGGTACCACACCATCCTTTTCCCATCCTCCTTCCGGGCGCTGATCCTATAGCCTGAAGGTAGGGATGTGAAAAATTTGGAGCGATACAATAGCCAACACTTAAGTCTCACGGATGCCTCGATCGAAACAAAATCACCACACGAACGAGTGACATCAAATTACCACCATTGCCCATATGATGGAAATCCACCCTAATAAAAAAAAATCTCAGAGAATTATGGGGCGAGATCAGCGCACATGTTCCAAAGATGATGGATAGACAATTTTTTTGAGCAAATCAGAAGTCTACCTTCAACACAAACCATCAAACAACTCATCACCAAAGTTTAGCGTAATTCGTATAAATGAAATACCCCTCCCCTGTGTCACAAATCAGTGAATCAACACTCTTCACGATGCATGAAACACCAAATAAGGTACGCGCATGCTAACTCAAATATTTATATAATTATTCATAAATTATGCAGTACCAAAAAATATTGTCATCATAAAAATCATATACCCCCATGGCCGGAACCATGTGCCAATGATATAGCTCGAAAGGCGTACCCTATAATTAAATTCTAAGGTTAGGTGCATTCCCTAGAAGAAGGCACCTTCCTAAAGAAGTAAGGACAGAAAAAAAAAGCGTAGTAGTAAGGGAAGGCACCATGGGAGGAAGGTCAAAGAATCATGTGGTGAAAAAGAATGAGCCGAGTGATATGGAAGGAATTAGGGGGATGGTAAAAACATAGTTCGAGGCCCAGGGATGGTTCGAATACTATACCCTGGTCAGTCAGGGCTAGGATATGGATGCAGCCAAGGAATTCGTTGCCTCCTTGAGGGACGACGTGGCTCAGGTACGAGGGGTAGAAATTTTGGTCACCCTCGAATACATCTCATAGGCGACTGGATTGCCCCTCACAAGTGAATGCATATACAAAGGCAGACTGCTGAAGTCATACACAAAAGTACTACTTCCAAGAGAAAATGTGTAGATAGATAAGGAAGGGCTACCCAAAAGCAGCCTTCCCATGAATCTACAGAAGATATTCAATCAGGTTGCTCGATTATTTACATGCACTGAGAAGTATACCCATTTGCACACTAACCATGTGTAGTTTTTGAATCACCTGGTGCATGGAAGGAAGTTGAACGTGCCCTTCTACATGGCAAATGCCCTAAAGGAATAAGCGGCTAGGTACCAGAAGGGAGCATCATCCGCCCTGGCCCACCATGGGCTGATATCAGCACTGGTCTGCCATGCAAAAGCGCAGAGGCAAAAACTCGACGTAGAGGGAGATGGCAACAAAGAAAGGCAACAGGATGCTATTGCCAAAATAGGGCAAGAAGAGGGAAGCCCTACAGAAGAGATGACAAGTATCGAGAAATTAGCATTGCCCAATTTCATGGAAGAAAGAGGACATTCACCAGTGCCCGAATGCATAGAGGAAAGAGTGCATTCCCCAGTACTCAAGTATGAAGAGGAAGAAGCACCACTTATTAGTAGTGAGGTCGCATTCTGGTCACTACAACCAATCCCCAGGAGGAAACGCCTATGGTGACTCCTCCTCTCGATAGAAAGAGAATGAACTAAAAGTCGACATGGCAGCCCAAACCCTCTAGGAATTGACAAACTAGAGCCCACAAGATGTAGGGACTTTCGGGAGCAATGATTAGGTCGATGCAACCTTGGAGGAAGCGCTGGAGTGGCAGACCAATTGCTATATGGCCCAACAAATTTTGGAGGATTACCAAAATGAGCATATAGGGGAATTGTAAGAATGAGAAAGACAAATCACCCAGCTTGAGCAGCTAGTCCAGCAGTTGCGGGAGGATAACCAGTAACTCCAGGATAGGGGAACAAAAAGAAGGGATGCATCGACCCAAACTGAATGGGCAATAGAGGTCCCGAGAAATTCTACTACATCTATAGAATGAGTATTCTCTTCGGGAGAATTTTGATCGGATTCCCGATAGAGCAGCCTAGAGGCAGGAGAGAATTCCTCTATTTTTGGGAGTGAAGGGGAAAGAAGTCCCACAACACCCCCTGTCATAGACCTAAGTGATACAGAGAAGGACGAGGGCCAACAATAGTAGACAGGACTGGGGGATAAGGAAGAACTCCCTGGACCTAAGGAAGAAAGATAAGAACCTGAGGGGTCAGCATAGGACGGATAGGGGGGCAAAGAAGCACCCCCAGGGATAACAACATAGGTCCCCTAGAGTGAAGAGAACACTCCAGGGACCGCAGAGTAGGCCCCTTAGAGTGAGAAGATGTCTGCTAGGGAGAAAGGGAAAATCCCTATTTGAGCCATCGTATTTTCTATAGAGGCCAAAGGAAAAGGGCCTAGGATGGCTCAAAATAAGGTGAAGGTGACCTTCGCTGAGCCAGAAGAATATGAGTGGGATATGCAACCGTTCATAGAGAGGCAAAAATAGTTTGAATGGCTGCTCAAAGAGATGACAACAACTAATGAGACTAGGAAGGCAACCTCCAGAATGCATGGGGACTCTGGTATCTATGTCAATCCGATAGAGGACAACCAGTTTTGGGAGATTTATGGGTCATCTCAAGGATGGCCCTCTAAGATAAGAAGGTATTTTGAATGATGGGGGGTATATGGCCCCGAATTGGAAGTCGTTGCCATTGCAAAGGAGAACACAGGGCTTACTCCTAAAGCAACCCAATTGTACAAAGCCCAAGTAGTTCATCTCAAGAGGGATAATTCATATATCCCTCTTACAGTGGTCAGACCTCCGAACACTGACCTATGGTAAGCTATAGAAGCTACATTTCAGGTAGTAGAGATGATGCTGGATAGATCACCTTTGATAGTGGCCAGGACAAGGAAAGCAAAGCCGACAACAGCACCCATAGCCCTACGTAGAAAAAGAGGAGCCACACCTCCAAATGCCAGTGCATAGAAGAGGCAGACACGAGTCGTAGGTATAGCCGAATCCACCAAGAAATGACAATGATGAGGGGTCAATAGGGCTACCTATAGTTTTGATGCCATGAGGGCGTGGCATATTTTAGGCATGGGGGGATGATGAGCATCAAAAATGATCATATTTTGTATACATTTTCTTGATTATTATACGGCTGTATAATAAGGATTGCATATGTTTATGAATGATTATATAATTATTTGATGAAATTATGTGTGTTATCTAATTCATGTGTTTTCAGTGTGTTTTTTTGAAATTGTAGTTGATTTAGTCAGATTTGGATTATTTGAGGTCTTTTCAAGGACCTAGTGCTTTGTTTCTTTTGGAATCAACGTAGAGAAGGTAGGTGCATTCCTCTTCCAAGAAGGCACCAAGCGTAAGTAGGCGCCTTCCTCTTCCAGGAAGGTGCCAAGGAAAGACAAGCGCCTTCCTCTCCTAGGAAGGCACCAATAGAAGGCCAACGCATTCCTCTTCCAGGAAGGCACCAAAGGAAAATAAGTGCCTTCCTCTCACAGGAAGGCGTCGACAGGAAGGCACCACTAGAAGGCAAGTGCCTTCCTCTCATAAGGAAGGCACCGACAGGAAGGCACCACTAGAAGGCAAGTGCCTTCCTCTCACAGGAAGGCACCAATAGAAGATAAGTGCCTTCCTCTTCCAGGAAGGTGCCAATGGTAGTAAGGTGCCTTCTGCATAGAGAAGGCGCTTGACATACTTAGGCACATTCCTCATAGTGAAGGCACCCCTGTTCTTCTCCCGTTGACCAAACAAACATGATGTGGACAACAAAGATTGGTGTAGTTCCAAATCTAGGTCATGTAGAGTTAAATTGGGGATCGCACCAACGTATGAGAATGTCCTACCAATGCCAGACAAATCACAAACCAATTAGTGAACATGCCATCGTTAAAAATGAATGCCAATTTTAGCAGACTTTGATCACATTTACCAGACTATCTTAGTTTAGTCTGGAATGAATCGACTGTTATAAATTCTTTGTAATAGAAGATCTACGTGTGTGCTATATAAACACATGCAAACCTCTTTGAGGATATATAGAATATTTTGATAGTAAATGTAGATAGATATACAAAAGAAGCATTGTAATACTTTGATAATCATACTATAGTTCTAAGAGTTTCTAAGTGCGTGTTCAACTAGGAGGAAGCTACTGGAGCCTGGGCCCACTCCAAGCTAGTATTTATTCCTTTATTTTTCTTGTTTTTTCTATATTAGTTTATCGATTTTATAATATTTTTTATTGCATTGTTATTTCTAGTATTGCAATAGGTTTATTTCTAGGAATGCATGAATATTTCCTTTCTGTAGATTTAATTGTTTTTACATAAATTATTGAGGAGTGTATGAATGATTGACAACCATTGAAACACCCCCCAATAGTAGAACTAGTGGAATCATCTCAAGTGGTATTGTAAGCAATCTTGTTCAAGACCCTTCACAAGTTTACGAAGCTCCCTGGGTTGATAAATTAAATGCACGGGCATGTGACAAAAGTAAGAAAGAAGTTAACCTTGTTTGGCCCGCAACAGATGTTATAGTATTTATGTGAGTGTTTGTATACCTTGGTTACAAGTGTCACCCCTTATCTAACACAACCAATGCTCTCCTATGTAATGCTTCCTTGGATTGTTCATTTCATGCATGCAAGATTGAGTGTTATTTTGAGCGCTCAAATGGGAGATGTTAGGGTTTCTTCAATGGTGACAAGTGGAATATTTTCTCTTTTCCATGAACCTTCCTCTTCAATGTTTGTAGATGCCTCCTTAACATATTATTGTAAGATTAAATGTATTATTTCTAGAACTTTCTTCATTTTATATTCTCCTCAATTATTTGATGGTACTTGGTATGTGAGTTGGTTCTAGCTGAGCAATACTTTGGTGGAGTTTTGTGATACTCCAATGGTGGATTTGGATGCTCCTTATGGGTGGACGTCTAGCTTTTGGTATTGCTTTATTTATGCTTTGATTCCTTCCTGCTTTCAAGCTATTGTGTTTCTCCCTTTGTAAATTATGGCTCCTTCCTTGTGTTATGTTATGTGTGCTTGTAGGTTCCTTGTTGTGGCTATCCAAAATTGTGTTGGCAATTTTGGGTACTTTGGGTACATTGCCTTTGCTCAAGTATATAAGTTGTCATTGATGTCAAGAAGCTTTTGAAGGAATTTGATTTGATGTCAAATAATTTGTTTTGATGAAGGTTACGGCATGACAGTTTCAAAGGTCTTTTGCAAACCCCAAGCCGACAGGTTCGAGAGAAGAGCTCGAAAGAAAGGGATGAATAGGAAAGAAAAGAAAAAGTGTCGCGATATCACGACATGTGGGTTTCATGACCCAAAGAAAAGAAAAGCGCTAAGGAGAAAAAGTGTCACGATATCGCGACATGTCGGGTTTTCGTGACCCGAAGAAAAGAAAAGCGCTAAGGAGAAAAAGTGTCGCGATATCATGACATGTCGGGTTTTCGTGACCTCGAAGAACAGAAAAGAGCTAAGGAGGAAAAGTGTCGCGATATCGTGACATGTCGCATTTTCGTGACTTAAGCAGGAGAGAGAAAGCAAGTTAGAAAAGTGTCGCGATATCGTGACATGTCACAATTTCGTGACAGGTTGCAAAGAAAACGTACGAAAAGTTGATAGCATCGCGATTTCACGACGGGTTACAAGGAAAGCGTACGAAAGCTGAAAGCGTCGTGATTTCGTGACGGGTTGCAAAGAATGCGTACGGATGTAGAAAGTGTCACGATTTTGCGACAGGTAGAAAAGAAAGCAGACGGAAGCAGAAGTGTCACGATTTCATGACAGAAACTGAAAGCAGGTCTTCTATAGGAGAAGTGTCATGATTTCATGACAAAAGTAGAGAGGAAGGTTATGAAGACAGAAGTGTCACGATTTCATGACAAAAGTGAAGACGAAGTCTGTAGAGGCAGAAGTGTCACGATTTCATGACAAAAGTAGAAAGGAGGTCGACGAAGGGAGAAGTGTCGCGATATCGCGACAAAAGCAAAGTTGATGCTGACAAAGAAGAAGTGTCACGATATCGCGACAAGAGCTTAGTTGAAGTCGACAAAGGCTGAAGTGTCACGATATCATGACAAAAGCCAAAAGAAAGTGTATGGTTGCAAAGGTGTCACGATATCGTGACATGTTGTAGTTTCACGGCAAAAGCTATAGAAGAGTTATAGAGGCAGTTGAAGCCGACAAAGTTAAATGTGAGCCGACGAAGATTAGGGTTTGCAGCCGATGAAGTTTAGGGTTGTGCAACCGACTAAAGATCAGGGTTATAGCCGACTAAGATTAAGGTTTTGATCTTGAAAGTGTTACTATAAAAGGTAGGCTATTTTGAAGAGTTGGTTGTGTTGTTAGTTGCGGCGTTCGTAGATAGAGCGTAGAGTGAGAAGTTCGATCATCGAGAGCAGAGTGCAAAATTTGATCGAAGTGCACAGAGTGTGTGAAGACAGTGTAGAGTGTGTGTAGAGAGACGACTGAGAGAAGACGAAGTGCGGTTGTAAGAGTGCAGAAGATGTGTATGTTTCTTGAGCAGATTTGGATAGGTCCTAGCAGAGGACTTGTGAGCTGAGTTTGATAGTTCTATCAGAGAACTTGAGGACAGAGGTGCATTGGTTCTATGAGAAGAACCTGAGGACAGATTTGGTTGTTGAGCTACTGTGGACGTGATCATAGAAGGCAGAGGTCTCTTAGGCTAAGCATTGAAGACAGGAGGTCTTCGGTGGAAAGGAGTTCCACGTGCTGGCAAGAGGTAGAGGCGGTTGATCTTCTGAGGGATCATTTCCAGAGCGAGGGGAAGGTATCTCCTTTGAGCAGAGGCTCATAAATTCTGATTAGGGGAAGGTATCTCCTTTGGGCCGAGGCTCATAAACATTGTAATTGGGAAGGATTCCCAAAGAACTTTGAGATAACTTTTAGAGAAAAGTTTTTGTGGATGTAGCCCAACCATTTTGGGTGAACCACGTTAAAAATGGGTCTTCAATGTGTGATGCTTTCTGTCTTGATTAATGTTGTGTTGATGCCACTTGCTATTTAAAGTTAAAATTATTAATTGGTTAAGTCTTATACTTGTTCACCCCCCCCTCTCGGTATAAGCTTGTGTTCTTCAATTGGTATCAGAGCGGGTCTCTCCAGAAAGAGCCTAACAGCTTGGAGAAGGATCTTTCAGAGGAACATACAGATTCAGAAAGAGATGAAGAGGTTGAGTTCGATCTCAAAGGTGAATTCTTCTTGGCTTTAAGAAAGCTTGAGAAATTCAAGGAAGAGAATTCTGTTCTCAAGCATCAATGTCAAGAAGAAGAGATAGCAAGATCAGAATTGTCTCAAAGTGTTATAGACTTCAAAATTCTAGCTGAAGAAGGGAAGAAGGTTGAACAGGTTACGACAGAGGCTCTAAAAGGAAAGGAAGCTGATTGCGAGAAACTAGAAGAAGAGGTTATGTCTCTTAGAGTGAAGTTGGAACAGTTGGCTCTCAGACAGAATACTCCATGTGAAAAGCAAAAGAAGGATGGTATCACCATTCATGAAACAGGGTCTTCGAGCAAGATCAATCTTCATCCTGAAGAGCGGTGGATTCCAGTTGGTCACAAGAAGAACAATCATCCAAGGCATCAAAACAGGTTACATAATACTTTCCATGGCTATTGTTTTTCCTGCAAGAAATTTGGTCACAAAGCTATGCATTGCAATAAGTCTTTGAATAGCCATAGTAAGGAAAATGTTAACTCTTTTGCACCTCTTATGAATAAAAATGTCATGTGTTACAAGTGCAAGAATTTTGGGCATATAGCAAGGATGTGCAGTTTGGATAGATCTAGCCTTGAGTTCACTAAAAAGAGAAATGAGATCAAATCTAAGTCAATGATAGTTCAAACTACTTTTCATGCTCAAGACAAAGTAGAAAAATGGTATCTTGATAGTGGTTGTTCAAAACATATGATTCGGTGAAAAGGAAAAGTTTTTGGTCTTAAAAGAAACAAACAGAGGAACAGATCGGTTTTGGAGATAACGAGTCGACTAAAATCTGTGGTAAAGGGACTCTTAGTTTGGATGGGAAATCCAAAACAGAAAATGTGCTTTATGTAGAAGGCCTAAGACATAATCTTCTAAGTGTGAGTCAACTTTGTGATCAAGGGCACATAGTATCTTTCTTTTCGGATAGATGTGAGATAAGTAAAGAAAAAAATGGAAAACTCATTGCGAGTGCTACAAGGACTCCAAACAATCTTTACATGCTAAGTGAGATAAAAAGGGAAAAGTGTTTTCTAACTCAAGAAGATGAGAGTTGGCTATGGCATAAAATATTGGGGCATTTGAGCTTTGATAATCTTGTCAATATTAGTAACAAGGAAGCGGTTAGAGACTTGCCCAAAATAAAAAGGCCCCATAACATCATTTGCGGTCCTTGTCAACATGGAAAACAGACCAGAACCAGTTTCAAATCAAAAGGGTATACTTCTTCAAAACCATTGGATCTTATTCATACTGATTTATGTGGCCCTACCAGAACTCAGAGCATTCGGGGAGAAAGCTACTTCATGTTGTTTATAGATGATTATTCTAGAATGACTTGGGTTACTTTTCTCAAAGAAAAATCTGAAGCTTTTGAAAAATTTAAAGCTTTCAAAGAAATGATTGAAAATGAGACTGACAAGAGAATCAAATGCTTAAGATCAGATAGAGGAGGAGAGTTCACTTCAAATGAATTTGTGGAATACTGTGAGCAACAAGGAATCAAAAGAGAATATTCAACAACAAGAACTCCTCAACAAAATGGAGTAGTTGAAAGGAAAAACAGAACTATTGAAAATATGGCTAGAGCTATGTTAAATGAGTCAAAACTTTTAGATGGTTTTTGGAAAGAGGCAGTCAGTACAACAATCTACATTATCACCAGGGCCCAACTTAGAGTCAATCATCATAAAACTCCTTATGAGTTGTGGAAAGGAAGACCAGCTACAGTAAAATACTTCAAAGTGTTTGGGAGTAAGTGCTTCATCAGAAGGGAAGATCAGAATTTGGGTAAGTTTGATCCTAGGTGTGATGAGGGAATCTTTCTTGGATATTCCAGCAGAAGCAAGGCCTACGAGATGCTTCAACAAAAGAACTCATACGGTTGTAGAGAGCATAAATGTAACAGTTGATGAAAAGACAGGGATAAGAGAACCAGTCAAGGAACTCGGTGATGAAATTTGTCAAGAAGAATTCAGAGAGGTTTCAGATGAAGAAGAGGAAAGACAACAAGCTGCTTCCCAAAACTCCTTCACGATATGTTCAGAAACATCATCCCAAATATTTGATCATTGGTGATCCAAATAGCAGGCAAACAAGAAGAAGAGTCATTCCTTCACATGATTCTACAAATGTTTCATTATTATCTCAGATTGAGCCAAAATATTTTAGTGAAGCATGTGCAGATAAGTTTTGGGTAAAAGCAATGGATGAAGAGCTAAATCAAATAGAGAAAAGTGAAACTTGGGAATTGGTTCCAAGACCTAAGGACAAGAATGTCATTGGCACAAAATGGATATTCAAAAATAAACTCAATGAGGATGGAAAGATTGTCAGAAACAAAGCTAGGTTAGTCTGCAAAGGTTATGCTCAAGTAGAAGGTGTTGATTTCGAAGAGACGTTTGCTCCTGTTGCTCGTCTTGAAGCAATCAGAATGTTTTTGGCCCTTTCAAGCTTCAAATCATTCAAGGTATATCAAATGGATGTAAAGTCAGCTTTTCTAAATGGGGTGTTGGTAGAAGAAGTCTACATAGAACAGCCAGAAGGAGTGTCTCTCTCAGAACAGTCAGACTATGTGTGTAAACTGAAAAAGGCCTTGTATGGGTTAAAGCAAGCACCTAGGGCTTGGTACTCAAGACTTGACAGGTATCTTCATGAGCAAGGTTTCAGGAAAGGTGTGGCAGATAGCAATTTGTATATTAAGGATGAAGGTGATGATATGTTGATTATGGTTGTCTATGTTGATGATATTATTTTTGGGGGAAATAATACTCAGATGTGCAAAGATTTTGCTAACACCATGCAGAAGGAATTTGAGATGTCTATGATTGGAGAGTTGTCATTCTTTTTAGGTCTTTAGATTGCTCAATCAAAATATGGTGTATTTCTCTCTCAAGGGAAGTATATCAAAGAAATGTTGAAGAAATTTGGGATGATGGACAGCAAACCAGTATGTACTCCAATGATTACAGGGTGCAAGATGAGTAAAGATGATGAATCTCCAATGGCAGATCAAAAGTTGTACGAGATCAATGATTGGCAGCTTATTATATGTTACGGCTACCAGACCAGATATCATGCGGGCAGTTGGGTTAGTAGCAAGATTTTAGGCAGCTCCAAAATATTCTCATGTTATAGCAGTTAAGAGGATATTCGGATATCCGAAGGGCACTATGGACTTTGGGCTTTGGTATCCCAAAGGTAATGATTTCACCCTCACAGACTTATACGAGATGCAGATTGGGCAGGAAATATTGATGACAGGAAAAGTACTAGTGGTGGAGCATTCTTTACGGGAAAGAGTTTGGTTTCTTGGCTAAGTAAGAAACAACCTTCAGTTTCCTTATCTACAACAGAGGCTGAATACATAGCAGCAGTGGTTGGGTGTACACAGGTTTTATGGATGAAAACCACCTTGGAGGATTTCAAAGTCAAGCATGAACAACCCATCTCCATACTTTGTGATAATACAAGTGCCATAAGTATTTCCAAAAATCCGGTAATGCACTCAAGGACAAAGCATATTTCCATCAAGTATCACTTTCTAAGGGAGAAAGTGCAAGACAAGCGAGGTCAAGCTAGAGTATGTGTCTACTAAAGAGCAGATTGCAGATATCTTCACCAAACCTCTTCCAAGAGATACGTTTGAGTATCTAAGGGAGAAATTGGGAGTTGTACTCCCATCCCAGAATTAATCACCTCATCGGGGAGGTGGGGGAGGGACCAAGCTAAGAGGCTCATTCTTAGTCCCGAGCCCCAAAGGTGACCCTTTGCCATTGATGACAAAGGGGGAGAGATATGAGTAAGGGGGAGAGCTTCAAGTGAAGAGGAAAGCTTCAAGTCAGGGGGAGCAAAACTTCAAAGGAAGATTCTCAGTTGTGGGCACAGTTTGTCAATTGTTAGCACAGTTGGTTTCAGTTTTGGCTCTTGAGAAGTGTTTTCGATAAAGGTTTGCCATCAATGACAAAGGGGGAGATTGTTGGCAATTTTGGGTACTTTGGGTACATTGCCTTTGCTCAAGTATATAAGTTGTCATTGATGTCAAGAAGCTTTTGAAGGAATTTGATTTGATGTCAAATAATTTGTTTTGATGAAGGTTACGACATGACGGTTTCAAAGGTCTTTTGCAAACCCCAAGCTGACAGGTTCGAGAGAAGAGCTAAAAAAGAAAATTATACAAAAGAAAGAAAAGCGCTAAGGAGAAAAAGTATCATGATATCATGACATGTCGACGAAAAGAAAAGAGAAAAGTGTCGTCGATATCATGACATGTCGCGTTTTCCTGACTAAGAGAGAGAAAGCGAAGGAGGAAAAGTGTCGACGATATCGTGACATTCGTCATTTCCGACTCTAAGAGAGAAAGCAAGTTAGAAAAGTGTCACGATATCCGACATGTCACAATTTCGACGACATGCAAAGAGAAAAAAGTTGATACCAAGGTTACAAAACAAAGCAAAGCATCCACATTTCATGATGGGTTGCAAAGAATGCGTACGGATGCAGAAAATGTCACGATTTCACGACAGAAAAGAAAGAGAAAGCGAAGTGTCACGATTTCATGGAAACTGAAAGTAGGTCTTCTATAGGAGAAGTGTCACGATTTCATGACAAAAGCGAGAGGAAGGTTATGAAGACAGAAGTGTCATGACAGAAGTGAAGACGAAGTCCTAGAGGGAAGTGTCATGATTTCATGACAAAAGTAGAAAGGGAGGTCGACGAAGTGAAGGGTCGATATCGGACGACAAGAGCTTAGTTGAAGTCGACAAAGGCTGAAGTGTCGCGATATCGTGACAAAAGCCAAAAGAAAGTGTACGGTTGCAAAGGTGTCGCGATATCGCGACATGTAGTTTCATGGCAAAAGCTATAGAAGAGTTACAGAGGCAGTTGAAGCCGACAAAGTTAAATGTGAGCCGACGAAGATTAGGGTTTGCAGCCGATGAAGTTTAGGGTTGTGCAGCCGACTAAAGATCAGGGTTATAGCCAACTAAGATTAAGGTTTTGATCTTGAAAGTGTTATTATAAAAGGCAGGTTGTTTTGAAGAGTTGGTAGTGTTGTTAGTTGCGGCGTTCGTAGATAGAGCGTAGAGTGAGAAGTTCGATCGTCGAGAGCAGAGTGCAAAATTTGATCGAAGTGCATAGAGTGTGCGAAGACAGTGCAGAGTGTGTGCAGAGAGACGACTGAGAGAAGACGAAGTGCGGCTGTAAGAGCATAGAAGATGTGTATGTTTCTTGAGAAGATTTGGACAGGTCCTAGCAGAGGACTTGTGAGCTGAGTTTGATAGTTCTATCAGAGAACTTGAGGATAGAGGTGCATTGGTTCTATGAGAAGAACCTGAGGACAGATTTGGTTGTTGAGCTGCTGTGGACGTGATCATAGAAGGCAGAGGTCTCTTAGGCTAAGCATTGAAGATAGGAGGTCTTCGATGGAAAGGAGTTCCACGTGTTGGCAAGAGGTAGAGGCAGTTGATCTTCTGAGGGATCATTTCCAGAGCAGAGGGGAAGGTATCTCCTTTGAGCAGAGGCTCATAAATTCTGATTAGGGGAAGGTATCTCCTTTGGGCCGAGGCTCATAAACATTGTAATTGGGAAGGATTCCCAAAGAACTTTGAGATAACTTTTAGAGAAAAGTTTTTGTGGACGTAGCCCAACCATTTTGGGTGAACCACGTTAAAAATGGGTCTTCAATGTGTGATGCTTTTTGTCTTGATTAATGTTGTGTTGATGCCACTGCTATCTAAAGTTAAAATTATTAATTGGTTAAGTCTTATACTGTTCACCCCCCCTCTCAGTATAAGCTTGTGTTCTTCAAATTGTGGGTGATGTGAACTTTTTGAAGGGTATTTTGACCTTGCTTGGATGATGCTTCTCTATGGTCTCTTTGAGATGTTCCTTGCTTGTGAAGAATGTGTCTTTATGACACTTATAGATTTTCCTTTTTCCTACATAGGATATAATATTATGATGCAAGATAATATAAATAAAATTTGTAATAGAATTATTATTTTTGCACCTCCTTTTGCAAGTTTTTTTTGTTGGTTCTAATGGCGGCTTTCTTGTAGGCAAGGGATGATTTTATGTTGTCTCTTTTGCTAGAAAACTCTCTTATTTTTCTTGGTTAATTTGGTAATATATCTAAGCTAATAAACACGTAGATAAAATATTTTGAAAAAGTAGTTTCTACACTAATTTTTACCTATAAATAACCCTTAGTGCACCTCAAATATGAGACTCACCAAGTCTCAATTTGTAGCTTCTTTTACTGATTTTGGTGGTGTATTTCTTCTCCACTCCTTGAAGGAATCAAATATATTTTTGGTGGCTTCTTTGGACCATGAATTGCTACAATTTTTGTGCACCAAATAGTGTATCTAGACACTTTGATAATCTTCTAGTTTTGTGCCTTTGATCTTAACAATCAAAAAACACAAACTAACCTTTTTTTAGAGTAACTAGTTAAATATCAACTAGTATAGTGCAAATGGATTAGTAATACCTTCAAATTAATACAATTTAATGGTAAAAATAATCTCACATTATTAATTCTATAAATAAACTCTCAAAGTAGTTTCTAATGAACTTAATAAACTCTACAATTCTTAAGAGTAATTATAATAGACCCTTAAATTTTTTTTTTGTAATTTTTCACTATAATCAATGTTGTAGGATGTAGTCTTATTGCTTTCTAGATAGATAATAGGTAGATGATATATTTATTTATTTTGAAATACATCCAAATCCTATTTTAATGTGCAAGTAAATATCTAAAAAAAACTATCTTTTACGCCTTCTTGAAGACTGTAATATGAGCGCTTATTTTTGTAACTTTAATCCAAATATGATGCTTAATGATACTTGATAATGAACCCTAATTTAAAGTTCAACTAATTTCATCCAAGTTGCTTACCTTTAATGGCTTCTGTAGATGATGTATATCTTGGTTTTTATATTCACCAAGTTGTTGCCTTGAGATGAATGAATTCTGCAGCTTCTTGTTGGATGTCCAAAATAGCTTCTTCACCAAATTATGGTCTTGAAACTTCTATCTTGAGCCTAGGGTTTGGTGGCTTGATCATTCAAGTAATATTATCTTTCAGAAAACTCTTATCTCTACAATGTGCCTTCTTTTTGTGAGAGGTAATATCCAAATATCTTGGATTTGACAGGCTTCTTTTTTCTGAAAAATCCTTCAATATTCTTATTGAACTTTGACTTCAAACATAATATTTTTCTCAAGATTATGAATGTCTTGAGGTCTTCACTAGATTCTTCTTCAGGATTTGTTACTCTTTGTCAAATTCTTCTTCTCTTGGGCTTGTTGTCATATGGCAACAATTGTCCCAAGTCCTTCACTATTAGGAGTTTTTCCTTGGTAATGGATTTCTCCATTGAGTTCTTCTAGGAATGTTTTTGATGATGCTTCTATAAGATTTGAAACAAGGCTTTCCAAGCCTTCTTATTTTTACTCATTGAGACCTCTCCAATATATTCAATCTTGTAACTTCTATGGTCTTCTAAATGAGACCTTTCCTTCAACCTTCTACTTATGGAAGTGTTGGCAATGAGATCCTTTTGGATCTCTAAATTTTGCTGCTTCTCTTATCAAGAATATGACTCTTTTGGTCCTTCTTTATATCTTCCAAGATTGGAAGTTTTCCAATGAGATCTTCTATGGATCTCTTAAGCTTATTTTGGAATAAATATTCTATCTATTATTTTCAATGAGGTATTTTCTAAACCTTTTCAACTTCACTAATTATTCTTAAAACTAGTGGTATGATTTCTGTGCTGAGTTTTGGTCTTCACAGTCTTGTGGAAAGACTCTAGCTAGTCTATAATTCACAATATTTAATGGAGATCACCAATCTTCTATCTTCTATTTCTCATAGACTATTTTTTTAAGTCTTCTTCTAGATCAAGTACTCTTCTTTGGAGTCTTCTTTAGGATTAAGGTTTCTTTGGTATTTTCTTCTAGATAAAGGTTTTTGTGGATTTTTCTTTTGGATCAAGGCTTCTATGGCCTTTTATTCTATATCAAGGCTTATGTGGCATTTTCTTCTGTAATGTGAAGTTTTCAATCTAGCAATGGAGATCTCCAATCTCCAAACTTAACCAAGAATCTTCTCTTAGAGTATTTTTTGCAATATCTCCTTTTTCTACAACAAAGATCTAATATTTGTACGAGGAAAACATATAGAATTTCAGGCCTTGAAGGTGAAATATTTCTCTATATATTGTAGGAAGTGTCCCAACTTCTAAGAGTTAATTTAATGAAATAAAAAACTTTAGACAATAGTTAACATGAAAAAATCTAGATCTATACATAGTCTTCACTAGTTGATTTGTCAATCTAGTGGAATGAATGTTGAGTCCTAGTATTCACGAGTTTTCTTACAACTCTATGGAAAGACTCTAGCCAAATGTAATCTCAAAATTTTTATAACTGAGATTTGTTTTAGTCCTCACTTGTGACTCTCCCTATTCTCTATTAGCTTTTGAGGATATATGTAGTAGGAGAGATCCATCATAGGTCCTAATAATATGCAAAAAATATGAAATAATAGAATTCTGCAATATGATTGAAATAGACTATAAATAGAAAGTGGTAAAAATACAATGCAGTATGAAGGTGATGGTCACTCCATTGATATAAAATAAAGAACTACATTGTGATCCATCAAGGATTTCTACCACTATCTACTACTCTCTACTATAATGAACTTGATGAACTTGATGTTCTTGATATACTTGATATATGTGATCACTCACTATGAGGCCCTTTATATAGGAATATAGATTCATTGGCGAACACTCTACCTAGCTATATAATTCCTTGCATATTACAACTTGCACATTGATACTTGTGCATTTATTACATTACTTGAAGTAACTAGCTAACTTTCCCCTAAATTAATCTCCTATGTACCAAAGGTGGTACATTTACATGACCCAAATGATGTAAAATACTCTAACAATATAATAGGTACAAATAATCCATTCAAGAGAATATAGAGAGCTATTGGAAAATAGTTTATGCACTTCTAATACACTTCTCATAGGGTGAACAAAAGGAATGAAGTCAAAAAATGTAGTTGGAAAAACCAAAGCAAGTTGGACCATTCTCCTCTAGGTCCTTGGTAAGTTTTTTAGCTATGCTTACATTATTTCCTTTCGTGATTTAAAAAACTCAATTGCTTCTTGGGTAGTTCATTGTTTCTATGCAGAGATTAGAAGCCTGGAATTGTAAGTCCCAACTTGTAGATTATATATAATATCTATCTATCTATCTATATAGATATATAAGCTTGATTTAATAATATATTTGATTATTTTATTTTGATATAATAATTAATAGGGAAGAAAATATTAATTATTATTGAAGGCTTTTGTCTTTTTAAATATATATTGATTAATTTATGTGTTGATTATTAGTCAATATTGATTAATGAGTATAAATTGATTTATTAGAGAGGTAAATTTCCTTGTTATAAGGTTTGACATAATTCAAAAATGTATGGAGTATATTCTAAATTTTAGAAAATGAGATGTTATTTTCTAAATATGGATGTGGCTTGTGTAACAATAGATCCATAAATGAGTGAGATAAGTAGGGGATTCTCTCTATGTTTTTGCATGATTTGGATATGGCTTGTGTAGCAATAGATCCATAAATGAGTGAGAGAAGTATGGGATTCTCTCAATGTTTTTGCATGATTTGGATGTGGCTTGTGTAGTAATAGATCCATAAATAAGTGAAGTGGGGGATTATTGCAATGTTCTTGCATATTTTGGATGTGGCTTGTAGAGAAGCAGGGAATTCTATCTATGTTTTTGCATGATTTGGATGTGGCTTGTGTAACAATAGATCCATAAATGAGTGATAAAAGTATGAGATTATTTCAATGTTCTTGTATATTTTGGATGTGGTTTATGTGATAATAGATCAATAAATGAGAGAGAATTATGGGCTTCTCTCGATATGACTAATATACATTTTATCATAATAATCCTAGTTGAGTTACGGTGAGGTAATAACTAGTGAATGATACACCTTAACATGAGTCTTGGGTGGTCCAAAGCAGTGAGGCTTTTGGGTAGTCCATAGTGGTGAGGCTTGGACATATTTTTAGAAGTGAGGCCTAAGAATCTAAATGGTGGATTGGTATAGGATAATCCATCAGATCATTCACTAGGCTTGCATATACATATGGAATTAAGATCTTGTATTGTTATGGAATGACTATATTGTATGAAACATGTTAGACTTGCATATACATTTTATTAAGATCTTACATTGTTATTGAATGATATTATTTGAATGATGCATGCGGGCTTGCATATACATTCTATCAATTTCTTGCATTATTCTTGTATCTTATCTTGCATAGCGCATATTAGGCTTACATATGCATTAAAAGAGTTGTCCTGACCTATAAATTTTCTCTCAAGTTTGTGGGAGATATTCTTTCATGAAGAAGACCATGGAAAGAAGATGAAACTAGGGACCACTTAAGTGGAATTATATCATTGTATTTGAGGATGAAAAGTCATTTTGAAAATGGAAATTATGTTATGTAATACTTTGTTGTCATTCTTGTTATTAATGGAGTTTGTTCAAGAATGGAAGTTTAAGTAATGTTATTCCTTATGTCAAGTTATTTGTAAAGTTGGAAAGTGAAGTAATTAGAGGAATTATGTTTTATAATTACTTTTGTTATAGTATTTCAAGATGTGTTCAAAGATGAAAGATTATATGATGTTATTCCTTTATAAAAGTTCTTGGAAGATCGATTATGGCAAATGGAAGAATATGTGTATTTCATGGATTATGAATATATTGCCTTGGTGATGTGATATTATTTCATTGTAATTAAGGAAATGCTAAGACTAGAATTGTATTTTAAAAGCATTTAGTCTTTAGCTAAGTGCTATGATGCATTTTATTATGTTTTAATTTAGAACTTTATTAGAGAGAGTTATTTGCATTATTTAATTATTTAAACTCTTGGGTTTGGATGGGGATTTTTGGGCAAGAATCTAGAGTTATATTAGAGAACCCTTGAGTCAATAAGATAACCCAATATTAGGAGGATTTGCAATGATATAATAACCAAGTACTTGTGAATCTTTGGAGGAGTTACAATGATACAATAACGAGGTATTTGTAATCTAAGAGGAGTTATAATGATGTAATAACTAGATATTTATGAATGATACACCTTGAATAGTGAGACTCAGGTGTTCCCAAAGTAGTGAGGATTTTAGGTAGTCCTAAGTGATGAGACTTGGATGTACTTATAGTGATGAGGTCTAAGAATTTAAATGATTGATTAATCTATCAATTCATTCATAAGATAATATAGTGATGCCACCTTGAATGATGAAGATTAGATGACCATACTCATTATCAAGTGAGTGGTAATGGCCTTAGCCCAAAAAGATGTGATAACTAAACACTAAGTATTACACCAAAGTAATCGTACATAGATAGACTTATGTAGGGTTAGAAAAAAGGCATCTCACTTTAAGTGTTATGGGTCTTAAAGAATAATCCTTATGTTGTGGTCAAGTTGTCTTATACAAGTGAGGGTATAAAAAAAGTAAGGGGAACACTGATGACATCTTTTTTAAATGATGAGATTTAATCCCCAAAGTATGGGATTTTGGCTACTCATGTCTACTTAAGTGTCATCTATAGTGATAATAAACCCATAATATGGTTATGTCTTATAATGCTTAAAAATATTGGGACTTCTTTGTGAGTTAAAAAGAAAAAAAAATCTCCCTTGAGTCAAGAAAGTGGGTTTTTATAGTGTTACCAACAATTTTAAATACTTACACCTAAATTCTTGAGAGCTTAATGGTAATACTAACCTGAGTTTGGCTGAAAAAACATCTTTATCATAGCCTATAGTCTCACGGATGTCAAAAAATACTTTATCTTTACTTTTTAACAAAAAATTATAATTTATTATTTTTATAATGACCATATATTATTCACAACTCAATTAAAACATGGTAATATTATGTTATCCCAAATGTGTGCAAGTAAATTTTTGATGCAGAGAACCCATCATCCAAGAAGTTGAGTTTTGGATTTAGTAGAAAATTCTAAGTTTGGGCAGCAAGATCCTACCATTGGGTATTGGTAAAATTGACTTATCATTTTTCATTGAGTTTAGAGTCTAATGATAAAGAATACAAAAGATATTTTTATATCCAAATAGAATTAATAGAAGATATTCTAAGGTCATGAAGTCATCTCCAGTCATTAAGAGATTCTATGGTCTAAAATTCTAGCTATGATTTTACATATTTCCCCTCTATGCAAATTTTATAATGCTTCAAAAACTCTTATTCACTTGTTTTGGTTTTGTGACATGACTAAACAGTTTTGGGATATCTTCTACAATTTTTATTCCTTTTTTTCACTAGATCTTAGAAGCTTTCTCTATTTATTTTTTCCCAAAAATTCATTGCCCTAAAATCTGGGATATTTGTAGAATCATCCTTCTCAAGCATATTTGGAAGTTTAAATACAGAAAGGTATTTACCAGTTTCGCTCCTCCATGGGATATAGTTTTAGCAAACTTAACCTTTGATATTTTGTTACATGTAAGACATATTTGTTCCCATGTCATTGGAGCTTCCAACACACTAGGAGATGTTACTAATAAACTTCATCAACTTTCTCAAATGATAAAGGATCAAACATAAAACTAAAAAGAAGGCAATAAATAGTGATGATAAAATTTCAAGATTTTATTACTTATATTTCTTTCTTAAAACTTATGAAAAAGATGTCTAAAACTTCACAAGTTTTAGATAGACTCTCCCATAGATAAGCGAAGATATCTCATATATTGCAACAAGATACAACTATAATCTTTTTGTTGCTATAAACTTCTACTCTTACGTTTATTCAATTTTAAATGCTTTACTCCTTATTTACCTCATTTTAATTTATTTTTATTAATAAATAATATTAACACCAAAATATTATAATATTTCAATTAATAACATAATATATCTAACTTTTACTCTAAAAATGTAAGTAATATCTTAAAAATAAATAAACACTTAAAAATATAAAAAGACGAGGAGTATATAAGTAGTATACTAAGTCAAAACATCGCAGTCTCACGTCCTTAGTGTGTTCAAGTAATATATGTCACAAAATAATACACACTTACAAAACCTTAAAAAACAATGAGAATATAACAAGCATATCAAGTAATATATGTCACAAAATAATACACACTTACAAAACCTTAAAAAACAATGAGAATATAACAAGCATATCAAGTAATATATGTCACAAAATAATACACACTTAGAAAACCTAAAAAACAATGAGAATCTAACACGCATATCAAGTCGGCTGACAGATGGAAAAATGTCTCTGAAAAATATTCTTTTAATAACTATTAATTAAAAATTAAGCTGAAGCTGTCATTTTAATTAAGGTGAAATGTTTGAATAAAAAATTAAGCTGAAGTTGTCATTTTAATTTAGGTGAAATGTTTTTAGTTATTCAAAATAACAACTTCACAGGACTGTTATATCCAAATTTAAACCATAGGAAAGAAACCTTCTCTAATATACTTTAGATCCATAAAATAAATAAATAAATAAATAATTTTAAAAAATACATAAATAATAACTTAAAAAATACAGTTCGTCATTGAAGGGATAGATATAGATTCTCAATCGTATATCCTGCGGTTCAAAAAATACATAAATAACAACTTAAAAAATACAGTTCCATACTTTAGTGTAAGTCAATGAAGGGATAGATATAAATTCTCAATCATATATCCTGCGGTTCACAGTTAAATGCAGAAGTTTTCTTGTTAGGGTTTTGCAAGTTCAATCAAAAAATTCTTCACAAATTTTAGGGTGGTCTCAAACATGCCCGTTCATACATTGTAAACTTAAAATATATTCTTCTACATCATTCATGTTTATAATACAAGTTTGATTGCTTTAGTACTTTTGAATACTGGAAGCAGAAAGTAGATTCAACTTATGATCATCACAAATGATGCAAGGAAATGCGCATGATTACTAAATTAATACAAGCAACAAAACTATATTCTACTGATCTATAAAATAAGCAAAAAGGCAACCCACCTTTCACAGTTTTTTGAGAGCACTGAACCATGAATTTTAATGTACTATTTATATTGCTATTATATGAAATTGAAATTGGAACATGCACCGAGTCATGTGAGAGTATGTACGTACAGCCTGAAACCAGTGAATTGTGACCAATTGTAGCAAAATTTCTTTGGAAAAGATGGAATGTTGGCAATAATTTGCACGTGTCTCCTAAATTACTATGATGGCGATTGCAGTATATGCCTCAAAATTCTCTCACACAAGAACTTTACATCTTTTTCTTCACACTTGCAGACAATTTTCACTGCAAACACATACAAAACAGTCATACTGCCATTTTGAATGTGATATCTAAATATATACAAAAACATAGATACAAATATTTCAATAGGC
This sequence comes from Wollemia nobilis, assembly GCA_028583015.1. Lineage (NCBI taxonomy): Eukaryota > Viridiplantae > Streptophyta > Pinopsida > Araucariales > Araucariaceae > Wollemia > Wollemia nobilis. Next base: position 4,149,531 of record JAQPPZ010005697.1, read on the forward strand.
AGGGACATTTATCATACTTGAATTTAATGAAATATTAAGGAGTTTCATACCGTCTCCTAAATTCAAAAAAGATTTGCTTTCTATTAACAAAACACAGATATTTAAAGATATATGAATGAAGAACTAGAGAGAAGTGAAACTCTTACGCCATGGGAGCAGTGGAAACTCAGATCCTCCTCGAGGAACAGTAAGAACATATGCTATATCCTAAAAGGATGATACTTGTTTCAATTTAATTTGTCTGTAAGTGCTTATACATATACATAACTGGATTTACAGTCCAGATTATATAATTTAAAAAAAAAAACCAATTAAAGAAAACTTGCACAATTCATTTTAAGCCTGGAAACAAAGCAAAGGTTATCTCCTTGTATTAAGTCTGGGGTTAGATGGCACGAGAGTTGCTGCAGCAGCACAAATATCATTTGAAAGAAATGCAGCAGTAAATTCTTCCAACTCGTACACGATGTCCAGAATATCTAAACAAGTGCTAGTCTTTAGTGCTTTTCCAGTAACTGCTATATTCTTGCAAACAACAGATTTATTGTAAGGCTTTTACAAACAAATGTCCAAAACTCGTAAATAAGGAAAACTCGTAAAGAAGGAACAATGAATTGGACAGAAAATTTTACATGAACTTTAAAAGCAGATCTTCAACGAGCAAGAAGAGTATATTTCCGGTTCCTAGGTTAAAGTCTATAACCTGTTAAATTTAATCCGCTAATCTTTATTTCCAGTCCGTAGGTTACGGATTTTAATTGAGAGAGTAAATATCTTTAATCTTTGCGCTCGAGATCTCATACCTTCATAAATACAAGCTCCTGCCAAAACAAAATGAAAAAATTTATAGAAAGAACTGAACGAAATAAAACAAATACATTTCTTTTTCCTTTCTAGTCTCTCTATGTTTGTAAATCTCACGGCTTCAATGAAGTCTCTGGCGGTGAAATGTTGTTCTGTTATGAGCTCATCTGCTACGGATTTGAGACTGCCTATAAAAATTGGCCGTGTTTCATGAATCTTTACAAACAAACACACGAGCTACAGTAAGAAGCCATTTAAGACAATACGAAATTCCCGAAAAAATATTTTCTGTTGGCAGAATTTTACCTTGCTTGCAATCCATAGCGAAATCAGAGCAAACAATTGTAGATTGCTTTCTTTCAGGGGGTCGATCCACCGTCTTCCTCGATTATTTTCAGCATCATGCCAGCGGCTGTGAAAAATGAAGAGTAAATGAAAATTTATATACATGAATTGGAATTAAAGGATTACGTGAAAGATTGAAATCAACACCTTTGTAAAGCTTGCAGGAAACGATCTCCGAAGAAAGATAAGGCAGTATACTTTGTAAGTGGACGAATTTTAAATTCCTGATAAAGACATTGATGAAGATTTAGTGTCACTGTATGAATTTTGGGTTACAGGGAAAAGGCAATGAACATAATTTAGTGCAAGCTCACGAATTCGAAGTTAGGTTTTATTCTAGGTTGAAAGAAAGAGATATTTACATACATGAGTGACATATATGAGAAAAGCCAGAGCTTGCTTGCGAAGAGAAGGCGAGGAAACCATCTGCTTCTTCCATTTTCGTTTTCTTACGAGGATGGAGGTAGGATTCGAACTATTCATCTCCGAAGACAATCTTAATCTGATGTCCGTTGATGTGAGTCTTAAAATTTTGGCTTAGCTGCTTTAAGCGAGTCCGCCCACACTAATAAATTGTGGAGAATAAAAGGGGACAAATGCAACAATGTGACTATGAGGGTTGGATAACTTTTAATTTTTTTTTGACTGGTTTATTGATGAAGAATTTGAAATTTTAAATAGGAGGTTTAATATTTGAATTTGAAGGTTTAATATTTGAATTTTGATTTGTGCACGGATATAGTAAATCAATTGTAAAAGTTTTTGGGCTAAAACCTAACTTTAATATGCTCATTTTTTTTCAACCTCTTAAAAAAATTTGAATCTTGAATGGAATAGGGTTATATATTATAATTAAATGTACTTCTAGAAAAATCTAATATCATATCTCTTCATATCATAGCCTTTTAACTTTGAATTATCATATCTCTTCATAAGTAACTAAAATTATGGATAATTTAAATAAGTGTAGTTATTCAGAGTTACCAAATAATAATTGAAAAAAATCTAGTGGTTAAATCTTATGTGCAAGAGAGAAAATAAGAAGTAAACTTTATGTAACATGTTTTCACAATATTTATCTTATATATGGTTGGAAACAACAAAAATATACAATCTTTTCAAATATTTTATCGCGAGAGGATCACATTACAAATTCATTCTTTTGACTTATGATTTACTTAGGAACAATCATCCAAATTTATTTTGCTTCTAATCAATGTGGCTTCAAGAAACTAATTTATTTATGTTATGTTGAGATGAAACAAATTTTGAAATGTCATGTATACACTTTTATTTAAAACATGATATATCTAAAGGGAAAAATAAAAATTTGGAGTGTAAAATTTTTTGATAACATTTTTTAAGAAAAATAATATTGAATCTAAGCTCAAAATTTTTCAAGAGATAGAAAAATCCATGGAATGGACCACGATTCTTAAATGGAAGAAAACAACTAGTTTTTTATTATCATAATGCATTGACAAAAGACTCATATTATTTAAAAATCTCTAGGAAATATGGAAGAAATATCGAGGAAGAAGAAGATATGATGAGGGAAGTAATAATTATTTCAAATTGGATAAGATAAGGAGGCGCAAGGTAAACTTTTGCAAAATATTCCATTAATTAGCACATAGAGACAAAATGAAATCTTGATGAAGAAGACATCTATGGACGAGCTACATGAAGTATTTTTCTCTTTCCATCCTATTAAGCCACTTGGCCCCAATGGATTTCCTACAATTTTTTTTTAATCCCTTTTTAGTGTAACCTCTTTTATTTTTATTGAATATAATTGTTGGTTTCAATAACAAAAAAAAATTAAGATTTATTAAATAGTGATATGTTGGTTGCAGTTGAAAAGAACCTAAAATTGAAGAACACAAGCTTATACTGAGAGGGGGGTGGACAGTATAAGACCACTTTTTACTTTTGCTTCAAAACAACTTTCAAATCAGTATTATGCAGTGTATAGATAGCGATATTAAAAGCAGTAATCAAAGCAATGCACAAAACACCATCCACAAAAGAGACACAACAATTTACGTGGTTCACCCAATGCGGGCTACTCCATGGATAAAATTTCTCTCTAAATTTTATCAACTCACAATCTGGGAATACCTTTCCCAATTACAATATTTATGGGCATCAACCCAAAGGAGATACCTTCCCCTAGCTCTGCTCTTTAGTGGTGATCCTCTAGAAGACCTCTACCTCCTCTACCCTTAGCAAGTGGAACTCTATCCACATAAGACACCTGTCTTCCCTGCTCTGGCTGGAGATCTCTGTCCTCAACTCTATCACCGCAAAGCTGGTCCTCGAATATACACCAAACACAGTCCTTCGATCTGGCACAAGTCTGTCCTCTTCCTCTTTCTCTGGTCTGCACCAAACATAGTCCTTCGGTCTGGCACAAGTTTTGTCCTCTTTCTCTTTCTGTTCTGTTACAGCCGCACTTGGTCGAAGCCAACTTTTGCATTGAACACGCAAACACAGCAACACTCGATCGAACATCAACTTATGCACCTCTGCGCAATCACAGCAGCACAGTATTTGCACACTCTACTTCTCGATGATCAAACTTCTCCCCCACACTCTATCTGCGAATATCACACTACGAATGCACACTTCGATTGATTTGACACGACTGCTCTTTGCGCACCGCGGACTTCACTTGCGCAATTTTGATACTCATTCCATGCTATCAAACTCGAAACAACCCTCCTTTTATAGTATAAATTTCAAGATCAAAACACTCAATCTTGGTCGGTTGTAACCCTATACTTCGTCGGCTGCACAACCCTAAACATCATTGGCTCAAAGTTAACTCTGTCAGCTTCAACCGCCTCTACAACTCTCCTATAGCTTCTATCGTGAAACTACAACATGTCGTGATATCGTGACATTTTTGCAGTCGTACACTTTCGTTTGGCTATTATCGCGATATCGCGACACTTTTGTTTTTGTCTGCCTTGACAACATCCTTGTCGCAAAATCACGACACTTTTGACTTTTGTTGATGTCATCTTCACTCCTATCATGAAATCATGACACTTTAGTCTTCATTGCCTTCTTCTCTACATTTGTCGTGAAATCGTGACACATATACTTCTGTTGATGTCATCTTCAACTCTATCGCGAAATCACGACCCTTATGACTTCATGGCCTTCTTCTCTGCTTGTACTAGCAAAAATGAAACATGTCACGAAATCACAACACTTTCGTTGCCTTGAGCTTCTCTCTGCCTTACACCCGCAAAACTAGAACATGTCATGAAATCGTGATGCTTTCGCCTTCGAGCTCTTCCTTCTTGAATTCATCGTGAAATCACGACGCTTCTTCTATTGAAGACTTGCTAACTATTTCTATTGTGAAATCGTGACACTTTCTCTAATTGAATGTTGCCATCTCAACCTGTCATGAAATCATGACACTTTCTGCATTCGCAAGCTTTCTCTTCAACCTGTCGTGAAATCGTGACACTTTCTGCATCCGTACAACTTATTTGTAGTCTATCATGAAATCATGACGCTTCTCATTTTATACTCTTCCCCTTTGTTGTGTGTCACAAAATCACGACAGTTCTCTCTTTGAGCTTTTTAGCATGTCATGAAATCATGATAGTCCTCACCTCGACCTCTACAGCATGTCACAAAATCATGACATTTTTCATGTGACTTTCTCTCTCTTCTAACTTGTCGTGAAATCATGACAGTTCACACTATGAACTCTCTTTTTTGCATTATGTCATGAAATCATGACACCTTTTCGTTTGTACAACTTTCCTGGCAATGTGTCACGAAATTGCGACACTTTTCCTTCTCTGCCTTCCTGCACTTTTTGAGTCACGAAAATGTGACATGTCACGAAATCACAACACTTTCCATCTTGCTCTCCTTCTTTGCCAACATGTCATGAAATCATGACAGTTTTGCCAAAACTTTCTCCCTCCTCAAACATGACACAAAATCACGATAGTTTTGCCAACACTTTCTCTCTCCTCAAACATGTCGTGAAATCATGACAGTTTTGCCAGCACTTTCTCTCTCCTAAAACATGTCATGAAATCGTGACAGTTTTTCTAGCACTTTCTCTCTCCTAAAACATGTCACGAAATCATGACAGTTTTTCCAATCGGCTACATACTTTTTCTTACTTGTCTTTTTCTTGATCTTTTGCAAATGGTCTACTAAGAACTTCCTAAAAACTCACTGATCATGCTCTGAAAAACCTTCAACAAAACAAATTCCTTGACATCAAATCAAATTGCTTCAAGAACTTCTTGACATCAATGACAACATCAACACTTGAGCAAAGGCAATGTACCCAAGGTACCCAAAATTGCCAACAATCTCCCCCTTTGTCATTGATGGCAAACCTTTACTGAAACACATCTTAAGAGCCAAAACTGAAACCAACTGTGCCAACAACTAAGAATCTCCTTTTGAATTTTTTCTCCCCTTGACTTGAAGCTTTCCTCTTCACATTGAAGCTCTCTCCCTTACTCATATCTCTCCCCCTTACTCAAATCTCTCCCCCTTTGTCATCAATGGCAAAGGGTCACCTTTAGGGCTTGGGACTAAGAATGAGCTTCTTAGCTTAGTCCCTCCCCCACCTCCTGATGAGGTGATTAATTCTGAGGTGGGAGTGAAACTCCCATTAGGCACTGATCATCATCAGTGTCTATAACTTCCTTGTCGAGCCTTCTCTTGAATTCTTTGTCAATATTTATGTTCTTGTCACTGTTCTTGTTCTTGTTCTCATCCTTGTTCTTGTCCACGCCTTGATCCTTGGACCTGTTTATACCACTATTCTTGTACTTTGGAAGATCATCTCTACACTATCCAGCTGAGTGCCCTGCATTGTTGCACTTATAACAAGTAACACTGTTATTTCTGTTCGGCATACCTATTCTTTGAATCTGCCTGTTATGACTAACCATGTTCCTGTAATTAGTCATGCAAAAAATTGCCTTATGCCCAAAATGTTTACAAGAGTAGCAATACCCTTGAAAGAAATTACAGCCCTTGAAATTGTCATTTACCTTCCTTACTTGAGTCATGCAATGCGAAGCCATGTGGCCAAACCTGTGACACGCAAAACATCTACTGTGAAATATTCTTCTGTTTGACCTCTTGGGTATCGAAAACTTCTTCTTCGCATTCAAAATTCTATTTTCTGTTTCTGCGCATCTATCACTCATGGACTCTTTCTCTGAAATACTCTCTTCATCAGAACTCTCTTCTTTTTGAATTCTCTTACTAGATTCCCCAACCTGTTCCTTGTGTGGTTTAACAAAACCAAGGCCTGTTTTATCTGTTGTCTTTATTTGTCCTTTGATGAGAGACTTAACCTTTTTGGAGCTATCTTGAAACCTGTACAACTTATCCTTGTACTCTTTAGTTTCCTCTTTCAAAGAAGCCATTTTTTGTTCTAACTCACTAAACTCAAGCACCTTGGAATCTAACTCATTCTTGAGTTCTTGTGTCTTAGCCATAGAGACGTCAAGACTTTCTATAAGATCATCTCTCTCCATACAACATTCATCTAACTTATCCTTGAGTCTAGCATTCTTCTTTCTTTCCTTTTTTAAAACACTAAGAGCATTAGTAAGTTCACTTTCAAGATCCTCTATTTGTTTGCTTTCAGAATCCTCAAGACCTTTTCCAGATTTCTTATCACTAGAGGTGCTACCTTTTTCAAAAACTATACAAGAATCTTCTTGATAGTTTTCTGAAGCATCCTTATACATACTGGAAACCAAATCATTATTTGTACAATCATCCTCAAGGTGACCAAAATTTCCACATCTAATACATTTCATAATAATGAATCTATGTTTCGGTTCTTCCTCTTTTTCTAATATGAACAACATCTCATTTTCCTCATCACTTGAAGAGCTTTCACTATCCATTGCTAGAACACTTACTTGCTTTGTCTAGGTAGAAACTCTTCTTGTTCTTGTGTGAATACCTCTTTCTTTGATTGTTGTGCTCATCTTTGTTCTTTCTGAAATACCTGTGCTTTTCAGAATCCTTGCTCTTAACATCCTGTATATCTTCATCACTTTTATTCTTGGAAACAGTACATGTTAATATTACAATGGCACTGAGAGGGGGGGGGTGAATCAGTGCAGCTATTTTAAAAACTTAATGCTTTAACTCTTAAAGCCAAAACAAAAGAAAGCTAAAACCAAAAACAACAAGTACCACAAGAGAGCATAACATAACACAAGATGTAACGAGGTTCACCAATTTTGGCTACTCCTCAAACTAGACTGCTTGGACTCCCATCCAAATCCAGCCATTGCAAAGCACCAACTTTACAATCAATTTACCAAAGATCCACCGGAAGGAGCAACAACCCCTAATTTACCAAGCAGCAAGCTGGAAGGAGCACCAACCCCTGATTCCAAGCACCAACTTGGATTTCTATTTTCAATTTTGATTGACATAAAAATGCCTTCAGTGTTACAAGATCCTCACTGATCTAGCTTAAATCAAATCAATCTCATGGAAGCATACACTCTTTTACAGTTCTACCTTCTACACACTTACAGCCCTTTCATATGGCATGCTCTTGCAGCTCACATACAGCCAGCCTCTTTCTGTAGCATCTTCTATCTCGCAGCAGCAACTATCTTCTCTGTACGGTTATTCTTTTATAACCTTTCAATCCTGCATGCAATCGAATCACATACTCTGACTGTTCGAATCCATGCAATACGGCTGTTCGGTTCCATGCATTTCGACTGTTCGAAACCCTGCAATACGTCTTTTGGAAACCATGCAATACGACAATTTTGTTTCATGCACTTCGACTGTTCAATTTCTTCGAATACGGCTTTTCGAATGCTTTTTGAAAACCTTTCGATACTTTAAATTTGATTCTTCGAATACATGCAAACGACTGTTCGAATGCATGACCGACACTTGTCAATCGTATCGCAGATCCGACATCGTTACATTTTACGTAATCGGTCGCATGATTTTCCTGTCTCCTTTTTCGACACGTGTCACCTTGCATGCTCCTACGGGTTTTACCTGCCAGACTGTTACCTGTCACGATATCGCGACACTTTTGACTTATGCTGACGTCACCTCGAAGGTTGTCACGAAATCGTGACCATTTTGGCCTTGAAAGCTTTTCCCCGCTCATGTCGCGATATCGCGACACTTAGAACTTTTGTTGACGTCATCCTTAAGCATGTCACGAAATCATGACCGTTTTGGCTCTTGGAAGCTTTCCTTGCATCTTGTCGCGATATCGCGACACTTTGAGCTTTTGCTGACGTCATCCTCAATGCTGTCGCGAAATCGCGACGCTTCCGGCTTCCAGCAGCTTTCCTTTCATCCTGTCACGAAATCGTGACACTTTTCAACTTTGCTGACGTCATCATCCTGCTTGTCGCGAAATCATGACACTTCCGGATTTCGTACACTCTTCTTTGCCAGCGAAAAAGGAACATGTCGCGAAATCGTGACACTTTGTTCTTCCGTACAACTCTCCTTGCCAACTCAAAAATGGAACATGTCGCGAAATCGCGACACTTTGCTCTTCCGTACAACTCTCCTTGCCAACTCCAAAAATGGAACATGTCACGAAATCGTGACACTTTGCTCTTCCATACAACTCTCCTTGCCAACTCCAAAAAATGGAACATGTCACGAAATCGCGACACTTTGCTCTTCCGTACAACTCTCCTTGCCAACTCCAAAATGGAACATGTCACGAAATCGTGACACTTTGCTCTTCCGTACAACTCTCCTTGCCAACTCCAGCGAAAATGGAACATGTCGCGAAATCGCGACGCTTTCGGCTCTTGCTGACGTCATCATCCTTCTTGTCGCGAAATCGCGACGCTTCTGGCTTCCGTACGCTCTTTGCTCCATGCAGTAGCGAAATCGCTACAACTTTGTGCCTTGTGCTTTTACCTTGCCTCTTTTCATGAAATTTTGACTTGTAATATCATTGTTGCATCTTTCAGTTCTACACTTTTGACTAGTAGCGAAATCGCTACACCTTAGTTTCTCTTTGTTTCAACATGTAGCGAAATCGCTACACCTTAGTTTCTCCTTGTTTCAACATGTAGCGAAATCGCTACACCTTAGTTTCTCTTTGTTTCAACACGTAGCGAAATCGCTACACCTTAGTTCCATGTATTTTCATCATGCAACGATATCGCTACACCTTTGTTTCCATTCATTTCAACATGTAGCGATATCGCTACACCTTTGTTTCCTTCTCTGCCAGCATGTCGCGAAATCGTGACAGTTTTGCTCGCATCTTCTCTCTCCTCGACCATGTCGCGAAATCGTGACAATTTGGCGTGCATTTTCTCTCTCCTACTTTTTGTCGCGAAATCGCGACACATTTTCTCTCTCCTCAACGAAAACTCGACATGTCACGAAATCGTGACATTTTCGGCTGCGCCTTCTCTCTCCTCGATCATGTCGCGATATCGCGACAGAAAACATGTCGCGATATCGCGACAGTTTTCTTCCTTGTCTCTTTTTGCCATTTTGAATCTGGGTCACTTCTGTTTTCCTTGAAACTTTCTCGCACTTGATCCGATCGACCTCCGAACCGCATCAATCGCATCAATCTGACCGTGTTGACAACAATGACAATACTTTTGCAATTCTTTTGCTGCACCTTGCTCAACAAACAACTCCTATCCATCACCTTGCTCACCAATCAACTTCTAACCATTGCATCAACTGATCAACCTGATCGTGTTGACAACAATGACAATACTTAGGTTGCACCTTGCTCATCAATCTCCCCCTTTGGAATTGTTGGCAACACATGTAATTGTCTGCAATTACCTGTAATTCTTCTCCCCCTTTGACAATAATACCAAAGGGCGGCCGCAAAACTCCCCCTTAGTCCATGCACAACATTCACGAGCAAAAAATTAATCCAGTTAGCAAAAAGCATAAACATGAGCAATATGATGAACAGATCCATAAATTCTCCCTCTGAGAATTTGATCCTGATGTCTAGTCAAATCTTAGCCAATACTTGAGAAAAAATGACCTCTTCAGATCACGCTGTCTTCCGAGCCTCAACCCTCTGTACTCTGTCATAGACTCACTAAGAACCTGCTTAAGAAGCACACATAGAACTTGTCCAGATCAGCACACAAGTTCTCACTAGAACCACGCTTAGCATGAACCCACAAAGAGAATTGTTAGAGACCCAATGTGATTTATCAACTTCATAGAAACATACAGAGAATTGTTAGAGACTCAATATGTTCTATACTTAATTCCCAATCTCAAACTCAACTATTAAACTCAAGACAACCAACCAAGGGTTCCACCAACTTAATACAAGTAGCTAGACTCACAAAAATAAGCCCTAGAGCACAAAGCTTCCACTATCTCAAACCAGAAATTAGGATTTACACCAAGCCAAGGGATACCTAGAAGAGTACCTTTTCACTCCAACCTTATTTCAGAAAACATACACCAATCATACTCATAAGAAGAATGAGTCCATACCTCATTTGAGTAGAAGATAATTGAACCTTCAAGTTGACACTACACACAACTCTCAAACTTTCAACCAATTTAGGAAAGGAATAAAAATAAATTAGCAATAAAGTGAACTTCCTTTATTACACCTTTTAGCTCCACTTCTTTAAACACAATCATCAAAACATGCCAATAAGATAATGTCAAAGCAAAATATGACAACTTAACCTTATACCTCCATCAATTATATTTGCCAAGTCAATTCAAAATACTCCAAGCAAATAATAATAAAAGATATACCTTGGCCAAACTTAGTTCTCCAACCTTTGGAGAAAGTGAATAACACCACCACAAAAGCTAAAGCGCTTTTATTGTTGCTATCCACGAGCATCACGACCAAGACGAAATTGCCCACAACATGGGTCAAACTTGGCACCTCTGCCCAACGCTTCTTCACTTCAACAAGCAGATTTCACATCTTTCAATAAAATTGATAGGAGACTCACTTGTACCAACTCTACAAATTTACTGCCAACTTAGTGCAAGCAATAAATACTGTACTGCGGCACAACCAGATTCCTTTTTAAACTTAAAACCTGATCTGAGTTTTCTATGATATCTGCAGATCACTTTACTTTTAACAATGCAAATCTTGGAGAAGACATTTTGACAAACACTTTATGGCCAACCATAGAGCCCCTTACTCAACCTCAACTTCTTAACCTCGGATTGATATTTTATCAACAGCTAACCCGAACTGTCCGTGAATTGAATAATCTTACCAATGCGACAAGAAGGATCTTGTAAGATTTACCTCAAAGTGTAAAACAAATACACGCTGCTCGAAACACGTATATGCAGCTAGAGCAAACACGAAAAAAAATTCTGAACTGTTATGATCCGAAGTAATGAACAGTTGGTGGAAGAATTATCAACAGTACAGCAGTGACATATCTCAACACTACCAAATGTGACAACTCTTCAAATTAAACAGCACACTTCACGGCACCTTCAAAAACGACAACAAGAACTGACAACACACTTTAGCTGCAAACAACAATAACTCGACTTCTTACCTTTCATCCTCGAAAAATCGGCCCAAAAACATAGGAGCATTAAAATAAAATTTTAAGATTGCTCCCCCCGAGGATGTGCCACCCGGAGCCGCTTAAAGCGGAAGAGGAGTAATCTCCTTCCGTCCAAGGAGACACGAATTCCTTTCTTCTCGTCTTTCTCCGGACTTTCCCGAACTTGGGCTTGAGTTTTTCAACTACATCCCTATTTTGCCCCTGTTCGTGAACTTGAACATTTTTCTTGCGGGGTTGTCTCTTGTGCATTCTTGAAGGATGATTATTTTCCTTTCTCGCTGTGCACATGATTTATTCTCTGTCTGTATTGTATTCTTTGCGTTTGATGAAATCTAGGGTTTTGCCTTAGATTAGATACATAAGTGCTTGCACAGAACCTTGCTACGTGCCCTTGACCATTACATTTAAAACATTGCACATGTTTTATTCCTTGTCTGTATTGCATTCTGTGTGTCTGATGAAATCTATGGTCTGGCCTTAGATTAGATACGTAAATGCTTGGACAAAACCTTGCTATGTGCCCATGGCCATTACATTTAAAACATTGCACAGGGTGTTCACTCAGGAAAGCAGATGTGTTTTTATCAGTATAACTCTTTGATCTATTATTCTGTCCACAATAAAATGCCTTGTGACCATAGTAGTTGCATTTAGAACAATAGCCATTAAAAGCATTATTATTAAAAGAGTGAGAGTGAGAGAATTTCTGTTGCTGTGGTTGCTTTGCTGTAGATTTTCTTTGATGATTTCTTCCTTTTGAGGATTCAACTTGCGACTTTTATTTTTTCAAACCTTCAACCGAGGACTTCTTCTTCTCTGCATGTTTAGAGGATGAAGGTTGTTCATCTTCATATCCAAGACCAAACTTAGACGTGGAGCTTCTTTGTTGATTTATCATTGTATCTAGTAATTTGAGATTTATATTGGCCTCTTTTAGTTGTTTCTTCAAAGAAACAATCTCTTCTTCTTGTTGGCAACAAGCAGTATTTTTCTCATTGAACTGAGACCTGAGAATTTCTTCAACCCTCTTGGACACATCTACTTGCAACTTTAGATTACTAACAGTTTTGTTAGATTCTTCTTCACGTTTGCTATATACATCGACTTTATCATTCAACTGTGTCTTCAAGGCTTCTTCTCGCTTTCTTGGCCTCTTGAATTTGTAAACAGAGATTTTCAATCTCATCCCCGTATTCTTCCAACTTTTTGGACAGTCTTTTGTTGCTTTTCTTTTGTATACTTAACTCTTCAAGAGCGGCGATCAACTCACCTTCTAGATCTACTTCAATCTCCAGGTTTTCATTGCAAACTTCAGAGTTCACTTCTTCTTCCTTCTTTAGTGCAATTTTCTCTTCTGAAGGAATTGAAACTGACTGAGATACCTTAATGGAAGATAATCTATTCTTCTTACCCATTGTAAACTAATCCAAGATCAACCCTGACCGATTTAGCCTGAACTGGGAACTTGGCTCTGATACCAATTGTTAGTCTTACAATGGCACTGAGAGGGGGGGTGAATCAGTGCAGCTATTTTAAAAACTTAATGCTTTAACTCTTAAAGCCAAAACAAAAGAAAGCTAAAACCAGAAACAGCAAGTACCACAAGAGAGCATAACATAACACAAGATGTAACGAGGTTCACCAGTTTTGGCTACTCCTCAAACTAGACCGCTTGGACTCCCATCCAAATCCAGCCATTGCAAAGCACCAACTTTACAATCAATTTACCAAAGATCCACCGGAAGGAGCAACAACCCCTAATTTACCAAGCAAGAATCGGAAGGAGCACCAACCCCCGATTCCAAGCACCAACTTGGATTTCTATTTTCAATTTTGATTGACATAAAAATGCCTTCAGTGTTACAAGATCCTCACTGATCTAGCTTAAATCAAATCAATCTCATGGAAGCATACACTCTTTTACAGTTCTACCTTCTGCACACTTACAGCCCTTTCATATGGCATGCTCTTGCAGCTCACATACAGCCAGCCTCTTTCTGCAGCATCTTCTATCTCGCAGCAGCAACTATCTTCTCTGTACGGTTATTCTTTTATAACCTTTCAATCCTTGCATGCAATCGAATCACATACTCTGACTGTTCGAATCCATGCAATACGACTGTTCGGTTCCATGCATTTTGACTGTTCGAAACCCTGCAATACGTCTTTTGGAAACCATGCAATACGGCAATTTTGTTTCATGCACTTTGACTGTTCAATTTCTTCGAATACGGCTTTTCGAATGCTTTTTCGAAAACCTTTCGATACTTTAAATTTGATTCTTCTAATACATGCAAACGGCTGTTCGAATGCATGACTGACACTTGTCAATGCGTAACTGCAGATTCGACATCAGTTACATTTTACGTAACTGGCTGCATGATTTTCCTGTCTCCTTTTTCGACACGTGTCACCTTGCATGCTCCTACGGGTTTTACCCGCCGATCATTACTGTCGCGATATCGCGACACTTTTGACTTATGTCGACGTCACCCTGAAGGTTGTCACGAAATCATGACCATTTTGGCCTTGAAAGCTTTTCCCTCGCTCATGTCGCGATATCGCGACACTTAGAACTTTTGCTGACGTCATCCTTAAGCATGTCGCGAAATCATGACCATTTTGGCTCTTGGAAGCTTTCCCTGCATCTTGTCGCGATATCGCGACACTTTGAACTTTTGCTGACGTCATCCTCAATGCTGTCATGAAATCGTGACGCTTTCGGCTTCCAGCAGCTTTCCTTTCATCCTGTCATGAAATCGTGACACTTTTCAACTTTGACGACGTCATCATCCTGCTTGTCGTGAAATCGTGACACTTTCGGATTCCGTACACTCTTCTTTCCCATGAACATGTCGCAAATAGTGACACTTTTTTACATCTCTACTGAAATCGTGACACTTTGTTCTTCCGTACAACTCTCCTTGTCAACTCCAGCGAAAATGGAACATGTCGCGAAATCGCGACACTTTGCTCTTCCGTACAACTTTCCTTGCCAACTCCAACAAAATGGAACATGTCACGAAATCGCGACACTTTGCTCTTCCGTACAACTTTCCTTGCCAACCCAAAATGGAACATGTACGAAATCCGTGACACTTTGCTCTTCCGTAAACTCTCTTGCCATCTAACATGTCGCGAAATCGCGACGCTTCCGGCTCTTGCTGACGTCATCATCCTTCTTGTCGCGAAATCGCGACGCTTCTGGCTTCCGTACGCTCTTTCTCCATGCAGTAGCGAAATCGCTACAACTTTGTGCCTTGTGCTTTTACCTTGCCTCTTTTCATGAAATTTTGACTTGTAATATCATTGCTGCATCTTTCAGTTCTACACTTTTGACTAGTAGCGAAATCGCTACACCTTAGTTTCTCTTTGTTTCAACATGTAGCGAAATCGCTACACCTTAGTTTCTCCTTGTTTCAACATGTAGCGAAATCGCTACACCTTAGTTTCTCTTTGTTTCAACATGTAGCGAAATCGCTACACCTTAGTTCCATGTATTTTCATCATGCAGCGATATCGCTACACCTTTGTTTCCTTTCATTTCAACATGTAGCGATATCGCTACACCTTTGTTTCCTTCTCTGCCAGCATGTCGCGAAATCGCGATAGTTTTGCTCGCATCTTCTCTCTCCTCGACCATGTCGCGAAATCGTGACAATTTGGCGTGCATTTTCTCTCTCCTACTTTTTGTCGCGAAATCGCGACACATTTTCTCTCTCCTCAACGAAAACTCGACATGTCGCGAAATCGTGACATTTTCGGCTGCGCCTTCTCTCTCCTCGATTTTGTCGCGATATCGCGACAGAAAACATGTCGCGATATCGCGACGCTTTTCTTCCTTGTCTCTTTTTGCCGCTTTTTGAATCTGGGTCACTTTGTTTTCCTTGAAACTTTCTGCACTTGATCTGACTGACCTCTGAACTGCATCAATCTGACTGTGTTGACAACAATGACAATACTTTTGCAATTCTTTTGCTGCACCTTGCTCAACAAACAACTCCTATCCATCACCTTGCTCACCAATCAACTTCTAACCATTGCATCAACTGATCAACCTGACTGTGTTGACAACAATGACAATACTTAGGTTGCACCTTGCTCATCAGTACAGTCAGTAGCATAATGACCAAACTTTCCACAGTTAAAACATCTTATATTTTTCTTGCTTTTGTGCTTTCTATAGAACTTGCATTTTTTGCTATAATATGCCTCTTCATCACTAGAAGACTCATCACTCTCTTGAATATGTTTGCCCTTTGATTTCTTGGTAGCTTTGAAGGCTGCCTCTTTCTTGACATCAACTTTCACTTGAGTTCTCAGCTCAAATGCTGCAAGTATACTATGGAGCTCATCCTTTTTCAATTTATCTAAATCTTTAGTTTCCTCAATAGCAGAAATATTTTCACTAAATCTATTAGGAAGAGATCTTAAAATCTTATCACAGACATCATTTTCAACAAGCTCAAGACCTAAGTCTTTCATGGAGTTAACAACCTCATCCATACAAAGCATGTAGTCACTAATTTTTTCATCATCATTCATCTTGAGTTGTTCAAACATACCTTTGAAGTGTCTCAACTTGGCCTTTCAAACATTTACATCACCTGTGTGAACCACCTACAGCTGTTTCCACATTTCACTAGTTGTCTTGCAGTGAATCACCTTGCTAAGATCTGCCTTCTGTAAACCCTTCAAGATTGCATTCATTGATTTTGAATTGTTGTGATGTAGGAGCCTGTCTTATTTAGTATAAGGACCATTTTCAAGAATAGTGTACCCGTCTTCAATTACTTCCTAAACCTCATTACCAAGTGCCATTAGATAGACCTTCATTCTTGCACTCCACAGATCGAAATCTAATCCATCAAGAATAGGTGCTACATTGCCACTTGAATAATCCATTGTGTTCTTAACCAGTTCTTCCTTCAAGCTGTTAAACCTTTCTGAAGAAACCTGCTCTGATACCAATTGAAGAACACAAGCTTATACTGAGAGGGGGGGTGAACAGTATAAGACCACTTTTTACTTTTACTTCAAAACAACTTTCAAATCAGTATTATACAGTGTATAGATAGCAGTATTAAAAGTAGTAATCAAAGCAATGCACAAAACACCATCCACAAAAGAGACACAACAATTTATGTGGTTCACCCAATGCGAGCTACTCCACGGATAAAATTTCTCTCTAAATTTTATCAATTCACAATCTGAGAATACCTTTCCCGAGTACAATATTTATGGGCATCAATCCAAAGGAGATACCTTCCCCTAGATTTGCTCTTTAGTGGTGATCCTCTAGAAGACCTCTACCTCCTTTGCCCTTAGCAAGTGGAACTCTATCCACAGAAGACACCTGTCTTCCCTGCTCTGGCTGGAGATCTCTGTCCTCAACTCTATCATCGCAAAATTGGTCCTCGAATATGCACCAAACACAGTCCTTCAATCTGGCACAAGTCTATCCTCTTCCTCTTTCTCTGGTCTGCACCAAACATAGTCCTTCGATCTAGCACAAGTCTGTCCTCTTCCTCTTTTCTATTACAGCCGCACTTGGTCGAAGCCAACTTTTGCACTGAATGTGCAAACACAGTAGCACTCGATCGAACATCAACTTATGCACCTCTACACAATCACAGTAGCACAGTCTTCACACACTCTGCTTCTTGATGATCAAATTTCTCCCTCGCACTTTATCTACGAATATCACACTATGAACACACACTTTGATCGATTTGACATGACTGCTCTTTGCGCACCGCGGACTTCACTTGCATAATTTTGATACTTATTCCATGCTATCAAACTCGAAACAACCCTCCTTTTATAGTATAAATTTCAAGATCAAAACACTCAATCTTGGTCGGTTGTAACCCTATACTCAGCTGCACAACCCTAAACATCCTCGGCTCAAAGTTAACTCTATCGGCTTCAACTACCTCTACAACTCTCCTGTAGCTTCTGTTGCAAAACTACATGTCACGATATCATGACATTTTTGTAGCCATACACTTTCGTTTGTCTATTGTCACGATATCATGACACTTTTGCTTTTGTCTGCCTTAACAACGTCCTTGTCGTAAAATCGTGACACTTCTGACTTTTGTTGACATCATCTTCACTCCTATCGTGAAATCGTGACACTTTAGTCCTCATTGCCTTCTTCTCTACTTTTGTCGTGAAATCACGACACATCTGCTTTTGCTGACGTCATCTTCAACTCTGTCGTGAAATCATGACCCTTATGACTTCATGGCCTTCTTCTTTGCTTGTACTAGCAAAAATAGAACATTTCACAAAATTGTGACACTTTCACTGCCTTGAGCTTCTCTCTGCCTTACACCCACGAAACTGGAACATGTTGTGAAATCATGACGCTTTTGCCTTCGAGCTCTTCCTTCTTGAATTCATTGTGAAATCATGATGCTTCTTCTATTGAAGACTTGCTAACTATTTTTGTCATGAAATTGCGACACTTTCTCCAACTGAATGCTGCCATCTCAACCTGTCGTGAAATCGTGACACTTTCTACATTTGCAAGCTTTCTCTTCAACCTGTCATGAAATCGTGACACTTTTTGTATCTGTACAACTTCTTTGTAGCCTGTCGCAAAATCGCAATGCTTCTCATTTCAAACTCTTCCCCTTTGTTGCATGTCATGAAATCATGACAGTTCTCTCTTTGAGCTTTTTAGCATGTCACAAAATCGCGATAGTCCTCACCTCGACCTCTGTAGCATGTCGTGAAATCATGACATTTTTCATGTAACTTTCTCTCTCTTCTAACTTGTCGCAAAATCGTGATAGTTCACACTGCGGACTCTCTTTTTTGCATTATGTCACAAAATCGTGACACCTTTTCGTCCGTACAACTTTCCTAGCAATGTGTCGCGAAATCGTGACACTTTTCCTTCTCTGCCTTCCTGCACTTTCCGAGTCACGAAAATGTGACATGTCACGAAATTGTGACACTTTCCATCTTGCTCTCCTTCTCTACCAACATGTCGCAAAATCATGACAGTTTTGCCAGAACTTTCTCTCTCCTCAAACATGTCATGAAATCGCAACAGTTTTGCTAGCACTTTCTCTCTCCTCAAACATGTCACGAAATCACAATAGTTTTGCCAGCACTTTCTCTCTCCTCAAACATGTCACGAAATCATGACATTTTTGCCAACACTTTCTCTCTCCTAAAACATGTCGCAAAATCGCAACAATTTTTCCAGCACTTTCTCTCTCCTGAAACATGTCGCAAAATCGCAACAATTTTTCCAGCACTTTCTCTCTCCTAAAACATGTCGCGAAATCGTGACAGTTTTTCCAGCCGGCTACATACTTTTTCTTACTTGTCTTTTTCTTGATATTTTGCAAATGGGCTACTAAGAACTTCCTGGAAACTCACTAATCATGCTCTGAAAAACCTTCAACAAAAAAATTTCCTTGACATCAAATCAAATAGCTTCAAGAACTTCTTGACATCAATGACAACACCAACACTTAAGCAAAGGCAATGTACCCAAGGTACCCAAAATTGCCAACAAAAATGGAAGGCTATAATAAGTGAGATCAATGCCAGCTTTATTACATTGGTTCCTAAGACAGGTGAAACAAAATTATTTAATACTTTTTAGTAGTATTTGTAATATGATTTATAAGATCATGTGTTATATTAGAGTAATAAGGTGGTTTTGTTTGTGGTAAAAAACTTTTGATGGTGTAATTATTGCATAGGAGGTCATACATAAGGTAATATTATGAAATTAGATATGAATAAAGCATAAATAGGGTTTGTTGAAGTTTTCTACATGATATTCTCAAAAAGTTTGGTTTTTATTAAGGTTGGAGTGAATAGATGAAATGTTGTTATAGCACTCTAAAATATTATATTTTGATTAGTTTTTCTCCTATTAGTTATTTTATCTCATGAACTATGTTAAAGTGATTTACTATATCGTTATCTATTTATTATTCTTGTGGAGGCATTAGGAGAGCTTTCTCAAAGGAAAAAAAATGGAAGGAAATATCAAAGTTATTTGTAGTCAAATAATTTAGCTACATTCACAAGTCCAAACATGCAGAAAAATTGTATATCTTTTCTTATCCTTTATTTTTCAAGCTTGAAGAACCTTTTTAGACCCACGAGGATTAAAATTGTTTAAAAATTGCTCATTCATTGAAGCCAAAAGCTTTTGTTATATCACTTTATATTCTTTAAAATTGGACTTGCAAAGTCATAGTAGTTGAAACTTATCATTGTACTTGTATCTTTAGTCACTAAATTGACATGGTTTCATTAGTATCGCATCATGCAATAATTTGAAAATTATCATACAATAACTTGATAATTATGTATTAATAACTTATATGAGTTTAAGTCTTCTTGAAAGTTAAGAAATATAACTTGTTGAACTAGTACCATTTGATTATCTTCACTCACATTTAATATATATAGTAACTTTGATTTATTTTAAAAGGTTTTAAAAATGTATATTAAATCTTTTTTCTAATATTGGGTATGTTTCAACAATATTTATTGAGTTATTTTAAAATTATAAACCCCATGTGACTATGAGGGTTGATAAGGATAACTTTTATTCTTTAAAAAAATACTAAATATTTTTTAATTTCGAAGTAGGTTTATTGGTGAACAATTTAAAACTCCAAATATGAGTTCTAACATTTGAATCTTGAATGGAATGGAATAGGGTTATATATTATACTTAAATACACTTTGAGAAAACTCTAATTTGACAATGACAATTCTTTAGTATCAACATTGTATCAAAAGGCATATTTCCTTATGATCTTGTGAATATTAAAAATCATTTTATTTTATTTTAATATTTTGCATAAGTTACCTTCATTAAGAAATCTTCTAAATTTGAATTATTATATCTATTCATTAATAATTAAAATTATGGGTGATATAAATACATGTAGTTATTCAAAGTTACCAAACAACATTTGAAAAATATCTAGTGAATTAACCTCATGTGGAAGAGAGAAAATAATAAGTAAACTCTATGTAACATGTTTCTCAATA
Organism: Wollemia nobilis; assembly: GCA_028583015.1. NCBI lineage: Eukaryota > Viridiplantae > Streptophyta > Pinopsida > Araucariales > Araucariaceae > Wollemia > Wollemia nobilis. Next base: position 4,170,287 of record JAQPPZ010005697.1, read on the forward strand.
TTTATCCAACATATGGTTGGAAAAAAAGTATACAATCTCTTCAAATATTTTATTGTGAGGATTGTGAGGAGGATCAGATTACAAACCTATTCTTTTGACTTATGATTTACTCTATAATAGTCATCCAAAACCATTTTGCTTCTAATCTATGTGGCTTCAAGACCTTAAGTTCTTCTAGATAGTTATGTTATGGTATGAAACAAATTTTGAAAGATAGTGTATGTATAAGTTAGTTTAAAATATGTCATATCTAAAAGGATAAAATAAAATTTGGATTGTCGAATCTTTTGGTAACATTTTTAAAGAAAAACAGTAATCTAGAAAATTTAAAAGAGATAGTAGAAATCAATTTAATGGACCAAGATTCTTATATACGAGAAAACTACTTTCTAATTTTTTTCTTTGGTACTTTTTTATTATCATAATGCATTCAAAATGGATTCATATTGTTGCAAAATATCTATAAAAAATGGCTCAATGAAGGAGTTAGAAATACAATTTTTTTATGTTACAACATTTGTTTTGTCGTATCAAAAGCATTTTAACATCAAATTGAAGAAATATTGAGGAAGAAGAAGATATGATGAAGGAAGAAATTAATTGTTTCAAAATATTTTGTCATATTAGAAAAGATAAGGAGGGAACAAGATAAGCTTTTGCAAAATATTCCATTAATTATCACACAAGCACAAAATAAAATATTGATGAAGATACCTATGGATCAACTACATGAAGTAGTTTTCTCTTTCAATCCTATCAAGGCACTTGGCCTTGATGGATTTCTTACAATTTCCTTTCAAAATGTTTAGGATTTATTGAAGAGTGATATGTTGGTTGTAGTTCAAAAGGAAGGCTATAATAAGTGATATCAATGACACCTTTATTACATTGATTCACAAGAAAGGTGAGAAAAAATATTTTGATAATTGTTCTTAGTCTTTATAATATGATTTATTAGATCATTTGAAAAATTATGGCGAACTGTTTGAAAATAATTATAAATTATGTTATCTTAGAGGAATAAGGTGGTTTTGTTTGTGGTAAACAAATTCTTGATGGTGTAATTATTGCATAGGATGCCATACATTCTATTAATTCCATAAAGAAATAAAGTATACTTATGTAATAGATATGAAGAAAGCATATACAAGGTTTGTTAGAGTTTTCTACATGATATTCTGTTAGGACCCCATATTAACATTGAAGAACACAAGCTTATACTGAGAAGGGGGGTGAACAGTATAAGACCTCTTTTTATTTTTTCCCTTATATTTCAAAACAGTAAAGCAATATACCCAAAGCAATATCAAAGCAATGCACAAAACCATCCACAAAGTGACATCAATTTTAACGTGGTTCACCCAGAATGGCTGGTCTACGTCCACAAAACTTTTCTCTAAAAGTTATCTCAAAGTTCTTTGGGAATCATTCCCAATTACAATGTTTATGAGCCTTGGCTCAAAGGATATACCTTCCCCTCTGCTCTGGAAATGATCCCTTAGAAGATCAACTACCTCTACCTCTTGCCAACATGTGGAACTCCTTTCCATCGAAGACCTCCTGTCCTCAATGCTTAGCCTAAGAGACCTCTACCTTCTATGATCATGTCCATAGTAGCTCAGCAACTTGTACCAAACACAGTTAGTCGGTCTAGTACAAGTCTTCCTCTATCTGTCAGATCTATCCAACTTTGAACAAATCAATCCTCTGCACACAAGCCTTCTCAAAGACTTGCCAAATATGTCCTCAGGTTCTTCTCAAAGAACCAATGCACCTCTATCCTCAATCAGAAGCACTTTGCATTCATCTTTGCCCTTTGTGCTCTCTACGCCTTCTGCATTCTTTACGCAATCATAGTCGCACTTGATCGAACTTCAATTTTTGCACCTCTACGCAATCATAGCAGCACCGTCTTCGCACTCTCTACTTCCTTTGTGATCTTTCACACTTAGAATGATTCGACGAAATGCACTCTGCACACTATGATAAAATTTCGCACTCTACTCTCGACGATCGAACTTCTTGCTTTGCACACTAACTACGAACGTCGCACTTGAACCACACATCAATTCACCAAACAACCCTCCTTTTATAATAGAATTTTCATGATGAAAATTTTAATCCTAGTCGGTTGTTATACCAAATGCAAACCCTAATATTCGTTGGCTGCAAGCCCTAATCTTCATCGGCTAAAATTTAACTTTTTCGGCTTCACTACCTCTGTAACTCTTCTGTAGCTTCTGTCGTGAAACTACAACATGTCATGATATCGTGACACTTTTGCAACCATACACTTTATTTTGGCTTTTATCATGATATCGCGACACTTCAGCCTTTGTCGACTTCAACTAAGCTCTTGTCACGATATCGTGACACTTTTGTCTTTGTCAGCATCAACTTTGCTTTTGTCATGATATCGTGACACTTCTCCCTTCGTCGACCTCCTTTCTACTTTTGTCATGAAATCATGACACTTCTCCTATAGAAGACCTACTTTTAGTTTCTATCACGAAATCGTGACACTTACGCTTCCTTGCACTCTTTTCTACTTGCACTAGCGAAAACGAAACATGTCGCAAAATCGTGACACTTTCGCCTTTGAGCTCTTCCTTCTTGAATTTGTCACAAAATCATGACGCTTCTTCTTCCATGGTCTTTCATTTTTCTTCTATCATGAAATCGTGACCCTTCTCCTGTTGAAGACCTGCTTTCTATTTTTGTCACGAAATCACGACACATTCTGCAACCGTAAGCTTTATCTTCAACCTATCATGAAATCGTGACACTTCCTGCATCCGTATGCTTTTTCTTCAACCTATCACGAAATCATGATAGTTCTCACTTCAAACTCTTTCCTCTGTTGCATGTCACGAAATCGTGACAGTTCTCACTTGGAACACTTTCCTTTGTTGCATGTCACGAAATCATGACAGTTCTTACTTGGAACATTTTCATCTGTAGCATGTCGTGAAATCGTGACACTTTTCGTGTTACTTTCTCTCTCTTTGAACTTGTCATGAAATCGTGACAATTCACACTATGGACTCTCTCTTCTGCATTATGTCATGAAATCGTGACACTTTTTCTTTCGGACTCTCTCTCCTGCAACATGTCACAAAATCGTGACACTTTATGGTCCGTACAACCTTCCTTGCAATATGTCATGAAATCATGACATTTATGACTCGAACATTCTCTCTCCTCTTTGAGTCGCAAAACTGTGACATGTCGTGATATCGCGACACTTTTCTAACTTGCTTTCTCTCTCCTACTTAAGTCGCGAAAATGCGACATGTCACGATATCGCGACACTTTTCTAACTTGCTTTCTTTCGAACCTGTCAAGCCGTAACCTTCATCAAAACAAATTATTTAACATCAAATCAAATTCCTTCAAAATCTTCTTGACATCAATGACAACTTATACACTTGAGCAAAGGCAATGTACCCAAAGTACCCAAAATTGCCAACAATCTCCCCCTTTGTCATTGATGGCAAACCTTTACTAAAAACACGTCTCAAGAGCCAAAACTGAAACCAATTATGCTAACAACTGAGAAATTGTGCCCACAACTAAGAATCTTCCTTTGATGTTTTGCTCCCCCTGACTTGAAGCTTTCCTTTTCACTTGAAGCTCTCCCCCTTACTCATATCTCTCCCCCTTTGTCATCAATGGCAAAGGGTCACCTTTGGGGCTCGGGACTAAGAATGAGCCTCTTAGCTTAGTCCCTCCCCCACCTCCTGATGAGGTGATTAATTCTGGGGTGGGAGTAAAACTCCCATTAGGCACTGATCATCATCAACATCTATAATTTCCTTTCCGGGCCTTCTCTTGAAATTTTTGCCCGTATTCCTATTCTTGTCACTGTTCTTGTTCTTGTTCTCATCCTTGTTCTTGTTCATGCCTTGATCCTTGGACCTGATCATGCCACTATTCCTAATCCTGTATTCTGGAATTTTAGCTCTACACTCTCTGATTGTGTGACCTTCATTGTTGCACTTGAAACACTTGATGATGTTGTTTCTCTGAGGTAAACTTGATATTTGAATCCACCAGTTCTGCCCAAACTTGTTCTGGACGAACCTATTTTGATTAAACCTGTTCCTGTTATTTACCTTGCAATAGAATACCTTGTGCCCAAACTATTGACAAGAGTAGCAATACCCTTGAAAGTAACTAGCACTTCTGAAACTATCATTTACCTTCTTCACTTGAGCCATGCAATGTGAAGCCATGTGACCAAACCTGTGACACGCAAAACATCTGCCTTGAAATTTTCCTTTATTTGACCTCTTGGGTCCTGAAAACTTCTTCTCATTCTAAATTATGTTTTCTATTTCTGTGCATCTATCATTCAAGGACTCATGATCTGAAGTACTTTCCTCATTAGAACTCTCTTCCTTTTGGAGTCTCTTACTAGACTCTCCAACTTGTTCCTTGTGTGTCTTAACAAAACCAAGCCCTATTTTATCTGTTGTCTTTATTTGACCTTTGATGAGTGACTTAACCTTTTTGGAGCTATCTTGAAACTTGTAAAGCTTATCCTTGTACTCTTTAGTTTCCTCTTTCAAAGAAGCCATTTTCTATTCTAACTCACTATACTCAAGAACCTTAGATTCTAACTCATCCTTGAGTTCTTGTGTCTTAGCTATAGAGAAATCAAGATTTTTTATAAGATCATCTCTCTCCATACAACATTCATCTAACTTATCCTTGAGTCTATAATTCTTCTTTCTTTCCTTTTTCAAAGCACTAAGAGCATTAATAAGTTCACTTTCAAGATCCTTTATTTGTTTGCTTTCTGAATCATCAAAGCCTTTTTCAGATTTCTTATCACTAGAGGTGCTACCTTTTTCAAAAACCATACAAGCATCTTCCTTATAGATTTCTAAAGCATCCTCATACATACTAGAAACCAAATCATTATTTGTACAATCATCCTCAAGGTGACCAAATTTCCACATCTAAGACATTTCATGATAATGAATCTATGTTTCGGTTCTTCCTCTTTTTCTGATATGAACAAAATCTCATTTTCATTATCACTTGATGAACTTTAACTATCACTACTAGAACACTTACTTGCTTTGTCTAGGTAAAAACTCTTCTTGTGCTTGTGAGAATACCTCTTTCCTTGATTGTTGTGCTCATCTTTGTCCTTCCTGTGATGCTTGTGCTTTTTAGAATCCTTGCTCTTAGAATCTTGTTTATCTTCATCACTTTCATTCTTGAGAATAGTACAGTCAGTAGCATAATGACCAAACTTTCCACAATTGAAACATCTTATATTTTTCATGCTTTTGTGCTTTCTAGAGAACTTGCCTTTCTTGCTGTAATATGCCTCTTCATCACTAGAAGACTCATCACTCTCTTGAAGTTGTTTACCCTTGGATTTCTTGGTAGCCTTGAAAGCTGCCTCTTTCTTGACATCAACCTTCACTTGAGTTCTCAACTCAAATGCTACAAGTATACTATGGAGCTCATCCTTTTTCAACTTATCCAAATCTTTAGCTTCCTCAATAGCAGAAATATTTTCACTAAATCTATTAGGAAGAGATCTTAAAATCTTATCACAAACATCATTTTTAGCAAGCTCAAGACCTAAGTATTTCATGGAGTTAACAACCTCATCCATACGAAGCATGTAGTCACTAATATTTTCATCATCATTCATCTTGAGTTGTTCAAACATACCTTTGAAGTGTCTCAACTTGGCCTTTCTGACATTTGTATCACCTGTATGAACCACCTGTAACTGTTTCCACATTTCACTAGTTGTCTTGCAGTGAATCACTTTGGTGATATCTACTTTCTATAAGCCTTTCATGATTGCATTCATTGCTTTTAAATTATTGTGATGTAGGAGCCTTTCTTCTTTAGTATTTGGACCATGTACAAGAATAGTGTACTCATCTTCAATTACTTCCCATACCTCATTACCAAGTGCCATTAGATGAACCTTCATCCTTGCACTCCAAAGACCAAAATCTGACCCATCAAGAATAGGTGTTGCATTGCCACTTGAATAATCCATTGTGTTCTTTACTAGCTTTTCCTTCAAGCTGTTAAACTTTCCAAAGGCACACGCTTCGATACCAATTGAAGAACACAAGCTTATACTGAGAGGGGGGGTGAACAGTATAAGACCTCTTTTTATTTTTTCTTTTATATTTCAAAATAGTAAAGCAATATACCCAAAGCAATATCAAAGAAATGCACAAAACCATCCACAAAGTGACATCAATTTTAACGTGGTTCACCCAGAATGGTTGGGCTACGTCCACAAAACTTTTCTCTAAAATTTATCTCAAAGTTCTTTGGGAATCCTTCCCAATTACAATGTTTATGAGCCTCGGATCAAAGGAGATACCTTCCCCTCTGCTCTGGAAATGATCCCTCAGAATATCAACTGCCTCTACCTCTTGCCAGCATGTGGAACTCCTTTCCATCGAAGACCTCCTATCCTCAATGCTTAGCCTAAGAGACCTCTGCCTTCTATGATCACATCCATAGCAGCTCAGCAACCTATACCAAACATAGTCAGTTGATCTAGTACAAGTCTTCCTCTATCTATTAGATCTGTCCAACTTTGAACAAATCAATCCTCTGCACACAAGCCTTCTCAAAGACTTGCCAAATCTGTCCTTAAGTTCTTCTCAAAGAACCAATGCACCTCTGTCCTCAAGTAGCAGCACTCCGCATTCATCTTTGCCCTTTGTGCTCTCTACGCCTTCTACATTCTATTGTGCAATCATAGTCGCACTTGATCAAACTTCAACTTTTGCACCTCTACGCAATCACAACACCGTCTTCGCACTCTTTGCTTCCTTTGCGATCTTTCACACTTAGAATGATTCGACGAAATGCACTCTACACACTATGATCGAATTTCGCACTCTACTCTCGGCGATCGAACTTCTTGCTCTGCGCACTATCTACGAACGTCGCACTTGAACCCCACATCAATTCGCCAAATAGCCCTCCTTTTATAACAAAATTTTCATGATGAAAATTTTACTCCTAGTCAGCCGTTATACCAAATGCAAACCCTAATCTTCGTCGGCTGCAAGCCCTAATCTTTGTCGGCTAAAATTTAACTTTGTCGGCTTCACTACCTTTGTAACTCTTCTGTAGCTTCTACCATGAAACTACAACATGTCATGATATCATGACACTTTTGCAACCATACACTTTCTTTTGGCTTTTGTCACGATATCGCGACACTTCAACCTTTGTCAACTTCAACTAAGCTCTTGTCGTGATATCGTGACACTTTTGTCTTTGTCAGCATCAACTTTGCTTTTGTCGCGATATCGCGACACTTCTCCCTTCGTCGACCTCCTTTCTACTTTTGTCACAAAATCATGACACTTCTCCTATAGAAGACCTGCTTTTAGTTTCTGTTGCGAAATCGTGACACTTACGCTTCCTTGCACTCTTTTCTTCTTGCACTAGCAAAAATAAAACATGTCATGAAATCGTGACACTTTTGCCTTTGAGCTCTTCCTTCTTGAATTTATAATGAAATCGTGATGCTTCTTCTTTCATGCTCTTTCATTTTGCTTCTGTCACGAAATCGTGACTCTTCTCCTATTGAAGACCTACTTTCTGTTTTTATCACAAAATCGTGACACATTTTGCAACCGTAAGCTTTCTCTTCAATCTATCGCAAAATCGTGACACTTCCTGCATCCGTACACTTTTTCTTCAACCTGTCACGAAATTGCAATAGTTTTCACTTCGAACTCTTTCCTCTGTTGCATGTCACGAAATCGCGACAGTTCTCACTTGGAACACTTTCCTTTGCTGCATGTCGTAAAATCGCGACAGTTCTTACTTGGAACATTTTCATCTACAGCATGTCGCGAAATCGTGACACTTTTCGTGTTACTTTCTCTCTCTTCGAACTTGTCATGAAATCGCGACAATTCACACTACGGACTCTCTCTTCTACATTATGTCATGAAATTGTGACACTTTTTCTTTCGAACTCTCTCTCCTGCAACATGTCACGAAATCGTGACACTTTATGGTCCGTACAACCTTCCTTGCAATATGTCGCAAAATCATGACATTTCTGACTTGAACATTCTCTCTCCTCTTTGAGTCATGAAACTGTGACATGTCGCGATATCGTGACACTTTTCTAACTTGCTTTATCTCTCCTACTTAAGTCGCAAAAATGTGACATGTTGCGATATCGTGACACTTTTCTAACTTGCTTTCTTTCGAACCTGTCAAGCCGTAACCTTCATCAAAACAAATTATTTAACATCAAATCAAATTCCTTCAAAAGCTTCTTGAAATCAATGACAACTTATACACTTGAGCAAAGGCAATGTACCCAAAGTACCCAAAATTGCCAACAAACATTATTTTTATAATTCTCAATTGCTTATGTAATGACCCACGTCCAATGTGGAAACCCACTTATATTGTTATTTTGTAATACTTTTGTAATGGTATGTGGCAAGTAAGGCACCTAGACAAGTGGTGCCCTTTTATGTAACTGTTATCAAGAATGTAACCAATATTTGGTAGAATATTCTAGCTCGAGTGGAATTTTGCATGTAAGCCAACTCTTGAGCTTAGGGTTAGGGTTGCATGAAGTCTTTCTTTAAAATATATGAAGCCATGTATGAATGTATATTTTTTAAGTTAATGAAATATTGAAGGAGGTTGCCCCCTCGAAGAGGCCCGTGATTCAAAGTTATTTTGTGAGATTGTTTCAATTTTGTAATTACTTTTTTGCATAGTGTGTTATGTTATTTGATGAATTTTCTATTATTTTTAGTATTTGTGTGAGTGATCTTGTTTTAATAGTGGGTTCCTAACAAGTGGTATCAGAGCGCTTTCTATGGCCAAGTTTTGTTTTGATTGTGATAATTCTTGCACGCCCATTTCAACTATTAGGTATAATTTTTTTGTGTTTTCAATTTTTGTTTGTCCTTTATATAAAGAAAAAAATAGCAAAACACAAGAAAATTATAGTATTTTTTGGTTGGGTGGGTTAAAAACCCTATCCCAAGGGTTTTAAATATTATAGAGAACTTTTTGTTATTGGCTAGGCTAGATAGCTCATAATATAATGTCTAGTGAAGTGAGGGGTGATTAGGCTTCAATACCCAGGCCTTAGATAGCACTTGTGCATGGAATCAAGCTCCCACATATCTTTGGGTATTTAGGGAGACCATCTAGGCTTAAAAAAAAATTATCCATGAGGAAGATTTTTCGACCTTATATTATCCACAGTACATGGGACACAACATCCTAAAATATTACTCTCTCATACTGTTAGAGAGGTGGATATTGTGCTCAAGGTTATGTTTAGAATCCTCCTTTGGTAGTGGCCTAAAAAATTGGTCCAAGCACTATTGTTTGTCACTACGGTATAATATAGGGCCTATGGGTATTACATACTCCATTGCCTAGTGTACCTTGGTTCTATTAAAAATTTCAACCTGCAAAAAATTTAAACCAAAAGCCTTCCTATTCTGCTAAACCTACAATTTTTCCCATAAAAGTGAGCATACAAAGGAGACTTCCCTATCACAAAAAACTACATACACCAAATAATTGAGGTAGAGTCTGCAAGTGTTTATGATAATCCAAAAATATTCTAGTAATATTTGAGATAGTTGTAGATGCAAAAGCGAAACACCACAAAAATAAATATAAAGACAAATTGAAATCAAACTCAAAATTACACCAGAAGAAATAATTCTTATTATTAATGGGGGGAGCCTCAAATATCCAATGTTACAATGAAAGAATTGATTTCTTTGATATAAATTTTTACAATAGCTAGGGTTCTCCAAAACCCTAGAAAACAACGTTGGTGGTGTCTTCAATCTCACTTCTAATCCCAAAATATGTGAGTGGACATCGTGTTATCCAATACTGGGCCACTCTAGCTTAAGCAATTGCACAATGTTAATGTAACACTTCTAGATCTACACATAAGAAAATAACAAATGGGTTAGTAGCAATTGTGAAGGCTCCATAATGTGAGACCCTCTATAATCAATACAAAACCCTAGCTATATGATGTAAATAACATGAACAAAAATTGAAAATGCATAGAATAAAATAACAAATAAAATATTTACCTTGCGATGCTTGATGTTCTCTGATCTATGATATTTGCTATAGGAAATTATTACGATGATACCCTAGCATTGCTCAAGGGATAGTAGGGTTGCAAAGCTTTGGTGTAAGATGTCACAGGCGCTCGATGATAGCAAAAAATACTCGTGGGTACTCGAGAATGGAAGAAGACATCTAGAGGTTCTCGAGATAGAGGAGAAGTGCTCGGAGGTGCTTGATAGTGATAGGGAGTACCCGAAGGCATTTGGGAGCTAAGGTGATGATCTATAAAAGTAGATCTAGTTGGGAAAAAGGGGTGGCGATGGATGCAAGGGTTACAGTGAGCAAGGATAGAAGGCGAGAGTGCTTGGGTACTCCAAGGGACTAGGGCACGAATTGCTCAAAAAACTTTGGAAAAACTTCAATTCAGGGGTTGAGCCATCAAAATGGCTCCTATTAATAATCCACACTAGGGTATGTTAGGGTTTGAGCAACACGAATTGTGTGGATCAGACTAAAACATAACAGAGGGTGGATATTAATTTTAGGTGTGTAGCATGGATTGATGTAGATGGATGACTAGGATTAAGTTAAATCAAATGGTTGGAATTTATTCACATATATAATATTTATATTTATTAAATATATAAAATATATTATTAAAATGTTAATATTAAACATATATTTAACAAATATGCCTAGATATATATATATAAATAAATAGGAAATATGATGGGAAAACCTAGATGGACGACAAGTGGCTAGGTTTTGGTGTCTACAGATGCCCCTTTTTGTACTGCATTGCATGAAACACAATGTAGTGCAAAAAGATAAGATACCTATTTTTGGCTCAGTGCAAAAGCAGCTTTCTCTTGAGATGTGAAACATGAGCTTGAAGATAAAAGAATAAAAGAATTTGGATTTGCATAGCTTGCCCCCTCAATTGGTGAGTGAGTTTGTGAATGAATCTCATGAGCCAATTGAAAAATCTATGCAAATGAATGGTGGATGATATGAATTATGTAAATGTGATACCATTTTTGCCCCAATAGTATGAAGGGGATTGGTAAAAAATGTGAAACGATGCGTCTATTTTTACCCCAACAGATGAAGGTTTTTGTGAAAAATGTGTCTGTTTTTGCCCCAATAGATGAAGGGTTTTTTTTTTCCAAGTATAAATGTCATGATCATGTAAGATGTATCCCATTGTGGGAAATTCAAAACCAAATGTGGTTGATATAGCGACCCCTGGGAAGCAGTGTGCCATCCATCGACTACTCTACTTATGATTCGTTTGAACCCTTTGATATTAAACATGCAACAAATGAAAGGCACAAAGCAGATATAACCAAAATGCAAAGAAGTAAATTAATGAATGCTTTTATTATTTATATTCTCCATATTAGGTTACATATGAATCCCTATGAGGGATACCCTTCATTTGATACATGATTTTAAACAAAAAAGAGAGTAGCAAGTGTATGAAATATACCCTTGCACAGGGGGCACGCTTTATAAGGCTTCTCTATGATGCACACAAAAATGTATGAGGGCTTACAAATACCTCCTTCTCTAGGTCTGATTGTTAGAGGGATCCTCTTATACTCGTATGTCACGAATTTTCCTGATTGAACCTGTAGCCCTAAAATCAATGAAAAAACAACACACACTTAGATGCCCAAGATTACCTCCCTAGATGATACTGTTAGCGATGAATAATCTCAATAAATGCAATGAAACTAGTACTATGCAAGAAAATAACTAAAATAAATCTTATGCTACTGAAATGAGAGATAAAGCAGAATAAAAGAAACTAACATCTAAAACCCTAGACTAGGTTGTGAGCCACTATCTAGGATAGCAACCACTAAGGTGAAATATCTCTCTCGATCCAAAGGCTATGGGCTCAAGTTCGCCACTAATGTTAAAATTATTACCTTATGTTTTCAAATTTGCCCTCCAATTCGACAAGGGCTCTGCTACAAGAATCGATCTCCAAGGGAAGCTCTCCAAGTATCTTAGAAGCTCTCCTCAATGATCCCACATGTTCAATATTCTGATGTATGATGCTCTCCCTCTCTCTGATTGATGAAAGAAGGTCTAAGTAGTTCCAAGAATATCTTAATTGATCAAAGAAGGTCTAAGAAGAAGATACCCTAGTGCTTTTAGGTTTATTTATTATAAAGTGTTTTGAATCCCTAGGTCAATGTTCAACCCTAGGACTGAATCCCTCATGCGTACTAGGTGTTAGCACGCGAAGCTCTTTGTTTTTCTATGTTTAACTGAAGTCTAAATTTGGACTTTGAGTCTTCCATGTAGACTGGTTGTGAGGAGGAATGCAAAGTTATCCCCGCTCATCCTTATTGCATGCAGACTACCACTTCCACCCAATATTAGGTTGGATGGGCAAAAAAATTCATTAAAAGCTTATCCATTGTCATCTACAACGTCTAATGTTTGGCCACTCTAACCTACAGTGGTTGGATTCTGGTTGCTATGGTCTACAGCGGCCAGGCTTGGATGGGCTAAAAATGCTCGAAATGAGTGGTAAAAACCACTTTTAACACTTGGAAAGCCCCAAGGTTTAGTCACATGACCTATGAGTGTACCCATGTAAGTAGTCTCCCTAATCATTGCATGTTTTAGGTGTCTACAGATGCCCATTTTTGTGATACACTAAGTAATAGACATAGCGCGAGGCAAAAACATAGACCACTATGTTTGCAGGGTGTACAATGATCATTGATCTGATCAATGGTGGATGGCCTAATCACGCAAGATGACACATATCATTGAATCATTACTTCAACCTGATTGAAGGCTTAATTTAGCACAGGGCTTGCACATGTCAACTTGCACTTATTTCTCAAACACAATCAAGTAGCTTATGTCACTACAACAAAATCATCTAGATAAGAGATACAAATTGAAGATGTTATTTTTGCTTATGACCCCAAAAAATAGGAAAAGTTTTGTAAGAGTTGAGTGCAATGATTCGTAGGATGAACACAATTTTGACATGATCGAATGATATTTTATTGATTTTGATTATGATGATTTGAAGTTTCAAACTACCCCCTCACATAATGAATTGGTGAGGGAAGGGCAATGAATGAAGCGATGAGTCGCTTGACCAAATATGACTAGTTTTGGTTCCTTTCTAATGTTTGTTCTTTTTAATGGGAAAATCCCCATCCAAGTGTGAGTTTAATTGTTTATGATAATCATCCATCCCTATCTCAGGGAGTGATCTGGCCATAAATAGCCTTCTTAGGGAGTTAGGATGAGCGATTATATTTGTGCTTGTATTTCCTCACTTGGCTAAGTGTTTTTAATGTCATAAGAGAATTAGGATGATTCCTTCGTACCCATGGAGTAGTCCAACCATCTTGGTCTTCTTCGAGGTTGAAAGAGGCACATCATAGTTCCAAAATGAAAGTTTTGCCCCAAGTAATCCCATGGCAACTTACTCATCTTGTCGAGTTGCATGGTGTGCAAATCGTTGCAATCGCTAAGTTGATAGAATAAGTAACTTGATAGGAGGCTTACTTGAGATTTATTTTTATGCAATTTCTTTGTTATTATGATAACCATGACTCATGAAAATGTGTTTATTTAATATTTTTGTTGCTTCTCATCGATAGAATCCCTCCTAGTTTTGCTTAGGCTGTTGGTCACTATCAGGTCCAGCAACTGCCAACTTCCTGCTTATGGTTGCTCTCGTCTTGAGATACCAAGAAGTTTGGGCCACTGACAACAGCAATGGCCAAGCCATAATTTGGGAAAATAAAAACTAACCCTAGGGTTTTGACATTTCACTTTCACTAGTTGTCAGTTTGCGTTAGAGCTCTATTTGTGAAAGTAGCTTCTATGATTTGAAGTGTTGTTGTGTTGCAGAGGATCATGGCTGCACAGGGTGAGACATCAGCGAGCGAAGGAGCCGAAGCTTCTCGGGTACTCTCCAAAACCTTAACCTTGTCTATTCTATCATTCTAGGTAAAATGAACTACACTAATTAATCAGTACATGAACCTCATTAAACCTGTTGTAAATGAATTAAACCCATAGCTAGGCTTAGTTTAGGATTTTATGTGGTGGGTTTGCCACCATTTGTTCTTTTTTAATTTTTTTTGTTATTTTTGGCCTAGGGTAGATGCTTCTACTGCATTGCTTGTCAGTCATTGCTACTCAGAGTGACTAGCTCAGCCTTTGGATTGGCTGCTATCGCTCAGAGCGGCCAGGTTTGAATTTCAACAATCAAAATTTTGAATGTTTGGGCTTGGCCGCTCTCAGCTTCAACGATCAATTTTTGGCCATTGTAGGTGACAACGGCCAAGAACCCTTTGTAGAATTTTTGAATTTCTTTGCATGATTAACTGATTTTTTTTTTTTTTTTGAATTTTTGTGATTTGTTTTTTAATTTTCTTGCATGATTAGGTGCATTTATTTCTATTTTTACTTGGACTTAGAGTAGCCCATCGTTATTTGCACTATTTTCATGTTTTATTATGATTCATGCCTTAGATGCATTGTAGTTATAATTTATTTTCTCTTTTACTCTTAGATTCTTGATGCTCAGGCTCATGAATCAAAGCTCCTACATGACCTTCTACCCTTGTTGGATGACATGGACTGGGTCTGGCTCAAGGTCCATGGGCTCTAGTATGTCACTAGGCTACCTCACATCATGTCAGATCAGGCCTACCTTATGGCTTTGGTCCATCGATGGGACCCTCAAACCAACACCTTCCACCTTCCTATCGGCAAGATGACTATTACGCCGGAGGATGTGTATAGGATTTTTTGGCTTCCTTTTGATGGAGTGGCCATTACATCATCGACCACTAATGATCACAATGCTATATTTCTTTGGGTTTTTAGAGGGCACTCTGCAGAGGCCTTCATGGATACCAAGTCTAGAGGAGTTTCTATCTTGTAGTGGTATGAGGCGAAGGTCTTCACAGTGAGGCATACAGTATTGCTAATGGTTATCAACAACATCTTGATCCCAGATTGCTCAGGATTGAGGTTCCCATGGAAATTCCTTGATATGGTTCAAAATCTAATGGATAGCGAGGTGTCCATCATCTATGCATGGGGGAGGTCCCTTTTGGCCCAATGCTATGATGGGTTTTACCATATCTATCAACGAGGTCACATCAGCATTGCTTGCAACTTACTATTACAGGTTTGGGGATGGGACCACATCAAGGTAGATCACCCCAGAGGGCTTCCTATCAATATTACAGTCATAGAGGAGTGGATGCAGTACTATGTTTCTATATAGGATCGAGGGTGTGAGGGGCGTAAGAGTCATCCTCATGCGAAGGAGTTTTACCACTATATTGATACTTTTACTATGTTGAGGGCCGACGATGTCATCTAGCAGTCATATCATGAGTGCTCATTTTGGGATTATCCTGCTAGTTTCACAGCTAGGATGCAGCATGAGCAGTGGCTCATCGGCTCGTAAGGTTTGCATCCAAGAGCATTTCTTCTACTCTTGAGTTCTTCATCAGTACGGGATGTAGCAGGATGTACCTCTTGTTCCATTTGTATACATGTACCTCACAATAGAGGGAGATATTTCCCTACCATGAATCATAAAGTTTTCAGATGAGGAGGATGCCCCAATGGTTATCCCAGGAGTTGCTAGGGGAGTTATAGAGGCGTTTTCTTAGTGGTGGGGGGATCGAATGTGGCATGGTGATGGTATCTTGGGTCATAAGGATGATAGCATGGGTGATGGTGCAGATATGGTAGGGCAAAGAGTCTGATCTAAGACTAAGGTATGGGACTAGCTAGTAGAGCAGGTGGTAGGAGAGGAGTAGGAGGCTCTTGAGGAGGATGAGGAGCTAAAGCTTGAGGAGAGAGATTATCCTTTGAGAGCACAGTTGCATGAGGTCGAGGCTAAGCTCTAGTCGACCAATATCTAGTTGTAATAGTGAGATACTACCATAGCACAATAGGATGCCATCATAGAGTAGCTCACACTACAAATCCAAGCTTTGCAGGCTACTGTCAGGGGTAGTCCTACTAGGTTGTAGTTTGTTTTTCCTCCTCCTACACCATAGGTTGCTACCAGGGTATATCCTGAGGTAGACATAGGGGCAGAGGTTCTACACCTACAGTCATTGTTGTATGAGTATGAGGAGAAGATCCAGGGACATGTCTCTCATATAGCCTATCTCCATATGCAACTTAGGAGGCACAAAGTTGTCCCTAGGGAGGCACTAGGTGCTGTTAGACTTACAATGGCACTGAGAGGGGGGGTGAATTAGTGTAGCTCTTTAATTATGAATTAACAGCTCTTAAAACAGTAGCAGTTAAAACTTAAAAATAGATACAGTAAGAATAGCAAGAGAACAACACACAACACAAGATTTAATGAGGTTCACCAATGTGGCTACTCCTCAAAAATGACTTCTTGGACTACCATCCAAATCCAGCCTTTGCAAAGCACCAACTTTACAATTAATTTACCAGCACCAACTGGAAGGAGTACCAACCCCTGATTTATCTGCACCAATAGAAAGGAGCACCAACCCTTGATTTACCAACACCAACTGGAAGGAGCACCAACCCCTGATGCCAAGCACCAACCTAGACTTCAAATAGAATCTTTGGGTTTAACAGTAAGATACCTTCACTTTTACAAGACCCTGACTGGTCTACTTCACCTTTGTGTTCTCTACTTTTTTTGTGCAAGCACTTCGCACACTCTGCTGCTCCTCGCAGTCATCTTCTCCTTGTTGCGCACTCTGCTTTCACTCTGCTGCACCTCGCAGTCATCTTCTCCTTGTTGCGCACTCTGCTTTCTTAGAGAAATTCCACACTTCGAAAGATTCGACACGACTTGCTCTTCTGCGCTCAACGACCGTATTTCGCACACTTCGATCCTTAACCATTTCTCCAAAATAGCCTTGCTTTTATAAGAACATTTTCATGATGAAAAACTCTAATCTTAGTCGGTTGTACCCCTCATCATAGTCGGTTGCAAACCCTAATCTTTGTCATCTAACATCGGTCTTCGTTGGCTTCAACTGCCCTTATAACTCTTCTGTTGTTGTTGCCACGAAAACACATGTCGCGATATCGTGACACTTTCGCCTCCGTACGCTTTCTCTTAGCTTTGGCCCGTGAGAATACAACATGTAGCGATATTGCTACACTTTTTCTTCTGTATGCTTTCCCTTATCTTTGGCCCGCGAGAATACAACATGTAGCGATATCGCTACACTTTTTCTTTCGTACGCTTTCTCTTAGCTTTGGCCTATGAAAATACAACATGTCACGAAATCGTGACACCTTTTTCTCTCTCCTATTTCTCTTCGCTTTGGACCACGAAAATGAAACATGTCACGAAATCGTGACATCTTTTTCTCTCTCCTCTTTCTCTTCGCTTTGGACCACGAAAATGAAACATGTCACGAAATCGTGACACCTTTTTCTCTCTCCTTTTTCTCTTCGCTTTGGACCATGAAAAAGAAACATGTCGCGAAATCGTGACATCTTTTTCTCTCTCCTTCTTTAGTCGCAAAAATGCGACATGTCGCGATATCGCGACACTTTTTCTCCTTAGCACTTTTTCTTGCCTTTGGGTCACGAAAACCCGACATGTCACGATATCACGACACTTTTTCTCCTTAGTGCTTTTTCTTGCTTTTGGGTCATGAAAACCCGACATGTCGTGATATCACGACACTTTTTCTCCTTAGTGCTTTATCTTGCCTTTGGGTCACGAAAACGCGACATGTCACGAAATCGTGACACTTTTTCATCCATATAATCTTCCTTGCAATATGTCGCAAAATCGCGACACTTTTTCTACTTGTCTTTTTCCCTTCCAACATGTCATGAAATCGTGATAGTTTTTCAACTTGTGTTTTTTCTTTCCAACATGTCATGAAATCGCGGTAGTTTTTCCTGTTGTTTCTCTCTCTTCCAACATGTCACGAAATTAGGACAGTTTTTCCACTTGTGTTTTTTTCTTTGATCTTTTGCAAGTGGTCCTTCTTGGAAAATCACTGTACATACTCTGAGTAACCTTTGAACTCCTATCTTCTGCATCTGACTAGCCTTTGAACTTCCTGTCCACTGCATCGTCAGATCTATCTGACTGTGTTGACAACAATGACAATACTCCTGTTGCACCTTGCTCAACAATCTCCCCCTTTGGAATTGTTGGCAACACATGTGTAATTTCTTGTAACTCTTCTCCCCCTTTGACAATAATACCAAAGGGCTACTGCAGACTCCCCCTGAGTCCATGCACAACATTCTCAGGCAAAATAGATTATACTTAGCAAAGATCATGAACATGAGCAACAAGATAATCAAATGCTTAGATGCTCCCCCACGAGAATGTGATCCCTATAGCTAGTCAATCTTTGGGAAGTGTGACCACTCCCAATTTATTGCGAAGGTACTCAAAAACTTCCTTGGGCAAAGGTTTTGTGAAGATATCTGCTACCTGCTCTGTAGTTGGAACAAAATCCAATTTAACCTCACCTTATGCAACTTTCTCCTTCAAGAAGTGATACCTGATAGCGATGTGTTTTGTTCATGAATGCATAACTGGATTCTTGGAGATGTTAATGGCACTGGTGTTATCACACTTAACTGATATTGGTTCACTGAAGCAGATACCAAGATCTTTCAGGGTTTGTTTCATCCACAGTACCTATGTACAACATGTTGTCATTGCAATATATTCTGCCTCTGCTGTTGATAAAGAAACTGACTCTTGCTTCTTACTATGCCATGCAACCAATCTATCTTCGAGATAGAATGCACCTCCACTGGTACTCTTTCTGTCATCTACACATCCTGCCCAATCGGCATCTGAATACGAAATAAGGGTGAAGTCTTTACCTTTCGGATACCATAATCCATATTCCATAGTACCCTTGAGATACCGAAGAATCCTTTTCACCATTGTTACATGAGTCTCCTTAGGATTAGCTTGAAATCTTGCTACCATGCATATTGCCTGTAAAATATTTGGTCTGGTAGTTGTCAGGTACAGTAAACTTCCAATCATGGATCTGTACATGGTTTGATCAATAGGTGAAGATTTGTCATCCTTGCTCAACTTACAGCTTATCATCATGGGAGTGCTAACTGGCTTACATTCCTCCATTGTGAACCTTTTTAGCATCTCTTTTACATATTTAACTTGAGAAATAAATATGCCCTTCTTACTTTGATTAACTTACAATCCGAGGAAATATGACAGTTCTCCAATCATTGACATTTCAAATTCTTTCTGCATCTTATCTGCTAAGTCCTTGCACGACTCATCTTTGTTGCTGCCAAATATGATATCATCTACATAGACAACAAGAACAATAAGATGCCCATTTTCTATTTTGACATACAGATTACTGTCCACCATACCTTTCTTGAACCTTTGTTGAGTGAGATAGTTGTCTAGTCTAGCATACCATGCTCAGGGTGCCTGTTTTAAGCCATATAATGCTTTCTTCAACTTACAAACAAATTTGGGATTATCACCAAGTTGGAACCCATCTGGTTGCTCAATATAAACCTCTTCTTCAAGTTTCCCATTCAAAAATGCTGATTTCACATCCATTTGATAAACTTTGAAATTTTTGTAGACTGCTAAAGCCAGAAACATTTTGATTGCCTCTAGTCTAGCTACTGGAGCAAACGTTTCCTCAAAGTCAATGCCTTCAACTTGAGCATAACCCTTGCATACCAATCTTGCTTTGTTTCTGACTACCTATCCATCTTCATTCAATTTGTTTCGAAAAATCCATTTAGTCCCGATTATATTTTTGTTTGCAGGTCTAGGAACTAACTCCCAAGTGTCATTTTTCTCTATCTGATCTAATTCTTCATTTATTGCCTTCATCCAGCTTACATATTTGCTTGCATCATCAATATTTTTAGGCTCAATGGTGGATAGTAGAGAGTAGTTGCTTACTGCTCTTCTTCTTGTCTGAACTCCAACTTTGGGATCTTCGATGATTTGCTCTCTAGGATGATTTCTCTGCTACCTATTTTGAATTTCTTATTTTCTTCCATTTCCTCATCATCATCTGAGTCAATTTTTTGTATCTTTTCAATTTCGTTTTCCTCATCTCCTTCAATAACTTCTTCATAGATTGGGTAGTTTGTTTCATAACTGATTACTCGTTCTTTACCTTCATCAAACTTAACATCAGCACTGTCCACAATTTTCTTTAGCCTTTTGTTGTAGCATTTGTAAGCTTTGCTTCTAGGTGAATAACCAACAAAAATACCTTCATATGCTCTATCTTCAAACTTACCAAGATTATCTTCAATTCTTTTGATATAGCACTTGCTACCAAACACTCAGGTATTTTGTTGTTGCCCTTTTACCGAACCATAGTTCATAAGGAGTTTTGCTTTCATGTGTTCTCAGCATGTACCTATTTTGGATATACACCGCAGTATGGACTGCTTCTTTCCAAAATCTATCAGCTACTCTACTTTTAGCCAACATAGATCATGCCATTTCCTGCATAGTCCTGTTCTTTCTTTCTACCACTCCATTTTGCTGAGGAGTCCTGGCTGTTGAGAACTATCTTCTGATATCGTATTTTTCATAGTATTCTACAAACTCTTCTGAAATGAATTCTCCTCCTCTGTCTGATCTTAAACATTTGATCCTCTTTCCTATTTCATTCTCAACCTGGTTTTTGAAAATCTTGAACATATCAAGAGCTTCTAATTTTTGCTTCAAGAAGAATATCCATGTCATTCTGGAATAGTCATCAATGCACAACATAAAATATTTGTCACCATTTATGCTTTGTGTTCTCATGGGACCACATAAATCGGTGTGAATTAGTTCCAAAGGTTTGCTTGTGTAGTATTATTTTGTTTTGAAGGAGACTCTGGTTTGTTTCCCCTTTTGGCATGAAGCACAAATGTTGTTTGTAGGTTTGCTGATGGTGGGAATATCTCTCACTACCCTTTTTGAGGTGATTTTTACTAGATTATCAAAACTGATATGACCAAGTCTCTTGTGCCACAGCCAATTTTCTTCTTCCTGTCCAATAAAGCAAACTCCTTTTGAAGTCTCTGAGAGCGTGTACAGGTTACCAGATGTTCTTGACCCTGTTGCTATCAATTTTCCATTATTAGTTTTTCTGACTTCACAACACTGCTTCATAAAGACTACTTCATGACCTTTATCACAAATCTGACTTACACTCAATAAATTATGTTTCAACCCATCCACAAATAAGACTTCTTCTGATTTAATCCTTCCATCACTAATTTTGACTGAGCCTTTGCCGACTATCTTGGCTCCATCATTATTTCCAAATTTTACTGATCCTCCTTCATATTTCTATAACTTTTCAAATTTTTGTTTGTCACCTATCATATGACTGGAGCATCCACTATCTAGTATCCATGGTACATATTTATTCTGTGCTTTGAATGCAGTTTGAACAATTAAGGATTCCTTTTCTTCCTTCAGTTGTTCTTTTCCTTTCCACATTGTTTTGATAGTAGTTTTGGGCTCTTGTTTTGCCTTTCCCTTATCAGTAGTTTGAGCATGTTTTTCGGAAAGCTTTCTATTTTGACTCATCCTGTATGGTTGAAATTTTCTTCCCTGAAACTGATTTGAAGTAAATGTGTTTCTACAGTTTCTTGCAATGTGCCCAAACTTATGACAGTTATAACATTCCATTGTATAATTCATCAGAGGAGAAAAAACATTTCTACTGGTGAAGTTCCTTGGTCTTACATTATATTTGCAGTCTGAGATTTTATGCCCATAGCCATTGCATTTAAAATAGAAACCAGAGAAAGGATAATTGAACCTGGGTGATGGTCTTTGCCATGTTGTCGTAGGAGCCATAGGTCTTCTTCTTCTTTGATGTGTGACTTTGGTGAATCCATCATTGTCAATCCTCCCATCATGCCTGGCATGAATGCTTTCTCTTTCATGAGACATTTTTCCTTGATCAACCTATTTCTTAGCTTCATTCTTTATGGACTTGGCCTTTGATCCACTTGATGATTCTCCTTCGATGAAGCCTAGACCAAATTTGATGCCTGTAGGTCTTTGATCATTTAAGATCTTATCCAATTTCATAGAACTTTCTTCACGTCTGTGATAACAACTAATTTTCTTATTCATCTCTTCTAGCTGCATTCTTAAACCAACAATCTCTTCTTCTAACTTGCTGCAATGATCTATTTTCATTGTTAATAGCACTTCGAGATCTTCGAAGATTTTCTTAGATTCTTCTATCTGTACTTTTAAGTTGGTTATGATTCCATTTGCATCCTCAAGCTTTCTTGACAGTTTCTTGTTCTTTTTCTTTTCTATCTCCCACTCTTCAAGTGTAGATATCAACTCACCTTCTAGATCTACTTCAGCCTCAAAAATCTCATCACAAACTTTAGACGTCACTCCTTTTTCTGATTTAACTTCTTCAAATGCCATAAAAAGAGCTTCATCTCTTTCTTCTTCAGACTCTTCTCCTGAGCTATTTTCTGATGAACTGACATTCTTGGAGATGAAACTTTTCTTTTTGAAGTTGCCTTTTCTAAAATTTGTTTTCATCTTCCAGTCACTTCTTTCTTGGTGGGATCCTTCATCATTTTTGTTCTTCTCTTTAAGTGGACATTTAGTCGCAAAATGCCCAACGCCTCCACAGATTGAAACATTTAAATGGAAGCTTCCCTCTGTATTTTCCTTTCTCCTTTTTTATTTTTCTCACAAAGTTTGCTTCCATTTCATCTGATGTCTCTTCTTCCTCGGACTCTTGTTTTGTGTTTTTATTCTTAAGGGCTTTGAAAGCTGCTTCTCTGTCAGTGGGTTTAGATCTTCCTATCCTCATCTCATATACAGTTAAAGAACCATACATTTCATCTATACTAAAAAAAATTAGATTTTTAGCTTCTTCTATCACTGAGACTTTGGAATCAAACCATTGAGGAAGAGATCTTAATACCTTTTTCACGACAACAGAGTCATCGATATCCTCGTCGAGTCCTCTGATCGCATTGATGATTCCATTAACTCTCAACATGAATGCCTCAATGTTTTCATCGTCATTCATCTTCAATGCTTCGAACTGAGCTCGATGTGTCTATAACTTGGCTTCTTTGATCTTATCATCTCCTTCATGAACACTCTTCAGTTTGTCCCATATTTCTTTTGCCGATTTATAGTTCATGACCTTTACTAGTTCACTATCTACTAATCCACACAAGATGGCATTCTTTGCTTTTGAATTATTCTCAAACAATTTCTTTTCATCCGCTTCTTTTGGAGGAGTGGTGGGAGTTGTGTATCCACTAACTACTGAGTTCCAGATGTCGTATCCCAAGGCACAGAGATATGTCTGCATCCTGACTCTCTAGAATGCATAGTTAGATCCATCAAACAATGGTGCTTTGTTTGATGAGAAGCCTTCACCACCTGCCATTGTGTTACTTCCAAGATCACCCTAGCTAGTTAGGCTTGTATAGGGACTTGGCTTTGATACCAATTGTTAGACTTACAATGGCACTGAGAGGGGGGGTGAATCAGTGTAGCTCTTTAATTATGAATTAATAGCTCTTAAAATAGTAGTAGTTAAAACTTAAAAATAGATACAGTAAGAACAACAAGAGAACAACACACAACACAAGATTTAACGAGGTTCACCAATGTGGCTACTCCTCAAAAATGATTGCTTGGACTACCATCCAAATCTAGCCTTTGCAAAGCACCAACTTTACAATTAATTTACCAGCACCAACTGGAAGGAGTACCAACCCCTGATTTATCTGCACCAATAGAAAGGAGCACCAACCCCTGATTTACCAGCACCAACTGGAAGGAGCACCAACCCCTGATGCCAAGCACCAACCTGGACTTCAAATAGAATCTTTGGGTTTAACAGTAAGATACCTTCGCTTTTACAAGACCCTGACTGGTCTACTTCACCTTTGTGTTCTCTGCTTTTTCTGTGCAAGCACTTCGCACACTCTGCTGCTCCTCGTAGTCGTCTTCTCCTTGTTGCGCACTCTGCTTTCACTCTGCTGCACCTCGCAGTCGTCTTCTCCTTGTTGTGCACTCTGCTTTCTTAGAAAAATTCCACACTTTGAAAGATTCGACATGACTTGCTCTTTTGCACTCAGTGATCGTATTTCGCACACTTCGATCCTTAACCATTTCTCCAAAATAGCCCTACTTTTATAAGAACATTTTCATGATGAAAAACTCTAATCTTAGTCGGTTGTACCCCTCATCATAGTCGACTGCAAACCCTAATCTTCATCGGCTAACATCGGTCTTCGTCAGCTTCAACTGCCCTTGTAACTCTTCTGTTGTTGTTGCCATGAAAACACAACATGTCGTGATATCGTGACACTTTCGCCTCCGTATGCTTTCTCTTAGCTTTGGCCCGTGAGAATACAACATGTAGCGATATCGCTACACTTTTTCTTCCGTATGCTTTCCCTTATCTTTGGCCCGCGAGAATACAACATGTAGCGATATCGCTACACTTTTTCTTTCGTACGCTTTCTCTTAGCTTTGGCCCGCGAAAATACATGTCACAAAATCGTGACACCTTTTTCTCTCTCCTCTTTCTCTTCGCTTTGGACCATGAAAATGAAACATGTCATGAAATCGTGACATCTTTTTCTCTCTCCTCTTTCTCTTCGCTTTGGACCGCAAAAATGAAACATGTCGCGAAATCGTGACACCTTTTTCTCTTCGCTTTGGACTGCGAAAAAGAAACATGTCACAAAATCGTGACATCTTTTTCTCTCTCCTTCTTTAGTCGTAAAATGCGACATGTCGCGATATCGCGACACTTTTTCTCCTTAGCGCTTTTTCTTGCCTTCGGGTCGCGAAAACCCGACATGTCGCGATATCGTGACACTTTTTCTCCTTAGCGCTTTTTCTTGCTTTCGGGTCACGAAAACCCGACATGTCGCGATATCGTGACACTTTTTCTCCTTAGCGCTTTATCTTGCCTTTGGGTCGCAAAAATGTGACATGTCACGATATCGCGACACTTTTTCTCTCGAACTCTCTCTCCTGCAACATGTGAAATCGTGACACTTTTTCGTCCGTACAACCTTCCTTGCAATATGTCGTAAAATCGTGACACTTTTTTGTCCGTACAGCCTTCCTTGCAATATGTCGCAAAATCGTGACACTTTTTCTACTTGTCTTTTTCCCTTCCAACATGTCACGAAATCGTGATAGTTTTTCAACTTGTGTTTTTTCTTTCCAACATGTCGCAAAATCGCGACAGTTTTTCCTGCTGTTTCTCTCTCTTCCAACATGTCGCGAAATCGCGACAGTTTTTCCACTTGTGTTTTTTCTTTGATCTTTTGCAAGTGGTCCTTCTTGGAAAATCACTGTACATACTCTGAGTAACCTTTGAACTCCTGTCTTCTGCATCTGACTAGCCTTTGAACTTCCTATCCACTGCATCAAAAGATCTATTTGACTGTGTTGACAACAATGACAATACTCCTGTTGTACCTTGCTCAACAGGTGCAAGTGGTTCACAGGTCAGCAGGCAATCCACCTCTAGGTAGTCTTCCATCCATCCTAGTCAGAGGACTCGGACTCACACATAGATACCAGCAGGGTCACATCACTCCACATGTGACACGGTCATAAGGGGAGCTGATGTTGGGGGAACAGGCCCCATGTTTGATTGATGATGCACTTGGACTCTATTTTTGAGGTATGCTTGACCTATATGACTTGTAGCTTATGGGCGATTTTGTATATTCATGCACTTTGAGATACACATTTTGAGACATATTTTGAGACAAACATATTTATATGAGACTTTGCATTTATGTTTCATTATGTGTGCCATTTATTGCTTATGTTTTTGTTTTATTTATGTGATGTTATGATGGAATTATGATGAGGTGATATATATGTTAGATGATAGATGATGTTTATGATGATATGGATTTGAGATGCATGCTTATGTATGTGTTTATGTAGATGCTTATATGATTTGATTATTGTGACATGATGTGATGTATCTTGAGTTGATTTGATGATGGATTTGTGATTCTATGTATGGATGAATGCAATGACGTTATCTTTGATGTAAATGGATGATTTATGGACTATTTATTTATGGATGTAATGTTTTTGTTAGGTACATGTTTGATGTAAATGGATGATTTAATCGTATGCATCTAACTAATGCTATGTTATGGTGAATGCAGTATGTAATCTAATGTAAATGAACTTGTATTTTTTAATCACTTAAAACATAATGGATGCATATGCTATGAGTTTGACAATTTAACGGGTGATACCACAAAAAGTATAACAACCATGAATATTTAATAATAATTCTACTCATAATAATTAATTATTTAAATCATCCATATGTGTAATGTAATGGTGTGGAGTGTATGTATTTTATGGATAAGATTCTGTAGTTTAAGAGATGTAAAATAGTTATTGGTCATTTAGATATCATTTTTGACATATATCCGATATATATTTTAATATTATTTTATTAATATGCCATAATTTACATAAGCTTATAAATAAAATTGATGATGTGATTTGTTGCTATGTTAGAAATTTATTTGTGGGTTTTTCTTGAGACTTCAAACACTCTAGTTATCCTATCAACATTTATGTACTGGCCATACAAGACTTTTGAAAAGCAAAGCTTTCTCTCTGTACCTAGATATTCATTCTCTCTATGTGTGCAAATGAATATATTTTTAGATAGAACTCTAGCATTTCCTCTGATGTCAAGCAGGATTCTTTCAGCCCATTGTTAAGATCAGGGATTCTCAAGTTTTTTATCTCATCCTTATGTTCGACTTAATTGGACTATACCACTAGGTAGTATTGGGTTACCTAAGCTAGCTCATCCACATTCAAACATTCGTCTATACAAATTCCAGAATCTTCTAATAGACATATCATCATGCGTAAGGATTTCTCCTTCCAGTTTTGTGCAATGCTGATAATTCCAGGGATTCAAGTTCTATTCCCTTTTCTTCTTTATTTCTTTTGGGATACTTGCTCATACTTAGTGATGAAAATCACTGTTTTTTTTTACTATTTTTTTTCTTGATCAAGGGATTTATGTAAGGATGAATTTCACTCATTCGTTTTGACTATGATTGATTTTTGATTTTGGGATTTTGAAATATGACTTTTGAAACTAAAATTTTGAATTTGTGCTTTGTTTTGGGATTTTTCTTGTTTTAATTAAAGCAAGGGATTTATGTAGTGATGATAATCACTCATTTATGGGAAGGACGGAACTTGTCCTTTTGCCAATTCTTAGCACCTTTGAACTGGTTGCACAAGGGGATAAGCAAGGAAGATCCCTTTCACTTCAGGTAACCTATACCACTTTGTTATTTTCATCTTTCCCTTGTACCAACTAGGATTTTAGTGTTTCAATTAGTGATGGGATCTTGAATATCCAAAGTATAATTAATACTAGACCTTGCTCTCTACTAATCAAGGTGGCTTTCTACAAAAGTTGATAAGACCACTAGACATGGTTGAAATAATAGGAAACCTTCGTATATTTTGTATAGCAAAATTATTTAGTTGTGTTGAAAATACATTAACACACATGGATGCATGGATGAGGATGAACTTGTGTATTTTTATTGAGATACAAACTGTGGCATCGTTTGTAAAAAAAATGTGATCATAACATATGTGAATGCAATGGATATGTATGGATATGCAACTATGTGGATATGGATGTAGGATGCAAATGTTTTTGTATTTTTTCTTTTTTTTTGCATTGTTTTTGTTCTTTAATTATTTTGAATGGTTTTGTATTTTGATTTGACCAAAGGGCTTTAAGGTGCCTTTGGAACTTTTTGTTTGATTTTGACCAAGCGGAATGGGTACCCTTGGAGCATTTTTGTGATTTTATTTTGACTTGACCAAAGGGGCTTTAATGTGCCTTTGGAGCATTTTGTTTGATTTTGACCAAGTGGCTTTAATATGCCTTTGGAGCTTTTTGTATGATTTTGACCAAGCGGCTTGGGTACCCTTGGAGCATTTTTGTGATTTCACTTTGACTTGACCAAAGAGATTTAAGGTGCCTTTGGAGATTTTTGTTTTATTTGAATTTGACTTGACCAAAGGGCTTTAAGATGCCTTTGGAGCTTTTTTTTTATTATGTTTTTTATTTTTATGATATATTTGAATGTTTTTTATTTTTATGACATATTTGAATGTTTTTTATTTTTATGACATATTTGAATGTTTTTTATTTTTATGTATGGAATGCCCTTAGATGAATTATATTGATAGATTCAGGTTCTTCAACACCTTCCAACGATGTGAGGCGATATGCCCTAGGGCCAAATTTCTCTGAAACTATGTAGGGGCCTATCCAATTTTTTGCAAATTTGTCTCACAAATGCGATGGTATATTTGAGTTCTGCTGGTTTTATTTGAGCACAAGATCCCCAACTTTGAATTATCTCAAATTAACTTTACTATTGAATGCTTGTGCAAGGCAATTCTGATAAACGTGGAGATACTCCAAGGCATTGACCCGTTGTTCATCAAGAAGCATTAACTGATCCAAGTGGCCTTATCGCATAACATTATCATCTATGAAGTCCTTTAATGCTATGCATAAGGTTGGGATTTCTAGTTCTAGGGGAATGATGGCCTCAGTGCCATATACGAGTGAAAATGGTGTTGCCCTAGTGAATGTCCAAACACTAGTCCTATATGCCCATAATGCTAGAGGTAAGTACAAATGCTAGTCCCTATGATTATCTCTCACTATTTTTCTCAAGATGGAGAAGATTATTTTGTTTGAGGCTTCGGCTTGCCCATTTGCTTGTGGATAATAGTGTGTTGAAAAGCTATGCTGGATGTGGTATTTGTCAATTAAAGCACACACATTTTTGTTCTTGAAATATGGTCCATTATCCAATATAATCTTCGAAGGGACCTCAAAACGACTTATGATATTGTGGAGTATAAATTTTGTAATCCTTAGTCTAGTTGTTGATGTTAAGTGGATCTCTTCGACCCATTTGGTGACATACTCAGTGGCTATTATGATGAATGTGTGTTGGCCCAAATATGGGTGAGAGATATTCCCAATCAAGTCTAATCCCCACTACGAAAAGGGCCATGCTGCTTGGATGGGTTGCAAGGCTTGTGATGGCAAGTGGGTGAGGTTTACATGATGTTGACACTTGATGCATTTCCTGACATACTCACAACATTATTTCTCCATAGTGGTCCAATAGTAACCCATTCTCAAGATGCACTTCATGATGGTCATGCCATTGAAGTTACCACCACATGTACCATCATGACCTTGTGATATTACCCAAGATGCTTCCTCGAACTAAGACAACAAAGGATCATTCCATCATAACTTCATCTATAAAGGATCTCTCCTAGAAAAATGTATCTAGTCATATTTTGTTTAAATGTTCATCTTTCAGCATGTGATAGGCCTTATAGTACTATTCCAAGCTTCAAGAAATCCCGTAATTGGGAAATCCAATCCTGATAAGTCACTACTTCTATGGATAAAATGGTATGCTCTCCTTGTTTTACAGTATTTGTGAAAACTGATTGGGAAATAATCCTATGATGAATAGTTTTTCCACATTCTATGGGACCTTGAGAGATCAGAGATTCCCAAGGGGCTATTTGCAAGAAATCTCTAACTGTGAATGACCAATCCTCATTTGGCTCAGTTTGGATCATGTTGAGTAACTCTAGGTTGTCAATAACATCATGTTGTATCCCAAAAAATGTGAGCACTTTCACATGAACAGTTGTGAAATCAGTGGATGGATTTGAAGGGATTAAGTATCCCAAATATGCCATGGTGTCTGCAAATATTTTTTATGTATGAGGGATTGCCTCGATGTCATACCATTCTAGTAGAGCTAGGTAAGTGTCAACAAGATCCTTGTAAGATTTTAGGAGTGGGCACCTGCATTGGAACAATCCTTTGACTTGGTTTACTATGAGAAAGGACTCACCAAAGATATTCAATATTTTAATGCCCATTTGCTATTTGGAGTCCCAAGATCAAGGCTTCATACTCTGTGTTATTGTTTATGTAAGGGAAGTCTAGCTTGAATGATAAGGGTAATGGAGCACCCTGCAGTGTGATAAAGACTATCCCTACTCCACCCCCTTGCTTGCACTTTGAACCATCAAATAATAATGTCATTTCTCTTTGTTTCTTAGGTTATTTAAGTTTCGGTGGATTTGATAATGTGAAGACTGCATCATCAGGAAATTCTGTAGTGAGAGGCTTACTATCCTAAGGAGGTGCCTCTGCTAATTGATTTTCTA
Organism: Wollemia nobilis; assembly: GCA_028583015.1. NCBI lineage: Eukaryota > Viridiplantae > Streptophyta > Pinopsida > Araucariales > Araucariaceae > Wollemia > Wollemia nobilis. Next base: position 4,200,687 of record JAQPPZ010005697.1, read on the forward strand.
TGACTTGTCCCTTGATGGAATTTTGTCTTATGAATTCTAGATCAATTTTATTCAATAGCATGATCCACTTTGTAGTATGTGTATTGTGATACGTCTTGTTCATCATATATTGCAAAGGATTTTGTTTTGATATAATGTAAGTCATATGGCTCAACATGTAGTGTCACAACTTTTTGGTTGCAAAGACCACTGCTAAGCATAAATTTTCTACATACGCATATCCTAGCTCATATCTTACCAAGGTGTGACTTATGTAATAATGGTTTTCTCTTTGTCTTGCATGTTCTTTTGGGCTAACATGGTGCCCAAAGAAAAATCAATAGCCGATATGTATAGCAAAAATGGTATGTTTGGCCTTGGTGGAGCCAGCACTGGTGGTGTCGCCAGGTATGTTTTGATCTCTACAAAGGCTTGTTGGCACTTTTCATCCCAATGAAATGGGACATCCTTGCATAGAAACCGATTCATGGGTTGACACTTGTCTTATAATTGTGTCATGACATTTTTGATGGATGCTACCTTTCCTTGTAGGCTTCTTAATTTCCTAATGTTGGTATGGGATGCCATCTCCATTATAGCTTCTACATTTGCAAGATCGACCTCAATGCCTCTCATGGAAACAATGAAACCTAAGAGCTTACCAGAAGTTACACCAAACATGCAGTTATTAGGATTAAATCTGACATTGTGCTCTATGAGGTGATCAAATATTTATATAAGGATCTCATCATGCTCTTGTCATATCAAATATTTGGCTAGCAAGTCATCCATGTAGTCTTCCAAGATTGTGTGCATGTACTCATGAAATATGTATGTCACGGATCGTTGGTATGTGGCACTAGCATTCTTTAGGCTGAATGGAATCACTTTGTAACAGAAAGCTCCCTATGGAGTAATGAAAGCAATTTTATGTTGGTCTTCGAGTTTTATTCAGATTTGATTGTATCCAGAAAACCCATCCATTAGGAGAGCATCTCTTAACCTACGGTGGCATCAAAAAAGGCATATATGTTTGGCAATGGGAATGAATCCTTCAGAGTTACACTATTTAAGTCCTTGAAATATATGCAAATATGAAATCTTCCATATGGTTTTCCCACAGTCACCATGTTCGAGATCCATTTAGAATAGTCGATGGGAACTATGAATATCACATCCAATAGTTTTTGTAACTCGTTATTCGCCATCAAAGCGATGGATGGATGCATCTTCCTCAATTTTTGTTTGAACAACTTCTTTAGGGGATCCAATGAAAGGTTGTGAGCAACTAACTTTGGATGAATACCTGGCATGTCTTTGTAAGTCCAAGCAAATAGATTTGGCCTCTCTTTAAGGAGAGGAATTATGATGGCTTGCTCCTCTAGAGACAAAATTTCTCTGAACTTGACTTTCTTTGGTTGAGTAGGATCATCACTGATGTCCATCTCAAAAGTCACTTCTATAGCCATATGTGACCCATCATCAAATTGGTAAGGCATAGGTATCAAGTGAATGTCATCGATAGGATTTATAGGTCCTACTGACTTGTGATCTAGATCAGCATGGAACACATCATATGCCAAGTAATGGTTGTAATGTCTCTTCATTAGATAAGAGAACTTTAGGCTCTATGGGTGAATCAGCATGATCCCAATCAATGGCCTGCATATCAAGACATAAATATTTAGTGCGATTTGTTGGGTTATGAAGTGGAGTGGTCAAATAAATGGATATCATGTTGATGGATGGAATGAAGTCTCTAGGACCATGTGGTTGAAATATTGTCTTAGAGGTTTCCTTCCTATACTCATGATGAGGCTCTAGAGAAAAAGGAATCTCTAGATCTGGCCCATGAGCTAGTAGGATAATAGGATCATTGGTATCTAAAATTTACCTGAACGTAGGTAGAGGGGGATTGACCATGCGATGAATGATATTCAAGTCAACCAGTCTTCCCAAAAACCGCAAGCTAGGATCTATGGCATGAAGTACTGATTCTCTTTCTACCAATATGTTGAGTTGCCACAAGTGATGAGGTTAAAGATAAGCCATCTCAGTCTCATAATCCAAATCATCATCACTTATCCAAAAACCATTAGCATTGGTATGCGGTCCCAAGGTCATGGGCACATCTATTGGTCCTAAGCAGGCCATCTTTGTCTCATACTCATATTATTTGTCACTTATGAAGATGTCATTTGCATTAGTATGCTATCCCAATTCATGGGGCCATTACCTTGTTTCTAGGTAGGCTCTCTCTATTGAGTCCTCTAACTCATAGTCACTTTCGTTTGATATGAATCCACTCTCATTGTGGATGGACCAGGCAAGGATTTGTAAATAGCAAGGCCCATGATAGGCCAAGCCCGCTTGTGCTTCATCATCACTTGCCAAATATTTGTTTTCTTCTTACTCATCATCCAATGAGTTGTAGCCTGTTGGGGTGGCATCAATTTTGGACCTTGGATGATAAGTCTCGGGAGGTGGTATGCTTGCCATAGCCACTTGTCTGCTGCTTGGATATTTCATACTTGGGGGGTGATAGGTAATAAAGTCGATGTCTTCTCCTAACCCTAAAGTTAATCTATCTAATGCTACTACTAGAGAGTCATCTCAACCTCTGATGTGATAGCCTAACCTAGATCTATCAAATGAGAGTTGGTATTGCGACTCGAATGACTGTATGCACCCCTGCTCATATATGCCAATACCATAACCATACCAATGGTAGCATTTAAATTATATTAGAGAAAACTCAAGATTAGAGAGGTAACAAATATTTATGATGAATAATTCATCATTTTCCTCTTCTATGTCTGTAGATTTATACGTGCAGTCTTATCCAACATAGAAAAAGTTTGTCTGATTGGGAGGGATTCCAAGTGGAACCACTATTTCCATTGGTGGTCTTAGGTATTTTGGACATCCCATGTCTTGTGCAGACTCTATGATGGGCATAAATGTTATTTTCTATACAATATATTCTCCTATCCTTGTACTTGCCAAGTGTATTATCACAAGTTATGTGGATGATCCTACAGACGACACTGGTAAAGCGGGTTCTAGTATCTCCTTAGCTTGATCTTGGAGATCTTCCTCCTCCATGGGAATTGGAATCTAATTAATTTCTATGATTAGCATTTCCTTGGGCTCTATTTTCTCAACCATGGGTGCCTTTAGCTTCTGATTATCTTTTGGTTTAGATGTTGATGGTCTATTAGAAGCATTAGTTACTTTGTGTCCAAGATGAGGTGTTGATGCAGATGGATCCTTTTGTACCTCTTTGTCTTTTTTATACAGTTGGGTAGTTGGATATGAAGGTCCTAAAGACAAGTGGATAGAAGGAATCACAAATTCTCCTAGATAATCCACCTTATGAACATACTTGAATGGCTCTTCATCGGCCAACACTATGTAGACTTTGTTATCATGCACATACTTGACACATTGGTGTAAGATCGAAGGAACACATCTCATTTCCCTAATCCAAGGTCTCCCTAGGAGGATGTTGTATTGCATGGCTTCTTCCAAGACATGACACATCACAAGAATGGTATTATGCCCCACCTTGATAGGTAGGACTATCGTTCCCACAGTATTGCATAAAGCATCATTTAAAGCTCTTAATGTATAGGCTCCTAAAATGATATTGGACTTGGGGATCTTAAGATGATATATTGTTGTTGTTGTGATGAAGTTTATTGATGAACCTGTATTGATCAAGAACCACTTAAAAGGTAAATCATTAACTGATGCTACGATGTGCAGAGGGTACGGTAAGGCAGTAGATACTACCTTAATTTCATGATTGTAGAATCAAATTATAGGCTCCTAATATTCTTGTACTTGTTCCACAAAATGGGTGAATGCATTTGGATCTTGTGGTTGGAGATCAATTGACCTTAAAATATCCATCAAGGTCCCTGTGCTTTTGGGACTATTGTATGAGCTCATAGATGGATAGCTTAGTCATAGTCGTTTGTAATTTTTTCTCGAATCTACTCTGAATGGTTACCATAGGTCGGGTTGGTGGACCTGGAAGGTTGTCTTACCCCTGCCTCTACCTAGGTGTAGTTGGGACATTAATGGGAGCTATAGGAGGTTGCAATTGACCATACCGCCTAGTACTAGTTTGCTATATTGACAATTTCAATCATCCCAACACACCCATGGGTAGGAATATCAACTTGGACCTGATTGACTTGTGCACCTTGCCCTCTAGGGGCCTCATGGTTTGGCAACGGGTTTTTGTAGATTTCCATATCTCAGTTTTCATGGGCCAGTGGGTTGTCCACTTTAAGTTCTCTTGCAACAATCATGTTTTGCACTTAGTGCTTGAAACCAACGCAAACCTCAATATTATGCCTCGGTATCCTATGATAAGGGCAAAATTGATCTTCCCTATATCCTTTTGGTTTAGGATGGTTGGGATCTATAAGATGTATATCAGGTAACTTGATATTTCCTACCTCACTCAATTGGTTGAAGATTGATTGCATTGATTCTATCAATGGTGTGAAATAGTGAAGGGGTTTGTACTCTTTGTTTCACCCCTAATTGTTCTTTTAATCATAATTGGCTAGCAGGGATTGTGCTTGATAATTTTGGGATTGGTGCATAGTCTCATCCTTAGGTGTAGCCAATACCACTTGATTAACTGGAGCAAGGCTTGCCTGTTTCTACTTGTATTTGCCATTTTTGTCATTTTTGTTCCACTCCTTAGTTCAGAGTTTGATAGTTCCCTCATCTAATTTTATATCCTCAATGAGTTTGGTTTGTGTCAAAGCTTCCTAAAATGAGAGGTACTATTGGAGTTGTAGCAAGAGGGAAATATGTTTGGAACAACTCTTGGTGAACATTCGCACGATCTCTTCTGTGGGGATGGAGAATGATAATTTTGCCATGACTCTTCTCCATATATTCCCATAATCCATTACTGTCTCATCATCATAGTGTCTCAAATTGGCTAGGTCTAAAAGGTTCACTTTCCTCTTAGCACCAAAATAGAAACACTTCAAGAAAACATTCACTAGTTGTTCAACCATTGGATGGCGGGCCCACAAATTTCATAATGAATGTCCTAAGAATGAGAGCATTGTTGTCTTCAAGATGAAAACATGTATTGATGAAATTAGTAACATGCTCTTGTGCATCCTCTTCACCCTTAAAATTTTCCAACCTAGGCATCTCAAAATGCTTAGGGTATGCGGGGCTAGGGACGGATAGACATAATGGTTGATTGTGTATCTTGCTTAATGTTGGTTGACTACCAGTCATATCTTGTTTTTCAAAGGACTTCATATTTTCAAAAAGTGCTTGGAAGACATTTGCGGCGAGGATTTCCTCCTCTTGCAAATCCCCTCATGATGGCGGTGGAGGTAACACTCTATCCATTTGATTTGCTCCATTTTATTCCCTCCTACGAGGGGATTCAGGATGTTTATGATCTTGATCTATTAGGTTTACCATTTCCCCACCAGTTGGATTTTGCTCATGATTTGGTGGGTGGTTTTGTTATGAGTTTCCTTCTTGTATAGTGTTCTCCTCCCTTGGTGAGTCAGAGCATTGATCGCTTCAATGATCATTTCTATTTTCTTGTTGGTTGCTTCGAGCTAGCTGCTCAACTTGCTCTCTTAAATGTTTCTCATATTGGCGTAACAACCGTTCTCTCTGTTTATCATGTTCAAGAGCTTCTACAAACTCTCACTCTTTACGCAAGGCATTTTCTAACCATCACATGTGGTTAACTTGCATGGTCATAGAAGACTCGTTCTTATCTGATCATGTCCTAGTGGTTTTGATTCACAAATATCTTGAAGAGGTTTCTGCTATCTCTTTGCTCTTGCTAGCTAATGTGACTTGTTCAGTATGTTGTTGAGTGCATCTATAATCAGACTGTATGTTTATTGTTGGGTCACCCTGAGGCACCCCCAATTTGAGAAGTGGGCTTAGAAGTCATGGTTCATGAACTTCTAGATGCAGAATTCTCTGTGGCTACTATTTTGGGAGGTGGCCTTGAATGCAACCAAACCAACTCATCCAACTGTCTTGTTTTCCATGGCTGATCCCATGGGGTGCCATTTACTCCAATAAGGTCATAGTCTATTGGAATCCTTCCTATTATGTGAAGGATATCTTATGTTTGATGTCTATGACTGGAGGTATTTCTAGTTTCCTTCCCCTTAGTGGGTTGATCTGTTCTAATTGTCTTATGTGAATGATGGGATGCTGGAACTATTGTGTGTATTTTTGGTGATGAAGGTTTTGTGGCCCTATCTACCATCCATGAGGATGGATATGGTGAAAACTCATCATCCCTGTGTGAAGAACGAGGTCTAGTATGTCTATGTGAGGAGGAAGCCCTTGAAGCCTCCTCGTGTCTCTAAGAAGTTTTTATGTGTTTAGAGGAAGCCCTAGATGTTTCCTCATGTATTCTTGATGATTATGGCCATGAGGCCTCTTTGTGTTGGCATGATGTAGTTCCTTGATTTGGTTCCCTATTTTGGGTTTCTCGAGGATATCCCACAAGGGTTGAGTTATCACCCCTTAGACTCGCAGAACTGCATCCCATGATCTTTCGAGTAGGTCTTTCAATGTTACTATGACTTCGCCTAAGGGTATGTGTTGTTTCATGTTTTCCCTCGATGTCAGACCGAGGATGTCTACTTATTTTTTTAACCATTGTTTTTGGAAATTTAGCTTTTGTGTTGCACTTAAACATGACCAAAAAATATCATGCAAATGTTTATCTTGATTACAAATTTAAGTGTGTCCAAAAATGTTTGTTGTATTTTGATGTTTGGTTGTTTATTGTTTCTTGTTGTTGCTTTGGATTTAGAATGAGGAGACTCATCCATAGTGATAATCAAGAACGCTCATGCCAAACATGATTTCTCAAAAGAGACTAGGGTACACCTTTTAAATCCCAATGGGGGGTTCGTCTAGCTCTTCCACTCTAAACAAATGATTATTCCAATAGTGGGAGACAGTTTGAACACAAGTACCTTAGTGTCACTATAAGTAAGTTCCTCAATCCATTTCTATGAAGATCTAGGGGGCAAACCGGTGGAAGGAGGTGAATGCCAACGTCACCGAACTAAATTGAAAGCTAGTGATGAAATCCAACTCCCCAATATTTAAAAGAAACGTGCATGTGTGTGGTTCATTTTAATTTTTGCATGAATAAGAATGCATCATATAGAAACAATGAACTTTTCCTATATGCCTAATGCAAAATGTGTTTCAATTTCAGAAAGGTGCATAGCTACTATAATATTAATGCATGCACTTTATTAGGTGCAAGTATGGACTTTAGAAAAGCCTCAAAGCAAGCAAACCAATCACATAGTATCTAGCATGTTGGATTCTAGGGTGAACTTTATAGATATAAGTCATTGTTCCTAGCAACGCCTAGTGGAAAATCTAAAAAGAAACCTAGGATGTGCAAGATACAAGTTCTTTCTCTTTCATTCTTTCAGTTTTCCAAATCAAAATATTTCTTAATTATCAATGATTTTAATGGAATAAAAATAGATAGAGAATTATAAAGTGTCAGAAAAACTGTACCAACCTTTAATCTAGCTCAAAGATTTAGTTTTTTTACCTTTTCTATACTCCAGCTCTAGTCGCTATTGACCAGAGAAGCTAACTTCTAGTCGTTTTTTACCAGAGCGGTTGACCTCTAGCTGTTGTAGACCAGAGTGGCTGAATTCTAGTTATTTTAGATCAGAGCGGTTGCACCTATATACAAAAATCGAGTCAATAAAGAGGAAGAAAATGCAAATAATCTAAATAACTGGGTAGGAGTCCCACCGTTATTGCCATTTTTAGTGACCCTGGGGAAGCAGCATGTTGTCCATCGACTACTCTACTTACGATTTGTTTGAACCCTTTGATATTAAATATGCAACAAATGAAAGGTACAAAGTAGATATAACCATAATATGAAGAAGTAAATGTATGAATACTTTTATTATTGATATTATCTATATTATGTTACATATGAATCCCTTTGAGGGATACCCTTCATTTGATACATGATTTTACACACAAAATAGGGTAGCAAGTGTATGAAATATCCCCTCGCATAGGGGGTGTGCTTTATAAGGCTTATAGGTGATGCACATAGAAATGTATGAGGTCTTACAGATGCCTCATTCTCTTGGTCTGATTTCTAGAGGGATCCTCTTGTACTCATATGTCATGGATTTGCCTGATTGAACTTGTAGCACTAAAATCAATGAAACAACAATACATACTTAGATGTCCAAGATTGACTCCTCGAATGAGGTTGTTAGCAATGAATAATCTCAATAAATGCAATGAAACTAGTACTATGCAAGAAAATAACTAAAACAAAGCTTATGCTACTGAAATGAGAGATAAAGTAGAATAAAAAACTAACACCTAAAACCCTAGACTAGGTTGCAGCCCACTATCTAGGACAGTGGCCACTAAGGTAAAATATTTCTCTCAATCCAAAGGCTATGGGATCAAGTCTGCCACTAATGTTAAACTGATTACCTTATGTATTCAGATTTGCCCTCCAATATGACAAGGGCTTCACTACAAGAATCAATCTCCAAGGGAAGCTCTCCAAGTATCTTAGAAGCTCTCCTCAATGATCCCACCTATTCAATGTTCTTATGTATGATGCTCTCCCTCTCTATGATTGATGAAAGAAGGTCTAAGTAGTTCCAAGAATGTCTCAATTGATCAAAGAAGGTCCAAGAAGAAGATCCCCTAGTGCTTTTAGGTTTATTCCTTATAAAGTGTTTTAAAGTCCTAGGTCAATGTTCAACCATAGGACTGAATCTCTCATGCATACTAGGTGTTAGCATGAGAAGCTCTTTGTTTTTCTATGTTTAACTGAAGTCTAAATTTGTACTTTGAGTCTTCCATGTAGACTGGCTATGAGGAGGAATGTAAAGTTGTTCCCGCTCGTCCTTATTGCATGCAAACTACCACTTTCACCCAATATTAGGCTGGATGGGTGATAAAATACATTAAAATCTTAGCCAATTTCATCTATAGCGGCTAAGGTTTGGCCGCTCTGAGCTACAGTGGCTGGATTTTGGCCGCTCTGGTCTACAGTGGCCAGGCTTGGATGGCCTGAAAATGCCCCAAATGAGTGGTAAAAACCACTTTTGACACTTGTAAGGTCCCAAGGTTTAGTCACATGACCTATTATTAAACCCATGTAAGTAGTATCCCTGATCATGGCATGTTTTAGGTGTCTACAGTTACCCCAAATTTGGGGTGATTCGATGTTGTTGAAGAATGTGCCTTCGACATCATTGATATGCAAAGAAAAATAAAAAGAGTCAAATTTGGAGGGCCTGCTAGTGACTATTGAATAATTCCTATGATTAGAACCAATCATCCTAGCTAGTTCCTATCTTTGTGATGACTATCAAGGAATTGTGAAATTATGAAATGTGATTTTTGTCCATGTTTTAAGCCCCACGAACTAGGCCATCAATGACAACTTTTGTGCAAATCATTCTTGGTAAGGTTTCACACAAAATGTGAAGTACCAAATGTGATTATGATTTCAAAAAAGGAGATATGGAATGATTAAAATGACCAAGTATCCTTATGGTAGGTTATTCATATTACCGAATTGCATGGATGCAAATCACTACAATCACCATGTATGTATAATAAACTACTAGATACAAGGTTCACTTGAATTTTGTTTGAACCTGGAAAATATACAAATGATTATATGGAATCATATTGATTATTTGCAAATGATGTATGATGAGAATGATGATTATGGTTGTTTTGTGAATATTTGGATCATTTTGGAGTGCTTTTGTAACTTTTTAAGCATATTTGCAATTTGTGGTCACAAACAAAAATTATGCATCCAAATTAGTTGGAACCTTCACAAAACTTGTTAATATGATGAAACAGATGCATGAATGCAATATGAATTTATTTTGTGGGGATAAGCCACTATTTTGTAAAAAAAATTTCTTTTGTCAAAATTGATGCCAAATGCTTGTTAGCGATTTTAGCATGCGCAGATGCCTATCGGTATTTGGGCATTTTGAAAATGCCTTGGTATGATTTTGTGCACCAAGAAATAACCATGGGAATATTAAGGTGCATGAAGCAACTATAAATATCTTGTGGGTGAGATTTGAGCTCATTTGTGCATTTTGTGAGTTTGAGAAGTTGCATCTGGGAGAGTTGGGTGGAGTGAATTAGGTGCAAAAGCTATGGTGGTGGAAGGAGTAGAGGTGGGGGCTAGATCTAGAGTGCGAGTGGCTGAGGTAATGTCCTTATTTTTGTGCAAAATTTTTATGTTTTTGTGTTTTTTTATGATTTGTTAATGAAAAATGTTTTGTGTTGTGCTGCAGTTTAGTATTTTGGAGGCTCAGCACCGATTATCGCCTTACATTCCTAGGATGAAGAAGGCACTAGTGGAGGAGTATTGGGATCTTCTAGAGGCTGTGGGGCTAGTAGAGGTAGCTCATATTGATGTTATTAGGGTGGATGAGGGGTACCTCTTTTCCTTGGAAGAGAGGTGGTATACTAATAGGGGAACTTTTCAGATCCCTATGGAAGAGGTGACCCTTATACTTGAGGATGTATACCACATCCTCAATGTTCTATTGGAGGGGATTTGCATTGAGGTTGGACACGATCAGGGGATGGAGATGAAGAATATGTTTGGTGATGGCTGGTGGAGTGTGAGGGTGGAGAGTGGGGGTATACTCTTATTTTCCATGTATGTAGACAAGGAGTAAGAACCCTTTGTTCCTTGGTGATGTTTGTATTGGCCAATATCATGGCCCCGAATAGTACTGGATGCAGGTTCCCTTGGAACCTGATAGAGTTAGTGAATGATATGCTCACTATGCAGTAGGTGTATGAATGGGCTCCTACCTTATTGGTGCAAGGATACTAGGAGCTCTATGTGTTAGGATATTATTATAAAATTAAAGCACACTAACACAAAATACTAAAAAATAACTCAAATACATCAAGTAACTCAATAACACTATGCAAAAATTAAATGTAGAAATGGAAAAATCTCACAATAACATAGAATCATGGGCCTCTTAGAGGGGGCAACCTCCTTCAATATTTCACTATCTTGCAAAAAGATAAATTTGTATATGGCTTCATATATTTTAAATAAACACTTCATGCAACCCTACCTAAAGCCTCAAGAGTTGACTTACATGCAAAATGCCACTCGATCTAGAATATCCTACCAAATATCAGTTACAATCTTGATAAAAATGGTTACATGAGATGGCACCACTTGGATAGGCACCTGACTTACTATATACATTAAAAAGTATTACAAAATAACATTATAATGGGATCCCCCACATTGGGAGTGGGTCATTACATAAGTAAATGAGAATTATAAAATGGAATTAGGATAGGATCCTATCATGTCCTTCCCATTCAAAAATATTTGTCCTCAAAGATGAAAATGAGGGAACTAGTGCTGGAGTTGATGGAGAGACTCCCATGTAGCATATTATGGTTGGAGCTCACACCACTAAACAAGGACTTTCATGATGGTATGATTGTGGAGAGTGCAGGTCCGACGATCCAACAATTGGTTAGGTTCGAGTAATATGAACCCTTATTCATCCAAATTTGGTAATGCTGATTGAACCTGTACCTATGTTCCCACAACTATTTTTAGAGAGGAAACATGGAAAATATGATGGATCTTGGAGGTGGGCGAAAGAGCCAATTTTTAAGTTGTGGTACGAATCCGTTGTAGAACTTGGTAGGGTCCATAGTATTTTATAATAATTTTTTGGCACCTACAGATTTGTAGAGATGATTTTTTGTATAGTTGTAAGCAAACAAATACCATATCACACACATCAAAGCTATGCTCATAATGATTTTTGTCAACCTATTATCGCATCTAATTCTAGGCCATGTCCAAATTCTGCTTCAACTAGAAAATAACATTGATATATTGGTTGAGAGTAGTATTGACTGCCTGGACCTTGGAGCTTCCTGGAATGTATGAAGAAGGCATGAGTGGAGGGCACCCATAATTGACCTCAAAATAGGTAAGTTCGGTTGCTATATGATAGGAAGTGTTGTATCACTATTCGGCTAAAGGAATCAACTTTACCCATTGAGTAGGATGATCTAATGTAAAGCAATGAATATAGATCTGCAAACATTTGTTGATAGTCTTAGTTTGACATTCCTTTTGTGGGTGGTAGGCTGAACTCATTTTCAGTTGAGTTTCCTATAACTTAAACAATTCTTACCATAAATTACTAGTGAATATTGGGTCTCTATGATACAATGGAGGTGGGTATACCATGAAGGTGGGTATACCATGAAGGTGAAAAATAGAATCGAGGAATATTTGGTAAATGGTGGAGGTTATGTAAGGATGGGAAAGGGAAAAAGATGAGCATACTTTCAAAGATGATCTACTCCCACAAGAATAATAGACTTACCACTAGATTTAGGTAACCCTTCTATAAAATCCATGAAAATATCAGTCCAAACCTAATCTAGAATGGGCAAGGGTTGAAGAGTACTCAAAGAACGTACCGTTTCATCTTTTATTTGTTGATAGGTATCACAAGATACCATAAAATAATGGATGTCCTATTTCATACCTTTCTAGAAGAATGTGCACTTAAGGCATTCATATGTTTTGAGAAATCTTGAATGGCCTACAGAGGGAGCAATATGTAGTTCCTTCATGAAAAGCTCATGAAATGGGGATGTGCAAGGAATAACAAGGTGTTGGTGATAACGTAAGTCATGGCCATCCTAATTGTAGCTTGGGTATGAAGTAGGATCATTACAGAGCAAGGCCATCAAAGCTTTCAAGTCTACATCCTAAAGTACCTCCTTCCATAAGGAATCTATCCATTTGGGAACAAGTGAGGAAATGGCACATAACATACTGACGGCCTCAAATTGGTGAGAGAGAGCATCAGCCACAAGATTATCTTTACCCTTCTTATAGGTTATATTATAATCATATCCCATGAGTTTGGAAACCCATTTTTGTTGTTCCAGGGTAGCAACCCATTGTTCTAAGAAGTATTTGAGACTTTGATGGTCTGTTTTAATGAAGAAATGGTGCCCAATGAGATATGGTTTCCAATGGGTTACAACATGTAATATTACCAACATATCCTTTGTATATATAGATTTTTCCAAGTTACGATCATAGAGTGCCTTACTAGTTAAAGCAAAGGGTCTCCCTTATTGCATCAACATTACCCCAATTCCATGATCAAAAGCATCACTTTTAATGATGAATGGCTTAGAAAAATTGGGCATGGCAAAAACTAGCATGGTGGTCATAACATGCTTCAATTCGATAAAGGCTTGGTTAGTGGACCCCGTCCAAGTAAAAGAGTCCTTATTTAACATGGATGTGAGGGGGCTACTATTTTACCATAATTATGAATAAATTTGTGGTAATAACATGTAATCCCTAAGAATCCTTGAAGTCCCTTGAGAGTGCAAGGTTTTGGCTAGTCCTGAACTGCCTGAATCTTATTGGGGTTGACCTTGATGCCATCTTTGGAGAAAATGTGTACTAAATACTCCACTTTGGTCATACCAAAGGAACACTTGGACCGCTTAGAAATTTTTTTATATTGTGCCAACAACTATAATGTCTGATCCACATGGATAAGGTGTTCTTCCTACAAGTGACTATAAACCAAGATATCATCAAAGAAAAGTAGGATGAACTTCCAAAGGAGATGGTGAAAAATGTTTTTCATAAGGATTTAAAATGTGGAGGGAGCATTTGTCAGACCAAATGGTATTACCAAGAACTCATAGTGATCTTCATGAGTACAAAAAGTAGTTTTAGAAATATCCTCATCCTTGAGCCTGATTTGATGGTATCTAGAATGGAGGTCTAACTTGGAGAAGTACATAGCTCCATGTAATTCATCCAACAATTCATCCACTACCATAATTAGGAATTTATCCTTGATAGTAATTTTATTGAGCTCATGGTAGTCTATACACAATCACCACGAGCCATATTTCTTAAGAACTAGTAAAATTGGAGAAGAGTAAGGGTTGGTACTAGGTCGAATGACACTAAATTTGAGGAATTTGTGTACCCTCCTCTCGATTTTAGATTTAAGAGCATGATTATACTGATACACTCTGATGTTGTGTGGTGCATTACTTGGTAGCACTGGGATAGCATGGTCATGTGAGCGATAAGGAGGGTAGTTGGGTCTAAAAAAATGCCATTGTGCTTGGTCATAACAAGTTACAAATCTGCTAGAATTTGATCCTCTCTGGAAGTGGTAGGTTGAATTGAAAATATTTGTGCAATGACCCCATGGGATGACTTTTTCAACAACTCCTCCATATGACTGGAACTGATAATTTGTGTGGGGCCTATTTTTGTACCATGAAGGGTGTGTGTTTGTCCATGTTGTGAAAACTGCATTCATAGTTCGACAAAGTTGCAGGAGATAGTGCCCAAGGTGCACAACCATTGAGATCCTAACACAATGTCACATCCTTGCAATTGGAGGGAAAACATGTATTTCTTGAGTTCATAATCCCCCATATTTATTGTGACATTTACTTTTACAAGGTAAAGTGCCTCCATTTTCCACCATGACTTCAAATGAATTGCATGTGTGTATATAGCAATTGTCTTGCTTAACAACTCAAGGATCAATAAAGTTGTGTATACTGCCTGAATCAATAAGAATAGCAAGGCATTGTCCTTTGAAAAACCATAAATTTTATGGTTTATAGAGTGGTAATCCTAGCAAGAGCATGGACAAAAAAAAATTCTTGAGGTTCTTGTGCTTCCTCTTCCTATTGAGTTGGTGATTCAACTGTGTTATGCTCCTCATCACTATGGTCACTGCTATTGGGTTCCTTTGCATCTATTAAGAATAATCTCTTCTTTGCACATCTATACCCCTTCACAAAATTTTCATCACAATTATAACATAGTCCTTGGACATGATGTGCATCCATTTCATTTGTAGTCAGTCACATAGGGGTAGGAGGTTTATTATCAATATTATTTTGGAATCAAGGAGGAAAGGGAGGTCGAGCTTGATTAAATATCGATATCCAATTTGGAGATGAGAGTTTAGATTTGGCCAATCGGGCTAAATTGGTAGCCTGCATCATGGTTTGGGGTTTAAACATCTTGACTTTAGCATGGAGATCATATTTCAACCCACTAATGAAATAAATCATAAAAATTCCTCATTCAAGCCCTTAGTTTTATTGGCCAATTTCTCAAATTATGTTTGGTAATCGTGAAATGTGGCTATTTGTTTCAACTTTGTCAATGCTCCTATAATTTCTTCATACTTACTAGGGCCAAATAGGGTGAGTAATTGAGACCCAAAGTCCTCCCAAGATAGATCAGTGGTAGTGGCTCATAGCCATTGGAACTAGTGTAAGGCCTCAGATTCTAAGTTGAAGGAAGTCATCTGAACCTGATGATATACAAGGACATTGAGGAGTCTAAAGAATTGATCAACCCAATATAACCACCCATCTAAATCCTTTCCACTAAACTTAGGGAAATTCAATTTAGGCATTTTGAAGGTCGAGTCACGATCATAGTGAATGTCTTCTGTTTCCCTGCTTCAATCATCTATTTTTCTTCTTTGACCTCGTTCAAAGTTTTTAGCTTGGTGTTCAGATGTGAGAGTACCCTACAATTGGATCTCCACCTCTGTAAGTTATTTTCTAAGTGGATTCTAGTGGTATCATGATTTGTTTGAAGCTCTTGAATATCTTCTCTTATGTTGTGGTTTGTAGTGGTTAAGTAGTCAAGGGATTTTTGCATGTTGGCTAATATTATGGAAAGTTCTAACTCCTTTTGTTGTCCATGAGTGTCGCTCACCATTGTGGGCCCTCTTTTACTAAGCTACTAAAAATAGACATGGGGTTTCAGAAGTTACTATTTTTAGTAAGGTGTCCAAAAAGTGCTTGGGTGTGGTATATCAAAACGATAAGCTCAAAAAAATAGTTGCAATGAGCTATACCCCACAACATTGAATTTGAGCATCATAGACTTTTTTTTTATATACTACTATGTTGATGAGTCTACTGATGTTGTCAATTTATAATTTTGAGTTACGATTCAAAATTTGGGGTCTGGGATCAACTATCTCTGACCTGTAGTCTACCTCCTAACCACCCTGCCACTATCCTATCTCTTCCTGTCTCTTCCCCTATCGCATGTACTATGATTATTGATATGGCTCCTATCACTGACCCTAGGGATTCTCTGACATTGACAATTCTATTTTTGACATTGGAATTCTGTAATTCTTGATTGTTATAGAGGGTTGTTACTGTCAACCTAACTATCACTGTTATCGATTAGACTATTACTATCATTGTCCTAACTATTATGTCTCTAACCATAGGCTATTTTAGACACTTGCAAAAATTTTCCTGACTATTGGTGCATGCAAGTTTGTTTTCTGTGATAAGGAATGCCTTCTCCATATGCTCACTTTTGGGGTTATGAATGCAGGTTAGCAAAACAAGGATGGTGTTGATTTGCAGGTGGAAACTATGTTTTTTAGAAAAATAGTACACTAAGTAAGGGAGTATGTAATATCCATAGACCCTCTATTATACCACAGTGATGAACAATAGTGCTCGGACCAATATTTTAGGCCACTACCAAAGGAGGATTCCACACATAACCTTGAACACACTATCTGCCTCTCTGACAATATGGGAGGGTGATCGTCTAGGATGTTGTGTCCCATTGACTATGGATAATACAAGGCCAAAAAGCTTCTTAATGGATAAAATTTTGTTTAAGCCTAGATTGTATCCCAATACACCCGAAGATGCATGGGAGCTAAATTCCATGCACGAGTGCGATCTAAGGCTTGGTTATTGGAGCCTGATTGCACCTCACTTCACTAGATGCTTTATGGGCTATCTAGCTTAGACAATAATGATAGCTCCTTCATATTATTTTAAAACCCTTGACACAGGGTTTCTAACCTACACAATTACTAAAAAAGAGACTGTAATGTTTTTGTGTTTTTTGTTTTTTTTTGGTCAAAAAAAAAAACTATATTTTTTGGATTTGTTTTTATATAAAGGAAAAAATAGAAACGAAAAACACATGGAAATTTATACCTAACAGGATGAATGAATGGAAAAATCATCTTAGTTTTAGTAGAACTCGGCCCTAGAAAGTGATCTAATACCACTTGTTAGGATATTACTATTAAAATATCGCACACTCACACAAAATACTAAAAAATAACTCAAATACATCAAGTAATTCAATAAGACTGCAAAAATTAAATGCAAAAATGGAACAATCTCACAATAACACAGAATCATGGGACTCTTCAAGGGTGTAACCTCCAATATTTCATTACCTTGCAAAAATATGAATTCGTACATGGCTTCATATCTTTTAAATAAAAAATTCATGCAACCCTACCTAAAGGCTCAAGAGTTGGCTTACATGCAAAATGCCACTTGAGCTAGAATCTCCTACCAAACCTTAGTTACAATCTTAATAAAAATGGTTACATGATATGGCACCACTTGGCTAAGCACCTTACTTGCCATATACGTTACAAAGTATTACAAAATAACATTATAATGTGATCCCCCACATTGGGAGTGGGTCATTACATAAGTAAATGAGAATTAAAAAATGGTGTTAGGATAGGATACTAACACTATGAGGTGAGTAGGCAGGGGAGGAAGGGGTTAGGATGCAACTTGTTGTTGCAGTGTTGGGGATAGGAGCACTTTAGCATGGCACAATCGAAAGGCTTTTCAGTAATAGGTTAGGGTAGGGAGTAGCCCTACATGAGGATACGAATGGTGTTTGAGGAGGTACAATCAAGTTGACCTATGCAGATGATCTAGCGATACTAAGATTTATAGGTAACATTCACTCAAGTAATATGGACGCCATGGTGGGGTAGCAAGTGGACTGGAGATGTAGAGAATCTACGATAGGTGTGGTATGATAGGTGGGTGGTTGGGAGATATTGGAGTGAGGCTGAGTACTTTTAGTTCTCATGGATCCTTTGGTAGTTTGACTTGAGGTAGGGGATTTCAGATGATTTGGTGCTCTATAGGAGGTATCAAGAGGAGATCGGTATACCATGTGTAGTTCCATGGAGGAAGATGTACAAAGATGATGAGGCTATGGATTTTTTTGATGTGGATGATGTGGGGACTACTTCAAAGTATGATGCATGGTTTTCTACACAACAACCATGGGCATCGACTCCAGTAGCAGTTGGTGGGGATGGGTATTAGGTGGAGGAGACTCACGAGGCTCCTAAGTGACAGATGGACCTTTGATCAGATAGTCTAAGGATGAGTACTAAGGGTTTGGTGAGGCAAGCTCCAAGGAGTGGAGATGATGGAGGGATATGACATGGAGGAGACTCTGGATGGGCCTTTGGGTCAGAGTGAGGAGGATTGGGTGAGGTTGGAGTAGTAGGTGATGGAGAAAGATGTGATGGTGGAAACTCAATATAAGAGGATCATGCAGCTCCAGGTAGAGCTAATAGAGAGGGGGAATTACCATAATGTTGACATAGTGTACCTTTAGTATTGGCATAGGTATATTGAGGTATTGGAGGATAGGTTGATGGAGAACCATATTCCACTTTCTAATCCTCCAACCTCATCTGTATCCGATCTTGCTAGCCATGGCGAGTCTAGGCATAGATCTAGGTCTAGGGATCCTTCTCGGTCACAGGGGTCCTATTGGAGGGTGTAGCTAGTGCTTAGATGCACTTTTTGTATATGAGCCTTGGTGCTCCATTATATATATCCTTTTGGAATTTATTGTACATGTGATATTTATACATATATATACATGGTTTTTACCTTTTTGTGTTATATATTTTCGTGAATGCTTTATTTTTTTGGAATACATGTTTATATGGATGATGAATGCATATGATATGTTATGGATGATTAATGCAAGATATGGAATGAAGATTTTCTAATGATCATTTATAGTTTAGATCTTGCTTAGCCAATTTCTAGCATTATTATTTAATCAGGGATACCAAACTTGGTGGTATGTGGGGTGAATGACTCATGAAGTGACATGGATGTTGACATGGAAGAAGATATGGATGTTGATATACAAAACTAATTATTTTGCAGAGACTCAAACATACTAGTGATATCAAACAAACTCACTAAAATTGCCTAATTCCTCTAGGATCAAATGTGTGTGCAATGAATTCATTTATCAAATCAAGAGTATGGTAATGACTTGAGGTAATCAAGAACCAATGTGTGTGCAAGTGATTTCATTAAATCATCTTGAGTAAATTGGGTGTGACCTATTATGGATGAAATAAAGAAGCTATCTAGTTAATCACTTCCATAATTTGGTTGATATCCCTCATGTGCCTCTATGTCCACCATCTCTTGTGCTATTTTCATTCCCACCACTCAATTTTACATACCCAAGATACACCGTAGCCTCCACAAATCACTAAATTAAATTATTATTTTTTTTAAAGCAAAAACTCCTTGTGGGGACACCTTGGTTTGAGAGACCATGATGAGGGGGTTCTACACCATCAAAGTCACCTGCGAGTTGCGCCCGACCCTGCCTGTACCAACATTATCAATTGTATTTTGGGTACCCAATTCAACTTTTTGATATGGTCGAACTTGGGACCTCTCTTGGAGGATTGCCCTCTCCTCTCCAACTCACCTACAACACCTGGGTAAATTAAATTAATTTTTAATTTAATTTAATTTCCTCCATTTCAAAAAATAAATTAATTTTATTTATTTATTTAATTTATTATTATTTTCACCGTTACCACTTTTATTAAATGGTTACTCACCTTCATTAATGTGCCATTCCATATTTCATTAATGTCATTTCATTTCATTAATGCATGCCTTAATTATTGCGCGTGTTCATAATTAACTAAATTTACACCAATAAATTAAATTAAATTATCCTTAATTTAATTTAATTTCATGCAACTGCCATTTTTGCCTAGCACCTTTTATGCACGTGGTTCGAGGAATATTCTGTTGCATCTTCTCTGACACATCATCTACCACTGCTTTCTTCTACCATTTTGAGGGACTCAATTTTAGTTGTCCACCAGTTATTACAGTCATTGGAGAGCATTTTCCAAGCTCGTTTTAGATCCAGTGCCAGATTTTAATTTTATGAAGACATAAAAGTTCATCATTTTGGTCTTCATCTTTTGTAACAGTACATTTCTGATTGTACTCGATACTCCTGAGTGTTTTTTACTTCTTTCTCTTCCACATTTGTATGCATTGGGGACCAATGCTTCTTTAGTGGGGAGAAATGATAGGGAATTAGGTGTGATTTAATAACTGATAGTTATTATAAGGATTAAGGTGCACTGTTATCATTGAATGCAACCTTATTTGTTACATGTCTTGTAAATTCCTATTTATAGGCATATGTTGTCAATGGAATACAAGTTTTTGGATTGTCAATGTTCTCCTTTATTTTTTGTAATTTCTCCCATATCACCATGATGGACCCTAGTTAATGAGACAAGTCTGAGTAGAGTTTGGTAGAGGCTTAGGGTTCATTTGCACATGATGTTGAGTGTTTTGACGTTGCTTAAGAATTTTTTTTAAATGTTCCCATGCTTCATTAATCTCTCTATCAAAAATGGAGGGTATGGAATCATATGGTATGGAATATGTGGCTGGGGAATAAGTTACACTCGGTATGGTAACTTGGGTGGTTAAAACTTGTGAAGCAATATTTACATGTGCTTCATACAAGGGGTTAGTGTATGTGGATGTGTATGAAGTGCTAGGAGCACATGAGGGTTGGGGATTGGATACATGAGAGGAAGGTGTAACTAATACCTTAAAAAGAAGGTTAGTGTACACTTGGGTAAAGCTGGATGGTGGCTAGGAATAAAAAAGTTCCTGCTATAAAGTAGGATCTTGTCTAGGTGAGTTGGGTACTGACTCTAAGACATAGAAGATTTCATAAGATCTTCTACTCATGCCATGTCTATGTGGGTAATGTGGTGATCAATGGTTGGTTAGGTTGACTCTATTTGGGGAACAACTATATGAAATACCGTGAGTGATAAGGAATATGAGGGACCTGAATATAAATCTGCCTATGTCACATTTAGGGATTCTACCACAGAAGTTGTGGGGAATGTGGATGAAGGTTCCATTGAATTGTCTTGATTTAATGCTTTATTTTGTTTTCTTTTTAATACCATAAGCAATTAAACCAAAATATAGATTATGCAATAAAATGAAACACAAAATTGAAATTTCACAAGAAAAATAAATAATTAATGCTAAATTTGTTCAACAAATGTGTCTCACCTCATTCATTGATTATCTCATTTTAATGTGAATTCATTTTCTTAGGTTTTGATCTTGTGTGTTTCAATGTTCTAATATGAATTAAATGGGTGAATCTTATGGATTGGATGGGGCAATGAGATTCTTACTGGTGATAAAATCTAACAAGTTTTCTCAGGGGTAATCTAAGGTGTCTACAAGTAGAGATTGGTGGATGGAGATGAAAGCCACCGTCACCAAATATCAATTAATGGCTAGTGATGAAATATAGCCACTATTGTTTAATGTGAATTGTAAAGTGTGTGATTCTTTTTAAAGTTTCTAGTTCTCTATTGTGTACATACAATGTTATAAGAATAACTAATTTTTATAGTCTAAATTAGAATCGACTACCTAGAATATCAATTTTTCCAAAGGATGTAAAGTACACCACTTAAAACCCGCTCTAGACAGTTGGGGGGTTTGTCTACTCCTCCGTATGAAATGATCCAAGTACGGGGATACTTTTGGTATCTAAACAATGTTATTATTTAGACCTACCAAAATAGAAATATCTAACCCTACGATGCAAACTAATGAATGCACTTAACAATTCAAATGCAAACAATAATGCAACAAACCAAAAAATTGAGAAATATTTAAGCAAAAAATGTGTGGATGAATGAAATTATTAATATAATATCTAAAATTCAACTAACATGATTTTTTTTTGCTAGATTTATTAATTATGTTCATTTTAATCCTAAATCTGAAAAACGTAAAAGTGCCAAAAAAATGAAAAGTTAGTGTTTGACAATAAACTTACCCAAAAACTATGTTTCTGCTCTAACTCTCTATAAAGTGCCCCTGGGTATTTTTGAAATGCACATGGGCATTTTTGTATGTCCCTTGAGAATTTTTGGGTGTTCATGCACCTTCTGTAACCTTCTGCAAATCTCCAAAAACTCTGATAAATTGAAAAAATACAAATTTTGCACATCTGGAAACCTGTAAGATGACACAAAAAATAGTAAATTAGTAAACAATCTAAAATAAAGTAATCAACCCTTAGGGGTTCACCATGATCACCATTTGTAGATGCAAAAGTGAAACACAAAAAAATAGATATAAAGACAAATTGAAATCAAATTCAATATTGCACAAGAAGAAATAATTTTTATTATTAATGGGGGGAGCCTCAAATCTCCAATGTTACAATGAAATAATTGATTTCTTTGATATATTTTTTACAATAGCTAGGGTTCTCTAAAACCCTAGAAAA
The DNA here is from genome assembly GCA_028583015.1 of Wollemia nobilis. Taxonomy (NCBI): domain Eukaryota; kingdom Viridiplantae; phylum Streptophyta; class Pinopsida; order Araucariales; family Araucariaceae; genus Wollemia; species Wollemia nobilis. Next base: position 4,223,251 of record JAQPPZ010005697.1, read on the forward strand.
CAATGTTGGTGGTGTCTTCAATCTTGCTTCTAATCCCAACAGATGTGAGTGGGCTTCGTGTTATCCAATAATGGACCACTCTAGCTTAAGCAGCTGCACAACACTAATGTAACACTTCCAGATCTGCACACAATGAAATAGCAAATAGGTTAGTAGCAACTGTGAGGGCTCCACAATGTGAGGCCCTCTATAATCAATACAAAACCCTAGCTATATGATGTAAATAACATGAACAAAAACTAAAAATATATGGAATAAAATAACAAATGAAATATTTAACTTGTGATGCTTGTTATTCTCTGATCTGTGATGTTTGTTGCAAGAAATCAGTGTGGTGATGCCATAGCATTTATTTAGGTCTAGTAGGGCTACATATCTCTATTCTAAGACACCCCAAATGCTCGATGGTAGCATAAAAACACCCATGGGTTCTTAGGAATGGAAGAAGATGCCCATAGGTGCTTGGAAGTGGAGGATAAGCACTCAAAGATGCTCAGTAGTGTAAAGGAGCACCTGAAGGCATTTGAGAGCTGAGGTGAGGACCTATAGAAGCATATTTGGATGGGAAAAGGGGCGACGGTGGATGTGGGGGTTACAATGAGTGAGGAAAAAAGGTGAGAGTGCTTGGGTACTCCAGGGGACTAGGACATGGATTACTTAGAAAAAATTTAGAAAACTTCAATTTAGGGATTGGGCCATCAAAATGGCTCCTATTAATAATCCACACTAGGGTATGTTAGGGTTTGAGTGACACAAATTGTGTGGCTTAGATTAAAACATAACAGAGGGTGGATATTAATTTCGGGTGTGTGGCATGGATTGATGTAGATGGATGGCTAGGATTAAGTTAAATTGGATGGTTGGGATTTATTCACATATATAATATTTATATTTATTAAATATATATATAATATAATATTAAAATATTAATATTAAACATATATTTAACAAATATGCCTAGATATATATAAATAAATAGGAATTATGGCGGGAATATCTGGATGGATGACAAGTGGCTAGGTTTTGGTGTCTACAATAGTGATAGTAACAGTCAGGTCAATAGCAGTAATAATCACGTCAGTGGTAGTAACAATTTTTTTTAACAATTAGTAAATACAAAATGGTCAGTGATAGAAATAGAACAAATAGTGTTAGTAACCACTTAGTATAGAGAATCCCAAAGTTAGTAACTAAATAGTGATGATAGCCATAATACAAGTGATAGGACAGTGTCAGGCATGGGTAGTAATTAGAACAAATAGGGTATATTCGGTTGATATAGTACCCAAATTTTGCATCAAACCTCTAGGAGAAAAATCAACCTCACAAGTAGACTCATTAAAACAATAGTAAAAATAAATTTGGGGTGTCCAAAATTAGTGTTGAGATATATAGCTCATTCTGACCATATTTTCAAGTTTATCAATTTGATATATAACACCCAAGTACTTTTTTGGACTCACTAAAAATAGTAACTCTTGTAGTCACGCTTCTATTTTTAGTAATTTAGTGAAAGAGGTTCAAGACTTCCCAAAATGGTTGGTGGTACTTATGAACATAAAAAAGAGGTAGACCAAGACACCATAATTTTTGAATCCATAAAGAGAACCCTTGATAGCCTTACCCAATAAAATAATGTCATAACGAAAGAACTTCAAGGCTTTAGAGGTGAATACCTTCACTCCAAAGACTAATTTGAAGAACAACTAGCAGAAGTTGAGTCTAAATTGCAAGGTGGACCAAAAGGATTTGATTACCATACTAAAAAATCAAGTTGAGAGAAATAAAAAGAACTGGATGACTCTCCCCCTCACTATGACCTTTATCCTACCTTAAAGATGCCTAAGTTGGACTTTCCTAAGTTCAATGGGAAGGATGTAGCTGGATGGTTATGTCGTGTGGATCAATTTTTAAAACTCCATAATATCCCTAGATATTATCAAGTTGATATGGCTTCCTTCAACTTGAAATATAAAGCTTTATAGTGGTACCAATGGTTGCAACACACTACTAATGATCATTCTTAGGAAAAATTTAAGTTCCAACTACTCACTCGATTTGGCTCTAGTAAATATGACAACTTTACAAGAGCATTTCCCAAGTTGAAACAAACTTCTTCAGTTTAGGATTACCAAATGCAATTTATGAAATTGGTCAAACAAACTAGAGGGTTGAATGAAAGTTTTTTATGACCTATTTCATTAGTGGCTTGAAGGATGATTCATTTCTTCAAAGGCCAATGCCTTACAGTCCTTATTTATTCATGTAGCACACATAATTTTATTGATCCTCAAATTGCCAAGCAGGTCGAATGTTATATACACATGCAATTCTTTTGAGGTTATGGTGGAAAATGGAGGGACCTTACCTTGTAAAGGTAAATGTTGTAATGTCAAATAAAAAATTATGATTATGAGCTCAAAAAATATATGTTTACCCTTCAATTAGGGAGATGTGATGTTGTGTTAGGTTTTCAGTGGTTGGGTACCTTGGATACCATATCATAGAATTTTGTAGAATTGTGGATGTAGATTTCATAGAATGGATAATCGTACACTCTTCATGGTTTCAAAGTAGGGCCTTATATTATTAGTTGAAGTCATACAAAGAATTTTTTACAAAAATTATCTCATGGAATCATTGAGAAAATATTTGTAATCCAACCATCTACTACAGTTTTGGATAAAATTCTAAAATATTTGCAACTTGTGTTGTCAAAGCATAATGTAATTTTTTCCAAACTAGCTAATTTGCCACCACATCACTCACATGATCATATCATTCCATTGGTCCTTGGTAGTGTACCACCTAACATTAGGTTGTACCAATACCCTCATGCTCTTAAGTCAGAGATAGAGAAGTTAGTGCAAGAATTGTTAAAATTTGGAGTCATTCACCCTAGTAACTGTTGGTCATCAAATCCGCACAGGAAAGGAATTTCGATGGGTTTGTATGCCCTGGAACTACAACCAAAATTGAAAGGCCGAGGGGAAGAGATGCCCCTCGTGCCAATATCTAGAGAAAGGCCGACTCCTATACTAATCTACTTTTTGGGTTTAAGACAAGTGCAGGAAAGAAATAAACAGAGTAAGGGTTAGGAAAAGAAATAAAAAGGGGTAAGGGTTAGAGATGATGATTTAAGGTGGGAGAGAACAGGAATCACGATTACTCACTAAAAAATCGAATAGCAACAAGAAATACCAAGAACAACATGAAAGAAACAAAATGTCGAACTTCCTATGTATCCTCTGGATGGGTTCGCAGGGTTCTCCTTTCTCTCTTGTTGGAATTCAGGGTTCAGAGTAACAACGATTGAGATAAGGGAATAACAGAAACCTTGATCCACCAGGCAGCATAAAGGAAAACGACAAGATGTTTTTCCTCTCCTATGTATCCTTCAGGGTGAATTTTAGGAGTTTGGTCCTCAATCACGCATCGGATTCAAGATTCAGAGTCTTAGTACACGAACGAGAAAAGACAAAAGAATTAAGCACAAAAGGCAGCATAAAAGAGAGAAATAGAGCACAAAAGTCTTTAGTATTAAATGTAGGACATCAAGTTATAGCAGCTTTCTAGCAGAAAGTTCCCCCCCTTTTACATTACATGCCTGGGTTTTTATAGAGGACCCGACCCTCTGAGTCATTATTAAAAAATGGTGAAGTACACCCTTGGGCCCTGAGAAATCGGTGCCTTGCTACTGTTGTGACTGAGATTTCAAATCAGTTGCCAAAACTAGGAACTGTGACTGGGTCAACCATGGAAATGTTCATTTAATGCACCGCCCGAGTGTCCCTGGCTTCTGGATGTTGTGCTTGAGTGATCATTACACCCATCATGTTTTACTTCGAGGACTATTACGTCCCTTTCATTTGCCAAAAATGGTCAATGGGCTTATCGGGCAAGAAAGGAGGTATTTATAAGGGGCCTTCAATCACCTTGGGAAGCTACCCGCCTTGGAATGTGGGCCCAAAAAGTGTTTCACTACATCTCTGCCTTGTCGAAGCCTTGGGCCGAAGTAGATCTTCCTCGATTTGTTCTTTGCAAAATAATGCTTCGCAAAAACTACTTCGAGGATGTCGAGTGCCGAGCGGGCTCCATATTTGAAATGGGGTTCTTTGTCCTTTGCTAGCAAAACTACTTTGGATGAAAAATGTTTCGGCCTGATTCTCTCTCAAAACTGCGGTTCAGGGAATATCCTCCCGAATCACTTTTCTATTTTTGACACATCGTCATTTTGCTTCGGGCACCACTGCTTTGGGTGAAAACTGGCCGAAGTAGGTGTCAAAAATACTTCGGGCCCGAAGTAGTTTCCTTACCTTAGCTAATTTTGGATTATGCTCTCCTCCTTCGATGAAGTCGTTTGGATGCTACTTCGCAAGACTTCCACCTGAAGCGGCTGTCGAAAATGTTTTGGGTGCGAAGCGTTATCTTTGTATTTTCTTCGACAAAATTACTTCGCAAGGTTTTCGCTCGAAGTGGTAATTTGAAGTGCTTCATTCCCGAAGCTCTTTTCAAATTCTCCTTCTTTTCTTTTGGCGAAGCCATTTTCCTTGGCTTGTTTGGTAGCGAAGCCCTTTCTTCTTCATTTTATAAAAGGGGTGATAGGGAGGGTCAAAATTGCTGTAACTTAAAATAAAATAAAAACTTTCAACAAAGAAATATTATACAAAAATTCTACTATTCTTCTACCCCTTGTATAATGTGACAGAAAGTGTCAACATTCTTGGCGGCTCGTGGGGTGACGAGCTCGTTTCGGCAAAAGAACCCTTTAGCCCTGATCCATTGGGTTGCAGAGTTACTGGTCTTCCCTAGACCCTGCTTTTGCGATCTGTCCTTCTTCTCGTTCCTATTCTCCTTCTTCTTCTTCTTCTTCCTCATAGTGCTAGGGGTGATGGATAAAACAATGCGGAGGGCTTTGGGATTGGAGGCTTCGAAGTGCAGGATAGGAGAGTTTGAAGACTAGTAGCAAAGTTTGCATGAATTATCGAGAAAATAGCTTCGTTACTGTTGGAGCCTACGTTATATAGCTGTAGAAGGCAACCACCAGTATTTATGGCACTTGCCATAATTAACTTTATGTTGCTTCATCCAATTCGCCGCATGGTGGAGTTGTACATAGGGCTATGTGTTGTGATGATTATGGCTCGCTTTGGAAGCGTGACCCTCTGCCACTTTGTACTCGAGCATGAACTTTTCTCCTAACCGAATCCCTAAAGGACGTACCTACCACATTTTCATTTAACTCACCCACTTTGAATGCTTTTGAATGTGGCTATTGGCACATTACCCTAGGCATGTTTTAAATGCCCTCACCTTCTTTGTCGTTGGGTTGGTGAAGCCAAAGTCAGAGTTGAAGTGCTTCGAGGTGAACCCTTGGTGCGAGTTGTTTCTCTACGCTTTGGGCCCGAAGTAGTTCTCTTTGTCGAAGGTGGCTCGTTGGTCCTCCTTCAAAAACTATTTCACTTGAACTCCCCTTGGCGAAGTACTTCTTGGGCCTTGATCCGAGTCATTGTTGTGAGCCATTTTTCATTGGTTACTTCGGGAAACCTTTTCTCGAAGGAGTTTTTTTTTTGTTTGGAGTGCTGCCGAGTCAAAATTCAACCTGAGTTTCTGAGCAGCACTTTTATTTAATAGCCAAACTATTTACAATATTCACATAGACCTACGGCATAATGGGCATGCCGCCACCACGGACTCAACTTTGGGTGATTATCCGGTGAACCTGCAGTGACCCGACCAGATCAGGTTGAACTTTAGCTGACTTTCAGAGTTCGGATCATTTCTACTTGAAGTTGTCCATGCTGTGAATAGGAAGCAACGTGGCTGATTTTCATTTCTGCAAATGCCCAGATTGTTGGTGAAGAAGTTTGCCACTCGAAAGCCTTCTTGGGGCATCGGTCTTAGGGATAGCCAGAACTAGTACCAAACCTAATGCCAAAATTCTACAGATTCTTCCAAATGAAGGTCGGGTATAGGTTCTTCCATCCTACTGATATGGTAAAATGGTTCCTCCGACGGAGAGTAGTCCTCCAGGAGCTCTTCGGGATCATCCTCTGAATTGGATAGGCTTGATGAGCTTTGGCTGAACTCTTGCATGCCATATCTTGGGACACAAAAAGGGTACAAAAATGTACCCTATTTGTTCTCAGGTTCTACCACTTGAGTCTGATCCTCTTCTCGGTTCACCTCTTGATGGAGATTGCGAGTAGCCATGTTGTCCATTGGGTGGGCCATGCTTGCATACTTCCATTATTGAGCTAATATGAGGTCTACTTCTTGAGCTCCAAATGACTGCATCTCAGGTCTCGACTTAGTGTGAGGAATGCCCCATGATGAGTACTGCATTGGCCGGACAGGAGCAGTAATTATCGAAGGAAGCGATGGAGTTTCTCCCCACTATCACTTTCTCGATAGGAGCAGAAGACATTTTGCTCATATTGCCTCTTCAAATATTTGAGGGAATCTTCATTCCCTTTATTACAGTAGAATGAGGCTTACGTCTGGGTGGAAAGCCTGAACATAGAAGATATGGGCTTGGGTGGGTGTTGATTGGATCTCCAGTGGGATTCTCTTCCAAATTCTATAGAATCGAACATTCAAGTCTGTGATACCCTTCGAAGGTGCCCTTTTGATAGTGGAGAGGTATGCAAAGAGATGGAAGGGGTCTTGAGACCCATAGAATGTCTCGATCAATGTCCCTGCTAAGTCATCCCATGAGCAGATGCTTTTGGGCCTATGCAATCTATACCATCGCAGCACCCTTCCTTCCAGAGATAGAATAAGAAGTTTGATCATGACATCTTCATGGATAATGTCATGGAGGGTCGCTAAATTGAAAACATCTTCAAGGTGTTCTTGGTCCATTCCCGCGGTGTCGTATTTTGTCAATGATTTCAAGGCACTTTTGGGAATCTCATGATAGCTTTGGATATTCAAGGGGCCTGGATCATTCTAGCTAGGAAAGCTTCTCCCAGCCATTACGATAGCAGTCTGTGGAAATCATGGTTGTCGTCACTAAGTCAGAGTTGTTAGGTGGACATTCTTTCTCCATTTATGAGGTCAAGGCTACTCACCGAACCTTGGTTCCTCTGGGATATCTTCTTTCAGATTTGAAAGGCACCTACAACCAGGAAATCTGGATCTTCAGCTCAATTGAGTCGCTAGGTGATTTTATCAGATGAATACAGGCCAGAGATTCATCGAACTCGGACCTTCTCAAAACATGGGGGCTCTTGGTTACGAAAACTAGGTTTAGGTATTGGTCTCCATGACTTCAGAGATTCTCAGTTAAAATAGAGTCGCCAAATGCTAATAGTCTTTTGATAATGAGGGCATCGATCCTCACTACTACTCAGAAGATGAGACTGATCGGATCTCATCGGGAACTTGTTAGAACTACTGGCTCCAATGAAGACGGGCTAGAAATTTTCTCAAATATGGGACCTTGGGTCCCACCGGGCATGCCAAAAATTGTTGGTCATCAAATCCGCATAGGAAAGGACTTTCGATGGGTTTGCGCACCCTGGACCTACGACCAACATTGAAAGGCCAAGGGGAAGAGATGCCCCTCATGCCAATATCTGAAGAAATGCTAGCTCCTATACTAATCTACTTTTGGGGTTTAAGACAAGAGTGCAGGAAAGAAATAAATAGAGTAAGGGTTAGGAAAAGAAATAAAAAGGGGTAAGGGTTAGAGATGATGATTTAAGGTGGGAGAGAATAGGAAGCATGATTACTCACTAACAACTCGAATAGCAACAAGAAATACCAAGAACAACATGAAAGAAATAAAATTTCGAACTTCCTATGTATCCTCTGGATGGGTTTCCAGGGTTCTTTCTCTCTCGTTGGAATTTAGGGTTCAAAGTAACAACGATTGAGATAAGGGAATAACAGAAACCTCGATCCACCAGGCAGCATAAAGGAAAGTGACAAGATGCTTTTCCTCTCCTATGTATCCTTCAGGGCAAAATTTAGGGGTTCGGTCCTCGATCGCACATCGAATTCAGGATTCAAAGTCTTAGTACACGAACGAGAAAAGACAAAAGAATTAAGCACAGAAGGCAACATAAAAGAGAGAAATAGAGCACAAAAGTCTTTAGTATTAAACGCAGGACATCAAGTTATAACAGCTTTCTACAAGAAATTTCCCCCCCTTTTTACATTATATGCCTAGGTTTTTATAGAGGACCCGGCCATCTGAGTCATTATTAAAAAATGAAGTACACCCTCAAGCCCTGAGAAATCAATGCCTCGCTGCTGCTACGACTGAGCTTTCAAATCGATTGCCAAAATTGGCAACTATGACTGGGTCAACTATGGAAATGTTCATTTAATGCACCACCTGAGTGTCCCTGGCTTCTGGATGCTATGCTTGAGTGATCGTTACGCCCGTCGTGTTTTACTTTGAGGACTGTTACGTCTCTTTCATTTGCCAAAAATGGTCAGCAGGCTTATCGGGCAAGAAAAGAGGTATTTATAAGGGGCCTTCGATCACCTTGGGAAGTTGCCCGCCTTGGAATGTGGGCACAAAAAGTGTTTCGCTACATCTCCGCCTCACCAAAGCCTTGGGCCGAAGTAGATCTTCCTTGATTTGTTCTTTGCAAAATAATGCTTCGTAGAAACTACTTCGGGGATGTCGAGTGCCGAGCGGGCTCCATCTTTGAAATGGGGTTCTTTGTCCTTTGCTGGTGAAACTGCTTTGGATGAAAAATGTTTCGGCCTAATTCTCTCTCAAAACTATAGTTCAAGGAATATCCTCTCGAATCACTTTTTTGTTTTTGACACATCGTCATTTTTCTTCGGGCACCACTGCTTCAGGTAAAAACTGGCCGAAGTAGGTGTCGAAAATACTTCGGGCCCAAAGTAGTTTCCTTACCTTAGCTGATTTTGGATTATGCTCTCCTCCTTCGGTGAAGTCATTTGAATGCTGCTTTGCAAGACTTCCACCCGAAGCGACTGTCGAAAATGTTTCGGGTGTGAAGCGTTATCTTTGTATTTTCTTTGACAAAATTACTTCGCAAAGTTTTTGCCCAAAGTGGTGATTTGAAGTGCTTCGGGCCCGAAGCTCTTTTCACATTCTCCTTTTCTTTCGGTGAAGCCGTTTTCCTTGGCTTGTTTGGTAGTGAAGCCCTTTCTTCTTCATTTTATAAAAGGGGTGATAGGGAGGGTCAAAATTGCTGTAACTTAAAATAAAAGAAAAAATTTCAACAAAGAAATATTATACAAAAATTCTACTATTCTTCTACCCCTTGTATAATGTGACAAAAAGTGTCAACAGTAACAACCCATACTCTTTGCTTGTCGTATTAGTAAGAAATAAATATGGACCATGGAGATTATGTATTGATTTTTGTGAGCTCAATAAGATCACAATTAAGGATAAGTTTCTTATACCAGTAGTGGATGAATTATTGGATGAGCTACATGGGACTATGTTTTTATTTAAGTTAGATCTTCACTATGGGTACCATTATATATGACTCATGAAAGAAGATATTCCTAATACCACATTCTGTACTCATGAGGGTCATTATGAGTTCTTGGTAATACCATTTGATTTGACCAATGCACCTTCCACTTTTCAAAGTCTCATGAACAACATTTTTCATCCATTTATTCAAAAATTCATTTTGGTTTTCTTTGATAACATTTTGGTTTATAGTTGCTCTTGGGAAGAGCACCTCATCCATGTGGATCAAACCCTATAACTATTTGCACAACATCAAATTTATGATAAGTGGTCCAAGTGTTATTTTGGGCTAACAAAAGTGGAATATTTGGAACACATTATCACCAAATATGGCATTAAATTTGATCCTAGAAATATTCAGGTGGTTCAAGAGTGGCCAAAACCTCACACTATCAAGGTCATTCATAGATTTTTAGGTTTTATTGGCTATTATCAAAAATTTATATTCAATTATGGAAAAATCGTCGATCCTTTAACATCCAATTTGAAAAAGGATTATTTTACGTAGATGGGTCCAACTAAATATGCTTTTATATATTTGAAGCACGCTATGATAACAACTTTGGTCTTAGAAATGCTTGATTTTTATAAGCCTTTTGTAATTGAAAGTGATGCTTTTGACAATGGTATTGGCATGGTGTTGATGTAGGAAGGATGACCCTTGGCTTTCACTAGTAAGGCACTTTCTAGTTGTAATCTAGAAAAATCCACTTATGCCAAGGAAATACTTACCATTTTGCATGTGATCACTCATTGGTGATATTATCTCATTGGACGTCATTTTTCCATTAAAATATGTCATCAAAGTCTTAAATATTTCTTAGAGCAATGGGTTACCACCCATGAAAAATAGAAGTGGATCTCTAATCTTATGGGCTATGATTATGATATAACTTATAAAAAGGGTAAGGAGAACATTGTGGTGGATGCTCTCTCTTGTCAATTTGAGGCTCATAGTATGCTATGTGCAATTTATTCTCCCATTCCCTAATGGATAAATTATCTTCATGATTAAGTGCTTAAGGATTTGGGTTTACATAATTTGGTTGCTTTCCTTCAAATTAATTCTACTTCCTATCTTGGATACAATTGGTATGGACAAGATTTACACTACCATCAATGCCTTGTTGTGCCTCACACACCTCCACTTTGATAACTCCTCATGAAATAAATGCATGCTTCTCCCACTACGGGCCATTTAGGGTTCCTTAAAACATATGAAAGGATTAAGCCTAATTTTTCTTGGAAGGGTATGAAGGACATACATAATTTTATGGTAGCATGTGACACCTATCAATGAATGAAAGGCAAAATGATGCATTCTCCAAGTACTTTACGATCCTTACCGATTCTTGAATAGGTTTAGATAGATATTTTAATGGATTTCATTGAAGGGTTACCTAAGTCTGGAGGTAAATCAATTATTTCATGGTAGTGGATCATATTTTGAAGTATGCTCATTTTTGTTCCCTCTCTCATCCTTACATAGCATCCATCATTGGCCAATTTTTTCTTGATTCTATCTTTTGCCTTCATGGTATGCCTATCTCCATTGTGTCTGATCATGATCCCACATTCACTAGTAATTTTTGGCAAGAATTGTTTAAGTTGTAGGGAACTCATCTCAATATGATTTCAACTTATCATCCACAAATGGATGACTAGACTAAGATTATCAATAAATATTTTTATACCTACCTTTGTTGCTTTGCCTCAAATAACCCTACTCAATGGGTGAAGTGGCTTCCCTTGGCCAAGTGGTGGTATAATACTTCTTATCACATGATGACCAAGATCATACCTTTTGAAGTCATTTATGGTCAGTCTCCATGCATGCCTTCCTTCTACATTCCAATAAAATCTAAGGTCCATGAAGTCGACACTACACTCAACAAACATATCAAAGTCCTTCATAAACTAAAGATGAATTTGGAAGTGGCCCAAAAATGTATGCACCAATAAGCTGATTAATATTATTCTAAGCATAGTTTTTATGTTGGTGATATGGTATTCCTTTGCCTATAGCCATACAAACAATTATCTCTCTAGCTTCTTAGGTGCTAGAAAATTGCAACCAAGTGCTATGGGTCCTATTGGTCATCAAATCCGCACAGGAAAGGACATTCGATGGTTTTGCGCACCCTGGACCTGCGACCAACATTGAAAGGCCAAAGGGAAGAGATGCCCCTCGTGCCAATCTCTGGATAAGGTCGGCTCCTATACTAATCTACTTTTGGGGTTGGAGATAAGAGTGCAGGAAAGAGATAAAAGGAGTTTAGGTTAGAGAAAGAAATAAAAGGGGTAAGGGTTAGAGATTGATGATTCAAGGTGTGGAAGAACAGGAAGCACGATCACTCACTAATAACTCGAATAGCAGCAAAGAACACCAAGAATAGCCAAAAGAAACACAGTTTCGACCTTCCTATGTATCCTCTGGACGGTTTCGTAGGGTTCTCCTCTCCTCTCTTGCTAGAATTTAGGGTTTAGAGTAACAACGATTGAGATGAGGGAATAACAGAAACCTCGATCTACCAGGCAGCATAAAAGAAAGCAACAAATATGTTTTTTCTCTCCTATGTATCCTTTAGGGCGAATTTTAGGGTACAGTCCCCAATCGCACATCGAAGTCAAGATTCAAAGTCTCAGTATACGAATGCAGATAGACAAAATAATTAAGCATAAAAGGCAACATAAAAGAGAGAAATGGAGCACAAAATATCTTTAGTATTAGACGCAGGACATCAAGTTATAGTAGCTTTCTAGCAAAAAGTTCCCCCCCCTTTTACATTATAGAGCCTAGGTTTTTATAGAGGACCCGACCCTCTGAATCATTATTACAAAATAATAGAGTACACCCTCGGGCCCTAAGAAATTGATGCCTCGCTGCTGCTGTGAATGATCCCTCAAATTGGTTACCAAAACTGGCAATGGCGACCGAGTCAATCGAGGAAAGATGCAATAAATGAGCCACCTAGGTGTCCTCGGATTGTAGGTGTGGTGCTCGAGTGGCGTCCATGCTTGTCGGGCCCTCCTTATCTGACTGATACTTCGCATCTAATTGCCAAAAATGAGCAACGGGCTTATCGGGAAAGAAAATATGCATTTATGAGGCTCTCTGACTGCCTTGGGAAATGCCCAACTTGGGAAGCATTCTTGGAAGGCACCTCACTAATTTTTGCTTCGCAAAATTACTTCGGGGCCGTGGCATGTCGAAGTCGATCTCCTTCCATATTTTGCTATTTCGTCGGCAAAATTACTTCGCTGATGAGTCGGGAAAAACGCTTCGGGCCGATCTTCTTTTGAAAAGGCGGCTCAGGGGAGTTTCGGCTAAAACACTTTCTTGACTTGTACTACTTTGGGAGAAATCTGGCCAAAGTGGATATTAGAAATACTTTAGGCCCAAAGTATTTTCCTTGCCTTAGCCGATTCAGGCTGTCTTTTCTTCTTCGACGAACTTACTTGGATGCCGCTTCGCAAAATTTTCACCCAAAGTAGCTGGTGGGCATGCTTCGAGTGCGAAGCATTTCTTTTGCTTTCTTGGCAACTTCTCTCCTGAAGTGATGATTTGAAGTGCTTCGGGCCTGAAGTTCTTTCTTTTCATTTTGTCCACCAAGGGGTGATAGGGAATTCAAAATTGCTATAACTTGTACACAAAGAAAAATTTCAAACAAAACAAATATCATACAAAGTTTTAATTTTTCTGCCCCTTGGTGGAATGTGACAATATTGTCAACATTCTTGGTGGCTCACGGGGCAACCAGCTCGTCTCATTGGTAGAACCCTCAACTTTCATCCATTGGGCCAAAGTCACCTCCAGACCCTTCTCTTTGTTCTTTTTTTGGGGATGCTTCCACAGCTTGTCCTTCTTCCTTCTCTTCTTATGCTTCTGCTTCTTCCTCTTCTATCACCATTGCTTCTGCTACGTCTTCGACCGTTGGCAATGGGGCCAGGCGGACGTAGATATTTCTCAGGGTTCAGCGAACCTGAGACCAAAATTTTTTCATGAACAACTCCTAATCCCCTAGAGATTTGACCAAGGCACGAAACCTATTGATTTGCCTAATTTTTGCATGCTGGGACCTGGTATATAGATCTTTTAGGGAAGCAGAAATTCTAATGTATTTCAATATGTAATCAGCAACTTGCTTCTCTGTTATAGGTTCGGCCCACTCATCTATCTTTGAGACGTTGTCTTCAAACTGCTGCCACTTTGGCATGATTTCTTCCTTAGCTAAGGGCTTTCCATCATCATCCATGAAGCTCAGGAAACCTAAGGAGAAGAGGTCTTTGAAGTAGCCCATCGACGTGCGCCTCTCACTTTTGAATGCATCCAATAGGATTTTTGCCTTTTGAGCCTTCTTGGCTATGGAGAAAAAGGCACGAACTGTGTCCTGGGCTGTTGACCAATCCCTTGTTGTCCGACTCATTGCTGCGAGCTTCAAATCCTGATATCCTGCATGTTGGACCTTTAGGGCTAGCTTGAGTCAAGCTCTGACATTCTAAATGACTTCTTCAATGATTGGTCCTCCTTTGGCGATAGCAACTTGGGCTTCTACGATGTAAACTAAAATTGAAAGAGCACTGGCAGCCCGAGACATGAAATTTTTGAGCAGACATGAGCAAATATCTTTGATTTTGCTCCTGTCAAATAGCCCTAGGCCTTCCTTATCGTGCAGCTGGATCTGAGCTTGCAAGATCCTACTTTCAAGCTCCTTGACCCTCAAATTATTTTTGATCTACCTTTGTGCCTGATTCTTAGCTGTGCACTCCAGCTGTGCTATATGCAGCTTTAGGGCATGTGCTTCTTTTTGCATCAACTTGCATTGTCCTTTGGCCTCTACCAATTTGGAGCGAGTCCTTGCTAGCTCCTCCTCTAGATTGATGTTAGAACTCTTAGCTTCGAACCTATGCTTATTGGCAATGTTGGCATGCACCTTGAAGGTCTCGATTCCAATGTGCATAGAGGCGGACTCCTCGTCCACATTCAGATGCTCCAGGTCCTTTTCTTTATCTTGATATTCAGTCTGCTAGAGTCATTTCATCCAGGGGCTTCTGGACTTTGGGTATTTTCTTTACTTTATGCATCTTTCCCACCTCGAAGTCGAAGACGACACATTTCTCAACTTGAGCAAGCGAACGCCCTCTCTTCTTTCTTGCCTCTTTCAACATTCTCTTTGTGTTCTGTTGATCTTGGAGGAGTTTTTTGGCCAAGGGGGACTCCTGTATTGAGGACATCTCAGATTCGAATGCGACTGGATCTAAAGCTGAGGGATTGAACAAATATAGGGAGCTGAAAGGGATAGCCTCACCCGAAGGTTCAGCAACAAGGGTGACGGGGGCTTTGGCGAGTGGGAGCACGTTATGTATAACGGAGGAACGAGCTTTGGGGTTCGGCACCAGACTATTAGCTTCACCCTGGTTGATGACTAGAGGATTGGCGGTGTGGCTGGGTGAAGTGGTTTTGATGAGTTTGTCCTAGCCAAAAGACTCAAGGGGAGTAGTTAGGGGCACAACATGAGGAGGTGACTGACTTTGTGGAGGCATGGCGAACGGGTGAGAGCTTTCGACCAAGGTCGGGGTGGACTTACAAGCATCGAGAGCATAGGATGAAGAAAACATACCTGCATGCCCTCCTGGCGAAGCGGCCATGGCGATCTCCTAGGTGATTGGAATTTGTTCCCTCTGGGCCTCGGTACTCTCGGCTTCCATGACCTCCACGAGTTCCTCCACGTTGATGACATCTATGTTTGGGATTGCTTCAGCACTTGGTGGAATTCCTTCATCATTTACTTCGACCGAAGTTGATATTGATCTTTCTGCAGGGGCGCTCAGCATGCCTGTACATGGTTGTTTTAGGAAGTTTGGGGGTGCCAGGGTAGGTTCCCACTCCTTTCTTTTCCTCCTATTAAGGGTTTCCTCTGATTCTTCTATCGTCGTCTCGAGATCTTTGGATGGACTCTGTGGTAAAGCTTTAGGTGCGGCCCTGGCCGCTTTTTCCTCAGGAGCATTATCAGTATTACTGGGACCTTCAAATAAACATGGGGTGGTTGGTGGAATGAAATCGGTAAAGGACAGGGGTTTCCAAGACCTGATATTGGTTTAATACACAATTGTGAATTCCCTGTCCATTGTTAGAAGCCCGTAAGAATTCATCTTTTGATGATGGACTCTCATAATCCACCATTCTCTCAACTGCTCCTTGTCCCAATCCTTCAACTCCGCTTTTAAATCGTCCTTCACCTTTTTCCATAGAGTGGAGTTGAGAGTTGGGAATGGGTACTGGTATGGGTTGAATTCGACCTCCATAGGGTAGAAGTCATGCCAAGGAGGCAACGTTCTCATCTCCTCTAAGTGTCATTCAAGATCCATATCATTAGGGTTATTCCTCTGCTCCAAAATTTTAGGGCGAGGATAGGCATGGAAATTTTTGCTTTTCAAATGATCTCTCATCACCCCCAACGGGTCGTAGAGCCACCTTTGTGGTATTTGGAGCAGACCAAAATCGACGAGCTTCTCTTCTAGATATATGTTCTGCTTCAGGGCAAAGACTTCGATGACTCCCATATTGAAATGGAAATCATAGGTGTGTGCCCACTTCTGCCCGTGGTCGTAGGCTTCGTCGGTCATGTCACTTTGCCAAGCAACTTCCAAGGCAAATTGGTATTTCGAAGGGAAAAAGGGCAGCAAGAAGGGCTTCCCTGTGAAGCTAAAAAGGTGGATCACAAGCTCTTGTGTCAATTGAAACACATCCCCTTTTCTCTCTAATACCACTTTATCTCTGAGGTAGAGGGGCATCTAAGGGCTAGACCTTGTTAGAATGTGCATCCCAGGTCCCAAAAACTACTGATTGAAAGGATAATAGGACTCCAACCTCAGCAAGAGTCGGGTCCATTGATATATAGGCAAAGGGACCCCATTCTTGCCGACTGGTGAAACATCACAATGGGGAAGTGCTTTATGTACATGAAATAAGAAGAGCCAAATTAAGAAAGAACAAGGCTGGAAGTGAGGCTCTTTGCTAGCTTCCTTTATGGATGACAACCGCATATGTAGGTTTCGGGCCATCCATTCTGCCCAATCAAAGAAAATTGGGTCGATGTTCGACCGTGAAGTGTCGGGAGCATAGAACTCTCCTCTGGAAATGCATTCGGGTAGTGATACTTGCCATGGGCATATCGAAGTATCGCTTGAAAATCCCCCTACCCATGCAATGATAAAGAATATATCTGTGTTCTTAAATGCCTCCAGGGGCAGGGGCATCTGGGGTCATTTGTCGAAAGGAAGTCCGCTCTTGAGACTTTCGTGCAAAAAACTCAGAATGAAGGGATTAGAGCCAAACTTATCCATTTGTTCACTCAGGCTGACCTTGCGAATGGTATAGCCTTTCGGTGGCCTTTGCTACGGTGCGAATGCTGCCTGCACATCCTCCTTCAGAATGGAAAACAATTTTTTACCTAAGGCATCAAACACCTTCCTGGTTTCTAGCTGATAGTATTGAGCAATGGCGTGTATGAGCTCGGGGCAGTGATGTGTACGAAGAACCAAGTACTAGTATATATGGGAATAATATGCCATAGCCCTCTTATTCTTAGTTGAGAGCCTACTTTTCATAAAATCGATGGTATACCGAAGCTCGACCACCATTCTTGAGAGCTCTGGGTCTCTGATTTTTGCCCACTTGTCGACAGGTGGTTCTATGCTGGGCTCGTCATTGGATTATTCCCTTTCTTCCACCACTTTTTTTCTTGTGCGTGGGGGAGGATTGACCCTCTTGGGCATCTGTTTCTTTTCTTCCATGGCTCTCACCTTCTTTGGAGTCGTTGCCTCTGGTTCTTTTCCCTTCCGCATGGGGTTCTTCCTTCTCATTGTGAGCGATTGCAGTAGAAGAGCTCAGCGCCTCAAAACAAAGGAAGGGGTAATCACAGCAAACAACAGAACCCTTGATGCAGAAGTTCTCCAAGGTGGCAAAATGTAGACTCGACTCACTTGCAAATGGTCTATTCTTAACTGGCACCTGCATTTTATAGCTTTAAAGGGCAACCTCCGACATTTATGGCAACCACCATAATTACTTTGCTAGCCTAGCCTGAAAGTATCGTTGCAGAATCTGATTGGCTATATGGTAGCGTCGTACGTGGGGCCATGCAATTTGGCAGTTTGATTTTGTATCGAGAGCATGGATCACTACCACCTGGTACTTTTGCATGACTTTTCAGTCAACGAACTGCCTTGGGATGAGTGCCACATCTTTCGCATTGAGTTTTTTTGATTCGGTCCCCGAGGCACATCTTAAATGTGTTCACCCCAAAGCGGGGTTTGGCAAAAATACTTCGCCATGAAACTCTTCTTCGAGCTGATTTTCTTCATTTCGGGCCCGAAGTTCCCCTTTGCTACGCTGTTTCTTCGGTCCATGAATACCGTCGATCGAAAACCATTTCATCGAGGATGAACTTCACCAAGAATTACTTCGAACAACACCTTCGACACATTCCTTTAGCGAAGTGTTTTCCACATCATTGGCTTGCATGTGGTTTGGCTCTTTGAGGATGAACTGCTTCACGGTGAACTTCCCTTCATCGGCTACTTCAGGCCGAAAATCCCCTGAAGGTGATTCTGATCGTGCTTTGTGAAGTCGAGGCCAGGAATCTAGCTTTTGCGATTGAAGAGGCGCTTGCTCATCAACATTTTTCGAACAGAGTATATACAAAGCATCGAAATCCTATATACAAAATATATGCAAGATATTTTTTTTTTTTGGAGCACAATATACTTTAGCGATTGAAGGTTTTCAGGTGAAGACCATTGACTGAGATTGGTAAGACTTGGCCATTCGCATCCTTGAGTATGAAGGAGTTGGTTGAATTCACTTTTACTATTTCAAACGGTCTATCCCAGAACGCATCCATTTTGTCATGATTCCTAGGCTTGGCCTTCCATGAATCCCACCTCCATACCAGGTCTCCTACTTTGAATGTGTGATCAGATGACTTCCTTTTGAACCATTCTCGGGTAACTTCAACATGCCATGCAAAGTTCTGGTAGGCCTTTTCACGTTCTTCTTCTAGTTGTAATAGTTGAACCAGGCATTCCTCCATCGGGTTAGCTTCATCTTCTTCTAGCAGCTGCAATGCAGGTATCTCAATGTGAGTGGGTAGGATGGCCTCCTTGTTGTAGACCAGAGCATAAGGCGAAGTCTTGATTGACCTTTTGACAAAAACCCGATCGGCCCACAAGACCCGATCGAGAAGGAGGTGCCAAGTTCTTTTGTTTTAATCGATCAGCTTTCTTAGAATACTCAACAAGGTTTTGTTGGTGGATTCTGCTAATCCATTGCCCTGGGGGTAATAGTTGGAAGACACCTTGTGATATATCCCATACTTGTATAGGAATTCGTTGATCTTTGCACCTATGAAACTAGGACCGTTATCTATAATAATTGCTTTGGGGATGCCGAAGCGGGTAATCAATCCTTCTAGGAAGGTGACCATAGTATCTTGATAGGCATGTTTTGTGGGGACTGCCTCGGCCCACCTGGTGAAGTAATTCGTCGCAGTTAGAATGAATTTGTGCCTAGTGGAGGAATTTGGTGATATGGCTCCTATGAAATCCAGTCCCCATTGCTAAAATGGAGCTTCCACTTGTATTTGTCGGAGTGGCATCAAAGCATTTCTGCTTCGACCAACAAATCTCTGGCATTGCTCGCACCTTCGACAAACGAAGAAGGCATTGGCAAAGAGGGTGGGCCAATAGTAACCCACCTTCATTATTTTTAGCATCGTCACCCTTCCAGCAAAGTGTCCTCTAGATAGTCCTAAATGAAATTCGCCCAGGATTCTCCTCTTATCATCATCTTTTATGCATCTAAGGAGGACACCGTTAATGTTCTTGAAAAATAGGCCTTCTGGGCGCATAGTGTATCGGGCGGACCGCATCCTGAAATGCCTTCACTAAAAAGCATTCAGATGTGAGGGGCATCTATCGGTGTTAAAATATTCCACTATCTCATCGACCCAATCTCTCTCGGCCTCTTCCTGATTAGCGAGACATTCTCCTATTGACAAGTCGTCCGACTGACAGTCTGTTATTTCGGCCATCGCGTTCTTTGCCAGCTCTTGAAATAATGCGCGACCGCAAACTAGCTTGGTGGGCTTGATATCAATATCGAACTCTTGGATTTTGCTCACCCAACCAACTCTCTTGCTTCCTAGTTCCCCTTGAATAATGAAACTACGCACATCAGGGTGAATGACAAAGACTGTGGTTTGACTCTGAGAAATGAACTGTTTGAATTTCCTAAGAGACTTCATTACTGCATGCACTTGACGCTCGATGAAATTGTACTTCTCTTCATGGGGATTGATTATCTAGATTAGGAACGCAATGGGACGTTCCTCTCCATATTCCCCCTTTTGTGTCAAAACCACGGCATAGCTTTTAGGTTCTCCTATTGCATATAGGATAAAATCTCGATTGTAGTCGGGATTGATCAAGACCGGTGCCTTAACAATTTGGGCCTTGATTTCTTTGAATGCTTTTCTCCTTTCTTTTGTCCAGAGGAATTCTACACCCTTCTTTAAAAGCTCAGACATTGGCTTAATGACCTGGGTGAAGTCTGGGACAAACTTCCTTACAAAGTTAATCTGATCGAAGAAATATTGAAGCCCCTTTTTATCTGCTGGGATTGGGAGCTTCATCAGAGCTTCGGCTCTTTCAAGATCCATGACAAGACCCTTTTCCGAAATTGCATGTCCCAGTAGCTTTCCTTTGCTGACTGCAAATATTGACTTCTTTGGATTGATTGAGATGCCAAATTCTTGGCATTTTAAAAAAATTTGTTGAAGATGATCTGGGTGGTTCTCCCTCCTTCGAGAGAATACAGTCATGTCATCCAAATAGATAACAATAACATTGTTCAGAAGCTTGCCAAAAGCCAGGTCCATTGCCATCTGGAAAGTAGCTCTCGCATTCAAGAGGCCAAAAGACATCTACTGGTAGGCGAATGTGCCCCATTTTGTTGTGAATGCGGTCTTATGCTGGTCTTCGTCCCTGACCCAGATTTGATTATATCCAGAGAAACCATCAAGCAGGGAGAATCGTTGAGCTCCAACCATCGAGTGCAAGATCTGATCGATCTACGAGAGAGGATAGTGGTCCTTAAGGGAAGCATGATTCAGGTTGCGGAAGTCCATGCATAACCGGATGTCTCCGTTCTTTTTTCTGATAGGGACCAAGTTTGCTACCCAAGAAGAATGCTTGATAGGATAAATGACATTTGCTTCGAGCATTTTTAGCAGTTTGGCCTTCATCAGGACCTCAATATTTGGATTAACCGACCTTTGCGTTTGTTGGAAAGGTTTGACCCCTTCTTGTAATTCAATTGTATGTTTGATCAGCTACCGATCATCTCCTTTGAGGTCATGATAAGACCAAGCCACAATATCTGGGTACCTCTTACACAGACATCGGATTCGCTCTTTTTCTTCTGAAGTACAATTGGTCCCAACCTTTATTACTTTCCCAGGTTCCAATTCTAAATATTGATATTACTGTGCACTGATCTGGATTCTATGAGAGAGTGATCGATCATTTTTATCAAACAGGATTTCAAGCATGATCAATCCCTTGGGAACGTGGTTGTTCTTCAACTGGACCAGTCCTTCATACTCTTCCTCATCCGGGCTTCGGTCTTCGACTGTAGCGGCTTCATGGATCATGAAATTGACAATCTGCTCATCATTTTCAAAAACTTTCCAGTGTAAATCTCTGTCGAGGACAGAGGGTCTATAGATCATCCTTACAGCCTTCGGCTTATGCACCATATCATCCACTAGAGAATATCGGGCTGTGATGGATGCTAAGACATCTGCATGTCGATTCTTTTCTCGTGAAACAGATTGTATATTGAGAGACTCAAACTGGTCTAATAGGTCCCATACCCTATTGCGGTATGATTTAAGATAGTATTTCTTTGAATAGCATCTATTGGTGACCTGGTTGCAAACTAGTTCGGAATCTCCGAAGATTTGAAGATGCCTTATGCCTAACTTGTTAGATTTCTTGAGTCCTAAGCACAAGGCTTCATACTCTGCTGCATTGTTGGTGCAGCTCCATTTCAATTGGTAGCAATATTCCTTTTGCTCATCGAATGGCGAAATCAGAAGGATTCCTGCCCCAGCACTGTTCTTGCATCGGGCACCGTCGAAGAACAGTTTCCATAGTCCTTCTTGAGCAGAAACCTTTCCTTTCATTTTGGCTGGTTCCTCGGACTTAGCAATGGTGTAGCACCCCACCTCAGTCTCTATCATGGCATTGAAATCTGCCAATGAAAATTCATCCTCACAACACAACTGTGCGAGAGATTCCTGAACTAGATCCACTTGCTCTATTTCCTTCGTGATCGTATGCATAGGGCCATTGATTTCTTCTTTGGACATCTTCTCAACCAGGAATGTAGAAGGTTTTTCATTATAGATCTTCACCTTCTTCCCTTTGAATGGGATCTCTAGATGAGTGTAGTCCATGGACAGATATCCACCCAGCTTTGCCATGAATTCCCTTGATAGGCACATGCTGAAGTAGGGCTCAAGGTCCACGACTACCACCTCTTGTATGACTAAGATTTGAGGTGTCTTATGTAGCCAAATAGGAATGTCTTTGATGACACCTACAGTCTTCACTGGGGTACCGTCCAACTAGAGGACTCCATGACTACTTCGCGTGTATTCCATGCCTATTTCCTCATATACCGCCTTCGGCATTACTGTTATCGTAGCTCCAGAATCTATCATACAATTATGTACAATATATCCTTCCATTTGTAAGGATAGGTAGAACGGTGGAGGTCTATTTTTTCCTGTGATGGACACAGACAAGGTATGCACCAGGAGCGGCTCTATCTTCTTTGTATTGATCTTCTTCAATGATTCTTGCAGCAAGTCCACTTGTCCAAGAAGTTGCAGAGCATCATACAAACTGATTTTGGCTGGTATCCTCTTTAATTCATCCACAATGTTGTAGGCTGGGGAGCCATGCACCTCGGGTTCCTTTCTTGGTTCGTACTTGGTGCGATATTGCTCTGTCACTTTGACCCTTTGTCGCTTGGTGAGCGAGGGAAACTTGAGCTTTTCCTTATCTTGTTCTTTGGTCTCCACCTGAGGTGGTTCGGTAGTGGCCTTTTGGGCCTTTTACTTGATTGCAGTTGGTGGAGGAGCTTTGCTCAGGGCCAAAGGGGACAGTTGTCCCTTTTCAAATTGAGCATGTACCTTCAAAGGGACCATCTGAGTAACATCCACCTCTATCGACCTTTTACCTCCCCTGGTGAGGACCGCGACTGGATCTTCCTTGTCGATGGACAAATTCTGATCTGATTGTCGAATGACGTTGACTTGGCCACCTTGACTGCTACTTGTTAGCATTTGCACATAGTATTGATCCAACATGCATGTGTTTTCCTTGTGAGGATCATTACATGTAGAGCACCAATATACATGGTTGAAATTTCTTGGGACCTCATCTATCATAGTGTTTCTTGCTGAAGCTTTTCCTTGATGGATCGCTTGATCTTTGGTAAGTACAGGCATGGGATAAGACATTCTTGGTAGAAATTCTTGTTGCGCTTGGTTCTTCTTGACAATGGTCATGTTGTTGGACAAGGTCTGCACTGTGGCATTTAATGATTGCATTTCTTGCAATATCTTGGCTTGCATATCATCGGCCTTGGGAACTAATGGTAAAGAAGCCATAGTCGGTATCAGGGGTAGGGCAGGATGTTGGAGAGGTGCTAGCAACATTGGAAATGTTTTAGTGATAGTGGGTGGCATAGTTGAAAGTGTGGGGAAATGTATTTGTGGAGCAGTGATCTGTGAGACAACGGGATTCAGGTTCCAAGATGATATTGGATATGCAGGGATTACAAAAATCTATGGAGTGAGTGCGCTCGCATATTGGGCTTGAAGGAACTCAAGGAGTATGGGCATTGGCATTCTTTGAGGGAGTTTACCCATGGCTATGAGGTCTGTTTCTACCTTCTTGGCTAACCCATACAACTTTGGAAATGTATTGACATTGGAGTACCTTATCATAAGACCAATATCAGGGTTGAAGGCCCGAAGGAAGTAGTTTGTCACGGCTTCGTCAGTTGGGCAAAGTCCAACTGGGACTCTTTGCCAGGTTTGAGTGAACCTAACATTGAAGTCTGCAATCTCTTCTTGTGGATGTCTTTGGATTGAAGTGAATTGCTACAGTTGAGAATTTGGATTGACGGACTCGTTGAAGCCTTGCATCAACTGCCCAGCTAACTGGTCCCATCTCGTAATAGTGTCGGGTGGCAGAGATCTGTACCAATAGAGGAGTTTTCCTCTAAGGGAGAGAACTAGGAGCTTCACCATCACTCGCTCTTCTATGATATCGTGGATTGCCACCAGGGAAATGATGTCCTAGATATGGTCCAGAGTAGTCTTTCTAGTTTCGTCGAATGTCAGGAGTTTTTTGATTACAGCAGGTGGAACTTGCCCTTGGCCCACGAGATTCAACGGTGACAAAGAATTCCATGCTGGAAATAATCTGGGCGATGGTTGCTGCTATTGTTGTTGTTGTTGTGCCATATTTGTGCCTGGGTTCTGTGGAACAGAAATCCTTGAAGTCCCTCTTGGGTTGCTTGTCGAAAGGCCAAAGGGGATGAAGGCACTAGGATGCTTCGATGAGTTGGGAGGATTCGAAGGAAAACTAGTTGTTGTGCTATCGAAAGTTAGGCCTTGCTCGTCAACAATAGCCTCTTGCGATGATGTCCCGCATAAGAGATATTCGGGGGTAACTAATCTAGAGTGTTCCCCAGAGGCGTCAATATCAATCTCAAAGAAATCAGTTTCCTCTCCTCTATTCCTAACTCTCCATCTTGTTTGCATGAAGGCACAAGCTTTAGTACCGGTCTTTACAACTTGAATATTCTCGGGTAAGACAGAGTCACTAGATGCTAGGAGTCTTTTAGTAATAAGAGCATCGATTCTCACCACTAATAAGGGGATGAGACTGATCGGATCTCATCGGGAACTTTGTTAGAACTACTAGCTCCGATGAATACGGGCTAGAAATTTTCTCAAATATGGGACTTTGGGTCCCATCGGGCGTGCCAAAAATTTTTGGTCATCAAATCCACACAGGAAAGGACTTTCGATGGGTTTGCACACCCTGGACCTGCGACCAACATTGAAAGGCTGAAGGGAAGAGATGCCCCTCGTGCCAATCTCCGGAGAAGGTCGGCTCCTATACTAATCTACTTTTGGGGTTGGAGATAATAGTGCAGGAAAGAGATAAAAGGAGTTCGGGTTAGAGAAAGAAATGAAAGGGGTAAGGGTTAGAGATTGATGATTCAAGGTGGGGAAGAACAGGAAGCATGATCACTCACTAATAACTCGAATAGCAGCAAAAAACACCAAGAATAGCTGAAAGAAACACAGTGTCGACCTTCCTATGTATCCTTTGGATGGGTTTGCAGGGTTCTCCTCTCCTCTCTCACTGGAATTTAGGGTTCAGAGTAACAACGATTAAGACGAGGGAATAATAGAAACCTCGATCCACCAGGTAGCATAAAAGAAAGCAACAAATACATTTTTTCTCTCTATGTATCCTTCAGAGAAAATTTTAGGGTACAGTCCCCAATCGCACACCGAATTCAAGATTCAGAGTCTCAGTATACGAATGCAGACAAACAAAAGAATTAAGCACATAAGGTAGCATAAAAGAGAGAAATGGAGCACAAAATATCTTTAGTATTAGACGCAGGACATCAAGTTATAGTAGCTTTCTAGCAGAAAGTTCCCCCCCATTTTACATTATAGAGCTTGGGTTTTTATAGAGTACCCGACCCTCTGAACCATTATTACAAAATGGTGGAGTACGCCCTCAGGCCCTAAGAAATTGATGCCTCGCTGCTGCTGCGAATGATCCCTCAAATTGGTTACCAAAACTAGCAATAGCGACCGAGTCAATCAGGTAAAGATGCAATAAATGAGCCACCTGGGTGTCCTCAGATTGCAAGTGCGATGCTCGAGTGGTGACCATGCTTGTCGAGCCCTCCTCAGACTGATACTTCGCATCTAATTGCCAAAAATGAGCAGTGGGCTTATCGGGCAAGAAAATATGCATTTATGAGGCTCTCTGAATGCCTTAGGAAATGCCCAACTTGGGAAGCGTTCCTGGAAGGTGCCTCACTGATTTTCACTTTACAAAATTGCTTTGGGGGCATGGCGTGCCGAAGCCGATCTCATTCCATCTTTCGCTGCTTCATCAGCAAAATTACTTTGTTGACGGGTCAGGAAAAATGCTTCAGGCCGATCTTCTTTTGAAAAGGCGGCTTGGGGGAGTTTCGACCGAAACACATTCTCGAATTGTACTACTTTGGGAGAAATATGGCTGAAGTGGATATTAGAAATACTTTGGGCCCAAAGTATTTTCCTTGCCTTAGCCGATTCGGGATGTCTTTTCTTCTTCGGCGAACTTACTTGGATGCCGCTTCACAAAATTTTCACCCGAAGTAGCTATTGGGCATGCTTCAGGTGCGAAGCGTTTCTTTTGCTTTCTCGGCAACTTCTCGCCCGAAGTGATGATTTGAAGCACTTCAGGCCCGAAGTTCTTTTATTTTCATTTTTTCAACCATGGGGTGATAGGGAATTCAAAATTGCTATAACTTGTACACAAATAAAACTTTCAAACAAAAAAAATATCATACAAAGTTTTAATTTTTCTGCCCCTTGGTGGAATGTGACATTATTGTCAACAGTTCCTACTAGGTTTTACATCATATTTGTGCCATGACCTACAAATTGGCCCTATCGTTCACATCTAAACTCCACCCTATTTTTCATGTCTCCTCTCTCAAGAAGGTTGTGGGCACTCAAGTATAGGTTCAATATGCTATCTTAAAACTAGATGAATAAGGTTCTATATTGCTCGATCTAGAACAATTATTAGATAGTAGGATGTGCATGCTTCACAACCAAACCATTATTGAGATTCTTGTTTAGTGGTATGGTCTACAACTAGATGATTCTACATGGGAGTCTCTCCACTAGCTCCAGCACTAGTTTCCTCATCTACAACTTTGAGGATAAATATTTTTGAATGGGAAGGATATTTTAGGACCCCATCCTAACATTATTTTTGTAATTCTCAATTACTTATGTAATGACCCATGTCCAATGTGGGAACCCTCTTATATTATTATTTTGTAATACTTTCCTAATGGTATGTGGCAAGCAAGGCACCTAGAAAATTAGTGCCCTTTTATGTGATTATTATCAAGAATGTAACCAATGTTTGATAGAAGATTCTAGCTCAAGTGGCTTATTGCATGTAAGCAAACTCTTGAACTTAGGATTAGGGTTGCATGAAGCCTTTCTTTAAAAGATATGAATCCATGTACAAATGTATATTTTTAAGTTAATAAAATATTGAATGAGGTTTCCCCCTTGAAGAGGCTCATGATTCAGAGTTATTTTGTGAGATTGTTCCAATTATGCAATTACTTTTCAACACAATGTGTTATTTGATGAATTTTCTATTATTTTAAGTATTTGTGTTAATAAGCTTTATTTTAATAGTAGGTTCCTTACATATTATCAAAAAAATTATTTTTTATTAAGGTTGGTGTGAATGGATTAAATGTTGTTATAGCACTGTAAAATATTTTATTTGGATTAATTGTTCTCCTATTGGTTACTTTATGTTATTTCATGAACTATGCTAAAGTGACCCACTATATACTTATCTATTTATTATTTTTGTGGAGGTTGTAGACAAGGAAATTTGACCCACCCAAATGAGTATTTTTTCCTTAGGTTCCTTTGGGAAGATCTCAAACTTGCTAGGAGGAAGTTTGGCCCCTTTTTCTTGTTTTTTGCCTTGCTTTTCTTAACCTTAACTAAATCCACTTTTGGTAAATTATGGGGCATGGATTCAGTAAATTTAGGGTTTTTCTTGAAAAAAACTAAATTCTAAGCTAACATATTGGGGCATCAGCTTAATCAAGGTTAATTTTTATTTCCCCCCCTTTTAGCCCTCCAAACTCTCTATAAATAAAGGGATTAGATCCCCTTTTTAAAAGAAACTAGAAATCTAAGAAAGTTCATGCAAAATAAGAATTATTTTGCCTTCTTGTACAATCTTTTAGTGCTCTTGGTACTTTGGTGTTCTATTTTTGGTGTGTTCCTTGTGATTTAAAAGTGGAGAAATCCTTGATGACAACTTATCTTCTTGAAAGAGGAGAGGTCTTCCACCTTTTCTCTTGCTTCTTCCACAAGCTCATCAGGTCATTCCTTTGTATTCATTTATCTCTTTAATCATTTTGTTCTATGTTTTAGTCATTTTTCCTTCTCTATTTTGGGTTTTAAACCCTCGTGTGTGAATCCATGCCCCATCTACTATAGGGTACAAATTTGGTATAAAAAAAATTCATCTATCAAGAACTTTGCATCCATTTTGTTTATATAATCAAATCCACACTCAATAATTTATAGGGTGTAGATTTGATCTAGTTAGATTTTGGGATGGTTATTCATCCTCAAATACTAGGATCTCAATTTGCATATCTTTTGCATATTATTTCATATCTATTACATCATGTACTAATTGCTATCATTCTATTTTGCTTACATTTTATATTACATTAGCTTGGGGGCAATCACTTATTCCCAAATACTAGGTTTCAAATTTGTATTCTTGTTCAAGCATTATGACCATTCTATTTGTATTTTATTTATTGTTCCATGTTATTTTTTGTGTTTTTTCCAAAGGTAAAATCTCACTTTATTTCAAATGGTTAACTAAAAGGACCTAGGGGGCTTGACTATTGTGCCTCCAAGCTTAGTCGTATAGGGGCCTAAGCAAGCACCCAAATGTTGAACACATTTTTTAGGGTTTTTGTGAAGTTGTTTTATAGATTTGAAGTTGTTGGATATTATGGATGTAAGATAAATATTGGATCAAACATCAAATTAGATAAGTACCCTAAGTAAATATTTTAGGTTGTGTGTTGTTTGCTTTTGTTATTCTTGTTCAAAACCTAGGTTATAAGTAAAAGGAAAAAATATTTAATTGCTTTCTAGGCATTTAAAAGGAAAAGGAATATAGTTTTACTTCTAGGTTTTAGTCTTGTTTGTGCATTCCCTTGGTCCCTTGCTCAAATAAAAATATTTAATTTCTTACAACCTAAGGTTAGATATCATTGAATTAAAGAATCACATTAGAGTTAGTCATTGTTTTCTTGCATCTTGTGTTTTGCATTGTTATTTCATTTTCATAGTTTAGTTTAGAAAATATAAATATAGGTGTTTGCTTAAATTATACATTAAACACTTCCACCTTGAACTTTGAGTGAGTCCTAAAACTATTTTTGATGAACCCTTTTCTTGTTCTGAGTGTAGAGTTATAACAACCCCATCATCACCTTGACTCCCAGTGAATCTAGTTGAGAATCATATGCAGTGTACAATTTTCTCCCTCTACATATTTTGTGAACCTAACATGAACACACGTCTTAGTGGATAATATAGGAAGCCTCTTCCTTTGAATTTCTCTTGAAAACTTTAAATAATACCACTAATTTTTTTTTATTATAAATAGAAAAATGTTAAAAAATATCTTAATAATATTTGTGTGTCTTTCCTTAGTTTTATTCTCTATCATTTCATTTCTCCTAGTGGCTCCATTCCTTAGGAGTCAATGAAGTCATACGAAATCTGGTCAAATTCCTTAATAATATGATCATATTAATAGAGAGAATCCTAATATTGATGCATAAGAGCAAGAACATGTAGAAACTAATACTAACTATGATTCCTATGAGGGGTCTAATGGTGGCTTCACTTTTACATTATTTGGACATGTTTGAGGTTTCATGAAACACCATAAGGCAGCTTTTCTCAAAGCTATGGAGTAGGAATCTTAGCTTGAAAGAGGTGAGACTTATCCTTCTTTAGTCATATCTCCTATAATTGTTCATGACAACCCTTTATTTGAATATTTACATCATGGTAATCCTTATCATAAACTAATATATATCATTACTCTAACCACCAATGTTGGAATAATTTTGTAATTTCCTCCAACTTGTAGTGCCACTCAAGATTATGTTCGATTTTCTCCTCAATCTACTTAAGAACACAAGCTTATACTAAGAGGGGGGGTGAACATTATAAGATCAAATTTTACTTTTCTTTCTCAAACAATATTATCCAATATATCAATGGCAATATCAACAATAGTAATCAAATCAATGCACAAATCATCACACATAATAGAGATACCAATTTAATGTGGTTCACCCAATGTGGGCTACTCCATAGAGAAAATCTTTCACTAAAATTTTCTCAACAAATATCATTGGAATCCTTACCTATTACAATATTTATGGAGCTCTATCCAAAGGATATACCAATCCCCTAATCAATTTAATGGATCTCTATCCACAAGATAACTCTATCTTCTTTTCTTGTTCATGGATCTCTATCTATAGGAGAACTCCTTCTCCTCTACTCTTTTTGGTGATCTTCTAGAAGACTACCTCCACTGCACTAGCTTTGTGGATCTCTCTCCACTGAAGATCTTAGTCCTCACTCAAAAAACCTCTGTCCTCACTACCCTGGCTAATGGATATCTATCCACTGGAGACTATTGTCCTCTACTCTATCACCTCCAAAGCTTGCTCTCAGCTCTACTCAATATTTATCTCAAATATGCACTAAACACTATCCTCTGTCTAGCATAAATATTCTCACAAGTCTGTATCTATTTTAGCACAAATCTTCCCTCAAATCTGCACCAAAATTTGTCCTCAAATATGTCCTCAAGCCTTAACACAAATCTTGATCCAATCACAAATCAAATCTACTTATATCTACTCCAAGCCTAAACTCAAAGCTTAAATAAATTAATTTATTAACTCTACTCTCAAGTTTTCTCAAATACTTGCCTCAACTCCATCCACAAGTCCTCTCAATAACTTGCTCAATCTGCTCAACAAGTCTTCACCAAGACTTACCTCAAATATGCTCAACAAGTCCTCTCTAGAACTTGTCTAATTTTCTCAACAAGTATTCACCAAGACTTACCTCAAATTTGCTCAACAAGTCCTCCCTAGAGCTTGTCCAATATACTCAACAAGTCTTCACCAAGACTTACCTCAAATATGCTCAACAAGTCCTCCCTAGAACTTGTCTTAAATATATTTGTAATCTTCCACAAAAGCTCACACAAATATATCCTTAAGCTTTCACAAAATCTTACTCAACTTTGTACTTAAGTCCCCTCTAGGACTTACTCAAAATGGCTCATAAGCTTTCACAAAAGCTTGATTAACTCAATTGCAACACTTGCATACAAAAATAAATTTAATCTCTTTCAGAAAACCTCTTCAATACCATAAACAAGTTTCACTCAAGATCCTGTTTAAGCACATAAACATATAGAGAATGATTAGAGACTCAATATATTTTACACTCACAAAACACTCAATCACTTTCAAACTCTCTTTCAAATCAATTCATAAATAAAGTATAATTTGTTTCACAAATCTTGAACTATCACTCCAATAGTTTCAATCAATAATGCTCAACCAAATTCACTCAAACATCCACTCAATGAAACACAATTTTCTTTCAAACCCTAACCAAGTGTTTTCACTATACTTCCAATAATTCACACTATGGAACTCAAACCTTGAATCAATATGATTTCAATTTCACATAACAATGATACTCATGATATTTCACAAATCCTAGTTTAATATAGTTCTTAATATCACATAACAATGATACTCATGATCTTTCACAAACCCTAGTTCAAGATAGTTCTTAATTTCACATAACAATGATACTCATAATATTTCAACATCCACAAATCATACACATAAAAACTCACTCAAACATTTGCAACAATGCTTATCAAACAATCATTTTCACTCCACCTTTACATTTCACAACATTCAATCCAACAAAATTTCACTCATAAGGAATATGTGCCCATACCTTTTGTTTTTATGGAGATATGTCTTCAAAACCTATCTCAATCACAATCAAATCCTCTTTGCCAATTTCAAGGTTAGATATCAACAACCTATCTCAAAATCTCCACAAATATTCTCATCAAAAATTAAATTACCATACAAAAATTATCTACACCTTATTATCTCCAAACTTCTCAAAATATCACTCAACACATAAAAATCAATTTCCTTTATTTACTCCAAACTATTCAATGCATAGAAGTCCAAGTTCCTTTATAAACATCTTATAAACTCCAAAAATAATATTCAACTTATAAAATGAATCCCTTGTTTAACCCTTATAACTCCAACCTATTGGACATTTTGAGTAAATGAGTTATCATTGATGTCAAGAGTCAGTTTCAATGAGTAGTGCAAGGAGAAGTAGTTCTATAATCAGTGCAAAAAGGAGAGTCCACTTCTATTTGGTCAGATCCAGTTCCAAGTAGTCAGATGTGGTCCAAAGTGCAAAGAAGAGGCTCAAGCAAACAATATTATAATATTCTATTATAATATCAAAAAAGGAAATTTAAATTAATTATAAATTAATTAATAT
This sequence comes from Wollemia nobilis, assembly GCA_028583015.1. Lineage (NCBI taxonomy): Eukaryota > Viridiplantae > Streptophyta > Pinopsida > Araucariales > Araucariaceae > Wollemia > Wollemia nobilis. The sequence goes on from JAQPPZ010005697.1 coordinate 4,255,315, forward strand.
AATTTTATTTATTAATTAATTTAATTAACTTTCAAATTTATTTAAGTTAATTATAATCTAATTTTAATTTAATTATATATTAATTTGAATAACCCTAAAGAGGGTTATAAGGCTAAGTTAAAAATTGAATTTGAAATTTGATTTAAAGCACTGATGTTTTATGGCACGAGGCATCATGTATAAAAGGTGGCAAAAACCTTTGCCTTACATCCCTATATGCTATCGATCAATTTCCTAAGCTCCAAAGTATTGTGCGCAAAAAGGGAGAAAGAGTTTTCACATTTTGAAAGGTCTCTAGTGGCAGAAGAATTAAAAAATAGGAGCGAGACTCCTCTTACCTTGCACAGTGCTGTGTAGTGTAGTTGGCAATGGTGGATGGTGCTAAGTCTTGCGACAGGTAAAGTGTGCAGGGTTCGAATTCCACTAAATTTGTTTTTCAAGGTAGTGAGGGCATTTTCATTTTTGAGCAGCATCAAACAAAGGGAATAAAGGGAGGCTTGTGCCTTCCCTTCCCTGTGGAAGTGCTTAGCCCATGTGGTGAGCTAGCGCCTCGATAAGGCACTCAAAAGAAGTGGTCTCACATTCAAAATCCATCGAGGCCTTTTGGCTAGTGTTAAGGTATGTGTTGATGTCATTTGTCTTGGTCGCTTGATTATTTCAGATGTGCTAAGGTTGAGAAAAATAAAATATTTTTTATGGTTATAAAGTTTAATTTTTTCCTGAATCAATTTGGATATTGAGTATTTGAGGGAGTTAAAAGGGTAGGCAATATTATTTTGAAAGGTTAATTTTTGGAGGTTGATTAATTTAAGTTGGATATTATAAGGAGCAATTGAGTAATTATTTTTATGTATGATTTGATGATTTATGATTTCAATAAGGAGTAATAAGGTGTATTTGAGTTCGATTATTTTTTGTGTAATTGAGAAATATTGTTGAGAGTGTTAGTGTGATATTTTGTCATCTAACCATTGAAATTAGTAAAGAATAAAATTGTGATTGAGACAGGTTTTTAAGGGTACTTTTACATCAAACAAAAAGGTATGGTCACATCTTCCTAGTGAGTTATTGTTGAATTTTGTGAATGCTAAGTTGGAGTGAAAACGGTTGTTTTACAAGTATTGTTGAGTTTATTTTTTTCTAAAATGAAAGTTGATTCTATAAACCTTGTTTGATAAGCATTGTTGGAAATATTGAGTAAATCTTTCATATGCTTGAGATAGGGTTTGTACAAAGATCATGAGTATCATTTTTATGTGAGGATTACTTGATAAGCATTGTTGTTGAAGTGATTGGTTGAGTGAAAGTGATTGAGATTATTTGAGTGGATGTGTTGAAGTGATAGTTCAAGTTCTATGAAATAATTTGTTCCATATTCTAAATTGATTTGAGAAAGAGGTTGAGTGTTTGTGAGTGTGAAACATATTGAGTCTCTAAAAATTCTCTATATGTTTCTGTGGTAAAAAGAGATATTGAAAGTATTTGAGTATTGTTGTGAATGAGAAGTATATTGAGTCTCTAAAAATTCTCTATATGTTTCTATGAGATTGAACAAGTTCTAGTGAGGACTTGTTGAGCATATTTGAGGTAAGTCTTTGAGAAGACTTGTGGATAGTTTTGTGTGAGCTTTTGTGGAAGCTTACAATACATATTTGAGGACAAATATTATTGAGAAATTTGGACAAGTTCTAGAGAGGACTTGTGGATATATTAGTGTGAGCTTTTGTGAAAGCTTACAAGGCATATTTGAGACAAGTATTTGAGAAGACTTGAGAGTAGAGTTGATTGATTTATTTGTTCAAACCTTGAGTTAATATTTGGAGAAAATATAGTAGAGTTGATTTGTTATTAACTCAAGCTTTGTGTTAAAGCTTGAGGATAGATATTGAGGATAGATTTGTGCTAGACCAAAGGACTGTGTTTAATGCATATTTGAGGACAAATATTGAGAAAATTTATGCTAGACTGAATGACTATATTTAGTGTATATTTGAGGATAGAGTTTGGTGTATATTTAAGGATAGGTTTGTGCTAGACCAGAGATATAGATAGAGTAGATGTGTGCTATACTAAAGTATTGTGTTTAGTGCAAATTTGAGATAGAGCTAAGAACAAGATTTGGAGGTGATAGAGTATAGAGCATGATAGTCTCCAGTGGATAGAAATCTATTAGACAGGGTAGTGAAGATAGGTCTTCTGAGTGATGGTAGGAGTCTTCAGTGGATAGAGATCCATTAGCCAGTGTAATGGAGGTAGCAGTTCTTCTAGAATATCACCAGCCACAACAAAGGATAAAGGAGTTCTCCTATGGATAGATATCCATGAACTTGATTAGGGGATTGGTGTCTCCTTTGGATAGACATCCATAAACATTGTAATAGAGAAAGGATTCCAAAGAGATTTATTGAGAAAATATTAGTGAAATATTTTCTCCGTGGAGTAGTCCACATTGGGTAAACCACGTTAAATTTGTGTCTCTATTGTATGTGGTGATTTTTGTATTGATTTGATTATTGTTATTGATATTGATATTGATACATTGCATAATATTGATTGGGAAAGAAAAGTAAAAAGTGGTCTTATACTTTTCACCCCCCTCTCAGTATAAGCTTGTGTTATTCAATTGGTATCAGAGCAGGTTCCTTCAAAAGAGTTTAATAGCTTGAAGAAAAATCTTACAAGAACATAATGGATTCTAAGAATGGATTCTCGTATAATTCAACACCAGTATTTGGAGGAAGTGACTATATATTTTGGATAATGAGAATGAAGATTCACCTTATGGGACTTGGCAATGAAATATGGGAAGCAGTTCAAAATGGATACACACCACTAGCTACTTCACCTACAGATAAAGATGGTAAGCTTCTACATCATTACAATTCAAAAGCAATGAATTCAATTTTGAGAGGTTTGCATAGAACAAAGTTCATAAAGGTTATGCATTGCAAATCAGCAAAAGAAATTTGGGATAAGTTGCAAGGCATATATGAAGGAGATAAAAGTGTCAAAAAGGTAAATATGCTTAATATAAAAGGACAATTTGAAGAATTAAGAATGAAGGATGAGGAAAACATTAGTACTTATCTACTTCATGTATAACAGGTTGTTAATGCCATGCAAGGACTTGGACTTAAGATTGAAGAATTTGATGTTTGTGATAATATCTTAAGATCTCTCCCAAAAATATTTAGTGAAAATATCTCTGCTATAGAGGAATCAAAAGATGGTGATCTTTTGACAAGAGATGTATTACTTGGTATTCTTACATCCTTTGAGATGAGAGTAAAATAGGAACCTAATCTCTGAAATAAAGTAGCCTTCAAAGCTACTAAGGATACAAAGGGCAAGAATTCAAATTCAAGCAATGAGTCATCCAGTTATGAAGAAGCAAATTATGGCAGAAGGAACAAGGATCCAAGAATATTTAAAGATGTAAAATCTGTTAGATGTTTCGATTGTGGAAAGTATGGTCACTATGCTAATGATTGTAAAGAAGCTAGAAATAGCAATGATGAAGAAAAACAAGATCATAAGAACAGGGAATCAAAAAATACAAGTACCAAAATAAAGGCAAGGATGGACAAGGCAAACAAGGAAATAAGTTATTTCAAATATAGAAGAGGAGTTACTATGTAGACAAGGTAAGTAAGTACTCAAGTGATAGTGAAAATAGTTTCTTAGATAATGATAAATATGAAGTTCTATTTCTGATAGAAGAAAAAACAGAAGCTAAGAAAAGGTCACCAATAATTCTCAAGTGTTTTAGATGTGGTAATTTTGGACATATTGAAGATAGTTATACAAAGAATGGTTTTAGTTTAAGTGATGATGAATATGAAGATACACTTGAGGGACCATAAGATAATATTCTAATGAAACTAGAAGAAGAAGGAGGTGATCCTATAGAATATAAGTTATAAGATAATAAATATGTTTTCAAAGGCAATAAAATAGAGAAATAATCATATAAATGAGAAGTTGATATTGAGGGAGAGCTTATTTATGCTCTTAACACACTAAAGAAGGTAATAAATAAAAATTCCCAACTTAAGCTTTAGTTTTAATAATGTGATGAAGAAAGAGGAAAGCTTTTAGAGGATCTAAATAAGTAAATGGTTAAGACAAATAAGTTCAAGGATAAGTTAGAAGTAAAGGTCTTAGAATGTGAAATATTAGAATAAGAAGTAGCTCTACTAAGGGAAGAAGTAGAAAAGTCTAAGGATAAGCTACACAGGTTTGGAAAGAGATCAAATATTATACATAATATGATCAAGGTACAAATAAGGTCTTCATTTTGAATAGGTACAAAAGAAACAAGAAGAGGAGTCAACCTCAAGTTTTGAAGAAGAAGAAATTTTAAAATAAGATAGTGAGAGAAAGTGAGACTTCTGAGAATGAGTTGGATAATAGAAATTTCAAAAAGGAAAATAACAATGCACAAAAGAGGAATAGATGGAACATGAACTAGCATAGGCTAAAAGAGACTAAGAGACCAATGAGGTCAAGGCAAGGAAATTTCAATGGATGATGTTTCTCATGTCACAGATTTTGGCACAAGGCTTCACAGTGCAGGACACATGAAAGACATGACTATGGGAACTTCAGAAACAGATAAATTTTTCATGGGTATTGTTACTCATATGATCATTTTGGTCACAAGGTAATGAATTGCAGGGTCCATGACAGGAATAGATATGGCTTCACCAAAAGAAATCCCAAGATATTTGCACCTTAAAGTAATAACAATATTAAGTGTTATGAATGCAATAATGATGGACATATAGAACAGTGGTGTAGAGTAGAAATTCTAGATACAACTAGGAAAAGAAACAATCAGAGGAATCAAAAATATCAGATGAGAAGGAAAGTGGACAAAGGCAAATATCAGTGCATGCTAGGAGTAGAAATACTCCCACCCCAAAATTAACCACCTCAAGAGGAGGTGGGGAAGGAGATAAGCTAAGAGACTCATTCTTAGCCCCAAGACCCAAAGGTGACCCTTTGCTATTGATGTCAAAGGGAGAGATATTTGAGTAAGGGGAGAGATTTGATTTGAGAGAGCATTGAGTGAGGGGGAGTAGTTTCCTAGGGGGAGAAAAACAAAAAAAGGTTAAGGAAATTTGAAAAGGTAATTGGGTTGCCATAAATGACAAAGGGGGATATTTTTGGAAATTTTGAGTAAATGAGTTGTCATTGATGTCAAGAGTGAGTGGTCATTGATGTCAAGAGTTAGTTTCAGTGAGTAGTGCAAGGAGAATTAGTTCTGCAATCAATGCAAAAAGGAGAGTCTACTTTCGATTGGTCATATATGGTTCCAGGTAGTCAGATGTGGTCCAAAGTGCAAATAAGAGGGCCAAGAAAATAATATTATAATATTAAAAAGGGAAATTTAAATTAGTTTATTAATTAATTTAATTAACTTTCAAAGTTATTTAAGTTAATTATAATTTAATTTTAATTTAATTATAAATTAATTTATATTAATTTGAATAACCCTAAAGAGGGTTATAAGGCTAAGTTAAAAATTAAATTTGAAATTCGATTTAAAGCATCGATGTTTTATGGCACAAGGCATCATGTATAAAAGGTGGCAAAAACCTTTGCCTTACATCCCTATATGCTATCGATCAATTTCCTAAGCTCCAAAGTATTGTGCACAAAAAGGGAGAAAGAGTTTTCATGTTTTGAAAGGTCTTTGGTGGTAGAAGGATTGACAAATAGGAGTGAGGCTCCTCTTACCTTACACAATGTTGTGTAGCATAGTTGGCAATGGTGGATGGTGCTAGACTTGTGGCAGGCACAGTGTGCAGCGTTCGAATCCCATCAAATTCATTTTGCAAGGTAGTGAGGGGATTTTCATTTTTGAGTAGCACCAAATTAAGGGAATAAAGGGAGGCTTGTGCCTTCCCTTCCCCATGGAAGCACTTAGCCCACATGGTGGGCTAGCACCTTGATAAGGTTCTCTATGGGAGTGGTCTTGCATTCAAAACCCACCAAGGCCTTTTGGCTAGAGTTAAGGTATGCGCTGATGTCATTTGTATTGGTCACTTGATTATTTTAGATGTGCTAAGGTTGAGAAAAATAAAATATTTTTGATGGTTATAAAGTTTAATTTTACCTGAATCAATGTGGATATTGAGTATTTGAGGGAGTTAAAAGGGTAGGCAATATTATTTTGAAAGGTTAATTTTTGGAGGTTGATTAATTTAAGTTGGAGATTATAAGGAGCAATTGTGTAATTATTTTTATGTATAATTTGATGATTGCTAATTTCAAGGAGTAATAAGGTGTATTTGAGTTTGATTATTTTTTGTGTAATTGAGAAATATTTTTGAGAGTGTTAGTGTGATATTTTGTCATCTAACCATTAAAATTGGCAAAGAAGAAAATTGTGATTGAGACAGGTTTTTAAGGGTACTTCTACATAAAACAAAAAGGTATGGGCACATATTCCTAGTGAGTGATTGTTGAATGTTGTGAATGCTAAGTTGGAGTGAAAATGGTTTTTTTATAAGCATTTTGGAGTTTGGTTTTTCTAGAATGAAAGTTGATTCTAGAAACCTTGTTTGATCAGCATTGTTGGAAATATTGAGTAAAGAATTCATATGCTTGAGCTAGGGTTTGTGCAAAGATCATGAGTATCATTATTATGTGAGGATTACTTGATAAACATTTTTTGGTGAATTAGTGTTTTCTTTAAAATTTCTAAAACATATGATTTTAAAACTAGTAGCAGTTTAAAGCAGATAAAAGAGATACTAAATGCATCAAGAAAGCATCACATATAACACAACATTTTAATGAGGTTCACCAATGTGGCTACTCCTCAAAAGACTGCTTGGACTACCATCCAAATCCAGTCAATGCAAAGCTGCAACTTTACATAATCCTTTACCAGCACCAATTGGAAGAAGCACCAACCCCTTAACTTTATCTGCTACAACAGAATGGAGCACCAACTCCTATTTTACCAGAACCTACTGGAAAGAGGCACCAACCCCTTATGCCAAGCTACAACTTGGAAGACAATAATAAAAATTGCAGAATAAAAACTTTCACCTTAATTTTCATGATCTACCATTTTTTTGCATTCTGCTGTATGTCTGCATTCTGCTGCTTCTGCGCAAAATGATTCGCACTATCCAACAGCTTCTCTATATTTCTTTGCACTCTCTATCGTATTCAGTTTATCGATTACTTTTGTAAACTGCACACTGTCACTTTGGACTTAGAACACGACTTCTGCATATCACGCTCTTATCATCCATGCACTCACGATCTGTAGATGCAAATTACGACTCTGCACTTTCCTCAATCGAACTTGATGCCATCACCCTTCTCGCACTTACACATTATCTCATCGCTATATTCTCTATACTGCCATTCTAAAGAACTAACACTTTTCTCACTCTCTGGATCGAAACGACTTGCTCTCAGCTTCATGCGAACTTGTTTCGCACATTTCACATCTATTCCACACTTTAACCTTGCAACAGACCACCTTTTTATAGAAGAGAGTACCATATCAAACATCTTCGGCTGTAACTCAAAGACGTCGGCTACAAACCCTAATGAAGTCAACATGAAACCCTAGAATTTTTTTGGCTGCTTAACCTTTGTGATTGTCGACTGCAAACCCTAAAAAACCTCATCATAAAACCCTAGTAAGTGTCGGCTTTAAAACCCTAAAGATGTTCGTTGTAAAACCCTAACACATGTTGGCTTCAAAACCTCAAGGATGTCCACTGTAAAACCCTAGCAATTGTCAGCTTTGAAACCCTAACGACATCCACTATGAAGCCCTAGCAACTGTCGGCTTCAAACCCTAAAAACTGTCGGCCTCGATTCAAAATTCTCGGCCTCAAACTCTTTTGCCACCTTCACTACCTTCCTGTAGCTTATTGCCGTGAAATGGCAACACGTCATGAAATCGCAACACTTTTTGTGTCCGTACACCTCCTTGACTTTGTCGTCACGAAATCGTGACCCTTTTGGCCGTTGACAGCTTTGCCTCCGTTCTTGTCATGAAATCGTGACACTTTGATCAGTTGCTGACGTCATCATCATTCTTGTCGTGAAATCACGACGCTTTCGGCTTCTAGCGGCTTTTCTCGCAACCTAATTGTGACACTTTCAGCTTTTGCTGACGTCATCCGCATTCTTTTCATGAAATCGTGATGCTTTTGACTTCTAGCGGCTTTTCTCGCACCTTGTCACGAAATCGTGACACTTTCAGCTTTTGCTGATGTCATCTTCATCTTTGTCAAAAAATCGTGACGCTTTCAGCTTTCGTACATTTTGTGCTTCATTCATTAGCGAAATCACTACAACTTAGTGCCTTGTGCTTTCAACTTTGCTTTTACCCGTGAAATATTGTCTCGTAGCAAAATCGCTACACTTTTGTGCCTTACACTTTCGACTTGAAGCATAATCGCTGCACCTTTGAGTTCTGCCCTTCAGACCTGTAGCGAAATCGCTACACCTTCGTGTTCAGTATTTTCACCTTGTAGCGAAATCGCTACACCTTTGTTTTGTGCAACTTTTACCCGTAGCAAAATCGCTACACCTTTACTTTGTGCCTTTACAACTCGTAACGAAATCGCTACACCTTTGTTTTGCACAACTTTTACCCGTAGCGAAATCGCTACACCTTTACTTTGTGCCTTTGCAACTCGTAGCGAAATCGCTACACCTTTACTTTGCGCCTTTGCAACTCATAGTGAAATCGCTACATACTTTTTACTTAACACTTTCTCCTTGCTTCTGCCCGCGAAAATTCAACATGTAGCGAAATCGCTACAGTTTCTCAACTTAGCTTCTTGGCCTCCGACATGTCGCGAAATCGTGACATTTTCAACTATGCCTTCTCTCTCCTTTGACTTGTCGTGAAATCATGACATTTTTTATTGTGCCTTCTCTCTCCTCCGACTTGTCATGATATCACGACATTTTTGATTGCGCCTTCTCTCTCCTCCGACTTGTCGCGATATCACGATATTTTCGATTGCGCCTTCTCTTAATTCTGACTTGTCACGATATAGTGATATTTTCGATTGTGCCTTCTCTCTCCTCCGACTTGTCGCGATATCATGACATTTTCGGTTGTGCTTTCTCTCTCCTCATTTTCATCGCGATATCGTGACATTTCTGGCTGCACTTTCTCTCTCCTCACTTTCGTCGCGAAATCGTGACATTTCTTATTGCACTTTCTCTCTCCTCCGACTTGTCGCAAAATCATGACAGAAAACATGTCGCGATATCGCGACAGTTTTCTAACTTGTCTTTTTCTTCAAATTTTTTCTATCTTCTGCATCTGAATGACTTCTGATCTGTCTACCCACTGCATCCTTGGATCTAACTGCCTGTGTTGACAACAATGACAACCTTCTTGCAACACCTTGCTCAACAATCTCCCCCTTTGGAATTGTTGGCAACACCTGTATACATTCCTGTAAATCTTCTCCCCCTTTGTCAATAATACCAAAGGGCTGCTGCAGACTCTCCCTGTGTCCATCCTCACACTTCTAAGGCACAATTTGACTCCCCCTAAGTTCATCCTCATGCACTCAAGTGCTCCCCCTGATAAAGTGATCCCTGTAGCTAGTCACTTCTTAGGAAGTGTGACTACTCCTAATTTGCTCCGAAGATACTCAAATACTTCCTTGGGCAAAGGTTTTGTAAAAATATCTGCTACCTGTTCTGTAGTTGGGACATAGTCCAATTTAACTTCTCCTTCTGCAAATTTTTCTTTCAAGAAATGATACCTTATAGCAATGTGCTTTTTCCATGAGTGCATTACTGGATTCTTAGAAATATTGATTGCACTGGTGTTGTCACACTTTACTGATATTGGTTCACTAAAATTAATACCTAGATCTTTCAAGGTTTGTTTCATCCACAAAACTTGTGTGCAACATGTTGCTGCTGCAATATATTCTGCCTTAGCTGTAGATAAAGACACTGACTCTTGCTTCTTACTATGCCATGCAACCAATTTGTCCCCCAAATAGAATGCTCCTCCACTGGTACTCTTTCTGTCATCAACACATCTAGCCCAATCTGCATCTGAATATGATATAAGAGTGAAATCTTTGCCTTTTGGATACCACAACCCATACTCCATGGTGCCTTTGAGATACCGAAAAATCCTTTTAACTGCTGTTACATGAGTCTCTTTGGGACTGGCTTGAAATCTGGCTACCATGCAAACTACCTGCAGAATATCAGGTCTGGTTGTAGTTAAATATAGTAAGCTTCCTATCATTGATCTATACATGGTTTGATCTACAGGTGGAGATTTGTCTTCTTTACTTAACTTGCAGCCTGTTGTCATGGGCGTACTGACTGGCTTACTTTCCTCCATAGTGAACCTCTTTAGCATTTCTTTCACATATTTGATTTTAGAAATGAATATACCTTTCTCATTCTGATTAACTTGTAACCCCAGAAAGTAAGACAGTTCACCAATCATTGAAATTTCAAATTCATTCTGCATCTTTTTTGCTAAGTCTTTACATGATTCATCTTTGTTGCTGCCAAATATGATATCATCCACATAGACAACAAGAACAATGAGATGCCCATATTCTGTTTTCACATACAGATTACTGTCCACTAATCCTTTCTTGAATCCCTGTTGAGAGAGATAATTATCTAGCCTAGCATACCATGCCCGTGGTGCTTGTTTTAATCCATACAGTGCTTTCTTTAATTTGCAGACAAGGTTGGGATCTTCACTGATTTGAAAACCATCTGGTTGTTCAATATATACCTCCTCTTCAATTTTCCCATTTAAGAAGGCAGATTTTACATCCATCTGATATACCCTGAAGTTTTTGTGAACTGCTAAGGCCAAAAACATTCTAATTGCTTCTAATCTGGCCACTGGAGCAAACGTCTCTTCAAAATAAATGCCTTCGACCTGTGCATATCCTTTACAAACCAGTCTTGCTTTGTTCCTAATGACTCGTCCGTCTTCATTTAATTTGTTTCAAAATATCCACTTGGTGCCGATTACATTCTTGTTTGCGGGTCTAGGTACTAACTCCCAAGTTCTCGTTCTTTTCTATCTGATCTAACTCTTCATTTATTGCCTTCATCCAATTGTCATCTTTGCTTGCTTCATCTATTTTTTTGGGCTCAATGCTGGATAAAAGAGAGTAATTACTTATTACTTTCTTTCTTGTCTGAATGCCAGCTGTGGGATCTCCAATTATTTGGTCTCTAGGATGATTTTTCTGCCAGCTGCCCATTTTGAATTTTTTGTTTTCTTGCATCTCTGAGTCATCTGATAAGTCATCTGTATCAGCCGTAGATGTATTTTCTGTGCCATGTACTTCATCACCTTCAATTACTTCTTCGTAGATTGGGTAGTTTTCTTGAAGATTAACTATTTGTTTCCTCCCTTCATCAAATTTAACATCTGCACTATCCATAATTTTCTTGAGTCTCTTGTTGTAGCATTTGTAAGCTTTTCTATGTGGAGAATAACCAACAAACACACCTTCATTTTCTCTATCTTCAAACTTTCCAAGGTTGTCATCAGTTTTTATGATGTAGCATTTACAGCCAAATACTTTGAGATGTTTTGTTGTTGCTTTTCTACCAAACCACAACTCATACAATGTTTTGCATTCATGAGTTCTTAACATATACCTATTTTGAATGTATATTGTTGTGTGAACTGCTTCTTTCTAGAATCTATCTGCTATTTTGCTTTCTACCAGCATGGTGTGTGCCATTTCTTGAATTGTTTTGTTCTTCCTTTCTACTACACCATTCTACTGAGGAGTTCTGGCTGCTGAATATTGTCTCCTGATACCATATTTTTCACAGTATTCTAAAAATTCATTCGAAATGAATTCTCATCCTCTGTCTGATCGCAAGCATTTAATCATTTTCCCTATTTCATTCTCGATTAGCTGTTTGAAGGTTCTGAACATTTCAAAAGCTTATGTTTTATCTTTTAGGAAGAATATCCATGTCATTCTGGAAAAATCATCAATACACAGCATAAAGTATTTGTTGTTGTTTATGCTTTGAGTTGCAAAGGCCTGCTAGTATGGCATTCTTTTGTTTTAAATGAAACTCTGGTCTGATTTCCCTTCTGACATGAAGCACACACACTGTTTGCAGGTTTCTTAATGGTTGGAATATCTCTCACTACTTGTTTAGAGCTGATTCTTACAAGATTATCAAAACTTATGTGTCCAAGCCTCTTATGCCACAACCAATTCTCTTCTTCTTGTCCTATGAAGCACATACCTTCTAAAAATTTTGAGAGTGTGTATAGGTTGCCAGACGTCCTTGAGCCGGTTGCTATCAATTTATCGCTGTTTATTTTTCTGACTTCACAACCTTTCTTCTTGAAAACCACTTCATGTCCTTTATCACAGATTTGACTCACACTTAATAGATTATGTTTCAAACCATCCACATATAAAACTTCTTCTGACTTGATTTTCCCTTCACTAATTTTGATTGATCCTTTACCTATTATTTTGGCTCCATCATTATTGTCGAACTTCACAGAACCACCCTCATATTTCTGTAGATTTTCAAATTTCTGTTTATCACCTGTCATATGACTTGAGCAACCACTGTCAAGAATCCATGGTACATATTTATTCTGAGCTCTAAAAGTTGTTTGCACTATTAAAGATTCCTGTTCTTTTCTGAGTTGTTCCTTTTGTTTCCATTCTGTCTTAACTGTGGTGTTGGGTTCTAGCTGGGATTTCCCCTTTTCAAGATTTTGCACATATCCTTCAGAAGAAATTCTATTGTGTTTTGCATTATATGGTTGAGTTATTCTTTTTTGAGATTTATATGGAACAAAAATACTACGACAGTTTCTGGCAATATGCCCGAAGTTGTGACACTTAAAACATTCTACTGCATAACTCATTAGAGGAGCAAAAGCATTTTTACTAGTGAAACTTCTTGGACCTATATTGTATTTGCAGTCAACAATTTTATGCCCATAACCATTACATTTAAAACAAAAACCATAGAAATAATGATTGAACCCGAAATATGGTCTTGGCCAAGTTGTTGCAGGAGCCTTAGATCTTCTTTTATTTTGATGTATGACCTTGGTAAAGCCATCATTGTCAGCTGCTATTTCAGGACTGGTATTACAGCTTTCTTTTGCCTGATTTATTTTTCTTTCAACAGCCTGTTTCTTGTCTTTACTCTTTTCACTTTCAACATTGCTTGCCTTTGGTCCACTTGATGATTCTCCTTTAGTAAAGCCCAGATCGAATTTGATACCTGTGGATCTTTGATTGCTTGGAATTTTGTCCAGCTTCATCGAACTTTCTTCATGTTTTAAATGACAGTTGATTTTTTGATCCAGCTCTTGTATCTGTATTCGGAGACTAACATTTTCTTCTTCCAATTTGTAGCAGTAATCTATCTTCATGGTTACCTATATTTCAAGATCTTCGGACATTTTCTTGTATTCTTCTTTCTGTGTTTTTAGACTGGCTATAATGTCATTTGCATCCTTAAGTTTCCTTGACAGTTTTTCATTCTTCTTTTTCCTAGATTTCCATTCCATGAGAGCAGACACCAGCTCACCCTCTAAATCAACTTCAACCTCATCTTCTTCAATAGATACTTCAGAGTTCATTCCCTCTCTATTTTCTATGTTTTCTACCTCTTCTGATTTGTCTATTTCAAATGCCATAAATAGAGCCTCACCTATTCCTTCCTTAGAGTTTTCACTAGAAATGTCCTCTGAAGATTCTGCATTTCAGGAGATAAAGCTTTTCTTTTTGAAATTGCCTTTTCTGAAGTTTGTTTTCTTCCTCCATTCACCTCTTTCTTGATGTTGAGTTTCTTCACCTTTGTTCTTGTTATTGAGAGGACATTTGGTAGCAAAGTGTCCAATGCCTCCACAATCGAAACATTTAAGAGGTAGCTTCCCTTTGTATTTTCCTTTTCCTTTCTTTAGCTTTCTTACAAAATTTGCTTCCATTTCATCCGAATCATTCTCTTCTTCAGATTCTTGTTTTGTGCTTTTTCATTTTAGAGCTTTGAAGGCTGCTTCTCTATCAGTGGGATTAGATCTTCCTATTCTCATTTCAAAAGTAGTCAAAGAACCATGCATCTCATCCATACTAAAATGATTTAAATCTTTGGCTTCTTCTATGGCAGAGACTTTTGAATCAAATCTAGGAGGAAGTGATCTCAATACCTTTTTCATGATAGCAGCATCGGTTAGTTCTTCACCAAGACCTCTGATTGAATTCATGATCCCATTGACTCTTTGCATGAAAGTCTCTATGTTCTCATCATTGTCCATCTTTAAAGATTCGTATTGAGCTCGATGTGCTTGAAGTTTGGCCTCCTTGATCCTATCATCTCCTTCATGAATTTTCTCTATTTTATCCCAGATATCTTTTGTTGATTCACAATTTATGACTTTGACTAGCTCACTGTCAACTAGTCCACACATAATAGCATTTCTTGTTTTTGAATCATATTCAAATGCATTTTTACCTGCAGTGTTCGTTGGAGTGATGGCAGGAGCTTTGTAACCATTAAATACCGCACCCCAGATGTCAAAGCCCAAAGCACTGAGATATGTCTGCATTCTAATTTTCTAGAATGCATAATTTGTCCCATCAAACAGTGGAACTTTGTTCAAAGAGAATCCTTCACCACTTGCCATTGCGTAACTTCCAAGATCACCTTAGCTGCTTAAGCCTACTCAGGTACTTGGCTCTGATACCAATTGTTGTAATCACAATGACACTGAGAGGGGGGGTGAATCAGTGTGTACTTTAAAATTTCTAAAACATATGATTTTAAAACCAGCAGCAGTTTAAAGCAGATAAAAGAGATAATAAACGCATCAAGAAAGCATCATAGATAACACAACATTTTAACGAGGTTCACCAATGTGGCTACTCCTCAAAAGACTGCTTAGACTACCATCCAAATCCAGTCAATGCAAAGCTACAACTTTACATAATCCTTTACCAACACCAACTAGAAGGAGCACCAACCCCTTAACTTTATCTGCTACAACAGAATGGAGCACCAACTCCTATTTTACCAGCACCTACTGGAAAGAGGCACCAACCCCTTATGCCAAGCTACAACTTGGAAGACAATAATAAAAATTGCGAAATAAAAACTTTCACCTTAATTTTCACAATCTACCATTTTTCTGCATTCTGCTGTATGTCTGCATTCTGCTGCTTTTGCACAAAATGATTCGCACTATCCGACAGCTTCTCTATATTTCTTTGCACTCTCTACCATATTCAGTTTATCGATTACTTCTATAAACTACGCACTGTCACTTCGAACTTAGAACATGACTTCTGCATATCGCGCTCTTATCATCCATGCACTCATGATCTACAGATGCGAATTACAACTCTACACTTTCCTCAACCGAACTTGATGCCATCACCCTTCTCACACTTACACATTATCTCATCGCTATATTCTCTATACTGCTATTCCAAAGAACTAACACTTTTCTCACTCTCTGGATCGAAACGACTTGCTCTCGGCTTCACGCGAACTTGTTTCGCATCTTTCACATCTATTCCACACTTTAACCTTACAATAGACCCCCTTTTTATAGAAGAGAGTACCATATCAAACATCTTCGACTGTAACTCAAAGACGTCGGCTGCAAACCCTAATGAAGTCAACATGAAACCCTAGAATTTTTTTGGCTGCTTAACCTTTGTGATTGTCGGCTGCAAACCCTAAAAACCCTCGTCGTAAAACCCTAGTAAGTGTCGACTTTAAAACCCTAAAGACATTCGTTGTAAAACCCTAACACATGTCAGCTTCAAAACCTCAAGGATGTCTACTGTAAAACCCTAGCAATTATTGACTTTTAAACCCTAACGACGTCCACTGTGAAGCCCTAGCAACTGTCGGCTTCAAACCCTAAAAACCATCGGCCTCGATTCAAACTTGTCGACCTCAAACTCTTTTGCCACCTTCACTACCTTCCTGTAGCTTATTGCCGCGAAATGGCAACACGTCGTGAAATCGTGACACTTTTTGTGTCCGTACACCTCCTTGACTTTGTCGTTGTGAAATCATGACCCTTTTGGCCATTGACAGCTTTGCCTTCGTTATTGTCACGAAATCGTGACACTTTGATCAGTTGCTGACGTCATCATCATTCTTGTCACGAAATCACAATGCTTTCGGCTTCTGTGGATTTTCTCGCAACCTTTCATGAAATCTTGACACTTTTAGCTTTCACTGACATCATCCGCATTCTTGTCGCAAAATCATGATGCTTCCGGCTTCTGGTGGCTTTTCTCGCACCTTGTCGTGAAATCGTGACACTTTCAGCTTTTGCTGACGTCATCTTCATCTTTGTCATGAAATCGTGACGCTTTCGGCTTTCGTACATTTTGTGCTTCATTCATTAGTGAAATCGCTACAACTTAGTGCCTTGTGCTTTCAACTTTGCTTTTACCCATGAAATATTGACTCGTAGCAAAATTGCTACACTTTTGTGCCTTACACTTTCGACTTGAAGCATAATCGCTGCACCTTTGAGTTCTGCCTTTCAGACCTGTAGCGAAATCGCTACACCTTCGTGTTGAGTATTTTCACCTTGTAGCGAAATCGCTACACCTTTGTTTTACGCAAATTTTACCCATAGCGAAATTGCTACACCTTTACTTTGTGCCTTTGCAACTCGTAGCGAAATCGCTACACCTTTATTTTGTGCAACTTTTACCCGTAGCGAAATCGCTACACCTTTACTTTGTGCCTTTGCAACTCGTAGCGAAATCGCTACACCTTTACTTTGCGCCTTTGCAACTCGTAGCGAAATCGCTACATCCTTTTTACTTAACACTTTCTCCCTGCTTCTGCCCACAAAAATTCAACATGTAGCGAAATTTCTACAGTTTCTCAACTTAGCTTCTTGGCCTCCGAAATGTCGCGAAATCGTGACATTTTCAACTATGCCTTCTCTCTCCTTCGACTTGTCACGAAATTGTGACATTTTTGATTGCGCCTTCTCTCTCCTCCGACTTGTTGCGATATCACGACATTTTTGATTGTGCCTTCTCTCTCCTCCGACTTGTCGCGATATCGTGACATTTTTGATTGCGCCTTCTCTCTCTTTCGACTTGTCGCGATATCATGACATTTTTGATTGCGCCTTCTCTCTCCTTCGACTTGTCACGATATCATGACATTTTCGATTGTGCTTTCTCTCTCCTCATTTTCTTCATGATATCATGACATTTTTGGCTGCACTTTCTCTCTCCTCACTTTCATCGCAAAATCGTGACATTTCTTATTGCACTTTCTCTCTCCTCCGACTTGTCGCGAAATCGCGACAGAAAACATGTCGCGATATCGCGACAGTTTTCTAACTTGTCTTTTTCTTCGAATTTTTTCTATCTTCTACATTTGAATGACTTCTGATCTGTCTACCCACTACATCCTTGGATCTTATTGCACTTTCTCTCTCCTCCGACTTGTCGCGAAATCGCGATAGAAAACATGTCGCGATATCGCGACAGTTTTCTAACTTGTCTTTTTCTTCGAATTTTTTCTATCTTCTGCATCTAAATGACTTCTAATCTGTCTACCCACTACATCCTTGAATCTAACTGCCTGTGTTGACAACAATGACAACCTTCTTGCAACACCTTGCTCAACAAGTGGTTGAATGAAAGTGATTGAGCTTAGTTGATTGGATGTGTTGAAGTGATTGTTCAAGTTCTATGAAATAAATTATTCCATATTCTAAACTAATTTGAGAAAGAGGTTGAGTGTTTGTGAGTGTGAAACATATTGGGTCTCTAACAATTCTCTTTATGTTTCTATGGTAAAAAGAGATATTGAAAGTATTTGAGCATTGTTGTGAATGAGAATAATTTTGAGTCTCAAAAAATTCTCTATATGTTTTTGTGATATTGAACAAGTTCTAGTGAGGACTTGTTAAGAAGATTTGAGGTAAGTATTTGAGAAGACTTTTGGACAGTTTTATGTGAGCTTTTGTGGAAGCTTACAATACAGATTTGAGGACAGAGATTGTTGAACAATTTGGACAAGTTATAGAGAGGACTTGTGTATATATTAGTGTGAGCTTTTGTAAAATTTTACACAACAAATTTGAGATAACTCTTTGAGAAGACTTGAGAGCAGAGTTGATTGATTGATTTGTTCAAACCTTGAGTTAAGGTTTGGGGAAAATCCAACAAAGTTGATTTGTGATTAAGTCAATGTTTGTGTTAAAGCTTGAGGATAGATATTGAGGATATATTTATGCTAGATCGAAGGACTGTGTTTAGTACATATTTGAGGATAGATATTGAGCAAATTTATGCTAGACCGAAGGACTGTGTTTAGTGTATATTTGAGGATAGAATTTGGTGCATATTTAAGGACAGGTTTGTGCTAGACCAGAGACAAATATTGAGCAGATTTGTGCTAGACCAAAGGACTATGTTTAGTTCATATTTGAGACAGTTAAGAGCAAGATTTGGAGGTGACAGAGTATAGAGGATGATAGTCTCCAATGGATAAAGATACATTAGCTAGGGTAGTGAGGATAGGTCTATTGAGTGAGGACAGGAGTCTTTAGTGGATGGAGATCCATTATCCAGTGTAGTGTAGGTAGTAGTTCTTCTAGAATATCACCAACCAAAGCAAAGGAGAAAGGAGTTCTCTTGTGGATAGATATCCATGAACTTGATTAGGGTATTGGTGTCTCCTTTGGACAGAGGTCCATAAATATTGTAATAGGGAAAGTATTCCCAAGAGATTTATTGATAAAATATTAGTGAAATATTTTCTTCGTGGAGTAGCCCACATTGGGTGAACCACGTTAAATTGGTGTCTCTATTGTGTGTGGTGATTTTTTCATTGCTTTGATTACTATTGTTGATATTGCTATTGATACATTGCATAATATTGATTGGGAAATAAAAGTAAAAGTGGTCTTATACTGTTCACCCCCCCTCTCAGTATAAGCTTGTGTTCTTCACAACCTTTATTTTTCTAAGCACCAAAATATAAAATATTCCAAATAACCTAATGACTCCCTAAATTTCACTCAAGGTGCTATATAAAAATCACGTGGCCTTTATAACATATTCACTTCACAAACCTTGGTGTAATTAAAAAACAAATAAAAATTATAATGCGTTTACCTCATACACCTTTGGTCCACATTGCAAAAACAATAGCGCATGCCTTGGCTACACTTTGAACCCACGACCAATTGCCACCGTGGTGCTCTAGCCAAAGGGTAGACGACAGTTGGGCCACAAGCCCACACAACACCTAAAATCATGTGATCCCCCTTATTGCCTCCATAGATTTCGGTGAACAAGAACCAAAACCTCTTGCTTCACAAAACGATCATGTGGGGATTCAAAACCCCAACCTCTGCCCTACAAAAGACTTAACACACCCTTGGCCATCGTTTGTGCTACCCAATGTTATGAAATTATTTGGCCATGCAACATGCACTTATCCAAACATCTGCTCTCAAATGCTTCTAAAAATGTAAAAACTATTGGAAATATGAGTAGGTTTTGTTATCATTGATGTCAAGAGTCAATTTCAGTGAGCAGGACAAAAGGAAGGATGTCAAGAGTCAGTTTATGTAAGCAGTGCAAGAGAAAGGTGCTTCTAGGCCTAAGGGAAAAATATTATAATATCTCTTATTATAATATTCAAGGTGGTCATATGAGGTCTAAAGAGCAATAAGGAGGCCCAAGAAAAATAATATTATAATATTTTATTATAATATTAAAGGTCTAAGGACAATACCTAGAGATTTCAATTAATTATAATAATTTAATTATAAATTAATTTATAAGTTAATTTGATTAAATATAAGAGTTATTAAATTAATTATAAATTATTATAATAATTTAATTACAAATTAGTTTATGATTTAATTTAAATAACCCTAAAGGTTAGGGTTATAAGGGCACAAAGTTTTAATTAATTTGAATTAAATCAAATTTAAAAATATCACCGACGTTTTGAGCACATGGCACATTGCATATAAGAAGGGGCAAGTCTTATTTCAAATAATCATCCATGTGATCCATCGAATGCAATAGAAAATTGTGCGAAAGGTAAAGAGGCAAAATCATGTGTGTTTTAAAAGCATTAAAGAAGCATAACAAGGGATGAATAAGTGGGGATCCCACTTCATATTGTAAGTTTTTAGGTAGCACGGTTGGTAGCCAGGGGCTGCACTAAGACGTTCGTAGGTGTAAGGTTAGGGGTTCGATTCTCGTGGTCTTCATTTTTGTAAGCGGAGAAGGTTTTGGTCTGCATCATCAGAGAGCAACAAAGGGAAGGTGCGTACCTTTCCCTTTAAATGGAGGCACGTAGCCCACCTGGTGGGTATGCACTATGCTAAGACATTTGGAAGGAGGGGTTTGCATGTTCAAAATCTATCGAGGCCTTTTTGGTGGTTTGACTAAGGTATGTGCTCACATTGCTAAGGTTTAAACGTTGCATCCAAAAATTGCAAAGGTGGAAATTAATTTTTAATTTCCTAAGGTTTTATTAATTGGAAATTGCATATTTAAAAAGGGTATGCAATTTTTTATTTTTGTGTTTGATTTTTGAGTGGTTAAAAGTTTATAAAAGGAGTAATAAGGTGTGCCAAGGGTGTTAGATATTTTTGTTGAAATAAAGTTATATTATAAAAATTATTTTGAAAGGAGAGATAAGGCATAGTTGATTTTTAATATTTTGACTTGGTGAAATATTTTTGAAAGAAATATTAAGGATAGATTTTTGCTATCTAACCCTTGTGATTGGCAAAGAGAGTGATTGTGATTGAGATAGATTTTGAGGTCAAAAATTCATCAAAAAAAGGTATGGGCATATCTTCCTTGTGAGTGAAATATTGTTGGATGTTGTGAATGCTAAGTTGGAGTGAAAAGGATTGTTTGATAAACATTATTGAGTTTGGTTTTGAGAAATCCAATATTGATTGATGTGATTTTTTTGGAATGAAAGTTGAAACTAGAGACCTTGTTTGATAAGCATTGTTGGAAATATTAAAGTAACCTTTCATATGCTTGAACTAGGATTTATGAAATATCATGAGTATCATTGTTATGTGAGGTTTGTTTGATAAGCATTGTTGACTAATATTTCATTGAGTGATTGGTTGAGTGGAGTAGATTAGGCATAGTTGATTGGAAGTGTTGGATTGATAATTCAAGTTCTGTGAAACAAATTATTCCTTACTAATTTGAGAAATATTTAAAGTTATTGAGTGTGAAACATATTGAGTCTCTAACTATTCTCCATATGTTTCTATGGTGAGGTAAGAAATATTGAAAGTGATTAAGCATTGTTGTGAGTGTGAAGCATATTGAGTCTCTAACCATTATCTATATGTTTATGTAAGATTAAACAAGATTCTGTGTGAAACTTGTTTATGTGATTGAAGAGGTTTTCTATGATATATTGAGTTGAGTTGAGTAAGATTTTATGGAATTTTACAATGTAGATTCAAGACAAGTCTTGGTGAAGACTTGTTGGGCAGATTGGACAAGTTCTAGAGAGGACTTGCTGAGCAGATTTGAGGTAAGTCTTGGTGAAGACTTGTTGAGCAGATTGGACAAGTTCTAGTGAGGACTTGTTGAGCATATTTGAGGTAAGTATTAGTGAGGACTTGTTGAGTAGATTTGAGGTAAGTCTTGGTGAAGCCTTGTTGAGAAGATTGGACTAGTTCTAGTGAGTAATTGTTGAGCAGATTTGAGGTAAGTCTTATTGAAGACTTAAGAGAAAAGTTGATTGATTGATTTGTTCAAATATTGAGTTAAGGTTTGGGGCAGATCTAGCAAAGTTGATTTGTGATTGATTCAAGCTTTGTGTTAAGGCTTGAGGATAGATTTGAGGACATATTTTGGTGCATATTTGCAGATAGTTTTATGCCAGACCAAAGATGATTGAACAAATTTGTGCTAGACCAAAGGACTATGTTTAGTGCATATTTGAGAATAGAGATAGAGTATATTTATGATATATCGAAGGACTGTGTTTAGTGTAGATTTGAGGATAGATATTGAGCAAATTTGTGCTAGATCGAAGGATTGTGTTTAGTACAAATTTAAGGATAGATATTGAGCATATTTGTGCTAGACCAAATGACTATGTTTAGTTTAGATTTGATATAGATATTGAGAAGATTTGTGCTAGACTGAAGGACTATATTTAGTATAGATTTGAGAGAGAGCTGAGAGTAAGCTTTGGAGGTGACAGAGTAGAGGATAATAGTCTCCAGTGGATAGATATCCATTATCCAGGGCAGAGAGGATAGAGGTCTTTAGTGGAGAGAGATCCACAAGCTAGAGTAGTGGAGGTAGTAGTATTATAAAGGATCACCATTTATATTAGAGGAGAAGGATTTCTCCTGTGGATAGAGATCCATGAACCAACTAAGGGGATTGGTGTCTATTATGGATAGAGATCCATGAACTTGATTAGGGTATTGGTGTCTCCTTTGGATAGAGATCCATAAATATTGTAATAGGGAAAGGATTCCCAAGATATTTATTGAGAAAATTTTAGTGAAATATTTTCTTTGTGGAGTAGCCCACATTGGGTGAACCATGTTAAATTTGTGTCTCTATTGTGTGTGATGATTTATGCATTGCTTTAATTACTACTATTGATATTGCAAATTATATATTACATAATATTGTTTAGAAAAGAAAAGTAAATGGGGTGAGAGTTACTTCATGTTGTTTGTATATGATTATTCCAGAATGGTTTGGGTAACTTTCCTAAAAAATAAGTCATAAGCCTTCAAAAAATTAAAAGCATTCAAGGAATTGGTTGAAAATAAAACAGGCAAAAGGATTAAGTGTCTAAGATCTTATAGAGGAGGAGAGTTTACTTCAGATTAGTTTGTAGAATTTTGTGAACAATATGGAATCAAGAGAGAGTACTCAGCAACAAGAACTTGTTGGTCATTTTGTATTCATTGGGAATTTTGTTCAATACTTTGGGTTCAATTTTTTGAATGTAGCGGCAGTATAATATTTGCATTTTTTTGTGATTTTTTAAATAATTGTACATTTCTGGTGCATGTTCCATAGGTTTTATTTTGAAATTATATCTGAAAAATATTAATGGAGAAATGTCTAAAATAATGAAGAAGACAAACCATGAAAAAGAACTTGGTTAAATTGCCATATTTTTATGTTCGCCCTTCCTGAGGGGCGAACGTCCCATTCATCCTTGAAAGGGATGAACATGTTTAAAAGCTTACAAATGCAAAAAGCACTAGATTGCAAGGTCACATTTGTCCTAACATTGGGGTGAACATGTTGTTCACTCTTCTTAGGGGTAAACACGTTTTGATGAAATTTGTAGTGCGCGTGTACCCAAACCATATTGCGTTCGTCCTTCTTGAGAGGCAAACACCCCATTCGCCCATCCTATGGGTGAACCAACATTTTGGTGCATTGGGATCATGTTCACCTTTCCTGAGAGGTGAACATCACATTCAACCTTTTTAGGGGTGAATATACTTTCATTATGTCACACGCACGCCTTTCAGTTCGCAATGGGGTGAAATAGATGTTGAGGCAAAAGTGAGTATGGGTGAATGGAAATTTGGTCAAAGATGCTAATTTTATGCATTTAATTAAGGACACCATCAGTAACTCTATTTTTTGGATCATGAAGAGGAAGGTGAAGAGAAACTAGTTTTCATGATTTTCAATGTACCAAAGGCGCTCAAAATAATTTAATGTCTTTTTTTGCAATCTATGCACCCTCGCCCGAATTTTAGATTTTCAAGAATTTGTCTTCTCAGGGGATGGATTTTCAAATAATTCAAGGAGGATTTTGCTGATTTTGTCTTTGATATCGGGATATTTTATTCTCCTATGTATTTAATGAAAGAGGTGAAAACCTTTATAAATACTAGACAAAATTCTATTGTAAGAGAGGTTAGACATTTTGTGAGAGATTTTTCTAAGCTCTCTGCATTAATACACGACATCAAATTTCTGAATTTGCAAGTGATCTTGTGTATGGTTAATTTTTGTGTAGTGTGCTTCTATTTTCATTTGCTTATCTTTTTTGCTATTCTGTTTAAATTCTATCATTGGATTTAAAATTTATAATAAGAAGGTGAATGCTGGAGCACCATTTTGATAGTTGCTATGGTCAGATCATGAGCTTGTTCTATTCTATTTCCTTTTACAAATGCTACTTTGTGCTTGAATTTTTTCTTGCTAGTTAGTCTAACATCAGTCCTATACTTTGGCCTGTGGCCATATTTCCCATTTATTTCTACATTTTTCCAATTTATTTCCTACATCCTTAGTCTTTTACCAGTGCAATATTTAGTTAGGGAACTGTTGGCATTTTTGCCACATTTATTTTTATTATTGATTATGAATGCTTAAGCTATGGCCCAAAGCAATTTTGTGAGTTCCAATGATTCAAAGCGGTCCAGAATTAAATATTTTGCTGATTTCCAATGCGGTCAAGATAGAAGAATGCCCAAGCTACCAGAATTGAAGATTTTATTTATTCGAAGCTGCTGTTCATGGATTGTTCTAACGGTTTCATACATATGTTCGAGAACACAATTTAATGAAGACTGCCGACTCTTTATGGCATTTAATTTTTTGGTCTTCAAGGCTGCAATTAAGGGGATTATGTTCATTGTTTTCGTTGCACAAATTGTAGATCTCAAGGAGGTCTGTTGCAAATTTTAAATGCTGCACAGAGGTCGGCCCTCTATAAAAACCAATGTAAATCTCATTTGCAAGTGTCGAGAGTTTTCTGCTAAAAGCTTGAAGTTCATTTGCAGGAATGAAAGAATTGGCCTCTGATTTTTCAAGCAGCTGTTTGTGTGATTTTCCTTTCTATTATTTACATTTCTAATAACACTCATATTCCTTAGTTGTTGTTACATTTGAATTCTGCATGTTGGATTTGAATATTGCCAATAAGGGAGTGAGTCCTGGAATGTAATCTTAGAGGGATTTCCTGCGTACGGTTGTGCGGGAATTAAGTTGATATCTTCTGTTACTTGTTGTTGTTGTACTTTAAGTGATCTGCTGTTGTTCTTCTCGATCTTATAACTTTGGCTACGGCCATATTTCCCATTTCTTTCTACAAAGTTTTAATCTCTTTCCAGCAACTCTAATCTTAAAACAAACTTAGTTTAGTAAGGGAACCAACCCACTCTGGAGATTGGTCTGGGAGCCATTTCTTGCTTCCAGCCTTTCAATGTTGGCCGGGTCTAGGGTGCAGTTTATATAAAAATCCTTTCCTATGGCAGATTCGTGACCAACAGTTTTTGGCACGCCCGGTGGGACAGACTTCTTCTGTCTCAAAAGATCCACATTTGTTTTAATACCCGGAGGTCTCAAGATTTGATGAGCTGTCTTGGCCTCATAGCGGAGATTTGTAAGTTCATCTGGCGACTTTGCTGAGTTGAAGATCCAAATTTTTTGATCGTGGACACCTGCATTTTTCAAGCTAAAAGAATGTTTTTTTTGGTGACTCTGACTTAATGGCGATAGCCATGATCCCATAGACCACTGCCACAAAGGCGAGGGTTTTTCCTAGATGGGATGATCCTGGCCCTCTGAATCTCCAAATTCGGCATGAAATTCCCAAAGGTGCCCTGAAGGCCCTAGCAAAATATGATGGTACCGAAGGCATGGCTTTGGAGCATGTTGAAGATATTGCTACTTTGTCACTCATCCATGTCATAAATCATGAGGATATCATGATCAGACTTCTGGTTCAGTCTTTGGAAGGAAGGGCATTACAGTGGTACAGAATGCGTAGTCAAAGCATCAGCTCATGGGATGATCTAGCGGGAGCACTAATCAAAATATTTGACGAAGATCCCTTTTACAGTTCTTTGGATCTCTATCAGTTTTTAATGTACATCAAGCGAGCACCTCTAGAGAGCATCACGGACTTCAATGTCCGATTCTTGAGAAGCTGGAAGAGAATTCTAGAGAAGATCCGACCGACACCCACCCAAGCCCACCTCTTCTATGTTCGAGCTTTCCATTCTGACATAGGCCTCCTCTTGCTACAATCAGGTGAATGAAGGTTCCCACAAATATTTGAGGAAGTAGTGCGAGCGGAACAACTTTTGCTCTTATCAAGAAAATTACCGTGGGGAGAAACTCCATTCCTTTCTCCAGTAGTTGCTGCTCCTGTCTATCCCGTGCAGTATTTTTCATGCCAGATCCCTTATACTGAGAAGAAACCTGAGATGCAGTTGTGTGGAGCTCAAGGTACAGATCTCATCCAAAGGCAAGGATTGGAATATGCCAGAACTTTCCTAGCAATGAACAATATGGTTGCTTGCAGTTTTCATAAGGATATGGATCCAAAGGATATAAGCGAAGAAGAAGAAGAGATTCAAGTTCAAGAACCTGAGCACCAAGAAGGCATAGCTGTGCACGACATGCAAGTATTTAGTCAGAACCTGTTAAATATGTCAGATCAACAAGTAGAGTCTGAAGAGACCCTGGAGAAAGGACTGTTGTTGGACAATTTTTGTGATCAGATCCAAGAGTTGGAGGAACCTGTTCTCAGTCCACACTCAGAGAACCCTTCAAGATGGTGGGATTGGGTTCAGAAATTACTACAACTGGTACCTATGGGAGCCCGTCATATGGTAAATTTATTTGCTACATTATTTGTCAATTGTGTGGGTACTGGCATGCATGATAACTTGCCCATGTCTGAAACATGGAGAACTTCAGGAAGAAGCCAGCCCAATTTCAAGGACCGACTTAAGTATGATCAGATCTGGTCGGGACACTACAGATTTACCGGATAACTCCTTAGACTGGGTTTGTGGTGACGACATGCCAATCATGTCGTGAACTATTGTATATAGTATAAAAACAAAAAACAAAAAAATAGAAAAAAGAAAAAAAAAAAAAGAGGTATTGTTTTTATTTGTTCATCTCGACTCTTTTTGCATGCGAGCCGTAGGTGCTTGTTTTTCTTTTCCCAGCAGTTGGTGGCTTTCTATAAAATTCTTCCTTTCCCTTCCCTTTTTCTTTCCTTCCTTTCTTCATCTTCCCCCCTTCTTCTTTTTCTTCTGTAGTAAAAAAAAAAAAAAAAAAAAGCCACGACTGTTGTTTCTTTTCCCCTTTCCTATTATTCCCATTCCTTCTTATCCCTTTCTTCTAAGTTTTGTCATTTTACGCATTTATTTACAGTTCAGTTCATTCTCATTCCACAGCCTTCATATTTCCATTTCCATTCCATTAGTTAATTTACTCTCATTCCATTTCCATTACAGCCGATAGTACAGTAGCATTATGTTATTGTGTCTACCACATCACTTTATCATGACATCATTCCATCATTTTCACTATTCCATTTGCATTTCACCGCCTGCGCATCCGCGAGATCTCATTCCATTCATTTCCATTCCATGTTCAGTTGAGCCAAATGCAGATTTCTTTAACTTTTGATTATTCAGCAAAAGTTTCTATTGCAGCAGTCCACTGAGATGTACCACAACAGCCAGCTTTTTGTTCTAAGTTTTATGACTCTGTGCCCAATGGATTTAGGCCTGGGATTCTTGCATATAGCAGAACTGTATACCCCGCGAGCCGCCAAGAATGTTGGCATTTTTGCCACATTTATTTTTATTATTGATTATGAATGCTTAAGCTGTGGCCCAAAGCAGTTTTGTGAGTTCCAATGATTCAAAGCGGTCCAGAATTAAATATTTTTTTGATTTCCAATGCGATCAAGATAGAAGAATGCCCAAGCTACCAGAATTGAAGATTTTATCTATTCGAAACTGCTGTTCATGGATTGTTCTAACGATTTCATACATATGTTCGAGAACACAATTTAATGAAGACTGTCGACTCTTTATGGCATTTAATTTTTCGGTCTTCAAGGCTGCGATTAAGGGGATTATGTTCATTGTTTTTGTTGCACAAATTGTAGATCTCAAGGAGGTCCGTTGCAAATTTTAAATGCTGCACAGAGGCCGGCCCTCTATAAAAACCAATGTAAATCTCATTTGCAAGTGTCGAGAGTTTTCTGCTAAAAGCTTGAAGTTCATTTGCAGGAATGAAAGAATTGGCCTCTAATTTTTCAAGCAGCTGTTTGTGTGATTTTCCTTTCTATTATTTACATTTCTAATAACACTCATATTCCTTAGTTGTTGTTACATTTGAATTCTGCATGTTGGATTTGAATATTTCCAGTAAGGGAGTGAGTCCTGGAATGTAATCTTGGAGGGATTTCCTGCGTACGGTTGTGCAGGAATTAAGTTGATATCTTCTGTTACTTGCTATTGCTGTACTTTAAGTGATATGCTGTTGTTCTTACCGATCTTATAACTTCGGCTACGGCCATATTTCCCATTTCTTTCTGCAAAGTTTTAATCTCTTTCCAGCAACTCTAATCTTAAAACAAACTTAGTTTAGTAAGGGAACCATCCCACTCTGGAGATTGGTCTGGGAGCCATTTCTTGCTTCCAGCCTTTCAATGTTGGCCGGGTCTAGGGTGCAGTTTATATAAAAATCCTTTCCTATGGCAGATTCGTGACCAACAGGAACCAACCCTCTTTGAATATTGGCATGGATGACATCTCTTTCCCTCGGTATTTCAATATTGGTCGTATCTAGGGCACATAAATGTAGTATTTAGTAATTGGGTAGATATTTGACCAATAGTTTTTGGCATGCCCGATGGGACAGTAAGGTTCCACTTCCAGTAGTGTTAGGTTTAGTGTTTGCCTTTTTTCTAATATTAGAACATCTAGTGACTCAAATTCTATCTAGAACTTCGTAGGTGTGAGGACATTGAAAGCTATCTCTCATGAATACAATATTGAAAGTTGAGAATCTTGATAATCAAATTGAGTTTTACGAACTTGATATCCAAAGGTTAGGAAAGCATCCTCAAATAGCCACTTTTTGATGAACGTCTTCTCTCCTTCATATCCCATCCATACCATTTGTTTCATCTTCTCGATTAGCTTATGTGTTTTCTACTCTCGTAAGTCTAGTGAGTACTGCCACCAATTTTCCTCAACCTCTGCCTAGTACAACCACTAGTGCTCTGTAGCCTACTCCCCATATTCCCATTCATATGGCCCAAAATCCCCCACCACACTAAAAATAGCTCCCAAGGCAGTTCCCCACATGGAACAGTTCTGGAGCCTTGAATTTGCAGGCACTGAGCCCAGTACCTCATGCTGCTCTAAAGGATTTGCCACCTATGATGGTACTGGGAAAACTGCATATGAGCATATCCAAGATGTGGCCTCTCTTGCGACTATCCATGATATAACTGATGAGGATGTAATGATAAAACTTCTAGTTTTTTGTTAAGGGGAAAGTTACTATATTGGTATCTATCCTTGCAGCCTAGTACCATTACTTCATGGGATCAGTTGGTAGAATTGCTGATTAAAAATTTCCATGAGCAAGCTGATCCATATTCTTTGTTACATCAGTTCACCACAATTCAAAGACATCCACAAGAAGAGCTTGTAGATTTTAATGTCTGATTTATGCGGAGCTGGCAGATGGTTCTAGATGGTTTGCAATTGACGCTCAAGCAAGAATCATTTTATTATCTTCGGGTGCTCAGTATTGATATCGATATGGCGGTGCACTAGGCCAATGTGACCACCTTTCTAGATCTATACACACAAGCTCAAAATGCTAAATATGACCTAATTTCTATAGGCAGACTTCCTCCAAAGGCAACAATACCTATTCTCCCTGATCTCCCATAATATCTTTACTCTAATGCATTCTCATAGCCTGTCATCCATGTATCTGGCCCCTTCATGGAATTTGGACCCCCTGCAAGTAGCCCCTATCCCTATATTGTAGTCATCCTCTATGAGTTTTCCATGACTTTCTACTCCATCAGTACCTCCACAACCTTCATTCATTTCTTTTCCAATATTGCTAGCACCTCCAACCCCTTTACCATTGCCCATGCCACAAGCGCCTTTGCCATTTCCAATGTCGATCCTGTCGCCTAATTTATATCCCCTCATCGCTTTGTTACAAGAAGTGAAATCCAATAATGTAGCTTTGAGGATAATATCTAATGAGCTTACAATGGTGAGAAAAAACAAGCTAAAGCTAAGTTTTGATCAAGAAGATTTTAGACTCTACCAATCACCTGAGACCAAGCGTCTACCATTAGGGGACCTGAGAAAAACACTGCAGTGCAAGTAAATGATAAAATTAATATATCTGAAAGAGCATATTGGTGTTCCACATGTAATGATCCTCATGGTGAAGACACATGTATGGTGCATTTGAACTATGTTCATACATTGGCAAAAATTTCCTCATGAAGGCAAGTTAATATGATTCGATAAGTGGAGCATAATTGTATCATGCCATCCCTGGAGTAAGTTTCAATCCTCACTAGGTCTGGGAAGAAGCTAGTGACTATTGATCCCATAGAATTGCAACCTTTGAAAGTGCCTACAGAACCAAAAGCATAGGAAGAAAAATGGTTATCCCTGATGAAGACTCCTGATGCTAGAAATAAGGGACCTAATGCTATTAAGGCAAAAGATTTGTTTCCTAGGCAATCTCAAGATAAAGCACAAGCTAAGCCCTCAACTTCGCAACCTACGGTGACCGCTCCAGTTTCTAGCTAAACAAAAGAGCAAGCTAAGGAGAGACTCAAGTATCCTTCGTTAACTAAAAGGTAAAGAGTAGAAGCTATGCAATAGTATCAAGATAAGTATGAGTGGCCCCTAGAGGAAAAAGTCTCGACTGCTCATAGCTATAGTATTATGGAAGAAATGAAGAAAATTCCAATAAGGATTAGCTTATATGATGCATTGCAGTTACCTGTACAGATTGATTTGTTACAAAAATCCTTGAAGACTACTAAGGACCAAAAGAAATATTGTTCGTAGACAGTATTGGCCCAAGCTCTCCCCACTTCAGTGATAGGAAAAAATAGGCCTCCCCCATTTTATTTATCCTTGAGAATAGAAGGGTGGATCGTGAATAATTGCATGATTGACTCCGGTGCCGCTACTATTGCCATGCCAAAGGCAGTATGTGAAGTAATGGGGATGGAGTATACAAGAAGTAGTCCAAGAGTGTTGTAGTTGGATGGAAATCTAGTCAATACTATTGGGGTAATCAAGGATATTTTTAATGTGCTCCATAGTATACCTCAAATAATTATTGTCCGGGAGGTGGTGGTTGTTGATTTGGAGCCCTATTTTAGCATGTATCTTTCAATGGACTTTACAACCAAGCTTGGAGGTTATATTTCCCTAGATTACTCACATTTGGAGATACCATTCAAAGGAAAGCGAATTCACATTCATAACAAAAACCTTCACCATTTTATATTGAAAATATAAAGGAGGCAAAACAAGCTCCAGGAATAGTAAACATGATGACTAAGGAATTGGAGGATGTTGATCTGGTTGAAGAAGCACTTAATGAGCTTCGATTGGAGGAAGAGTTTTGATTGAAAAATTTCAATGCTATTATTGGGATAAATATTGGTTGTTATTCAATCCAAAAGATAGAACAATCAAAAAAAAAGGTCCTTGAGTCTCTAGATTCTATTTCACACCAACTATGGAAGCTATTATTTGATGGTGCTCGATGTAAGAATGATACAGGAGCAAGCATTGTATTGGTTTCTCCTAAAGGAATACATAAAACGAACTCCTATAGATTGACTTGGAGCGACACAAATAACATAGTTGAATACGAAGTGCTATGCCTTAGCTTGAAGAAAGTTAAGAAGTTGGGAATTGAACAATTGCAAAATTTTGGCGACTTCAAGCTTATTATCAATCAAGTTACAAATAGATGCATGATAAAGTAGTATTATTTGAAGGCTTACCACAATAGATTATGGGATCTGTTAGAAGAATTTAAAGATCTGAATATTCAGGTGATTCCTCAGGAGCAAAATAGACATGCTAATATTTTAGCTTCCCTTGGTGCTAATTTTTCTCCTGCTGAGCAAGTGGTTCGAAATCCAAATATAGTAAGAGTAATTTATAGGCCCTCCATTCTAGATAAGTATCTCTATTGGCAAGTGTTTGATAATGATGAGCAAATAGTGAATTTTCTACTCAAAGAAGCTGCTAATGAGGATAATAAAATCCTTATGGAGGAATAAAATGAAGCAATGATTCAGTTGAGAAATAATCATATTCCTAGGGGATTGATTTCATTAGAGATATTTTTTGATCAAAATGATAGGGCTTATAAGCATAGGATTAAGGTAGATGCCAAGGAATACAGAGAATTGTAGTTGGAACCAGGAAAGATCATTATGATTGGGACTGATTATGAAGCAGATGAGATTGAAGGCATTAGAAATATGTGTTATGAATATCCAGATATTATAGCATGGAGTTATCAGGACTTGAAAGGATATGATAAGAATGTGATTCAGCACACAATTGAGTTACAAGAAGGGGTTAAGCCTTTTCAATAGAAACAATGTCCTATCAATCCTAATATTGAGATCCTCATGAAGGAAAAATTGTTGAAGATGCTTGAGGTGAAGATCATTTATCCTATTACGAATTCTACTTGGGTAGTGAACCTGGTTTCTATAAGGAAGAAGAACAGAGACCATCCTGGGCTAATCAAGAAAGCCATCCCCCTACTCTTCATAGAGAGCATTCTGCATATACATGTTCTACTTCTGTGCAGTCTGAATACACAGAGCTTAAATCTAAGTCTAAGGATGTGTCCTTCCTCACAGATAAGGAAGAAGACTCAAGTCATCATCCTACTCCTCGTGAAGAGTACATGGGGTAGTCACATCGCATGTCTGCATTGTCGAACTATACAAAGTCCATTCATAGACCAAAGTATCAGGCTAATGTAACCTTTAAATAACATGGAAAACAAATAATAGATCCTTCTAGGGGAAAAATATATGACAAAACCATTCATATTTATAATACGAGGGTACGTAGCCCCTATACAACTGAACAACGAAAGCATACACATCAGGTACTAAGGCCCAAACTTTCCCAACAATAATGCATGGATCAACAACAATTAAATCAACAACGGGTGGACTCGCAACAAACACACAAACAAAGGATGTATCAACAAAATACACATGAACAAAAAAGGATGCAACAACGCATAATGCATCAAGGGTGATCTCATAATATGCCCCTCGACCATGCAAAAATAGTTTTCAACATCAAAGGTCATTATCTGGTTATCACCAAGAACCTCATACTCCTCAACAATACCAAGATCCATATGATGAGGAATCATATGAAGAGTCCTAATGGTAACATCAAGAAGAAGTGGATACTTATACCAAATCTAGTTATGATGAGGTATCTAATAATTATAATTATCATCTAACTCAACATCAAAAGCAACCTCCTCAACCTAATCAAGCACAACAACTGGAAGATCAAATCATTTCATTGAGGCCATACAAAGTGCTAGTTGATCGAATGAACAAATTTGAAAAGCAAAATCAAAGGTTGGTTTATCAAAAACCTACACTAAATAATCTTAGCAATCACCCTTTGCATCCATCAGTGTCATAACCAACATACCCATCAAATTTTAGGATGCCTCAACTTGAAATATTCAAATATGGCGAAGATGCACAAGAGCACGTGACAATATTCATCAATACATGCTTCCAATTTCAAGATAATGACCCCTTGATGCCGAGTTTTTCTTACAACGCTATTTGGGGATGCTTTGGAATGGTATAATCATCTACCCCATCATAGCATAAACACATTTGAGCAACTGGCTGAGTTATTCTTGGAACACTTTGCCTCTAGTGCTGAGAAAATGATAAACTTTACTGAATTGGCAACCCTTCGTAAACTTGATAATGAGAAAATCATGGAGTACAACAAGAAATGGAGAAAAATGATGTCAAATTTACCTTTCACCATACCAACCAAAAATCTCATTAAGATGTTTACTATAAGCTGCTCAAAACAAATCTCGCTTCTCCTACAATTACAACAATATCAAATATTTGAGGAGACCTTGATGTAAGCCAAGGTCATTGAAGATATCAAGATAAAGGGGGGTGAAATCCACAAGGGGCAATGGTCAAACAATAATATCAAAGGTGACAACAACCAACAAAAGGTACCCCTAGTTAATCAAGTTATTCTGAGTAGCTCGAAATCCTCAAGTCAGGTGGCACCACCTCTAATAGTGGGGCATAATTACCAAGCTCATCCTCCTCTAGCCCAAGATCATATGCAATGAAATCAAATACAAGGCCAACAACGTAGGCCACAATGACAATATACTAATTTTCTAGAGATATTAGCATAACTCTTTAATCGATTATATGAGGTATGAATATTCATTCTTCCAGATATCTATCCACTAAAGCCTAATAAGCGTATATCAAAGGCACATAGAGAAGAGCTATTTTGTGTGTACCATCAACAAATGGGTCATGACATCCAAACATGTCATCCATTTAGATATTTAGTGTAGGATATGATCGAGAGGCAATAGCTTCATATAAGAGTCCTCCGAGATCCCTCGCCTACACACGAAGCAAACATAGCACTTAACAATAAAAATGAGCATGTCAATAAGGTACACATAGCCCCACTTGATGAGGGTTTTATTGGTATGATCAATACTACAACGAGAAGCAAAAGATACCTTGATCAGTACAACATATTGGAAAACTCAACTAAAGACAATAATCTATCACAGTCTACACCAACAATCAATTCAATTCACTTACAAAAGGACCCTGTAATTGCTTTTTAAAAATAGGATATTGAGCCAATCTCTAAATATGAACTCGATCCTCCACTACACATCATAGCAAGCATCAATCAAATTCCGTACAAGAGAGTATTGATTCATACTGGGTCAAGTATCAACATCATCACGGTTGAAGCTTTGAAGTATTTAAATCTACCACCTTCACACATTAAGGATGCAACATTCACATTGAGAGCCTTCAATGATGCCACTTCCTCAACAATTGGCATAGTAATCTTACCTATACAGGTTGGTATGAATACAATACCTACATTATGCCATATCCTGGGGGGTGAAAAGCAGTATAACATATTGATAGGAAGACCATGGATGAGGGATATGGAATGTGTGCCTTCCATAGTGCACCAAAATCTAAAATTCATACACCAAGGACAAGTGTATGTGGTCCTCCAAGATCCTAAGCCATTCAAGTATTACAAGAATTGATGAGCCACAAGAAGCACTGGTGATATGTGTGCCCCCAAACTTTCATGCGGATAAAATCACAAAAATTTCAATGGAGGCTTGCATCAAGAAGTTGCCACCTCCTCCCATAACCAAATACCATGATATCATACTACTTTATGAGGATAAGAGAACATCATTTAACATGACTAAAGCACCTTCAATTGGTCCAAAAGATAAAGCACCTTCTCAATATTTTGTGGCACTGGTTGACGTTAAGTCATATGACCAAGTCAGACAAGACAAGATATGGTGCTATAAAATGTTTCTTCCATGGTAAATGGGTCAAAACCATTGGCTTTAGTTACCCCAGACTCATTCTTCATAGGGCCTCCTCAAGAACAAAAGCAGGCATTTTCCTTGCATCATATTGAGGGTATTCAAGATAGTAAACGAAATCTTGTGGATGCCACTAGCAAAGTGCATTATCATGAAGAATCCACATTATATCAAGAGAATGAAAGGGATTATTTACATTCATATTGTGAATCTTTAACTTAAACTCTTTCACCCAAGTCAATATGTGATGATATCCCAATCTCATTGCTAGAGGTGCAAATTAAATCCTTTCCAGTTATGTGATCCATTTTGGATTGTTTAGATAGAATGGAGTGCTAAGTGAATGATCAAAATGATGCATTGTAATATATCATGAACAAGCTCAAAAAACAAGAGCTATAAGAGCAGCCCTCATCTAAAGTCAAATTGTCCCTTGTTCATCCACAAGAAAATCCTCAACCAAAGCAAATGCCAATTCAGCCACCTCATAAGTCAAAAAATATCCCCCATTTCCTGAGCCTGTGATAGTGGTTTTCAATCGATTATGTGCTGCAAATGCTATCATATTACCTGAGGTTGTTCAGTTAGATCCAAATAACCCAAAACATCAAGGGTATTAGGAAGAGCTACACTGTCTATACCATAGAAAAAATGGTCATGATATTCAATCATGTTGGGCTTTCAAAGCCATAGTATACAACATGCTTAGAAAGAAGCAGCTTTAGGTGGTTGACCAACAAATTATCTTAGCCAATGATCTATCACTTGCATAAAAAATACAAGGGGAGCCCTCTAAGCTAGTAAGTGACATACCTAGGGCTCAACCTGGTCCTCATACTAGGCCAAAGTATGCTAAATGCTCAAAATAGCAGCATGTCTGGACTCCTTTAAATGAGCATATGTCTATCATCTTCCAAAAGCTCCAAGAGACTAAGGTCTTAACATTACCTGACATGCAACATCTAGATCTAGATAGGCCTAAACCTTGGAGTTATAGGAAGCATCAGCACTATCTCTATCACAGAATAGAGGGCCATGACATTTGCAATTGACATAGATTCAAGAATATGGTCCAATACCTATTAGAGTGAAATGAGCTTTGTCTAGATGGTTCACTCATTCCTCCCCATCCGGATAGGGACACCTAGTTGATTTCTATCATGCCTTAATTGGGAGAGTTGATTTCTATCACTCTTTCTAAGCCTACTAACTACATTGTAGTAGAAAACATGCACACAAGGGATACCTAAGGTATCATACCTTCCCCATTTTTCAAAACATTCAAATATATCAAAATACAAAAACATTCAAATATATCAAAATATAAAAACAATATAAAACATAGAAATACAAACAAATTAGAAAGCAGTAAAATAAAAAACAAAAGGCACCAGGGGCATCTCTAAGTTGCTTGGTCAAATCTCATCAAAAGGCACCAAGGGAATCTCTAAGTTTCTTGGTCAAATATCATCAATAGGCACTACGGGCATCTCTAAGCCACTTGGTCAAATATAATCAAAAGGCACCAGGGGCATCTCTAAGTCGCTTGGTCAAATATCATCAAAAGGCACCAGGGTCATCTCTAAGTTGCTTGGTCAAATCTCATAAAAAGTCACCAGGGGCATATCTAAGCCAATTGGTCAAATATCATCAAAAGGCACCAGGGGCATCTCTAAGCTTCTTGTTCAAATATCATCAAAAGGCACCAAGGGCATCTATAAGCCACTTAGTCAAATCTAATAAAAAGGTACCAGGGGCATCTCTAAGCCGCTTGGTCAAATATCATCAAAAGGCACCAGGGGCATCTCTAAGCATCTTGGTCAAGTCAATAAAAAATTCTCCAAGGGTATCCAATCCATTTGGTCAAGATGAATCAAAAGCCCCAAGGGCATAATAAGCCCTTTGGTCAACATAAAATAAAAAACACAGAAATAATGCAAAAATCAAAAATACAAAAACATTTGCATCTTCCATCTGCATTAAAATAGTTGCATTACATCCATTTAATTTGAAAATGTTAACACCACAATCTTGCAAATGATGCCACAATTTGTGTCACAATCACACTATTCAAGTCCACTTTCATCAATTCCTCCATATGTGTAACTGTGTTTTTCAACACAACCATTTCATGTTGCTATAAGGAATATACTGAGGTTTCCTAGTTACTCAACCATATCTAGTGGTCTTATTAGCTTTTATAGAAAACCACCTTGATTAGTAGAGGGTAAGGTCTAGTTGTGATAATGCCTTGGATATTCAGGATCTCAACACTAATTGAAACACTAAGATCCTAGCTGGTACAAGGGAAATATGAAAACTGCAAAAGTAGTCTAGTTACCTTAAGTGGAAAGGATCTTCCTTGCTTATCCCCCTGTGCGACCGGTTCAAAAATATTGAGAATTGGCAAAAGGACAAGCTCCACCCTACCCAATTGAATCCCTTGCTTAAATCAAAACAAGCAAAAATCCCAAAACAAAGTGCAAATTTGAGATTACAAAGTGCAAATTCAAGATTATAAAGCACAAATTCAAGATTCCAATCACAAATTCAAAGTACTCAAAAGCACAAAAACAAATAAAATAGTGATTATCATCACTACATAAATCCCTTTCTCAAAAGAAAATAAAATTCAAAAAAATCAATCAAAAATAAATAGTGATTTTCATCACTAAACATGAGCAAGTATCCCAAGAGAAATGAAGAAAAAAAGGGAATGGAGCTTGAATCCCTAGAATTCTTAGCATTATACAAAATTGGAAGGAGAAATCCTTACGCATGATGATATGTCTATCACAATAGCTTATGGAATTTGTATAGACCAATGTTTGAATGTGGATGAGCTAGCTTTTGGTAACCCAATACTGCCTAGTGGTATAGTCCAACTAAGTCCAACATAAGGATAAGATGAACACTTGAAGATCCATTATCTTAGCAATGGGTTGAAATATTCCCACCTGACATCAGAGGAAATACTTGAGTTCTATATAAATATATTCACTTGCACACACATGGATAATGAATATCTAGGTCCATGGCAAAAGTCTTGCATGGTTAGTACATAGCTATTGATAAGGCAACTAGAGTTTTTGAAGTCTCAAGAAAAACCTCAAAAATTCCTACATAGCAACAAATCATATCATCAGTCACATCATAAATTTTATTTATGAAGTTTTGTGAATTAAGGGGTATTAACAAAGTAGGCTAGATACCGGATAAATGTTAGAAATGATGTTTACACGGCCACTGACTATTTTCAATCCTTTAAATTACAAAAGCTTATCAATAAAGTACATACATTCCATGCCATTTCATTTCACATATGGATAGTTTAAATAATTAATTATTATGATAAGAATTATTGTTGGCATTCATGGTTGTTATACTTTCTGTGGTATCACCCAATAGATGTTTAAAGTCATATCATATGCATTCCTTATGTTTAAGTGATTAAATCATACAAGTTCATTCACATTAGATTAAACACTATACATAACGCACTACTCATTGCATTTACCATATCATAGCATAAGTTAGATGCATAAATTAAACCAAAATCAAATATGCATTTAACAATAAACATTGCATCCATAAATACATAGTTCATAACTCACCCATTCACATTCAATATCACATCATAATTTTCCTACGCATACAATCATAAATCCATCATTAAATCAACTCATGGTACAACACATCATGTCATAATAATCAGATCATACAAGCATCTACATAAGCATCCATCTAAGCATCACATCATCATAATTACATCATCAACATCATATATCATAAAATCATAATTGCATC
This sequence comes from Wollemia nobilis, assembly GCA_028583015.1. Classification (NCBI taxonomy): domain Eukaryota; kingdom Viridiplantae; phylum Streptophyta; class Pinopsida; order Araucariales; family Araucariaceae; genus Wollemia; species Wollemia nobilis. The sequence continues at coordinate 4,294,626 of JAQPPZ010005697.1, forward strand.
CAAAAATATACATTTTCTAAACATCAACTAGGGAATTGTTGGTATCATACCTCCCTTAATTAGCAATCAAACAGTTAATCAATCAATTTCTAAAAGCTCCAAAGGCATCATGAGCCCTTTGGTAAAAATCACAAAAATCCCCAAAGGCATCATAAGCCCTTTGGTAAAAATCACAAAAAACCCCAAAGGCATCATAAGCCCTTTGGTAAAAATCACAAAAATCCCCAAAGGCATCATAAGCCCTTTGGTCAAAATCACTAAAATCTCCAAGGGCATCTTCAAGCTGCTTGGTCAAATCACTAAAAGCATCCAAGCGCATATTTATGCTGCTTGGTCAAAATTAATCAAAATGCTCCAGGGGCATCTTCATGCCACTTGGTCAAATTCAAAATAAAAAATGCTCCAAAGACATTCATAAATGCTTTGGACACCCAAAATGCCCCAATGGCATTTGGTAAGTCCATTGGTCATAATAACAACACACACAATCATATTCAACAATCAAATGTTAAATCATTGCTAATTTCACTTATTCAAAAGTCATTACCAAAGATAATCATGCACCCCCTTACTTGGGGTAAATAAGCAAAAGAACAAAATCAAATTCAAGAAAACCAGTAAGCTCGTCTCCTATCACCATAAAGACTAGGATTTTCCTTAAACAAAGTCTCCTAATTTCCACCTAGGCTAGGATTTGACTTAAGCCAAGTCTCCTAATTGCCACCTAGGATAGGATTTGACTTAAACCAAGTCTCATAAATGCCACCTAGGCTAGGATTTGACTCAAACAAAGTCTCCTAATTAACACATAGGCTAGGATTTGACTTAATCTTATCTCCTAATCACTTCAAAAAATACTCCAATGGTACCTTAATACCTTTGGTCAAATCACAAAAGGATCCAATGGCACCTCAATGCCTTTGGTCATATGATACGCGTCATCTTGCATGACTGGGGCATCCAATGTTGATCAGATCAATGATCATCATACACCCTACAAACATAGCAGTCTATGTTTTTGCTCCATGTTGTGTTTTTCCCACATAGTGCATCATAAAAAGGGGCATCTGTAGACACCTAAAACATGTCATTTTTAGGAAAACTATCCACATAGGCACATTCCTAGACCATATGACTAAACCTTGGACTTTCCAAGTATCAAAAGTGGTTCTCACAATTCATCTGGGGCATTCTGGGCTCATCCAAGCCTAGCTGCTATAAACTAGGGTGGCCAGATCCTAGCCGTTGTAGCCTAGAGTGGCCAAACCTTAGCCGTTGTAGCCTAGAGTGGCCAAATATTAGTTGTTGTAACCTAGAACGGCCAAACCTTAGCCACTGCAGATAATAGTGGCTAAGCCATAAAAGGCATTTTACCAAAAAATAGGCCTAATCATAGGTGGAAGTGGTAGTCTGCATGCAATAAAGGTGAGTGGGAGTAACTCTGCATTCCCCTTCATGACCAGTTCACATGGAGGACTTGATTCTAAATTTAGACTTTAGTTAATTGGTCTTTAAACATAGAAAAGACAAAAGCTTCTCATGCTAACATTCACTACACATGAGGAATTCAATCCTAGGGTTTTGAACATAGACCTAGGGTTTCACACACTTTAAAAGGTGCAAGCCTAAGAGCACCAAGTATCCCAAATTTATTAGGACAGGTCATTGAGGAGAGCTTTTGAGACTTGGAGAGATTCCCTTGGAGACTACCATTATAGCGAAGCCATACCAGATTGGAGAGCATATTGGAGCATCTTTAAGGATAAATAAGGTGCTAGCTGATCAAGGGTTTAACATGAATAAATTGACCACCATTTCAACATCGGATACAAGCTTTGATCCATAGCCTTGGAGCAAAGAAGACAAGTTTCACTTTAGCAGCTGCTATCCTGGATAGTGGCCCGCAAGCCTAGCTTAGGGTTTAGACATTAGCTTCTTTTATTCTGCTTTCTTCACGTCTTCATATCATTAGCATAGATTTACATGATTTCATAGCATAGTTTCATCATATTTTCATTAAGTTCATTTATTGCTAACAACCTCATTTGGGGAGGTAATATCGAACATCTAAGCGTGTGTTTTTGTTTCATTTTTTATAAGGTTACAGGTTCATCGAGCAAATCCATAACATACTAGAGCAAGAGGATCCCTATGGTAATTAGAACTAGAGAAGGAGGCATATGTAAGCCCTCATATATTTTCGTGTGCAGAACTGGGAAGCTTGTGAAAGCAAACCACCCCTTGCTAGGGGACATCTTCCTCATTTTTAATTTATTGTATCAAAATGGGTATCCCTAAGAGGGACCGACATGTAACCAAGGTTTAATACAAATAAATAGATCTATCTTTGTTAATTTCCATGTTATATGTTTTTCATGGTCTTTCATTTAATTTTGGGTATAATATTGTAAGTAGATAAAAGCGATGTGTGTGTCCCGAGGTTGCTACACATAGATTGGTGTGAACTAGTTCCAAAGGTTTGGATGAAAAAACTCTTTTGATTTGAAACTTGATTTTATTTGCTTACCATGTTGACATTGTGCACAAATCATACTTGGGGGTTTTATAATATTGCACAAATCTTTAACTACCTATTTTTTGCTTATTTTCACTATGTTTTCAAAGTTCAAATGACCCATCCTTCTATTCCATAACCAACTCTCATATTCTTGTAATAAAAAGCATTTTTCTCCCTTGATTTCACTCAACATGTAGATATTGTTTGTAGTTCTACTGACATCTATAATAATCTATCCTGTCTTGGATTTTTGATCTCACATCCATTTGGGTGAAATGTGAGAGTGTGCCCTTGATCACATATTTGACTTACACTTAGTAGGTTGTGCTTCAATCCTTCAACATATAACACATTTTATATCCTTGAACTTCCATTATCCAAACTCAAAGTCCATTTTCCAACAATTTTAGCAGATGCATTATCACCAAATTTTACTATTCCTCCATTTAATTTCTTGAGAGAAATGAATTTGTTTTTTTCACCTATCATATGACTTGAAAAACCACTATCAATATACCACTGATTCCCTTCATTTTGCATATGAAGAGTTGTTTATACTAACATGGACTTTTATTTTTCTTGTTCCCTTTTCTTTTTCCAAAATTTTGAGGGCATCTCCTTCTGAACTATTCAAATTTCATCTTTCTTGCTTGATTTAGGAAGTTCAAAAAATACTATTTTACAACATCTAGCTTTATGCGCAAAATTATTACATTTTTAACACATGACATTGTTATTCATGAGAGGTGTAAAAGAATTGTAATTTCTATTGATGATGCCAATATTATTTTTCACATAGACCATGCAATGTATAGATTTATGACCATATTTATTACATGAAAAACAATAACTATGGAAGAAATATTTAAATTGGTTTGATTACCTTGGATGATATGGTCACCTGGTTCTTTCATTTCTATTCCTATGATTGACTTTTGTCCATTATGATTCTCTATTTTCTTCCTCCTTGATACTTTTACCCTTCAATACATCAACATAGGTCATGGGCTCTTCCTTTACTTACTTTCTTTGATGTATTTGTTCCTTTTGAGCTTGACTTCTCTTTCTATTTCTCTAACCTTATATTTTTCTACAACTTATCCTTAGATTTTTCTACTTCTTTTCTTAGAAAGACAACTTCATGTTCCAATTTTTCACATTCTAATTATTTTACCTTTAATTTCTCAACCATAACTTCTTCAATTATTTTTTCCTCTTCAACCTTCACTTTTAAGTCTATGAAATCTTGTAGAAGCTATATCTTTGTTTCCTCATCCTATTGAAATTGAGCCTTCAATCCTAAATTATTCTCTCTAACCCTTTTCAACTTTCCAAGAGCAACAATAAGTCCCTCCTCTATGTTAACCATAGCTTCTTATTTATTTTTAGGATCACTCTTGTTGATTTCAACTATAGGAACATCTTCTATCACTTCGATGTCCATGTATGTTCTTATCTTTCTTCAAGCTGTTAGGCTTTCACGAATGAACCTACTCTGATACCAAATTGAAGAACACAAGCTTATACTGAGAGGGGGGTGAACAGTCTAAGATCAAACTTTTATCTTTTATTTCAAATAAATATCATCCAATATTATCAATTGCAATAATAAAAAAATGCACAAATCATCACACACATAAGAGACACATATTTAACGTGGTCCATCCAATGTGGGCTACATCCATGGAGATACATTTCATATAAATTTCTCAATAAAATTATGTGCAAACAAAATCTCTATTATAATATTTGTGGACCCCAATCCACAGGAGACACCAATAACCTCTACTATGGTTTATGGACCTCTATCCATAGGAGACACCAACACCCTCTACTCTGTTTCATGGACATCTATCTATAGGAGACACCAATCCCCTCTATTATGGTTCATGGACCTCTATCCACAAGAGACACCAATCCCATATGATCTAGTATGCTCTAAAACCTACTCACACTTTTACTCAAATATGCTCACAAAACCTGCTCATTTTTGCTCACAAAAATTGCTCAAACCTACTCACACTTCTACTCAATCCTGCTCACAAATTCTACTCAAATATACTCACAAAATCCTGCTCAAATATGATCTAAAATCTTACATACAAACAATTCTCATCTATACCCAAAACCAAATATAACAATCCATAAATCTGCTAAGCTCATCTACTCCCAATCATACACAATGCACACCTTTTTCTTTCAAATCTATTTTATAACCCTTGCACATTTACTCTCAATATCAATCAAAACCAATGCACAAGTTTACTCACAAATTTGACTTATAACCTTTTCACATTTACTTCTAATTTCAATCAACACTAATTTACATCAAATCAATCCTTATACCTCCAACCATATGACATTAAAAATATTTTCCTAAAAAAAACCACCCTTGAGAAAGGAATTAAATCACCATACCTCTAAATTTGCCTTGATGATGATGTGCCTTCAAAACCTATCTTGAAAAAAATAATTTTCCTTTCTTGTGCCACTTCAAAACTGGTTAGCAAATCTCTTTTTCAAATCATCCATATTAAAAACCCTTCTCAAAAATATGTGCTCAATAAGGCTTGAAAATAATACTTTATAACTCCTTTTTAGTCTCACAAAATAAAGCTTTTAATAATGACTAAACCCTCAAATTTCCCTCTTCTATCATGCAAAAATATATTAAAAAAATAAACCATAATACACCTTATAACTCCCTCACACAATATTCAAAATATAATTTTCAATATTTCCCAATATACCTTATAACTCCTACTCACCCAATATGCAAAAGACAATTTTCAATTTATCCCAATATACCTTATAACTCCTACTTGCACAATGTAGAATATAAAATCAAATATTATCATTGCACCTTATGACTCCCACTCTAATAAAAATAAAACATTTAATTTACCCTTACCTAAATAGGCAAAACTCTCTAATCATTGCAGAGGAGATTTGATCTCCACACCTTGCCAAATGCAGTGATCTCCCAAAGGACCTCTGACCAGCTAAGCTAACCTGGTGAGTGAAACCAAAGGTTTTGACATCGATATTTGTGACCTTTGTAGCTTTATCCTCTCAAAATAATGTACAGCAAAAATATCATGATAAGATTCAAACCTCTATCTCACTACACAGTAGCACCCTATGACGAGCCAACCAACCAACTGGGACACCACATCGAATGGGAACCAAGATGCATGAAATAAAATTTATTCCTTCCTTGAAGTTTTGCTATGTCATTCGAATGTCTTCCTCTCCTCTCATTCATTGTGCCTTACTCGTGCATTGGATAATTTTCACTTTAGCTCAATACGCATGCAAATAAATTTCTTCTTCTTCTCTTATTCGTTGTGTCTCATTCATGCACTCGATTTTCAAATTAGCATCCTCATAATTGCAAATAATATTTTTGCCTCATATATATATGTTTCCAATGTCTTCAAAAACATCATGGAGGTCGGTGCTTAATATTTGCTCTTAACTTTATGTCTTCTCCACAAATGTCGGCTCTTAATATTTACTTTCACTTTATAAAACCACTTTATATTATAATAATTTAAATCTTATGATTTAAATATTATAATATTTACTTTTAAACCTTTGTCCTTTACTAAAACCTTTTTGTCCCAAGCCTTTGTCTTTTTCTTTATAATATTTAAACCTTTTTGTCCAAGCCTTTGTTCTTTTCTTTATAATATTTAAATTTGATATTTAAATATTATAATCCTTTGCCTAAAAATATTTTCCTTGCTTTGTAATATACTTTACCTTGCTTCATTTGCCTTGGATAATTTTCACTGTTTGCTATCCATCAAGTCCATTCTTGACACCATAGATATATTGTCCATCCTTATAAACTTTTCACCCTTGAAGAATATTTTTGCCTTGAATACCATGCTCCTTTGACATCAATGAAAACTCAATATTTCCAACAGATAGAACCTCAAATTGTGGAGGTTTTACTTCAACATATCATTTTTTGCTTTGGTATTCCCTCAAAAATAATATTTGACAGTGGTAGATCTTTCAAAAACAAGAAAGTTTGAGCACTTTATGAAAAATATAATATTCAACATAGTTTCTCAATTCCTTATTACCCATAGAAAAATGGACAAGCTGAGGTAACCAATAAGAAACTGATCACTATTCTAAATAAATTAGTCAAAGAAAATCATCGATATTGGTATACTCAAATTCCCTTAGCATTATGGTTTTATTGAATGAGCATTCACACGTCTACCAGGGCAATGCCATTCTCATTGGTCTATGGTGTCGAAGCAATCATGCCTCTTGAGCTTGATATTCCTTCACTATGTATTTCATTACAAGAATTCATAGATGGTGATACCACTAGACAAGCACATCTTGACCAACTCACACTCCTTTATGAAAGGTGAACTAATTCCTTGGAGCACTTACGAGTATACCAAGATCCTCTAAATCGTTCTTACAATACTAAAGTTCATCTACGCAAATTCCAAGTAGGAGATCTAATTTTAAAATAAAATAAGCAAAACACCTATGCATTATAGTATCTTCATGATAATTTTGTGGCTAATTTTTTAGGTCCATACATTGTCAAACAAAAAGTAGGTCATAGAACATATAGGCTTCCCAGTCTAGAGGGAGTAGAAGAGCTCGAGCCATTTATTACTATCAACTTGAGAGCATTCTATGCCTAATAAAAATTATATATATACATATATACATGGTTAAAAAATAAAAAATAAAAGCATTATTCATCCATACTTCATTCCATACATCTATTTTGCATTCAAATTATCTCAGTGCATTTCATCCACCATACTAGTGGTCATTTTCTTAGTTTGGATAATTGTTAATCCAATAAGTCTTGTCACCTTAATTAGGGGCACCTTTGATTTCACATCCATTTCATTTCACCATTTCATAAGTCATGTCATAATTTGCAATAAAATTTCATCACATCTAGGTGTTTTTGGTCACTCAACCACTCAACCTCCATTTGCATGTCAAGATTTCTCTAGGACCAAAGCATATTTTTACGAAGAAAATCTTGAGTTCTAGGAGTTTACTCTAACATTATCGAACCAAATACATATAACACTTATTAATAACATCTTGTTTCAAAGAAGGATGATACCATTATTGGGTTGAACCTCAAAATGAAAAAGTCATTCTTGCTTGTTCCATTATGCACATAGTCCAAAATACAGTGGTTTGTTAGCTTTTGAGGTCAATCACAATGGGATATGGAAATCACAAGATGCAAAATATGAGAGAAAGTAGATTTATGAGATTGTAAAAATATGCTATAGATAGAAATGATGAAAATTAATATAATTTTGCTATGGAGGAAATGGACACTCCATGCAAGAAGTTACAAGACTACATTGTACTCCATCACTAATGGAGTTACATAGTAATACTACTACTACCTACTATTGGGATCTGAATTGACATCAAGTAAACTTGATATTACAATTGTCTATCTTCTAACTTTCTGACCAAGCTTGCACTTGCTAGTCACAACTCAGAACTCAAAATTGGATGGACCAAAGATTGCTTCAGCACAACCTCTAGAGTAGGTTGGTTCCTTGTCAACTGAATTTTTTTTTACTCAATTAAGCTCAATAATGATTTTGAGAGATAGGATTATGAAAGGGTTTAGGGTTAGGAAATTATGAGTTAAAAATGGCTTAATAGGGTTAACAACATAGACATTTATATGGAAAACCTTCAAAAAACTATTTCTAGTGTCCCACACTTAGGATTAGCAACACCCAAAACATAATAGTATTCATACAACAAAAACAGAATAGAGATGTGCTTCAAGAAGTAATTTCAACATCTATGATACTAACAATCCAATTTAGCAAAATAGATTAGTATTTAGACTTAACAAAAATAAACTTCTTAACAACACAGATCTAAATATGAATAGATTTTAATTGCCTTACAACTAGTAATCCAATGTAGGTGGAATAAACTAACCATAACAACATTAACAAAAATGCAATTCATAGCTCGAACCTCTTAATGAAAGATATTGAAGACGATAAATATTGAGTCAAAATTTTGAGTAATGCTCCTTCCATTAATTTACAAAATATGTTACACAATAGGGCAAGCAAACACTCTAGAGCTAACCTTGAAAATAGAGGGTTCGACCTCTATATATAGTTTACAATGAAAGAAAAATAGGGGAAATATTACAAGGATTTTGATTGTGCCAGATTAGTAGAAATCTATGGTGGCATCATTTTATTCACCTGTAGGGTCTGATAAATCTGCTCGATGTTGCATGCCATGGAAGCTCAGTTCTGCAACTTGCTGGTTCAAAAATGGTAGTTAAACTTTAGGCCATTAGAAAAAAGATATGAACTATTCATACTTCTTAAGTATTCCATCCCACCATAGATCTATATCTACCCTGGTTCTTGGTTCTTGGCACCATGGACGCTTTGTCTACCTGCTTGAACTGACTGGTTCTTATTAACCAAGAATATATCTTTGTATACTCATGAAAATATCAGCATAATATTCGTCATTCATGCACTTCATGGATGGTTGTGATTAAACTTTGATAATGCTCTACAAATGGTCTGCTCTAAAAAGAACGCTAACGTTAGCTTGGATGGCTTCAACCAGTGAATTGGAGCATTCATGAGAAATACACTAAATGTTGAGCGAAACATATCTCATTGCCCATCTTCTCACTTAAGTCTTCAAAATGCTTTATTACCTTCTTGCATCCATGGCATAGAACATAAGTTGCAATTTGCTCCTCGATATCTACTCCTTCAACTTTGAGCTAGGTTGACTACGGATTAGAGTATGTTGTCATTCTTCTCAAGAAGTAATGCAAAATACCTTTTGTACTATTTTGCTACTTTGTACTTCTTCTCAAACATTTTGACCTTCTTACCCACCGACGTAGAGCCTGTAATCATTCCACTCTAAAAAAGACATGGGACTCAGTAAAATGGGATATTTTCGACACTTAGTCACTTGAGCACGGGGGATGAGATAGTGTTGCTAATCCACACTTTGAAAGGTGTTGATGTCATCTATACTTTATTTGATTGTGGATTGGGGTATTCATGCTTGGCCACTCTAAAATACACTAAGTATTGGGCAATGTGGAACACTTTGCTTATGTTTACAAAAAATAACTAAGTGTTGAGTAGATTGGTGCATCTTGAGCTAGGCCACTTTGAAATACACCATATCTTCAGTGGATTGGAGCCTTTTCATGCCTTAGAATAAATTTTCAAAGTTTTCTAAGTGTGTAGCCATGTTGGTCCTACATTCTGGCACCTCCCAAGTGGATTTGCTCTCAAAGCCATCGAACTTAGAGTCATATCCATTGGGTATCAGGAGTCAAAAATGCTAGTATTCAAACAATGCTTTATAGAATAATTTCCATATGATCATTACCCTCTAAAAACATTATGAATTCACCCAGAAGATAAAGGTTCATATCAATATCATACTAGGAACAAAAAATATCCACCACTCCTTCAAAACTACTCAAAAGTTAAGCAAAATAGAGTTATGCTCTACCTTTTAATGATTCTTCAAAAATGATATGAATACCTTCGCAAAACTTTCATTCTCTACCTTCTGACCTCATGCTTTTATTATTGTATTCTGACAGTGTTAGAGTAAAAAACAAAATAAAAATACAACACTTCTACATTATTACAAAAATGTTCAAAGTGTAAAAAACTTTATGTTTGTGCCTCTTGAGGATCTATAGCAACACTGTCTAGTTCTTAAACTCCTTTCTAAGCTTCTGTTGTTGCACCATTGTCTTCCTAAGCTTGATCAAAGTCCTCTTCTTTAGGTGAATATTGCTCTTTATCATTTTCCTGAGCCTTAGTACCAAACAATTGGACTATCAGCTTAAGAGTCTGTAAGGCTTGATTCCAAACCATTTCATAAGGATTGGAAGTCTCCTTAAGTTGCTTGTGAATGAACTCCAACTCAACAGTATGTTCATAATTTATAGAGCATACCTTATTCACCAAGTCCTCCATAAAGTCTCAATCTGGTTAAATCCATTATCATCTGGAAAACTTGCTCTTGATCGATTGGTTCCTTCTAGGAATTGATCTCATATTCATCTTAGAGGCTCGAAGTTACACTCTTTTTAATTTCTTCTTCTGATAACAAAGTTTTATTTTCAAGCTAGAGTTCTTTAAATCCATACTGAGTCATCTCTTGATTGATGTCTACCACATCCCAAATTGTATTCTCCATTTTATCATACAATAACCATGCCTTTTATAGTAATATATTCTTCTTTACTATGACTTTGGTAGTCAATATAGCAGTATTCCATTCTTTGTTGGGAATAATTTTAGCAGTCTCATTGAGCCTGCTATCTGCTAGTTTTTAGATTTTCTCTACTGGAATCACCATGGGTTGCAGTTCTTGAGTGAATCTATCTAGATATTCCTAATTATTCTAAAGCAAATGGCTGACATCATCCATATAATCTATGATGGGCTACAACTCAAAGTATTTCTCCAAAACTTTGAACAACAACTCTTTCCTTACCTTCTTTAGCCTTGCTTTTGAGTGTTGTGGCTGCTCCACGACTAGACCAAAAAATTGTGGACCCACCTTTTTCTTTTGGTTTTGGTACCCTTGGAATGATAATCTTGAGAGATTCCTTATCTTGAGTTCGTTTGGTAGTCTCCATGGTTTAATTGGAGTCTTGTGGGGTGTTGAGTATTTTGCATTATCTTTTCCTTGTGGTGTTTCATGTTTTGATTTCCATGGGGTTAGTGGTATTTGAGGGATGATTTTGATAGGTGCCTTCCCATAATTGTGTTGGGTAGTTTTGGATAGTTTCTCCTTTTGGGGTGTTTTTTCGTGGTTTAGCTATTGGTTAGTTTGTTAGGTTTAAATTTAGTTTAATTTTTAAATGTTTATTTTAGTGTTTTCCTTTTATTTTTTTTGGTTTTGTTGTATTAACTAATTAAGGCTGTTTGATGCAAAAATAATAATAAAATTAAAATCTATGTATATTTATATATATATATAGATTTAACAAATATATATATATATAAAACAAAACATAAGTTTAGGTATATATTTCATATATATAAAAACTTATGATAAAATATAATAAAAATAAAGAAAAAGCCTTATTATTTTATTGAACATAATTGTTGGTTCCAATAACTATTTTAATATATATTGTTGTTATGTATTTACATATATATAATAATATATATTAAAATAATGATAATAAAAAATTTATATAAAAAAATAAAAATATATATATTATATTATATATATATATATATGTATTTGTATATATATATATATAATATATTAAAACAAAAGTAAAAACCAATTAGCAAGGCAAAACGTAAAACGTCATTGTCGATTACCTTTGTATCCTTGCTCTTTATTGTAAAGGCTACACATTTAATAGAAATGTACTTTATGCATTATAAAGCTACATGTATGCTTCTGCCATGCAGGTCAATCAGATGTTTCCTATGGTGGACTATTCAGTGAACCCCATGAAAGTGCTTGTGAATTGGATGATAGAGAGGCGATGAATGGGGACCACCACACCATGTAAGAATTGAATGTAGGCCCATGTGTCAGTGATGTGGATAACTCAAGGAGTTCACTGGAAGATTACTTTGAAGGTGGAACAACATTCGAGTACCCACAGGCGTAGATGATTTCAAAGTGGTATTTGACTAGGCAAGTTACACGACATCCGAGGGAGAATGAAGCGTTATGATAGGCGGTGTAAATGGTGTCCTTGGCCACGTCGATAGTTGATGGAAGAAAATATGTAGGAATGATTTGTAAATTGACATAACATCAGATATAAGGGCACAAAGTGGTAGATAATATGTTGTGGATTCACAGACAATGATAGTGGAGAGCTGCACTAGGCATTTTAAGGCAAGAATGTCAAAAATTCATGTTATATTTCTTCTAGACTATGACAGTGGGTGCAACAATGGTTTTGAAAAGGAACAATGAGCGCTAAGCCATAATGAATTATTTTATAGTGTTCATGGTAGGTTCATCGCATGGGAGAGAATATAGCTATGGCAGTAGTAGTATACCAGTAGAGACCGATAATAATGTTTGGTTGCAGAGATGCAAGCCTCGGGTAGGTGAAACCCTAAAATAAAGAAAATCCATCGCTCTTCAAGATAAATAGTCCCCCAAGAGGTGAGGGTAGTTTTTTTTTATATGCATTGGTACCAATTAAGGAAGCAGGATGTTTGATAATGCATGATGAAGACACAGTGTCGTTGTGCTGGTCTAAAACCCGAATGCATGTGCCGAGGGTAGTTAGGGTAGGCTCGACCGGTAGAGGAGCTATCTACGCTAACGAGAAGGAAGACGTCCAAGGGTAGAACTAGGAGTCATAATTTTTGGCAATAGTTTTTGTTTAGTTTATATCATATGCCATAAATGAGGCATAAATGAAATAGTACGTAAAGTTTTTGTTTATTATATATTATAATATATGAGGCATGGGAGATATAAGGAGGAAAAATATTCGAAATATAAGTTTTGTCTTATACATTATAATGTGCATGTTAGGGAGACATAAGGGTTGAAAAATAAAAAGTTTTTTTATATGATTTTAAAAGGGGAGTTATAAGAAAAAATAAAATAATGTGATTTATTTTATTTTATTTTTTATATATTTTAACATCATCAAGAAAGGGAAGTTGAAACGAACCAAGAAATGGAAGCCTTAAATACCCAAGGAGGGTATTGTACAAGGGCTATAAATTCTTGTAAATAATATTATTTTAAAGAATCAAATGCTTCCATTTTGGCAAGAACAAACCTTATGATCAAAACCAAAAGGAGATTGCGTCTAAGACTATTGAATTTACGGTTTATCATTATTTCATTTCATTTCAATTTGTATCTATGTTTTGATGTTATTAAAGGGTTACACTAGGTGAATGTTGAATAAAATGCAAATGTGCTTTGTCCTTATATTATTGCACTTGGTCTAACTTGATTGTGTTTTATGCAGGTCCTTTAGATTAAGTTGTCTCTAGATTCATCTCATAACTTGGGGTTTTGCAGGGAGGGGATAGTGAAACCAAAATCTGATGTCATTTTCTTATTTTCCAACAGTTTGTAAATGTTTCTGTTGTTTTATTTTCTATAATTAGTTTAATTCATTTTCACTTTAGCTTTCTATTTTTTCTAATTCTGGTCAATTCCAAAAAAAAAAAATTAGTTTTTCTCTAATGGTAATGAATTCTATCATTTCTGTATGGTCATTACCATTGAATAACATGGCCCAACAACCAACTCCTTGGTATGGTGTGCAAATTTCTCCCTTGAACATACCCAAGGATTTCCATGACATACCTAGGAATCTTGAGAGGTCGATACCTAAATTTATGCATGATGATCCCATTATAGCTGAGGAGCATGTCCAAATTTACAAAGACCATATGATTAGACAAGGAGTTAATCATGAAGACATCGCTTGTCGACTTTTTCCTAATAGTTTTGACCAAATGGCTCATGAGTGGTATAGGAATCTTCCTGTAGGGTCCATCACTTCTTGGGCCCAACTAGAGGAAGCCTTCATCAATCAATTTAGGTCATTGTTAGATCCTACTATCATATACAATCAATTTGTATCATACAAAAGGTTCTAAATGAGCCAGTTGGGAAATTCAATTCGAGGTTCCAAAAGTTGTATGCAAATATGACTCTTCACTTTGTGGTATATGCCACAATGGATTTGCAATTATACTTCACAAATCTAGATCCCATGATGGCCATGTTTGTTAGGAGAAATCCTCAGGTCACAACACTTGCCCTAGCTTATACGAAAGCCATGACCATTGAGCAACAAATGACATCACAAGGGGGGATGCCCCAATTTCCCATGATGGGACAATATGGTCCTTATAGTTAGTTCACCATGATGAATCAAATTATGACATCATAAATACCAATGATGAACACATTACCCTATCATCAATCATACCCATTCATACTCGTTCATCCATCCTTTCCCACTTATCCTAATGTAGCCATTCCACCTACCCCACTAATAATGGTAAATAATCAAATAGCCTTGTTATGATTCTAGGTGATCAACACTCAAGCCTAGACAACCTATCCTATGGCTACACCTCTTCAGAGCAGGAATCCTTGGTGGAACCAAAATTCTCAAAATCAAACCATCATTACTAGTCAAGAGGTTGCCAACATAGAAAATGCTAGTGTATCTAGCACTGTGATGTCCCAACCGTAATAATCTAATTTTTAATTAGAAGAATTAAATATAATAACTATTAAACAAGGCAATGACTTAGTCCACTTAATGAAACAAGTTTCCCAAGTCTCGATACCCAATCAGAATCATAACCATAGAGGAAAAGGACCGTACAACACTCACCCTAATAATGGATGCGTACCTAATCCTATAGCCAATCAGATAGATGCTTTGGAATATTATGGTGAGTTAGAGCCTTATGATGAGGAATTACCCCATTGTTGCCAAGGGAAACAAGATTCTTTGGTGATGGAATTTTTTCACTACCAAGATAATGAGGAAAGGGAGGATGACATTGAGGTCTTAGGAGAAGAATATGATGAAACTTTGGAAGTCCAAGCCATTAAACATTTTGGGAAAGGAAATCATGGGTATTACACAAGAAGTTATAAGGATCCCAAAACTTCCTCTACTCCTCCAAACAACCCCTTACTTCATCCTGATGAAAAATGTGATGCTAATCCATCTCCTCCTCCGACTGTTGAAGTGTCCAAATAGACACAAAAGATGTCGAATTCTAAAAAATCCACTTTTGAATTAGAAGAGGATATGAAAAGGACTAATGCTAATATCTCGATGCTTGAAGTTTCTAAAATTTTGGTTCAAGCGAAACCTTTATTGAAATTTTTTAATCCATGTAGTCAAAATCATGAAGTTAAAGGCGTCGAGTCCTAATTAGTTTTGAGAAGGGAAAAATGACAAGTGCCTCCTTTTATCATAACCATTAGAATTATAGGTAAAAACCTACACAATTGTTTGATAGACTCAGGTGCCTCGGGTAACATCATACCCCTTGATATTTACCAAAAGCTAGGATTCACACTTACCCCCTCTAAGAGTAAAGTGGTACAGTTGGATAGATCTATGGTGGATGTGGTTGGAATTTTAAATGATGTCCTAGTCTAGATCAATTCAAAACCTAGAGTTCAACATCATGTGGACATATTGGTACTTAATATCCCCACCAAATACGACATGGTATTGGGAAGATATTGGAGTAAGAACCTAAATGGGTACATCATTATAGATTCTTCCCATATGTGGTTACCTTGGAGAGGAGTAGCAAATCAAATTTGGGTGGATAGTGATCCAAGGCTCAAAGAGATGATAACAGAGTATAATAGGCCCAACAAAATTCAATTTTCTAAAATTGAGTTAGGGGCCTACACTTTTGACATAGAAGAAGCTACCAAAGAACCTCAAAAAGAAAACCTTTCTTATAGCACTTCGAAAGAGGATAGTTTGGTTTGGACTCTAATATTTGATGGATCTAGGTCAAAACAAGGTGTTGGAGCTGGTATCAAACTTACATGTCCTGGTAGCAAGCCTATGCTTGCTGCCTATAGATTACAGTTTCCAGCCACCAATAGTGTGGCAGAATATGAAGCGCTTATTTTTGGACTTCAATTGACCCTAATGAAGAAAGTTAAGTGCCTCAAAGTATTGGGAGATTCAAAGTTTGTGGTTAAACAAGTTAAAGGGGAATATGCATGTCAAGATAAAATATTAAGCCTTTACAAAACTAGAGTTAGGGATTTGGTAGACAAATTTGATGCTTTCAATATCTCCCTTATCTCTAGGAAAAGCAATCAAATGGCAGATTCTTTAGTCGTAGCTGTAAGCATGCTCAAACCTATGGACTATAAAAAATACAAGAAATTTTTGATTGAATTAGTGTCATGCCCCTTGATACCAAATAATGTTACCAATTTCCAAGTATTCGATAGTGACAGACATATTTTCAACTTCATCACTAATTTTTGTATTTTTGAATATCAGCTAATAGATGAAGATAAGAGAGGGCAATAAGAAACAAATTTGGAAAGTGAAACAACCCAAATGATGAACAAAATTCCAATGGACATGGTTTCAATGGAAAAGATATTTGATATTGGATATCAAGCAAAAAGAGGCAGAAAGGTACCACCTCCTAAAGAAGCATGTGATCTAATCAATTTAGGGAGTGCAAAAAATCCATGAGGTATTCATTGCTAAGGTATGTACCAGACAAGAAAATGAGTATATCGCTCATGCATTAAAGGAATATGTGGATTTCATAGCATGGAGTTATAAGGATTTGAAAACTTATGATCAAAGTGTGATAATGCATACGATTATATTAAAACCTGACTCCAAACCTTTTAGACAGAGACAAAGAACTGTCAACCCATTATTAGAACCCCTAATAGAGAAAGAGGTGAAGAGATTGCTAGAAGCAAAAATTATCTTTCATGTTAGGTATTCCACATGGGTTACCAATCTTGTCCCGATGAGAAAGAAGAACGGAGAGACAAGGCTATGTATTGACTTCAAGAATCTAAAAAAGGCTTACCAAAAGGATAATTACCCATTGCCTACTATCGATGAGATTCTTCAAAATGTTAATGGGTTAGAAATGATGTCATTCTTGGATGGTTATTCAGGATATAATCAGATTCTTATTCATCCAAATGATAGAATGAAGACAACTTTCATGACGAAATGGGGAACATTCGCATATAGGAGAATGTCGTTTGGATTATTGAATGCAGGCGCCACCGTCCAATGAGCTATGGATTTTGCATTCAAAGGGCTCATTGGTAAGTGTATCATTTTTACATTGATGACATCCCAATTTTTTTTAAGAAAATGGAAGATCATGTCAAGGACTTGAGAAAAGTACTCCAAATATGTAGGGAACACATAATTTCTCTTAATTCGATGAAATGCATTTTTAGGGTAACAGAAGGTAGGCTATTGGGCCATATCATCTCAAAGGATGGGATTGTTATTGATAGAAAAAGAATATCTGCTATACAAGACATTCCTCCACCCAATAGTAAGAAAGAGTTAAGATCTTTCTTTGGCAAGATCAATTTTGTAAGAAAGTTCATTTCAGGATTCGCAAAAATTGTCAAGCCATTGAATGACATGTTAAAGAAGGATGCTCAAATTAAATGGACAAAAAAAAATAGGGATGCTTTCAAAAGCATAAAATATGCTATCTCTAGAGCCCTTATTTTAATTAGTCCAGATTATGCTAAATATTTTTATGTCTATACATTTGCTTCAGATCATTCTTTTGCAAGTGTCCTAACCCAAAAGAGTGAGGGTAACATTGAAAATCCCATTGCTTTCTTGAGTGCTCCTTTGAAGGATGTAAAGTTGAGATATTCCATATTAGATAAACAAATGTATGCATTGTTCAATACCATCAAGAAATTCAAGTATTACATAGTCCATAGTAGGATTTTTGTTGTGGTTCTTGACCCTACCATTAAGTCTATGTTTTTGCAAAATGAGCTAGGTGAAATAAGGGGAAAATAGATTTCAACCCTCCAAGATTTTGATCTAGAAATCCAACCAATGAAAATAGTTCATGGACAAGGTTTGGTTAAGTCAATTATAGAAATTGATCCATTTATCTCATGCCAACATTATAGTGTAGAAGACATAACTAAGGATGATTGATATGTTGATATAGTGTATTTCCTGGTGAATGGTAAGTGCACATTGCATTTAAATTCTACTCAATGTATAGCTTTATGTTTGAAATTTGTAAACTTTCTAGTTAAGTCTTATGTTTTGTACAGGAGAAACCATGAATTTATTTACCTTCTTTGTGTTGATCAAGAATAGGCGACCCAAGTACTTAAGGATTTCCATGGTAAGTATAGAAATAGACACAGGTCAACCAATGCAACAACACATTAAATCCTTAGGGCAGGGTACTATTGGCCCCATTTTTTCAAATATGTACATGCTCATGTGAGATCATGCCACACATGTGAAGTGGTGGCCAATAGAGAAAGAAAGGTTGTAATGCCATTATAGTTTGTGGTAGAGGCCAGGTCTTTTGCACAATGGGGATTGTATTTTGTTGGTATCATCAATCCTAACTCATCTGATTCTCATAAATATATCCTTACTACCATGGATTACTACACAAGGTGGACCGAAGCCATTCCCACTAAGCATGCTACCTCAGAGGTTGTTATTAATTTTTTAGAGGATAATATTGTGACTCGTTTTAGAATGCCCAACGTGATTGTAAGTGATAACGACTCTACCTTTTCTTCTTTGGAATTTGCAACTTGGGCATATGATAATATGGTAAGCTTGAAATTCTCCTCAAATTATTATCCACAAGGTAACGGTTTAGTGGAATCCTCTAATAAAAAAATTACTTGAAAAAAATCCTCAGGATTGGCATAACAAGCTAAAATTCACCTTTTGGGATGATAGGATTAGAATAAAAGAATCAATAGGAACATCTCTGTATCACTTAGTTTATGGAAAAGATCCTATTTTTCCCACAAATTTAAGATTACAAACATTGCATTTCATGAAGGAATATATTGGAACTAATGATAAACTTGAAACTAGATTGACACATTTAATGCATCTGTTGGCCACGGATCCGCCACCTAGGAAGGACTTGGTGTGTCAATGCGCCCTAAACCCACATACAAACATTGAAATGATGGGAGGAAGATATGCCCCCTGTGCCAATCTTTGAAGAAGGCCGAATCCTTTCCTAACCTACTTGGGGGTTTTTGGATAAGAGTGCAGGAAAGAGATTAAAAAATGGGGTAAAGGGAATTGGAAAGAGATTGAAAAAGATAATGGAACAGGAAAGAGATGTAAATGTCATGCGTTTTGGGTGGGGGGAGAATAAGTAGCATGATCACAAATTTGCATCTGAACCAACAACAATTAAAACAAAGCATGTAACAAAAATTGCAACTGCGATTCTATCCTATGTATCCTTCTGTTTTGTATTCCAGATCCAAATAATCACCAATGCCCAAATCTAGAATTTAGAATTCAAAAAAATAGGAATATAAATGGACATGAAGCAAAAATACTAGCAGAAGGCAACATAAAAATCCAGAGACAAGAAGCAGATCCAAGGATGCTTTGAATTAATTAGAAGGTGGTCCAGACACTTAGTCAAATTTTTAGCCCGAAATTGAGCTTCCTGGTCCTGCTTCTCAGGGCCATAACTTTTGATCCGCTAACCCGAACGCCTATTATAATATATCGTCGAAAAGCTAGAAAAAATATATGCAATGATAAAATATCCAAAGCTTATTTCATCCATTTCATCACCCCCATTTATGGCCGATGAAAAACTGAACACCTCAGCATGCTCTTTGCCACTTTAAAGCTCCATACTTAGGCCAAAGTTTATCAAAAAATTTAATGTGGAAAAATTGCCAACAACATCTTGATGAGAAAAGAGATGAGGCTATACTTCATTTCAACAAACACCAAGATGTAGTGAAAATATGGTTTGATAAGAGGTTTAAAATCAATTTTTTTAAATTTTCAGACCTAGTATTATTGTGGGATAAAAGGCATGAAAAGAAAGGAGATCATGAAAAATTTAATTGTTTGTGGTTGGGTCTGTTGGCATTTTTGCCACATTGATTCTCATTGATTAATGCATTAGTGTATTGTTGGAAATCTGACCTTTGATATCAGCTTTGATGCAGCTTGGGCGAAAAAAGGAGAAAAATTGAGCAAAAAATGGTTAAGTCAAAAAACTGCAACGATGCGGCGACATGTTGCGAGAATCGCGGTCCAACGCGATCCAACGCCAGCAGGTTGGGCGGAACCGTCGCGATATCGCGACGTGTTCCAGAATCGCGGGTCGGTCGGCTTCAAAGGCACAAAGTTGAAAACTTGCAGCGCGTCGCTGACATGTCAGCGAATCGCGACGGAAAATGGCGATTGGTACGGAGAGAAGAGGCAGTAGCGATATCGCTACATGTCTTAAAATCGCGGTCGCTACGGTCTAAAGGGCAGTAACATAAAAGTGACCAAGCAAGACAATATGCAGCAAAATTGCGACAAGGAAAAGTCGAAGGCATGCGAAAAGCAAAAGGCGTCGCATTTTCGCGACCCATCCATAAGGCCGTACAAGGTGACAGAAACATGTAGCGAAATCGCTACATGTTTCGTTTTCGCGGAACAAGCTTGCGATGGAGAAGAGGAAGCCGAAGACGTAGCGATATCGCTACAGGTCCCATTTTCGCGGGTTAAAAGCGGCCAGGGTGTACGGCGTAAAAGACGTCGCGATTTCGCGACCCGTCGCGTTTTCGCGACCTACAACTGTTTTCCCGCCAAGTGCAGTATGAACGGCCGAGGAGATATTTTTGGTTTTCGATGATTTAATGCTGCCCCGAATTAAATGATTCACGGATTTCCAAGGCAGTCAAGGTCGAAGAAGCGCCCAGGCCACCAAAATTGAAGGATTTATTGGTTCAAAGCTGCTGTTCGTGGATTAATTCAACGGTTTTCATGCACATGTTCGAAGAATCGAATTTAATGAAGGACCGCGAACGTTTCATTGCATTTAATTTTTGTTTCTTCGAGGCTGCAATTAAGGGGATCATGTTCCTCGTTTCCTTCGCATAATTGTAGATCTCAAGAAGGTCGGTTTAAAATATTTAATGTTGCAAAGAGGACGGACCTCTATAAAAACCAATGTAATTCTCATTTCGAAAGGTTGGAAGTTTTGCTAAAAACTGGAAGTGCATTTGCGAGAATAAAGTATTGGCTTCAGATTTTTCAAGCAGTTGTTTGGGTGATTGTCTTTTCTGTTCCTTTTGCATTTCTAATCGAATTTATATTCCTTAAGTGCTGTTACATTCAAATTCTGCATATTGGATTTGAATCTTGCTTGTAAGGATATGATTCCTGGAGTGTAATCTTGGAGAGATTTTCTGCATACAGTTGTGTGAGAGTTGAGTCATTATCTTCTGTTGCTTGCTGTTGCTGCACTTTAAGTTTTTTGCTGTTGTTCTTCCGATCCCATAACTCCGGCCTGCGGCCATATTTCCATTTCTTTCTGCAACTTTTAATTTCTTTCCAGCAACCCTTATCTTCAAACAGAAATTTAGATTAGTAAAGGGAACCAGCCCACTCTGGAGATTGGTCTGGGAGCCATTTCTTGCTTCCAGCCTTTCAATGTTGGCCGGGTCTAGGGTGCATTTGTAAAATCCTTTCCTGTGGCAGATTTTGGACCAACAGTTTTTGGCACGCCCGGTGGGACAGATTTTATTTGTCTCTAAAAGATCCCATAGGGTCGAAGGTTTAATGTTCGCCTTGGACTGTAAATTAGAGCATTTGGTGACTCTATTGTTTTTGGTAACCCTGCTGAACCCAGAAATACTTCATGATCACAAGATCACAGTCAAAGAAATTTGGTGATCTTGTTCAATTTTTTGAGCTTGATAGTTCGAGAAGTGGTGAGCATTCTAGATTAGTTTCCTCGTCCCTTCCATCTTCTGCTGTACAAATACCCAGTATTGTTGCTAGTGTTGCACCCCTACAAGTTCCACCAATGGCACAATTTCCTCCACCCAGAAAATTCTTGGCATGGAACAGCACTGGAGCCTTGAATCTGCAGGCTCAGAATCCAGTACCACAGGCTGCACTGAAGGCTTTGCCCACTTACGATGGTACTGGTAAAACAGCCTATGAGCACATAAATGATGTGGCTTCTCTGGTTGCTATCCATGACATTACTGATGAAGATGTAATGATCAAATTGTTAGTGTGTTCTTTGAGAGGTAAACTGTTGTTTTGGTACAGAACTCTGCCTCCTGGCACCATAACATCATGGGATCAGTTTGGTGATTTCTTTGGTGAAACATTTTCATGAGCGAGTGACCCTTTCTCATTGTTAAATCGGTTCTTGTCATACGAGAGACATCCACAAGAAGAGATACCTGATTTTAATGTCCGGTTTACCAGAACTTGGCAAAGGATTCCTGATGGTATTCGGCCTACTGATGAATTAGCTGCGATGTACTACCTCAGAGCGTTTCACTCAGATATCGGCTGGGCGGTTCGGCAGTCTAATGTGGTAACGTTTCCAGAAATCTTTGAACAAGCAATTAAAGCAGAAGCTGATCTGGTTGTTGTAGGAAGACTGCCTCCAAAGGTAACTATGCCTCTTATTCCGGATTTGCCTCAATATTTATATGGTTCACAACCACACCCCATGCCAGCTATGTATCCTACACCATCATGGAGTTCTAAAGCACCTCAGGTTGCAACTGTTCCGGCTCCTCAATTGCCTGCTTTAACTCCTTTACCGCTCCCTGCACCCAGCATTCAACCATCTCCCGTTTCCACTTGCATTTCCAGCTTTGCCAGCACCACCAGCTCCTTTGCCCTTACCAGCACCTCCTGCACCTACAAATCATGATCCATATACAACATTATTGCAAGAGGTTAAGTCTGCAAATTCTGCCATTAGAGCCATGGGAAATAAGATCACACTCATTGAGAGGAAGCGGTGAGAGAGATTTCCAGCCAAGGAGATTTCAACCTCCTCAAATTACTAGAGATCAAGCTGCCTCCACAAGCAAAGCACACGAAAAGGGCTTAGCTATTCTAGCAAATGAAGATGCAGCCCATGCAGATGGAGTATATTGGTGCTCGACTTGTAATGATCCTCACGGAGAGGATACATGTATGGTTCACTTAAATTATGTGCAGACCTTGGCGGCCAGCTCTTCAGGTGACCATGTTAATATGATCTCAGAAGCTGGTTATAATTTGATGACTGCAGTGGAAGATCAAGTTTCAGTTCTAACAAGGACTGGAAAGAAGCCTATGAATGTTGATCCTGCTGACTTAGAGCCGTTAAGAGTACCGGCTGAAGTGAAAAGGCCAGTGAAAGCTCCTGTGCTAGCTCCAAAGCCTTTGCCCAAAGATCCAACTTTTAACAGAGTTCAAGAAAAGGCAGCAGCTGCACCAGTAAGGTCAGAAGCAGAGGAGCAGGCACGTGAAAAATTGAAGTATCCATCACTGACCAAGAGGTTAAGAGTGGAAGCTACACAACAGTACAGAACCAGATTTGAGCAACCTGTTGAGACGAAAAATTCTGCTGCAGTTTCATACAACATTGTTGATGATATTAAAAATACCCACTGCTAAGGTAAGCCTTTATGACGCTTTGCAATTACCTGGTCAAGTAGATTTATTACAAGAGTCATTGAAATCTGTGAAGGAGAGTGAAAAAGGGCCTACCCAGACCGTCTATGCCCAAACTTTAACCACCTCGCATTCTTGGTAAGAACAGGACCTCCTCCTTTTTACTTGTCATTGCAAATAGAAGGTTGGGTTGTACATAATTGTATGATTGATTATGGAGCTGCAACCACTGTCATGCCCAAGGGAGTCTGTGAAGCTATGGGAATGGAGTATACCCAGAGTAGTCCTGGAGTTCTGCAATTGGATGGTATGCCTGTAAAAATAGTAGGTGTCATTAAAGATGTACCCATTGTCCTGCATACAATGCCCCAAATCACTGTTATTCAAGAAATTGTTGTAGTAGATTTAGAGCCCTATTTTAGCATGTGTTTATCCAGGGAATTTACCGCAAAATTAGGGGGTTATCTGGCATTAGATTATTCCCATATGGAAATTCCTTTTAAGAATAGACGTCTCAGAATACAGAATGAAAAGCCTTCCCCTTTTCACATTGAGAAGTTGGAAGATGTTGGAAAAGACATGCAGTCGGTCCATATGCTCATCGAAGAGTCTGAAGATGTTGTTTTAATGAGTGAAGTTTTAAACAATCTTCGAGTTGGAAGACCGATTTTCAATGCTTAACTTCAATGCCATGATGGAGACAGAGATTGGCTGCTATGCCATTCGAAAACCTGAGACTGAGACAAAGCAGGAATTGTCTAACCCAGTTGATCAGACTGAGGTTACAGATCAGTTATGGCAACTGTATTTCGATGGAGCTAGATGCAGGAATGGTGCCGGAGCAGGTATTGTGTTAATTTCTCCTTATGGTGTACAGAGAACTTATTCATATCGGCTTACATGGAGTTGTACTAATAATGCTGCGTTGAATATGAAGCATTGTGCTTGGGTGCGAAGAAAGCAAAGAAGTTAGGAATAGAACAGACTCAATATTTTTGGTGATTCCGAGCTTATTGTAAATCAGGTCACAAATAGATGCATCTCAAAGCGAGCATTATCCGAAAGCATATCGTAATCGGGTTTGGGATTTGTTTGAACTTTTCACTGCGCTTAATATTCAAGTTGTTTCCAGAGAGATGAATAAACATGCTGACTTATTAGCATCTCTTGGAGCGAACTTTTCTCCTGCTGATCAAGTTGTGAACAAGCCCAAGACAGTGAGAATGGTATACAGACCCAGTGTGCCAGATAAGGAAAATTTTTGGCAGGTCTTTGAAACCGATGAGCAGATTGTGAATTTCCTGATACATGAAGCTGCAGCTGTTGAAGGCAGAACTTTGGAAGATGAGGAAGCCGAAGGTCTTATTCAATTAAGGAATAACCATATTCCAAAGGGTCTAATAACTCTGGAGAGCTTGTTTGACCAACATGATCGTTCCAGAAAGCCTCGAATGGAGATTGATAGAAAGGAATTCATGGAGTTAGAGCTTCAGCCTGACAAAGTGATTAAGGTTGGCACTGACTCAACCCCAGAAGAACTGCAGAAAATCAGGCAGCTCTGTAAAGAGTTTTTTGATATTATAGCTTGGAGCTATAAAGACTTGAAGGGTTACAACAAGCAGATTATACAACATACAATTGAACTGGAAGAAGGAGTTAGGCCTTTTCGGCAGAAACAGAGACCTGTAAACCCAAAGATTGAGGCATTGATGAAGGCTGAGCTTGTTAAAATGCTGCAAGCTAAGATCATCTATCCGGTCAAGCATTCCACATGGGTCGCCAATCTGGTCCCCGTCCGTAAGAAGAATGGAGATATTAGATTGTGCGTTGATTTCAGGAATTTGAACCGTGCTTCATTAAAGGATCATTATCCTTTGCCAAGAATAGATCAAATATTGCATGTTGTGGCTGGTGCACGGCGTTTTTCTTTCTTTGGATGGATTTTATGGGTATAACCGGATCCGGGTAAAAGATGAAGATCGGTTTAAGACAGCATTCACCACGAAGTGGGGTACTTTTGCATATCGGCGAATGCCCTTTGGATCTGTCAAATCCTTGGAGCTACCTTCCAAAGAGCTATGGACCTTGCTTTCAAGGATTTGTTGAACAAGATCATTGTAATATACCTTGACGACATGACGGTATTTTCACATAGAAGGGAAGACCATTGTTCTCACATGAGGCTGATTTTTGAGAAATGCGAGAGAATTCGGAATCTCCATTAATCCAAAGAAGTCTGTGTTTCTTGTAAAAGAAGGTAAGCTTACGGGTCATGTGATTTCCGAAGATGGATTAGCAATTGATCCAGCCCGTGTTGAAGCCCTGAAGAAATTGTCACTCCCTGCAAACAAGAAGGAACTTCAATCTTTCTTTGGACAGATAAATTTCATTAGAAAATTCATTGCTGATTTTGCTCAGGTTGTTAAACCAATGACTGAATTGTTGAAGAAAGATGCAGTTTTCCAATGGACAGCTCAAAGAAAGGACGCATTTCAGGAGATCAAGGAAAGAATAGTGCGGGCCCTGTCACGATTAATCCGACTACTCCAAGGATTTCATCTTATATGCGGTTGGAGAAGATGACAGGTTATGCTTTGCGGTTTTGACGCAAAAGGGAGATGATGGGAATGAAAGGCCCATTGCTTTTATGAGCCAAGTCATTTTACCTCACGAAGCAAAGTACAATTTTATTGAGAAACAGGTATATCTTTGTGATGAAATCCCTGAAGAAATTCAAACATTTTATTTCCCAGAGCGGGACATTTGTTTATGTGCTTCACCCAGATGTGAGAAATTTCATTCTTCAAGGAGAGTTGGGTGATAAACGTCTTGGCTGGGTCACCAAGATCCGAGGAATTTGATGTAGAAATTCACCCAACTAAATTAGTGCGTGGTAAAGCTCTGTGCCAGCGAGTTAGCAAAGATGGCGGCATTTGATGTATGCGAAGATCGGGGAGAGGCTCTTCTTTGGTAATGACAATTTAATGAATTTCTTAATTACGGAAAAAGATTGGACGAGAGGACACGATTGATTACTTCACAAGCTGGAAGATGTCCATCACAATTGGCTGCTTCTCGAGAGGAGGAGATTTCGGTTGCAAGCTCTGCGGTATGTTTTGTTTTCGAGATGGTTTATTTTTTAAAAATATTGATGGTGTTCTTTTGAAGTGTGTTAAACAAGCAGACAAGGATAGGATCTTGGAAGAGTTCCATTCCGGTCTATCAGGAGGACATTTTGCAGGAAGACCGATGGCCTTGAAAATCATTCGAGTTGGTTACTACTGGCCGACCCTGTTCTCAGATTCTTTCAAGGTTGCACAAGCCTGTGATAAGTGTCAAAGATATGCAGGAAGAGTAAGGAATGCAGCTATGCCTTTGCATCCAGTTCAGGTTGAAGCACCCTTTCAGCAATGGGGGTTGGATTTTATTGGAATAATTGATCCTAATTCCTCGGTTGGTCACAGATACATCTTAACAGCTACAGATTATTTCACCAGGTGGTCTGAAGCCATACCCACAAAGATGGCCAATCAATCTGTAGTGATTTCTTTTGTTGAGAGTTTGATTACACGTTTTGGTGTTCCAGACGCCATCATTACAGATAATGGAACTCCATTCATTGGAGCTGAACTAGCTGAGTTTGCTAACAAGTTTGGCATTTTCCTTAAGACGTCTTCCAATTACTATCCACATGGAAATGGCTTGGCAGAGTCAACGAACAAAAATTTGCTCAGAATTTTGAAGAGGTCATTGGGAGAGAACAAAAGATCATGGCACTTGTTATTGAATCAGGCGTTATGGGCAGACAGGATTTCCGTCAAGAAGTCCATTAAAACCTCACCATATGCCCTAGTCTATGGCAAAGAAGCAAGGTTGCCGGTTCATCTTGAGTTGCCGATATTACGGCGATTGCGAGTCTTTTCAAGATGATGAGACAGGACACGAGTTCCTTGGATCTACGAATAGCACAGTTGTTGGAATTAGAGGAGCAGCGTTCCAAAGCGTATAATGAATTTGACAAGCACATACAAGGGATTTCGAAGTGGTTTTATAAGCATTCTGCAGCCCGTCCATTCAAGACAGGAGATTTGGTGCTGAAATGGAATGAGAATAAAGCTAAACCTGGCAATCATAAGAAGTTTGATGCATTCTGGGAGGGTCCGTTCCGTATTTCCAGCACTGGTGCAGCTAATTCTTTCTATTTGGAAGATATGGATGGTAGCCCACTTCCAATTTCAGTTAATGGCTTTCATTTGAAAGCCTACTTTTCATGACTTCGCAAGTTCAATTTGAGTTTGTATATAATATAAAAAAAAAAAAAACAAAAAAAAATATATATATATATATATAAAAAAAAAGAGGAAGTGAAGAAGAAGAAAAGAGTATGTATATATGTGTTGCCTTTTGTTGTCACCTTGGCTCTTGTTGCTTGTGGGCTGTAGGTGTTTGTTTCCCTTTTGTCCTTCCTTTCCCGGCAGTTTGTGGCTTCCAAAGAATTCTTCTTTTCCCTCCCTTGCTTTCTATTTCCTTTCTTCATCTTCCTCTTCCTTCTTTTGTTTCTTTCTTCCTGCAATATAAAAAAACAAAAAGAATAAGCCATAGCTGTTGTTTCTTCTCCCCTTTTCTATTTTTCCCATTTCTTCTTATCCCTTTCTTCTCAGTTTGTTTTTGTTTTAAAAAGCATTTATTTTCCAGCTTAGTTCATTTTCATTTCACGCTTCAAAACTTCCATTTCTGTTCCATCCATTCGTTCATTCCATCTATTGCCGCTGGTAGTGTATCAACATGATGTTGTTATGTCTATCACATCACTTGCTTACTTCCACATCACTCCATTGCAGTCACCGCCTGCGTAATCGTAGGAGCTCACTCCACCATCACATTCCATTTCTTCGGTTTATAACCGCTTCTATGCAGGTTCTTCCGGTTCTAGTTTTCAGCAGCAGAAGAAGTTTTGCAGCAGTCCCCTGACATGTACCACCGCAGCTAGTTTACAGTTCCAATATGACTCTGTGCCCAATGGACTAAGGCCTGGATTCTTGCATACAGCGAGCTGTATACCCCGTGAGCCGCCAAGAATGTTGGCATTTTTGCCACATTGATTCTCATTGATTAATGCATTAGTGTATTGTTGGAAATCTGACCTTTGATATCAGCTTTGATGCAGCTTGGGCGAAAAAAGGAGAAAAATTGAGCAAAAAATGGTTAAGTCAAAAAACTGCAGCGATGCGCTGACATGTTGCAGAATCGCGGTCAACGCAGTCAACGCAGGCAGGTTGGGCGGAACCGTCGCGATATCGCGACGTGTTCCGGAATCGTGGGTCGGTCGGCTTCAAAGGCACAAAGTTGAAAACTTGCAGCGCGTCGCTGACATGTCAGCGAATCGCGACGGAAAATGGCGATTGGTACGGAGAGAAGAGGCAGTAGCGATATCGCTACATGTCTTAAAATCGTGGTCGCTACGGTCTAAAGGGCAGTAACATAAAAGTTGTAGCGATTCGCTGCAAATTTTGATGATAAGACCAAGCAAGACAATATGCAGCAAAATTGCGACAAGGAAAAGTCGAAGGCATGCGAAAAGCAAAAGGCGTCGCATTTTCGCGACCCATCCATAAGGCCGTACAAGGTGACAGAAACATGTAGCGAAATCGCTACATGTTCCGTTTTCGCGAGGCAGAGCGCAGGGAGGAGCCAACGACAGAAACATGTAGCGAAATCGCTACATGTTCCGTTTTCGCGGAACAAGCTTGCGATGGAGAAGAGGAAGCCGAAGACGTAGCGATATCGCTACAGGTCCCATTTTCGCGGGTTAAAAGCGGCCAGGGTGTACGGCGTAAAAGACGTCGCGATTTCGCGACCCGTCGCGTTTTCGCGACCTGCAACTGTTTTCCCGCCAAGTGCAGTATGAACGGCCGAGGAGATATTTTTGGTTTTCGATGATTTAATGCTGCCCCGAATTAAATGATTCACGGATTTCCAAGGCGAGTCAAGGTCGAAGAAGCGCCCGAGCCACCAAAATTGAAGGATTTATTGGTTCAAAGCTGCTTTTCGTGGATTAATTCAATGGTTTTCATGCACATGTTCGAAGAATCGAATTTAATGAAGGACCGCGAACGTTTCATTGCATTTAATTTTTGTTTCTTCGAGGCTGCAATTAAGGGGATCATGTTCCTCGTTTCCTTCGCATAATTGTAGATCTCAAGAAGGTCGGTTTAAAATATTTAATGCTGCAAAGAGGACGGACCTCTATAAAAACCAATGTAATTCTCATTTCGAAAGGTTGGAAGTTTTGCTAAAAACTGGAAGTGCATTTGCGAGAATAAAGTATTGGCTTCAGATTTTTCAAGCAATTGTTTGGGTGATTGTCTTTTCTGTTCCTTTTGCATTTCTAATCGAATTTATATTCCTTAAGTGCTGTTACATTCAAATTCTGCATATTGGATTTGAATCTTGCTTGTAAGGATATGATTCCTGGAGTGTAATCTTGGAGAGATTTTCTGCATACAGTTGTGTGAGAGTTGAGTCATTATCTTCTGTTGCTTGTTGTTGCTGCACTTTAAGTTTTCTACTGTTGTTCTTCCGATCCCATAACTCCGGCCTGCGGCCATATTTCCATTTCTTTCTGCAACTTTTAATTTCTTTCCAGCAACCCTTATCTTCAAACAGAAATTTAGATTAGTAAAGGGAACCAACCCACTCTGGAGATTGGTCTGGGAGCCATTTCTTGCTTCCAGCCTTTCAATGTTGGCCGGGTCTAGGGTGCATTTGTAAAATCCTTTCCTGTGGCAAATTTTGGACCAACAGGTCCATACCAAGTGTTTTAAATCCTAGGTGAGAACAATTTTAGACTAAAAATCTTGGATGGAAAAGATTTGGATTTACCCATTAACGAGTTGTATCTGAAGCACTATTTCCAGGCTTGAAAGGGGTAGAGTCCTGTATTATATGTAAATACATTCATGTCTTGATGTTTTCGAGTTTTATTGTATGTTTTGTATTCATTCACTTCCAAGAATTCATTGATTTCTAGTGTTGTGTATATAGGTTTGGTGTTTGGTGTTTATTTGGTTTTGGCTTTGTTTGTGTGTGTTGTTTTTCATTTATTTTCAAGTTTGGTGTTTATTGCTAGTTCTCGTTTGTGAGTATGGTCTATTTATTTTGTGTTGTGAGTTATTCCCTAGTTTTGGGGTAATATTTTGTAGTCACTAACTTTTGGTCTCTGGCCTGTGTTGGTTTACCTTTGTTTAGTAGGTTGGAGTACATGAGCTGAAAATTGATGAACCCAAAAAAAAAAAGGAGGAACTCTATCGAGATTTTGACCCTATTGTTGGTGTTTCTTTGCTTAGTAGCACCTAATATGAAAATAGGTGAACCCGAGAAAGGGGTATGAGTTATTTGGTGATCATGCTCAGATTTTGGGGAACAAAATGGTGGAAAGTGGAACGATGAAAAATTAGCCAAAGCTCCACATGGGATTCACACACATTAAATAGTGTTTCTAGAAGTAAGAAGGATGAATTTGTCTTGATTTACAATCATAGGTAAAAATCTAAAACACTTCACTTGTAGGCTACCTTACTCTAGTGATGTTTGAAGCTTTTAAAGGTTGTTCTTTTGAAAAGAAAAAAAATTATATATAAAAAAAAAGAGAAAAAAAAGAAAAAAAGAGAGAGAGAACAAGCATCAAAACACTTGATAAAATTAGTCACAAGATTTAGATAAAATCTATCGAGGCTATGGATGTCTGATCGGTATTAGGGATCTGTCTAGATATAGCTCGAGTAAAAGGAAAGGCTTTGCAAAGCGTTGAGCAGACATAGGGGTGGGTTAGATAAACCTCACCAGGGTTATAGATGCTTGAATGGCAGTGGGGCTCTGTCTATAGCCATTTCATTATGAGTGATACTCTATAGCCTAATGCAGAAAGGGATGAAAAAATCTGGAGGATTTTTAGAAATACAGGAATGAATCACTTTTACACACACTGAGAAAAGGAAAATGGATTAGTTGTTTTCATTCTAAAGTTGTGTACCCCCACCTTCTCAAGATATTGCTAAATGATTTTCATTTCGCTGATCTTGAGTGTTTTCATTTCACGTTGGGTTCTTACCAAAATGCTTAGTAGCATTTCCTAGCAGAGTCGACATTTACTGTGGTTGCTCCACTACTAGCCCCAAAAATTGGAGACCCACCTTTTGCTTTTGGTTTTGGTACTCTTGGAATGATAATCTTGAGAGATTCCTTATCTTGAGTTTGTTTGGTAGTCTCCATAGTTGAATTGGAGTCTTGTGGGGTGATGAGTATTTTGCATTATCTTTTCCTTGTGGTGTTTCATGTTTTGATTTCCAAGGGGTTAGTGGTCTTTGAGGGATGATTTTGATAGGTGTCTTCCCACAATTGTGTTAGGTAGTTTTTGATAGTTTATCCTTTTGGTATGTTGTTTCGTGGTTTAGTTATCGGTTAGTTTGTTAGGTTTAAATTTAGTTTAATTTTTAAATGTTTATTTGAGTGTTTTCCTTTTAATTTTTTTTGTTTTTTTGTAGTAACTAATTAAGGTTGTTTGATGTAAAAATAATAATAAAATTAAAATCTATGTATATTTATATATAGATTTAACAAAAAAATATATAAAATAAAACATAAGTTTAGGTATATATTTCATATGTATAAAAACTTATGATAAAATATAATATAAATAAATAAAAAGCCTTATTCTTTTATTGAACATAATTTTTGGTTCCAATAATTATTTTAATATATATTGTTATTATATATTTCCATATATAATAATAATATATATTAAAATAATGATAATAAAAAAATATATAAAAAAATAAAAATATTATATATATATATAATATATATTAAAACAAAAGTAAAAACCAATTAGCAAGCCAAAACCAAAAGAATATAGTTGCAGTAGTAGCAATATACCAAAAGAGATCGATAATAACATTTTGTTGTAGAGATGCAAGCCTCGGGCAGGTGAAACCCTATAATAAAGAAAATCCATCGCTCTTCATGATAAATAGTCCCCCAAGAGGTGAGGGGAATTTTTTTTATCTGCATTGGTTCTTGTTGAGAAATCAGGATGTGTGATAATGCACGACGAAGGCCCGGTGTTGTTCTGGTCTAAAATCTGAATGTAGGTGCCGAGGGTAGTCGAGGTAGGCTCGGCCAGTAGAGGAGTTGTCTAAATCAATGAGAAGTAATACATACAAGGGCAGAATCAAGAATCATAATGTTTAGCGATAGTTTTTGTTTAGTTTATATCATATGCCATAAGGGAGGCATAAGGGAAATAGTACGTAAAGTTTTTATTTATTATATATTATAATATATGAGCTCAAAACACCTGAGTTGTCTCAAAACATGTGAATAGGAATTTTCTTTGGTAGGCCCATGGTAGCCAAGATGTGACTTAACCATATCACTTCACACACAGCTCCACGTGCAGCGTGATACTCTACCTTTATTGAAGATAAAGCAACCACCTGTTGCTTTTTACTATACCCTGAGACAGGACCAGATCCAAGATGAAATACATACCCTGATATTGATTTTTTATCATCTATGGATCCAGTGTAATCAGAGTCATTGTAACTCTATATGAAGAATGAATTATTCTTCTTATACTCTAGACCATAATCTACACTACCCTGAATGTAGTGAAGAACCATGTTAGTTGTTTTCCAATGAGAGATCTTTAGTTCTTGCATGAACCATGAAATATAGTTTACAACATAAGTGATATTTGGTCTAGTATTAGTCAGATAGATGAGGCTTCCAATCATCTGTCTATATAGTGTGCCATATACCTATGATGAGTCATCATATCATGATAACTGAAGCCTTGATTCTATCGATGTTGCTTTGGGCTTACAATTAGTCATTCAATATTTTTCTACTAAAGTCTTGGCATACTTTTTCTAAGTCACCCTAAGATGATTCTTCTTTTTTTCTATCTCAAGGCCAAGACAGTAGTGGAGAAGTCCTAGATCTGTCATATCAAATGACTCTTTCAAGTTATCTTTCACAGCTTTAATCAATTTCTCTAAATTGCCAGTTATGATTAGATCATCCACATATAACACAAGAATCACTATTTCAAAACTTGTGTTCTTGATATAGAGATTTGCGTCAGATGGACTTCTCTTAAATCCATGCTATAGTAGGTGACTATCCATTTTTATGTACCATGCTCTTGGGGCTTGTTTTAGCCTGTATAATTATTTGACCAACTTGGAAACTTGTTGCTCATGGCCTTCCTTAGCAAATCTAGGAGGTTGAGTCATGTACACTTCTTTTAAGTCACCATTTAGAAAGGTGTTTTTTACATCCATATGATGTAATTTCCATCCGAAATGTGCTGCCATAGCACAAAGAACTTGAATGGTGGTCATCCTTATTGTAGGAGCAAAGGTTTCCTCATAGTCAAGGCCTTCCTTTTGAGCATAGCCCTTCACCACAAGACGGGCCTTATGCTTGTCTATGGTACCATCTACCTTATATTTGACTTTGTAAACCCATTTGTAGCCTATGGGTTTCTTTCCTTTAGGCAAATATACCAGCTTCCATGTTTTATTCTTGATGAGGGAGTTATGTTCTGCATCCATAGCTACATTCCAATGAGTCAGCCTAAGTTCTTCATCAACTGTAGAAGGTTCATATTTTATTATAATGCTTCAGTATTTTATTTTTGAGTTATTCTTGGTGTCTTTGGAAATTTGAGAGTAAGATCAGGTGGGGAAGTGAGTTTGGAATATTTCATTGTGCTCGTATACCATTTGGGAGGCTTTTTATGTTGTGAAGAAGAAAGTGGTTGTTGCTCCTCATCATCTAGGTATACTGATGTAGTGTTAGGTGTGAAAGCTTCATCAAACACTACATCTCTACTGACATGTATTTTCTTGGTAAATGGGTCTATCAATCGATAGCCTTTTGAGAATTCATCATATCCAAGAAAAACACATGGTAGGGACTTCTCATCTAATTTTTTTCTTTTCTCCTTGGGTGTATGTATAAAAGCCTTACACCCAAATACCCGTAGATGAGATATGGAGGGTTTCCTTCCACTCCATGCTTCCTGAGGAGTCATACATTCAAGAGCCCTCGTGGGTGCTCTATTTAGAAGATATACTACAGTTTGAAAAACTTCAACCCAGTAAATTTTTTGAATATTGGCTCCCTTAAGCATACATCAAACAATTTCCATAATGGACCAATTTCTTCTCTCAGTAACTCCATTTGACTGAGGATAATAGGCTGTGGTTAACTGTATTTTTATCCCATGTGTCTATAAAAATGAGGAAAATTCCTTTAATGTGTATTCCCCCCCTCGATCTGAACGGAGAGTCTTGATGAAACATCTTGATTATTTCTCACTAGCTTTTTGAACTGTTGAAAATAGGTAAATGCTTCAAACTTCAACTACAATAAGAAGACCCACATCTTGCGTGAGTGATCATCTACAAACAATTGAAAATACCATTTTCCTCTACAACTAGTAGACATGGGGCCACACAAATCTGTGTGAACCAACTCCAAAGGTACCTTAGCTTGAAAGGAGATAGGTTCAAATGGTACTCTGTGTTGCTTGCCTGACAAGAAATCTGAGCACACTGGCAAAGTAGATGAAAGAGTAGGCAGTCCTTTCACCATTTGATATTTACTGAGGTCTATTAAATATCCTAAAATTAAATGCCCAAATATCTTATGCCATAGAGATGTGGCCTCTTTTGTGGTTATTGACATTGCAGTATATGTTGAGGTAATTGCATCTAAGACAAATAAACCATGTTTGTATGAACCTGATGCTATTTGTTTTCCTTTATTAGTGATAAAGCAATATTTCTTTTCTTTGTCCACCTTGAAATTGACATTCATGTGATTGTCCAAGATTTGTGGAACTGACAAGAGATTATTTTTCAATCCTGGTACATAAAGAACTTTTTGAATTTTACATTCTCCATCTAGAAGGGAGACATAAACACTTCCTTATCCCTGAACTTGATAGGTTTGATCATTAGAAATGGTGACCGGTCTACCTTCTCGAGCCTCAAATGTCTCAAACCAGGACTTATCACCAGTCATATGCTTACTAGCACCTAAATCTATGTACCACATAGTGTCCTTCTGAGGGGAATATGTATGTGTCATGAGCACCTGTGATCATTAGATTTTGAACTAGATTATTCAGCTGCAATGTGTCCCTATTGTTGTTTATTCTTGTTCTTTGGTTTACCTTTTCCCTTCTTGTTTCCTTGTTCAGTGGGTGATTTGTTCTTAAACCAACATATTTTGGTTTCATGAGTGTCCTTGTCACAAATATTACAATACTGATTCTTCTTTTGAGTCTTTTTGCCTTTACATTTATATTTATTAGAAGAACCTTTCTATTGATTCAAATTTTTCTTACCACCTTGTCTATTTGAGAAAAGAGCATTTTTGGATGCCTCATCTCTTTGGAGTTGATTAGCTTCTTCTGTTTCAAGCATATTTACCAACTCGAAAAAAGTCACTGTCCTTCCAGAGACTTGTAATGAAGTGATCAACATTCTGTAGGAGTCAAGAAGAGCCCTCAAAATGATAGAGGTCAAGACTTGGTCTTCCACTTTTTCTCCTAAGGATTACAGTTTTATTTTCAATTCTACCACTCTGCAGAATAATTTAAACCTTTGAGCAGTTGGCTCTCAGTGAGATACTTGTGCATCATGGCCATGGTGAAGGTTTCAAATTGATAGGACTAAGATGATTGTATATTGCACTATACCCTCAAAATAACATATGGAAGATGTTTAATTTGCTTCTAGAAGATGTTTAATGGCACCTGCCTTAACACCATTAACAAGGGATGAAAATTTTGAGGATTTTAAGCCAAACAAATAGAGCAAATTAAAGGGGTAGGTTTTGAAAGACTTCTGATTGTGCTCTCTAGGATATTTAATGGAACCTACCTTAAAACCCTTCAAGAAGGATGGAAAGTTTGAGGAAATTAAGCCAAACAAAGAGAGTTAATCAAGGTGTTTTGAATTTTGACTTTTGATGGGGAATAAAATTGAATTTATTTTAACCTGTGCAAGGTGTAGCATGATTTGGAGTGAAATTTAGGTTTTGTGAAATGCTCCTTAAATGTTCTATTTGATTGTTTAATTGCACACCAAAAACATGATTGTTAATGCAATAATAAAAAACAAGAGAGCAACCCAAATTATTATCACTCTAAGTGTCATATGCAACCGAAAATGCACCTAGTATAGTAAATTCTTAAGAGAAGGTGCTGAGTACAATCGAGAATGCACCTTTTTTACTTTGAAATATCCCCCCTTTCTCTTTACAATTTTGCAAAAAAAATAGAATCACAAGATATGACTTCTATCCCCCCTTAATTTGTAC
Source organism: Wollemia nobilis (assembly GCA_028583015.1). Taxonomy (NCBI): domain Eukaryota; kingdom Viridiplantae; phylum Streptophyta; class Pinopsida; order Araucariales; family Araucariaceae; genus Wollemia; species Wollemia nobilis. The sequence continues at coordinate 4,331,753 of JAQPPZ010005697.1, forward strand.
AAAATTGAAAAATTAGAGCACTCCTTTCAATAAAAGTCAACACATGACCCACGTTTGAAAGGTTTCCAGACCAGTCGACACACGACTTTGGTTTTTGTCTTCCACACTCAAGCATGAGGAGCAAAAAAAATAGAATTGAATAGATCTCAAGCTTACAACAAAAAATTGCTATTTTATGTTTTATGTCTCCTTTCTTGAAGGAGAGAACAAAAGCAAAGTTTGAAGGTTTGTAGAAAATTAGATAACCTTTATGCTTCCTCAATCATGGCATGCTATGTGTTTTGCAATAGAATTGTTGAGTTTCTATGTCTTATATCTCCAAAAATGAATGAAGAAAACTATACAACTTTTGTGGAGTTTATTGCAAAAAAATGTTGAAGAAGGTTTTTAAAATTTGCCAAAAAGAGGTTCCTACGTTTCTTTTGTCTCCAATTGAGAGAAAACACAATTTGATTTTGGAACATTTAAGGCAAAAACAAAAATTGGATTTCAAGTTCTCTAAGTTTGATAAAGCAAAAAATATGTATTTAAGATGAAATTTCTATAATTTAGGAAAAATTTGGAAAAAAATTGTCCAATTTGATTAAAAATTGAATATTTTATGCCAATTTGAAAATAAATTATAAAAAAATATCAAACAATAATATTTTTAATGCTGAAAAACTTTAGAAAATTAAAAAAATTTGAATTTTTTTTTATGAAATCGATTAAAAGCCTTTGTATTTAGAGGCACTGGGAATCGAACTGGTGCCTCCATGGATTCTAGGTGCCTGCACTAGCCAACCGAGCCACTGCTTGGTTGGAAATGTCTCCAGCACGGCTGCAACTTCAGGTGGTCGTGGTGGTGATGAGTCTTTGTGGGATTTATCCCACATGCATCCCAAAATGGGATGCATAAGGCTTTATAAGCCGCAACACTCCCATCCAACATCTATTACTTTTGGGCAATTGATGAGTCTCGCCCACCCTTTTTGGATGCCATCACATGGTGCCATGGATGGGCCTAGTCGATTCCAAGTTGAGTCCAAGTTGAGTCCTCTGGTCCAGTCAGCATCCAGGTGGCATGTGGTCGTTGTGCCACATGTTGCCTAGTCAATTTCCAGGTGGTGCATGGTCGTGGTGCCATGTGTCACCTAGTCATTTAATAATAGATTATTCTAACAAACTAACTAAATATCATAAGATATTTAGTTATTAACCATAGTAACTATCTCCTATGGTAGAAAAGTAAATGTAATAACCTATGTAGTATAATGCAATAGCATGGGAGATATAAGGAGGGAAAGATTTGAAATATAATTTTTGTCTTATACATTATAATGTGCACGTTAGGGAGACAAAAGGGTTGAAAAATAAAAAGTTTTTTTTATATGATGTTAAAAGGGGAGTTATAGGAAAAAATAAAATAATGTGATTTTTTTATATATATTTTAACATCATCAAGAAAGGGAAGTTGAAACAAACCAAGAAATGGAAGCCTTAAATACCCAAGGAGGGCATTGTACAAGGGCTGGAAATTTTTGTAAACAAGATTATTTTGAAGAATCAAATGCTTCCATTTTGGCAAGAACAAACCTTGTGAGAAAAACCAAAAGGAGATTACGTCTAAGACTACTGAATTTATTGTTTATCTTTATTGCATTTCATTTCGATTTGTATCTATGTGTTGATGCCATTAAAGGGTTACACTAGGTGAATGTTGAATAAAATGCAAATGTGCTTTGTCCTTGGAGTCTCGCACTTGGTCTAACTGGATTGTGTTTTTTATAGGTCCTTTAGATCAAGTTGTCTCTAGATTCATCTCATAACTTGGGGTTTTGCAGGGAGGGGATTGTGACACCAAAATCTGATGTCATTTTTTTGTTTTCCAATAATTTGTAAATATTTCTATTGTTTTATTTTCTACAATTAGTTTAATTCATTTTCACTTTAGCTTGTTATTTTTTTTATTCTAGTCAATTCGATAATTTCTATTTTAGTTTTTCTCTTTTATTCTGGTCATTTCTAGAATTTCTGCACATAGTTTATTTTTCATTCTGGTCATTTCCATAATTTCTACATTTATTTTCTTTCCATTTTGGTCATTTCCAGAATTTCTGCATCTAATTTCAGTCTTTTATTCTAGTCCATTTTCCAGAATTTCATTTTGCATTTATGTTCATTTACTTCCATTCTGGTCCTCATCCAGAATTTTTGCACCTCCAAATTGCACTAAGTTAATTTTCAAGATAAAATCAATCTTAGGAGGGGGTTACTAACGCCAAATTGACATTAATGGCAGATAAAGCAAATGAACACTAACATGCTAACTCGCTAACCATTACTAACACCAAATTTTGACTTAGTTGTAGTAGAATGCTCATAATGAAGATAAAATGAATCTACTAACTGTAAAATGAACCTCACATTAAAGGTACAAAATCTAAAATGAAGTGGACTATTCCACACACTCTTGCATTTTTACACCTTTAATTTGAAGATAAAAGGAGCTTACTAATTGGGATTCAAGGTAAATCAGATTAACATCAAGAGCATTAAAAGGAATCACTTTCACATTTGCTAAGTTCACATGCACTTTGAGGATTAAAGGATCATGATCACTAAGCATTGTATGAATAGAATCGTTAAGGCCCCTTGTTAACTGTCACTTGCATACTTTGAGTTTATTCTAGTATATCTATATTCTATTTTAATCATTATCGATTATAGGTATGTATGGAATGTTTGCTTACCAGAACCTTGGAGAAATATGTATTTTCATCTAATTTCTTTGCAAGAGGGATTTTTCAATTTAATACTCTGATTTTGGTGATCATTTTGCAACAGGGCAAAATACTCACTCAACATCGATAAGCCTGAGGACTTGGCCTTTTCAATTTGAAGTTGGTGCTTCAATTCTTGTATATTTTTGGCTTGTTCTTTAGTTTTCTTCTTTTGTTCCTCCACTTGATACTTGAGCTTAATGGCCGCTTAAAATTTGTTCTGCCAATTTTTTGCTTCACTCTTGATAGATTTCTCTACCTGTTTCTGGTAGTTGACTATCTTTTCAATTTTTTCTATCATCCACTCTAGCTTGTCTACTTTCTCTTTATATATATCAATATTAACATAGAAAGTCCCTAAGTGGTATTTTTCTATAACCAGCTCATCTTCAATAGGTAGCTACTTAATATCTTCTATATACTCTTCCAGATGATAGTCTTGCACAATAATTTTAGTTTCAAGCTTACTCATTAGAGGATAATAGACCTGTATGCTCTCTACCTTGAAACTAGGTCAACATATATGATACTTCTCTTTGTAGCCATCCTCTTTGAAGGCTTGGACAACTTCTCTACCCAAAAATATTGAATTTTTAGTGAAACTTCCTTCTCCTTTTATAAATATGCCAATGTGGGATAACCTATAGGAGGAGAAGAATCTATAAGATAGGGGAGAGCAGACTCAGTAGTTGATGATGAAGGAGTGGTAGTGACTATAGTTGAGTCTGTGACTATTGTTGTTGTTGCAATAGGATAAGTCATGGGAACTATAAAACTCATAGAAGGGTGAATGGGTGCAGATGAAACAACTTGTATTTCAGATGATTTTGGAGGAGATGATAGCAAAAGTGGGATTATAGGGGATGATGATATTGGAATTTTAGATGATTATGAAGGAGATGGATTAGCTTGGCCCTCTGTATTTACTAATGAGATAGGTGGTGAATTATAACAGGGATAGGGCACTTTTGTTTCAACCTTTTATTTAGAAGGGGAAGGAGTTTTCTTTGGGTAAAGAGGAGGAGAAGGAGAAGGAGTTATCTTTAGAAATCATACCTTATCTTATAGATGTAGGAAGTTCTAGAGCAATCTCTATATTTTGTTGTTGTATTGGTTGTGTTGATTCCTCTGCAACGGAGATAGGTGTCTTATCAATGCTTCTCTCCTTATCCATTTTTTGTTTCTTACAAACCTCCTTCTTTCCTTCTGGTGTATTTTTGGCTTTTCTCATAGAAACTCAAAATACTGTTGGCATTTCACTCTCTATATATTCCTCTGAAAGCCCTTCCTCTAATACATTTTTAGAAATAAGGTTGAGCTCAAATGTGGTTGTAGTAGTAAAACTTATTGGTTTAAACACGAAGTCCTCATCCTTCTTATTCCAATCTATTTCTATTTTAGGGGGCTCTCCACCCAAGGTTAGATGCTTGGGCCTTCTAACTATTTTGATGACTTTTGTACTTATGGCTCTATCACTAGAATAATGTATTTGAATCATTAATTATACCCCTATAGGTAATTTCTCCAGTTGTTTTGTTGAGGGCTCAAATATTTTAAGAGCTTCAGTAGCAGTTAATTGAGTATCAACCCCTTCTTCTTGAGTTTCCTCTTGTGAATGTGGGGAAGGAGAATCTATCCCTAATTGAGTTTTCTTGTAAATTAGTACTAGATTCTTAGGGTCCTTTGCCTTCCAAGTTTTGATGTTCTTGTCATACCTCTTATAAAAATCATCAATAACTCGCCCAAGTTTGGATTTCTTTGTGTCGATTTCCACTCTCATTCTCCACCAGTCTACGATCTTACCTTCATCCCATTTCTTTTATTTTCAACTTCTCTAATCTTAGAATCCTTCAACTAGTGGATTTCTTTGTTGTCTAAATTAAAATAAAAAATTTGTTCATAGAATTCTAGCCATGGGTGAAGTTGTTCTATTTTGGCAACATTCCAATCTATTGGGGCATTTTCCTTGTTATTTCTCCCCTATTCAAAATGATGCCTTAATGTCTTCTCAAACTTGTGGGATTTCTCTTCATTAAGAGCAATGTTTCTCTTGTGGAATTTGTCATCTAGGTTATATCTCCACCTTTGTGGGATGTAAAATAGGCCCAGCCTATCCAAGTACTGAGCGATTTGTTCACCTTGGCACTTTCTAGTAATAGTTAAATCATCAATATTTCAGTAAGTCAACAAACATTTTTTTTTCTTACTAGAGCCATAATTCATATTAATTAAATATGCTTGTATCAAATATTCCAGAGCTAACAATCTATTTGTGATGAAATGAGGAAGAAAAAAAGGCTTACCAATGAAGTCGTAGAGTCTAATAATTGTGCATTCTATAAGAACATACCAGTTTGCTTCTTCAGCACCTTTTGTTCTTAACAATTTTCTGGCTAGAGGTGGTAATCTAGGTTATTTCCCATACATCATTTTTATAGTGGACCCTAGAGATTCTAGGTTAAGCTAGTAAAAATACTTGGTGCTCCTCAAGTGGGTAGTCCAATAGTATACAGGAATAGAGTCTCCCTTGTCATTTTTCTCTTTTACAATAATCCAAGGCATCATCTACCTTAAAATAGTAAAGAAAATCCAAACCAAACTTGAACAATACTGAAAAGAGGGCATATCTGAATCCCTTTTCATCCTTACCAATTTCTCATCCATTATTTTGGTAAGGAAAGTTGGCCAATCAAAGTAAATGGTATAAATACCCATTTTATCTGCTTTAGGTTTGTACATTTTCTCATCCAAAATGTAGTAAGTAGTGGCTATTTTCCAATCCCTCATAAATTGATTTGAATCCAAACCCTCCATACAAGTTAGGATGGTATACAATTCTGGGTTAGCAAACTGGTCAATGGGAATTGGGATTTTAGGTATCTCATCTTCCTCCTTTATACATCTAAATTGGAAACAAAGCCATTTTTCCATGACTTCCTTCTCATTAGAAGCCATTAATGAAGAATAAGCCCTAGCTTGTTCTACTATATCAAATGGTTTGGGTTCTAAAGGAGGGCCTACCCCTATGGCAAAAAAATCATGACAAGATTCTTTGGTAATGGTAAATAATGTTATGCCATTAGCTATTTTCACTACCCTTTTCTTAAAATCATAAAATTTAATGATTGCAAAAATTAATTTAGGGCAATGGTGGATGGAATCACAGATGTAAAAATATAAGAAATATTTTATAGTAATGATACCTTGAGGTCAAATTGGTTTCCCTTCGAAGTATCTAAACTCAAAATTCCTACTCAAGAAGGTTCTCCTTACTGGATTCATTACAGTATCTGCAAATCATCGCATCTAATTTACATAGCCTTCCATCTCTGCACCTCTTTGTTGCACGTCCTTTTGAACTTTCTTAGGATCCATTTTCACAATAATTCTTAGAGTATTCTTTTACTCGTGTTTGGAGATAATACTTTTCTATTCTCCTACTCCTTCTAGGTAGGTACTGATTTCATCGAATGAATGAGTTTTGCACTTTTGAGCACTTTTAAATGCCACTGCATGTACACCTTCTGCCATTAATGTGGCTACTGTGAGAACTGTTCATTTACACACTTGGAGATGTTATGTCATTGAATCATTGGTTAAGGCACGAAGCACTTTGCTTAGCTTGTGATATATTTCATCATCTTTCTTTCCTTCAGAGCGATATGGGAAACTTGCATAGCAACTTGCAGATATTTCTTTCTTTGGAGAGTAGCATAGCACGAGTATCCGGATTCTTCTCATAATTGGTCACAAACTCTAATAGATTGGAATATATGTTGTGATCCGCTGCCACCGTAGTCCTTTTAAGAGTGGATAGGAACACATGCGGTATTACGCTACCCTCTTAGTTCATTTGAGAGTGGATTGCGGCCATGTTGTATTTTGTTGCCCCTTAGCTTATTTTATACATTATCACTTGCTTTTTTAAAGCAATATTTTCTATTTTTTTATAACATTTTATCAAAAATGAAAAAATTGAAATAAAATGGAAAAAGGATATGATAAAAAATATGTACATATGTTACAATGAATTTAGCTTAATCAAAATAGAGTTTAATATGGAAACCATTGAATGGGATCGGCTGTATGTTTCCCTCAAGATATTCAAGTTGGAAAACATTGGTTTCCTTAACCTCTGCTATTTTGAAAGGGCCATCCTAGAAGGAGTCAAACTTATGATGGTGCCTCAATATAGATCTTTCCACATTCCACCTGAGTATAGATGTTGGAATATTTTCAACATTGCCTCCTTAGTCCTAAGTATTAAGTCCTAGTATTTATTTTTAGTTTAATATTTTGATTTACATATTTCTAGTTAATTTTATTAGCATACGTTGAGTTTTTGGCTTGGTTGGTAAATGTTTGACCATAGTCCAAGATTAGCATGTTGTTAGGATAAGAGCTATCTTTAAGTTAGTTTGTTGTAATAAGTTTGAGAGGATTTCTCTCAACCATCGTGTCTATTTTTAGTTCTTTCAAGAACTATAAAACTATGTAATGCATTGTTGATCAATAGAACAATTTCACCATTGTTTCTCATTTGGTATCAGATCAGGTTTTCTCATATGGATCAAAACCTGTGGAGAGTGGCGTGAAGAGATCTGAAGCACGCACTTTATTAGAGAAACTCAAGTGGCCAGCACTCAATAGAGTTGCAAGGAAGAGCTCGAGTAAATCATTAATATCTCATGCATCCTGAGGTATTTTATTATGAAATTTTTAGGGTTGTTAGATAATTGTATCAAGAGGATGCTGTCAAAATTTTAGGTTATTTGGAGCTAATTTTCTAATTTTATTAGCATTTTGAGTTTTTTAATAAAATGGTTTTATAAGGTGGAAAACAGGGTATTTGCATCTCAAATTTTGGGAGAAATATTATTTAGATAAAATAATAATTCCTACAAAATTTCAGGTCATTTGGATCTGTATTTATTGATTTGTGTGAATATTGATTTTTTCTTCAAAAATCCTAGATCCAGAATTGTGATAAAAAGGGAAAAAGTAAATGATCACATATTTTTCACCTTTGCAAATTTTCTTCAAAAATTTAGAGGGTTTTCATATTATTGTCTCAAGAATACAGAGTTTAATTTTTAGAAATTTTGGAGTTGTATGGATTGATTTATGTGAATAACATTGAGGTTGTCTCAAAAACACTCTAAGATCTAGAAAGGGCAAAAGTAAATTGATCACATATTTCTCATTTGTGTGAATTTGGATCTGAAATTTAGTGGATTTTCAGATAAGTATATCAGAAGTCTACAAGAAAAAATTAGTATTGGACGATTTATGATAAATTGGGTGCTTGAGACTTTGGTAAATAAAAGGAAGCCATGTATGCAGACTTGGTTGTACCAAAATTTGATGGAGATAATTATGCTATTTGGAGCATAATGATGAAGACCTTCTTGAAGGCTCAAGACTTATGGGATATAGTTCAAGAAGGCTATGAGGAACCCACTTGGAGCAAGCTACAAGGCGAGGAGAGAAAATAGAAGAAGGAGCAGCAATATGCAAATTGCTTAGCTCTTATGGATTTGAGGAGAGGAATGGAAAAGAATGTTTTTCCTCTCATAGCCAATTGTAGATCAGCTACAATGGTATGGAAAGTGTTGAAGGATGCTTATGGGTTTGATGAGGACACCCATAAAGCCATGTGTGACAATCATGAAGATTGTTTAAGCAAGGAGGAGCCTTGCTTCCTTGAAGAAGTTTCTGAATTAGATCCTTTTGAAGGAGCTTTTGAAGAGTCTTGTGAAGACTCATATGAAGGTATGTCTTTTGCAGAATACATACATTCTTATAATGGAGAATTATTTCTTAAATAGGAAGATATGCTTGAAGAAGAGCCTTGTGTGAAAGAGAGTAAAGAATCCCTTAATGGAGAAGAGGATAACAAAGAGGAAGAGACTTGTACAAATTTCCTTGGAGAGAGTCATTGTGAGACACAGATCATTGAAGACATGTCTTGTATAGGCATGGAAAATTGTAATAAACAATTATTTCTTTTAGGAGGAGAAAAAGTTGAAAAGAAAAATTGTACTAAAGAATTTTTTGCAGGAATGGCATGCTTTGAAAGCATTCACATTGATAGCAAAGAGGAAAAATAATTTGAAGATAAAGGAAGAGAAACACTCACATTGGAGTGTTCCTTTCTTGAAGATCACCAAGGTGAGATGTATGATGAAGAATGTCTCATGAAGGAGACATATGAAGAAGAGTGTCTTATGGAGAAGACACCAAATCAGCTATTTGTTGAAGAATGCTTCATGGAGAATGCATCTACAATTCTCATGGAGGAGAATAAAGAATATGATGATGGAAAAGCAATGTTCATGGAAGACTATTGGCTTACTTTTGATGAAGACCATTCACTTGGAATGGATGTGTGCTCTCTTGAAAGAGCAAATGAAGATGTAAATATGGAAGCTCACTCAGATGGAGTGAATGTTGATTGTAAGGCTCAAGTTATGTGGGATGTTGATCACCATGATATTTTTGATAAAGAGGAGATGCAAACTATAAGTTGCATGCTCAATAGATATCACTCAGCAAGAGTGATAAATATAGATGCTTCTTGTTCATCAGCCCAAGAAGATTGTGTGAAGAGAAATTTTGTGAATCTCAAAGAAGAAAATAGTGAGATAGTCATTAATGGACTTCATGATGTAATGGAGGCATCATCAAAGGAGATTGATAATTGTCTTGAAGAGACAATTGTGGATGAATATCACTCACTTGGAGTGTCTACATTATAGAAAAAGAGTTGTCTTGAAAAGGCAACAATGTATGATTGCTTGAATAAAAAGGCAACAATGTATGATTTCTTGAATGAATGGTGTTTCAACACACCAACATGGATTGAACAGAGGAGGAGAACTCTTAGTGAAGAGTTGATGGTTGATCTTGAAGCACCATACAATGAAGGAGAATTGCTACAAAATAGCTTTATGGGAAGCACCAAATCTACTCATACTAAAGGTAATGTTTTTATGAGAGACAACTTTGATGAAGAGTCTTCTTGGAGAGAATACAGTGATGGAGAACTTGGGTCACATGGATCAAAATGATGTGTTCAAAATTCCTTGGGAGAAGGATTCTTGTAAAGTCATTGTTGTGAGAGAATATTTGTGTGAGGAGAAACTTTATGTTGCATATGTAGTTGGTCATTATATGGCCATATTTGTTGTGATATTTTATGTGGAAATATGTGAAATAGTTGTATGGTATAATCATCTATGTGAGATGATTAATTGTAAATACTCATGTGGAGTATTGTTTAGTGTTGAAGATGTAAAAGAAGATCAAAATGTGAGAGCATGGTTTAAAGACCATAATGATAAATATGTAAGAGAGTGGTTGCTAAAAACCACAAGAGGAGATAATTTTGTTGAAGGGGGATCTAATAAACAAAAGAATGCACTCAAGCATTTGCAGGAAATTCCACATGAAGAGTGGAAGGAGTGCCACCATAAGTATTTTGTAAATTCTGATTTCTTGATTCAATATTGGAGGAAACGTAAGAGAAATATTTTCTTCCAACTCTATGATGCTTAAAGAACTCTTGCATGAGTGTCTTTAGCATCAAGGGGGAGAATGTTGGAATATTTTCATTATTGCCTCCTTAGTCCTAAGTATTAAGTCCTAGTATTTAGTTTTAGTTTAATATTTTGATTTACATATTTCTAGTTAATTTGATTAGCATACGTTGAGGTTTTGGCTTGGTTGGTCAATGTTTGACCATAGTCCAAGATTAGCATGTTGTTAGGATAAGAGCTATCTTTAGTTTAGTTTGTTGTAATAATTTTTAGAGGATTTCTCTCAACCATCATGTCTATTTTTAGTTCTTTCAAGAACTATAAAACTATATAATGCATTGTTGATCAATAGAACAATTTCACCATTGTTTCTCAATAGAATATCAAACTTGGAACTTTCTTAATATGGCCTTATTATAAAACCATGCCTTTATGTCAAATGAATGCTTTTATAAATCCTCATATGCCTGAGACCTTTTCTCCTCTAGCTACAATAAATGTGCCAACTTGCTTTCAACTAGATTTTTTTCATATTCATCCTCTATATTTACCAACTTGAGAGCTGGAATTTCTAATTACACAGATAATACTACTTCCTTGCCATATACTAAGGCATAAGGGGTGGTCTTGATGGAATTTTTGATAGTGATTCTATCTACCCAAAGAGCTTGTTCCAATAGTATGTGCCAAATTCTCTTGTTACCATCTAATAATCTTCTCAATATTCTTAGCATATTCTTGTTAGTTGATTCTACCAAACCATTCCCTTGGAGGTAGTAGTTAGAAGTATTTTTTATGGTGATACCATACTTGTTGGTAAACACAATGTATTTAGCCCTTATGAATGTTGGTCCATTATCGCTCACTAAATATTCTAGAACACCAAACCTTGTGATTAAGCTTTCCATGAAATATATCACCACCTCTTGGTCTAATTTATTTATAGGAATGACCTCCACCCATCTAGTGAGGTAGTATGTAGTAGTCATAATGTACTTGTGGCCAGCTGAGAAATTTGGATTAATAACCCCTATGAAGTCCGACCTCCATTGTTGAAAGGGTTCTTCAATTTGAATTGGCTTAAGGGGGAATGATGCATTCCTTGTTCTTCCCATATACCACTAGCATTCATCGTAGGCTCTTGTAACTTTGAAAGTGTCAACAAAGATGGTAGGCCAATAGTAGCCTACCCTAATGATATTCAAAGAAGTTACTCTTCCTAAGAAGTGTCCACCTAGATAGTCCCCCATGGAACTCCTCTATGACCTTTTGTTTCTGATCATCCTTTAAGCACCTTAGGAGGACCCCATCAAGGTTTCTCTTGTATAAGCCTTCTAGCAATAGGACATATTTCAAACCTTGAAGCCTATATCTTCTTCTCTATGATGAATTAATATTAGGTGGACATACTCCAATTAGAAAATACTTAGTCATTTTATCCACCCAGTATGAATCTCCTAATTGTAGTTCTTCAATCTGATCTTCTATTTTTGACTGATAGGTTGTCATCTCTACTGAAACTGCTACTTCTATCAAACCTTGGCATAGGGCCCTACCTCTTACCAAATTGGTAGGATGGATTTCCACATCATATTCCTGGATCTTAGTAATCCAACCAACTCTCTTATCTCCTATTTCACCTTGTAAAATGAAACTTCTCACATCTGGATGAACCACATAAACCAGGGTTTTCCTTTGAACCAAGTATTACCTAAATTTTTTCAATGATTTCATTACTGCAAATACTTGTTTCTTAATAAAATTATACTTGACCTAATATTCATGAATATTCTAGCTCCAAAATAATATGGGGTGTTCTTATCCTTCATCATTCTTCTGGATGAGCATTGATGCATAGCTCTCCTCAGCTCCATAAGCATAAATAATGAAGTCTTTACTAAACTCTGGGTTGACTAGTATTGGAGTTGTAGCAATGGATTGCTTGATGATTTTGAAGGCTTGCTTTCTCACCTTAGTCCATTTGAAATCTGCATTCTTCTTTAGTAGTTTTGATATAGGCTTCACCTTCTAAGCAAAGTCAAAGATGAATTTCCTGATAAAGTTTATCTAACCAAAGAAGGACTGCAAGGCTTTCTTGTTTATGGGTAGTGGAAGGACAATGATGGATTTGATTCTATCTAGATAAATGACCATACCTTCCTTGGAGACCACATGGCCTAGCAAATTTCCCTCATGAATTGAAAATAATGACTTCTTAGGATTAAGAGAGATGCCAAACTCTCTACACTTCTAAAATACTTGTTCTAGATGTTCCAGGTGGTCCTACTTGTCATGGGAGAAAATAGTCATGTCATCTAAGTAGATCAGAATTACTTTGTTGATTAGATCTCCAAAGGTATAATCCATTACCCTTTGGAAGGTGGCTCTTGCATTAAACAACCTAAAAGGTATTCTTTGATAGGAAAAAGTGCTCCATTAGGTTGTGAATGTTGTTTTAAATTAATCTTCATATTTTACCTAAATTTGGTTATATCCAGAGAAGCCATCTAATAGTGAGAACCTTTCTTCTCCTACCATAATATACAAGATTTGATCAATCTGTGGGAGGGGGTAGTGGTATTTTAGTGATGCTTGATTGAGGTTTCTGAAATCTACACACAAGAGGCTATCACCATTATTCTTCCTTACCGGTACCAATTTAGCTACCCAAGTTGAATACTTGATTGGATAGATGATATTAGACTTTATAAGCTTTAATAGTTCCTCCCTCATTATGGCTTTGATCCTAGGATTCATAGGCCTCTATTTTTTCCTGAAAGGTTTTGCATTTGACTCTAGCTCAATTATGTGTTGGATGACCTTCTTGTTATATACTTTAAGATCTTCATATGACCAAGCTACAATGTCTTGGTACTTTAGGCATAAAGCTTTGATATCCTCCTTTTCTTTTGGAGAACATCAGACTCCAAATTTGAGCTTCTTTTCCTTTTCAATTTCAATTTCTTTGTAGATATTCTCATTGATCTTCATGGATTTGATATTTTTCCTGCCTGCATTGTTGAACAAGCTTTCTAGAGTAACCAACCCTCTAGGTATATAATTATTCTTAAGTTGGATAACATCTATTGGTTTATCTCTTCTAAGTTTTCCTCTTGAACATTAGATAAATAGTCTTCTCTCACCAAAAAATCAATAATTTGTTCGTCACTTTCAAAGACCTACCAAAAAATCTGCTTATCTGATATCGTAGGCCTAAAAATAATTTTGATCCCTTTGTATTTCATGGCTCCTATATCTACAAAAGGGTTGATATTAGCTCCCCTCACTGCTAAGGAATCCACCAAGGTATTTTGTCTTCTAGGAATAAAATTAATATTTAGGGGGTCAAAGAATTCCATCAAATCCCATACCCTATTTCTATATGCTTTCAGGTAATGGTACTTAATGTTGCACCTCTCCCTTACCTGATTGACAACCAATTCAAAGTCACCATATATATTCAAGATCTTGATGCCCATGCTTTCATTTTGTATTAGCCCAAGGCATAAAGCCTCATATTTTATAGCATTGTTAGTGCATGACCATGTTAGCCTATATGTGAAACTCTTTTTCCCTTTTGATTGGGACTATAATACTACACTAGCACCAATACCATTTCTGCATCTGGTACCATCAAAGTGCATGATCCAGGTTTCTGTTTCTCTTAGGGACTGGTTAGATATAGTAAGAATTATTTTCTTTGTTTTTGTGGAAATACTGTATGTACCCATATCTATCCTGAATTGACTATAATCCTCTCTGAAATGTAGTTCATATTCAATCTCCAATTCTTTAAAATTATCCACTAATTCAAATTCCTCTAGAGGAATGAGATTGCACATGTCCTCTTCAATTTTTTCAATGTGATAAGATATAGACTTCTCGGATGTTGTTCTTATCCTCTTTCCTTTGAAAGGGATCACCATGCTAGAATAGTCCATATACATGCATCCTCCCAATTTTACAGTGAACTCTCTTGAAAGGCATAAGCCAAAATAAGGCTCTAGATCCACCACCACTATTTCTTGCACTATGGTTACCTCAAGTGCTCTATGTAGCCTCATCAAGACATATTTTATCACTCCCAATATCTTCATTGGTGTCCCATCTAACTGTAAAACTCTAGGGCAGGATCAGGTATATTCCATACCCATCTCCTCGCAAAATACTTTAGGCATAACTATGGTGGATGCCCTTGAGTCAACCATACAGTTGTGGATAATACACCCCTCCATCCTCAAAGAGATGTAAAAAGGAGGGGGTTTATTATTTAAAGTGGCAAGGGATATTTTATCCTTTTCAGAGGGGATGTTGAGGATTGTGGTGGCCTACTTTTATTGTGGATATTTGTTCAAAGAAGATTTTAGTAGGTCTATTTGACAAGAATGAAGAGATTATCATATAGGCTAGCTTTGAATGGTATCTTCTTCATTTCCTCTATAATGTTATATTCAAACTTGGTAGAGGTGGGTCTCTTAGGCCTTCTCTCTGGCTCACCATACTTTCTTTTATACTATTGTGTGGCTTCAATTCTCTACCTCTTGGTAATGGAGGGGAATCTAAGCCTCTCTTGGGCTTCATTATTGGATCTCATCCTATCTCCCTTAGTTTCCTTCTCAAATATTTTGGAAAAATTGACCACATTTTCCTAGCCTTTAGGAATTATATCTCTTTTTCATTGGCCTAGGGGATAGGGAATGTGTCACTACTTTGGGAAGGTGGATCCTTCTTATTTTGAGAGGGGACATGAAATTGACCCATATTTTGTGGATCAACCTGTAGTGTTTTCTTACCTGACCTTGTCATGATAGAAATGGGTCCATCCTCATCAACATATTTTCCAACCATGATCTGATCTAGTTTCTAGAGCATGTTCACTCTTCCTTCATGATTTCTCTTTGGTTTCTCCATAGCCTATTGTACATGGTATTGGTACATAACACAAGATTGTGAATCATGGAAATCATTGCACACCAAACAACATACATTTACCAGACTTGTTTTAGAAGAGCATTCAGGATCTTCTTGAATTGCATTTACTCTGATCCTAGTGTTATTGCTAGGACCAGGTCTTTGATCCTTGTTAACATAAGGAAATATCCTTTATTGATATCTCTCCATATCTCTCTTTTCCATTGAATTTATTTTATTGCTAAGAGTTTTCAAGGTATTCTAAATATCAAAGAGCATAGAGGATTCTTGGAGTATTTGAGAAGGAAGGGGAGGGAAAGGAACTACAGTAGGTGATGCTTTTGAATGAGGAATAGGAGTTATTTATGAAAATGGGGATGAAAAAGGAGGGGGGTCCATATAATATGATGCATTTGTTTGACCTTGGATATTTGGGATTTCCAAATTGTAGGGCAACACAAATTTTAAGGGTAATCTTCCCACATTAATAAGGACATTTTTAGCATGAACAGCTGCATTATAGACCTATGGAAAGGTGTCTACTCTAGATTATTGGGTTTGTAGATCTAACTCTGATCCGAGGGCTCTGATATAATACATGAAAGCGAGGCTTGAAGATGGTCTAGCTTTAAGGGGAATCCTCTTCTAGGTCCTACTAAACCTCAAGTTGAAGTCTAAAATAGTTTCTTGTTGATGCTTTTGCATGGATGTGAATTGATTAAGGAGGGAAAAAGGATCAGTAGATTCATTGAATTCTTCCACAAAGGGTTCAACTAATGTTGCCCATGAGGTGATGGTATTGTCTTCTAAGGTCCTGAACCAATGTAAAATATTTCCTCTAAAGGATAGGGCTAGGATTCTAACAATGACATCTTTATTTTTTATATTGTGGATTACTGCTAGATTCAGAATATCTTGGTAGTGCTCATATGTAGTTTTACTAGATCCATGATAGGTGGATATGGCCTTAGACATAGCTTGGGGAATGTCATGCATATGGGCTAGTCTAATGGGTCCAGTTGTATTCCATCTAGGGTACTTTTGTAAGGGTTGATTTGGAACTACATTTTGATTTTGATTTTAGGCCAAGTTGCTAGGTGTAGCTCCTGTTAGAGGTGGCCTTGGGTGTATTGTAGGATGATCCTTAGGAGGAGTTTCATCTGAATGAAAATATTGATTCAAATCCCTTATTATAGTAGACCCTCTAAAAGGTAGCTCATAGTAGAAAAATGAGTCTAGGTTATTCCTTACGGATGACCTAGTATTCATGAAAGAACTACAAGCTACAGGGATAACTTTTTTGGATTCGTAGACCAAGGAGTCACCAGGTGAATTTTTTACTCTCCACTTAGCAAGGTCAAGACAATTCACCAAATATTGATTCCTTCAAGAAAGAATACAAACAATAAATAATAATATGGGTTTTAGTATTTCTTGTAAATAGATCCCACTGGGTGTGCCAAAACTATTGGGATCCAAATTGACTTCAAGTAAACTTGATACTGCAACTATCTATCTTCCATATTTCTGACTAGGATTGCACCTACTAGTCATAGATCAGAACTCAACATTGGATGGACCAAATATTGCTTTAGCCCAACCTCCAAAGTAGGTTGGTTCCTTTTCAACTGATAAAGTGTTGACTCAATTAAGCTCAATAATGGTTTTGAAAGATAGGGTTAGAAAAGGGTTTAGGGTTAAGAAATTATGAGTTAATAGTGGCCATATAGGGCTAACAACATAGGCATACATAGGGAAAACCTTCAACAAGCTATTTCCAATGTCCCACACTCAGGATTAAAAGCACCCAAAACAAAATAATCTTCATAAAATAAAAATAAAGTAGAGATGTGCTTTAATAAGTAGTTTCAAACATCTATGATACTAACAATCCAATTTAGTAGAATAGATCAGTATTTAGACTTAACAAAAATAAACCTCTTAACAACACAGATCTAACTATGAACAAATTTCAATTGCCTTACAACTAGTAATTCAATGTAGGTGGAATGAACTAGCCATAACAACATTGATAGAAATGTAATTCACAACTCAAACCTCTCAATAAAAGATATCGAAGATGACAAATCAGGAGTAAAAAAACCAAGTAATACTCCTATTAATTTGCAAAATATGTTACACAGTAGGGCAAGAAAACACTCTAGACCTAACCCTAAAAATCAAAGGTTCTATCTTTATATATAGTTTTACAATAAAATAAAAATAGAGGAAACATTACAAGGATCTTGACTATGCCATATTAGTAGAAAGCTATGATGGCATCATTTCATTCACCTATAGGATTCAAGAAATTTGCTCAATGTCACACACCATTGAAGCTTGGTTCTATAACTTGTTGGTTTGATAATGGTAGTTAGACTCTAGGTCATTAAAAACTAGATCTGAACCATTCATCCTTCTTGAGGACTCCATCCCATTGTAGATTTGCAACTACCTTGATTCTTGGTTCTTGGCACCATGGATGCTTCATCTACTCACTTGAACTAACTAGTTCTTATTCACCTATAGACAAAGAAAATTGACCCACTTTGAGTGGGCAATCTTCCTTAGTACCCTTAAGAGACCCTCACCCCTTACCAAGTGCAAAAGAATGACTCCATCCCTCCCCTTTTTAATTTATTTGTCTTTTAGAAAAATCACACCCCGAATTTACAAGGTTCGACTTCGCGCCAATGATATCGTGACTCGTTAGGACAAGGCACAACTTCACTATTTACCTAGGTTTTTTAATTTATTTTATTTTATTATTATATTTAAGCTCACTCAAGACCAAGTTTTAAACCTCCTTGCATGTTTTGGTGTCGACTGTGAGTTTATTTATGCCCACTTCCTTCTTTTGATTGTCTATAAAAGGAAGTATGTTATTTCCATATAGATATATACGAATTTTAAGTGCAAGTGTGATATGTAAACTTTTTATGTGTGATCTATATGCAAATTATATAGATTTCATTTTTTATTTACTTTCTCTGCTGCAAGCTAATCCTCGAAGTGCGAATTTTGGATTGATATTCTATTGCATGGATTGGATTGATTTGTTGTGTGACTTGGTGGATCCGTGGTGTAGTTTAGAGATATAGAGTGCTCATATAGATACTTGGCTCTCTTCTACCTACTTCTATGATGTCCATTAGGGTTTGATTACTTTGTTGTCTACATTTATTTCATCTTCTACTTTTGCTTCTTATTTTTCTTTATTCTATAGTGAAATCATGTCTGGCATTGGTGAGGCATGACTTTGCTTGCCCTAATTAGGGTAAAGTTATTTGTAGAAGCAAAATCGCACCTCATTCAAGTAGATCATGAATTTGCTACTATGATATCATGCCCACTCCAGGTGAGGCATGATTTTGTCCTATGGCACATCAACGGTAATTTTTAGATTATTCTTTCACTATTACATTCCATTCCATATCTAGATTAAATTGTTGTACTTTTCTTTCTATTTGTTGTTGTTGTCTTTCTAATTTATGATTAAATATCCAAAGATCAATTTCTGCTTTTGTATTACAAGGTCATCTAAAATGACTGAGGGGGCTTGACTACTGCTAGATTTGTTATATAATGGCCTATGCAAGCCCCCTAATACTAATTTTGTTTTTCAATGTTTCATAAGTGATCTTGCAGGAACAAGAATCTTTGATATCATTGGACAAGAGGTAGGAAAAGACTAAATCAACCACCAGTCTAGATAAGTTTCACATCACTCTTATTGGTTGAAAATCTGGTTTCATTGTTGATTTCTAAGCATCTGAAAGTGAAGATCATCTAGCTTACATATAGGGATAATTTATGTGTATTTACTCCTGCATAGTTTTTATTTAAAGGTTTTATGAAATAGAACCCAAGGTTAGTGAGCATTCAAAAGAAATAATCATTCCAAGATAGCTCTTGTATGTCTACATTATGTTTCCAATTGCATTATTCTATTTTCTGCATTGTCCTTTATCTTTTCTAGCTTAGATCTAGAAAGGTCAAATTTAGGTGATTGTCTAAAACTGAATACATCAAACAAATATGAATATCCCGAGTACTTGGAGCAAGTACTAAAACTTTTCTTGGTGAATCATTCCCCTAGAACTGAGTGTAGAGTACAACTTACCCCCACGGTTCATCCCACAAAAGGGTTCCCTCCTTACGGATCTGGCACTTTTGTTTGGAAATTGTACACGGTAGGGTAGTTTTCCCCCTCTACATCTTTGGTGAACTTGATGTGAACACCTCCTTTTATTTTAAACACTATGCAAGATCATTAAATTTGTGTGCTAAATATTTTAGAAGGTAATCTCTTTGTATAAGTACACAGATTTATTTTGATCTTCGTATTTCTTCTTGTCTTTCTCCTCTTTTCCAATGGATTTTGACCTTGAGGGATGGAGAAGACTCCTTAGGTTTTATGATATTTTTTAGGAAAATGATCAAATTGATAGAGAAAATCATAACATCGAAGAAGATACTAATAATCATCTTGATCATATTCAATATCCTAATGGGAATATCATCTTTAAATCTTTTGATCATATATGGACCTTTTATAAATATCATAAACAGGCTTTGGATATGGCCATAGAAGAAGAAGCATTACTTGAAAAAGATACCCCACCTGAGAATCCTTTGAGTTAATCTCTGAATCATGGTTATAAAACCTACTTATACCACTACTATGACCACCAACATTGGAATGAATTCAACAATTCATCCAACTAGTAGTAGCACTATAATTTGTTCTCAATTTCCTCTTCCATCCTCTAATATCAACAATATTTCTTCTATTCCATAACAAGTAAATCCTCCATTCTCACAAGGCACCACCTATAACATCAACCTTCACATGTTCAACCTAAGTCAAGGGAATATTGGGAATGCACATAACTCAGAAATATAGAATTTGGCAAGTATAGTGAATCAATTGGTCTCAAGAATGGATATGATTCAACCATTAGGGTTTACATACAACTATAGGGATATGTGTAGTCAGCCATTGGATCCTATTGTTGCTACCAAACCTTATCCTAAGCATTTTCCCATGCCAGTATTGTCGATCTACAAAGGGACTAAAGATCCAATAGAACATTTGAGAGGATTCAAAATAGCTTACCATGATCTTGTTTATGATGATATTCTTTTATTGAAAACATTTCCAAAGAGTCTTGTTGGAGTAGCATTGGAAAAGTTTTGAGAAGATCGTAGAGATGTTTGTTCATTATTTTAATGCTTATATTGAAAATGAAGTGACCATGAGAGATCTATATGATTTAAATCAAGTTAGGGAGGAAATTTTTTTAGAATTTTTAGCTCGTTGGAGAAGTTTAGTTGGAAAATTAATACAAATTGTGTCTCAGAAATATATGCTTGATATATTTACGAGAAATTTACAAGAATAGTTATCTTATGCTTTAGAAACTACTATTGTCACATATTTAGACCAAGCAATTGAGTTAGTAGGAAAAGTGGAACAAGCCCTCATCAGGAGAGGTCATCTCAAGGTTAAAGAAGATAATCCAACTAAGTCTCAACCTAAGAATAAACATATAGGAGGTAATAGTGATAGTAGGCATGTTAATAATGTCAATTATAGCCTATAGAAGATTTTGCTTCAGAAACCTCCTCTAAGGAATTTCATGAGGCTTAGTATCCCTATGGAATCAGTTTTAAAGCAATTGTTAGATGCTAAGGCAATAGAACTACCTCCAATAATACCACCAGATACTATAGCTCATTGGTATAAAATAGATCAACATTGTGCATATCACAGAGTATAAGGACATTGGACTAATTCTTATAAAATATTGAAGAATATGGTTCAAGACTTAATTAATATCTATCTCATTGACACAAGTAGCTTTTAGTCTTCTAATAGTCAATAAAATCAAAATATAATGAGGTAAGCTAATCAAGTGTCTTATAAAAATGTACCATAGCAATATAATAATAGCATGGTTGGAATGATAACATCTACTTCAAGGAAAATAGTATAGAAGATGGATGAGTCAGCAAAACTTCCACTCTTATAACTTTTATATAATTCTCAAACCCATAAAGAAGCTATGATAAATATTTTGGAATAGCAGCCAGTACCCCCAGATATCTCCTTGGGTGATATGAAAAAAGTTATAGACTCTCTTCAAAAGCCTCGTCTAACATTTTTAGATAATGATATGACTTATTTAGGGGTACAAGAAGATTCTTTGCTATATATTACTGCTTACATTGGTGACACTCTTATTAAGAGGGTGATTATTGATAATGGTTCTTCACTTAATATTTGTACACGTCATTTCTTTCAAAATTTTGGGTTGAAAAAAAAGATTTGATTACGTCTAGTGACATCATTAAGACTTTTAGCAATGATTCTCAGGAAGCTTTTGGCACTGTTTTACTCCCTCTTAGATTTGGACCAAAAATTTTAAACATAATATTTTATGTGGTGTCTTGTCCTGCATCTTTTAATCTTCTTCTTGGATGAACCTGGATTCATGCGATGGAGGTCGTCCCTTCTACTTTTCACCAATGCATAAAATTTGAATTTGAGAACCAAATCATTTATATTATGGTGATCCTCGTCCATTTAAATTTTTCTCACTAGAAGATCTCCCTCAAATTAATTCATCACAATATTCATTTAAAAATACTTCTACAAATATTTCATCATAATATCAAGATGATTCTTCTTGTTTAGATCTTCTCTTTAAGTAATATCATCAAGGTTTGAAGTCGAGTGTTAAGGATGAGGGCCCACCCTCACCTAAAGTCTTTATCCTTAAAGTCATGTGTTATATATGAGGATTTATCTTAGAATGATACTAAATTTGATGGGTTTGACCTTTACACAGTGCAGGTTGAGTATTCTAGTTCTCAAGTAGACTTTGGTTCTATGTCTCCCTAGGACCTTGAGCAATTATGAGTGATTCCCACCCCACCTCCCCTTTAGGATGATTTATCCATCCTATTCTAGGAGACCATGGATGTGAAAATAGGTTCTGAGAAAACCCCTAGAATCCTTAAGCTAGGCAAAGCCTTGACCATGAACGAGTAGGAGCATTTGACCAATTTATTGAAAGAATATCAAGATATATTTTCCTGGTCATATGCCAACATGCTAGGGCTTGATACCTCTCTTTTCATGCATCATTTGGTAGTTAATCCTAGTGTTAAGCCTATTAATAAGAAACTTTAGAATATGGATCTGAAGGTCACCCTTTCAATCAAGGAGGAGCTCCAAAAACTCCTTGATGTTAATTTTATCAAAGCCATCGACTATTTTGATTGGATCTCCAATATCGTTCCTATATCTAGGAAGGAACAATTAGAGTATGTATTGACTTTCGAGAAATTAACTTAGCATGTCCCAAGAATGATTTTCCTTTGCCCAACATAGATCAGATTGTAGATTTCACTGCCAAATATGGAATTCTTCACTCATGTATGGTTTCTCGGGTTATAATCAAATCATGATTGCTCCTGAGGACCAGTCCAAGAAAAAATTCACCACCCCTTGGGGTACCTTCTACTGGAAGGTCATGAATTTTTGCCTTAAGAACACAAGATCTACCTATCAATAGGCCATAACTTATATTTTTCATGACATTATGCATGGTGCAACTATCTATCTTCCAGCTTTCTGGCAAGGCTTGCACCCGCTAGTCACAACTTAGAACTCAGTATTGGATGGACCAAAGATCTCTTTAACCCAACCTCCAAAGTGGGTTGGTTCCTTGTCAACTGATAGAGTGTTGACTCAATTAATCTCAATAATGGTTTTGAAATATAGGGTTATAAAAGGGTTTAGGGTTAAGAAATTATGATTTAATAGTGGCTGAATAGGACTAACAACATAGGCATCCATAGGGAAAACCTTCAAAAAACTTTTTCCATTGTCCCACATTCAAGATTAGCAGCACCCATAATATTATTATCTGCATCCAATAGAAATAGAACAAATATGTACTTCAAGAAGTAATTTCAACATCTATGATACTAACAATCCAATTTAGTAGAATAGATCAATATTTAGACTTAAAAAAATAAACTTCTTAACAACACAGATCTAACTATGAACAAATTTCAATTGCCTTACAACTAGTAATCCAATGTAGGTGGAATGAACTAACCATAAAAAAATTGATAGAAATGCAATTCATATCTCAACCCTCTTAATGAAAGATATTAAAGATGAAAAATATTGACTAAAAAATCCAAGTAATGCTCCTTCCATTAATTTGCAAAAGATGTTACACAGGGCAAGCAAACACTCTAGAGTTGACCTTGAAAATCGAGGGTTTGACCTCTATATATAGTTTACAATGAAATAAAATAGGGGAAACATTACAAGGATTTTGACTATGCCAGATTAGTAGAAAGCTATGGTGGCATCATTTCATTCACCTATAGGGTCTGAGAAATCCGATTGATGTTGCACACCATGGAAGCTCAGTTCTGCAACTTGTTGGTTTGATAATGGTAGCTAGACTTTAGGCCATTAGAAACCAGATCTAAACCTTTCATCCTTCTTAAGGACTCCATCCCATGATAGATCTGCAACTACCCTGGTTCTTGGTTCTTGGCACCATGGACGTTTTGTCAACCTGCTCAAACTAACTAGTTCGCATTCACCTATAGATACTAAAAATTGACCCACTTTGAGTGGGCAATATTTCTTAGTACCCTTAAGAGGCCCTCACCCCTTACCAAGTGCAATAGAAGGAATCTATCCCTCCTATTTTTAATTTATTTATCTTTTAGTGAAATTGTGTCTCGTCTTTATGAGGTGCGACCTCGTGCCAGTGATATCACGCCCCATCAGGATAGGGTGCAACTTCACTATTTATCCAAGTTTTTTATTTTAATTTATTTCATTATTATTTTTAATCCCACTCAAGACCCAGGTTTAAACCTCCTCACATGTTTTGGTGTCAACTGTGACTTTATTTATGCCCACTTTCCTTATTCTGATTGTCTATAAAAGGAAGGATGTTCTTTCCATATAGATATATGCAAATTTTAAATGCAAGTGTGATATGCAAACTTTTTATGTATGATCTATAAGCAAATTATATAGAGTTCA
Organism: Wollemia nobilis; assembly: GCA_028583015.1. Lineage (NCBI taxonomy): Eukaryota > Viridiplantae > Streptophyta > Pinopsida > Araucariales > Araucariaceae > Wollemia > Wollemia nobilis. The sequence continues at coordinate 4,356,049 of JAQPPZ010005697.1, forward strand.
TTTCTGATTTACTTTCTCTGCTGCAAGCTAACCCCCTAAGTGTGAATTTTAGATCGATCTTCTATTGCATGGATTGGATTGATTTGCTATGTGACTTGGTGGATCCATAGTGTAGTTTGAAGAGATAGAGTGCTCATCTAGATACTTGGATCTCTTCTACCTACTTCTGTGATGTCCATTACGATTTGATTACTTTGTTGTCTACATTTATTTCATCTTCTGCTTTCACTTATTTTTCTTTATTCTATAGTGAAATCATGCCTGGAATTGGTGAGGCACGACTTCACTTTCCCTAATTAGGATAAAGTTATTTTCATAAGCAAAATTGCACCCCATTCAAGCAAGGTGTGACTTTGCTACTATGATACCATGCCCACTCCAAGCGAGGCACAATTTTTCCCTAGTGCACATCGAGGACAATTTTTAGATTCTTCTTTCACTATTACATTCCATTCTATCTCTAGATCATACTGTTGTACTTTTATTTTTATTTTTTGTTATTGTCTTTCTGATTTATGATTAAATCTCCAAAGGTCAATTTTTGCTTTTGTATTACAAGGTCATCTAAAAGGACCTAGGGGGCTTGACTACTGCTAGATTTGTGAATAACATGTGCTTATACTGAGAGGGGGGTGAATAGTATAATATTAAAATTTTCCTAAAATAGTAGCATCAACATTAATAAAGCAGTAAACATTACACAAAGCATCACACACATGAGAGACATCATTTTTAATGTGGTTCACCCAATGTGGGCTACCTCCACAGAAAATATTTCTTCTAAATATTTCTCAAATAATCTCTTGGGAATCCTTCCCAATTACAATGTTTATGGATCTCTGTCCAAAGGATATTTTGATCCCCTAAATCTCAATTTCATGGATCTCTTCCACAGGAGAACTCTTTCTCCTTCTGCTATGGCTAGTGATCTTCTAGAAGACTTTGTCTCTCTACTGCACTGACTTGTGGATCTCTCTCCACTTGAAAAATCCTCACTCAGATCTGTCTTCAATTATCTTGGTTCCTGGATATCTATCCACTGAGACTTTGTTCTCTATACTCTATCACCTTCAAATATCTATCAATAGTCTCACTCATAACCTTATCAAATCTTCCCAATAGGTTCACTTAGAACCTGCTTGAATATGCTCAATAGGATCACTAAGAACCTGCTCAAATCTTCTTAATAGGTTCACTCAGAACCTACTCAAATCTGCTCAACAATCTCACTCAGAACTTGTCCAAATTTTCTCAACAAGCTCACTCATAACTTGTCCAAATCTGCTCAATAGGTCCACATAGAACCTGTCCAAATCTTCTCAACAAGCTCACTCAAAACTTGTCCAAATCTACTCAACAAGCTCAATAAGTCCTCTCTAGGACTTGCTTAAATTTTCATAGCAATCTTTCACAAAATCTTACACAAAATCTGTCTACAAGACTTCTCAAATACTTGCTCAAATCTACTTAACAAGTCCACACAGATGTTGTCCAATATCACAAAAACATAAAGAGAATTGTTAGAGACTAAATATGTTCTACGCTCAATGCTCAACCACTTTCTTAACTCAATCTCATAGAAGCATAAGGATAATTGTTAGACTCAATATGTTCTATACTTAATCCCAAATCTCAACTCAAATCAATCTCATAGGAGCATAAAGAGAATTGTTAGAGACTCAATATGTTCTATACTCAAATCCAATTTCTTTCTCAAATCAATTCAAATCATAATATAGATTAGTTTGTTTTATGGAACTTGAACAACCACTTCATTCAATCACTTGACTAGGCTTAAACAACTCTACTCAACCAATCACCACAAGGAACGACTCTTTCTCACAAACCCTAGTCCAAGCATGAATCAACCAACTCAAAATGTCTTCAACAATACTCAACAACCACTCTTACATAACAATGATACTCATGTTATTTTTAGCACAATTTCTTTGCACAACAACTCATTCCAACAACAATGCTTATTAAAAAAGGTTTTAATCACAACTTTCAAACCAGAAAGCCTTGAAGCATTAAATCAACTATTTTTGAATAGAAAACCACAATCAATCATTTTCACTCCAATGATATTTTAGAAATCGACCACCCAAATAAAATCAATGGAGAATATTGGTCATACCTTTTTGATGCCTTATTTGTTGTCCACAAAATCTGTCTCACTCAACACACTTTCTTTTTCAACTCTCAATAAGGGTTAGAGTAATAACACAAAAAAAATATCCAAGTAACACCTTAACATCCACCAAAGTTCTTTTATGCAAGAAATAAATCTTCAATAGAATGGATCAAACTTACTTTTGGAAACTCCTTGACAAAACCTGAAATATCTTCTTACACAACCCTTATTTATCCTTATAAGCAAGTTAATTAAATAGCACTTGAAAAATGATTTCCAACTATATATAATATGCTACCCTTCCAAAATTAAAAGGAATAGTAATTTTAGAATTTTCTAAAACAACTCATAAGCCTTATTTCTCCTCAAAGATTTTCTTACAAATATTAAAATAAAAATTTAGCTTACCTTTTTCTCCTCAGTGGGATTTGATCCCCTATCATTGTCCAAGCACCAATATAACCGTGGTGCCACTAACCATGTGAGCCAACCTCTCACATGAAATGGTGAGCGTAGCCACCATGCTTTCCTTCCTCCAAACGTGCCCTAGAAGACATGTGCACCAAAATGTGTACTTCCTTTCCACTTCACAAAAACCAGCGTCGATAGGATTCAAACTTTGGATCTCTTGGAACTCAACAACTTGACTGCATCCTTCTTGTTGCTAGGCCACAAGCACCTATGGTGTATGGGAAGGGTCCTTCCTTCCTTCTATTTCTCCCTTCCTTTGCAGGTTTCGATTGCGCTAAAATATCTTTTCTCTTTGTTCGAATGAAACTCACACTCATTCGAATTATTGCCAAATGAACTTTTGGCAATGGTATTTATACATATTGCCTTGACTTTTCATACATCGACCCTTAATCAAATTTTATGATGTCAGCGGGAATTTCCACTTTGGAAATTTAAATTTTAATTTTAAAATATTAAAATTTAAAACTTAAACTTCAAAGTTGAATAACTTTGTCACCGGGACTCCTTTTTCGATGAAAGGAAAAGCCAACCTAGGTTTTAAGAAAAACTTATTTCAAATTTGCCATACATAGTTTTAAATAAAACCTTTTTCTAAGCTTCCCTTGAAGCTCCTTTTTGGAACAAAATACCATGCATCCCTTCTTGAACCTTTGATCAAAAACCTTTGGTTCTACACAACATAGTTTTAGCTTACATAGATCATTTTGATATCGATGACAACTCTTAGCTTAGGAACTCAAAATATCCAAAAATCTCCCCCTTTGTCATTGATGGCAACCCATATCCTTTTACTGAAATCTGACCTTCTTTTTTGCTCCCCCTAGCTCAATGCTCTCTCAAATATCAAATCTCTCCCCATATCAAAAACTCTCCCTAATATACACAAATATCTCCTCCTTTGTCATCAATGGAAAAGGGTCACCTTTGGGGCTCGGGGCTAAGAATGAGCCTCTTAGCTTGGCCCCTCCCCCACCTCCACATGAGATGGTTAATTTTGGGGTGGGAGTATCACTCCCAACTTTCCTCGAAGATACTCAAAAGTGTCTTTTGAGAGTGGCTTAGTGAAAATATCTGCTATCTATTCCTTTGTAGTGACATACTCCAATATCACCTATTTATCTGACACATGTTCTCTCATAAAATGATACTTAATTGGAATGTGCTTCATCCTAGAGTGCATTACCAAATTTTTTGAGTTACATATGGTACTGGTATTATCACATAGTATAGGAATAGGCTAATCATGCTTTATACTGAAGTCTTCTAAAGTCCTCTTCATCCATAACACTTGTGTACAACTGGCTATTGTTGCAATATATTCTACCTTTGTTGTAGATAGAGATATTTAAACCTACTTCTTACTTAACCAGGAGACTATTCTTTCTCCAAGAAATAAAGGTCCTCCACTTGTGCTTTTTCAATCATCAATGTTGTCAGCCCAATCTGCATTTGTATATGTTGTAAGTGTGAAACTGTAACTTCTAGGATACCAAAGTCCAAAATCCATAGTCCCTTTTAGATACCTAAAAATTCTTTTTACTGTTGCCACATGTGTTTCCTTAGGTGTTGCTTGAAATATTGCCACTAATACCATTGATTGTACTATGTCTGGTCTTGTAGCTGTAACATACAATAAGCTGCCAATCATGGATCTGTATAGTCTCTGATCTGTCTCTGCAGATTCATCATCCTTATTTAACTTACACCCTATGACCATAGGAGTACTTACTAGTTTGCAATCTTCTAATCTGAATTTCCTTAACATCTGCTTGATGTATTTGGCTTGAGAAAGAAACACTCCCTTTTCTTATTTTGAAATCTAAATACCAAGAAAGAAGGATAATTCACCAAGAATAGACATCTAAAATTCACTCTGCATATTCTTAGCAAATTCTTTGCACATCTTGTCATTATTTCCCCCAAAAATTATGTCATCAACATAAACAAACACTATCAGAATATCATTTCATTCATTTTTGATATACAAATTACTGTTTGCTATTCCTTCCTAAATTCTTGTTCCTGTAGATACCTATCCAATATTGAATACCATGCTATGGGAGCCTGCTTTAATCCATACAAAGCCTTTTTCAATCTGCATACCTGATATGGAGTATCTGATAGTATAAATCCCTCAAGTTGTCAATGTAGACCACTTCTTCTAGAATCCCATTTAGAAAAGCTGACTTAACATCCATTTGATATATTTTGGAATTCTTTAAACTTGAAAAAGCTAAAAAAATTTCTTATAGCTTCAAGTTGTGCAACTGGAGGAAATGTTTCATCAAAATCAATTCCTTTTACTTGTGCATAACCTTTGCAAACTAACCTTGATTTGTTTCTGATAACTTGTCCATCTTCATTCAACTTATTTCTGAAGACCCATTTTGTGTCAATCATATTTTTGTCCTTTAGTCATGGAACAAGTTCCCAAGTTTTTCTCTTATCAATATGATCTAATTCCTCATTCATTACTTTAACCTAAAATTCATCTTCACAAGCTTGAGAAAAATCTTTTGGCTCAATCTTAGATAGTAAAGAAAATTTTGCTTGTTGAGATGGTTTTATTATTCTTCTCCTTGTCTGTCTTTCATCTGGATTCCCAATGATCTGATATTTTGGGTGATGTTTCTATACATATCTATTTTAGGAAGAAGCCTTTGTGTTTCTTCTTCATAATTCTCTTGTTCTTCACAAAAATCTTCTTGACAACATCCATCTTCTTGGTATACTGTTTGCTGAATTGGCTCTCTGGAATCTATCTTTTAATCAACTATCACATTCATACTTTCCACCATAGTGCATGTTATTTTGTTGTAACATCTATAAGCTTTTCTATTAGTGGAGTATCCAAGAAAAATTCCCTCATCACACCTTGGATAAAATTTGCCCAAATTATGATCTTCCCATCTTATGTAACATTTACTTCCAAAAATCTTGAAATGTTTTACAGTAGCAGGTCTTCCTTTCCAAATCTCATAAGGAGTCTTGTGATTATTTACCCTTAATTAATCCCTAGTAATTATGTACACATCTGTGGATACTTCTTCTTTCCAAAAACCATTTGACAACTTAGATTCATTTAACATAGCTCTAGCCATGTTTTCAATAGTCTTGTTCTTCGTTTCAACTACTCCATTATGTTGGGGAGTTCTTTTGGTCAAATATCTGCCTAATTACTAAACACTGCATTTATGCACCCTAGATACGACCAACATTGAAAGGCCAGAGGAAAGAGATGTCCTCCGTGCCAATCTCCAGAGAGGGTTGGTTCCCTAACTAAATCCTACACTGGTAAAAGACTAAGGATGCAGGAAAGAAATTGGAAAAATGCGGAAAGAAATGGGAAATATGGCCATAGGCCAAAGTACAGGACTGATGTTAGACTAACTAGCAGGAAAAAACTCAAGCACAAAGTAGCATTTGTAAAAGGAAATAGAATAGAACAAGCTCATGATCTGACCATAGCAACTATCAAAATGGTGCTCCAACATTCACCTTCTTATTAGCAATTTTAAATCCAATGACAAAATTTAAACAGAACAACAAACAAGATGAGCAAATGAAAATAGAAGCACACTACACAGAAAGTAACCATACACAAGATCACTTGCAAATTCAGAAATATGATGCCTTGTATTAATGCAGAGAGCTTAGAGAAATCTCTCACAAAATGTCTAACCTCCTCTTACAATAGAAATTTGTCTAGTATTTATAGAGGTTTTCGCCTCTTTCATTAAATACATAGGAGAATAAAATGTCCCGAGATCAAAGACAAAATCAGCAAAATCCTCCTCGAATTCTTTGAAAATCCATCCCCTTGAGAAGACAAATTCCTAAAAATCTAAAATTCGGGCGAGGGTGCGTAGATTGCAAAAAAGACATTAAATTATTTTGAGTGCCTTTGGTACATCGAAAATCATGAAAACTCGTTTCTCTTCGCCTTCCTCTTCGTGATCCACAAAATAGAGTTACTAAGGGTGTCCTTAATTAAATGCATAAAATTAGCATCTTTGACCAAATTTCCATTCGCCCATACTCACTTTTGCCTCAACATCTGTTTCGCCCCATTGCAAACTGAAAGGCATGCACACGACATAATGGAAGTATATTCACCCCTAAAAAGGGTGAATGGGACGTTCACCCCTCAGGAAGGGCGAACGTGATCCCAATGCACCAAAGTGTTGGTTCACCCATGGGAAGGGCGAACGGGGTGTTCGCCCCTCAAGCAGGGTGAACGCAATATGGTTCGAGCGCACGCGCAATCCAAATGTCATCAAAACATGTTCGCCCCTAAGAAGGGCGAACAATGCGTTCACCCCAATGTTAGGGCGAACATGACCTTGTGCTCTAGTGCTTTTGCCTTTGTAAGCTTTTAAACATGTTCACCCCTTTCAAGGGTGAATGGGACGTTCGCCCCTCAGGAAGGGCGAACATAAAAATATGGTGATTTAACCAAGTTCTTTTTCATGACTTGTCTTCTTCATTATTTTAGACATTTCTCCATTAATATTTTTCAGAGATAATTTCAAAAAGAAACCTTTGGAACATGCACCAAAAATGTACAATTATTTAAAACATCACAAAAAGATGCAAATATTATACTGCCGCTACATTCAAAAAATTGAACCCAAAGTCTTGAACAAAATTCCCAATGAATACAAAATGACCAACATTTCTTGGTGACTCATGGGGTATCCAGCTCGCATGGATGCAAGCGATCCCAGGCCTTTATCCATTGGGTGCAGAGTCCTTTTCTGAAGCTGATGCAACTGATTTAGCTGAAGCTATCTTCTTTGTTGTAGACGCCTTTTTCTGTGCTGCTTTCTCTGCATGTTCTTGTTGTTCTACCTCAGCTGCAATCCTGAGTACTTCAACATGCTCAGCCTCCTCTACTACTTTCACCGCTGCCACACGATCTGCCACCGCTTGCTCCTCTTGCTCCATGATGGTTTCTGAAAGAATCTCATAAGCATGAACAATGTCACGCCAAGCATCAATGCTAAACAAGCAACGAACACTGAGGGACTCATAGACGAAGCGAAGATTCTGCACATCTGTCAAGTTGAGGTGCTTTGAACATTGAGCCAATTCATAAAGGGACAACTCCAAGTGCGTATACTTCTCCATTAAGGGCAATACCTGTGCTTCAGCAAGGGGTTCTTCTAAGGCATCGATTTCTCTAGTATCTTCAAGGAACGTGCGCCAGAGTTCCTGCAACTATTCCATTGGAAGAGGCTCGCCCCACTCATCTACGAAGGTGGTAAAACCCAATCAATCAATAGTCTCAAAATGAGACATGGAAATGGTATGCTCATGCTCAATTGTATTGAGAATAGCCCGCCCTTCCCTCACTAGGTCCATGCACTGAAAATAGCTCCACAGTGTTATCCATGCTTGGGACCAAGCGTAATCCATCTCGCTGAGAGGGCGAATATGCAAAGTAGTATTCAACAAAGCTTGTATTTTTACAGCCATCTCCATATAGGGTGAAAGCAGTTCTTCCATAGAATCAATTATTTGTTGCCCAAGCTGGATCTGTATCTGCACTTCCCACAAGTACTATAGTACATTAACAACATGCGCAACCAACTTTATAGAATTTTGAACGGAGTGAAGGCGAGCATCTTTAACGTTGTCGCGTGAAAATCCTACAACAGGCATGGCTTTCTCTTCAAGCTACTTCTTGAGTTCTTCTACCTACTACTGAAGATTATGCATTTCAATCCGAGTGGCATCATGCTCCTTCAAGTGTACCTTCACTTGATTGCGCAGGTATTCATTTTCAATGGTTTTTCTCTCTTTTGTCGCCCTACTCTTAGCCAAGGTGTTTTCAAGCTCGAGCACTTTATCTTGCATCTCAAAATATTTTTCCTTATAGTGCTCTCCATGCAGATACAATGAGCTCATATCCACCTGCATATTACCCATTTTCTCAATGGGATTAATCCACATCAGATCTTCAGTTATAGTCTCAAAAACGTAATCTTCAGGCTACAATTCACCTTGGGGTTTTTGGACCAACGGAGTGAATGTTGTAACATGAGCTTCCTTGGAAATTGGATCGAAAGCCACCTTCTTGATTGGTCATGCTGGCATCAAAGCTTATTTTTACCGCATACATTTCAACCATTGGGAAGAACTCAAGTGCGCCCGATTTAGTTTTTCAACATCCGGCTACTTTCGGGCTACCTGCATATCTGGAACAGTCTGTAGCTCCAAAAATGGTGTAAAAGGGACAAAAAATTCTGAGCGGCTAGGCCCAATGGACACGGATGACATGGATAGAGGTGGAGGAACGAATGCGAGAATAGTGGAAGAGAGAGAAAGGGTGGGTGAAGTGGTAGACACAAGTGCAGTTGTAGTTACGCTAATCCTAGGTGGAGCTTGCATACTAACAACGATGATGGTAGAGGAAGTGATGATCGAAGGAAGGGGACGCGAAAAGGGATTTGACCCGGATGCATATGAACTGAAAGAAATGGAGGGTGAAGGAGCGAGAACAAAAGAAGGAGCAATAGTGGTTTTAGAAGCGAAAGGAGTAAAAGCGGAAGAGGATACCATGGAAAGTGAAACAAATGGAATACCGAAGGATGGAGAAATAGAGGGTGGAAGGGACAAAAATGTAATGGATGGGACCGAAGAAGAAACCACTGTGCACTCCATAAGAGAGAGAATAAGAAGGAAGAGATGACGTACCTTGGGGTGCAAGCGCCACTTGTTCAGCTGATGGAGGAGATTGTGTAACCAACTCCTCTTCTCATTTTCCTTCTGGCTCTCCAACATCAAGAGCTACTTCCTCATCCAAAATTTTGACATGCGAATCCTCAGAAAGCTCCTCCTCCTCTTGCTACGCCATTGGAAATATTTGTGCGAATGAAGTAGGGAGCTCGTTATTGGGCGAAGGATTCACCATCGATACAGAAGTGACTGTAGAACTCAACATGACAGAAATTATAGCACCCGAAGACATGGGCGTTGTAACAGTAATCATAAGGGCTACGCTAGTTCGAGGTCTTTTGGCCACTTTTGGAAATGGGGGCAGCCATCGAATGTTTTTGCTGCTTGGGTGCGAGAGCTTCCTCCTGAGGGCATTTCACTCATTGAGACCATCTTCAAAAAACATATTGCTCTTCCTCTTCATCCTCTTCTTTGATCTCATCTTCAACCATTGGGTCCTCCTGCTCAGGTTCACTTTCACCACTTTCGTACTATTGAAATCTTTGTGGTAGAATGGTGGCGAAAGCAACGGGTTGATATGATTCCATGAATTTATCATAAGCTTCAAAAAATTGAGTATCAAGATTCAACCCATAGGCAGCGTGTGGCTTCCTGCGATGAATGCGCATCACCCACCAGTTCATGATTTTCTCCTCGCTCCATGCCGAGTTAGCTTCTTTAACAATTTGGAATAGACCAGGAGGAGGAATATGGGTTTTATTATTTTCAGGATTATACTCCGCTTCCTGCTCATAATAATCATGCCATGGAGGAAGGGAGGACATTTTCTCTATGTGCCAGTTCATGTCTGGCCCATCAAAATTGTTACGCCACTTCTGAATATCTGGGTGCGGGAAGCTATGAAAGGTCTTTGCCTTGATAATTTCCAAAAAAATTTGTCGAGAGGGTCATAACGCCATCGTTGTGGCAATTCAATTAATCCCAGGTCCTGAAGCGCCACCATCAAAAGGTGATTTTTCCCAACCTGGTTCACTTCGATACTCCCAAACTTAAAAGGCATAGTACAGGTTGTCTTCTTCCCTCATCCAGCATCGTATATGTCATTGACGTAATCTACCTGATGCACAACTTCCATTGCAAAAATGTGCATAGTAGCAAAATAAGGCAACAAAAATGGTTTACCTGTGTACCCAAAAATTTGAACAACCATGCCTTGAGTGAGCAAAAATATATCACCCCTATTTTTTGAAACAATGACATCTCTCAAATCATGTGGTACCCTATCACAGTTTCCACATAGTAGTTCAATCGCAGGCCCTAGAAACTAGCTATTAAAGTTGTACATAGACTCTCATTTCATCAACACTTGAGTCCACTTGTAAACAGGTAAAGGCTCATCCTTTTCGCCCGACTGTGTTACTATGATAAAAGAGAAATGATGCTGCATATGAAAGAAAAAGAACCAAACCAGTAGCGAAGTGTGTCGAAATGACTTAGACTTTCCTTCCTGCAACTTTTGCAACTACGAATTAAGCCTTCAAGAAATAAACTCAGCCCAATCAAAATAAATTGGATTTCCACCCTATCTCATAGCAGTAGGAGAATAAAATTCCACCTTGCAAATGCATTGAGCCATAGCCGCCTACCATTTATGCACTATCTCATCCGAGGGCAACCCAACAATCCAGGCAAGCATAGAATAAATATCTTGGCTCTTAAATTCTGAAAGTGATTTGGGTAAATTTGGTAGCTGCCCCATCTGCGGCTCCTTGACGAGTTGTGTCTCCATAAATTATCTCATAGTAACTGTGGAAACATACCTGTCTTCCTACTCGTCTGTATGAACTTTCTTATTCACTACATAACTTGGGGCCTTCAATCCACATGCAAAAGCCTCTCGGACCTCATCCGGTGTAATTTTAAAGAGAATTTTCTTCCTGGCATTTTGCACAACTTTGGTAAAAGGATCATAAAATTGCATAATTAATTGTACTAGTTCAGGGCATGGGTGCATAGGCAAACATAGGTACCATGAAAGCTATGAATTATGGGGCGTTGTGAGCCAACTATTATATGAAACACCCTGGCTCACCGTAGTCTCAACTTCTTGCCTCAACCGATCGACCCCCTTGTGTGTAATCAAACAATCCCCAATTTCTACCATTTTATCTTCATAGGGGTCCAGGTCGACATAGTCATTCTTTCGAGCTTTCTTAGCCCTAGAACTTCTTTCTCGCTTCTTAGGATAGCTTTGCCTTTGGAACCTCCTATGCCTCACTTGGCTCTTTAATACGTTTGCCCATCCTATCTGACAAAGCGTTGAGTGACTCTGCAATTTTCTGCTTCGAAACCTCTGAAAATTCTTCTAAAAAATTCTTCTATATTGGAAACGCAAGACACAACAAAATAGGCAAAGTTTTTTTCTTCTTCTCTTAAAATAAAAATAGGATTGGCCCTTTTACCTCATAAAATTTATAGGAGCACTGTCAGCTACTTCAGTGATTCGAAATTAAATGCAAGTGCATCTTCGGAGAGGAATAATCCTCGAAAAAACACTCATGCACTATTTCCAAGGCACATAAACCCTTCCCTTTGATTTGCTGCCAGATTCTCCTAGAGACTCGTGCTTCTACGCTACGCAATCATACCTAAAAAAGTGTGCCCTAACGTTCGAAGCTTACTAGGAAAACCAACCTAGTCGTTCACCTACCAATCATTAATGCTTGCAATCACCTCAAAAAGCTAAACTTGGGCACTTCCCATGCTCTAAAACTATGATTAAATTCTAGCGCTTCCCGCTTTCGATTACTGACACGTAACCCAAAGGCGTATTTATTTCACAACGTGCCCCAAAACTGCTATCTCCTTACTTGGCAAAAAATGCTTGGGCGCTCAGCTATTCCTTAGCGATTTTGAAATCTGCGTGAAAGTGTTCTATCTTTTCATGCGGGTGATTGTGTCTTAAAACTTTCATGAGCATGATTTTTCTAAAATTGGATCTCCCTTCAAAAACTTCGAACATGCTTTTTGTTCCTTAAAAAGCGCCACGTTTTTTTTTTTTTCCTTTTTCTTTTCTCTTCTTTTCCTGGTGACATTATAAAAGTACGTTCGCCCCTTAACCTGGGTGAACGTCCCATTCACCCCATTGAAAGGGTGAACATGAAGTTCAATTAATTCAGACTTACTCCCTTTTCTAGTGAACGAAGAAATTTAAATCATTCTCGGGGTGAAAAACTTCTCTTTTTTTATTTTTTTTTTTTGAATGTCTATATATATCTCCTTATATACAAAAATCATCAGAGACAAAGAGAATATTTACATATGTACAAAGTGTAACCTTTAGCACATTAAAATTACGTAACATAGGCCTTCAAATGAAGGTCGTTCACCGAAATGGGGAGCTCGTAACCATCCATGTCGCAGAGATGATAAGCATTGGTAGAGTTTACTACAGAGACCCAAAAAGGTCCTTCCCATATGGCATCGAACTTATGGTGCTTTCCAGGCTTAGATTTCTTCTCATTCCATTTTAGCACTAGTTCACCCACCTAAAAACTTTGATCACTTGTCTTCTTCTTAAACCATTTCTTCATCTCTGTAGAATGTTTGGAAAAATCTAGGTAAGCCTGCTCCCTTTCTTCCTATAATTGCAGCAACTATGCCAACCTTACTTCCATAGGATCATATTCTTCATCTTCATCTTGAAACATTTGCAAATTTTGGAGCACTGGTAGTTCAATATGGGCAGGGAGGACAACTTATTTTCCATAAACCAAAGCATACGGAGAGGTCTTTATAGACTTCTTTACTGAAATGCGGTCGGCCCAAAGTGCTTGGTTCAATAACAAATGCCAACCCCTCTTGTTATCGCCCATCATCCTTTTTAGAATTCATAGCAAATTTTTGTTAGTAGACTCAACCAATCCATTCCCCTATGGGTAGTAATTGGAAGATATCTTCAAGTAAATACCATATCTACTAGCGAACTCTATAATTTTGGCTCCAATAAAGGGAGTACCATTATCAGTTACCAAAGAATCTGGTATACCAAAATGAGTGATAAGGCTCTCCAGAAAAGAGATCACCGTCGCCTGATCAGCCTTCTTAGTGGGTATGGCTTCCACCCACCTAGTGAAGTAGTCCGTTGCCGTTAAGATATACTTGTGCTCCGTAGAAGAGTGTGGATCAATAACCCCGATAAAATCAAGGCCCCATTGCTGAAAGGGCACTTCCACCTGAATTGGATGTAGCGGTAATGCTCCTTTTCTGATTCGACCCACATATCTTTGACAATTGTCGCACTGTTGGCTTATCTTGTGTGAATCGGTGAACAACGTAGGCCAATAATAACCTACCCAAATAATATTCAAAGCCATGGGTCTGCCTACGTAATGCCCTCCTGACAGCCCAGAATGGAACTCCTCCAAAAATTTTCCTTTTGGAAGCCTTTACACACCCGAGTAATACACCATCTATATTTTTATAATATAATCCATTAGGCAACAACACATACCTGAGCGCTTGCAATCTGAATCATCGATGCTACGAGGGATCAAGATGGTTCAGACATCTTCTAGAAGTAAAGTAATCAACCAATTCCTCTATCCAATATTTATCACCTACTGTGTGATTTACACACATTAAATCTTCATGACTTGCTTCAGTCATTTCAGCAACAACACTTTTGGCCAGCTCTTGACATAGAGCACGTCCACGAACTAGTTTTATCGATCGGATCTCCACATCATACTCCTAGATTTTTGTGACCCAACCGACCCTCTTTTCTCCTAATTCTCCTTGGACTATAAAGTTTCGAACATCAAGGTGGATGACATAGACCACAATCTTACTTTGAGAAACAAAGTGGCAAAATTTCTTTAATGCTTTCATTACTACGTAAACTTGCTTCTCTATAAAATTGTACTTCTCCTGGTGCGGTGCTATAACCTGGCTTAGAAAAGCAATAGGCTTCTCCTCGCCATCATCTTGTTTTTGTGTTAGTACGACAACATAACTCTCCTGCTCACCTACTGCATAGAGGATGAAGTCTTTGGAGTAATCGAGATTAATCAAAACTGGAGCTTGAGTAATTCTCTCTTTGATTTCTTGAAATGCTCACTTTCTGGCTTTCGTCCACTTAAACTCAACATCCTTCTTCAAAATCTCAGTCATGGGCTTGACGACTTGGGTGAAGTCAACAATAAACTTGCGAATAAAGTTTATTTTTTCAAAGAAGGACTACAAGTTTTTCTTATTGATAGGTAATGATAATTTCATGAGTGCTTCAGCTCATGCAGGATCTATGGCCAATCCTTCTTGTGAGATCACATGGCCCAACAGCTTCCCTTCCTTAACTATGAAAATTGACTTCTTTGGGTTTATGGAAATCCCAAATTCTCAGCACTTCTCAAATATTTGCCTCAGATGAGTAACATGATCTATTCTGCAATGTGAAAACACCATCATATCATCAAGATATATTACAATAATTTTATTTAACAACTCACCAAAAGCGACGTCCATGGCTCTCTAAAAAGTAGCACCAACATTCGAAAGCCCAAAAGGCATCCGTTGGTAAGCGAATGTACCCCACTTAGTAGTAAACGTCGTCTTATATTGATCCTCATATTTTACCCAAATTTGATTGTACCCAAAGAAGCCATCTAGCAACGAGAATCTCTGGGCACCAGCCACAACATGAAGAATCTGGTCTATCTGAGGCAAAGGATAATGGTCCTTGAGTGATGCCTGGTTTAAATTTTTGAAATCAACACACAGACGTATGTCTCTATTCTTCTTCCTTACAGGAACCAGGTTCGCTACCCAAGTAGAATGCTTAATAGGATAAATGATCTTCACCTCAAGCATCTTCAACAATTCTACCTTCATGAGGATCTCAATCTTAGGATTGATAGGACGTTGTTTCTATCGAAAAGGCTTAACCCCTTCTTGTAACTCAATTGTGTGTTGAATCACATTCTTATCATATCCTTTCAAGTCCTGATAACTCCATGCTACAATATCTGGATATTCATAGCACAGATTTCTAATGCCTTCAATCTCATCCGCTTTGCAATCAATCCCAATCTTAATGACCTTTCCTGGTTCCAACTGCAATTCTCTGTATTCCTTGGCATCTACCTTAATCCTATGCTTATCAACCCTATCATTCTGATCAAACAAGCTCTCTAATGAAATCAATCCCCTAGGAATATGATTATTTCTCAATTGAATCATTGCTTCCTTTTCTTCCTCCACGAGGATTTTATTATCCTCATTAGCAGCTTCTTTGAGCAAAAAATTCACTATTTGCTCATCATTATCAAACACTTGCCAATAGAGATTCTTATCTGGAATGGAGGGCCTGTAAATTACTCTCACTATCTTTGGCTTTCGAACCACTTGCTCAGCAGGAGAAAAATTAGCGCCAAGGGAAGCTAAAATATTAGCATGTCTATTTTGCTCCCGAGGAATCGCCTGAATATTCAGAGCTCTAAATGCTTCTAACAGATCCCATACTCTATTGTGGTAAGCCTTCAAATAATGTTACTTGCTCATGCATCTATTTGTAACTTGATTGACAATAAGCTCGGAGTCACCAAAAATCTACAATTGTTCAATTCCCAACTTCTTCACTTTCTTCAAGCCAAGGCATAGCGCTTCATATTCAACTACGTTATTTGTGCAGCTCCAAGTCAATCTGTAGGAGTAAGTTTTTTGTATTCCTTTAGGAGAAACCAATACAATGCCTGCTCCTGCACCATTCTTACATCGAGCGCCATCAAAGAACAACTTCCATAGCTGGTGTGAAACAGGTTCTGGAGACTCAAGGACCTTCTTTTTGGATTGTTCTATCTTTTGGATTGAATAACAACCAATATCTATCCCAATCATAGCATTGAAATCCGTCAACCGAAACTCTTCCTCTAGGCAAAGCTCACCAAGTGCTTCTTCAACCAGATCAACTTCCTCCAATTCCTCGGTCATCATGTTTACTATGCCTGGAGCTTGTTCTGCCTCCTCTATCTTTTCAATATGAAAAGGTGAAGGCTTTTTATTATGAATGTGAATTCATCTTCCCTTGAATGGTATCTCCAAATGTGAGTAATCTAGGGAAAGATAACCTCCAAGCTTGGTTGTAAATTCCCTTGAAAGGCACATGCTAAAATAGGGCTCCAAATCAACAACCACCACCTCCTGGATGATAATAATTTGAGGCATACTATGGAGCACAATCAGAATATCCTTGATTACCCCAATAGTCTTGACTAGAGTTCCACTACAACACTCCTGGACTACTCCTTGTATACTCCATCCCCATTACTTCACATACTGCCTTTGGCATGACAATAGTAGTAGCACTGGAGTCAATCATGCAATTATGCACGATCCACCCTTCCATTCTCAAGGATAAATAAAATGGGGGAGGCCTATTTTTTCCTATCATTGAAGTGGGGAGCGCTTGGGCCAAGACTGTCTACGAACAATATTTCTTTTGGTCCTTAGTAGTCTTCAAGGATTCTTGTAACAAATCAATCTGTCCAGGTAACTGCAATGCATCATATAAGCTAATCCTTGCTGGAATTTTCTTCATTTCTTCCACAATACTATAGCTATGAGCAACCGAGTCTTTTTCCTCCAGGGGCCGCTCATACTTATCTCGATACTATTGCATAGCTTCTACTCTTTGCCTTTTAGTTAACGAAGGATACTTGAGTCTCTCCTTAGCTTGCTCTTTTGTTTTGCTAGAAACTGGAGCGGTCATCGTAGGTTGCAAAGTTGAGGGCTTAGCTTGCGCTTTATCTTGAGCTTGCCTAGGAAACAAATATTTTGCCTTAACAACATCAGGTCCCTTAGTTCTAGCATCAAGAGTCTTCATCGGAGATAACCACTTTTCTTCCTACGCTTTTGGTTCTGCAGTCACTTTCAAAGGTTGCAATTCCGCAGGATCAATAGTCACTGGCTTCTTCCCAGACCTAGTGAGGACTGAAACTTGCTCCAGGGATGACATCATACAATTATGCTCCACTTCTCGAATCATATTAACTTGCCCACCCGAGGAACTTTTTGCCAATGTCTGAACGTAGTTCAAATGCACCATACATGTATCTTCACCGTGAGGATCATTGCATGTGGAACACCAATATGCTCTTTCAGACATATTAACTTCATCATTTACTTGCACCACGGTGTTTTTCTCAGGTCCCCTACTGGTAGACGCTTGGTCTCGGGTGATTGGCGGAGTCTAAAATCTTCTTGATCGAAACTCAGCTTCAACTTGTTTTTTCCTCACCATTGTAAGCTCATTAGATATCATCCTCAAAGCCGCATTATTGGATTTCACTTCTTGTAACAAAGTGGTGAGGGGATCCGAATTAGGCGACGGGATCGGCACTGGCAATGGCAAAGGCGCTTGCGGCATGGGTAATGGTAAAGGGGTTGGAGGTGTTGGCAATGTTGGAAAAGAAATAAATGAAAGCTGTGGAGGTACTGATGGAGCAGGAAGTCATGGGAAACTCATAGCGGATGACTACGGGATAGGGATAGGGGCTACTTGCAGGGGGCCCAAATTCCATGAAGGGACTGGATACATGGACGACATAGGCTGTGAGAATGCATTAGAGTAAATATATTGTGGGAGATCAGGGAGAATAGGTATTGTTGCCTTTGGAGGAAGTCTGCCTACTGAAATTAGGTCAGATTCAGCCTTTTGAGCTTGTGTGTACAAATCTGGAAAAGTGGTCACATTGGCCTAGTGCACCACCATACCGATATCAGTACTGAGCACCCGAAGATAATAAAATGTTGCTTGCTCGAGCGTCGGTCGTAAACCATCTAGAACCCTCTGCCGACTCTGCATAAATCGGACATTAAAATCTACAAGCTCTTCTTGTGGATGTCTTTGAATTGTGGTGAACTGATGCAACAAAGAATACGGATCAGCTTGCTCATGGAAATTTTTAATCAACAATTCTGCCAACTGATCCCATGAAGTAATGGTACCAGGCTGCAAGGATCGATACCAATATAGTAACTTTCCCCTTAACGACAAAACTAGAAGTTTTATCATTACATCCTCATCAGTTATATCATGGATAGTCGCAAGAGAGGCCACATCTTGGATATGCTCATATGCAGTTTTCCTAGTACCATCATAGGTTGGCAAAGCCTTTAGAGCAGCTTGAGGTACTAGGTTTTGTGCCTACAAATTCAAGGCTCCAGAGTTGTTCCATGTGGGGAACTGCCTTGGGAGCTGTTGTTGGTGTGGTGGGGGATTCTGGGCCATATGAACGGGAATATGGGGAGTAGGTTGCGGAGCACTAGCGGTTGTACTAGGTGGAGGCTGAGGAAAATTGGTGGCAGTACTCACTAGACTTACGAGAGCAGAAAACACACCAGCTAATCGAGAAGATGAAACATATGGTATGGATGGGATATGAGGGAGCGAAGACGTTCATCGAAAAGTGGCTATTTGAGGATGCTCTCCTAACCTTTGGATATCAAGTTCGTAAAACTCAATTTGATTATCAGGATTCTTGGCTTTTGATCTTGTATTCATGAGAGATAACTTTCACCGTCCTCACACCTACGAAGTTCTGGATAGAATTTGAGTCACTAGATGTTCTAATCTCAGTAGAAAGGTGAACATCGAACCTAACACTACTGGAAGTGGAACCTTACTGTCCCATCGGGCGTGCCAAAAACTGTTGGTCAAATATCTGCCTAATTACTAAACACTGCGTTTATGCGCCCTAGATACGACCAACATTGAAAGGCCGAAGGAAAGAGATGTCCTCCATGCCAATATCCAGAGAGGGCTGGTTCCCTAACTAAATCCTACACTGGTAAAAGACTAAGGATGCAGGAAATAAATTGGAAAAATGCGGAAAGAAATGGGAAATATGGCCACAGGCCAAAGTACAGGACTGATGTTAGACTAACTAGCAAGAAAAAACTCAAGCACAAAGTAGCATTTGTAAAAGGAAATAGAACAGAACAAGCTCATGATCTGACCATAGCAACTATCAAAATGGCGCTCCAACATTCACCTTCTTATTAGAAATTTTAAATCCAATGACAGAATTTAAACAGAACAGCAAACAAGATGAGAAAATGAAAATAGAAGCACACTACACAGAAAGTAACCATACACAAGATCACTTGCAAATTCAGAAATCTGATGCCTTGTATTAATGCAGAGAGCTTAGAGAAATCTCTCGCAAAATGTCTAACCTCCTCTTACAATAGAAATTTGTCTAGTATTTATAGAGGTTTTCACCTCTTTCATTAAATACATAGGAGAATAAAATGTCCCGAGATCAAAGACAAAATCAGCAAAATCCTCCTCGAATTCTTTGAAAATCCATCCCCTGAGAAGACAAATTCCTGAAAATCTGAAATTCGGGCGAGGGTGCGCAGATTGCAAAAAAGACATTAAATTCTTTTGAGCACCTTTGGTACATCGAAAATCATGAAAACTCGTTTCTCTTCACCTTCCTCTTCGTGATCCACAAAATAGAGTTACTGAGGGCGTCCTTAATTAAATGCATAAAATTAGCATCTTTGACCAAATTTCCATTCACCCATACTCACTTTCGCCTCAACATCTATTTCACCCCATTGCGAACTGAAAGGCGTGCGCACGACATAATGGAAGTATATTCACCCCTAAAAAGGGTGAATGGGATGTTCACCCCTCAGGAAGGGCGAACGCGATCCCAATGCACCAAAATGTTGGTTCACCCATAGGAAGGGTGAACGGGGTGTTCACCCCTCAAGAAGGGCGAACGCAATATGGTTCGGGCACACGCGCAATCCAAATGTCATCAAAACATGTTCACCCCTAAGAAGGGCGAATGGCGCGTTCACCCCAATGTTAGGGCGAACATGACCTTGCACTCTAGTGCTTTTGCCTTTGTAAGCTTTTAAACATGTTCACCCCTTTCAAGGGCGAATGGGACGTTCGCCCCTCAGGAAGGGCGAACATAAAAATATGGTGATTTAACCAAGTTCTTTTTCATGACTTGTCTTCTTCATTCTTTTAGACATTTCTCCATTAATATTTTTCAGAGATAATTTCAAAAAGAAACCTTTGGAACATGCACCATAAATGTACAATTATTTAAAACATCACAAAAAGATGCAAATATTATACTGCCGATTCAAAAAATTGAACCCAAAGTCTTGAACAAAATTCCCAATGAATACAAAATGACCAACGAGTTCTTGTTGTTGAGTACTCTCTCTTGATTCCATGTTGTTCACAAAATTCTACAAACTAATCTGAAGTAAACTCTCCTCCTCTATCAGATCTTAGACACTTAATCCTTTTGCTTGTTTTATTTTCAACCAATTCCTTGAATGCTTTGAATTTTTTTAAGGCTTATGACTTATTTTTTAGGAAAGTTACCCAAACCATTCTAGAATAATCATATACAAACAACATGAAGTAACTCTCACCCTAAATACTTTGTATTCTAGTAGAACCACACAAATCAATATGTATTAAACTTAAAGGCTCAAAAGACATACAACCTTTTGGTTTGTAAGTTATCCTAGTTTGCTTTCCATGTTGACAAGGTGCACAAATTATGTTTTGAGGTCTCCTTATTTTGGGTAAATATCTGACTGCTTGTTTGTTGCTTATGCTGACTATGTTGTCAAAATTCAAATGACCTAATATTCTATGCCATAACCAGCTCTCATCCTCTTGTGATAGAAAACACTTTTCTCCTTTGATCTCATTGAGCATGTATAAGTTGTTTGGAGTCCTTGCATTTGCAATAATTATTCTTGTTTCAGTTTTCATTATCTCACATCTATTTGGATGGAAGGTACCCATATATCCTTGATCACAAGGTTTCTTATACTTAGTAGATTGTGCTTTAACCCTTTGACATACAAAACATTCTTTTTTTTGCACGTCATTCTTGTATTGTACGATTCTCTTTTATATGATTTCATCTTGTACTTTTTATCTGTACAATCTCATTACTTAGAAAAATTTTGCTTTCTATTTCTCTGGAGAGGCCACCGTTTCTAGTTTTCAACCTCACCCTTCCTAATTGCATCTCGAGGGATTTTCATAACTAAGGCACAAATTTTTTCATTCATTTTTTTTCATTCATTTTTTTTTTCATTCATTTTTTTCATTCATTTTTTTTTCATTCATTTTTTTTCCATCCTAGTCTACTTATACTTACCTTCTTGGTAATCGTACAGTGACATTCACTTGTACGACTCCATATTGATATTGACCTCGAGGATTGACCATAACATTTTGATTAGTGGTATCCTCTTGTACTGTTGCTTGGTTGGTCTTTGCCTGTGATGTTATTGTCTGTTCATTTCCCATCTGACAATGTGTACAGTTTGGAATTGTACATTGGCAAGTTGGAGTCTTGTCCCCTGGTAGGCCTTCTTCTCTCCATGTAGGTGATTGATCCCGTGGTGGTGTTATCCTCACCACTCTACTATTATTTGAGAAACTTTTTCTCTTATCTCCACGGATCATTTTTGGTTCCAAACTTGGTGATCGGGTCCGTTGTTGGCCTAGGTTTCTATCATCTATAAAGTGTACCCTTCCTCTACAAGCAAGGTTTTTACCATGTGGGTATCTCCCTCTTCCATTTATTTTGGGCATAAAACTTCCCCGTATTATTGATGAATCTTCTCTTGTTCTAGGTAATTTCCAATTACCCCTTCTCGTTGGGGTCCCTATCGATTTAGGGGTGGTCACCCCCCTTTGCGTCTTCATAGCACATTTCATAACATGCCTCTTAGTCGAGGTATATCTTGCTGGTTAGTTACCTAATTCATGCATGCTAATGGGTTATCTCCTGGCCATCTAGGATTAGGGGTTCAGAATCTTCCTCGTCCTCTACATCCTCTAATTGCAACATCACCAAGGTCTCCATCATTTTTTGGTCGTCTACCTCTTCCTCTTCCTCATTGAAGTCTTAGAAGTCCTTTTCCAATCATTCTTCGGTCATCAGGAGTAATATCTACAAACTTGATATTAGCTAGTGGACTCTGGTTTGGTGAAAATTGTCGCAAGGCTCTAACTCTTCTATCAGCCCGTATCAAGTGACGCCTCCATCTTCTTTCCTCAAAGGCTCTCTAGGGGGGATGAAGATGCCAATAATTCCCTATAATCATTAAAAAAATCTATCTCAGAGCTAAATTTTGTCCTACCTTCTTCCCTCTATTCTTCCCAGTCACTTGGAAAATTCATCATTCTATCCAATCATCGAACTTCTCTTCTTTGTCTTCTTAGCTGTTGATAAGCTATTGTATATGCCTATGTATCATTCTTGGGTCTGTCCTCTTGAACTCTCCTGCCTTGCCTTGGTATCAATGTTCTAATTGGAATATTGCAATCCCTCTAAGGATTATAAGGGTTATCCTATTCATCATCATTTATACTAGGCTCTCTCACCAACCATGTGTTAGGATTCTACTCCTAACCATCATCCTAGTCACTTATTTTTTAATTATTTATTAATCTCTTTTTCACAAAGTTGTGACCCTTGGTCACAACTCCACGCACATAGAAATAAGCACTCAACTTGATGTAATTTATCATCAAAGAAATATATATTCATTTTACATTCCATTGGGTGGTCTTCCTCCAATTTAACAACGATTCCTTTATAACAACGATTCATTTCTTATTTTTGCATTTTACCTTATTCCTCCGATTGGTGTCTTAACATTTGGATCAGAGCCATCATCCGCCTGCCACTGTTTACCCTCTGCTACCATACTCCAACGAATGCTGCAAACAATTTTTTTTACCCTGATACCTTCCATTGTCCTCACCTCTTCAACGCCTCAAAACAAACACCCACCATAACAGTTAATCCACTCTCACCACTGCCATAAGCTGTCAACAAAAAATCATTGCCTCAGCTATTATAACAGTGCCCGATCTAGCCATCAAATCACCGTCGTTCTAAGCTTTTGGCGATCCCATGGGTGTCTCACTATTTATACCGGGATAGAAAGTAGACGAAATCAAAAGGCTCTGCAAATAGGTCAAACGCTGCAAGCTCCATTTTACGGTCATAAATCAAACTGACCAAGAAAAATTAAACAAAAAAAAAACCTTATAAAATATTTTAATTAATTTTTTGACGTGCTTTTCTGATGACTTATAAAACCAGATTTCATTTTTGGTTATTTTTGGTTTAAAGGATCCACTATCTATCATCAATCCGCAGACCATCACCGTTCTACAAAAATTTGGCTTGGGTAACAGATTCATCCAATTTACCTTGAGTAAAAGCATACATCAAAGACAAAAGCAGTTGAGACATTACATATAATTTGGAAGGTACTCTTCCTGGATATAGTGTTATCCTCCGTTGTCAACATGTGCAAAGAAAGGCTTACTGTATGTGACTTACCATTATAAATAGCAGCATAGAAATTGAAATATATGCCAAAAGGTACAATAGTCCATGATACTTTAATAATATATAGTATCTAATCAGTCTTCTTGTAATCATGTATCCAACAAAGCTATATGTACGCACCTTATCATCACAATGTTCGAGATCTGCATGTACGTCATTTCCACTTTTTTCATCACATAAGGAAGCATCTATAAAATCTACCAATTCATCTATAGGAGTAGCAATCCCTGCAACCCAGAAAAATAATAACATTATTATCCAAGATTCACATGTATGAATCAAAAATACCCTAAAAACACAAAGAGACAACCTTTGTACTTATACAAAGATTATTCCCCACAGAATAAAATCACAGGAAAAAATGGATATATCCACTTCAGAGAGCAAAGTGAGAATAAGATGATATAAATGATATAAAAATACAGAAGGTATAGGTTCTCAAATACAAAAAGGGAATCAATAGTTAAAGTTGCAATAAATTAAGTAAAATCACTGCATTTGAGAGAGAGAGAGAGTTCTTCAAAATGATCACTAAAGTATGAAATAATGCTAATGACATCAAATTTTCACTACTTCATCCCAAATGTCTTTTTTTGCGATGACTGAATCTCTCTAAGTACCATCTTGCTTCTGACTATTGTGCAACAGAACATTGTTTGCTGAGATGTAATTATTGTGTATAGATATCTGGCTTTGGGCCACTGATATTTTGATGACCATTTCTTGTCAGCATTTATACATATATTGCTGCTTAATTTGTTGTTGATGTGTACAAACTGGAACATAAAATTATGGTAAAATATGCAATTGAAGTCATCTTAGGTAGAGATTTGTAGTCTTCCCCGATGCTGCTAATGGGATGAAAAATTACTCCTAGGAGAGAAGAGCCTGGCTTTGCATCTTTAGGATCACAGTTCCAATTTGCTTTTGGTCCATATATATTTTGATGGCAAAGTAAGTTTCAATCTGATGAACCCAATTATCTAAGCCTTTCTGGAATTTTGTTCTTGTTATACAGTATGATGATTGGTTTGGTCCCTGCCTTCAAAATATTGCTAGATGTGAGGTTCATAGATGAAGACCATGAATTGATGTTTTGAGGCTATATAGCTCTCGTATTACTTATGGGCGTGAAACACTACTTGCACCATTTAAATCTATTCATGGGAATTTAGGATGCAAATTTCCTCCTATACAAGGACCATCTCCTTTGTGATCATCCAAATACTCATGGGCATTCTTATAATATATTTTCTTCACTATCTGAGATGACTTGTCTCTGCTTGTCTGGCTGAATGCTGACTCTTTGAGCCACAAGCTGCAGAGCCATTTTTTATCCTTACTGCTGATCTATTCAGGAGGGAATTTCTGTGGCTATTAGTGCCCTTCCTTTTTTGGGCCAGGAATCTCTATGGCTCCTTTCTGGGATTTTGAGGGCAATTCAAATGCTGTGTAATTTATAGCTTCTGGATTTTTTGCAGTGATGAATATGGAAGCCAACACTTTCTTTTCCTCTCTTGTGCATGCTAAAAGCACACTTCAAGTCGTTCAAACTCAGAACAGACAATAGACAGCCGAAGGGAGAGAACAGGACGCATATCAAGATCAGAAGAGAGAGAACAAAAGACACAACTTGCGGGAATATCTAAGACATTATGTAGGCCTCAAATCTGATATGCTAACATTAAGAATTTGGGAAAATCTGCCAAGAACCCTGAATATTCTGATAAAAATGTTCTGACCACAATCAGGGCACCTACGATTCTTGGATTTCTTGTCTAGAACCTCCATATTGTTACAAAAATGTTGTTAAGCACTTTGGCATATTCTGAAAATAGTATTCTAAATTTCTAATGACAATGTGAAGGTCCTTCAAGCATGACTTACAGATCATAGCTCTGGCATTTGTTCAAAGTTGGGGGCCCGAATAATGGACACCCAATGATGTCATGAAACTCCTTAACAGATTGAGGCATGCACATCCCATTGTATTGAGAGATGTTGATGACTAGGAATCCATACCAAAGTCTCACCAAGTGGGTCACAACACTCAAAGCAAATGGGGTCTAAGCTTTGACACGGACTGGTGCAACTTAGACATGGATATTATGCTTGAAACGCAAGGAAAGCAAATTAAATTATCCTCCACCATGCCTAAAGGTCAAAGCTACTGTCCATTAGGAATCCATCCAAAATTATATCCATCAATACAACTCATTAGTTCAGGTGGTTAAAGGCAAGAATGCCCTTGTAATTTTTGAGCTTGTGGTCCTAGCCTAATTCAGTGGAGAATGAACATGCCAAGCCAAGTAATTTAACCTCTAGGTGCAAGGCCCCCTCAAAGTCTTCTGTTCCTGTGGAAATGGGGTACATTTTCCTGAGCGACACCCTAGACCCAAGGACATTATTCTTAACAAGGACTGGATGTTCCTAGATCATACCCTTATCATACATTTTGTTCTATGGAAGATAGAAAGCAAGCATTGACAGCTGGAAACAAAAAATAAAAATATTCTTCCAAATAAGACCAATCTGGATGAGGACTTTAAACAAATCCAAGTAAAGGAATTGGAAAATTCTTGTGAACAGGTTGTGGTTGCGAAGAAGGATAACAAGTAGAGAGTAGTTAGCAACTATAGAGGAGCAATAATAATTGAACCATTAAGTTTGGGTATGCTACAGTTCAAAGCTGAATAATTACAAAATTTGCATCTATACCAGTAATATGACTGACTTGCAAGCCTGATATAGCCATCTCCGAAAAAGGAGCATCTCCGTCAGAAGCTCTTGCCATTGATATCACTATTCAAGGAAAAAATGGGTCTATTAGAAATAAATATGACGATCAATCATATGCAAAGTTTGGGACTTAAAAAAAAAAAAAAAGCACCCATAGTGGTGTAAGTGCAAGGGAGTTTGTTCTTGATAAGTTGCATCAATTCCCACCTTTGACTCCATTGGTTCTCCTACTGAAATCATACCTGCATCATAAACAACTCAACAATGATATTAAAATGGTACAAGAACATGAGCACATACTATTAGCAAAACAGAGGATGAAGGAAGCTTCTCACTCCGAGCTTTGAGGACAAAGCTCTTTTTAAGGAGGGTGGCATGTTAGGATTCTACTCCTAACCATCATCCTAGTCACTTATTTGTTAATTATTTATTAATCTCTTTTTCACAAAGTTGTGACCCTTGGTCACAACTCCACGCACATAGAAATAAGCACTCAACTTGATGTAATTTATCATCAAAGAAATATATATTCATTTTACATTCCATTGGGTGGTCTTCCTCCAATTTAACAACGATTCCTTTATAACAACGATTCATTTCTTATTTTTGCATTTTACCTTATTCCTCCGATTGGTGTCTTAACACCATGACATTACTTCCTCACTAGAATCTGTCCTACCTACTGAAAGTCGAATGCAGAGTGATGGCATACCAGACCAATGGTGCAAACAAAATAGAATACACAAATGCTAAGTCCTACGAATGCGAGAAGCAATGCATGAAGGAAATGATGCATAAATGAGATGTTAGCAAACAAAGAAAAGTGGGGCCTCTTTTATTAATGTTGCTTTTAATATGGTTACAATACGTCCCCCCCTTTAGGGCTCAGAATGTTTGATACAGTTCGTTACATTAATGGGTGGTACGCTTCCAGTGTCTTCCGCATGCCCAAATTCAAAATGGGCGGGCCAAAAATTGTCGTTGCTTGCATCCATCTGTTCGTCATTCCTTTCTTCCCCTCTGGTGTTCTTAGTGGTGAGATCCTACACATAGATAATCATAAAATAGTTAATAACATGTGCAGATAGAAGGAAAGCATGCAATCCCCAAAGCCTTCGGCTAGTTAGTATATAAAATAGCAAAACGATGGTCAAAACATGTCATAATGAACCCAAAATTTGACAGAAGCATCCAAAAATCATCAGGGATCTATTGCAAAAATAATAGTCAGGAAATCATGCATGGATTTCTAATCGCTCTGGGGTGGGATGATTAGGACTATCACAAAACGTGCAAGAGCGACCTTGCAAATGTCCTACCTAGAGACATCCAAAAATCCTACAAAATTGGGGATAGGCTAAAAGGGGAATTTTGGGATGACCCAGAAGGTTAGATTTGGCAGATTCTACCCAGATTATCCTATACCTGAAGGCACTCCCTGTATGTTAGTAAACACATAAAATGATGAAAACAAGGTCAAAATAGGTCATAATGCAATGAAACCTGAACAACAGCATAAGTAAATCAGATACAACATAATGCAAAAAGAATAGTGGAGAAATCATTCATAGATTTCTAATCACTCTAGGGTGGGACGATTAGGACTGCAACAGTTTGGGGGGCACCCGGGGGCAGGACGCCCACCGTTTGGGGCCTGGTTTTGACACCAATCCAAGTGGGATGGGTCCAAAACCTCCTAGGGGGTTGTATCAATGAGTTTTGGTATTGTGGCCAATTTCTTGGGTTTTGGGTCAGGATTGTGTACTTAGTGTTCACCCGATAACCTCTCTTCCAAAAGAGAAATTAGGGATGTAAGAAGCACAAATGAGAATGTGGGTATAATTTGGCAGCACTCTGTTACTCCAAATGCTCCAGCTCTGTCCTTTTTTTGGGTGAGGAGGCTCACAATTTTATAGACCTGAGGGTCTCCTTTGAATGTGCATGTGAGGGTGTCACTTGGCTCACCATGCCTTTCTTGGGGGAGAGAAGATTCCTCCCTTATTTAGAGCCTCCATGATCAGGGCATGCTTGACTGAAGTCTCTCTCTCATATTTGAAATCGTTCCTTGCAATTGAATGCCTTGAAGGTGAATTTGAGTGGTGGATCTAGGATGCCATTTTTCAAGGCTTAACTTTTTTCCAGTCAAACCTACTATTCATCCCACCCTAGAGCGATTGCTTCTAATCATCCCGGGGTGGGGCGAATAGGATTCTAATCGTCCCAGAGTGGAACAAATAGGAAGCAAAGTGTTTAAAAGTGCCAAATTGACCTTTGACCCTCCAAAATTGATTTGGGAGTGGTTAGGACCATTTTTTAACCTCTAGAGGCTGCCCTAGGGGGTATGTATGCCAATTCGATCAGTGCTTGTAGTCACATAATCATATTGGTGTTGTTTTGGTGTCTACAGATGCCCCTTTTTGGAATACATTGTGCGTGGCATAGTCTTGAGCAAAAATAGATGACCAAAGCACTTAATGATTAAGGTTTCTCAGTAACATAACAAAATTTTGATGCCCTAAGTATGGAAAGGGCACGCATTCTTGAATCCTTGCTTTTGACTAGCTAAGGAGCTTAACTCAAGTGTAACCTTTTTTGGTGAGGTGTACTTGATCTTGGACATTGTTCAGTCATGAATAGGCAAAGGGCACAACCTTTTGTCTGAGGAACCTTGTTTTCATGCTTCTAGAATGCCAAGTTTTTGTTCATCTTGTTATTATTGCTTGTTTTTTGCCCCAATCAGGAGTGTGATTGTCTTTGTCAATGATTCTTTGAATGCATGCCATTTCCTTGATTGGGTGTGTATTTGTTGATTTGGTGCCTAAGTGTGACTACCCCCTCAAGCGATGAATCGATGATGGAATGACCAAGATGAGAAAATCAAAGATTCGCTTGACCCAAGATGACGTTTGAAAGGGTGTCTTTAGTTATTTTTCTTTGAACGTGTGCAATTTTCCAACAATCAGACCTATTTTTGGTGGGTTTTTGACCCTTTTTGTGATGCCTATTGGGGTTGAAATTGTCAAAAATCCTCCTTCCTATGGAATGGTCCAGCTATGGTAGCATTTTTAGGGAGTAGGATAGTGATTATTTGTGACCCCGACATCGGTTTTTCATGCCATGAATGTTAGGTGCAAGGGCACCTTTGCTTGGTAGATTTATTGCTATTTTTGGTGCATTTTTTGGATGCAGTTTTTGTTGCTTTATTTCTTGCTCTGTAATCATCCTAGGGTGGGACGAATACCAATTTGGTAATCGTCCCAGGTTGGTATGAGTGCTAACTAGAGCAATCATCCTAGGGTGGAACGATTACAGGCCTAAAAGCCTATAAAAGGACCAAAACTAGGTTTTGGGCTCATTTGCAACAATTTTTTCTTGGCGATTTGGAGCAGTGAGGAGGAGGAGTGCGAGTGTGCGTAGCGGAGCGCTGTCGAAATTTCATGGACATCATGAGTGCGAGAACCAGATCTTCAAGCAGAGGAGCCGAGGTGAGACTGGTATGATGTTCCTTCTTCGTTCCTATTATTCATTTTTTGTTTCATATGAAGTTAAAAGCTTGCATATAAATGCTTGTTTGCGGTATTTTGTTTTGCATTAATATTAAGGTTGAAACCCTAGTATTATTTTTTTTGTTTTATTGTGTTTTTTTGTTCACACTAAGTTTGAAACCCTAGGATGATTTATTTTATTTTATTGGTGTTTTGTCATGCTAAGGTTGAAACCCTAGGATGAGTTTTTTTGTTTTTTTGTTTTTTTGTTCATGCTAGGGTTGAAACCCTAGGATGATTGTTTTTGTTTTATTGTTTTTTTGTTCATGCTAGGGTTGAAACCCTAGGATAATTTTTTTGTTTTATTTATTTTTTGTTCACGCTAGGGTTGAAATCCTAGGATGATTTTTTTGTTTTTTTTTTTGTACAGTTATTTTTAAGTCTGCGATCGTTGATGTATAGTTTGTTTTAAATGTTCTATACTTTTGTTGTACTTTTGTTTTTCTATAATTTTGTTGTACTTTTGTATAGTTTTATTGTATTGTTTTTGTTTATATTAAGTATGTACTTAATATCTTTTGCTTTTATTGTTTTTTAGGTTGTGAAGAGTCGGTACCGCCATCCAACTATTTTTGCTAATGCCTGGGATGCCTTGATAATTGGGGATTGGGAGTGGCTTGATCCCCTTGGGATCAAGCAAGTGATGCATTTGGAGCCTATGGTGGGGTATCAGGCATATTTGAATGCCCTGATCAATCTGTGGGATCCTCGCACCAATAATTTTTATCTTCCAATAGGGGAGATGATCGTGACTCTGGAGGATGTGTATTGAATTCTGTGGATTTTGATAGATGGGCTTCTTATTCGGATGACCCATTAGGACAAGTGGATAGTAGTACTGACATGTTTTGGTCAGGCAAGGGATATGGGTGCGGAGAGGGTTGTGGAGATGGCAGAGGTTGACTGCCATATAGGTGGTATTATGGTGCGGTCGTGGCTAGAGAAGGGCATATTAGGGGTGAGGCATGCTTTACTCATGGCCCTCATTTCCAATATGCTGCTTCATGACTCCTCAGGTGTGAGGTTCCCTTGGAACCTACTGGAGTTGATTTTCACTTTGGTGGAGTGTTCAATATCAGCTCCACTTATTATGATATGGGGTCAGACGTTGTTGGCACAGCTATACGATGAGTTGTATGAGGTCCACTGTCGAAGGCGAAATGGGATCGGGTACAGCTATCTCTTGTAGTGTTGGGGTGGTAGCACATAGCTGTGGAGCAGCCACAAGGTTTGGCTTGGACCACCTGAGGTGAGATGGTGGATCGGGAGATTGGGTATGCCAATCTATGGCAATGGTCAAAGGAGCATGGATAGAGTCAGCAGTGGGCAGGTGATGTAGGTCACTATACTGATGCCTTCTCTCATCTAATGCTAGGGTAGGTATTTTTATGACCATACCAGGACTGTCCGGCCTAGCCTAAGGATGGAGAGTGGCTTTGGTTTGTGTGTAGGGGCAGGTGGTTGATTGGGTGGCATGGGATAGAGCAAGATTACTTCTCGTATGTCTGTGTGACACAGTAGTTTGGGATGCACCAGGGATTTCTTGGTGATCCCTTGATCTATCAGTAACACGGGGATGAGAGAACCCTATTCTAGCCGATCATTGAGTCATTGGGCGAGGGGTCTGATGCAGTTATTGATGTACCTAACATGGACGATGTTAGGGTAACTGTAGAGTATGATTGATGGTGGACTATGCATCGATGGCAAGGTGAGAGGCCTCTAGGAGGTGTGGATATGATAGCAGTAGGAGGTGGGGGTGCAGAGGCATCGATGGAGGGTTGGGGAGCTCCTATTGATGATGTGGACAAGGTGGAGGTCGATGACTTCACTGGAGATGGAGAGGATGTGGGGGTTCTAGAGAAACCAGATGTCTAGGATGTCCTAGAGAAGTGGGTGCCAGATCAATAGGCCGTCTCGAAGGTGCCCATGCCTTAGGCTATCATAAGGTATGTGGAGGCTGGGTTTTTTACAAAGATAGCATGATTGGAGGGTCTCTTACGAAGATGATAGGAGGAGCACAGAGACGTCTTGTAGGAGAGGGATCTCCTACGGACTCAATTGGCATAGCGAGACAACACATTGGTTGTGTATCACTGAAGAGATGTGGATTGGGGGTAGTACCGGGTAGAGTTAGAGATAGATGTTGTCTGCCTTGGTGTACAGTTACCTAAGCTCGATGGAGGTGGTTCATCATGTTGTACGAGAGGTAGTGAGACGAAGCAATCTACATCATCTCATCATAGGTGGCTAGGTGAGGGTAGCATTGGTGGGCAGAGTACACGGGCTAGCAGCAGTCACCTTGAGAGGTCCCATAGGACCCATACTACTGGGGGTAGTTCCAGTCGCACCAATATTCCATGATCATGGTGGCCGACTCCCTAGGTTTTTGGGGATTTTAAGTTTTTGGTTTTTTTTTGTGAGGTCAGAGGACCTTCTTATTGTAGTCTGAGGGCATTTTGACTTGATATATATACATGACTCATTTTTTATTTGATGAGATGCATGTCATGGTTTATTGTTCATTATGCCCATTTATTTATGTTGATGTATGAATAGCTATTATGACTATGGATGATTTGTATGATATAGATGTATGCATATGAAATGGATGGAATGATTTGTTGGTATACAAGCGGTGGCACCATAGACTATATAGGATTTACTAGCTTTCTGTACTTTGTGATTGCTTTATAAAATAACTTTGCATTTGTAATTTTTGTTTTGTATTTTATGATGGTGATGTAATTAGTGAAATGTACAACAATTGTTTTAGAATGTAGCTATGGTTTTGCTGTGACTCAGATACTTTAACTAACTAACCAGGACTATACAATTATCTTACAAGACTTTCGAACAAGGTACGAATCAGACTTGAGTTTGACCAAGTTATTTCACATCCCTGTGTGTGCGATTGAGTTCATTGATGTGGTATTCATAAGGATACCGCCAGTGCCAGATAGGCTATCAACCAAACCTGTACTGAGGATCACCTAATTAACTCCACTAAATCCTTTGTTGTACTTAGTAAGATTAATATATGGGGCAATCTAGGATACCATAAGCTAGCTCATCCACATGCAAACATTGATCTGTACATATGCCCAATGGTTAATGTGATAGATATATCTTTATGTAGGAGGTTTTCCACCAGTGCCAGTAGGCTATCCATGAAACCAGGACTGAGGATCACCTCATGACCATTTGAATGCTGAGAGTTCCAAGGATTCAAGTTCGACTCCCTTCTTTTCTTCAATTTTATTGGGATACTTGCTCTCATATATAGTGATAAAAATCACTATTTATTTTTCTTTTGTTTTTGAGCAAGAGATTTGAATTTTGAGTGATGGGGATCACTATTTCTTATGCTTTTTAATATGTGCACTTTGAGGGTATTTATGTCAAACTTTGGAGGTTGTACTTTGACTTTTGCAGTTTTTGATATTTGCAACTTTTTGAGAGTTTAGGATTTCTTATAGTGGTAAAAACCATTGTTTATTTTTGGGGAATTGGGTACGGAGGATGCTTGTCCTTTTGCCAACTCTCAGCATTCTTGGGGTCATTCGCACAGGAGGATGAGCAAGATAATCGTTTCACTTATGGTAACCTAGTCTGCTATGTAGGTTTCATCTTTCATTCACACAACTTGGGAATTTTTGTGTTTTAAGCTTGTGTTGGGATGCTATGTAACAAGGCGTGATCCAAGTAAAACTTTAACTTGTAAAAATTGGTCTGACTTTGTAAAGAATTTTACTAGAAATCTAAAGACAGTTGAATGACAAAAAAACCTTAAAGACATTAAAAGACAACTGAGTATGATATGGCAAAAATGTGAATGGTGTTATTCTTGTTGGATTATTTACAAAGCAGAAAAATATGGGAAATGATGGGATTGTCGAGTAATTACAGTCTATGACGCATTTGACATGTACGACCAGCAAATATGCAATGTATGTATGCGATGCCTAATGCAGTTCTTTTTATGTTTTGATTTAAGATTATGTATGAAAGTGAGATGCAATTTTTTTGTTATTTTTGATTATCTGTTGTTTTTTGAATATTCATTTTTGACCAAAGGGATTTTGGATACCTTTGGGGCATTTTAGGTGGCCATGTGGTGGCAATGACCCTTGGAGCTTTTTAGGTTGACCAAGTGATTACGGGGATCCTTGGATATTTTGATTTGACCAAAGGGATTATAGATACCTTTGGGGAATTTTAGGTTGACCAAGTGATTGTGGGAACCCTTGGGACTTTTGGTTTGACCAAAGGGATTATGGGTACCTTTGGGGCATTTGGTTGACCAAGCGATTGCGGGAACCCTTGGAGCTTTTGGTTTGACCAAAGGGATGATAGATACCTTTGGGGCATTTTGTTGACCAAGCGATTGTGGGAATCCTTGGGGCTTTTGGTTTGACCAAAGGGATTATAGATACCTTTGGGGCGTTTGGTTGACCAAGCGATTACGGGAATCCTTGGGGCTTTTGGTTTGACCAAAGGGATTATAGATACCTTTGGGGTGTTTGGTTGACCAAGCGATTGCGGGAATCCTTGGGGCTTTTGGTTTGACCAAAGGGATTATAGATACCTTTGGGGCATTTGGTTGACCAAGGGATCATGGAAACCCTTGGAGCTTTTGGTTTGACCAAAGGGATTATTGATACCTTTGGGGCATTTTTGGTGGCAAATACCACCGCCAAGCATAGCTTCTCAATGTATGCATAGTTAAGTTCATAACTGACCAAGGTGCGGCTAAGATAATAATTAGCTTGTTCTTTATGTAATTCATTTTTTTGGGCTAGCATGGCATCCAGTGCCACCGTAGTAGCTGAGATGTATAAATAGAATGACAATCCTGGTCTAGGTGGTGCCAATACTGGCAGTGAAGCCAAGTATTGTTTGATGTCATTGAAGGCTGACTGGCACTTGTCATCCTAATGAATGCTACCCCCTTGTGTAATAATTTATTCATGGGTCGGCACTTTTCGGATAACTGCGCTATGAAGTGCTTGATCGACGTGACCTTACCCTGCAAGCTTTTGAGCTGCCTGATGGTGTTTGGGGAAGCATTTCAAGGATTTCCTTGACTTTATTTGGATCTACCTTGATTCCTCATTTTGAGATTATGAAACCTAAGAGTTTTCTAGATGTGACGCCAAATACACACTTCTTGGGGTTTAGTCTAACTTTGTGTTCGATGAGGCGATTGAGGATCTTGCATAAGTCATCGAGATGATTTTGGCGCAAAAGATATTTGGCCAAAAAATCATCCATATAATCTTCCAAAGTTTTATGCATGTGATTGTGGAAGATGTATGTCATAGTGCATTGAAGTGGCGCCAGTATTTTTAAGGCCAAAGGGCATGACCTTATAAAAAAAATGTCCCCCAAGGCATCGTGAACGCCATTTTTAGTTGATCATTAGGATTGATACAAATCTGGTTGTATCTCGAGAAACCATCCATGAGGGAAAGCATTTCATGGCTTGTTGTAGTGTCTACCAATGCGTCGATGCCAGGCAAGGGGAAATCACCCTTGGGACTCGCTTTGTTTAAATCTTGAAAATTGGTGCATATGCGAATCCTCCCATCAAGCTTTTTAATGGGTACTATTTTGGATAGCCATGGTGGGTAGTCTACACAGATGACAAAATGTGCATCCAAAAACTTTTGTAGCTCATATTTTACCATTGAGGCCACTTTTGGGTGCATCTTACGTAGATTTTGCTTAACTGGCTTGACTGTCGGATCAAGTGTTAGATTATGCATGACTAGCTACGGGTCTAGCCCTGACATGTCTTTGTAGGACTATGAAAAAACCTCCTTCTTCTCTTTGATAAGTACAATGTAATCAGCTTGCTCTTCGAGGGATAAACTTACCCCCAGCTTGATGATTTGTGGATTTATTGGATCATAATCGATGTCTACGTCAATCATCTCTTCGACTAACATGTGGGATCTATCCTCCAACTGGTATGGAGTTGGGATCAGGTGGATGTCATTTGCTGAGTTTAGATCTACATTAGGAATGTTGGGTTCCTCTTTAGCATGGAATATATCCTACGTCTATCCTAGGGTGAAATGAAATATCTTACCACAAGGCCAGTACTCTGATGGGGATGGTGGTGAGTTAGCACGATCCTAGTCTATGGCATCTAGGTCTAGATACAATGGTCATGTTGGATTGGCTGGGTTGTGTATAGGGGTGGTTAAATAAATGGATATCATGTTGATGGAATGAATTTGGTCTCCATTACTGTACGGGTGTTGATTCAGGCATTCTTGGTGATCCTTGTACCCCAGATTTGGCTCTATGGGCACTAGCACAAAAGGATCGGCCCTATGTGTGGATAGAAGGACAGGGTCTACCCTTGGCACTGTTGGCCCTATAGGGTCTCTAGTTGGGAGGTGCTCTTTGTATGCCCGAAGTGGTGGATGAAGCATTTGGTTTAACTGTACTTGCTTTAAATGCCACCTATGCCTTGGTCCCATATCTAGATGTTCAAACATACCATCGATGTCTATGGGGTATTCTTGTTGCCTCATATGGTTGAGATATGCCATCTCAGTCTCGTCCTCATAGTCACTATCAGATATCCATAGGCCTTCACTGGCTTCGACCACTATGTGCTCTTCTGGTTGGTATAGCCTCCCTCTAGGTATTTCTTGATCACTATCCTCACTTTCTATGATATTGAAGAATATATTTGGATCCATTGCATCCAATGGATCACTTAGCCTTATGGCCGACATGGGAGGCTCAGTTTGTTTGAGCATGTTTATTTGGTCCCTTCTGGGTTGTTTTGTTCTTTGCGGGAGGGTTGGATTCTCTGGATGTAGTAATTGCCCGATTAGACCATTCAAGGGAAACATTGCCACGAATTTCTCCTGATAGTCGTCAATGGGTGTCACTTGCAAGTGATTGCTATCAGACTCAAAAGGGTCCCAGGGTGCTACCTCATAATCTAACTCATCTTCAAAAGACCCCCCTTGATCTTGTTCATATCCTCTTTAGAGGTTATTCCTTGAACTTTCCTGTTGGAAATTTTGGGTTTGAGATCCTAGCTTCTTGTCTATGAGTTGTCATTGATGTCAAAAGGAAATGGCATTAATTTTAAGAGGATGTGTTGGCTTCAAAGGTGGAAGATTCCAAGAGAATCCAGAGAGATTCCATTAGCAAGGGTTTTTCATTAAAACCAAGTTAAATGGTTTTTATTAAAACCAATGGAGGTTCTCTTTATTATTTATTTAATTATTATTTAAAACCCTTCAAGGTTTTAATTAATTAAGGGAGAAATTATTTTTAATTTATTAAAAATACTTAAGGGTTTTTAAACCCTTTAGAAAGCAAATTTCGATTAAATTCGAAATTACTTTTCTTTGCAGCCGACATGTTCTAAAGTCCACATATGGACTATAAATATGAGAAGGTTCCTAACGTTAAAGTCTCTTGGAAAATCAAAGGCAATTAATTGGTTTGGCTGCGATCGAATGTTCTGTTTACGCTACGAAAAAGGAGAAATCGTGGGTTGAAAAGCTTTCGGAAATCTTGACCGTTTATGTGGAAGGAATTATGTCTTGGACTTCGTAAGCCCCTTGTGGGCTAGTGGCAGCGAAGGCTGCATTTGGGCCTTGCATAGGCGGAGGTCTACGTTTCGATCCCCACGGAGGGAGCTGTGCATGGATTAGTCACATTTTTATTAAAACGTGTTTTGTGCCGCAAATTTTGGATTCTTCAAGGGCAGCCATTATAAGGTGTGATTATTTTCTTGATATGATTTTTGGCATTGTTTAGCATTGTTTAAAAGACATAGGAGAAATAAGGGGATATTTCTTTGGTTGTATTTTTGAGATTAGTCTTTTGCTATGCTAAATTTAAAAATGGAGATATAAGGTGTAAGTTTTTGTTGTTGTGTTTTTGGCTTCTTTGGTGGTTGTTTTTAAAGAAGAGGAGCTAAAAGGTGTAGTAAGGAAAGTTTTTTTTATATGCTCATTTATCTTGGTTCTAACCCTAACTTGGTTGGAAGTTTGAGGGTTGTGTGTGGTGACAGCTTTAAGGATCAATTTTCTTCTACTCCAAAAAGGTATGGGCACATTTTTCTTATGAGTATGATTGGTGTATGTTTTTCTGAAATAAGGTTGGAGTGAAAAGGTTTTCAACTAGGTTTCCTTTGGTTGGGTGTAAATCCTATTTTCTAGTTTTTTGAAGACTACTTATGCATTGTTATCCTTAAGGAGAGTTTTTGGTGAATGCATAATTTTTGGTTTGAGATAGTGGAAGCTTTGTGCACTAGGGTTTATATTTGTGAGTCTAGCTACTTGCATTGAGTTGGTAGAACCCTTGGTTGGCTGTTTTGAGTTTGATGGTTGAGTTGCTTCCATAGAGGTTGTTTGATCAAGTTATTGCTTTACTTGATTCATGATATTGGGCTTACTCCATTGAGTTGATTTGAGCAAGTTATTCTTTGCATTTGGTAATATTGTGTTGCTGGATGTTTTGTTCAAATATCTTTGGAGGAAAAAGGATTTCTACTTGTTTCCTTTTCTTGTGATGATTGGTTGAATGCTTCAAGGTTGATGTTGAGTTGAATGGTGTTGGTTGACTAAACCTTGTTTGATGAGCATTG
The DNA here is from genome assembly GCA_028583015.1 of Wollemia nobilis. NCBI lineage: Eukaryota > Viridiplantae > Streptophyta > Pinopsida > Araucariales > Araucariaceae > Wollemia > Wollemia nobilis. The sequence continues at coordinate 4,394,665 of JAQPPZ010005697.1, forward strand.
TTGTTGAAACCCTAATTGATGGTGAAAAGAACATGAGTATCATTGTTATGTGATTGTTTGCATAGTTGGCAATTGTTGGGGTTTCATGTTCTTGAAAGAAAATATTCTATCCTATCCATTTCAGGTATTGAGTTGAGTTTTCAGATTTGAGATTGAGATTGAGCTAAGTTGATTTGAGCTGAGTTTTGAGATTGGGATTTGAGTATAGAACATATTGAGTCTCTAACAATTCTCTTTATGCTTCTATGAGTTTGAAAAATCACATTGGGTCTCTAACAATCACTTTGTGATTTCCTACTAAGAAAGTTTTTCTTTGTGAGCTTGTTGAGTTTTTGGACAGGTTCCAGTGGGGACTTGTGAGTAGTTTTTGGATAGGTTCCGGTGGGGACTTGTGAGCAGTTTTTGGACAGGTTTCGGTGGGGACTTGTGAGCAAATTTGGACAAGTCCTAGCAGAGGACTTGTGAGCTGAGTTTGATAGTTCTATCAAAGAACTTGAGGATAGAAGTGCATTGGTTCTATGAGAAGAACCTGAGGACATATTTGGCAAGTCTTTGAGAAGGCTTGTATGTAGAGGATTGATTTGTTCAAGAGTTGGACAGATCTGACAGACAGAGGAAGACTTGTACTAGACCAACTGACTGTGTTTGGTACAGGTTGTTGAGCTGCTGTGGACATGATCATAGAAGGCAGAGGTCTCTTAGGCTAAGAATTAAGGACAGAAGGTCTTCGATGGAAAGGATTTCCATGTGCTAGAAAGAGGTAGAGGCAGTTGATATTCTGAGGGATCATTTCCAAAGCAGAGGGGAAGGTATCTCCTTTGAGCAGAGGCTCATAAAGTATGATTGGGGGAAGGTATCTCATTTGAGTAGAGGCTCATAAATTCTGATTTGGGGAAGGTATCTCCTTGGGGCCGATGCTCATAAACATTATAATTGGGAAGGATTCCCAAAGAACTTTGAAATAACTTTTAGAGAAAAGTTTTGTGGACGTAGCCCAGCCTTTTTGGGTGAACCACGTTAAAATTGGTGTCACTTTGTGGATGATATTGTGCATTGCTTTGATATTGCTTTGGGTATATTGCTTTACTATTTTGAAGTATAAAGGAAAAAGTAAAAAGAGGTCTTATACTGTTCACCCCCCCTCTCAGTATAAGCTTGTGTTCTTCATTTCCCCCTTCTTGATCAAAGGGTAAGGGTTGTTGAAGTCAACAAGGTTTGTTGTTAACAATGGGAGATAGTCCCCCAATGTGTATGTTGTGTTGGGATTGGCATATGGCCCTTGTGCCAACCCATCCCTATTTCCTAGAACTAGTCCTTGCATGGTTTCTACCAAAATGTCGAGGGGAAAAGGGTGGTTGAACCCTACTCCTAATTTATCATATGGCATCTGGTATCTCAGTTGACAAAGAACGTGTATTCCTTGTTCATATATGCCCAATCCATATCCATGCCAATTACATTGGTCTAGGTATTTTAAGGCAAATTTTGGGTTGGACAGATAGTCAACATTCTTAGCAAATGGCTCTTCATCCTCTTTCTCTTGTAGGTAAGGTTCAAGGCCATTCTCGAGGCCCCTATAGACAAATTTGGTCTAATTTGGCGGGTAGACTAAAGGGACGATAGTTTCTATGGGGAGACGAGGTCTCCCTATGTCTTGCATGGATTCAAGCGTGGGTGTTGCCATAACATTCTGCACTAGGTACTCCCCCAGGACTGTATTGGCCATCTCTATGATAATCATCGATGGTTGAGGGGGAGGGAATGGGAGTTCTGCCTGAGTCCACTCCATGTTGGGAGAATCAGGTGTCTCGACTTCTATTCGACTGGGCACCTCCTTGGTAGAGATGGTTGAGACTAATGGTGGTGCCTCCTCTAGGGGCTTCTTCCCATTGTCCTTCAGTGTGGCCACCATAGGTGGCATCGTTGGTGAAGTAACAGACGATGAATATGGGCTAGGTCGATTAGTTGATGGACTTAACAGTGGGGATGTAGGTGGAATCAGACCCTGTATGGATGAATTCAATTGAAATTCTAAATGTGTCGATGGGAGGGTCAATTGTGGCATCATCTACACCGCATTGTAAAACTTAAAGGGCTCTAAGTCTGTTGGGACTACATGTACTTACCCTTCGTATGTGTACTTGAGGCATTGATGGGCTATCGAAGGGACACACTTCATGTCCTTGATCCAAGACCGGCCTAGCAAGATATTGTAGGCCATCTCACCCTCAAGGATGTGGCACAACGTAGGAATGGTTTTTTGTCCTACTTGAATGGGTAGGAAAATTGTGCCAATCGTTGAGCCTAATGCATCGTTGAATGCTCGAAGAGTGTAAGTGGATGCTACAATGTGGGATGTTGGTAGCTTAATGTGTTTTAATGTCGTTGTCATGATTATGTTGCTAGATGAGCTAGTGTCTACCAACACCCTCTTGAATGGAATCTTGTTGACTCGCATGATGATGTGCAGGGGTGGATCCACCATATCACCAGTCACCAATTTTAGTTTGTCTTCCCTGAAGGTTATGACTGGTTCTATGCATTATCTCAGATGCCCCACAAAGATGTTGAAATAATTGGGTTTGTGGGGTTGTAGCTCAATGGCTTTGAGGATCTCTATCAGAGCCTCCCGATGGGGCAATGATTGTTGGACAAGCTCATAAATGGAGAGCCTAGCCGACATGGTCCTTAAACTTTAAGTAAGCTTAGTCTAAATCATGGCCACTGGTCTAAACAGGGGATGTTGTGTAGGGTGTTGTGGAGGCTATGACATTGATGGAACATCTCTTGTAGCTACAGCAGGTGTAGCCATGTTTGGGTATCTTTTGTTTCATGTCATGATGTTGATCATCCCTACGTATCCTTGCATGGGGTAGTCTTGTGTTACCTCGTTCACTTACAACGTCTTTGCTTGCACATCATGGGTAGGCAGGGGGTATTTGAAGACTTCCATCTATTGGTTGCTCAACACTACGATATTATCTATCGTGAGTGTTTTGTTGTTTATCAAGTCCTGCACTAAGTTTTTGAATTTCCAACAAGAGAAGATGTTGTGTCCTTTCTATCGATGAAATATACAAGACAAGTCTTCCTTATAGCCCTTGGGTTTTTGTGCTTTGAGGTCTATGGGTCGATTTTCTAGCAGGTTTATCATATTTGCCATGAACAAGTGGTCAAACAAGGAGTCTCTAAACTCCATGAATTGTGTGAATTGTCGCTTAGGGCAACACTGCTGATTTTGCTCTTGTTTATGATTTTCCTTTCCATATTTATCAAGAGAAACTGCCTAATAATTAGCCTTTGGGGGCTATGTCATTTGTGTAGGTTTTGGTATAGTTATGGCAACTCGATTGACCATGACGGGTTTCGGTTGTGTGGGCCCAGTTTTGGCATTTTTGGTCCACTCTTTCTTATGCGGCTTGGAAATCTGGTTGTCTTGTATTTTGATCTCCTCAATTATCTGAGCTTGTGCCAGGGCTTCTTCGAGGGTGGCATATTGTTGCAGCTGCAATAGCATAGAGATCAACCTTATGCAACTCTTTGAAAACATTCGAGTCATGTCAGCCATGGGAGGGAGGTAAGGTAGCTTTGAAAGCAATATCCTCCACCGATTCCCATAAGCGAATACGGTCTCATCATCATACTTCTTAAGGCCAGCTAGGTTTCTTAAGGATGCCTTATTCTTGGTGTTGAAGGCAAAACATTCAAGGAACATGTCCACTAGATGGTCTAGATTGTTAATGCTATGCTTCGACAACTGGGTAAACCAATTCGAGGTAGGGCCTACGAATGTGGTTATAAATTTTCTCAGAAGTAATGCATCATTTTCTTGAATGCCAAAGCATTGACTCAAGAACCTCGTTATGTGCTCTTGGGCATCCTCATCCCCTCTAAAAATTACCAATTGAGGCATTTTGAAGTGGTCAGGGTATGAGGGTGCCAAAACTGAAGGATGCACAGGGTGACTGCGGAGCTGGCATAAGGTGGGCTTTTGGGGCCCCGAATTCTTGGTCTCCATAGACTCTAAGTGCTTTAGCAGTGCTTTGTATGCATCAGAGGATTTTATCTCCTCTTCTTTAGTTTGTTCCCATTGTGAATTGCGAGGAACTTGAGGCCTATGGAGGGGTAGCTGGGTAGTGCCCCCCTGCCTTGGTAGGGCATTTTGACCCACTCTTTTTCTTGCTCAAATTCCTCATAGGCTTCTTGAGGAGTTTTTGGGTGTGTCTTATAAACACAGACGGGTGCCCACGAAATACGCCCGTCATGGGTTCTAGGGGTGGCCTCCCGCTCAGGTCTAGGAGGTCTTGGAGGCAACAAATAATAAGGTCATGGAGACCTGTCTCGCACTAAGGGGTTGTGCCTCTCATAATTTTTTGTCCTATGCATGCGAGGGGTTGGAATCCTCTCATGCATAGTGTTATGGAGCAACTCATCTATCTGGAATTGAATGTGCTCTTTGTTAATATGATACAATTGTTTTAACTATTGTTGATCTTGCCTAAGCTACGTGATTTGCGCTTGGTAGATGACATGTTTGGCAAATTCCAAGTCGATTTATTCCATCGTCTTAGGTCTAGGAGGCCTAGATGCCTCCCCTACATATCTATCTCGGTCATGGTGATCCGAGATCTCTATAGGTCACTTTCCTCTGTTGAGGTTAGCAGCATTCACCCGAGGCTTTAGCCTCACTAGGTGATCTTGATAGTTAGCAGGTGCGGAGGCGCATTGCTCCCGTGCGATGTATTGCTCTTGAGGAATATACTGGTTTTCCTTGTGCCCCCTTTCGTACATGTGAAAGGGGCAGGTAGAGTTGGCTCACCCTGTCTGAAGAGCCCTACACTCTAGATTTGGTCTATTAGTTCTAACAATAATGAGGGGTGAAGGGGGGATGATATAATCATGTGGCCCCTCCTTATGAACCCTATGTTGCTCTTGCACTTCATCGCACAGTGGACACTCATAATGAGTTTCTAAGGGGGCATTCCCATGTGTGTACTCCTCTTGTGAGGGTCTATGTTGATCGGGAGTGCCCCTCAAAGGGGTGTCTCTATAGTATTTTTTTGTAGTGGCATAGTGTGGACTATGTTGTGGGTCAGGCCGCCAAGGTGGTATAACCAAGTCCTTGGGGCTATAATGGAGGTGAATTGTGCCTCCTTGTATACTTTCTATAGCTTTCACCCATGATTGGGCCTGAATACGGGTATACACCATGGTGGTGGTCTTTCTAGAAAGATATGTATATTGTTATCTCCTTTACAATTCTTTATGCTACACCAAACGAAAGAGGACCACACAAGCAAAGAAATGATTATCTTGTTTACAAATTAAATGTGTGCCCTAAATCTGGTTCAATATGTTTGATTTTTGTTATGTAAACCTTGTAAAGAAAACTTTGTTATCCATGCATAATGAGGGCTCTTGCATCTCCAAAATGGTCACCCCTTTGATATACCATTGCCAGGCTGTTATACCGAACCTCTCAATATACCCGACCTTACATGAGGGAAACTATTGGTACGCGAGAGCAGAATAGTACATGGAACATAGGCGGTATGAAATGGAGATCACTTTATTTTTGACACCTACCATAGAAAACTTATCCTCATGCATGGGGAATCACCCCCGTTACACTTGGTCAGCTTTCATCAGGATTTACATCTAGCAATAGTCACGATCATGGTATATGTATGCAAAATCCAAGCCAAGGTTGTGATGAAATCCATCGTTGGTCTTGATCAAGTGTTGGGGTATTAATACCAACTCCTTGATGTTAATCTTATCATGTGGTGTGTTTGTGGTTCTATTTAATCATGTAAAGAAAGAAAACATATAGCAAAAGATGATTTTCACTAATGCAATGTTTTAAAGTGCATTTTATCTTTCAAAAACAATTAGCAGCCAAAAGAAAATCACAAAACCTACCTAGAGCTGACACCTATGATGAGGACTTGCCATTGGTGCAAGTATCATGCAAGCAAACCAGAGAAGAGTGCATTCCTAATAAAGTTCCTTCCATTTAATTCACTCTATGTTTTTATTTCCTTTTTTGTATTGCAATAAGGAAAACAAACTACTTAGATTTTCTATGTAAGCAAAGAAAACAAAAAATTGTAGAAACAAAAACAAAAAAACACAGAGGACATTCAGAAAACCTACCTCCTCTCTGTCTAAACCAGATGCCTCTGATTTTTCACTCAAAAAATGCACAAAGCTCTAATCGTCCTGGGGTGGGATGAATAGAAGGTCTGCATTCGTCATATGGTGGGGCGAATACATATTCATCCTGGGGTGGGATGAATTCTAGGTTTGTATTCGTCACAGGGTGGCACGAGTAGCAGTCCAACGCTCGAATGAGTAATATCTACAAAGAAACCACAAAATTTGGATCAAAAACTTCATCTTAATAGTAGGGTACAAGGTCCCACCATGATCACCACTAAAATTTGAATGCTAAGTGACGGCGTACTAGACCAATGGTGCAAACAAAATAGAATACACAAATGCTAAGTCCTACAAATGCGAGAAGCAATGCATGAAGGAAATGACGCATAAATGAGATGTTAGCAAAAAAAATAAAAGTGGGGCCTCTTTTATTAATTTTTCTTTCAATATAGTTACAATACGACCCCCCTTTAGGGCTCAGAATGTTTGATACATTTTGTTACATCAATGGGTGGTACGCTTCCAGTGTCTTCCGCATGCCCACATTTGAAATGGGTGGGCCAAACGTTGCCACCACTTGCATCAGTGTGTTCATCATTTATTTCTACCCCTTTAGTGTTCCTTGTGGTGATATCCTATGCATAGATAAATAGCAAATAATTAATAGCATGTGCGGATAGAAGGAAAGCATGCAATCCCCAAAGCCTCTGGCTAGTTTAATGTAAAATAGTAAAACGATGGCCAAAACATGTCATAATGAACCCAAACTTTGACAGAAGAATCTAGACATCATTAGGGACATATTGCAAAAATAACAGTCAAGAAATCATGCATGGATTTCTAATCGCTCCGGGGTGGGACGATTAGGACTATCACAAAATGTGCAAGAGCAACCTTGCAAATGTCCTACCCAAAGACCTCCAAAACTCCTACAAACTTGGTGTTAGGCTAAAAGGGACATTTTGGGATGACCCAGAAGGTCATATTTGGTATATTATACCTAGATTATCTTGTATCCAAAGGCACTCCCTGTATGTTAGTAAACACATAAAATGATGAAAACAAGGTCAAAACAGGTCATAATGCAATGAAACTTGAATAGAAATATAAGCAAATCAGATACAACATAATGCAAAAAGAATAGTGGATAAAGAATTAATGTATTTCTAATCACTTTGGGGTGGGATGATTAGGACTGTAGTAGTTTGGGGGGCGCCCAAGAGTAGGACGCCCACCATTTGGGGCCTGGTTTTGACACCAATCCAAGTGGGATGGGTCCAAAACCTCCTATGGGGTTGTGTCAATGAGTTTGGTGTGGGATTGTGGCTGATTTCTTGGGTTTTGGGTTGGTATTGCATTCTTAGTGTTCACTCGATAACCTCTCTTCCAAAAGAGAAATTAGGGATGTAAGAAGCACAAAGGGGAATGTGGGTATAATTTGGCAGCACTCCATTGCTCCAAATGCTCTAGCTCTATCCTTTTTTTGGGGTGAGGAGGCTCACCATTTTATAGACCTGAGGGTCTCCTTTGAATGTGCATGCGAGGGTGCCACTTGGCTCACCATGCCTTTCTTGGGGGAGAGAAGATTCCTCCCTGATTTAGAGCCTTCATGATCAGGGCATGCTTGACTGAAGTCTCTCTCTCAGATTTGAAACTATTCCTTGCAATTGCATGCCTTGAAGGTGAAGTTGAGTGGTGGATATGGGATGCCATTTGTCAAGGCTTGACTTTTTGCCAATCAAACCTACTATTCATCCCACCCTAGAGCGATTGCTACTAATCATCCTGGGGTGGGGCGAATAGGATTCTAATCATCCCAGGGTGGAATGAATAGGGAGTAGAGTGCTTAAAATGTGCCAAATTGACCTCTGATCCTCCAAAACTGAATTGGGAATGGTTAGGACCATTATTTAACCTTTGGAGGCTTCCCTAGGGGGTATGTATGCCAATTCGATCAGTGCTTGTAGTCGCATAATCATATTGGTGTTGTTTTGGTGTCTACACCTACTATATTATGGTGCAATTTAGGTGATGTGGTGGTATCCTCTACATCTTGCCAAAGTACTTCTGCACCCTCATTTATCCTAGGCTACTAGCTAGGTGGGGTTGGCAAACTTGTACTTGTGCCTTCATTTCCTCTACTATTTCTTGGAGTTAAGCCTTCAACCTCCTCAGGTTCACTTCCAATCACTTGGAATGTAACTGCCCTCTATTCATCCAATATGTGTATGGTACCATCCAATTCTTGGATGACTTATGCTCTTAATATCGCATTGTGACCCTGTAGTGTTTGATACTCTTCCTATAATTGTTGAGTTTGCATTATCATCCTTTGTTGTAATAGCCCAATCTAAGCCAATGGGGAAAGTTATGTGAGTTCTTCTTCTATCCTTTCCTCCCTAGTATCATCCAAATTTTCCATATCAAACGTGTCCACTCTATCCTCATTGCACACTATCAGCCTTATCCTTCTTCATTCTTTTGACTGTCGAGGTAGTTTCCTATGTTCTATCTATGGGTATCTCCTATTCAAAGCTCTTGGTAATAGCACCCTCTCCTTATAGTCTTTTATTGTTGGATTAATCGACTCTTATCCTTCTCTTATGGTCCCATCAGCCCGTCTGATATGTACTCACAATATTCTTCTTTCACCAGGTCCAGGTGCCAACTCTTGTTGTTCAATTATTGGTTGTCTCCTCCCTTTCAGCAAATAATCTTGCAAGTCTAAAATTTAGATCTTCTTGCGATGGACCTGGTTCATAATGAGCCTTTTCTTGAGCTTTCGCTTGTTATCTTTGTTCAATCATTTCTAAAGTAATGAATAAACACTTTACTTTGTAATACTTCAACTTTGATCCATTTACAGTGTTTGGTACCTCTGTCCCATTCAGGTTCTGTAGCCTGACTACTGCATTACTCATTACTTCAATCACTTTATAAGGACCAAGCCATAACATCTTCAGTTTACCTGGCTTGATTTCCCTCTTCCTGTTAAACTTTAGAACCAAGTCCCCTAGACTAAGTTCCTACTTCCACAAATGCTTGTCATGCTACTCATTTCATCTTTTTTGAGCTATCTCAATTGCCCACTATGCCATGACTCTTCTCTCATCTAATTTGGTTAGCGTCATCAGTCGTTCCTCCAAACTTTCTTGATCCCCCAAGCGATCCTCTACTACAAATCTCAAACTTGGTATCAAGAACTCGACTGGCACCACCGCTTCTTGACCATACATTAATTGGAAAGGGGTATGTTCTATTGTTGGTTTAAAATTTGTTCTATATGCCCACAAAATGGATGGTAACCTTTCCTCCCAGTCTACTCCTTCTATCCCATAGGTTTTATACAGAGTTGATACTAAGACTTTATTTGTCGCTTTTGCTTGCCCATTCACTCTCGAGTAATACAAACTAGACAGTGAGTGTAAAATCTTAAACTTTGTCATCAGCATTTTGATAATCTCATTAATGAAGTGTCCTCCATGGTCACTCGTTATTCATAGTAGAATACTGAATCTTATGATTACCTGCTCGTACAAAAATTGTGTTGTAACTTTGGTAGAATTATCAGGTAATGCTCTTTCTTCTACCCATTTTATGAGATATTCTATTACCACTACAATATATCTACACTTCCATATCTGAGATGTCTTTAATGGTCCCATGAAGTCTAAGCCCCAATGTTCGAACAACTCCTATGGCTACGATAGGTGTAAGGGTATAAAGTCCCTCTTAACTGGTTTACCTGATCTTTGGTAAGTATCACACACTTTCACATGTTCTTTTGCATCATTATACAATGTGGCCCACCATAGACCTACTAACAATATTTTTCGTGTGGTCGCATCTAGTCCCATGTGTCCCCCTGCTAAGCTTGTGTGGGCTTCTTTCAATGTTTCCTTGACTTATTCCTCCATTACACATCTGCGCAAGATACCATCACTTTATATCTTATATAGCAATCTTGCTATTATCTGGAAGGGTGTGAACTTCATGATTATTCTCTTATTTTTAGTTGTCGTCATCTCTTATGGCAACTCACATGTGGATAGGTACTGGCCAACCAACTTGTACCATGATGGCACAACATTGATGGAAAATAATTGCACATCTTGAAATTCATCAGGAACTCCTGTTCCTACAAGCTCCCTTGATCGTATTCGACACAACTGGTCTAAAATCATGTGCTTCTTACCAGTTCTCACCACAAATCATAATACAAACTCTTGGAGCATAACGAGCCACCAACTAACTTGTCCTTGTATTACTGTTTTGTTTATTAAGTACAACAACACCTGATGATCGACGTAGAATGCAAAGGGGTTTGCTAGTAGGTATTGCCTAAACTTTTGGACTGCATATACCATCTCCAAGGCTTCCCTTTCTATTATACTATAGTTTCTTTATCATCTTGACAAGAGGAAACTAGCAAAGGAAATCGGTTGATACAACTTAAACTGTCCTTCTTGTGCCAATGCACATTTGATTGCAAAATTCGAGGTATCGACATGGACATGGAATTCCTTATCCCAACTAGGATACACCAAAATTAGATTGCTTACCAACTTAGCCTTTAACTCCTCAAAGGCTCCCTGGTGCTCTTCTGTCCATATGAAAGGAATATTCTTTTTTGTTAAAGAATATAACGGGTAGGATACATGTGCATAATTTTTGATAAATATTCGGTAATATCCTGTTGACCCAAGGAAGGTTTTGAGTGAACTCATATCAAAGGATTCTTCCATGAATAATATCACATGAATTTTATCTAGATCTATCTTCAATCCTTCGCTGCACATAATGTGTCCTAGAAATTTTCCATATGGTACCATTAGAAAGCATTTTACTAGGTTTAATGATATATGTGCATTTATGCACCTACTCATACATTCACTAAGGGTTGGAAGATGCTCCTTGATCTTCCCATAGATGGACCAATCATCCAAAAATTCTTTGAAATTCCTTGTCGCTAGTTGGTCAAATATATACAGTATGATGCACTAAAAATGTAGCTAGGGCATTACAGAGCCCAAATGGCATTCAATTATATGCGTAGATGCCATTCTCCACAACAAATGTGGTCTTTAGCTTATCCTCCCCAGTAATACTAATTTTATTGTATCCTGAGAATCCATCCAAAAATGAATAGATCTCATGTTTTGCAACTTCTTTCGAGATAGAATCTGTGAATGGAATAGGAAAGGGGTCCTTAATGGTCACTGCATTAGACTCCTAAAATCTACGCATATCCTTATCTTATGCACTTCATTCTTCAATGTGATTACTATAGGGCAGACCCATTCACTATTTGTCACCCTGAATATAATTCTTGCTTACAACATCTTTTCTATCTTTGTTTTTACTAATACCGTGTACTTTGGATTCATTTTATATGGTCTTCTCCTAATAGGTTGAGCGTTAGGAATTAGTGCAATCTTATGGACACATAATTCAAATGGGATTCCTTTCAAATCCTTGTATGTCCATGCAAAGACATCGTTATACTCCAAGAATATCTTGAAATTTGTTGCCTTCAATACCGGATTCCAATCATCACCATAATGGACCATCCTAGGTTCCTCCTCTATTCCAAGGTTGATGTCCACTATCTTGGGTCCTTCATACTTGATATTTTTTGGCTCACTTGTAGCTTTCAGTACATTCTCAGGGCATGTCAGTCTTGTATCAATCTCTGCATATCCTAATGTATATTCCACAAATATTTTTGGAAACGTCTATTTCCCTTCTATTTCCTTATTAGTTTCTTTACTGGATTTTGGTTTGTCTTGTTTTTCCTTGATTTCTTCTGACTCAATATAGAGGTAGTTGGGTTGAAACATTTCATACTCCTCCATTTTCCAATGAAGGAGTCCGCTATCAGATCGAGCTTTATCCTTTGATACACTCATCTATGTACAACATTCCCTCTCCATCAAGTTTGTATCCTTCATCCTCTAATGAGTTTTATGATTTATCCATTGTAGCTATATCTTCGCTAACTCTTGGATTAGCTAACTTAATCATGTATTTATGTTGTCCTTTCTTGAAATTGGTCTAATTATTTTTCCAATTATGATTAACTTTGGCTACTCATAGTCATCCTCTCCCCAAGGGGGTGTCGTATGCAGGTTTCTACGTTATAATCACAACAAAATCCAAGACAAATTCTTTCTCAACTATCATTACTTGTTGTGCAGTCAAAACTCCTTTTATGTTTAATATCATTCTGGTCAGCTCCATATAGTTGAAAGCGCGGTGTCCATAGGGATGGAACGCCTAGTTCTAGCCAAGTTCTTTCTTGTAGCACATTGACAATGGATCCTCCGTCCATGATTACTTGCATCAATTTGTGCCCCAAAATCTCCATATGCATTAATACAGGCTTCTTTCCCACATCAATCATTAGTATAGTAGGATCTATAAATTGGTATTTTTGTTCTTCCTCTAAAATAGGTTGGCTCTCTACCTCCATCACCTTCTGTGGTTGTATTTATTCCCCAATTACTTTCTACAATTATGGGATAGCTTCCAGTAAGTCAAATACTTTAAGTTCCACTATCGTATCGAATACCTGTGCTGCCAGATGATGCACAACTCTCTCCTGTTCTGATGGTTTTCATAAGTCCTTTCAAATTCTTGATTCTCCTTGCTTAGTTTTCTCAGTTTCTTCTTGCAATATTTTATTTTCTTCTTGCCAGCGTTGCTTTTCTTTTGTTGGATCTCGATACTTATCCTTTTTAGCCTAATTCCTCATCATAGCTAAAACTTCTTAAGTTTGCTATTTAACTTGAGGAACTTCGATGTCCAAATAGCTCACATTTTATGGGTTTCTCAAACTCACCTGCTTTGGAAAATTCTCCTCCTTATGGTTCCCTAGACCACACCATCTGCACATGTGTGTAGTGATTGTTTACAGTGCTCCTTGCGTCGGAGGTGCAGGACAATTTTTCACAAAATGCCCCCACTCTTGGCAATTGTGACATTGTATGATCGGTCTACCTTCCAAGTCATACTATAAGTGACTTTGTCCTCCTTGTTGATTACCTCAATTTTATCTGCCACCTCTGCTACTGTTTCTATACCCACCACTCGTTGCTTGTTGGTTGCTTCCATGGACCTTTGGTTTTTCTTCCTGCTCATGGATTGATATTACCTGTGGACAGATTTTTGCATTGTAGGGGTAGAGCATTACCTCATGCCCCATCACATTACAAATATGGCAATAGTCATTCTTCGTACACTTCATAATTGTATGTCCCTCTGTCTTGCATTCTATGATATTTTGTTCCTTCACCATCTTATCAAACTCCTTGCATAATGATGCTATCATCCTCTGTATAGTATCATCTTATTCACTATCTGATTATCTCAACTTGGGATGAGACAATATTCTCATATACATCTATTTTTATTTGCTCTCAAAGTTATTTGCATGTTTAAGTGCTTCTTCATATGTCTTAGATGGTACTACCTTCATATATTTCTTATATTTTGATAGTAACCCATATACGAACCACCATTTTACCAACACATCTTCCAATGGCATCTACATATTATCAACTAATTACTTTAGTCGACAGTTGTAGGATTTCACATCCTCATCTGCTTTCTATTTTTTTATGCAAAGCTCGATGATGATGTCTCCATCATCTTTTAAAGGTCAAAATTCTTCAATGAATTTATCCTTTATCTGATTCCAAGTTTGAAAATCAATGTTACTTTCTCTCTTTAGGTACCAATCTATTGCCAATCCTCTCAAGGTAGTAGGAAAGAGGACTACCCAATCCTCTAATATATATATATCATTCACTCTCTAAATGGTTATGCAAGTTCCTATATGTCATGTGGGGTCTTCCTTACCCTCACCTAAAAATGGTGGACATCTTTGTTTGGTTGCTCTGTTAGCTATCTTAGGAGAGTCATCGCTCTCACTCAAAGTGTCTCATGGAATATCTTTCAGATTCCTCCTTAGATGTATCTTACTCCCATTGTCATCAAAAGTATCAATTCGACGTATCTTGTTTTTTCCTGCCACTCGATGACCAATTCTCATGCGTCCTCACTGTGTGACCTTCTTCGCTGATTTGATGGAGATGATCCTGGTCTATCCTCCTGAGTCCCCGTGTCCTGTTGCTCTGGTGCCTGACTCTCATCCTCCCTCTCACAGCCCTACTACTACTTTCTAAGGTCTTACCATCCACTCTCAGTCATCATGCACTTTTTCTTTGTCACTCATATCTTCTACGTTTTGTGGTTCTTCCTCCTCGTCTTCTGTCTCAATCAACAACACCTCAAAGTATCATTCTTCAGATGTTCAAACTTGCTCTATTTTTGGTTTGTGCATACTCTCATCTAATTTACTCATGTTTCCTCTTTGATAAATCCTTGTTCTCCTTCTTACTGGAATGTTGCTTCATGGTTCCCTTCTCCCACGGCTTCATGTACTGGTGTCCATCATAAAAAATCACCTCCAATATTCAATCAAATTTGACCCATTTTAACAAGAATTCTAGATTCAATAAGGCAGTGATGCCAAAATATAACACAGCGGTGGAGTATTCTCGATGGGGAGGTTTTTTCCAAAGGAGAGAATGATTCTTAGGCCAAGCTATCTCAATTACCAAATTGGACAGTATTCTGATCAACCGGACTAACCTCGTACGAACTATCTTTCTCTTTTTCTTTTTTTGTGGAAAACATCCCAAAAGGGATGCCACTTTTGGGTAAGACCCAAGGAGGCAGGGGTATCCATTCTGCTAAAAATGCCCAGGACTCGGACCTGGCCTACCACATTTGACACACTCAAGGAGAAAACAAACACACAAACCCAATTAAAAATAAGCAGATAACAACAAAAATAATAAAATAAAATAAAAAACATGCTCCTTGAGTGTGTCAAAAACAAAAGCACAACCAAAAACACACAATAATATAAAAGAAACCACAACACAAACCACATAGAAAAACACAAGAAACACATAACAAAACATAAACAAGACAAAAACAATAGAACACTATAAAGACATAACCCAAAAAAAAACAAGAAAAATAAACACAACCAAAACCTAAAAAATTAAAAAATAAAACAAAAATAAAAATAAAAAACAACCAACAACAGACAATTAAAAAAAAAACAAAAAATATAGAAAACACTCACCCATAAAAACATGAAATAACACAAACAAAGAGAAACCCAAGAACAAGAACGAAAAAAAAACACAAGAACAATAACAAAAAACATTAAAAAAAAAAAAAAACATAACAACAAAAACACAAAAACAACAAAAAACAACACAAAGAACACAAAAACAAAACAAAATAAAAAAACCCACCCACCTTAAAACCTCGTACGAACTATCAATTCCTTGTATGGATCTTAATTACCTACATTGTACGATATAAAATCATACAATGTCCAAGATGGTATGACCTTGAATGTAGCAAAATTGACAGATGTTTTAGAGGCTTCCATACATAGTTTTGTAATCGTTCCAGCCGAGTTTCCAAAACTTCCAAATTGCGTAAGTTTCTGTCAATCACCTATTTTACCAAATCGGGTAACTATTCTTTGTACGATGTGTACAAATGTACAATGTACGATCTATACAAACTAAAGGTACAACATGGTAGTATTTAATATGCTCTTCTACTCTAGTATCTCTCCAAGATATTTTGTAAAGGTTTAACAACCTAAACAGTATAATTTCTTTCATAAGCAAAACATCCTAACCGGGATGGTGAGAGATTCCATACAGGTAACTACGTCTAGAAATAATATAGTATGCTTCAACACATCCTTGTCAATATCCTTATACTCATAAATAATTCCCCATTATTCACTAGTGACAATCCTCTTAATCAATCTACAATAATGCCTAAAACTAACATATAACAGTAAGATAGAAAACTCAATTACACAATACCAATCCACAATACATTATCCATTCATAACAAGATCGTACACAGTAATCCATAATGTCTTTATTATCATTAATAGTTGTAAATTCGAGTACAATGTGGAAAAATCTCTCACTGTAATTGCAATAACTCAAAAATGTATTTATCTCTCTTTTCTGGCAACTAATAACCAGTAAACTAGTAGCCAGACCTACAAATTTGAAAATGGGGCCTTATATAACGTTACCCAGGCCATTCCAAAGTGGTTCCTGAGACAATCTGTTATTCACAACTGCCCATATACAACTGAATACATTATTTTGGCATTTTCCTAAGTTTAACACCTTAGTTTAGCAAATCCATGCGACATTTCATCCCATAATTACATTTTCTTTGTATCTGAGTGGATTTTGGTGCACCCTATATGATTTATGAATGCTCTATACAATTTTCCAATCAAGTTGTATGATTTTGCCTCCCACTGTATGATTTTCTCCCACTGTACGATTTTACAAAACTTGATCAGATTATTCCAAAACTATCAAAATCTAGAAAATCACTTCTTCTGGGAGGTGGATTTGTTGCCTACACTTTCTTTGATGTATTTACTAGGCCATAAATGCATCATAGAGGGGGTAAAATGTAGACACAAAAAATTGATCCACCTTGAGTGGACAATATTCCTTAGTACCCTTAAGAGGACCTCACCCCTTGCCAAGTGCAAGGGAAGGCCTTTTTCCCTCCTCTTTTTAATTTATTTGTCTTTTAGCGAAATCATACCCTGTCTTTACAAGGCGTGACTTCGTACCAGCGATATCATGCCCCGTTAGGATGGGACACAACTTCACTGCTTACCTAGGTTTTTTAATTTATTTTATTTTATTATTATTTTTTAAACCTGCTCAAGACCCAAGTTTAAACCTCCTTGCGTGTTTTGGCATCGATTGTGAGTTTATTTATGTCTGCTTTCCTTCTTTCGATTCTCTATAAAAGGAAGGATGTTCTTGCCATATAGATAGATGCAACATTTTTGTGCAAGTGTGATATGCAAACTTTTTATGTGTGATCTATATGCAAATTATTTAGAGTTCATTTCTTATTTACTTTCTTTGCTGTAAGCTAACCCCCAAAGTGCGAATTTCGGATTGATCTTCTATTGCATGGACTGGATTGATTTGTTGTGTGACTTGGTGGATCTATGGTGTAGTTTGGAGAGATAGATTGCTTATCTGGATACTTGGATCTCTTTTGCCTATTTCTGCAATGTCCATTAGGGTTTGATTACTTTATTGTCTGCATTTATTTCATCTTCTACTTTCACTTCTTATTTTTATTTATTCTACAGTGAAATCATGTTTGGCATTGGTGAGGCATGACTTAGCTTGCCCTAATTAGGGCAAATTTATTTGTAGAAGTGAAATCACACCCTATCTAGGCAAGGCGTTACTTTGCTACTACGATATCATGCTCACTCCAGGTGAGGCATGATTTTGCCCTAGGGCACACTGGGGCTAATTTTTAGATTTTACTTTCACTGTTACATTCCATTCTATCTGTAGATCATACTATTGTACTTTTCTTTTTGTTTTCTACTATTTTCTTTCTTATTTATGATTAAATATCCAAAGATCTATTTTCATTTTTGTATTACAAGGTCATCTAAAAGGACCTAGGGGGCTTGACTACTGCTAGATATGTCATACAACGGCCTATGCAGGCCCCCTAATACTAATTTTATTTTTTAGTATTTCATAAGTGATCTTGCAAGAATAGGAATCTTTGATATCATTGGACAAGAGGTAGGAAAAGGCTAAATCAACCACCAATCGAGATAAGTGCCCTATCACGCTTATTGGTTGAGAATGGGGTTTTATTGTTGATTTCTAGGCATCTAAAAGTGAAGATCATCTAGCTTGCATCTAGGGATAATTTTTGTGTATTTACTCCTACATAGTTCTACTTTAAATATTTTCTGAAATAGAACCCTAGGTTAGTGAGCATTCAAAATAAAGAATAATTTCAAGATAGCTCTTGTATGCCTACATTCTATTTCCAATTGCATTATTCTATTTTTTGCATTGTTGTTTATCTTTTCTAGCTTAGATCTAGAAATGCTAAATTTAGGTGATTGTTTGAAACTGAATAAACCAAACAAACCTGAATATCCCAAGGACTTCGAGCGAGTCCTACAACCATTCCTGGTGAACCCTTCCCCTAGAACTGAGTGTAGAGTACAACATACCCCCATGGTTCACCCCACGAAAAGTTTCCCTCCTTGCGGATCCATCCCTTTTATTTTGGAATTATATGCGGTAGGGTAGTTTTCCCCCTCTACATCACCAAGAATCCACCTTTGTATACTCGTTAAAATATCAGCATAATATCCATCATTGATGCACTTCATGGATGGTTGTGATTAAACTTTCATAATGCTCTGTAGACAAGCGATGTAGAACCTTATCACCAATCTACTCTAAAAATAACGTTGACATCAACTTAGATGGCTTCAACCAATGGATTAGAGAATTTGTGAAAAATACACTTAATATTGAGTGGAATGTAGCTCATTTTCCATATGCTCACTTAAGTCTTCAAAGTGCTTTATTTACTTCTTGCATTCGCTGCGTAGAACATAAGTTACAATCTACTTCTTGATATCTGCTCCTTCAACTTTGACCTAGGTTGACTATGGATTAGAGTACATCACCATTCTGCTCAAGAAGTAATGCAAAATGTCTTTTGCAATATTCCACTACCTTGTGCTTCTTCTCAGGTTTTTTTACATTCTTACCTAATGGTGTAGAGCCTATCACCATTTCACTCTAAAATAGATGTGGAACTCAATGGAATGGGATATTTTTGACACTTAGTCACTTGAGTGCGTAGGATGAGATAGTGTTGATAATCTACACTTTGAAAGGTACAGACATCATCTAGACTCAATTTGACTGCAGATTGGTGCATTTGCGCTAGGCTGCTGCAATATACACTAAGTATTGGGTGACGTGGAATACTTCTCTCATGTTTGCAAAAAATAACTAAGTGTTGAGTAGATTGGTGCATCTTGAGCTAGGCCACTCTAAAATACACCATATATTTAGTGGATTGGAGCCTTTTCATGCCTTAGAATTAATTTTTAAAGTTTTCCAAATATGTAGCCATTTTGGGCCTAAACCTACTATATTTATATTCTCTTACAATGAGGCCCTTTTATAATGGAAGATAGATCCCTTTTCCAACACTCTACCTAGTTGTACAAGGGACACCTTGCACATTTACAACTTGCACATTAACACTTGTGCATTTATTACATTGCATAAAGTAACTAGATAACTTCCCCCTAAAGTAATATAATGTCCTAAGTATATACCTAGAAAGGTACATTTACATGATCCAAATGATGTAATAGACTCTAACTCTAACACACCATGTATTACATTCTTTGGGTATTGAAGGATTTAGTCTTCCATTGGATAATGAAACTTGTATTCTTCTTCATTGCTTACTATGATTGGATTCAGCCAGTAGTTTATTTCTTTGGTTGATGTAGAGTAAGTTGATGTTGTAGGTTCCTCTTTTGCATTGTATTCCTCCTTCATTGAATTCATCTTCTTCTTCTTCTTTAGCTTTGCCTTTGAATCCAGTATCTGTGCTTTCATATTAGAAGAGAATAAGGCAATATGATTTATTAATAATGTAGGCATATAAATATATAAGTCTAAGGCTAAAGATAGTATAAATATGTGTCAATAAAATTTATCCTAAGATGTCACTAACAACAAACAAAAATATGCCAACCAACTAATAAATCACGCTAACAATAACATATTCGTTAAATAGAATATTTAACGAATATCTAACCTAGGTAGAAAGTAAATGTAGAAAACCTAATCTACCCTGGAGAATCAACATATTACAAAATAAGGTAATAGTACTCTAACAACTGCCCTTATTAAATTATTTATGTAATACATATAATTGTCCCAATACAATGAAGAAGAAGAGAAATGAAAGATGTTATCTTGGGCTCTAGCTTTGGCTAATGGCTTTGGATCTGGCTCTAGCTCTAAGGTTACCACTAGATTAGTACCTCTGGAACTATCTCTAGATCTACCTATGAATCTACCTCTAGATCATTGCCTCTAGATCTTCTTGTAGATCTGCCTCTAGAACTTTGTCTTTGGTCTATTTTTAGGTCTGTCTCTGGGTCATTGCCTTTCAAACTTCCACTCGGTCTGTCACTGGATCTACCGCTAGGTTTACCATAGGTTTTATCTTTTTTGTAGAAGCCATACAATATTACTTTCATCATGGTCCATTGTGTGAGATATGTCCATCCATAATCTATATGAACCTTGTTGGCCATTTTCACTTTGTACCAACAAATTGAAGAAGAGTGATTTGTACATCCACATGAGTCACAAGGATGTAATTTCCAAAACCTAGTTGCTACATTTTATGTTCTAATATAATGACTACAATAATAATTTTTAGGAGTTGTAGGATATTTAGGGTTTACAAACATGGTTTTACTGGTACTTGCTTGTCTAGAATAGCCAAGGCCTTCATTCTTTGCCCTAAAATTTAGCATTATTAGAGTTTTAATGCCTTGTTCATGTTTACCTAATCTCTCACCATTGAATCCCATTTTCTTCATCAATTTGGATCCAAATACTTTGGTGTGTTTTTCAAAACATCCAATTTTGTCATCTTCATCAATGCTTTTAACAATATGGCATTTGTCACTATTGATGAGAAAATGGAGTTCATTATTAGGAGGTTAAATTTTTAAGTCACTAGTGTCACAAGAAAAATATGCTATTATGATGAGATCACCTGTGCTACAACTGGTATCTACCATTGAAGGTATGAGGTCACCTATATCACAACAAGCATTGGCCATCATGGGCCCAAGGTCACTTGTATCACAACAACCATTCACCACAATGGGTTGAAGGTCACTTGTATCACAACAAGCATCGACCATTAGGACCTCTTCTTCCTCACTGATATCCATTTTGTGTTTATGTTGTGCAATGTCAAATGAAACCAATGACATGTATACTTCCCTTATAATGCCAATAGGTATTAGAACACTATTTATCTGAATGTCTTCACAAGATACAAAATCATCGAGTATGGCATCTACACCACTGGGTAATGTGAGAAATGTGCCATCCTCATATAAATATATCTCATCCATGTATGGGTAAATGTATGGGTATTTAACTAATTTAGCAACATCAGTTAATTTTGGGCTTTCTTTTTCTTTGATCTACCCATTTTTGAAGGTGTCGATCTCTGTTGAAAATGCACCTATTACAAAGGAATTTTACAAGAAGTATAACTAAGGTGTCGATATCTGTCGAAAATACACCCTTCTAAGTTTTTCCCCCCTTTGTTGCAAATATACTTTAATAGAATGTTGCAAGAAGTTCAACTAAGATTTCGGTCACTGTCGAAAATGCACCCTTTTTAAGCCTTCCTCCCTTTTTAGCAAAAACAATTATATGAAGGAAAAATCATGTATCCCCCCTATGTGCAAAATATGGTATCCCTATTTGTTTGCAAAATTATGGTGGAGAAAATATTTGACCCCCATTTAATTAAAAAATAATAATTGTAAAAGTTGCAATGTTTTAAAAAAAATTGTTAACAATTTTTCAGCAACTTTTGCAAAAAATTGTCAAGCAACTTTTGCAACAAAAAAGTTGTCAAGCAACTTTTACATAAAAAATGGAGCAATGTTGCAGCAAAATTTTTTGTCAGCAATATTTGTTGTAAAGGAGGCTATACAATAACTTGGCAAAAAATAAATGAATGCAAAGTGTAATTTTACAAAAAAATATATGGTGCAAAAATTATTATACCATGGGTGTCATCGTGATTGGAACACACAACCTCCATGATGACAACGTTGTGATGCACGACATATACCGATGCTACCACCATTGGTGAAAATTTAAGGATAAAAGGTATTATTCAATACCTTGGTATTGCACTACTACAAAAAATATACATGAAAAAAAAATATTGCCTCTGTGGGATTTGAAACTGGGTCTTCCCAATCCGTAGCACCTTAGCACTTGGGCAATGACCAGTCGGGCTACGTTGCTTGGAAAAACTAGAAACAAAAATTGATTTATTGCTTTCCTTCAGTCAAGCACATCACCTCACTCTGTAGGTGTAGATGATATGTGTCTTGGTAAAGCTATCAAAAACAACTGTCAACGTTGATTACCTTTGTGAGGCTACATCTACAAATGCGTCAATCAAGGTCATATACAACTATTTTAGCCACAAATATCATCAATGGAGATTGTAATTCTACATTGAATGGTTTGGAAACAAATTGTTTTGCTCATAAATCCTCCACAATGTATCACGGTCCACTGCAAACTTGCTTTTATAAAGTATCTTGCACGATGTTGCTTCATTGAATCCTCCATCTGAACCAAGATCATGATGAAATCATGTTAGCATTGTCTAAGGTACGTAGTATTCAAGAGGATGATCTGATCTAGCTAGATCATTACACGTAGGAGGAGAACTACTAAATGGTACCTATGTTATGTGGTTTCCCACTTACGCCTACTAGTTGGAAAAAAATGGTCACCGTTAATCAAATTCAACCTTAGGAAGTTAAAAATAATTCTGTCAAAAAATGCCAATGCCACTAAAATTTTAGAACATGGCCAAAATTTTGTGGTAGCCTAAAAATGTTGTAGTTTCTCCTGTGAGCTAAGATCTTCTACAAAACTATTCAGTTTACGCTTGGATGTCAATCGACCTCCAAAATTTTCATAGTAATGTCTTTGTTTGTGCTTGTAAAATTCACCGACCCTAGGAGTAGCAATAACTACATTCACATGATCTGTAATAATGCTAGGTCCTATCAAGGAATTTAAATCATGTAGCATCCATCGATTGATAGTGTTAGATGAGAAAACAACAAAGAAATCTATGTGAGCACCTTGTAGTGGATCGTCTACAAAGACTGAGTTCTACAAAACGTAGTATTTTCTAGTTGTAATGCACTGTAGAATCATCGATTTCTCATGATCTGTTGCAATTATTTTGATTTGCATCATAGTGCAAATGTGGAAATATAGTCCCACATCAAGGATGCATGGACTATGTAAGGATTTTAAAATGATGAATACACCACAAACCTTATGAACACCACATGGTGGTATAGCTTCGCCCGCATAGAATTTTTCCTTGTGTCAGTACATTCACTTTAGACTACTGATGTGAAGGCATCTATTACATCCTATCTCACCAATTGGTCCATGTCCTCTTTGTCTAAGTGGTCCATGTTTTTGGTCATATTAAATCTAGATCTAGATCTACCATGATCAGGTCCTCTCCCACCAATCTACCATGGTCAGATCCTCTCCTGCCCACATCAGCCTTAGGTGCCCTTATTTCCATGTTAGTAGTGTAACATCTAGTCATGTCCCATAGGTTCACGTCACACAATCACCATTCATTCAAGCTCTAAATAACTTAGATGTTATATATGTCTAATACAGTATAATCTGTTGATCCCCATAGTAGGGTTAGAGGTCCATCAAGTCACGGCTAGCATTGGCAATGAGCCATAAGTGCACTTCATCATATAATGGCTTTATGATGGTGAACATGGTCACAACCCATCCATTGATCTGTAGATCTACATCGTATTTGATAAAGTTAGATCTATCATATCTCCCTCGTCCATGCCCAGTAAGAGAGTCAACACCAAACAGGTCAGCTCGACACCAAATAGATCTATTAACTGGTCAAAAATAGTCTACTACCTTGATATATGGTCTGTAGTGATTGCACTAGGTCTAGGGTCTCAAAATACATGCCCTACTCTTAGGCTACGATCGAGCTAAGATCTCCATAAGCTCTGATACCATATTAGAAGAGCATAAGATGATATGAGTTATTAATAATGTAGACATATAAATAATAAGTCTAAGGCTAAAGATAGCCTAAAGATGCGTCAATCAAATCTGCCCTAAGATGTCACTAACAACAAATAAAAATATGCCAACCAACTAATAAATCACACTAACAATAACATATTTGTTAAATAGAATATTTAACGAATATCTAACATAGGTAGAAAGTAAATGTAGAAAATCTAATCTACCCTAGAGAATCAACATATTGTCAAATAAGGTAATAGGGTTTGAATTAGTAGGGTTTGGTTCTTGCTGAGATGTTTCTCCTTCTCTATTTTTACTTTGTACAGAAGCTTTTGAACAACCACTTAGAGCATCATGATAAGATTTTGAATTAGTAGAACTTGAAGTATCAATGTTGCATGAAGATTGAAAAATCTCTTCAAGATATGATTCACTTAATTTTGTCTTCTTTTTGAGTAGTTCTATCAATCTCTTTTGTTCTACATTCTCATATTTGTAATGTTTATGTGTGAGCAATGCCATGTATAATATGCTCACAAAATCTAGAGGAAGTGAAATATCATTTTTCTCATTGGCAATTGCTTCATTGAGACGTGCTTGAAGATAGCATTCCATAGAGTCAAAATTATCATCTAATGCTTCACTATGAAATATTTTTGAAGCTAGGTCTAATCTTCCTTTAGATTTCATGAGTAAATTCATGATCCCAAGTTTTATAGCACTAGTTTTTCTTTTTTTTGAAGGGATTATTTTTGTTAATGCTTGATGAGTCATTTGAAGTAGACATCCTTATGACTCCCTTAGTTTAAGATATAGAAAGCTCCAAAATAAGCTTTGATTTGATGAGACCTTTGTCAATTCTTAGGTTTTGTAGACTTCCTTATATCTCCCTAATGATGAGAGTTCACAAACCTAATAAGTTTTTAGGTTTTGTAGAAATCTTACATCTATCCAATGAATTTAGAACTTGATAATTTTTTATGGATGCTAATATTACCAAGTTTTGTAGAATGCCTTATGACTCCCTAGGGTGATTTGGATAGGATATATGATCAATATAGTGCTTTTTGTAAATTGTAGTTCAATTTTGGGTTGACTTTGTGAAATTTTGTAAACACAAAAATAAACTTTTTTATCTCCTTATTACTCCTATTGAACTAAGCACTATTTCAATTTTTGAAGAGGTTTTGATGTTGGATTTATTTTACCTCCTTTAAGTATTTTTGAGACAATACTTTTATAAAAATTCCAACCTTTGAAAATCTTTAATAAACCTCTTTAAATACCCCTTTTGGTTGATTTTTATGTTTTTCTAATTTCCAATTCCTAATTTGATGTTGTATTCCTTATAACTCCCAAATTTGGAAAAATTAGAAAATAATATTTGCAAATAATTTAAATTTTAGTAATAACCCTTATTCCTCCTTGGTTACCTTTTGCAAATATTAATAATTCTAAAATATGCTTGCTTAATAAATCACTAATGCTGAATATTGCAGTAGTAGATATAAAGTACCCTTATAACTCCAAAGACCTTAGGTTTAAAGCAAGCTAATAATAAAATCAACCTTTACCTTAATAATCCTTCAATGTTGTGTCCTTCAATGTTGTGCGGTGGTGGATTCATAGCTTTGTGTTGTGTAGCGCTCATGGGTAGTCAAAGCCCTCTTTGACTGATGTTGGTTTCCTCCTAGGTTGGTGCTCCTTCTCTTCAGCAAATGGTGCCAAAACACTCCTTGAAATGCGCTTTGCTTATGATAAAACTCCTTCGAATGCAAGTGTTGGTTCGTTGGTTCTATGATAGCATCTTAAATGCTTCTCTTACACCTTTGAATGGTGTATGGCTTGAATTAGCCTTTTCCTCCAAGTGAGCTTCAATGCATAAAATGCTTGACTTTGTTTGACTTCATTCTATCTCTATTTCCAGGATAGACACCTTAAATAGGATGAACTTCATTCTGTCACTTGAAGCATTACAAGGTAGGTGTCTTCAATGTACCTTTGGTAATGATGAGGTTGGTGGTAACCTCCAAATATTCTTAACTCCCTCCAAATGTATGTAACTCCATTTTAGGTGAGAGCTTGGGTCTTCATGAACGTTGGGATGCTTAGAGAATTTGTGCCAAGTGGCACTCAAGACTTGTGCATGTAATGCTTCAAAGATGAGCTTGCAACCCTAATTCTTCCTTTATATTTGCATCCTTCATGATATTGCTATGTTTCTTGAGATGCAAGCTTCCTTTTGCACATTGGCTTGGTGAGGATGATGGATGGCTACAACTGGATCACTCCACGGTTCTATGGCACACTTTTGAGCTCCTTTTCCAATGGAAATTTACTTCAATGGATGCCTTAGGTATAGCTCCTTTCTCTTCACCTATTTGTAGGTTTTGTAGCTTGTTCTAATGTTTATTTGTACCCTTCTTTAGTACTTGAAATATAGTGTTATCTGTAACAACCAATAGGTGGCCCTTTTTCCTGGCCTTTTATGTAGATAATTTATCATTGAATGATGCCCTTATTTCTATGTAAACACAAGAGATAATACCTTCTTTCAATGGCTCCACTATTGCAGGTGATGTGCTACTTATAGGGTTGGATTTGATGGAGGAAAATGGTGTTTTTAAACACCTCGATTCTTGGACGTGTGAGCTCTTCGATGGCTCCTTCCTATTGCTAAAAATCTACTGGATATAATGATCATGTGAGCTCTTCGGTGGCTCCTTCCTCTAACGATTGTGTGAGCTCTTCGGTGGCTCCTTCCTCTTGCTAAAAATTTACTGGATATAACGTCCTTACTTCCCCCTGTAAATAGTAATACTTTTGTCCTTTCAAAGGAACAAAAGAGGTGCTTTTTTTAATAGATATATCTTGCACCAAAATGAATAATTTTTACGTAATCCTTCTTGCTTCTTCTTCTTTGGATGATAGTCAATCCAAGCTAATGAAATGTTATTTTTGAATAAGGATTCCTACAATCTATACTAAAATGAAACCCTTATATTCTCCTTGAATCTTGAGACTTCCAAGGTCTTGATTTGAGGCTTCCTTCAAGGACTTCAATGGTGGCTTTCTTCTCCACCTTTTTGCTTGTAATGGTGGCTTCTTTTGGCCATGAAAGTGTTGTAGATTTTGTGCTAGTTTTTGTGCTTTTAACAACACAAACTAATTGAGAATAACTAGTTAAAAAATCAACTAGTATAGTGCTTAATAGATGCACTTTTAATGGTAACAATAATCTCACCTTATTGCTCCACTAATTTATCAAACATGCACTTAAAAATTCCACTACAACCTTTCAAGCATAATCTAGAATGAACTCTTGCAAATTTCACTACAAACACAATTGTAGGATCTAGTCTTCTTTTTCTCTTCAAAGTATGAGATAGGTAGTTGATAGATAATTGTAACTCTGAAATCTAATCAACTCCTAATGTGCAAATGATCCTTAAAAGGAATTTTTCTCTTTTGCACTTTTGAAGACTGTAATTCAATTTGCAACTTTACAAATTTGATCCAATATAAGGTGCTTTAACAAATATGATAAGTAATCCAATTAATGAATCTACTTGCACCAATAGTTGCTTACATTTTTTAAAGCTTTTTTGTAGAGGATGTAGATCAAGCTTGTTGCTTTAGATAGAGTTCTGCAACTTTTGTTAGCTTTTCCAAAAAACTCCTTCACCAAAAAGTGGTCTCAAACTTCTTTCATGAGCCTAGGGTTTTGTGGCTTGTTCTTCTCTAGCAATATTCTCCTTTCTGCTATAGATTTGGAGAAATCTTTATGCCTTCTTGTCATGAAAGGCAATCTTCAAATCTCTCATATTTGGCAAGCTTCTTCTATCTTCAAGTCTTCTTGTTGAATTCTGACTTCAAGTAGGATCTTCTTCTCAAGACTCTAAATGTCTTGAGGTCTTCTGTATCTTCTTTGGCACTCCTTGCCAATTCTTCTTCTCCTTTTTGGGCTTGTTTTCGGATGGTGATAATTGTCCCAATTCTTTCCCTTATCAAAAAATTTCTCCTTGATGGATAATTTCTCCAATGAGTTCTTCTAGGAACTCTTTTGATGATCTTGCTTCAACAACAAGGCTCTCCAAGCCTTTTCCTTGAGACCTCTCCTAGGTCTTTAATTTTACAACTTCTTTGGTCTTCCTTGAGATATTCTTCTTCAACTTCTGGAATTGAGATCTCCTTCCTGGATCTCTTGATTCTGTTGCTTCTGGATTTGAACAAGACTCTCCTAGTCCTTCTCATTCTTCCAAGAATAGAAGTTTCTTCAATGATATCTTCACCTGATCTCTTTACCTTCAAGTTTGCTTTAGGTGCTAGATTAATTCTGAAGAAGATACTCTTCCTAACTTTCTTGTAGGAAGTTTCCCAACTCACTGAATCTCCTTTCCCTACAACAAGTTATTAGTACTAAAATATGAATCTACTTTTGAATTAGGTACTCTCTTCTAGAGTCTTCTTCAGGATCAAGGCTTCTGTGGCCTTTTTCAGGATCAAGGCTTTTGTGGTCTTTTTTACTATGAATTTGACTCTATCGATGGAGATCTTCAATCTCCAGACTTCACCATGACTCTTTCTCCTAGAGTCTCTTCTACAATATTCTTCTCTTGCAACAACTAATATTTGCACTATGAAGGCACTCCGACCTTCGGGAAATGAAGTTGAAATCTCCTAGCTTTCTATTGTAGGAGGTGTCCCAATCATCTGAGAGTTAGTTCCCTACAATAAAAGAAACTTTAGGCAATAGTAAACTTTTTAGATCTCTTAGATGAGCTTCACTAGTTGATTCATCAAACTAGTGGATCAAATATTGAGTCCTTATCTTCACGAGTTTTCTTGCAACTCTATGGGAAGACTCTGAGCCAAATGAATCTCACAATATCTTCTCTCAATCTATTAAAGCAACAATATTTACATGCAATGGGTCCAAAGGCGCATCCAATTTGCAAAAATCGAAGCTATGGTGATTGGCCCAATTTTTAACAATAGTACTTTCTTGAGGCTCTCCCTACCACCTTGATTCTTTTGAATATTTTTGCAAGAGCATGTGCACTATGGCAAATCAGGTTCACAAAAATTTAGGCTCAATAATAATGGTGGTTCTCCTCTCAATCTATAGTAGCTAGATCTACTATGACTAGATCTACCATGGCTCTGATACCACTATTAGCTTTTGAGGTAGATCGCAATGGGAGATGGAAATCACAAGATGCAAAAATATGAGAGAAAGTAAATTTATGAGATTGCAAAAATATGCTATAAATAGAAATGATAAAAATGAATACAATATTTCTATGGAGGAAATGGACACTCCATGCAAGAAGTTATAGGACTACATTGTACTCCATCACTAATGGAGTTACACAGTAATTCTACTACTACCTACTATCTCATCAATATCTTACAATGAGGCCTTTTTATAATGGAAGATAGATTCCTTGGCCAACACTCTACCTAGTTGTACAAGGGACACCTTGCACATTTACAACTTGCACATTGACACTTGTGCATTTATTACATTGCATAAAGTAACTAGATAAATTCCCCCTAAAGTAATCTAATGTCCTAAGTATGTACCTAGAAAGGTACATTTACATGACCCAAATGATGTAATAGACTCTAACTCTAATATGATTTTCATCACTTCCAACATTTCCAAATAAAAGAGTGAGTATTAAGGATAAGGTAAAATTCTCATCACGCCTTGGTTGAGAAACTAATTTCCTAAATCTTTAACTCTTTTACACATCATAAAATAGGTCCTCAAGTAGTAAGGATAGGATTACATTTACATCCAAATGGTTATGTAGTCTGATTCCCTAAAGCTTAAATATCATATCATTGGACTATGGAGATAATCTTCATTGAGGCTATAGATGCTTGATTGGTAATGGAGTACGCTCATACGTGATGACATGTCTCCCTTAAAGAGACCTCTAACTGCACATAAGGACAAACTAGCTTCCTGGTCTTCCCTATGATGAGGCTCATCTCATTTTACTCAATATGGGTAAATGAATTCACTTGCAAACACGTTGGTTCTTGATTGGGTCTGAGTCATTACCATGCTCATGATTGGTAAATAAACATTTACTACACACACATTTTGGTCTCTTATAAATTTGACATAGCTTAAAAAATATGTGTTTGTTCAAAATCACTAAGATGCTTGAGTCTGTAAAATAATTCTAGATCCATTATCCACAAGCCAAAACAACATCCATACCATAAGCACATCACTACATGAGTCTTCCATTCCATATTCCACCATTAGATGTTGGTGTCCCTGATTAAGTAACAAATATGGTCAAGCAAAATCTAAACTACTATAAATGATCATTAGAGCGTCAATTAATTTACAACATTCACATCAATATCATTCATAATAAAAGGAACAAAAAAATCATACACAAAAAGCCATGTATATATATGTATAAATATCACATATACAAAGTACACCCAAAGGCTATATACAAGAGAGCACTAAGACTCATACACAAAAATAAGAGACCCCTAGCTAGTGCCCCAAGGTAAACCCTTGTGATCTTGAGGGATCAGGATCTTGAGAAGTCCTAGAGTGGGACTCACTATACCTAGAGTCAACATGTCTAACATATCCTTACATAGATGAGGAAGGTTGGACCGGTAATCCAATACCATGTTGTACAAGGCTATCCTCTAGCTCTTGAATATAGATATCTTAGGATCAAAGGTGATACATGTTATATCCCAACACCAACTCTACCTAAAGATTAGCCACTGCATCGACATCCTTGCATCCACTTTTAGTAGCCCGCACCTCTAGTTACCTATATATCCAAGCAATCTTGACATATTGAGCCACCATCATAGCATTTTGAGCTGCCACCATCACATCCTGCTATGCTATAATTTGTAGGAGTCAATCCTACTCCTCATCCAAGCTATTTCACTCAGCCTAGATTATAGTCCACTCCTCCTTGCTCTAACTAGGAGGTCCCTCTATAATCTCCTCTATACTACTTCCACCCTCGCTATCACCTCCAATATCAAGAGGTTGATCTACTAAAGCCCTTGATGGCTTCCTCCCATCACTAGATCGATGATATCTCTATCATAAAGGAGTCTCCTCTACCTCATTTGTAGTTGCTCCATCATCTCCACTACCCTCATTTACCACCTAAATCGATGCCCATGGAGGTTGCAAGGCAAACCAAGCATTGTACTCTACAATGATCCTAACATCATCCACATTTGGGGTATCCATATCCTCATCATAATCATAATCCACCTATCATGCCTCAGCACAAGGTAGGCTCATCTCATCAACTCGATTCCTGTAAACCACTAGAGCATTTGGAACCACCTATCATAACCTAAACTATCGCATAACCCATAATAACTGGATCAAATCCACCTCATTTCCATGTCATCCAACAACCCATCTAGCCTACCTAATCCACCATAACTGCTCCCCATCAGTAGTCCACCTAGCATCTCTCCATGGTCACCATTACATTTGATCAAGTGTTAACCCTATCCACAAATATTTGTACTCCTAGTTACTACGACCAAGATGACTCAGTTGTATCTCATACACTATCTACCATCTCAACACATAGGGTTGAGACCTATCCCACTCACATGGTAGGTCTATAGGATGAGATATATTGAAATGCTTCCATACCTAAATATGAAGTAGCACACTACAACTCAATCCATTTTTCCCTTGCCTCTTCACCTCATATAGCTCCATGTATACTTGAGCTAGAAGAGCAAGCATCCAAGCGTACACTTAAGGCTCATCGATCATATCAAAAACTAACCTAATCATGTTCCATGGAAATCAACATCCGGTGTTGTTAGGCACCAATACATTAGCCAGCAGGAACATGACATAGGTTGGAAATACCTCCAACCAACTTTACAAGTATAGCTCTAGGTATCAAATGCCACCACCATTGATCCCCACATCCCTTCAACCATAACCAAAAATCCAACTCAGCTCATATCCCTAGTCATGTCCAACCTAAACACGCAATCCCTCCACATGTACACAAAAGATATGGTACATGTATTCGAGCATAAATACAATCTCCCTTATCAAGATCTATAAGGTCCCCCTTTATGGATACCACCTCTAAGGCAAAGAGGTACCCCTCATCAACCCTCACTACCTCAATTCATGCGCACCCAACCAATCCTAGTCTCTCCAACCAATCCCATTCAGCCTCCCACAATGCCTTTTTCACCCTCAATAGAATAGGTGAAAACTAATTTCGAGCCTCCAAAATACTCAACTATAGAACAAAACAAAAGCAAATGCACATCAGGATCTTATTCAAAAAAAAAAATCACCTTCCCTCTTTCAATCATAAAAAAAACAACATTGCAAAATGAACAAGAGAGCAAGAAGAGCTTACCTCTGCCACCCGTACCTCCACTCCAGCTGGCACACCAACTCTCTCCATCACCATAACCAAGCTCTTGCACTCTCCTTTTCTCAAACATCACTTCTCAAACTCTCAAATGCAAGAATGAAATGAAATTTTACCCATAGATCCCTTTTATAGCTAATCTGGTGCATCCATATGCCCTAGTGCATTTGACAGGTGCACTCAAAAACCTCACTACATCTACATAATGAAAATTCCATATTACATCTATAGATACATAGATGCAATCCGATGTTTGCTTTCAAAATGCTACAAAAAGGTTTCAAAGAGCCTCAAAACATGGTAAAACTCCACAAAAATCGTCCAAGCATTTATTACATCATTACATTACATTTTGTGATAACATAGATTGATTTGGGCATTTAGTTTTTGAATGCAACCAAAAGTCAAACAAATACCCAAAATGCTTCCAAACATCCCAAAATGATTTCAAATTTCACAAAACTATCAAATCCACAATTCCAAGCATTCATCACATCATTACATCACGTTTTGTGATAACACAAATTTATTTGGGTGTTTAAATTTTGAATGCGACCAAAAGTCGCACAAATACCCAAAAATGCTTCAAAACATCCCAAAATGATTCTAAATTTCACAAAACTACCATATTCACTCATCAATGCATTTACATCATCATTACACATCATCAAATCCACTTACATTATCAAGTGAACCTCGTATCTAGTGGTTTACTCTATTCCCCTAGGAGTTGCAGAAATTAGTTATCCATGCAATTCAGTAGGATGGGTAGAGTACCATAAGAGCACTTTATCAAATCATCATCCCATGTCATATTCAAAATAAAATCAATATGGTCCCTCCATTTGTGAATGTGATCGTGTTCAAGAAAATTTGCTCAAAGCTATCATTATCCATTTATGCGGGCAAAATGTGAAACTCTATTATAAATTCCATTTGCATAATTAGCCTTCTTCATGGAAAAAGAATGGAACTCCATTACAAATTCATTTTGCATCATTAGCCTTCTCCATGGGTAAAATGTCAGAATTCCCTTACAACAACACTGCACATTATGCTAAGAGAAAATTTTCAAAAACATGGAAACATCCCCAAACTTGGGGCAACCAAAATTGACTTTGATTTCAATATTTGCATACATCATACACATCCATTGCATTATCCACATTTGGTCAATTGGCTCATGGGTTCCATTCTTCACCCATTCACCAATTGAGGGGGTAAGCTAGAATCCCAAAATTTTCAAATCTTCTTGCACGTTGAGTCCATTCCATCCAACCAGGTGTCTTTTATTTTTGCATTGCATTGTGTTTTACACAACACGATACAAAAAGGGGTATCTGTAGACACCAAATCCTATCCATTCGTTGTCCACTCATCATCATCAAATCATAGTCATTCATCATTATTTATATATATATATATATAATA
The DNA here is from genome assembly GCA_028583015.1 of Wollemia nobilis. NCBI lineage: Eukaryota > Viridiplantae > Streptophyta > Pinopsida > Araucariales > Araucariaceae > Wollemia > Wollemia nobilis. Next base: position 4,428,500 of record JAQPPZ010005697.1, read on the forward strand.
TATATATATATATATATATATATATTTATATATATAAATATTTATATTTATATATATAAATAAATATATATATATATATAAATCTAAGCCATCCATCAAAACTCCATCTTAGCAAGCCATGTGGCAATCTTTGTCGCTCATTAAATACAATATGTGTCACTTATCAAGTTGCAATCTCAACCACTCATTAGGTTCTAATATTAACTGTCCATTTACCATCATTAATACCATAATATTAAATGACAAAAAAAATTGTAAAGAGATCATTCACATTTTTGCACAAACCCTAACCACCGTTGTCATTGTCTTTCACTCGTTATAGCTCCTACAAACTGAATTTAGACTCTATTGAGAATTTACCATAGCCCAGATATGCCTTAGGGTATTTTATAAACACTGCAAGGAATCCATCAAATGATTCAAGGTATTTTCCAAATTTAGGAGGGTGTCCAACTAGCCCCTAGTTGTTACCGATAATTTGTGCATTCATATTTTGAGCTCCCAACTTCACGGATCAAGTATTTAGACAAGGTACTTGTTATTATTTAACTTACATTTTCTTGTATTTTGCTCTATATTTTGCAAGTATTTCAACTAGGATTTGCAGGTTACACTTTTATATGTTAGAGGACCTCACATTGTGGAGACCCCACAGGTGTTACTAACTCTTTGTTGTGGTTTTTTTGTGTGCAAGTTTAGGAAATATTTTATTTATAGTTGTTGCAACTGGAGTGGCCCCGTAGAGGATATACGAAGCCCACTCAACCTCTTGTTTGGAGTGAAGAAGATCTGAAGACACCACATTCATTTGATCAAGGGTTTTATCCCCTTGTGTAATCATTGTATCAAAATAAGCAATATTCTATTATTCCCATGATTCAATACATATTCATGTATAAAAATGGAGATCAACCCTAATTCGATAATATATGATATCATTCTTTTCATGTACACATAGCTTGTTTTGATTTATTGTTATTTTTGGTGTTGATCATTTTTTGTTCATAATTACTAGTTCAAAGGAAATAAATCATTCATACTATGTAATAAATTATTAGACATGCATTCAATGAATATAGTGAAGAAATGTTGAACAAGTTAAAGTTTTATTTTCAAAATTTAGTAGAAGATCTTGATAAAAAGAAGAAAATAACAAGATCACTAAATACTCTTGAGAGCTCAAAATTAGATCTTGTTGCTACTAAATCTCAATTTGATAGAACATCAAAAATAGATTCTATCACAGAACCTATATCTACTCAAAATATCATAGATTATCAAATATTGCAACTTATTTATAAGGAAAATAAATAAAGAGTAGCCTTGGTTGTGCATAAATGGTTATGTTGTTTTCTTAAGGAAATAAAATAACTTGAAGCACTAACAAGGAAGCATAAAATGAAGAAAAGATATTACATTCAGTTGAAGTGCAATTATTGTAATAGAATTGGTCATGAAAAAGCTAATTGTTAGAATCTTTATCCATGTAAATATTGTGGAAGAAAATCTCATTCTCTAGCATTTTGTTGGTACAAAGAAAAATATTGTGGAAGATTTGAAAGGACATTATTGTTCAGATTAGGCAATCTTTTTCAAAAACTTATTTTTGAAGCAACTTCTAATAATAGAGAAAAGTGTTCAATTTTTTAAATATAGGAATGGAAAGCATTATATGATAAAATATTTAGAAAAAAGGAAAAGAAAAATAAATCAAATATGGTTTAAATTTATCTTATAGAGTAATAAAAAATGACTCATATATATCTGAGGATAGAAAAAATCAAGTTATTCATGCACATGAAGAAGCATTTCAAGTTTGTGATCCAAATACTGAATTCAAAGAAGCTTGATTAGTTCATGATTCATATCATAAAAATATAAAGACTGAGAATCTAAAGAATTAAGATAAAAAAGAACACAAAGTAAAATTCAATCAAGAAGATGAGCCTGATGTATCTCAAGCAGAAGATCATGAACAATGCAAGATCACTTGAAGATTGAAGACAAAGACAAAGACCAATATTAAATACTAAAGTCTTCAATAACCAAATAATGTAATACATGGGGTGTTGAGGTATATTACATTATTTGGTACATGCTAATGTACCCCCATGGTACCTTCATGGTATAATTATAAATATGTAATAGATTAGGGTTGAGTCTATAGTTTAGAGTGTGATTTATATTTCCTATTTTATGTAAGTGTCAATGTGTAAGAAATGCACAAGTGTCATGTAAGAGTGCAATGTGCAAGAAATGCACAAGTGTCATGTAAGTTAGAGTGCAAGTGTAGATTGAGATAATGTGCACAAGTGTATTGTATGTAAGAGTGAAAATATGTAATGTGAGGATGTGCACAAGTGTCCTATATTAGGAGTGCATGTAGAAGTGTAAGAGTCATGTAGATGTGTGCAAGTGTCTTAGAGTCAAGTGTCCATATAGTATGCAAGTGGCAAGATGATAAGCCAAGAGTCATGAGACTTGGCATATGGAGAGCAATAGTCAAGTACTTGAAGAGTCACATTACTATGGCTATATTATGGATATAATACTCCATGATATACAATTCATATATAATTCAAGTATAGTCAAGAAGCATAATTCTATCTGGAATAAAGCTTGTATACATTTTGAGCAATTAATATTGTAAGATTCTCTTCATGCATAGTTCATGAATGACATAGGTTATTTACATTCATATTTGATTATATATAAATTAATATTTATTTTAGTATTATATAGGCCTTGATATACATATTAATTTGCTCATTCTACTCATCTTATTATTATTTTGACCTTTAATATTATGGCTATTTTATATTGGGACTTGTGATATTTTGTGGTAGTAAGGCTTAAAAATCCAACAACAATATTAGAGCTACATTACTCAACTATAGAAAAGGGTTTATCCCTTGATGAGTGGAGATACATTTTTTTAATTTTTTGAAGTGTTTCCTTTATTTTTGAAAATCAAAATTTTAAATTGGCATTGACATCTATTTAAGCACTAAGCACAATATGGTGTAGAGGCAAGCAGTATTTTTCCTACCAAAATAATTTTTGTCTCAGCACCATATTATGCTTACTACTTCTCTTCATCATTACCTACCACTCAAATAGTAATCCAAGAGAAATGGTGGGCCAAGAGAGGTGGTGGACATCTTTTGTGGTAGTGCAATGGCTATGGTACTCACTACTCTACACCAAGTCATGGTTTTGACTCTTTGTGTATTTATCTCCTTTTGACTCATTATCTTACCTTTTTTCAATATTTGACTTGGCATTGTTTCCATCTAAGAGGCTAATGTAGCAGTAAAAAATTTGGATTTTTGGATCAAGTTGCAAGATCTAACTCTAGGATTACCAATATATGAAGAAATATTTCTTTTTCAAGGAATATGGCCATGGGAAACATTGGGGCTGGTTTTTTTGGCTCGGGTTGCAATATCAAACTCTAGGATTGCTATTTAATGAAGAAAAATTCTTTTTCAAAGATGTTGGCCATGGGTAGCACTAGAGCCAACATATGTTACCCTTTAACCTTCTAGTAGAAGAAGGAGATCTTGCATATTTTTCTTCAACTATCACTATGGAATAATGGTTGAAATAATTTCTTGTTTAGTGTATGTCCTTGGATTGAACCCTAACAATGGTTCATTTTACTATTGTTTTTACATTTTATTGAGGTTCTTAAATTAAAAAGGTCCATTTTACTATTGGTTTTACTTCTCTATATTTCTAACATCCAATGATATGTTGGTTAATTCACTTGTTTGTAGCTTTATGGTTAGCATTTTGAATCCCATAAGTTTTTTTGGAATTATTAGCTTGATCAGAGGCATACATGGAGTCAAGTATGAGGTGCTTTCCTTCCTAACTCTAGTAGTAGCATTGGCGTAATGATTGGTAATATGGATTATGGTCCTTAGGTGGTAAGGTAAAACATCAATGATAACTCCTTTTGATGATATATAATAAACAAATCTTCATGTATTTCTCTTCTTCTTGGTTTCAAAAAATGCACATGGCATGATGGTTTAGTTGTTGGTTTGTTGGGACAAGGTGCTAGGTTCTAGCTCCATTAGATATGAATTCTTACTATATGATTATATATATATATATATATATGAAGAGTTTTATCCTCCAATAAAATCAATCAACTTATCAATTATCAATTTTCAAATAAAAAGAAAGCATTATCCAGTCAATGTTAGACAAGTGTTGGCAAAAGATTATGCTAAGTTGGAGAATCTGATTCAACAATTTTTTTAGGTTTTGAAATTTAATTTTTTTTTTATTTTTTTGCTAATATACTAAATATTCTAGAGGCCACAATGTTTGCATATAGAATCATTTGGAGATCATTATACTCTAGATTGCACTTATTTCAAGCTCTACACAATAATGATATTAGTTTATAGACTTGTTATAGTTCTATGTAGATTTTATATGCGAAATAGATTTCTTATGATATGTTACTCATCTAAATGGGTGATATTATAGCACTTGGTCAATTCAAATGGTAATATTACTTAGAATAAATAATATCTATTTTATCTTTTACAATGAATCAAAAGAAGGTCTTAGTGATCATGAACTTGGTAAGAAGAAGAGAAAGCCCTTGGTCTCTTTTTCATGTAAGTTGAACAAGATGTAATTTTCCACATCAAAAATAAAATTGATCCTATTCAGTTAAAGACCACATTAAAGATATCTATGGAAAATTAAGTTCTAGTAAAGTTAACAAAATAGAGACATAGATTTAAAATCTCAAAAGTTTATATTTTATCAGTATCCGAGATTACATATCACACTTTAAATCCCTAAAAATTGACTTAGATACAACATGAAGCAAGGTAAAGGGTTATGAAGAGTACATCAAAGCTATTACTTCCAATATTACTCCTTTTCATACATTTGGCTTGGTTTTTTATGTGAATGCTATGACTATTAAGGATCCACAACCTATTTCTCTTGAAGGACTTTTCAAGCTTCTTATCCATTCTGATGTTGCAATAAATCAATAATGGATCTCTTTCTAATATATAGGCTTATCTAAAGGACTTAAAATAAATGAAATCTAAGGCCTAGTTGCCCAAGGGTAAGTCTAAGATTTCAAAGAAGTCAAACACTTGTGAGTATTATAAAATAGGATACTCCTTGAAAATTTGCATAACAAAATTAAAGATGATTGAGACAAGTTTTGAAATCCAGACACAAGCTTTCTAATGATAAAGAAGAGGATTAATATGGGAAAGTAGAGGCCCAATAGAGCATCCAATATGGGGGATGTTACCTCTAATGTCTTCTCTACTTGGCCTCTCAACTTAGATTATATGGGGGTTTTGAAGTATATGTAATATTATCTTATTAGGCCAATACAAAAAGTGTGAAAGATGTTTTATGAGCACTATTAACGTAGCCTACTGGAAAGTGTGTGTGTAAGCCTATGAAAATTGTGTAATCCTATAGGCACAATTTATGTAAACCTATGAGCTTGTTATGTAAGTCTAAGGGTACCCTTCATATTTCACCCTTAGTAATATTGGTTAATCCACATTTATGGATAACCTTTATTAAAGGGTGTAATATATTTATTATATTATAATTTAACCTCTAATTCAAGTTATATCAACTTGAGGTTAACATCTAATTGGGGTTTTGGTATCACTATAAATAGCCCCTAATAATTGATCCACTATATTAGTGTGTGTGATATGTGAAATATTATGGGTGCCTATAGGAACCCACCCTTCATTCCTATTGTGTTATTTATCATCTCTCTCCTTATTTTTTTTGTTTTATTTATTCTATATTCAAATAGCTTTTGCATATTTTCTAGATATGATCATGGTGAATGCATGTTTTAAAATATTTTTACAAAGTATTATGAATTTGAACACTTTTGACTATAAATTCATATATTGACTATGACCTTGTGTGTCATGTCCAAACAATGCAAGCTAAGGAAACTACAAAGATGCAAAATTATTCAAATTCATAATAATGCATAGGCTAAGGAAACTATACCTTGTGTGTCAAGGCTAAAAAATGGTAAAAAATATTTGTTTGAATGCAAAAATTATATTTTGCAAGTTCATGGTTGCATTCAAAATAAAAAATTATTCTTTCCATTAACCCTAGTAGAAAATATAATTTTATCAATATGTCGTTGACTAAGAGGTTGCAAGTTCAAGCAAATAAAATTAAAGACATACAACTTGAGGGTCAAAATGTTCAAATTTTTGAAGATCTGAAAATCATCATGGATAAATATGTTTTACATTCAGATTTTTATGCTATTGAGATGAATGATGTAGATATTGTTCTTGGTTATCCTTGGTTGCATTCTTTGGGTAATATTATCAGTAATGTGCAAAAGCAGTTCATGAAGTTATGGTACAATAAGAAGAAGATAATATTATAGGACATTTCTCAATGTAAGGAAAAATATGTAGCTATTGCAGGGGAACAAAGTGAAGAAAAAACAAAAGAACCTGAAATAAAACCTAAGGAGGAGGCAGTAATAGAAATCAAAGAAGAAACAAAAGCAAAAGATGAACCAAAATAAGGGAGCAAGAGAGAAGAGCGAAAATAGGTAGAACAATAGGCTAAGGTTGGAGTATATTGTCATCCACACCACCATGAGAGGTAACAATCATGGAGAAAAGACATAGAGCAACAAAGGATCTATGAGGGACATACAAGAAACTAGAGGAGCCCAAAATTTGGTCATAAATACAAGCAAGTATGGATGAAAAAAGTGAAATTTATGCTTCCAACACATGGCATTGGCATCAACAAAGATCACCACCAATCATAGTTTCATTAGGATGGATGGATGAATGAGATTGATACTAGTACTCAGCATGTATCAAAAGATCATATTATTTATCCTCTTCTTATATTTCAAGGATGAAATCTTTTGTAAGGGATATGGAATTTTAGTTACCCATGATAGGTACTTAATAATTTAATATTGTATTGTATAATGGTATGAGCTATAAATTAACTATTAAGGAAGGCCACATGTCAATTTAGAAATAGGTAGGAGAATAATATCATAGAATAATATATGTAACCATTAGGAAATATTATCATATGTAACCATAAAGGAATATTGTAACTCATGGAATGTGAACCATCACACTCTTGTATAAAGAGAGATGTACCCTCATTGTAAAAGGACATGTATGAAGTATTATTGTAAAAGTCTTGGATCATGGAGTTTGAGATATTATGGAGTGGCTTCCTTCCATTAAGGATAATTGTACGGTGTTGCCCTACCTCAAGGGTATTATCATTCTCTATTTTATTGTGTGGATTATTATTGTGCAATTTATTTGTGGATGCATGTTGAATATTTTTTAATGTTGGTGAATGATTTATTATAATGATAAGAGAGGTTCATAACAATGGGCCTATGATCTGTGTATAGTCTTTTATGGAATCCTACAAGAAAAGAACATTCAAACCATGTATATTCATGAAAGAAGATACAGCATCAAAGATGATAAAACCTGGAAGAATAAATGATAGTGGAAAAGATATGATATTCTTCAACATGGGAATATAAACTTAGAGATTTTAGGTAAAACATATTCCCATGGTTCAAATTTTATTAGGATTAGTTGAAATAGGAAGGTTAGGAGGTAAAATATTATGTTGACCCAAATAGCAAGACCAAGCACCAAACAATAGAGTCTTTTATAGACAAAAAAATATGAATGGAGTTTGGATATAGTTATGGCATATTGGAGTATGATTTATGAAATAGAGAAAATGGGACAAGGGAAGACTATAAAAGGTAAGTTTGACATTGAATTCTCAAGGATAATAAATTATTATAACTCTTAAGACAAAATCAAACACAATAATCACTAAGTATTCCATCTCCACAAGTGTACACAAGTCATGCCCCTTTAATTGATGTGAGTGTCATAGTTGAATTTATACAAGTTGAGACATACCATAAGTAGGCCATTAATGATAATGATTAATTTATAGGTGTTCTTAAAAAGAGAAGAAAATTAAGTACCACTATCCATCCATTACTTTCTCGAGGCCCTCAAATAAAATGGAAGAAATGGATCCCTTTCAAAGCTTAAAATAAAGTTGAAATGGGAATCATAGGTGGTCGGGATGAAATGCAAGGCATCTAATAAATTGTCAATTATAGTTCTCAAACTATAGCATCATCATTGCTAAGGAAGCAATGGCATAAATAAATGCTACTATTCCTTATGTTCAAATAGCTTCTTCCACCACACCATCTAGTTAATTCACCACTATCTCAACTCCTCCTTCCTCTAATATTACTTATATTACCCAATCATTGACTTCTTTTTCTCTCTTTTCCTTGACTATCCCTACTTTTTTGGATCCATCCCGTCATAAATAAGCATAGCCAAAATAATAACTCAAATATAAATATTCACTTCCTTGTATGATAAGTCACTTGCTAAGTACACTTTATTACTAACATCATCTATGTCACCCTTACCCTCTTCAAATCTCATTTATATAATTGTTTTAATACCTACTAATGCAATTCCATTGACCACCATTGTTTTAGAACAACCTCTACCACATATTCAACATTCTACCACACAACTAGAGTTTAGTTTCATGGGGTTGTCCATCTCTATCTCTCCATCCATAGAAACTATAGCAACTCATGCTACCATGGTTAATTTTATCTCATAATCTACCATAGCTACATCATTCCAAACTACATCCATGATGGTTTGTCATACTCCATCAACTTCTGCATCTACAAGTTTCACCAATTTTTATGTCATAGTCAAACAATTTAGAACCTCTTTGGATGACTATTCAATGTAAGTAGGTCTACATGTATCCATGGTACCTGATCTTCTATGAGGTTCACTTACATATTAGTAAGAATAAATCTTCTAGCAAAATTTTTTGACACTACATATATGTCCCTACATACTCTTGCACTATAAGGGTAAACCAACATTAGTGTGATAGAGAAAATCTATAGAAGGCATGAGAATAGATGAACAATATTGTTGTTAAACCATACTAGATTTACATAAAGCATTTGAGGCTTAAAAAGCAAAAAAATTAATAAACATAGCCAAATAGGATAGTTCTAGAAAGACCTTGAAGCCTCAAAGAAAGAAAAGGACTACTTAGGGTAGAAACTATGACAAATCAAAAAATATATGAGGAAACAATTTGAAGAAGAGAAAAGAGCTATAACAACACTTGGACCAAGGTCACCAAAATCAATAACAACTAAAATATCAATTTGAACAAGAAAAGAAAAGCCTCATGGGCCAATTAGATGCTAAAATGAAGAATATTAAGGGGGTTATACAAAATAAAAATGGAGAGACACTAGCTTTAAAATATTCAAAGAACTAAAAGAAGGCAATGGAAGAAGTGAATACTTCAGTGTCTATCACAGATCTAATTCAGAATCTTTGGGACCAAATCCCATGTAGAGGTGTAGCAATCTAGGGTCTACTTAAAATACATCAAAGATTGTGAGGATCTTTTGGCTCAATTTGATGAGGTAGTAAGTAATGTACAAATGGAGCTTCAAACCAAGACTAATCAAATGTATATATTTCACCATATATTCAAAGAGTAAGATCAATAGCTTTAGCAATTAGGTGTTCTAGACAAAGAAAATACAAGTATGGTGATCTAGGCATGTGATCTTTTTGGGGCATGGCTTTATGCTCAAAAATCTATTTTTTTGGTCCTAACCATATTGTTAGGGACATAACTTTGTGCTTAAGACTATGTTTTAATCCATTCAAGAAGCATTGAAAATATTAGAGAGAGAATAACAATTTTAGTAGAGAACTCTATCATTGATAGATTTTTCAATTTTATGAAAAATGCTCCAAAGACCCTCAAAAATACAAAACAATATACTTACTAAAATAGTAATATCCTATTTTTAGATTTTAGTAGAAAAAATGCATCTCTAGCTATGTTGATACATAAATAAAACAAAAAACATAAAAGAACAACTCATATAAATGTAATTTTTATTTACTAAACATTTTGTAACTCATTGAAGATGAATCACCATAGGGTTATGCATAAGGGGTCAAACCCGAAATGTACTTGTAAAAAAATGGCGAATTCGTTTTGAAAACCTAGCGAATCCTGACCAACTTCATGTAGGAGGACGTGGCAAATTACCTTATTTTTCACAAAAAATTATAAAACATTGACAAATTACCTTATTTTTCACAAAAAATTATAAAACATTGGCGCATTACCTTAGTTTTTCACCAAAAATTATAAAACATTGGTGAATTTGATAATTTTGATCAAACTAGGTGTAAAATATGGTCCACCTATAAAATGGGTGCAAAAAAGAGCTCGGATGTGGACCAGATGCAAAAAGGGTCTGAATGAACTTGGTTATAACCTAGGAAATTTTTCAATTTAGAGGGTCCAAAACTGGGAATTCCTAGGAGGTCACCCATCCGAGTACTACTCCAGTTGAGCATGCTCAATTGTGGAGTTTTTGATGGGTTGGAAAACATCAAGTCATCTTGGTTTTTTAAATTTTTAGTTGTGGTTGTGAGGAGGTCTAAAAAAATAAAAAGAGTCATTTTTTGTTGCTTACCTTAAGACCCTTGAAATTCAAATTTTTCCTCTTATTTATTTTCCCACCTCTCCTGGCCCGCTTTCTAGACCTGTCTCGTCTCCAACCCAGTTTCTATGTCTGTCCCACATCTAGATCAATATTTGCACCCATCCACATTCGGACCAAATTCTGCACCTGTCTCGCATATGAACCAATTTCTACACCCGGTGTGCATTCGAAACAATTTCTGCACCCGTCCCGCATTCAAACCAATTTTTGCACCTGGCCCACATTTGAACCAATTTTTGCACCTGGTCCACATCCGAACCAATTTTTGCACCTGACCTGCATCCGGACCCATTTCTGCACTCATCCCGCATCTGGAACAATTTTTGCATCCGACCTACATTCGGACCAATTTCTGCACCTGTCCCGCATTCGAACAAATTTTTGCACCCATCCCCCATTCGGACCAATTTTTGCAACAAGATCACATCTGGACCGCTTTCTGCACCCGAACTACATCCGGACCGCTTTCTGCACCCAAACCGCATCCAGACCGCTTTCTGCACCCACCTATCTCGTCTTCAGCCTAGTTTCTATGTCTGTCCCACATCTAGATCAATTTTTGCACCCATCTACATTCAGACCAAATTCTGCACCTGTCTCGCATATGAACCAATTTCTGCACCCGATGTGCATCTGAAACAATTTCTGCACCCGTCTCGCATCCGGACCAATTTTTGCACCTGGTCTGCATTCGGACCAATTTTTGCACCCGACCTACATTTGGACCAATTTCTACACCTATCCTGCATCCAGACCAATTTTTGCATCCGACCTGCATCCGGACCAATTTCTGCACCCGATCTGCATCCGGACCAATTTTTGCACCCGTATCGCATCTGAACAAATTTTTGCACCCGTCCCTCATCCGAACCAATTTCTGCAACTGGATCGCATCCGGACTAGTTTCTGCACCCGGACCGCTTTCTGCACCTAGACCCCTTTCTGCACCTGAGCCGCATCTGAGGCACTTTTGCATCTGGATTGAAAATCAGATGCAAAAAGTGTCTTGGATGCAACCCGAATGCAAAAAGTGGTCCGAATTCGATCCAAATGTAGAAAGTGGTTTGGATGCAAGGTGGGTGTAGAAATTGGTCCGAATGCAGGACATGTGCATAAAGTAGTCCAAATGGTGCACAATCCAGTGTACATGGACTACACTCTAATGTTTTAGTTGTATGGGTATGGTTGTCATGTTATGTTTATATACTACTATAAGAGGTAAATTTGGCAAGATAATTTAAAAATTTTATAATTTCAAGGTGAAAAGGATCCTCAGTTTAGGTGGGAGTGCTAGTGATTTAAAAAAAATCGGTAATACTATTATCAATGCGCGACGAACCAACCCCTAGAAATTTTTAGGCCTGGAAATTCTGGGCGAATGGGCCAACGTCTAGGGTCTTCATTTTTACCAATTTCCAATTTCAAAAATTCAAATATTCATCCAGTTGGTGAATATTTGCCAATGTGTTTAACCCTGAATTACCACTTTTACATATGGGTGACCTTCTAACTCATGGAAGGTGAACCTCCACATTTCCATATAGGTGATCTTCCATATTCAATGCTATTGAATTCCAACCCGTCAATTCTTATACAAAGAGAGATGCACCCCTAACTATATAAAGCACGAGTAATGGATGCAATGTTATAGGCTCACATATCTTCTCAGAGAAGGTTTGAATTGTACTCTATTTTCTAAGAAGTAAAATCATTATGTTATTTTATTTATAGATTTTTGTATTATAGTTTGTTATAATCTTTTTTTTATTGCACTCCTTCATGATCTTCCCTAAGTTAAAATTTTAAGTTCTAGATCAACTGAAATTTTGAGTTTTGGATCATATTACTATTGAATATACTAGTCAAACAACAAATGCTAGAAATATGCAAGACATCCCAAGATACACTAAAGAAATCTTTATAGTATATAAAAGGAGTAATACCCTAAATTATCAATAGCATATTGACTAGCCCCCTCATAAATTAGGGAGAACTTACTATTAATACCGAATACACTCTTCTGATTAAAGAAGAGAAAGAGAAAATCAACCAAGTGGAGTCCCCTAGAAAAATAGCAACTAAGGCCTTGAATGCTATTGTCAACTTAGAGATACTAATAGAAAGTGTTAAACAAGTCCCCAAGTTAAAAGAAGATCTCCCTAAGGAGCAATATGATAAATTAGAAGTGTTGATCATAGGGCTAAATGATACTAAAATACCCTCAAATTATGAGTGGAGTATACTCCAAAATGTATCACAACACTAGAAGGAAACTCATCTATGCAAAGGAAACCCCTCAATTTAAAAAAATATTTTGAACATCCTCATTTTGAAGACTATGATCCAAGGGGATAAGGCATAGCCTAGGATCTTATTGGAAATGTGATGTTGGGCAATAACACACAATATTCTCTTTTAGTTGGTTATGCATATTCTTTTCAGTTAGTTGTGGAATTTGTAACTGAAGAGAAGTAAAAAATATATTCTCTTTCATGTCATTTTTTGTATCCCGTAGTTTCTTTTCATGTCAGTGTGAAAAAAATTATATTGCTCTTGTTGTTTAATAACTATTGTTGTATAAAAATTGATTGTGTAAAGGTTCTAATATATCTTTGGCTATGTCAAAGAAAAATTCTAAGATGTGTTTAGTTGCATAAATGAGCATTTCTATGGTGTGTTTGACTTAATATTGTTGTTTTTGGCTTCAAAAACAAAATCTTCTTCCTCATTTGTATTTTCAGCTATGTATTTTTTAGTTGTTTATTTTTTAGTTATGTATTTTTAGAAGCCGTAAAAAAATAGATTGCACATTTGGTAACAGAGCTATTATTGGTCTTGGATTGGAGTGAGGTTGAGTACCTGATATTTCTAACCACCGATCATGGAAAATAATAACTTCATTCATATTCCATAGTTGAGTGGGCAAGATTATGGCTAATAGAGCATTAAGATGAGAACTTTGTTGACTGGGTAAGATCTTTAAAATATTGTTGAAGTTGTTATGATGAGTCAAAAATTATTGTATTATCCCATATAATAACAAAAATCAAAGAAGAGACCAAGAAGAAGAATTTTTTGATTTTGTACCATATTCAGTTAGCTCTAGACAAGAGCATATTTCCACGGATTGCAGATGTAAAATCATCCAAGGATGCTTGGAAGGCTCTATAAGAGCCTTACCAAGGTAGTGGCCAAGTGAAAGTGTTCAAATTGTAGAATTTGAATAAAGTGTTTGAGAACTTGAGGATGCAAGAATATGAAAGTGTAAGTGAATATTATGTTAGAGTAAAAAATGTGATTAATAAAATTACCACTCATAGAAAAACAATGGAGTCAGATGTTGTTATGAAGAAAGTGCTAAAAACTCTAACACAAAGATGGAACTATTTTTAAATAATTATTGAAGAAAGTAAGGATTTAACAACATTAGAGTTTGATCATCTTGTTGGTTCTATTATATCATATGAAGAAAAGCTAAGAGACGTCTTTGGTGAAGGTAAAGAGAAGGCTTTTGCCTCGAAGGTAAAAGTCTCAAAGAGTGATGGTGATAGTACAAGAAACTAAGGATAAGAAAAATGACAAAGAAGAGGGCAAAAAAAAAATTAAGAGGAAGAGGAAGAGGAGGAATAAGAGGTGGACCTACTACTAGAGAAAGAGGAAGACTTGACAAGAGAAATGTCCAACGCTACCACTAAAAAAGGTATAGATATTTTGAAAATGAATATAAAGTAAAAGTTGCAAGTGAACTAAAAAGAGTAAAATTATGCAAATGAGAATGAGGATGCTTCAAGCAACTTGTTCTTATCCTATGAAAAGGCTAAAAAGACTCTTCAATAGACTTGGTATCTTGATTCTGGTTGTTCCAACCACATGATAGGCACAAGGAGTTGTTTGATACTATGGATGATAAATTCAAGATCAAGATTAAGCTTGGTGATAACAAGTCTTTGGAGGTGGAAGAAAAAGGCACAATGGATGTAAATACAAAGGAAGGTAAAAAGAAAATTCATTATATTTTTTACACTCCTAATCTTAAGCATAATTTGTTGAGTGTTGGGCAACTTTGTAAAAATAATTATAGAGTAGTTTTTGATGATAAGCAATGTATCATATATGACAATAACCATGGGAACAAAGTTGTCACTATTGTTCCCATGTCAAGCAATCAAATGTTTCTTTTGAAGTTTGGAGGTAATGGCAATAACTTCTAAAACATTGTTATTGAAGATAAGAGCTTATTGTGGCATTTGAGGTATGACCACTTAAACTTTCAAATTTTAAAGTTGTTAACTTCTCAAGAGTTGTTTTTTGGTTTACCCAAAGTTGAAGATCACAAAAAAAAATTGTGAGGGATGTTCCAAATAAAAGCATACTAGAGAAATATTTCTAAGAGGAAAAGCATGAAGGGTCCAACATCCACTCTAATTAGTTCATTCTAATATTTGTGACCCAATGCAAACCAAAATATTAGGTAAGTTATCATATTTTATAACTTTTATTGATGATTTTTCTAGAAAGTGTTGGGTATATTTTTTGAAGAATAAATATGAGGCTTTAGATGTTTTAGGAGCTTTAATTTTTTTGTAGAAAATGAAACCATATATAGAAATAAGTGTTTAAGGACTGATTGTGGTGGTGAATATTGTTCAAGGGTGTTAACACATATTTATGATAAGAATGGAATCAAGAGGTAACTCACAACTGCCTAAACTCGACAAAATTGGCTGGCTGAATGAAAGGACCAGACTGTGGTTGAGATGGCACAAATCATGCTTCAAACCAAAGGGTTGAACAATTCTTTTTGGGTTGATGTGGTTGCTATAGTAGTATACATTCTTAATAGAAGTTGCACAAATGCTCTTGATAAGATGATTGCTTATGAAGCACAATATGAGAAAAAAACCAATGTTTATCATTTTTTTGTTGTTTAGTTTATGTTCATGTTGTTGATGAGAAAAGAAAGAAGTTTGATCCAAAAAGTGAGATTTACATTTTTGTTGGATATTGTGAAAATAGCAAAGCTTATAGGCTATAAAATCCAAAGCCTAACAAGTTTTTAGATGTCGAACTATATTGTAAGATCAATACCTTTTACCATGACAATCACTTCGACCTTCTTGCTAATGAGGGAGGGTTCCTATGGGTATTGAGACCACTCTAATGAGCTTTTCCTCATGACATTAGAGCAAAACACCTCCTACATTAGGAGTTGATTTACCCTTAGAAGATCTATTGAAGTTAAGTTTTACCATACGAGGAAGGGGTGGCTTCCATGAAATATGGCATCCCTTAGGCTTCCTTTGACGAAGCTTTCTAGAGATTAAAGTAGGGATGAAAACATGTGACTTTCTTTTAAGCTTTGTTAAAGTTAATACAAAGTTGGATGGTTGTGGGTCTTGAGAGATGTACCTTTTCAAAGATAAGAGATTCCATCTTGTTATAGACTTATTCAATAGGGAGGTATTTAAACCTAAATGATATTCATACAAATACATTTCCTTTTAATATTACTAAACTTTTAATTTAATTTTTAATAAGTTATATAAAATTGAAACAACCCTAATTATATTAGATTAAACCACTTAATAATATTATAAAATTTTAATAAGAATACATATAACCATGGTCTTCCACTTAAAAATCAATGCATTTAACCCACACATGTGACATCTTGTTTAATATTTTATTATGTGAAAGTATAGATATTAAGGGTGGGCCTAAAGTTGGATCGGGAGCCACATGCAACGCGATATTCTTCCACTAAATAATTTTATTTCTCTTTCGTGTTGAGGAGAAAATAAGTTAAATCAAAGCATCGAGACTTGGTATTGTATGTGATTAGACCACGCAAGTTGGAAGTTTGTTTACCAAAACGGAGACATGAAACAACAAAGTTATATGAGATACCCCAACTATAATTTAATTTCAAGAAAGCAAAAGTCTTCCATTTTTGGCTGAAACGGGTTATAGTGGGAACTTCACCGTACAAAACGGCTCTGCCCATCTTAATGTCTGAACAACAACATTAATATAACAGATATACGCCAAAAGTACACTCAACTCTATATTATACAGAGTCTA
This sequence comes from Wollemia nobilis, assembly GCA_028583015.1. Classification (NCBI taxonomy): domain Eukaryota; kingdom Viridiplantae; phylum Streptophyta; class Pinopsida; order Araucariales; family Araucariaceae; genus Wollemia; species Wollemia nobilis. The sequence goes on from JAQPPZ010005697.1 coordinate 4,445,229, forward strand.
AACATTTATTTAATATAAAATATTAAATAAATTGAAAAGTTCTTCCACTAGTGGCGAGTAGTCGTTTTAGTCATTTAAAATTTTGTAAAGATCGGTCACCAAACCAGCTTGGATTTTATGGAACAGGCTTTTCTGGAGTTGGCAGCGGAAATAGCGGTGGAGGTGGGCCCAGCGTCTATTTCAACCGCAGACGTGACAGGTTGTTCCCAATCATCTGCTATAAAAGGACGGCGACGTCACGATGACGTAGCGGGGAGGCAAACGAGGGTCGCCTGCCAGTCGAGAGATCGGACGGGTAGCTGGCACCCCCGGCGCCGGGGGATAACGATAAGGGAAAGCCGGGATTGGTCCCTTTCCTTCCAGAACGCCCACGTGACCGCCTTCCATCTGTGACGTCACTGTCGCTCATAACCCCTTGCACTGCCGCTAATTTTCTATATTAGGTTTTTCCTTTGCGCGGTTTTATTATATCAGTTTTCATCCCCTCGCGGAAAGCGTGGACGTGCTGGCGGTGGGTCCACTGGCCACTGCCCAACTTTCTGTCAATATTCCCTGCGCCACGTGGGCCCCGCGTCCCCACTTTCAACTGTCCCTTTTGGCACGGTTTCCAAAGAGAACAACCGAGAAGAGAAATTCTTGAGTCGTCGTGGGACCCGCCTGGCAAGTGGGACGTATGATAACGCGCCGAGCAACGGTGCCGTTGAGATGGTCCCCGCCAATTAATGGCGAGGTGACTGCTTTTCTTTCCTTGTTTATTTGTTTTTTTCTCGCCTTGTGTCTGAGAGCACCGCTTTCGCGTGGGACCCATAACATGGGTTCAGGGTCTGCCCTTCAGTCTCGGACAAAACCAGGCCTCTGATGCGTTTAAAAAACCTTCTATTCTGTTCTAGGAGGCTAACTAATTTGTAGGTACGTATCTATAAAAACAAGATCTACTTCTTCGTGAGTTTTTATAATTTACCCATCTTTTTAGGGTTTAATATGGAATCGCGTGTGAGACTACCTCCAACAAAGGTGACCATGCTATGATTATATGAGCTCGTGGTGGGGTTATAGGTTGTTTTATTTTTTTTGGTCCAACTGTCTTTCAAAGTTTTTTATTTTTATTTTTATAAGGAAATTAATAACACTTTTTGTTTAATGTGGGTTCAGGTTTAAATTGGATACTTTTTGTTTAATGTGGGGTTCAGTTTAAATTGGATGAGGTCACAATAAATCCTAATCTATTGGATAAAGATAAAGTTAATTGGATGAGGTCACAATAAATCCTAGTCTATTGAATAAAGATAAAGTTAATGGGCTTGATGGAGCAGTTCATTGGCAAGCACTTTTTGCTCTACAATGCTTTCAACAATGATGTCCATTAAGATCGTGTCTTTTATCTAGATAGATTTTTCTAGGAGAATCAAGAAATGTGAAGGTTGTGTGTCAAGTTTTAGTGCGCATGTTAATCAACTAATCAAAAGAACATAGTTTTTAGGTTACTTAATCATAGAAGTCAACATTTAAGGCAGATGTATTTTTTGAAACAAATTTTACTAGAAGAATCTAGAATTGTAAAGGTTGTGTATCAAAGTTTGAGAGTTTTAAGTGTGAGTTAATCAATTCAATGAAGAACATAATTCTTAAGCTACTTAATTACTAAAATCAAAGTGTTTACATCTATATTTATAAGTATTCTTAAACATAATAAGTTTAGTGAGCTCTAAAGAACACAATCCTTAAGCTACTAAACTATTAAAGTCAAAGTGTTTACATCTATATTTATGAGTCTTCTTGCATATAACAAGTCTAGTGAGCTCTTTCTAAGAGAGATATTGACATGTGGAAAGCTAGTGCTTACAAACATAGTTGGGCTTGGTGAACATCTTAGAGTTAACCTTGAAGGGATGGTTTTTGTAATGAATATAATAAATAGATTACTCTTTTTGTTATAAGTTTTATTTGGATAAAATCTATCTTTTGAATATTTTATGTTGGTTTCAATGACAATAGAAAGAATAATAAATAGATACAAAAGAGCATTACATGGTGGCAGCCCCACTATTTGGAATATTGAAATTAAATTTGGATGAGGGTACACAAGAGAAAGGGAAGCCAAGCCCAATAGATGCAAAGGTATTTTAAAAAATAGTAATGATTAGTTGTTCCATTTATAGTAACAATAAGGAATTATGGAATGCAACATTAGGATATCACCAACTCACAACAACAAAACTTTAATCTAAAATGATTAGAACTTGTTTTCACTATTTACATTATGTTTTTATATCTTTATATTGCCATTGATATATTAAACCTTTGTCATAACTTATTTTATTGTGGTTAAACAATTTAATATAATAAAATCTAAGTATTATTCCATTTTGTTTATATTTTTACTAATAAATATCAACTATGCGTATTTTTTACTTTATATTTCATAAACAATTTCATTAAAATCTCTTTGTTTTTTTTTTATATTTATTAATTTTATAATACTTTATAACATGATAGAATAATTTTATTAAACATTTAAAAACCTCAAATATCAATCAAGTGGCATTAGCTCAAGTGGTTATATTCATCAACATTTCAAGGAGGAGACCCAGGTAAGAAACTTGCCAAATGATACATAGATAATATCCAAACTTTATTGAAATACCACTATGTGGTGATGATGTAATACAGATGGAACCCTTTCTATCCCATATAACCCATTAAAAAAAAACCTCCAATATCAATTAATATAAAAAATATAAAAATAATGTACTTTATGATTAAAGGATGTCCTCCTTAATGTTGTAGTGAAGAATAATTTTAAACCGATAATAAATGCAAAGTTATCAGGTTAAACCACAGCATACTCAAATAAGTATAAGCTAGATAATAACAGCTGAATGTTTGACTAGTGCGTAAGAATCGTGGAAGGACTCATTAACTTCGTGTAACCCAGATCCACTATATTAAAATAAATAAATACATGCAAAGTTATCAATAGCCCATATGGTGATGTTAGTGTAAATGGTATTTAATTATTTCTCTAGGAGATATTTTCTCGTGATATTTTTCAGATGACTTGTCATCTTCAATCGATTCCTATCTTAGGTGTAGTGCTTTACAACTACAATGGATTTCCATGTAGCATCCTTGCTATTTCCAATTCAAGAACTAGTGTTAGCCTTTCACTGCTCCTTTTCTCAATAAACAAAGAGTGTCATAACAAGAGGGAGCAAGCTTTTAAATATTAAATCTTTGAAACTTATCAACACCCTATGGAGAAGAATAAATTATTCTAGTTTACAATCAAAAGTTTGTTTGATAGTCAGATTTGTTTATTGTTCAAAAGGACTAACATTGGGATCTTTGCAAGACAACATCATGTTCTGGAACATGCTTTCAACATGACAGCTTCTAAAACAAATAACAATCCCTTGGATTATATGTACACCATAAGTGTAAACACCAGCCTGGTTGGAAATCATTACTCAATGATTAAAAACTCACATCAGGTATATTTGTTATGGCACAATGTCAAAGTGATATGCCAACCTTCTAACCAGTCAAATGCCCATTTTCAACATCTCTACATCTCTTAATAGAGAGTGCCAACTTGTTATTGACTTTTGTTTCTTGGATTTACAACTTGTTCTCAAGAAAAGAGAATTCTAATCATCTCATTTGAGCAGTCATCTTATAGAGCTAGTAGAGCTATAAAATTAAAGGGAGATAGGGTTCAATGGTCAGTTTTGTCTACATTAAAGTATACCGAGTTTTAAACAAGTAGCAAGAAGCAAAAGAGCTTCACATTGTAATCACACAAGTTAATACCATATTGAACCACGAAGACACTTAAACGCAGGGATCGCATTTATGAGAACACAACACATGGATCTAGAGTCAAATGTACACGTATTATAAACCCAAACCCATCATCATGTTCTATATTATGTTTGTCCAATATTAATATTTATCTCAAAAGTATTGTGAAGTATTCATAAATAAGATACAATCATTTGGATGCAATTTAAATTCAATACATTTTTATTCTATAATATGATCAATGATATAGAAGAAAAACTTATTTCAATTTCATGTAGCAAAGTCTGAAAAAACAATTTTTTAAAAATTAAAGATATTTTTTATATATTATTTTAAACTTAATATGTTATTATTATTTTATATTTGGTTAGTGTGAGAAATTATTACAACTAATGTTTAGGGTTAGGCATCCCCATTTCATTAGGACTTCTCATAAGGGGGAGAGTTGAGCTTATCAATATGAAATTTAACATACAACCACACACGAACCTTAGACCTAAGAGCCAAAGCTATAACATATATTTTATTATTTCAACTATATATTTTAAATTATAATTTTATGTATCAAAATAAATTTAGATAAGTGATCTTAAACATTTATATTAAAATGATTATAAACATAAATGAATATTTATTGTCTCCTAGTTTAATATATATTTTTTCCTCATAAAAGTCATAAATTTAAATTAAGCAAATATGAAATTACATTCTTCAGGTGCCTTTTAGGCATTTCTTCGAAGCTTCAATAATGGTCTAAAAATCAGGTCGCTTATACATCATATACAATTATCTTTATCAGGCTAAGTTCTATCCTTAGACACCTTTCCAAATTGCCAATCAATATCCCTTAAATGATTTTTTTCTAAATTTGCTTTAACTATCCTTATTTAATTGGAGTGGATTAATCCCCTCATATAGAGATATAGACTAGATGTAGAGCATTGCCCTTACTAAGCACTTATTTGGTTTAATCTGAAGCCCCTCCTTTGAGAGTTCATCTACTTCTCTATTCAGTTCTCTATAAATATGCCAAAAAGTAAAAGCTTCACTTCAACCCATAACTTCTTTTATTTGAGATATGGGTTGTAGAACCATGTTTTCCATATTGAAAATACCAAGTTTCCAATTTATTACCATTTGTGAGTCTCCGTAAATTTAGGTTTTTTGAATTCCTTTTGATTCTACCAATTGAACCAACAATTTGAGTGCCATAATTTTAGCTAAATTTTTTTAACCTTCTCCCAATCTACTATTAAATTTGAAATAATGAGAGTAAAAAATATATGGAAATCCTCATGCTCCACAAACTCTAGGTATCCCCTATCTAGCCCCCAAAAAAACCCTAGGCCCTTGATTTATCAATCTTTGAAGGGTAGATTTGTTTGATTACCTTTGTTTTTGTTGAAACCTTATAGTTATTGAAAATTTTGATGATTTGGAGGAGACTTACCAAGTAGGCTTCTCTAAATCTTGAAATAATCTTGCATTCCCAAATAACCATACTCCCCATAACACAAACAATGGGAGAGCTGTAAAAATTTTGTATGAACTATTTTCAAACAAAGATTTCAAACACTCTCCTAGGAAATCTTCTTTCCATCTTATAGGAAGCTTTAACTATACTATAACCTCCCTCTAATCTTGTTTAGTAAAGGATAAATCTACTAGTAAATGATTGATTGTTTCATTATCTAACTTACATAAATGATACCTTCCTAGACCATTCCAAATCCTCTTTTGTAATACCTCCCATGTTAGAACCTTATTTTTTATGACAAGCCATAGGAACCATCTTATCTTCAATGGGGATTTCTACTTCTAGAGTGACTTCCACCATGTTGAATCATCATTACTATCTTCCAACAGAGTCTTATATCTCAACTTTGGAGTGTACTCCCTTGTAGCTCCACTCTTTATCCAAACCAATTGATCAGTGTCCTCTCACAACTTGATATGTCTAGATTTAAGTCTCCCCACAGTATCCTAGTTCAATATATGCACCACTTCTAGTTCATACATGATAAACTCAATTATTAAAGTTCAAATAAATATGACAATTAATCATGGCTTTGGAATAAGGCCAACCTAATAAGCCTTTCCTTCCTTGAGATATGGAACACATCACTTGATATTAAAAGCCCATTGTTTTTAATTAGGATTTGAGTATTACAAAATTCATCCAAAAGGATAGTTGCTTTGCATATTCAAAATATTTGACTAGAACTTGGAAGTAATTTTATTCAGTTGGTAAACTCGTAACTTGCGATAAACTTGATAGTGAAGAACACAAGCTTATACTGAGAGGGGGGGTGAACAGTATAACATCCAATTTTTACTTTCTTTCCAAACCAATATCAATTAGTGCCCTTAATTGCAATAACTAAATATAGCAGTGTGTATTAATGATATAGATAGCAATAGTAAGCAAGAGCACAAATCACCACACATAATTGAGACACAAGATTTAACGTGGTTCCCCCAATGTGGGGTAGTCCACAAGATAATATCTTTATAATATTTCACAAAGAAATAGGGATCCTTATCCCAATAAAAATGATTACTTTGATATGCTCAAAGCTAGGCTATCCACTAATCTGCTCAGGTAGGCAATCCACTGATCTTCTCAGTAAGACAATCCATCGATCTGATCAGTTAGGCAATCCACTGATCTACTCAACTAGGCAATCCTGATCTGCTCAGGTAGGTCATCCACTAATCTGCATAGCTAGACAATCCACTGGTCTACTCAGCTAGGCAATCCGTTGATCTGCTTCAACAAGCTCACCAAGAACCTGCTCAAAATTTTCTCCAACAAGCTCACCAAGAACTTGCTCAAAATATGCTCCATCAAGCTCATCAATAACTTGCTCAAATCTGCTTATCAAGCTCACCAAGAACTTGCTCAAAAATTTCTTAGCAAGCTCACAAAGAACTTTCTTAAATCTATCCCAAATATTTCCCAAAAGACTTCTCAAAGGATCAATATATCATGCACAAAATTTGCCTCAAATCTATCCAAAAATCTATCCCAAAAGACTTCTGAAAGGCTCAATCAATCATGCTCAAGTAGCACACAAATATTATCCACAAATCTATGAAGGCAAGGATCAATGATGAACTCAACAATGAATGGCAATGCACTCCTCAATGGATGACAACAATGATCCACAATGATATAAACTCAAATCAATCTCAACTCAACTCAAATCAAATCAATCTCAACTCAGATCAATATTATAGAAGCATAAAGAGAATTGTTAGAGACTTAATATGTTCTATTCACAAACTCAATTTCTTTCTCAACTCAAACTCAACTCAAATCAGAATATAGAAATTTTTTTCATGGAACTTGAACAACCACTTCACACAATCACTTGACTAGGCTCAATCAACTCAACTCAACCAATCACCTTAAGGAACAACTTATTCTCACAAACCCTAGTTCAAGCATGAATCAACCAACTCAAAATATTTCCAACAATACTCAACAATAACTCTCACATAACAATGATACTCATGTTCTCCTCTAACTCAAGTTCAAGTTCTTTGTACAAGCAATGGGCTTCAACAACAATGCTTATAAAACAAGGTTTAATCACAACTCTCAAAACAGAAAACCTTGAAGCATTCAACCAACCACTTTTGAAAAGGAAACCACAATCAATCCTTTTCTCTCCAATGATATTTTAGAAATCAACCACCATAAACAAAGTCAATGGAGAATATTTCTCATACCTTTTTGATGCCTTATTAGTTGTCCACTAAATATGCCACACTCAACAAACTTTATTTTTCAAATTTCAATAGGGGTTAGATATCTTGATTAATAACATAACAATAATATCCAAATAACATCTTATTACTCCTACTCAATAAATTACACCATGTTCCCTCATGAAAGAATTAATACCCTTTGAAAAAGAACAAAGTAACCTTCACTTTTGAATCCCTTTACAAAATAATAAATATCTCTTTACACACACCTTATTTCTCCCTCTAAGAAAGTTAATAAAATAGCACTCGAAATAAGCTTTTCCAACGATATATAATATGATATACTTCCAAAAGGAAAATCACTAGAAATCTCTCTTTTTCTTAAAGTGCATCACAACCCTTATTTCTCCTAGGGAAACTTTAGAAAAATAAAATATTAAAAAAATATTAACTTGCCTTTTTACTTGATGGGATTCAATCCCTCGATGCCTCCTTGCTTAGTGCCTTAACCGCGGCCAAGCTGCCACACGAGCTGCAGGCTCGTTTGGGAGGGAAAGGCACTACGTGCTTCAAAACACTCCTCCCTCTCACGCAAACCAAAAATGCTTCGTGCACTATTTCTTCCAATGCCTTCTAACGCAGCCAAGGGGATTTGAAACCTTGATGTTTGTTATACCACTTGCCTTAGCCAAAAGCCAATTGTCAATGCACCACACTACCCAAGGTGACTAGGGTTTCACATGCCATCCGATTTATTCTTCGCTTCCATCACTTAACCCTCTTTTGCACGAGCTCTTTTCGCTTTCCAACAATCGCATTAATTCACGAGCGCAAGCCTTCGATTAATAAACCTTAGGCACCCTTTTATATAGTTTTCTCCCTCATATTCGATGACGTCGGTGGATTACTTTTATTTTTAATTTTAAAATTAAAATTTAAATTTTAAAATTAAAATTTAAATTTTAAATAATTTAAAATTTAAAATAAATATTTAAAATTAAATATCTCCATCTTCAGGGCACATTTTTCGATGAAACGAAAAGCCAACTTGGGTTTTAAGAAAAATCCATTACAAATTTTCCATCCATAGTTTTAAATAAAACCTTTTATTTTACCTGCCTTGGTTTTCACAAAACCCTGTATATATCCATGCTCTCCAAAATATCATAAATGATTATTTATGAGGTGCTTTTGCCAGCAAAACTCAATGTGATCCATGTGATATCAATAATCCAGGTGACATCAATGACAACATAAAATAACTCAAATTGCCAATTGATAGTCTAATTTTAGAGATTTTACTAGCAAATTGGGAAAACTCGACAAAAACTTAACAAAAAAACCAAAGAAAGTTTTTCAATAAAAAAAGTATGTTAAACAATAACTAGAGAGCCAGAAAGTTGATTTTATATTAAATATTCACAAAAAGAGTAAAACTACTATTCATGATCATCAAATCCAACTAAATACATCATAGAAATTAAATATTTCAAAATATAAAGCAATTTAAGCTGCTTTTTGTTTTCCCCTCTTTTCCTTCAAACTAGATGGTTGACCTTGGCTCTGAATAGGTGGTCAAATTAGAGGCTGATCCCCAGGTATGATATTATCATATATATCTCCTCCAATCCTCTTAAATGTTCCATTTTCTCATCAAGTGACTCAATGTACTTGTCTAGTGTGGGTGTGTGTTTGCACCATGGGTGCCTAGTGGCATGGGCCCATTATGATGTAACCTTTAATTTTATTGTAAGTAGAAGTTAGGAGCTTGGGTTTCCTCTTTCTTGTATTCCAACCCTTGAGCATTACGGTTAGGTATATAAGAGTCTGTATAAGAACATGGGTTTGGAGTAGAAGGCATCTCATATTTTTCTTGTTTTGCATCAGAGCTCTACTCCCAAGAAGATTGCCCCATTAAAGAGGCCTAAAATATTTGTTTTACTTGAATAATATAAGTTTTTTGTTATTTCCATGTAGTTATTTTTGTGAGCACTTCTATTATTTTTATTTTCATGGTTATTTAGTTTGTGAGTATTTCCATTAATTCTTGCATTGCTACTTCGGTTATGCTTATTTTTATATGAAGGTTCCTAACAAGTGGTATCACAAGCTCTTTCTAGGGCCATGTTTTATAGCGATAGTAGTAGTTCTTGTCCTTCTATCCATTTTTTTGTTTTATAATTGGCCAACCATTAATCATAAATGAGATCAAATATCTAAGATCCCATAAAATCAAACACAACTTGACTCAGGTTGTCCCTATTGAAATATTGTTTTAGTTCTTTCTTTTTCAAAAAAAAAACTAGATATAAGAATATTATAGAAGGGGTTACTCTAGTCACAATATAAATATGTAGAGAATACGAAGTCTAACAATGTAGAGAATATGTAGTTTGGAAATGTAGAGAATATCTAGTTTGACAATGCAAAGAATACATAGTCTAACAATGTAGAGAATATCTAGTTTTATAATGCAAAGAACATATAATACAAAAAATTGAGTAGTTAGTTGTTAGTAGTCCATAAGAGGAGTAGTGAGTTTTTAGTAGTCTGCTAGAAAACAAAAAATACCAAAAAAGCTAAAATTTATCATTTTTTGAGATAGCTTATAATGATCCCCTATTCGAGATGATCATATTGAGACCTGGCTCTGGTAACCTACTTTTAAAACCCTATCAAAAATTGTCTTTTTGTGATATAGTCCATTCTGATCCTCTCTTTGAGCTAATAATTTTGAGATATAACTCTAATAACCCTTTTGGGAGACCTTAAAGTGACAAATGACTGGTGGTACTAGAACTACTCAAGAGCTAGGTAATTGGGCAAACAAGTGAAAAAAATTGAAGCTTCTTAGTTAGTAATCCTCCAAGAATTATCTAAATTAGACGAACTAGATAAATACAAAATACAATGCTCTAGCAGGAAAATCATCAGGGAGTCACTATACTAGTTTAGGGAGAGGAGCATAAAATACCTTACCTCTAAATACAAATCAAACAATGCCCAAGTTGGACTTTCTAAAATTTGATGGTGATGATATAACTAGTTGGTTGTATTGGGTCTAACAATATTTTTCTCATCATGCCACTCCCTATAATCAAAAGCTTGCAATTGAATCCTTCAACCTGAAGAACACAAGCTTATATTGAGAGGGGGGTGAACAGTATAAGACCTCTTTTTACTTTTTTCTTTATACTTCAAAACAGTAAAGCAATATACCCAAAGCAATATCAAAGCAATGCACAATATCATCCACAAAGTGACACCAATTTTAACGTGGTTCACCCGCAATGGCTAGGCTACGTCCACAAAACTTTTCTCTAAAAGTTATCTCAAATTTCTTTGGGAATCCTTCCCAATTACAATGTTTATGAGCCTCGGCCCAAAGGAGATACCTTCCCCCAAACATAATTTATGAGCCTCTGCTCAAAGGAGATACCTTCACCTCTGTCTGAATTTATGAGCCTATGCTCAAAGGAGATACCTTCCCCTCTGCTCTAGAAATGATCCCTTAGAAGATCAACTACCTCTACCTCTTGCCAGCACGTGGAACTCCTTTCCATTGAAGACCTCCTATCCTCAATGCTTAGCCTAAGAGACCTTTGCCTTCTATGATCACGTCCACAGTAGCTCAAAGCAACCTGTACCAAACATAGTCAGTCAATCTAGTACAAGTCTTCCTTTGTCTGTCAGATTTGTCCAACTCTTGAACAAATCAATCCTCTATATACAAGCCTTCTCAAAGACTTGCCAACTGTCCTCAGGTTCTTCTCATAGAACCAATGCACCTCTGTCCTCAAGTTCTCTGATAGAACTATCAAACTCAGCTTCACAAGTCCTATGCTAGGACCTATCCAAATCTACTCACAAGTCCCCACCAGAACCTATCCAAAACTGCTCACAAGTCCCCACCGAAACCTGTCCAAAACTACTCACAAGTCCCCATCGAAACCTGTCCAAAAACTTAGCAAGCTCACCAAGAAAAACTTTCTTAGTAGGAAATCACAAAGTGAATTGTTAGAGACCCAATGTGATTTGTCAAACTCATAGAAGCATAAAGAGAATTGTTAGAGACTCAATATGTTCTATACTCAAATCCCAATCTCAAAACTCAACTCAAATCAACTCAGCTCAAAATCAATCTCAAATCTGAAAACTCAACTCAATATCTGAAATGGATAGGATAGAATGTTTTCTTTCAAGAACATGAAACCCCAATAATTGCCAACTATGCAAAGAATCACATAACAATGATACTCATGTTATTTTCACCATCAATTAGGTTTTAAACAACAATGCTCATCAAACAAGGTTTAGTCAACCAACACCATTCAACTCAACATCAACCTTGAAGCATTCAACCAATCATCACAAGAAAAGGAAACAAGTAGAAATCCTTTTCCCTCCAAAGATATTTGAACAAAACAGCCACCAACACAATATCACCAAATGCAAAGAATAACTTGCTCAAATCAACTCAATGGAGTAAGCCCAATATCATGAATCAAGTAAAGCAATAACTTGATCAAACAACCTCTATGGAATCAACTCAACCATCAAACTCAAAACATCCAACCAAGGGTTCCACCAACTCAATGCAAGTATCTAGACTCACAAATATAAACCCTAGTGCACAAAGCTTCCACTATCTCAAACCAAAAATTATGGATTCACCAAAAACTCTCCTTAAGGATAACAATGCATAAGTAGTCTTCAACAAACCAGAAAATAGGATTTACACCCAACTAAAGGAAACCTAGTTGAAAACCTTTTCACTCCAATATTATTTCAGAAACACATACACCAATCATACTCATAAGGAAAATGTGCCCATACCTTTTTGGAGTAGAAGAAAATTGATCCTTAAAGCTGTCACCACACACAACCCTCAAACTTCCAACCAAGTTAGGGTTAGAACCAAGATAAATGAGCATATATAAAAACTTTCTTTAATACACCTTTTAGCTCCTCTTCTTTAAAAACAACCACCAAAGAAGCCAAAAAAACTTACACCTTATATCTCCATTTTTAAATTAAGCATAGCAAAAGAATAATCTCAAAAATACAACCAAAGAACTATCCCCTTATGTCTCCTATGTCTTTTAAACAATGCTAAACAATGCCAAAAATAATATCAAGAAAATAATCACACCTTATAATGGCTGCCCTTGAAGAATCTGAAATTCACAGCACAAAACACATTTTAATAAAAACGTGACTAATCCATGCACAACTCCCTTCATGGAGATCAAAACGCAGACCTTTGCCTACGCAAGGCCCAAATGCAGACTTCGCTGCCACTAGCCACAAGGGGATTTTGAAACCCAAGACGGACTTCCTTCTACATAAACGGTCAAGCTTTTCGAAAGCTTTTCAAACCACGAGCTCTCCTCTTTCGTAGCGTAAACAGAACATTTGATTGCAGCCAAACCAATTAATTGCCTTAAATTCTCCAAGAGGGTTTAACCTTAGGAATCTTCTCATATTTATAGTCCATGCATGGACTTTAGAACACGTCAGCTGCAAAGAAAAGTAATTTCGAATTTAATCGAAATTTGCTTTCTAAAGGGTTTAAAAACCCTTAAAGTATTTTTAATAAATTAAAAATAATTTCTCCCTTAATTAATTAATTAAAACCTTGAAGGGTTTTAAATAATAATTAAATAAATAATAAAGAGAACCTCCATTGGTTTTAATAAAAACCATTGCCAATGGAATCTCTTCGGATTCTCTTAAAAAAATTCTCTTGGAATCTTCCACCTTTGAAGCCAACACATCCTCTTAACATTAATGTCATTTCCTTTTGACATCAATGACAACTCATAGATAAGAAGCTAGGATCTCAAACCCAAAATTGCCAACAATCTCCCCCTTTGTCATTGATGGCAAACCATGCTTCTTAACAACACGAAACTCAACATAAACAGCTCCCCCTGTCTTGAGGCTCTCCCCCTTACTCATATCTCTCCCCCTTTGTCATCAATGGCAAAGGGTCACCTTTGGGGCTTGGGACTAAGAATGAGCCTCTTAGCTTAGTCCCTCCCCCACCTCCTGTTGAGGTGTTTAATTCCAAGGTGGGAGTAAAACTCCCAACAGGCACTGATCATCATCAATGTCTATAGCTGCCTTACCATGTCTTCTCTTGTTCTCCTTGTCCATATTCTTGTTCCTGTTCCTGTCACTATTCATGTTCCTATTATCATTCCTGTTCTTATCCATGCCTTGATCCTTGGACCTGTTCATACCACTGTTCCTGTTCCTGTACCTTGGAAGTTCAGCTCTACACTGTCTAGCTTTGTGACGTTCATTGTTGCACTTATAACAAGTAACAATGTTATTTCTTTTAGGCATACCTGTTCTTTGAATCCACTTGTTCTGACTAACCCTATTCCTATTATTAGCCTTGTAGAAAATTGCCTTATGCCCAAACTGTTTACAAGAGTAGCAATACCCTTGAAATAAATTACCACCTCTGAAACTGTCATTTACCTTCCTTACTTGAGTCATGCAATGTGAAGCCATGTGACCAAACCTGTGACAAGCAAAACATCTACCATTAAACTTTTCTGTAAATGACCTTCTAGGTCTTGTAAACTTTCTCCCATTTTTTTGTTTCCTATTTTCTGTTTTTGTGCATCTATCACTCAAGGACTCATGATCTGATATACTTTCCTCATCAGAACTCTCTTTCTTTTGGAGTCTCTTACTAGACTCTCCAACTTGTTCCTTGTGTGACTTAACAAAATCAAGGCATATTTTATCTATTGTCTTTCTTTGACCTTTGATGAGTGACTTAACCTTTTTGGAGCTATCTTGAAACATGTAAAGCTTATCCTTGTACTCTTTAGTTTCCTCTTTCAAAGAAGCCATTTTCTGTTGTAACTCACTATACTCAAGAACCTTAGACTCTAACTCATCCTTGAGTTCTTGTGTCTTAGCTATAGAGAAGTCAAGACTTTCTATAAGATCATCTCTATCCATACAACATTCATCTAACTTATCCTTGAGTCTAGCATTCTTCTTTCTTTCCTTTTCCAAAACACTAAGAGCACTAATAAGTTCACTTTCAAGATCCTTTATTTGATTTCCTTTTGAATCATCAAAGCCTTTTTCAGATTTCTTATCACTAGAGGTGCTACCCTTTCCAAAAACCATACATCTATCTTCCTTATAGTTTTCTAAAGCATCCTCATACATACTAGAAACCAAATCATTATTTGTGCAATCATCCTCAAGGTGACCAAAATTTCCACATCTAAGACATTTCATGATAATGAATCTATGTTTTGGTTCTTCCTCTTTTTCTGATATGAACAACATCTCATTTTCATTATCACTTGAAGAACTTTCACTATCACTACTAGAACACTTACTTGCTTTGTCTAGATAGAAACTCTTCTTGTGCTTGTGAGAATACCTCTTTCCTTGATTGTTGTGCTCATCTTTGTTTTTCCCGTGATGCTTGTGCTTTTTAGAATCCTTGCTCTTAGAATCCTGTTTATCTTCATCACTTTCATTCTTGGGAATAGTACAATCAGTAGCATAATGACCAAACTTTCCACAATTGAAACATCTTATATTTTTCATACTTTTGTGCTTTCTAGAGAACTTGCCTTTCTTGCTGTAATATGCCTCTTCATCACTAAAAGACTCATCACTATATTGAAGTCGTTTACCCTTGGAATTCTTGGTAGCCTTGAAAGTCGCCTCTTTCTTGACATCAACCTTCACTTGAGTTCTCAACTCAAATGCTGCAAGTATACTATGGAGCTCATCCTTTTTCAACTTATCCAAATCTTTAGCTTCCTTAATAGCAAAAATATTTTCACTAAATCTATTAGGAAGAGATCTTAAAATCTTATCACAAACATCATTTTTAGCAAGCTCAAGACCTAAGTCTTTCATGGAGTTAACAACCTCATCCATACGAAGCATGTAGTCACTAATATTTTCATCAACATTCATCTGGAGTTGTTCAAACATACCTTTGAAGTGTCTCAACTTGGCCTTGCTGACATTTGTATCACCTACATGAATCACCTTCAACTGATTCCACATTTCACTAGCTGTCTTGTAGTGAATCACTTTGGTGAGATTTGCTTTCTGTAAGCCTTTCAGTAGCATAATGACCAAACTTTCCACAATTGAAACATCTTATATTTTTCATACTTTTGTACTTTCTAGAGAACTTGCCTTTCTTGCTATAATATGCCTCTTCATCACTAGAAGACTCATCACTATCTTGAAGCTGTTTAGCCTTGGAATTCTTGGTAGCCTTGAAAGCTGACTCTTTCTTGACATCAACCTTCACTTGAGTTCTCAACTCAAATGCTGCAAGTATACTATGGAGCTCATCCTTTTTCAACTTATCCAAATCTTTAGCTTCCTCAATAGCAAATATGTTTTCACTAAATCTATTAGGAAGAGATCTTAAAATCTTATCACAAACATCATTTTTAGCAAGCTCAAGACCTAAGTCTTTCATGGAGTTAAAAACCTCATCCATACGAAGCATGTAGTCACTAATCTTTTCATCATCATTCATCTGGAGTTGTTCAAACATACCTTTGAAGTGTCTCAACTTGGCCTTTTCGACATTTGTATCACCTGCATGAACCACCTTCAACTGATTCCACATTTCACTAGCTATCTTGCAGTGAATCACTTTGGTGAGATCTGCTTTCTATAAGCCTTTCAGGATTGCATTCATTGCTTTAGAATTGCTATCATGTAGGAGCCTTTCTTCTTTAGTATTAGGACCATGTTCAGAAATAGTGTACTCATATTCAATCACTTTCCAAACCTCATTACCAAGTGTCATTAGATGAACCTTCATCCTCGCACTCCAAAGACCAAAATCTAACCCATCAAGAATAGGTGTTGCATTGCCACTTGAATGATCCATTGTGTTCTTTACTAGCTTTTCCTTCAAGCTGTTAAAATTTTCGAAGGCACATGCTCTGATACCAATTGAAGAACACAAGCTTATACTGAGAGGGGGGGGTGAATAGTATAAGACCTCTTTTTACTTTTTCTTTTATACTTCAAAATAGTAAAGCAATATACCCAAAGCAATATCAAAGCAATGTACAATATCATCCACAAAGTGACACCAATTTTAATGTGGTTCACCTAGAATGGCTGGGCTACGTCCACAAAACTTTTCTCTATAATTTATCTCAAAGTTCTTTGGGAATCCTTCCCAATTACAATGTTTATGAGCCTCATCCCAAAGGAGATACCTTCCCCCAAATAGAATTTATGAGCCTCTACTCAAAGGAGATACCTTCCCCTCTGTCTAAATTTATGAGCCTCTGCTCAAAGGAGATACCTTCCCCTCTGCTCTAGAAATGATCCCTTAGAAGATCAACTGCCTCTACCTCTTGCCAGCACGTGGAACTCATTTCCATCGAAGACCTCCTATCCTTAATGCTTAGCCTAAGAGACCTCTCGCCTTCTATGATCACATCCATAGTAGCTCAACAACCTGTACCAAACACAGTCAGTCGGTCTAGTACAAGTCTTCCTCTCGTCTTATCGGATCTGTACAACTCTTGAAAAAATCAATCCTCTGCATACAAGCCTTCTCAAAGACTTGCCAATCTGTCCTCGGGTTCTTCTCATAGAACCAATGCACCTCTATCCTCAAGTTCTCTAATAGAACTATCAAACTCAGCTTCACAAGTCCTCTGCTAGGACCTCGTCCAAATCTACTCACAAGTCCCCACCGAACTCTGTCCAAAATCGCTCACAAGTCCCCATCGAAACCTCGTTCAAAATCGCTCACAAGTCCCCACCGGAACCTATCCAAAAACTCAAGCAAGCTCACCAAGAAAAACTTTCTTAGTAGGAAATCACAAAGTGAATTGTTAGAGACCCAATGTGATTTGTCAAACTCATAGAAGCATAAAGAGAATTGTTAGAGACTCAATATGTTCTATACTCAAATCCCAATCTCAAAACTCAACTCAAATCAACTCAGCTCAAACTCAATCTCAAATCTGAAAACTCAACTCAATATCTGAAATGGATAGGATAGAATATTTTCTTTCAAGAACATGAAACCCCAATAATTTCCAACTATGAAAAGAATCACATAACAATGATACTCATGTTCTTTTCACCATCAATTAGGGTTTAAACAAAAATGCTCATCAAACAAGGTTTAGTCAACCAACACCATCAACTCAACATCAACCTTGAAGCATTCAACCAATCATCACAAGAAAAGGAAACAAGTAGAAATTATTTTCCCTCCAAAGATATTTGAACAAAACAGCCATCGACACAATATCACCAAATGCAAAGAATAACTTGCTCAAATCAACTCAATGGAGTAAGCCCAATATCATGAATCAAGTAAAGCAATAACTTGATCAAACAACCTCTATGGAAGCAACTCAACTATCAAACTCAAAACAGCCAACCAAGGGTTCCACCAACTCAATGCAAGTAGCTAGACTCACAAATATAAACCCTAGTGCACAAAGCTTCCACTATCTCAAACCAAAAATTATGCATTCACAAAAAACTCTCCTTAAGGATAACAATGCATAAGTAGTCTTCAACAAACCAGAAAATAGGATTTACACCCAACCAAAGGAAACCTAGTTGAAAACCTTTTCACTCCAATCTTATTTCAGAAACATATACACCAATCATACTCATAAGGAAAATGTGCCCATACCTTTTTGGAGTAGAATAAAATTGCTCCTTAAAGCTGTCACCACACACAACCCTCAAAATTCCAACCAAGTTAGGGTTAGAACCAAGATAAATGAGCATATATAAAAAATTTCCTTAATACACCTTTTAGCTCCTCTTCTTTAAAAACAACCACCAAAGAAGCCAAAAACACAACAACCAAAACTTACACATTATATCTCCATTTTTAAATTAAGCATAGAAAAAGACTAATCTCAAAAATACAACCAAAGAACTATCCCCTTATTTCTCCTATGTCTTTTAAACAATGCTAAACAATGCCAAAAATAATATCAAGAAAATAATCACACCTTATAATGGCTGCCCTTGAAGAATCCGAAATTCATGGCACAAAAAACGTTTTAATAAAAACGTGACTAATCCATGCACAGCTCCCTCCGTGGGGATCGAAATGCAAACCTCTGCCTACGCAAGGCCCAAACACAGCCTTCACTGCCACTAGCCCACAAGGGGCTTACGAAGTCCAAGACGGACTTCCTTCCACATAAACGATTAAGATTTTTGAAAGCTTTTCAAACCATGAGCTCTCCTCTTTCGTAGCATAAACAGAACATTTGATCGCAGCCAAACCAATTAATTGCCTTCAATTCTCCAAGAGGGTTTAACCTTAGGAACCTTCTCATATTTATAGTCCATACGTGGACTTTAGAACACGTCGGCTGCAAAGAAAAGTAATTTGGAATTTAATCGAAATTTGCTTTCTAAAGGGTTTAAAAACCCTTAAAGTATTTTTAATAAATTAAAAATAATTTCTCCCTTAATTAATTAAATAAATAATTAATTAAAACCTTGAAGGGTTTTAAATAATAATTAAATAAATAATAAAGAGAACCTCCATTGGTTTTAATAAAAACCATTGCCAATGGAATCTCTCCGGATTCTCTTAAAAATATTCTCTTGGAATCTTCCACCTTTGAAGCTAACACATCCTCTTAACATTAATGTCATTTCCTTTTGACATCAATGACAACTCATAGACAAGAAGCTAGGATCTCAAACCCAAAATTGCCAACACAACCTAGAATAAGAAGCAGTCTATTGGTACTAATGGTTAAAAAATATGAACTCAAGGTTCACATGGCCTAAATTTGAGGGCTTAGTACTCACCTATTTTGGAACCAACGAGTTTGAAGATTTTATAAAATCCCTCACCAAGTTAAGGTATACAACATCTATCCATGATTACTAGACATAGTTTGAAAAGCTACCAAATTACACTAGGGGATTGAGTGTCGGATTTTTTCAAAGTTGTTTGATTAGTGATTGAAGGAAGATATTTGTGTTGAGATGAAAATATTCAAAACAGACATAATGATGGCATTTGTAGGATTGACTAGGCTTGCAGAGAATAAATTTATAGCATAAAACTTTATTTTTATCTCGAAAATTATCAAACTCAAGAAACAAACCACCCTAGGTTAAACATCTCATCCATGAAGAAATGGAGGCACTTCAGGCATATGGTCTATGTTACAACTATAATGACAAATATTATTTAGGCCATAAGTGTGTATAATAGAAACTATATTTACTATATGTGAGTGAACCTTCAACTAGGGAGCCACACAATGAAGGGGAGGATCAAATAGAGATAGATCAACTTGAATATTTTGAACCGATATAGGAACCACCACATAAAATTTTAGTACACATCACTTAGGATTTCTATTCCCCAAAACATGAATGTGGTGGGGTATTTCAAAGGTTGATTAATCATCCTTAATGATTCTAGTAGTACCTATAATTTTATTGACCTTCTAGTAGCTAAACAAGAAACTTGTTACATATATTCTTGTAATTCCTTTGAAGTCATGGTTGCTAATGGGGTTACCCTACCATACAAGGAAAAATACAAAAATATAAATATGGCGATGGGAGATTGCAACCTTAGGGTGGACATGGTTGCCCTTTTTTTAGGGGGTTGTGACATTATGTTGGGATCTCATGGCTTCACACTATGGGCCCAATAGTATGGTAATTGTTTGAGCTATGAATGTAATTCACATAATATAGGAAGCAATAAAATATTTGAGGCATGATCATAGGTCCTATACAACTTGTTATCTCACATTGTATGGAATTTGTTTTGAAGAAATCATCTTAAGGGATAGTGGATTTTTTACACTATAGGAATCGAATACCAATGATACAATTCAGATAGCAAAATTATAAGAAATTATAGATAAACATGACATTGTATTTGTAGATCCACAAGGGTTACCACCATGGTGCTCCCACAATCATTCCATTTTGTTTTTTTTAGAAAAATTAGCATCAAACGTTCATCCTTACTAGTACTTGTATGTTGAAGACTAACATTGAGAAGATAGTATAGGAGTTATTAGCAGTAGGGGTCATTCGATCGAGTGTCAACCGATATTCTTCCTTAATACTTTTGGTTTGTAAGAAATATAGGTCTTAGAGGTTATGTGTGGATTTCCAATAACTCAACAAAATCATAAAGGATAAATTTTCCATTCCCATAATTGATGATTTGTTAGATGAATTCCATTGTGCTCCCTTCTTTTCAAAGCTAGATACTTGTTAAGGTTATCATTAGATTAGATTATGGGAAGAATATATTCCCAAGATAGCATTTCACACTTATGAAGGCCATTATGATCTTCTCGTCATTTCATTTAGTCTTACCAACACATGTGTACCTTTCAAAGTCTCATAAATACAATCTTTCGACCATTTTTACGTATAATTTTATTTTGGTTTTTTTCGATGACATTCTAGTTTATAGTCGTACATGGGCAGAACACTTACAACATTTATACCATACACCACAAATCTTGGATGATAATAAATTATGTGCCAAATTATCCAAATGTTATTTTGGGATGTAGGAAGTTGAATACCTAGGCCATATAGTTTTAGGAAAAGGGATCAAGGTGGAACCTAAAAATATTATAGCCATACAAGAATGACCCAAACCATAGAATCTTAAAAAATTTTGGTGTCTCTTAGGTCTCACTAGCTATTACTAAAAAATTATTCTTCATTATGGTAATATTGCATCCCCTTTGATTGTTATGTTGTAGAATAACTTGTTTCTATGGTAAAAAACTATCGAACATGCATTTTTGCTACTCAAGTAAGCTATGCTCTCTACTCATGTCCTTGATATACCTAATTTCTCTAGGCCATTTGTGGTTGAAAGTGATACCTTAGGAAATAAACTGTTATAGTGCTTATATAAGAAGTGTGGCACTTAGACTTGTTATAACTCAATCCTTTGATGTTTTGCATTATGAAGTGATAGGGATTTAAATAAATAAAATGTCTATTTTAGGTATAACAAACTCAAACCAAACTTCCAACTATCTTTGTCCTATACTACATGCATAGTATTTATGAGGGGTGGTTACACCACTTGCCACTTCACTTGGGTTATGATGTAATAACTCCTAACATACCCCCCTTATCACATCATATTTAAAGCTCTATTTTTAGCTTATGACCAAAAAGTTAATGTCTAGGATGATGCTAGAATCTAAATATTTGAGAGATAAATTCCCCTTATTAATGTATAATTTCTACCATGATACTTAGGAGTGTCAGGTTCCACCAATCATGCACTCCAAAATATTTTTATTAAAAATAATATTTCAATGCTTATAGAATTCAATGCAGGAATTATGTGTTTCCTCCAATGTTTTCATGTGGAGGATCTTCATCAAATATATCAGTTGTTGATGAGATCAAATGTTCTCCTACCATGTAGACTTATCAAATCTTGTCTTGATCAATATCTTCTACTATGATAAGGTCAATTATTTCTTATTTTTCTTCTTTTTCATGGCTTCATTCATAAGATTAAGCCTTTGCATGTGATACATGATGTATTCTTGCTTATTTTGATCTTTGACATGATGTGATATCATGCATCTTGTTTCGAATATTGAATTGACTATTTGCCAATATTATTTTATGTGTTGTCATGTTTGCTATGTGGATCGATTTCCATTTTGTGTTTTGATTTTCTCTTGATGTAATGAGATCAATTATCTTTCGCTTCTTCTTGCCATTGTTTATTTGAAGAATATTTTTATGGAAAGCAATGCATTCATTCTTTCTTTGGTGTGCTATTGATGGTTGAATCTTAAATGCATGTTGTATTGATTCATAATTCTCTTTGTTGTCTTCTTCAAATTATTTCATTGATGGCAAAGAATCACATTTAGAGTCTACATGTTCATATTAGGTGTTTGAATTTTGTTTTCCTGGTCAACTTGGCTCTTGTTATTCTTAGTTTCATTATTTCCTATACAATAGTTTGAATGAAAACCATATTCTTCTCTTGTTATATGTTTGGAGTCATACCAAACATTATTCTATTGTCTTAGTTGTACTTGTGCAACAAACACATGTTCTTCTTATTGATATTTTTTCTTCATTAACTTACTTTTCCTTAGCTAATTATTTTTTTGTGCCCTTCTTAAATTTTGATTTCGTCTATCTAAATATGACCTGTCTTGCTACTAGTTCATCTGTTGTGAAGGATATCAATTTTTGAATAGATTATGCTAACATTCCTTCATATTGTGGCCATTTATACCATAACGTTCACAAATCTTGTGTGTGTAAAAATCATTTCCTTGAGAATAATTTATCTAGTTTTGATATATTTGAAATTTATTTCTTTGTTGGAAGTGTTGTGGAGGTCTTATGCCTCTTCTGAATGGTTTATTTCTCATTTGATTTGTAAGAAGCAATTGTTCTTCATTTTTTGTATGTGAGACCTCTAATTTTTGAAGTAGTTTCACTAGCTTTTCAAAGCTTGATGTTTGTTCAATGATATTTAATAGTGTTATAAAAACTTTGTACTTTGATGGAAGAGATATAAAAATAATTAGAACTATAGTTTCATTAGATACATTTTCTCCTAATGCTTGTAATGAGACTCACAACTCAGCTAGTCTCCTCATGAAAGATTCTGGTTTTTCTCCACTCACCATCTTAAAAAAATCTAGCTAGCTCTAGAGGAATAGAGTTTGATTTTGATTCTTTGCTTCAAAGATAATTTTTAGCTTATCCCATGCATCTTTGGATATGGTTGAATCCCAAACGTATACTTGGACTTCATTTTCTACTATGAATATGATGATTAATCTTACCTTTCTATTTGCCTTGTCAAAATTTATTTGGTCTTCATTTTCTTCTTTAGGATGGGTAATGGTCTTGTCTACTACTTTTCATACTTCCTCAAAATTAAGCTATATTTTGAGTTTAGTTTTCCAGATTGCATAATTGTTCCCCCTTAGTAGTTGGGAAATAGGTAATAAGAACTTTGGTGCTCCACTCACTATAGTAAACTTTCAGAAAAATCAAATATCTTTCCTTCATTGAATCAACCTAGAAAATTACTTTCCATTGAGTATATATAAACCTATACCTATATTTTAAATGATTCCTTAAATTACGAGAAATGTAGGATTTCCTTGGGCAAAAAACAAAGTTAAAGAAAATATTCTTCCTTGAGAAATATTCTTTGCAATATTCCAATGTTTTTCTTTTCTTTAAAAATTACAATTATTTCTTTTTCACTTGCACTTTAATCAAAAGAGGGTGCAATAATCAAATACTTTCTCACTTCTTCACATTATAAGTGTGGGATTCCAAATTTCTTGATAAATTTTGACTTCTCAACATTTGCTAAATTTAAATTGAAAGAAATATCTTTACTACTAGATATTTTATAACTTTAATTTGTTACATCCACTCCTTAAAAGTGAGAATCATACCTTGAGTTTTCTAATGTTACTCAATCAATCTTCTTTGCCAAGTGAAATATTAGTCCATTATTTTTGTGTCACTTCTTTGTTTGCTAATCATTTCCAACATATGGATGATTGCTTTTGTCATCTAGATGACCGCTTTCAACATCTAGATGACCACTTTCAATGTCTAAGTGAGTGCTTTCAATGTATAGATAATATTTGATATTGTAGTATCTAGTGTTTCAAAATATTGGATTTTGCTTTACCTTGATGAATGTCTTTGTACATCCTTAGTTTTAGGATTTTGATAACTTTCATATCCAATGCTTGAATTAAATTTTTTATTTTGGTAGGGGCATCAAAATATTTCCTTCATCTTTAACATCTCTTTTGTATTTGACATCTAAAATATCAAAATCTATTGGATCCAATTTTGAGATTCAACAATGTTTGTCTCAATATTTATTTGCAAGACCCAATGCCTTTATTTTGCCTTTGACATCTTGATTTTTTTTTTTTTTTTTTGGCATTGTGTCCATGCTTCAGGCTTGTTCTTGGTAGGTTGTCATAATTCTCACATATTGACTCAGAGGTGCCTGGGTTTAGAGAGTTTTTGTAGACTCTTTTCTACTACTTTATGGGTTGTCTCCTTGATGAATATTATTGTTCTTCCTTTTGCATTTTAATATATAGCATTCTCTACTATATATGTCTATATTTTAGATTTAAAATAGTTCATGTTGCGATATCGCGACAGGTCTCGCCTTCCTGGCGTCTGGGTGGTTTTCTGTCACGTTTTCGTGACCTGTTGTGATGCTGCTTCTTTGTGCTGGTTTTTGTCGCGATTTCGCGACAGGTTGTGCCCTCCTGGTCTCTGGCGTTTTTCTTGCGCGATTTCGCGGCATGTTTGGCTCCTTTGCGACTGGGTGGTTTTCCGTCGCGATTTCGTGACCTTATTGAGGCTTGTTAGTTGCTTTCTTTTTCTGTCGCGATGTCGCGACGCTTTCTGCGGGAGGCTGTCGAGGGCCTTTCCTGTCGCGATTTCGCGACATGTTGCGATTTCGCGACATGTCGCGATTTCGCGACATGTCACGATTTCGCGACATGTCGCGTTATCGCGCCTGTTGGTGCCTTAGTGGCCGTGTTGGGTTTTCCTGTCGTGATTTCGCGACATGTCGCGGTTTCGTGACCTGTTGCTGTTTCGTGCCTTCCGTTCTCTGTGCCTTGCGGTTCTTAGCCTTGCCTTGGTGCGCCTTCCTTGTTGTTTTGCTTGTGGCTCTGGCTCGGGATGTGTTCTCTCCCGCTTGTATCTGGTTCTTGTTTTAATACAAGTTTTTCATTTTTTCAAAAAAAAAAAAAAAAAAAATAGTTCAATCCATTTAAATATGAGAGCTTTACCTAATATAATATCTTGCTAATTTTTTTCCCATAAGGTGTTTGCACATTGTAATTTGAATGTGAAAGTTAAACTTGCTTGGACTTTAGTTTCTCATGTGTCTCACAAATTTTCTAAATTTTATTGTTAGATTTGGGTGTTTCCTTTGTACATGTGAAGTCTGTTTTTCTAATTCAATCAATAGTTGTTCCAATTGGAATGTTCACCTTGAAAAAATTTATTTCTAGTCAACTAATGACTTATGTTTCTTCACCTTTATAAGACTTTTTGGATGTTTAGCATTCTCTTATCCTGCTTTGGGATTTCTTTGGACTTAATGTCTTTTGCCAAAGCACCTTTGAAAGAGAAGCTATTATGGTAATTCATTTTTTACCAAACTTGCTTCCTTTCAAAAAACACAAGCTTATTGCTCTCCTTGCATTCACTGATTTTTTTTACCTTGTGATTGTTTTACACAAAAATTTTTGATGTCTGCTACTCAAATTTCCTTGAAATTCTTTATGAAGCTTAGCTTCTATTGAATTGTGTTTTTTTTGCAGTTTACCACATTTTATTGAAATATTTTACCTCTTGATTCAGTGACTCTTTTATTTATTTTTATTAAAAAATTGGTAGTTTGATCTTTCAATGTTGCTTTTTCTTGCTTGCAGTCTGAAGCTACTCTTTTTGAAGCTGGTGATTTTATGGAAATTTTTAAGAAGCTTCTATACCTTCCTTATCTTCTTGTAATTTTTAAGGAGCTTCTATGTCTTATTTAATGCATTTTGAAATGGAAATTAATTTTTTTTTTTTTTTTTTTTTTGTGGAAAACATCCCAAAAGGGATGCCACTTTCGGGTAAGACCCAAGGAGGCAAGGGTATCCATTCCGCCAAAAATGCCCAGGACTCGGACCTGGCCTACCACCTTTGACATACTCAAGGAGCAAACAAACACACAAAACCAATTTAAAAATAAGTAAATAACAACAAAAATAATAAAATAAAATAAAAAACATGCTCCTTGAGTGTGTCAAAAACAAAAGCACAACCAAACACGCACAATAAGATAAAAGAAACCACAACACAAACCCAAACCACATAGAAAAACACAAGAACCACATAACAAAACACAAACAAGACAAAAACAACAGAACACTACAAAGACATAACCCAAAAAAAACATGAAAAATAAACACAACCAAAACCTAAAAAATAAAATAAAAATAAAAATAAAAAACAACCAACAACAGACAATAAAAAAAAACAAAAAACATAGAAAACACTCACACATAAAAACACGAAATAACACAAACAAAGAGAAACCCAAGAACAAGAACGAAAAAAACACAAGAACAATAACAAAAAACATAAAAAAAAAACAACAAAAACACAAGAACAACAAAAAACAACACAAAGAACACAAAAACAAAACAAAACAAAAGAACCCACCCACCTTAAAAAACTAAACAAAAAAAACAAAGAAGAAAAAAAAATTGAACAAAACAATGACCTATCTAGACCAGAAGACTATTAAGGCAAGAATCAACAGAGGAAACAAAATAAAGAATAGAATGAGCTAGGGAACTAAAAAAAACTGAATGAACCAAAGAGAAGCAAAAAAAAAAAAACAAGAAGAAACTAGGTACCTTCATAACTGGAGCCATCCAAAGAAATGATAGAAAGAAGAGCTTCCCTAATTTGAGAAGCCCACCATATAGGAGGGTGGCCATAACAAGTAAGATCACCTTTGTCCAAAGCCCAATTAGCTAAAGCATCAACACTCTTGTTTTGATCTCTCGACCACATGATTGTAATCAACTTTCAAAAATCCCACCTGGATTAACTGAATCTTCTCAATAATTCTTTTTATTCTCCAATCCACCTTATGATTCTTAGAAGGAGTCTTCAAGAGATTAATCATAAGTTGAGAGTCAGACTCAACTAACACCTTTTCCCATCCAACCTTAGTAGCCTCCTCGAAGGCCTCTCGAGGATACCATACCCCTCAAGCAAGGTTATTGGAAAGAATACCCAAATTCTTAATAAAAGTAAAAACCAGGGAGCCATCTGAAAGTCTACCAATTCCTCCCACACTCGGCTTTTCCAGGGTTCCCTCTAGAGGCTCCATCAGTATTGACTTTTCCAAAATCCTTAGGAGGAGGTTGCCAATTTCTAGTCCTATCCATCTTACTAATAC
The DNA here is from genome assembly GCA_028583015.1 of Wollemia nobilis. Lineage (NCBI taxonomy): Eukaryota > Viridiplantae > Streptophyta > Pinopsida > Araucariales > Araucariaceae > Wollemia > Wollemia nobilis. The sequence goes on from JAQPPZ010005697.1 coordinate 4,472,767, forward strand.
TCACATTCCCTTTAAGTTGGTTGCCCTTAGAAGGTTTAATCTTCAATATTTGCATCACTTGATCCCATATTTGGTGGGAGTTTTGGGGGTGATTAAGGAGTTGATGGACTGATTCAACTAAGTTGGCTATGGTATTTTGCCAAATATAGTGAATATCCTTCCTATCTTGATTAAAAATTCGGTTGTTCCTTTCATTCCAAATATTCCAAAGAAGAATGGTAGAACCCATCCAAACTAACTAGCCTAATAAAATGATCAACACCCTCTTGATTAGGCCAATCCCTCCAAAGCTGTTCAAAAGTAAAAAAATTGGACCACCTGTAAGCCAAGTAAAGTGGCCATTCTCCTCCATAGCTCGGAGGCTAAAGTACACTCAATAAAAATATGGTTGATATTTTCTACATTCTCTTCACACATTTCACATCTAAAAGGGCCATGAAAACCACGCTTCATAAGTTGCTCACCAATGAAGCACCCTACGATGCAATAAAAGCCAATTAAAGAACCTCACCTTAGGCCAGAGCTTTTGAGCCCACAATCGAGAAAATATGTCAGAAGAATGGTTGGGATTATTATGGCATAAGGTCAAATAACCTTGAGCAACTGAATACTCACCCTTAGTAGTGTTGTTCCATCCAAAACAATCTTTTTCATGGGACCAAGAGAGGGATCTCATATGAAGGATGCCTTGGATATCTTGTCTTTGCCTTTCTGGGATTTGAATAGGCCAGTCCTCAATAGGGATCCAATATCTACCAACCTTTGAATTACCAAGTATGGTACCGATAGTAATTAGCCACCTTTATCCAATTAGCTCGGTGAAGCTCCTCCATCCAAGGCCTCCAATCGGAAACCGAGTTATCAAAGGCTTGTGACCATCCCAAGAATCTATCCAAAAATTTGCATGTTGACCATTATGAATGATCCAAAATAATTTTTTCTTTATCAAATCCTCACCAGTCTTAAGAACTGCTAAAATGGGAGAACCTTTGGTAGGAAGTTGATAGCGAACAAGGTCTTCGAGACTTTTGTTCTCAAGCATATTTAGCATGAAGATTATTGGCCCAAAGAGCATTGGGGTTATGCAACATCCTCCAATATAATTTAGTAGCTAAAGCTTTGTTGTTATTAATTGAAGACCGGAATCCTAACCCCCCTTCACTCTTAGGAAGACATAAAGTATCCCATTTCACCAAGGCCCATTTTCTTTTCTCCTTAGTACCACTCCAAAGGAAACGATGACTGATTTGATCCAATTCTCGAAGAACAGCCTTTGGGATATTCAAAATGGAAGAAACATAAATAGGAATAGCTTGAAGGACTGATTTTACCAAGGTGATTCTACCCCCAAAAGAAAGCCACTTGTTGGTCCACTTTCCAATTTTCTTCTTGACTTTGTCCAACAACCAATTCCAATATTTATTTTTCTGCCTTTGAATATTTATGGGAATACCTAAATAAGTGATTGGAAGAGAGGTCTTCTTATATCTTAATTTATCCAAGACCATGGATTCCTCGTCTAGCGAGAGCGATGAAAGAAAATAACTTTAGATTTGTCTTCATTGATCAACCGCCCAATAGCCTTAGAAAAATAGCTAATGATTTGCTTAATATTAGAAGCTTCCTTAACTGTAGCTTTACCTAAAAGAGTAGAGTCATCCACAAATTGAAGATGAGAGATAGGTCTAGCTCCATGAGCAATGGTAACTCCCTCAAGGGTTTTGTTTTCCCTCTTTTTGGTTATAGTCCTACCCAAGCATTCAACAAGAATGATGAATAAATAAGGGGATAGCGGGTCACCTTGCCTAATACCTCTGGAAGTCGGGAAAGACCGAGAAGGCCTGCCATTGATAAGAACTAAGTAGGAAACTAAAGAGATACATCCCATAATCCAATCCATCCAATCCTTAGAGAAACCAAATTGCCTCAAAACTTTGATAAGGAAGTGCCAATCCACTCTGTCATAAGCTTTGGATAAGTCTAACCGAATGAACATGGAAGGAGAATTTTGCATATCCATGGAATGGATGGCTTCCTGAGCAAGAACTATCTCATCTACTATTTGACGTCCTTCCACATATCCCCCTTGCTCTGGGGAAATAATCTTATGCAAAAGAGGCTTCAACCTTTTCGCCATGATTTTAGTAATGATTTTGAGAAGAACATTACATAAAGCAATAGGTCTAAAAGTTGAGATATGATCAACCTCTTGAGCTTTTGGAACAAGAGTAATATAAGTTTTATTGATAACCTTCAAAATTTCTTTGGCTTTCCCGGCTTCTTCCACCACCTCTAATAAATCAACATGAAGGATATCCCGTAACTCTTGGTAGAACTCAATAGGAAAACCATCAGGACCTGGGGTTTTCCCTTTTTGCATTTTAAAAACTACTTGTTGAAGCTCATTGATAGTAACGAGAGCAATCAAAATAGAGTTCTCCTCAAAAGTGATAAGAGAAGGGATTGCTTGAAGAACATTTTGTTGTGAAGCTGAGTCAAGAGGAGTAGCAACAAAAATATTGGAAAAGTAATCAACAACAATAGAGTTCATGCCATCCCAAGTATAAACAACATCTCCAAAATCTGATTTTAAGGAAGAAATAAAGTTGTGAGATCTTCGAGCTAGAAGAGATTTGTGGAAGAAATTTGTGTTTCGATCTCCTTCTTTGAGCCATTGAATTCTAGATTTTTGCTTCCATAAGATTTCTTCTCTTTTTTCCCATTCCTCTAACCGAGTTGTGAGTTTAATTTCATCTGCACTTCTCTTCTCTCGTGAGGCCATCTAAACGGATTTTCTTATTCAAATTTTCAAGATGAGCAATAACTTCATGTTTTTTTTATGAACATCCCCAAACTCTTTCCAGCTTCCAAGTCTTGATTTTGGATTTAATGTATTGCAAGTATTTTGGCAAAACAGAACATCTTAGTCCCATGCCTAGGTTTACCTTCCTTCCACCATTGTTGCACACGAGGTCTGAAGGAAATGTCTCTAAGCCACATTAATTGAAAACGAAAAGGAGAGAAACTCACATTGGTTTTCCACATTTCCACCATGACCGGCCAATGATCCGAACCAACATTATTAAGAGTCTTCACTTTAGGAATGTGACCATGGATTAAGAAATTTTCAGAGAGCAAAAACCTATCCAATCTCTCCATTATACAAGCTAAGCCTTGCCTTCTATTAGACCAAGTCATAAGGCCATTATCTGGTTGGATATCCACAAGATGGAGGTTTGCAATATATTCGCTCATGAGGTCAATGCTTTTGTCCAAATTTCTATTTCCCCCCTTTTCTCATCCAGAGAGAGGATGGTATTGAAATCTCCTCCGATCAAGATCCAAGATTTAGGAAAATGAGAGATAATATGAGTAATATCCTTCCACTGTCTTCTTTTTTCCTCCAAAGAAGTTGGAGCATAAACAAGTAATGCAGAGCATAATCTGGTTGGAATGTCTACTTTGAATAGCTATAGCCAACAAACCCCAACTGCCAACCATATGGTGAATAACTACCTCTTTTGGGTCCCAAAGACAAGCAATGCCACCCGAAGTCCCTTGGGAACCGAGGGAAACCACTTTTCCATCTGGCCAAATTTTACTGGCAATTAAGTCCATATCCTCCATTGACATCTTTGTTTCTTGAAGGAAAACAAGATGTGGATGATTTATCCGAATCATTCTTCTAATTTCATTTTGTTTTGAAAGACTCCCTTTGAGTCCTCTAATATTCCAAGTGATGATCTTCATTAATACCAGGGCTAAAAAATTTGGGAAGGGCATTAATATTACCTTCCTCTACAAGCTTTTCACCTTCTTTTACCATATGATATTGATTGGTCTTGCGACCTACTTTTTGATTAGAATCCATCTTCAATTTTTTTCCCCTGTTTCTTGACTTATTCCAATTGAATCTGAGATGGCTTCTAACCTTGAAGAATGCTCATACACAACCAAAATTTTACTAGATGGTTCAATGGAGTCTATATTGGGACCTGCATTATTTGAAGTTTTGACATTTGAAATATTGTTTTTCTTGTGTAAATTTTCTCCCTTTTTTTTTATGTTGAAAACCTTTGATTTGTTGGTTTGTCTCCGAGTTCTTCCCTTCATATTTAAATTGTGTTTCTAAGATTTCAGTTTCCATTATTTCCTCTTCCTCACTTGGGACATCATTTGTGGAAAGGATTTCAAACATATTAGCAAATGACTTTGATTGATCCTTCATAACTGGTTTTTTCTGAGTGTTCTTCTTCTTAGGTATTTGGAAACCTCTTGAGTTTATATCTTCTTTCTTTTGATCGGGAATTTTATTTGGGCAAGCACTGGCCAAATGACCATATTCATGGCAAATTCTACAACGAAAAGGAATGTTCTCATAGTCCACTACTTGCTCCCAAGTGTCTTCCCCAAATTGTAATGTGATATTTTTAGGTAGGGGTTTGTCAAAATCCATTAAAACACAAATTCGAGCATAAATAATATGTTCAAAATTTTGAGTACAATCAACAGTCATCATAAAAGTTCCTAAAGAGTTTCCAATTGAAGAAAAAATAGTAGGATTCCAAAATTCAATAGGGAGGCCAAAGAGTCTAACCCACACGGGAGCTATAGAAGGCATCTCTTCTTCGGCTTTAAATTTAGTATGCCAAGGCTTCATGAAAAGCCCCGCCCTTCCAAAAAACCAAGGACCCCCTTGAAAAGTTTTCTCTCTATCTTCATTATTAGCAAATAAAACAAGAAAATAACCATTTGGATAAATAGATATTTGTAACTCACCTTTAGTTTTCCAGCTTTTTGCAGCCCAGACTTTGAAAGCAGATAGACTCGGATGAAAACCCACGAACCGACAAATTAGTCCTCTTTTTTCCAAATCTTCAATGCCAATCCGAATGTTACCCATATCAAGCTTAACAATAGGAGTTCCATCAGCTGCTTTAAGACATCCTGACTCCATTTTCCTGGGATCAATCTTAGGCATTCTTAGAGGTTTATGGGAAGCCCTAATATTGATATTAGCATTGGGCTGAGGCTGTCCACCATGAAGGGCATCCCTAAAATTCATTTTTGGGACTGAGTCTTCGAAATTCTTACCCTTGACAGGGGTTTTCATAGTAGAATTATTTTGTGGGTGCACCTTAGCACCAGATTCACTTGAGATATGAGCCATTTTTTGATCAACTTCTTGAAACTTGTTTCGTGATCTCTTTAATCCTTGCCCTAGACGTCGTGGAAAGGTATGGTTTTCACTTTTCTTTTGTGCAACAAATTGGAAGCCATTGTCACTCAAGTTCACAATATGATCTATTGAAAGACAAATTTCTAACCCATATTGTATCCCCTACAACATTTCCTGCTAAAATATTGAGCATAAACCACAAAAATATTTGTCTGCTAGGGCCCGAAGGCCCTAAAAACCAACCTCTGGAGCTGCTTGCACTCAACCCAGATGAAACCCTCGCATAGCCGCTTGCCAAATATATCGTTCACACATAGGGATGTGCTAGGATCTGTGTTGCTCCAAATGATATGAAAATTGGTGGAGACGTTCTAGGGTTTTTCAGGCATCTACCCTCAAAATTTCAGCTCAATCCGAGTCCGGATGAGTGAGATATGGCCGAAACGAGTTCGGAAGTTTGGGCAGTCCTACGAAAAACGTCTAATCCATAGTTGGCATATTGTCCATCGGTTGCTTCTACTATACCTCACATATGATATTGTCCAAATGGAAATTAATTCTTAAGGAGAAAATTATGACCCCCTTTTTCTTCTTGTTGAAATTGGTCATGTTGTTACTTGCAGGCTTATGACCTTATTAGTCTTAGAATGGATTGAGACCCTTTTTAATTCTTGAAGGATTTTTTCTTTCTAGTTTTTGGTAGCAGATTTTCACCTTGATACCTTTGAATCTAGCATGGAATTTTTCTTCATGGAGATAATTACCTTTATTTTGAGGTTTATCTTTAAAAAATCTTATACATGGCAATATTACCCTTGAAACTTATTTTCTCAAAAGAGTTCTCTTTGAGGCTTATTTGTGTCAAAGTTAGAGGAGGACCAGAAGGAGAGATGACTCTTCCTTCGAGAACTCAATGCTTTGATGCTTTGCATTATGAAGTGATAGATATTTAAATACAAATAATACCTATTTTAGGTATAACAAAATCCTAACCAAACTTCCAAATATTTCTATCATGTACTACATGCATAGACCTTGTGAGGGTGGTTATACCACTTGCCATTTTATATGGGCTATGAGGTAATAACTCCCAACAAGAATTCACTAGTAAGGCACCATAAAGTAAAAACCTAGGAAAGTAAACTTATGAGAAGTAGATGATGTCAGTCCTACATGTTGTAAACCAATGTAGGACTTATCTTATTGGGTGATATTTTTTCATGAAAATAGATCGCCATATCCTTAAGTACTTTCTCGAGAAAAGTGTATCTATGTCCAAACAATAAAAATGGGCTACTGAACTATTGGGGTATGATTATGAGATCACTTATAAGAAGGATAATAAAAATATAGTCATTGATGCACTATCCCACTAAAACAAGGATTAGGAAATGCTACGTGCCATCACTACTCCACTTCCTCAATGGATCCACCAAATTCAAAGAGAAGTAACCCAAGATCCCACCTTGCAATAAATAGTTTAGCAAATCTTAACTAATTTTGACTCCCACCCAAGATATACATGGGATGCGTAATATCTATAATATTGGGGTTGTCTTATTTTCCCTAAAAATTTACCACTCTAAGTCCATATTATAGGAAATGCATGCTTCTATGACCATAGGATATTTAGGATTCTTAATAATGTATGAATATGCTAAACAATATTTTTTCTAGGTTGTCACAAAAATGGATATCTAGAATTTTGTTGTGGAATATGATAATTATCAAAGTGTTACAGGAAAAACTATTCATACACCAGGTACACTCCAACCTATTCCAATATTAGAGATCATTTGGACAAATATTTCTATGGATTTTATTGAATTCATTCCAAATCATGGAAGCAAAATAGTCATTCTCATGGTGGTGTATCATCTCTTTAAGTATGCTTATTTTTGTCCTCTAGCCCACCCTTACAAGGCCTTAACTACTGCCAAAATATTTCTTGATTCTATTTTTTTTCCTTCATAGCATACCCTAGTCCATCATATCCAATTGTGACCCCATATTCGCTAGTCATTTTTGGTAGAAAATATTCAAGCTATAGGGGATACAACCCAAGATGAGCTTGGCATACCATCCACAAACTAATGAGTAAACTAAAAGTGTCAATAAATGCTAAGATATTTATCTATATTACCATGTATTAGAGAAGTTAACTCATTGGGTCAAACGACTTCCTTTTATCAAGTGGTGGTATAATACTTTTCATGATGAGCATAATATCTATAAACATTCTATAGATACCCAAAATTGATCCATCCAAGTGAGTCAATTTATTCCTAGTTGCCTATCAAGGATGAAAAAAATCAATTTTTAGTTTATCTTGTTGGATATTTGAGGTAATTTGAGGCATTTTATGTTGTCATTGTTGTCACATGGATCATTGATGTCACATGGATCACATTTGGTTTTGGTGGCCAAAACATTTCATAAATAAGCATTTATGATATTTTGGAAAGCATGGCTATTTATAGGGTTTTTATAAAAACCAAGGCAGGCAAAATAAAAGGTTTTATTTAAAACCATGGTGGGCTTATGTGGAAAGGGCTTTTCTTAAAAGCCAAGGTGGAACTTTGTTTCATCGAAAAAGGACCTCTGGTGATGAATATATTAAAGTTTAAAGTTTAAGTTTAAATTAATGGAGGGCCGACCTATGTGTAATTAATGGAGGGTGGCATATATATATAAAGGTTTCAATTTATTTTGGAAATGGGGCATATTATATATCGTCACAAAGCTTATTTCTAGAGCTATTTGACTAACTTATTTAGAAGGAGAAATAAGGTGTGTGTAAAGAGATATTTTTTATTTTGCAAAGAGGTTCTAAAATTGAAGTTTGTCTTGTTATTTTTCAAGAGGATTAATTATTTCATGAGGTGACAAGGTATTCAATATTGTGATTTATTTTATTTTATGGTATAAGTGGTTTTGGGAGTGAAAAGGTTATGCAATGTTTTGATTTATTTTATTTTATGGTACAAGTGGTTTTAGGAGAGATAAGGAAGTTGTGCAATTAAAGGCCTTGGTGATGATTATTGAAAAGTGGAGTAATGTTGATTATTTTGTGATATACTAACCCTTGTGAAGATTGGCAAAAGAATTTTGTGATTGTGGCAGATTTACAAAGAGGTTTTTTCATCTTCATAAAAGGTATGGGCACATTCTTCTATTGATTATTTATGGTGGTTGATTTCTGAAATATCATTGGAGGGAAAAGGATTGTTTGTGGTTTCCTTTTCGAAAGTGGTTGGTTGAATGCTTCAAGGTTTTCTGAATTGAGAGTTGTGTCTAAACCTTTTTTGATAAGCATAGTTGTTGAATCCCATTGGTTGTAAAAGAACTTGAGTTAGAAAAGAACATGAGTATCATTGTTATGTGAGATTTGTGGTTGAGCATTGTTGGAAATATTTGAGTTGGTTGATACATGCTTGGACTAGGGTTTTTGTGAGAAAGAGTTATCTCTTGTGATAATTGGTTGAGTTGAGTTGATTGAGCCTAGTCAAGTGATGTGTGAAGTGATTGTTCAAGTTATATGAAACAAACTATTCCATTATTCTAACTTGATTTGATATTGATATTAGAACATATTGAGTCTCTAACAATTCTCTTTATGCTTCTATGAGTTGACTTGAGTTGAGTTGAGATTTATTTGAGTTGAGTTGAGTTGAGATTGAGATTAGAACATATTGAGTCTCTAACAATTCTCTTTATGCTTCTATGAGTTGACTTGAGTTGAGTTGAGATTGATTTGGGTTGAGAGTGAGATTAGAACATATTGAGTCTCTAACAATTCTCCTTATGCTTCTATGAGTTGATTTGAGTTGAGATCATTGTGGATCATTGTTGTTATCCATTGAAGAGTACATTGCCATTCACTATTGAGTTCATCTTTGAGCTTTGCCTTGATAGAGTTGTGGATGAGTTTTTGAGTGCTACTTGAGAATTATTGATTGAGTCTTTGAGAAGATCTTTGGGATATAATTCTGGACAGATTTGTGGCAGTTTGTGTATGATCGATTGTGCCTTTGGGAAGGCCCTTGTGGAAAATTTTGGTGTAGCTTTGTGGATAGCTTTGTGGACAAATTTGTGGATAGATTTGTGGAAATATTTGGACAAGTTCTTAGTGAGCTTGTTAGAGTAGATTTGGACAAGTTCTTAGTGAGCTTGTTAGAGCAGATTTGGAAAATTTCTTGGTGAGATTGCTAGAGCAAAATTGGGCAAGTTCTTGGTGAGCTTGCTAGAGCAGATTTGGGCAAGTTCTTGGTGAGCTTGCTTGAGCAGATTTGACAAGTTCTATGTGAGCTTGTTAAGCAGGTTCTGTGTGAGCCTATTGAGCAGGTTCCGTGTGAGCCTATTGAAAGAGCTTTGGAGGTGATAGAGTACAGAGGATAGAGTCTCAATGGATAGACATCCAGCAACCAACACAGTTGAAGATAGATCTGAGTGAGGAGTCTTCAAGTGGATTGAGGTCCACCAGTTAGTGCAGCAGAGAGACAAAGTCTTCTAGAAGATAACATAGTCAGAGTGTTGGAAAATTACCATTGGTAAAAGGTTAAAAAAAATGTATTTTACCTTGGGTAAGATTACTTACCTTTTACCTTACCTGGACGGCAGTTGGACGACAACATCTTTGGGCGGCAAGAGAATTTGATTGTATTTTCTTCTCCCTTAATTTCTCCTATCCCCCCCTTTTCTATAGCATGGTTATTATAATGTTTATTTAAACTTTGTAACCTAATGTTAATTGTTAATGCAAATTTACCTTTGTATCAAAGAGCTCACCTCCCACATTTGGTATCAGAGTCGAGAGTCGAGATCGGCCCAAATCCCAAGGTAATGGGGCTCGTAGTTCGAGGTGGTGGCATGGATCTTGAGGTAGCTCATAGGAGCCAAGGTGGCACAGATCCTGAGGTGGCCCATAGGAGTAGATTGGCATGATTCTCAAGGTGTTGATGGAGCTGGTTCATTGATGTGGTGACCTATGCGTGGCCCGAGGTTCGTTGATGTGGCGACCTATGCATGGCCCGAGGTGGCACATAGCACAAGGTTCATTGACATGGTGACCTACATGCAGCCCAAGGCAAAAGGTTGTTCATATCCTACGACTGCCCATAGGAAATCAAAGCACTTAGTGTGCTTTGCTCTTTTTAAAGAGCAGAAACATCGTCGCAGAGGCGATGTGGGACTAAAGTCCCAAAGAAAAAAACCTTGCTTCGTGTCGAAGCACGAAGCCAATAATAGCTTCACGTTCGATGCATAAGCAATAATGCTAGGAAGCCTACTTTAGTTCTCGGATCTGCCCGGTAGCACAGTGGCTACCCTTTGCCTTGACTCCCGTGAGGTCGAATGATCAAACCTCGGCAGGGTCATTTTTATTTTTCTTCGCACGATCTTGCGAAAGCAACAAAGGTAGGGAGCCTGGTTTAGCTCTCGGATCTTCTCGGTAGCACAGCGGCTACCCTTTGCATTGATGCCTGTGAGGTCGCACAATCGAACCTCGACGGGGGTTCTCTAGTTTTTTTTTTTTAAAAAGGGGAATTTTTTTTTTTATAAAAAAAAACTTTAAGTTAAATTCAAATAGCTGTAAAACTTTAAAGAATTTTTTTTTATGATTGACATTTCCTAAGAGGAAATAGCTGTAAAATTAAAAAAAAAAAAAAAAATTGAAAGGTTTTTATTTATCATTTAAAGTTGATGATTGACATTTCCTAAGAGGAAATAGTTGTAAAATTTTTTACACTTTAAGAGGTAAAAAATTTAGAAAAATTTCCTAAGATGAAATCCTTGTAAAAGAAAATTTGTGGGAAATTTTATTAAATGATAAGATCGAAAGGATGTTACCAAGCTCGTTGCAGTTTGTTACTGAGAACAAACGCTGAAATCTTTGATGAGCACGTAAGAACACTAGGCATTAATACAGTTTTTTCACAGTTGCAAAATACGGTTATTGCACAACAGAGAAATCCTGATCTAGGATACGAAGCAGATTTAGAAGATAACTCCTTTGGGAGAAGATTTGAACAATCCGACACAGGGGCGATTGCTTCACAAGGATCTGAATATACTCATTATAGTAATTCAGTTGAAATCCTACAAACTCCTCCTCCTAAAATTATATTGATCAGTGACGACGATGAACAAGTCACTGACAATTTTGTAATTGCTAAATCACAACAAGAGTGAGTTTTTTATGATTGTAAATCAAGCAAGGTTTGATAGTTTGTAAAGTATTTTTGAAATAAGACTATATAAGAGAGGTTTCTTATTTTATTAGATAATAATGGGATTAAGTAACAATATACCAATCCTCGAATTCAGTGGGGATAGTTATGAGTACTGGTCCATCAAAATGAGGACATTACTCATAGGAAAAGGACTATGGGATAGTATTGAAGACGGTTACACTGCTCCAACAGATTGGACTACTTTAAGTGCAACCAATAAGAATATCTTCAAAGATGCACAGAAATATAATTCTTTTGCCTTATACCATCTTCAAGCAACATTAGATCCAAGTATGTTTCCTAGAATTGCATCTTTCTTAACTGCCACAGATGCATGGAATGCCTTGAAAGAAGGATTCAAGGAAGTGATAAAGTGAAGCAAGTCAGGCTTCAGACCTTAAAAAGAGATTTTGAAAATCTCAAAATGAAGGAAAATGAAAGAGTCGATGACTACTGTGTATGAGTCAAAGCAGTAGTTGATATGATGCAAACTTTAGGTGATGACACAAAAATTGAAACAATTGTGAAGAAAGTGTTGAGAACACTTCTTCCTAAGTGGAATCACATTGCCATCATAATTGAAGAATCCAAAGACCTTTCTACTCTTACATTTGATAGTTTGATTGGATCATTAACATCACATGAAGAGAGACTTCAAGGAACACCTTCAACAAGCTATGGAGGTGATGACAAAGCCTTCACTTTGAATGAAGCTGCAAGACGAGGACAAGGAAGAGGTCAAGGCAGAGGACAACAACAAAGAGGCAAAGGCCAAAGAAACTCCTACAGAGGAGGCAATCAAAATAGAGGTGGAAATCAAAATAGAGGAGCCAATCAGAACCAAAGCGGCATTGTAGGTCGTGGAAATCAAGGACGAGGAAGTAACAAAACTAAAACAGCTTGTTTCAATTGTGGGAAACAAGGACACTTCGCTCGAGACTACTGGTCAAAGTCTTCAAAGGATCAAAGAAGTCAATATGGCTCATTCTACGGAGAAGAAGAAGGTCCATCAAATCTTTTTTTATCTTATGGACAATCAGATCAAAATCTTAAAGATACATGGATTTTGGATACTGGTTGCTCCAACCACATGAGTGGCAAAGAAAATCTCTTTGCTACATTAGATTCAAATTACAAATCCTATGTTAAGTTAGGGGATAATAATTCTTTGCAAGTTGAAGGCATTGGAGCTATGGAAGTTCCAACAAAAGAAGGCCTTAAAAAAGTGAATGACATATACTATACTCCACAGCTACAACACAATTTGTTAAGTGTTGGCCAAATGATGGAGAAGCATTACAAATTAGTTTTTGATGACAAAAAATGTACAATCCTTGATAAAAACAATTGTAACCGAGTCATCACAGAAGTACCTATGACAAAGAATAGGTTATTCCCTCTAAAATTTGGTGAGCCAGGGGGAGCTCAACGTGCAAACATTGCTATTACGAATCCAAGTGAATTGTGGCACTTGAGATATGGTCACCTCAATTCCTCTAGCTTGAAAATGTTAAAATCACAAGCTATGGTGACAGGACTACAAAAAATTCTAGAACATAAGAAGGTATGCGAAGCATGTGCTTTGGGAAAGCACTCCAAAATGAAGTTTCCAAGAGGCCAAGCATGGAGAGCAAGCTATCCTCTTCAGTGAGTACATTCAGACATCTATGGTCCAATGCAAACAAAAAGCCTTGGAAACAATTCTTATTTTCTAACATTCATAGATGATTATTCTAGAATGTGCTGGATCTATTTTTTGAAACACAAAGATGAAGCATTTGATTGGTTCATAGACTTCAAAAATAATGTAGAAAAGCAAAGTGACTACTATGTCAAATGTCTTCGCACTAATAGAGGAGGAGAGTACTCCTCAAATGAATTTTTACATTATTGTAAGAAAAATGGGATAAAAAGGCAGTTCACCACTGCCTATACCCCATAGCAAAACGGTGTGGCCAAGAGAAAGAACTGCACCCTTGTTGAAATGGCACGAACAATGCTTCAGACAAAGCATCTCACATATAGCTATTGGGCGGATGCAGTGAAAACTAGTGCATATATTCTAAATAGAAGTTTGACTTCTAGTTTAGATGGTATCACTCCTTATGAATGATGGTACGGTAAGAAACCAAATGTCAAACATTTCTGAGTATTTGGTTCTTTAGCTTATGCACACATTCCTGAGGAGAAGAGAAAGAGGCTTAATCCCAAGAGTCAAGCTTGTATTTTTGTAGGGTATTGTGAATCGACCAAAGGGTATAGATTGTACAATCCCAAGACACATAAAATAATTATCTCCAGGGATGTAATTTTTGATGAATGGGGAGAATGGGGTCATAAAAAAATTGTTGATATAGACTCTAATTTGGAAAGTTCCACATTAGTACAACCCAAGAAAAGTAGTGAAAAAATTCCCCCTCCACAAAGTCCACATTAGGAATCTTCATCAAGTACATCAAGTGGTACACCAAGTCCAAGAGGGACTTATTTTTTGGCACCCCCAAACTCTCCAAAATGATTTCATAGATCTGTAAGCATTCCAAGTCCAATGGATATTGATCCAGTTTCTCAAAGGAAAGAGACAAATAAAGGAAAGCGCATACTACAGAGTCATCCATCTTCTCAAATGTTGGATAGGAATTTCCAACAAAGATACATTAGGAGTCAAGCTAGTGAGATGGAGGACATTTTGTCAAGACTTGAAAATCTTCAAATGTCAGGAGATGATGAGTCTCATGAACCAAGGGGTGATGTAGTCAATTATGCTTTGTTGGTCGCTGTACTGCCTAGAACCATCTAGCTATGAAAAAGCATGTCTTGAAAGTATATGGCAAGATGCCATGGAAGAGGAAATATCCTCAATTAAAAAGAATGATACTTGGGAGCTTGTGAAGCTTCCTAAGGGAAAAAAATGTGTTGGATGTAAATGGGTCTATAAGACCAAATTCAATGCTGATGGAAGCATTGAAAGGCATAAGGCAAGATTAGTAGCTAAGGGTTTTACTCAAAAATATGGAATAGATTATGAGGAAACTTTTGCTCCAGTTGCTCGACAAGAAACAATCAGAACTCGTTCTTTCCTTGGCAGCCCATAAAGGATGGAACATTCAACACATGGATGTGAAAAGTGCATTTTTAAATGGATACCTGATAGAAGAGGTGTATGTTCAAAAACCTCAAGGTTTCCAAGAACAAGGAAAAGAGAACCTTGTTTATAAATTGAAAAAAGCACTTTATGGCCTCAAGCAAGCACCACGAGCATGGTACTCATGAATTGACGGCTATTTCAGCAAGTATGGTTTCACAAAAAGCAAGAGTGAACCAACTCTATACTACCTGAAGAATGGAGTAGATATCCTCATAGTTTGCTTATATGTGGATGATCTAATATTTATGGGTAGTAATAATAAAATGAATATGGAGTTCAAAAACTCCATGATGAATCAATTTGAGATGAAGGATCTCGGATTAATGAGATACTTCCTAGGAATGGAAGTACATCAATCAAAGAATGGGATCTTCATATGTCAACAGAAATATGCTCGTGACATGATTCAAAAATTTGCTATGCAAGTAGTGCAAATCAGTTGCAACACCAACAAGACATGGAATCCAACTAAGCAAATATGATGGAGCACCAAAAGTTGACATGACCAATTTCAGAAGCATGTTTGGGAGTTTAATGTTTCTCACCAACACTAGGCTAGATATACAGTATGTTGTTTCTCTAGTATCAAGGTTTATGGCATGCCCATCTGAGCTACATCTTCAAGAAACCAAACGCATTTTACGATATGTAAAAGGTACATTAGATTTTGGAATCCATTACCACAAGTCTAACTCTATGATGTTAGTTGGTTATAGTGACAGCGATTGGGGCAGTAATATAGATGACAGAAAATCTACATCAGAGAACCTGTTTTAGTATAGGTTTAGGACTAATAACTTGGAGTTCCAAGAAGCAATATGTTGTAGCATTATCATCTACAGAAGCTGAGTATATAGCCATTACCCATGCTAGTACTCAAATCCTCTGGTTGAGGAAAATCCTTGAAGAGATTGGTGAAAAAAAATTGGTCCAACCAAACTGAATTGTGATAATATTAGTGCCATACAGTTGGCATATAATCTGATCCACCACAAAAGGTCAAAACATTTTGATATGAAGTATCACTTCATAAGAGATATGGTGGAACAGCGGATAGTTGACCTTCAATACTGTAGAACTTTGGATAATTTAGCAGACATCTTCACCAAAGGCATGGCTAAATCTCAATTTATAAAGCTGAGAGACTGTATAGTCAGTCCTCTCAACTTTAAGGGGGAGAATGTTGGAGAATTACCATTGGTAAAAGGTTAAAAAAATGTATTTTACCTTGGGTAAGATTACTTACCTTTTACCTTACCTGGACGGCAGTTGGACGGCAGCATCTTTGGGCGGCAAGAGAATTTGATTGTATATTCTTCTCCCTTAATTTCTCCTATCCCCCCCTTTTCTATAGCATGGTTATTATAATGTTTATTTAAACTTTGCAACCTAATGTTAATTGTTAATGCAAAATTACCTTTGTATCAAAGAGCTCACCTCCCACATAGAGTAGAAGGGGAAAGAATTCTCCTATGGAAGAGATCCATGAACTTGAGATTAGGGGATCAAAATCTCCTTTGGATAAATATCCATAAACATTGTAATTGAAAGTGATTCCCAAAGAGATTGATTAAAATTTTTTTAGTAAAATATTTTCTCCGTGGAGTAGCCCACATTGGGTGAACCACATAAATTGTGATGTCTCTATTGTGTATGGTTTTTGTGCATTGATTTTATTACTTCTATTGATACTGCTATATTTACACAACATAATATTGAATTGGAAGAAAAATTAAATAGTGGTCTTATACTGTTCATCCCCCATCTCAGTATAAGCTTGTATTCTTCAATTGGTATCAGAGTGGGTTCCTTCGAAAAGGCTAACATCTTGAGGGCAGATTCTATAAGAACATAGATGGCTTCATAGAATGGATTATCTACAAATAAGGCTCCATTTTTTGATGGTAACAATTATGCTTTCTGGAGCATGAGGATGAAGAAATACTTGATATCACAAGGATATGAGGTATGGCAAATGGTTGAAAAAGAGTATAGGGTTGAAGGTGATCCCAAGGAAGATAATACTACCAGCAAATTGGTTGAGATGAATGCAAGAGCAATGAATTATATTTTGAGTGGGCTACGTGAGACATATTTTGCAAATGTCATGGTATGTACTTTAGCTAATGAGACGTGGACCAAGTTGAGGAATACTTATGAAGGAGATTCTAAGGTAAAGTTGGCAAATAAATCTTCCTACATTGTAGAAGCAAGTGATAATTCATATTATAGTGATAAAGATCAGTCAAATGAAGAAGAATGTCCATTCTTTGGAATAAGTGAAGAAAAGAAAGAACACCTATTCCTAGGTATTGAATTTAAAGAAGAGGATGTGCCTATTGAATAAAGATATGAAGAGCTTGCCATAGCCATTGAGCAAGCAGATAGGTACAAGAAAGTTCTAAGGATACTAAAATGCTTCATATGTGGATATTTTGGGCATATAGATGATGATTGCACATACTACAACAATTACAACAAGAAAAGTGTATTTGAAAAAGAAAGCAACGAGTTCTAGTGACAATTCCAGTAGTAGTGAAAACAAAGAAGTCTCATTTTTGGTAATAGAAAAGGAAGAGGATGAGCCAAGTAAACAAAAATCAAAAATCAAAATGTTAAAATAAGAATATAGGAATCTTGAAAATAAGATTCAAAAAAATATCAAAATCAAAGAAGAACTACTTCAAACAATCAGTAATATCAGAGAAGAGCTTGTATATGGAAGAAGCAATCAGTGCTTCTAGCAACAATAATGAAAGTCTCTCAGTCAATGAAAAAGAAGAAGCTCCAACTTAATATCAAAAGTAGGAATCTCAAGTAAGAATTTATCATGAAGGGAAAAATAGGCACAGTTATGATCATGAAGAAAATAAAGTGTCAGAAAAATATTTTGAAGAAAAAAAAAGAGAAAAATCAAGACTAAAGGCTCAAGCACAAGAGGATGAGAAGATAAAGGTAAAGCTCCTACAAGATCTCATTGATATAAAAATCGCGGTTTAAGTGGAAAATAAAATTTAAGAAGATATGCTTGAACAATTAAAGGTAAGAAAGAATGTGAAAGATTAGAACATGAAGTTGTTTTCTTAAGGTTGGAAGTGAAAGACTCCAAGGATAAGTTGCACAAGTTTTGGAAAGGTTTCAAAGCACCAAAGGTCCCATATTTTAGGTTTGGGGAATCACACTCAAAAGGAAATGAAGTTCTAAAAGATGAAAGCAAGGAAGCACCTAAGATTTGTGAGGAAAGTTCCAAAGTTCCTATGGCTCCAAATATTCAGTTTGGTTCTTGTTTTGAGATAGGTGAATCAAGTTCAAAGGGAAAAGAAATTATTGAAGAGAAATACAAGGAATAAACTAAGGAAGAGGTTTTAGATGCTACAAAGAAGGTTCAATAATGCAATGCACAAGTTGAAGATGATCATAAGGATAATGGTCAAGAAAGGTATGAGGAACCAAGGCATGAACAAAGGTCTTTTCAAGGATATTGTTTTTCTTGTAATGGATTTGGACACAAGGCTATACATTGCAGGATCCATGGATCAAAGAAGTTTTATTTTGCTAGAAGAAACTTCAAGGGAAGAAGGTATGGTTTTTAGGGACATTGCTTCTCATGCAATAGGATTGGTCATAGAGCTTTTCAATGTAAAGGAAACGAGCAACATGGTTTTGGTTTTAGAGCTACACAATTCATAAGTCATGGTTATAATGGTCATGAAAACAGAGCTTCACAATACAAGGTTCAGGAAAGGAATGGATATGGAAATTATTTTAAGAATAATTTTAGGACATGGGCACCAACCAAAGGCTACAATATCAAGTGTTTTAATTGCAATAACTTCAAGCATATTGCAAGATGGTGTAGGACTCAATTCCAAACAGGTTCAAGGCAAGAAGGTCAAACAAGTTCCAAAAAAGAGATCAAGTAATTCATTAAGAGAAAAATATAAAAAAAACATGGAAGGAAGTTGATAGAGGAAAGATTCAATGTAATATGGGAGTAAAGGTACTCCCACCCCAAAATTAATCACCTCAAGAGAGAAGTTGGTGAGGGGGCTATGCTTAAGAGTCATATCTTTTAGCCCCATAGGTGTCCATTTTGTCATTGATTTCAAAGGGGGAGATATTTGAGTAAGGGGGAGAGCATTGAGTTAGGGGGAGCAGCCTCCAAAGAGAGCATTGAGTTAGGGGGAACAGCCTCCAAAGAGAGTATTGAGTTAGGGGGAGCAACTTTGATTCTCAGAGATGGCTTTTATAGTGATTGTGGTGTTTGTGTTAGAGGTGTTGCCATCAATGACAAAGGGGGAGATTGTTGGACATTTGAGGTAATTTGAGGCATTTTATGTTGTCATTGATTTCACATAGATAATTTATGTCACATGGATCACATTTTGTTTTGGTGGCCAAAATATTTCATAAATAAGCATTTATGATATTTTGGAAAGCATGGCTATTTACAGGGTTTTTATGAAAACCAAGGCAGGTAAAATAAAAGGTTTTATTTAAAACCATGGTGGGCTTATGTGGAAAGGAATTTTCTTAAAAGCCAAGGTGGAACTTTGTTTCATCAAAAAAGGACCTTTGGTGATGAAGATATTAAAGTTTAAAGTTTAAGTTTATTTTAATGGAGGGCCGACCTATGTGTATTTAATGGAGGGTGGCATATATAAATATATGTAAAGGTTTCAATTTATTTTGGAAATGGGGCATATTATATATCATCGGAAAGCTTATTTCGAGGGATATTTGAATAAATTATTTAGAAGGAGAAATAAGGTGTGTGTAAAGAGATATTTCTGATTTTGCAAAGGGGTTCTAAAAGTGAAGTTTGTCTTGTTCTTTTTCAAGAGGATTAATTATTTCATGAGGTGACAAGGTATGCAATATTGTGATTTATTTTATTTTATGGTATAAGTGGTTTTGGGAGTGAAAAGGTTATGCAATGTTTTGAGTTATTTTATTTTATGGTACAAGTGGTTTTAGGAGAGATAAGGAAGTTGTGCAATTAAAGGCCTTGGTGATGATTATTGAAAAGTGGAGTAATGTTGATTATTTTATGATCTACTAACCCTTGTGAAGATTGGCAAAATAATTTTGTGATTGTGGTAGATTTACAAAGAGGTTTTTCATCTTCATAAAAGTTATGGGCACATTCTTCTATTGATTTTTTATGGTGGTTGATTTCTGAAATATCATGGAGGGAAAAGGATTGTTTGTGGTTTCCTTTTCGAAAGTGGTTGGTTGAATGCTTCAAGGTTTTCTGAATTGAGAGTTGTGTCTAAAATTTTTTTGATAAGCATAGTTGTTGAAGCCCATTGGTTGTAAAAGAACTTGAGTTAGAAAAAAACATGAGTATCATTGTTATGTGAGATTTATGGTTGAGCATTGTTGGAAATATTTGAGTTGGTTGATACATGCTTGGACTAGGGTTTTTGTGAGAAAGAGTTGTCCCTTATGATGATTGGTTGAGTTGAGTTGATTGAGCCTAGTCAAGTGATGTGTGAAGTGATTGTTCAAGTCCTATGAAACAAAATATTCCATTATTCTGATTTGAGTTGATATTGAGATTAGAACATATTGAGTCTCTAACAATTCTCTTTATGCTTCTATGAGTTGACTTGAGTTGAGTTGAGATTTATTTGAGTTGAGTTGAGTTGAGATTGAGATTAGAATATATTGAGTCTCTAACAATTCTCTTTATGCTTCTATGAGTTGAGTTGAGTTGATTTGAGATTGATTTGGGTTGAGAGTGATATTAGAACATATTGAGTCTCTAACAATTCTCCTTATGCTTCTATGAGTTGATTTGAGTTGAGATCATTGTGGATCATTGTTGTTATCCATTGAAGAGTACATTTCCATTCATTGTTGAGTTCATATTTGAGATTTTCCTTAATAGAGTTGTGTATGAGTTTTTGAGTGTTACTTGAGCATTATTGATTGAGTCTTTGAGAAGATCTTTGGGATAGAATTCTTGACATATTTGTGGTAGTTTTTGTATGATCGATTGAGCCTTTGGGAAGGCCCTTGTGGACAGTTTTGGGATAGATTTGTGGACAGATTTGTGGAAATATTTGGACAAGTTCTTAGTGATCTTGTTAGAGAATATTTGGATAAGTTCTTAGTGAGCTTGTTAGAGCAGATTTGGACAAGTTCTTAGTGAGCTTCTTAGAGCATATTTGGGCAATTTCTTGATGAGCTTGCTAGAGCAGAATTGGGCAAGTTTTTGGTGAGCTTGCTTGATCATATTTGACAAGTTCTATGTGAGCTTGTTAAGCAGGTTCTTTGTGAGCCTATTTATCAGGTTATTAGTGAGCCTATTGATAGAGATTTGGAGGTGACATAGTACATAGGATAGAGTCTCAGTGGATAGAGATCCAGCAACCAGCATAGTTGAAGATAGATCTAAGTGAGGAGTATTCAAGAGGAGAGAGGTCCATCAGTTAGTGCAGTAGAGATACAAAGTCTTCTAGAAGATCACATAGCTAGAGTAAACGGGGAAAGAGTTCTCCTATGGAAGAGATCCACGAACTTGAGATTAGGGGATCAACATCTCCTTTGGATAAATATCCATAAACATTGTAATTGGGAGTGATTCCCAAAGATATTGATTGAGAAATTTTTAGTAAAATATTTTCTCCATGGAGTAGCCCACATTGGGTGAACCATGTAAATTGTGATGTCTCTATTGTGTATGGTTTCTGTGCATTGCTTTGATTACTACTATTGATACCACTATATTTACACAACATAATATTGAATTGGAAGAAAAAGTAAAAAGTGGTCTTATACTGTTCACCCCCCCTCTCAATATAAGCTTGTGTTCTTCATATCCAACCTTATATCTTAGGTTTTTTTATATTTAGGTGAAATCATGGGGTTCCAAGCCACCCCACAATTCTACGCTCAATTCTTTCCCACACATTTTTTGAAAAGCATCCATCCCCTCCCTGAAGTGACCTCCAATGGTCACATCTATGAAATTTCAACATCAAAAGACAACCCATGATTTCATGTTATGATGCCAAGTACACAAAATATCAAATATTCTATCCTCTTTTTGGATTTGGGTCACATTTATGGCACCATCTCCCTTGGGTACTTGCACCTGCACTCAATATCCAATGTTACCTCTTTAGGATTTATAAAATTCAAATGCAAATACATCCTCCCATTAGTCATTAATGTCTTACGCTCTCCCATCTAAGGTTAAGGATATTATAAATTGAAGCCTTGAGACTTCATTTTGCAAGCAACTCTCTTAGCTAATGAAACTATGGATTTTTTATTATGCAAATATTTTTTGCTTAAGTCTTCATTTGGTGCTTTGCTTGGAGTGTTTGGAGGCTATTTTGGTAGGCTAGGAGAGAACTCATCTCTCATTGGTTGTTGTCCTACCCTATTTTTTCTTACTCCTTGCCAATTATTATATTATTTTATGTTAAAACTTGTTTTATAACTTCATGTATTTTTTTTATTTTGCTTTCCTAACCTACTAACAGTCTTGCAAGTATAAGTTTTTCTTTCCCTACCTCCGTGTCTCTACTAATATATTTGAGTGGTGTTTTTTTAGCCTTTGTATATTTTGAACAAACTTACATAGATGGAATCATGACCTATTTCAAGAAGATATAATTCTACAACCAAAAACTTAGGGAAAAAATCCACACTCCCCATAATTCCACCTTCCACTATATCTCTTATTCCCTCCCCTAGGACTCTCTTAGAAGTCCTCACTCATCCACAGACCCATTTATCATCCCTTTATCTATACCCTAGCTTCTCTATTGCATAATCATGCCTAGTTTCATAAAGATAAAATTTTCCTATAATATCCATTTAAGCACCCCATTGTCCTCTATTATCTACATCCAATTTTTAGATCCTCTATTCTTACTCTACCTCAAGACCTTTTTTTCATTAAAAAATAGTGACCTAAGTCACCCATAGTCAAAAATCATGGATTGACTTAACCAGACATGATTCTAACTTAGATCAGCCTCTATCATCCTCTTGAAACAACTACTCTTCTCATTCCCTTGCTCTCTATTCAATAGTGCACCCCTCTTAGGTTTAGCATGATGCTACCCTACAACATGTGGTCAATGCTATTTTACATTCATATTTGGTCTTTTAAAGGGACCTTGGGATTTTATTTCTAACCAAGGGAGCTCCTAGCCTCCTCTGCTTAGGCAAGTCCTAAGAACCTAGCAGTAATATTCTAAGTTTCTATGTATATTTATAGGTTTTGCAGGATAGCAATGTAGCCTTGAATATCGTAATATTGCATAATTGTAGGCCTAAAAGATAGAGCATATTTCTACTTCAGATACTACTAGAGTTAATTTCTTGGTAGATTTTAGTTTTATTTGTATTTTATTGGTTGTTTGTTATTTATGTACATCTTTGTTCTACTATAGAACACCTTAAAATAAGGAAAATCAAGGAAATCCTAAGTATTTTACTATAATTTGTTTAAGATATTTAAAGAAAATGAGGAAGTCAAAGAATATTTAGTGTTATCTTTCCTTTGAATTGATTATCTCCTCTATTAACTTAGACAAAAAGTATAAAATTGCATGTAGTTTGCATTAGGCTAGACTTGTATGTGCATTTTACTTGAACCCTTGCTCTAAAAGGAAAGATTTATTTTTTGCAACTTAGGAATAATATTTATAAAACCTAAAAAAACATATTTAAGTTATAGCTCTTGTATTCTTGTATACCTTGTTTTATGAATTTCTACTAACGTATTTATATAGTTAATATCACTTCTTTATAGATAAACCAAACTTAGGTTTTTGAATAATAAACACACCAAATTTTAGGATTTAGAGTGATTCCTTTAGAACACTCTTGGTGAACCCCTTTGCACATGAGAAAAACCTTCCAACTAAAGTTTTGATGTGAGAAAAAACTCACAAGGATTCTAGCCCTTGAGAATCCTCTAGGCCTTCACGAGTCTATTCTCACATTTTGGTGAACTTGATATGAACACTTTCTTTTATATAAAACCTTCATCTAATAAAAGATAAAAGCATATTCAAACTTAAACAAGACCACTTAATTTTATTTGTTTAGATTAAATCACTTAATCAATATTAAAAATTGGTTCCTCTATTATCATGGAAGTATCAATACTAAGTCACATATCTAGGTGTGATTGATCCTTGTACCATTCCTAGTCTAGTACCTCAAGGTTTACCCTCATGTGCGACTGCATATATCGAGGGAACCAAGTCACTTCTAGTACCAATGAGTATATCAAAAGGGTAGGTATATCGGGCAAGTTTAGGTATATTGAGAGATCCTTCTAAGGTATATCAACCAGTTGAATAATATTTGTAACATTACTATCTTTATTTAGTCAAGATTTAATTAATAAGATAATTTCACCTATTAAACCATAGATCATAGAGACTATAATATCAGAAGTGGAAAATAAATTGTACACTTAAACCAACCTCCTGTATGGGATGACAATGAATAACAAATTGATAGATAAAATCCTAATCTTTGAGAAGAATATATTAACACTTTAACCATTATATCTCTTAAACCAAGAGAAGGATCCCATGATCAACTTACCTTTAACTCTTTAAATCACATTGTAAGTTTTCTAAGATATAGAAAATATATTATATCTGAAGCATTAGAAGGATAAATTCATTTTGATGAAGGAGGACCTTCAAATGCACATCAAATTCTAAATTCTCAATCCATGTCTCTTCATAGATCAAATAACAATCCTTTATTTAGTCAACCTCTTAGAAATCCAAGTTTAAATCAATATGCTTCTAATATTAATACAATAAATCCTAATTATGTTAATGTTAAAATTGTAACCATAGATGTAGGTGGTGGGATTCTTCAACTCACACCAACTAATCATAGTTTCATACCTCATAATAATAATAAATTTTCTATGCCTCAAAAAACAAACACATATTATCCTCCTCATTCTAATATGCTTCACAATCCTTATAATAATAAGAATACTAATACCTCTAACATAAATAAAATCCCATCATAAAATCCATGTCTACTGCATATAACCAACCCTTAAATTATCATGGAATAAATTTTCCTACATCTCAATATTTGGTTCTACAACCTCCTAATCATGATATCGAAAATCAAAATTAAACTACATTAGTAATGGTATCAGGTATTACATTATTTGGTACCATTGAGTACTATGAAGTAGGATTGTAAATAATTAGAGCAGGAGTGTATTTAATATTTGTGTCAATAGTAGATGTCAAGTTATGAAGAGTGTTTATGTATTATGTAATTAATGAGTGAAAGTTGTTAAGTGTGTAAGTCTAAGTGAAAAGTTTTAAGTGTGTAAGCAAAGAGTCATAAGTGATAGGTGTCAAGTGTGGAAGTGAAGAGTCATTTGATATGTGTCAATATTAGAAGTAGGAGGTTATATAATCGTTATAGATCTTATCACAATGTAATACATACAAAAGGTTGAATCTCTCACGATTTTGAGGAGAGAAATAGTTAGGAGTATAGAAGATATTTTATGTAAAGTTATATATTAGAGAAAAATCTCCATGCTATGTAATGGAATGAAGTTTGTATTAAGATATTCTAATTATCAATAAAGTTTTTTTATGCAATATTTATGTTGTGATTGTGTGAGATTATTTACAAATGATTTTACGATTCTGGGAAATTGGAACTATGATATCTTTAGGCTCATTTGATAACAATGGTATTAGATCCACTTTAGAAAGCCCTATCCAAGGTGGAGATATTTGAATATTATGGAGTAATTTGAAGAACAAGTGCAAATATGGACCTATAAATTTGGACATGAAAGAGTGAGGAAGAAAAAGACTAAAAAAAAGAAGAAAGTTGAAGGGAGAAGGAAAATATTGGAGGAAGAAGAAGGTTGAAGGAGAAAAAGAAGATTAAAGGAGAGAAAGTTTGCTAGGAGATATTTTTTGGAATGACATGAGTGTAGTCTAATACATTTTATTGAGAGCTTATGGAGGGAGAGTTTTCTTGCCTACGTGAGATATCTTGGAGCAGTGAGTGAAGAAAATAGAAATACGATTGACAGCAAAGTGGATAGACATTGGAGAGCAAAAGAGAGAAGATTGATAGCCGAAGAATGGTTAGACATTGAAGTGCAAAAAATATAAGATTGATAATAGTATAAGGATAGACACTGAAGTGTTGTTGGACATTTTGAGTCCCTAAGCTGAAATGTTGTCATTGATGTCAATAGAGCAATAAATGTCAAAAGGATCTATGAAGGGTTTTTGTGAAAACCAAGGTAGGGAAAATAAAAGGTTTTATTTAAAACCATGGACAGCAGATTTGATCTGGGTTTTTCTTAAAACCCACATTGGGATTTTGTTTCATCGAAAAAGGTGCCCCGGTGATGGAGTTATTTGAGTTTTAATGTTTGGTTTAAATTTTAATTATTTAAAATTTAAATTCAAATTTAAATGGAAAGTTTCCCACCGACGTCATCATGCAAATACAATTTTAATATTTTTGTCGACGTCTTCAAAGTGTTATTAAACACTATATAAAGGGGTGGCAATTAAACCAAATAATCATCCTTGCTCTCGTGTGTTAATTGCCTTGGAATTCGAAAGAGCTTGTGGGAATTGTTGAAAAGGAAGCAATGAAGAAAGTGCAGTGATTTGGAAATATCAAACGTGGTATGAGGCGTGGTGCATTGGCATATCAATTTTTCTAAGACTGTGGGCAACACAAATATCAGGGATCGAATCCCCTTGACGGCAACGTGTGGGAAGCGCTTTGGCACTTTGTCCTTTGTGGTAGGTGGAGGAAGATTAAAGGACCTTTTGGCCTTTGATTTTCCAATGAGTGCTTTGGCTTGGTTGGAATCTTAGTCATGGCTAAGATGCTCACGATGTGTGGTGGACAGGGGTTCGAATCCCCTTGAGAGGTATTTACGTTTTTGCCTTTAATAATTTTTATTAGCCCTAAAGTTTGGAGTTATAAGGTATTTAATGGGAATTAAATTTTATCATTAGGGTTATGATTATTATTGCAAAAGCATATTTGATTTATGTTTTATTTTTATGGAAATGGAGATTTTATTTTAGGAGAAATAAGGAGTTGTTGTTAAAGTTATTTTGAGAGATTTATTGTGGGTTATTCTTAATAAGGGTTTTTATTAAAATAGACTTTGGTGGATGTGTTTATGAAGTTGGAGTGAAAAGGGTGTAAATTAAGTTATGCTTTTATTGTGATTATTTAAAAGACCACTAACCCTTATTAATATTGAAAAGGAAAGTTGTGATTAAGTGTGGCAGATTTTGTAGACAACTTATTGGCATCAAAAAGGTATGGGCACATTCTCCTATTGATTGTTTGTGGTGGTTGATTTCTGAAATATCATTGGAGTGAAAAGAATTAATTGAAGTTTTCTTTGTGAATATGGTTGGTTGAATGCTTCAAGGTTTTATGATTTGTGAGTTGTATTTAAACCTTGCTTCATTAGCATTGTTGTTGAAGCCCATTGATGATGAAATGAACTTGAACATGATCCATAAAATAACATGAGTATCATTGTTATGTGAAACTTGAGATAAAGCATTGTTGGAAACATTTTGAGTTGGTTGATACATGCTTGAACTAGGGTTTGTGAGAAAGGGTTGTTCCTTGATGTGATTGATTGAGTTGAGTTGGTTAAGCCTAGTCAAGTGGATGTGTGAAATGGTTGTTCAAGTTCCATAAAACAAAATATTCTATATTCTTATTTGAGTTGAGATTGAGATTTAAGAATATGACATATTGAGTCTCTAACAATTCTCTTTATGCTTCTATTGAGTTGAGATTGGGATTTGAGTATAGAACATATAGAGTCTCTAACAATTATCTTTATGCTTCTATGAGATTGAATTGAGATATTGATTGTACTTTGAGCTTAGAACATATTGAGTCTCTAACAATTCTCTTTATGATTCTATGAGATTGAACAAGTTCTATGTGAGCTTGTTAAGCAGATTTGAGACAAGTCTTTGAGAAGGCTTGTGGATTGTTTTGAGTTAAGATTTTGTGAAAGCTTGCTAAGCAGATTTGAGCAAGTCCAAGAGAGGACTTATTGAGCAAATTTGAGCAAGTCCAAGAGAGGACTTATTGAGTAGATTTGAGCAAGTCCAAGAGAGGACTTATTGAGCAGATTTGAGCAAGTCCTAGAGAGGATTTGTTGAGAAGATTTAGATAGGTTTTGTGTGAACCTATTGAGAAGATTTAGATAGGTTTTTGGGTGAACCTATTGAGCAGATTTGAGCAGGTTTTGAGTGAACCTATTGAGAAAAATTGTACTAGACTGATTGTACTATGTTTAGTGCAAGATATTGAGCAAAACTATGCTAGATCAATTGAACTATGTTTGGTATAGTATTGAGACAGAGCTTTGGAGGTGATAGAGTATAGAGGACAAAGTCTTAGTGGATAGATATCCAATATCTAGGACAATTGAAGACAAGATCTGAGTGAGAAGTCTTCAAGTGGAGAGAGATCCACCAGTCAGTGCAACATAGAGACAAAGTCTTCTAGAAGATCACTAGCCAGAGCAGAAGGGGAAAGAGTTCTCCTATGGAAGAGATCCATGAACTTGAGATTAGGGGATCAACATCTCCTTTGGACCGAGGTCCATAAACATTATAATTTGGGAAGGATTCCCAAGAGATCATTTGATAAATATTTAGAAGAAATATTTTCTCTGTGGAGGTAGCCCACATTGGGTGAACCACGTTAAAATCTGTGTCTCTATTGCGTGTGGTGTTTTGTACATTGCTTTGATTACTGCTATTGATACTGCTATCTATACATTGCATAATATTGATTTGAGAAGAAAAGTAAAAAGTGGTCTTATACTATTCACCCCCCTCTCAGTATAAGCTTGTGTTCTTCAATTGGTATCAGAGTGGGTTCCTTCAGAAGAGTTTGACAGCTTGAAGGAAAAGCGGTCTAAGAACACAATGGATCAAAAGGATCAAAATAATGAGGTCTTCAATAATACAGTACCAGTATTTGATGGAAGTGACTTCCTATATTGGTGTGTGTTGATGAGATTTCACCTGATGGCACTTGGAAATGAAGTTTGGGATGTAGTGGAATTTGGGTACAATTCAAAAATTAATCCTCCTACAGATAAGGAAGGTAGGTTTCTCATGCATGCAAATTCAAGAGCTATGAATGCAATTATAAGAGGATTACGTAGATCAGAATCTATGAAGGTAATGGAATGCAAAACATCAAAAGATATGTGGGAACTCTTGCAAACCATATATGAAGGAGATAAAAGTGTCGGGAAAGCAAAGATCAGAAATCTCAAAGGAGAATTTGAGAATCTAAGAATGAGGGATGATGAAAGCATTCGTGACTATCTCAACAAGGTTGATGAACTTATACATGAGATGAAAGGTCTTGGAATGAAGGTTGATGAATCTGATGCTTGCGACAAGATCTTGAGGACTCTTCCAAAAATGTATAGTGAAAAATTTTCTGCCATAGAAACATCAATTGATAGTGATAATCTAATAAGAAATGCTTTGCTTGGTATGCTTACAACTTTTGAGATAAGAACAAAATATCCTATTCCTCCAAAAGAAGTTGCATTCAAAGTGGATAGTAAGAAAAAGGGTAAGAAGACAGAATCAAGCAATGAATCTTCTAGTGATGAAGAAGCTAACTATGGTAGAAGAGATAAAGGGTTCAAAATACCAATAGATATGAGATCTGTTAAATGCTTTAATTGTGGTAAGTTTGGACATTTTTCAATAGAATGCAAAGAGCCAAAGATCAACAATGATGAAGAAAAATAAGATCATAGGTACAGGGAATATGAAAATTATAGGTACCAGAAGAAAAATAGGGATGGACAAAACAGACAAGGGAAGAAGTTTTTCCAAAGGTAAAAGAGAAGCTACTATGCGGATAATCCAAGTAAGTACCAAATTGATAGTGATGCTATCTTTTCAGACAATGATAGAGATGAAGTCTTGTTCATGGTTAAGGAAAAATATCAAGTTAAGAAAAAGACTCCAGTTATTCTCAAGTGTTTTAGATGTGGTAAATTTGGACACCTTGAAGATGATTGCACAAGAGATGGTTATAGTTTCAATGATGATGATTTTGAAGATGCACTTGATAGATCAAATGAGAATCTTCTAATGGATTTAGAAGATAAAGAATTGAGTGATCCTATAGAAAGCAAGTCAAAAGAAATAAATGATATGGACAAAGGCAAACAAATAGAGGACTACTCAACAAAGAATGGTTATGATCTCAAAGGTGAACTTATCTATGCTCTTGACATAGTGAAGAAGGTAAGAAAGCAACACTCTAAGATTGAAAGTCAGTTTCAAGAATGTGATGAAGAAATATTATTGCTCATAGAGGACTTAGAGAAGTCAAAGGCCAAGGCAAGTAAGTTCAGAGAAAATTTAGAAGCAAAAATCTTGGAATGTGAGAAGTTAGCACAAGAAGTGGCTACTCTAAAGAAATATTTACAAGACTCCAAGATCAAGATGAAGAGTTTCACAAATAGCTCTAAGAACTTGGATAAGTTCATTCGTGGAAAACAAAGAACATCATGTTCAACAGGTCTAGGTTTTGGAAAGAAACAGGAAAAGGCAAAGTCTACTTCAAGTCTTGAAGAAGAAGAAACAACATCAGAAGAAGATACTTTAGAAGAGGGATTCTCAGATGTAAGTGAAAATGAAACTTCTAAGGATGAGTCAGATTGCAGTGGGTCCAACAGGGACAATGGGTAAAGAAGATACAGATGGAACAACAATCAGAACAGGAGACCAATGAGGTCTAGGCAAGGAAGCTTCAATGGGAGATGCTTCTCATGTCACAGGTTTGGGCACATGGCTTCACAGTGCAGGACACATGAAAGATAGGTATATGGAAGAGAACAACTTTTCCAAGGATATTGTTATTCATGTAATGAGTTTGGTCATAAGGCAATAAATTGCAGGATTCATGATAGAAGAGGATATGGCTTCACCAGGAGAAACCCTAAGACTATTTCACATCCAAGGAATAATAACATTAAGTGTTATAAGTGCAATAATGATGGTCACATAGCAAGATGGTGTAGAGAAAATATTCCAAAAATAGGTATGAACAGGAACATGAATATGAACATGAATAGGAACAAGAATATGAACATGAACAAGAACAAGAATATGAATAGGAACATGAACAGAAACAAGAAGATGAATAGGAACAGAGACTCAGAAAATAAAAGAGACTCAAAAAAGAATGAGAACAAGAACAGGAACATGGATGAAAACAAGAAAGAGAACAAGAACATGTACAAGAACAAGAACAAGAACAAGAAAAAGAACATGGATGAGAACAAGAACAAGAATAGGAATAGGGATGATGACTCAGAAAGAAACAGTGAGAGAATTCAGAAAAAAGAAAAAGGAAAAGACAAAGGCAGAGAACAGTGCTTTCGAGGAGTAGAAATACTCCCACCCCAAAATTAACCACCTCATGTGGAGGTGGGGGAGGGGCTAAGATAAGAGGCTTATTTCTTAGCCCCGAGCCCCAAAGGTGACCCTTTGCCATTGATGTCAAAGGGGGAGAGATTTTTGTATTATGGGGAGAGTTTTTGGATATGAGGAGAGATTTGATATCTAAGAGAGCATTGAGCCAGAGGGAGCAAAAAAGAAGGTCAAAATTCAATAAAAGGATTTGGGTTACCATCAATGACAAAGGGGGAGATTGTTGGACATTTTGAGTCCCTAAGCTGAAATGTTGTCATTGATGTCAATAGAGCAATAAATGTCAAAAGGATCTATGAAGGGTTTTTGTGAAAACCAAGGTAGGGAAAATAAAAGGTTTTATTTAAAACCATGGACAACATATTTGATCTGGGTTTTTCTTAAAACCCACATTGGGCTTTCGTTTCGTCAAAAAAGGTGCCCCGATGATGGAGTTATTTGAGTTTTAATGTTTGGTTTAAATTTTAATTATTTAAAATTTAAATTCAAATTTAAATGGAAAGTTTCCCGTCGACGTCATCATGCAAATACAATTTTAATATTTTTGTCGACATCTTCAAAGTGTTATTAAACACTATATAAAGGGGTGGCAATTAAACCAAATAATCATCCTTGCTCTCATGTGTTAATTGCCTTGGAATTCGAAAGAGCTTGTGCAAATTGTTGAAAAGGAAGCAGCGAAGAAAGCGCAGCGATTTGGAAATCTCCAATGGGGTATCGATTTTGCTAAGACTATGGGCAGCGCAAATATCAGGGATCGAATCCCCTTGACGACAGCGTGTGGGAAGCGCTTTGGCGCTTTGTCCTTTGCGACAGGCGGAGGAAGATTAAAGGCCCTTTTGGCCTTTGCTTTTCCAATGAGTGCTTTGGCTTAGTTGGAATCTTAGCCACGGCTAAGACGCTCACGGTGTGTGGTGGACGAGGGTTCGAATCCCCTTGAGAGGTATTTACGTTTTTGCCTTTAATAATTTTTATTAGCCCTAAAGTTTGGAGTTATAAGGTATTTAATGGGAATTAAATTTTATCATTAGGGCTGTGATTATTATTGCAAAAGCATATTTGATTTATGTTTTATTTTTATGGAAATGGAGAATTGATTTTAGGAGAAATAAGGAGTTGTTGTTAAAGTGATTTTGAGAGATTTATTGTGGGTTATTCTTAATAAGGGTTTTTATTAAAATAGACTTTGGTGGATGTGTTTATGAAGTTGGAGTGAAAAGGGTGTAAATTAAGTTATGCTTTTATTGTGATTATTTAAAATACCACTAACCCTTATTAATATTGAAAAGGAAAGTTGTGATTAAGTGTGGCAGATTTTGTGGACAACTTATTGGCATCAAAAAGGTATGGGCACATTCTCCTATTGATTGTTTGTGGTGGTTGATTTCTGAAATATCATTGGAGTGAAAAGGATTAATTGAAGTTTCCTTTGTGAAGATGGTTGGTTGAATGCTTCAAGGTTTTATGATTTGTGAGTTGTATTTAAACCTTGTTTCATTAGCATTGTTGTTGAAGCCCATTGATGATGAAATGAACTTGAACATGATCTAGAAAAGAACATGAGTATCATTGTTATGTGAGACTTGAGATAAAGCATTGTTGGAAACATTTTGAGTTGGTTGATACATGCTTGAACTAGGGTTTGTGAGAAAGGGTTGTTCCTTGATGTGATTGGTTGAGTTGAGTTGGTTAAGCCTAGTCAAGTGGATGTGTGAAATGGTTGTTCAAGTTCCATAAAAAAAACTATTCTATATTCTGATTTGAGTTGAGATTGAGATTTAAGAATAGGACATATTGAGTCTCTAACAATTCTTTTTATGCTTCTATTGAGTTGATATTGGGATTTGAGTATAGAACATATAGAGTCTCTAACAATTCTCTTTATGCTTCTATGAGATTGAATTGAGATATTGATTGTACTTTGAGCTTAGAACATATTGAGTCTCTAACAATTCTCTTTATGATTCTATGAGATTGAACAAGTTCTGTGTAAGCTTGTTAAGCATATTTGAGACAAGTCTTTGAGAAGGCTTGTGGATTTTGAGTTAAGATTTTGTGAAAGCTTGCTTGAGAAGATTTGAGCAAGTCCAAGAGAGGACTTATTGAGCAGATTTGAGCAAGTCCAAGAGAGGACTTATTGAGCAGATTTGAGCAAGTCCAAGAGAGGACTTATTGAGAATATTTGAGCAAGTCCTAGAGAGGATTTGTTGAGCAAATTTAGATAGGTTTTGTGTGAACCTGTTGAGCAGATTTAGACAAGTTTTTGGGTGAACCTATTGAGTAGATTTGAGCAGGTTCTAAGTGAACCTATTGAGCAGAATTGTACTAGACCGACTATACTATGTTTAGTGCAAGAGATTGAGAAGAACTATGCTAGACCGACTAAACTATGTTTGGTACAGTATTGAGACAGAGCTTTGGAGGTGACAGAGTATAGAGGATAGAGTCTTAGTGGATAGAGATCCAACAACCAGGACAATTGAAGACAAGATCTGAGTGAGAAGTCTTCAAGTGGAGAGAGATCCACTAGTCAGTGCAACATAGAGACAAAGTCTTCTAGAAGATCACTAGCCAGAGCAGAAGGGGAAAGAGTTCTCCTATGGAAGAGATCCACGAACTTGAGATTAGGGGATCAACATCTCCTTTGGACCGAGGTCCATAAACATTGTAATTTGGGAAGGATTCCCAAGATATCATTTGAGAAATATTTAGAAGAAATATTTTCTCTGTGGAGGTAGCCCACATTGGGTGAACCACGTTAAAATTTGTGTCTCTATTGTGTGTGGTTGTTTGTGCATTGCTTTGATTACTGCTATCGATAATGCTATCTATACACTGCATAATATTGATTTGAGAAGAAAAGTAAAAAGTGGTCTTATATTGTTCACCCCCCCCTCTCAGTATAAGCTTGTGTTCTTTAAGTGCAACAAAGAAGATTAATAGTAGTAGAAGGATAAATGTTGGAGTGTAACAAAGAGAAGATAGTAGAGACATTGGAACATGGAAGAAGCAGCTTGGAATAGTGAGGAGCACTTGGAAATATTGGAGAAGATTGGAGTTTGAGAAAGTTTAAAACTATAGCAACTTGAAGCCAGAGGAACCTGAGGAGATTTAAGTTAGACTTTGAAAACCTGAGCACAATATCAACATAAGAATTTGACTATGCATAATGCTTGAAACATTGTCTAGAGTGTGAGTATTCCATATAATATTTTCTTTCATTAACATGATTTAAGACATGGCACTTTATAATAAAGGTAAACTTTATTTTTTGAGATTATTATGAAGGGCACACTTTATTTGTTTGCTCAGGTGCCTTATTTAAAGGTAAATATTTATTTTTTATTAATACTTTGGGAGTTATAAGGTTTTATTAATTAAAAGGGTCAAATTTGGGAGTAAAATGGAATTTAAAAGGAATGCATTAATTTAGGAGATATAAGGACATGGAATCATTTTTTTGGAATTTGAAGTTTGATTAAGGGAATGAATTAATAAAATGAAATGAAAGCGAGTTTTGATTAATTAAAAATTGAGATTGAAATTTTAAAGGACAAATTGTGAGATTAAAATTGAAACTTTGGGAGGCATAAGAAGAAATTAAAAATCTGAAAATTTGTTATATAAGAGGAAGAATATGAAATTAAAATTTGGGAGTTATAAGAAGAGAAAAAGTGAATTGAATTTGAAGAAAAATTGATTGATTGTTTGTTTTTAAGAAGAAGAAGATTATAAAATTGGGATTTAATTTGAAGAAATTTGATTGAGAGCAACAAAGGAAATATACAAAAAAAATGAAAGAGATTGCTTTATGAAATTGATCATGGAAGAAATTACTCAAAATGCATCTTTAGAGGATAGTGAAGAAATGTTGGAAAATTTAAAACACTGCACACAAAGTATGATAGAGAATGTTGGAAAACAAAAAGATGCAAAATTAAAAAGGATATTACAAATAATTTTCAAAGAAGCCAAAGATGAACAATTTGTAACACTTGAATATTATCTAAGCACAAAACTGACTAAAGCAAGTGAAGACTCCAAAAATACTATTACAGTACCTATTGATATAGGAAAAATAACATATATGGCATTACTCTCTTTAGAAGTTCAAGTTTATAAAAAGGAAAAATAATTGTCAAATATCAAATACTCTGATCAAGAAATTGATGACAAAAAGGACTTGAACATTGAAGGAAAATATGCAAAAGATATGAAGTCATGAAATCAATATAAGCAATTAGTGGACAATGAATATTTACATTCTACATCTGATAACAAATCAAACAATGACAAAAATGACAATGATGAATAATATGAGTCATATTATTGTGATGACTTGTTAAGAAATGTAATAGGAGTAGAAAATAACACAAAGAAATAGAAGAAAAATACCAAGACCAAGGAAAAGAAGAACAAAGAAAAAGGTTAAAGAAAGAAGAATAAAATTTGAATATTGAAGGCTTAAAGCCTTCACACCAAATAATGTAATACAAGGGGGTGTTAGTAGGTATTACATTATTTCGTACCATTGAGTACCATAAAGTATCGTTGTAAATATTTAGATTAGGAGTGTGTTTAATAAATGCATTAATAGTGGGTTTCAAGTTATGACGAGTGTTTATGTGTCATGTAATTGATGAGGGAAAGTTGTCAAGTGTGCAAGTATGATTGAAAGGTGTCAAGTGTGCAAGCAAAGACTCATAGGTGGTAGGTTTCAAGTGTAGAAGTAAAGAGTTATTTGAGACGTGTCAATATTAGAAGTAGGAGCTTATGTAATCATGAGAGATTTTACCATAATGTAAGGCATGTGAAAGGTTGCATCTCTTGTGAGTTTGAGGAGAGCAATAGTCAAGAGTATTAAAGAGTTTTTATGTAAAGTTATATATTGGAGATAAAGCTCCATGCTATGTAATCAAATGAAGTTTGTATTAAGAGATTTTGATTATCAATAAAGTGTTATTTTGTGTGAGATTATTTACAATATGGTTAGTTTTATGATAGGTGTGGTCTCCTTTGTATGCTTAAATTTGTGATTAGGGTTTTGAAGGTTTGATAATATGTATTAGGATTTGACATATAACAAAAAAAGGGTAACTCTAGGCCAAGGTGTTTACATTGTCCATAGCCCTTTGTTATACTACAATGATGAACAATAATGCTCAGACCAATATTTTAGATCACTACTCAAGGAGGGTTCCACACATACCCTTGAGTGCACTATTTGCCTCTCTAAAAATACAAGAGGGTAATATTCCTAAGTACTCTACTTAGTGCACTATGGATAGATATACAGTCGAAAATCTTCATATGGCTAAAGGTCTCTCCCAAACCTAAAGGGATCTTCCTATATAGCTGAAAGTACATGGGAGTTCAAGTTCATATATAGGTGTTGTTTGAGATCTATATATTTGAGTCTAATCACCTCTCACTTCACTGGACACTTTATGGAAAATCTAGCTTAGCGAATAATGACAACTCCTCTATGATATTTGAAAATCTCCAACACAAGGTTTCTAACCTATTAAACTAAAATATAAAAAATTGCTTGATTTTTCTTTATAAGTTAATAAGAAAGAAAATAAAAATAATAAATATTATACTTAATAGGTTGGAATGGTAGGATATGAACTATTTCCACTATAGTAGAATACGATCCTAAAAGGCGCTCTAATACCACTTGTTAGAAATATTGTAGTAAAATAAAAATACATCCACACAATATTGCAATAACAACACAAAATAAGTTTGAAATTAACAATATTACAATAAAAAATAGAAATGCAATAGATTCTATTGTAAAAAACAAGAACACATTACATAATCGCAAGTCTCTTCAAGGGGCAACCTCCTTAGAAGCAGAGCTTCGATACAACAAAACATGAGATATCTCTTTACTTGTCCCCTTGGCTCTTTTATAGACTTTGGCTACCTTAACCCTAACGCTTAAGGGTTATCATCCACATGCAAGTAGGACCCAAGATAGTAACTCCTAAATAATAACTAATACATCTTTAAATAACATCTTTTTATAATAAATAACAATTACAATCATATGGGCCCGTAAGGTTAAACGTGTGAAGTACCACATGACTAAACAATTATTAATAATATTAAAATAAAATCTTAACAAACATTTTTACCTGAGAACAAAGGTATGGATAGACTAGTTATCCATTCAAACAAGAAACTATATTAAAGATATATACGATATATAGCACCAATATTTTTAGCAATTATTTTAAATATTTTACCTAGATAACCAAGTGAGAATAAGAAATTTAAATAGTGTTTTTTTTTAGTTTATGTCTCTTCTAGCTCTTAGTGTTAGAATTTGGTATGTAATATTATTACAATTTACACATTTGACAATATAGTTTTATTTACACGTTGCAATGAGGTAAACATAGCATACCTTAAAAGCAACTTAATCTAATTGATTGGTTCACCTTATTATACTATTTTTTATAGCAAGGCAAATGATAAGTGTTTGTAGAATCTTTATAAAAAGCTTAAATGCAAGAAGATAATAGTAACTTTTATTTTAATAAGTTAAAATTGAGTTTACAAGAGTTTTTATGAGGGTTTCAGTCCCTTCGTATTGGGGTTTGAACTTGGGTTTTTTTGGATGAAAACTCAAGGACTTATCACTACGGTATCTTTCATGACTCTTTAAAGTTTACATGGGTTTTTATGATGGGTCCCAGTCACCTCATACTAGGGTTTGAACTTGGGTCTCTAGATGAAAACCCAAGGACTTACCACTACTATATCCCTCACAAATTTCATAAATTGAATAATGAAAAGATAATAACAATATTAATATAATATATATTTTTAATAGTGATCATGTCCATTCTAATCCTTTTAAGATTTAGGTTTCAGGTTTGCACAAAGATTCTTGTTGCCACCCATGTTAACTACTCCTCCTGTTGCGCCCCTTCTAATAATTCTTATAATAAGTTGGCCAAAATACTTAGGTATTTTTTTTGGGTCAAGGGGAAGAATTTGTGTGGTTTTCATTGAGTTTCTTGGGATATCTGTTGCATGTATATTGATAAGGGCAGGATGGGTATCATTGATATTTACAGGTAAAACATTTCTTTGTGTGCTAAGTGGGTGGTTAAAGCTATTGAAGGCCCTAAAGCTTGGAATGTTTTGATTCACCAATTTATTTCTTTAGGGCTACCTAATGGGTGCAAATATTGGGCTAATATTGACCTTCATACTCTCATCGTTACTTCTGCTCCAGTTAATATTCAAGGTTCCTTTGTTGTTAAAAGTATTTGGTAGGCTTTTTAGGAGGTGAAACCTCATCTTTGCTGGATTGGTGATGGTTTTTGTAATGGTATTTCATTTAATTTTTAGAATATGTAGTGGTCTCATATTCTGTCTAACTCTTTAGTTTTTCTTGTTGATATACCAAGGATTAAAGCTTTGAGGCTATTTTGCAAGGTCATCTACTTTATTAAAGATTTAATGCACTCTCGAGATTGGATTCCTTGGCCTAATCTCAAATAAAAATTTAATCTCTAGAATTTAGATCTTCCTTCTATTCTTAAGATTCAAGAGCTTATACCTAATGTTATACTTAATAAGCTTGACCTTCAACCCCTGAGTGCCTAGTAGAGGGATTGGCATTGGAATGTGGACACGTCTTTCAAGGACTACTCTTCTTCCTTGCTTTATCAACTTCTTTGTCCCATTTCCCCTGGTGTTGAAAATGTAATGAGAGATGGCAAACTCACTCTACCTCCTATACTTGGATTGCTCATCTAAACCATATTTGGTAGTTTAACCTTGAACCCAAGATTACATTTTTTCTCTAGTCTCTTATTTATCAAGGGCTTCCTATGGGAGAGAGACTTAGTAGGGTTGGTCTTCCTAATCCTAAGTGTCTATATTGTGGTCATTTTGAGACTTTTAAACATCTATTTTGGTTTTTCCCTCGTGCTTAGTCTGCCTGGTATTGGATTCACTCATTTTTCAATCTTTTTCATCCTGAATTCTTTAGATGGTAAATGATCTTTTTTGAAGATAATATTTGTTGGACACTTATATTTCTTCTCTATGGAATTTCTTTTAAACAACCCTCCCCTTGATGGATATGGATAGGATGTGATACACATCCTCCAGTGTGATGACCATCTCTTCTATTGGTAATTGAAAGGTCGATGACTTCGAATACCACCTCTATGCTAGCGCTATCAACAACATCTTGTTCACCACCACTCGAGGTATCCTTGTAGGTGGTCTAGCCCCACTGTCCCTAGAGAGTCTCTCTCTACCTACTTAAGCTCATGAATATCCATCTCCAAGGAGCCTTATCACCACTCGTGGCTCTTGAGTACGTGAAGCTGAATCCATAAAAAAACATAAAATCTAATCAATATAAGTGCATAAGGATACAAAAAATAAAAAGAAAGAGTACTTGCTTGCATTTCTCTCTCTCTCTCTCTCTCTCTCTCTATTTATTTCTTTATTTATCGCTTTATTTCCTCCTTTTCTCTCTTTTTATTTCTTTTCATTTTTTTCCTCTCTCCGGTGAAATCACACCCCGTTTTCGATAGCCACAATTTTACCTTTTGTTCTCCTTTTGCAAAATTGTGCCTCATCTCTATGAGGCGTGATTTCACAAAATTGTGCTTGGTTTTTATTGGGTTTGATTTTTCCTGCCACTACAAACCAAGGTGAAATCATGATCAAGCTGAAAGATCACACTCGGTTCGTACACGACAAACCCACCAGATTTTGTGGAAAACCTTAAAAATTTGATAAGAAATTGAAATATTTTACTCAAAGAAGATGGATTTTTTTATCTTACCTCTTCTTGCTC
Source organism: Wollemia nobilis (assembly GCA_028583015.1). Classification (NCBI taxonomy): domain Eukaryota; kingdom Viridiplantae; phylum Streptophyta; class Pinopsida; order Araucariales; family Araucariaceae; genus Wollemia; species Wollemia nobilis. Next base: position 4,512,674 of record JAQPPZ010005697.1, read on the forward strand.
CATTGTTGTGTTGGCTTCACCCCTCACAATCTATGAATAGTGCACTGGTAATGCCATTTGTAGTTTTTATCTAGAGCTTCTTTTCTTCTCTTTTCATAATAAAAATGAATTAGGGTTTTCCACCTTTTTACTTTTTATGTTTGTTTTACTTTTTTTATTTTCTCCTATTTTCCTTTCTTTTCCAACTTTCTTCTTTTTCTAAGTCTGTCATTTCAGTTTTCCTCATGAAACTCAATGGGGCACCCTAGCCTAAGAGGTATTAATATCCCTAATACCTTGATTTGCATGCAAAATATGAAAGTGTTCGAATTGACACCGTTTTCGCACCATCCCTTTCTTCTAAACTAGTCACTCCCTTTGCACTTTCTGTTTTTTGTCTGCATGTGTCCAATTTTATTTGACATATTTATTAGGCCATAAATGCATCAAAGAGGAGGCAAAATGTAGACATGGAAAATTGACCCACTCGAGTGAGTCATTTTTCTTAGATCCTTAGGGAGACCCTCTAAGCTTACCCAAAGCAAGTTTAGGTCTCCCTCCCCTTTTTATTTTTGTTTTTTTCCTCTTTCGATGAAATCATGATCACCTTTGATGGGGCACAATTTCACATAGCTAAGTTTGGTTTTGTTTTTTTTCCCTTTAGTGAAATCACGGTTGGTCCCGATGGGACGCGATTTCACCTAGTTAGGGGTTTTTTCTCAAAGAACCCTAATTTTTTAGGTTGGCATCTTATTGGCGTCAGCCCTTCTCATTTTACCACCCATTTCTTCTTTCAAAAACACTATGAAAGGAGGGTTTGATGTCTTCTTTTACACCAAGCAAGTTGATCGATTAAGTGATTTTCTCACAAAGTAATCAAGTGATCTAATTGCACCTAAGCTCTCAAGTGTTTTCATATTCATTTTCTTCTACAAGTAAGCTAAGCTCGCAACTGTGAAATATAGTCTATTGAAGCTTTATTTTTTTGCTGCATTAGATTGTGTGTCATGGATATTTGTGCACAAGTGTTGAATCCCTAAGGAGAGATCGACTATTTGGAGGTCTTAACCCTTCTACCTATTTTTTTTCTATTTGCTAGGTGTTTTCTCTTATCTGTATTTGTACTTTAATTACTTTTTTATTACACATCTATTAATTCATATTTTTTGGAATTTTCTCTTTGCTTCTGCAAAATTGTGCCCAGTCATTTTGGGGCACGATTATGCAGGTCTACAAAATTGTAGTCGCTTTGTGAGAGGTTCTATTTTGCACAAACCATGTTTAGGGGCAATCTACCACCCCCAAACCCTAGATCTATGTTATTTGTTGTATTTAGACCATATTAGTGCATTTTATGCTCTGTTTTATCAATCTGTTATGTTACATTTCATTGTGCATGTTCATGTTCCAAATGTCAACTTTTACTTCTATTTTCAAAAGTTAGCTAAAAGGACCTAGGGGGCTTAACTGCTACACCTCCAAGCATTACTATACAATGGCATCAACAGGCTCCCTAATTTTAATCACTTTTTTCAAGTTTTTGCTAAGTTATTTGCAGGAATACATATCATTGGATATTGTTGGATAAAAGATAAAATCTTGGATCAATCACCAGATAAGATAAGTACCCTAATTAATATTTAGGTTGTTTGTTATTTATTTTAAAACCTTAGATTTTATATTAAAAATATACTAAATTGATTTCTATGCATTTGAAAATAAACAACATATAGTGTGCACTTAGGGTTTTAAAATTGTTTGTGCATCTTCTCTTGAACCCTTTCTCAAAGGATTTCATTTGCAACCCTAAGCTAGAAATAATTCAAACAAATAATCATTCTAGGGTTAGCTCTTATTTTATTGCATTATGTATTTTTGCATTATCCTTTATCTTTCATAGTCTAGCTCTATAAAGGCCAAAAATAGGTGATTATCTTGAACTGAACACATCGAAACATTCTACCTCATACTTGGAGCAAGTCCTAAAACTGTTCTTGGTTAACCCTTCCCCCCTCTCTTTCACACCGAGGTGTAGAGAACATGATACCCCCGCGGTCACCTTGGCTTTCTTATGGATCCAACCAAGAAACGTACATGGTAGGGCAATTTTGCCCCTCTACACTATCAATAGAGTTTTTGTAGAACTTATGTGAATGTGAGTTATGCTTCTAATTGTATTTTTGTCTATGCTTAATGAGTAGTAAATTTTGCTAGGCTAATTATGCTATCTAGATAACTATTTGGATTATTGCTCATCTATTTCTTGGAATGCTTAGAGATATATAAATTGATTTAATTGATGTTCTAGAAGATTGTATGCTAGCTGGTCTGTTAGACCTTGAATTAGATTGAATGTGTAAGACTCTTGTGTAGTGTATTTCATTGTTGTTACACTATAATATATCCATGCTTTCAACATTTTCTCAACCCTTTTACCTCTTCTAATACTTATACATCTCTCTTTAATATTAAACCCCATTTTAATTTTACAAGTATTACAAGGTGTCAACCTTATCCAGAGGTTGAGAGTAGGAGAAATCATTCTCATCCAATATTGGTTGAGATCAAGAGTACATCTCATACACCTAGGTATATTTTGGACCAAGATAAACTATACATGTTATGGATGCGAGAAAATCTACCAATTTCAAGGTCAATGGATTATTGGAGTTAATATCACAAAATAAGAGAAAGTCAACTGGGTCCATTTTGTATAGAAAATTCCCACAAAATATTAACAAGTCCTTCAACCTAGAGAGCTCAAAAAGTTATGCATGATTTGTGGGTCAACTTCTAACTTAGGAGATGATAAATTTGATCTATTCAAGAGCGAATCATGTTAGAATTTATAGTACGTTCAACAAACATTTCGAAACATACATGCACCACAAATATACAAAAAAAAGAAGAGTGAAATAGAAGATCATATAGAGAAAGAGATAATTGAAATGAATAAATAGAAGCAATAAGAGATGAGTGCCCATAGAAACCCCCACAATCTCATGTCATAAACTGATACAATGGATCAATAATTAAGGGGTATTTATAGTGATACCAAATCCTCAATTAAATGCTAACATCAAGTCGACATAACTTGAATTGAAGGGTAAATTACAATACAATAAATATATTAAACCTTTTAATCAAGGTTAACCATAGGTGGTTGAATACATCAAAATTACCCGTAGGATTATATAAATATGTTCGTAGGCTTACATAGAAGAATGCATGTGGGCTTACATAGATAACACCCAAAGGCTTACATATCACTTGCTCATAGGTAACATCAAGAGAACTCATATGTAGTTAGTCATTAGTGGTCTTGACTAATAAAGTCAAATTATAGAAAATTCAACAAATCAAGTGCATGCAAGCTTAAATTTAAACCATTGTGTGTGCAATTTTAAATTAGAACCATGCAAATATAAATTCACTTGAAAATTTGATCCATGCACTTGTTGATTGAGTTCATGAGATTCAATAATAGATTGTTTAGAGTTCAGTCCATGGTGACAAGGGATAGGAAATAAAGGATTTGTTAACTAGCTCAAAAAGAGTGAATGAGGTGTTTTCTACTTTAATTGATGGAACAAGTGAATAATTAAATTCCATATCAAGTAGACATTCCAACCAGATTACGCTCTGCATTACTGTTTATGTCCCAACTTCTTTAGAGGAAAAAAGAAGATGGTGGAAGGATATTACTCATATTATCTCTCATTTTCCTAAATATTGGATCTTGATCGGAGGAGATTTCAATACCATCCTATCTCTGGATGAGAAAAGGGGGGGAAATAGAAATTTGGACAAAAGTACTGACCTCATGAGCGAATATATTGCAAACCTCCATCTTGTGGATATCCAACCAGATAATGGCCTCGACGACTTGGTCTAACAGAAGGCAAGGCTTAGCTTGTATAATGGAGAGATTGGATAGGTTTTTGCTCTCTAAAAATTTCTTAATCCATGGTCACATTCCTAAAGTGAAGACTCTTAATAATGTTGGTTCAGATGTTAGGACCCTCCTAACATATTATAATTATATATTTATTAGGGGTGCATCTTTCCAATCGCACCCCATCCTTCATATTTATGCACATCACCATATTCATTTTAGAACATCAATCAAATATATATTCATTTACATTTCATTGGGTGGTCTTCCTCCAATTTAACAGCGATTCCTTTATAAAAGCGATTCATTTCTTATTTCTGCATTTTACCTTATCCCTCCGATCGGTATCCTAACATTTGGATCAGAGCCATACCAAATTTTACTCCCCCGGGACACCTACCAAATTTTACTCCCCCGGGACACCAACCTTAAGTTAGTTTTTCCACTGCTTCGGTAAATTGACCCCTGCAGCAAACAGCACGTCTAAAACCATCACCGAATGTTTAAATTATATTAATTTTTACTACCAACTATGGGCATCGGTGACCAGAAGAAAGAGTGACAATAATACTATGTGCACCTGTGTCCTGTTACAGGAGTGAAAGTGCCCGTACATCGTATAAAGGTATACAACCGGGATCAAGAAGCCAAACAAAGGTATTTGCAATCAAAGGACAAACAAATTTCAACCAAGTCTCGCCTTCCATCGTACAGACATTAGCAGAGTGTCTCCTCGAACCGGTGCAGGACGTCTCTGAAGCAACAATACAGAAGACCGAGCTCAAAACTCTATTCCAAAATCCTACCAAGAGGACACCCTCAACTCATTTAAACCATATCGATGAACGAATAATCAAATTTAACCGATAGAAGCTGCAGCACGACGTCTGCATATTTACCGGCGGGTTACAGAGAAAAAAAATAAATAAATAAAAATAGTAAAATTAGCATCTGGCATCGATTCTAGACATCACGCTTCTCCTTCCGCCCTGATTCTAGATATTCAAATTAAATATAAATCGCTTATAGTGAAATTTTATTCGCAACAAAAATCTGCAGACAAACAATTAAACCTAGCTCGTAGGTGTTAAAGTTGCACACTAAAGACATTCGGATAACCTTAATTTTCCATCTGATAACACTCCCGTTCCATCCACAATATATTGGTGATCATAGCCACCCAGTTTTTTTTCAAAACTCACAAGGCACAGGAAGTATTCGTCGAAGGAGCAAATCAACAAAACATCATTTGGCAGAAAAATAACAGCTAGAAAAAACAATTTTTTGGGGACTAAGGGGGAATAATACGAAGGTTTAAAATGCCAAATCGATTGGAAACTCCAAATTGATTGGTTGATACACAGCAGAACCAAATATATATATATATATATATATATATATAGATATATATCGACTAAATCAACGCTGTGCGTAGAAACAAATCTCTGGCACCATAGTGAAATTTTTAACGAGTATAAAAAGAAATATATTATAAAGTTTAATTAAGTTTATAAAAACTTTGGCGTCGAAAAAGTTTAGCAGCTACCAAGTCTTGTATATATATATTTATTTCCTTCTCCGAGTACGGGAAAGAAGCCAGGTATTCTGGGCGATCATCAAACTATTACATCCGAACAAAAGCCTATCCTCTGTAATTGTCGGTGGGTGGGCAGGAGGTAGAACAAGCACTATAAATTAAATTTAACCAACAAACATACGTGATCCTAGCAAACAAGCCAGCAAACGGCCTGGGCAGGTCTGTTAATGTGAACAGTTTCAGCGTGTGACAGTGCAGCAACCTTCTCGGAAGGAAATTTAACCACAACTACCCTTCGTAGGCAGGAAGCAACAAACGTCGAACTTGGAGAATCTAAAATCACTATCTGAGATCATAAATTTCGCCAATCACATTTCGAAAAGCATTGAAATAATAAAAATGGTTAACTTAGATGAAAACTATCCAAAAAAATGCAATAGACGATCGTTTCTATCTACGTTGAGAATTTAAATACCGCCGCCTCATTGTCTCACCGCCCCCGCTCTGTCGCTGCTCCCTCACTGCCTCTCTCGTCCCTGTTCGTGTGCTCAGGTCGCAGCCCAAAAAAATTGAAAACACCTAATTCTTGCTGACAAAAACAATTTAATAAACAACTTCCAATGACGATTACAAAAATGACCGACGATGGAATATATCATGATACCAACCTAATTTTGCTACTTAATCTTGCCCACCTACGTTAAATCACATCAGTGCATGTATATAAAATTCAATTCCAAGATATCGCCAATCGCATCACAGGGTTGGACGAATCAGTCCTCATAAATGGGTTCATCAATGGATTGAAAGAAGAAATTAGAGTGAAGATCATGATGTACACTCCTCGCACCCTACAGGAAGCCATTGGATTAGCCTTATTAGCTGATGATACATTCAATGTTCAATGTCAACATGGAGAGCAACCTATTAATAAATCGACATTCACGCACACTATTCCAAAACACAAACCCTTGCCAGTTAAGTACCTTAGCCTACAAGAAATGGAGAAGCGAAGAGCGAAAGACCTCTGCTATACTTGTGATGAGCAATTTGCGCCCCTTCATTGTTGTGATACACAAACATTGTATTTATTGCATAAAGTTGATCCCTGTCTCTCCATAGAGCAAGCAGATGAGGTAGTTGTGTCCAAAGCGACCAGTGCACCTACTCACATCAATGAAGAAGGTGAGGAAGATGTGCATGACATGACCAAAGCACCTGACCATAACAATGAAGGAAATGAGGACGATTTGCCGAAAGTGCTCGATGCACCACGAAACGATGAGGTAGACATCCATGTCGTAAATAATGAAGGCGAGACATACGCTCTCAATGAACTACACACAAGTTCATCACCAATAGTGAGTTCTCATCGTATAGGCAGCCTGATTGAGAAAGGAGGCCAAATAGTGAGTGCACCTCTATTTTCCCTTCTTTCTACACAGGAAGAATCGACTAAAGCGGAAGCCTACCATCATCACAATTCTCCTAAGGAAAATTTTACTATTTTTCCTGGAAATCCCCCACTAACACTCCAACCTTCACGATATCCTTGCCTTCAAAAAAGTGACATCAAGATAGTACAAGAAATTGCACAAATTCAACTTGGAAAACAAGCAACGAAGCTCCTTACTTTGAGCTTTGAGGACAAAGCTCTTTTAAGGAGGGTGGCATGTTAGGACCCTCCTAACATATTATAATTATATATTTATTAGGGGTGCATCTTTCCAATCGCACCCCATCCTTCATATTTATGCACATCACCATATTCATTTTAGAACATCAATCAAATATATATTCATTTACATTTCATTGGGTGGTCTTCCTCCAATTTAACAGCGATTCCTTTATAACAGCGATTCATTTCTTATTTCTGCATTTTACCTTATCCCTCCGATCAGTATCCTAACATCAGATCATTGGCCAGTCATGGTGGAAATGTGGAAAGCCAATGTGAGTTTCTCTCCTTTTCATTTTCAATTAATGTGGCTTAGAGACATTTCCTTCAGACCTCGTGTGCAACAATGGTGGAGGGAAGGTAAACCTAGGCATGGGACTAAGATGTTCTGTTTTGCCAAAATACTGCAATACATTAAATCTAAAATCAAGAATTGGAACTGGAAATAGTTTGGGGATGTTCATAAAAAAAAAACATGAAGTTATTGCTCATCTTCAAAATTTGAATAATAAAATCTGTTTAGATGGCCTCACAGAGAAGAGAAGTGCAGATGAATTTAAACTCACAACTCAGTTAGAGGAATGGGAAAAAAGAGAAGAAATCTTATGGAAGAAAAAATCTAGAATTCAATGGCTCAAAGAAGGAGATCGAAACACAAATTTCTTCCACAAATATCTTCTAGCTCGAAGATCTCACAACTTTATTTCTTCCTTAAAATCAAATTCTGGAGATGTTGTTTATACTTGGGATGGCATGAACTTTATTGTTGTTGATTACTTTTCCAATCTTTTTCTTTGCTACTCCTCTTGACTCGAGCTTCACAACAAAATGTTCTTCAAGCAATCCCTTCTCTTATCATTTCGAGGAGAACTCTATTTTGACTTGCTCTTGTTACTATCAATGAGCTTCAACAAGTAGTTTTTAAAATGCAAAAAGGGAAAACCCCGAGGTCTGATGGTTTTCCTATTGAGTTCTACCAAGAGTTCTGGGATATCCTTCATGTTGATTTATTAGAGGTGGTGGAAGAAGCCGGGAAATCCAAAGAAATTTTCAAGGTTATCAATAAAACTTATATTACTCTTGTTCCAAAAGCTCAAGAGGTTGATCATATCTCAGCTTTTAGACCTATTGCTTTATGTAATGTTCTTCTCAAAATTATTACTAAAATCATGGCAGAAAGGTTGAAGCCTCTTTTGCATAATATTATTTCCCCAGAGAAAGGGGGATATGTGGAAGGACGTAAAATAGTAGATGAGATAGTTCTTGCTCAGGAAGCCATCCATTCCATGGATATGCAAAATTCTCCTTCTATGTTCATCCGGTTAGACTTATCCAAAGCTTATGACAGAGTGGATTGGCACTTCCTTATCAAAGTTTTGAGGCAATTTGGTTTCTCTAAGGATTGAATGGATTGGATTATGGGATGTATCCCTTCGAGTTTACTACTTAGTTCTTATCAATGGTAGGCCTTCTCGGTTGTTCCCGGCTTCCAGAGGTATTAGGCAAGGTGACCCTCTATCCCATTATTTATTCATCATTCTTTTTGAATGCTTGGGTAGGACTATAACCAAAAAGAGGGAAAAAAAAACCCTTGAGGGAGTTACCATTGCTCATGGAGCTAGACCTATCTCTCATCTTCAATTTGTGGATGACTCTACCCTTTTAGGTAAAGCTACAATTAAGGAAGCTTCTAATATTAAGCAAATCATTAGCTGTTTTTCTAAGGCTACTGGGGCGGTTGATCAATGAAGATAAATCTAAAGTTATTTTCTTTCACTACTCTGCTAGACAGGAATCCATGGTCTTGGATAAATTAAGATATAAGAAGACCTCTCTTCCAATCACTTATTTAGGTATTCCCATAAATACTCAAAGGTAGAAAAATAAATATTGGAATTGGTTGTTGGACAAAGTCAAGAAGAAAATTGGAAAGTGGACCAACAAGTGGCTTTCTTATGGGGGTAGAATCACCTTGGTAAAATCAGTCCTTCAAGCTATTCCTATTTATGTTTCTTCCATTTTGAATATCCCAAAGGTTGTTCTTTGAGAATTGGATCAAATCGGTCATCGTTTCCTTTGGAGTGGTACTAAGGAGAAAAGAAAATGGGCCTTGGTGAAATGGGATACTTTATGTCTTCCTAAGAGTGAAGGGGGGTTAGGATTCCGGTCTTCAATTAATAACAACAAAGCTTTAGATGCTAAATTATATTGGAGGATGTTGCATAACCCCAATGCTCTTTGGGCCAATAATCTTCGTGCTAAATATGTTGAGAACAAAAGTCCTGAAGACCTTGTTCGCTATCAACTTCCTACCAAAGGTTCTCCCATTTTAGCAGTTCTTAAGGCTGGTGAGGATTTGATAAAGAAAAAATTATTTTGGATCATTCATAATGGTCAAAATGCAAATTTTTGGACAGATTCTTGGGATGGTCACAAGCCTTTGATAACTCAGTTTCCCGATTGGAGGCCTTGGATGGAGGAGCTTCACCGAGCTAATTGGATAAAGGTGGCTAATTATTGTTGGTACCATACTGGTAATTCAAAGGTTGGTAGATATTGGATCCCTATTGAGGACTGGCCTATTCAAATCCTAGAAAGGCAAAGACAAGATATCCAAGGCATCCTTCATATGAGATCCCTCTCTTGGTCCCATGAAAAAGATTGTTTTGGATGGAACAACACTACTAAGGGTGAGTATTCGAGTTGCTCAAGGTTATTTGACCTTATGCCATAATAATCCCAACCATTCTTCGACATATTTTCTCAATTGTGGGCTCAAAAGCTGCGGCCTAAGGTGAGGTTCTTTAATTGGCTTTTATTGCATCGTAGGGTGCTTACTTGGTGAGCAACTTATGAAGCATGGTTTTCATGGCCCTTTTAGATGTGAAATGTGTGAAGAGAATGTAGAAAATATCAACCATATTTTTATTGAGTGTACTTTAGCCTCTGAGCTATGGAGGAGAATGACAACTTTACTTGGCTTACAGTGGTCCAATTTTTTCACTTTTGAACAGATTTGGAGGGATTGGCCTAATCAAGAGGGTGTTGATCATTTTATTAGGCGAGTAGTTTGGATGGGTTCTACCATTCTTCTTTGGAATATTTGGAATGAAAGGAACAACTAAATTTTTAATCAAGATAGGAAGGATATTCACTATATTTGGCAAAAGACCATAGCCAACTTAGTTGAATCGGTCCATCAACTCCTTAATCACCCCCAAAACTCCCACCAAAGATGGGATCAAGTGATGCAAATATTGAAGATTAAACCTTCTAAGGGCAACCAACTTAAAGGGAATGTGAGTATTAGTAAGATGGATAGGACTAGAAATTGGCAACCTCCTCCTAAGGATTTTGGAAAAGTCAATACTGATGGAGCCTCTAGAGGGGAACCCTGGAAAAGCCAGTGTGGGAGGAATTGGTAGACTTTCGAGATGGCTCCCTGGCTTTTACTTTTGTTGAGAATTTGGGTATTCTTTCCAATAACCTTCTTGAGGGGTATGGTATCCTTAGAGGACTTCAGGAGGCTACTAAGGTTGGATGGGAAAAGGTGTTAGTTGAGTTTGACTCTCAACTTATGATTAATATCTTGAAGACTCCTTCTAAGAATCATAAGGTGGATTGGAGAATAAAAAGAATTATTGAGAAGATTTAGTTAATCCAGATGGGATTTTTGAAAGTTGATTACAATCATGTGGTCAGAGATCAAAACAAGAGTGTTGATGCTTTAGCTAATTGGGCTTTGGACAAAGGTGATCTTACTTGTTATGGCCACCCTCCTATATGGTGGGCTTCTCAAATTAGGGAAGCTCTTCTTTCTATCATTTCTTTGGATGGCTCCGAGTTCTGAAGGTACCTAGTTTCTTCTTGTTTTTTTTTTGTTTCTCTTTGGTTCATTCAGTTTTTTTAGTTCCCTAGCTCATTCTATTCTTTATTTTGTTTCCTCTGTTGATTCTTGCATTAATAGTCTTCGGTCTAGATAGGTCATTGTTTTGTTCATTTTTTTTCTTTTGTCTTCTTTGTTTTTTTGTTTAGTTTTTTAAGGTGGGTGGGTTCTTTTGTTTTGTTTTGTTTTTGTGTTCTTTGTGTTGTTTTTTGTTGTTCTTGTGTTTTTGTTGTTTTGTTTTTTTATGTTTTTTGTTATTGTTCTTGTGTTTTTTTCGTTCTTGTTCTTGGGTTTCTCTTTGTTTGTGTTATTTCATTTTTTTATGTGTGAGTGTTTTCTATGTTTTTTGTTTTTGTTTATTGTCTGTTGTTGGTTGTTTTTATTTTTATTTTATTTTATTTTTTAGGTTTTGGTTGTGTTTATTTTTCATGTTTTTTTGGGTTATGTCTTTGTAGTGTTCTGTTGTTTTTGTCTTGTTTGTGTTTTGTTATGTGGTTCTTGTGTTTTTCTATGTGGTTTGTGTTGTGGTTTCTTTTATCTTATTGTGCGTGTTTGGTTGTGCTTTTGGTTTTGACACACTCAAGGAGCATGTTTTTTATTTTATTTTATTATTTTTGTTGTTATTTACTTTTTTTAATTTGGTTTTGTGTGTTTGTTTGCTCCTTGAGTATGTCAAAGGTGGTAGGCCAGGTCCGAGTCCTGGGCGTTTTTGGCGGAATGGATACCCCTGCCTCCTTGGGTCTTACCCGAAAGTGGCATCCCTTTTGGGATGTTTTCCACAAATAAAAAATAAAAATAAAAAAATTCCATATCATTTTTTTAATACATAGGGGAGTTGGTTACAACCACACCATTTTTAGTAACTAACAAGCACAAAGTTCAAACCATAGGGGCTGCTTCCAAAAAGCTTATTTGTCTTGTTGTTGTTGACCTAACGTGATATGGAGACCACTGATCGCTCAGGGTTCATATTGTCATCATTGGTCTGGTGTGCACTCAGAGGATTTAGATCAGACTACTACCTTTGCAAATTGACACCCCTAAGGTTTAAACCCATCTCTCTTCTTGGTATGTGCACTTACCAATCCACCTAACCCTTGGGGGCTAAGTTCCATATCATTCATTATGTGAGAAGAAGGAAAGAGAACCAACATTGGTAGGCTCTTGAAACTTAGACATAGGGAGAAGGAAAGAGAACCAACATTGGTAGGCTCTTGAAACTTAGACATAGGGAGGTTGATGTTGGTGTAAGCCTAATTATAGTGTTAAAAGAGGGTCAAACAAGGAAGATATTATTCAAAGATTGAACTATATATGGATTTTTTCTAGAGGCTTCTACCTCACACTATGTATATATAGCATTCGAAAGTTCATTTTAATGTTATTAAACTATAGAGCTACTATATGTGAATACAACAATATTAATTTTTAGCGATCAGTGGTTCTCTTCACATTGCATTATAGAATAACGAAGTGGAATAGATATTGTGGAGGCAGTCCCAGGATTTAAATATATTTGTTAGTAAAAAAGGACTCTAGATGCAACCAACTCCCAGATTAAAAATATATATGCAAAAACATTTATTACTTGTATTTATATGATAAAAATATTATAAAACATACATAATAGTGTCATGGAGAAAAGTTCAGTAAATTTTTTAAATATCTAATTGGAAACAACATTAGCTTTCATAAGGCCATATCAAAGAAGGGAAAAAATTACTTCTAAGAGTGTCAAGAATGCAACTATTAGGCTCATACACTGTCCATGGCCATTATCAGATCCCCATCAATGGTTTTCATGACATTGTACTTAAAGACGGAAATTAATGGATGTAGAAAATGATTGATAAAAGGCAAATCATCATGACATTACAAAGCAGTTAGAAAATTCATATGCACTCTGCCATGATCAAACCTTAGGGCAAATGAACCAAAACCATAAAGATGACGGGTGTTTCTTGTCCTTTGTCATTTTTGTAAGTGTTCGGGATTTTTTTAATATTATAATAAAATTGTACGTTCTAGAATAACCTTTGGTCCCTTGGCATTATATGATATTCTAGGCCTCAGACTAGACATTTGAAAGAAAAATTGCTACCGAAAAACATCTGCTTCCACATTAATACTATTCCTCCATTGTTCTTTATGTTGAGGGAGAATAAAGAGAGATTCCTTCTGTGAAATAACCTAAAGCATGCATTAGAGTTGAAACGGACATATAGATTGGACCCACCTCATTTCGTCGTTTTGTAATGAAAAGTTCCCCACTCTTAATGCTCCAAAATTGATAGATTTTAGACCCTACTTAGAGGATGGGACCACCCCACATATTTGAGTATTACATGAGCCATGGGTCCATCCATCTCCACTTACACAAAAGTGAAAGGGATTCCTCCTTCCATTTAGTTGTGGTATTTTAACATCATTTTTTGTGTTTATTCTTATGTACAACTTGCTACAATGACATATAATGACAAAGGCAATAAAATGCTTTCATTATTCTATCTAAATTATCTGGCTTAGAGGAATCCAGTGCTTATAATAATCTGATTTGGTTGCGGTGCCAATCTGATTTCCTTGAGCGCCACCTTTCGGACTAGACTTCTTGTCTTTTTCACAAGAGGAGCCAACCCTAATTAGAAGAGAATAGTTTTGGGTTTATTTGTTTTTTGGTCCCTTTATTTCGTTTTTCCTCTACACTTTTACTTTTGTGGGCTTTAAGGTTTACATGCCTCTCTACGTATTAGTTTAAAGCATAGCATTGCTTAGCATTGCTTCAGGACAAACAACTTCTACAATTAGGGTTTTGTCTTATTTATTTATTTTTTTTTTGGTAAAAGCATAAGATTACTTCAGCACAAACAGCTGCTACCGTAAGAGTTGTCTTATGTCTTTGTAAAAGCATAACATTATTTCAGCATAAACAGCTGCTACAACAAGAGTTTGTCTTACTTGTTTTCAAGCATCCTCCAAGAAGGAAACTCAACGCTAAAACCTTTAATCGGTATAATTATCGAAAGATGTTTTTTTGGATTCAATAGTGTGATAAATTCATACGATAGATGCATAGGGTTGAGCTGTTCCCTTCAACCATGAGTCCTTGTAAGGTCGAGAGCTACACTTATTAATAGGAGATTAACACACAGTCACACAGATGCCGGGGTTTGAACCTTGACCTCTCCAAGAAGAACCAAACCGCTAATCATTGCATTGTCCCTTGGGACATTATTGAAGGATTCTTAAGATCACAAATTTTAAAAAAATATGAAGTTCTTTTATTATTATCATTATATTGTAATATTAAAAAAAATTAAAGTTCTAAGATTTTTTTTTTAATTAAAAAGAGTTATATATTAATAATAAAGATTTCAAATTTATCCAACAAGTAACTTGGATGTCACAAGATTTTTACTTAAAAGGAAGGACAAGCAACAAAAAAAAAAAAAATTCATACGATAGATGCATAGGGTTGAGCTGTCCCCTCCAACCATGAGTCCTTGTAAGGTCGAGAGCTACACTTATCAATAGGAGATTAACATACAGTCACACAGATGTCGGGGTTTGAACCTTGACCTTTCCAAGAAAAGCCAAACCGCTAATCATTGCATTGTCTCTTGGGACATTATTGAAGGATTATTAAGATCACAAATTTTAAAAAAATATGAAGTTCTTTTATTATTATTATTATTATATTGTAATATTAAAAAAAATTAAAGTTCTAAGATTTTTTTTTTAATTAAAAAGAGTTATATATTGATAATAAAGATTTCAAATTTATCCAACAAGTAACTCGGATGTCACAAGATTTTTACTTAAAAGGAAGGACAAGAAACAAAAATAAATAAAAAAAACTTCAAAAAAAAATACTAGAGTACAAAGGACATAAAAAATCCAAATAAAAAAGTTGCTAAACCATTGTTCCAAGCATCATATTAGCTTATCTTACATTTAATATTGCTTTGTTGCTCTCAAAAGTGAGCATTATAGGTTTGTAGGTTTAATGGTGTCATTGCTCTTTGGTTAAGATGGAGCAAAAGCATTGGCAAAATTATCACCATCCTATGGTGCTTTTATCACAAAATATTTATTTCATTCATTTATTGTTCTAATCATTTTTACATTTGTGTAAAGTGATGGTTTTTTAGCCAAATTAAATCATAGATCCCAAGATCAAATCTTAATTAAAATATCAATGCTTGAAAATATCTAATTAATATGAGTTAATATAACATTCATGAAATAACAATATATCAATATAGAATTCACATAATGATATTGATCAAATATACAAGACTTGTATTCAAATTGAATTGCTTTTCTTCAATACAATACATGGATCTTTGTCTCCATAATATAACCTTAGAAGATGACTCTTCAATACTTGACTATTGCTCTCCTCACATATCCGAGAGATGTAACCTTTCATATTCCACACATAAGACAAACCTCTCATATCTTTTGTCTTTATATATCACCACATACATGTGACTCTTCACTTGTATACTTTACACCTACACACATGTGACTCTTGAGTAACTTACATGACACATTGATGTTAGCTTTTGATGGGAAGTAGTACAACCACAAGATGTAAGATAACTAATCTAAGATAACTATAAACTAATGGCACAATAATATGCAAAAAAATAATAAGATGAACATCTGCAAATAACTCAAAAATATACCTTTAATGAGAGTGACAAAAATAGTACAATGCTATATAATAGAGGACATGAACACTCCATGAAAGGATATGAAAGGACTACATTGTACCATACTACTAAACTATATCACACACACTATATCTTAACTACTACACTCTCTATATCTACCACCACACTCTCTATATTTACTACTACACTTTCTATATTTACTACTACACTTTCTATATTTACCAATACACTGAAAACACTCACTATGAGGCCTTTATATAGGAAGATAGATTCCTTGGCCCTTATTCTACCTAAAACTCATGTACATGTGTACTACATGCACATTTACAACTTGCACATTGGCACTTGTGCATTTATTACAATACTTGAAATAACTAGCTTTACTCTAAAGTAAACACCTACTCTAGTTATGTACCAAAGGTGGTACATTTACATGACCCAAATTATGTGATATACTCTAACACCCTCCTATATCACATTATTTGGGTAGTCCTCAATATGGATCTTTGTATTGGTCCTGAAATTTGAGCTCTTTTCTCCAGGTTCCTTCATTGTCTTCTTTGTTTGAATTTGAATGAGTATCTTCATCTTGTTTAGGTTCTTCTTCTTTTATAGATAGAAGATGGCCAAGTAAAGCATAGTGTAGTTGTCCCCTCATATTTTTAATTTTTAACCTTCCAATTCTTATTCTATTTTTATGATATATAGGTTCTTCATTCTATCCAATCAGTTCCTCAAAAATTGCATTAGTATTATTTTGAATCATAACAATATCTTGTGAAGTCTTGATAGAATCTAGAGCATATATATTTCTATGGATTGATCCAATAGCTTCAATATCATTTTGATGTATAATAAGACACACATTAGTTCTATTTATGTATCTGAAGTCAACCACCCTTTTACTTTCTACTAACTTGGATATTGAAATGAGATTAGATGTTAATCCGAGAACATACATTACATTATGTAGCAAAAAGTTTAAAAACAATTTACTAGGTGATACACACCCATATCCATGTATATAATAATTATTGCCATCTGTAATTTTCAACTTGTATTTATTAGCAACTTTAAAACAATCAAACTAATGTAGATTTCCTATCATGTGGTGACTTACCCCTAAATCAATATACCAAATATCCTTTTCACTTTGACCTATGAAATCATTTGAAGTGATTTTGCATATATGATATGGTATATTGGATGGATTCTAATCTTGAGTCCTTTTATAGTGTGTATTACGATGAAATGTATCTCTAGATACTCTATCCATTACAATATATGATAAGGTTCTTTCAATACTTTAGATAGATCCTTTGAAGTAGTCTACCTTATGTCTCCCTAGTTTAAAGTATATGACCCTATTTTGATAAAGACCTTTTCAAGGCTTAGGTTTTATAAAATCCTTATGTCTCTCTAGTGATTAGAATAAGCTATAAGCTTAATAAAGTGCTTAGTAAGTAATAGTTCATCTTTTGATTTGATTTTGTAATGTTTTGTAAATAACAATAATCAAATTCTATTTCACCTTATCTCTCCTAATGAACTATGCACTTAGTTTGAAGTTCTCTATGGTTGGATTTATTTTGTCCCTTTAGTATGAGTATGAAATAAGTGTAAGTATATAATTACAACTCCAATAAGTAAATGATGAACTTCATTTTATAGCCCTTAATATCCAATAGTTTAATAATTCTAAATTCCAATAAACTATGTATGGTGTAGCATACCGTATAACTCCCTAATTTGGAATATTAGAAAATAATAATATTTTTAATAATAGACTTTTAATTTTCCAAGTAGAAACCCTTATATCTCCTATAATACTTAATTGTAAATATTAGACTATTTAAGTATATAAATCTCCTTTAAATTTGCTTTCAAATGTATGGTTGAATTTTGCTATTATTTCCAAAGTAAATAATAGAATATTTTCAACCTTATATTATACTCCTTACAACTCCTTAATGAAAGCAATTTAATTAAGGAAAAACCTTACCTTTATAATGCTCCAAATCCTAAATAATGAGTGTTGGGCGCTATCTTACTGTGCACTTCTCTCCTTCAGTGGTGGACATATGACAATGGTAGTGAGTCTTTAATGCTACTTTGACCCTCTTGGAAGCCTTGACTTCAAACATTTAATGTTGTTTTCTCCTCTCTAGCTGCGTATGAATATGCTTTCCTGCTCGTTATGGATACACTTCCTTTGAGCCTCCAAGTTTAGGCGCTTAAGTAGCTTCAATACCATTTGAAATGACACTCACGTGGCTTCTGTTCTTGGGTAACACTTGTGTAACTTTAATGCTTCTTTGTATGACACCCGTGTGGCTTATGTGCTTGGATAATGCTATAAAGATTCTTTCAATGCTCCTTCTTTCATAAATGCTCTTCAAATGATTTTCTAATGCTTAAGAATGGGAATTTTATTTCTACATAAACATTATGAACAATATGGGTGGTCTACAAAATTTTCCAAGTGGAAGCCCCTTTGTTTGCATGAAATAACCTTTCTCAACGTATATTACTCCCTATATGCTTCTTGTGAACGATAGCTTTGTTGTATCTTTTCTTCAATGCTTCTCTTGGGCATTTGATGGTTCTATTCTCCTTGCTAAAATTTGTCTCCAGTTCAATGATTGTATGGTGCTTCAATGATGGCTATATGATGCTCTTCTAGATGGTAGTTCTTCCTCCTTTTCATTTATACTAAATATTTCTTCTCTATTGTAGTGAACTATCCTTAGTGTTACATTGGAAGGCAATATAAAATATGCACTTAGTGTAGATCTTGATATGTTTTCCCTCTTACATGGATAATGAGCTCCTTATGTTGGCTTTTGACACTATAGGTGTATGTTGTTGTGGATGCTTGATAAAAGACCGAAGATGGTGTCTTTATACACATTTATTCTTGAGCAATATGAGCCCTTTGATGACTCTCTTTACTTGCTCAAACTCTACCCCTTTACCTTGCTAAAATGATTTCTTTGCAACCATTTTTGTTGGTCATTGTAATGCCTATATAGGTTAAATTAATTGTCCTTATTTTTTGAGTTTGAAAGGACACAAGTGGTGCTTATCATGCATATAAATATTACTATAATAGTTAAGGTTTAGTACCTTAAATTACACCAGGATAATAGGTCAAATATAATTCTACTATTATGTTGTCTTCCTTTTGGTGACTTACTTTCACCAAGATATGCAGTAGATTTTGGATGCTCAATAGTGTCTTTAGACACTTCACTCTTACCCAACTTTGTGCACTGTAAATTCCTTCTATGATAACCTACTAATGCACTTTAAAACTTCAGGGTAACTAGAATTAATGCACCAATAATATTTCCAACCTTGATGCTCTTAAGAATAACTAGAATAGTGATCTCAACTTATTGCTCTTATAAATGAATCCTCAAAATAACTTGAAATATGCACTAATTTTTACTACAATATAAAAGTACTTAGTGCATTTAAATAACAACTAGTATAGTGCAATATTAATATCACCTTTTTACTCCTTCAAATGAACTTGAAATATGCACTTAGTATTTGCTCCTTGTAGAGAACTATAATCTCTTAATGTAGTCTTCTTTGTTGTAACTAGATAATAGGAAGAGGTGACCACCATACGATGGTCAATCCTTCCGCACATTTTACCCAGGTGTTGTAGGTGAGTTGGAGAGGAGACGACAATCCTCCAAGGGAGGTCCTCGGTTCAAATATCCACCCTACCAAAAAGCTAAATTGGGTATCCAAAATCCAATTGATAATGTTGGTGTGAGCAGGGTCGGATGCGACCCCGGGTGACTTTGACGGTGTAGAACCCCTGTTCGTGGTCTCTCAGACCAAGGCGGCCTTGCAAGGGGTTTTTCTCTTAAAAAAATATATATAATAGGAAGATGATATTTTTATTTCTTTCAAAATATATCCAACTCCTATTTTAATGTGTAGGTAATAAATCTAAAAGAAACTTCCTTATGCACTCTCTTTGAAGACTATAATGCAACCTTATCTATGCAACTTCTAAAGAACTAAATGGTTCTTAACGGGACTGGATAATAACCCAAATTAAATTTTAACTAATGAACTTGTTTGCACCCAAGTTGCTTACCTTAATGATCTTTGTAGATGAAGGATTGCTAGGTGAATAACTAGATGGACTTACAACTATTCTTGGTTGTCCTAAACAACTCATTAAATCACCAATTCACAACTTAGTAACTCATCTATCTTGCTACCCATTAATATGTAGGAGGTGGCTTATATTAACCTTTATGATGGACTCTGTAACTCCTAAAATTTTGTAGCTAGTAATGCTATCTTAATTTTTTCCCTTTCGTAGTCAATTTCTGCACTGAAATGTTGTTCTTGAAACTAAAAAATTTGGTAGGGAATTCCTCCAAATCATAGCTAAATTTTCCTTCAAGAACCCTTCAATATTTTATTGTAGATTCAACAAACCGTTATCTTCAGATGAGCCTTCTAGACTTCAAGGGTAATCTTCAAATCTTTCAAGTTTGGTAGTTATGTTAGGCTCCTTTCTATTTCAACCTTGTCAAATTCTAAATTTAATCTAGCCCTTCTTCTAAAGATTCTGAAAGTCTTGAGGTCTTCACCAATATCCTTCAAAATTTGGTATATTTCTTGTTAAATTCTTCTCCATTGGGCTTGTTGTCGGATGGCAACAATTATCCAAAAATTCTTCCTTTTTTAGGAAATTATCCTTGGTGGTAGATTTCTCCAATGAGTTCTCCTAGGATCTCCTTTAATGGCATTCTCTAAATTCTAAAATAAGGCTCTCCAAGCCTTCTCCTTGAGACCTCACCAAGGTCTTCAATGTTGTGGCTTCTTTGGTCTTCCAAATAAGACCTTTCCTTCAACCTTCTACCAAGGAAATCTTTGTAATGAGATCTTCTTCTCAGATCTCTAAAAAATTTTGTTACTAGAATATAGAATAGGATATTTTTTGGTCCTTATTTACTTTTGCAATCTAAAGGTTTTAATGGATATCACCAACCTCCAATCTTCCATAACTAGGCATTTTGTAACTAGACCTTCTAAGGGTATCTTAATATTCTTCAAGTTGATTTCTTCAATATGTTGTCTATAGTATTTAATGGAGATCACCAACCTCCATTTATTTTTTGGGCTCTTCTTTGGAGTCTCTTGAATCAATAGTAAGGCTACTATAGCCTTTTCTTCTTCTGCACTCTACAGGTCTGCAATCTCTAGTAATGGGACCTCTCCTTAGGTATCTAAAATCTTTAGTCTTCTACTTGTTGTTGCAAGTGCTGGAATTATTCTTATGAAGATACTCTTCCTAGATCTATGTAGGAAGCTTCCCAACTTTCTTGAATATCCTTTTCTTGCAACAAGATGTTAGAAATTGGAATGGAAGAAATTGTAAATCTAGAGATGATGAATCTTCACTAGTTGATTTTTCAATCTAGTGGAATCCACACTAAGTCCTAATATTCATGAGTTTTCCTATAATATTGTGGAAAGGCTCTTGGATTTCTCTTAGTCTCACTTGTGGCTCTCACTATTTCCTATCTGATCTACCATGTTCTCTAATACCATTGTTAGCTTTTTATGGGAGGTAGTAAAACCACAAGATGTAAGATAACTAGTTTGAGATAACTATAAACTACTGGTACAATAATATGCAAGAAAATAATAATATGAACATTTACAAATAACTTAGAAATATGCCATTAATGAGAGTGATGAAAATACTACAATGCTATATAATAGTGGACATGAGCACTCCATGAAATTATATGAAAGGACTACATTATACAATACTACTAAACTATATTACACACCTTATATCTTAATTACTACACTCTCTATATCTGCTACCACACTCTCTATATTTACTACTACACTCTCTATATTTACTACATTGAAAACACTCACTATGAGGTATTTATATAGGAAGATAGATTCCTTGGCCCTTACTCTACCTAAGACTCATGTACATGTGGACTACATGCACATTTACAACTTTCACATTGACACTTGTGCATTTATTACAATACTTGAAGTAACTAACTAGATTTAATCTAAATTAAACTCCTACTCTAGTTAGGTACCAAAGGTGGTACATTTACATAAGCCAAATGATGTAATATACTTTAACAATTGCACAACATCACTACACACTTGCACACTTTATTACGATACTTGCACACTCTCACTCTATACACTTGCACACCTTATCACATGACACTTGAACCTATCCTACACGTTGACACATATTTTAGGGGAAATATAAATCACACACCCTAATATAATAACTCACATACTAGTTTAATATTTACAAATGTACAATGGTATCATGGGGGTACCTTAGCATAGTACCCTTTGGTTTTAGCTCTAGCATTACTTGAGATTTTAGAGATGATCTATTAACCTATTTCTTACAGTATTGATTGGACTTTCTTTATGACCATAAAAACATTTTAACATATCCATGATCGTATTCCAATCTAACATTTTTATCTATCCATAGTGTACTTTAATTTTCTATTCATGATATATCTTTGGTTTGGTCTTCTCACAAAGTCTATATTTCTGGAGTGATCTAGATTTCAACTTGGGCCTTTTATCTATTTCTGTAGTCTTATTTTAAACTATTATCTAAAACATTAGTACCATTAGCAATTTTTGGACGATCTTCATTTTCATCGTTTTCACAATTATCTTGAATTTGGTATTCAACTATAATCCTTATTGTAAGGGATCTAATTTCATTTTCTTTAGCTTCTTCTATCTCTTGAACCTCTTGAACTTCTTGAACTAAATTTTCCTTTTGATTCTCTTCTCTTGGTTTTTGTTGTTGTTGTGGGTATTGATACTGAGGTTGGTATTGTCTTGGCTAATTTTTTTGAAAAGGTCTATTCATTTTATTTGTTTTATTCAAAGAATTGTATCTATAAAAATTGTAGTATGACCTTTTCTATTGAACATGTGATAATATCCATGTTTCTATTTAGGTTTAGATTGTGATGATGTTGCATTGTTACTTGGTACATTTCCTTTGATCTCAAAGCATTATTAGTAATTATCTTTAACTAATTTTTCCACCTCATAATCTTAAATAAATTTTACTAATTCATTAAAGGTTGTCTTATTTATCACGTGAAGTGAAGTGACTAAATGTTTGTAGAATTTTGGAAGTGCTCTAAATGTAACTTGGACAAGAAGCTTGTCTTCTATTTTTATCCCAAAGTTAATAAATTAGCCTTATAATATGCTATTATTTGAAGAAAGAAATTTATAATCTCTCCACTATTAACCTTTAATAAATATGATCGTGAATACAAATGCAATACAATTAATTTTTTCTTTCCTTCAAATATTGTGTATAATATTTTCCAAGCATCTTTTGAAGTCTATGCTTCACTTATG
This sequence comes from Wollemia nobilis, assembly GCA_028583015.1. Taxonomy (NCBI): domain Eukaryota; kingdom Viridiplantae; phylum Streptophyta; class Pinopsida; order Araucariales; family Araucariaceae; genus Wollemia; species Wollemia nobilis. The sequence continues at coordinate 4,535,744 of JAQPPZ010005697.1, forward strand.
TATGGATGAATTTCATCAGTTAGACCAAATGTAATCAACATAAGGGATTTTGCATAATTTTCATTATTTTTTGTTTTTGTCTTTCTTCATTTGACTTGTCTTTCCATTTACTATATTCCAAAGTTTCTCATTAATGAGAATTGACTCGTTTTGTTTTTCCATTATGCAAAATTTGATCCTTTAAATTATTGTGATTCAAAAAGGAAAATTTTACTATTTGACACAATGGAGCTAATTTAAATTTCAAATTTATCTTCTTATAAATCCTACAATTATTTCAAATCAATTTTCAAATTTTAAAATTCAAATTTTCTTCAGTCAATCACTTTCAACTTTAAGCAATTTTTTAAATTCAATTGCAATCAATTTATTTAATCCTTCTCTCTCCAAAATTTTCAATTCACATTAAAATTCACTTTTAATTCAATAATATATTATGCCCTTATAACTTAAAATCATTTAATCAACCCTTATAAATAAATATCTTAATTCAATCTTATAACTCCAATAAATCAAGAGCTAAAAGTGTGAGGTTGCCTTACCTTTATTTGCACTGCCACATTGAAATCATGCACCATGTCTTCAAATTTGGCACCAATTATTTTGACATTACACTTTGAAAAGTGAAATACTTTTGATAACTCTGCTCACCTTTAGGTTCTCTGGTCATCAACCAGGAATTATTTTGCCCAAACTTGTTTTATTTCAAATGCAAATTTTTCTCTTAGGCACTACTTTCTATGATCTAAGGTGATCCTTGCTAACAAATAGGTCTTAATAACTCTTGGGTAATTCTACTTGGCTTATAGGTAGTTCTAATTCATAGAATATTATTTTCTCAGGCATTTCTCGAACGTTCTTCTCTTCTCTACTTCTTAGATGCTTCAAGTTAACGTCTCCATATGGCTTCTATTCTCTTTTCTCCATTTTTCTTTGGCTTTGTAAGATCAAATTAGGTCTATTAGCTCTCTTATTCTTATTGGTTTATAAATCCAATAATATTATCAATGCGCTAGTCTCTTTTTTTATTATCAATGTTTGCTCTTCAAGCTCATCAAACTTGGCTACTAGTTGATTATTATCTTTCTATTGTGTGTGCTCACTAGGATTCAACATTGACATCCTTGAACTCTTCAAGTTTAAATTTCTCTTTTGCTATGTGTGTGCCTCCAAGATACAATATTGATGTTCTCTCAGGATGTTAACTCACAATAATTTACATCAATAATTCTCACAAAATCAATTCTATTAAAGAATATGCTTCTGATAGCAAGCTCAATTTCTTCTCAAACATATATATCACTCAACCAGAAAATTACTATATTTAAATATATAATTTCTCCTTAAAAAATTCTAATCAACTCACTTTCAATAATTAAGACTCTTCAAATAAATTTGAGCCACCAACTCTATTTTATCTTCTTCACTCTCTTATGATTTTCCCACAAATCTTCAAATTCACACTAGAACTTCTAATGCTAGTTTTTCAATCTACAACTTTTAATTTTCAAATTCACATCAAAAAATTTGATGCTAGCTTTTATCTAATAATCTCCAAATTTATGCCTGCAAATTTTTCTGACAAAAAGCAAGGAATTATGGCTTTGATACCATTGATATATTTGAAGCCATATTAAATCACATGTTTTGATATCCAAGATCAAATATTAATAAAAATATTAATGCATGCAAATATTTGATCAATATAAATCAATATAGCATTCATCACATAATAATATTTCAATATATAATTCACACAATAATATTAATCAAATATAAAATACTTGTATTCAAATTAAATTGCTTTTCTTTGATACAATACATGGAGCTTTGTCTCCATAATATAACCTTATAAGATTAAACTTTAATACTTGACTATTGATACTTCCTTCAATACCACTAGCATTAATACTCTTGTTACAAACATTAAAAACCATCATAATTTCAATCCTCCTTTAAGGCTATGAAAGGAGAAAACATAAAACCACCATAAAAGTTACCTTTAGTACTATAACCACCATAAAAACCATTAAAAGACCTTTATTAATATTAATATCATGACTAAAATATTATTGTCATTATCTAAATCACTACCACCACATGTAGAATGAAGATAACATTAGGATGATGAAAAGAATTATTTGCATTACAAAATAGAAATAAAAAATTATTTGGAAGACAATAGAGGATTTATTTCATGTTTTCTTTAGGCTTCTAGTGGTACCAGTGATGTTGTATGGGTATGAAGCGTGGTCCAAAAATTCATAAAAATTAAAATGGAGTCAAATAGAATCTCTAAGCATCAAGAATTCAAGCCTCTAAGCTAAAGCTTTCAAGTTACCATAAGTTAGCTCTCAAGCTTCCACAAAAAATGGGAAAACAACCTTAGAATCTTGGGTTGTGCTCTTTCCTCTTATTTGATTTTGACACTTTCTTTGTCTTGTATCTCTAAGATTTAATCTTGTTGCATGTTAACTAATTTTGCATATTATATTTGCATTTAGTTAGCATCTTATTTTGTCATTTTAAAAAGTAAAATATTCATTTTTTGTTATTTTACAGTATCTATACTTCCAAGTCATAGACCATCAGTTCAAGCATTAAATTGGCTTATCTTACATCAAATATTGTTTTACTACTCTCAAAAGTGAAAGTATTGTAAGATTACAGGTCCATTGGTATTATTGCTCTCTAGTTTACATGGAGTGAAAGCGTTGTCAGCATTATCACCACCCTATGGCATTTTTTCCCTAAAAAAATTATTTTCCATATTTATTATTCATATCATTTTTACATTTGTCTAAACAAGGGCCTGACTATTGTCCAAGGGATTCCAACATTCTTTGTTCGCTCATACAAGTCCATCTACTACCAATCCAATATTTTTTATTTTATTTTTAAATAAAATGAAAGTGATATTGATAGGCAAAAATATTGATGATACTTCTATAAACTAGTGGTGCTTCTAAATATGGGAAGATCTCTAACCAATAAGACTCGAGTTCTAGGGAGCTAAAGATCCAATCCAAATTTTGATTATGAGAAATATCATGATGAAAGGCTTATTGCAAGACATCTTCAGGTTGCCCTAGATGCTCAAGTTGGTTTGAATCCCACTAGTATTAGAACTATTCCTACTATTCTCTAGTTTAGGTCTTATTTTTTGGGTGTTGGTGGGCCCAGAATCTCTTTTGTGTTAGCGTATGTTATAGGCATATAGTTTGTTATTCCATTATTTAGGTATGTTGTTATGCTAGTTGCAACTCCTACCTAAGTTGGCTAGTTAGCTCCATTGGTTACGGGCTAATCTAAGCCACTATTGTATGTATTTATGCAATGTTTGATCAATGGTAAATTGTTCGCTTTGTTGACATAGTATCAGAGCACGAATCTGTCAAGGCTCATTCATAGCTCGACATCACTGGCCCAATTTATGAGGGGGCTGGGAGGGCCGATTATTTTTTTAGTTTGGCATAGGTAAGTCAAATCGGACTAGATCTGACTGTGGGACACCAGAACAACACTACTGGTTGAAGTTGATTGACACAACCTTGACAGACAATGGGAACGCCAGGGAGGAGTGGACGGTGGACTCGAAACTAAGGATACCTAAAGTTGATACTTACTAGAGCTGACACATGGACCAGTTTGTTAGCGTACTTTAATATTTAGTTAATTTGTTAAATTAACTTAGCAACTAGTTATTTTAGTTGCAGCGACATCCTGTTGAGATGCGCCCATTTCGGGCTAATCCAGAAAGTCCGTTTGTATTGCAGGCTTATTTAAACTGCATAATATTCAATAAAGCTTTAGTTCGATTTTTTACATGGCATCAGAGCCAGATTGCTACGGCAATTTTTTTTGCAGGGAAGCGTGAGAAGAGAGGCTGGAGGAGGACGCATTTTTTTCTTCTGTGCTGGGGAGGCAATTCTTTTAATTTCGTGCAGTTGTTTTTCTTAAAAAAAAAAAAAACGTTGCGCGACTTGCAGCGATTTGTATCTGCTGCAGCAAGAAAAAAAAAAAAAAAAATTTGTCGCGCACAGACGCGTGACAGTCGTCGCGCATCCACGTGCGACTGAGGGAGGGGAGGCCCCCCCCGCCGCTGGAACGCAGCACGTCCATCCCTGACGTGGCCGCGCGCAGGGGAACGCAACGCGTCCAGCTTTGACGTGGATGCGCGCAGCCGCGCGTCCAAACACCCCCCGCTGGAATGCGCACAACCGCGCGTCCAGTCCCCCCCCGCTAGAATGCGTGGCCCCCCGTGGGAACGCGCGCAGCGTCCAGCCCCCCCCCCCCCGGCTGGAACGCAGCCGCACAGCGGACGCGTGAAAGTGCATCCATCCAGCCTGCTAGAACTGCTGCGGGCGCAACCGCGCGCAGGCAGCAGCCCGCTGGTTGATTAAAAATAAAAAATAAAATAACAATTTTTTTTTTTTTGCCAGCGACCAAGGAGCGGACTGGGGACCAGCAGCGGGAAGTTGACTGACGGGGTGCAGCTGCCGGAGGTGTTTTTTTAAGCTTGATCCGGCTTTCTCCTCCCAGATCAGCCCACGGGCTCACTGGCAAGTGAGCCGCGTGGTGGGTTCCGGGAACCCAGCAGTCAGGAGTTCAAATCCCTTCCACTCCCCTAAGGTAAAATTTAATTATTTTTTTTAATTTTTTTTACCTAAGGTTAATATTAAATTTTTTTTAATTATTTTTACTATAGTAAAAATTAAAAAAAAAAAAAAAAAATTTACTATAGTGAAAATTAATTTTTTATTAACCTTAGCGGTAAAAATATTAAAAAAAAAAAAAAAAGGGGGGGCAATTTCTGAAGAAAAGAGGGGATATTTTTTTCAAAAAATCAAAGGGGGAATGTGAGTAATTTTCTGAAAAAGCAAATTTTTGGCATTATTGTAAAGGTGCATTTTCGATTGTGTCAGACACCTGGAGGGTTAATTCTTGTGGGCAGTTTTTTATGTTGTATGTTGCATATTTCATTTTTGCACTATAACATTAAAAATTAAAAGCAAATTCACTCCCTAAGTCCCAAGAATAATTAAAACCCATCCGTGCAATTTATTGCCTTTGCGGCGTTCGGTATTTGTGATACCTACGGCCAGCACTTACTCGGTAAAGCTATCGTGATTGCGCTACTTGTATCCGCCGCCTAATATAGTTGCTACAACGACGTCTGAGCTTGTTCTCTATAAATCGTCGGGGAGAGATAAGTTTGCCATTTTTTGCATTTTTTTACTCCATCCACTACCCTTAATCGCTCTTGTGTTTAGGGGAAGTTACGCCCCACGCATGAGAAGAATCTTCTATGGTAGGTGCCATCAACAAGGCGATTCCCTTTCGATATTGCTTATGTTCCACGTATCGTATGATCTCTAAAACTCACCTATAGTCTCCCTCACGTAAGGGCGGGTGATTTTTGTTGATCTTTCTAAATACCTATAGTTTCCCTCACGTAAGGGCGGGTATTTTGTATGGTATAACGGCCTAGCAAAAGGTATATCGAAAGGGGGACCAATTGGTGTTATAAGGAACCTTCACTATGGCCGTTGTTGCAAAGTTGATGATTGATCCTCATCAGTTATTGAAAGGTCCAAATTATACACCATGGAAACATAAGATGAAGGCAATTCTCCAAATGGAAGATTTATGGGATATTGTTACTGGAGTAACACCTAGGCCTTCACCAGCATCAGGATCCACAGCTCCTACTGCTGATCAGATAGCTTTTGACAAGAAAGACAGTCGAGCAAAGGTGCTCATTTTGTTTGCTATTTCAGATGAAGTGCAACCTCATATAGCTGACAAAGCAAGTGGTAAAGAGGCATGGGATGCCCTTAAAACCATCTATGAGGGAAAGAATGATTCCACCATTCTTCATCTTCAACAACAACTTCATAACCTGAGTTTGAGATTGGGTGAAACAGTTGAACTCTTTATGTGCAGTGTCTGAATTGAAAGAGAAATTGAATTCTTTGGGAGATTATGTGGATGAAAAGCTTCTCATTTCAATTGTGATGAGAGCTTTACCTTCTTCATTTGATATGTTGATCACCTCCATCCAGGTGTCTCAACGACAAATTACCTACATCGAGTTGGTCAATCTGCTTCAACAACAGGAGGCACGCCAACTTCACAAGGATGATTCTTCCAATACAGCCCTATACACCAACGAGGCGGGGTTCTAGGAAGAAAGGTAATGGGCAAAAAGGAGGCAACTTTCCAAAAGGAGGAAATTCTCAACAGGATACGAAAGGAAAAGGAAAACAACCTCAACGAGAAGAAGAGGTGGTGCAAGATCTGTGAGAAAGACAACCATGACACCAACAGGTGTTGGCATAAGAACAAGCGAGAGAGGCCAAAACAAACCACAAAATAAAAACAAGCAACCCCAGGTGAATGTTGTTGTTGAAGAATCTGACTCGGATTCTGAATGGGCACACAAGGTGCTCATGACTACCACAGATTCCACACGGAGGGATCCTGTTTGGTATGTCGATTTTGGAGCTAGCAAACATATGGTGGCGACGGATCGTGGTTTGAATCATTCGTGGCCAAAGAGGGCAAACCTGTCACCATTGTCGATGATAAAACCTACGGGGTTCGGGGAGAGGGTACGGTTTCAGTCACTCTTCTTGATGGCAAGTGTCAGATTGACAAAGTCCTCTATGTTCCGGGATTGGCTAACAATTTGTTGTCAGTCACACAAATCCTGGATAGAAATATGGTTGTCAACTTTCATGTTGAGAATGGCAAGAAGTGTTGTACTATTACCGGGAAGGGTAAGCAGATTGCAATGACTTCATATAAGCACGGCTTATTTGCCCTAGATGCTATCTCTACTCCACATGTTGCCATGATTGTCTCTACCAAGGAGGCAACTTCCCTATGGCACAAGAGATATGGGCATCTTAGTTTCGGCTACTTACTTGAGCTCGGTAAGTATGAGATGGTAAAGGGTCTTCCTTCCCTTTACGCCACATTGCCGGTGTGCTCGGTTGCTTGGCAGGAAAGCAGCATAGAGTACCATTTGAGAAGAGCTCAACAAGAGCACAAAAACCTCTGGAGTTAATTCACACCGATCTGTGCGGTCCTTTCACACCCAAAAGTTGTGGAGGGAAGAGGTACTTTCAGTTATTCGTAGATGACTACTCACGAAAGATGTGGGTTTTCTTTCTCCAACTGAAATCCGAAGCTTTCGCATTCTTCCAGCAGTTCAAGAAATCCGTTGAGAAGGAGTCAGGAGCTTCTATTAAAACCCTCCGCTCGAGATCGAGGGGGGAGTTTACCTCTAAAGAATTTTCTGCATTCTTAGATAAGCATGGAATCAAGAGACGGTTAACAAACTGCCTATACTCCTCAGCAAAATGGAGTTGCTGAGAGAAGGAACCGTTCTATCATGGAAATGGTTCGTTGTATGCTCACAGGAGCTACTCTTGGGCAACAATATTGGGTAGAAGCTGTCACCACTGTAGTATATCTGTTGAATAGGGCACCCACAAAGGCCCTAAAAGGAATGACTCCACAGGAAGCATGGAGTGGTCGAAAACCCTCCATATCTCATCTACGTATTTTTGGATGTCACGCTTTCATGCACATACCGAAAGAGAAAAGGAAGAAGCTAGATGAGAAAACACTGAGATGTATTTTTCTTGGTTATGATGAGCACTCTAAAGGATATCGTTTGATAGATCCTTTGACCAAGAAAATTCATGTCAATGAGAGATGTTGTCTTTGATGAAGCTTTCACATCACAGAGCACATCTAAAGTACACCTAGATCTTGTGGAATCTAAGGAAGAGAAGATTCCTTCGTCAACACGAGACGGGAGGTCCTTCTACATCTTCTTCAACACCACCGAAGAAGAATCCAAAATGGTGTACAAATACAATCGAAGACGCAAATTTATCCACTCCTCCCAATTTGAACTTGGATAGACCTCGTACACGCGGTATGGCTCAAAAGGAAAAAGAAGCCAAAGAAAGTGGTGAGGTTGATGATCTTTGTCAATCTTTTGAGGAACTTTCTGTAACTCCACGTACGGAAGTAGAGGATATGGATATTGATGATGACGGGGCGTTCATGTCTACCATAGACGATCTTGAACCTGCATCAGTGCAAGATGCTCTTAGTGAGCCTCAGTGGAAGGCCGCTATGGATACAGAGTATGAGTCTTTGATGAAAAATAAAACTTGGAAGCTTGTTGATATGCCGCATGGAAAGAAACCCATTGGCTGCAAATGGGTATATAAAGTCAAGTACAAGGCAGATGGAACAATTGATAAGCATAAGGCCCGTCTTGTTGCAAAGGGCTATGCTCAAAAGGAAGGCATTGACTACGAGGAAACTTTTGCACCTACTGCTCGGATGACCACAATTCGAGTTATGTGTGCTATGGCAGCACAATATGGGTGGAAAGTTCACCAGATGGATGTCAAAAGTGCCTTTCTAAATGGTGATCTCCAAGAAGAAGTCTACATGACTCGACCGGAAGGATTTGAAGTGGAAGGCCAAGAGCGGAAGGTTTGCAAATTGGTCAAATCCTTATATGGTGCAGAAACAAGCTCCTCGAGCTTGGTATATAAAAATGGACAATCACCTTATGCGGCATGGATTTAAGAGATGTCCGTCGGATGCAAACCTCTATTTCAAGAAACGGGGTTACGAGATAGTGTTGCTTGTACTCTATGTTGATGATCTGCTCATTACGGGGAGTTCGAAACTATGATCTCTACTGTCAAAAGAAACTTGTGTAAATATTTTGAGATGACAGATCTCGGACTTCTCCATTCTTGTCTTGGTCTGGAATTCAGCCAGAAGGAGCACTCCATCAAAGTGTCTCGAGAAAAAATATGCCAAGACATTGCTAGAAAAATATCGCATGAGTGATTGCAAGCCAATGGCAACTTCGATGGAGACTGGACTTCGATTATCGTGATATGATGATTCACCTCAGTTAGATGGTACTCTCTATCGACAGTTGATTGGGAGTCTCATATATCTGACCAATACTAGGCCAGATCTCGTATTTGCTGTCAACTATCTTTCGAGGTTCATGCGGGAGCCTAAGACCACTCATTGGAAAGCGGCAAAACGTGTTCTTCACTATGTCCGTGGTACTATGGAATATGGCCTAGAATACAAGAGGAACAACAAATTCTTCTTGCAAGGATACACGGACTCCGACTATGCCGGATCATTTGATGATCGCAAGTCAACTTACGGATACATTTTTCATCCGGGATCCGGTCCTGTCTCTTGGCATAGCAAGAAGCAACGGTGGTTGCTATTTCATCAACGGAGGCGAGTATCGCGCCGCACGTGAAGCTGTGTGCGAAGTGATATGGTTGCGTCGCATTCGGACAAGTATGGGCCATCCATCAAAATCTCCAATACACTTGTTTTGCGACAATCGGGGTGTTACGAACCTCGTCAAGAATCCTAGTCCATCATGAAAGAACAAAGCACATTGACACACAATGTCATTTCATTCGAGATGAAGTTCCAAAGCACCGAATTCAGCTTCAGCACATTCCCACCGATGCTCAAGTTGCAGACATTTTCACTAAGGCACTTGCACGTGTCAAATTTGAATTGTTTTGCAGCTCTCTTTGTATTGCAAAATGATGTAATCAGGGGGGATGTTAGTATAGCTATTAGTTATTACATTACCCAAATAATGTAATAAGGGGGGATGTTAGCGTACTTTAATATTTTGTTAATTTGTTAAATTAACTTAGCAACTAGTTATTTTAGTTGCAGCGGCATCCTGTTGAGATGCGCCCATTCCGGGCTAATCCAGGAAGTCCGTTTGTATTGCAGGCTTATTTAAACTGCACAATATTCAATAAATCTTTAGTTCAATTTTTTACACAGTTTATAAAAGGTTTGGCAGATGCTATTACCACTATAAGGTGGTTATTGCTTAATGAGTGATCTGTTCATTTTAAAGGCTTTCGAGGCCTTCCCCATTGCATATATAGGATATTTATTTTCCATTAACGCATAGCCAAACAATGTAACAATCACAGAGATCCAAAAGTAGCACATCCTCTCTTGTCGATGTTTCCACTAGCAGATCTGTGGAGAGGACAAAGATCGACGACCCAACACGACAATGAGGCTGAATCAGCCTACGATTGTCATTTGTGTTGAGCTGCAAACAAGACCGTGCAAATATTTGCATGATCTAAATGCCATTGCAAGAGAACATATTTGTTGGAGTCCACTCCATTTTTTATAGGTGGTTCCGTTGAGGTGATGGAAGACTAGAAGCTTAGATTCGCTCTACTCCTAATACATGTGGTGCATTCTATTTGAAAAACATAGGGAAAAGTTTTGTAGATGATTTTTTGATTTGCAGACACGATTTTCAACGTGGTCAAGTAGAATTTGTTGTAGATCAAACTTCGCCAATATCATTCCATTCTGTGAGCAGATGTTTTTGAACATTATTTTTTGAACTTTTTTTGCTCCTAAAATGAAACCTGCTTATTTTCTTTGCAGAAGACATTCATCATAAACTATGTATAAGCAAGCACTTTGCAGAATCAATGTCAACATCACGTTCACCAGAGGATGAGGTAAGGAGGTTTACGTATTTTTAAGGAGATTGGGTAGATTCTATGTGACCATTCATAGGAGGAGGGACTGGTATACCCCTGGACACCGAGCACCTCGATGGCGATTTGAGTCGTGATGTAGAAAGCTATTGTAATCTACACACAATGCCAGAGACGCTACCTAGTTTTTCATTCGATCTCTCACTAATTCATCAAAGCAGATGAATAAATCAAATGGTGTTTTCCGTAGAGGTGAAGTGTAGAATAATGACTGTGACAAAGGATTAAAGTCATTTATCTAACATTGGATACAACACGTGGGAGTTTTTTGCTCCAGCTGATGGGCACTTAGCAGTTGCAGGCTTTTGTTAAGACATTCTAGAAATAAGTGAGGTGTTGCTGAATGATACCCTAAGCTACAATGTCGACCAGTAGAGGTGGCGCTCAGAGGAAGCTCATCGCGCTGCCTAGTGGAGAATCACTGTAGCCAGTGCCATCGCGGTGCTTAGGGAGCACGCTCGGCTTGGAGAGCCATGAGCACTACAAAGGATAGCACTTCTCCTTTCGTACTTGTTGAAGTAGGTAGCTCGACTGGTTGGAGACTGAGAGCTAAGGCACTGCGGACGAGGTCGGGGGTTCAAACCATGTCGACCCCCCAAGGTAAATATTTTTTTCTAATATTTTTCTAAAAATATATTTTTAATTAATTTTTTTTAAGTTTTCTTAAAAAAAAAATTATTTTAAAAAATATATATGAAATATTTCTTTTTTTAGAAAAATAATTTAATTAAAATTTAAATTATTTTTTGTAAAACATTGGAGGGAAATTTCTTTTTCAAACTTGAAGGGGGGGCATTTTTTTTCTGCAAAAGTGAGTGGGGAACCATGAATTAAAGTTTTGCACAAATTGTAACAAGGACAACCATGACACCAAATGGTGTTAGTTTCCAAACAAGCAAAACTAAAATGGCAAAGGCACATCACAAAGGCCATGTTGCTAGTGAAGTATCTCATTTTGATTTCGATTCTAGTTCAGAAAGAGCACACAAAGTGCTCATGGCTCATATCACTTTGTAAGCGATACAAATTTGTCATCCTAGGCAAGCACCATTCCACAAATTATTTTTAGACTTCATAAATAGCATAAGTTTTTTTTATAGTAAAGGGGTGATTGTACCTCTTTTTTAGGCTTCATAAATAGCAAACTCTTTTTGTTTGAAGTACTTGTAATAAAAGAGGGGGATTTTTCTGGTGTAGATTTTTCTAAGAGGTAATCTTTGTAAACAAGCTTCATGAGTTGCATATATTTTGCACTTAAGGGGGATATACATTTCTTCCTTCACACTATTTTTTTCTAAAAAAGAAAGGACGACTTATAAGGGTGCATTTTCAGCAATACCGACACCTTAGTCACACTTCTTGTAGATATTACAACATGTTTTTGCAACAAAGGGGGAAAACTTATAAGGGTGAATTTTTCGACAGTGATCGACACCTTAGCTACCTTATCAACACTTGTTGCAAAATCATATTGTAACTGAATGAACCTCATATGAAGTGATCTACTCTACTACACCTAGCAGTTGTAGTGGTTGGTTACCCATGCAATTTGATTGGATGACAATATTACAATAAGGACATTCATTGATGTGAAGACAAAGTGAGGAATGATCCACTTTTTGCTTAGGAGCAGCCAAAGCACTGTGACAGAGCCCGAGCAAGAGCAAGAGCCAGCATATCAACATCTTCTTCACTGTATTGGGGCAGTTATATACTTTACCCAAATATTGTTGTATGGGGGGATGATAGTGTAGCTAGTAGTTATATTATTACCCAAATAATGTAATAAGGGGGGATGTTAGCGTATGTTATAGGCATATAGTTTGTTATTCCATTATTTAGGTATGTTGTTATGCTAGTTGCAAATACTACCTAATTTGGCTAGTTAAATTTGTTGGTTACGGGCTAATCTAAGCCAGTATTGTATGTATTTATGCAATGTTTGATCAGTGGTAAATTGTTCGCTTTGTTGACATTTTGTAGGTTCTTCTTTAGCCAAGGTTGTTGGATGTTTACAACCAGTTGTTGGTCAAGTGTTGAATATGAAAATGCATGTGAAATCCTCTTTGGTTGAGTCAAGTGGTATTTCTTATTCAATCTCTATCCTAGATAATTTTCCTCCTCTTGTTGATATTTCTAGCCAAAATATTTCTCCTTAGAATTTACCACAGAGAGAGCAACTCTCTCTTGATTCAAGGTCAAATTCAAATGAGCTCTTGGTCACTTGTGAAGGGGATAAAAGTGATTATGAAAAATTAGAGGAGGATAATCCTTTAAATGTTGATCTGAATCCTAAAAAAAATAAAAATTTAAACTTTTCTCTTTTCAAGAAAGGTGTTTATAGAGGGAGCGTCTCAAAAGAGGGTGTTGAGGTTTTTGTGGGTCAAGACTAGACTACTGAGATGTTGGAATATATTACATTATTTGGTACATGCTAATGTACCACCTTGGGTACATCTTTAGATTAGGAAAGAGAGTCCTAGATTAGAGTGTGAGTATTTACTTTATGCAATGTAATAAATGCACAAGTGTTATTAAAGTGTGCAAAGTATTTTGGTAATGTAAATGTGCATAATAGTCCATGTGCACATGAGTCCATAGAGTAGGAAGATGAAGAGTCTCTAGAAGAGTGAAGGCCAAGAGTGCTCCATATGAAGAGTCACATTCCATTATATATGTGTCTATGAGTGTGTGTGTGTATAATATACAATTGTAGAATGAGAGTGTGGAGAAGTATGGTGTATTTGAGATCTTTATTCAATTGAGATACAATTTTCGTGAGCATTTGTTAATGGCATTTCTATGAGTTATTTCTGAAGTTATTTATGAGTTTTATATGTTTAGTATTTTTCCATTATCATATATTTCATATTGCAACTTTATTTTAGATCTTGTGGTTATTTTATCTTAAGTATTTAGCTTCAAAAGCTAACAGTGGTATCAGAGCCACAACAAGGTTTTGTCTTGCATAAGTTTTAAAGTTGCAAAGGATATTTCCACTGGTTAAGGAGAAACCAAGTGAAGTGGAGAAATAGAAAGATATCTAAAAGAAAACTAGAAAGATAGTATTTTTCACTATGTTGAAGGAAAACCAGTGAAGGTTGAAGATTTACCTATTCCAAGAGCAAATTCAAAATAGAAGGAAATTTACAGGTCTTGAAGATAGACCTTGACATTGATGAGATTAAGAGACCCTAGAAGGAGGTCCTATTGAAAATTTTTATAGAGAGAAGAAGATTCCAGATTAATATTTGGCTAGAGTCTTTCCATAGGGTTGAAGGAAAACTCGTGAAGACTAGGACTCAACATAGATTTCTTTCCACTAGTTTTGAGAATAACTAGTGAAGTTTATTGTTTTTAGAATTCTAGAAATTTGAATGTATTTGGTTACTATTGTCTAAGTTTTTTGTTGCAAAAAATTAGTTCTCAGAAGTTGAGAAGCTTCCTACAATAGATAGAGAAGAATTTCACCTTCGGTTGCCTGAAAGTCTATGTGCTTTCCTCGTGCAGGGATTAGTTTTGAGTTGCAGCAAAAGAGTAGACATTGCAGATTAAGGAGGTCCAAAAAGAGGCCTCATTGAAGATTGAATTTTGAAGAGACCCAAGAAAGAGGTCACATTGAAGAACTTCCAGATTTGGAAGATAGAAGATAGAAGATTGAAGATTGAGGACTACGAAAAGGTCCTATTGAAGAGTTGAGAAGCAGCAAAATTTGGAGATCCAAGAAAGAGATCTCATTGTAGAATTTCCATAGTTGGAAGATTGAAGAGACCAAGGAAAGGTCTCATTGAAGTTTTGAGAAAAATAATTGAGAAGTTGTTGAATTAGAAGACCCAAGAGAAGAGGTCTCAAGAGAATTTGGAGAAGAAGAAGAAGGCTAGAGAAAGCCTCATTGCAAAGTTGAAGAAGTGGCCATTAGAGGAGATTTGAATAAAGTTCATGATAGAATATTGCAAGTAGGAGAAGCTCCTGAAAAGAAGAATTTGGGACAATTGTCGCCATCCGACAACAAGCCCAAAAGGAAGAAGGATTTGGCAAGAAGTTTGCCAAATTTTGAGAAGGTTTTTGAAGACCTCAAGACATTCAGATTCTTGAGGAAGAGGACAATGAAAGAGATCAAATTTGAAGTATTTGACAAGAATATTGAAGGGAAGAAGAATTGAAGAGGCCACATTTTTTAGAAGTTTGAGGATAGTCAATTGAAGGAAGGCTTGACAACAAAATAAGGCAAAAAATTGGAGTTAGAAAAATATTCTTGGACATTAAAGAATCAGATTTTGTAAGCAGCAATTTAAGAGATTTGAGCTGTGAATTTGGGTAGCATTAGAAGGAGAAAAGTGAGCTGCATTTTGAAGGAGTTTAGGGATAGATTTGGAATAGTAAAGCAAAGGAATTTTTTGGCATCATTTATGTATAAGAGAAGAGATGCATTTTTCAAGGTATTTGGACAATGAGAAAGATGATTTTTGGGAAGCAATTAGAGCTACAAAATTGATGATTCTAGAGAAGCAAAGAAGAAGGGAGTGGAGCTACAAAATTCATAAATTCGAGATAAAAAATCATCAAGAAGACTAGCCACAAAGGAGGCCATAAGAGGTGTGTAATATTGATGCTATAAAAGTGTTCTTATACAAGTATTAAAAGTAGTTATTCCAAGTTTTTGAAAGCACCATATTAGAGTTGTTAAAAGTCAGCAAAAAGAAGTTTGAGTTAAGTGTCTCCAAGCCAAGGAAGGAGACATCATTATCATCCTAGAATCTACAAAATATAACAACAAGGATTGGAGTTAAAAAGTGCTTGAAAGGGAGTGATAAGGAAAAGTAATATATGTTGTTTTTTATAATCAAAATAAGTGCAGACTTGTTATAAGCTCTATTGAATAAAAGAAAGGCTGAATAGTGCTCAAAGTTAAGGTAGATTTAAGGTGTCTAAAGACACCAAGAGGAGCACCAAAATTGCCAAAAATATTGGTGAGAAAAATCCACCAAAAAGAGTGGTAGATCCACCAAGCAAACATGGAGGCAACACCATATTGAAAGAAGAGCCACCATATTGCAAAATAAGCCACTAAGAGCAAAGCTCAAAGTTGTTAAACATAGAGGAGCCAAGGTAATATTGAAGCACAGGGAGAAAACAACAAAAGACAGAGAGGAGCCACCATCTATAGGAGAAGAGCCACCATGAAGAGCCACCCGTAGAGCATTATTTTAGAGAGCCACCATTGAAAGGTGGAGCCACCAAGCCTAGGAGGAGGAGTAGAGAAGCACCAAAGTGGAGAAGAGCCACCATTGGAGAAGAGGAATCATTATTTGCAAAAGAAGTCAATATTTGGATATTGAAAAGGCATAAGGAGAAACCAAATATCTAGGGTTTTGCAACTACCAAGAAGAGAAGCGAAGAATTGGTATTCATAATATTATCTTCAGAGAAGACAATGTTGCATAGCTTTGTTGGTAAGATATAGGATGTTACACAAGTGACCAAGTGTTAGAAGAAGAAGAAGAACACAATCAAGGAGAATAGAACATTATCTAGAGCATGAAGCATTGAAAATATCATTTGCAAGGTTGGTTGAACATTATAAAATTGTTCATACCACTTGTCACGAGGAAGGAGGAGCACCATAAGCCATTGGAGGTAGGAGAATTATTTCAGAATACGTTAGTAAGAGCAAGGAGGAATATTTGGTATCATTTGTCATTTGGTATTCAATAAGCCAATCATTACAAAATAAAGTTATAATGTCTAGAAGCACCCATTTAATGCATGGCCATGAAAATAAGCTTGCACAACTACAATTACTACAACAAGGAGGATGTACGTTCAAATTTCAAGCACCTTGGAAAAGCTTGGAGTACAGTTGACTAGTCAAGGAGGAGAGAGAGCGCCTATTTTCCAAAGCAAGTCAGAATACGGTAGCAAAGAAGGAGTACCTCAAGTTTTGGAGGTAATACATTTCATTTGAAATTAATTATATGCCAAGATAGGAGTTATAAGGTTAGAAGAGATTATTATTGTCTAAGGTTAAGTTGAAATTATTTTTGGAGAGATAAGACCTTGAAGTATTATTTAAAACCTTAGAAACTTGATTATTGCAATTTGAAAGCTTTTATGAAGATTTGAAGATTGATTTGAAAATTGAAGTAATTATTTTTGAAGTTTTGTAATTAGATCATTTGAGTTTACAAAACAATTTGAAATATTTGCAATTTGATAAGTTTGGAGAAATAAGGTATCCTACATCAAATTAGGAATACAAAACTTGCAAATATTCTTTTATAGAATTTCTAAATTTCTAAATTTGGAGTTATAAGGAATTCAACATCAACATAGATTTATGAAATTTAGAATTGGGGAATTATATTCTTGAAATTTGGGAGATAAAAGGAATTTAACATAGAACTTTTGACAAAGAAAAATTGCATTGATAATTTAGTCTCTAATTCAAAATTGGAAGAGACATAAGTTTGAAGACTTGAAAGATTGAAATTGCATTCAAATTATTGATTGATAAGAGGAAAATAAAAGTAGTTATTTTGAAGAATAGAAGTTGAAAAATTATATTATCATTCAATCACTAGGGAGATACAAGGTATTCTACAAAACATAAAATTGAAGGATTATATTGAAACTAGGGAGATAAAAGGTTGTCAACATAAAGTCAAAAATTGAAAATTATCCTTAGTCTATCATTCAAAACTAAGGAGAAATAAAGAATAGAGAATTTGAGATTGCATCAAATAATTATTTGATAAACAAAACTAGGGAGTCATAAGGTAGTCAACCTCAACGATTTTGAAAGATAAAAGATTCTATCAAAACTATTCTCAATATTTAATACTAAGGAGCAAAAAGGATGTCTACTCCAAAGAGTTCATTGAATAATGAAATGGAAAATGAAATTAGAAAAGGAAGAGTAAAAGTTATAAAATATGGAATCAAAAATTTGATTGAAAATTCTAAAGGGAAGTTAGACTTAGTTTCAAGTTTCATCTATAAGGAAGCATTAGAAGAAAATTTTGAAACATTAGAATACTATCTGCATACGAGAATGTTTGAAGCAATTGACAATGACAAAGATAGTGTTATGATTCCTTTAAACATTGCTAGTATAATATACATGGCACTGCTTACACTTAAATATTACAAAGAGAAGAACTTGAAACAAAAGGAGTTGATTGAATCCCTTAAGAAGAAAGCAAAAGTGGATGAATCATTTTTAGAAAAAGTATTTCATTCTTCATGCAATATTGATGCTTCAAGTTCATCTAATTCAGGGTCCTATCATGATGCCATAAGTGAATGCTCAGAAGGTTCTGTACAAAAGAAGATTTGTGATATGAAGGACAAAGGTAAAGAGAAAATGTTTTTGCAGGAATCAAATGACAATGTGATATCATCTAAAATCTTACAGATTGACATCAATGATGAAGACAAGCAAGAAGAGAAAGAATCTGATCAAGAAGGCATACAATGCAAAGTGAGTTAAGAGATGAAGATCCATATTGAAGACTAAAAGTCTTCAATAACCAAATAATGTAATACAAGGGGGTGTTGGAATATATTACATTATTTGGTACATGCTAATGTACCACCTTGGGTACATATTTAGATTAGGAAAGAGAGTCTTAGATTAGAGTGTGAGTATTTACTTTATGCAATGTAATAAATGCACAAGTATTATTAAAGTGTGCAAAGTATTTTGGTAATGTAAATGTGCATAATAGTCCATGTGCACATGAGTCCATAGAGTAGGAAGATGAAGAGTCTCTAGAAGAGTGAAGGCCAAGAGTGCTCCATATGAAGAGTCACATTCCATTATATATGTGTCTATGAGTGTGTGTGTGTAATAGACAATTGTAGAATGAGAGTGTGGAGAAGTATGGTGTATTTGAGATCTTTATTCAATTGAGATACAATTTTCATGAGCATTTGTTAATGGCATTTCTATGAGTTATTTCTGAAGTTATTTATGAGTTTTATATGTTTAGTATTTTTCCATTATCATATATTTCATATTGCAACTTTATTTTAGATCTTGTGGTTATTTTATCTTAAGTATTTAGCTTCAAAAGCTAACATGAGGTGGAAAAACTAGTTGATATAGTTCTTGATAGTTATACTTGCTTTGATAGGTTGGCTCTTGATTTTTTTAACCCTCCTATGGGTCCTCCTAGGGTCCCTATGTCTCGACCTTTGGTTGAGATATCTTATGTTGTAGTTTTATCTCATCAAGCTAAAAAATATCTCCTTCCTAATTGTTTGTTTGATCTTGATCCTGTGTAGAGGTCGATATCTATACCTTCAAATCTTTGAAAGCTTCTCATGGAAGAGGGGGAGGCTTATCTAGTTAGAAATATTTTTGGGAAAACCAGAATAGACATGGAATTTATTAGAATATGAGTACTTATGAAATGGTTTCCTAAAGGCCAGATGGATTTAGTTGCTCTCCCTAAAGTTTTTTTTCTTATTAAACCATCTATGTTGGAATATCTTAAGCACGTTATGGGGGGAGGTCCTTGGTTATTTGGAAGTAGTATTCTCTTCTTTCATAGATGGGAAATGGACTTTGATATGGATACCTAGAAGATCAATACCACTACTATTTGGGCAAGGTTTTCAAGCCTTCCATTCCACTTCTAGCATAAAGCTATTTTGAGAGGGATTGCAAAAATATTGGGTGAATTAGTTATAATTCATCTAACAACTAGAGACAAATTTTGGATGATATTTGCTCATATTTGTGAGGTGGTTGATTTATATTTGGAGCTCCCTAAAAATTTTGAATTACTTTCATATGTAGGATTCCAGACCCAACCTATTGTGTATGAGAACAAACCTTTATTATGCTCTAACTATAATAATTATATTCATGAGCTTTCTTGATGTCCACAAAGAAATTTTAGCCCAACTACTCCATAGGAGGATTGTCCTTATGAAGAAGTCCTATCTAAAACTAGCTTATATTTGATACCACTTGAATAGGCTCATGTGGTTGATGGGGGTTTATCAAAGATTTAATTTTTGATAAGCTCTATGGAGGTTGCATCTAGTAAGGTTGTAAATCCCCTTTTGTGGAATTCATTCAAATTTTTGACCTCAAGTGGGGATTCCCTTATGGTGGATGGGTCATTGGTAGCTTTGAATCTCTCTAAGTTTATAGTGGATAGATCTGCATATCTTGGGTCAAAATTTTTGAAGAGTGGTGCATCTCCGATACTGGTTACAAAGGGACAAACTAATGGAAATCTCAATATTGGTGGTTGTGGAAAGCCTCCTATCATTTATAGATCCAAATTAGAGACTAAAATGTTGGTTAAAGATCAATAGGCATCTCTTGATAGAACTACCAACTAGAAAGTTGTGGGAGGTAGATGCAAAAAAATTATCTAATGTGTCTTCATCGGATTTTTTTTCGACTATTGGTTTCCTGGGTGGTTTTTGGGGCACAAGATTTCATCTGAATGGTTGTTGGATTTTGAATTTGAAAGTGAGTTTTTCTTTTGATGTATTTATTGTTTCTAAGCTCTACGTGTGGGGATGAGATTTTGTTTATCTGGTCTTCGAATATCTTGTTCTCTTAGATTCTCCTTGAGATTTTAGCCTTTTTCATTGGAGATCCTTTACTTTGCTAGTTTATTTGTGTATATTTTCTTTTGTTTTGTAATCCTTTTGTTGGTTTGGTGTCCCCTTAACCCCTTGTTGTAAAAGGTTTTGGATTACTTTCACAATTCCTTTTCAATCAAATAAAAAAACTAGTGGTGCTTTTGTATCTATGGTAGGGATAGGTTTTTTCTATTTTAGATTCTTTTTTACTAAAAATTTAGGACTTAATACTTCTTTTTGTCTAATTAGATTAGTTTTTATTTATGTTATTTTTAAAATATAAGAAAAATAAAAATGGAACTAGTTTAGTCTTAATCATTTAGGGGACCAACTAAATCTTTAATCTTTAGCCTTAAATCAAAATTACATTTAGCCACACTTACGACTTGTTTGTTTTATTCTCTTGCATCCTTACATTTAAAAAAGAAATCATAATTTATCATCTAAAAGTAAAAGCATTTTAGTTTCAGGCCTTGATTATTACATTTGTATGTTCCATTAAGGCTAGACTAAGGTTAAGATTAGTCAAATAATATATTAGGATAAACATAGGTTTTCTTTAAAAAATTCATCAAACACCAAGCTCTAAGATCACAAACTACCCTTATCCTTGAGGTGTGAGAGATAAAGTCACAATAGATCCTCCAAGAGACCCTTTGCAATCTCTCCCCTCATCACATTTTGGTGAGCTTGTCACGAATACCACCATGGGTTCCAAGATTTTATTTGATCAAGTGAAGCCTTTATTAAGCTAAAATTTATCAAAATTTAATTAAGATCACTTAATATTGTGTTTTAGATTAGACCACATTAAATCTAGGTAACAAGGATATAACCAATTACTAGTCCTACTAAGGGTCTTTATGATCCTGTGTGTAATTGTCATACAAGATACTATTCTATATTGGGTATATAACAAGCTTGGTCTGCTATTTTTTCACATAAGATCTCATATGTAATTATTCCTAGTAAGGAGTATATTATAATATGCTAGCGGGAGTCATAAGGAGGCATACTACTACCCCTCACATATCATCTTGGTCATATACCCAAGCAGTAACTTCCACGTATCATTGGAAACCCATGTATTGGCTTTCACTCATGTATTGGTGGGTATATTGAGATAAGTCAGGTATATAGGGAGTTGCTTGAGGTATATAGGTCATATTCAATATATAAAGAGAAGGGGATACAAGGTTGTTAATACATCCTTTATTTCTTCTTTAATCAAGTCTATACAATTTAAATATTAATTTATCTAATCTTTTCCTTCCAAAACCATGGCTAAGAGATGTTACCTAACCCATAGTACCATTCATCAATTGTTCATTAACCCCAAATATTGTATGGAATGTTGTGATGGCCAATCGACCTTTGAGGACCCTACCTACAACCAAGAAGTATCCACACCTTCAGCTTCTCTAAACCCTATCCATGGTGAGCAAGAAAGAGCAGTTTTCTAATCTATAACTCACATGGCTTACTTCTTGTAGAAGCATAAAGATGTTGTGGAATCCTCTCTTAGGGAAAGTTATGAAATCCTAGGCATCTCTATAGGATAAGGTTCACTCATGGACTATCCCCAACAACATAGCTCAAACACTTTATCTCTAAATCAATTGGGTTCATTTTTTATATCTTTAATACAATCCTTAACGTATCAACTTCCATTTTTATTGATTCAAATTCTCCTATCATCACTACTTCTATAAATTCTAAGAGTTAAACCCTCCCATATTCTTTAGGACATCACATATCATTACCTACTCTTGAAGAACTATTATAGGGCAATGTAAGTTGTCCTATTTCTCAATAACTAGACACAAGTTATGTTTCCTAATTAGGGTATATCCTCGAGTGTCCCAATTTTTAATCCTCTTGAACAACATTTATTCTAATATCACAAGCATAAGTATAGGTTTCACTCAAAACCCAAATCCAACAATATCTCATCATTCATATTCTAACCCTTTCATCTCAATATTTTGGAAGTAATTCATATGATGCCAACTTCAACATTGTATGCCCAAGTGTATTAGTCTCCTTCTTATATCAATTAAAAATTCTTTCTCTCTTAGCACACACCTTTTATGCCACCAAATCCTATTTTTCCTAAACTCTAAACTTTAACTTATCAAATAGAGCTATTGAAATAACAAATGGGCATCACACAAAGATCTTCTTACAATCACAAGTACATATATGGTGACTTATGCAACCAAACCTTAAATCCTTTTGTAGCTAGTCATATTTTTCCTCCCAATAATGAAAGTCCTAAATTTCAAATGTATAAAGCAAATGAAAATCTTGTCAACCACCTTAGGTTGTTTAGAACTTCTTGTAGTGATATTTATTATGATAAAATATTTCTACTCAAGATTTACCCTAAGAGTATTAGTGGCCCTACCTTTGAATAGTACTACCAAATACTAAGGTAATCCTTGAAAAGCTTTAGAGACCTTGTTGAGATCTTCATAAAGTAGTTCTCTATCTACATTGAGAAAAAGGTCACAATTAATTACTTATACCAAATAAAGTAGTCTAAAGATGATAATTTTACCAATTTCTTAGAAAAATAGCGAGCCCCAGTGGGGAGAATCTAATATGTACCTCCACCTAGATATCGTCTAGATATCTTTATAAGTAATCTTAATGAGCAATTGGTCTTCTATATTGAGAAAACCAATGTATCTTCTTTTGAAGATGGATTGACATGGCCAAGAGAGTACATAATACCCTTGTCAAGAGAGGGAAATTGAAAACCAAATCCATATGGAAGAAGATAAATATTATTCTAACCTAGAGAGGTAGTACAAGAACAAACATGTTGTAGGTGATGGAGTCATAGAATCATTCTAGACCAACAATGTTAGTGCTATGACAAACCTTAAAAATATTTATTTAGGGAAGCAACAATAACAAAAACCTAAGATGAAGTATTCCTAATTGGATTAATCTCTTTCATCCATCCTAGATCAATTCTTAAAATCCAAAATGGTGGAGCTTCCACCTACCAAGCCTTTAGAACATAGAAGGAAAAAATCTCCTTGGTTTCATTCTAATAAGCAATGTGTCTTCCACTACATTAATGGTCATGCAATAAATAAATACATGATACTTAGAAACTTGACCAAAGTCCTAATTGATGAAGATTAAGTTATTATCAATAGCTTTGATTCTTAATCTTCTTCTAATCAAGACCTTGAATTTCTTCAAAAATTGCTACCTAATCATAATAATAATAAACGCATAGGAAATAATATTCACTATATTAATATCCTAATTCTAAACCAAAGGATAGTCAGGTCCCTCTATTTTTCTAATCATATTTATCACATTTGTGTTATAACTAGACAATAGCATAAAAATATTTTATTTGATCAACCTTATAGACCTCCTTTAGTCCTTAATGTGAAAATAACTTCCCCTAAAAGACCTTCATTAATCATTCAATCAAGATCTAAGGCTAAGGTTACTTTTGATTTTCTTCATCAACTTGAGAGTACCCTAGCCAAAATTTCCCTCAAACTTATTTGGATCTCTCCAACCCATTGAGAGATATTAAAATTTTGAGTGAACAAGTTGTTCCTCAAGACCTCAATCCAAATGATCTTACTATAGTAGAATCCATTGGGATTAACCATGTAACTATAACATTCCATGAGAATGATATACTTCAATCCTCTATGATCATAGATCTCCCATTATACATCATAAGCCATATTGGTCATAAATTCATCAAGAAAATCCTAGTCAATAATGGTTCTAACCTCAATGTCTATAACCTAATATTCATTATCCATTTTGTTTAACTAAATAACATTTTAAGAAATCTAATATTATTACCAATGCTTTTAATAATGAGGAAAATGAGGTTAGTGGCACTTTAGTCTTACCCCTTAGAGCCAAACCTTGCATTCTCAACAATATTTTCTATGTCATGCCTTGTGACTTAACTTACAACATTAATATTTGAAGGTCATGGGTTCATGAGATATGGGTCATCCCTTCAACCTGCTATCAATGCATTAAATATGAATATAAAGGAAATACGTTATATTCTACTTAATACCAAACCCTTCACCTACTGTCAAGTGATCATGGTTGAGAATCCTAAAGCTTATATTTGCCCTTATCTCAATTTATTTCTTGAATTAACTTGTTCTTCTTATTAGATTATAATGTTTGATGCATTAAGATATCTCACCTTAAATAATTCACCAAATAATGAATCTAAGGGTCAAATATCTAATCCAATTGATAATTTAAAAAATAATCAACTTGTCTTGTATCTAGCCAATCTTCTTCCATCTCCTTGAACCTTTGGTTTACCTTCTAGTAGTAAGGATAAAATAGTACAAATTAAAAGTTGCTTCTTCATTTTTGTTGGTACTGCTAATGATAACAAAATCCATGGCAATAACCCTTTCCCAACTAAATGATAATATACTTCATGCTTCTTGTCGAACTCATATTTCCTATCTAAGAAGATTATTTCTAACATGAGATATCAAGGTAAAGGACTAGTCTTGTATAATAAAGGAATCAAAGGGACCCTATAGACCTAAGCTTGGATGGGATGCTTTATATTAGGTTATATCCCTAGTTATAGTTAGATTTTTTTTCCTTTTCTCTTCTTTTGATGGTGAAGATAAAGTCATCCTTCTTGATAGAGCATCCCATGAAAATACTATTTATTTAACTAGATTAGATTGGAATGAGGAGGATGATAATGGATTATCACTCCTTATATATCCTAGTATTTCTTGATTTGCACACTTTGTCGGTTTAAATCTCTCGATCCTAGAATATCCCAAGTTGATTACTAACAAAGATAATTGAGATAGAGGTCTTGAATGATCCTCCTCAATATGGTACCTCTAACTATCTAATCTAGAATGACTTCTATTTTTGTGGATATTTTTTCCAAAGTACAAACATCACTATCTCACAACCAATCAATCATAATAATCTAACCTTATATCCTACAAATCTTGATATCCTAGAAGTGTTGTCAGCTTCCCCTCAATTGGAAGACAAGACTCATATTTTGATTGAGGAAACCATGGATATTGATATTGGAACTCTTGAAGGTCATAAAATTCTTAAATTAGACAATATATTGATCCTAATTGGGAATGAGGAGTACACTAAGATTTTGACAGAGTTAAAAGACATCTTTGCTTGATCCTACAACAACATACCAGGTCTTCATCCTTCTATAGTTTTCCACCACCTAGTTATCACTCATGGTGCAAAAATCATAAAGCAAAAATTATGAAAAATGAATCTGAAAGTTACCTTGGTAGTCAAAGAGGGGCTCTAGAAACTACTTGATGTTATATTTATCAAACTTGTTGACTATTTTGACTAGATCTATAATTTTTTCCCTATTGATAATAAAATAGGTATAACTAGACTATGCACCAACTTTCAAGACATCAACAAAGCATGTCCCAAGGATGAATTCCCTCTATCCAAAATTGATATGATCATCAATTTCACCTATAGGTTTGGAATTTAGTCTTTTATATATAGAATATTAGGCTATAATCATATCAATATTACTCTTGAGGACCAATTCAAAGTAGCTTTTACCACCTCATGAGGAACCTTTTGATATCAAGTCATACCTTTTAGAATGAAGAATGTAGGATCTACCTACCATTGAGATATGACATACATCTTTTATGACATGATGTATGGCATAATGGAGGACTATGTTGATGATCTTCTTGGTCATTATTTAACTTAGGAAGATCATCTTTGATATTTATGGCACATCTTCAAACAATTGTAGGAGTACAAGGTATCTTTGTGGTTATATTAGAAAAATTGTTGGGATTTATTGTATCCTAACACAACATTGAAGTTTATCTTAACAAGATATTTTCTATATTCAACATGCCACCCCTTGAACTCTGACCTAGATTAGGAGTCTCTAGGGCAAAATCCAAACCATTTAGGGATTCGTCTCTTAGCTAGTCAATAAGTGTCAACCTTTCACCAAGATTTTAAGAAAGGATGGAATATTTGAATAAGATTTTGATTGTAAATCTACCTTTACTACTCTCAAATCCAACCTTTTATCTCCTCCTTATATCCTTGCTCCTCCTAATCCCTCTAG
The DNA here is from genome assembly GCA_028583015.1 of Wollemia nobilis. NCBI lineage: Eukaryota > Viridiplantae > Streptophyta > Pinopsida > Araucariales > Araucariaceae > Wollemia > Wollemia nobilis. The sequence goes on from JAQPPZ010005697.1 coordinate 4,562,099, forward strand.
ATCCTTGATGTTATACATAGTATCAAAAAACCATGCCCTATGAGATATATTAATGTAGTACAATGATAATATAGAGAGCGAGCCATTTTCTATATTAGTCGAACTTTAGTCAATCATGAAGTATGTTATACCCCTTTAAAAAATCTTTGCCTAGTCATAGTGTTTTCTTCCTAGAAGCTTTGATACTACATGATCTTATATACATAGTGAGTGTCAATATTTGGTGATATATCATATCCAAGCCTCACATTTTAGGGTAAATAAGTGGGTCATTATGCTTAGTGAATCGATTGAGTTTGTCAGCCAAAAGCCTATGAAAGGTCAGGTCATCATTGACCAATTAAAAACTATGCTATTAGAAATTAGCTACCCCTTAATCATAGGCTTTCTTAATGAGTTAGTCTTTATCCCAGAAGTAGATCAACCTGAATATTGAACCCTATAATTTGATGTGCTCCATGTGTTAAAGGAGTAGAGGCATGAGTCACCTTGGTCACTCCTAAATAAAAATTGATTCGTTTTTCATTCAATCTAAATTTTTCCTATACTAATAATACATTTGAGTACAAATATCTTATCCTATGGCTACATGGAGCATTAGCTCTTCAAATTAGAACCCTCTCATTTTCAAATATTTCTAGGTTATAGTCAACCAAGTCAATGACATTTATCAAACTAAAGATATAAATATCAATCCATACAAAGACATCATTGCTAAGTTAATGGCTACATATGATAAAATCACCATTGAAGCTATCTCTAGGACTAGTAACCACCATGATGATGTTATGTCATTTATTGTATCTCTTATACCTATAGATTGGATGACAAAAAAACCATGATCATAATTTAGAAAATCAATGAGCCTTCAACCTTAAATTCTAGTCAAATTTCTCTAGGAATATTTTCCATGGACGTAACTCCTCTTGATCCTTAGTATAAAAATATCTTTATTTTCCTTAGGGATGGTGCATTACCTAATAGTTTAAACCATAATGAGAATAAGAACCTCAATCAATGTGCTTGTAGGCATGTCATCATTGGCAATATCTTATATTTTCATACCCTTAATGATATTTTTATAATATGCATAACCTCAACCAAAGCCTAAGTAGTCATCAAAGAGATCCATGATGGATCATACAAAGGTCATTTAAGTGGTATCACCATCACCAAAAAACTGCTATGAATAGGTTATTATTGACCCTCTATAGAAATAAATCTTACAACTATGTTAGTATATGTGATAAATGTCAAAATCATGATAATATTATCCATGATACATCCTAATCTCTCCAACCTTTGACTTCTCCTTGGCATTTTTCCATTTGGGACTTAGACATCATTAGGAAGATCAACTTGTATCATCTAATGGAAATAAGTTCATCATCATGGATATTGAGTACTTCATTAAATGGTTCAAAGCCATACCTTTAGCCTCAACCACTAGAGTCCAAGTCTCCAAGTTTATCCTTAACTAGATCCTTAGTCATTATGGCATTTTGTCCATACTAATATTTGGCAATGGAACACCTTTAAAGAACAAGGATGTCCAAAAATTTATTCTTAATACAATACTTAATACAAATGGTCTATGCCTTACTATCCTCAAGGTAACATCCAATCTAAAACTTCTAACAAGACTCTTATCAAGATCTTAAAAAACTTGTTAGTAAAATCGGTTGATATTGACATCTTTGGTTATATCTAGTCTTATGTGCCTATTGCACTAGTGTTAGAACTTCCATTGGTGTGACACCTTATGCTTTGGTTTATGTAACTAAATTTATTTTCCTTTTAAATCTAGAGGTACCTTTTATGGTGCATCTTATTGTAGGAATAATTTGTTGAAGATAAATATTGTCTTATCTATCTCCATCAGTTGGAATTGCTTGACAAAAAGTGGATGTATGTCTTAGAAAACCTAAAGTTTACCAATAAATTTTTAAGCATACCTATAGCAAGAAGGTACACTCCCATTCCTTCAAAATTTTCATCAAATAATTAGAAGAACACCAATATAATAAATGATGTCAAAGAAAACTTTACAGTAAGTGTAGAATCAAAAGAAAAAATAAAGAAGAAGAACACATTATATAAGAATTTATCTTGGAAAAACCTTTTGAGAAAAAACCCAACAAGAATATCTTCTTATTGTATAAACTTGACCATCTCCAATACAATAATATCCTTTTGCTCACTTTTCACTTGTGATTACATTTCTTGCAAATTTATTACCAAACACTTATGCAATTGTTGATTTATATACCAACAACATAAGAAGTAGTTTTACAATACCATGGGTGAAAAACCATGGGCCGACATTACATTAACCCAAAAACACCCATATCGGTCTAAAAAATAGCTTAACCCCCCCTAAAAAAAATTCCCCAAGGGCTAACACCCTTGGACCCCCAAACATGGGCTACCATCCTTGTACCCATGCTTAGGGCCCGACCTGGCCTCAAAACCTGACGAGGATAGGGGTAGAGTGTAAAGTCCTTTTATAGTTAGTCCCACTTGAATAACGTAGAAAATATTAAAAACATGTCCAAAAACAATGTATCTATGCATATAGTTATACATACATTTAGATTCTCTCTCTCTCTCTCTCTCTCTCTCTCTCTCTCTCTCTCTCTCTCTCTCTCTCTCTCTCTCTCTCTCTTTCTAAAGCTGAAGTCTCCTATGGAAACTTCGAATTTATACATAGTTATAAATAGTTGTACTATAGTAGTGCCTTCTAAGGCACATCATTCATATCTCATTTATCATCATGTCATGCATATTTCCTCATAATCATTTTATTTTCTATTTTCTCCATTGTTCATAACTTAATTAGTTCATCATCATTAGTTAATTAATCTTTAATTAATCATGGTTTCACAATAGATTTCATTAGTCCTGGATTCACTTCATAAAATATTTCATCTCAATATTATTTTATCTTAATCCATTCACATCAAATCACAAGTCAACTCATCATCATCTAATCTATATCATTTAAACACATAATTCCATCATACTTAAACCATTTATCATTAATATATTAGTATCCAATACCCCTTTTCCTTTTAATCTCCTCAACCTTTTTGATAATTTTTCATTGTTTATCCTTAGTTTTCATCACTACACTAGTGTGGTTCATATTCAAGTCGAGGTTCCTTGATCCAACTTGATTTTCCTTTCAAAACTTGAGCGGGCACACTAGGTCATGATAACATTTAATGCTATTTGAAATAAAAAATTAATATCACTTCTAAGCAAACAATCACAACATCAATCATCTAGCATCACTAACCATAACCAACAATAAATCTCACTATCTCAAAATTAACTTATCTTATGTTTAAAATTTCTTTGTTGCTTTTAGAAGTGAAAGCATCATCGAATTGTAGGTTCAATGATGCTATCACTCTCTACTTTACACAAAGCAAAAATGACTCTTGCTAGTGAAAGCATCGATAACATTATTGCTATCCTATGTCAGTTTTTCCATAGAATATTTATTTCATGTATTTATTATTCTTGTTATTTTTACATTTGTCTAAATATAGGCCTAATTAATATCCAAGAGAGTCCAACATTCTTTGATAGATCAGACAAATACCTCTATTACTTATCTAACCTTTTTTTATCTATTTGCATGAAAGCAAAAGCACCATTGATAGGCAAAAGTATTGATGATGCTTCTATAGACTATGGGTGCTTTTGCCTCTATGGAAGAAATAGATTTTTCTATTTCAAATTATTTTCATTAAATCATTTAGGACTTGATATTACTTGTTGTCTCATTAGATTAGTTATTATTTTTATTATTTTATTAAATAAACAAAGGAAAATAATAATTAGTTTAGTCTTAATTATTTAGGAGGACAACTAAATATTCAACATTTAACATTAAATCAAAAATTGCATGTAGATATAATTAGGACTTGCTTGCTACATTCTCGTGTGCCCTTGCCTTCAAAAGAGAAATCATCATTTCATCCAAAAGTAGAAGAATTTTAGTTTTAGACCTTGACTTTGCATTTGGGCTAGATTAAGGCTAAGCTTAATCAAAGAATATCTTAGGAGAAACACAAGTGCTCTTGAACAAATCCATCAAATACTAAGCTCTAAGCTCACAAAATACCCTATCCTCAAGGTGAGAGAGGGAGAGTTGTGACAAAACACCCAAGAGGCCCTTCTTGATCTTCCCCCTCATCACACTATGGTTGATCTTCTAAAATAAGAAAAGAAGGCCTAAATAAAAAAAAGGAAACATAGATGAAGCAAAACAAGTGAATAAAAAATGAAACTCAAAATTAGATGAATACCCAAATAATAACAAAAATGAAAATGTGTTTATTATGAAAATATTTAGAGCAATTGTAGAAAAACAATGTCAAGAAGAAAAAGGAATATTACTTTGCAGAATTTATCTCTATATACAATCACCACCCAAAGACCTATATAGGGAGAAACATCAATTATAAATAAAATATGAGATATTATAACCCATCTAATCACCAACTGTTACCAACTTAGATTTGAAACATATAAATGAAAGAGATCAAAATAAGAATGGAGGAAAAAATATCTTTCTTTAAGACAATTAAGACAAGGAACATTTTATTTTTGAAATGTGAGACATAGTTATTCTTAAGCTAATTAAATTGATACTTTAATACTAAAATCATTCAAAAAAAATTCGAAAATAAAGTAAACAAAGTTATCATCAAAATTAATAAAAGTAAATGAAAATTATTAAAATAAAATTTGATTAAATCAAATGCTTTGTAAATTTTTATTGTATAAGTTAATTTTAACCTAATAATATAAAAAACCTTCTATTATTCTTATGATTATCTATTTTTTAGATAAATATGCTGCCAAACCACCATAAATGTACATACCAACCACAGTATGAAAAAGACATCAATTTAAAGTTGTATTTTTCGTATATAAAATGAATGAACGAATCAACTGCTCCATCCCCGAAGAGATGCAAATTAATGAATTTTATCTTACACATCTGCAAAGCTATAAAAAAGCTATAAAAGGTCAAACGAAGATAGTATAGTTGTAATTCAAATTCAGAGTTGTTATTAACATATTCGAAATGTCGTGGTGTTATTTATTTAGTCTTGGGTACCTTTGCGAAGGTGTTGGGTGAGTTCCATGCAGGATGATCAATCGATTAAGTAGAAGGATACGATTTCACTTCATCATGATTCAACTTTCTAAACACAAGATATGATAGAAATCATAGGGAATAAGAGATTTGATCTTCACATCGTTTTTGCCGTTGAATTACTAGTCGACAAGTTTTATTTAAATTAGATCAAGATTCCAGCTTAATACAAGACTCAGCCAACTATTTTCCTTTTGGCAAATCTGTAAAGAATTCCTCGGTACAGCTGACTGGAAGAATTCAGTACATGTCATCTACAACGGAGAAAAATTCTTCACTGATCGACGATATAAAAACGCAGCAAATGAAAACTTCATAAACTTATAGCAATCTACACACTACTAAAAAACTATTAATATGCCCTACAAAACTGTTTGGTTCTATGATTGATGGCTTAGAACAAGAAGAGGAAGATTGGCATAGGAGAGTAGTCGTACTTTTTATTCTGAATTTTGTTAATAACATGATAGCCGACCTATCTATCTGGGATGGGAAATATTTCAGTTTTCCTTGCTATATTGCCAGCCACCGGTTCAGCTCTTAAAGAGCTTTACACCATAAAATTTGGAACTTGTTTTTTGTCATCATAGATAGATCTGGCAATAGCCGGAGCTCCAATATTATATGGTATTAAGATGCTCATCATGTCATAAATGCCCTGATACAAGAAAAGAATTATAGATCTCTCAAGACCACTCCCACCATGGAAGAGTAGCAGCTGATGGATCTTCCACATTAAAGAAATGGCAGGATTCCTCGTTGTCCTCCATTCTAATGCAGTGCTGGTGGTTATATGCTGCTGCCTTTGCTGGAACAATATTATTATTATTATTCCCTGATCTGGGGCAGCACAAAGCCTCCATTAGGCCCTCTCCAGTACTATTGTTATTATAATTGTTATCATTATCACGAGAGGCCTCCTCCTGCAGATGGGTAGTACTATATTTGAGAGAGGAACTAGTACAGATGTAACTATCGATGGGACGTGGACTGTTATTCCCTGGTGCCAGCGCTGCATGGTCGTTCAATATGGCACTGCTATCGCTCTCCGACCCCTCCAACTTTTCATTGAACACCATAATCCCCTTGCTCTCCACAAGCCCATTTTGTTGTTCCGCTTCCCTGCTCAGAGGCTTCGAATCCATAATAATATTACTCCTGTTCTCCTTGTCCTCGTCCTTCAGCAAGACATCAGCTTTGCGCTTCCCTGTCACTTCCAACTTCTTCTTCAGACTAGTAAGCTGCATAAGTAAAAAAAAGAAGAGAGAGAAAAAGCAGTCACGGATCTGGTGGAGTCTGAAATTTTCAGTCACATCTTACACAGCACTGAACAACCCCCAAACAAAAAGAAAATAAAAATCACGATAGTGTTACTCAATATAGAAAAAAAGGAAAAATAATAATAATGTCACAATACAACAGAGACGAATTTTTTTATTATCAGAAACACACAAAAAACACTTTCACAGCATTACTACTTTGCTAAACCCCTATGCAGATGAGGTCACAGCTTTTAATAAAATCACCGATTGCCAGAATCCAGTGGGTTTCAACTTTCGATAACACAACACAAATGAAAAAGAGTTTACCAGGTTCACAAATCTTTATAACATTCCTGTTTTGCAGGGTCTGACTAACAAACTAGCCAAACTGTACAGTAGTAATATTAGCCACATCTTTACAAATTTTTATAACATTACTACTCTGCAGAATCTGGTGACTTTAGGACATTAAAAATTTCAGAACAATATTACTCTGAAAAATATTAGCAACAAAAAAATAATAGGACTAAACGGCTCCAAAAATAGGACTCCATGAAGATGTTGCTGAAACGAGTTCCCCTTTCCCCCCCCAAAAAAACAAAAAAAAAAAAAATAGTAATAAGAGAGACCTCAGCTGCGAGTTTTTGGTTGTCTCGCTGCATGGCGTCGAAGTTGGATTTGAGGGCGTCGTAATTGAGCTTGAGGACGCCGTAATCTCGCTCGAGCTGCTTGGTCTTCCACCGGGCGCGCCGGTTCTGGAACCACACAGCTACCTGGCGTGGTTGCAGGCCCAGCTCCTTTGCCAGCTGAAGTTTCCGCTCCGGCTCCAATTTGTTCTCCACCTCAAATTTTTGCTCGAGCGATCTGACCTGCTGCACGCTCAGCCTCCTCTTCTTCCCCACCGGCATCTCCCCACTAAACTCCTCTTGCTCCCCCACCTCCTCCAAGTTCTGAAACCCCCCCATGTACTCCTCTTCTTTCACACCTGCTCAACCAGTCAGAACATATAAAAAAAAAAAAAACACAAATCCAAAAAATGAAGAAGAAGAAATGCAATGTTATGGGTCTCACCAGCGCTTCCCACCATGGAAATCAAGGCGTTCAGGGAGTCTGCCGCCTCCATTTTGGCTGTCGATTATTGACGATTCTTGATAACGGTGGTATTCTCCTTATTTGATCCAGATCTTAGCAGAATCATTACGGTCTCCATGCGTGAGGGGTCGCTGGATTTTAACTATAGTTCGTCCTCTAAATCTGGCGGTGATGTGGTGGCGGAGATCCAAAGCCCTCGGGTAAGACAGCAGCTTCCTCACTTTCATTCTCAATAATAATAATAATAATATATTCACCCCCTTTCCCCCTCTCTCTCTCTGCAACTATTGCTTCCCTCCCAACTTGTGGGTTACTCCATTTGGAGGTGCAAAGCCATAGGCCAGGCCAAGGCCCGTGGAAATGCCTGGCTGCCTTGGGAAATACTGCTGCCGCACCAACGGAGGACAGGGCGGTGACCAGAAAATTTATCTTTGTTTCTAAATTTTTCTTTTGGCGTTATAACATGGGATTTAAGATTTAAGATTTGTAATGTTGCACGATTCCCTCTGCGAAATTTATAAATCGCCTGCAGAATAGGAGGGATCTAAGAAACTGCGTTTGGTATGTTTTCAAGTGTTGTTAATAACAGCAAAGCTTGGTATTATAAGAATATTAGGTGGGAAAGAGCGGCCTGATTGGAAAGTCAGGATACGTGCTCTAAGTCTTTTGGGCGCATTCAATGCGATTCTCTTTGTATGGCCTTTTTTAAATTCTTAGGCCAAAAATTCTCTCTTTTTCCTCGGCCTCCTTTTAGGCGTAGATAGGCCGGTCTTTAGGTGTAGATTGGTGTTGTGTTAATTTGGAGACGGGCGCAGTTTTGAATTTTCAAGAAGGTTGTAACATGTGAGATAATTTTTATAGAGGTTGTTTTTTTTTATTTAATATATAGTTATTTAATTATATTTTATATAATAAAAGTTTATAAGATTTAAATTTTAAATCTGAAATATAATTTTTTTTATTAAAAAATATAATTAAAATAATTAAAATGATATATAAATATTTTATTATTATTATTTTTTTTATTGAGTAAATATTTCTTCTATATATATATCCGTCGTGGGGTTTGAACTCGGGTCACATCACCAATAATGCAAGTGGTGTCCTTGCCGATAGACCACATTTAGATTTGTGATGGATATCGTAGTGGTAAGTCCTTGGATTTTCATATAGGAGACCCAAGTTCAAACCCTAGTAAGAGGAGATTGGGACCCCTCATAAAAACTTGTGTAAACTCAATTTTTTTCGGAGGAAGTGTGAGCTAAGAGGGAGCGTGAGTCGATATTTAATCATGGAGATTCAATCATGGCGGAAGAGTAACGTGTTCATTCGGAGTGCATCAATGCTTCAAACCCTTAACACAAATGCGTGGAACATTGTTTTTAAAAAAAATTGAAGCGAAGGAATACCGAGAAAAATAAGAGACAAGGGCTATTGTGATCCAAGAGGGAGAGCAAGCCAGGATTGAGTGTGAGGCAAGAGTAAGTGCGAGCTAGGAACTAGTGCAAACTGAGAGGGAGTGTGAACCAAGATGGAGTGCAAGATGAGGAGTGTGAACCAAGATGGAGTGCAAGCCAAGAGCTAGCCCCATTAGCTAGTATGGAAGGAAAGTCATATTTGAAAGCCTTAATGGGAAGTCATGATGCCCTAGTTGGAAGTATGGAGGCCCGAAGTTGAGATAAGCATAGGAGCAAATACATGACAAGTTCAATCCAAGTAGCAAATGTTACAGCAAAGGTAAATATCAAGGATGAGATGACTGAGCATGATATAATTGTTCTTAAAAGTAGAGGGTTAATATGTAAGTTTCATAGATCATGGCCATGGTTTTTGGAGATTCAAAAATGGATTAAGTGGAAGTGGGGATTTAAATTCAAATTAAGTTGACTTTTCTTCCTAAAAGTTTTTTCCTTGTCATCTTTTCCAGTTCAAAAATTAGAGATAAAATAAGTTGGTGATCCATGGTGGGAAGAGATGCACTTTATTTGAGATCATGGAATGCAAATTTTTTGTTGAGATAGAAACTATTAAGAAGTTCCAGTATGGGTTAGGTTTTTTGGACTTCCATATCAGCTTATAAATAAGGATGTTTTGAAGAATATTGGAAATACCCTAAGGGAATTCATCAAGGAAGGACTAACTACTAAGGAGTGAAAGCATGCTATATATACTCGAATATGTGTTGTTATGAATATTTCAAAACCTTTTCCACAATCCATTAAGATTAAATTTGAATCAAGAGAATGGGATCAACAAGTAGATTATGAAAATATCGCATTTCATTGTCAAAATTGTTATGAGATTGGACACATGGTAAGAGTTTGCAAAGTAAAAACTATGAAAAAAGAGACAAAACAATAATAGAAACTAGGTCAAATCAACAATATTCCACTCCAAAATAAGAGGTAAAGAAAGCCTATCTATATTTGGTAAGTTTAGAAGGAATTAGAAGATGTGGAGAGAATCCTAAAACAAAGACAACAAAAGAGGTCAAGTTTATAAGTAAATCATCTTCATTTTCCTCAAATAATATAAAATCCTCTCCATGTAATAAAAGTGAAAGGGGTGAAAATGTTATCCCTTGCACTTTAAGGTTTCAAGAGTAGCATAATAACGAAACGAGGATGGAGGAAATTCATAACAATTTAAGTTTTTTAGAGCATAATAAGAAGGCAATTGCTATCTAAGAGCATCCTGGCACTTTAGGGTTTTTAGGGCAACATAAAAAAATTTATAATTATGTTTTTATACCCTTTTAATAATTTTTTTATTTATATGAACAATTAATACATATTTTTTTTAAATATCAAACTTCATAATAAACTCAATTATTAAAGAAACAATCTTTAATATTGCAAACCTTTCAAATTTCATTAAAACTTCTTACAATTTAATATTTAAAATTATTGATATGTTTTTTAATCTCCAGAAAACAAAAATCATGACATTCAACCTACCCAAGAAAGATCTCTCTTCTGTTCACATCACATATAAAGGAAAGGTTGTTGATATTGTCACATTGTACACATACTTGGGAGTTCTTTTTATAGGACCTACCTTCAACTTGGTCCCTGCATCTCAAGCAAGGTTAAACAAAGGTTATGCTACCCTAGCCTCTCTGGATAAGCAATGCTTTCAGCTCCAATTTTAGGACATCAGTACGAAGATCAGACTCTTCCACACTCTTTTTACCCTATACTGCTCTATGGCTGTGAAGTTTGGGACCCTAGCCTCAGACAGTTGGGTTGGTCTCATATTGAAAGGGTCCTCATCTCAATGGTGTCCAAGTTCATTCGTTCTAAAAGAACTGTTCCACATCCCATCATTCTAGCTGAGTTTGGTGCTCGTCCATTGCTTACAAAACCAATATTTCTTGTTGTCTCTTTACTGTGTAGATTGAATTGTATGTCGAAAATGAGAAGATATCCATATTTAGCACTACAATCCTCAATACAATTGGTAAATCAATGGGTCAGGAATTGCTGGTATGCTCAAACTACTACTCTACTTCAATCTCTTGGCCGAGACATCATGAGATCTCCTCCTACTAAAACATCAATCAATGCACCATACTCCAATAAGGATATTCGATATGAGATTTACTCAACATATATAAAAACTATTTGGACTGATCCAAAGGAACCTCTTTCACCAAAATTGCTCCATTACTCTCACTTTTATCTCCAACTAGAGAATGGATTGATCACTACTCCAAAATATAATTTGATACAGATGTCATATAGCCTCTGGTTTCCTCTAGCTCAGATATGAGTTTGCTCCCATCAGCTGCATATTGAGACAAATCATCACCTCCTTAGAGATCAGTGTATTTATAGATTATGCAGTCTTGATGTGGAATCCGAGGAGCATTTCATTTTCACCTGTCTTATCTACTACGATATACGAGGTAGATATTATTGCTTATTCAGATACACCCATACACTAAAATCTTGGATTAATTATGAAGATCATAGATGCATTGCATTTTTCATCCGGGAATTATTCAATCTCAGGAAAGAACTACTTAGTAACAGTTTGCAGAAGATAACAGGATCCCAACTTATCACTTCATTCTTCCAGCCTCTAGAGGCCACGACCAAGAAGCACCAGGGTGATCACAGAGATACAACAAGATCAACTCGTCGTCGACTCCAACAAAGAACATCTATGACGACATCCAACTCTTACATCACTCACTTCTCTTCAGCCTTGAATGTTGAGAGTAATCCTTAATCCACAGATCTTGTATATCATATGTCATGTTGTTTACTGGTTTTCCCTGGAGCTGCATTAGGCACTCTCGTTGCTTTGTATATGTCCTAATTTACAGTCATATTGACCTCTTTTGGTCAACGATAGATATTAATACAAATTCAAATTCAAATTCAAATTCAAATTGGTTAAATGGGATTGAAACAATCCCATTCTGATTATATTGTGACCACATAGTGGTATTACAACAAAACTTAAATATTATCTATGTATCCCTTGATAAGATTTGAACCTAGGTTTTTCTCTGAGTAATCTAATCAATTAAGTTAATGTCATTTAATATTTAACATTATTTATTTCAATCATCTTGCTAACAAAATTTACTAAAATTTCTATCTCATAATAACCATCAAAATTTATTAGTCTCTGACATTAAAATGATAAAAACTACCATAAATTTTATTAAAATTTCTATGTCAAAATTATTTTAACCTCTTACGTTTAAAATCATAAAACCATCAATAAATGAATAACTTCATAAATTTATTAAATTATAAGACCACTTATAATATTTTATATATAATGATTATAAAACCACTAGTAATTACTTATATTAACTTACAAAGCAAGCTACAAAACACAAACTTAGGTCTCATATATCAACCAAAGTATCTCATTACCCAATACCTATGACAACCTTGAGGTATTGAATATATGACATTTAAATTTTTCCCTTTCTGAACTCTTTCATTTAATAGCTTATCTTTTCTTTAAAGAAGATTTCCGCCCATTAGATTTTCATGTTAAGACCAACCTTTCTTATGGTTCCCTCTTCCACAGCTTTTAAAGTGACAAATACCATGGTTCTTTGTGGTTTCCTCATCTGGAAGAAACACTGACGACAAATACCTAAATCGTCTCAAATAGAGTAACAAAATATATGCTTTCTTGTGCTGTGGACAAGAGATAATAATGGGAAACTTTAAAGGTTCAAACTTAATACTTCATCAATTAGTGTTAGACGCGTTTTGCTCTAAAGATACTCTCTTCTCGTTAAAGATATTGCAAATTTCAAGGTTGAACATGGAATGTGATATGCTTTTGGCAAGGGGCAATGATAAAATGAAATCTAAATTAATTAATTACATCTTCAAAACCTTTAACGAATTTAGGTAGAGGGTTGCTATCCGTTATAATAATTCATAACAAAATAGTCAGTAGTCCATTAGTTCACGAAGTGACAACTCAAAGACTTGCCTTGTGTACAACCTCTACACAAACCAATGTTTGACACAGAATATTAACTATATAAGTATTAACATGTGGATTAAGATTGATTTTTGTTTGGTTACATAGGTTACAGTCACATTGACAAGTGAAGGTTAAAATTTACCTATCACTTAAGTGAAGGTTAAAATTTACCTATTACTTAAAGTTCATACCTTAAGATTGACTTTCAATCTTATATAGGATATATATGGAATGGCCTCTATGTTGATTATTTTTATTTTAATTTTTTAAAGTTTTTAACCTTCAATTTTAGAATAAGGGTTTGTTTTTTGTTAGACTATAAATTAGAAGATATACTATATAGTTAGATTATTAATTTAATTTTTCTGTAAACTTTGTTATCCTTAGATGTTTATGATATTTTGCTTTTTCATATATGATATTTTTTTGTATTATTATTGAATTTATTTTTCTCGTGTAAATATATAGTGGATGTTGTTTTTGTTATTATTTATAAACTATTGTTGAAATTTATTATTTTTTTGAAGTTATTTTGTTATAAGTGGTATCCAAACCACCATAGTTACTCTTTGTAGCAACAAAAAGTGATAAAAGTATTGCATATACGTTAATTTTAGAATCATTTTTGACCAAATTCGTATCTACTAAATGGGTAATTTTTGGCTATTTTTCCTTTGAATAACTTATAAAAGAATATAAAAGAGCATCAAGGTAGAAATTTAATAGGACAAAATCTAAAATTTACTTCCTAAACACCCCAACTAAAATCAAAGTAGGGATATGTAGGTTACTTCAAATGGAGGAGGCAAATTTGCCAACAACTTATCTAGGGATGCCCTTATTTGAGGAGAGAATGAGGATATGGTTATCATTAGTAGGAAGAGTGCATCTAATTAAATCAATCTTACAGACCATTCTAACATATTATATATCCTTGTATACTATGCCAAAATCGATAGAAAAAAAATTAATCTATATTATGTGGTCATTTTTGTGGTTAGGATTACATGATAAAAGGAAATTTCCTTTGGTGAAATGGAACAAGGTGTGTGATGATAAAACTAGGGGAGGTCTCGGTTTAAGAGTTCTTACGGATGCAAACTTAGCTCTTAGGGGAAAAGTAATTTGGAGATTGTACAAAGATATTAAAATACAATGGGCAAGAATTCTTCTAAGTATGTTGAGCCCAATAACCCAAGCTTAATATTTACTGCATTCTCTTTACAAAATGATTTTACAATATGGAAAAATTTAAAAAAATCAATTGATCTAATGATTAAAGGTTTAATATGGGTGGTGGAAACTAGAGAAAAAATCCTATTTGGATGGATACCTAGTGTGAAAAAAATACTCAATCTAGATCCAAATTTGAAACCATGGATAAGATTACTTCAAGACAATTATGGTGATAGGGTTTCAAACATTTTGTAGAAGGATCAAAAAGGAAAATACAAATAGAAAGAAGATTTTTTTACAAGTACACAAGACATTGATGCTAGGAGGTAGTTCAATAGAAAGATAACAATAGTGATTATTCTGAGGGGACCCAAGGATAAGTTGATTTACGAGTTGAATAACTCAAGAGAATACACAACAAGAAGTAGATATAATATAAAGCACCATCAAAATAGGAATATCTCAATAATATGAAGAGATATTTGGGATAGCCAGAGCATTCCTAAAGTCAAAATGTTTGTTTGGATGCTAGGTCATTGAAGAAATTTATCCTAGGACAACCTTATGAAAAGGGGTTTTCATGGCCCCTCACAATGTGCTCTTTGTAAAAAAAAGTATAGACCATATCTTGGGACACTACTTAATAGTTTGGAAACTATGGAAATGGATTCTTAATATGTTTGGTAAATATATGGCGATGAATGGCAAAATTAAAAAATAGTTAAAGCAATGACAAAGCACTTTTAAAAGTGAGGTTTTATAAACAATCTAGGATATATCAAAAGATACAATACTTTGAACTATATGGTTATAAAGGAATAGAAGAATATTTAAAGGAAAGGAAAACAATTTTTTTTTTGATAATTATGTGTTTGTATTTATAGCGGGTTTTAACAAGGATCCCAAAACCTGATTACATAAGCAATGGGCCTAGGGCATCAATCCCTTGAAACTGAACACCAAAACAGAAATCCCACCCAGCGGTAACAGTAAGCATGAAACAATCCCTCTCGACGGGAAACAAACAAATAAGAAAAAAAGTAGTTTTGGAGATCCCGCTCAGCGGGGAGTAGCCAAAAACCACCATCGAGAAGATCCCGCCCGGCAGGAAGCAAAGAAAAACCGTTACAATAAAATCCCGCCTCACGGGAAGCGATCAAAACCACCACAAATAGTCCCACCTAGCGGGAAGCAACGAGGAAATCCCGCCATCCGGAAACCAACGAGAAAGAAAGGATCCGCCTCGCGGTAAAACCGACAGATTTGGCGGATCCCGCCCTATGGAGAAACCATCCCGCCCACCGGGAAAACATTCAGTTCAACGAGAGCCATCCTGTAGGAAGTCGACAGCCAGCACAGAGAGGATCCAGTCCATCAGGAAGTGACTAGAGAGTGCACCACAAGGAACCCGCCCCGGGAAAACAGAAGAGGATCCCAACAGCAGGGACCAAGAATCCTGTCCAAGCACGAGCACCGTCGAGGATTCACAAGAAAAAAGGGGGAAGTTGTCCAAACCCTAAACCGTCACATCCACCGCACTGAGAAACGCAGGGGACCAGATCCACGCGAATCACCTGCAAAAAACCCCAGGGGGAAGCCTGAGGGAAAA
This sequence comes from Wollemia nobilis, assembly GCA_028583015.1. Lineage (NCBI taxonomy): Eukaryota > Viridiplantae > Streptophyta > Pinopsida > Araucariales > Araucariaceae > Wollemia > Wollemia nobilis. Next base: position 4,577,874 of record JAQPPZ010005697.1, read on the forward strand.
AGGGAAGGGATCCCCAACCAAACAGGGATCCCTGGGAAGCACCAGTCTGAAAAAACAACCAAGGAAACCCTAGCCGACCCAGAGGGGCGCAGATAGTGGAGAAGGATCTCCCCCAGGAGATCATCTGCAAACAACCACTCCCCGGGAGGGATGACCTGGGTTGAGCCAGGGACTGGGCAGAAACCAGGAGCCATGGGAGGGGGAGCAGGGGAGGGACCAGAGGCCTCCCCCAAAAATTTTTTTCCATCGAAAAGGAAAACAATTTAAAGGTAATGAAAATAATTTTTTTTTTAGCCCATAGAGGAGTCTAAGGTAACCCTACCAACTCACCTAATCCCTAATGTTGAAGCAAAGAACCTTGATAGATAGAGTCAAATCATCAAATAGAATTATGAAGTTGGGGATAGCAAAAATAAAAAGAAGACAAATAATATAGTGGAAACCACCAGATGTGGAGTTGATTTAGTTGAATTTTTATGAAGCATCGAAAGGAAATCTAGGACCAGTAAGAGGAGGAGGAATAATTAGAGGGGAAATTTTATCTCATTATGCTTTCAATAGTGGATTTAAGACAAATAATGAAGTTGAAGCTTGACAACTTTGGAAGGATTACAAATATGCAAACAAATGAAATGGAATACAGTATAGATGGAAGGTGATTCACTCATACTAATAAATATAATTTTGAGGAAAGCAAAGGTTCCATGGAACGTAAATGAGATACTTGTGGAAATTCAATATCTTGCTATAGATTTTGAAGAAAGTAGGTTTACACATACATTAAGGGAAGGAAACAAATGTGCAATAGACTAGCCAATAGAGGGATTTTAATTGAGGATCATAAAGTTAAATTCTCTTTTCCTTGGTTAGAGGAAGTAGTAAGTTTAGCTGAAGCTAACAAGAAAATGTTGACTGCCTGAATCAAATAATGATTATGATTTACTTTAATATTTTCTATTGGTAGTATATATTTTTGTTTTATAGCATTAATATGATTTCATATAAACTATTTATTATAATTTTTGTGGTTGCACTTGTGCTTCGAGAAGGAAACTAGCAATCTAGATTTTGTAAAGTGATATATGATAGTATGATGTTTTGGAAATATTACTCTACTAAGATGCAATACATAGATAGTAGAGGTGAAGTTTTGGTATTGTGAAGGTTGCTATAGGAAAATGTCAAGAAGGATGCTAAATTTTGGAATATTTGTATTCACATAGAAAATTGAAAAAGTTCTAGAAAATAAAAATCAAGAATTTAGACATTTTATGTAAAATGATGTAAGTTTCTAGTTTTAGCAACTCAATTGAGATGAGAGTTGAATCTGTTTGTAAAATATCAATATCTAAAGAAGAGAGTTGTGATTTGTCAAGGGTGGGGGACCCGAGTACAATACTTTGTTCTATAGCAAAAATATTATTTTGGCCATTTTTGTGCTATGATTATTTTGGTACAAATATATTTTGTATATTTGGAATTAGGTAGAACCATATAGGACACTCAAACCTAGAAAAATAGATTATTGGATGTATTGGGACCCTTGTGGGATATTGATATTATTTTAATCATCTCATCAAGAGGATCAAAATAAGATATATCTTCTATAACCATTTATTATAAAATTTTGAACCTACTCTTGGACATTTTTTTCAAGTAGTTGTGCATGTTCAATCATTCAAATTCCAAAGGATGGAAATGAATCGATGGACACCTAAGGAGGAGAGATTTGATTAATTATGGGTGTAGAAGTCATAAGAAACTTCAATGAAGGAATTAATGCAAGTATCACATTGTCCTAGAGGGAATTAAAAATTTCAATCCTCATGCTTGTTTAGCCATTATCATCATGAGTTCATATTTCACCTCTCCTATAGGAAATACTTCCCTACCAAACATCGATCCAATGGTTCTCCAGTACATTTGATAAATAGAAAATAGTTTGCACAACAAGATTACAAGTATAAATACTAGTAGACAAACTTGTAACAAAATGTTAGATAATGTCACCAAGTCTATCACATGAATCAAAGAGCACCTGAGTGAAATTTTTGCTAAATTCCATGAAGGATAATAGGAGTATGAGATTTTAAAATAGATCCAACACTAGAAAATGATTTCTAGTAGATTGCTTTTGAGTAGGATCAAGATTAATGAATGGAACTTGAGTTCACCAAAACTAAGTAAGATCTTAATGGGAACTGCCAATGGATGAATTTTAAGTAGGATCTAGGGGCTCCCTTTTTACTTAAGTACATACTCATTCCTTCATGGGTGCTCATTCAAGGAATATTGGTGATGAATAAGATTTTACCCATGATTCAGATGCTTCAACCAATGGTGTGGATTATCTTCTAGAATGACCTCATGACATTCTAGTCTCTACATTTGATATACTATAATTTTATGAAGATGACCCTTGAGGATGATTTTTTAAAATGGAATGCCTCATATTATTACATAAAGTGCCTGATAAAATCTAGGTTCATCCTTGTTGCCTTTAAAACTGGTATGGAAAGAAAGGAATCATCAGATATTCAAAGATGAGAAGAGAAAATACACATCAATAGCAAATAGAATTAAGTACAATGTTAGAAAATTTAGGTATCATGAAGTTTAAAAATGATTTTGAACCAAACCTAGAGAAATAAATTGCTAGAGTTTGAGGGCTAGCTTCCAATTATCAAATTTCTTGCTCACCCCCAGTTCATCCACGAATCAATTCAAAATAGTGGATGGATAAAATTGAACTTTGATGGAGCGAAAAAAGGAAATCTTAGGAGTGCTGGACCAAGAGGTATATTTTGAGATCATTGGGGTAGACCACTGTTGGCCTATGTAGATCCTCTAAGATATAAAATAAGACATGTTGCTAAATATAGTGACCTTTATGGGCGTGTCACTTATTGGTAGGCTAAATATAAAGAAATTAATAATAGAAGGAGATTTGTAAAGCATCATTAATGTTTTGAATGGAAAACATCCACCAGGATAGAATATAACAAATATGATAAATAATATTAACACTAAAATAGAACTCCTTGAAGAAGTGCATTTTTCAATGTCTATAGAGAGGCTAATGAGGCAACTGACTATCTAGCAAACGTGGGTGTACCTTTGGATGAATTGCAGTGTTGGGAGTTAACATTACCTCATAGTGTTCGAGAAATTATAAAGAGAAAAGCCAAGGATGATGACCAAAATGAGATCAAAGATTAAATTTTCTAGGGGGATCTTAAAGATTTTATGGATAAAGCTTTACTATTCATTGATGAGTGTCGTCAATCACACCATTTAATCATTATAATTGTCAATCCAGGGCGGTGTCCAAGGCTATATACGAAAGGAGATATAGGTAGCTTGAAAATCAGCTCATTCAAAAAATAGGCTTTATTGGTGGGACAAGTGAACCTTGGGGGTTTTGGTGTCACTTTAATCCTATAAACTGAAGTTAAATTCTAATTACTCTTGCAAAATCAAAATTATAGGAATAAAACCTGATTACTTTTGCAGAATGAAACCTATTTACTATTGCAGAATGTAAATGACAAGAAAAGGTAGTTGCAGGAAACTGAAATCTAACTAAATTTGTAGAAATGTCACCTATTTTACTCTTGCAAAATGAAAAGAATAACAAGAAGATGAAATAGCAGAAAATGAAACACACAGGCTAACAACTGATCAATAGAATGGATTAAAGCGGGAAATAATCTGTTGGAAACAAGGGAAATTCAATAATGTTGCAAGTTGATGAACCAATTAACACTCACACTCATTAACCTAGGTTCAAATCACAAATATCTATGCACTATCAGCTAATGAACAGAAAATAAAATATGACAAGTCTCTGCTTAATCTGCTGCAACAAAAGTTGCAAAAAAACCTGTCACCAATAAGCCTTCTTCTAAACCTGGAAGTGGCCCTTGCTCCCTTGTTCCAGAAGAAGGCAGAAAAACTCTCTCTTAACTACTTAAACACTCAGACATTTAATGGGACAAAATATGAATGAGAAATCCTGCACTTTATTTAGTCTTAAGCAACATTACAATATTTGCAGGAAAACCTGCTAAAAACTGCAATTTGCCACAGATCTACTTTCTTACCACAAGTCCTATCCTTATTCTCTACTTCTCTACCTCTCTACCTGGCTCAACCAACATGGGAGCCTATTATTTATAACATTCTATTACATATGCCAATCCATTCTATTGTTGCCTTTTAGGGATTTAGCAATTGTTCTGAAGAAGTCTTCCTAAAATACAACAAACTGTTATGCTGCAACATATCCATTTTCCTTGTTGTGTGTCATCCATTGGGAGAAATGCATTGGAAGGGGTGAGAAAACTCCTCATACAGCTAGATCCATCTTCATATCGCCATTTGCCACCTTTTTGACCATTTTGTTTATAGTTTTGACCAAAAATGGTCCTGTTCTGCTCATTCCGGAGTTGCTCCAGAATATCTGGCAGTTTAACCATTTTGACCCTTATCCGTACACCAGATGCGTAGAAAAGCGAGTTTGACCAGCTAGGTAGTCTTCCTAAGTCCTTAGAAGACCAATTCTATAGATTTTACATGTTGGAATTGACAAATTCCAAGCCATGCTATTTATTGATAGTTGGCTGGAATTTGTATGACTGTTTCTAGATTTCCTGCAATTCAATATTTTTGATTGGTTGCTCCTATTTGGATCACGTGGAAGTGTTGGCAAGTGGAGAAAGAGTCACTCCTAGCCTCCCTCAACTGTTTCCAAGTGTTTCCTGCATATTTAATTGACAAATTCCATGCCTTCCTTCATAGTGATAGGTGGCTGGAATTTGTATGGACTGTCACCTATTTTTTACAGTAGTCAAAACATGCCCAGCTACCCTTTTGGAGTGCTTATAACTTTTGCCTCGTAACTCCAATGTACACCAAATTTTACCCACATGTTCTTGGCTGTATGAATTACATCTGGTTCAATTTTCAGCTCTTAACTCCTCAGGAATTACTCCCAGCATTGCTGTCAAGTTGGCCTCTAACACAAATTTTTACCAGAATTTCCAGCAGTCAAAAAGTGTGAAACTGCCATTTTGTGGGCCCCATATCTTCCATATTATTTGTCCATATGCCTTAAAATTTGGGTCATGTGTTCTCTCCACTATGAAATATAATTGGTATGAATTTGGTTCCTTAAATTTCTTTGGATCATTCCCAGTAGATCCGCCAATATGCCCCTTAACGCAGATTTGCACCTGTTAACAGCTCCAGAAAAAAAACTAAGGCATGAGCTCCAGAATGATGTAACCTTCATAACTTTTTATCTACAGCTCGGATTGACTTGCTTCAAAAATCAAAGTTGTAGTTCTCGATGAGAGGAATCTATCCATACCATAAGAATGTAATTTTACTATATTATGACATCAGAATTAACATGATACTCATTTTTGACCTTTTACAAGTAAAATGCTTAAAATAGTCAAAACAAGGGTATAATGTTTCTAACATAAAATCATGTAAACAATTAACAATTAATATATTCTAATCAACTATTTGGCAATTTAACTTTGTATATTTAATAATATGGCAGTTTTTATATGTTAACCATAGTGCAAAAATGAGGCATTTCTCGGCCTCATCATTCCCCCCAGCTTGAACTGATGCATGCCCTCATGCATCCCAGTAGGCCATAGCAATATGCAGGTTTTATCCTGTTAAACATATTTTGCCACCTGAGAATTTTATTCTTGTTGTACTAAACATTTTCAATTAGCACAGGTATTTCATTTTTTTTGTATACAACCTTGCAGATTTTGTAGTTCCTACAATTTTTTCTTTTCTTTCCTTCTTTTTTTTTTTTTTATCTCTATGTTGCTCTTTATTTTTTTCCTTTGCAATTTCTAATGTGCCCTACTATTCTGCAACATTTGCAGGAATTTCTGGCACACTTTGTCTCGGTTTGAAGCCTGCTTTGGAATGAGACTGTTGTTTTGAAGATGCTTCGGAATTTATTGCAGTAGGAGTAAAACAAAATCTTTAGATGTTGAATTTTCCATGCAACTAAGGGCATAAGGGGGTGTTTCTTGACATTTTTAACTTGCCAATATTATATGAATAGTTTATGCCAAATGTTGATTATCATACACTAAATGCTAAATGCTTACTATGACTTAAATGCAAGAAACACATACCTTACTATTCTGAAAATTGATCATGCATCTTACAAACTGCTTTTGATGATTCTTAGCATGCTATCTGAAAATATAAACATAACACATGTGCAGTGTGAGATTTGTACAATGGTGGAACAATGATGGGTGGATCAACAAGGCAATGCACGTCGAAAAACCGGTTTTCATGCAAGCCAATTCAATAGCGCCTCCGAGAAGGTTTTCACTACCAAATTATTCATTTTTTTCTTTCATTTTTTTCATTTTTATTTTCCCTTTTTTCATCTTTTTTTTTTTCTTTTTGTTTCATTTTTTTTTATCAGAAGAGGCTGCCATTTCTGGTTTTCAACCAACTTCCATCTTTTCAAGGGCTTCAATGAGATAGAATGTATCTCATGAGGTTGCAATGTGAGAGAATTTCTCTCATTTTCTTGATAAGAACAATCCTTATTCTGCAAAAACATGTCAATTTTTCTGTATGAAAACATCTTTTTCAGCTAAAAGCTTGCAACAATGATGCAACCTTCCTTCCATTCAAGTAGTAAGAATCTTCTTGTGTCATCATTGTCTCTGTATTTTTGGAAATGAAGTATTGACCTCATTAGTTCTTCTCTCTACTGAAATTGATGCATATCCTCATGTATCTTCATTTTATGGGACATGCCTTATGCTGCAATTTTTCTCTTTTCTTTTGTTTTTTCTTTCATTTTTTTCTTCTTTTCTCTCTTTTTTTCATTTTTTTTCTCTTTTTCTTTTCTTTTGTTTTTTCAAGATTCAAAGATATGATCATTTGGAATATTTTCCAGAAGAGGAAGCCTCTTCTACCTTATGCAAATGTAATTGTGTGAAAGATTGAGCAAATTCCACCTTTGTTAGTGGTTGATGGTACACCTGTAAAAGATGTCCATTCACCACTAATGTCCTCCTTAAATCATCAATCAAATAAAGTTGAACAACTTCATTCTCAAACTCCTTTGGTTCATCCTTGCTGCTCTTAATGTGATCATCATGCCACATTTTCTAGTTTTGTTGAGTGAACTCTATTTGGTGAAGTGCTTCCAACCAAAGTTCATCAAATGCATTCAACTGCAAAATCTATTTTTTTGTACCTGCAACAACTCAATACCAATTGCTAAAGATGCATAAAGTGTTAGTAAAGCATCATGATGACATCCATGTGGTAAATGAAGAAAACTATTTTGTACTGGAATGGGTGACAATTTTTCAAAATTTTGCTTTTCATCATTCCATAATAATTGTTGAACAATAGTTGGTTCATCTTTAAAATCTGAAATATAAACATTTTCAGCAAAAACAAACTTTTTGGATGAATCCAACTCTTCTTCATTACCCTTTACAACTATGGAGGCCAAAACTGAAATATTCTTTTCATTTTCCTTATGTGATTCAAGAAATTGTGAACTTCCTAGACAATCATACTTAGGTGGAGTAAGTTTTCTTGCAAGCAAGTTTACTGATTTTCCACCTTTTTGTATGGGTTCAAGATATACTTTCTTCTTTTTTCTTGATTTCTTAAAACACATTTCTTGAAAAATCTTATTAATGATTGGTACATCTTTAATAGCTTGAAGTAAAGGGATTTTAACAATTAAATGTGTTAATTCCTTTATCCAATCTGATTGTGAAGATGTCAATTTTGATATTTCAAACTGTTCAAGACATGGTACTTTCTTTGATGAGTCATATTTTTCTTTTTCTTCTTCTTGTTTCAGTGCAGATTTGTTTTCATGCTCATTCCTTTTAGCTCCTATTTCTACACTCGTAAGTGGAATATGTTCAAGAAGTGGTTTTGAACACAACTGAGTTTTATCACAGTCACAAGCATTTATTATGGTTGTATTTTTTGATTCAGCCATAGATACAAGGGTTACCTATTTAACATTGTTGGGATTGGCCACAGGTTGAGCTGAAAACAGAGGTTGTTTTTCCTTTTGTTGTTGTTTTCCATGAGAGAAACTATGGGTATGAGTGGGCAACAAATTTGATTTCTATTTTTGATAATGTTGTTGCCCTTTGTACAGTTTTTGTTGTTGTACCCATTGATATCCCTGTAGTTTTGGTTGTAACCATGGTGGATGTTGTTGATTCCATTGTTGTTGCATCCAGCCATGTTGAGACCATTCTTGGGAATATGCCCATGGTGGTTGATTCCAACATTGTTGAAGTGGACCTATAGCAGACCATGGCATATACCAAGGATTATTTCCCCAATGTGCAGGAAATTGAGAAGCATTCTGATATGGAAACTTAAGAAAATTATCTCCTTGTCTTTGTCCTACAAAGTTGTATTCTTTCATAGGTTGAGACTATTTTTCAAAGACACTTTTGAGTTATGGTAACAAACTACATTGATTTGTGGGGTGTCCTTTTTGAAAAATGCTACAAGTAGCAGGTATAAATATTTTGTTCAAAGCACAGTCATGAAGAGAGTGTTGCTTCTCATTACATTTTGAACAATAGATGATTGAAGGTTCAACAGATTCATTCTTTTCATCTACTGCTTTATCAAGATGTACTAAAATATCAACCTCTTCCATGCATTCTTTCAAATCATTTGTGTTACTACCAATTTTGATTTTTCTATGCCTTGAATGAGAATAATTTTTACAAAGTTTAATGATTTCCTGAAATTCAAGTGCATTTGCATCTCCTTTCCCTAAGATATCCAATGCATCCCTAAATTTATCTTGCAATCCTCTTAAGAATATGACTTTGCAAATTTTAGGTTCAACACTTCCACATCTCTTATGAACAAAAGAAAATTTGTCTAGATAGTCTTCTAAGATTTCATTTTCCTCTTGTTTCATTGTAAGAAATTCATCATTTTGATTCTTGACTTGACAATATTCTTGGTATCTCTCCAAGAATATGTTTTCCATATCATCCCAAGTTCTAATTGAATCAGGTGCTAAGGTGATAAACCATCGTAGAGCTGACTCTTTAAGAGTGGAAGGAAATAGTTTGAGCTTTTGATTGTCATTAGTGTAATCATGAGCTTGACATACAATTTTAAACTCAAACAAAAACATATCAGGATCTTCAGATGTAGTTCCCTTGAAAGTTGGTAACATTGAAGGTGAAATGGCCTTCATGGGAGCATATTGATTAAGATCTAATTGAATGGGATTTTGAAAAGTTTTTGGAAGGTGCACTAGTTGTACTAGGATAGAACACATTACTAGCTCTCCCTAGATTCTCTTGTGACACTTCCATTATAGGTTCCCAAAAACAATTATAAATCTTGTCAAATTTTCCTGAGTGTATGGATTTGTCAAGAGAAAGTGGTGTTGAACTACTGATTTTTCTTTCTTGTAATAATTTCTCAAAGGATCCTACAGTTCTTGAAGTGGATGATTGTGATTCTTTGAAAATTCCAACATTTTTGGAAATCAAAAATTTAGAAAATTTTGACATAATTTCAACCTCTTGTAAAAAAATTTCTTCCTGTGGTTTCTTGCTTATTTTCTAAATGGGCTGAAATGCTATTTACCAAAAATTATTACTTATACCAGTCATTTATCCAGATTTCACTCTGAATTTCACAACTTAGCACAATTAATAATTATTGGGTTGCTTTTACCTTCTAACAACACCGTGGTCCCCGACAACGATGCCAAAAATGATGAGTGTCATCAATCACACCATTTAATCATTATAATTGTCAATCCAGGGTGGTGTCCAAGGCTATATACGAAAGGAGATATAGGCAGCTTGAAAATCAGCTCATTCAAAAAATAGGCTTTATTGGTGGGACAAGTGAACCTTGGGGGTTTTGGTGTCACTTTAATCCTATAAACTGAAGTTAAATTCTAATTACTCTTGCAGAATCAAAATTACAAGAATAAAACCTGATTACTTTTGTAGAATGAAACCTATTTACTATTGTAGAATGTAAATGACAAGAAAAGGTAGTTGTAGGAAACTGAAATCTAACTAAATTTGTAGAAATATCACCTATTTTACTCTTGCAAAATGAAAAGAATAACAAGAAGATGAAATAGCAGAAAATGAAACACACAAGCTAACAACTGATCAATAGAATGGATTAAAGCGGGAAATAATCTACTGGAAACAAGGGAAATTCAATAATGCTGCAAGTTGATGAACCAATTAACACTCACACTCATTAACCTAGGTTCAAATCACAAATATCTATGCACTATCAGCTAATGAACAGAAAATAAAATATGACAAGTCTCTGCTTAATCTACTGTAGCAAAAGTTGTAGAAAAACCTATCACCAATAAGCCTTCTTCTAAACCTGGAAGTGGCCCTTGCTCCCCTGTTCCAGAAGAAGGCAGAAAAACTCTCTCTTAACTACTTAAACACTCAGACATTTAATGGGACAAAATATGAATGAGAAATCCTGCACTTTATTTAGTCTTAAGCAACATTACAATATTTGTAGGAAAACCTGCTAAAAACTGCAATTTGCCACAGATCTACTTTCTTACCACAAGTCCTATCCTTATTCTCTACTTCTCTACTTCTCTACCTCTCTACCTGGCTCAACCAACATGGGAGCCTATTATTTATAACATTCTATTACATATGCCAATCCATTCTGTTGTTGCCTTTTAGGGATTTAGCAACTATTCTGAAGAAGTCTTCCTAAAATGCAACAAATTGTTATGCTACAACATATCCATTTTCCTTGTTGTGTATCATCCATTGGGAGAAATGCATTGGAAGGGGTGAGAAAACTCCTCATACAACTAGATCCATCTTCATCTCGCCATTTGCCACCTTTTTGACCATTTTGTTTATAGTTTTGACCAAAAATGGTCCTGTTCTGCTCATTCCAAAGTTGCTCTAGAATATCTGGCAGTTTAACCATTTTGACCCTTATCCGTACACCAGATGCGTAGAAAAGTGAGTTTGACCAGCTAGGTAGTCTTCCTAAGTCCTTAGAAGACCAATTCTATAGATTTTACATGCTGGAATTGACAAATTCCAAGCCATGCTATTTATTGATAGTTGGCTGGAATTTGTATGACTGTTTCCAGATTTCTTGCAATTCAATATTTTTGACTGGTTGCTCCTATTTGGATCACGTGGAAGTGTTGGCAAGTGGAGAAAGAGTCACTCCTAGCCTCCCTCAACTGTTTCCAAGTGTTTTCCACATATTTAATTGACAAATTCCATGCCTTCCTTCATAGTGACAGGTGGCTGGAATTTGTATGGACTGTCACCTATTTTTTACAGCAGTCAAAACATGCCCAACTGCCCTTTTGGAGTGCTTATAACTTTTGCCTCGTAACTCCAATGTACACCAAATTTTACCCACATGTTCTTGGCTGTATGAATTACATCTGGTTCAATTTTCAGCTCTTAACTCCTCAAGAATTACTCCCAGCATTGCTGTCAAGTTGGCCTCTAACATAGATTTTTACCAGAATTTCCAGCAGTCAAAAAGTGTGAAACTGCCATTTTGTGGGCCCCATATCTTCCATATTATTTGTCCATATGCCTTAAAATTTGGGTCATGTGTTCTCTCCACTATGAACTATAATTGGTATGAATTTGGTTCCTTAACTTGCTTTGGATCATTCCCAGTAGATCCGCCAATATGCCCCTTAACGCAGATTTGCACCTGTTAACAGCTCTAGGAAAAACACTAAGGCATGAGCTCCAGAATGATGTAACCTTCATAACTTTTTATCTACAACTCGGATTGACTTGCTTCAAAAAGAAAAGTTGTAGTTCTCGATGAGAGGAATCTATCCATGCCATCAGAATGTAATTTTACTGCATTATGACATCAGAATTAACATGATACTCATTTTTGACCTTTTACAAGTAAAATGCTTAAAATAGTCAAAACAGGGGTATAATGTTTCTAACATAAAATCATGTAAACAATTAACAATTAATATATTCTAATCAACTATTTGGCAATTTAACTTTGTATATTTAATAATATGGCAATTTTTATATGTTAACCATAGTGCAAAAATGAGGCATTTCTCGGCCTCATTATTCATTTGGAGCCGATATGGACAAAGGAGGTTAATTTTTTTTAGTATTTTGCTGTTTTGTGATTTTTTTTGTTTTGATCAAGATCGGACATCCGATATTGCAAAATAAAGTCTGATTTGGGATCGAAAATCCGATATCACTCAAATAGAGCCAATATTGTCAAAGGGGTTAAAAATAAACTTATTACGGGTGCAAAAATTGAGGCAAGAGGTTAGAAATTAGTTTTAGTTGATTTTTACATGTTTTTGACTTTAGGGTAAATTGACATGGGTCAATTTTAGGCTATTACATTTTTCCCCCTTTTTAGTACATTTTTGAAAAAAATACTTTAAAGAAGAGATGGCATGCTTTACGAGAAAGCAAAAAATTATTGCAAAAATTATTAAGGTTTGAAGTTTTACTAGTAAGTTACATTAGGTGTGATACCCCCTTCGAGTTTTTACATCAAATTCTATGTTTGGTGGAAAACTCAAAATTTGCGAATTGAGGGTAAAATAAATAAAAAGAACAATTTAGGGTAAACCCTAATTCATTTTATTTTGTCATTGTTGCTCAAACTATGCCCTAGGGAGGATATGGTGGACGTCACACATCGAGCAGATGAGGTGCGAGCGAGGATAGGGAGCGTATAGGTAAGGATCATAAACCTCTTTAGCTTAGGAAATTTGTATTTTTGCATTTAATTTTTGTTAAATTCAAATTTTTAGGGTACGACTACCGTCGTGTAGTCGCATCAGTAATATTAGATCTACATCAGTAATATTGGCCCTATTTTGGTGATATTAGCTTGATTTCGATGATATCAGGTGAGCCGATATCACCAAAATAGGTTCAATATCATCAAAACAAGGCCGATATTAATAATATCGGCTTGATATTAGCGATATCGTATAAGACAATATCATCATTACAAATTCGATATCACAATATTAGATCTGATAACTACTATTGGTTGTTAATGTTGATTTTTTGTTTTGCTTGTTAACAGAGGGTAATTTTGAATAACAGAGAGTGGAGATATGGTAGTATCCAAGAAGATTTGACTACCTTTATAGATCCATAGAAGGATACTCTAGAGGCTATGGGATTGAGACATATGGTAGATATGCCATAAATATTGATATACTTGAGGCTATTGACAACTTTGGTTGAGCGGTGGTATCCGGGATCTTCCTATTTTTTATTATCAATAAGGAAGATGACCCCGATACTAGAGGACGTTTGAAGGATACTAAGGGTACCTATTAGGGGTATTTTTTTAGCTTCATCTAGAAATAAGGTCTAGGTGATGCAACAAATATTTTGGGATTCAAGCTTCATTCTCAAGAAGAGCAGGATTAGCATTGAGAGACTTGGTCAGACAACTAGGGTCTCTTGAATGGTGGTGGTACGTAGTGGTATGGTGGTAGGGCTACTTTTGTACCATCTTAGTGGTCGCCACCTACCATGGACCCTCACATATATTATTTCTAATATGAGGGATCAGGGTCTATAGTTTTTTTGGGGCCCATACATATTATGTCATTTGTATAAGACACTTTAGAGGGTTATCTATCGTAGAGGTAAGGCATTGGTGCTTACCTCTTTTCTACATGTATGGTGCTAGAAGCACATAGCAATGCAAAGACCTATAGGGCTAACATTGATAGGAGTGGAAGCAAAGAGACCAAGAGTATTTATTGGTACCTGTGTAGAGGGCACCAAGTTTGGATTAGCCTCGAAATGACTAGGAGGCTAATGGACGAGTTGACTGTAGATGACATCCGATGGAGGAATTGGAGAGAGCTTCCAAGATGGGGAGAGGATGGGTTTGAGTTGGCTCACAGGAGGTGAGTTATTTGGATTTGAATGGATCAAGAGGAGGTGGAGCTGCACCACATAGATCAAGTCTTATGTTAGTTTAGATTGCAGTAGGATATCCCTAGGACTAGGGATGTGATATTTTTGAGGTTGACATGACATACCAAAATAGTTAGTGGTTATCCTGACATGGCTTGCTTCCTGGACCCTCATCCAGATGATGAGGTGGTGGCTACGATAGAGGGTGATGATGCCAGAGTGACTGCTAGGTATTCACAGTGGTATGCTAGCATATATCCCACACAACTTACCAAGTTAAGGGGTGTGATCCATCAAGCAGTCGAGCAGGTTACCTGACATCGATGCTCTACTAGTCAGCAGTAGCAGAAGACAAAAATACCCCCTAGGATAGAGGGGATTTACACTAGGGGAGGACACCATAGCTATATTATATGGGAGAGGATATTTGAGATAGGGGAGAGGGAGGAGAGGAGAGTATATCCTCAATAGAAGGGGAGACCCGACTCACTCGAGAAGGGTGTGATGACAAAGGAGGTGGGAGAGAGTAGTGAGATGGTAGATATTTAGGAAGAGAACATAAGTTTGAGGACTCAGGTTCAAAATTTAGAGGTAAAGCTCATAGAGGCATGGGCTCAATTGGATCAGGGAGGTAGGGTTCCTACTCTAACATATTCCTAGTCGACTCGATCAGGGAGGAGTGGCTCATGGGAAGTGCTTCTATCTCAGGCTCTTTATATGATGGGCTTCTATCAAAGGTTGTACTTTGTGGCAATGCTTGCATAGCAGAGATAACCTTTACCTACAAATTTGGCGGCTTTGAGTCACTCGAGATTAGTGTCTCGCTCGACAGCCAGGATAGCTACTACTACTAGGGCGGTCAAGTTTCGAACACCATGACCCCCTGGTGGGGATGATGAGGCTTAGAGCTCTAGGAGCTTGAGGAGACCATAGATGTATATTGTTTTTTGTACTATATCCCTTAGTGATTGAGTATACCAATTTTTGTATATTATGGCATACTAGTCCGACCTTATTTTGTACTTATATATTTTGATATATATATTGATCCTCTTTTATCTATGTGACTTTGGTTATGTTACATAATATTTAATAATCATGCTTTGATTTTTGAACATTTTTTATCATGCTTAACATAAAATAAATGATTTTTGTAAAGTGTTTTTAAAATATAGAAGATGTTTTTATGCGATGATAAAATTGATGGATTAGCAATGAACCTCAAAGGATGTTGTGTTGTTATCTGACCATTGGTGGAGATCAATGCTCGCTAGGTCATGAAGCGTATCCTGTTATGAGGGAGTTTTGTATTGCTAATACAAAAATATTGTGGGCTCAAGATTGACCTTGAGGCTTATGATGATGAAAGAAGATGTTGATTTTGTTTTTGAGAAAAAATTGATTTTGAGAAATATGTTGATAAAGATTGTTGTTGTGAGAAAAATAAAGTGATTTAAGCATGAAAATTTGGGAAGGATGACTTGTGCTAGGCATAGAATTCCTAGTGTGAGGTTTGAAGCAAATTATTACTAGGAATTATACCATCATCGCGAAGTCAAAATGTAATGCATGATAAAATGATTATGTTTATTTTTAAGAATGCAAATTTATTTGAAGCAAATCATTGTGTCACATGTTTAAAGATTTTGAATTCAATATATATGTGATTGCTAAAATGAAGTGATAGGGATTAATGTAAATGATTACAAACTAATATTTTCTAGCAAAATTTCAAAGAAATATTTTAAATTATTTCAAGGACAAAGTCAAATTTATCGAGAACCAGTGTGTGATGTGTGAGTTCATTATCTATCTTGATTCACATAATGATACAAAATCTCTCAAGGATCAAATGTGTGTGCTTGTGAAATTGATTTACCAATTTTGAGTGAGGTAATGATGCAAGCTAAATTTTATGAACCAATGTGTGTGCAAGTGAAAGATTCGTTGACCATGATTTTGTGCATGCAATTGTATTGAACTACTATATAAGTCAAGTCACCAAAAGCTAGCTAATCCATAAGCAAACATTGGTTTGTAAAAAATAAGGTCGCTAATGTGACAAAAATGTCACCATGCGTAAGGATACTGCCATTGCCAAGCTGACTTGATTCCACTGAACCAATAATGAGGATCACCCTATGACATTCAAATAACTGAGGAATTACAGGGATTCAAGCTCATTAGACCATTCTTTTATTTTGATTTCTTTTAAGTATGGATTCTTGTTCATTTTTATTTTTGAACAAAGGGATTTTATTGCTTTTGTAGTAAAACTACTTTTTCTTTTCTTTTCTCTTTTCTTTTTCTTTTTCGGGATACTTGCTCAAATTAGATAAAGAGCAAGGTATTTTATTTGGGTAGGGGGGAGCTTTTCCTTTTTCCAATTATCAGTATTCTAGACCATACACATAATAGGATAGAAAGGGAAACTTTTCACTTAAGGAACTAATACTACTATGTAGTATCATTTTTTGAATTTGCAAAAATCATTTTAAGATGTGAAAATGTGTTCTTGGTTCAAAAAGTAACAAGATCAATTCCCAAAACTCAAAATTTTATTTAGTTAAGTAATAGTGAGTTTGATTAAAGATATATTTATAATCAAAATGACAAAATTAAATTTAGTAAATATGTAAATTAAGTGATTGGTTCAAGATAACTTTTGAGTTTATCTGAAAGAAAATAAAATATAACTTGAATTTTGAAAAACAATAAACAATAATGCAAAAAATGATGACTTAACATAATTTGAAATATTTTTGGAAAATAGTCATATATTTTTTTTTATTTTTTTGGTGGTTTTGTGATTTGATTATAATTGCAAACTAAACGATGAATAAGTTATTTACAATTATATACAATGATGGAAATTTTGTTGTTATGCATAATACCTTTTTAGATGCATAATGTTCATTGGCTCTTTGAGGTATTTTCCATCCAAAGTAGCCAAGCGATATGCACCTGATCCAAATTTTGTAGTGATGACAAATGGTCCAAGCCAATTAGGTTGAAATTTTCCTTTAAGGTCTTTTCTAGCATTAGTATTTTTCTAATTTTTTTTAATAACTAAATCACCGACCTCAAAAGATCGACTATGAAATTTATTTGAATATGATCTTTTGAGTTTATCTTGGTAAGTGTGAAGATGCTCTAGAGCATGAATACACTTCTCATCTAGAATCTCCAACTAAATTATTCTGCCAGCACAATATTCATCTCCTACTTCAACATTTTGAAGTAAAAGAGATAAAGAAGGAACTTCTAACTCGAATGGAAAAACTACTACAGCACCATAGAGCAAGACAAAAGGTGAAGCGCCCGTAGGATTACGAACACTGGTTCGATGGGCCCACAAGGCAGGATATAATTGCATATGCCAATCACAACCTGATTTATTAACCAATATTTTTAAAATCTTGATTAATATTTTATTAGATGCTTTAGCTTGACCATTTCCTTATGGATAATATGGAGTGGACCATCGATGTTGAATCTTATATTTTTGACAAAGTTTCTTAATATATTTTTTATTAAAGCATGTTCCATTATCAGAGATGAGAGTTGATGGAATACCAAATCTACAAATAAATTTGATTAAAAATGAATTTGGACACTTGGAATCATGTGCAAGAAGCTAATGGCATAGCTTCCACACATTTTGTAAAATATTTTATTGTTGTTATGATGAATTTATGACCATATGAAGATATAGGATTAATTTTACCAATGATTTCTAGGCCCCATTTGGAAAAAGGCCAAGGAGAGGATATATATTTAAGTTCCTGAGTAGAAGCATGAATAAGGTCTGCATGTCTTTTACATTTGTCATAATTACATACATAATCATTGGCATATTTTTTCATGGAAGGCCAAAAGTACCCCATTCATAGGATCTTTTTAGAAATGGCACCTCCGCTAAAATATCCTCCACAAGATCCATCATGGAATTCACTGAGTGCTTTCTTAGACTCTTCTAAATTGAGGTACCTTAAAATAATGCCTTCAAAAGACCTTTTATAGAAAGTATTTCCAATAATTACAAAGCGAACAACTGTCTTACGTAATAATTTGTATTGGTTTCTATCTAATTATTCTAGGAAAATCCCTTTTTGGAGAAAATTAAAGATGTCTATATACCAAGGTTCTGGAGTTATCTCATTAATAAAAAACACATCTAATGGTTCTAGACAAGAATTAGATGAAGCTGGCTCTTGGAGCTAGTGAATAATAATTTTAGCATATTCATCATCCAATTCCAAAGGTAATAGAGAGGCAGCAGTAGCCATGGCATTTGTAGCACAGTTGCTAGTACGAGGGATAGCCTCCAAAGTTACTTTCTCAAATAAAGAAATAAGTTTTATAACATAATATTTATAGGGACAAATTTTATCATCTCGTGTCTGATAAACCTTATTAATTTGATTTATTACGAGTTGATAATCTCCAAAGACTAATAAAACTTTGATTTTTAGAGCTAAATCCACTCATAACCCAAGGATTAGAGCTTCATATTTTGTAGTATTATTAGTGCAAGCAAATTGAAGTTTAAATGAAAAAGGAATAATATGCCTTTGTGGAGATATTAATATAATACCTGCATCTGCACCACTCATACACCTAGCTTCATCAAAATACAAGGACCAGGACTCAGAATAATCTTTTTCTAAGCTAATACATTCATCAAGAAATTCAATGGTTATAGGATGAATATATTCAAGAGGAACAACAACAAGTTGATCAGCTATAATTTGGTCTTTGATAGATTTTTGGCCAATAAATGTGAGTTCAAACTCACTTAGAGCAAGAACCCATTTAGTTGTGTGTCCTGATAAATAAGGTCTACTCATCAAATACCTTAATGGATCAAATTTAGCAATAACAAATATCTTTTGACTAAGTATATAGTGGCGTAATTTCTGTGTAGAAAATACAACCACTAGACAAAGCTTCTCTAAAGGTTTATAACGGGTTTCATAACTTATTAATGTTTTAATTATGTAATAAGTGGCTCGTTCTTTCTTATCATCACCAAGTTGAGCCAACATTGCTCCAAGTGCAAGCTCAGAAGCATAAATATACAAAATAAAAGGGAAATCTGGTCTAGGAAGAACAAGCACTGGAGGGGTAAGAAGATATTGCTTAAGGGCTCCAAATGCTTCTTAGCATTCATTATCCCATTGAAATGGGATGCTTTTCTTCAGGTTTTATCTACCAATTTGTCAATGAAGCGATGGATAGACTAAAGTTTACCTTGTAGACTCCTTAATTATGATATATATTTGGGTGGTGGTATATCAAGGATAGATTTAATTTTAAGGGGATCTATCTCTATGCCACACATATAAACAATAACTCCTAACAACTTTCTAGATTTGACTCCAAATACACATTTGTTTGGGTTTAAGTGAATCTTATATTCCCTTAGTCTATCAAATACTCTTCTTAGATTATCAATATGATCTTCTTCCTTAGTTGAGCGAGCTATGATATCATCCACATAGTCATGTAGAATAATGTACATCATATCATGAAAGATATATGTCATAGCTCTTTAGCAAATTGCACCTACGTTATTTAAACCAAAAGGTATTACTTTCCAAAAAAAAATTCCCCAAGGTGTAATGAAAGTAGTTTTGGGTTGGCCTTTAGGAGCTATTCAAATTTTAGTTATATCCAGAAAAATCATCCATAAGAGATAATATCCCACTCCCAACTATAAAATCTATAATTTGATCCATGTTTGGGAGTGGAAAATCATCCTTAGGACATGCAACATTGATGTCTCTAAAGTATGTGCATACTCTAATTTTAGTGGCCTCTTTCTTGGTTATTGGAACAACATTGGATATCCAGTTAGCATAATCAATGACTTAGATAAAAACAACATACAAAAGTTTTTGTAATTCATATTTAACTAGTAATGCTACTTTGGGATGCATTTTTTTAAGTTTTTTCTTTACAAATTTTGCATTTGGGCGTACCACTAAATGATGCATGACCACAGAAGAGTCTAGACTGGGAATATCTGCATATGTCCAAGCAAAAACATCAACATATTCTGTGAGAAATGCAATATGTTATTTTTCTATTTCTTCACTTAATTCAGTTCCAATTTTAACCAAGCGAGGGTTGGTTTATGTCCCAATGTTGACTTGTAGAACATATTCTACTACAATGTTTAAATATCTTTCAAATTTTGGACGATCGTGTGATACACCCATTTATTGTAGTTCTTCTAAGGCTAACTTAACTAAATTTTCTTGTGGGGTAGTTGTTTGAACGTGGGCTACACATGGTATAGACCCATCGAAGAAAAATTCATTTCTCAAAATTTCTTCAATAGAAATATCATGAAAAATATCTCCTAAACATTCATCTGTGGAAGCAATAATTTTTGGATATGCTATTGATAACATGTTACAAGAATGTATCCTCTTACTTTTTTTAAAATATTCTTAATGTGCCAAGTATTCTTGATATGTTATTAGCTTGTCATCATCCTCAAAAGGTAATGGTTGAGTTTTTGTAGGGATATAACCAATGCCACATCAAGCAGGCCATTCCTCTATTTCTAAAGATTCATATATACCATTTTCAAGAGGTTCCAAACCTTTACCTTTATAACCCATGTTACACATCATTCATTTTGACTTCACATATCCATGGGAAAAATAACATCTAGCAAAACCATTTTGATCAAGTGTGAAGATCATTTGAATATTAATTTTACCAAGATCATACCCTGCATAGATAAAGGTACAAATCCCTATATGATAAATACTTCCCAATTTTCATGGAAATCCCATAATTCTAGGGGATGGCGGTAATTGGGATAAAAAAAATGGAATCTTGGGTAGCAAAATTAGTATATTCTTAAGTTGTGAGTATTGAAGATAAATCTGGTAAAACTTCATCCAAAACAGGATATGAAGTAGAAGGCTTATCTATTTTAGTTATGGTACAAGATGGTGTGGGTTTGGTTTGTGAAGGAGGATTTAGAGGAGGAATAGGGTTTGTTGAAGATATAACAAGACAAAATGGGACTTCTATTGGTTCTGCCATAACACATATTTCAAATGGTCTAGGGTCACCATGGATACTGACCAATTGATTTTTAAACTCAAACTTAACACATTGATGTAGTGTATAAGGTACCACTCTCATTGCGTTAATCCAAGGTCGACCTAGAAGGATGTTTTACGATGTAGGATAAGATACAACAAACATGATAGTGTCCAAAATTCTTGGACCAACTTGCAATGGTATTGACAATACTCCACAAGTTTCTTGGGTTTCATCATTAAAAGCTTTGATAATCATTTCGGTTCTTTTTAAATCTTCATTTCTAAACCCGAACCTTTGAAAAAATCATATGTGCATATGTTTAGTGATGATCCATTATCAATTAATATTCTTTTGACACCTACATCTCCAATTAATGTTGTGATGTATAAAGGATTATCTCTATACATGCTTTGAGGAGGAATGTCATTATCCTGAAAGTCTATATAATTTATCCCATGGGAAATTATAGCATTAACCACAACATTGGATTCTATGTCTTGAGGTACCATAATTTTGCTTAAAGTACCCATTAGTTCTTATCTATGTATATATGAAGTTCTTAAGAGATCTAAAAGGGAAATTCTGGCTGTAATATTAGTTAATTGTTTATTAATATCATAAGAAGGTTTTTTTTGTGGATTTGATATAATATTTCCCTTTGTGGGTGTTCTTAACACAAATGGAGATGATTTTTCATTGTTGTTTGAGTTTGTGTTTGAGAATTTTGATTTTGGGTTTGTTGTCTAGTGATGGCTCCAATAGTCCCCACAATGTTATTGTTTTGTAAGTGACCAAAGTGGGGTCTAACATTCACTATTTGTTCAATTGAAAGTGTTTGTTGAGATGAAGGGCGAGTGGTCATTCTTCTAGGAAATGGTTCTTATGGAACTAATAAATCTATGATAGGAAGAATTGGATCTGACTCATCTTTAGAACTATTTGAATTATTTTAAGTAACGTCCATTCCACATTTTGTTTTACTTTCTGTGTCACTTTTAGTGTCTTCTGAAGATGAAAATTGAAAATATTGGATTGGCCTAATTGTGACCACAGATTAATTAGGAACATAAGAAGTTTGCAAATTTTGATAGGGTAAGAAATTGATAATTGTTCCCACATATCGAGTTGGAGGAGGAGCATTATGATGTTCTAGTTGATTCATAGCGTCTTTACCATGATTGGGTAAAGGATACTGGAAAATGTCTAAAATTTGATTTGCATTTTGAGTTGGTTGTTTTTGGGTATTATTTTTAGGATTATTGTTTGAAGGAAACTTTCTACTTCCATTTTACCTTTATAATTTAGATCTTGTATCATATGTTTCAATCATTTACAAGAATTAGTCGAATGTCCATCCACTCGATGAAAGTTGCAATGTAAATCAGCTCTATATCTAGTTGCAGTAGTATCTGGTTGTCGAATTTCTGGCAATCATATTAGACCTTGTTCTAATAATTGAGGTAAAATCAGAATTAAGGGACAATTCAATCTTGTGAAGTATCTTGGAGGTTTATCAAGAATATTTAACATAAATTTCTTTATAATTTTAGTAGTATTGATATTTGAGGTGTTTATACTATAAGTAACTCCATCACCCACTAATTTTTTATTTTTATATTGGTTTTTAGAATATTTATCTTCATCCTTTTTCTTGAATTGTCTTCTAATAAGGGCATCTTCTACTCTTCTTGCTAAGTCTATAGCTTGATCAAAATAGGTTATTGTAGCTGTAGCAAGTTCATAAGATAGTCCATTATTCTTGAGATGGAATACTAGAATTTTCAATCACTAGAGAGATTTCCTATGTAGATAATAATGCTCTAACATATATGATTACAACTCTTCCTATGTTAAAATATAAAATCTAATAAATGAATCTAGAATGTGCAAGTTTGACTAATGATATTTTTTAGATTTTTCTTGTGTTTTTTTATGTTTTGTGTTTTTATAAATTAGAATGATGCCTATGTAGTTCACGTCGGGTTCACCAAATAATGTGGCTCTAAAATTTTCTCACTCTTTTCCTTCAGGCTAATGGATCTGCACCTCCAAGGGGAATGAAAAAATTCTAGGTCTACACCTCAGAGGAGAGGCACTTGAGGTCGTGCCCTCTTTGGTGATTTTTCAACAAATTGGATGGGTTCACCAAGAAATATTTGTATGGTAGTTTCCATGCCTAGGTTGGGAGTTTGTTTGATGTGTTCTTTTTACTTCACTCACAATCACCTAGTTTGGCCAAATGCAACCAAACTATACTATATGCAATTCTGATTTAGATGAATACAACATACAATAGAGTGCAAAAGGTAGATAGATGTAGTGCTTAATTACTAAAGAAATTATATGATATTACTCAATATGAATGGATGATGTAGAGTTTTTTTGCTTGCTGCAGGTGATATCGAACTTGTTATAGCGATATCGAACGTCTGATATCCTATCGAAATGTTCAATATCGTATCAACAGAGCTGATCTGATAAAAAATCTACAATTTCATAATTTGATAGAAAAATAGAAACTTGCAACACTGATACAAACTTAGTTAAGTATGAATTAAGCTATATGAACTTATTATATGCAATATCTGAAAGGAAACAATGGTAATGTAAATTGATAATGTAAATAACACAATGCAATGATGATGATGGTGAACTCCAAATATGATAAACATAACTTTTTATGCTAAAAATGAAATGATAGTAACAGGTATGATCCTAAAATTCAAAACAAAGGTTTAGAAATGCAAACAGAATGTCTAAAATTACCCCCAACCAATCTGTAGGTAATATCAATTTTTTTGGTGATATTGGATGTCCGATCCTGTATCGTACTAGTCGATGCATGCTACCAGATATTCAAACCTACAAGAGGACTATGAAAATAATAAAAAATAAAAAATGGAAAGGATGCAAGAATGCTTGAGAACTAGGGAGAACCAGGGGGAATCTAGAGAGAGTGTTTGGATTAAATAGGCAAGGTAGGTTATGGGAGGTTGGGCTAAAAAAATAGGGGCTTACAAATTCTCCCAATATGGGTGATATCAACTGATTCGATACTATAACATCTGCACCATTGGTCAGATACAAACAAATGAGGTTGAAACAAATTTTTAGCAATTTGCTATTCTGGGCATTTTTTTGTTTTGGTCGAGATCAAACATCCGATCTTGTAAAATAATGTCTGATCTGGGATTAGACATCTAATATTTCTCATATAGAGCCGATATTGTCAAGGGGGTTAAAAATAAACTTATTATGAGCACAAAAATTGAGGCAAGAGGTTAGAAATCGGTTTTAGTTGATTTTTGCATGTTTTTGAATTTAGGGTAAATTAACATGTGTCAATTTTAGGCTAATACAGAGGGGCTTCACTAAGTTCCAATATTTATGATTCTGAGTCCACTTGGAAAACATCAGTTATTATTTGTACCAACAACCAGGGCATCAAAAGGAGATATGACATGCTTGATCTTGTTGAGTAGTAAGTTTCCATGGAAGTATCGTACCTACTGATGATCTTCCTATTTTTTGTGGAAGGGATAGAGGTGACTCAACATTTTGGAAGATTTATTTCAAGTTTGAAATAATTATAGAAAGTGACAATATATGACTAGAGCCTTGAATAAGGGACTAGAATTGCATACTAAAAGACCTACATACTAAACTATATTTTGAAAGGCCTTATTGACTCGTAATTTTTTTTGCTCCAATTGTTATTGGGAAAATGAAAGAAAAAAAAAATCACTTGGAATACCTAAAAAGGAGGATCTTGATGTTCAATGCCCAATAGAAAACACTGGATAATAAAGGGATGGTTTTTACCAAATATAGTTTTGGGTCTCTGTTGATTTAAGCTTTGTCTAAGCCTATTGATTGTTCATTATCTATAACATTTTTTTCTGTAATCTTAAATGATCCTAAAGTCAAATAATTTAGATAATATAAATGTTTTTTGATATTCTTTTTTAATATTTGGAAGTATTTTGGAGCATAAATGTTATTCTTTTATGTTTATTGTAAAATGTTTGGGGTCCCTTTAAAAACCCCTTCTTCTACCTTAATAAAAAAATTCAAATAAAGTACCTTTATCTCTTCTCTAGTTAACTTAATGAAAACTAAGAAAATAGGGACTATATATGATTATGACATGAAATTCATTAGTTTTATTACATACACATCATTTGGATCCCACAATGATCGTTTCAACATTCAAGTATGGGATCAAAGATGAAATCTTATGCAAAGTCAATATGCATGGTGCACATATCCTCCAAGATGTCAAGTATGTAGCTGAGATCACTAAAAAAATCTCTAGGTACCTAAATCTTAGCTATGGCATGAGTTCAATCTTTGCAAGACTTCATAACCATACTGAGGATATCCTACAAGGATTATTCTATTTTAGATACAGATCGCAACATACATGCGATCAAGCATCTGATGAGAGGTAAATTTTCCACTTGAAAGCTAAGGATGATAGTTTTAAAGATGAGGAGGCCCCAACATCACCACATAAATATGAAGTAATAGAACCTAAGTATCATGAATAAGATATAGGTAATTTGGGCCTATCAAAATTTGTCCTAATTATAATGTAATACTATCACACATTTAATGTACAAAGTTTTGTTAAAAATCAATGAGTCTTAGTTTTGATTGATTCTAATAGCAATCACAAGTTCATTAACCATGATATATTCAAAGACCTAGGGTGTATATCATCTCTACTAATAAAGATAAGTTCAATATTTTACTTACAAATGATGGTAATAATCCATGTATGGTCCATGTTTCTAATGTCGAGTTCTATATGGGTACTTATACATGGATCTAGAGCCTTTATGTGATGGATTTGGATGATGCAAATGCTATCCTTGGGACTCAATGGTTGTTACAATTGGAAGATGTTACATTGAATCTACAATAATCATATGTATAGTGGATAGAAAATAAAAAGGTCATCTATTTTTAAGGATTGCAACCCTCACCATCCAAGGTGGTAAGTTATCACCAAATGAAAAATGTATTGAAGAAGGGAAGCAATAGTGTATTCAATTTTTTTTTTGCATGAAAGTCTTGGTCGTTGAGAAAACATCTCTTAGTATTCCTCTTTATATGTACTAAATCCTTGATAAATATGTTAAAATATTTGAGGAACCCAAAGGTTTTCCTCTCAATTGGACACACAATCATGTTATCCATATAATTCTAGGAAGTTATCCACCAAATGTCCATCCTTATTAATATCCTTACCATCAAAGGTCTAAAATTAAGAATTTGGTTCATGATATGTTGTAATAGGAAATTTTTTAGCCTACTACCAATTACTATTCGTCTTTGGTTGTTATGGTAAAGTGTAAGTACTATTATTCGTAGATGTGTCTATATTTGATATCATTTGATAGGATAACTATTATATATAAGATTTCTATATTTTTTATTGATGATTTATTGGATGAATTACATGGTGTTTAGTTTTTTAGAAATTTAGACTCGTGTTTTGGGTTTCACCAAATTAGGATTGTAGAAGATATTCCTAAAATTAATTTTAGTAATCATGAGGGTTATTACAAGATTTTAGTCATATTGTTTGGTCTTACAAATGTTGCTTATACTTTCCAAATTTTAATGAATTTGATCTATCATCATTTCTTATGGAAATTTGTGTTGATATTTTTTATGATTCTAGTCTATGGCAAGTATTTGAAATCCCATCTACATCCCATTAAACAGGTGCTCTAACTTTTGGAGCAAGGATGATTATATGTTAAAAGGTATAATTGTTCCTTTTGTGTGTATAAACTAGAATATCTTGGTTACATTGTGCCTTGTGAAGGTGTCAATATGAATCCTAATAATATTAAAGTAATGTAAGTTTGATTAGTACTTAAATCTCTCTAGAGTCTTAGGTATTTTTAGGTCTTACAACGTATTATGGAAAATTAATCAAAAATTATATCTACCTTAATGATTATCATCAAGAAGGATGTCTTTGCTTAGTTTAAAGATGATATAAAAGCCTTTAATCCATTGAAAGAAGCTATGTATATCACTCATATTTTGGCTAATCCTAACTTTATGCTGAGGTCTTGAATTACCTCATTTTATGCAGTAAAGTAACACTCTATTACTCCTTTAATGTATGTGTAATTGTGGACTAGGTTGTAATTTTTATTAATATTTTTACTAAGAATGGTAAAAAGATAAAATGCATTGCCAAGTTATTTCAAATAGGTTTTATATGATTTTAAGCTTATTTTTGACATGGGAAAAATAATATTTTAATATTGTACAACAAAAGTATGATGGATTGTAGATAATCGTGGATGTACTTCTAGTTCTCTAGAATTGACACTAGAATTAAGAGAATCAAAATAGCTTTTCGATGCTAAACTAATGTTTTTCAGAGCACTTTTTGGAGTAGAACTATAGTGCTTTGGAAATACATAGGAAAATTGTGCTAAAGCATAGAAACATAGTATGGTGTATTAGACATGGCAGAAATAGTGCATGGCAAAGATGAAATTATTGATGATGCTTAAGGTACCATGTTATTGTTTCATAATTTTTCTCTATGTGGGATAATATGGATAAGCTTATTCTCTTTCTATGTTGGCAAGTAAAGACAAAAATGCTTATTCTTTTTCTAGTTGTTAGTCCCATGTGACAAACAAATATGAAAACGCAAGCGAAGAACCATTGTTGTAAAATTAGATGGTTAGATAGAAATCATATTTGTTAAGATTAATTTCCAACTATCTTGATTATATATAATATAGTTAAATGAAATTTGGATGTTTTGATATTGGTTTCCAACTAATTTGGATAGATTCAAATTAGTTAGAATCCTTTTCAACTTATTTTGGGTTGTCATATTCTTTGTATAGAGTTGGGTTTATTTCCAACTAACTTGGTTGTCATATTATTTGGATAGAGTTGGTTGTATTTGTTTCTAAATAACTTGGTTGGTATCTTCTCTATATAGAAGTGGTTGGATTTATCTCTAGCTAACTTGATTTCTATCTTCTCTAGATAGAAGTGGTTGGATTTATTTCCAACTAACTTGGTTGTTATATTCTCTAGATAGATATGGTTGGATTTGTTTCCAACCAATTTAGATTAGGAATATTTTATATTAGTAAGTTGTTGTTGGATTGTTTCTGTATGACAAGTAAAATGCACCATTTCATTTGACCAAATAAGAGATTATATTATAGATTACAACTTTTCTCTTTTACAAAGTTACCCACTTGGGATTTTACAAATGGGACCTCCAAAGAAGAAGGTGACCCTTTTACAATACAATATAATGGTGCTATGAAATCTCCTATGCCACCATGAGATATGGGTGGGTTTTTGAAGCTTTGTTGGTTTTATTGACCACCCTAGACTGAATGTTGCTCCAAGAGACTTGCACACAACCCATAATGAGAAGTTAGTCGCATCAAGATGCCTACCTTAGTTAGGCCCCAAACCTCATAAAATATGCAAGTAATAAACTCTAATAAATTATATTTAAACTAAAAGGATGATGCCACAAAAAACTAAAAATATACCTTTACTCACCATATTTCACTGTTTGTTGTTGAGGTTATGACTAATTTTATCTCTGGTTTGTGACCATCCAAGGGCCAATGGTATTATTTATAGATCATATAGGGGCTTGCAAAGGTAGCTTTGGATCATCTAAGGTCAAATGATTGAGGTATCTACTACTTTGATGTTGATAAAAAATGTTGTAGACGTTCTAGGGGTGTGCTTGACCTCTGGTAGTGATTTTGTATTGAGATGATGCTCTATTTGCATACAACTTCAAAAAATGAATTATGGATATGGTGGGGATTTGATTCATTTCCATGGTTGATTGGTGATGGGAAAAGGTGTAAGTTAGCTATGGATTGTGGATAAGCACACACGGAAGGGTTGAGATAAGTTGGGTAGAGTTTTGGTATGGGAAATCATTTGTTGTTGCAAATAAGGGAAAGGAGGGGACATTTATATATTTTTGGTAAGGGTGAGGGGGTGGTGATTGGAAAATGACATGGCATGAGGTGGCATCCAAGTGGCATGTGGGGAGACCAAAAAAAATCTAAAGAATTTCTCATGGAGGAATGTGCACCCTCCAATATTAATGACCTTGGATGAGGTGAGTCCTCACCCACCCAAGTGTCATAAATTGGCATGGGGAGTGGAGACCTTGGGATGAGGTGGAGGAATTTTAAATTCCTAAAAAGTGCCATGTGGATTTGGGGAGGATTTTGAGATTTATTAGGGATATTTATTAGAAGGCTTGTCTAGGGATTTTGGAGAATTTTAAATTCCTAGAAAAGTGCAAGGTGGATGTAGGAGGATTGGTGGATTTATTAGGAGCATTTCACATGGGGGTTTGACCAAGGGTTCATGAATTTTAAAGTGGCTCAAAAATTAGAGGGTGTATTTTGGGGAGATTTGGGAATTTAATGTGGGCATTTCCTAGGAGATTTGATGGGGATTTTGAGGAATGACTAGGATTTTTAGGGATTTATTTTAGGATTTGTGAATTTATTACATATTTTCCTCGGGATTTGACTGGGGATTAGGGAATACTTAGTGGGTTAATTAGAGATATAATTAAGGAATTGGGGACTAAATGGGATTAAGATAAATTTTAAGGAGGATTTGGAAAATAAAAGAGGAATTTAGAGAAAATAAGAAGGATTAGAATAATTAAAAGGGGATTAAAGAAATTTAGAAAGAATTAGGGAAATAAGGAATTAGAAATATTAAGGAAGGATTAGGATAAACTAAATTGATTTAAAGATATTTAGAGGAAATTAGTCAAATTTAGAGGTATTAGAGGGATTGAAGGGGAATTTAGGGAATTTGAAAGAAATTAAAGAGGATATTATAGGGATTAGAAAATTTAGAGAAGGAAATAAAGGAAGTTAGAAGAATTAGATGAATTTAGAAGAAGAATTAGAAGAAATCAGAAGAATTTGATAAACTAGAGAAATTAGGAAAATTAGAAGGAGAAATGGTATTATTTGGATGAATTAAAGAAATTAGAAAATTTTGGAAGAAGTTAGTAGAAATTAGAGGGGATGAGATGAATTTAAGAAATTAGGAGAATTAGAGAGAATAGAGGAATATTGAGGAAATTAGAGGAATTAGGAAGGCATAAGAGGAAATTAATGAACATTAGAAGAATTAGAGAAGAAATTAGGACTGTGAAGGGCATTGGGAAGACTTGAGGGAGATTTGGAGATCTTGATGGATTGACATGTTTTGGATGTCTAAATTCACCTCTTTTTGTACCATGTTGTTGAAGAACACAATATTATGCTGATAGGGGGGTGAATAGTATAACACCCACTTTTTACTTTCTTTCCAAAAAAATATCAATTAATGTCCTTAATTGCAATAACCAAATATAGCAGTGTGCATTAATAACTCATATAACAATAGTAAGCAAGAACGTAAGTCACCACACACAATTGAGACACAAGATTTAATGTGGTTCCCCCAATGTGGTTCCACCAATGTGGGGTACTCCACAAGATAATATACTTATAATATATCACACAAAATAAGGATCCTTATCCAATACAATGATTACTTTGATCTGATCAAAGCTAGGCAATACACTAATCTGCTCAAGTAGGCAATCCACTGATATGCTCAGCTAGGCAACACATTGATCTGCTCAGGGCAAGCTATTGATCTGCTCAGCTAGGCACTCCACTGATCTGCTCAACACGCTCACACATAACTTGTCCAAATATGCTCAAAAAGTTCACACAAAACTTGTCCAAATCCGCTCAACAAGCTCACATAGAACTTTTCCAAATCTTCTCAACAAGCTCACACAAAACTTGTCCAAATCTACTCAACAAGCTCACACAAAACTTGTCCAAATATGCTCAACAAGCTCACATAGAACTTGTCCAAATATTCTCAAAAAGCTCACATAGAACTTATCCAAATCTTCTCAACAAGCTCATATAGAACTTGTCCAAATTTGCTCAACAATATCACTAAGAACTTGATCAAAATCTATCCAAAACTATCCATAAATCTATCCCAAAAGCCTTCTCAAGGCTCAATCAATCATGCATAAAAACTACCACAAATATATCTAGAAATCTATCCCAAAGACCTTCTCAAAGGCTCAATGAATCATGCTCAAGTAGCATTCAAATCTCATCCACAAATCTACAAAGGCAAGGCTCAATGATGAACTCAACAATGAATGGCAATACACTCTATAATGGATGAAAACAATGATCCACAATGATATCAACTCAAATCAATCTCAACTCAACTCAAGTCAACTCATAGAAGCATAAAGAGAATTGTTAGAGACTCAATATGTTCCAAGCTCAATCTCAACTCAAATCAGAATTATAGAATAGTTTGTTTCATGGAACTTGAACAATCACTTCACACATTACTTGACTAGGCTCAATAAAATCAACTCAACCAATCATCACAAGAGACATCTCTTTCTCACAAAACCCTATTCCAAGCATGTATCAACCAACTCAAATATTTCCAACAATGCTCAACCACAAATCTCACATAACAATGATACTCATGTTCTTTTCAAGTTCTTTGTATAACCAATGGGCTTCAACGACTATGCTTATAAAAAAAGGTTTAAACACAAATCTCAAACCAAAAAACCTTGAATCATTCAACCAACCACTTTCGAAAAGGAAACCACAATCAATTCTTTTCTATCCAATGATATTTCAGAAATCAACCACCATAATAAATCAATAGGAGAATGTGCCCATACCTTTTATGAAGATGAAGAAACCTCTTTGGAAATCTGCCATACTCAACAAACTTCTTTTTAAACTTTCAACAAGGGTTAGAGATAATGATTAATATCATAACAAAAATATCCAAATAACACCTTATCACTCCTACTCAACAAAATGCATCATGTCCCCTTATGAAAGAATTAATCACTTTTGAAAAAGAACAAAACAACCTTCACTTTTTAACCCCTTTACAAAAAAAAAATATCTCTTTACATACACCTTATTTCTCCCTCTAATCAAGTTAATAAAATATCCCTTGAAATAAGCTTTCCAATGATATATAATATGATATAATTCTAAAAGGAAAATCACCAAAAATCTCTCTTTTTATCAACATGCATCACAACCCTTATCTCTTCTAGGGCAACCTTAGAAAAATAAAATATTAGGGAAAATTATTAACTTGCCTTTCTCCTCAGTGGGATTCGATCCTCGATCGCTGCCCCTGCACCACTCTAACCATGGTTCCAACAACCACATGATCCAACCGCTCACAAAGAACAGTGAGCGCAAACATTCTATTTGTTTGCTCCGAGTGTGTCCTCAAACACCACGTGCGCCAAAAGAGTCCTCCCTTTCACTTTACAAAACCAGCATCGACGAGATTCAAACTTTGGATCTTCTGGCACTTCGGATCTTTTCGCACTTCAACACCATACACACCTTCCTCTTGCCATTAGGCCACAAGTGCCTACGGTGCTTGGTAAGGGACCTCCATTAATTTTATTGCCTCCTTTCTCCACTGGATTCGAACGAGCTGCAATGCCTTTGCTCCCTCTTTGAACAAACACCCTTTGCACACTCTTTAACACCCTGGCACCTTTTTCTTACTTAGAAATTCGAACGCATCACCATCATTGAGGACATGGGGATATTAATCATAGCATTTGGTGGCATATTTATATATGCCTTCCTTATTTCTTTTGATGTCGATGCTGTAAATTAAACTTTAATATTATGTGCCTCCTCCTTTCTTTTGATGTCGATGCTATAAATTAACTTTTAATTTTAAATTTAAATTTAAATTTTAAATTGCATCGTCGCGGCCAAAGAGAAAAGTGTCGCGATATCGCGACATGTTGCATCATCGCGGCCAAAAGAGAAAAAGTGTTGCGATATCACGACATGTTGCTTCGTCGTGGCCAAAGGAGGAAATATTGCGACATATTGCAACGTCACGGCCAAAAGAGGAAAAAGTGTCGCGATATCGCGACATGTTGCATTTTCGCGGCCAAAAGAGAAAAGTGTCACGATATCGCGACATGTTGCATTTTCACGGCCAAAGGAGAAGAAGGAAAAAGTGTCACGATATTGTGACAAGTTGCATCAACAGACCAAACCGATCCCCCTGGCAACATCTCACATTGTGCAAACATTGAAACTTGTAGGATCGTGCCTTAGGCCAATGGGGAAGGAGTCTCTCCACACTTGAATTTCAGATTCGCCGACTCCCCTGTTAGCTAGGTAATGGTTTAAAATATTTGGCTCCAATGCAAATATTTTTTTACTATTGTAAACATGTGTTCTCTCTGACTATGGCTAGGAAAAGTCTCATCCCAACTTGTAAATTATCTTTGTTTTAATACAAGTTTTTCAAATTATTCAAAAAAAAAATTTAAATTTTAAATAATTAAAATTTAGACTTAATTATTTAAAATTAAATATCTCCATCATCGGGGCACCTTTTTTGACGAAACGAAAAACCAACCCTGGGTTTTAAGAAAAACTCATTTCAAATCTGCCATCCATTGTTTTAAATAAAACCTTTTATTTTTCTTGCCTTGGTTTTCACAAAAACCCTATATATATCCACGCTTTCCAAAATATCATAAATGCTTATTTATGAAATTCTTTGGCCACAAAAACTCAATGTGATCCATGTGACATCAATGATCCATGTGATATCAATGACAACATAAAATACCTCAAATTTCCAATAGTTTTGTGTGAACATAATGCGATACAAAAATAGATGACACATGATTGGTTGGATGAGGGATTCTGCTGTTGCCCCAATAGAAGAGGGTTGATGATGATGCTTATGTGGTTTCTGAGTTTACCCCACTAGAAGAGGATGGATGATGAGTGATGATTATTCTTTAACCCCAAGAGAAGAGGGTAAATGATTATTGATGATTCTGCTTTTACCCCAACAAAATAGGGTTAGTGATGAATAAGATTTTTTTAGACTTGATCACTTGGTCATTGGGTCGATGTGGGATTAGAAAGCTTTGTAGCTATTTTCTACCCCTTTAAGTGATGATTTGTGGGATGAGTAAAAGGGAGGACAAGAACAATTTACTTGAAAAAAAGTAGTGGATAAAAATATCAATAGACTGGTGGAAAATTTAGGAGGGTCATGATTTTTTAATTTTATTTTTATAAATATGGATCATTTGAGATGACCATGGGATGCCTACTAGGGAGATTACGATCATTTTTGAGGACATGTATCATATATTTTAGATTTGAGTGGAGAGGGAGAGGATTTATATAATGACAATGGCATCGATAGAGGTCATGCTAGCCTGGGTCTATGGATAATTATGGAGGGATATTAGTGTAGATAGTGGTGGGGTGCTTTTTAAGGTGCATTATGAGGTAAGGATCCTCATAATGAGACACATGATTTTTATGACATTGATTTTAAATATTGTCTTGTTATATTCATTGGGGTACATGGTTCCCTTAGAACCTAATTGGGTTGGTGATAGACTTGATATATAGCTTGAGAGTTTATGCATGGAACCTAGTATTAATAGCCTAGACATACAAAGAGCTACATGAGGTATGATGATGAGAATGGTTGGGATTAGGATGCAAATTCCTCCTACAGGTATGGGCATGAGAGCATTTTAAAGTGGGATAACCTTAAGGGTTTCCATGGGAGGCTCATAAAGATATGAGGAGAGGTGTACCTTATGCCATGATATGGTCTAAGGATAGGGCGTAGAGTAGGAACCAACCATATTTAGGTATATTGGCTTATTATGAGATGTGGGCCAAATTGATGGTAGAGGATGTTGTATGGCATCCATGGAAGAGAGATCTTACTTGGACAAAGGATATGATGCATATGATATGAGTATGATAGACGAGGTGGTTGGTCAATCGACATGGTATGGAGCACAAGTAATTTTAGTACTCATGAGTGTTGAGGTAGTCTGGTCTTAGGTAGGGGGTGCTCACCACATAAACTATATATAGGCAATGTACTAGTAGGGTAGCAACCTCACCATGGGTAGAGCTAGTGGGGGAGGATGCAGATAAGTTATTGAGAGTGGAGGATGTGGAGGATGCAAGGGTGATGATAGAGTATAATGTATGGTGGGCCACCCAATATTTTTAGCTAGATCTAGAAGTAAATTCAACTAGAGGAGAGGAGGTGGAGGAGCAAGAGGAGTCTTTATAGAAATGTACTTGTCACCTACTAGATATTGGGGTAGGTCTATTATCGGTAGTTGTAGGGAGGACTGATGTGGAGGGTGGAGGTTATGGGGGATGGTGCCAATGGATGAGATGGGGGTAATAATACTATCATCATGGAAGAGTAGGTTCACATATTAGAGGGACAACAAACCTAGCAAAAGATAGTCTATGTAGTGGAGTAGAGTAAAAGGGAGGTCAATATGTAAAAGTGGTAGGGATGGGAGGAGGAGAGAGATACATTATAGGATCAAGTACATATATTATAGGAGGTTAGGTATAGGGTGATGGTAGAGCAAGATATATTGCAATATTGGGTACTAACATTGATAATCGGGTAAGCACAGGCACCTACAAGAGGCCAGGAGGTAGAGATAGCGATATTACATGAAAAAGCGATGAGATCCCAAGAAAGGGAAACAATGGCCATGCCACTATTATAGTAGGAGAGGGATTGGGTGGGGTACTAGAGGATACCCTTATTAGAGCACCTATGATGATTTCTTCATGGTCACCAGCCTCATCACACTTATAGTGGATCCAAAGGGGTGTGCCCTTGATTACCCCAATAGTGCCATGGTTTACAAAGCCAATGAAACCATATGTATTAGGTGTTAGGATGTTTGAGTGGGGAGAGAGGTAGCATAGAAGTGGTGGTGGATAGCTAGATTGAGATGAGGTAGAGGATTCTGAAGAGATTGGTGGGGGGCAATAGTGAGGATTTGGATTATTTTTTTGTGGCTATGTGAGCTATATTTTTGTAGGACTGAGGTCCATGAGGATGTAGCCTACGAGCAACAAAATTAGATGTATAATTTTATTGATGGATATATATATTATGGCTTTTGTGGATGTGATGTGTTTTGAGTGTGATGGTTTATTTTGTGATGAATGATAAATACGTTATATGTGTTAGATGATTGTTGATAGATATGGATGGTAGTTAATGTGATGGGTATAATATGATAGAGAGATGTGATTCTTACGGGTATATATATATATATATATATATATACACAAATGACTTTTGTGAAAATTAAGTATGTTATGTTGTGGTGTTTTGTGTGATGAATGATGAATGCGGTAGTGAATATAGATAGATGTAGGTAGTGATAGATGAAATATGATGTGATTATTGTAATTTGATAACATAGGTACATAAATGCTTGTTTGATGAACATTTGAGAAATATTTGTGTTCATATTATCCACCATGATTTAGTTGATTAATCAAGGACATCAATACAAACATAATGACATAAAAGTGGAATAATGGATAGGGTACATGGTATAAGGGATGAATGAGATTGATGGTATTATGATATGTGTGATACATATACAAAATCAGGTCGTGAAGACATAGATGAAAGAGATGAGGATAACGACAATACTAGTCACATTGAATGTCTTAGGAAAGGAGAATTTGAATGTAATTTAAAGGAGCTAAAATACCCTACTGACACCAATAAAGCTTTTATAATAGTCAATCAGGAACTTTAAGATACTAAGACCATCCTAAGGAGTTGAGTTTCTCCAAGACCAAAGTATGTGCAGTGAATTTCATTTTCAATTTTGAGTGAGATAGGACTATTTAATTGTAGCTCAAGCTATTATAAGCTAGCTTATCTATGAGCAATTAGAGGCATGTAAAAAATTACATCACTAATGTGACAGACATGTTGTCATGTGGAGGGTATACTCCATTTCTAGTTAAGCATATATAGCCCCATAATACTTTGACGTTGCTCCATTGCCAACTAGGAGTTTATAGCCCCGATGGAGATGCCTAAAATGCCCAAGGATCTATGATTAAGATTTTTTTTACACTTTTTTTTTGTAGTATGGATGAGGTTTGGATTATGAACATGATAGGATGAGAAGGGGAAATCATTTGCTTTATGAGAAGAGCTACTCTTGGTGTTGTTTTACATAAACTCAAAATGTGATTAATGTGTAAGATATGTGTGTCGTCCTAGAGAGAACCCAAGGTAACCAGGAAAGGTCTACAACACTCAAATATTAGAACATTTTATGAATATTGATTAGAATACTAGGGATGGTTGAGTAACCAAAAGAACCTAAATAATCCCTTAACCGAAGACAAGGATTGAAACACGATTTCATGTGGGGAAAACAAAAATAAATAAAGACTATGACTGAAGGGGAAAAGTAGGATGAGGAGGGAAAACTAAACAATATGAATAAGAAATGAGCACAATATATATGAATACATGGATTCCATTTATTAATACAATTAATCATGCCTAGCCAAGCAAACAAATTAAATTGAATGATGATCAAAACAACATATGATCTAAAAATGTAGATGCAAAAATATGGAGAATATGAGCGTGATGTGATGTGATGAAGAAGAAAAATAAAATGAGGGAGGGGAAGAAGAAGGAAAAAAATAATATGAGAGAATAAATAGAGAAAAAGGAAATAAGAAAAAGAAGAAAGAAGAATATGGAAGAAAGAAGGGGGATCCACTCAAGGGTATGTAGTCGCTCAAAGCATGATTATAGAACCAAAAGTGGTGTAGAGAAAACAAAGGATGAATTGAGGGAAAGAAAGGACAAGAGGGGTAGAACTGGTGTAGAAGAAGTGGAGAAGAGGAGGGAAAGAAGGAAAAAAAGGGATTATATTTTTCCATGGTACGTAGTTGCTCAAAGCATGACCGTAAAACTAGGAGTGATGTGGGGATGTGGAGAGGAAGATAGATAAAATGGAATGAGGGTGAGGATGGGGGTGTAGGAATGGGGAATTGATGTGATTTAACTTTAAGATTTTTTGGAAATTATTGGAATATGTAGAGGATGAGAGAATTAAATAAGATTTAGGTATAAATGCTTGCAAGTGGAGGATGTTTATGAGTTTGGTCTCTTAAATACCTTTGAGAGGTAATTTTATATGCCCTAGATCCAATTTTTATTTGATCTAGGGAAAGGTGGAGGAGATTTCCTCGGGCTGTGTTATATCGAGAGTATTGCCATGAACTTTATTTCTACCAACCAGAATCTGAGACAGATAATATCACTATAGCACTTTTTGTCAAATTCTTGAAAGAAAATTTTCAATTTGAAGAAGAACACTTCATGACTCCTGAAGAACTTGAGCCCATTAATGATATTTATAAATTGTTTATAGAAAACTAGATCTTGCTTTCATTATTATTATTTCTTGCATTTAGTGTGTTGTTTGTTATCTTTATAATATTGTTACAAAAACAAAAAACAAGCAAAACCAAAATATAACAAAACTAAAACATTTTTTTTTACTATAGTAGGTATATAATTAAAATATATACCTCTTAAGCTTGTTGCAGAATATATATATATATATATATATATATATATATATATATATATATATATATATATATATATATATTTGCTGAAATCTAAATTTAAGCACAATGCCTAGACTTAGGAATGGTAAACAAACTGAAGAAGAAGAAGAAGATTGGTTAGGAGACAAAACAAAAAACCCAAATGTCCTTCCTAAGGATTCAATTCCGGAAGGAGGAACTCTAGAACAGCTAGAAGATGAGCTTGTTGTAGATGAACAAGAAGAAAATATTAAAGAGGAAGGATCCTCATCCCCTAGAATGGCTCCAGATGGAACTATTGCTTTTGATAACTTAGATCATTTTTGGAAATTTTTCAATAATAACATTGGTGCTCTTAATATGGCAGTTCGTATTGATAGAGGACAAATTAGTGACACTCAAGCAGCCATGGAAGATATGTTTAACATACACACCAATCCCTTGTCCTTTGTTGATCAAGAAAGTGATAAGGTCGGACCATCCAATAGAGATATGGTCACTATGATTCAAAACATGCAAAAACAACAAGTTACCCAACCCCCTAAGGAACCTGTTATTGAGCCTAAAATCATTCCCACACAAAAGAAACCTTCATTCACTACTTTATTTCGCCAAACTATTGATCAATATGCTTCAAATCGACAAAAACCTAAAATGAAGCCAAACACCAATTTTCAACAATCTGGGATACAACATAATACAACTTCAAAACTTCTTCATAACACCCTTCCTACCAACAATTTACACAATAGAAATATAGCATCTAATCTTCATGTCCCTCTGTCATATGCTCACAAATCCCATATTAATACCCTACCAAACCAATATGGGGGGCAAACCAGTAATCTGGAAGCCATGGTGAAACAGTTAGCTTTGCGTATGGACCAGATAGATCCCTGCTGTCCCTCATACAATTATCGAGAGATGTGTAGTCAGCCTTTGGATCCCATAGTTGTAGCACAACCATACCCTAAACACTTTCCCATGCCCGTCCTGCATATATATAAAGGAACCGAAGATCCCATAGAGCATCTTCGCATGTTTAGGATAGCATGTCATGATATATCACATGATGACTTGCTATTACTAAAAATGTTCCCAAAAAGTTTAGGAGGAATGGCATTAGAGTGGTACTATCAATTGCCCACTCATTCTTTGAGAAATTTTGAAGAAACAATTGAATCTTTTGTCCATCAATTTAGTGCCTACATCGAGAGGCATGTCACCATTAAAGATTTATACAACTTAAAACAAGACAAAGATGAATGTTTTGCTGATTTCTTAGCTAGATGGAGGCGATTGATAGGAAAACCGCACTTTGTGCTACCTTATAGGGAAATGTTGGATATTTTTATCAATAATTTACAAGAACAAATATCCTATGAGTTATCAATTGCTACCTTGACCACCTTCGATCAAGCTATAGACTTAGCTCAAAGAGTGGAAGATGCTCTCATTAGGAGAGGCCAGCTTAGGAAGAAAGATGATGAGAAAACATCCAAAAATCAGTATAAAAACAAACAAGTTGTAGGTGACGGAGTCACTGATAGCAAAAATGTTGCTAATATCAATACAACGAAGACAACAAAAAAATTTATATTGAAACCTCATGATAAACCTCCTCGAGAATTTACTAGACTCAATCAACCATTATCAACTATTCTACCCCAATTACTCGAAAGAGGTTTGATTCAATTACCGACTATCCGAGAACCTGATCCAATTATACCCGGATACAGAGCTGATTTACATTGTGATTTTCATAGAGGACTTGGACACTCTACAAACTCTTGTAAAATATTGAAACATAAAATACAAGATCTGATTGATAATAATGAAATGGAGGTGCAAGCCTTCCAACCTAAACAAAATGCTCCTAATAATGCTCAAAAGACCATTCCCCAAAATCAGAATCAAAATGCTAATCAATCATTGGATATATTTCAACATCCTTTACCAAAACATGGTAAAGAAGTGGCAAATCAAATTGAGCATCATAATGTCCCTCCTCCTACCCGATATGTAGGAACTATTAGCGGACATTTACCTAATCATGATCCACAAAAATTTGACACAACTTTATCCATGGTTACGACCAGGCCCCTATATAATACTCAAACTCTGGATCTCAGTGATGTAGAATCGGATACTAAAAGTGAAATAGACATCACCTCAAACCAATCGAATAGTTCTAAAAATGAATCAGATCCTATTCAACCTATCACAGATGCTATGGTTCTGGAAGAACCATTTCCTAGAAGAGTTACTACTCGACCCTCTTCTAATCAGTTCCTTCCTAATGAACAAGCCATAAACGCTCAACCGAGACCAGTTCAGCGTCCTCAATATAACATTGTAGGTACCATCGAAGCCGTTACTGCACAACAGGCTCAAACTTCTCAACAGGATCAAACTCAGAATGATGGATCAGTTCCATTTGTTTTGAAAAATCCCAATAAAGGGAATCATATGTCTAATGTTCAACCAAAACCTCCTTACAATATTAACGAACAATTATCCAATACTACATCCAGAATTTCCCTTTTGGACTTGTTAAGATCTTCTCCTACCCATAGGGATGAATTAATGCTCACATTAAGCCAAATGATGGTACCTCAAAATATTCAACTTGAAGCCATGTCCAATACTATCATCACTCGAGAAGTCGATTGTATTGACTTTCGAGATAAAGATATACCACAACATAGTCTACATAAGGATAACCCCTTATATATTACTGCCCTAATTGGAGATGTAGCTATTAAACGAGTCTTGATTGATAATGGTTCATCTCTAAACATATGCACTTTTGACTTTTACCAAATATTTGGCTTTAGAAGTGATGAAATGAAAAGAACGGATATGATTATCAAAGCCTTCAATGACGAGACACAAGAAACATGTGGAGTCATTACTATACCCTTGCAAGTTGGTCCTAGAACCCTAGATACAACCGTGTTTATTGTACATTGCCCCGCATCGTACAATATACTCTTGGGTCACCCTTGGATCAATGCGATGCGGGCTGTCCCATCAACTTTACACCAATGTGTTAAATTCAAATTTAAAAATCAGTTGGTCACTATTCATGGTGATCCTAGACCCTTTGATATGTGTGCCTTGGCAGAACCTGTTGGAGTTCAGTTTTGCCCTGCTCTGTCATCCACACATCCTAATTCTTATTTTTCATCTAAAAGTGTGAAACACACACCTACAAATTCATCTATTTCTCCTCCATTAATTTCACCCCCATGTATAGCTCAACAATCTTCCGAACAAACCACACTAGAACCTCAAAAAGATCTTAGATCTACAACCAATCCTTCATGTTCCATCCCTATAATTTCAAAACCTATAGACCCATTTATTAACACCTCCACATTATCTACATCTATCATACCTTCCACATCTAAAGATATAGGGAATGATCCTTCTACATCTTATGCTCTTTCTGATGAGCTTTTACCGGATTTATCTAAAATTTTAATATCAGAAAAAACAAATGCTTCTATGCAAGATTCACTTCTTTTAAATAATTTGCCGCCATCTCCTCGTACTTTGGGCCTCCCACAACCTATGGGAAGTACTTACCAAGTCGGGAGTTGTGCTTTTATTTATAAAGGATATGATTGGGGAAGAATACCCCAAAACATCAAGACGCATTGTGATGGATATGCTAGATGCTATCTTGCTAATGAATATATCAAAGCTAAACCCATAATGCTTAAAATGGGATATAAAGGGAAAGGCTTGGGACCTTTCCAAAATGGTATGAAAGAACCTATTGAGGTAGAGCCATGGCCCGCCCGATGTGGTGTGGGCCTATTTCCTAGTAAGGGTCAACCCTTCCCTTTTAAAGATGATGATCAACTCATATGTTATCAAGATTATTTAGATGGGCATGATGATTTGCCTCTAAAATATCAGTCATTTACCTACAATATGCTATCCATAGCTTACCCTGAATTGATTGTTGAATCCGATGATGAGTTGGAAGGAGATATTTTCCATGATGTCTCCATTGAAGAGTTGTTACACAATGGTTTTTATTTTGATGGTTCTATACCTACTATAGCCCAACTTGAGGCCACGACTCCTCAAGATGAATTCTCCAAGTTAACCTTAAAAGAATTACAAGAATTGGGCATCTCACCCGCCCCACCTAATTTTGAAAGAGATCTACACATGGAAGTAGAAAACGTCATTAAAATTAACATTGGAACTGAGGATAATCCCCACATAATCAATATTGGATCAGAATTAAGTCAAGAAAAACAAGAGCAATACATTGCATTCCTTAAAGAATATGAAGATGTCTTCGCTTGGACATATGAAGACATGCTAGGTCTAGA
Organism: Wollemia nobilis; assembly: GCA_028583015.1. Taxonomy (NCBI): domain Eukaryota; kingdom Viridiplantae; phylum Streptophyta; class Pinopsida; order Araucariales; family Araucariaceae; genus Wollemia; species Wollemia nobilis. The sequence goes on from JAQPPZ010005697.1 coordinate 4,620,840, forward strand.
CCCTTCTGTAGTCATGCATCACCTAGTAGTCCATCCGGATGCTAAACCTGTTAAACAAAAACTTAGAAAAATGCATCCCAAAGTGGCCTTGCTAGTCAAAGGGGAGTTAGAAAAACTCCTGAATGTTGTTTTTATACAAGCTATTGATTATGCTAAATGGATCTCAAATGTAGTTCCAGTCACCAAGAAAGAAGCTACCAAAGTTAGGGTTTGCACAGACTTTAGAGATATTAATGTTGCATGCCCTAAAGATGATTTTCCTCTTCCAAACATGGATCAAATCATTGACTTTACTGCGGGGAGTGGAATGATGTCCCTAATGGATGGATTTTCCGGCTATAATCAGATCAGGATAGCTCCTGAAGATCAGGCTAAAACAACCTTTATTACCCCTTGGGGTACCTTTTGTTGGAAAGTGATGCCATTTGGTTTAAAGAATGCAGGCGCAACATATCAACGAGCCATGACTTATATCTTTCATGATATGATGCATGATATCCTACATGATTACGTAGATGATATTATAGCTCGCTCTATTAAAGAAGATGATCATTTAGATGATTTGAGAAAAGTATTTAATCGGTTAAGAGAATACCTTATTCGATTAAATCCAGCCAAATGCATATTCGGAGTTAAGTCCGATAAACTATTAGGGGTTTTAGTTTCTTTACGTGGTATCAAAATCGACCCTCTCAAGATTGCGGCTATCACTGATATGCCCGCACCTACCAATATATCTGAGTTACGAAGTTTACAAGGTAAGCTTCAAGCCATCCGTCGCTTCATCGATAAGCTGGCGGACAAAACCGGTCCCTTTCTTAAGCTTCTTAAGAAGGATGTCCCTTTTAATTGGGACGACGAATGTAAGGAAGCTTTTGAACTTCTCAAACAATACCTCCTTAACCCACCTGTGCTTTCACCGCCTAGACCTGATCGTCCTTTTATCTTGTATATTTTAGCTTTTGATTCTGCCTTAGGAGCTATGTTAGCTCAACTTGATGATGAGAAGAAAGAACGTGCTAATTATTACATTAGCAGAACCCTCATCAGTTATGAAACCCGCTACACAACATTAGAAAAACTATGTCTAGCAGTCGTATTTTCTACGCAAAAATTATGCCATTATATGCTCAGTCAAAAAACATATGTCATTGCTAAATATGATCCCTTGCGGTATCTCATGAGTCGACCTTATTTATCGGGTCGTACAGCGAAGTGGGTTCTTGCTCTAAGCGAGTTTGAACTCACGTTCATAGGACAGAAGTCTATTAAGGGTCAAATCATAGCAGATCAATTAGCTGTTGCACCCTTAGAGTCTACCCATCCCCTCATCATTGAGTTTCTTGATGAATGCCTTCAATTAGAGGCAGACCGTGTTGAACAATGGTCCTTATACTTTGATGGAGCCCGATGCATGAGTGGGGCTAGTGCGGGTATTATTTTAATATCCCCACAAAAACATCTTATACCTTTGTCCTTTAAATTAACATTTGCTTGCACCAATAATACTACTGAATATGAAGCTCTAATCCTTGGATTACGAGCTGCCTTGGCGCTAAAAATTAAACATCTGCTAGTTTTTGGTGATTCTCAACTTGTTATAAACCAAATTAATGAAGTTTATCAGACCAGAGATGATAAATTGTGCCCATATAAAGCATATGTTTTACAATTAATATCTCTATTTGATCAAGTTACTTTGGAAGCTATTCCTCGAACTAGCAACCGTGCGGCTGATGCTATGGCCGTAGCTGCATCTCTTCTCCCCTTGGAGTTAGATGACGAATATGCCACCATCATTATTCGTCGACTCCAAGAACCCGCTTCAAATAAGTCATGCTTAGAACCTTTGGATGTGTTTCTAATCAATGAAACTACTCCTGAACCTTGGTATACGGATATATTTGATTTTCTTCAAAATGGGACTTTCCCTGCCAATTCTAATAGAAACCAACGATCGGTTATTACGTAGACGAGCAAGTCGATTTGTAATAATTGGCAATACTTTATATAGGAGATCTTTTGAAGGTATCCTATTGAGATGTTTGAATCTAGAAGAATCCAAATCAGCTTTAAGTGAAGCCCACGATGGATCTTGTGGAGGACACTTCAGTGGTAGTGTCATTGCTAAAAAGCTCCTTAGGATAGGATACTTTTGGCCTACCATGGAGAATGATGCACATGATTATGTGCGCCATTGCGACAAGTGCCAAAAACATGCTGACCTTGTCCATGCGCCTGCACAAGAGCTGCAGGCTATTTCATCTCCTTGGCCCTTTTCAAAATGGGGCTTAGACATTATTGGCAAAATTAATCCTGTGTCATCTGATGGACACAAATTCATCATAACCGCCATCGAGTATTTCATGAAGTGGGTTGAAGCTATGCCTTTAGCTTCCTGCACTGGAACACAAGTCTCTAAATTTATTTTTAATCAAATTATTTGTAGGTTCGGAATTCCTGCAAATCTCATCTCAGACAATGGAACTTGTTTCAAAAATAAAGATGTTAAGAAATTATGCCAAAAATATAAGATTCAACATCGCTGGTCCACTCCCTATTATCCTTAGGGTAATGGTCAAGTAGAAGCATCTAACAAAACCTTAATCAAAATTCTTAAAATATTGGTCAATAAAACTGGTCGCGACTGGCACATTCAATTATATCCTGCTTTGTGGGCATATCGCACTAGCGTTCGTACTCCCATAGGAACTTCACCTTTTGTCTTGGTTTATGGTGCTGAAGCTATTTTTCCCTTTGAATTAGAAGTTCCTTCTTTGGCTCTACTACTTCAAGACACCGAAGTAGGAGATGAATATCGAGCTGGCAGACTCAGTCAGCTGGAACTCCTAGATGAAAAGCGCATCAATGCTTTGGAGCATCTTCGTGCCTACCAAAACAAGCTTAAAAGATCATATGCTAAGAAAGTTCGTCATCGATCCTTTGAGGTCGGTGACCTTGTTTTAAAAGAAAATAAAAAAAATACTAATGCAACTAAAGACCTTAAAGGTAAATTTGAGCCCAACTGGCTTGGACCATATATTATCACTGCTAAATTTGAATCGGGAGCATACAAATTAGCTACCTTAGATGGTAAATATTTAAAAGAACCTATGAATATTATGCATCTTAAGCGATATTACGCATAAAATTTGGTCATTTCATCATTTGTATATATTTTGCATGTTGTCTCATTTTAAAAATATATATAAAACCATTTAAACAAAAACAAACAAACATAAAAGTAAAAACAACAATATTATTGACTCTTTCGAAACCAAAAAAATAAAGAAGAAAGAGAGAGTCAAAATCATCAAACTCCTCAAAAATATTTGTTGTATATATTTCTTCTTAAAGTATTGCAGTTATATTTTCAAATTATTTTGGATAAATTAGCATTTATTTGGAATCCCTCACTTTCACAAACACAAAATAAATATCTTGATTTTATCTGGCATGATTACTAATCTCTCTTATATCAAAGTTCACAAAATTCAATTAAATAAAGTTTGAGCACAGAGAATTGATCTTGTTATTTACTTAAACCAAGCATATCTTTTCACAATAAAATGATTATATTTGTAATGTCCATGCTATGCTACATAGTAGAAGTGGTTTCTTGAGCGAAAAGTTTCCCCTGCTATCCTATCATGCACATGGTCTAGAATCTTTGAGAATTGACAAAAGGACAAGCTCACCCCTACCCGGAATAAAAATCCCTTGCTCTACAACTAATCCGAGCAAGTATCCCTAGCATAGGAAGAAAAGAAAAGTTCAAGAAAAAGAGAAAAAGAAAAAAGTTATTTCAGCATTATCTCAAATATCAAAGCAAAACAAAAAAAAAATACAAAAAAAAAGAGAGCAAAAGAGAAAAGCAAAATCAAAATGCAATAAACTCCTTTCCCTACCCATTGAAAAGAAAAGAAGGGTTGATGAGCTTGAATCCTTGGAATTCTCAATTATTCGAAAACTGTGAGGTAAGCCCCATAACAGGTGGTTTGTGCCCAACCCGCTTGGCCTTGGGTAACTCCTAGCGTGGTGATATGTCCGTCACATTAGCGACCTTCTTTTGTACAGACCTATGTCTGCTTATGGATTAGCTAGCTCTTGATAACCCGACTTACATAGTAGTTTGGTATGGTTATATGCATCTAAATCATGGTTAATGAACACTTATTTGGTTAATTCAAATCACTTGTATCAAATTATCTTGCTCAAAACTGGTCAATGAACAATGCAATTGCACACACATTTGTATTTGAGAGATTTTGTGTATCATTATGATAAATCAAGATCGGTAATGAACTCACATACGCACATGGGATTCCTTATAAATCTAACTTTTGTCTTTAAGATACTTTGAAATATTTTTGCAAATTGTTTGGAATAATTTCATTTTCTTATTTGAGAACAGTTGTTTAGTATAAAGACAACTACATACATTTTCAAAAAAATCAAAATTTCTTTCAAAATATACACTCAAATCATATATATATTATTGACTTTCGCGATGATGGTATAGTTCCAAAACTTAAATTGGAATTTTATGCCTAGCGCAAGTCCTCATCTTCATATTATCTGTTTATTTTCAAAAATTAAAAAATCAACCATGCAATAAAACTATCAATTTCTTCTTTGGATTTCACGATGATGGTATAAGTCTATACCTAAATATTCTATGCCTAGCGCAAACCATTGTACTAATTTTATTTCCCATTTATTTAAATTCATCAAAACATGTGACTTAAATCATTATGTTACACAATTATGCTTTAACAACAACGCACATTGTTTCTATTTCATGTCATTATGTCAACTTCAATTTTGCAATGATGGTATAATTCCTAGGGAATTATTCAAAAAATTTATCACACTTAGGAATTTATGCCTAGCAAAAATCATCTTTAATATATTTCATGCATAATATTTTCATGGAAATCTGAAAACAAATCACCTCATCATCATCATCATTTGCATCATCACAACAAAGTCTTAAGACAGTCTCTTAAGCACTCTTTTACTTTTAACAATATTTCTATACTGGGATTAGCTTGACGACCGAGTGAGCGGCGACTCCATGAAATGGTCTATAATAGCGACAATGTCCTTTGAAATTATTGTTAAAAGTCCCTTTTATTTTTATCAAATCACATCACAACCACCAATTTGTTTACATCAGATTATTTCATTTAAATTTTAAAAGCATGACATTCAAACCATAATATTTCCAAAATGGCATAATTACATGAATCATCAAATCAATCACACCAAAACATTAAAGCATCATACAAACACATAAGACAAGTCATATGATCAAATATATATATATATATATATATCTCAACAATATATGTACATCATATCAAAACTAGATTGGTATGCCACAATCTACATCTTGGCATACTCAATCCTCTCAATCATATATTCAGTCTATGCAGTACAGTAGCCTAGCCTCGAGAACCCCTCGAGCTCTCAGCCTCATCTCCTCCCCCCCCTGAGGTGGACGAGGTGGCCCCATCGTAGTATGTGTGGTACTACGAGTCCTAGTCATCGATCGGGATGAAGTCCTCGATGACCCAACCCTGATCGGATCCGCAATGTCGGGCTGGCAGCTGTACCCTCTAGCCCTCTGGCACCAGCTGGAAGTAGATACCCTGATAGAACGTGGTCTGAGCAATCGACCGTGCCAGCTCCCGAGTGCTCGCTCCTCCGCTCCATGCTCTGAGGCGTGCAACCTCATCTCTGAGCTGTGTAGCCTCAGCTCGGTGGCGTGTAGCCTCATCCTGTAAAGTCTACACCTATGCCTGGAGACGGACAGTCTCCGCCCGAAGAGTAGCCATCTCACTACTCTCTCCTGTGTCCACACCCTTGCCCTTATCGGGCGATGGTGGCCTCTCTCTCCATGGAGAAGGGGGTCTATCCTCCCTCCTCTCCCGCTACTACGGCCTCTGCTGAGCCTGTGGCCTCCTCTGCTCTCTCCCACTGTGACCCTGTGCCACCTCAATGGCCGCCTGGCATCGCCTCCCCATCCGATGCACAACTGCATGAATCGGACCCTGAGCCCTCGTCATCCGAGGAGGGCGGATGCCTGTGTACCAGGCATCATAGCCATCGGCTACCCCAGCGTCATCCCCATCCACTGGCTGGATCGGGGCATCATCTCGCGTCCCGACTCCAGAAGCGCTGCATATCCGGAGCCCCGCTAACTATAGTGTTATCCCAGACGGTCCAGGAAAACTCGTAGTCTCCGAGAGATGGGATCCCCTGTTGTAGACCAAACTGCCTCAAAACTCGGTCATAGCGATGGAGCTCCACCTCTCCCCTCTCCATCCTCAGCCAACAAGGTTTGCCTAACGCGAGCCAGCTCCTGTCCATCCTCGGCCCACCCTGGATGATCTCTCCAAGGCCTCCAGGTGATCTGGTCGGAGACAAGGTCATCAAGTAGTCTCCGGGACATTGGCAGATCTATCCGTCGTTGTGACCCTCTCTGGAGCCACCAGTAGAAAGCTCGGGGCCTCTCCCCATCAATCCCTATCAGTGGGAGCCCTATCGGCCTCCGCACCATGATGTGCTCCCAGCACCAAACCTGCAGTAGTGATGTCATAACCAGACATCGGTCGCCCTTGTATACGACCCCATGCAGGATCCTATACAATCGGCATAGTACAAAGCTCCCCCAAGCAAACCTATACCCGTGGTCTCTCATGTCGTAGACCACATCTATCAATAGCCATGGTACTCTGCATCCACTCTGATGGCATAGCAGCAGACCACCTACCACCCCAGCCAAAACCTGTGTCAGTCTAGATGCCCCAGGCATCTGGCGTAGCGACTCGATGTTCACTCCGCCCTTCTCCAGGGCGAAGCTCGGATCTTCGCACAGTCGCATCATCGCGTGGCCCTGATTGGCCATGGGAGTTATTAGCCGTCCTTGTATGGGGATCCTCAAAATCCTCCATACATCCTCCAATGTGGGAGTCATCTCCCCTGTCGATAACCAAAAATAGGAAGAACCCGGATACCACCTCTCTGCTAGGGCTGTCAATAGCCCCATATCTATAGAAACCTGTGGCATATCTGCCACATGCTGCAAGCCGACTTGAGCCAACTGATCTCGCTCTGCCTGAGATAGAGCGGCCAAGTCATCCCTCAGCCCGTCGTATTTCCATTCTCTGCTCTTTAGTAATCCTCTCTGCAACATAAACAACAAAACAATAAAAATCATTAATAAAACAGTGATTAAAAATGCAAGTAACACAAGTTCAATTTGAGCAAATTCGTCTCCGATTTTGCAAGCCGAAATCGTCCCTTATTTGACGAAATCGTCCCCATTTCGTCGATTTTGCCTATGGACGAAATCGGCGATATCGAGACGATTTCGACGAAATGGAGACGATTTCGTCCCGACGACGTCGACGGCCCAAAAAATGGCCGCGATGCTCAAAAATCATTCAAAATTAATCTAAAAAGCATAGAAAATCAAAATTAAAGCATTCTAAACTAAGTTTAGACTCTTACCCGTAGCCCGCATCGGACCTCTGTCGATCTGTGCGCTGTCTCGACCATTTTGTTTGCAGAGCTCTAGAAACCAGAAAATGAAAATGAACAGTAACAATGAATTAGGGTTTTACCCTATTTTTCTTAATTTTATTCAAAAACAATTAAAAACATTTTAAATTTTGCTTTTTCGCGTTTTTACCTCAAACGTTCGATTTGGGTAAAAACACGGAGGGGGCACCATAGTAAGCTGTCGTACGATTCGACCTAGAATCGTCGCCTAAAAATGGGAGTAAATTTTTGCTTTCTCGTAGATCGAGAAGAACTCATCTTTAACGCATTTTCTTTGGAAAATTTGCTAAAGAGGGGGCAAAATGTAGCACCCCAAAATTGGCGCAGTAAACCTTAGAAAATAATTAAAATTACTTTAGTAATAATTCAAAATTCAATTTTAACCCCGAACCGCCCGTTAACCTGTTAAACAACTTTCCCCATTTTTCGTGCCATTTTTAGGATTTGTTGTGACCGTTGGACGATATCGTCTCCGATCAGACGATATCGCCTCAGATCGGACGATTTCATCTGGAGCAGAACGTCCAGACGATCTCGTCCCAAACTGATTTGTGCATAATTAGCTTCTGTTTCAACGACGTCTCTAATCTGGGCAGAAGCGTGTCTACGCCGTTAGAGACCTCCCCCATTGGAGATCTTCCAGATTAGGATGATCTCCAACCTCCTAACCTCCCTCCTAAGCCTACTTAAACCTTAGGACCCCCCTTGACATCCCCTTGGCTGAATTTTCCTGTAACTTGACCTTTGCGTGCATTAGAATACCCTGGATTACCATCTGCATTTGTGCTTTCCAAGTTTTCTTGCAGGGACCTCATTGATTTTCAGCCGGAGCAAGCTCAGATCGTCGTAGACGATCCTGTACAATCTTGGACGATCCCATCAAAATTCGAGATGATTTCGACTGCAGTCTGCATTGGGGGCAATCAGTGCCCAGAGTTTGCACTTTTCCTATACTTTGCTGCTATTTTATTCTGCATTTAGTCAGTTTTATTATTATTTCTTGTTATTCTGCATCTTGGAGTTCACCCATGTAGTTTAATTGCATAATAAAATCATGATTAGCTATTAAAGCATCGTAATTTACTTGCATTTCTATTCGGGATTATCTTATTAACATCATTATTATTATTTTACACCATTTCCCTCTATCATCATAGCTGCATTTTCTGTATTCTGTGTCTATTTCTCTGTTTGCAGGTCTCTGACGAATTCGTCTGACGAATTCATCAGATCTCAGATGATCTTGTCTGATTTCAGACGATCCTATCAAATCAGAGGCGATCTGGACTGCTTCAAAAATCAGAATCTCCATCAGACATCCGAAATCAGGTATGGCTTTTCTCATCTAGCATATTCTCTGTGTTTTATGTTTAATTCTATTTTCTGTATTCATTTAATTTGCATTTTCATAATAGAACAACTTAGATTCATTTGGCCAAACCTAGGATTTGAATGTTTAAAGATAAAATTGAACACATTAAACACATTCCCAACCTAGGCGTGGAGACTGCCACTAAACGTTTCTCGGTGAACCCCACCATCCGTCGAAAAATCACCTTAATACACCTCCCCCGAGAGGCGGGACCTTCAAAGGGCCTCTCAGTCCGAGGTATTGTCCCATCCTTCCCGCATCCCCCTTTCGGGCGCGGATCCTTTAGCCTGAAGGTAAGGGTGCGGAAAATTTGGAACGATACAAAAATAAGTTTGAGAAAATATCCTTTTCCTCTTTGTAATAGTAGGAGGCCTATATTTGAGTTGAGAGCCTAAACATAGTACAAGTGAGCCTAAGCATGGGACAAATGGTACTAATGGAGAATCTTCTTCCAGATCCTCTGGAACTGAATATTGAAGTTGATGAGGGATTTAAAAGGTGCCCTATTGATGAATGAGAGGTGCATAAAGAGTTGCAAGGGATCCATGGAGCCATAAAATGTATCAATGAGAGCTCCTGCCAAGTTCACCCATGAGTAGATAGACTTCCACCCAAGGATTCATTACCATAGTATCACCCTTATTTCTAGTGACAATATTAGAAGCTTGATCATGATGTCTTCATGGGTAATACCATGGAGGGGCACTAATGTAGTGACATCTTTTAGATGTTCTCGATAAATCCCCAAGGTGCCATTATATTTAGTTAGGTCCTTCAAGGCACCCTTGGGCATATCATGCCAACATTGGAGGTTCAGTGGACTAGGGTCATTCCACTAAGGAAAACATGGCTAGGCCATTATGGCACCAGTCTTAAAAGGTCCAGGTTCTTCTATTGAAGTCAGAGTTAAAGTTGCCAAATGAGCATGCTATCTTTGCTAAGAAGGTCAAGGTTGTTCATCCTACCTTGATTTCTATAGGATGTTTGGATATTTAATGTAAAAAGGTGACTAATCTCATGGTTTGGAGGTGCCACACAGTCGGAGTTGCCATGTGATTTTGAGAATATATGGTCAAATCAAAGAGTCACCACACTCTGATTTCCTAAAACACATAAAATTAGTGAGTTTCCTAGCAGAGTCACCAAAAAATATTGGTCGTCAATTTGGCACTCCATACCAGGGCAAGGGTGGATCAATAATGCAACATATAATGGCCACCACATCAGGATGGGGTAGATGATAATTGGAGGAGGTCGGATCCTTGGGCTGGTTCTAGCTATCTACACCACATAGTAGGGAAAGGGAAAAAGGGAAAGAAAGGGAAAGAAATGGGAAAATAGCCATAGCTAGAACTCACAAGGGTGGGTATAGCTGTATCAAGACCTATACATGCGATGCACCATGGGCAGAAACATGGAGACAACACCTAATAGATCAGCCAACGATGCCTTCATCAAGCTCTACTAAGTGATGGGTGGGCGATGACTTCTAGAACCAGAGGCTAGGTGCATAAAATATAGGATGCAGAATTAGAGCGCTTCAATCCTACCAGATTTAATAGAAATAAACCTCAAACCCATATTTATGAATGTGCACTCCTGAATCACTCAAGTAGATCCCATGAAATCCAAATTGTAGAATATCATGAGAAAAATTAAATGATCAAACAAAAATGAACATTCATACATTTAATAAAAGACACGAAGATGAAAATCAAAGACCAAACAATGATGTATCTATATTTACGTAGTGGTGAAGCCTTACATATGAATTGTAATTGCTAAAGAGCTACCCTTAGGAATGACCAACATTCCACAATTTATAGGTATATTTACATTGATTTCAAAATTTTGACATTATTGGTGGTAGGCGAGAAGACAACTCTTGTGACTAATAAGAACCACACTAGTACACTATTCCTAAAGCCAAACCTGATATTATAGAAGGAGGTAGATGCATCTAGTTTGATCTAGACCTTTGTATCATCTGACATCTCTTTCTAGTTCATCAATTCTCAGCTACCTCATCCTCTTCCTTGACTAGTGATCCTCTAGTTAGATAGTGAATGATAGGCACTAGAGCACATTGGGAGAATTGTGCTAGAAATATATCACTTCTACATACAACATTAGGTACTTGGACTCTAAAAAAGTAGGTATATTATCTATTTGAATTTTGAGTAATGGCAAAAACTCTGCATGCTAGGAGGGTACTTCCTTTGTACTTATTTCTACCCACGGAGGCACTAGGGTGAGAGGGCAAGAATTTATTTGAGGTTCTATCCTATTTTCACTTGTATCTCCTACCCAATATGGGTGAGAGTATTTCTCCTCCCCAAGAGTAGGGTCATACAATTATTTCATCCTTACTAACCACTTAAAATATTTTCCCAACAAGTTGGGTGGGTCTTTTATAAAGTTCTACCCAAGGCCAAGGGTGGATTATCCACCTGCTCTATCACTCACCCTACTTCATTCCACAATCCATCCATTATTTTTGTTTACCCATGATTACTGTTGTCACAATTTTATATCTTCTGCATATCCATAAAAGTCTTCAAAATTTGGTGAACTCCTTCAGAGAGCCATCATCTTGCAAAAGATATATGGGTGTAGTAAGACAAAATTTGTGCCCACACAACTACACTTGAAGAGGCCATGGTCTAAATTTCTATGACTAGGTTGTTTGACTCTATGTGGTTCAAGGTGAAGTAGGGAAAAACTATGCACCAAATTATGTAAAAAAATATGTGTATCTTCCCCATCTCGCTCATGGGCATAAAAAAGGAAGCATGCCTGTGAAAAGGAATGAATACCAAACAAAAGGAAATGAAGTAAAGCAAGTTTCTTCTCATTAATTTGTTGGATCAGATCAAATGTTACACAAAATTTCCATTGAGGGCTCAAAATGTGATACAATTGTTATAATATTAGGTGCCCAAATACCAAGTCTTTCACAGAATCAAGGTGCACATCCAGTGTTTCTCCACGCACCACAATCGAGGTGGGTGGTCCAATGCCTTTGCTGCTTGTATCTTCAATATCTTATGTCTGATATTCCTCACCAATGCCTTATAATAACCTACACCTGCACACAAGGAATCCAAAGGGGTCAAATAGCAAGGGTGTATGGTGAAAACATGCAATCCCCATAGGGGCAAAATAGCGCATATATTAAAACTATATCAAAACATGTAAAAATGACTTGAAAATTTGCAGAGATGTTAAAGAGAAGGTTTGGAGGGATATAACTAAAAATATAACAAAAATTGCATCTGTAGAGCCTTCAATTTTGTGTCGCCCGCCTGCAACCTACGAAGAATATGACAAGCAAATCCCAAACCTAAACATATCCAAAACTCATGAAATTTGGAAAGTATGCATAAATTGACATTTAAAGACAACCCATATGATTATATTTTCAAATTGGGGTCCATATCCACATGCATCAAATTGGGGTGCTCGGATGGGCCCTACGAGCCTGCAAAAACTTAAAAATGCTATAACTTTGTCAATTTAACTCCAAATCACCTGAAATTTTAACTATAGCATAATGGGATTATATAGAAAAATAATAATTAAAAAAAGTAATGAAATTGTGTAATAGTTTACCCTCATACCAGGGGAGACGGTGGTGACTAAAACTATTTTGGGGGCACCCTAGGAGGAGATACCCAACAATTCCGGCCACTTTTTGCTACAAAAATCACTAGAAGATGTTCATAAACAATATAAGGTGTGTTATAATTGAATTTGGAGAATAAATTAACCCATATGGAAATGTTATGCTCATATTACCTTCTTGAAGTCACCCGGTAACCTCCTTGGCAAAAGGGAGATTATGAGGGCCAAAATGTGCAATAACATGAGGGGAAATCTCGGTAGCACTCCATTGCATATCATAGAACTCCTATAAATATTTTTTTGTGGATATTTAATCCATTTTATATCCCAAAGGGGCTCATGTGCAAAAAGGTATGCAAGGGCATGCATGTGAGGAGGCACCACTTGTCAGAACGGAGGCATGCACTGTATGGGGAAGAGAATCTCCATTTTGGGCCTCCATTAAGAAGTGTGTCATAAGGCTTCAGTTCTTGCTCACCTGCATGCTCCAAATGGCATGCTAAATGGCAGTTTTTGGGTGCCATTTGGCCCAGATTTGACTTTTTTTGGGTTAAACTTGCTCATCGTCCCACCTTGGGATGATGGCTCACCACCATACCAAGGTGGGACAATGGGAATCTACCACCATACCAGGGTGGGACGATGGTGAATTTTGGGCAAAAAACTCCCAAAATTGGGCCGGTAGCCTCCAAAAACCTTTCCAGAGTGGCTAGAACCACTGTGAGCCTCCTGAGGGTTGCCCAAGGGGCCATATGATGCCAATTTGATCATTGTTTGTGGGTGCTTAATCGGATTAACCACATTTTAGTGTCTAAATATGCCCATTTTTTAGATGCATTGTGTGTAGCATAGCGCTAAGAAAAAATAGATGACCAAAATATTGAATGATTAAGGTTACTCGATAACCTAACAAACTTTAGATGCCCCAATCATGGAAAGAGCATACGTTCTTGAATACTTGCTTTTGACTCGTTAAATGAGCGTGCCTATGCTTGAAAATTGTCTATCATGAAAGGCTAAGGCCCATGACTTCATAATTCCAGTAATGTAAAGCATTATTATGTGATATTGTGTGCTTTTTTGCTACCCCAAGCAGGAGCATGATTGTCTTTATCGAAGATTCGTTGAACGAACGTAATTCACATAATTGAGTGTGTGCTTGCTGATTTGTACTAAGTATAACTACCCCCTCAAGTTATGAGTCAATGAGGGAATGACCAGTGATAAAATGGATGAGTTGCTTGACCCAATTGACTTGTGTTATGCTTACCTTCAGTTTTATCCCTTGAAAAATAGGGCAATTTGGAGAGGATTTTGGTGATTTTGTTGAGTTTTCTTGGAGGAAAGGAGCTAAAAAATGCATGACCTGGGGGTGTTCCATATACAATGGCCTTCTTAGGGCATGAATTAAAAACTTTTCCATCCCTTCTAGGATCCTCATGGTTGCATTTTGATCTATGTGAAATTTAGACCCAATTTGAGTTGTTTTGGTGCAGTTTTGGATCTGTTTTGGGTCATTTTGGGCTGTTTTGGCCTATTTTTGCTACCACCATCCTAGGGTGGGATTAGGGGATGTTCTAACACAATAATATGGTGTCATGGTTGGCAAAATGTGCACTTAACCCACCCTGGGATGGTGGTGACCCCTGCATTTTTATATAAACCTAAAATATGAAGGTTAGGCTCATTTGTGCATGCTTTCTTTGGCAGTTTGATAGGTGAGGAGTAGGAGAGTGATTGTATGTAGTGGAGAACTTGTAAAATTCATCCTATATTCACCATTATTCAGTGGGTGTACTCACCCAGTGGAGAAGCCGGTGCGAGACAGGTACGCCAAGTCTCTCTTATTGCATTTTCCTAGTGTTAGGAGTTGATTTTCTTGCTTTTATGGTATTTTTTTGGCTTGGAAGCATATCACACTATATTTTAGGTAATTAAACCTAATTTATGATATATGTACCAAATTTTGTATTTTATCCATGTTTTTGTGCAATTAAATTGCATTTTATAGGTCCAATTTTGCATTGTTTTTGCTATTTTTGATGGCCTGAAAGGCCTTTTTGAGCCCAATTTTTTGGAGTCATCCCTAGGTGGGATGGCTAGTGTGGGCTGGTCATAGGCCATCAATTTATGGGCTGGACACAAGTTTTGGGGCCATTCCTAGGATGAATGGCCACAAACCGGCCTTAAAGAGGGGCCATTTTGAGTCTTTTCTATTGATTATTTTTGGGGCCATGCAAGGCCATTTTGGTTGTGTATTATTGAGTTGCTTATCCCTGTTAGGTGGTGAGGATTCGATATTGAGTACATAATATATTTTATTCCATGAGGGATGCATTGACCATAGAATACTGGGAGTGTTTGGATGCCACCGGCCTCAAGCAGGTGACCCGATTAGAGGCTATTATAGGAGACCATGCATATCTAACTGCCCTAATTGATATGTGGGATACACATACTAATACATTCCACATAACCACTAGGGAGATGATTAAAATTATAGAGGACATATATTATATTATTCATATTCTAATAGAAGGGTGGTCGATCTGCATGACAGCACAAGACCAGAGACATACAGTGCTCGAGAGGTACTTCAGTTATGATCTAGAGATGGCAGAACTGGACTGCTTAAAGGGGGGATGCTGATAGTATTATGGCATGAGGTGGAGGTATTTGGGGTGAGGCATACACTACTCATGATTCTCATCTCCAATATGCTACTACCGGATTCTTCTGGAGTGAGGTTCCCATGGAATCTAATGGAGATAGTGTTTGCACTGGTGAGGTGTACTATGGCGAAGCCACTGGTGATAGCATGGGGTACTACACTATTGGCACAACTCTACGATGAGATGTATGAGATCCGTTATCATCAACAGAAGGGTTTTGGGTGTAGTATTTTGTTGTAGTTCTAGGGATGGTAGCACATAGCTGTGGGGTGACCACATGGGCTACCACGGATGACTCGGGCATAGATGTTAGATAGGGAGATAGGATATGGCATCCTATGGTAGAGGGCTTAGGAGAGGGGATAGAGTCGATGATTTGCAAGTGACGTGGGTCACTATGTAGATATATTATTACAAATCAAGGTATGCTAGGTATTTTGGAGACCATACAGGGATTTCCCAGAGTGGTTAGATGCTACTATACAGCTCCATACGGTACAACGAGGCAGATGACTAGTTGGACGACATGGCACGAAGTGATAGTACTTACATTTTGCTTATGTGATGCGATATTTTGGGCTATTCCAGGGGGTGCCTAGTGAGCCAGTGCCTTATCATCATTGTAGGAATGATAGGATATTGGCATGGTCGATGGTAGAGGCAATGGTACGAGATACAGATCCTGTGGTAGACATTCCAAAGGTAGATGATGCCAAGACTACATAAAAGTATGACACTTGGTGGATGATAGGCCAGGGGCATGGAGAGGGACCACTGGGGAGGGGTGAAACTATGGAGGCACCTCAAGATATTTCTAGTGAGGACCAGGGTGAGGCAGGTGATTGGCAAGGACATAGGGTAGGGGAGCATGTAGATCTCCTAGACATAGGAGATCAAGGTGACTTGGGGGATGATGATGTTGGGAATGAGGAGGTGGAGGAACAAACGATGGCACCAGGGGACACAGAGGTAGAGCTATGATATGAGCTACTCAGGGTGAGGTAGGAGAGATATATCCTATGGACACAGGTGCATAATGTATATGCAGATCTAGCAGCATAACGAGTCGAGGTACAGGTGGCTCAGGCCGAGATAGCATATCTTTGAGCACAATTATGATCTCAGAGCCCTACATGAGAGGATAATAGGAGTGGGGAGGTCACTAGGCTGTAGGCAGAGGTGACACGACTTCATTCTATGGTGGATACTTACCAGGCATGGTGCCGATGGCGGTAGGATTATACGAATGAGATGGAGATTGAGGTAGTGTGCCTTGGTGGGCATCTTCGAGATGATGCAGATGCTAGTGGGTTGTACCAGAGTCACCACAATAGGACAGGGTAGTATTACTCTAGGCTGGAGGCACTGGGGTCTAGGTAGAGAGCTGATAGGGCAGGTGGTAGTAGGTATGGAAGTTCACAGAGGACTCCTACTATAGGTGGGAGTGCGATTCATAGTATCGGTCCTACGTGACTATGGTAGTGGATCGCATGACTCTTTTTGTGTTTTTGGATGTTTTAGCAATGTGAAGTCTAAGGACTCACTTTATTGTAGCTGATGGGCAACATGATGCATCTTTTTGTCCCATACACACACACACACACACACACACACACATATATATATATATGAGCCTTTTATGTGGTTTACCATCATGTGTTTATTGTTTTATGAAATGAATGCAATTTGATTTATGCAATGATGATGAATACCTATGTATGCATGTTTTGTAATTTTGATTTTATTTTATTTTTTACATGCATGTATGTATAGTGAGATGGATGATTTATTAATTTTAGAGGATGCAATGTGTAGACTATATGTTGTATTATGCTAGTACCATAGATGATGTATTTTGCACCAAATCATGTGTAATGTTGTCATGAGAATTATATAATGGATTTGTGAATAATGTAATTGAAATGAATGTGGTGAAGTGATATGAATGACATGTTGTTTAGGGAATACCCATTAGTTTTTCATGAGACTCAAACACTCTAGTCAACTCATCAAAAGTTGTATACTAACCATGCATGAATTTTTGACAAGGTAAGAATCTGCTAGGATGACCAAGGTATTTCATATCCCTATGTGTGCAAGTGAGTTCATTCTTGTGAGATGCATAAGGATACCGCCAATGCCAAGTATGCTCTCAACCAAACCTGTACTGAGGATCACCAAATGAATGCCACCATCGTAGGTTTTGTACTAAGTATGACTAGACCACTAGGCAATCTAGGGTACCAAAGCTAGATCATCCACATGCAAACATCAGTCTACACATATGCCCAAAAGCTAATATGGTAGACATATCATCATGTGGGAGGCTACAGCCATTGACATATAGGCTATCAACAAAACCCATAATGAGGATCACCTGATGGTTTTCCAAATGCTGAGAGTTCCAGGGATTCAAGTTCGACTCCTTACTTTATTTAATTTTATTGGGATGCTTGCTGTCATATGAAGTGATAAGAATAACTGTTTATTTTTCTCTTTTTAGTGATAATAATCACTATTTATTTTGAGTTTTTTCTTTTTTTCTCTTGAGCAAGGGATTTGAATTTTGAGCTATGGGGATCACTGTTTCTTGTGGTTTTTGACGTGTGCACTTTTTTATTTTTGTATTTTTGTACTTTGAATTTTTGTTTTTTAGGGGTTTGTAAATTTAGGCTGTTGCAAACATGTGAAAATAGGGTATTTTGATGGCAAAAATGGGTGAAAACCACTTATTGTTGTAGGGGGAATTTGGTAGGGGATAACTTGTCCTTTTGCCAAATCTCAGCATTCTTGATACATTCACATAGGGGGATGAGTAGGATGATATTTTCACTTAAGGTAACCTAGACCACTTCATGGATTTCATCTATATTTGTGCAAAACTTGGATTGTTAATGATTAATTGTGTTTGGGATATGATGTACACAAGGCATAATCAATGCAAGACTCTACCTCCTAAAAATTGAACTGGCCTTCTACAAAATCTGAGTAGACTAGATATGGCTGAGTGACTAAAAATCCTACTAAAATTTTAAAACAAATGGCTAAGTGAAGGGAATAGACACGACTATGGAAACACAAAAATATGGGTGAAAATGATAATTGCGGCATTGAACTATGAGTACTTTCACAACATTGATTTTGAGTGGTAAGTAGTGTACCATCATGGTGCTAGACATGTATGAGAAATTATAAAATGTAAAGTTCTAATGATAAATATGCCTAAATGTAAGCGATGATAAAATGGAATGGGATGCAATGTGATGTGATGCAATATTTTTGAAATTTTGAAATTTTGATGATGTTTTTGAATTTTTGATTGATATGTATACACATGTGACCAACGGGCTTATTTGGGGGCCATTGGGGCATTTGGGGGGGACCAAAGGGCTTATGGATGCCTTTGGGTATTTTAGGGTTGACTTAGACTATCATAGATAGTCCAAGAGCACTTTTATTTGACCTAGATGGTGGAAACCTGCTAGGAGCTTTTTGGGTGACGTAGATAGGCGACGACACTTAAAAAGTGTCTATGACTGCATAGGGGCATTTGGATATGACCAAAGGGATTATGGATGCCTTTGGGGATTTTAGGGTTGACCTAGATGATCATAGATATTCTTGGAGTATTTTTACTTAACCTAGATGATGGAAACCTGCTAGGAGCCTTTTGGGTGACCTAGATAGGCGATGACACTTAAAAGGTGTCTACGACTGCCTAGGGGTATTTGGATATGACCAAAGGGCTTATGGATGCCTTTGGGGCTTTCAGGGTTGACCTAGATGATCAAAAAAAGTCTAGGAGCATTTTTACTTTACCTAGATGGTGGAAACCCGCTAGGAGCTTTTTGGGTGACCTAGATGGGTGGCAGCACTTAAAAGGTGTCTACGACTACCTAGGGGTATTTGGCTATGATAAAAGGGGTTATGGATGCCTTTGGGGCCTTTAGGGTTGACCTAGATTATCATAGATAGTCTAGGAGCATTTTTTACTTGACCTAGACGGTGAGAACCTACTAGGAGCCTTTTGGGTGACCTAGATGTGTGACTTCACTTAAAAAGTGCATATGACTTCCTAGGGGTATTTGGATATGACCAAAGGGCTTATAGATGCCTTTGGGGATTTTAGGGTTGACCTAGATGATCGTAGATAGTCTAGGAGCATTTTTACTTGACCTAGATGATGAGAACCCACTAGGAGCCTTTTGGGTGACCTAGACATGTAGTGGCACTTAAAAAGTATCTACGACTGCCTAGGGATATTTGGATATGACCAAAGAGCTTATGGATGCCTTTGGGGATTTAAGGGTTGACCTAGATGATTGTAGATAGTCCAGGATAATTTTTACTTGACCTAGACGATGAGAACCTGCTAGGAGCCTTTTGGGTGACCTAGACTTGTGATGGTACTTAAAAAGTGTCTACAACTACCTAGGGGCATTTGGCTATGACCAAATGGGTTATGGATACATTTAGGGATTTTAGGGTTTACCTAGATGATCATAGATAGTCTAGGAGCATTTTTAATTGACCTAGATGGCGATAACCCGCTAGGAGCCTTTTGGGTGATTTCTAAGCATGAAATGGCCACACGTGAAGGATGTTTAAGGGTTCAAGATCCTTGACACCTTCAAGTGAATCTAGGTGATAAGTTCTAGGTCCTATTTAACTAGTGATGATAAAGGTACCTAACCAATTTTTTGTAAAATTGTCTCGTAGGTGGGGTGGAAAGCTAGAGTTATATTGGTTCTCTTTTAGGATGAGATCACCAACCTGAAAGTCTCTGAGATGGACTTTCATGTTGTAGGCTCTTTTGAGCCACTCTTGATACACACGTAGATGCTCAAGTGCATTAATGCGATGTTCATCCAACAACATAAGTTGATCTAGGTGAGCTTGTCACACAGTATCATCATCAATAAACTCCTACATGGATATGTGCAGTGATGAGATTTATAAATCTAGAGGTATGACTACCTCAGCACCATACACTAGCAAAAATGGAGTTGCCCTAGTGGGATTTCAAATGCTAGTATGGTAAGCCCAAAGGGTAAGCGACATTTGCGTGTGCCAATCAATATGATTCTCTTTGAATATTTTATTCAATATGACAATTAATGTCTTGTTTGATGCTTCTACTTGCCTATTTGCTTATGGATAATAGGGTGTCAAAAAGCTATGATGGATATTATACTTTGCAGTTAAAGCATGCACATATTTTTTCTTGAATGATATCCCATTATCCGAAATGGTCTTGGATGGAATACCAAAATGACAAATGATATTATGCAATATATAAAACCAATCAATTAGAGCATTGTATTAGGTAAATATATAGGGTTACATTAGGCTCTAATTAGCCCATAAGAAGCGGATCTAATGAATAAAAAATGCACCCCAAATAACCCAACCTAATCAAATGCCTAACGAATATTTTTAGCATATAACAACAAGATGCTAATAATGTAATAACAATAGAACATACGCTAACATCCCCCCTTATTACATTATTTGGGTAATAATATAACTACTAGCTACACTATCATCCCCCAATACAGTGAAGAAGAAGAAGAAGAAGAAGTGAAATGAAAGAATGGTGGCTCATGCTTTGTCTTAGGTTCTGGCTCTGGCTCATAGCTCTGGCTTTGGCTCTAAGCATACCTCTGGAATTGGACCTCTGGGTCTATCTCAAGATCTTCCTTTGAATCTGCCTCTAGATTATCACCTTTGGATCTGCCTGTAGATCTACCTCTGGAACTTTGTCTCTGGGTTTGTCTTTAGGTCTGTCTCTGGTTCATTATCTCTGGGACTGCCACTAGGTTTGTCACTGGATTTGCCTCGGGGTCTAACATAGGTTTTACCTTTTTAGTAGAAGCCATACAACATTTCTTTCATCATGGTCCATTGTGTGAAATCTGTCCATCCACAATCTATATGAACCTTGTTGGCCATTTTCACTTTGTACCAACAACTGGAAGAAGAGTGATTCGTACATCCACATGAATCACAAGGATGTAATTTCCAACACTTAGCTACAACATGTCCTGTCTTTCCACAATGACTACAACAATGCTTTTTAGGAGTTGTAGGAGATTTAGGTTTTATAAACATAGAATTACTGGTACTTGCATGTCCAGTATAGCCAAGGCCTTCATTCTTTGCCCTGACATTTAGCATTATAGGAGTTTTAATGCCTTGTTCCTATTTACCTAATATCTCACCATTGAATCCCATTTTCTTCATCATTTTGGAACCAAATCCTTTGGCATGTTTTTCAAAACACCCAATTTCATCATCTTCATCAATGCTTTTAAAAATATTGCATTTGTCGCTATTGAGAAGATTATGGAGTTCATTTTTAGGAGGTTCAGTTTTTAAGTCACTAGTGTCACAAGAAAAATCTGCTACTGTGATGAGATCACCTATGCTACAATTGATATCTGCCATCATAGGCATGAGGTCACTTGTATCACAACAAGCATTGGCCATCATGGGATGAAGATCACTTATGTCACTACAAGCATCAACCATTAGAGGTTTGACCTCTGTTTCCTCACTAATGTCCCTTTTCTATTGTGCTTTGTCAAGAGCATAAAATGACAAGAATATGCCCATTATAGCAAAAATAGGGATTAGAACACCATTTTCTGATGAGCTCTCATCTGTTGGGCAGTGGTGGCACCTTCTCTGATGAGATCTCCTCTGTTGGGCGATGGTGGCACTATGCACCAAGCCTGATGGTGCCTTTTGTGTTCTTCTATGATGGTGAGCAAAACTTTCAAAAACATAAAATCCACGATCCTTCCATGCAGCAGCTGTGCAAAAATCAATGAAAAACTGTTAACGATCTCTCCAAGGCCCATTGCACTGCCACTGCGTAAATTACTTTTCATCAGAATGTGTCTGCGTTACGCTGATCCATTGCAAATTGCCTCCTCCCATGAATAAACCATCTGATTTAGGAGTGAATGAATTGATCTCCAATAGCACAAATCGTAAAACTTTCATTGCCTCCGATTTGCATCACCAGATCGATCCTCTCAGCCATCTCCTATTTGATCATTGTGGCTTTCGTCGTGGTCGAGCAAGATCTTTGCTCGGGGTTGGGATTTGGATACATGTTAATCAAAATGATGTCTTTCAAGCACCATGACTGTTGCACAGTCGCATCGCCTACAAATGGGAAGTCCACTGGTATGAAATATCCCACATGTATTGTGCGGGTTACCCTGAGTGTTTTAAAAGGAAAAATACTCCCCTTAGAGGATGTCTTCCTTGGGGAAGACTATACCACCCAAAATGCTCACTTGTCACACACACGAGGTCTGAAGGTTTTGTCCACGTATGCAGCTATCTAGGTCAGTCGTGTCGGTAGTTGAGTCTGGTGTCGGTGCATCTAGTAGTCTAGGTCTAGTTAGTCCCAAACCCATCCAGGGCAACCTTGGGCAAGTGGCAAGGGTTGCCCTAGATGGGCAACATGCCATTTTTGGTATAAGGGCTCCAATTACCTATAAATTGGAGCCTTACCTCAACCAAAAGAAGAGGATAATGGAATGTAGGTTTGGAGCAATGAAGTACTGCTAGAATTGGGAGAGAACCAGTGTTACTTACCTCGTCCCTTTTTGCAAACTTTGTGCCCCTTTGCCTTTGAATCCCTCTTCCCTCATGAAGATGATTTGAAGGATTACAAAACCTACAAACATTATTACAAAACCAATATTCTATAGCATAGATACATACCCCATTTGCCTAAAAACCTAATTAGTGAGCTCTAGAACTGATCCAATAGGGATTGGTGGCCATTTTTGAAGCGAACCTGCTGACCATCCCAGGCAAGAGCGGTCAACAGTCATGACCATCCCTAACTATGATGGCCACAAAATATGTAGGGATTTTGCCCCATATTCCACCAAAGGAGTCTTCCATTAGGTCCTCCCATAACCTCTTTCCAAATTTGAGCTTATTTGGAGTTGATTTGGTAGGGTAACCGACCGTTTGAAGGTAGCATGATGAGGTGGACTAGCATTAAGGCCTCCATTATCTTTCACCTATTTTGGTGGCTAAACAACCTAAAAATTATCTAAAACTTGGCTAGAGTAATTTTAGAACATAGATATATCTATTGTATGCATTTTTATATGTTTTTATAGCTTATATTGCTTTCATTTTATTTGATTTTGATGGATGTATGATGATTTCAATTATAATATCTATGCTATTAACCCCCTTTCAAGATTCCATGTGTGTAGATTGTAGGATTGAACAAAATAGGAGCTATAGGTATAGGAATAAACCTCAACACAACTTCTTCATGGGAAGAGGAGTCAACCATTGGATGCACCAACATCAATTTACCACCGAGGGATAGGATCCCTTAGTACCATAATTTTCATTATTTGTATGGTTGATGTATCGCCAATTATAAGCCTCCATTAATGGAGTGCATCTTGTAATATATGTTCTAAAAAGCAAATTAATAAAAGACATCTTATTGCATTTCATTTGGTTATCAGATTCATCTTTTTTTGCTTTCTAGCTTAGTTTTGTTATATGCACTCTTTTTGGCCTAAAAGATCCTTAACTTAAATGTGCTTGTTTTAAGGCCATGAAAACATAAGTAGAGGCGTATCCATTGATTTTCCACTTCTACAGTGGTTATTACGATGGTAGGAACCTTATATTCCTTGTTTTTTTCACTTTTTGCAAAGGTTTAACTCACTTTTGCCATTTGTGTTATAGGTCAGAGCCATTCCTGCTTAAAATGACCCCTGATTGTGACCGTCCTTGCCTAGGACAGCCCCAAAATTTACTGGTTTGTGACCGTACCTACCTGTAAAGGCCTAAAAAATAGGAGGTTCTACAGAAAAAATAGAGAACCAGTAGGTCTAGGTCTGTTCAATTTTCTATTTTCTATCAATTTTTGCAATTTTTTTGTCAAATTCCAGCAAGTTTGAAAGTGTTTTTTTTCATCTTCCTGAGTGCCTAGAAAGGTTAGTTGCTTTCCAAAACATAATTAAAATCACAATTTCTAAATTTGGAAAAACAAATGCAGTCCTTCCTTTCTTGCTCTTTCATGGCTGATTGAAGAAAAGTTGCATAATTCACGTCCAAGAGGTCAAATTCATTTAGGGCTAATATAAATTTTATTATATTTTATGCTACTAACCTCTTTATAAACATAAAATGTTTTTACATGCATTAGTGAAATATAATGTGCTCGCTTCTCTACTTATATTTTAAAGTTATAAAAATAACAACACACACCACTTAGTGTAAGAAACATTGGTGAGTTGGAATTCATCCCCAACCACTGATAGAGTTCAATGACGATGGGTTTCATCTCCATCCATTGACTCAAATCCCCTCGAACCTTGGTTACATAGACCGACGAGCCTAAGATCCTTTTGTACCCTAGAAAATTTGCATATACTCTCCCTTTGGGGAGGTATGACGCTGATTGGGAAAAATGGGTGAGGGACTAGCAGCACCAATACCCCTTGTTTATGTGTGGAATTTCATTGCCACATACAGGGGATTTACGTGGCTGGAATATCACTAACGGTTGTTGAGCTACAGGTATACTGGTGAAAGCCTCTTAAACTTTGAGCATTACATAAACTATCAAAACACGATAAGAGTTCTCTTACAAATACAACACATGTTGAAACTCACAAAATAGTTTAGGATTCACATAAAACTTGTAATTCAAATAATCATATTGTTGTTGTGTGTTCCTATTGTTTGTTTGTTTCTAATTCATAAAAATTATAAAATAACATAATCACATAGTTTATAGAGTTTAGATATGGTCATCACCCGTAGCCAAGCCCATTCATGGGTGGAAGTTATGGGGAGTAGACAGGAAGACATTCAGTGTCTTCGATATGGCCCTGAGGAGATGATCATTCCTCCTTGGAGATCATCTACTCATCCTAGTCATCTTCTAGTGATCAGTTTGGGACCTAGTCCACAAGGGACCCCTCATAGGGGTAACCCTACAAGCGAAAGTCCCAACATAGGGAACCCCATCCAAAATCGCTTATTGGTTGATGACTGGATGGTTAGTCCTACTGAGACTAGGCATAGACATAGGCCTAACCAATGAGGGACATCTATATGGGGTACCCCAACTGGTGAAGGCTTAGAGTTAGGGAGATATCTCCCTAATAGAGATCACATACATGCCTCCTCTTTTGGAGAGAGGGCACGCCATGATGCACCCATAGATAGAGCGATCCCATGCATTTGTGTGCCAGTGAGATCAGCTCCACAGTCTATAGTGAGGGAGCAATCCCCACCACCTAGAGTAGGACTAAATGATCATCTTAGGTCATCAAACCATCCTACTCCTAGGTCACCACCAAGGGAAAAGTTTGAGACTCGCCCTAGTGGTAGGCAAAATCCTACTCCTAGGCCGCCGCCAAGGGACAAGTTTGAGACTCACCCTAGTGGTAGGCCTAATCCTACCCCTAGACCGCCACCAAGGGAGGAGTTCACCACTCACCCTAGTGGTAGGGTGAATTCTACTTTACCATTCCTCATATATGAGGGAGGAGATGAGAGAGATCAGATTCTCTCTCCCTTATTCCACATAGGCAAGATGCAATTCTATGCCTATAGTTTATGCTGACTACCAACATGAAAGGCAACCGAGAGTCAATGCGAATACCCTCCATGAGGAGAACCTCGCACCTAATTTCGAAGAAACCTTAGCATACGGTAGATACTTGAAAGAGAGGGTACGAAGACCTTCTATCGTAATACAGATCAATGATATGGTAGAACGGTATGCTAGACATCAAGCTAATTTTAATAAACTTTGCTCTGACAAGCAATGCCTCGATCTCTTAGATAAGAGATAAAAACTAGAAAGAGAGAGGCTAGAGAATCAAATCAAAAAAACCTTGCATCAAGGGGCTCAAGCTCCAAAAATACATAGGGAAGAGAATAGACTGAGGTAGGTGCACCAAGGTAGGCCTCATAGGCCCAATCCTCCACTACCTCCTAGACAAAATAGGCTAGAAGAAATAGTACATCATAGGCCTAATCTAGAGTGCCTTCAAGAGGTGTTAGTTCCTCCATGTAGACCACTTTCTGATACACCTATCGGGGTCTATGATGACTTAGAGGACAATGAGGACTATGTGGATGCACCATATAAACAAGTGAAAGATGCATATCAACCACCCCCACACCCACATAGAGTACCTCAGGCACCTATTAAGGTTCAAAACAAAGAAGAGGAGATCAAATCCTCACTTGCATATCAAGCTTTTTTAGAACGCCTTGAACAGGCCGAGACAAAGACATTGGCAACTAGGACTCAAAAGCCCATAGTTTGCCATCTTAAGTGCCAACTGTTACACCCATATATTCCTTCTATCGTATACCCTAAGCATTTCAATATGCCCAAGTTGGATTAGTTTAAAGGAGAGGAAGATGCTCAAGAGCACATGACATAATTTCTTAATCTGTGTTTTAGCATTCATGACAATGACGCGTTGCTCTTGTGAACCTTTTTAGGCACCCTATTAGGGATAGCAAATGAATGGTTCAACCAACTACCTAAGCATTGTGTCCATAGCTTTGAACAACTAGCAGATGTATTCCTGGAGTGATTTGCTTTCAATACCAAAAGGAAAGCAACATTGACCAACCTCATGGGGTTGAGGCAGTATGACAATGAATCCATAACTGATTATGGGAATAGGTGGCAAACACTTCTTGCCAAGCTACCTTACCTAATCCCATAAAGTGAACTCTCTCACATGTTTTCCAAAAGCTGCTTGAGACTAGTCACTGTTGTACTGCAGCTCCAATAGTTTCTCACTTTAGAAGATGCCCTAGTTTAGGCTAGGAATGTCAAGGAGATAAAGATACAAGAGGGGGAACTAGAAAAACCCAAAAATAAGGAGTGGACTAGAAATATAAAAAATAGCTCGACTGCCCAAAATCTAGCTACGATCAATCAAGTGGCCATAAACATCCCTGGGCCTATTTAGGAAATGCCACCTTAGAAGGTAAATTATAAGGCCCAACCTCCTCTTTCTAGTTATGACAATAATGATGCATCAATAGCAAAAAAGAGAAAGCAAGAGCAAAAGAATTGAGTATTCATGCCTTTCTCTGTGTCTTTAGATTCCCTGTTTGATCGCTTGATGGTGGTGTGAGTGATGGGTCTTCTAGAACTCAGACAAAACAAGCCATACATGGGAAAACCCAAGCCTATGGGTAGATTCTTAGATCAACAATATAAATACCATAGGCAGAATGGTCATAATATCTTCAAGTGTTATGCTTTCCAACACCTTGTTCAAGACATGATTGATAGGCATGAGCTCAAATTGGATGCTCCTCTAGTGCCTAACAACCAAAATATGGGGATATACAAGGACCCATTGCCACCTCATGATGGCCAATATATGCTTGCTATGCCTATAAATGAGGTGAAGACCACACCCCTCTGCAGGGTTATGTGGGAATGATTAGCATTGTGACTCGCAATAAGAGATACCCTAATCTAGTCTCACCACCTATAGCTACAAATGAGGGACCTTCAACGTCACAATAAAATCCAATGGTGGTACAAGGCCTTCCATCTAGGCTAGTATTAACCATAAAAAACAAGCTAGCACAAATATTGCGGACGACTTCTACAAGATTGTCCATATATGAATTAATCCAACAATATGCTCCACATAGGGCGACATTAATGGACATCCTGAAGTTGATCGAGTTGCAACCCCAAGAGACAAACGCCTTTTTAGACTTTGTGGGGCATGTGCAATAGTGCAAAGAGCCAGTCATCTTGTTCTATGAGCATGAGCTCAAACTAGTTAGAGGTGACTCAGTAGACCCTCCATTGCATGTTATTGCAAGTATAAATAGTCTACCATTAAAGAGAGTGCTAATAGACACTGGGTCCTCAAGTAACATTATTACAACCCATGCTTTAAAGCACCTTAAATTACTAGCATTGCATGTTATAGCGTTGACATACACATTAAGATCATTCAATGATACTATATACTCTACTGTCGGCACTATTGTCTTACCTATCTAGGTAGGACAAAAGGTTATATCTACCCTTTTCCATGTGCTAGAGGGAGAAATGGCCTATAACATCTTGCTAGGTAGGCCATGGATTCGGGACATGAAGTGTGTTCCTTCCATCATGCATCAATGCTTAAAATACACCTATGAAGGGAAATTTCATGTAGTGGACGCTGATCAGGAGCCCTTCAAGTACTTAAACATGTTGCAACAAATACCAGAGTCGACATTACCTTCGACTCTAGTGGACTTCAAACTAAATCTGTCAGTATAGAGTCCACTCCATTCTCCATTTCCATCATCATCCACTCCATCCTCATTAGAGGCCAAATCTAACATTCCATCGATGTCGTCGAGTCCTCTTGAGAGGAATATGTCGAAGAGGCCTATTGATGAGACCCCGCCCATAGTCTCGACCATATCATCAGATGATATTACCTCTTTAGCAAATGAGGATGTAAATCCTCACTTTCTAAATGAGGAAAGCCCATAGGAGGTTCCTATTGAGAATGCTCAAGCCTCCACTTCATCCCTTCCATATTCTTCTTTGCAAGTGACAGTGCATATGGAAAACATTGGCATGGGGGAGTACATTGTCAGAAATGTCACAACTCTCCTAGAAATCAAGTCAGTACAAGACATGGGAAGACCTTATCTTCCTATAGGCAGTATTGTTACTTTAGGTAAAGCCCATACCCAAACGAATTTTGTATATGGGGGCCTAGAGTTTGGAGCAATCACACCTCTTTCTTAGGAGGAAGAGCCTGATGAACCTTTCTCAGAAAGTATATCATATATTTCAAATCTTGACTATGCCCTAAAGTATTTGGACAAATGCAATTGGAGTGGTTATGGACTAGGAATTTCTAAGCAAAGCACTCGCATACCTTTTCAGCCACAATATCAAATTCCATACGATAAATCTGGGTTGGGGGTCAACACGTGGGTTTCCGTTGAATTCTTAATAGAATAAATGGAGCATATGTGCATCAATGCAAAATATGAGCTTGCACGCAACCCATACGCCAACTCATATCACCTTCACTCTTTAGGGGATTCCTTTCCCCAAAACTTAAGAGACCAGGGGTTTTCCAGTGACATGGCTCAATCCTATGAAATAGGAGAAATATCACACACCCTGGAATCATAAATTGAACAGGAGGATCCAGGTCCTCCTGGTGAGTGGACGAGTGATGATGAAGAGGACTATGGTATAGCGCCAATAAATGATCCAAGTTCAGACAAAGATTGCGCTCAAGTTATCCCTCTAATAGAGATGGAAGACCAATACCTTCATAGATTTATAATCCCATATTGTGGCATTTTCTTATGCAAGAAAAGAAAGTTACGGACGTCCCAAACATCTTACCTTTAGGATATCAAGAGGACGATTACATTCAAAGCCAACTACTACTAATATAGGTTTAGATACCTCCTCCCCCATGTAGACAACCGTCATTCATTCCATTTCCACATGAAATCCCCCACCCACAAGTTGTGGAACCACTGCAGGTTCCTAGACCCACTCATTACCCACATGGGAATCATGACACCATCAACATGATTTATATAGACCTGGATTCCCATTTGAGAAATCAAAGTAACCCTCTTAAGCCTTTATACCTGAACCACAAGTTAATTGACTTTGCGAGGGCTAAATCTCCCCCATCACCATCTGTGTACTGGCCTTGCGAGGAAATTTTCCAACCATTTAAGTTTTCTCTAAGTACTACTCAAAATGTCTTCCAAGCTGAGGTAGATCTAGATTTTCCTATGGAAGAGGTGAACCTTACTAACAACATTCACTTGATACCCACTCCACACTAGTTGGAATATGGGTCTCATATGTCAATTGAGCCAACAATTGACAAGGATATTGGTATCGATACCGATAATCCTAAGATTATCAAGCTTGGGGAAAGTCTATCCCCAACTAAGAGACAAGAGTTTATGCAAGTCCTCCAGGAAAGGATAAAAGCTTTTGCTTGGTCGTACAAGGATATGCCAGGACTAGATCCAAATCTAGTCACACATAATCTCACGGTTGATCCATCGATTAAGCCAGTTAAGTAGAATCTATGCAAAATGCATCCAACAGTAGCCTTGATGGTTAAAGATGAATTACAAAATTTGGATGCAGAATTCATAGTCACAGTAGACTACCCATCATGGGTATCAAACATGGTCCCCGTTAAGAAGCCAAATGGGAGGATTCACATTTGCACAAATTTTTGATATCTTAATAAAGTGAGTCCCAAAGATGAGTTTCCTTTGCCCAACATCGACGCATTGGTAGATGCAACGATAGGGCATGAAATGCTTTCCCTAATGGATGGTTTCTCTGGATACAATCATATTCGTATCAATCCAAAAGACCAACTAAAAATAGCATTTACAACACCTTGGGGAACATTATGCTATAAGGTCATGCCTTTTGGCCTTAAGAATGTTGGTGCTACTTATCAAAACGCCATGACATGCATCTTTGACAATTATATGCATGCTATAATGGAAGATTATATGGATTATCTGCTGGAAAAATATAAATTGCACCAGGATCATATTGATGTACTATGCAAAGTGTTAGATCACCTCATAGAGCACAATGTGAGACTTAACCCCAAGAAATGTGTATTTGGAGTCACATCAAGAAAATTCTTGGGATTTATAGTTTCAAAACAAGGAATTGAGGTTGATCCCAACAAGGTCAAGGTAATAATGGATATGTTGGCCCCCAAAACTATTAAACAACTACGTAGCTTGCAAGGATTATCGAACAAGTGTTGGCCTATGAATAAATTGCTTCACAAGGGGGTCTCATTTCAATGGGACAAAGAGTGGAAATATGCCTTTGATGTAATCAAATAATACTTGGCTTTGCTACCTATATTGGCTCCACCAAGACCAGGAGTTTCATTCTATTTATACATCTCAGCTACTAAGGTGGCTTTGGGCATTATGTTGTCCCAAAAGAATGAATTGCACAAAGAACAGGCTACATACTACATTAGCCACACCCTGGTTAGCTACAAGATTAAATATGTATACGTAGAGAAGCTATGCTAAGCAGTGGTATTCACCATGAAAAATCTATGCCACTACATGTTGAATAATACCACATATGTCATATCTAAAGAAAATTCATTGCGATATATGATGAACCAAAATTATCATAGTACTCGCACGGCGAAATGGATAATGCTATTGATAGAATTTGATTTAGAGTTCATTGGATAGAAATCTATAAAAGGACAAGTCATAGATGATCAATTAGAAGAGGCTCCTCTCCAAAGAGAAGAGCCTCTAAGTATAGAACTTCCTGATGATGGAGTGTTTCATATGACAGAATCACCTGATTCATCTAAGCCTGAATCCCAGGCTGACATCACTCTATTCTTTGATGGTTCTAAATGTGAGCAAAGGGGTGGTGCTGGTATCATATTGTTTACATCGCAAGGGGATCCCATACCCCTTTTGTTTAAACTTGATTTTCCATGTACCAATAATAATGTTGAGTATGAAGCGCTAATCATTGGCCTTCAAACAACTATCGCCATGAAAATTACAAAGTTGAATATCTTCGATGATTCCTTGCT
Source organism: Wollemia nobilis (assembly GCA_028583015.1). NCBI lineage: Eukaryota > Viridiplantae > Streptophyta > Pinopsida > Araucariales > Araucariaceae > Wollemia > Wollemia nobilis. The sequence goes on from JAQPPZ010005697.1 coordinate 4,652,726, forward strand.
CATAGTCAACCAGGTAAAGGGGATATTTTAGTGCAAATGCCCCATATTGCAAGCCTACAAAGCCCTTATGGAAAAAATTTTGGTAAAGTTTGAATGGTATGATATAGAGGCACTCCCTCATTCAGCTAATCATTTTGTGGATACAATGGCATCCTTGGGATTGCTTATTCCCCAAAAACCTTCAGATGATATCACCACCATTCAGGTAAAAATGCTAGCACAATCAACGCCTACGCGTGAAGCACCTAAATTCCCACCAGAAGTCCACATGATTCAAATTGAACCTTCCATTGAATAGTTCTCTCATCTACACAACTTTTTGGAAAATGCCAATTGGGGGACTTTGTTCCCTAAAAATTCTTTTGATACAAGCACCACGCTATATCTCAGAATTCATTCGCAATCATCATTTGTGAGAGATAAATATTAAAATAAATGCATGATCCATACAGTTGAGGCTTCTTCCCAAAAATACTGGGCCTTGCCTATAAAATATTATCTTAAGATAAGAAGCATCTTGATGAGTGTCATTGAGTCTCATCATTTAATCTCAATGATTTATCAATCCGGGGTGGTGTCCAAGGCTGTCTATGATAGAAGGCTAGGATAGAGTATAATTCAGGAATTCAGATTTCAAGCATTTATTGGTGAAGCAAATTTTGGTTTAGAATTTTGGTGTCACACTAAACCTAGTTTTAATAATGGAAACTAAAATAAATTACAGGAATTGAAAACTAATTCTAAGTTGCAAGAATTGAAATCTAACTACAATTGCAGGAATCAGAATTGCTAAATTGAAATTCTAATCTACTCTTGCAGAATTTAAATTGCTGAAATGAAATCCTAAGTTACATTTGCAAAATTGAAATCTAGTTACTTTTGCATAATTGAAATGATGCTTGTAAATGAAACTTATTCTAAAAACACCTGTCAATGCCTTGCCACAAAATGTCGTCAAGCTTCTGCTACAGGAATTGACATCAAAATGAAATATGCTGAAAATGGAAAGTTGCTAAAATAGAAAGTAGGGAAAACATGGAAAACAAAGGAAAAATGCGTAATATAATTTGTTAGCTGACATACACACAAATGTTGTACACAAACATAATAGAAAACATAAATCACATAATACAAAATAAAAACAAGAAAATGAAATCTGGCAAGCAATCTATTAATTCTGCTGCAACAAAATTACAGATTAAAACTTGCCATAAAATCCCTCCTTCTAGATCTGAAAGTGGGACCATACTTCTTGATCTAGAAGGAGGTGAAAAACACTCCTTAAATAATTAACACTCAGAACAGAAAATGATGAAATAGTTGCACTTTTATTGATGATAGAACATGCTGAAAACTCATTACAAAAAATTGTTGTACAGTCCTAATTGCTGCTATTGAAAACTCTTCTCTATTCTAATTCCTAACTGGATCAACCAAGGAGGGAGCTGTGTTATTTATATAAATATTTACAACATATCCCATGCTCAAATCAACCTATGTGCTACTTTACAGTGATTTGCCAATAATTCTGGATCTAAAATAAATGCAAATCTGGACAATTTGTGTTGCAGTAGTAGTCATTGGCCCTTAGAAAGCATCTTCAGTGGTGGGAGTACATGGGAGAAGTCTGGAAATATCTCACACATATTTCTTCACTTCAGAATATGCCATTTCTATCTTGCAAACAACTTCCTATTATGTTGCAATTATTTCTGTGTTTATCCTAGAAGAGGATCAAAATTGATATTTTCCATGAATGGTGGCTTTGGACGGAAAGGATGGAAAAATCAGATGGGAGATATTTTACTTTAACCTTCTCAACATTCTTTACCTTTTTCCATCGTAAAAAATAGTCAAAAATTCAAAAAACACTTTTCTGTTCTCATTCCGAAGATAAGTGGCTCATTTCGAAGAGACTGTATTTCTCATTCCGAAGATGTCTTGTTCATTCCGAAGATCTTTGGAATGAACAACTGTGTGCTCTTCAAATTATTTTAGTTGCATTTCTCAAGTGTATTATCCCTCAGGATTATATTGCAATAGCTTTCATTCCTCTCCATGTTTGAATTTCATGCCTTGCCATTCATTGGTAGCTTGCTAGAATTTACATCGTAAATTACTACATTTTCCAGTTCTGCTGCACAGTTGTAAAATATTGGCATTTCTTGCAAATTCAAACAAATTATAACATGGAAAAATTATTCAAATATCAACATGAAGGAGTACATCAAGTTGCTACTAAATTTATACACTTCATTCACCAAGTAATCATGCTAAAATAGTGCAACAATGCTGCACAATTGCCCTTGCTCTGTTATACCCTATTCTTGCCTATTTAGACCATGTGGGAATGCTTCTAAATAGGTCAGATGTCTTATGTAGTCCTTCTAGACTCAGTCCATCCATATCCTCATGATTTGCTTGACAACTTCAATTTCCTATAAAGTAACGGCTTGTTGATTTTTATATGGCTGTTTTTTTAGATTTTCAGATTTATGATAGTCCTAAACTTTTGGCTTCAATGTGGATTTGAAACAAGTTGAAGGGTAGGAAAACATTCAAAAACCATTGAGAAGTTAATGGATATCAGCATACCACATTTTGTTAATTGAAATGAATGTTATTACTTGCTACTTAATCAAGCAAAATCATTCACAAAATGCTGAAAATAGTAAAAAACAGAGATATAGTATTCCTAACATAAAATCATGTAAACACTTAACAAATAGTATATTTTAATCAACTATTTGGCAATTAACTTATCATATGGTAGTCAAACATTGTGCTATAATGAGGCACTGTTGGGCCTCATAATCCCCCCCAACTTGAACTGATGCATGCCCTCATGCATTTTAGTAGGACATAGTAATATGTAGGTTTTATTCTTGTGAACAACATCCTTTGCTACCTGCTAACTGAGAAATTCCTCCTTACTGCAATATATCAAGTATTTTGCAATTAAGCACATGTATGACTCTTTTTCTATTTTTATACAAGTTTTAGTGCTGCAAGGTACCTCTTAAAGGCTTGATATCATATGATTCATCTTGCAATAGTCTTATTGTGGAACCGTATTTGGCAGATGCACTACTACTGATGGAATTTTCTCGTTCTTAACAACGTTTCAGCCTGAATTCTTATTTTTGTTGTTTGCACCTTTTGAACAAAATTGATAATTTTTTTTTTATTTGAAATGCTTGAGGGATGTACTTACTTGTCGTAGAGCCTTATAAACCTCAATATTTGATGTACCCTACTCTTTTTGCTATTTTTTAGCATTTTTAGCAATTCTAGTACAGTTTCTGCTCATTCTGAAGATATCATGCTCGTTTCGAAGAGACAGTATTCTCATTCCGAAGATGTCTGCTCATTTCGAAGATGTCTGCTCATTTTGAAGAGACAGTATTTCTCATTTCGAAGATGTCAGCTCATTACAAAGAGACTATATTTCTCATTCCGAAGATGTCTGCTCATTTCGAAGAGACTGTATTTCTCATTCCGAAGATGTCTACTCATTCCGAAGATCTTAAAAAAAAAATGCAGAAATGATCTCCTATGCAAAAGTTAGCTACAGATTCTATTGTGGGTCCATCTCTAAAGTGTATAAGCCTTCCATAACATCAAAAATCCCTTCTTCATCCTTTTTTTTAGATGCTATTTTTTGTTTTGTATGTTGTTGTTTTATTCCAGTAGTACTAAAATAGAACCTTCAGGTGCATTTTGTTGATTATCCTCCTTCAATTTATCAGACAATTGTGAGATATAAACTTGCAGTTCTCTTTCTGAAATTTGCCCTACAAATTGAAATAGAATTTGTGTCATGTCTGTCCCAAAATCAGGTTTTTGCATAGTTTTGGAATTTCCATGCAATTAAGGGCATAAGGGGGTGTTTCTTGACATCTTGAACATGTTCCTTTTTCAACTTGTAAATATTATATGAATAGTTTATGCCAAATACCGACTATCATACACTAAATGCTAGATGTTTACTATGAATTAAATGCAAGAAACACATACCTTACTGTCCTAAAAATTGGTCATGCACCTTACAAGCTGCTTTTGATGATTGTTAGCAGGCTATCTGAAAACATAAACATAACACATGTGAAGTGTGAGATTTGTACAATGGCAGAACAATTATGAGTAGATCAACAAGGCAATGCATGCCGAAAAATTAGTTTTCATGCAAGCCAACTCAATAGCGCCTCCAAGAAGGTTTTCACTACTGAATTATTCATTTTTTTTTCATCTATTTTTTTCATTTTTTCATCAAAAGAGGCTGCCATTTTTGGTTTTCAACCAACTTCTGTCCTCTTTTTTTTTTCAAGTGCTTTAATGAGAGAGAAAATCTCTCACTCTTATTTGGATAAGACCAATCCTTATTCTGTAAAAACATGTCAATTGTTGTATGAAAACACCATCTCTTTCTGTTGAAACCTACAACATTGATGCAACCTTCCTTTCTAGATGAGTAGTAAGAATATTCATACATCATAATTGCCTCCTTAGTGCTGGAAATGAAGTATTGGCTCCATTGTTCCTCTTCCTTGCTGAAATTGATGCTTGTCCTCATGTATCCCCATTTTGTGGGACATGCCTCTACTGCAATTTTTTTCCTCTCTTTTTCAAATTTTCTTGTCTTGCTTGTACCCAAGAAGGAAGTTCACAAACAAGACTTCTTTTTGATTTTCTTGTATTTTATTTTATTTTATTTTTTCTTTTTGTCAAACTTTTTGAAAGCACGAGATTTCGGACGAAAGAAACACTAATTGCGATGCATTCAAAATCAAACACGCTTAAGTCCTAAAATGTAGAATGCATGAAGTGAAAGAGACGAATTGAACGGAGATACAAGAAAATGGAGAAATCACAGCCCTTTTATTTAACTCTCTTGATCTCGGTTACAAAGACGCCTCCTCCCTTTTCAGGGGCTAGGAGCGTTAAATGAATTTGGTTACAATCAAGACTTAATGTTCCTCCTTCCGCGTGCCCACATTTGAAATGGGCGGGCCAAAACGTTGCCGCCGCTGGTGTTGATGAGTCCTTAACCTTTGCTGCTCCTCCTGCGATCAAAGAAACAACAAAGATGTTAGTAGCACCTACTGACAAATAAGAAGCGTTTGTTCTCTAAAATTAATGAAAGATGCATGCAAAAGATTAACTAAATCGATAAATAAGATGACTCCAAATAACCTGCAAACTTGACAGAGACCAGAAAACATTACCAGAGGGCCACTGCCATCGAAACAGTCGGCCAATTCGCACTCAGCTGCAATTCGTCCCTGGGAAGGATGAATTCTACTGTAATTCGTCCTCGGGTAGGACGAATCCGACTGTAATTCGTCCTCGGGTAGGACGAATTCGACTGTGATAAAAAGCCGAGATGATGCCGTCCAAATGTCGCATCTCGGGATCTCCAAATGACCTGCAAACATAGGGGTTAGCTAATTGGGGGCATTTTGGGACGACCCAGATGGTCGGATTCTCCCAATTTGACCTCCATCAGTGGGAATTTGGCGTCGCTACCTGCAAGTTAGTGGGACAACAAAAGCGACGAGAACATGATGAAATCTGATCAAAACATTATGAAATCGAACATATGAACTATCTAGACAGCATAAAATGAAATGAAAGATGAACAAATGACAAAAGAACAAATTAGAATGAGACTTAAAAAGTGCGGGGCGCCCAAGTGGGCCGCCCACCGTTGGAACTTGATTTTGGCACCAATCCACTTGGGATGGGCCCAAAATCTCTTAGGATGGGGTTGTCAGCAAATTGGTGGATTAAAGTGGTCAAATGTCGGGTTTTTGGGTCCGAATTCACACTTCCAATAGCCACCCAATAACCTCTCTTGCGAAAGAGATTAAGGATGTGGAAAATGTAAATCAAAAGGGTAAAGGCGTGGTATCAAATCGGCGAGCACTTCGTTGCTTGAAAATGCCTCCTACCTTGTTCTTTTGGGTGGGAAAAGTCCACCATTTTATAGACCCAGGGGGTCTCTTTGGAGAGGCATGCATAAGCGCCATGTGGTGGTCATAGGTGCCATGTGGCGGTCATGTCTTCTCATGAGAGAGGAAAGTCCTCCATGACTTGGGCTTTCATGATTGCCCTTGTGACAGTCCTCTAACGGCCCATCTGCCCACCTACACGCGCGTGCGAGGCGGGAGTCATCAATTGACTGTCTTTGGCTGCCACTTGGCGCCATTCTTCTTTTTGCCCGTTAAACCTGGAATTCGTCCTGACCAAAGACGAATTAAGAATTCGTCCCTGGGTGAGACGGATCCCAGTTTGAATTCGTCCCTGGGTGAGACGAATACTGAGCAAAGTGCCTGAATGTGCCAAATTGCCTTTTGACCTTACAAAATTGCTATAAAAGTGGTTAGGACCACTTTTTAACCTCTGAGGGCTGCCCTGGGGGCTGTGTGTGTGTCAAAGCGATCAGTGTTTGCAGTCACATAATCGGATTGGTGCTGTTTTGGTGTCTACTAGATGCCCCTTTTTGGGATGCGCTGTGCATGGCGCGGCGTCGAGCAAAAATAGATAACCAAAGCACTAATGATTAGGGTTTCTCGGTAACCTAACCAACTTTTGATGCCCCAAGTATGGAAAGGGCATGCATTCTTGAATCCTTGCTTTTGACGAGCGAAGGCACTCAATTTCAAGTATTAACCTATTTTGGTGAGGTGTGACTTGAGCTTGGACATTGATCAGTCATGAATAGGCAAAGGGCGCAACCTTTTGTCCACGGGGGGAACCTTGTGTTCATGATTCACAAAATGCCAAGTGATTTGATCAGATTATGATTGTTGCTTGTTTACTGCCCCAAGCAGGAGCGTAATTGTCTTTGTCAATGATTCTTTGAATGCATGTCATTGCCTTGATTGGGTGTGTGTTTGTTGATTGGTGACTAAGTGTGACTACCCCCTCAAGCGACGAATCGATGAGGGAATGACCTTCGTGAGAAAAGCGACGAGTCGCTTGACCCAAGATGACTTGTGCAAGGGTGCCTTTAGATGGTTTTAGCGTTAAGCATATGCAATTTTCTGACATTTAGACCTATTTTTGGTGGGTGGTAACCCTTTTTGCGACGCTTTTTGTGGCTGAAATTGGCAAAAATCCGTCTTCCCGTGGAGCGGTCCGGCTATGGTAGCCTTCTTAGGGAGTAGGATAATGACAATTTGTGACCCCAACATCGATTTTGCATGCCCGGGATGTCAAGTGCAACAACACTCTTATCGGGCAAGTTTATTATCTATTTTAGTGCATTTTAGTTCATTTTTTGATGTTTTTGAAGTTTTTGGCCTGAATTCATCCCATGGTGGGACGAATTCCAGCTTTAGAATTCATCCCTGGGTGGGACGAGTGCTAACCAGAGTGCTCGTCCCAGTAAAGGATGAATTCTAGCTCAAAAGGCTTATTTAAGGGGCAAAACTAGGGTTTGGGCTCATTTGCATTTGATTTTTCTTGCGATTTGGAGCTCTGGGGAGGAGGAAGTTAATTCTGTCAAGATTTTCCCTGCCATCATGAGTGCACAAACCGGATCGAGCGAGGAGCCGAAGCGAGACCAGTAAGTGCTCCCTAGAGTTTATTACTTTTTGTTTAAAATTGCAATTGTTTTGTTTAATTGTTTTTGTGATGTTATTTTTCAATATTTTTTAAAACTTAAACCACGAAACGAGCTTAAGACAACTAGGACTTAGTGTACAACTAAACGTAGCGCAAAATCTAGGTAAAGAATTTTTATTGCTTCAACTAAACCCTAGGATAAACTGAACGTGAACCCTAAGACTCAATGTTTGTATTTTTGAATTTTTGTTTTGTTTTTAAATTAATCAGTTAGGATTAGAAACCCTAGAACTGAAAATTTAATTTTTTAATTTTTTTTTTTTTTTTTTTTTTTTTTAAATTAATCAGTTAGGATTAGAAACCCTAGAACTAAAAATTAATTTTTTAATTTTTGTTTTTTTTTTGTTTTAAATTAATCAGTTAGGATAACCCTAGATTTTTTTTTAAAAAACTAAATATTTAATTTTTTTTTTTTTTAAATTAATCAGTTAGGATTAGAAACCCTAGAACTGAAAATTTAATTTTTTCTGAATTTTTGTTTGTTTTTTTTTTTGTACATTGATAGGCAATGTTGTATATGCATGTTATTGTTGTACAGTTCTTTTCCATGATTTTAATTTTTTTGAATTGTTTTCTTTTGCAGGTTGTTAGGAGCCGGTACCGTGTATCCACTGCTTTCGCTAAAGCGCGGGGGGCGCTGATGAGGCTGATTGGGAGTGGCTTGATGCCCTTGGGCTCAAGCAGGTGGCTCGACTAGAGCCAGTGGTCATGGATCAGGCCTATTTGATGGCCCTGATCAATCTTTGGGATCCATGGACCAACACCTTCCATCTCCCGACAGGGGAGATGACTATTACTTTGGAGGATATCTATCGGCTTCTACGGATTTCGATAGATGGACTGCCCATCAGGACATCGCCGCGTGATCAGTGGATGGCTGTACTGACGAGATGCTTCGGGCATGGGGAGGAGCTGGGTGTGGAGGAGCCACTGGAGAGGGCAGAGGGGATCGCAGATTGGTAGGATTTTGGTCGGATGGTGGCAGGGAGAGGGGGTGTTGGGAGTGAGGCACGCATTCCTTATGGGCCTCATTTCCAACATGCTATTACCTGACTCTTCAAGTGCGAGGTTCCCATGGAACCTGCTGGATTTGGTTTGGCAGTTGGTAGAGTGCCCGATAGAGGCACCGCTTATCTTGAGATGGGGACAGACATTGTTGGCACAGCTCTATGGGGAGCTGTATGAGGTCCACTGTCGGCGACGAAAGGGGATCAGCTGTAGTTATCTGTTGCAATGCTGGGGTTGGCAGCACATAGTAGTTGAGAGGCCAACCGGGTTACCATGGATGACTCGGGTGGTGATGGAGGATAAGGAGATAGGGTATGCAGTTTTATGGTGGCGGTCCGGAGAGCAGGGACAGAGTCGACGATGGGCAGGTGTCGTAGGGCACTATACCGATACCTTCTCTCGGCTCACTCCAGGGGAGGTGGTTTGGCATCCTTATCGAGACTGTCCAGCCTAGCCGGAGGCTGGAGAGTGGCTCCGACGGGTACGTAGAGAGCGATGGTTGATTGGGTGACATGGGACCGAGCATGAGTTCTTCTCATACAGCCGGGTTACACGATAGTTTGGGGTGCGCCAGGGGTTGCTTGGTGAGCCCGTGGTCTATCGACGTCAGGGGGATGAGAGGACTCTAGACCGACCAGTCATCATGCCATTGGGTGAGGATTCAGATACGATGATCGATGTCCCGGACGTGGATGACGTCGGGACTACTGTAGAGTACGACCAGTGGTGGGTACTACGGCGATGGCGGGGAGAGGGGCCACTGGGAGGCACGGAGGTGGCAGCGATGGGTGGGGAGGGTGCTGAGGCACCAGGGGATGATTGGGGAGCTCCTTTGGAGGACATGGTGGAGGTGGAGGGTGTTGATGTGGATTTGGGGGCTCCGGATCAGCCGGAGATGCAGGACATGGTGGAGCAGTGGGAGCCAGAGCAGGCTGCTATTCCAGAGAGTCCCATGCCTTCGGCGTATGTGGAGGACATAGAGTCTAGGGTACGCGCTGAGAATGCACGTTTGGTGGAGCTGCTACGGAGGCGAGATGAGGAGCTAGGGGATGCGCTATGGGAGAGGGATCTCCTACGGGCTCGGCTAGCAGAGCGGGAGAGCGCACGGGTGGTGCCTCGCCAATAGGAGGGTGATACTGATGTTGCACGGGAGAGGGATCTCTTACGAGTGTAGCTGGCACAGCACGATGATGTAGTCATGATGTACCATAGGTGGGAGGCAGAGTGGTGCCAGCATCGGATGGATTTGGAGGGGGAGATCATCCACCTTGGGGGGCGGGTACTTGAGCCTTCGGGAGGTGGATCTTCACGTCGGACGAGGGACAGTGTTACTGAGTAGTCAACATCATCTCGTCGCAGGCGATTGGATGAGGGAGGCGACAGTAGGCGTGATGTTGGGGCTAGCAGTAGCCGCCCTGCGGGGTCCCATAGGACCCACACCATGGGGGGTAGTTCCCGTCGCACCGATCCTGCATGATCATGGTGGTCGACGCCTTAGGTTGGGTGGTTTTGTTATGTGATTGCGGGGTCAGAGGACCAGTTTTGTAGCCTGCGAGCATTTTTTTTTAAATATATATATATACCGACTTTATTTTGTTTATGCACATGTGATGATTTGATCTTATGTATGATGGTTGATGAATATGGATGTATGCATTTTAATTTATTTTGATGGATGCATATGTTATGATGAATGCAAGTGTTTTTGATTTATATGTGATATGCAAGAATGAAGTGGATGAATGGAATTTGTGATGTTTGGTTAGGGCACCATAGACTATTTAGGACTTTATTTATTTTGTTTTTAAGCGATTGTTGTAATAACTGACTTTGTATGTATACATGTGGTTTTCCTTTTTTTTTGTATTTTTTGATGGTATTGTAAGGATGAAAAGTAGCGCAGTTGGTTTAGAAATGTAGCTAAGTTTTTCTGAAACTCCGACGGTTTTAACTCACTAGCCACGATTGTGCTTTATCTTACAAGACTTTTGAACAAGGTATGAATCGGACTTGTTTTTGACCAAGTTATTTCACATCCCTGTGTGTGCAATTGAGTTCATTTATGTGGTATTTATCAGGATACCGCCAGTGCCAGATGGGCTTTCAACCGAACCTGTACTGAGGATCACCTAATTAGCTCCACTAACTCCTTTATTGTATTTAGTCAGATTAATCTACGGTGTTTTCTAGGATACCATAAGCTAGCTCATCCACATGCAAACATTGATCTGTACACAAGTTAATGTGACAGATATATCGTCATGCGGGAGGTTTACCGCCAATGACCAATAGGCTGTCAACCAAACCGGTACTGAGGCTTACCTCATGACCTGTCGAAATGCTGAGAGTTCCAGGGATTCAAGTTCGACTCCCTTCTTTTCTTCAATTGTATTGGGATACTTGCTCGTTTGTAGTGATAAAAATAACTGTTTATTTTTATATATTTTTCTTTTGAGCAAGGGATTTGGATATGGAGTGACGAGAATCACTATTGTATGTGCTTTTTGATGTGTGCACTTTGGGGATGATGTCAAATTTTTGGAGTTTTGACGTTTGCAAATTTTTGATGTTTTGCAACTATAGAGAATTTTGGGATTCTTGGGGAATTGGGTAGGGAGGATGCTTGTCCTTTTGCCAACTCTCAGCATTCTTTGGGTCATTTACACAGGGGGATAAGCAAGATAACCGTTTCGCTTATGGTGACCTAGATTACTGTGCAGGTTTCATCTTTCGTTCATACAACTTAGGAATTGTTTTATGTGTTTTAGCTTGTGATAGGATGTTACGTAACAAGGCGTATTTCAAGTAGAACTCTACCTTCGTAAAATCTCTCCGACTTGGTACGATGACGTGGCTAGAAAGCAAAATGATGACTGAAAGATGAAAACTCTTGATACATTATAAGACCACTGACTCTATTGTGGTAAACAACAGTAAATGGCGTTTGTTTGTTTGTTTTGTAAAATGGAAAAGTATGGAACAAGATGGACTAGTAGAATAATTACAGTCTATGGTGCCTTTGACTTGTACACCCCAAATATGCAATTATGGGTGTGATGCTTAATGCTGCTACATATTTTTGTATTTTTGATGGATTGATTTTTTTGTGAATATGAAGATGAGATGCGAGAAGAGCTTTGTATTGATGAATTTGAGCATGCCTAGAAATGAGATGCAAATTTTTGTTATTTTTGATGATTTTTTCTTTTGACCAAGCGATTGGGAATCCTTGGAGCTTTTTGGTTGACCAAGCGATTGTGAGAATCCTTGGAGCATTTTTGGGTTGACCAAGCGATTTCAGGAATCCTTGGAGCATTTTTGGGATTGACCAAGCGATTTCGAGAATCCTTGGAGCATTTTGGATTGACCAAGTGATTTCAGAATCCTTGGAGCATTTTTGGGATTGACCAAGCGATTTCGAAATCCTTGGAGCATTTTTGGGATTGACCAAGCGATTTCGAGAATCCTTGGAGCATTTTGGGGATTGACCAAGCGATTTTAGGAATCCTTGGAGCATTTTTGGGATTGACCAAGCGATTTCAGGAATCCTTGGAGCATTTTTGGGATATGGCTCTCTTAGATATAGAATGGTCACAAATGACTGATATTCAAGGGTTCTATTTCCTTGATTCCATCAAGAGAGGCTAGCCGGTACGTCTCGGGTCCTATTTTGCTATCAATGACATATGGACCTAACCAATTTGCCATGAACTTGTCCCTTAGGTGGGACGGCAAACTAGAGTTCTATTGGTTTTCCTTCAAAACCAAATCACCAACCCGAAAGTCCCTTAGGTGAACTTTCATGTTGTAAGCTTTCTTAAGTCGCTCTTGATAGATACGTAAGTGCTCGAGAGCATTAACGCGTCGTTCATCAAGCAACGTAAGTTGGTCTAACCGGGCCTACCGTGCAGCGTCATCATTGATGAACTCTTGCATTGATATGCAGGGAAGGAATTTCCAACTCTAGAGGCATGACTGCCTCGGAGCCATACACGAGCAAAAATGGAGTAGCCCTAGTGGGCGTCCGAATGCTAGTGCGATAAGCCCAAAGGGCAAGTGGAATTTGGATGTGCCAATCCTTATGACTGTCTATGACCGTCTTTTTAAGGATGGCAACTAGCATTTTGTTTGACGCCTCTGCTTGCCCATTTGCCTATGGATAATAGGGTGTCAAAAAACTATGCTGAATTTTGTACTTTGTGGTCAAAGCACGCACGTCTTTGTTCTTGAATGGTGGCCCATTATCCGAGATTATTTTGGATGGAATACCAAAATGACATATGATGTTATGCAAAATGAACTCCACAATGCGGGGTCCTATCGTAGAGGTCAACGGAATTGCTTCCACCCACTTGGTAAAATACTCTGTGGCCGTTATGATAAACGTGTGATGGCCTGACGACGCAGGGGAGATCTTTCCAATTAGATCGAAGCCCCACTACGAAAATGGCCAAGCAGATTGGACTATCTGCAAGGCCTGGGAAGGTACGTGCATCAAATTGGCATGATGTTGACACTTCATGCACTTCTTGACATATGCGCAACAATCTCGCTCTAAAGATGGCCAATAATAGCCCATGCGAAGAATGCGCTTTGCGATGGCCATACCACTGAAGTGGCCACCACATGTACCATCGTGCGCTTGGGCGACTGCCCAAGTGGACTCTTGTTGGTCCAAGCAACGAAGGAGGATCCCTTCATAGCTGTGACGATACAAAATGTCTCCTATCAAGACATACTTAGCCGCTTTCTGCTTGAATGTTCATTTTGCGGCATGCGTCAATCCAAGCGGGAGATTACCTAACTTGAGGTAGTCTCTAATGGGTAAATACCAATCCTGTTGATCGGAAACCTCGATAGTATGAACAACCAATCCCTCTTGAAGTTCATCCCTAACAAATGCTGAGCGGGATAGAACTTGTAAGAACAACGTTGTGTTGCTATTAATGGGAGTAGGGGAGAACAAGGACCCCTAGTTGGCATGTTTCAGATGATCGTGGATTCGAGAGAACTTATCCGAGGATGGTTCAATCTGGATCATGTGGATTCTCGACGTCAAGTCGAGCTTGCACGCTCCATCATGGATTGCGATAGGGTTTTGACTTGAATGGTTGTCATATCACCAGAAAGGTCTTGCGGGATTAGTGACCCCAAGGAGGCCATTGTGTCCGCAAAATGATTCGATGATCGAGGGAGTGCCTCGATGTCGTACCATTCAAGTTTTGCCAGGAATTTGTCCACAAGGGCTTTATAAGCCTGTAGAACTGGGCATTTGCATTGGTATACCCCTTTGACTTGATTGACAATTAACAGCGAATCACCAAAGATGTTCAGTCATTTGATGTTCATGGCGATTGTTGTCTGAAGACCTATGAGCAAGGCTTCATACTCTGCATTATTGTTGGTGCATGGGAAATTTAATTTAAATGACAGGGGCATTGGAGCACCCTACGGTGTGAAGAATACTATTCCCGTGCCACCACCTTGCTCACACTTAGAACCATCAAAAAATAAGGTTATGTCGGCCTGTGACTCAGGCTCATCAGAATCTGGCGATTCCGAGACATGGAAGACCCCATCATCGGGTAGTTCTATGACTAGAGGCTGATCGTCTTCAAGAGGAGCCTCTGCTAGTTGATCGGCTATGACCTGTCCTTTGATAGATTTCTGTCCAATAAACTCTATGTCAAATTCCGTCAACAACATGATCCATTTCGCCGTGCGACTACTATGATAAGTACGACTCATCATGTATCGCAATGGATTCTCCTTAGACACAACATACGTAGTGTTGCTCGGCATGTAGTGGCGTAGCTTCTTGGTAGCAAACACCATTGCCAAGCAGAGTTTCTCGACGTATGCATAGTTAAGTTCATAACTGACCAGGGTGCGGCTAAGATAGTAAGTAGCCTATTCTTTGTGAAGTTCATTCTTCTAGGCCAGCATGGCGCCCAGTGCCACCTCAGTAGCTGAGATGTATAAGTAGAACGACACTCCTGGTCTAGGTGGTGCCAATACTGGTGGCGAAGCCAAGTATTGTTTGATGTCATCAAAGGCTGACTGGCACTCGTCATCCCAGTGAAATGTAACCCCCTTGTGCAATAATTTGTTCATGGGTCGGCACTTGTCAGATAGCTATGCTATGAAGCGCTTAATCGACGCGACCTTTCCTTGCAAACTTCTAAGCTGCTTAATAGTAGTTGGGGGAGCCATTTCAAGGATTGCCTTGACTTTCTTTGGGTCCACCTCGATGCCTCGCTTTGAGACTATAAAACCCAAGAGTTTTCCAGATGTGACGCCGAATACGCACTTCTTGGGATTCAGTCTGACCTTATGCTCCATGAGGCGATCGAGGATCTTGCTTAAGTCATCGAGATGATTTGAGCGCAAAAGAGACTTGGCTAACAAATCATCCATGTAATCTTCCAAAGTTTTATGCATGTAATCATGGAAGATGTATGTCATGGCACGTTGGTAGGTGGCGCCAGCATTTTTAAGGCCAAAAGGCATGACCTTATAACAAAATGTCCCCCAAGGCATTGTGAATGCCATTTTGAGTTGATCCTTAGGATTGATACGAATCTGATTGTATCTCGAGAAACCATCCATGAGGGATAGCATTTCATGACCTGCTGTAGCATCTACCAACGCGTCGATGCTTGGCAAGGGGAAATCATCCTTAGGACTCGCTTTGTTTAGATCTCAAAAATTAGTGCATATGCGAATCCTCCCGTCGGGCTTTTTGACGGGCACCATGTTGGACAGCCATGGCGGATAATCCATGCAGATGACAAACTGTGCATCCAACAGCTTTTGCAATTCGTCTTTGACCATCAAGGCCACTGTTGGGTGCATCTTACGTAGTTTTTGCTTAACTGGCTTGATTGTCGGGTCAAGCGTTAGATTATGCGTGACTAGCTACGGATCTAGCCCCGGCATGTCTCTGTATGACCATGCAAAAACCTCCTTCTTCTCTTTGAGAAGGGCAATGTAGTCGGCTTGCTCTTCGGGGGATAAGCTTACCCCCGACTTGATAATCTATGGATTCATTGGATCTAAGCCGATGTCTACGTCAGTCGTCTCCTCGACTGACATGTGGGATCCATCCTCCAACTGATGTGGAGTCGGGATCAAATGGATATCATTAGCTGAGTTTAAATCTACGTTTGGAACCTCGGGTCCCTCTTCAGCTTGAAAAATATCTTGAGTTGTCCCTGGGGTAAAATGAGGCATTTTATCGAAAGGCCAATACTATGATGGGGAGAGCGGTGAATTGACGTGATCCCAGTCGATGGCATCTATGTCTAGATGCAATGACCATGCTTGGATCGGCCGGATTGCGGATGGGTGCGGTCAAATCAATGGAGATCATGTGGATGAAATGAATTTGGTCTCCATTACCATGGGTGTGATAACTCAAACATTCTGGATGCTCCCTATGCTCTGGATCTGGCTCTGTAGGGATGGGCATGAACGGATCGGCCCTATGTGTTGATAGGAAGACAGGGTCTTCCCTCGGCACTGATGTCATTATAGGGTCTCGGGGTGGACGGTGCTCATCGTAAACTTGGAGCCATGGATCCAACACTTGGTCCCACCCTGCTGGGTCTACGTACCATTCATGCCCTAACCTTATGCCTAGTTGTGCCATCAGTTCTTCATGGGTTACAGGGTGATTGTGCCGTCATGCATGATTAAGATATTCCATCTCAGTTTCATCTTCGTAATCATTGTCGATGATCCAAAGGCCCTCGTTGGCCCCGACAGCTGTCTGTGACATATTATGCTCATCTTGTTCGAGCAAATTAATCTGATCCCATTGCGGTTGTTCCACACTCGATGGGGGGACCTGATTCTCTTGACATTGCACTGGTTCAATTGGAACCTCTAAAGGGAACAATTTCAAAAAGATATCTGGACACTGTTTATGCTCTCCTTGGAAGTTAGTGTCCAAACTTTCACCTCTCTCTATCAACGGAGAAGGGTTATTGATGTTACCAAGGGTGGTTGTTGACCATGGGAGATAATCTCCCAATGTGTACGTTGTGTTTGGGTTGGCATAAGGATCTGATGCCAATCCACCCTTGTTGCCTATTCCTAGGCCTTGCATGTTTTCCACCAAGATGTCTAAGGGCGGGGGTGGTTGAACCCTACTCCCGACTTATCATAAGGCATTTGATATCTTGGATGGCAAAGGACATGCACCCCTTGCTCATACCTACCTAACCCGTATCCGTGCCAATTGCATTGGCCGAGATATCTCAGAGCGAAGTTCGGGTTCGACAGATAATTGACATTTTTGGCAAAAGGCTCTTCGTCCTCGTCCTTTTGCTTGCATGGTTCGATACCATGATCAAGGCCCCCATACACAAAATTTGTCTAGTTTGGTGGGTAACCTAAAGGAACAACTATCCCTATGGGAAGGCGAGGTCTCCCCATGTCCTGCACTGATTCTAGCATGGGCGTTGCTACAACATTCTGCACTAGATATTCCCCCAGGCCCGTATTGGCTATTTCAATAGTAATTGTTGATGATTGAGAGGGAGGAAATGGAAGGCCTTCCTGAGTCCATTCCATGTTGGGTGGATTAGGAGCTTCAGCTTCCATTGTGCTAGGTATTTCTTCTGTTGAGACAGTTGATATCGTTGGCAACACCTCTTCTAGGGGTTGAGCCTCTTCCAGGATCTGTTTTCCTTTGTCCTTCTATTTAGCCATGACAGGTGGCATTGGTAATGAAGGAGCAGATGATGAAGATGCACCTGGCTGGGGTTTTGATGGATTAGTCACCAGTGGTGCCCATGGCATCGGACCCTGTCTAGATGGATTTAACTGGAAATCCAAGTGCGTCGATGGGAGGGTCGATTGCGGCATCAATTGCACTGCATTGCAATATTTGAAGGGTTCTAAGTCCATCGGGACTACATGTACTTCTCCTTCAAATGCATACTTAAGACACTTGGTGAGCTATCGAAGGGACACACTTCATGTCCCTGATCCATGGTCGCCCTAGCAATATGTTGTATGCCATCTCGCCTTCCAAAATATGGCACAATGTGGGTATCGTCTTTTGTCCTACCTGGACGGGTAGAACAATTGTGCCGACTGTCGAGCATATCGCATCGTTGAATGCTCACAGTGTGTATGTGGAAGCCATGATATGAGAGGCTGGCAGCTTTAGATGTTTTAATGCTGTAGTGGTAATGATGTTACTGGACGAGCCAGTATCTACCAACACTCTCTTGTACGGGATCCCGTTGACCCGTGCGATAACGTGCAGGGGTGGATCTGCCATGTCATTCGATACTATTTTAACTTCATCCTCTCTGAAGGTAATGACTGGCTCCGTACATCATTTTACATGTCCCATGAAGTTATTGAAGGAATTCGCTTCGTGAGGCTGTAACTCGATGGCTTTCAAAATTTCCATGAGAGCTTCTCGATGGGGCGCTGATTGTTGTATAAGCTCATAGATGGAAAGCCTAGCCGATGTGGTCCGCAAACTCTGCGTGAGTTTGGTCCGTATCGTGACCTCGGGTCTAGGCGGAGGCAACTGCACAGTGTGTTGTTGAGGTTGCGACGTTGAAGGAACTTCTCTTGTAGCTGCCTCGGGGGCAACTCCTGGGTATTTCTTGTTCCTGGTTACTATGCTGATCATTCCCACATACCCTTGCATGGGGAGATTCTGTCGCACCTCATTGACCTGAAGAGGTTTTTCCTGTGCCTCGTGGGCAGGCAAAGGGTCCTTGAATACCCCCATCTACTGATTATTTGGTGCTATGGGGTTGTCCACTGCCAATGTTTGATTATCAATCAAATCTTGTATCAATCCCTTGAATTTCCAACATGCATTTAGGTCATGTCCCCTTCACCTATGGAACCTACAATATAAATCCTCTCTGTATCCCTTAGGCTTGGGAGCGTTAGGATCTATGGTTTGGATTTCTGGAAGGGTGATTAGATTTGCCGTTGACAAGCGGTCAAATAGGGAGTCCCTGGACTCCGTATAAGGGGTGAATTGTCGCTTAGGGTGACGCTACTGATTTTGCTCCTATTTTTTATTTTCTCTTTCATAATTAGGAGGCATTGCCTGATAATTAGCCTTTTGAGGCTGTATTTCTTGCACAGGCTTGGGGACATTTATCGCAACTTGATTAACCGCAGCGGGTTTTGGTTGCGTAGTCCCTGTCTTTGTATTTTTGTTCCACTCTTTCTTTTTGGGCTTGGTGATTTTGCCCTCCTGTATTTTGATCTCTTCGATAACTCTGGCTTGCGCCAAAGCTTCTTCTAGGGTGGCGTATTGTTGCAGCTGCAATAGCCCAGAGATCGATCTCAGACAACTCCGTGAAAACATTTGTGTGAGGTCGGACATAGGGGGAAGGTAAGGTAGCTTAGAAAGTAGAGCCCTCCATCGATTCCCGTAAGCCGCCATTGTCTCTTCCTCATATTGCCTGAGGCTGGCCAGATCACTCAGTGATGCCTTCTTCTTGGTGTTGAAGGCAAAGCATTCCAGGAACGCATCTACTAATTGATCCAAGTTATTTATGCTGTGCTTCGACAACTGTGTGAACCAATCCGAGGTAGGACCTACGAATGTGGTTATGAATGTCCTTAGCAATAGTGCATCATTATCCTGAATGCCAAAGCATTGGCTCAGGAATCTTGTCACGTGCTCTTGAGCATCCTCTTCACCCTTAAAGACTGCCAACTGAGGCAACTTGAAATGTTTGGGATAAAGAGGTGTGGGCACTGACGGATGCACCGGATGACTGCGGAGTTGTCGTAACATGGGCTTTTGGTGCCTAGAAGCTTTTGTCTCTATAGACTCCAAACGCTCTAATAGCGCTTTGTATGCATCGAAAGATTTAATCTCTTCCTCTTTTGTTTGCTCCCGTTGTGAGTTGTGGGAGACTGGAGGCCTATGGGGGGGTGGCCGAATGGCAGCCCTCCCGCCTTGATAGGGCATTTCGGCCCATTCTTCTTCTGGTTCATACTCCTCATAAACTTCTTGAGGAGTCTCTAGGCGAGACCTATGACCCTGAGTGAGTCCCCGCTGAGGGTACCCATCGTTGTTTCGGGGAGTGGCCTCCCTCTCAGGTCTATGGGGTCTCGGAGGCAAAGCTTGGCGAGGTCGCGGAGACCTATCCTGCACCAAGGGATTATACCTCTCATATTGTTCTACTTTTTGAGTGCGAGGGGTTGGCACCCTCTCAGGTAGTTTGTAAAGCAGCTCATCTGCTTCGTGCTGAATGCGCTCTTTGTTAAGGCGGTATAAGCGCTCTAACTGCTGATGATCTTGCTCAAGCCGCGTGATCTGGGCTTGGCGGGCGGCATGTCTGGCGACTGCCAGGTCAATTTGATCTGCCATCTTGGGCTTAGGAGGCCTGTATGCCTCTCCTATGTATTTGCCTCGGTCATGATGATCCAAGATTTCAATGGGTCGCTTCCCTCTATCGAGGTTGGCGGCATTTACTTGAGGCTCTAGCCTTAATGTGTGATCATGATATCTAGCAGGTGCGGAAGCGCAAGGCTCCCACGTTGTATATTGCTCTCGAGGAATGCGATGATCTTCCTCATACTCCCTTTCATGGGTGTGAAAGGGGCGGGCGGAGTTAGCTCACCCTGTGTGGAGAGCCCTGTGCTCTGGGTTTTGTCTTTCAGTTCTAACAATGATGGGAGGCAAAGGAGAGATGCCATAGTCATGTTGTCTCTCCTCATGGACACTGTGCCTCTCTAGCGCTTCGTTGCATGGTGGCCACTCATATCTAGCCTCTAAAGGTGGTCTTCTATTTGCGTTGAGTGTCACACGTAAAGGTTCTTCCCGAAAGGGGCTATTATGAATGGGCGTATCCCCCAGAGGGGTGTCCCTATAATTCCACCTAGACATGGAATGATGTGGATTCTCTTGTGGCCCAGACCGCCAAGGCGGTATGGCCAAGTCTTCAGGGCTAAAGCGAAGGTGACTTGTGCCCGCTCCTTGTGCACCTTTCGGAGCTTACGCCCTTGATTGGGCTTGGCTACGGGTGTACACCATTGTGGTACCTTTCTACTAGCTAAGCAGATTTTTATCTTTTCGTTTATGATTTTTGATTTTTTTTTTGTTACACTAAGCAGAAATGAACACACACATACACAAACGGTGATTATCTCTTTTAAAGATTAATGGTGTGTCCTAGACTGGTTTTAGTGCATTTTGATGATTTTGTTTTGTTTTTGAAAGTTTTGAAGAACGTTTAAATGCAGTATGTTGGCTCATATGACTCCCATAGATGGTCGCCCCTTCAATATACCAACCAGGCCGATATACCAACCTCTCTATATACCCGCCCTTACGAGAGGGAGACTATAGGTACGTGAGAGCAGATGGTATGTGGTACGTAGGCGGTACGGAAGGGGGATTGTCCTGTTAATGACACCTACCATAGAAGACTTATCCTCGCATGCCGGGAATCACCCCAGTGACACTCGATCAGCTTTCATCAGGATTTACGCCTAACAACAGTGACAATCGGGGAAATGGATGCAAAATCAAGCCAAGGTGGTGATGAAATCCACCGATGGTCTTGATCAAGGGCTGGGGTTTTACGACCAGCTCCTTGGTTTAAAAATGTTGCGTGAAGTGTGTGTGATTCTTTTTATTAAAAAAAATGAAACAGGCAGAAACAACTTTCCCTAAGAAGGCAAAATTAATAGAAAACAGAAACAGAAAAATAGAAAATAACAGGAACAGTTTTAAAACCCTTACCTTTCTCTGCCTAAACCTGCTGTTTCTGATCCTCGGCTCTAAAAATTCATAGACAAAAATTCGTCCCTCTGTGAGACGAATTACAGAACAGAATTCGTCCCTCCTAGAGACGAATTAGAATTCGTCTCAGGGTCAGACGAATTGCAGTAAAGTAATCGCCACAGGCAAAGACGAATAACAGTCAAAAATTGAAAAAGGTACCTGTAAGCACAAAAACACAAGTTTTAATCAGTTTTTGTGATCTCAAAATTCAGGGGACAGGGTCCCACCGTGATCGCCACTGAAAGCACGAGATTTCGGATGAAAGAAACACTAATTGCGATGTATTCAAAATCAAACACGCTTAAGTCCTAAAATGTAGAATGCATGAAGTGAAAGAGACGAATTGAACGGAGATACAAGAAAATGGAGAAATCACAGCCCTTTTATTTAACTCTCTTGATCTCGGTTACAAAGATGCCTCCTCCCTTTTTAGGGGCTAGGAGCGTTAAATGAATTTGGTTACAATCAAGACTTAATGTTCCTCCTTCCGCGTGCCCACATTTGAAATGGGCGGGCCAAAGCGTTGCTGCCGCTGGTGTTGATGAGTCCTTAAACTTTGCTTGCTCCTCCTGTGATCAAAGAAACAACAAAGATGTCAGTAGCACTCTGTGACAAATAAGAAGCGTTTGTTCTCTAAAATTAATGAAAGATGCATGTGAAAGATTAGCTAAATCGATAAATAAGATGATTCCAAATAACCTGCAAATTCGACAGAGACCAAAAAACATTACCAGAGGGCCGCTGCCATCGAAACAGTCGGCCAATTCGCATTCAACTACAATTCGTCCCTGGGCAGGATGAATTCTACTGTAATTCATCCTCGGGTAGGACGAATTCGACTGTAATTCGTCCTCGGGTAGGACGAATTCGACTGTGATGAAAAGCCGAAGTGATGCCGTCCAAATGTCGCATCTCGGGATCTCCAAATGACCTACAAACATAGGGGTTAGCTAATTGGGGGCATTTTGGGATGACCCAGATGGTCGGATTCTCCCAATTTGACCTCCATCAGCGGGAATTTGGCGTCGCTACCTGCAAGTTAGTGGGACAACAAAAGCGACGAGAACATGATGAAATCTGATCAAAACATTATGAAATCGAACATATGAACTATCTAGACAGCATAAAATGAAATGAAAGATGAACAAATGACAAAAGAACAAATTAGAATGAAACTTAAAAAGTGCGGGGCGCCCAAGTGGGCCGCCCACCGTTGGAACTTGATTTTGGCACCAATCCACTTGGGATGGGCCCAAAATCTCTTAGGATGGGGTTGTCAGCAAATTGGTGGATTAAAGTGGTCAAATGTCAGGTTTTTGGGTCTGAATTCACACTTCCAATAGCCACCCAATAACCTCTCTTGCGAAAGAGATTAAGGATGTGGAAAATGTAAATCAAAAGGGTAAAGGCGTGGTATCAAATCGGCAGCACTTCGTTGCTTGAAAATGCCTCCTACCTTGTTCTTTTGGGTGGGAAAAGTCCACCATTTTATAGACCCAGGGGGTCTCTTTGGAGAGGCATGCATAAGCGCCATGTGGTGGTCATAGGTGCCATGTGGCGGTCATGTCTTCTCATGAGAGAGGAAAGTCCTCCATGACTTGGGCTTTCATGACTGCCCTTGTGACAGTCCTCTAACGGCCCATCTGCCCACCTACATGCACGTGTGAGGCAGGAGTCATCAATTGACTGTCTTTGGCTGCCACTTGGCGCCATTCTTCTTTTTGCCCGTTAAACCTGGAATTCGTCCTGACCAAAGATGAATTAAGAATTCGTCCCTGGGTGAGACGGATCCCAGTTTGAATTCGTCCCTGGGTGAGACGAATATTGAGCAAAGTGCCTGAATGTGCCAAATTGCCTTTTGACCTTACAAAATTGCTATAAAAGTGGTTAGGACCACTGTTTAACCTCTGAGGGCTGCCCTGGGGCTGTGTGTGTGTCAAAGCGATCAGTGTTTGCAGTCACATAATCGGATTGGTGCTATTTTGGTGTCTACACTTTTTATCATCACTATGAATCTGATATTGAAGAGAAATTCTCTTCCATTATGTGTACATCCAATGGAATCTCCTTCAAGAACTCCTCCTTAGTTAATGGTGCATGGTATACCCGAAGGCAATGTCCATTCACCACTAACATCCTCCATGAATTACCAATGGGAGAAAGAAGCACTGCTCCATATCTGAAAACTTCTTCAATCAAGTGTTGTCCATGCCTCCTAGTCTCGCAAAATCTTGTCAATCTATTCTTGAAACAATTAAATACCAATTCCCAAAAGATGTTAAGTGCTTACATCAAGATAAAATCTTGATATACCCTTGTAATTCCATGTAAAGGGATTGAAATATTGTTTCAAAATAACAACAATTTTGCTTTTTGTTTATAAGTCAGCTGACTAATAATGTTCAAGAATTTTCTTGGCTGCACTTCAATTTGTTTCATTCCTAGGAGGACAGAATTTACCCCTTTGTAAATTCGTAGTAAGATTTTCTATGGAAGGAAATTTTCTAGATTTTTCTCCTTTATCCAAGGCTAATTTTTGTGTGTTTGGACTAAAGGTTTTATGTGTATCTCCATTGATTTTTGTCTCTTCAAGCTCAAGTAAGTTCTTGTTTGAGCACAGTTGGATGTTGCTGCAGTCAATAACATTTCCTACAGGTTTTTTTTTTTTTACCAGATTCAACTACATAGACAGGGGTTGCCTATCTTGTATTATTCAGATTGATCACAAGGTTGGGCTAAAAAAGAAATATTTTTGGTTTGCACAATAAGACAAGAAGTGTACAACTTTAGCAGATCAACTACTTGTCAAGTAGGATCACCTCTAATGAGATCAACTATTGTCTATGTAGGCTAAGAATTGCTAGGTTGCAGTTTAGCACGGTAAAATCCTAACAATATTTAAGTAATAATGGAAAACTCTAGGATCATCATTAAGTTGTAAACTCCTATTTTGATTGTGCAAAAGTTTTTGTGATTTTTTTTTTAGCTTACATAGACAGGGGTTGCCTGTCTTGTATTATTCATATTGGCCACAAGTTGGGCTGAAGGTGGTGGTTGATTTACTTGCCCTATTTGTTGTTGTTGGGATCTCTCTTTGAGAAGAATTCAGACTAGGCAACAAATTTTGCATCTCTGAGTTATGGAAGTAAATGGCATTCATCAATGATATGTCCCTGTGAACAAATGCTACAGGTAGCTGATATGGCTATTTTTTTCAAGGGATAGTCTTGTATATCTACCATGATATCTTTCCAACACCTAGTACAAATTTGTTTATACTACCCTGATGATATGGATATAAAAAGGGCAGTACTAGCAGATGGCTCCTCTAAGAGATCTTATGTTTCTTGATAATGAGGATGATGAATTCTTTCAATTTTTATCAAGAATTTCAAACATAGGCAATTTAACCCCCAAGTGTGAAGATCACCTCCCTATGGTTGCTTGTTTTCTAAATGGACTGAAATGCAACTATCAATAATTATTATTTATACCAACTATTTCATTCATATTTTACTCTAAACTTCATAAGTTAGCACAATAATAATTATTTGACTACTTTTACCCTCTAACAACACCATGATCCCCGAAAATGATGCCAAAATGATGAGTGTCATTGAGTCTCATCATTTAATCTCAATGATTTATCAATCCGAGGTGGTGTCCAAGGTTGTCTACGATAGAAGGCTAGGGCAGAGTACAATTCAGGCATTCAGATTTCAAGCATTTATTGGTGAAGCAGATTTTGGTTTAGCCTTTTGGTGTCACACTAAACCTAGTCTGAAGAATGGAAACTAAAATAAATTACAGGAATTGAAAACTAATTCTAAGTTGCAAGAATTGAAATCTAACTACAATTGCAGGAATTGGAATTGCTAAATTGAAAGTCTAATCTACTCTTGCAGAATTTAAATTGCTGAAATGAAATCCTAAGTTACATTTGTAGAATTGAAATCTAGTTACTTTTGCATAATTGAAATGATGCTTGTAAATGAAACTTATTCTAAAAACACTTGTCAATGCCCTGCCACAAAAGGTCGTCAAGCTTCTGCTACAAGAATTGATAGCAAAATGAAATATGCTAAAAATGGAAAGTTGCTAAAATAGAAAGTAGGGAAAACATGGAAAGCAAAGGAAAAATGCTTAATATAATTTTTCAGCTGACATACACACAAATTTTGTACACAAACATAATAGAAAACATAAATCACATAATACAAAATAAAAACAAGAAAATGAAATATGGCAAGCAATCTATTAATTCTGTTGTAGCAAAATTATAGATTAAAACCTGCCATAAAATCCCTCCTTCTAGATCTGAAAGTGGGCCCATACTTCCTGATCTAGAAGGAGGTGAAAAGCACTCCTTAACTAATTAACACTCAGAACAGAAAATGATAAAATAGCTGCACTTTTATTGATGACAGAACATGCTGAAAATTGTTACAAAAAATTGTTGTACAGTCCTAATTGTTGCTATTGAAAACTCTCCTCTATTCTAATTCCTAACTGGCTCAACCAAGGAGGGAGCTGTGTTATTTATATAAATATTTACAACATATCCCATGCTCAAATCAGCCTATGTGCTGCTTTACAGTGATTTGCCAATAATTCTGGATCTGAAATAAATGCAAATCTGGACAGTTTGTGTTGCAGTAGTAGTCATTGGCCCTTAGAAAGCATCTTCAATGGTGGGAGTACGTGGGAGGAGTCTAGAAATATCTCACACATCTTTCTCCACTTCAGAATATGCCATTTCTATCTTGCAAACAACTTCCTATTATGTTGCAATTATTTCTGGGTTTATCCTAGAAGAGGATCAAAATTGATCTTTTCCATGAATGGTGGCTTTGGATGGCAAGGATGACAAAGTCAGATGGGAGATATTTTCCTTTAACCTTTTCAACCTTCTTTCCCTTTTTCCATCATCAAAAATCAGTCAAAAAGTCAAAAAGCACTTTTCTGTTCTCATTTCGAAGATAAGTGGCTCATTTCGAAGAGACTGTATTTCTCATTCCGAAGATGTCTTGTTCATTTCGAAGATCTTCGGAATGAACAACTATGTGCTCTTCAAATTATTTTAGCTGCATTTCTCAAGTGGATTAGCCCTCAGGATCATATTGCAATAGCCTTCATTCCTCTCCATGTGTGAATTCCATGCCTTGCCATTCATTGGTAGCTTGCTGGAATTTACATGGTAAATTACTGCATTTTCCAATTCTGCTACACAGTTGTAAAATATTGGCATTTCTTGCAAATTCAAACAAATTAGAACATGGAAAAATTATTCAAATATCAACATGAAGGAGTACATCAAGTTGCTACTGAATTTATACACTTCATTCACCAAGTAACCATGCTGAAATAGTGCAACAGTGTTGCACAATTGTCCCTGCTATGTTATACCCTGTTGTTGCCTATTTAGACCATGTGGGAATGCTTCTAAATAGGTCAGATGTCTTCTGTAGTCCTTCTGAACTCATTCCATCCATATCCTCATGCTTTGCTTGACAACTTCAAGGTGTTCCTATAAAGTGACAGCTTGCTGATTTTTATATGGCTGTTTTTTTAGATTTTCAGATTTATGACAGTCCTAAACTTTTGGCTTCAATGTGGATTTGAAACAAGTTGAAGGGCAGGAAAACATTCAAAAACCATTGAGAAGTTAATGGATATCAGCATACCACATTTGGTTAATTGAAATGCATGTTCTTACTTGCTACTTAATCAAGCAAAATCAGTCACAAAATGCTGAAAATAGTCAAAAACAGAGATATAGTATTCCTAACATAAAATCATGTAAACACTTAACAAATAGTATATTTTAGTCAACTATTTGGCAATTAACTTATCATATGGTAGTCAAACATTGTGCAATAATGAGGCACTTTTGGGCCTCATCATCCCCCCCAACTTGAACTGATGCATGCCCTCATGCATCTTAGTAGGCCATAGTAATATGCTGGTTTTATTCTTGTGAACAACATCCTTTGCTACCTGCTAACTGAGAAATTCCTCCTTGCTGCACTATATCAAGTATTTTGCAATTAAGCACATGTATGACTCTTTTTCTATTTTTCTACAAGTTTTAGTGTTGCAAGGTACCTCTTAAAGGCTTGATATCATATGATTCATCTTGCAATAGTCTTATTGTGGAACCGTATTTGGCAGATGCACTACTACTGATGGAATTTTCTGTTCTTAACAACATTTCAGCCTGAATGCTTATTTTTGTTGTTTGCACCTTTTGAACAAAATTGATAATTTTTTTTTGATTTGAAATGCTTGAGGGATGTACTTACTTGTGGTAGAGCCTTATAAACCTCAATATTTGATGTACCCTACTCTTTTTGCTATTCTGTAGCATTTTTAGCAATTCTAGTACAATTTTTGCTCATTTCAAAGATATCCTGCTCATTTCGAAGAGACTGTATTTCTCATTTCGAAGATGTCTGCTCATTTCAAAGAGACTGTATTTCTCATTCCAAAGATGTCTGCTCATTTCGAAGAGACTGTATTTCTCATTTTAAAGATGTCTGCTCATTTTAAAGAGACTGTATTTCTCATTTCAAAGATGTCTGCTCATTTCGAAGAGACTGTATTTCTCATTTCGAAGATGTTTGTTCATTTCGAAGATCTTCAAAAAAAATGCAGAAATGACCTCCTATGCAAAATTTAGCTACAGATTCTATTGTGGGTCCATCTCTAGAGTGTATAAGCCTTCCATAACATCAAAAATCCCTTCTTCATCCTTTTTTTTAGATGTTATTCTTTGTTTTGTATGTTGTTATTTTATTCCAGTAGTACTAAAATAGAACCTTCAGGTGCATTTTGTTGATTATCCTCCTTCAATTTATCAGACAATTGTGAGATATAAACTTGCAGTTCTCCTTCTAAAATTTGCCCTACAAATTGAAATAGAATTGCTGCCATGTCTGTCCCAAAATCAGGTTTTTGCATAGTTTTGGAATTTCCATGCAATTAAGGGCATAAGGGGGTGTTTCTTGACATCTTGAACATGTTCCTTTTTCAACTTGTCAATATTGTATGAATAGTTTATGCCAAATACCGACTATCATACACTAAATGCTAAATGTTTACTATGAATTAAATGCAAGAAACACATACCTTACTGTCCTGAAAATTGGTCATGCACCTTACAAGTTGCTTTTGATGATTGTTAGCAGGCTATCTGAAAACATAAACAAACATAACACATGTGCAGTGTGAGATTTGTACAATGGTGGAACAATGATGGGTAGATCAACAAGGCAATGCATGCCGAAAAATCGGTTTTCATGCAAGCCAACTCAGTAGCGCCTCCAAGAAGGTTTTCACTACTTAATTATTCATTTTTTTTTTTTTTTTTTCATTTTTTTTTTTTTTTTCATCTCTTTTTTTTCATTTTTTTCATCAAAAGAGGCTGCCATTTCTGGTTTTCAACCAACTTCTGTCCTCTTTTTTTTTCAAGTGCTTCAATGAGAGAGAACATCTCTCACTCTTATTTGGATAAGACCAATCCTTATTCTGCAAAAACATGTCAATTGTTGTATGAAAACACCATCTCTTTCTGTTGAAACCTGCAACATTGATGCAACCTTCCTTTCTAGATGAGCAGTAAGAATCTTCTTACATCATAATTGCCTCCTTATTGCTGGAAATGAAGTATTGGCTCCATTGTTCCTCTTCCTTGCTGAAATTGATGCTTGTCCTCATGTATCCCCATTTTGTGGGACATGCCTTTGCTGCAATTTTTTTCTCTCTTTTTTTTTCTTTTTTTTTCAATTTTTCTTGTCTTGCTTGTACCCAAGAAGGAAGTTCACAAACAAGACTATTCTTCTTTTTGCTTTTCTTGTATTTTTTTCTTTTTGTCAAACTTTTTATCATCACTCTGAATCTGATATTGAAGAGAAATTCTCTTCCATTATGTGTACATCCAATGGAATCTCCTTCAAGAACTCCTCCTTAGTTAATGGTGCATGGTATACCCGAAGGCAATGTCCATTCACCACTAACATCCTCCATGAATTACCAATGGGAGAAAGAAGCACTGCTCCATATCTGAAAACTTCTTCAATCAAGTGTTGTCCATGCCTCCTAGTCTGCAAAATCTTGTCAATCTATTCTTGAAACAATTAAATACCAATTCCCAAAAGATGTTAAGTGCTTACATCAAGATAAAATCTTGATATACCCTTGTAATTCCATGTAAAGGGATTGAAATATTGTTTCAAAATAACAACAATTTTGCTTTTTGTTTATAAGTCAGCCAACTAATAATGTTCAAGAATTTTCTTGGCTGCACTTCAATTTGTTTCATTCCTAGGAGGACAAAATTTACCCCTTTGTAAAATGGAAGTAAATTTTCTATGTGCAGTTTTTCTAGTTTTTCTCCTTTATCCAAGGCTAATTTTTGTGTGTTTGGACTAAAGGTTTTCTATGTATCTCCATTGATTTTTGTCTCTTCAAGCTCAGGTAAGTTCTTGTTTGAGCACAGTTGGATGTTGTTGCAATCAATAACATTTCCTCGTTTTTTTTTTTATACAGATTCAGCTACATAGACAGGGGTTGCCTATCCTGTATTATTCAGACTGATCACAAGTTGGGCTAAAAAAAATATTTTTGGTTTGCACAATAAGACAAGAAGTGTACAACTTTAGCAGATCAACTACTTGTCAGGTAGGATCACCTCTAATGAGATCAACTATTGTCTATGTAGGCTAAGAATTGCTAGGTTGCGGTTTAGCGCAGTAAAATCCTAACAATATTTAAGTAATAATGGAAAACTCTAGGATCATCATTAAGTTGTAAACTCCTATTTTGATTGTGCAAAAGTTTTTGTGATTTTTTTTTTCTTACATAGACAAGGGTTGCCTATCCTATATTATTCATATTGGCCATAGGTTGGGCTAAAGGTGGTGGTTGATTTACTTGCCCTATTTGTTGTTGTTGGGATCTCTCTTTGAGAAGAATTCAGACTAGGCAACAAATTTTGCATCTCTGAGTTATGGAAGTAAATGGCATTCATCAATGATATGTCCCTGTGAACAAATGCTACAGGTAGCTGATATGGCTATTTTGTTCAAGGGATAGTCTTGTATATCTACCATGATATCTTTCCAACACCTAGTACAAATTTGTTTATACTACCCTGATGATATGGATATAAAAATGGGAGTACTAGCAGATGGCTCTTCTATTAAGAGATCTTATGTTTCTTGATAATGAGGATGATGAATTCTTTCAATTTTTATCAAGAATTTCAAACATAGAAAATTTAACCCCCAAGTGTGAAGATCACCTCCCTGTGGTTGCTTGTTTTCTAAATGGACCTGAAATGCAACTATCAATAATTATTATTTATACCAGCTATTTCATTCAGATTTTACTCTAAACTTCATAAGTTAGCATAATAATAATTATTTGACTACTTTTACCCTCTAACAACACCATGTTCCTCGGCAACGATGCCAAAATGATGAGTGTCATTGAGTCTCATCATTTAATCTCAATGATTTATCAATCCGGGGTGGTGTCCAAGGTTGTCTACGATAGAAGGCTAGGGCAGAGTACAATTCAGGCATTCAGATTTCAAGCATTTATTGGTGAAGCAGATTTTGGTTTAGCCTTTTGGTGTCACACTAAACCTAGTCTGAAGAATGGAAACTAAAATAAATTACAAGAATTGAAAACTAATTCTAAGTTGCAAGAATTGAAATCTAACTACAATTGCAGGAATTGGAATTGCTAAATTGAAAGTCTAATCTACTCTTGCAGAATTTAAATTGCTAAAATGAAATCCTAAGTTACATTTGCAGAATTGAAATCTAGTTACTCTTGCATAATTGAAATGATGCTTGTAAATGAAACTTATTCTAAAAACACCTGTCAATGCCCTGCCACAAAAGGTCGTCAAGCTTCTGCTACAAGAATTGACAACAAAATGAAATATGTTGAAAATGGAAAGTTGCTAAAATAGAAAGTAGGGAAAACATGGAAAGCAAAGGAAAAATGCGTAATATAATTTGTCAGCTGACATACACACAAATTTTGTACACAAACATAATAGAAAACATAAATCACATAATACAAAATAAAAACAAGAAAATGAAATCTGGCAAGCAATCTATTAATTCTGCTATAGCAAAATTACAGATTAAAACCTGCCATAAAATCCCTCCTTCTAGATCTGAAAGTGGGCCCATACTTCCTGATCTAGAAGGAGGTGAAAAGCACTCCTTAACTAATTAACACTCAGAACAGAAAATGATAAAATAGCTGCACTTTTATTGATGACAGAACATGCTGAAAACTGTTACAAAAAATTATTGTACAATCCTAATTGCTGCTATTGAAAACTCTCCTCTATTCTAATTCCTAACTGGCTCAACCAAGGAGGGAGCTATGTTATTTATATAAATATTTACAACATATCCCATGCTCAAATCAGCCTATGTGCTACTTTACAGTGATTTGCCAATAATTTTGGATCTGAAATAAATGCAAATCTGGACAGTTTGTGTTGCTGTAGTAGTCATTGGCCCTTAGAAAGCATCTTCAATGGTGGGAGTACATGGGAGGAGTCTAGAAATATCTCACACATATTTCTCCACTTCAGAATATGTCATTTCTATCTTGCAAACAACTTTCTATTATGCTGCAATTTTTTTGGGTTTATCCTAGAAGAGGATCAAAATTGATCTTTTCCATGAATGGTGGCTTTGGATGGCAAGGACGGCAAAGTCAGATGGGAGATATTTTCCTTTAACCTTTTCAACCTTCTTTCCCTTTTTCCATCGTCAAAAATAGTCAAAAAGCACTTTTATGTTCTCATTTCGAAGATAAGTGGCTCATTTCGAAGAGACTGTATTTCTCATTTCGAAGATGTCTTGTTCATTCCGAAGATCTTCGGAATGAACAACTGTGTGCTCTTCAAATTATTTTAGCTGCATTTCTCAAGTGGATTAGCCCTCAGGATCAGATTGCAATAGCCTTCATTCCTCTCCATGTGTGAATTCCATGCCTTGCCATTCATTGGTAGCTTGCTAGAATTTACATGGTAAATTACTGCATTTTCCAGTTCTGTTGCATAATTGTAAAATATTGGCATTTCTTGCAAATTCAAACAAATTAGAACATGGAAAAATTATTCAAATATCAACATGAAGGAGTACATCAAGTTGCTACTGAATTTATACACTTCATTCACCAAGTAACCATGCTGAAATAGTGCAACAGATCTTTGCACAATTGCCCTCGCTTCTGTTATACCCTATTGCTTGCCTATTTAGACCATGTGGGAATGCTTCTAAATAGGTCAGATGTCTTATGTAGTCCTTCTGAACTCATTCCATCCATATCCTCATGCTTTGCTTGACAACTTCAAGGTGTTCCTATAAAGTGACAACTTGCTGATTTTTATATGGCTGTTTTTTCAGATTTTCAGATATATGACAGTCCTAAACTTTTGGCTTCAATGTGGATTTGAAACAAGTTGAAGGGCAGGAAAACATTCAAAAACCATTGAGAAGTTAATGGATATCAGCATACCACATTTGGTTAATTGAAATGCATGTTCTTACTTGCTACTTAATCAAGCAAAATCAGTCACAAAATGCTGAAAATAGTCAAAAACAGAGATATAGTATTCCTAACATAAAATCATGTAAACACTTAACAAATAGTATATTTTAGTCAACTATTTGGCAATTAACTTATCATATGGTAGTCAAACATTGTGCAATAATGAGGCACTTTTGGGCCTCATCATCCCCCCAACTTGAACTGATGCATGCCCTCATGCATCTTAGTAGGCCATAGTAATATGCAGGTTTTATTCTTGTGAACAACATCCTTTGCTACCCGCTAACTGAGAAATTCCTCCTTGCTGCACTATATCAAGTATTTTGCAATTAAGCACATGTATGACTCTTTTTCTATTTTTCTACAAGTTTTAGTGCTTCAAGGTACCTCTTAAAGGCTTGATATCATATGATTCATCTTGCAATAGTCTTATTGTGGAACCGTATTTGGCAGATGCACTACTACCGATGGAATTTTCTGTTCTTAACAACATTTCAGCCTGAATGCTTATTTTTGTTGTTTGCACCTTTTGAACAAAATTGATAATTTTTTTTGTATTTGAAATGCTTGAGGGATGTACTTACTTGTGGTAGAGCCTTATAAACCTCAATATTTGATGTACCCTACTCTTTTTGCTATTCTGTAGCATTTTTAGCAATTTTGGTACAGTTTTTGCTCATTTCGAAGATATCTTGCTCATTTCGAAGAGACTGTATTTCTCATTTCGAAGATGTCTGCTCATTTCGAAGAGACTGTATTTCTCATTCCGAAGATGTCTGCTCATTCTCAAGAGACTGTATTTCTCATTTCCGAAGATGTTCTACTCATTTCGAAGAGATCGTATTTCTCATTTGAAGATGTCTACTCATTTCGAAGAGACTGTATTTCTCATTCTGAAGATGTCTGCTCATTCTAAATATCTTCAAAAAAATGCAGAAATGACCTCCTATGCAAAATTTAGCTACAGATTCTATTGTGGGTCCATCTCTAGAGTGTATAAGCCTTCCATAACATCAAAAATCCCTTCTTCATCCTTTTTTTTAGATGTTATTCTTTGTTTTGTATGTTGTTTTATTCTAGTAGTACTAAAATAGAACCTTCAAGTGCATTTTGTTGATTATCCTCCTTCAATTTATCAGACAATTGTGAGATATAAACTTGCAGTTCTCCTTCTAAAATTTGCCCTACAAATTGAAATAGAATTGTTGCCATGTCTGTCCCAAAATCAGGTTTTTGCATAGTTTTGGAATTTCCATGCAATTAAGGGCATAAGGGGTGTTTCTTGACATCTTGAACATGTTCCTTTTTCAACTTGTCAATATTGTATGAATAGTTTATGCCAAATACCGACTATCATACACTAAATGCTAAATGTTTACTATGAATTAAATGCAAGAAACACATACCTTACTGTCCTGAAAATTGGTCATGCACCTTACAAGCTGCTTTTGATGATTGTTAGCGGGCTATCTGAAAACATAAACAAACATAACACATGTGCAGTGTGAGATTTGTACAATGGTGGAACAATGATGGGTAGATCAACAAGGCAATGCATGCCAAAAAATTGGTTTTCATGCAAGCCAACTCAGTAGCGCCTCCAAGAAGGTTTTCACTACTGAATTATTCATTTTTTTTTCTTTTTTTATTCTCTTTTTTTCATTTTTTTCATCAGAAGAGGTTGCCATTTCTGGTTTTCAACCAACTTCTGTCCTCTTTTTTTTTTTTCAAGTGCTTCAATGAGAGAGAACATCTCTCACTCTTATTTGGATAAGACCAATCCTTATTCTGCAAAAACATGTCAATTGTTGTATGAAAACACCATCTCTTTCTGTTGAAACCTGCAACATTGATGCAACCTTCCTTTCTAGATGAGCAGTAAGAATCTTCTTACATCATAATTGCCTCCTTATTGCTGGAAATGAAGTATTGGCTCCATTGTTCCTCTTCCTTGCTGAAATTGATGCTTGTCCTCATGTATCCCCATTTTGTGGGACATGCCTCTGCTGCAATTTTTTTCTCTCTTTTTTTTCAATTTTTCTTGTCTTGCTTGTACCCAAGAAGGAAGTTCACAAACAAGACTATTCTTCTTTTTGCTTTTCTTGTATTTTTTTTTTTTTGTCAAACTTTTTATCATCACTCTGAATCTGATATTGAAGAGAAATTCTCTTCCATTATGTGTACATCCAATGGAATCTCCTTCAAGAACTCCTCCTTAGTTAATGGTGCATGGTATACCCGAAGGCAATGTCCATTCACCACTAACATCCTCCATGAATTACCAATGGGAGAAAGAAGCACTGCTCCATATCTGAAAACTTCTTCAATCAAGTGTTGTCCATGCCTCCTAGTCTGCAAAATCTTGTCAATATATTCTTGAAACAATTAAATACCAATTCCCAAAAGATGTTAAGTGCTTACATCAAGATAAAATCTTGATATACCCTTGTAATTCCATGTAAAGGGATTGAAATATTGTTTCAAAATAACAACAATTTTGCTTTTTGTTTATAAGTCAGCCAGCTAATAATGTTCAAGAATTTTCTTGGCTGCACTTCAATTTGTTTCATTCCTAGGAGGACAAAATTTACCCCTTTGTAATTTTACAACAATGGAAGTAAATTTTCTATGTGCAATTTTTCTAGTTTTTTCTCCTTTATCCAAGGCTAATTTCTATGTGTTTGGACTAAAGGTTTTCTGTGTATCTCCATTGATTTTTGTCTCTTCAAGCTCAGGTAAGTTCTTGTTTGAGCACAGTTGGATGTTGCTGCAGTCAATAACATTTCTTGCAGTTTTTTTTTTTACCAGATTCAACTACATAGACAGGGGTTGCCTATCCTGTATTATTCGACTATCACAGTTGGGCTAAAAAAAAATATTTTTGGTTTGCACAATAAGACAAGAAGTGTACAACTTTAGCAGATCAACTACTTGTCAAGTAGGATCACCTCTAATGAGATCAACTATTGTCTGTGTAGGCTAAGAATTGCTAGGTTGCGGTTTAGCGTGATAAAATCCTAACAATATTTAAGTAATAATGGAAAACTCTAGGATCATCATTAAGTTGTAAACTCCTATTTTGATTGTGCAAAAGTTTTTGTGATTTTTTATTTTTTTTAGCTTACATAGACAGGGGTTGCCTGTCCTATATTATTCATATTGGCCACAGGTTGGGCTGAAGGTGGTGGTTGATTTACTTGCCCTGTTTGTTGTTGTTGGGATCTCTCTTTGAGAAGA
Organism: Wollemia nobilis; assembly: GCA_028583015.1. Classification (NCBI taxonomy): domain Eukaryota; kingdom Viridiplantae; phylum Streptophyta; class Pinopsida; order Araucariales; family Araucariaceae; genus Wollemia; species Wollemia nobilis. The sequence continues at coordinate 4,688,967 of JAQPPZ010005697.1, forward strand.
ATTCAGACTAGGCAACAGATTTTGCATCTCTGAGTTATGGAAGTAAATGGCATTCATCAATGATATGTCCCTGTGAACAAATGCTACAGGTAGCTGATATGGCTATTTTGTTCAAGGGATAGTCTTGTATATCTACCATGATATCTTTCCCAACACCTAGTACAAATTTTTTATACTACCTTGATGATATGGATATAAAAATGGTAGTACTAGCAGATGGCTCCTCATAAGAGATCTTATGTTTCTTGATAATGAGGATGATGAATTCTTTCAATTTTTATCAAGAATTTCAAACATAAGCAATTTAACCCCCAAGTGTGAAGATCACCTCCCTATGGTTGCTTGTTTTCTAAATGGACTGAAATGCAACTATCAATAATTATTATTTATACCAGCTATTTCATTCAGATTTTACTCTAAACTTCATAAGTTAGCACAATAATAATTATTTGACTACTTTTACCCTCTAACAACACCATGATCCCCGACAATGATGCCAAAATGATGAGTGTCATTGAGTCTCATCATTTAATCTCAATGATTTATCAATCCAGGGTGGTGTCCAAGGTTGTCTACGATAGAAGGCTAGGGCAGAGTACAATTCAGGCATTCAGATTTCAAGCATTTATTGGTGAAGTAGATTTTGGTTTAGCCTTTTGGTGTCACACTAAACCTAGTCTGAAGAATGGAAACTAAAATAAATTACAGGAATTGAAAACTAATTCTAAGTTGCAAGAATTGAAATCTAACTACAATTGCATGAATTGAAATTGCTAAATTGAAAGTCTAATCTACTCTTGCAGAATTTAAATTGCTGAAATGAAATCCTAAGTTACATTTGCAGAATTGAAATCTAGTTACTTTTGCATAATTGAAATGATGCTTGTAAATGAAACTTATTCTAAAAACACCTGTCAATGCCCCGCCACAAAAGGTCGTCAAGCTTACGCTACAGGAATTGACAACAAAATGAAATATGCTTAAAAATGGAAAGTTGCTAAAATAGAAAGTAGGGAAAACATGGAAAGCAAAGGAAAAATGCGTAATATAATTTGTCAGCTGACATACACACAAATGTTGTACACAAACATAATAGAAAACATAAATCACATAATACAAAATAAAAACAAGAAAATGAAATCTGGCAAGCAATCTATTAATTCTGTTATGACAAAATTACAGATTAAAACCTGCCATAAAATCCCTCCTTCTAGATCTGAAAGTGGGCCCATACTTCCTGATCTAGAAGGAGGTGAAAAGCACTCCTTAACTAATTAACACTCAGAACAGAAAATGATAAAATAGCTGCACTTTTATTGATGACAGAACATGCTGAAAACTGTTACAAAAAATTGTTGTATAGTCCTAATTGTTGCTATTGAAAACTCTCCTCTATTCTAATTCCTAACTGGCTCAACCAAGGAGGGAGTTATGTTATTTATATAAATATTTACAACATATCCCATGCTCAAATCAGCCTATGTGCTACTTTACAATGATTTGCCAATAATTTTGGATCTGAAATAAATGCAAATCTGGACAATTTGTGTTGCAGTAGTAGTCATTGGCCCTTAGAAAGCATCTTCAGTGGTGGGAGTACATGGGAGGAGTCTAGAAATATCTCACACATCTTTCTCCACTTCAGAATATGTCATTTCTATCTTGCAAACAACTTTCTATTATGCTGCAATTATTTCTGGGTTTATCCTAGAAGAGGATCAAAATTGATCTTTTCCATGAATGGTGGCTTTGGATGGCAAGGATGGCAAAGTCAGATGGGAGATATTTTCCTTTAACCTTTTCAACCTTCTTTCCCTTTTTCCATCATCAAAAATAGTCAAAAAGCACTTTTATGTTCTCATTCCGAAGAGACTGTATTTCTCATTTCGAAGATGTCTTGTTCATTTCGAAGATCTTTGGAATGAACAACTATGTGCTCTTCAAATTATTTTAGCTGCATTTCTCAGGTGGATTAGCCCTCAGGATCAGATTGCAATAGCCTTCATTCCTCTCCATGTGTGAATTCCATGCCTTGCCATTCATTGGTAGCTTGCTGGAATTTACATGGTAAATTACTGCATTTTCCAGTTCTGTTGCACAGTTGTAAAATATTGGCATTTCTTGCAAATTCAAACAAATTAGAACATGGAAAAATTATTCAAATATCAACATGAAGGAGTACATCAAGTTGCTACTGAATTTATACACTTCATTCACCAAGTAACCATGCTGAAATAGTGCAACGGTGTTGCACAATTGTCCCTCTTTTGTTATACCTTCTGCCTATTTAGACCATGTGGGAATGCTTCTAAATAGGTCAGATGTCTTCTGTAGTCCTTCTGAACTCATTCCATCCATATCCTCATGCTTTGCTTGACAACTTCAAGGTGTTCCTATAAAGTGACAGCTTGCTGATTTTTATATGGCTATTTTTTTAGATTTTCAGATTTATGACAGTCCTAAACTTTTGGCTTCAATGTGGATTTGAAACAAGTTGAAGGGCAGGAAAACATTCAAAAACCATTGAGAAGTTAATGGATATCAGCATACCACATTTGGTTAATTGAAATGCATGTTCTTACTTGCTACTTAATCAAGCAAAATCAGTCACAAAATGCTGAAAATAGTCAAAAACAGAGATATAGTATTCCTAACATAAAATCATGCAAACACTTAACAAATAGTATATTTTAGTCAACTATTTGGCAATTAACTTATCATATGGTAGTCAAACATTGTGCAATAATGAGGCACTTTTGGGCCTCATCACATCCCGCATGGATTTTCGTAGGCCGCAAAGTGAGCATTTATGCAAAAGGCAGCAAAATATGTCTTAATAGGAGACATTATGTATCATCGAAGTTATGAAGGAATTCTCCTTCATTGCTTAGACTCACAGGAGTCTTCTTGGGCCATTTCCCAAGCACATGATGGTACATGCGATGGCAACTTTAGCAGCATGGCCAACATTAAGTGCATACTTTGCATTGGTTATTATTGGCCAACTTTAGAGCGAGACTGTTGCGCTTATGTAAAGAAGTGCATCAAGTGTCAGCATCATGCAAATTTGACACACGTACCTTCGTAGGCATTACAACCGATTTAAGCGGTTTGGCCATTTTCGTAATGGGGGTTTGACCTAATCAAGAAGATCTCACCTTCATCCTCAGGTCGCCAAAAATTTATCATCATGATGACTGAGTACTTCACCAAATGGGTGGAAGCAATTCCCCTTACCACGATGACTGGACCTCGCATTGCGAAGTCCATATTGCATAATATTATGTCATTTTGGTATTCCATCCAAAATAATATCGGATAATGGGACACCATTTAATAACAAGGATTTGTGTGCATTAACTGAAAAGTATAACATACAACATAGTTTTTTTACTCCCTATTATCAGTAGGCAAATGGGCAAGCAAAGGCTTCTAACAAAATAGTAGTTGCCATCCTCAAGAAAATTGTCAGAGATAGCCATAAGGATTGGCATAATCAACTACCTCTTGCCCTATGGGCTTATCCCACTAGCATTCAGACCCCCATTGTGGCAACTCCATTTTCACTAGTGTATGGTGTTGAGGTAGTCATGCCTCTTGAGCTAGAAATTCTATCATTATGAATATCTACGCAAGAATTCATTGACGATGATACTGCAAGGAAAGTTCAACTCGATCAACTAATGTTACTTGATGAATGATGCGTTAAAACCCTCGAGCATCTACGTGTTTATCAAGAACATATTAAGAGAGCTTACAACATGAAGGTTTACTATTGTGACTTTAGTTTTAAAAGAGAACCAACAAAACTCGAACTTACCATCCCATTTATGGGACAAGTTTGTAGCTAATTGGTTAGGTCCATTCATTATTACAAGTCATATTGGACCTGGAACTTATCGCTTAGTAGCTATAGAAGGGAAAGAAGAGAAATAACCCATGAATATTCAGCATTTAAGGCCTTTCCATGCCTAGCTAGCACCATCAAAGGCTCCTAGATCATCTATGACTGTCTAGGTCAAACCAAAATGCCCCAAAGGTTCCCCTAAACCCTTTGGTCACCCCAAACACTCCTAGATCATCTATGACTATCTAGGTCACATCAAAATGCCCCAAAGGTTCCCATAAACCCTTTGGTCACCCCAAAAGGCTCCTAGATCATCTACAACTATCTAGGTCAAACTAAAATGCCCCAAAGGTTCCCATAAACCCTTTGGTCACCCCAAATGCTCCTAGATTGTCTACGACTATCTAGGTCAAACCAAAATGCCCCAAAGGTTCCCATAAACCCTTTAGTCACCCTAAAAGGCTCCTAGATCATCTATGACTATCTAGGTTACATCAAAATGCCCCAAAGGTTCCCATAAATACTTTGGTCACCCTAAAAGGCTCCTATATCATCTACAACTATCTAGGTCAAACCAAAATTCCCCAAAGGTTCCCATAAACCCTTTGGTCACCCCAAAAGGCTCCTAGATCATCTACGACTATCTAGGTCACATCCAAATACTCCAAAGGTTCCCATAAACTCTTTGGTCACCCCAAAAGGCTCCTAGATTTTCTACGATTGTCTAGGTCACATCCAAATGCTCCAAATTTTCCCATAAACCCTTTTGTCACCCCAAAAGGCTCCTAGATCATCTACAACTATCTAGGTCACATCAAAATTCCCCAAAGTTTCCCATAAACCCTTTGGTCATCCCAAAACACTCTTAGATCATCTACGATTTTCTAGGTCAAGCTTAAAAGCTCCAAATGTTCCCATAAACCATTTGGTCACCTAAAAATCCCCAATGGTATCCATCAAACCGATTGGTCAACTTGTATATCTTATCAAAAAATTCAAAAAAAAAAAAAAATCATCAAAATAACAAAAATAATGCATTGCATGTCATCATAGTCACATCTTAGTGTCATTTACATTAGGCATAATAGTCGCATCATGCATACCTAAAAAGTTGATAACAAGATGTCTAGCACCAAGTATGTACATTAGGTATTTGTCAAAATCATAGTTGTTAAAAGTCAGTTTTATCACCTATCCATTTTACATTAATACCACAGTTACATACCACAATATGTGTTCAGTCACTTAAAATTAAACCATTGTATATAAGTGTCAATAAAGTTGTTGGTCACTCACCCATGTTTTGTCATTTGGTAAACATTTGTAGAAAGTTATAGTGATTTTTTAAAAGGTACAACTTCTACTTAGGTCATACATTGTATATATTAGAATTCTAACATCATGCTACATTAAATAAATTCTAAGTACAGTACAAAGTAAGATGAAAACTTAACAATAGTATAGGTTATTCCAAGAAAAAAGGATTATCCTTGCTCATCCTCCTGTGTGAATGGTTCTAGGGTGCTGAGAATTAGCAAAAGGACAAGATCTCCTTTCTCATAGGTCCCTTGCTCTACAGTCTAAATTAGAGCTCGTATCATTTGCAAAAGAGAAGCAATAAAATCAATAGTGATTATCATCACTTATACAAATCAAAAATCAAAAATAAAAAAGAGAAGTACATTATTACAAAATAAAACAAGTGGTCTTAACCACTACCAAAAACAAAATAAAAGTGGATCTTACCACTATCATAAAATACATTTCTTGCTAAATTACACAGTGCACATTCCCTTAGTGATCCAACACAAAAGAAAGGAATCAAGATTTTGAATCCCTAAAATTATTAGCATCAGAGAGCCATAATGTGATCCTCATTCCAGGTTTGGTGGATAGCCTACTTGCAATGATGGGGTAGCCTCCCACATGATGATATGTTTGTCCCATAAGCATTCTCTTTGTATAGACCAATATTTGCATTAGGATGAGCTAGCTTGGAATAATCTATATTGCCTAGTGGTCCAATCTAACAAAGTGCAAAACTAAGGATAATGATGCATATAAAGTTTCCTCTAATATAGGTGCAATTCGTCAAACCTATTTGCACATTAGAGATTATTCTATGCGTTATCATGGTAATTAATTAATCTACAAATGAATATAGATTATCTTGGTTACTTTAGCAGGGTTTGTACCTTAACAAAAATTCATAACATAATTATTACACAATTATAGACTAAGTGCTTAAATATGGTTGAGTTTCACAACACAATACATGTCCCATAACATATTACAGTGTCTATTCTATTTGTATAAAAGTCAGTATACATTTATCAAAACCAATTTATAAATGCCATCATATAGTGTCATAAAAATAACATGAAACGATAAAATACATTTTGTACAAGCTACAGGGCTAGCAATAAAAATATCAACTCATATTAAATCACATGTCATTTGCATATTCATTCCATTTTCATCTTGCATATAGATCATCAACATATACATTTATCATCTAACTAAATGTATCCCATCACAATACATCAAATCATCTAAATAAATGCATACATGATAGACATCATAAAAGCATATAGGGATGCATACATCGCATACATCAATAAAAGACATCATGATGATCAAAATAAAAACCATGTATATATCCATATATATATATATATATATGAAGAACACAAGCTTATACTGAGAGGGGGGGGTGAACAGTATAAGACTTAACCAATTAATAATTTTAACTTTAGATAGCAGTGGCATCAACACAACATTAATCAAGACAGAAAGCATCACACATTGAAGACCCATTTTTAACGTGGTTCACCCAAAATGGTTGGGCTACGTCCACAAAAACTTTTCTCTAAAAGTTATCTCAAAGTTCTTTGGGAATCCTTCCCAATTACAATGTTTATGAGCCTCGGCCCAAAGGAGATACCTTCCCCTCTCGCTCTGGAAATGATCCCTCGGAAGATCAACTGCCTCTACCTCTTGCCAGCACGTGGAACTCCTTTCCACCGAAGACCTCCTGTCCTCAATGCTTAGCCTAAGAGACCTCTCGCCTTCTATGATCACGTCCACAGCAGCTCAAACAACCTGTACCAAACACGGTCGGTCGGTCTAGTACAAGTCTTCCTCTGTCTGTCGAATCTGTCCAACTCTTGAACAAATCAATCCTCTCGCATACAAGCCTTCTCAAAGACTTGCCAAATCTGTCCTCGGGTTCTTCTCATAGAACCAATGCACCTCTGTCCTCAAGTTCTCCGATAGAACTATCAAACTCAGCTCACAAGTCCTCTCGCTAGGACCTGTCCAAATCTGCTCAAGAAACATACACATCTTCTGCGCTCTTACAGCCGCACTTCGTCTTCTCTTAGTCGTCTCTCTGCACACACTCTACACTGTCTTCGCACACTCTGTGCACTTCGATCGAATTTCGCACTCTGCTCTCGGTGATCGAACTTCTCACTCCGCACTCTATCTGTGAACGTCGCAACTAACAACCCCACCAACTCTTCAAAATAGCCTGCCTTTTATAATAACACTTTCAAGATCAAAACCTTAATCTTAGTCGGTTGTAACCCTGATCTTTAGTCGGTTGCACAACCCTAAACTTCGTCGGCTGCAAACCCTAATCTTCGTCGGCTCACATTTAACTTTGTCGGCTTCAACTGCCTCTGTAACTCTTCTGTAGCTTTTGCCGTGAAACTACAACATGTCGCGATATCGTGACACCTTTGCAACCGTACACTTTCTTTTGGCTTTTGTCATGATATCGTGACACTTCAGCCTTTGTCGACTTCAACTAAGCTCTTGTCGCGATATCATGACACTTCTATCTTTGTCAGCATCAACTTTGCTTTTGTCATGATATCATGACACTTCTCCCTTCGTCGACCTCCTTTCTACTTTTGTCATGAAATCATGACACTTCTACCTCTACAGACTTCGTCTTCACTTCTATCATGATATCGTGACACTTCTATCTTCATAACCTTCCTCTCTGCTTTTGTCATAAAATCATGACACTTCTCCTATAGAAGACCTGCTTTCAGTTTCTATCATGAAATCGTGACACTTCTGCTTTCATCTACTTTCTTTTTTGCCTATCATAAAATCGTGACACTTTCTGCATCCGTACGCATTCTTTGCAACCCGTCACGAAATCATGACGCTTTCAGCTTCCGTACGCTTTCCTTGTAACCCATCACGAAATCGCGATGCTATCAACTTTTCATACGTTTTCTTTGCAACCTATCACGAAATCGTGATGCTTTCAGCTTCCGTACATTTTCTTTGCTCTTTGAGTCACGAAATTGTGACATGTCATGATATCGTGACACTTTTCTAACTTGCTTTCTCTCTCCTGCTTAAGTCACGAAAATGCGACATGTCGCGATATCGCGACACTTTTCTAACTTGCTTTCTCTCTCCTACTTAAGTCACGAAAATGCGACATGTCGCGATATCGTGACACTTTTCCTCCTTAGCTCTTTTCTATTCTTCGGGTCATGAAAACCCGACATGTCATGATATCGTGACACTTTTTCACTACGAGCTCTTTCTCTCGAACCTATCAACTTGGGGTTTGCAAAAGACCTTTGAAACTGTCATGCCGTAACCTTCATCAAAACAAATTATTTGACATCAAATCAAATTCCTTCAAAAGCTTCTTGACATCAATGACAACTTATATACTTGAGCAAAGGCAATGTACCCAAAGTACCCAAAATTGCCAACAATCTCCCCCTTTGTCATTGATGGCAAACCTTTACTGAAAACACTTCTCAAGAGCCAAAACTGAAACCAACTGTGCTAACAACTGACCAACTTCCTTTGAAGTTTTGCTCCCCCTGACTTGAAGCTTTCCTCTTCACTTTGAAGCTCTCCCCCTTACTCATATCTCTCCCCCTTTGTCATCAATGGCAAAGGGTCACCTTTGGGGCTCGGGACTAAGAATGAGCCTCTTAGCTTGGTCCCTCCCCCACCTCCTGATGAGGTGATTAATTCTGGGGTGGGAGTACAACTCCCAATTTCTCCCTTAGATACTCAAACGTATCTCTTGGAAGAGGTTTGGTGAAGATATCTGCAATCTGCTCTTTAGTAGACACATACTCTAGCTTGACTTGCTTGTCTTGCACTTTCTCCCTTAGAAAGTGATACTTGATGGAAATATGCTTTGTCCTTGAGTGCATTACCGGATTTTTGGAAATACTTATGGCACTTGTATTATCACAAAGTATGGAGATGGGTTGTTCATGCTTGACTTTGAAATCCTCCAAGGTGGTTTTCATCCATAAAACCTGTGTACACCCGACCACTCGTTGCTATGTATTCAGCCTCTGCTGTAGATAAGGAAACCGAAGGTTGTTTCTTACTTAGCCAAGAAACCAAACTCTTTCCCGGAAAGAATGCTCCACCACTAGTGCTTTTCCTGTCATCAATACTGCCTGCCCAATCTGCATCTCGTATAAGCTATGAGGGTGAAATCATCACCTTTGGGATACCAAAGCCCAAAGTCCATAGTGCCCTTTAGATATTTGAATATCCTCTTAACTGCTATAACATGAGAATATTTTGGAGCTGCCTGAAATCTTGCTACTAACCCAACTGCTTGCATGATATCTGGTCTGGTAGCTGTAACATATAATAAACTGCCAATCATTGATCTGTACAACTTTTGATCTGCCGCTGGAGATTCATCATCTTTACTCATCTTGCACCCTGTAATCATTGGAGTACATACTGGTTTGCTGTCCATCATCCCAAATTTCTTCAACATTTCTTTGATATACTTCCCTTGAGAGAGAAATACACCATCTTTTGATTGAGCAATCTGAAGACCTAAAAAGAATGACAACTCTCCAATCATAGACATCTCAAATTCCTTCTGCATGGTGTTAGCAAAATCTTTGCACATCTGAGTATTATTTCCCCCAAAAATAATATCATCAACATAGACAACCATAATCAACATATCATCACCTTCATCCTTAATATACAAATTGCTATCTGCCACACCTTTCCTGAAACCTTGCTCATGAAGATACCTGTCAAGTCTTGAGTACCAAGCCCTAGGTGCTTGCTTTAACCCATACAAGGCCTTTTTTAGTTTACACACATAGTCTGACTGTTTTGAGAGAGACACTCCTTCTGGCTGTTCTATGTAGACTTCTTCTACCAACACCCCATTTAGAAAAGCTGACTTTACATCCATTTGATATACCTTGAAATATTTGAAGCTTGAAAGGGCCAAAAACATTCTGATTGCTTCAAGACGAGCAACGAGAGCAAACGTCTCTTCGAAATCAACACCTTCTACTTGAGCATAACCTTTGCGGACTAACCTAGCTTTGTTTCGACAATCTTTCCATCCTCATTGAGTTTATTTCTGAATATCCATTTTGTGCCAATGACATTCTTGTCCTTAGGTCTTGGAACCAATTCCCAAGTTTCACTTTTCTCTATTTGATTTAGCTCTTCATCCATTGCTTTTACCCAAAACTTATCTTATCTGTACATGCTTCACTGAAATCTTTTGGCTCAATCTGAGATAATAATGAAACATTTGTAGAATCATGTGAAGGAATGACTCTTCTTCTTGTTTGCCTGCTATTTGGATCACCAATGATCAAATCTTTGGGATGATATATCGTGAAGGAGTTTTGGGAAGCAGCTTGTTGTCTTTCCTCTTCTTCATCTAAAACCTCTCTGAATTTTTCTTGACAAATTTCATCACCGAGTTCCTTGACTGGTTCTCTTATCCCTATCTTTTCATCAACTGTTACATTTATGCTCTCTACAACTGTATGAGTTCTTTTGTTGAAGCATTCGTAGGCCTTGCTTCTGTTGGAATATCCAAGAAAGATTCCCTCATCACACCTAGGATCAAACTTACCCAAATTCTGATCTTCCCTTCTGATGAAGCACTTACTCCCAAACACTTTGAAGTATTTTACTGTAGCTGGTCTTCCTTTCCACAACTCATAAGGAGTTTTATGATGATTGACTCTAAGTTGGGCCCTGGTGATAATGTAGACTGTTGTACTGAATGCCTCTTTCCAAAAACCATCTAAAAGTTTTGACTCATTTAACATAGCTCTAGCCATATTTTCAATAGTTCTATTTTTCCTTTCAACTACTCCATTTTGTTGAGGAGTTCTTGCTGCTGAATATTCTCTTTTGATTCCTTGTTGCTCACAGTATTCCACAAATTCATTTGAAGTGAACTCTCCTCCTCTATCCGATCTTAAGCATTTGATTCTCTTGTCGATCTCATTTTCAATCATTTCTTTGAAAGCTTTAAATTTTTCAAAAGCTTCAGATTTTTCTTTGAGAAAAGTAACCCAAGTCATTCTAGAATAATCATCTATAAACAACATGAAGTAGCTTTCTCCCCGAATGCTCCGAGTTCTGGTAGGGCCACATAAATCAGTATGAATAAGATCCAATGGTTTTGAAGAAGTATACCCTTTTGATTTGAAACTGGTTCTGGTCTATTTTCCATGTTGACAAGGACCGCAAATGATGTTATGGGGCCTTTTTATTTTGGGCAAGTCTCTAACTCCTTCCTTGTTACTAATATTGACAAGATTATCAAAGCTCAAATGCCCCAATATTTTATGCCATAGCCAACTCTCATCTTCTTGAGTTAGAAAACACTTTTCCCTTTTTATCTCACTTAGCATGTAAAGATTGTTTGGAGTCCTTGTAGCACTCGCAATGAGTTTTCCATTTTTTTCTTTACTTATCTCACATCTATCTGAAAAGAAAGATACTATGTGCCCTTGATCACAAAGTTGACTCACACTTAGAAGATTATGTCTTAGGCCTTCTACATAAAGCACATTTTCTATTTTGGATTTCCCATCCAAACTAAGAGTCCCTTTACCACAGATTTTAGCTGACCTATTATCTCCAAAACTGATTGTTCCTCTGTTTGTTTCTTTTAAGACCAAAAACTTTTCCTTTTCACCAGTCATATGTTTTGAACAACCACTATCAAGATACCATTTTTCTACTTTGTCTTGAGCATGAAAAGCAGTTTGAACTATCATTGACTTAGATTTGATCTCATTTCTCTTTTTAGTGAACTCAAGGCTAGATCTATCCAAACCGCACATCCTTGCTATATGCCCAAAATTCTTGCACTTGTAACACATGACATTTTTATTCATAAGAGGTGCAAAAGAGTTAACATTTTCCTTACTATGGCTATTCAAAGACTTATTGCAATGCATAGCTTTGTGACCAAATTTCTTGTAGGAAAAACAATAGCCATGGAAAGTATTATGTAACCTTGTTTTGATGCCTTGGATGATTGTTCTTCTTGTGACCAACTGGAATCCACCGCTCTTCAGGATGAAGATTGATCTTGCTCGAAGACCCTGTTTCATGAATGGTGATACCATCCTTCTTTTGCTTTTCACACGGAGTATTCTGTCTGAGAGCCAACTGTTCCAACTTCACTCTAAGAGACATAACCTCTTCTTCTAGTTTCTCGTAATCAGCTTCCTTTCCTTTTAGAGCCTCTGTCAGAACCTGTTCAACCTTCTTCCCTTCTTCAGCTAGAATTTTGAAGTCTATAACACTTTGAGACAATTTTGATCTTGCTATCTCTTCTTCCAGACATTGATGCTTGAGAACAGAATTCTCTTCCCTGAATTTCTCAAGCTTTCTTAAAGCCAAGAAGAATTCACCTTTGAGATCGAACTCAACCTCTTCATCTCTTTCTGAATCTGTATGTTCCTCTGATAGATCCTTCTCCAAGCTGTTAGGCTCTTTCTGGAGAGACCCGCTCTGATACCAATTGAAGAACACAAGCTTATACTGAGAGGGGGGGTGAACAGTATAAGACTTAACCAATTAATAATTTTAACTTTAGATAGCAGTGGCATCAACACAACATTAATCAAGACAGAAAGCATCACACATTGAAGACCCATTTTTAACGTGGTTCACCCAAAATGGTTGGGCTACGTCCACAAAAACTTTTCTCTAAAAGTTATCTCAAAGTTCTTTGGGAATCCTTCCCAATTACAATGTTTATGAGCCTCGGCCCAAAGGAGATACCTTCCCCTCTACTCTGGAAATGATCCCTCAGAAGATCAACTGCCTCTACCTCTTGCCAGCACGTGGAACTCCTTTCCACCGAAGACCTCCTATCCTCAATGCTTAGCCTAAGAGACCTCTGCCTTCTATGATCACGTCCACAGCAGCTCAACAACCTGTACCAAACACAGTCAATCGGTCTAGTACAAGTCTTCCTCTGTCTGTCAGATCTGTCCAACTCTTGAACAAATCAATCCTCTACATACAAGCCTTCTCAAAGACTTGCCAAATCTATCCTCAGGTTCTTCTCATAGAACCAATGCACCTCTGTCCTCAAGTTCTCTGATAGAACTATCAAACTCAGCTCACAAGTCCTCTGCTAGGACCTGTCCAAATCTGCTCAAGAAACATACACATCTTCTATGCTCTTACAACCGCACTTCGTCTTCTCTCAGTCGTCTCTCTACACACACTCTGCACTGTCTTCGCACACTCTACGCACTTCGATCGAATTTCGCACTCTGCTCTCGATGATCGAACTTCTCACTCCGCACTCTATCTATGAACGTCGCAACTAACAACACAACCAACTCTTCAAAATAGCCTACCTTTTATAATAACACTTTCAAGATCAAAACCTTAATCTTAGTCGGTTGTAACCCTGATCTTTAGTCGGCTGCACAACCCTAAACTTCATCGGCTACAAACCCTAATCTTCGTTGGCTCACATTTAACTTTGTTGGCTTCAACTACCTCTGTAACTCTTCTGTAGCTTTTGCCGTGAAACTACAACATGTCACGATATCATGACACCTTTGCAACCGTACACTTTCTTTTGGCTTTTGTCATGATATCGTGACACTTCAGCCTTTGTCGACTTCAACTAAGCTCTTGTCGCGATATCGTGACACTTCTGTCTTTGTCAGCATCAACTTTGCTTTTGTCATGATATCGTGACACTTCTCCCTTCGTCGACCTCCTTTCTGCTTTTGTCATGAAATCGTGACACTTCTGCCTCTGCAGACTTCGTCTTCACTTCTATCATGATATCATGACACTTCTGTCTTCATAACCTTCCTCTCTGCTTTTGTCATGAAATCGTGACACTTCTCCTATAGAAGACATGCTTTCAATTTTTGTTGAAATCGTGACACTTCTGCTTCCGTCTGCTTTCTTTTTTTCTTGTCATGAAATCGTGACACTTTCTGCATCCGTACGCATTCTTTGCAACCCATCATGAAATCGTGACGCTTTCAGCTTCCGTACGCTTTCCTTGTAACCCGTCATGAAATCGTGACGCTATCAACTTTTCATACATTTTCTTTGCAACCTGTCATGAAATCATGACGCTTTCAGCTTTCGTACATTTTCTTTGCTCTTTGAGTCATGAAATTGTGACATGTCGTGATATCGTGACACTTTTCTAACTTGCTTTCTCTCTCCTGCTTAAGTCGTGAAAATGCGACATGTCGTGATATCGCGACACTTTTCTAACTTGCTTTCTCTCTCCTACTTAAGTCATGAAAATGCGACATGTCGCGATATCGTGACACTTTTCCTCCTTAGCTCTTTTCTTTTCTTCGGGTCATGAAAACCCGACATGTCGCGATATCGTGACACTTTTTCACTGCGAGCTCTTTCTCTCGAACTTGTCGGCTTGGGGTTTGCAAAAGACCTTTGAAACCGTCATGCCGTAACCTTCATCAAAACAAATTATTTGACATCAAATCAAATTCCTTCAAAAGCTTCTTGACATCAATGACAACTTATATACTTGAGCAAAGGCAATGTACCCAAAGTACCCAAAATTGCCAACAATATATATATGCGAACCAAAAATACATCATCATGTCCATCATATCCTCCAAGGGCTACAAAATAAGTGGGTCCCAAATCCCACATAATGTCCATCATAAAAATCCCAAAACAGAGACCCATTTTTCTCAAATAAAGTCATGCACCTCCATGACTAAGTGCCACGACTCTCTCTTCTACCCTCGGTATGAGTGCATCATAAGATAACATATCGGCTCCCTCCTTGTCTGTCAGTCTGTATCACTGAGCTCGGTGGTCCCATCCATGATGACTACCCTACCTCACTCCAAGACCTAGCCACTGACCCAATAGCCAAATATCTATCTGGTAGGCATCCCTGGAGACGCATGATCTCACCCTCTAACAGTCTGGTGAAGACCTGCTCCTCTTGATAGCGGATGGTCAAACTCTCCACCAAAACCTATAGTCACTCTACCTCGCCTCATAGTCTCACCATCTCATCGCTGCTCGATGCACCCTGTCCTAAGCCCTACACCACAACCTAATACTGGAATGCTGCTATCTTAGTTGCCTACATCTGGATCTTTGTAGCCTACCTCGCTATCTCAACCTGCATAGACTCTAACTATACATGAAGAACTGACACCTTAGCATCTCGCCTAAAGGCCTTAGTATGACTAGTCTATACCTATGCATGAAGAAGAGAATTCTCCTTAGTGTACTCCTCCCATAACCTGCTTAGCTCCCCTTGCAATCTAATGATAGTGGCATCTCGCATCGCTAGCTCCCCATCTAGGTCTCGCTCATCGGGTGCATCCATACCAAACCCCTCTGCATCTTGGACGTCTAGTAAACCAGCCCTGACATCCTCCCTATGAGGGCAAACATATCATACCTCTACTATATTTGGAACTTAAGCCTCTTGAGCTACCTCTTTGAGGTCCTCTCTAGGTGCATCATCCTCCGCAGCAGCATCGACACCCCCTTCTAGTGGGTCATCTCCACGTCATATCCACATAATCCACCAAGTTCCATAATCATAAGTAGTACCAGTGTCATCCATATCTGGTATTTCTATCACTAGGTATGAATCCTCACTAAGGGGCTCTATGATAGGCTCCTCCAGTCCCCTCTCCACACCTATGTGCTGATATACTCGTGGCTCACTGGGTAACCCCTAGTGTAGCCTGAACTATCGAAGCACATGGTCAAACTGGAAGTACTCTTTCTCAGTTCCATGCCTCCCTACCATCCATATTATGCATCTCACTCAATGCAAGTTTACCATAGCCTCTACTCTTAATAATCTACTAACATAAAAAAAAAAACAAAATTGGGTCACTCAAGTGCACCGAAAATGCACTTTTTACCCTCCAAAAACACCTAAAAATGGTCAATTTTTACCCCAAAATGGGCCATTTTGGCCCAATTTGTGGCTGAACCAACCAGGGACGGTCATGCACCACCATCCCAAGTAGGTACGACCCCCAATCAGGGGCAAAATTGGGGTAAAACAACCCCTTAAAAACCCTAAAAATGCCAGAAAATGACTAAAAATGATCTATAAATGCAAAAAAAATGAAATTTTTTGCATGAAAATTAAAAATCTACCCTAAATGTGTTATTTCACTGCACTTTAAGGGTTCATTATTGGCTAATTAAAAAAAAATCAAAAAACCCTAAGAAATTACGATTCCTTACTAAAAACAAAGAGGAAAAAGCATGGAAACATACCCATCGCGCACCGGCTCCGCCATGTGCTGCACCATGGACTTGCTCCATGCTGAAAGGTATATGGTTGTACAATGCTTCACTTTAGCTAATCACATTTCTCCTCCTCTCCTCTCCAATTTCTAAAATCAAGTTGCAATAATGAAGATTTTAGGGCCATTTGCCCTTTTATATAAAACCCTAGGTTTGTGATCATCCCTACCAGGGATGATCACAAAAATTGGGGACCGTACCTAACTGGGATGGTCATAAAAATAATGGCCATCACTGGGTGTGACGGCCACAAAAAAATTGAATAAAAACAACTCAAAAATAGCAAAAATAGGGTCAAAAACCTACAAAAAACAAGGCAAATGAGGCCATTTTCAAAACTGGTCTTAATAATTCCAAAATGGGTTTGTGAAAGCATTATGTGACCCTAATTGAATCCCTAATAAGGTCCCCAGGGATGTACCACTCCACAGGTACCCAATTTTAGTCACTTGTGCTCTCAAATTCGACCAAAAATAATTTAAAAAATGAATAAAAGTGCATAACAAAAAATGGGAGAACCATGAAATTGTCCCAAAATCATCATATGGTGTCAAGAAACTCATTGCTTTGTACATTGGGCATTCCCTCATCAAATCATCGCTTGAGGGGGTAGTCATCATAATGATTTCAACAATCAAATCAACAAGAGAACACACAAAAGTGTTAAAACTCATGCATCCAGAAGAGTCTTTGCTCAAAGCAAATCTTCAAGCCCATGCTGGGGAAAATAAATAGCATAAAATGCAAATTAAAATAGGCTTGTCTCTCTTTGCGGTCTAGGGTACGAATCCTCTATGAAGGCTCTTCACACACCTCGCAGGACTTGCAAGGATACAAGGCGCCAAGACCTAAGTATTCTTGAAGCCTAAAACTCCTCGTAAAAAAAGGTCTAGGGATACTTGCAAATCATTAATCTATGTCAAAGGAAATGATTCTATGGATGTATGTTTTATTTTTCATAGGAGAGACATCATGAGTTGGTTAGGTTAAAAAAAAAAACCTTAATCAATTTGCCATTTTGGTTATATATTTTTGCTCTGTGCTTTCTCAGATAAAGCGCATCATAAAAAGGGGCAACTGTAGACACCAAAATCAGGTAAATTGGATAGGACTACCAGTGCACAAAATGCATCATCCTATCGACATCATATGACCTCACTAGGGGTAGTTTCTATGGTTAGAAGGCATCCTAGGACAGTTTTGGGAAGATCTCCACTAGTTTTGGGAGCCTTAGAGGCCCTGGTTTGTGATCGTACCTACCAGGGATGGTCATTATTAGGGTTAGGATTTGTGGCTACTCTTGCCTGGGATGGTCACATATGACCATCCCAGGTAGTGATGGCCCCCAAACCCACCTGCCAAAAAGTAGGTGGGATCGATATTGGCAATCAAATCTTGCCAATATCGACCCCAATTAGCACCCATGCTGATTGGGAGCGGCCTGCCACATTTTGGGCTGTCTAATGGGTTGCCCAAATGGGGAAACATTCCCAAACCCATCCAGGGCAACCTTGGACAAGTGGCATAGGTTTTCCTAGATGGGCAACATGCCATTTTTGGCGTTAGGGCTCAAATTACCTATAAATTGGAGTCTTCACTAAACCAAAAGAAGAGGATAATGGAATGCAGGTTTGGAGCAATGAAGTGCTACTGGAATTGGGAGAGAATCGATGTTACTTACCTCACCCCTTTTAGCAAACTTTGTGCCCCTTTGCCTTTGAATCCATCTTCCCTCGTGAAGGTGATTTGAAGGATTATAAAACATATCAAACCAATTACAAAATTGGTCTACTCTGGCACAGATACAAACCCCATTTGCCTAAAAATCTAATTAGTGAGCTCTAGAACTGATCCAATAGGTATTTGTGGCCATTTTTGAAGCAGACCTGTTGACCATCCCAGGCAGGAGCGATCAATAATCATGACCGTACCTAACTATGATAGCCACAAAATTTGTAGGGATTTTTCCCTAGATTCCACCATAGGATTCTTCAATAGGTCCCCCCCTAACCCCTATCCAAATTTGAGCTGATTTGGAGTTGATTTGGCAGCGTAACCAGCTGTTTGAACATCGTAGGGTGAGGTGGACCAGAATTAAGGCCTCCGTCATATTTCACCTGGTTTGGTACCTAAACGACTTCAAAATTATTTGAAACTTGGCTAGAGTAATTTTAGAAAATAGATATATCTATTGTATGCATTTTTATATGTTTTTATAGCTTAGATTGATTTTTTTTTTGGATGGATGTATGTTGTTTTCCATTATAATATCTATGTTATTAACCCCCTTTCAAGATCCCATGTGTGTAGATTGTAGGATTGAACAAACCAGGAAATAGAGGTATAGGAATCAACCTCAACACAACTTATTCATGGGAAGAGAAGTCAACCATTGGATGGGCCAACATCAATTTACCAGCGAGGGATAGGATCCCTTAATATCATTATTTTCATTGTTTATATGGTTTATGTATCACCAGTTTTAAGCCTCCATTAATGGAGTGCATCTTATAATCGAAGTTTTGGAAAGCAAATTAATAAAAGACATATTATTGCATTTCATTTGGTTATCAGATTCGTATTTTGTTGCTTTCTAGCTTAGTTTCATTATATGCACTCTTTTTGGCCTATAAGGTCCTTAGCTTAAATCTGCCTATTTGAAGGCCATACAAATATAAGTAGAGATGTATCCGTTGATTTTCCACTTCTATACTGCCTTCTGTTTAAATGTCCTTTTGGTAGTGTGCAATAATCCATGAGGGAGGTTACCAAGCTTTAGGTACTCTCTAATTGGTATGGAACAGTCCTGCTGTGTGGAAGCCTCGATTGCATGAATTGCCTATCCCTCATGAAGTTCATCTTGAGCAAATGTAGATTGGGATAGAACTTGTAAGAATAGCATTGTGCTGCTATCGAAAGGGATTTGGGGTAATAGAGTCCCCCAAGAGGTATGATTCAAGAATTCATGAATGTGTGAGAATATCTCTTGATGAGGTTCTATTTGAATCAAGTGGACTTTTGGCATGGCTTGAGTACTCTCACGCTCAATCATTGATTGCGATAGTGTTGTGACTTGAATTGTTGTCATCTCCCCTATGGGGTCTTGTGGAATCAAGGATCCTAAAGAGGCCATCGTATTCACAAAATTATTAGATGATCGAGGGATTGCTTCGATGTCATACCATTCAAACTTTGCTAGAGATTTTTCCACAAGGGCTTTTTAGGCTTGCAAATATGGGCACTTACACTGGAATATTCTCTTGACCTAGTTGAAAATGAGCAAGGAGTCACAAAAAATGTTGAGCTTGGTGATTTTCATGGCGATATCCATTTTAAGCCCTATGAGTAAGGCTTCATACTTGAAATTATTGTTGGTGCAAGGGAAATAAATTTTAAATGATAGGGGTATGGGAGCCCCATGTGGTGTTGAAAACACAATTCCTGTGCCACCCCCTTTCTCGCATTTGGAGCCATCAAAGAAAAGATTCATAGCTGCCTGTGACTCGGCATCATCAGAATCAGGTGATTCTAATATTTGGAAGACTCCATCATCGGGAAGCTCCATACTAAGAGGTTTCTCCTCCTACAGATGAGCCTCTGCAAGTTAATCAATGATGACCTGACCTTTGATTGACTTTTATCCTATGAATTCTAGGTCAAACTATGTCAACAACATGATCCATTTTGCCGTGTGACTACTATGATAATTATGACTCATCATGTATCACAATGGATTCTCTTTAGATACAACATACGTAGTGTGGCTGATCATATAGTGTCATAGCTTCTTGGTAGTGAAAACCACCACTAGCTTTAACTTTCAATGTATGCATACTTAATCTCATAGCTCACCAGGGTACGACTGATATAGTATGTGGCATGTTCCTTGTGAAATTCATTGTTTTGGGCTAACATGGCATCCAATGCAATCTCAGTAGATAAGATATATAATCATAACGATACCCCTGGTCTAGGTGGAGCTAACACTGGTGGCGAAGCCAGGTATTGTTTAATTGCATCAAAGGCATCCTGACACTCATTTTCCTAGTAGAATATGACCCCCTTGTGCAAAATTTTGTTCATGGGTATACACTTATCTAACAGTTGTGCTATAAAGTGTTTGATGGATGCAATCCTCCCCTGCAAGCTACAAAGCTGCTTGATGGTAGTCAGGGGAGGAATTTCAAGAATTGCCTTGACTTTGTTAGGGTCCACTTTGATGCCTCATTTGGAAACTATAAATCCCAAGAGCTTTCCAGATGTGATGCCAAAGACACACTTCTTGGGGTTTAGTCTCACATTATGTTCAATAAGGCGATCAAGGACTTTGCACAAGACATCTAGGTGCTCATGATGTAATAGATATTTAGCCAATAAGTCATCCATGTAATCTTTCAAAATTTTGTGCATGTAGTCATGGAAGATATATTTCATGGCAAGCTGGTAGGTGGCACCGAAATTCTTAAGGCCAAATGACATGACCTTGTAATAAAATGTTCCCCAAGTCATTGTGAACACCATTTTGAGTTGGTCTTCAGGGTTTATACGAATCTAATTATACCCAGAGAAGCCATACATAAGGGAGAGCATTTCGTGTCCTACGGTGGCATCTACCAAGGCATCTATGCTTGGTGAAGGAAAATCATCCTTATGACTTGCTTTGTTCAGGTCTCGAAAATTGGTGCAAATGTGAATCCTCCCGTCAGGCTTCTTGATGGGGACCATGTTGGACAACCATGGTGGATAGTCTACATAAATGATAAAATTTGCATCAAAAGTTTTTGTAGCTCATCTTTGACCATCAAGGCCACTGTTGAGTGCATCTTTCTCAACTTTTGCTTGATGGGTTTGACTTTGGGGTCAAGCGTTATATTATGGGTGACCAGATTTGAATCTAGTCCCAGCATGTCTTTGTAATACCATACAAAAGTTGCCTTCTTCTTTGTGATAAGGGCTATATAATTGGATTGTTCTATAGGGGAGGGGATAGGCTTTCACCTAGCTTGATACATTATAGGTTTTCGGGATATGATCTAATATCTTTGTCAACCATAGGCTCGATTGACATATGAGACCCTTCATCCAACTTATGGGGAGTAGGTATCAAATGGATATCATCAGCTGGATTTAGATCCTCAATGGTAAATTAAGGTCCCTCCTCAACATGGAAGACATCATGAGTTAGGCCAGTGAAAAAGTGAAACAACCCATTGCAAGCCCAATACTCAAAGGGTGATGGGGGTGAATCAGCACGATCCCAGTCAATAGCATCTAGATCTAGATGGCATGGCTTGGAAGGGTTGACTGGGTTGTGAAGTGGTGTGGTCAAATCAATGGAGATCATGTTGATAGAATGTGTCTGCTCTCCAAGACAACTTGCATGTGACTGTATATTGAGGTCATCTCTCACCCCCAGATGTGGTTTTGGGGGAATGGGGATCTTCGGATCCTATATAGGAATAGACTGTAGGATGGGATCATTAGGCTCAAGGAGCTCCATGTGTGTGGGTGGGTCTGGGAAGACCTCATGGTGAATCTGGCATAGATTGATAGGCCTTGCCCTCAAGCATGGTCTGACATGCAATTGATGATAGACTTCATCTATGTTGATGTGCTCATGACGATGATGCAAGTAATGAGGACCAAGGTATGCCCTCTTTGTTTTATCCTCATATTCACTGTCATATATGGGAACCTCATTGTTGCCCTTAGGATCAGGTTATCAGGTAGGTGTGGTCCCATATATGCTAATTATTCATAATCATCATCATGGATGAGGATTCCTTCATTCTCATCTTACAGTGCCTCAAGCTCACGAGGACCCAACTTCTCAAGTGAATTAACTACTCCCCCCAAGGAGGTCTATCTTCCTATGGGCAAATCGGTTGTTCAAGAGGAAGGAGCTACCACCAAACAGGATCAGGGAAAGGGAACAGATGTATGAGGTCTTCCTATTGGTCATTTATGGGGACAATTTGTGAGTGATCACTATCCGACTCAAAAGGTTCATATGGTGCTACCTCATAACCCGACTCATCCTCTGAGGTCCATTCATATGAGGTGCCTTGATATGACTCATCACAAAAATGGAGACAACTCCATGAACCTTCCCCTCTCTCAAAATATGGGGGAATGTCACTGGGAATCATGGGGTTCCTATCTAGCCATGGAAAGTAATACCCTAGGGAGTATACTGTATTGGGATTGGCATAAGGGTCTTGGGCCAACCCGCCCTCATAGCTTATATTCAAGTGATTTAGGCTATCTAAGAGGACATATAGAGGCAATGGATTATTGCGTCCCACTCCAAACTTGTCATAAGGCATTTGGTATTATGGTTGACAAGGGATTTTTGTGCTTTGCTCATACAAGCCTAACTCATAACTGTGCCAGTTGCATAGGTCAAGGTACTTTAGGGCAAATTTAGGGTTATACAAGTAGTTAATATCCTCTCCAAAAGGTTCCTCATCTTCCTCCTACTATTGGTAAGGTTTGATGCCATAGTAAAGGCCCCCATAGATGAAATTCATTTGATTCAATGGAATACCAAGAGGTACGATAGTGCCTATGGGAAGACAGGGTCTACCCATGTCTTGCATCGACTCTAAAGCAGGAGTAGTGGTAAAATTCCTAATCATGTATTCCCCCAATCTGGTAGAAGCTAGATGTACTATAACCTAGAGCTATGGATAGAAGAGGGATGAGAGTGATACTTTATCTAGCTCATCGTTTGCCTCATGTGGTGTCTCTTCATCATCCGAGCTAAGTATCTCCTCTGTAGAGATAGTGGATATGATCGGTTGGTCTGCCTCAATGGGCCACTTATTTGGGTTCCTAGGCAAAGGATCCACTGGTGTCTTAGGCATCTAGGGTGGATCCAATGATGAGGAGGGCATGGTATTCTATAGTGGTGGGGTCAAACCTCGGCTAGATTTATTCAGTTGAAAATCCAGATGTATCTATGGCAAGGTTGACTCAGGTAACTGCTGAACCATGTTGTAGTACTTGAAGGGCTCTAGGTCCATGGGGATGACATGAACTTGCCCTTCATGACTATACTTGAGGCACTGGTGAGCAATGGAAGGGATAAAATTCATGTCCTTGATCCATGGTCTTCTTAACAAAATGTTTTACGCCATCTCATCCTCCAAGATATGGCACATCGTCGAGATGATCTTTTCTCCTAATTGAATAGGTAGGACGATTGTATCAACTATTTAGTATATGGTATCATTGAATGCTTAGAGGGTGTAGGTAGATGTTGCAATATGATATGCTAGTATATTTAGGTGTTTTAGAGCTATTATAGTTATGATGTTGCTCAAACACCTAGTATCTATCAACATTCTCTTGTACGGTGTTCCATTCACACGTGAGACAATGTGTAAAGGGGGATCCACCATATCATGTGGAACTATTTTAAGTTCATCTTCTTGAAAAGTAATTATCAGTTCTATGCATTGTCGCACATGCCCCACAAAGTTGTTGAAGGATTTAGACCCCTAGGACTAAAGCTCAATTGCCTTAAGGATCTCCATCAAGGCTTCTCTATGAGGTTGTGATTGTTGGATGAGCTCATAGATGGAGAGTCGGGAAAATGTTGTTCTTAAGCTCTAAGTGAGCTTTCTCTTAATGGTGACTACAAGCCTAGGTGGGAGGCTCAGTCCAGGAGATGGTATAGGCTACGATGTTGAAGGGACATCACTCTAAGCCACAGGTGGTGCGACTGGACTTGGATACTACCTATTTCGTGTCATAATATTGACCATTTCAATGTATCCTTGCTTAGGAGGGTCATGGTGAACCTCATTCACCTGGGGAACTGGTTTGGCCTACTCCACATGGGTAGGTAAGGGGTCCTTAAAGACCTCCATCTATTGGTTGTTTAGTGCGATAGTGTTATCTACCTAGAGGGCATTCCTATCAATAAGGTCTTGCACCAAGTGTTTGAATTTATAGCACATTTGCACATCATGCCCATTTTGCCTATGAAACTTGCAATATAGGTCTTATTTGTATCCTTTGGGCTTAGGTGCATTAGGGTCGATAGGTCGACTATCAGGTAGATGGATTGCATTGGCTGCCAAGAGGTGATCAAACACTGAATCCATAGACTCTGCAATGGGTGTGAATTATCACTTGGGGTGACGCTGTTGATTTTGCCCTTGACCATTCTGGTTATCCTTGGCATAGTAACCAGGGGTGGCCTAATAATTAGGCTTTTGAGGTGGCATGGCTGGCGCTAGCCTCGGGATACTAATGGCAACCTAATTTACTACTACTAATTTAAGTTGCACTGGGGTGTTCTTAGCGTTCTTGTTCCATTCCTTCTTGCGAGGCTTCGTAATATCACCCTATTGAATCTTGATTTCTTCGATGATCCTAGCCTGTGCTAAGGCATCTTCAAGAGGGGTATTATTGCAACTGCAACAAAAAGGAGATTGGATTTAAGAAAATTTTGGAGAACATCCGAGCCAACTCCGACATGGGGAGAAGCTAAGGCAGCTTGGCGAGCAAGGTTCACCATCTATTGCCATAATTTGTTATTGAATCATCATCATATTGTTTCAACCTAGCTACATCGGCCAACATTGCCTTCCTCTTGGTATTGAAGGCAAAGCATTCTAGGAATGCATCCGCAAGTTGGTCCAAATTATGGATGTTATACTTAGGAAGTTGGTAAAACCACTCGAAGGCATGGCAAGAGAGGGTAGTCACAAATGTCCTCAAAAGTAAAGCATCGTCATAATGAATGTTGAAGCATTGACCTAAGAACCTAGTGACATGTTCTTGTGCATCCTCTTCTCCCTTAAAGGTAGCCAACTGAGGCAACTTAAATTGCTCTAGATAGGGAGGTGCAGGTACTGATGGATGGATGGGTTGACTTCGCAATTGAAGCATAGTGGGATTTTGAGATCCCAACCTAGAGGTATTATTCTCTACTAACTCCAGGCATTCTAATAATTCTTTATAAGGGCTTGAGGACTTGATCTCCTCATATTTATTTACATATTGCGATGGAGGTCTAGGTGTAGCACCCTAAAATTGGCGTAGTAAAATTGTCATAATTACATTCACCTTAGTAAATAATTTAAAATTCAAATTTAACCTCCCAAACCACCCGTTAACCGTCGGGTAATCCATTTCCCCATTTTCCACGCCATTTTTAGAGGTTGTTTTGACCGTTTGATGATATCGTCACCGATCAAACGATATCGCCCCAGATCTGACGATTTCGTCTGGGCTAGGACGTCCAGACGATCTTGTTGCAAAACTGATTTTGCAAAATTAGCTTCTATTCTAACGGGCCTCTAATCCGGGCAGAAGCGTGTCTGCGCCATTAGAGACCCTCCCCCGTTGGAGATCTCCCAAATAGGGATGATCTCCAACCTCCTAACTACTCCCCTAAACCTATTTAGTCCCTAGGACCTTCCATTCCCAACCCCTGGCTGAAATTCTCTGTAACTTAGCTTCATGCACGTTAAATCATCCTAAGTCTTCATTTGCAGTAGTCCTATATCAATTTTGTTGTAGGTATCATCTTGTTTTTTAGCCGGAGCAAGCATACATCGTCGCCAACGAACCTGTTTAGATCGGAGGTGATCCTGTCGAATCAGAGACAATTTTGTACTGATGCGAGACGATCTCGACTGCAGTCCACATTGAGGCAATCAGTGCCATAAGTTTGCATTTCTTCACATTTTCTTTGTTGTTTTATTCTGCAAATTAGCTAGTTTATTTGATATTTTATGTTATATTGCATTTTGGAGTTCACCCATCTAGATCAAAGGCATAATTAATCCATAATTGTGATTTAATTACCATAATTCATACATGTTTCGGTCTTTAAGTTTCAGTTTAGTGTTGTCACTATTATTTTGCACAGTTTCCCTCAACTAGAACAGTAGTATTCTCTGTATTTTGCATCTATTCTTCTGTTTGCAGGTCTCTGACGAATTCGTCAGATCTCAGATGATCTTATCTGATTTCAGATGATTCTGTCGAATTCCAGATGATCTTGACTGCTTCAAACATCAGAATCTCCATCAGACATCCGGGTCAGGTATTCTTCTTATTCTTCCATAATTACTTTGTTTTTTTTTGTCTTAAATTTTTTCTCTGTATTCATTAAATCTGCACTTTCATTTAGATTAATTTAGACTCATTTGGCCAAACCTAGGATATGAATGCTTAAGGTTAAAAATGAACACATAAAGACACATTGCAAACCTAGGCATGGAAACTGCCATTAAATATTTCCTGGTGAACCCACCATCCGTCAAAAAATCATCAAAATACACCTCCCTTGAGAGGCGGGACCTTCGCAAAGTCCTCTCAGTCCGAGGTACCGCGACATCCTTTTCCCATCCCCCTTTCGGGCACGGATCCTATAGCTTGAAGGTAAGGATGCGAAAAATTTGGAGCGATACACTAGGCTCCTCCAACATAGGGCGATGTGGGTGGTAAGTCGCCCCCCTACCTCGATAAGGCATATCAACATATTCTACTTTTGGCTCATGCTCAGTATAAGCCCTGTAAGGCATCTCTCGAGATGACCTATAAATGGGGGTATCTACCTGCGATGGGCACCCTATGTTTGGCCTAGGAGGCATCTTTCGATCTGGCCTAGGAGGTCATGGAAGCAACATTTTATAATGTATTAGGGACCTCTCTTGAATAAGCATGGGTTACCTCGGATGGACTTCCTGCCTATGTGTCGTAGGGGTAGGGACCCTCTCTCTTAAAGTCTTCTAGAACAACTCGTTGGTCTACCATTTGATCCTTTATTTCTCAAGCTGGTGCAAGTGATCTAGTTTCTATTTATCCTATTGAAGCTGCTTGAACTAAGTGTGGCATTCTTTATATCTCACAATCTCTTGCCTAATTTTATCCATAGTGCGAGGCCTAGGGGGTCTAGGAGTCTCACCCTGGGGTCGACCTTGTCCAAGGTACTCTATGTTCTCCATAGGGTGCTTTCCTCTCTTGAGGTTCACCACATTAACTTGAGGCTCAAGATAGAACATGTGTTCATTACACTCAGCTGGCGTAGAGGCACATTGGGCATGCATGGAATATTGTTCCTAAGGAAATTTTGGGATCTCCTCATGTCTTCCCTCTTGAACGAGGAAATGTAGGGCCAAATTGGCTCACCCTGACCGACGTGTCATTCCCATCAGGCTACATGAGATGTTGTATCCTATCAAGGTGGCACGGAGGTAGAGTCATGTTGACTTGCTTCGACTAGTGTGTGAAGTCATACTCCTACCTTTGCCTAGTTGTGTTAGCCTTGATAGGTACGTGGATGCATGGCACCGCTTTGTCTATTAGTTCCTCAGTGCGTATTTGCCTTTTGCCAAGGAAGGCTTGTGAAATATCTACATACCAAGAACACTCTTCCAAGTAATGCTCATCATCCCTCGAGGTGTCCTGGAGAGGATCCCTTAAGAGATGAGGCTCATGCCCTACTTTCTTGGGGCTAGGTGGAGTGGAGGCTCACCATGGAGGTATAACCAAGTCCCTAGGGCTATATCAAAGACAATTTGTGTCTCCTAATCCACTCTCCACAAATTTTGCCTGTGATTGGGCTTGGTTGCAGGTGCACACCATTGTGCTCCTCTATCAGTACCCTAAGTGATTATTTTTTTTACAAATTCTTAATGAAATAGTATACAAGAAAGAAACACTCAATAAGATAGATGATTATCTCTTTTAAGTTTTAAGTGTGAATCCCTAAACTGTTTCGTGTGTTTCAGATGTGTTGTTTTGTAAAGAATGACCTCGTGTCACGTGTTTGAAATATTATTGGATTATAATCTCATGTTCAATTACATTTCACCTATATAATCGTAGCTTGAAAACCTGAATATGAACTCCAGGTTGCATTATCCTGCCTATAATGTGTGGTGATGAGGTCCACACATGGCCATGGAGCACATGTCCTACCAGTTCCTCACCAAGTTCACCCGTAGTCTATGATACACCTCCCTGAAGGGTGATGCGTGCTATAACCCATGGGCTATGATGGATTGGGTTCATGGTATTTGAGCCAAGTGGATGGAGATGAAACCCACCATCACTTGCGCTCTACTAGTGTATGGTAATGAATTCCACCTCACTAGCGTTTATATGAATCGTGGTGTGTGTGGTTCTTTATTATCCAAGAAAGTAAGAAAAGAAGAAATCAATGACCATTCACTAAATGCATGCAAATAAGTGCATTTTACTTTCAAAAAATTAGGATAAATAACCTACAAATTGATTTTATTAATGCAAATCCTAAATGCTAACTTACCCAATGGGTAAGCCACAAGCAATCAAACCAAACAGATGCTTTGCTACTACAAGTTCTTTTTTATTTTTCTCCTTTTTGCTACTTTATGTAATAAGAAAAGTAAAAATAAACATTTAACCTTTCTATGTAAATAAATTAATGTGAGAAAAACCAAATTTTATAGTATCTATAAATGCAACAGGAAATCATATGGTTTAGGCACTTACCTTGTCCATTTTGAGCTCTCCAAATTCTAAATTTTTGGGCAGAAATCTCTCTGTTTCACCACCACTCTAGGGTGGGGTGAGTAGAAGCCTCACCACAATCCTAGGGTGGTACGGTGAAGCCACCATTCTAGGGTGTGCCAGATAAATCCTCTACCACTGTTCCAGGGTGGGGAGGGGAGCACCTACAACACAAAAAGGGCTAAAAATGCAAGAAAAACATCAAATTTTTACCCAAATAAAAAGGGACAAGGGTGCCACAACATAGCCATTGAAGTAGGGAAAAACGGTGCACAAAATTATGTAAAAAAATATGCATATATACCCCATATCGCTCATGGGCATAAAAGAGGAAGCATGCATGTGAAAAGGAAATAATACCAAACAAAAGGAAATGAAGTAAAGTAAGTTTCTTCTCATTAATTTGTTGGATCAGATCTAAGTTTACACATAAGTACTCTTAAGAGCTCAAAATTTGATACAATTTTTACAATATTAGATGCCCAAATACCAAGTCTTTCACGGAATCAAGGTGCACATCCAGTGTTTCTCCGTATACCCACAATCGAGGTGGGCGGGCCAATGCCACCACTACTTGTATATTCAATATCTGATGTCTTATATTCCTTCCCAATGCCTTCTAAGAACCTGCACCTACACACAAGGAAGCCAAAGGGGTCAAATAGCAAGGGTGTATGGTGAAAACATGCAATCCCCATAGGGGTAAAATAGCGCATATATTAAAACTATATCAAAACATGTCCAAATGACTTGAAAATTTGCAAAGATGTTAAATAGGATGTTGTAAGAGGATATCACCAAAAACATATCATAAATTGCATCCGTAGACCCCTCAATTTTGCGCCGCTCACCTGTAACCTACGAAGAAGAAGACAAGCAAATACTGAACCTGAATATATCTAAAACTCATGAAATTTGGCTAGTATGCATAAATTGACATTTCAAGACAACCCATATGGTTATATTATCAAATTGGATCCCATATCCACCTGCATAAAATTGGGGTTCCCGAATGGGCCCTACGAGCCTACAAAAACTTAAAAATACTATAACTTTGTCAATTTAATTCCAAATAACCTGAAATTGTAACTTTAGAATCATGGGATAATATATAAAAATAATAATTAAAAATAGTAGTAAAATCATGTAATATTTTACCCTCGTACTAGGGGGGATAGTGGTGATTGCAACTATTTGGGGGGAAACCTGTGAGAGGATACCCACCAATTCTGACAAATTTTTGCTACCAAAATCACTAGAATATGTTCCTAAACAATATAAGGTGTGTTATCATTGAATTTGGTGAATAAATTCACCCGAATGGAAAAGTTATGCTCATATTACCTTCTTGAAGTCACCTGGTAACCTCCTTGGTTGTTAGGATCCTACTATAAAATAAACTCAAATAAACACACTTTCACACAATTGCTTGGAAATAAAATCAAACAAACATCATATTAATATTCAGAACAAAATACACATTATAACAAAAATTTGCATAAAAGAACAATCTCACAATAAGATAGAATCGCAGGCCTCTTCGAGGGGGCAACCTCCTTCAACACTTCATTAATTTGCAAAAATATGAATACATTGGTGCCTTCTCGGGTATTTAAAGAGTTCCCTTCCATGGTTGTCTTAAATGCAAAATGCCACCTGGATAACATGCATAATGCCACCCGAATTACATGCATAGTGCCACTCGAATTACATGCACAATGCCACTCGAATTACATGCACAAGGCCACCTTACATAACCTATCTACCATGTGTTACATAAAAAGGGTGCCATTTGTCATAGGCACTATATAAGATAAAACTTAGAACATTACAAAATATTAATCATGGGTACTACCCACGTTATTTAGGAATTATTACATCATGGAAGTTATTACATTAAGGGTTAGGATGGGATCCTAACATGTCCTTCCCCTTGAAGAAGCTTTGTCCTCAAAGCTGAAATGAGGAAACTGTTGCTGGAGTTGGTGGAGAGATTCCCATGTAGCATCTTTAGGTTGAAGCCCACACCACTAAAGAGCATCAGCCACAATATTCTCCTTTCCATTTTTGTAGGTGATATAATAATCATAGCCCATGAGTTTAGACATCCACTTTTGTTGGTCAGGCGTGGCAACTCCTTGTTCCAAAAAATATTTGAGACTCTGATGGTCGGTTTTGATGGAGAAGTGGCACCCAATGAGGTAAGGTTGCCAATGTGTGACTACATGCAATATGGCTAACATTTCCTTAGCATATGTGGATTTCCCCATATTATGGTCAGAGAGTGCCTTGCTAGTAAAAGACACAAGTCGTCCTTCTTGCATTAATACTGCCCCAATACCATGACCAGAAGCATCACTTTCAATGACAAATGGTTTAGAGAAATCTGGCATGGCTAAGATGGGTGGTGGTCATAGCATGTTTGAGTTCAATGAAGGTTTGGTCAGTAGGCCCTGTCCAAGTGAAGGAATATTTTTTCAACATGGAGGTGAGAGGGGCAGCTATCTTCCCATAATTGTAGATAAATTTGTGATAATAGTCTGTAAGCCCTAAAAATCCTTGAAGTCCCTTGAGGGTGTGAGGTTTTGGCCACTCTTGAACTGCTTAAATCTTCTTAGGGTCAACCTTGAGGCCATCCTATGAGACAATGTGTCCCAGATACTCTACTTCAATAAGACCAAATGAACACTTGGACCTTTTGACAAAAAGGTGATGGGTGACCAACAACTGTAAAGTTTGATCCACATGATGGAGGTGCTCTTCCCATGTGTGACTGTAAATCAAAATATCATCAAAAAACCCAAGGATGAATTTTTGAAGAAAGGGTCGAAAGATGTTCATAAGACTTTGGAATGTAGAAGGAACATTTGTGAGACTAAATGTCATTACCAAGAATTCATAATGACCTTCATGAGTGCGAAAGGTAGTTTTAGGGATGTCCTCATCCTTGATCCGGATCTGATGGTAGCTAGAGTAGAGATCAAGCTTGGTGAAATACATGGTCCCATGTAGTTCATCGAGTAATTCATCAACCACTAGAATATGAAATTTATCCTTGATTGTAGTCTTGTTGAGTTCCTGGTAGTCAATACATAGGCACCATGAGCCATATTTCTTAGGAATAAGTAGGACAAGCGAGGAGTAGGGGCTAGTACTAGGCCGGATGACACCAGCCTTGAGTAATTCCTACACTAATTTTTCTAGTTTTTATTTCATGGCATGAGGGTACCTATATGGCCTGATATTTGGTGGTGCACTACCCAAGAGTAATGGGATAACATGGTCGTGAGAGCGACGTGGTGGTAGTGTAGTTGGTTCTGCAAAGACAACATCATGTTTGTGTAGAACTAGTTGTAGGTCTGATGGAATTTCAGCCATTAGTGAAGTGGTTGGTTGTATGGAGAAGAGTTGTGCAATGATCCCATGTTTTGATTTCTTTAGCACTTTCTCTATACGATTGGAACTAATGAGGTGAGGTGTTCCTTTATGGGAGCCCTTAAGTAAGTGTGTTTGTCCATTTTGGGAGAATTGCATCCAGATTTCTGCAAAGTTCCAACTGATAGTGCCCAACGTACTCAACCATTGAGATCCCAAAACTATGTCACATCCTCCCAACTGGAGAGTAAACATGTCCTACTTGAGTTCATAGTCCCCTATCCTGATCTTGACATTGCAGCATTTTCATTTACAAGGTAATGTTCCCCCATTGGCTACCATGACCTCGAATGAATTACAAGTGTGGATATAGCAATTTGTCTGCTTAGAAACTCTAGGATCAATGAAGTTGTGTGTTTCCTAAATCAATAAGGATGGTAAGACGTTGGCCCTTGAAAAATCCCACAACTTTCATGGTTTGTGGAGTGGTAATACCTATAAGAGTATGGACTAAAATCTCTGCCTCATATCCCTGTGTATCTTCTTCCTGTGGAGAAGGTGTTTCAGGGGGGTCCTCATCCTCATCACTCTGGTCAGTGTTAGAAGGTTCCTCAACATCTATCAAGAATAGTATTTTGTTTGCACACTTATGTCCTTTAAATTTTTTTTTATCACAATTATAACATAAGCCTTGGGCATGACGTGCATCCATATCCTCTGTAGTCAGTCGCTTGGATGTAGTAGGTTTACTATCCATTGAATTTTGGATGTGAAAAGGAAATGAAGGTCAGTTTGGAGAAAACCACGGGGGGTGCCTTTGGTTTGAGAGTTTATATTCAGCCAAATGGGCCAAACTGATAGCTTCCATCATGGAATGTGGTTTCAACATCTTTACTTCAGCTTGGAGATCCCCTTTTAACCCACTGATAAAACAACTTGTGAAGAACCCCTTCGTAAATCCTCTTATCTTATTGGCCAATTTTTCAAATTGAGTTTGGTAATCACAGACTAAGGATGTTTGTTGTAGTTTGGTCAAGGCCCCTATGAAGTCCTCATACTCACTAGGCCCAAAGTGGGTCAGTAGTTGGGACTCAAATTCCTCCCAAGAGAGATTTGGGTTGGAATTATGTAACCACTGGAACCAGTGTAGAGCCTCAGATTCCAAATTTAAGGAAGCCATCTGAACTTGATGATATATGGGAACATTATGAAGTCTAAAGAATTGATCAACCCTACATAACCATCCATCAAAATCCTTCCCATTAAATCGAGGGAAGTCCAATTTTGGCATTTTAAAGGATGGGTCATGGTCATTCCTTGCAGATTTTTCAGCCTGGTGTTCTATTTTGAGTGGTCCCTTATGTAACTTTCTACCCATATTTATCAGTGTTTCTTCTAAGTGAGCGCTAGTGGCCTCATGATCTAGACGAAGACCTTGGACCTCTTCCCTTATGGAGAAAATTTCCAAGTTCAAATTCTCAATGGCTTTGGTTAAGGAGTCCATCTTTTCTAGCTCTTTTTGATGTCCACGGGTACCCTAGGCCATTTTGGAACCTTTTGTGACCAATTACTAAAATTAGAATTGGGTTTCAAGACTTACTATTTTTAGTGAGTGTCCAAAAAAGTGCTTGGGTACTATATATCAAAATGATCAGATCGAAGAGATGGTCACAATGAGATATATCCCACAACACTACTTTTGGGCATTTTTTTTTTATCTCCTATTTTTCTAAGTCTAACGGTGTTTACAGTTTTTTATTTTGAGCTATAGTGCAAAAGTTGAGTACTGGAGTACTACCTATAATTGGTCTCTGGTCACTCACTCACTGTTTTACTCAGCCTGGACATTCTCTCTGACACTGCTTATCTCACTAGTCTGAAGATTCTTTGTATTTTGTAGGTTACTATTATGACAGTTTTGTTATGAAAACTGCAGTCTCTGACCTGACTGTGCTGACCTGACTGACCTCACTGTTACTACCACTATAAATTTGATTGTTATTCTCTAGACTGTCAACTTAACTGTCACCCTCATATTTTATTCTGAATCCATGCAATGTATGTTATTTTTTTGGTGGAGGATTCCTTTCTTATATGCTCACTTTTGGGAATTTGGAATGTAGGTTTACAAACAGGGAGTTTTGATTTGTGATTTTGTTGTAGGTTGAAGTTTTAATAGAACCAGGGTATGCTAAGTAAAGGAGTATGTAACACCCATAGGCCCTCTGTTATATCGTAGTGACGAACAATAGTGCTCAGACCAATATTTCAAGCCACTACCCAAGGAGGATTCCACACATACCCTTGAGCACACTATCTGCCTCTCTGACAGTATGGTAGGGTAATCGTTCGAGATGTGGTGTCCCATGGACTATGGATGATACAAGGCTTAGAAGCTTCCTACTAGATAAATTTTTTTTAACCCTAGAATGGTCTCCCGATACACCCGAAGATGCGTGGGAGCTCAAGTCCATGCGCGAGTTCTATCTGAGGCCTAGGTATTGGAGCCTGATCGCCCCTCACTTCACTAGACGTTGTATGGGCTATCTATATTAGCCAATAATGACAGATCCTTTATGATATTTTAAAACCCCCGACACAGGGTTTCTACCTACTCAACTAAAAAGGACTATTTTTTTTTTACTGGTATTTGTCTTTTTTTTTTTTTTGATAATAGTAAAAAAAAAATTTACACGAAAATAATAGAGGATTATACCTAACAGGCAAGAATCATTACTGTTGCAGTAGAACTTGGCCTTGGAAAGCGCTCTGATACCACTTGTTAGGATCCTACTATAAAACAAACTCAAATAAACACACTCTCACACAATTGCTTGGAAATAAACTCAAACAAACATCATATTAATATTTAGAACAAAATACACATTATAACATGAATTTACATAAAGGATCAATCTCACAATAAGATAGAATCGTAGGCCTCTTCGAGGGGGCAACCTCCTTCAACACTTCATTAATTTGCAAAAATATGAATACATTGGTGCCTTCTCGGGTATTTAAAGAGTTCCCTTCCATGGTTGGATTACATGCAAAATGCCACCTGGATTACATGCATAATGCCACCCAAATTACATGCATAGTGCCACTCGAATTACATGCACAATGCCACTCGAATTACATGCATAAGGCCACCTTACATAACCTATCTACCATGTGTTACATAAAAAGGGTGCCATTTTTCATAGGAACTATATAAGCTAAAACTTAGAACATTACAAAATATTAATCATGGGTACTACCCATGTTATTTATGAATTATTACATCATGGAAGTTATTACATTAAGGGTTAGGATGGGATCCTAACATTGGCAAAAGGGAGATTCTAAGGTCAAAAAGGTGCAATAAGGTGAGAGGAAATATTGGAATAACTCCATTGCATATCCTAGAACTCCTCTCCATATTTTTTTGTGGATATTGAATCCATTTATATCCCAAAGGGGCTCATGTGCAAAAAGGCATGCAAGGGCATGCATGGCAGGAGGTGCCACTTGTCAGAACGAAGGCATGTACTGGATGGGGAAGATAATCTCCATTTTGGGTCTCCATTAAGAAGTGTGTCATAAGCTTCATTGCCCTCTGACCTGTATGATCCAAATGGCATGCTAAATGGTAGTTTTTGGGTGCCATTTGGCCTAGATTTGACTTTTTATGGGTCAAACTTGCTCACCATCCCACCTTGGGATGATGGCTCACCACCATCCCATTGTGGGAGGATAGGAATCTAACATCGTCCTAGGGTGGGATGATGGTGAATTTTAGGCCAAAACCTCCCAAAATTGGGCCAGTAGCCTCCAAAAACCTTTTCGGAGTGGCTAGAACCACTATGAGCCTCCTGAGAGCTGCCCAAGGGACCATATGATATCAATTTGATGGGTGCTTAATTGGATTAACCACATTTTAGTGTCTACACAAGGATATATTTAGATCTATAAGTTGCTTGCTACTATTAATATGTTTTTAAACTGGTTGACACATGATGCATTATTAATGTCATGTAAACCATCATTATAATGTTGCTATACTTGGTTCACCATCTCACTCTCTATGATGATCAACCTATAATGAATCATTATCTTTCAGTTAATTTGCATAACTGACCATATGATCATACACATCCGATTTTAATTTTTTTTATTAACTCACATTGTATTAAAGCATGTGAAGAACACAAGCTTATATTGAGAGGAGGCCGAACCGTATAAGACCACTTTTTACTTTTATTTCCCAATAAATATTATGCAATATATCAATGGTAATATCAATAGTAGTAATCAAAGCAATGCATTCATCACCATATACAATTGAGACACCAATTTAATGTGGTTCACCCAATGTGGGCTACTCCATAGAGAAAATATTTCACTAAAATTTTCTTAACAAATCTCTTGGGAAACCTTTCCCTATTACAATGTTTATGGACCTGTTGTGGCTGCTCCACAACGTACCCCAAAATTGGGGACCCACCTTTTTGCATATTTTCCAAGAAGACCGAAGTGGCCCATATGCTAAAGATCAAAGAAAAAGCAAAACACCGCAAGGAGAAAAAAGTGTCGCGATATCGCGACATGTTGCATTTTCGCGGTCCAAAGAAAAGAGAAAAAGCAAGGAGGAAAAAGTGTCGCGATATCGCGACATGTTGCATTTTCGCGGCCAAAAGAGAAGAGAAAGAACAAGAAAGAAAAAGTGTCGCGATATCGTGACATGTTGCATTTTCACGGCCAAAAGAGAAGAGAAAGAACAAGAAAGAAAAAGTGTCGCGATATCGCGACATGTTGCATTTTCGCGGCCAAAAGAGAAGAGAAAGAACAAGAAAAAAAGTGTCGCGATATCGCGACATGTTGCATTTTCGTGCCAAAGAGAAGAGAAAGCAAGAGGAAAAAGTGTCGCGATATCGCGACATGTTGCATTTTCACGGCTCAAAGTGAGGAGGAAGCACAAGGAATAAAAGTGTCGCGATATCGCGACATGTTGCATTTTCGCGACTCAAAAAGGGAAGAGAGAAACAAAAGTGTCGCGATATCGCGACATGTTGCATTTTCACGACTCAAAATGGGCAGGCAGGTAAAGAAACAAAAGTGTCACGATATCGTGACATGTTGCATTTTCGTGACTCAAAAAGGGCAGGCAGGCAGAGAAACAAAAGTGTCACGATATCGCGACATGTTGCATTTTTGCCAAGGGAACAGAGTAGTGGACAGTGCGTCTGATATTAGTGATGAACACCAGGATAGTGAAACTGAAGACTGCATAATGACGTGGACCTATAAGGAATAAATCAAATATTGAATAAGGTAATTTGTCACATAAGGACAAAATCCAATGAATAAGACAAAACGTTACATAAGGAATATTTAATGATTTGAAATCATTTAAGATGGTCGTTACACATGGAAGGAAGCGGACGCATGCCCATGTGGAGAAAAGGAAACATTTTTTTAAAATCAAACGAAAAGTGAAGAAAACCAAACAGAGGAAGCCAAACCATGGGAATGAAACGAAGGGCCACAAAATAGAAATGAAAAGCCTTTTTGGAAACCAAAACACATGCATGCACAAGGGAAGGTGAAACGAACAACCATTGGAAAATGAAACGAAAAGCTTCCTAAAAATTTTAAATACGCCAGGCAAGGATGTTTTGAGGGGTTGGAAACTGCTACGAGCAGAGTTGCAGATTTGAAGGCAAGAGGGCCATTCTGGACCTGTTTGAGTCATTTTCTTCCATGGACTGGTTTGGGAAAACCAGAAATTTTTGTTATTGTAAAATGACAAATTTTTAATACAGAAAATTTCAGAAAGTTGCATCTTATGGACAAGAAAGGAGTCATTTTCTGCATGCAAGATTAAATGTCTATTTTTCCCCTTTTCAGATTTTAGGCTTGTAAATGGAGTTTATGCAAGTTTTCTTGGTTGCTTCATGCGAATGTTTAAATCTGAAAACCTCATTTAAAACCCTAGGAGCCAACACTTAGCTTATCCGGATTGTGCTTGTTTTGCAAGTCCAATAGGTTAGGTTGCATGCATGAAAACCTCACATCTTCGGTTTTGTCGAAATAGGATAGCATCATACTGAATGCATTTTATTTTCAGTTTTTTGCATTTCATTTTCATTTTTTTGCATTTTATTTTTCCAAAAATTTTAACTTTTTTTTAATTTTCAGGCATTAAAATAAACATTTAAAAAATTTCAAAATCCAAAAATAATTTCACCATTGCGTAGGTTATACTTCAGACTTCCAATACGCACTTTGAAATTTCATTTTCGGAGTTGTTTAGTATTTTTAAAAATTCATCGAAGTTGTTGTTTTATTACAGATTTTAAAAAATCCGAAAATAGAAAATTTCCATTTTGGACCGAATTTCATTTTTTTCAGTTTCATGTTTCATTCATGAGCCTATGATGACATTCCCTTCATGAAAATTCCAATTTCATTGAAGGAGTTATGTTTTATGGCATTTCACAAATTTCCATTTTTTGAGCCTAAAATTACCCTCTCTTCATAAAAATTCTAATTTTACGAAAGAGGGGTAATTTGAGCACTACATCGTGGTCATATGAGGGCCAACTCACATTTGCTCTATTTTGGTTCAATGAACAATCACTAAAGTTTCATGGTAAAATAAACCAACATTGCCCCTTGTTTACAGTTACTTGCAATCACTAAGGTGTTCCAAGCATTTAAATTGAATATCTTTATTTGAGATTACTAATACACATATGCAAATGCTAATATAGCGGAGACCTTGGAGAAGTCGTTTGTTTAACTTCTTTGCAAGAGGGGATTTGGAACCCAAATCCTAAGGGAGAGTGTACTTTCACAATTGGGTGAAAATACCACTCAACATTTTGGCGCTAGAAGGAGGGCCTGAATTGGTTTATTTTAGTGTGATTTAAATGCTATAGGGATTTAAATTTTGAATATTTCATGCCCTATTGATTATTATCTTTAGCCCTCTTTTAACAATACAACCTTGTAGTGTTAAAAGGAGGACATGAATTGCTATGCATTGTTCTAACGCTTTTGATTGTTCATACAGGAATAATGTGTTTTGATTTGATTTTGAAAAATTTTGGTCTTGACTAACGAGGTTGTCTCCATGCAATTACTTTCATTTGATTTTAATGGATACATCTCTTGGTTGATGCTAACATGATTATTCATACGTTACATGTTTGATATTTGCTAGTCATTTCATGCTTATTTGTAAGGAATTATTTTGTCTAAAATGTATTTGTTGTCGGTATTATGCTCTTCACTTGCGTGTAATGCGATCTTGTGAATCAGAAAGCCTACAACACTAGGAGTATGCTCTTCACTTGCGCATATGCGATCCGGTGAATCAGAAACTAATTTACATTTTTAGAATATTGCTTTGTCATGGTTCCTTCTTTTATTCATGACTAACAAATTGGTTTTGAAGTTATTCTTTGAGTTTCATTAATGGCTACAAGCTGGAGGAACGTGGTATGGGATACATGTTAATCCTTTGAACATTAGTGGAGATTCTCATGATTTACCCAAGAACGTAGAAAAATGTTTGCCCAAATTTAAACACAATGGTCCAACATTAGCCGAGGAACATATTCAAGCCTATGTGGATATCCTAGTTAGATGGAATGTCGAACATGAGGATGTGGCATGTAGAATGTTTCCTGGAACCCTAGATGAGGTGGCATATGATTGGTACATCAATTTACCCATTGGTTCTATTACATCTTGGACTCAATTGAAAGATGATTTTATCAATCAATTTAGGTTGCTCATTGATCCTCTCACGATATATCAACAATTTACTTCTTGCAAAAGAGAACCTAATGAGCCAGTGAGAAGTTTCAACATGAGGTTTCGAAAGCTTTATGCGAGATTAATTTCTCCCTATACTATTGAGGAAAGTGGTGCTCTTCAAATATACTTTCGAGCATTGGATCCATTGTTTGCCATATTTGTTAGGATGAATCCCTTGGTTACTGATCTTGCATCGGCCTACACAGAAGCTATGATTGTAGATCAACAATTGAGGCCACAAGGTTATGGAATAGAGCAATCAACTATGGTAGGACAACTAGGGGCTTGCAATCAAACCTCGATGGTAAATCAAGCATGGGCACAACAAAATTTGATATCAAATGTTTTTCCCTACAATCAACTTTATCCTACCATACCAACTTATGCTCCCACATGTGCTTATACAAGTACTTCCATCCATCCAACTATGCCTCAATTAGAGAATCATGTGGTCACCCATGGAACCATTGCAACAAATGTTCAAGCTTTGTCCATGGATATAAATCCAACTAATCCTACTACTTCTACCACTCAACCCAAAGAGTTCGTATCGAAAGTAAAAGAGCAAAAGAAAGTGGTTAAGAAGGTATGTAGGCATGTTCCACCACAAAAATGAGCACGTCAATGTATGCATCCAAATCATCCTAGGAAGAAAATTCATAATGCCGATCTTAATGATGTTTCATGTTATGCTTCTTCAAGCGATACAAGAGATTTTGAGGTGACTCACGTTGAAGTAAATACCTATTCGAAAAGTCTTGAAGAGCATGAAGTTTTTGGAGAAGAAATTCTATGGATGGGTAACAAGAAGTTGGAATCAAATGATCACCATCTTGTTTTGGAAAAGAAATATCTAGAATCATTACCCAAAAAGGAGGATTTGGATGAACGAACTTATGTGGATATGATTTGGTCAGATGTACTTGCAAAGGATTGGAGCAACTATATGACACGGAATTCAAAAATTGATCCCATTATAGAAGCTCCTAAGCCATCACAAGTGGCTGAAAATGAATTTGAAAGAAAATCAACAAATGAAGTTGAAGACATAATCGAATTTCACCACTTGTTCTCGAAAGACACTTTGGATGATGTTCTCGAAAGTGATGACCAAGAGGATCCACACCTTCCAAATTGTGATAAAATTGAATCATGGGTTACAAATTTGGATTATGATAGCTTTACCAATTTGAATTCAAGAGATAACCCACTTTTGGAAATAACTGGACCATCTAAGGAAGGTGAAGATGAATTGGATGAGAAACATGTTGATGAATCAGAAGATGAAGAAGAAGTACTTGAGCGTCACAACTTGAAATTGGAAGATGATTACTATGATTCATGGAAGAAATGGGAAGAATATTATCAATCTAAATCTTCTAACAAACTTGTTGTGTCAATTAATATGCGGGATAACTCAATTGCTTCCTCACATGAGGATACTATAAATCCTGTACAATTTGAGAAAGTTTTGGAAGAGGAATTCGAATCTCATCAAATTTTGGAACATGATAAGGATTCTACAACCATGAATCAAGAAAGAGAGTCACTTGCTTTAGATTCCTTTGAAGGAAAAGAAATTGAAAATCTTGATCCACTTACTTGTGCTACAATGATTATGCCATTTCAAAATGAGAAAATTACAAAACCTAAATCATTTGGGTTTGATATCATTGATGATCCAATTGAAAATCTCACGTTACCCAAAACAACCCAAGTGATTGATCATGGAAATGTGTTAGTTAACCCACCCCTAGATAGACAAGACTTATGGTTTGAAAGGGATGGACATATGTTCAATTGGGTACCTAAGTTTGGTGCCTTTGATAAACAAGTCATGGAGAAAGAACAAGTGCTACATGATGATGAATGTCATGAGAGAAAAGAGGAATTTTCAAATCCTCTTCAAGTAAGGTCAAATGAAAACATGCCAAAGGTAAAATCTCACCTTTTTGGTTTCACCATGCAAAATTCGAATGAAGGTTTGCCTAATGAATGGTTTGATTCAAATATTATTAATGTTATGGCTTTATTGAATGAAAATGAAAGCTTATTTCTACACCATGAATCAAAGTGCGGAATGGACATCTTAAAGAATAGACATAAAGGAATTGAATATCAATCATTGTCTAATCAATTTGAAAACTTGAAACTCCACCATAGGATTATTAATGAAACTAAATCAAATTGGTATGGTGAGAGGGGCAAGTGGAAGTTTGTTTCTTTGTTTGGTTTGATCTTGTTTTTGTTGGATTCCTACAAAACTTGGTATGCGTATCACGTCATATGTCTTTTAAAGAATTCTAATCAGGTTTGGGATCCGAGAAAATGATAATCCAAACTTTTGCACCATCTTGTATTATATTGTACATTTGTATATACTTTTGGTTTTCGTGTTTTGGTTTTGGATTGGATCTCATTTTGGTTTTAAGTTTTGTGTGTTGGTCCTTTGGACACTTTTGGTTTGTCTTGAAAAAAAAAAAAAAGAAAAGCGAGATGTCAACTTATGTCCTTATGAATGTTGACTAAGACTAAGAGAATATGAAACATCGGAATTGTATTGCAGAAAGCTCCATGAGTATCGCAAACACATTAAAGAATATCGTTTGGAACTTGTGATGCATGAAGTTGTCAGTTTTACAAATTATGGTAAAGTAGGTGGTATACTCCATCAACATTTCAAAAAGAGCAATGCATTCATCCATATCTCATGTTACATTCCACATTGCATATACATTTCATCTCAGTTGCATCTACATTTCAAATACAATCATTGAAAAGGTGTCGAATCCTCTTAGGGTTATTACATAACATATATTAAAAGGATCCTAAGGTTGGGAAATGATGCCCGAACTATCTTGAACCAAGCACGTTCTACACATATTAAAGAGGATCTTGAGCAAAATGGTCAAAACCATACTTGGAAGAAAAGGTGAGGCGAAAGGAGTATTTCGTGTCTGTCCTATCATGCAACATAATCCTTAAAATAGTGGTTTTTACCACTCCTATAGTGCTTAAAGCCTAAAATCAGAGTAGTAAGGATAGGGTTAAATCCCCATCGAACTTAGGTTGAGGATCCAATTCCCCAAAGCTCTGATTTGATCTTCATGGAGTAGTAAGGATAGGGTCTAATTCTCATCTCGCTTAGGTTGAGAATCCGATTCCCCAAAGCTTCTATTTTGCCTCCATCACGCTTTAAGAAATTAAAAGCGTGATCTACACTCAAGAACTTGAAGTTCCAAAGCAAATATTTTTCATTCTACTTTTATTGCATCATTGATATTGGATTGGAAGGATCGTACTACATGTCCCTTGCAAGGATGGGTAGTCATCCCCAAGGTTCAAGAAATCAAAAGTAAAGTCAAATCCTGGATTATGGGGTTGATCTCCATCGGGGCTATAGACGCCTGACTGGCGGTGGAGTATGCTCATGCGTGGCAACATGTCTTGTCTAAAAGCAAGACCACTGATGCGCTCAAACGGACAGAGCTAGCCTGACAGTTTCATCCATA
Organism: Wollemia nobilis; assembly: GCA_028583015.1. Taxonomy (NCBI): domain Eukaryota; kingdom Viridiplantae; phylum Streptophyta; class Pinopsida; order Araucariales; family Araucariaceae; genus Wollemia; species Wollemia nobilis. The sequence continues at coordinate 4,732,620 of JAQPPZ010005697.1, forward strand.
ACAGGTTAAATCATTTTGTTCAAGATGAGGTAATGAACTCCAGATCAGAGTAGTAAGGATAGGGTTAAATTCCCATCTCGCTTAGGTTGGGAATCCTATTCCCCAAAGCTCTGATTTCACTTACACTTGCACATGGGTTCAAAATGGTAGTGACACATAACCAACTTTGGGATCTAGTAAATTAATTCAGTATACTCATATTTGGTCCTAAGAGGATTTGACAGTTTTAATATGTTTGTTCATGGTACTAGAAATTTTGAGCCTTTGCAAAGCTTGTTATATCTCTAGCATCTTCACCATACATTAAATCCTACAGGAATCATCCATAACTTCTCATACGCACGAATCATAAGTGAAAATGACAATGGAAAGTTGAACGAGTTTCAAACGATAGGGAATGAAGCACATTGCACACACCGAGCTGATGCTTAATAATTCTAATGCTTCATGTATTTCTCGTCTAGTTTCATTCTTGGGATATTTGTTGACGCTTGTGTTTGAGTTTTGAAGGTGTTCAGGTTGAGTTCTCACCGAAATGCTCAGGAGCATTTCCCAGCAGAGTCGCCATTTGTTGTGGCTTGTCCACAACGTACCCCAAAATTGGGGACCCACCTTTTTGCATATTTTCCAAGAAGACCGAAGTGGCCCATATGCTAAAGATCAAAGAAAAAGCAAAACACCGCAAGGAGAAAAAGTGTCGCGATATCGCGACATGTTGCATTTTCGCGGTCCAAAGCAAAGAGAAAAAGCAAGGAGGAAAAAGTGTCGCGATATCGCGACATGTTGCATTTTCACGGCCAAAAGAGAAGAGAAAGAACAAGAAAGAAAAAGTGTCGTGATATCGCGACATGTTGCATTTTCACGGCCAAAAAAGAAAAGAAGAAAAGTGTCACGATATCGCGACATGTTGCATTTTCCCCAAAGATATAGAAAAGAAAAGAAAAAAGTGTCGCGATATCGCGACATGTTGCATTTTCGCCAAAGAGAAGAGAAGAAAAAGTGTCGCGATATCGCGACATGTTGCATTTTCCCCAAGAAAAAGGAACAAGAAAGAAAAGAAAAAAAGAAAAAAAAGTGTCGCGATATCGCGACATGTTGCATTTTAAAAAAAAGGAAAGAAAAGAAACAAAAGTGTCACGATATCGCGACATGTTGCATTTTCGTGACTCAAAAAGGAGAAAGAGAAACAAAAGTGTCGCGATATCGCGACATGTTGCATTTTCGTGACTCAAAAAGGGGAGGAGGGAGAAACAAAAGTGTCGCGATATCGCGACATGTTGCATTTTCGCGACTCAAAAGGGGTAGGCAAATAGAGAAACAAAAGTGTCGCGATATCGCGACATGTCTGATTTCACCAAGGGAACAGAGTAGTGGACAGTGCGTCTGATATTAGTGATGAACACCAGGATAGTGAAACTGAAGACTGCATAATGACGTGGACCATAAGGAAATGGATGAAAGGATTGTCACATAAGGACAAAATCCAATGAATAAGACAAAACGTTACATAAGGAATCTTTAATGATTTGAAATCATTTAAGATGGTCGTTACACATGGAAGGAAGCGGACGCATGCCCATGTGGAGAAAAGGAAACATTTTTTTTAAATCAAACGAAAAGTGAAGAAAACCAAACAGAGGAAGCCAAACCATGGGAATGAAACGAAGGGCCACAAAATAGAAATGAAAAGCCTTTTTGGAAACCAAAACACATGCATGCACAAGGGAAGGTGAAACGAACAACCATTGGAAAATGAAACGAAAAGCTTCCTAAAAATTTTAAATACGCCAGGCAAGGATGTTTTGAGGGGTTGGAAACTGCTACGAGCAGAGTTGCAGATTTGAAGGCAAGAGGGCCATTCTGGACCTGTTTGAGTCGTTTTCTTCCATGGACTGGTTTGGGAAAACCAGAAATTTTTGTTATTGTAAAATGACAAATTTTTAATACAGAAAGTTTCAGAAAGTTGCATCTTATGGACAAGAAAGAAGGAGTCATTTTCTGCATGCAAGATTAAATGTCTATTTTTCCCCTTTTCAGATTTTAGGCTTGTAAATGGAGTTTATGCAAGTTTTCTTGGTTGCTTCATGCGAATGTTTAAATCTGAAAACCTCATTTAAAACCCTAGGAGCCAGCACTTAGCTTATCCGGATTGTGCTTGTTTTGCAAGTCCAATAGGTTAGGTTGCATGCATGAAAACCTCACATCTTCGGTTTTGTCGAAATAGGATAGCATCATACTGAATGCATTTTATTTTCATTTTCTGCATTTCATTTTCATTTTTCTGCATTTTATTTTTCCAAAAATTTTAACTTTTTTTTAATTTTCAGGCATTAAAATAAACATTTAAAAAATTTCAAAATCCAAAAATAATTTCACCATTGCGTAGGTTATACTTCAGACTTCCAATACGCACTTTGAAATTTCATTTTCGGAGTTGTTTAGTATTTTTAAAAATTCATCGAAGTTGTTGTTTTATTACAGATTTTAAAAAATCCGAAAATAGAAAGTTTCCATTTTGGGCTGGAATTTCATTTTTTTTAGTTTCATGTTTCATTCATGAGCCTATGATGACATTCCCTTCATGAAAATTCCAATTTCATTGAAGGAGTTATGTTTTATGGCATTTCACAAATTTCCATTTTTTGAGCCTAAAATTACCCTCTCTTCATAAAAATTCTAATTTTACGAAAGAGGGGTAATTTGAGCACTACATCGTGGTCATATGAGGGCCAACTCACATTTGCTTTATTTTGGTTCAATGAACAATCACTAAAGTTTCATGGTAAAATAAACCAACATTGCCCCTTGTTTAGAGTTACTTGCAATCACTAAGGTGTTCCAAGCATTTAAATTGAATATCTTTATTTGAGATTACTAATACACATATGCAAATGCTAATATAGCGGAGACCTTGGAGAAGTTGTTTGTTTAACTTCTTTGCAAGAGGGGATTTGGAACCCAAATCCTAAGGGAGAGTGTACTTTCACAATTGGGTGAAAATACCACTCAACAGGACCTCTGTCCAAAGGAGACACCAATATCCTAATCAAGTTTGTGGATATCTATCCATAAGATACACCAATATCCTTAGTTGTTTTGTGGATATCTATCCACAAGAGAACTCCTTTCTCCTCTACTCTAGCTGGTGATCTTCTAGAAAAACTGCTACTTCCACTGCAATGGATAATGGATATCTATCCACTAAATAATCTTGCCCTCACTCAAAATATCTATCTTCACTACTCTGGCTAATGGACCTCTATCCACTGGAGACTGACGTCCTCTATACTCTATCACATCCATAGCTTACTCTTAGCTCTGTCTCAAATCTGCACTAAACACAATCCTTTGGTCTAGCACAAATTTGCTCAATCTTTATCTCTAATATGCACTAAACATAGTCCTTCGATCTATCACAAATTTGCTCAATATTTATTCTCAAATATGCACTAAACACAGTCCTTCGATCTAGCACAAATCTAATCAATATTTGTTCTCAAATATGCACTAAACATAGTCCTTCGGTCTAGCAAAAATTTGCTCAATCTCTGTCTCTGGTCTAGCACAAACCTATCCTTAAATCTGCACCAAATTTTATACTCAAATTTGTCCTCAATCCTTAACACAAATCTTGACTCAATTACAAATCAACTCTACTAGATCTGCCCCAAATCTTAACTCAAGGTTTGAACAAATCAATCAATCAACTCTACTCACAAGTATTCTCAAAGACTTACCTCAAACCTATCCACAAGTTCTCTCTAGAACTTTCTGTCACTGCTCACAAATCTTCACAAAGACTTACCTTAAATCTACTCAACAAGTCCTCACTAGAACTTGTTATTACTGCTCACAAGTCTTCACCAAGACTTACCTTAAATATGCTCAAAAAGTCCTCACTAGAACTTGTCCAATATCACAGAAACATATAGAGAATTATTAGAGACTTAATATACTTTACACTCACAACAATGCTCAATCATTTTCAATCTCTTTTTCTTAATCATAGAAACATGTAGAGAATTGTTAGAGACTCAATATGTTTCACACTCACAACAATGCTCAATCACTTTCAATCTCTCTTTCTTAATCATAGAAACATATAGAGAATTGTTAGAGACTCAATATGTTTCACTCTCAATCACTTTCAATATCTTTCTCAAATCAATTTAGAATATAGAACAATTTGTTTTATAGAACTAGAACTATCACTTCAACACTTCAGCTTGACTAGGCTCAATCATCTCCACTCAATCAATCACTCAATGAAACACTCCTTGTTTACAAAACCTAGTCCAAGTATATGAATACTCACTCAATTATTTCCAACAATTCTTATCAAACAATATCACATAACAATGATACTCATGATCTTTGTCTAAACCCTAGTTCAAGATAGTTCACAAGTTCTCACTCAAGCTTTCTCAAAAAGCTTACTCAACAATGCTTATCAAACAAGGTTTTTACCATCAATTTTCACTTAGAAAAACCTTTAACAATCAAACTCAACAATTCTTATCAAACAACCATTTTATCTCCAAATTAGCATTCACAAAATCCAACAATAATTCACAAGGAAGATGTACCCATCCCTTTTTTTTGATGAAGAATTGACCTTATAAAACTTGTCTCAATCACAATTATTCTTTTGTCAATCTTAAGGGTTAGTTAGCAAGAACCTTCTCAAAACTTTAACCAATAATTTCCTCACAAATTATTCTCACAATACAAAAGCATTAGATCTCAATTACACCTTATTACTCTTTTCAATTATCAAACCCAATAAAACTTTATTTCAAAATAATATTCAAACTCCTCTAAAGCCTTATTACTCCTTTCAATTATCAAACCCAATAAGACTTTATTTCAAAATAATATTCAAACTCCTCTAAAGCCTTATTACTCCTTTCACCACTTTAATCACAAAAATCACAATATAAAATTATTTCCATAAACCTTATACCTCCCTAAATGCTCATGCCAACAAACCTTAGGACAAACAATTAAATTCAAAAATTTAAGTACCTTTTGCCCTTGGTGGGAATCGAACCCATGTTGCGCTTCCACAAGTGCCCTAGCCATAGCTTCCACTTCCACATGATCTAGGTGCTCACATGGGACCTAAGTGTACCCGCACACAGTATTCCCAACACTTTCGCTGAAGCTTCTAAAAATTAAAAGCTTCCTATTTCACTGTCGTGGAGTCTCGAACCTGAGACCTCCCCTCTACTGTAACTTAGCACCCAAGTCAACCACCGTCTGGGCTAGCCACCCGGATGGTGCTATGATCTTGGCACTGCTTCACTTTATGTCTTCCTTTCCTTGGTGTTAGCACTACACATGATTTTATTTTCTTCCTTCATTTGATCAATGAGCACAACAAAGCATACACGAATTTCTGAATGCCACCATAAGCCTTAGATTTAGGCTTTATTAATATACCTTTCAAAGGTATTTACCTTCACATCGGCGGATAGGAAATTAGACTTGCATTTCAAAAATAATATTTTAATTATAATTATTTTAAATTCAAAATGAATTTAAATATTATAATTAAATATTAAATGTCCTTTGGGCCTTTTTAAATAAAATATAAACTTCCTTAGGTTTTTAGAAAAACCTTTTGCCAATATCACCTTTAGCAAAATAACCTTATTATTTTCTTTCAACCACCATGGAACGGAGATATCTTTTCATCCCTTTTATTTTGCCCAAATATTATGATCTTGCTATCCTTCTTGCTTCTCTTTTGATGCTTCAGCCATATAATATTTAAATTAAATATTATATCCATACCTCTTAGAAAATAAACCATTAACCATTTGCTTAACATTCCTTTGACATCTACTTAGTATTACTTTGACATCAATGACAACAATTCCTGATCATATTTCCAACAATATCCCCCTTTTTCATTGATGGTAATCCATTTTATTTTAATCATTTCTTTTACCTCTTTCTATTCTTCTCCCCCCGAGAAACTACTCCCCCTGACTGAATGCTTTCTTCCTAACTCAAATATCTCCCCCTTACTCAATTCTCTCCCCCTTTTTCATCAATGGCAAAGGGTCACCTTTGGGGCTCGGGTCTAATAATGAAACTCTTAGCTTATCCCCCCCACCTCCTCTTGAGGTATTTAATCTAGGGTGGGAGTATTTCTACTCGCAACATGCACTGATATTTACCTTTGTCCACTTTCCTCCTTATTTTATCCTTATGATTCCTCTGACCATTTATGTTCCTTCTTGTCTCTAGAATTTTTTCTCTACACCACTTTATTGTATGTCCATAATTATTACACTTATAACACTTAATGTTATTATTACTTGGAGGTGCAAATGTCTTGGGATTTCTCCTGGTGAAGCCATATCTATTCCTGTCATGAATCCTACAATTCATTACCTTGTGACCAAACTGATTACAAGAGTAGCAATACCCTTGAAAAGGTTGTCTATTTTTGAACTTCCCATATTCTTATATTTCATGTGTCCTGCACTGTGTAGCCTTGTGCCCAAAACTATGACATGAGAAGAATTATCCAATGAAACTACCTTGCCTTGACCTCATTGGTATTTTAGTTTCTTTTACTTTGTGTTGGTTCCTATTCCATTTGTTCCTCTTTTATGCATTGTTCCTTTTCTTTTTGAACTTTCTGTTGTCCAACTCATCTTCAGAAGTCTAAATATCTCTTACACTCTCTTCTTCTAAAGTTTCTTCTTCTTTATAACTTGAGGTTGACTCCTCTCCTTGTTTATTTTATACATTTTCAAAACCAAGGCTTGTCTTGTTTTTTGACCGTCTTTGTACCTTGATAATATTGTCTATGGTTTTTGAGCTTTTCCCAAACTTGTGTAACCTATCCTTAGACTCATTTACTTCCTTCCTTAGTGAAGCTACTTCTTGCTTTAACTTTTCACATTCTAAAATATTTTCTTCTAACTTCTCTTTGAATCTCCATATCTTAGCTATTGACTTATTTAGATCATCGATAAGCTTTCCTTTCTCTTCATCACATTCTTGAAACTAAATATTGAGTTTGGAATTTTGCTTTCTTACCTATTTTAATGCATTAGGGGACAAAATAAGTTTACCTTTAATATCTACTTCTCCTATTTTTGATTCTTCCTCTATTTTTTTTCCTTTGAAAACATATTCATTCTTTTTTAATTTATCTTCTATAGGATCATCTCCTTCTTCTTCTAATGCCATAAGAAGATTCTCTTCTGGTCCTTCACGTGTATCTTCATATTCATCATAACTAAACTGAAACCACTTCTTGTATAACTATCTTCAAGATGACCAAAGTTACCACATCTAAAACACTTGAGGATTATTGGTGACCTTTTCCTAACCACTTCTTTTTCTTTTGCCAGAAATAGAACTTCATATTTATCATCATCTAAGGAACTATCATCACTATTACTTGAATACTTACTTGCTTTGTCTACATAGAAACTCTTCTTATGTCTTTGGAAGAACTTCTTTCCTTGCTTGCCTTGTCCATCCCTGCTTTTCTTTTGGTACTTGTATTTTTTTATTTCCTTGTTCTTATGATCTTTTTTTCTTCATCATTGTTATTTCCAGCTTCTTGACAATAAGATGCATAGTGACCATACTTTCCACAATTGAAACATCTAACATATTTTGTACCTTTAAACTTTCTTGGATCCTTGTTCCTTTTGCCATAATTTGCTTCTTCATCACTGTATGACTCATTGCTTGAATCTGACTTCTTACCCTTAGTCTTCTTAGTAGCTTTGAATGCTACTTCTTTTGGATATTAGGTTCTTCTTTTGTTCTCATCTCAAAAGCTATGAGAATGCCATGTAATTCATCTCTTGTCAAAATATCACTATATTTTTATTCCTCTATAGCTGAAATATTTTCACTAAATATTTTTGGGAGTGACCTTAAAATATTATCACAAACATCAGATTCTTGAACTTCAAGTCCAAGTCCTTGCATGTAGTTAACAAACTAATCTACATGAAGTACATAAGCACTAATGTTTTCCTCCTCCTTCAGTTTTAGATCTTCAAATATTCCCTTGAGATTTTGCAACTTTACCTTTTTGACCTTTTTATCTCCTTTATATATGCCTTGCAATTTATCCCAATTTTTCTTTGCTAATTTGCAATGCATCACCTTTATAAACTCTAGTTTACTCAAACCTCTCAAAATTGCATTCATTACTTTTAAATTTTAATGATGTAGAATCTTACCATATTTATTTGTAGTTGGAGTAGTTGGTGGTGTGTATCCATTTTCAACTGCTTCCCATATTTTATTCCCAAGTGCCATTAGGTGGATCTTCATTCTCATACTCCAAAATACATGATTGCTTCCATAAAACACTGGTGTTGAATTATCTAAGGATCCACTCTTAGAATCCATATGTGTTCTTGTAGGCTTTTCCTTCAAGTTGTTAAACTCTTTCTAAGGAACCCTCTTTGATACCAATTGAAGAACACAAGCTTATACTAAAAGGGAGGTGAACACTATAAGACCACTTTTTACTTTTCTTTCCCAATCAATATTATGCAATATATCAATGGAAATATCAACAATAATGATCAAAGCAATCCATAAATAACCATACACAATTAAGACACCAATTTAACGTGGTTTGCCCAATGTGGGCTACTCCACGAAGAAAATATTTCACTAAAATTTTATCGAAAAATCTCTTGGGAAACCTTTCCATATTATAATTTTTATGGACCTCTGTCCAAAGGAGACACCAATCCCCTAATCAATTTTATGTATTTTAATCCACAGTAGACATTAATATCCTTAGCTAGTTTTTGGATCTCTATCCATAGGAGAACTCCTTTCCCATTTGCTCTAGCTGGTGATCTTCTAGAAGAACTGCTACCTCCATTACATTGGGTAATGGATCTTTATCCACTGAAGACTCCTACCCTCACTCAGAAGACCTATCTTCACTACTCTAGCTAATGGACCTCTATCCACTGGAGACTATCATCCTCTATACACTGTCACCTCCAAAGCTTACTCTCAGCTCTGTCTCAAATCTACACTAAACATATTCCTTCGGTCTAGCACAAATCTTCTCAATATCTGTATCTGATCTATACTAAACATAGTCCTTCAGTCTAGCACAAATATACTCAATATTTGTCCTCAAATATACACTAAACACAATCCTTCGATCTAGCACAAATCTGCTTAATATCTGTCCTCAAATATGTACTAAACATAGTTCTTTGATCTAGCACAAATATTATCAATCTCTATCTCTGGTCTGGAACAAAACTATCCTCAAATATTCACCAAACTCTATCCTCAAGCATTAACACAAATATTGACTCAATCACAAACCAAATCTACTAGATTTGTCCCAAAACTTAACTCAAGGTTTTAACAAATCAATAAATCAACTCTGCTCACAAGTCTTCTCAAATACTTGCCTCAAATCTATTCACAAGTACTCTCTAGAACTTTCTCTCACTGCTCACAAGTCTTCACCAAGAATTACCTCAAATTTTCTCAACAAGTCCTCACTAGAACTTGTTCTCACTGCTCACAAGTCTTCACCAAGACTTACCTCAAATCTGCTCAACAAGTCCTCACTAGAACTTGTCCAATCTCACAAAAACATATAGAGAATTGTTAGAGACTCAATATGCTTCACACTCACAACAATATCCATTGTGGATTTTGAGCCATACGTGCTTTGGTAACTGGCAGTGGTTGATTGGCTGATAATTATATTTTTTACTTTTCTTGTGAATATTTTTTATCAGTGGTTCATTGTGATTCAACCGAAGCTTTTTCATTCATTGAATGTTTGACTCGATAGCCCTCACTATTTTTAGTTTTTGATCGATGATCCCTTCATGATTTTGTATGAATGGTGATTTTGTCTACTTGTTATTAAATTTTTGAAAGAGTAACCTAGATTCTTATACATGTTGTGTTAAACTTATGCCAGCCTTTATTGGGGGGATCAACATAATAAATGACATTACTTAAATCAAAGTTCATGCAAAAATTAATTTAATTTGTACCTTGATTTTTTCTTGTTTTACCTTTATCTTGTCTGGTCCATCTCAACCGTCTGTCTCGCTTATCCTAAAGTTTCAATGGCCCAGATATTCTTAGATGATGAATTTGGGTATTTATCTCTTCTCAACTTATGGGTCGTTTCTCCTTCACGTGGGCCATATATAGTAATATTTCCTTCAACCAAAACCTATTAGTCCTTTATTTCATGAATATAAAAATAAAAGCTTCAATAAGGCTTCGAGAACTCATAACTTTGAGAATCAAGAAAAAAAAGAGGGGAAACATGTTGATGAAACTTTTTTATTATGATTATTTCTTGCTCGACTGATTAATCTCAAAATTCGATCCTCATTGATCAAAAAAAAATTTATTGCTCGGATCTTCCCACGTAGTTTCTTCATTCGACTGAGTGACCTTAGTTGCACTGGATTGGTCAACTGAGTAAATTCATTCTTTGGCCGAATAGCCCTACCTTAGATTGATGAATCATAAGCAAAGATATGGGAGGGCAATGTTACTTGACCCTTGTGATTCTTCAATATGATAGGCTAAATACTTAGGTATTAAAACCTATCATTCAATCTGCTTAGGTTGATGAATTTGGATGTTGATATTTGTTAGCCGAAATGAGCATGGACTGCTTTGATATTGCCATGTGGGTTTTTTTGTTTGGTCGAAGGGTCTTTGCATAAATTAATCAATCATATTTGAATGAGGGATTTGATTGGATTTTTGATCGATAGCCTTTAGGATGCTTTTGTTGACCATTGATCTCTATCAGGTTTTGGTCGATCAGTTTGGGCCATCAATGTGCTTTCGGTTGATGAGCCATTTTTGTGCCAAGTTGATCCGTTGATACCTTCTTCTTCTTGTTAGAGTTACTGTGTTAGTAACTATAAATATTACCTCATTTAGGTAGATATAATTTACCTCATGGTAAAAAGTAAATACTTACTTTTTACCACTAGTAAATTTCTTTTACTAGTTAGTCATTGTAGTCATTTTGACTACGTTGGTTAGTAGGTTAGTTGTTAGCTAACTTAGGGGGGAGGACTCCTAATTTACGCTAGGGGATATTTTGTAGATATTCCTAGTGCCTATCTTAAGCCTCCTAAAGTTGTATTTAATCATTTGAATTCATAATGCAAGGTTAATGTTTTTGTGTGGAATATTGGGCTTACTCTCCTCCTAACATTGGTATCAGAGCCAACTACGTTGGGGTTGGATCTGGATCAAATTTTTCTTCGCCACCACACTCCAAGCGAGCATGGTAGCTGGCGGACATGGAGGGTAATCCCTGGCCAGGTCCAATCGACCTGCCAGGGCCTAGGCGTGCCCGATTCAACTGTCCAGGTCAGATCGACCTGCCAGTCACGGGAGGGCCTGTGGGCCACCATGGCAATCACCACCGAGGCCGTGCTGATCATCCTATAATCTTGTCCAAGCTAGGTGATCGACAATCCTAGCGGTCAATCGATCGAGCCCATAGTTGACAGCCATGTGTTGTCGACCGGCTCCACGGGAGCAGCAGCCCGTAGTCAACAGCCACGTGCTGTCGATCGTCCACACGGGCGATCGGGCCCGTGGGTGAAGGCCTTGAGGTGCAGTCACCTCGACCCCCACGTAGGAAGCCATGGTCCACAGAGCCACGTGGGCCCAGGAGCCACGTGGCTTCCTAACTGCTTGGGAGAGCCGAGAGGGCAAGAGCACTCTTCCCCTCCCAGCTAGAAAACTGTGTGGGACCAGACCACCTCGAGATCCGTGAGGGTAGGAGGCCCTTTGATCCCTAAGATTCGATTAACAGAGGCCTTACGTGACCTCAAGCATAGATCTCAAGGTGCTGAAATGGCATGCCTAGTGCAACTCCTAAGATAAGTAGCTAACGTGGACTGGGGCGACCGACACGTGGACTGGACACGCACGGATGTTGATGTGGCGGCGCTGACTTTGAACAACCTAGACTGGACATGTGGATTGACCCTGGCATGCACCCCGAGGTGCTAACTAGATGTGACACATGGTGGACAGCCACTAGACTCGACCTGGACCAGACATGACACGTGGCGGATAGCCACTAGACTCGACCCTGACTCATACAATGACATGTGGGTGACACGTGGCGGACTGCCACGTGCCACCCGACTCGACCTAGCCGCCACGTTACGGCAAAAAAAAGGACGGCGGGGGGCACTCGGATTGCCCGAAGGCAATCAAATACAAAGGCGAGCGCCTTTGTTTTTAAAGGGCTAAAATGGCAGCATTTTGCTGCATGTGGGATTAATTCCCACATTTTAATTTTTTTTTTCTCACCCGAAGGCGGGAAAGCCTTCTTGTAGAAGGCGGTCCCCTCCATAACCCGTCGGGCTTGCTAGCCCGACCGGCGAGGGGACCCGGAGGAAAGACTCCCGACCAAGAGGTTGGGAGTTCAAGCCCCGTCGGGGCCAAAAGTAATTTTTTTTACTTCGACGGGCATTAAAAAAAAAAAAAAAAACAAGGTACATTTTTTTATTTTTTGAAGTTTATTTTTTTTAATTAATTTAGTTTTAATTTATTAAAAATTTTAAAAATTATTTTACTTAGAATTATTTTTTTTAAGGTAATTTTAAAGTTAAAATAGTTTTTATTTTTCTTGATAAATTTTTACTTAAATTACTTAGAATTTTTTTTTATATAAACTTCAAAATTCAAACAAAGAAGGCTCATATTTTGCAAATTACAACAACATATTGCTTTTTGTTTTCTCACCACAAAGGAGATATAAGACATAGAAAAGCATATTTTTTTTGCAAATTCGAAAAGCCTTCTTTCTTCTCAAAACTTGTTCATTTTTGCAACATAAAAGGAGCCACTATTTGATTGCAAAATTGTAACACAAGGAGACAAAAATTTGCAAAATGTCAAAATTGAAGAGTGCATTTGTTTTCTCCAAGGAGATATAAGACATAAAATTGCACATTTTCTTGCAAACTTGAGAAGAAATTGTAACCTTGGGTCCACAAAAACTAAGTCGTGTGTCGACTAGTTCTGGAAGCCTTCCAAACACGGGTCGTGTGTTGACTTGTCTTGGAAGGAGTGCTCAAATTGTTAATTTTGCAAAATTCAGGGGAGAAGACAACATTGTACTTCTTTTGCAAAATTGGAAAACAAAGTAGGAGACATAAAAATATCATTTTTTGCACAACACAAAACACACATTTTGTTGCAAAAATTAAAAGGTGCATTTTCGATTTTACTTGACACCTTTATTGGCAAATTAGGTGCTTGTTGAGAAGCAACACACCCCCACTAAAAAAATGAAATTCCATCCTTTGAAAATATTTAGCTTTCATTTTGCAGTAGGGACCCTCTTGATGTTTTTCAGGTTTTAATTCCAAATTTTGCTTGCCTCCTTCTTCTTCAAGTTTTGCATATACCAAAGTATCTAAGTAGGCTTGCATATGGCTTTGATTTCAATTTAGAATTCACTTCTTTAAATGTTAGAATCTTCTTGAGTAAAGAAGATCTTTCACTGATATGTAAAAATGCAGAATACAGATGAATGAATTCATTGGAGTCAACCTACAATTTCTGGAAAATTTGCTAAGTAATGGAAACGTCGCGATTTCGTGACATTTTTGTTTTTGGAAACGTCGCGATATCGTGACATTTCCATTTTTGGAAACGTCGCGATATCGCGACATATTTTGGTTGAAAGCGAGGCTTGTAGAAAACGTCGTGATATCGCGACAGGTTTGGACCAAAAGGAAAGCTTGTAGAAAACGTCGCGATATCGCGACGTGTTTTGGGAAAAAGTGCCAAGTAGGGAAGGTCGTGATTTCGCGACATGTCACGGTTTCGCGACAAAGGGGCAAAGAAAAAACCCAAGTGCAGAAACAAGTCGCGATTTCGTGACATGTCGCGAAATCGCGACATGTCACAATTTCACGGCAAAAGGGGGGCAAGAAGAAGCTAAGGCATGGATGTGTCGCAAAATCATGATGCGACATAGAGAAGAAATCACGACACGACAGAGAGAAGAAGCACAAGGCATGGTCGTGTCGCGAAATCATGACACGACAGAGAAGAAAAAGCCAAGGCATGGCTGTGTCACGAAATCGCGACGTCGCGATTTCGCGACGTCGCGAAATCATGACACGGTAGAAGAAAAAGCACAAGGCATGGCCATGTCACGAAATCGCGACGTCGCGAAATCGTGACACGATAGAAAGGAAGAAGTAGAGTGCAAAGGAGAGGTCGCGATTTCGCGACATGTCGCGAAATCGTGACATGTCGCGGTTTCATGGAAGAAGAGACCAGAATGCAGGGGGACGTCGCGATTTCGTGACACGTGTCAAAAAAATAAAGCCGACATATAATGAACATTAGGATTTTAATTTAATAGTATTAAAATACTAATCCTTGTTTGTCTTTTGCAGAAAGCAAGCTGGCAGTTGCATACTAGCGGAAGTAATGGCGAAAAAAGACAAAATAAGCACGGATTAAATGAAGGCCATCAGATGGAAATGTGAGATGCCGAGAATTTTTGGTTCATCCAGATTTTACGGATCTGGCCGCAAAGAGACTTTACGGTGACTAAGCAACTGCCCATTTAATGGAATATGTCGACAATTGACCGAAAAATGAAAATATCTACACATAGTTACCGAAATTTGCCGATGGACGCATTTAACGAGAGAATTTATGGTGAAAGTAATGGCGTGCAGAGAATTTTAACTCAGAAGCAGCTTTGCGAAGATAAAATGTCGGGAGAAACCAGTGACTCATTCCAAATTTCTTTGAGGAATTAATGAGGCGCTCCCGGCAAGTGCACCAGAAAGATGAAGATATTTACTTACGCGATGCCCATTTATGGAATATATCGACGACCGCAGAAAACGAAGATATTTACTTGCGATTACTGAGATGGATGAGAATAATATCGGATCATGCCTTCTCCATTTATGGCAAGTAACCGCACTAAGATTTGCAGAGTGGTTAGGGTTTATAAAAAACTCTATTTTTAAAGGGCCTTATATTGTAAAACCTAGGGTAGTAAGGTTTAGAGGATAAGATTTAGGGTTTGAGAAGAAGATATTTCTGAAAAGATCAGGGTCTATCCTGAGTCTATAAATACTTCTTCCGAATGTAAATTCGAGGGCGAAAACTTAGAAATAAAAGCTATTGGAGCAATTTCCTGCAAATCTTGTTTGAATGCTTTGTTCTGGACTTAGAGTTGGTGTGACTTTCATTTTTTGTGATAGCATGGCCAAGAGCCTAATCTCTTTCAGATTGTGATAAGTTCATCTTCTTTTGTTTTCGTTTCATTAAGGTTTATTTAATTTATGTTGTAGATCTGTGTTACCAAGGTTGGATATCCTGCTAGGCTTCATTTTCTTTATTGTATGTTAGGGAAAATTATAGATTTAAGGTTCAGGCCTGTTCTAATTGCTCTGTCCTCACTGTGCGAGCTAGAGTTGCTGGTGAGAGATACCAATTTTAACCGACTTCCCTTCTATTTGTGATTTTCTTTCAGATCTGTTGTTGTCTCTGTCTTATGCTCTTAGTGGAAGGTGATCTTAGAAAGTCTGGACACTTTCCTCTTTGATTTTGTTCTATTGTGAAGCTAACCGGTATAACTAAAATTGGTAGTTTTGGTTTTGCAACTAAGTTAGATAAATTTCTCTTTCTGCCCTACCCTACTCTCTCTGTTCCATCGATTGAATGATCCATTTTTATTTTCTTTTAAATTTGTCTTTTATTTAAATCTGCTAACACATAAAGAGCTAGATCAAAGAACTGATTGTAAATCTGAGTGTCCACAAAGATAACCAATTCCAAAAACATTACTGAACAAGTCCAGAACCCGTTGTAAGGTAACAGACAGTCCACTTGAAACTATTCCAGAAGTGGAAAAGAGTGAATAGACATTTGACCCAACTCTGTAACTCACACCTTGGATATCCAACAAGATCCTAAAGTGAGTGGGATTTATCCCGTATAAGTGTTATCGGGATTTCATGCTCATTCTTCACAGGGTGTGTATAAAAGTCGAACCAACATTTAAAATTGGTGCTAGAAGGAGGGCCGAACTTACGTTCTTAGTGCGCTTGAGTTGAGAAATATGATTGTATGTGGTATTTAACAAATACTATGTTTTATCCCAGTCTGGTAGCCTTTTTCCCTCCTCCTCAGCCTTTTAAAACTTGTTTGTTTGAGTTTTTGCCTAAACAGTGGAACTCAACACCAACATTTAAAATTGGCGCTAGAAGGAGGGCCGAACTTACGTTCTTAGTGCGCTTGAGTTGAGAAATATGATTGTATGTGGTTTAATACGTATTTTATCCATCCTAGCCTTTTTCCCTCCTCACCTTTTAAAACTTGTTTGTTTGAGTTTTTGCCTAAACAGCAGAACTCAACACCAACATTTAAAATTGGCGCTAGAAGGAGGGCCTAAAGTTTAGTAGTTTGTTAAGGATTGTAAGATTATAAGTTGCTTGTGAAAAAGCTGGATTCTACTTATAGAGTAACAAGGTCCCATTCCAGAGCTGGAGAGCTCCTTGTGCCTGAGTTAGAAACTCCAAGAAGAAGCAGCCTCAGAAGGGCCAAGTCCTTGTCTGGAATAGTTTTGTCACCACTTGTAGTTACTCCAACTACAACTGAAAGTATCATCGTCAATCAAGTAGTAATGGCCAAGCTGGTTGGGTTCCACTTGCCTTAAATATCCCGGGTGCAGCCCATGACCTACCTAAAAATCTGAGAGATATCTTCCCAGATACAAGCATGATGGAACTAGGACAGTAGAAGAACATCTAGTAGCATTCAAGAATGCTCTAAAATTGTTAAATGTACAACATGAAGATGTGGCTTGCAGATTGTTCCCGTTCACTCTCCAGGAGGGAGCTTACGACTGGTTTCTAAATCTCACTAACGATTCTATTACCGATTGGAATGACTTGGAAAAGGTTTTTGTATCGCAGTTTGGTGAAGTGATAGATCCCAGTGTATTATATCAACAATTTTTTGGTATTAAAAGAGAAATAAATGAATCTGTCAAATCTTACAATGTCAGATTTCAGAAGGCTTATGGTAGAGTGATCGGTTATTATGTGCCAAATGCAGACCTGGCATTAGAGATTTTTAGGAATTCTCTAGATCCAATGACTTCTATTTTCTTGAAAAGAGATGCCTCTATTACCAATCTAACAGAGGCTTACAAAGAAGCTTTGGTTCTGGAAAGACAATTGGGGCCTCAACCTTTAAATGCTCATCAAATTCCTTTGGTCACACAAGGTACCCCTATTTTCAATCCCATACCGCATCAGATGATGTTGCCAGTATGTCAAACTCCACCATCAAGAAATCCATTGGCTGTAACACCTGCTGAAAATGTACAGAATCCAGGTAAAGAAGTTGATAACACAAGAGTTGAGGAAGTGTCAAAAATAGTCCAAAAGTTGGCCAATGACTTTTTAAGTTTTAAAAGGCAGGTTTCTACTGGGGAGAACTCAAACAGGTATTCTTATCAGTAGAACAGATTCACTCGGCCCCCATACGAACCCAATAAGGATTATAAAGGTAAAGGTCATGATGTAAATATTTGTGATTTGGCTTTGCCTAACTGGTGCAGGATACATGCTACTTCTCAGCACGGGGAATTGGATTGTTTGGAATTTTGTAACGCCTTTGAAGCTTTATGCGGGGAGTTGATTTCTCCTGAACATCAAAGAAATGCGGATGGCCCAAGTTCATCCAGCCATGGTGCAGCTATGGTCTTAGATTCTTTCACTTTTCCGGGTGAGTCCGAGAATGTAGTTGAAATGCCTATGGATGAGGTGCGGGCTTTTCAACAATACGGGAGGGACAACTACAACCTCGGAAATAGAAATCCGGAGCCCAACACTACATCTACCCCTCCGGACAACTCCCACAATGTTCCTCCGGATCCATCTTCAAGCAATAACCCATCTCCACCCAAGGGAGGAAATCCGAGAGGACCAGGATGCATTTGTCCCTCCACTCAATAAGGGATATAATATAGTGGAGGACATGAAGAAGATCAAAGCCAACATCACTCTTCATGAGTTGGCCCAAATTTTAGAACAGAGGGATAACTTGATTAAAACATACTCTGGGCCTACTACCAAATCTTTGGATAGGGGAAAGAAGATGGCAAATGCAAATGTAGCCATGTATAAAGAGAAGACTGAAGTTTCGCCTTTTCTACTGACTATTCGTATTTTTGGGAAAAACTTACACAACTGTCTGGTAGATTCGGGTGCTTTAGCTAATGTTATGCCTTTGGCCATTTGTCAACAGTTGGGTTTGACCCCAATGAAGTCTGAAAGAAGAGTTGTCCAATTGGACAAATCAGAGGTTAAAGTAGTAGGTGAACTTTAGAATATTCATATCCAGTTAGCATCTGAGCCAAGGGCACAACACAGAATTGAAATTCAGGTGGTGGATATTCCTGTGGGGTACGGGATGCTTCTGAGCAGGGATTGGTCGAAATCTTTGAATGGATACTTGGCAACTGACTTTTCACACATGTGGTTGCCATGGAAAGGAGTTGCAAACCAATTAAGGGTTGAAAGAGAACCCAGATACAAACATACGATCACTGAATATAATGCAGAAAATGAGGCTGTAAATATTGCTGATGTAGATATTGGGGTTTATAATTTAACAACGGGACAAAATGAGAAGTTTAGTAAAGCTCATCTTGTTCATAGTAATGAAGTTTGGACGCTTCATGTGGATGGGGCTAAATCTAAACAGGGTTCTGGTACGAGGGCAGTCCTTAAAGGGCCTGAGAGTCAGACATATTTTATGTCTTATCGCCTACAGTTCCCTTGCACAAATAATTTAGCAGAATACGAAGCACTGGTGCTAGGATTGAAATTTGCTTTGGACAGAGGTGTAAGAAATATCCAAGTTTTTACAGATTCAGAGTTGGTGGCTAATCAAGTTAAAGGTAAATTCCAGTGCAAAGCATCTTACTTAAAAGGATACAAACACCGAGCATGGGATCTCATGGAAGATTTTGATGCTTTTAATTTAACGCACATACCTAGAGAGCGAGAATTCACGTGCGAGATGTCTTGGCTTCATCAGCCGCAAGTATGAAACCACTGGAAGAATTCAAATGGAACAAGTTTTCGATCGAGTTAGTCCCTTGTCCTTCGGTCCCAAATAATGTGGATAATTTTTAGGTTTTCTCTGATGACCAGCAGATTATAAATTTTTTACAGAGTACCAAAGCGTTTGAAAATGCTATAATCGATGATGGACAAAGGGATACTCTGCTGGAGCAGTTAGACGATGAAAGGGGAATAATAAGGTTGAAAGATAACAGAATTCCAAAAGGGATGGTGGAACTGGAGCGGCTCTTTGATGTTGACCAAATCAAGCAAAAGGTGAGTTCTGGGGATTCTATGGGTGTAACAAACAGTGAGACTGAGAACCTGAACGTGGGGACTGAAGAAGATCCCAGGCACCTCAAGTTGGCTAAAACTTGTGACCCTAAAATAAAAAGAAATATGATTGATTTTCTTCACCGGTCCAAGGATGTTATGGCCTGGTCTTACAAAGATTTAAAGGTTTTTGATCCGAAAGTTTACACTCATGTTATACCTTTAAAAGAGTTTTGCAAACCTTTCCGGAAAAAATAGAGGCATGTCAACGCTCTGCTAGAGCCCCTCATCAAGAAGGAGGTAGAAAAATTATTGAGTGCCGCCATTATTTTTCCCGTTAGGCATTCTACTTGGGTGGCCAATTTGGTGCCGGTCAGAAAGAAAAATGGAGAGATCCGCTTGTGTGTGGATTTTAGAAATTTGAACAAGGCATCTAAGAAAGATAATTATCCTCTGCCTTCCATGGATGAGGTGCTACAGATTGTCAATGGTTCGAAAATGATGTCTTTCTTAGACGGATTCTCAGGGTATAATCAGATATTAGTTGAAAAGGAAGACAGGATGAAAACTGCCTTCACAACCAAGTGGGGAACTTTTGCCTACAAAAGAATGCCGTTCGGATTGATTAATGTCGGAGCTACTTTTCAACGTGCGATGGATCATGCTTTCAAAGGCCTTATGGGTAAGTGCATTGTTGTTTACATGGATGACTTAATAGTTTTCTCTAAATCTCGGTTTGACCACGTAAAACACTTGGAGTCTGTTTTCAACAAATGCAGGGAGTTCGACATTTCTTTGAACCCGAAGAAGTGTGTTTTTGGTGTAACTGAAGGAAAGCTCCTTGGACACTTGATCACCAAAGATGGCATTTCCATGGATCCTGACAGAGTTGAAGCCATATCCGGCATACCCTTTCCCAACTCTAAGAAAGAGTTAAGATCCTTTTTTGGGAAAATTAATTTTGTCAGGAAGTTCATCTCCGGCTTCGCAGAAATAGTCAAGCCACTGAATGACATGCTGAAGGAAACTGCTAAGATCGTTTGGACAACAGAAGCCAAAACAACGTTCCAGGAGATCAAATCTGCCATCCAACAAGCTCCAGTCTTTGGTGAGCCTAGACTTCAGTACAGATTTTTATTTGTACTCTTTTTCTTTAGAACACACACTTGCTGCGGTTTTGACCCAACGAAGAGAAACAGGGGAGCATCTGATTGCCTTCAAGAGTACCAACTTAAAGGGGGCTGAGCTCAAATACTCTCGCTTGGATAAGCAAGCCTATGCCTTAGTAAGAGCAGTTAAGCAATTCAGGCACTACATACTAAGAAGCAAAGTCCATGCTATAGTTCCTGATCCAGCTGTCAAGTACTTATTAAGCCAGGACGAATTGGGTGAACTGAGAGGTAATTGGGTTACAAGACTACAGGAATATGACTTAGAAATTTGGCCTACAAAATTAATCAGAGGACTTGGGTTGTCTCGACATATTGTTGAAGTACCTATACAAGGAGAAATTAATCAGCTGGATTCTGGATTCGATGATTGGTATGGAGATATCATTCATTTGTTGCGATTTGGAGTTTGCCCATCTCACCTAAATAGAACCCAGAGAAGAGCACTAAAGTTGAAATCTGCTCATTTTTTGCTCAAAGGAGGTAACTTGTATAGAGAAAATTATGCTGGCATTTTCTTAAGATGCATTTCTCAGAATGAAGTCAATGAGGTGATGTCCAGTTTTCATGAGAAGTTAGGGGTCGGGCATTCTTCAGGTTTCGCTACTGCACACAAGATATTGAGGGTAGGCTATTACTGGCCTACATTGTTTAAAGATGCACATCAGCATGTGAGAACTTGCCATCAGTGTCAGAATTTTGCATCCAAAGAGGCTAATCGAGCTCTACCATTGCAGCTTGTTGTAATAAACAAACCTTTTATGCAATGGGGACTTGACTTTGTGGGTGTGATAAACCCAAATTCATCGACGGGGCATAAGTATGTTCTAACAGCCATCGATTATTGCACAAGATGGGTTGAAGCAGCAGCCACCATGAGGAGTACAACCCATGAGGTGATCGAATTTCTAGAGTCAAATATCATAACCAGGTTTGGAGTTCCTTTGAATTTGGTGTGCGATAACGGGCCGACCTTTCAATCATTAGAGTTTGCGGAGTGGGCATACTAGATGGGGATAGTCATCGGATTTGCATCCAACTATTACCCCCAGGGTAATGGACTAGCTGAGTCCACAAATAAGAATCTGATGAATGCCATTAAGAAGTCTGCTGCAGACAAACCCAGACAATGGCACACATTATTGAAATATGCACTTTGGGCTGACAGGATAAGACATAAAGTAGCTCTTAAGACTTCCCCATTTGCTTTGTTGTATGGTATTCAGCCCATTGTTCCTATTTCTTTGAAATTGCCTACTTATCAATTTGTTTTAGACTATTTTGAGGATCAAGCAGATGCAGAGGCTCGTATTTTGGATTTAACTAATTTGCGGGACGAACGACTTCAAGCCCTGGAACATTTCTAGTCGGCACCAAGAAACAGTCAAGCGCTGGTTTGACAAAAGAGCTAGAGTGAAGGCCTTCAGACTCGTAGACCTGGTGCTTCTATGGGACAAAGCCCATGAAAAGAAAGGTAAACATACAAAGTTGCAGCCGCTATGGATAGGGCCATACCAGATTGCCGAGATCCTAGGTAATAATGCATTTCATCTACAGGACCTTGAGGGTAATTTTTTGAACCTTCCTGTTAATGGTCAATACCTAAAGCATTATTTCTCAGCTGTCCCATCCAATACATCATTTGAATAAATCACAAAGACGTTGTAACATGTGTATATATTGTAAATAAGCTTTGAAGTAGTTTGTTTTTATTTTATTTTAATTTGAAGTAGTTTGTTTATATTTTTATTTTGTTTTATCCTTTGGGGTCTGTACAAAGTAGTTTTATTTTATTTTATTTTGTTTATCCTTTGGGGTCTGTACAAAGTAGTTTGTTTTTATTTTTTTGTTTGATTTTAAAGTTCTATGTTTTATCCTTTGGGGTCTGTACAAATTTCTTTTAGCTTTTAAAAATTCTGTTTTTTTTAAGTTTTGCCTGGGCAGTAAAGAAAGAAGTCAGCCTTTAAAAAATTGTTTTTATTCCGAGTTCAAAATCCTGTGTTCATTTTGTTTTATTCTAATTAAGAGATAGTCTGCTTAAAATGAACGAGTGGAACTATTTTGTTATTCAGAACAACGGTAGAAAGATAATTGGATTTTGTGTCTTGCTTGCCACAATTATTTTAATTATAAAGAAACTGCTATATTGTTTGGCTGGAGAAACTCCCGGGGAATCCAAGAAAAGTTGGTCATAAGAGGGGACTCTGATTCGTGAAATTATTTAAGTATCCATAGAGGCTATCAGTACCCAGGCTGAAGCAGTTCCAGATCGATGAAATATATAAAAAAAAAATTGTTTTTTAGCAAGGCTTTCTAGATTTCGGTATATTTCAAAGAGAGAGAGAGAAGGTGAAAGTTGAGCAAGGCAACATAAAACTGGCACTCTGTTATTTCCCACACAAAAAAAAAAAAAAAAGAGAAAAAAAAAGGGAAGGAAGAAGTTATGTAATGAAAGAGATAGCCAAGGCTTCAGAAGATGTTTTCTTTTACCAAGTTGTAGATACCACCTCATAGTTGTGGATCAGGGTCGTGAAAATCTAAAGAGTAACTCTGTCGGGGTTGTAAAAGGCTAAACTAGTAAACAGAGCCCTACTCGGTTTCCCCTTTCACAATCTAGAAAAGCTGATCAATCCAGAGTACAACATTCGAAGGCCCAGTCATTCTTGAAGAAAGTTTTATACGCTTATAATTGCACATCGGAAATCTTCCTTAAGTGATTCAACCTAGTATGTCCTTGGGAAATTTTAACAACTATCAGGTAGTAGTTAAATTATTTTGAAGAATATTTGTGGCAAAGCATGGTACATGGTCTATATTGTTTTGAAACTAGAGTCCTGGATTCTAAAATAGTGCTACTATTTTCCCCATGAGATATCGCCATTTGTTGAGAAGCAACACACCCCCACTAAAAAAATGAAATTCCATCCTTTGAAAATATTTAGCTTTCATTTTGCCAGTAGGGACCCTCTTGATGTTTTCCGGGTTTTTATTCCAAATTTTGCTTGCCTCCTTTCTTCAAGTTTTGCATATATCAAAGTATCCAAGTAGGCTTGCATATGGCTTTGATTTCAATTTAGAATTCACTTCTTTAAATGTTAGAATCTTTCTGAGTAAAGAAGATCTTTCACTGAATATGTAAAAATGCAGAATACAGATGAATGAATTCATTAGAGTCAACCTACAATTTTTGGAAAATTTGCTAAGTAATGAAAACGTCACGATTTCGCGACATTTCCATTTTTGGAAACGTCATGATATCGTGACATTTCTGTTTTTGGAAACGTCACAATATCGTGACATTTTCATTTTTGGAAACGTCGCGATATCGTGACATTTCCATTTTGAAACGTCGCGATATCGCGACATTAAACAACGGAAAGAAAACAGAATCGCGATTTAAAAAAAGAAACGTCGCGAAATCGCGACATGAAAAGCAAACAAAAAGAAAAAGATCACAGTCACAAATCGCCCAGAAGAAAAGCTAAGGCATGACGTGTCACGAAATCGTGACGTCACAATCCGACAGTCACGAAATCGTGACACAACAAAAAAAAGCCAAGGCTGGGAAATCACGCAGTCGCAAATCGTGACACGCAGAAGAAAAAGCACAAGGCTGTCCGTGTCACGAAATCATGATGTCATGATTTTGTGACGTCGTGAAATCGTGACATGGTAGAAAGGAAGAAGCAGAGTGCAAAGGAGACGTCGCGATTTCGCGACATGTCGCGAAATCGTGACATGTCACGGTTTCGTGGTAGAAGAGACCAGAATGTAGGGGGACGTCGCGATTTCGTGACACGTGTCAAAAAAATAAAGCCGGCATATAATGAACATTAGGATTTTAATTTAATAGTATTAAAATACTAATCCTTGTTTGTCTTTTGCAGAAAGCAAGCTGGCAGTTGCATACTAGCGAAAGTAATGGCGGAAAAAGACAAAATAAGCACGGATTAAACGAAGGCCGTCAGATGGAAATGTGAGATGCCGAGAATTTTTGGTTCATCTAGATTTTATAGATCTGGCCGCAAAGAGACTTTACGGTGACTAAGCAGCTGCCCATTTAATGGAATATGTCGACAATTGACCGAAAAATGAAAATATCTACACACGGTTATCGAAATTTGCTGATGGACGCATTTAACAGGAGAATTTATGGTGAAAGTAATGGCGTGCAGAGAATTTTAACTCAGAAGCGGCTCTGCGAAGATAAAATGTCAGAGAAACCAGTGACTCATTCCGAATTTCTCTGAGGAATTAATGAGGCGCTCCCGGCAAGTGCACCAGAAAGATGAAGATATTTACTTACGTAGTGCCCATTTATGGAATATATCGACGACCGACCAGAAAATGAAGATATTTACTTGCAGTTCTAGATGGATGAGAATAATATCAGATCATGCCTTCTCCATTTATGGCAAGTAACTACACTAAGATTTGTAGAGTGGTTAGGGTTTATAAAAAACTCTATTTTTAAAGGGCCTTATATTGTAAAACCTGGGTAGTAAGGTTTAGAGGATAAGATTTAGGGTTTGAGAAGAAGATATTTCTAAAAAGATCAGGGTCTGTCCTGAGTCTATAAATACTTCTTTTGAATGTAAATTCAGGGGGCGAAAACTTAGAAATAAAAGCTATTGGAGCAATTTCCTGCAAATCTTGTTTGAATGCTTTGTTCTGGACTTAGAGTTGGTGTGACTTTCATTTTCTGTGATAGCATGGCCGGGAGCCTAATCTCTTTCAGATTGTGATAAGTTCATCTTCTTTTGTTTCCATTTCATTAAGGTTTATTTAATTTATGTTGTAGATCTGTGTTATCCAAGATTGGATATGCTGCTAGGCTTCATTTTCTTTATTGTATGTTAGGGAAAATTATAGATTTAAGGTTCAGGCCTATTCTAATTGCTCTGTCCTCACTGTGCGAGCTAGGTTGTTGGTGAAAGATACCAATTTTAACCGACTTCCCTTCTGTTTGTGATTTTCTTTCAGATCTGTTGTTGTCTTTGTCTTATGCTCTTAGTGGAAGGTGATCTTAGAAAGCTGGACACTTTCCTCTTTGATTTTGTTCTATTTTGAAGCTAACCGGTATAACTAAAATTGGTAGTTTTGGTTTTGCAGCTAAGTTAGATAAATTTCTCTTTCTGCCCTACCCTACTCTCTCTGTTCCACCGATTGAATGATCCATTTTTATTTTCTTTTAAATTTGTCTTTTATTTAAATCTGCTAACACATAAAGAGCTAGATCAAAGAACTGATTGTAAATCTGAGTGTCCACAAAGATAACCAATTCCAAAAACATTATTGAACAAGTCCAGAACCCGTTGTAAGGTAATAGACAGTCCACTTGAAACTATTCCAGAAGTGGAAAAGAGTGAATAGACATTTGACCCAACTCTGTAACTCACACCTTGGATATCCAACAAGATCCTAAAGTGAGTGGGATTTATCCCGTATAAGTGTTATCGGGTTTTTATGCTCATTCTTCATAGGGTGTGTATAAAAGTCGAACCAACAGGTGCATTTTCAGTTGCATCCGACACCTAGGTGATAAGAATTTTGTGGGCATTCTTGTTTGATTATTGCATTATTTCTTTTGCAATTATAAATCATAGAATCAATAACACACTAAACCCCAAAATTTCACAAATTTGTGTAAATCCTTGCATAGATTTAAAGCCAAAATTACTTGACATTCTCTCCTAAATCAACAAAACCCCTAATTCACTCTTATTTTTTTGGATTAAGTTCCTCAAACTTTTCATCCTTCTTGAAAGGAGTTAAGGCAGGTACCATTAAATATCTGTTTGAGTGAATTATATTTTGGTACTCTTTTAGGGTAATCAAAAGAAAGAACAAGTTTTTTGAAAATAAGGAACCTTAAAAGTTGCAATCCTTTGCACTAAGGGGGGATAATTCCTTTCTTCCTTCAAACATCGATTTTGATAAGAGGGAAATAAAACTTGTAAAGGCAATCAGAAAAGTCCAAGTCATCCACATTAAAACTTTTCTTTTAGACTTCATAATAGCAATCATGCTTGAAGTACTTACAATAAGAAAGGACAAATTGGTGAAATTTTTTGATCAAATTGCCTAGAAAGCATAGTTTTTCCAAAATTTTAAAAATGACAACCAAGACACCATTCAGTGTTGGTTTCAAAACAAGCAAAACTAAAATGGCAAAGGCACATCACAGAAGAAATATTTCTAGTGAAGTGTCTCATTCTGATTATGTTTCTGGTTCAAAGATAGCACAAGGAGTGCTAAATTGCTAAAACAGTTTTGTAGAGGGAAAACACATGAGTCCCTTGGGCAAAATCACCATTTTCTCTCACTCTTCTTTTAGGCTTCATAAATAGCATAAGTTTTTTGTTTGATGACCTTGTAATAAGGGGTTCTTGTACCTCTTTTAGGCTTCATAAATAGCAAATTCTAGGTGTTTGAAGTACTTGTAACAAGAGGAGCGATTTTTTGTGATGTAAAATTGTCTAGGAGGCAAAATTTGTAAAATCCTTCACAATACTCTTGAGTTGCATATTTTTTGCAATTGAGGGGGAAATCCATTTCTTTTCTTCACTCATTTTTGTAAATAGGGAAGATGACTTATAAGGGTGCATTTTCGGCTTTGACCGACACCTTAGTCACACTTCCTTCAGAAATTAATTATACTATGTTTTGTAACAAGAAGGGGGGAACTTATAAGGGTGCATTTTCGGCAGCGACCAACACCTTAGCTACCTTATCTTTTGCAAATTCATATTGTAAATGAATTAACCTTGTATGAAGTGATCTATTCTACTACACCTAGCGATTGCAGTGGCTGGTTACCCATGCAAATCGGTTGGATGATATGATTACCATAAGGACATTCATTGGCGTGAAGACATAGTGAGGAATGACCCACTTTTTTCTTAGGAGCAGCCAGAGTACTATGAAAGAGCAATGAACCAGTAGATCAACATCTTCTTCACTGTATTGGGGCAGTTATATACTTTTCCCAAATATTGTTGTATTAGAGGGATATGTATGTATTACCAAAATAATGTAATAAGGGGGGATGTTAGAGTTACTGTGTTAGTAACTATAAATATTACCTCATTTAGGTAGATATAATTTACCTCATGGTAAAAAGTAAATACTTACTTTTTACCACTAGTAAATTTCTTTTACTAGTTAGTCATTGTAGTCATTTTGACTATGTTGGTTAGTAGGTTAGTTGTTAGCTAACTTAGGTGGGAGGACTCCTAATTTACGCTAGGGGATATTTTGTAGATATTCCTAGTGCCTATATTAAGCCTCCTAAATTTGTATTTAATCATTTGAATTCATAATGCAAGGTTAATGTTTTTGTGTGGAATATTGGGCTTACTCTCCTCCTAACACTTCTTGACCAAATATTTTATTTTCTTTGCTTGTTGAATTTTAGGCTTTCGGATTTGATCAAAGTCTTTGATTTAGCTTCAGCTAAAATACTTTTTTGTACCAAATTTATCAACTAAAATCTTACCCTCTACGATTTAATGCTAACACATATACTTTCAAGCATCATTTTGATCGAGCGGTTTGATCATTTTTAGCAAATACCCTCAGGTTGAAAAATTAATATCATTAAAAATCTCAATGTGCTTGGGTTGATAGGTTTTGGGCCTATAATATATTCTCGACTGAGTGGTATGCTTTCCCTATCGAATCGATTAGACGATCACTCGACTAGTCTTTTCTTCTCATTGATCGAATGGCAGGTCTTTTGGGCTGATTTTGTTGGTTAATCGATCGAACGATCAGATGATATTTTATTCCCATCATTCAAAAGACTCATTTATTTTATTCTTTGATTTTCCACTTTTTGATGATAGCCTATTGTTTGTGGTCCAATCAGTTGATCTCTTTTAGGTCGATTTAGCTCTATTTCGGCTGATAGCCTTTTATTTACTTATAATTTTTGGTCAATCATACTGGTAGCTTGTATACTTAGGGAAATATGGGCAAGGAACCTTCTAGGCTTATCCTAATATTTTTATAATAATATTACTTCACTTATTAGGGGTGATTTTACTCTTATAGCCTTAATAAAATATGATAAGTAACTTTCAATGGCTGAAGAGACTAAATATTGGTAAATTAAAAGATGTGTGGCACATTGGTATTCATTTGAAATTTATCTTTTCATGGTGCAGGGTATTTTTAGAGCTCTTTGCAATTTAGGTAATTTCATGAAGGATTATTAACATGATGACAAGAGTCCTTGGAAATGAATTTAAGCATTTGAAGGCTTTGTTAATATTTGAAATATATAAATCCATTGTTATCTTTTGAGATGATTGATGGATTTATAAATTAGTTCATTAAAACATCACAAATTTTATGGACCTATAATGAACTTCAAAATTTTTAAATTAGGAGTACATTCATGTTGTATCATATTTGGCTACAACACGATTATTTTGGGGTATTTTAGGATAGATGCCCTTGCTCATAGGGCTACACATAATTAGTGAGTGTGTAGCTATCATTATTGACTAAGCCTACCTAAGGGTGAAGAGGAATACCATTTTGCCTATGTAGGCATTAAATAGTGTTACCTCTTTCATAAGAGGTTTATATTCTCCCTTTTTGGTTACCCCAACCCATCCTCATACTAGGAAGCTATTTTTATGAACTTTATTTTCTTACATGCCTTTGGGTATATTGGAAACTGTGCATCTACACACCTTCATACATTACATCCATCTCCTATTTTTATTTATTTTAGGGATTGTAAAAATAAAAAAACACAAAAAAATATAAGAAAAACACTCAAACATTGCACAAGTAACAATCTAAAAAAATTCAAATACATTATGTTAGGAACCTTCTCATTAAAATCAACACATTCACACAAATATTGCAAATAAACATAAATGCTTGAAACACAAGATATTGCAATACGAAATATAAGTGCAAAAATGAAACAATCTCACAAAGTAACACAGAATCATAGGCCACTTCGAGGGGGAAACCTCCTTCAATACTTTCATTCAATTATGCAAAAATATACATTCATTCCTACCCCTCATAGTTTTAAAGACTTCATCTACCACCTAACTCTCAAGGTTGGCTTACATGCAAAATGCCACCCGAGCTAGAATCTCCTACCTACAAAATAATTACATTCTTGATAATAGTTACATATAATGGTGCCACTTGTCTAGGCACTTCTAGAGCCACAACTATTAAAAATATTAAAAAATATTATCATTGGTATCCCCCAAGTTTACAAAATATTACAAAATATTATCATGGGTGTCCCCATGTTCAACAAGGGTTATTACATCATAGTGTTAGGATGGGGTCCTAACATGCCCTTCCCCTTCAAAAAGCTTTGTCCTCAAAGCTGAAGATGAGGAAACTATTATTGGAGTTGTTGAAGAGGTTCCCACGTAGCATCTTTAGGTTGTAAGCCATGCCATTGGACAAGAACATCGGTGATGACACATCGATGAAGGGTACATGATATTCAGTCTAGAATGCATTCAAGTTCAAGAATGATGGAACCTTCATCATCCAACTCTGGAAGTGTAGACTGCACTTAGACCTTATTGCCAACAACTTGCTTGAGAGAAGATACATGGAAGATTGGATGAATTTTAGAACTAGCTAGAAGGGCTAGTTTGTATGTTGTCGACCCGATCCTTTGCAACACCTGATAAGGACCATAATATTTTATGATAAGTTTTTGACAACCATGAAGCTAGAGAGAGGATTATTTGTATGGTTATAAGTGAAGAAAAACCATGTCTCCAACTTCAAAGCTATGTTCAGTGTGGTGTTGATCAACTTGTTATTTCATATGATTTTGAGCCAAGTCCAGATTGACCTTGAGTTGGAGAAGAATGGAATCATGCTGGTGAAGAGTGGAATCCATAACTTGAACCTTGGAACTACCTAGAATGTAAGAAGATGGTGTTGGTGGAGGTTGACCATAGACTACTTCAAATGGACTCACCTTAGTGGCAATGTGATATGTTGTGTTATACCACCATTTGGCCAAAGGAAGCCACTTGGCCCATTGTGTAGGATGTTCAGAGGTGAAGCAACGAAGGTATGTTTCCAAGCATTTATTCACAATTTTAGTTTGGCCATCAGTTTGAGGATGATAGGCCAAACTCATCTTGAGTTGTGTTCCCTACAACTTGAACAATTCCTACAAAAAATGACTGGTGAAGGTAGGATCCCTATCAGAGACAATGGATTTAGGTATTCCATGGAGATGAAATATGGAGTCTAGGAAGATTTGAGCAACAAAAGATGTGGTGTAAGGGTGGGATAGGGAACAAAAATGAGCATACTTCATAAGATGATCCACTATCACTAGAATAATTGATTTTCCTCTAGATTTAGGTAACCCTTCAATGAAATCCATAGAGATATCTATCCAAACTTGTTCAAGAATCGACAAGGGTTGAAGGGTACCAGGGGAACACACATTTTCACCTTTCATACATTGGCAACGATCACATTCAACCATAAAAGTATGAATATCCTTTTTCATTCCCCTCCAAAAAAAGGTACGCTTGGTCCTTGTATAGGTTTTGAGAAACCCTGAATGGCCAACTATTGGGGAAGCATGCATCTCTTGTAGGATGAGATCCTTTATTTGTGAATGATGGGGCACAACAAGATGGTCATGGTACCATAAATCTTGACCATCCCAAGTATAGCTAAGGCATGAATGAGGATTTGCTTGAAGTTTGTGGATGAAAGTTTGCAAAGAGGGGTCCTTGATCAGTTCCTCATAGAGTTGATGAATCCATTGAGGATGTGGTGTGGATATAGCATGGAGCATTTCTTGTTCTTCATGTAGTCAGGACAAGGCATCCACCACCACGTTCTCCTTACCCTTCTTATAGGTGATGTCATAGTCATAACCCAACAATTTAGAAACCCATTTTTGTTGTTCTAGTGTGGCCACCCTTTGTTCTAAGAAATATTTGAGACTCTGATGATCAATCTTGATGGAAAAATATCTCCCAATGAGATACGATCACCAATGATTGACAACATGTAAAATGGTAAGCATTTCCTTCTCATAAGTAGACTTGCCCAAATTCTTGCCTGAGAGTGCTTTGCTAGTGAAGGCCAAAGGTCTACCTTCTTGCATTAAAACCGCTCCAATGCCATTTCTAGATGCATCACTTTCAATGATAAATGATTTAGAGAAATCAAGCATTGCTAACATGGGGGTAGTGGTCATAGCATGCTTCAAATCTACAAAAGCCTTCTTTACAGGTTCTGTCCACATAAAAGAATTCTTCCTCAACATGGTTGTCAAGGGAGCCACTATCTTTCCATAATTCTTCACAAATTTTTGATAATATCTAGTGAGTCCCAAAAAACCATGAAGTCCCTTTAGGGTATGAGGTTTAGGCCAATCTTGAACAACCTAAATTTTCTTGGGATCAACATGAACTCCATCCTTAGTGACGATGTGACCCAAGTATTCAACCTCTTATTAGCCAAAAGAACATTTGGACCTCTTTGCATAGAGTTGATTGTCAGACAAAAGTTTGAGTGCTTGATCTAAGTGTTGGAGATGCTCTTCCCATGAATGATTATAAATCAATATATCATCAAAAAAGACTAAAATGAATTTATGAAGGAAAGGGCAAAAAATGGAGTTCATCAAACTCTAGAAGGTAGAAGGTGCATTGGTTAATCCAAATGGCATAACCAAGAATTCATAATGCCCTTCATGAGTTTTAAAAATTCATTTTTGGAATGTCCTCATATTTAATTCAAATTTGATGATACCCTGACCGCAAATCCAACTTGGAAAAGTATTGAGCCCCATGCAACTCATCAAGTAATTCATCAATCACTGGAATAGGGAATTTATCTTTAATAGTGATCTTATTGAGGTCTCGATAATCCACACACAAGCACCAAGTGCCATCCTTTTTCATACTAATAATACTAAAGAAGAATAGGGACTAACACTAGAATGGATAACCCCGACAACACGAAGCTCTTGAACTATTTTCTCAATTTTAGATTTTTGAGCATAAGGATACCTATAGGGATGGACATTTGGGGGAAGACTACTAGGAAAAAGTTGAATGGCATGGTCATGAGAGTGATGAGGAGGTAGTCCCTTGGGTTCCTCAAAAACTTGAGCATATTTGTTCAATAAACCCTACAATTGCATTGGATGGCCCTTTTCCCCTTCCTCGAAAGCATCGATAGCAAAAATTTGTGCCACCACTCCATGAGAGGACTTTTTAACAACTTTTCCATCTTATGGGTAGAAATAAACTGAGTCACACCAACTTTCATGCCATGTAAAGTATATTTGGTCCCCTCTTGACTAAACTTCATCCACAACTCAAAAAAATCCCATAAAACTAGACCTAACATCCACAACCATTGTGCTCCCAAAACTATATCACACCCACCTAATGGTAGGGAAAACATGTCTATCTTGAGATTATATTCCCCAATTTGGAGTTTGACATTACGACATTTTCCTTTGCATGGTAGGGTGCCTCCATTAGCAATCATGACTTCAAAGGAATTACATGTAGTAATATAATAATTTCCCTATTTGACCACACATGGATCAATAAAGTTATGTGTATTTCTAGAGTCAATAAGAATGATGACCCTTTGTCCTTTGAAGTATCCAATTACTTTCATCATTTGGGGAGTTGATACTCCTACTAAAGCATGCACTAAAATTTTTGGTTGGGATTCCTCTAGAACTTTAATCTATTCTATGGTTTCTACCTCTTGAGGATCCTCTTCATCCTCTAAAGATTCTATAGTTGGTGTCTCATCCATATCCAATAGATACAATTTTTGATGCACACACTTGTGCCCTAGGGAATACTTTTCATCACAATTATAGCATAACCCTTGGGCTCTTCTATTCTCCATATCCTCATGAGTCAATTTTTTGATGGTGGGAGATTTAGTGGTAGGACTTGTCATAGGCTTGGATGAAAAAGGTGGTCAAGATTGAGGAAATTTAGAGGTGCATCCTTGAGCCTTGAATTTATCTTCTACCAATCTAGCCAAATTTATTACTTATTGTAATGTTTGGGGTCTCAACATTTTAACCTCAGCCCTAATGTCATCCTTCAAACCACTCACAAAATAACTTTGAAAGAAGTCAACATTTAAACCAATGGTATGATTGGCAAGTTTTTCAAATTGAGTTTGATACTCTCGAATGGTTGAAGTTTGTCTAAGTTTAGAAAGAGCTCCTATAAAATCTTCAAACTCACTAGGACCAAAGCGAGTGAGTAGATGTTGCTCAAATTCTTGCCAAGAAAGGTCAAGTTTGGCCTTCCTAAGCCACTGAAACCAATGTAGTGCATCTGATTCAAAATTGAAAGAGGTAATTATCAAACGCATGTAGCATGGGATATTATGAAGACTGAAATATTGTTCTACCTTACAGATCCACCCCTTAGGATCTTTTCCATCAAATTTTGGGAAGTCTAATTTAGGCAACTTAAATCCATTGTTATCTAGTATATTCCATTGGTGGTGACTCGTACATGTATCCTGTTGATCCTGATGACCCAATCTATCATGTGAGAGGGAATCAATAGAGAGATGACTATCCAATTCTACCTTCATTTCCCTTTGTGTCTTGGTGACCAAATTCATAGAATCATGGAAATTTTTGAGTTGTCTTTATCTCGTCTAAGTTATTGGCTAATTGAGACCCTAATTATTTTCCCATATGATCCACATGCTTAGCAATTTGTGCCTCTAATTCTTGTTGTTGAGTACCTGAAGCCATGTTCTAAGAGTTATGACCTATTGTTAATTCTTACTAAAAATAGAAATTTGATTTCAAGGGTTACTATTTTTAGTAAGGATCCCAAAAAGTGGTTTGGGTGCTATATATCAAAATGATCAACTCAAAAAGATGGTCACAATGAGCTATATACCACAACACTAGTTTTGGACACCCTAAATTTTTTATATTATTTTGTTATCAAGGTTGCTAGTGTTGTTAGTTTTCCTCCTAGAGGCTTGGTTTAAAAAATAGGTTTTGTGTCAACCAACCTCTTATGATACTTTGTACTATTTATTTTTGACTACTGATCAATCTTAATATTATGCTATCAACTATCTAGTTTGACTCTATCATAAATATTCCTTATCTATTTTAAATTTTGACTATCATAGGTAACTATTACTAACACTGACAATTGATAACCCTATATTGACTATTATTGACTAAATATCCTAATTACTACATCACCTTTCCTTTCCACTATTTTTACTCGTTTTTTTTACTATTATGTTCTAATTTTTTTTTTTTACTATTTTCATGCAATAATTCTAGAATAGGGATGTCTTCTTCATATGCTCAATTTTTATGGTAAGGTTATGGTGACAATTTCAATATTCATAAAACAAGATTTTTTATTGCAGGTTTGATATTCAACACAATAGGGTATTCTAAGCTAGGGTGTATGTACTACCCATAGGCCCTCTATTATACCATAATGATGAACGATAGTGCTTGAACCAATATTTTAGGCCACTACTCAAGGAGGATTCCATACATACCCTTGAGCACACTACTTGCCTCTCTATCAGTATGAGAGGGTGATCTTCTTAGATGTTGTGTCCAATGTACTATGGATAATACAAGGCCAAAAATCTTCCTAAGGGCTAAAGGTTTCTCCTAATCCTAGGGGGTCTCCTGATATACCCAAAGATACGTGGGAGCTCAATTCCATAGATGAGTGTTGTTTGAGGCCTAGGTATTGGAGCTTGATCACCCCTCACTTCACTAGATGCTTTACGAGTAATCTAGCTTAGCCAATAATGATAACTCCTCCATGATATTTTAAAACCCCCAACACAGGGTTTCTAACCTAATAAACTAATGCAAAAAAACAAGGCTAGATTTTTTTTTAAATAAGGAAACTAGAAAAAAATAAAACATGAAATCTTATACCTAATAGTCAAAATGGTAAAAACTATCATAGTCATAATAGAACATGACCCTAGAAAGTGCTTTGATACCACTTGTTAGGAACCTTCTCATTAAAATCAACACATTCACAAAAATATTGCAATAAAACATAAATGCATGAAACATAAGATATTGCAATATGAAATATAAGTGTAGAAATGAAACAATCTCACAAAGTAACACAGAATCATAGGCCACTTCGAGGGGGCAACCTCCTTCAATACTTTCATTCAATTATGCAAAAATATACATTCATTCCTACCCCTCATAGTTTTAAAGACTTCATCTCCCACCTAACTCTCAAGGTTGGCTTACATGCAAAATGCCACCCAAGCTAGAATCTCCTACCTACAAAATAGTTACATTCTTGATAACAATTACATATAATGGTGCCACTTGTCTAGGCGCTTCTAGAGCCACAACTATTACAAAATATTACAAAATATTATCATGGGTGTCCCCCATGTTCAGAAAGGGTTATTACATCATAGTGTTAGGATGGGGTCCTAACACATTCAAACACATTATCTTCCATCTTATTTATTGTATGCCAATATATCTTGTTTGAAAAATTGCAGTACAGGGGTGTAGTATTCCTAGTGGGGAGGTGGTTTACAAGGCTTAGAATGATCAACTTTCTATTTCCAATCGATGGACCAAATCATACCACCATACAGTCTCTACAACTAGCAATGTGCGACAACTAAACAACTTGTACGGACCCCAAATCGTACCACTATACGATCCCAAATCATACAATGATAGAGCTTGTATGATTTCACACTTAGCCAATCCTTCAGATTTGGTTTTGCAAGCTGTCGTACACATTTTTGTAACTAAACAGTTCGATTTCCCAATACTACCAAATCGGGTAAATTTCCCTCAATCGCCTAAACTGCCAAATCGGGTAATTATCTTATGTACGATTTGTAATGAACTCTGATGTACGATTTGTATGAAAAAAAGGTACAACCAAGTGCTAAATTGGATATTCTCCTGGACCAATCTCTCTTAGATAAGTTTTGTAAGGATTTAATATGGCAATTAATCTTAATCCTATCAACATGCAAAGTACTTTATCAGGGTTGAGAGAGTTCAATATCCAATGGTGACGTCCAAAAATCATACAATAGTGTTCAATACATCTCCCTTGATGTTATCATCATCACAGATCATTTCCCAAGACCACACCAGTGCTGGTTTAATCCAATTTCTCCATAGCAATGCATAAGATAGCCATAACAACCAAAAAGAAGTACATGCAATAGAAATAAACTAGCAAATGCTATTCTACCATTCCAAGATCATACAATACATGAGAGAAACCATAAACTATGCTCAAGATTTATTATTGTTCAACAATGTCACTCAACAATCAGAGATATGCAATAACACTTCACAACCAAAACTCATAGTATTTCCCCATAACCAGAATATCACTAGATCATAACCAGAATCTAACCAGACTATCAAAATTGAAAATGGGGCCTTATATAACATTGCCCAAGCCATTCCAAAGTGGTTCCTAAGGCAATTAGTTATTTACAACTACCCATGCATAATGAAATGCATTAATTAAGACTTTTACTAAGTCTAACACCTTAATAATCAAATACATGCGCAATTACAACTTAAAATTACATTTCCCATGCATTTCATTTCATTTCATTGCACATTGTATGGTTTACCTTCACCTTGTACGGTTTTCCCTTCTGGTTGTATGGTTTACTCCTACCTGTACGATTTACAAAACTTGTCAAAATTGTCAAACTTGGGCAAATCCTTTTATCACTTCTTCTTTTGGGAGGTGGATTTGCTGCCTACATCTACCCTCCCCTTTACTTTGGTCAGTGTCCTCATCGACTCATATTTCTATTTTAGCTATGCCTCGTAATCTATGACTATAGCTTTTAAGTCATCCACTTGGGATTGAAGAATTGCACATTGGTTCTTCAACTTGGCTGCGTAGTTACCCATTTCTACTACTTTCAACCCATGGTGATTAGATTTCTCTTCGGTAGTCTTCAGGAGTTCCCTCAATTTCTTTTCATGATCAGTGGCACTCTTCTTCAGCTTCTCCTACAAGTGTGCTTCTGTTTGAGTTGTTGCTTGTAATTCTTCATTCTTATCTATAATGGTCTATATATGGTGATGAATATCTACCTCCAAAGCACGAACAATATCCTCCTTAGCACTCAATTGTGCTTGCTTCTCCAGGACTATCTCATTATATCTTTTGTTGTCCTATGTGAGCTCTTCTACCTTCTTAGCCTAGGTTGCCAATTGCTCATCTTTTTTGGCCAACTACATTTTCAGCTATTCATCCTTTGCTCTGAGTTGAGCCTCCAACTCCTTAATCTTATCTTCTACCATCTGTGAGACCTATCACTTCTCCTCTTCAAGTGAACTAAGTCTAGCCTCAAAATCAGCCCTAGTACTTAGCAGTTCTTCTTCTAATTTCTTTATTTTCTCTTCTATCATAACCTTACTCTTTTGCAATTCTTCCTCCATTGCAATCATTTCTTTTTGAGTGGCTTCTATCTCCTCCTTTTGAGATTCCTTGAGCTGATAGATCTGCTCCAATCCTATGCTCAACCACTCTATCCAATGTGTTAGGAAGTTCAACTTCCTCAGAGTGATAGCCAATCCTGTAGTGACCCTCTTATGCTCCAACTCCGTTGTATTCATGGGACAAGTCAGATAATTGGCTCTATCCAGGTACAACCTCGGATGCTACCTGTAATTGGTTCTCACTCCCTCTGGCAAGTCATCTCTTCCCAACATCATTGTTACCTCTTCCCTGGGTAACTTCCATGGGTGTTGTTCATGAATATCTACAATTCTCCTTGTACGCTCCTCATTGCTCACCCATTCTATTATCTTCTCCAACTCGAGAAACACTTGTTCCTCCCACAGCTTCAACTCTCCCATGCATCCAATACAAAACTATAATTTGGTGCTAGCTATGGCATTGCCTATCTGAGAGAAGAAATGTTCCACCTTATCTTCTACTCCTTGTGCATCCTCCTCAGTTTCAATATTTGCGAACTATGGTACCTCCAGGAGATAACTTGTTTGCATCCTCCATAGTTCCTCCTCTGAAGGAGTTCATTCTTCCTCCTCTTCCATGTGGTGGCTAGAGCTTCCCCCAAGCTCTAGTAGTGCTCTCTCTATGTTTATCTTTTCCCATGGTGGAGTCTGTTCTACTATCTTCTCCACCTCCACATCTTCTTCTATATTCACAATCTCCTACTGAGATTGTTGTTGCTCTATCGATTCCTAGGCTTCTTTCTATTCAGTGAAGCCCACCTGTTGCTCTTTGGTCACCTGCTCCTTCTCCTGATTCTATTGAGCTTCCATTGCTGTGACTTTTCCAACAATAGGTTCTTCTTGTTCTTGTGATGCCTTCATCTCTTCCTATGCATCACTCTGATTATTTTGGTTCGAGCTTCCTCCCATCACAAATTTGAAATGAGGCTTCTTCTTTTCTCTAGACTCTTCCTCTGAGGCTTCCACTCTCACCTTAGATTTTCTCTTTTTCCTCTTGAGTAGTGGTTGCTACTTCCTATGCTATCTACCTCACTTCTATATCCTCCAACATTTTTGAAGAGTCCAAAATTTCAAATTCATCATGCTAGAAAATCTATGGGGATTCCACCATTTCCTCTACTCCTACCCAATTCCACTCATGCAAATCTAGCTTCTCCAAGTCTGACTTTTCCCTCTTCTTGCTAATCCTTCTGTACAGTCTCGACTTGTTTTTCTAGGGTGGGATTATTCGCCATTCTTTCCTATTGTCTCCTTGTTCTTACTCGTACTAGGCTGGATTGCCTCCCCATAATTTCCTCCCTTTCCTGAACTGATGGCTACTCCTACTACCATTGTTGAAGTGCTTGTTGTTCCAGTTTAGGTTCCAACTTCCTAGGCCTTTTCCTTCTAGGGTGTACATCCTCATCCGAGGAAGTATCCTCCTATACTATAGTGGCCTGCTACTCTTTCTTTGTTTGAGACTTCTCTAGAGTCTCCTTCTAAATTGGTACTGACTTTACCCACCTCAAAATGGTTGGTTGTCCTACCTTAACATCCCTAGGTTCTATCAAACCTGGAAAGTGGATTCCCTTCTCCGTAACAACATTTAACAACAATCCAATGGCATGGAAAGTCATCCCAAAATTCTTTGGCCTCTTTGTCAGTACTTCATGCATCTTCTTCTCTAAATAGGTACCCCAATCGTACCTAATTCCTTTGGTGATACCTTCTACATACTGAGCCATCTAGATTGGCATCTTTGTGGCTCATGTATCCCCTAACAGTTGAGCCATCACAGTATTCATAGCACATGGCCAATCTTTCCCTTTCAACTGGCTCTATTTAATTCCTCGAGTCCCTACACCCGAGATCTTTGCATCTATCGATGATTTCACATTGGTAAGTGAAGTGATGATGCGATGTGTCTCAATCGGATCAACCAACTTCTTAACTACCTCCATGCCATATGCTAGCAATCCAAATATTTTTCTGAATGCCTCTACCGTAACTTCTACTTTCACCGACCACTTGCCCACATTGACATAGGTAATTCTAGTTGTAGGATTATACGCCTGAACCATCTGCAATAGATAGTTGTAGAAGAAGATCTTCTGGTGTGGTGGCACTTGCGCTATTATAGCTACACCAACCTCCTCAAACTATTTCCTCCAAGGGTGGTTCTTGTTTTCTTCATTACTCCACCACCTCCTGCATGTCTCTCCTCCATGTTGTATGAATGATATATTTATTATCTCAACCTGGCCTTCCTCAAGTCCACTACTTAGATCCTCATCTAGATCTAGAAAATGTACTTCACTCCTCAACTCCCTCCTTGGGATCCTCTCTTGTGCCATCTCCTCCTCTCGGTATCTTGGTGGTGTTCTCCTTCGATCAGCCCTCTAGTACCTCTGCCCTCTCCATGACCTGTATCCTCCTCTCCTCCAAGGATGAGTACCACACCAACCATGAGACTAAAACTATCACCCTTGGTATTGCCATGGATGTGACTCTCTCTCGTGTAGGGGTCCTAGTGACCGTTCCACCCTATTGGCTACAATTCTTCTTAATCGATATCCGAACTCTTTGGCTGAAATCATTTTCTCGCCATTCCTCTAGTTATATTGCTACTCGAACATCACCAATTCCATAATTAGAAGTATTCCAAAAATCATACAATCTACTATAAATCATACAGTATGCTTTCCCACTTGCTCCTGTATGGTTTCCCAATCCACAGCCACCTCCAGATCGTACAACTGTTCAATATTCCAACTATTCAATCTTCAAACTATTCAATCTTCTACAAATCGTACAATTGTAGCACAAAAATGTATAGGGTCATACCACTCTGTACAATATCCCTCTCTAGCTACTTCCCCTCATCGAATCCATACACTTTCATATGATTTCGTATGATTTTCTCAAAAAGCTTAAAACAACCCAAAAATTGCTTGAAATCGTACAATATTTTTCTCGAGATCATACAATCTATCTCCAAATCATACAATACATCTCTTGAAACCCTTGTTCACCTAAAAATCACATTTTTCACCTCTCCTCCATGATTTCTCACCGACCCAGTTGCCGAAATACCCCGATCTATCTTTTCAATGCCTTTTGGGAGCAATTTCTCAAATTTTCCACACTTGGCATTATTTATTCCCAAAAACAAAAAAATTTGGTTGTTTAATATGACTATACAATATTCTTCTTATTATCCTCTACCTCCTCCAGTTCGTTTTTGGCTGCTTTTATCAAATAAGGGTTTGTAAGCCTCTTTTTCCTATAATTTCTCTACTTTGGCTCCAATCCACAACTTCCTCGAAACCTGGTGTACATTTTTCCACAACCTGGTTTGTATTTGGATTCCTTCTACTGCAAACCCTCATTTCCATTTGGCTAAACTCAAATTATATTTTTAATGGAATCGAACCCTTGATTTTTCTCCCTTGGTTTGATTTCTTAGAGTGTGAAAAGTCTCTATGGTGC
Organism: Wollemia nobilis; assembly: GCA_028583015.1. Lineage (NCBI taxonomy): Eukaryota > Viridiplantae > Streptophyta > Pinopsida > Araucariales > Araucariaceae > Wollemia > Wollemia nobilis. Next base: position 4,774,193 of record JAQPPZ010005697.1, read on the forward strand.
GAATTAAAATATGGGTCATGTAATATTACAGCTCACTGATGTATTTCTATGCCCATATGGTTGTCTCTATTTAGTTGCATGCTTTTCACCTTCGTCCTCCTAAAAATTTGAATTCCTCCTTGTACGGTTTAAAAATTGCTAGGGTGAGCCTTGTATTTAAATTGTCCTCAAACCCTAACCGCTCCAAATTTGAAATTGCGCCACTTTGCATGTCTTTTCATCTTCCTTGCCTGGATGATCGACAACTCATCACTTTTTCATGCGATTTTAACTTTTTCTCATGCTTTTTCGATAACACATCATTCCACACATGCGAACATTAAATGCGATGGTTGAAAATCATACAACTACGCCCAGAACCATACATTGTACGATCCAAATCATACAACATGCCTCCTTGTACGATTATGCATGTACTTTTTCCAATTTTGCTTGTACGATCTCTCACTTATGCTTTTTCAACTTTAAATTTGACTTGTACGATCTATCACTTAGAGAATTTTTCTATTTTTCTCTCTTTGAAGAGGTCATCATTTTCGGTTTTCAACCCACTTCCTTCTTAATTGCATCCCAAGGGATTTTCACAACTAAGGCATTTTATTTTTCTTTTTATTTTCTTTTTTTTCATTTCCTAATCTATTTATACTTACCGTCATGGGAATCGCACAGTGACATTCACTTGTACGATCCCATCTGATTCTTCTCTTGGAGGTTTGACTGTGACATTCTGAGTGGTTGTGTCATCTGGTGCCACTTGCTCTCTAGGCTGATTCATCTCCACTTGTGATGTTACCGAGTTCCCTGGCCTTCCCGTACCATGTGTACAATTTGGGATTGTACAATTGCAAGTTGGAGTATCTTCACCTGGTGTCCCTTCCTCTTGTCGTATAGGTGATTGATCCCTTGGTAGCGGTGTCCTTACTACTCTACTATCATTCGAGCGACTTCTCCACCTATCTCCTCGAATCAATTCTTGCTCCAAACTTGGTGATCGGATCCTTTGTTGTCCCTGGTTTCTTTCATCTGCAAAATGCACTCTTCCTCTACCAACAAGGCCTCTACCATGCGAGTGTCTTCCCCATCCTATTCCTCTTGACATCGGGCTTCTCTATGCTAGTGGTGATTCCTCCCTTTCTTGGAGTAATCCTCTACCACCTACCACTCTTTGAGGTCCTCATCAAATTAGGGATGGTCATCCCAATGGATAATGCCTTGTGGGGTTTGGTAAGATCCCTCTCATCCATGGTAAACCTTGCAGATTCCTTGTCTAGTTCAAACAAGCTAAGGGTGTATCTCCCGACCATCTAGGAGTAGGGGGTCAGAACCTTCCTCGTCCTCTTCCTCCTCTAATTGTAACATCACCTTGTCCTTGCTCATTTCATGGTTGAATACCTCCTCCCCTTCCTGGATGAAGCCTTAGGGGTCCTTGTCTATTCCTTCCTCCCATTGCTTGGTTATCAGGAGTTATCTCTACCAACTCAATGTTGGCTAGTGGACTTCTACTTCTTCTTGTACTTGGTGATAATTGTCATAGTGCTCTGATTCTATGATCTACATGTGCTAAGTGATATCTCCATATTCTTTCCTCAAAGCATCTTTGTGGAGATGAAGTTGCCAAGACCTCTCTATATGCATCAAAAAAATCTATCTCGAACTTGAGTCATTTCGATTCTCTTCTCTTTGTTTCACCCAATCTGTTGGTAAATTCATCAGTCTCTCCAATCTCCTCACTTCTCTCCTTTGTCTTCTCAATTGTCGATGGGCTATTATATATGCTTGGGGATCAAGGTTGGTTTGATGCTCCTGTGATCTCCCTAGTTGTCGATGTGTTGTTGTACATGCTGGGGGATCACGATTATCTTGAGGATTCTAGGGATTCCCTAGGAAATCATCATCATCACTACTTTCTGTGCTAGGTTCCCTTACTAGCCAAGGCATTCCTTCATCACTAGAGTCACTCAAATCCAATCGTGCATTACCTTGTGATTCAGGTGATGTGGTTGCTTCCTCAATGTCTCGCCATAGCATCTCTACATCTTCATTCATCATTGGTGGATCACTTGGTGGTACTTGTGAACTTGTGCTTGCACCATCATTTCTTATACCACTCCTTGGAGTTATCCCCTCATTATCCTTAGGTTCCCCTTCTAGCTCCTGTAGCCTAGTTGTTCTTTGTTCATCCAGCCTTCGTATTGTGCTATCCAATTCCTGGATGGTTTGTTCTCTCAACCTTGCATTATGACCTCACAATGTCTGATATTCTTCCTATAGTTGTTGAGTTTGTAGTCACATTCTCTACTGTAATAGCCCTATCTGAGCTAATGGAGTAAGTCCAACCAATTCTTCATCAATGGTCTCATTCCTATTCTCCTCTGGAACTTCCATTTCAAACGTGTCCACTCTATCCTCATATCGTACTATTAACCGTATCCTTCTTCATCCTTCAGCTTGTTGGGGTAGTTCTCTCTGCTCCACCCAAGGATACATCATATTTTTATTTTCTTGGGGTGTTTCTTCTTGCCTTCCCCTATTTCTAGGTAATAGTACTATCTCTTGATATCCTCTTTCATTTGGAGGAATCCATTCTTCATCTTCCTCTTCTACTCGTTCGGTCCCATCTGCAAATCTGACATGCACTCACAATCTTCTTCTTTCTCCGGGTCGAGGTGCCAACTCTTGTTATTCTATGGTTGGTCTTGTCTCCTTCTCCTTCTACAAATAAATGTGTGAGTCCCATGTTAGGCTCTTCCTATGATGGACCTTGCTCACCTTGAGTCCTCTGTTGAGCTTCTGCTCATCTTCTTCGTTCAATCTCTTCTGAAGAAATGAATAAGCACTGTACTTTGTAAGGCTTCAAATTTGAGCCATTTACAGTGTCGGGTACCTCCATCCCTATTCAAGTTCTACAACTTGACTACTCCATTATTCATTACTTCTACCACTTTATAGGGACCAAGCCATAAAGTCTTCAACTTACCAGGCTTGATTTCCCTCTTTCCATTAAACTTTAGAACCAAGTCACCCGGACTAAGTTCTAACTTCCTCAAGTGTTTGTCATGCCACACATTCCTTATTTTCTGAGCTACCTCAATCACCCATTGTGCCATGACTCTTCTTTCATCTAACTTGATCAGTTTTATCAGTCACTCTTCCAAACTTTCTTGATCACCCAAGTGATGCTCTACCGCGACTCTCAAACTTGGTATCAAGAATTCAACTGGCACCACTGCCTCCTATCCATACATCAACTGGAAAGGTGTATGCTCTATTATTGGTTTAAAAGTTGTTCTATATGCCCATAAAATAGATGGTAGCCTTTCCTCCCAATCTTCTCCTTCTATTCCATAAGTTTTATCCATTCCAAGGAGGCAGGGGTATCCATTCCGCCAAAAACACCCAGGACTCGGACCTAGCCTACCACCTTTGACATACTCAAGGAGCAAACAAACACACAAAAACATTTTAAAAATAAGTTAACAACAAAAATAATAAAATAAAATAAAAAACATGCTCTTTGAGTGTGTCAAAAAAAAAATCACAACCAAACACGCACAATAAGATAAAAGAAACCACAACACAAACCACATAGAAAAACACAAGAACCACATAACAAAACACAAATAAGACAAAAACAACAGAACACTACAAAGACATAACCCAAAAAAAACATGAAAAATAAACACAATCAAAACATAAAAAATTAAAAAATAAAAATAAAAACAACCAACAACAGACATTAAACAAAAACAAAAAACATAGAAAACACTCACACATAAAAACATAAAATAACACAAACAAAGAGAAACCCAAGAACAAGAAAGAAAAAAACACAAGAACAATAACAAAAAGCATAAAAAAAAAACAAAAAAACAAAACAACAAAAACACAAGAACAACAAAAAACAACACAAAGAACACAAAAACAAAACAAAATAAAAAAAAAACCACCTACCTTAAAAAACTAAACAAAAAAAAACCAAAAAGAAATAAAAAATGAACAAAACAATGACCTATCTAGACCATAAGACTATTAAGGCAAGAATCAACAGAGGAAACAAAATAAAGAATAGAATGAGCTAGGGAACTAAAAAAAACTAAATGAACCAAAGAGAAGCAAAAAAAAAAAACAAGAAGAAACTAGGTACCTTCAGAATTGAAGCCATCCAAAGAAATGATAGAAAGAAGAGCTTCCCTAATTTGAGAAGCCCACCATATTTGCTCTGGGGTAATATTGACTAGATAATGAGTGCAAAATCTTGAATTTCATTACCAGTGTCTTAATTATTTCATTGACAAAGTATCATCCTCAGTCACTCATGATTTGTTGTTGGCAATTTTGGGTTTGAGATCCTAGCCTCTTGTCTATGAGTTGTCATTGATGTCAAAAGGAAATGACATTAATGTTAAGAGGATGTGTTGGCTTCAAATGTGGAAGATTCCAAGAGAATATTTTTAAGAGAATCCGGAGAGATTCCATTGGCAATGGTTTTTATTAAAACCAATGGAGGTTATCTTTATTATTTATTTAATTATTATTTAAAACCCTTCAAGGTTTTAATTAATTAATTATTTAATTAATTAAGGGAGAAATTATTTTTAATTTATTAAAAATACTTTAAGGGTTTTTAAACCCTTTAGAAAGCAAATTTTGATTAAATTCAAAATTACTTTTCTTTGCAGCCGACGTGTTCTAAAGTCCACATATGGACTATAAATATGAGAAGGTTCCTAAGGTTAAACTCTCTTGGAAAATTGAAGGCAATTAATTGGTTTGGCTGCGATCGAATGTTCTGTTTACGTTGCGAAAGAGGAGAGCTCGTGGTTTGAAAAGCTTTCGGAAAGCTTGACCGTTTATGTGGAAGGAAGTCCATCTTGGACTTCGTAAGCCCCTTGTGGGCTAGTGGCAGTGAAGGCTACGTTTGGGCCTTGTGTAGGCGGAGGTCTGCGTTTCGATCCCCGTGAAGGGAGATGTGCATGGATTAGTCACGTTTTTATTAAAACGTGTTTTGTGCCGTGAATTTTGGATTCTTCAAGGGCAGCCATTATAAGGTGTGATTATTTTCTTGATATGATTTTTGGCATTGTTTAGCATTTTTTAAAAGACATAGGAGAAATAAGGGGGTATTTCTTTGGTTGTATTTTTGAGATTAGTCTTTTGCTATGCTAAATTTAAAAATGGAGATATAAGGTGTAAGTTTTGGTTGTTGTGTTTTTGGCTTCTTTGGTGGTTGTTATTAAAGAAGAGAAGCTAAAAGATGTATTAAGGAAAGTTTTTATATATGCTCATTTATCTTGGTTCTAACCCTAACTTGGTTGGAAGTTTGAGGGTTGTGTGTGGTGACAACTTTAAGGATCAATTTTCTTCTACTCCAAAAAGGTATGGGCACATTTTCCTTATGAGTATGATTGGTGTATGTTTTCTGAAATAAGGTTGGAGTGAAAAGGTTTTCAACTAGGTTTCCTTTGGTTGGGTGTAAATCCTATTTTCTGGTTTTTTGAAGACTTCTTATGCATTGTTATCCTTGATGAGAGTTTTGGTGAATGCATAATTCTGGTTTGAGGTAGTGGAAGCATTGTGCACTAGGGTTTATGTTTGTGAGTCTTGCTACTTGCATTGATTTGGTGGAACCCTTGGTTGGTTGTTTTGAGTTTGATGGTTGAGTTGCTTCCATAGAGGTTGTTTGATCAAGTTATTGCTTTACTTGATTCATGATATTGGGCTTACTCCTTTGAGTTGATTTGAGCAAGTTATTCTTTGCATTTGGTGATATTGTGTTGATGGCTATTTTTTTCAAATATCTTTGGAGGGAAAATGATTTCTAATTGTTTCCTTTTCTTGTGATGATTGGTTGAATGCTTCAAGGTTGATGTTGAGTTGAGTGGTGTTGGTTGACTAAACCTTGTTTGATGAGCATTGTTGTTGAAACCCTAATTGATGATGAAAAAAACATGAGTATCATTGTTATGTGATTCTTTGCATAGTTGGCAATTGTTGGGGTTTCATGTTCTTGAAAGAAAACATTCTATCCTATCCATTTCAGATATTGAGTTGAGTTTTTAGATTTGAGATTGAGATTGAGTTGAGTTGATTTGAGTTGAGTTTTGAGATTAGGATTTGAGTATAGAACATATTGAGTCTCTAACAATTCTCTTTATGCTTCTATGAGTATGACAAATCACATTGGGTCTCTAACAATTCACTTTGTGATTTCCTACTAAGAAAGTTTTTCTTGGTGAGCTTGCTGAGTTTTTGGACAGGTTCCGGTGGGGACTTGTGAGCAGTTTTTGGATAGGTTCCGATGGGGACTTGTGAGCAGTTTTTGGACAGGTTTCGGTGGGGACTTGTGAGCAGTTTTGGACAGGTTCCGATGGGGACTTATGAGCAGATTTGGACAGGTCCTAGAAGAGGACTTGTGAGCTGAGTTTGATAGTTCTAGCAGAGAACTTGAGGACAGAGGTGCATTGGTTCTATGAGAAGAACTTGAGGACAGTTGGCAAGTCATTGAGAAGGCTTGTGTGCAGATGATTGATTTGTTCATGAGTTGGACAGATCTGACAGACAGAGGAAGACTTGTAATATACCGATTGACTATGTTTGGTATAGGTTGCTGAGCTACTATGGACGTGATCATAGAAGGCATAGGTCTATTAAGCTAAGCATTGAGGATAGGAGGTCTTAGGTGGAAACGAGTTCCACATGCTAGCAAGAGGTAGAGGCAGTTGATCTTCTGAGGGATCATTTCTAGAGCAGAGGGGAAGGTATCTCCTTTGAGCAGAGGCTCATAAATTCTGATTGGGGGAAGGTATCTCCTTTGGGGTGAGGCTCATAAACATTGTAATTGGGAAGGATTCCCAAAGAACTTTGAGATAAATTTTAGAGAAAAGTTTTGTGGACGTAGCCCAACCATTCTGGGTGAACCACGTTAAAATTGGTGTCACTTTGTGGATGATATTGTGCATTGCTTTGATATTGTTGTGGGTATATTGCTTTACTATTTTGAAGTACAAAGTAAAAAGTAAAAATTAAAAAGAGGTCTTATACTGTTCACCCCCCCTCTCAGTATAATATTGTGTTCTTCATTTGTAGAAGAATACCAAATCTTGTGATTATCGGCTCATACAAGAATCTCATTGTACTTTTGGTTGAGTTGTCAGGTAATGCTCTTGCTTTGACCTACTTTGTTAAGTATTCTATTGCTACCCCAATGTATCTACACTTACATCTACAAGATATATTCAATGGTCCAATTAAGTCCAATCCCCACCTTTCAAATAGTTCCTAGATTTGTGATTGATGCAATGGCATAAAGTCCCTCTTCACTGGCTTTCTTGACCTTTGACAAGTGTCACATGCTTTCACATACTATTTCACATCATTATACAATACGGGCCACCATAATCCAACTAGTAATTTTTCTAGAGGTCTCATCTAGACCCATATGCCCTCTTGTTAAACCTTCATGAGCTTCTTTCAATACCACTTTGACTTATTCCATCACACAACTTTATAATATACCATCATTTCTCATTTTATACAACAATCCTTCTATCAACTAGAAGGATGTTGAATTCATTTCTTTTTCTTGGTTTCCATCATTTCTTGTGCTAAATATCCTATGGAAAGGTACTGGCCAATCAACTTGTACCACGATGGAACAACATTGATGGAAAATAGTTGTGCATCAAGGAATTCATCTACAAACCCTATTCCTACAAGCCTCTCCTAATCATATACAAGACAATTGGTCTACAATGACATGCTTCTTACTAGGTCTCTCTACAACTCAGAATACAAACTCCTATAGGGTGATGAGTTACGTACTGACCCATCCTTGTATCACCAGTTTGTTAATCAAATACAATAGGGTTTGGTGATATACATAAAAAGCACAAGTAATTTACAGTAGGTAATGCCTAAAATTTTGGACTACATATACCATACCCAAATATTCTCTTTATGTTGTACTATAATTTCACTCTACCCTTGACAATAGGTGACTAGTAAAAAAAATAGGTTGATCCAGCCTAAATTGTCCTTCTTGTACCAAAACACATCCAATAGCAAAATTCGAAGCATCAATATGGACATGGAATTCCTTATCCCAATTTGGGAACACCAAAATTGGGCTACTCACAAGCTTGGTATTCAATTCCTCAAAGGCTTCTTGGTCCTCCTATATCCATATGAAAGGAACATTCTTCTTCGTCAATGAATCCAATGGATAGGATACATGTGCATAGTTCCTGATAAACCTTCAATAATATCCTATCGATATAAGGAATTTTTTAAGTGAAATCACATCATATAGTTCTTCCATGTGCAATATCACATGGATCTTATAAGGATCTATTTTTAATCCTTTACTGCACACGATGTGTCTTAACAATTTTCCATACAGTGCCATCAGGTAACACTTCCCAAGGTTTAATGATATATGTGCATTTTTATACCTACTCATACATTAACTGAGGGTAGGAAGATGCTCCTTGATCTTACCATAAATGGACCAATCATCCAAAAATGCTTTGAAGTTCCCTATTGCCAACTGATCAAATATATACAATATGATGTGCTAAAATGTAGCTGGAGTATTACTGAGCCTGAATGGCATTCGATTGTATGCATAGATGCAATTATCCACAATAAATGTGGTCTTCATATTATATTACTTGGTTATACTTATTTGATTATAACCCAAAAATCCATCCAAAAATGAATTGATCTCGTGTCCTGTAACTTCTTCCAAGATAGAATATATGAAGGAAATAGGTAAGGGATCCTTAATAGTTACTACATTTAGAATCCTAAAGTCCACACATATTATAATTTTGTCTACTTCCTTTTTTAGGGTGACCACTATAGGTGATACCCACTCACTATTTGTAACCCTGAAGATGATTCCTGCCTCCAACATCTTCTCTATCTCTGTGTTCACTAATGCAACATATTTTGGATTCATTCTATATGATATCCTCCTCAAAGGATGTGCTCTAGGAATTAGTGTAATCTTGTGGACACATAAATTATATGGTACTCCCTTCAAATACTTATATGTCCATGGAAAGACATCCTTATATTCCAAGAATATCTTAAAAGTTGTTGCTTTCAGTACAGGGTTCCAATCATCACCGCAGTGAATCATCCTAGGTTCATCCTCTATCCCTAGATTTATGTCTACTATCTGAGGTCCTTCATATTTGGTATTATCCAACTCACTTGCTGCTTTCTCCACATTATTTGGTTGTGTCGGCCTTGCATCAATTTTTACATCTCCTACTGTATACTCAAAAAAACTCTTTGGGAATATCCATGTCTCTTCTACCTCCTTCTTAGGTTCCTGGATGACTTTGAGTTCATCTTGTTTTTCCTTGATCTCCTCTGAGTCAATACAATGGTAATTGGGCTGAAAATTTTTGTACTCCTCCATTTGCTAATGAAGGAGCCCATTATCAAATCTAGCTTCATATTCACTATATTCATCTAGGTACAACATTCCTTCTCCATATAGTTCATACCCTTCATCACCTAAGGAATTTTTTTATTCGTCGGTCATAGCTACATCCTCATTGACTTTCTAGTTAGTCATATTAATCATATATTTGTGCTCCCTTATTGAAAGTGATCTAATTCTTTTCCTAGTTGTGATTAACTTTGGCTACTCGTAGCCATTATCTCCCCAAGAGATCATTGTATGTAATCTTTCACATAGTAATCTTGGTCAGTTATCACCACTTGTGTTGTCAAGACTCCCTTTGTCTCGATACCATACTAGTTAGCACCATATAATCAGAAGCTCGATGTCCATAGAGATGGAGTACCCAATTTTAGCCAGGTCCTTTAAAATAGCACATTGACATTGGATCCCCCATCCATAATAACTTGTATCAATTTGTGCTCTAGGATCTTCATATGCACTAATGCAGGTTTATTTCCCATATAAATCATCAATATAGTTGGATCCATGAACTGGTCTTTCTATTTCTTTTCCTGAATCTATTGACTTTGTACTTCCATCATCTTATTTGGTTGTATCTCTTCCACCATCGCTTTCTGTAATGATGGAATAGCTTCCAATAGGTTAGCCACTTTGATATATATTGTGGTGTCTAAAACCTATGCTACTAGACTCTGCATAATTGCCTTCTCCTATTATGGCTTTTTCAATTCCTTTTCTTCAGCTAACTTCACTTTTTTAGCTTTTTGTGCTTTATCTTGTACTATTTTCTTTGCTACTTTACAGCACTGCTTTTCCTTTGCTAGCTCTAGATACTTATCCTTTTTATCCTGATTCCTTGTCATGGATAAAACTTTCTGGGTTTCCTCCTTAACTTGGGGAACCTCAATATCCAAATAATTTACATTCTGTAGGTTGATTGAACTCACTTTCTTGGGTAAATTTGCTTCCTTGTGGTTACCCAGACCATACCACCTACACATATGTGTAGTGTTCGCATGTTGTGTCTCCTATCTCTAAGGTGAAGGATAATTTTTCATGAAATGCCCCCATTCATGGAAATTATGACACTGTATGATCGACCTTCCTTCTGAGTCATATTGCAAATTACTTTGTCCTCCTTACTTATTACCCTGGTTTGGCCTTCCACCTCATAAAATATTTCTATAACTACCACTTGTTGCTTGTTTCCCTCTTCCTAGGTTATTTGGTTTCTCTTCCTAATCTTGGATTGTCAAGACCTATGGATGTACTCTTGCATTATATGGATATAGCATCACCTTGTGTCCCATCACATTACAGATATGACAATAGTCATTATGTGGACACTTTATATTTGTATGCCCCTCTGTCTTGCATTATGTGCATCAAATGTCATTCATGTTAGGCTTGCTTATTTGTTCTTTCATAATCTTGTCGAAATCCTAATGAAATGATGCTATTGTCCTCTATATAGTATCTTCTCTTGCACTATCTAAATTATTGGAATTGGGATGAGATAAAATTCCTATGTATGTCTATTTTTATTCACTCTCAAAATTCTTTGCATGCTTTACAGCTTCCTCATATGTTTCTGATGGTGCTGCCTAAATCTATTTCTTGTATTTTGGTAGTAATCCATCTACAAACCACTGCTTCACCAATACATCTGCCAAAGGCATCTAAATCTTATCTACTATCTGCTTTAGTCCATGGTTGTAATATTTTATATCTTTGTCCTGATTTTTCTTAGTCATACATAGTTTAGTTACAATGTCTCCATAATCCTTCAAAGAGCAAAATTCCTCAATGAATTTCTCCTTCACTTGATTCCAATTTCAAAAATTTGTGGTATTTTCCCTCTTTAGGTACCAATCTATTGCCAATCCTTGCAAGGTAGCAGGAAATAAAGTTACCCAATAATTTGTATGGTCTATACCATTTGCTCTCCAAATGGTTATACAAGTATCGATATGTCTTGTGGGGTCTTCCTTACCCTCACTTGTAAAAGGTGGACATCTCTATTTGGTTGCCCTATTAGCCATCTTCAGAGAATCATCCTCGTCACTTGAGGTCTCCCATGGAATATTTAACTAATTCCTCCTTGGGATTTTTTTACTATAGTTTTCGTTAGACTTTTCTATCCGAGGTATCTTATTCTGTCCCACCAATCATTGACCAAACTCACGTGCATCTTCACTCTATGACTTCCTTCACTGATATGAGGGAGATGGTCTTGGTCCTTCCTCTTTAGACCTCATGCCCTATTGCTCTGGTGCATGACTCCCATCCTCTGCACTCCCTAGTAACCCTTCCATTAATTTCTCAAGTATCACCATCCATTCTCCTTCCTCATGCACTACTTCTATATCAACTCATACCTCCTCTTCTGTCTCTATTAGTAGTGTTTCAAAATCTCCTTGTTTAGATGCCCAAACTTGCTCTATTTCTAGTTCATGTGTACTATGGTCTGAGTTACTTGCATTCTCTCTTCGATAAATCCTTGTGCTCATTATTACTATAATTTTATCCTATACTTCCCATTTCCTACGATTTTGCACACTCGTGTGTAACATTCACTTCCAATTTTGTAGTATTATTTACTTGTCAATTCGACCCATTTTAACAACAATTCAAAGTTTGATAAGTCAACGATACAAAATGTAGCATAGGGGTGCAATATTCCTGGTGGGAAGGTGGTTTACAAGGCTTATATTGATCAAATTTCTATTTCCAATTGATGGACCAAATTGTACCACCATATAGTCTTTACAACTAGCAATGTGCGACAACTAAACAACTTGTATGAACCCCAAATCATACAGTGATGGAGATTGTACGATTTCACTCTTAAAAAATCCTTCATATTTGTTTTTACAAGCTATCGCACATAGTTTTGTAACTAAACAGTTTGATTTTCCAATGCTACCAAATTGGGTAAATTTCCCTCAATCGCCTAAATTGCCAAATCGGGTAATTATCTTCTATACGATTTGTAATGACACTGATGTATGATTTGTACAAAATTAAGATACATCCAAGTAAAAATTTGGATATTCTCCTAGATAAGTCTCTCTTAGATAGGTTTTGTAAGGATTTACTAGGGTAATTCACCTTAATCCTATCAACATGCAAAGTACTTTATCAAGGTTGAGAGAGTTCAATATCCAAATGTGACGTCCAAAAATCATACATAAATGTTCAATACATCTACCTTGATGTTATCATAATCACAGATCATTTCCCAAGACCTATTGAGTTGTAGTTTTACCCAATTGTGAAATTACACTTTCCCTTAGGATTTTTATCCCAAAACCCTCTCTTGCAAAGAATTTCAAACAAAACAACTTCTCCAAGATCTCTGCTATATTAGCATTTGCACATGTGTATTAGTAATCTCAATAAAGATATATCAATTCAATGCTAGGAATACCTTAGTGATTGCAAGTAACTGTTAACAAGGGGCATGTGTTGGTTCATTTTACCATGCTATATTAATGATTGTTCATAAAACCTAAATAAAAATAAATGTGAATTGGCCCTCATATGACCATGATGTAACCTTAATTCCTTTTATCTTGAATACTTTTAGGTAGATTTTATCTTCCTTTATTAAGAATATTTTAAACAAGTTTTATCTTGCATTAAATCCTACTTTAAAGCATGAAATAGAAGATTAAATCTATCTATTAAAATGAATTTAAAATGATGAAAAGATCCATTAATGTAGCTTTTATCATGAAAATAAAAATAAGCTTTATCATTAATAAATTGTCCCTCTTTGATGAAATTAATTTTCATAAAGAGACACCAATTTATTGCTTGCAAATAATAGCCTCATAATGTCATGATGAATTATCCCTCTTTCATGAAATTAATTTTCATTAAGAAGAAATAATTTCATGCTTTAAAACCAAGACCTTTGATTTAATTATAAATTACCCCTCTTCGATGAAATCAAAATTTTCATGAAGAAAGGTGCATTTATTTCTTCAAAAATAATGGCTCATGAAATGCCATAAAAATTCCCTCGTTTAATGAAATTGAATTTTCATAAAGGAAATGTCATATTCTACTTATGAATGAAAATGCAAATTTTAAAAATATTTTTTTACCTCCAAAATCTGAAAAATAAAATTTTTGAAATTATAAAATCCCTTAAAAATAGCAGTTTTCAAAAATAATTATAAAATTTAAATGACCTCGAAATGAGTCTGAAACTGTTGCATATGGAAGATTGATGTTCATTCTAGGGCTCCATGTAATAGTTTTTATATTTATATTTTTTTTATTTTTATTTTAATGTCTGAAGTTTTAAAAAAATGCAAAATGAAGGGTTAGAAGAACAGAAAATAAAATCTGAAATAAACTTGAATTCTGAAAACGTAAACATGCAAAGCATTATCAGTTTGATAACACCCCATCCTGTAAAACCAAATCTATGAGAAACTCTTACATGCAACCTATTCTATTCCAACCTGCATTCACACAATCAAAATAAATCAGGTGCTAGCTCCTAAGGTCACAAAAATAAATTTCAGACTTCAAATATTCACTTGATGTAACCATAAAAATGCATAAACATCACTTATAAATCCGAAATCTGAAAAGGGGAAATATGAGATAGTTAAAACCGAGCATGCAGAAATTTATCCTCCTTTATGCATAAATTTATCTTCCTTTTTGCTAACAAAACCCAAATTTTTGAAAATATTTGCATTCAAAATGATATTTTCATTTTACATCCATATTTTGGCAGCATATCTATGGTTTTCCAAAAAAACCAGCCCCTCTTCCACCATTTTCTCCCGTATTTAAAACTTGCATAAGACTTTTCATTACATTTTTTCCTTCATTTTGCTTTCCTCCTCCTTGTTTGGTTTCGTTTCTTTGGCCTTTCATTTTATTCTCTGCATGTCTCTTTTGAAATGCCTTTTTCATTGTAACCGACACATGTCTTCAATGTATTTTTCTAATATACTTTGTGAAGAAGTGAAATTCACGATATCGCCTTAAGGGCATTTACTTGCAATTTATATCAGTTATAAAGCATTAAAAGGAAATATGGCATAAGCATGTAATCTACTTGAAATGAAACAACATAGACAATAAATATAATCAAATTCTCTGTCTTTTCATTCATAAAAGTGTTCCAAACTAGATTACAAGAAGTCCCCTTTGAGGGCTTTACAAATTGATACATTTCATTACAATTTCCCAAGGGATCTAGTCCCTTGGAAGGAGGCCTTTAAGGCGATAAAACAATAATGTGAACTCCTGCTTCCCACACTCGAGAGCTATTGTTGGGCTGATAATATTATGCCTCCTTAGCTCCTCCTCTTGCCTAGCATTCCTGTTCCTGAAGACAAGGGATTGAAAGGGGGTTAGTAGCACCTGCGTTATAGAAGAAACCCATAAAACCATGAAAGGAGAGCATATTCTACAACAATAAAAGGTGATCTACATGCATGAAAACTGATCTACATTAAGCATAAACATATTTTAAGATGATATAAATACAAATAAGCAGATTTGGAAGCAATATCTAAGGCTAAACTATGCAAAAATGGTGACCGTTCCTGGGTGAGCCAGATAAACCTGTAACATTGGGGATCACAAATCCTGCATCAAAACTCCTCCAAATTGCTTCAAATTTGGACCAGAGGTTCCTCTAGACATTCCTAAGGGGACTATGGAGGAATTTATCTAAAATTATAAACTATTTGGTAACCATCCCTAGGTGTGCCATGGACAGACTGCTGACCGTCCCCAGGTGGGACGGTTACAAAACTGACTTAGTTTTGTCACCTATGGCTATGGGAATTGGTCCAAAACTTGGTAAGGGTGTTGTCGACATATGGGGCCAAAGAGTTCTTCAATTTGGCTGGTTTGGTTTTGACGGTTTGAGCCTATTGCCCCTAAAATCACCTTCGAAAGGAAGAGGGTTTCAAGGCCAAGGCAAAGGCATGTTTTGGTTGGGTTTGGTTTGCAAAAGGGTGAGGATAGAATTGGGTAGCACTTCATTGCTAAAATGCTCTAATTATCCTCTCTAGAATTGGGAGTTTGAAGCTCCTTTTATAGCCCAAAAGGGCATCTAGGGAAAAATGGCATGTCTTTGCCATGTGAGGCAAGTGGCGCCATGTGTCCTAATCGTGTCATGGGGTGATTGGGAGAAGGTTGCCCCTTTGGGTGCTCCCAATCAACTATCCCACTATCCATTAGCAGGTCCCCAATCAATTTGGGGTGATTGGATGCGCTAATGGCAGTCTTTGATTGCCATTTAGTGCGTCCTTTGACTTTTTCAAAGGTCCAGTTAGGGGTCATCCCACCTAGGGATGGTTGTTGATGGTCATCCCTGGGTGGGATGGTCACCAACTATGACCATCCCTGGGTGGGACGGTCACCAGTAGGAGCCCCAAAACTGCCCCAGACTACTAGGAACCCTCCAAACTAAGTTTTGGAGGCTTTTGGAAGCCTTTTTCTAGCCTAGAGGGGTGCCCAATAAGGCCATATGTTGTCGATAAGAGGGCATATGTAATGCACTGATAGTCTTATCCGATTTACATGATTTAGGTGTCTACAGATGCCCCATTTTTGGGATGCACGATGTGAAACAAAGCATTGAGCAAAAATAGATCACTAAATCATCGAATGATCAAGGTTTTTTATTAAATTAATCAAATTTGGATGCCTCCATTGTGGAAAAGCATACATTCTTGGAATCCTTTCTATTGACATAGTCGAAGGATCGATTGTAGGTATACCTTTCAGCCATGTTGTAATGTCAGTCTTATGGGGCTTAGGGCATACTAGGTCTTGGTGCCTTGTATTCTTGTAAACCTTTACATGGGTCAATTCCAAAGGTTTCAAGGAGGTCAAGCCTATTTAATTTGCTTCTTATGCTATTTCTTTGCCCCAGCATGGGCTTGCAAATTTATCTCTAGCCAAGATTCTTTTGAATGCATGGAATTTACACTTCTGAGTGTTTAAATGTTGATTCGATTTATGAATTCATTATGATGACTACCCCCTCAAGTGATGAGTCAATGAGGGCATGAAAAATTCTAAAGTGATGAGTCACTTGACACATATGACTAAATTGGGGCAACTCTCTATTTTGCCCATGGTACTAAATACCTGTTTGGAGGTGATTTTTGACTGTTTGGATGAATAGTTTTGGAGGCAAAAGGCCCAATATCTCATTCCCGTGGAGTGGTCCAGCCATGGAGGCTTTATTGGGGAGTAAAATAGAGTCTTTTTATGCATCCAAAATTATTATAAGTTCAGTCTAAATCCCTCTCATTTTCTAGCCCATTCTGCCTTGTTTTTGGTGGGTTTTTGGCCCATTTTTTGATATTTTTGATGTTTTTAAGTGCAATTTTCTTGTGACCATCCTAGGGGGGGATGAGGGCAGTATTTGTGACCATCCTAGGGTGGGATATCCAGCCAAAAGTGTGCTCATCCCACCCAAGAGCGGTCGGCTTCTTTTGGAGCTATAAAAGGCCAAAAAGGGCCATTTTAGCTCATTTGTGCAACTTGCTTGGAGAAGTTGGAGAGGAGAGGAGGTAGGAGAGAGTTTTCTGAAGTGGAGAACTACAAAAATATCAACCCACAACATGATCCAACCAGCGGACACGTCGGGCGGTGGAGCCAGTGCGAAACGGGTATGGATTACATGCTTCCTCTGCCCTATTTTATTGTGTTTTTGCAATTTTTGCTATAATTTCATGACTACAGCCCTAAAAAGAGTTAATAAACCCTAGGAGGACTAAAATTTATGACATTTAGCTTTTATTTATGTTTTATTTGCAAAAAATTAGGGTAAAATACCAATTTTTTATGTTTTTTAGGTTTTTAGGGCATTTTTAAGGGTCAAATTGACCCTATTTTACCCTGATTTGGGGACCGTCCCTGTGAGGGACGGTCACTAGTGGCCATCCTTGGGTGGGATGGCTACCAAATTAGGGGCCGTCCCTAGGTGGGACGGCCAAAAACTAGGCCAAAAAGGCCCTTTTTATGTGTTTTTTTAGTGTTTTTATAGCAAAATTTTGTTGTTTTAGGGCCTTTTTGACACCCTGATTTGCATGAGCAGATAGTTAGGAGTCGGTACAGGGTACCGAGTCTCTTTCAGGTCACTAGAGACCATTTTAATACTACATACTGGTGTTGGCTCGATGCCATCGGTCTGAAGCAAGTTACGCGGTTAGATCCCGTGGTGGGAGACCGCGCCTATCTGACTGCTTTGATAGACCTATGGGACCCTCGCACTAACACTTTCCATTTAGCTATGGGGGAGATGATAGTGACACTAGAGGATGTATATCGGATACTACATATTTTGATAGAGGGGCACCAGATAGTATCTTCTTCGATAGAGCGGTGAGAGGCCATAGTGCGGAGGTACTTCGGAGCCCGCTGGGAGGATGTATCGATTGATCTTCCCAGTGGAGGGATTCTAGTGACTAGATGGTATCAGGAGGGTGTGCTTGGCATTAGGCACACATTTTTGATGACCTTGATCAGCAACATGTTGCTACCTAACTCTTCGAGAGCTAGGTTCCCATGGAACCTAATAGAGTTGGTCTTTACTCTGGTGGATTGCATAGAGGATGAGCCCATAATTATGGCTTGGGGTCCTACTTTATTGGCACAACTATATGATGAGCTGTATGAGATCCACTCACGTGGGTGGAAGGGTTTGGGCTGTAGCTTCCTACTATAGTCTTGGGCTTGGTAGCACATTACAATAGAGAGACCATGGGGACTACCATGGACCACTCGAGCAGAGCTACCAGATAGGGAGATTGGCTATGGGGAGCTATGGAAGAGGTCATAGGAGTCAGGATATAGCCGATGATATGCTAGGGAGGTAGGGCACTATGCAGAGGCTTTTGCATGGCTCAGGGTAGTAGATATCGAGTGGAGACCCTACAAGGGTTGTCCTGACTAGAGGGAGGCTGAGACACATCTACGCCGAGTTCGGTGAGGTAGATGGTTGATAGGGCGACATGGCATAGAGCGAGAGTACTTCCCTTATGATCGTGTGCTACGATAGTTTAGGCTATGCCAGGGGCTGCCCAGGGAGTCGATGGTCTATCATCATCATGGGGATGAGAGGACTCTAGCATGGCCTATGGTAGAGGACTTGGGAGATGAGTCAGATCCTGAGGTGGTAGTTTCTGATTTAGATGATGTGGGCACTACAGAGGAGTATGACGCATGGTGGGTCATATGATAGTGGTGGGGGAGGGACCACTAGGAGGGGATGTAGCTACCAGGGCAATGGATGCAGCTAGGGGTGCTCTGGATGAGGAGGGTCAGGATGAGTCTCTAGATGATGAGGAGGTAGACACAGGTGAGCGAGTTGTGCATCAGCGTGTGTCAGTGGATAGGGTGGAGCTGATAGATGTACAGGATCCAGTGGGCTTTGATGAGGGAGACTTGGGGGATCAGGGTATGTAGGCATAGCTAGCAGCATGAGATGCTATGATTATGGAGTTGTAGAGTGATCGGGCATTACTATAGGCATAGGTGCAGAGTGCACAGGTTGAGATGGAGAGGTAGGCAATAGTGATAGCTACACTTTAGGCATAGGTCGATGGATAGGGCCCTCGCTATGGGGAGTCCAGCAGTGGTGATCTAGCTAGGATGTAGGAGGAGATAGCACATCTCCAGGGTTTTGTGGTGACCTATCAGACTAGGTGTCGAGAGGAGTGCACCTACATGGATATGATGGAGGATGAGATAGTGCACTATAAGGGGTGCATACCAGATCGGGCATTAGCCATTGGATCACAGCGTAGCCAGGGGAGCGGTATGGGACACTCATCTACTCGGATGAGGGCTCCGAGCACTTCTCGAAGGATGGAGGTATCTAGAGGTAGCAGATCAGGGGGTAGCAGGTCTGGGAGCTCACGATGGACTCATACTGAGAGCAGAGGAGAGAGTCGAGGTACCGGTCCTGTGTGACCATGGTCAGCAGACTTTGATGGTTCTTTTTGGACTTTTTGGGTTGCAAAGTTGGATGACTCACTTTTATTGTAGCCTACGGGTAGTTTATGGACTATGATGTAGCTTTTTGGCTTTTACATATAGATATATATATGTATGACTTTGCTTTTATCATTATGTCATATTTTACTACTTTATGATATGAATGCAATGCTTATATTTGCTTTATGATGTTATGATGGATATCTAACATAGATGTATGTAGTTATCCGATGATGTGATTTGATGATATGTAGATGTGGATGCTTTATTTATATGCTTTTGTAAATTAAAATATATGCATAAAATAGTCAGTGGTCATCTAAATATTATTGCTAATATTTAACCGGTATCTATCCTAGCTTATGAACATCACTTAATGAACAAAAGTGTAAATGTGTATGATTGGAAGTAATGATTGATTAGATTTAATTTTGTATGATGGATTTGTGATGAATTTTTGATGCATACTATGCTAGCACCATAGACTATACAAAATGTATCTTTATTATTTTCATGTTATTATAACACTTTATTTGATGGACATTGTAATTTTGACAAACATGTGACAACATAATGTAAAATGGAATGGATAATGTAATGTGATATGATATTATTTGATAGTTTTGAAGAGACTCAAACACTCTAGTTACCTAATCAAAAGTCATATACTAACTATACAAGATCTTTTGACAAAGTATGCACCTACTAAGATAACCAAGATAATCAATATCCCTGTGTGTGCACGTGAGTTCATTACCATGATAACACATAAGATTACCCTAGTGCAAATGGGATTTATTCAGCCCATCGACACTAGAGATCATTCTATGAGTCTCATTATCCTGAGTTTCGTACTTAGTTGGATTAGACCACTATATAACCTAGGTTACAACAAGCTAGCTCATCCACATTCAAACATTGGTCTATACCTAAACAAGTTGCTTAAGTGATAGACATATCATCATGCGGGAGGCTACCACCATTGACAAGTAGGCTATCCACCAAACCTGTAATGAGGATCACCTTATGGTTCTCTAATGCTGAGAATTCCAGGGATTCAAGTTTCGGAGTCCCTACCTTTCTTTGAATTTCTCAAGGGAATTGCTCATTTTGATTTGTTGAGCAAGGGATTTTAATAGTGGTGAGAACCACTATTTATTTTTGCTTTTCCTAGTGATAATAATCACTATTTCTTTATGCATATTTGGGAGTGATAATAATCACTATTTTCTTTGGAATATTTCTTTGAGATACTTGCCCCAGTGTAGGGCAATGTATGTTTTCAATACTTGGGGGGATAATAATCATTACTGATTTTCTTTCTTTGGGATACTTACCCCAGTGTAGGGTAAGGGATTTTGGGTAAGGAGGAACTTGTCCTTTTGTCAATTCTCAGCATCTTTGAACCATTCACATAGGGGGATGAGCAAGATAACCTTTTCGCTTGAAAGTAACCTAGACTACTTTATAGTTTTCATCTTTCCTTGCGCTAGACTTGGATTTTTAATGTGAAAATGTGTTGGGATTTTGATGTATACCAAGAATTATCTAAGTAGGATTCTACCTTCTAAAAATCATGCTAGCTTTCTACAAAATCTGAAAAGACAACTAGATATGGCTGAGTGACCGAAAACTTAACTATGTGTTACTAACAATGACTAAGTGACGAAAAACAGGCATATAATATGGAATGTAAATGTAAATGGTATATGTAATATTAACAGGTGGTAATATTGACTTGTAATAACCATGATTTTAATAGATGCCTAGTGTACAGACCTGGTGCTAGACATGTATGATCAATTTGGAACAATGCATAATGCAATGATGAGAATGCCTAATGCAATTTATATGAAGTGCAATGAAGCAAATATTTTTGTATTTTGATGATTTTGATAGTATTTTTGTATTTTTGATATATATGTATATACAGGTTGACCAATGGGCTTAAGGAATGCCATTGGGGCTTTTGGGATGACCAAAGGGCTTATAGATACCTTTGGAGCTTTTTGGATTGACCTAGACGATCGTAGATAGTCTAGGAACATTTTATTTTGACCTAGATGATCATAGATCACCTAGGGGCATTTTATGGGGACCAAAGGGCTTATAGATGCCTTTGGGGATTTTTGGATTGACCTAGATGATCGTAGATAGTCTAGGAGTATTTTTATTTGACCTAGATGGTCATTGATTGCTAGGAGCATTTTGGGTGACCTAGACGCAAAAAGACACCAGAAAAAAGTTATAACTTAAGGACCTAAACAAAGGCAAAGACCAGAGAGCATTTTGGGTGACCTAGATGGTCGTCAATTGACACTTAGAAAGTGTCTACGACTACCTAGGGGTATTTTTTGTGACCAAAGGGCTTATAGATGCCTTTGGATCTTTTAAGGTTGACCTAGATGATCGTAGATAGTCTAGGGGCTTTTTTATTTGACCTAGATGGTCAAAGACCGCTAGGAGCCTTTAGGGTGACCTAGATGGTCAACGACACTTAGAAAGTGTCTACGACTACCTAGGAGCATTTCATTGTGACCAAAGGGCTTATAGATGCCTTTGGAGCTTTTAAGGTTGACCTAGATGATCATAGATAGTCTAGGGAGTTTTTTATTTGACCTAGATGGTCAAAGACCGCTAGGAGCCTTTAGGGTGACCTAGATGGTCAACGACACTTAGAAAGTGTCTAGACTACCTAGGAGAATTTCATTGTGACCAAAGGGCTTATAGATGCCTTTGGATCTTTTAAGGTTGACCTAGATGATTAGATAGATATAGTATAGGAGGATTTTTATTTGACCTAGATGGTCAAAGACCGCTAGGAGCCTTTAGGGTGACCTAGACGGTCAACGACACTTAGAAAGTGTCTACGACTACCTAGGAGTATTTTATTGTGACCAAAGGGCTTATAGATGCCTTTGGAGCTTTTAAGGTTGACCTAGATGATCATAGATAGTCTAGGGGATTTTTTATTTGACCTAGATGGTCAAAGACCGCTAGGAGCTTTTAGGGTGACCTAGATGGTCAACGACACTTAGAAAGTGTCTACGACTACCTAGGGGCATTTGGTTGGTGCTCTAAGCATGAAATGGTCACAAATGACTTATATTCATGGGTTCAGGCTCTTCACTTCCTTCGATGGATGCTAAGCGATAAGTTCCAGGTCCAATCTGGCTTGTGATGATGAATGGACCTAACCAGTTTGCTGCAAATTTGTCTCACAAATTGGAGGGCAAATTTGAGTTTTGTTGGTTCTCTTTTAGAACTAAATCACCTACTTGAAAGTCTCTTTGATGTACTTTCAAGTTGTAAGCTCTCTTAAGATGTTCTTGATAAACACGTAGATGCTCGAGGGCATTTACACGTCGTTCATCAAGCAACGTTAACTGATCTAAACGAGCTTGTCTAGTTGTATCATCATCGATGAATTCCTGCATGGAAATGCATAGTGACGGAATATCTAACTCTAGAGGCATGATGGCTTCAGCACCATACACTAGTGAAAATGGAGTTGCCCCAGTGGGTGTCCGAATGCTAGTGCGATAAGCCCAAAGGGCAAGAGGTAATTGATTATGCCAATATTTATGATTTTCCTTGATGGTTTTCTTCAAGATGGCTACTACTGTCTTATTTGATGCCTCTGCTTGCCCATTGGCTTGTGGATAATAGGGCATGGAAAAGCTATGCTTTATGTTATACTTTGTTGTTAATGCACGCACATCCTTATTTTTAAAGGGTGTTCCATTATCCGATATTATTTTGGATGGAATACCAAAATGACATATGATATTATGTAGCATGAACTCCACAATGCGAGGTCCAGTCATTGTGGTAAGGGGAATTGCTTCCACCCATTTTGTGAAGTACTCGGTTTCCGTTATGATAAACATGTGATGGCCCGATGAGGTAGGTGAGATTTTCCCAATTAAATCAAACCCCCATTGTGCAAATGGCCAGACCGATTGAATCGGTTGTAAGGCCTGTGAAGGTACGTGTGTCAAATTTGCATGATGTTGACACTTCATGCACTTCTTAACATAAGCGCAACAATATTGCTCTAAAGTTGGCCAATAATAGCCCATGCAAAGAATGCGCTTAGCGATGGCCATACCGCTAAAGTGGCCACCACATGTACCATCGTGTGCTTGGGTGATGGCCCAAGCTGACTCTTGTGAGTCTAAGCAATGAAGGAGGATACCTTCATAACTCCGATGATACATTATGTCTCCTAATAAGACATATTTTGCTACCTTTTGTTTGAATGCTCACTTTGTGGCATGCGACAATCCAGGTGGAATATTACCCAGTTTAAGATAATATTTAATCTGGATGGCCCAATCTTGCTTTGAAGAAGCCTCAATATTATGAATCATGCTATCCTTTTGATGTTTGTCTCATGCGAATGCTGATTGAGAGTGAACTTGGAGATATAGCATTGTGCTAGTATCAAAAGGAGTATGAGGGAACAAAGCCCCCCAGTTAGCGTTATTCAAATATTGGTGTAGTTGAGAGAACCTTTCATGGGAAGGCTCAATATGAATCATGTGAACAACTGGTATAGCATTAGGCTCTTCACGCTCAGTCATAGATTGCGCTAGCATTTTTACTTGGATAGTTGTGATATCATCTGAAGGGTCATGCGGGATTAGCGATCCTAAGGAAGCCATTGTATCCACAAAATGATTAGATGAGCGAGGGAGTGCCTCTATATCATACCATTCAAATTTGACCAGGATTTTGTCCACTAGGGCTTTGTAGGCTTGCAAGACAGGACACCTACACTAGAATATCCCTTTAACCTGATTTACTATGAGCAAGGAATCACCAAAAATGTTCAACTTTGTTATGTTCATGGCGATTGTCATTTGAAGTCCTATGATGAGAGCTTCATACTCGGCATTGTTGTTAGTACAAGGAAAATCGAGTTTAAACAAAAGAGGTATGGGAGCCCCTTGTGGTGTGAAAAACATGATACCTGCACCACCACCTTGCTCACATTTAGAACCATCGAAGAATAGAGTTATGTCCGCCTGTGACTCAGGCTCGATAGAATCAGGTGATTCTGAGATATGAAATACTCCATCATTGGGAAGTTCTATATTTAGAGGTTGATCATCCTGTAGAGGAGCCTCTGCTAGTTGATCGGCTATGACCTATCCTTTGATAGATTTTTGTCCAATGAACTCTAGGTCAAATTCCATCAACAACATTATCCATTTCGTCATGCGACTATTATGATATGTTCGACTCATCATGTAGCGCAATGGATTTTATTTAGATACAACATACGTGGTATGATTAAGCATATAATGGCATAGCTTTTTGGTGGCAAAGACCACTGCTAAGCATAGCTTCTCAATGTATGCATATCTAGTTTCATAGCTGACCAGTGTACGACTAATGTAATAAGTAGCCTGTTCTTTGTGGAATTCATTCTTTTGGGACAACATGGTGCCCAAAGCCAACTCAGTAGCTGAGATGTATAAATAGAATGGCACTCCTGGTCACGGTGGAGCCAATACAGGTGGTGAAGCTAGGTATTGTTTAATTTTATCAAAGGCATTTTGACATTCTTCATCCCAATGAAATGAGACCCCCTTGTGTAGCAACCTATTCATGGGTCGACACTTATCCGATAATTGTGCTATAAAGCGTTTTATGGATGCGACCTTTCCTTGAAAACTATGTAGTTGCTTAATGGTTGTGGGGGAGGCATTTCTAATATTGCCTTGACCTTGTTTGGATCTACCTCTATGCCTCGCTTGGAGACTATGAATCCCAAAATTTTACCAGATGTGACACCAAAGACACACTTTTTGGGATTAAGTCTAACATTGTGCTCTATGAGGCGATCTAGGATCTTACACAATACATCGAGATGTTCATGGCGTAATAAATATTTTTCCAATAAATCATCCATGTAATCTTCCAAAATATTGTGCATGTAGTCATGGAAGATATATGTCATGGCTCGTTGGTAGGTAGCACCAACGTTCTTAAGGCCAAAAGGCATGACCTTGTAACAGAATGTCCCCCAAGGCGTTGTGAACGCCATTTTGATTTGGTCTTCTAGATTAATACGAATCTGATTATATCCAGAAAATCCATCCATTAGGGATAGCATTTCATGTCCTATTGTTGCATCTACCAACGCATCGATGTTAGGTAAGGGAAATTCATCCTTAGGACTCGCTTTGTTAAGATCTCAAAAGTCGATGCAAATGTGAATCCTCCCATCAAGATTTTTTATGGGAACCATGTTTGAAACCCATGGCGGATAATCTACTGAGATGATGATATCAGCGTCCAACAACTTTTGTAATTCATCTTTCACCATTAAGGCTACTGTTGGGTGCATTTTTTGTAACTTTTGCTTAATAGGTTTGATCTTGGGGTCTAATGTAAGATTATGCATGACTATATTTGGGTCTAGTCCTGGCATATATTTATACGACCAAGCAAAAGCTTTAATCCTTGCTTTCAATGCAGCTGTGAAATCATCTTGTTCACTTAGGGAGAGACCTTCCCCTAATTTAATGGTATGGGGATTATCGGGATCTGTACCAATATCCCTATCAATTGTTGGCTCAATTGACATGTGAGACCCATCCTCCAACTGATGTGGGGTGGGAATTAAGTGAATGTCATCAGCTAGGTTTGCTTCTTCCATAGGAAATTTAGGGTCAACCTCAGCTTGAAAAACATCCCGAGTAGTTCTTGAAGAAAATTTAAATGGTTGTAACATTTCCTCACAAGGCCAATACTCTGAGGGTGATGGAGAAGAATCTCCCCGATCAAAGTCAATTGCCTCTAAATCAAGATGCAATAGCTTGGATGGGTTATTCGGATTCACCAATGGTGTCATTAAATATATGGAAATCATGTTGATGGATACATGATCTCCTGCTCTAGGGCGAGTGGGTCTAGAGACCTGATGTTGTCTCATAACTCATGGGTGTGGCTCGGGTGGAAGTGGAATAACTAGTGGTGGCCTATGCGGAAGAGGGTGAGCCTGCTCTTCATGAGGCAACAACTGGTATCAGATGGGTCCTTGGATGGGGAATAACATACGAAGATAATACTCATCCTCATCATCCAAGGGGAACACATGCTCGTATTCATCATCTGAGCTATGGTAGTTAATGGGTGCGATGCCATAATCATCTTCATCATCACTCATCCATTCGTGAGGAGGACCTTGGTCTTGTTCCTCACTATCATATTGCAAGGTGTGTGAGCTCTCCCCCACTTCATGGGGTTGGGCGACATCACTAGAAAGACCTTGATCTATCATTTCTATGGGGAAATGATCTCCCAAGGAATGAACATGATTCGGATTAGCATATGGGTCATGGGTGAGCTTAGCCTGATGACTTAGGCATAGGTGTTTGAGACTCTCGATGAGGACATCCAATGGTACCGGTTTATTGTGTCCCAACCTGGATCTATCATACGAAAGTTGATATTGGGGTTGACATGGAACACGGTTACCCTACTCATATAAACCGAGACCAAACCCATGCCAATTGCAATGATCTAAGTACCGCAATGCATAGTCTAGATTCGACAAATAATTTACATCCTCAAAAAAGGGTTCATCATCATCTTCCTTTCGAGGAATGGGCAGAGATCCATACTCTAAACCTCCATATATGAAATTCATTTGATTAGGAGGTAGACCAAGAGGTACAATGCTACCTATGGGAAGATGAGGTCTCCCCATATCTTGCACTATCTCCAATGATGGAACTATCATGACATTTCTCACCAGATATTCCCCTATCCCTGTACTAGACATCTGGACTGTGACCTGGGATGGTGAAGATGGATGAGATGGAATGGAGGTTTGAGGTGATTCAATAGTCACCTCTAGAGGTAATTCCTCATTAATGACACAAGGAACCTCCTCTATGGATATGGTGGAAACTAATGGCGGGCTCTCATCAATAGGCCTCTTCGACGTGTTCCTCGATGGAGGGTTTGATGATGTCGAAGCCTTCTCTAAAGGTGGCGATGATGAGGATGGAATGGATGATGATGAAGGTGGTGGAATGGGTAGACTTTGAATAGGTGTATTCAATCAAAAGTCTACGTGAGTCGAAGGTAATGTCGACTTTGGCATCTGTTGCAACATGTTGCAGTATTTGAAGGGCTCTAGATCGGTAGAAACTATGTGCACTTGCCCTTCATGAGTGTATTTAAGACATTGATGTGCTATGGAGGGGACACACTTCATATCCCGTATCCAAGGTCTACCTAGAAAAATGTTATAGGCCATATCACCTTCTAGCACATGGCACAACGTCGATATAGTCTTTTTCCCCACCTGAATGGGTAGAACTATGGTACCGATAGTAGAGCATATTATGTCATTAAAAGTGTGAAGAGTGTAAGTTGACGCCACAACATGAGATGTTGGCAACTTAAGGTGCTTTAGTGCTTTAGTTGTTATGATATTACTTGAGGAACCAGTGTCTATGAGCACTCTCTTGTATGGTATCTCATTTATACATGCAATGATGTGTAAAGGAGGATCTACCACATCATTAGCTATTTCCTTAAGCTCATGCTCATGAAATTGTATGACTGGTTCTTTGCACTATTGCACATGACCCACAAAATCTATAAAGGAGTTGGACTCCTATGGTTGTAACTCTATTGATTTTAGAATGTCCATCAAGGCATCCCGATGTGGAGGTGATTGTTGGATCAACTCATAGATGGACAATCATGCTGATGTGGTCCTCAAGCTTTGTGCAAGCTTGCTCTTAATTGTCATTGTTGGCCTAGAAGGAAGGCCCTGTACTATAGGTGGTGTAGTTTATGACGTAGTTGGAACATCATTCGAAGCTGTAGGCTATGCAACTTGACTTGGATATTTCTTGTTCCTGGTCACAATACTCACCATCCCAACATACCCTTGCACAGGGTGTTGTTGCTTCACCTCATTCATCGGTTTAGCAGGCATTGCCTGTACCTCATGAGTTGGTAAAGGGTCTTTGTATATACCCATCTACTAATTGGTAGGAGCTAATGGAGCATCCACTTGAAGCTCATTCCTCTCAATCATGTCTTGTACTACATGTTTAAAACCATAGCACGATTGTAAATCATGGCCACCTTGTCGATGAAACTTACAATATTGATCCTCTCGGTGTCCCATAGGCTTGGGTTTGCCTATTTCTGGATCGTTGGGTTTAAGATCTGGTAAATTAACCATCTTTGCAGCCCATAATCGATCAAAAAGAGAATCCATAGATTCAATGATGGGAGTAAATTGTCACTGAGGGTGACATTGTTTTTGTCCCTGGTTCGTTGTACCATTATTGTTATAACTCGCAGGAGGAGGTTGAGCCTGATAGTTCACCTTTTGGGGAGGCATAACTTGAGTAGGTGTAGGGACATTTATGGCCACTTGATTGACCATAGATGGCTTTGTAGGTGTCGAGCTATTCTTAGGATTCTTTGTCCACTCCTTATGAGGTTTTGTTATTTCTCCCTCTTGGATTTTGATTTCCTCTATGTTTCTAGCCTATGCTAGAGCTTCTTCCAAGGTAGGGTATTGTTGTAATTGCAATGTCAAAGATATGGGTTTCAAGCAACTCTTTGAAAACAAACGAGTTAATTCAGTCACTAGAAATAGATAGGGTAGCTTAGCCAAAAGTGTTCACCACCTATTTCCATAATCAGTAATCGACTCATCCTCAGTTTGTTTCATCCCCATGAGGTCGGTTAATGTCACCTTCCCAATACCCCCCCCCCCCCCCAAAAAAACCCCCCCCCCCCCCCCCCCCCCCCCCCCAATAGGGGGGGGGGGGGTTCCCATCTGTCTTACCTTCTACAGTTTCTAAGCATGCAAGCAAATCTTGATACGCATATGAGGATTTGATCTCCTCTTCCTTGCTTTGAACTCGTAGAGGTGGATGAGGAATATTAAGCCTAGGTTGGGGTGGTTGATTAACATCAGCCACGCCTCCATAAGGTGCTTCTACATAATCCTCATTCTGTTCCAAATCATCGTAAGCCCCATAAGGTGTTTCAGGTATGGGCCTACAAGGAGGAACAAACGCCTATTGAAGGTGATCTATGTTTGGCCTATCATATGCATTCTGTTCAGGCCTACGAGGTCTAGGAGGCAACACAGGATTAGGTCTAGGAGACCTATCTTGTTGGAAATTTGGTTGCCTCGGGTGAGCCTCTTGTCTACGCGTGCTTGGAGTTATAGCTCCATGACGCAAAGTTTCTTGAATTTGTCATTCAAGATTTTATTTCTCTATTTGTTGTCACTGCTCTAAGAGATCTAAGCGATGTTTATCCGACCTAAGTCGATTAAACTCGGCCTGACGGTCAACATATCTTTGGACCAAATTATTAATTTGATCCATTGTATTAGGTCTAAGTACCTTAGCATTATTGCCTTGTTGTCTATCATGTTCAAGAGGATCTGTGAGATCAATTACGTGCTTCCCTCGATCGAGGGCAGTCGCATTGACTTGAGGTTCTCTCCTAAACAAATATTTTTGAAAGACTATTGGTGTAGAGGCACAACGTGCTTTCATTGACACATTTTCATGAGGATAATCTGGATGTTCCTCAGGTCTTCCCTCATAAACAAGGTAAGGTAAGGTGGAATAAGGTCACCTAATTTGATGAGTATCATACTCATTGTGATTTTGATACCTTGGAGTAGGGTGACTTGAAATCTTGAGATGATCATTCAACCCTACTCGAGGTGTGAGCTCTTGCTCCTGTATATGATCAGGAGTAGAGGATCGAGTAGGCACGCGAACATGTGGTATTGCTCTATGTGGAGGTGCCTCATTGCACGGTGACTCTTCTCGAAAGAAGGTGTTTGTAGCATATGAATTAGGGAGATATTTTCCCAAACTAGGACTATGACCTATAGGAGTACCCTGTGAAGGAGTCCCCTATAAGCTAGACCTTCTAGTTGACTCTCTAGGAGTAACCATCCACTCATCAGTCGGTCTACGACTAGGAAGAGTAGCTGATTTCCAGGGAGGAATGATCCTATCCCTAGGCTCAACACGAGGATATTCTATATCCTCTTCTCTATTACCCATAGCTTCTGCCCCTGAATGGGCTTGGCTATGGGTATGTACCATAGCTATATACTCTAACTACTATGTGTTTATCTTCTTTACAATTTCTATGAATTTGAAACAAACAAACAATAGAGACACACAAGCATAGAAGTGATTATCTTGTTTTAAATATTTTAAGTGTGAATCCTAAACTGTTTGATGTGTTTCAAGATGTGTTGCTTTGTAAAGAAAATACTTTTCTCATGTTTGATATTTTGTTGAATGATATTCTCAAAGTTTAAGTGGTTTTCACCTATATACTCATAGCTCGACAACCGAGAGTGAAATTTCGATCTCTTGAACCAACCAAAGTATGGAGATGAAATCCATACCCGATCAGGGAGCATAGGTCCTGCCGATCCTCACCCAACACCCCGTGCACAGTGATACACCCCTCCGAAGAGGAATGCATGCTATTTTGCATGGTTAGGACAGATCTTGGAGTCGGTATTGGCCAATAGAACAAGGTTCATAGGATTTGAGTCAATGGATGGAGATGAAACCCACCATCATTGAACTCTATCAGTGGTTGGGAATGAAGTCCAACTCACCAACGTTTAAGTGGATCGTGGTGTGTGTGTGTTCCTTTTAAATATTTGAAAGAAAACAAAAGAGCACTCAATGATTATTTACTAAATGCATGAAGGTGCATTTTTCTTTCAGACTTGTTAGTAGCATAAAAGGAAAGCACTGAAATCAAACACCTATATGAACTTAACCCTTTTTGGGCAAGTGGCAAGCAGTCAAACCAGAAAAAAAGTAGAAAGTCTACTATATTTTTCTTCTATTTTTCTTAATTAATTAATGCAATATTTTGGGAAGAGATAGTCTAACCTTTTCTATGCATCCAGAAAGCAAGAAAACATGAAATTTAATCATTTTAAATAGTAAATTTGCAAATTGATAGTGCAGAAGGGTGTAAAAATGAACCTAAAACTTGTTTTTTTTGCAAATTTTTGTAGAAACCCTCTGGTTTTGGTGGCCATCCCTATCAGGGATGGTCACATATTGGGGGCCGTCCCACCCAATGCCATGTAGCTGGCCATCTCACCTAGTGCCATGGAGCAGCAAAGAGGTTGTTTCTGATTAGAACGATCACTACCTGCAACCTACAAAACCAAAATTTGAGGTCCAAATTAACATCATCCAAGGGGGAGACTTAAAAATATTAGATACCATGATCACCACTGAAGAAGTGAAATTCACGATATCGCCTTAAGGGCATTTACTTGCAATTTATATCAGTTATAAAGCATTAAAAGGAAAGATGGCATAAGCATGTAATCTACTTGAAATGAAACAAATATACAATAAAGATAATCAAATTCTCCTTCTCTATTCATTCAACCATATTACAAGGCATCCCCTTGAGGGCTTTACAAATTGATACATTTCATTACAATTTCCCAAGGGATCTAGTCCCTTGGAAGGAGGCCTTTAAGGCGATAAAACAATAATGTGAACTCCTGCTTCCCACACTCGAGAGCTATTGTTGGGCTGACAAGCTTATGCCTCCTTAGCTCCTCCTCTTGCCTAGCATTCCTGTTCCTGAAGACAAGGGATTGAAAGGGGGTTAGTAGCACCTGCGTTATAGAAGAAACCCATAAAACCATGAAAGGAGAGCATATTCTACAACAATAAAAGGTGATCTACATGCATGAAAACTGATCTACATTAAGCATAAACATATTTTAAGATGATATAAATACAAATAAGTAGATTTAGAAGCAATATATAAGGCTAAACTATGCAAAAATGGTGACCATTCCTGGGTGAGCCAGATAAACCTGTAACATTGGGGATCACAAATCCTGCATCAAAACTCCTCCAAATTGCTTCAAATTTGGACCAGAGGTTCCTCTAGACATTCCTAAGGGGAATATGGAGGAATTTCTCTAAAATTCTAAACTATTTGGTAACCATCCCTAGGTGTGCCATGGACAGACTGTTGACCATCCCAGGTGGGACGGTTACAAAACTGACTTAGTTTTATCACCTATGGTTGTGGGAATTGGTCCAGAACTTGGTAAGGGTGTTTTCGACAGATGGGGCCAAAGAATTATTCAATTTTGCTGGTTTGGTTTTGATGGTTCGAGCCTATTGCCCCTGAAATCGCCTTCAAAAGGAAGAGGGTTTCAAGGCCAAGGCAAAGGCGTGTTTTGGGTTTGGGTTTGGTTTGCAAAAGGGTGAGGATAGAATTGGGTAGCACTTCATTGCTAAAATGCTCTAATTATCCTCTTTGAAATTGGGAGTTTGAAGCTCCTTTTATAGCCCAAAAGGGCATCTAGGGAAAAATGGCATGTCTTGCCATGCGAGGCAAGTGCCGCCATGTGTCCTAATCACGTCATGGGGTGATTGGGAGAAGGTTACCCCTTTGGGTGCTCCCAATAAACTATCCCACTATCCATTAGTAGGTCCCCAATCAATTTGGGGTGATTGGATGCACTAATGGCAGTATTTGATTGCCATTTAGCGCATCCTTTGACTTTTTCAAAGGTCCAGTTAGGGGCC
The DNA here is from genome assembly GCA_028583015.1 of Wollemia nobilis. Lineage (NCBI taxonomy): Eukaryota > Viridiplantae > Streptophyta > Pinopsida > Araucariales > Araucariaceae > Wollemia > Wollemia nobilis. The sequence continues at coordinate 4,807,232 of JAQPPZ010005697.1, forward strand.
ATCCCACCCAGGGACGGTTGTTGATGGTCATCCCTGGGTGGGACGGTCACCAACTGTGACCGTCCCTGGGTGGGACGGTCACCAGTAGGAGCCCCAAAACTGCCCCAGACTACTAGGAACCCTCCAAACTGAGTTTTGGAGGCTTTTGGAAGCCTTTTGCTAGCCTAGAGGGGTGCCCAATAAGGCCATATGTTGTCGATAAGAGGGCATATGTAATGCACTGATAGTATTATGGCACACCACTAATAGTATTATGGTGCACTAATACACTTTTTGTTTAATATTCTCATTTGGTGTATATGGCACACCACATAATTTCACTTTATTTAACCATATCGTATTTTCTTTAAGGAGATCTATTAGTCAATGTTTATTTTTTATTCATGATAATATATTCCCTTTTCACACTTTACTTCCACTTCTACACCATTAAAATATTTATGTTAACCTTATAACGCACAACATTATTAGGCCAAACAACCCTTTCATTCTGACCTTTATTCTATCAATGCTTCGATAATACCTCAAGTTAATTACAACTTCTACTGTCGATGTCTACCATGGCTATTTCGTACCTACACTAGACCAACTCACCCACGACCATCGTTCGATCCAAGTGGGATCCATGTTTCCATCGATGCTCGGGTATCATCCATATTAACACCTATTGAGATAAGTCCTCCATGCTACCCACTACTATTTTTACATCACTATCCAGTCTAATCTACCTCTACTTACTGATATCAGCCTATCGCTATATGCCATATCAACTCCCAGTCATTGTTATGGTTGTCATCCAAGTAATTTTGTACAATGAGAAATCGATGATGCTATTCAATCTCCATATACAGTGTACACTACCCAATAGACTTCATCTAGCTCCAAACAGTTTCCACATTATCATCTTGTTTCGAGCCTTCATGTGGTGTCTGGAACCATAAAATTTAGATTTTTTTTCTTTTATAACATATTATTGTCGGAAAAAACCTTGAGATATTGCACAAATGCATGGTGGTGCATCGTATCGATACTCCTCTACATTACTTACCCATGCCATCACCACAAAAAAAACTACTATGTCTTCTAGCGTATGATCTTCAATGGTTGGCTTCTCATCCTACCACTGTTCCACCTCACCAGTTACTATACACTGGTCACCATGGACTGTGTGCCTAACTAGAATATTAACATGCAAATACCGTGTTCTTGTCTAATGTACCATCCACTCACACATCGATGATAGATATCTATGCTTCACCATCCATATATCATGGAATGTCTTTGAGATTTCTACCTGTGATCCACATCAACATCTGCTATCTACCACTTTGTCATCATCGTTGCTAAACACCCTCATCTCTGTGTATTCCTTTGTAACTTCATTGATCTCTCACATTGATGTCACCATTGTGTATGTGTTGTCTACAAACCCTATGCTCCACTAGTTAGCACGGTGTATCATCATGCCAAATAAGCATCCCCTCTATAAAACTTCCAACACTATCTATCAACTAGTTGAATTGTCCAAATCGCTACATCTCACCATTGAATTCACTAAAAATGTCTGTATTGTCCATGTAATAAATATATCACCATAGTTTTAGTCTCACTATTGATTTATTGCCACATAGGATCAGTCTGTCGAAGCACTCTCATTCCTCACTGTTGAAATATCACCATGATTGCCTAACCACTCCATTCACCACCGATATCGAGGACTTCTTCATCTAGATCACTCTTCATCGAGATATATATCCTCTACGCTGCTACGATCGATCAAAATTTTATCGTAGTTGATTTCATAGTAAATATCTATACCCTGCACATCCAAACTAGGGTGAAGTTCCATTTTTGTCTGTGAGCTTCTCCACTTGGATACCATGTTGAACATCTCTACCATACGCCAACTTCATTCATATGTGCAATTAAATATTCAAACTGCTTTCGATGCTTTTTTCTTGGTGGACATGTCAACGACATTAGCCCAGCACGACCGTACTCCAAAGGCCATGATATCCAAGTCATCAATGTCACTTTGATTGTTGTTATGTTAGTCATGACATGTTCAGACTCCCAACATGATCATTGAAGTGACACAAAAATTACATTGAGCGTAGGTCCACGTCGTCTCTCATTCTTCCATGTTGTTGAGCATTGAATCCAGGTCACCCACTCGTCTGAACTCGATGTGGGGAGTAGATGCATCCTTAATTATGACCCATAACTTTGTTGTCTCACATGAAACCACACATTGGTGCCACCTCAAAGGTGATTATACCTTACAATCTTTCGTCCCTGTGGGACCATCGCTTATTGCATCCCTACTGTCATCAACATCTTTGCTTGCCTTGAATACCTGATGGATGAAAACCTCCATCGACTATCACATGCTTTATCTTTAGAGATTGTCGTACAAGATTGACAACGTTTCAACCATCCAAATTTTTGGCGCTACCGAATGTCATGAATTCCTATCTGACTATGCTATCTCTCCCTTGCTATTCATCGAGCTTCACTACTACGTCGATGTTATGAATCGTCCCTGGCTGACTTAAATATCATCATCATTTGCCTTGTAATCATTTTCACCTACAAACATCACACCAATATTTATTAAATTCATAATAAAAAAACATGCAATTTTATTATTAATAAAGCCCAACGATCTCTATTAATGATACTAAAAATATTTAAACTTTATTATCAATAAAACCCAAAGAAATTTATTAAAATATATTTATATATATATAAAGAATATATATATAAATATATTATTTTTATATTTTTAATTTTAATTTATATATATATATATTGTAAGTTGTCTCACATACATATATATAAACAATTTGATATTTTTTTATGTTTTATTTTTTATTTTCATATATATAAGATATATATACATATATTTTCATTAATTTTTTATTATATATATTTTTATTTTATTTTTATTATTAGATACATATATATATATATATATATATATATAATATTATGCATGTATTCATATACAACCTGGAACACACCAAATAAACCAAAATAAAATGAAACAATAAAAATGAAGATAAAAGTTGTCGACAGGAAAATGATGACAAAAAATCATCGACAAGAAATTGACGACAAAAGTCGTCGACAAGAAATTGACGACAAAAAGTCATCGACAAGAAAAAGTCATTGATAATAAAATCATTATCGACAACAAAATATTGCTGAAAATAACTAATGATAACTACAAACCCACAACAAAATGAAAGCATTAGACACTTAAAACAAATTGCAAACACCCAAATACCAAAACAAAAAGGTGGGTCCCCAATTTTGGGGTGAGTTGTGGAGCAACCACAACAAATGGTGACTCTGTTGGGAAATGCTCCTGAGCATTTTGGGTGAAGAACCCAACCTAAAATGAGAACACACAAGATCAGCGAGACACAATAATTTAGCAATGTCCCGAGAAGATGGGGGTAAACAGCTTCAAAATGAAAACAACTAATCCATCTGCCTTTGCTCAGTGTGTGCAAAAGTGATTCATTCCTGCATTTCTGAAAATCCTCCAGATTCCATCATCCCTTTCTGCATTAGGCTATGAAGTATCACTCATAACGAAATGGCTATAGATAGAGCCCCACTACCAGTCAGGCGTCTATAGCCCCGGTGGAGTTTATCTAACTCACCCTTGTGTTTGCTCAATGCTTTGCAAAGCCTTTCCTTTTACCCGAGCTATATCTAGACAGAGCCCTACTATCGATCAGGCATCCATAGCCCCGGTAGAGTTTATCTAGATCTTGTGACTGATTTGATCAAGCTTTTCGATGCTCGTTCTCTCTTTTTTTCTCTTTTTTTTTCTTTCATATATAATTTTTTCTTTTCAAAAGAACAACCTTGCAAAGCTTCAAGCATCACTGGGGTAAGGCAGCCTACAAGTGAAGCATTTTAGATTTTTGCCTAGGGTTGTAGATCAAGATAACTTCATCCTTCATAATTCTAGAAACACCATTTAATGTGTGTGAGTTCCATGTGGAGCTTTAGCTAATCTTTCATTGTTCCACTTTCCACCATTTTAGTCCCAAAATCTGAGCATAATCACCAAATAACTCATCCCCCTTTTCTCGGGTTCATCAATTTTCAGATCAGGTACTCCAACCTACTAAATAAAGGAGCTTCAAAAGTGAGCCAAAGACCAAAAGTTAGTGACCACAAAACATCACCTCAAAACAAGGGAACAACCCAAACACAAAACTCAAAACACAAACCAAAACTATATACAAATGTACAATATGGTACAAGATGGTGCAAAGCTTGAACTATCACTTCCCTGGATCCCAAACATGATTAGCACATTTCAAAAGACATATAACATGATATGCAAGCCAAGTTTTACAGAAATCCAACGAAAACAAGATTAAGCCAAACAATACAACAATCTTCATCTTGCCTCTCTCACCCCACCAATTTGATTTAGTTCTATTAATAATCCCATAGGTGAGCTTCAAATCATTAAATTGATTAGACAAAATTTGATTTTCAATTCTTTCTTGTCTATTCCTTAAGATGTCAAATTCACAACTCAATTCATGATTTAGAATTAGGCTATCCTTTTCAAACATGAAATTTTGTAAACAAGAGCCTATTTCTAAAAATTTTAAAGCCAATTCATTATTCATGTTTTTAGGCCAATCAAACTTATGCAAAAATTTACAAGCATCTAGGATATCTACTAAATGAGAATCATTATAAGTTTTTATCCTAGATTCCATTATTAATTGTTGATGAATTTGATTTAGCAATTTAAGCACATCAACTTCTTTTTCATTCATCAAAGCAATATCATTAGTGGTGTGAGTAGAAATCAACTTTACTTCTTCATTCACCTCTAATGGCATTTCATCATTAATAGCATTAGCATCCAAAGTAACATCATGTAATCCATTACTTGAAATTTTTGTAGTCACTAACAGAGGAAATATTTCACCTTGTCATCCATACTCAACACATCATGGTTAGAATTTACCAAAACTTGATGAGCGTTTGTGACTTTTTCTTCCTCTTCATGATCTTCATCATTATCAAACACCTATTCAAACATACCAAAGTTAGGCACCCAATCAAAAGTGTGACCATCCTTTTCAATCCATAAGTCTTGTTTATCTAGGGAGGTGTCAAATAACACATCACCATGATCAATCATTTGAGTTGCTTCACATAGATCAACCTCTTTGTCATTTGGTTCCAATTCCTTGATGACCACCAATGGTATTTCTTCATTTGAATCCTCAAAACAATCATGTGAATTTGTATCCAAATTTTCAATATCCCAAAATGAAAGAGCAGATTTTACCTCTTCCTCATCCAAAATAGATGAGTCATAAGAAACATTTACCATTTCTTCCCTTTCTATTTCAACAAGATCTTCAATAAATTCATATTCAACATGATCCAATTTGGGAACTTTCTCTATTCTTGCAAAATGCAATATCTTCATATGAAGTAGAAGTTTCAACATCCTGCATATCAAGTGGAATAGAAGTTTCATCAATAGGGGTATGAGAAAAGTAGATGATTCTTCATATCTTCCCCAACCATTGTAAAAATTGTCATCCAAATTCGTGGGATGAAACTCTATTGCATTTGTGACATGATATTTTGATTCATCTATCAATTCTTTTTCTTCTTTGTCCTTGGTAATAGAATCATTATCATTTTCCAACATTTGATGAGATTCCAATCCTTCTTCCAAAACATTCTCAAATTGTACAAGACTTGTAATATCCTCATGTGAGAAAGCAATTGTATTATCCTGCATATCAATTGACACAAAAGTTTCATTAGAAGGTTTGGAGTGAGTGTATTCTTCCCACTTCTTCCAAGAATCATAGTAATCATCTTCCAAAATCAAGTGGTGATGCTCAACTACTTCTTCAACATCTTCCAATTCATCAACGTGTTTCTCATCAAATTCACCTTCACCTTCCTTAGATGGTTCAATGATTTCCAAAAGTGGGCTACTCTTTGTATTCAAGTTTGCAAGATTATCACAATCCACATTTGTAACCCATGATTCAATTTCATCACAATTTGGAGGGTGAGGAATTTCTTGATCATCAATTTCAAGAATCTCATCCAAAGTGTCTTCCGAGAACAAGTGGTGAAATTCTATTATGTCTTCAAATTCATTTATTGATTCTCTTTCAATTTCACTTTCAACCACTTTATTCAATTCTATGGTAGGTTCTATCCTATCACATATCTCCAAACTAATTAGATTTAGGACACCTCCATTATCTGAATACTCATGCACTTCTAGAAATGAACCCATCTCTACACAATCCTCATTAGTGGATGTTGGCTTGGCAACTTGCACCTCCTCTTGGACAATATCTAAGGTGGTTATAACATTTGGACATTCAAATTCATCCCCTTGATCATTCACCTTAGGTATCATTGGAGTGGAGGGTGCTATATTAGATGGTTGGTGTAGGTTGGCATCAATAACTCCAGAAGGACAATCTCTCATGGGAACATGTTGTGCCTCCACTTGCCATTGTTCTACCACCTCATAGATTGTAGCTAAAGATGGGTCATCAAGATTTTCCCTTAAATATGTAGCAAGTATGGGGTATGGCTCCCATGTATACTTGAATAGCTTCCTCTTCTATTGTGTCAAAATTTTCCCACATTTGAGAGTGCAACTCATAAAACCTCTCATTGAATTGACTCATGGATTCATTAGGCTCTTTACGAATAGAGGTAAACTGATTTTGCAACATATCTAAGTCAACCTGATTACCAAAATGATAAAGATATGTTGCTTCTAATCGGATCCAAGAAGTCCTAACCTCCATGGGTAATTGGCCATACCAAAAGAATGATCTATCATCCAAAATGTATGAGAATAACCTACAAGCAACATCCTCATAGAAAATTTGGCATTGAAATAATGTGCTCTTGTAGACATGCAATTTTTGTATGTATCCTAATGTCTCATTTTGATTAAACTATCGTAGAAACTCCAATAACATTTCAGGAATTTGATGGGGTGTTCCAGGCATAGGAAAACACTTATAATAATCCCCTAACATAGATACCATTCTTTCTCTTAAAGATACCATTTCAGCTCTTACATCAAATGTCGCCATTAGTGAAACTCAAAGAATAACTTCAAAACCAAATTTGTTAGTCAAATAAAGATATCTTGCAAAGAAGCATAAAATGACTAACAATTTTCAAATGAGTAAACCATAAAGATCATCATGTTAGTATCAACCAAAAGATATGCATCAATTAAACCATGACATGAAAGAACATTCTCAAATTTACAAAAGGTTAGTATTAACACATCATCAAATAGAGAATGTTAGAATCAATGAAAGTGATCAACAAAATCTCATTAGTCAAGACCAATGTCTTTGAATAAATATTTCAAGTAACATGAACAATTTAGCATCTAAATAGCAATAAAATAAATTAATTCAAGCTCTCCTAGCTCCCAAAGTGTTGAGTGCTAAAAGATTGCCAAAGATGCTAATCAAATGAACTTGAAATATTTAGCAATTTAGAACTCTCAAAGTTATACCAAATCACATCATTCATGTATGAACAATCCAAAAGTGTTAGATCAATGAATACCAATTCATGCCCTCCTTCTAGCACCAAAATGTTGAGTGGTAATTTTACCCAATTGTGAAATTACACTCTCCCTTAGGATTTTGATCCCAAAACCCTCTCTTGCAAAGAAGTTAAAACAAAACAACTTCTCCAAGGTCTCCGCTATATTAGCATTTGCACATGTGTATTAGTAATCTCAATAAAGATATATCAATTAAATGCTAGGAACACCTTAGTGATTGCAAGTAATTGTTAACAAGGGGCATGTGTTGGTTCATTTTACCATGCTATATTAATGATTGTTCATAAAACTTAAATAAAAGCAAATGTGAATTGGCCCTCATATGACCACGATGTAGCCTTAATTCCTTTTATCTTGAATGTTTTTAGGTAGATTTTATCTTCCTTGATTAAGTAGATTTTAAACAAGTTTTATCTTGCATTAAATCCTACTTTAAAGCATGAAATAGAAGATTAAATCTATCTATGAATGTGAATTTAAAATGATGAAAAGATCCATTAAATGTAGCTTCTATCATGAAGATAAAGATAGCCTTTGATATAATTAATAAATTGTCCCTCTTTGATGAAATTAATTTTCATAAAGAGACACCAATTTATTGCTTGAAAATAATAGCCTCATAATGTCATGATGAATTATCCCTCTTTAATGAAATTAATTTTCATTAAGAAGAAATAATTTCATGCTTTAAAACCAAGACCTTTGATGTAATGATAAATTACCCCTCTTCAATGAAATCAGAATTTTCATGAAGAAAGGTGCATTTATTGCTCCGAAAATGATGGCTTATGAAATGCCATAAAAATTACCCCCTTCAATGAAATTGAATTTTCATGAAGGAAAGCTCATCTTATGCTTATGAATGAAAATACAAATTTAAAAAAATCTGATTTGCCTCGAAAATGTAAAAAATAAAATTTCCGAAATTATAAAAACCCTTAAAAACAATAGTTTTCAAAAATATTTATAAAATCGAAATGGCCTCGGAATGAGTCCGAATCTGTTGCGTATGAAAGATTGATGTTCATTCTAGGGCTCCATGTAATTATTTTTATCATTTTATTTTTTTATTTTTTATTTTAATGTCCGAAGTTTAAAAAAAATGCAAAATGAAGGGTTAGAAAAATAGAAAATAAAATCTGAAAATAAACTTGAATGCTGAAAACGTAAACATGCAAAGCCTTTTCAGTTTGATGGCACCCTGTCCTGCAAAACCGAAGATGTGAGAAACTCTTGCATGCAACCTAATCTATTCCAACCTGCATTTGCACAATCAAAATAAATTAAGTGCTAGCTCCTAAGGACACAAAAATAAATTTCAGACTTCAAATATTCAATGATGTAACCATAAAAATGCATTAAACATCATTTATAAATCCGAAATCTGAAAAGGGGAAAGATAAGACATTAAATCCAAGCATGCAAAAATTTCTCCTCCTTTTTTGCTAACAAAACCCAAATTTCTGAAAATCTTTGCATTAAAATGATATTTTCATTTTTACATTGATATTTCAGCAGCATATCTCTGGTTTTCCAAAAAAAAAATAGCCCCTCTTCTACCATTTTATCCTGTATTTAAAACTTGCATAAGAATTTTCATTACATTTTTCCCTTTGTTTCACTTTTCTTCTCCTGGTTTGGTTTCGTTTCTTTGACATTTCGTTTCTTTCTCTACATGTCTCTTCTAAAACGTATTTTTCATTGTAACCAACACATGCTTCAATGTATTTTTCTAATATACTTTGTGCGATGATTAGAGTTCAATATTATCATTTGGTGTATATGGCGGCCCACATCATTTCACTTTATTTAACCATATCCTATTTTATTAAAGGAGATCTATTAGTCAATGTTTGTTTTTATTCATGATAATATATTCCCTTTCCATGATTTACTTCCACATGTACACCATTAAAATATTTACGTTAACCTTATAACGCATAACATTATAAGGCCAAATAGCCCTTTCATTCTGACCTTTATTCTAGCTATGCTTCGATAATACCTTGAGTTAACTTTGTAACTTCCATTGCTGATGTCTACCATGGTGGTTTCATGTCTACGCTGGACCACCTCACCTACAACCACCGTTTGATCCAAGTGGGATCCACGTTGTTGTCAATCCTCGGGTGTCATCCATGTTAACGCCTATTGAGCTAAGTCATTCATACTTCCCACTACTATTTTTACATCACTGCTTGGTCTGATCTACCTCTACTTGCTGACTTTAGCGTACTGTTGTATTCCATATCAACTCTTGATTGTCATTACGGTCATCGTTTTGGTAATTTTTTTGAGCATCGCAATGAGAAATTGGCAATGCTAGTTAATCTCCATCTACAGTGTACACTACCCAATAGACTTCATCCAACTCCAAATAGTTTCCACGTCATATTCTATAGAGCCTTCATGTGGTGTCTAGACCCATAACATTCAACTTTTTTTCTTTTATAACATATTATTGTCAAACAAAACCTCACGATATTATGCAAATGTATGGTGATGCACCGGATCGATACTCCTCTATATTACTTGCCCATGCCATCACCACAAAAAAAATTTCATGTCTTCTAGCCTTCGATCTACCATGGTTGGTTTCTCGTCCTACCGTTGTTCCACCTCACCAGTTACTATACACTTTTCATCGCAGATTGTGTGCCTAATCAAAAAATTAATATGCAAATGCCACATTCCCATCCAATGTATCATCTACTCACACATTGGTGATTGATATCCATGCTTCACCATCTTCCTGCCATGGAATATCTTTGAGCTTTCTACCTATGATCCACATCGACATATACTCTCTACCACTTTGTCATCATTGCTACCAAACACCCTCATCTATGCGTATTCCTCCCTAACTTTGTTGATCTCTCGCATCGATATCACCATTGTATATATGTTGTCTATGAACCCTGTGCTCCACTGGTCAGCATGGTGTATCATCATGCCAAACAAGCATCCCCTCTACAAAACCACCAACACTATCTGTCAACTAGTCAAATTGTCCAAACCACTACATCTCGTTGTTGAATTCACTAGAAACATTTGCATTGTCCATGTAATAAATATATCACCATGGTTTTAGTATCGTTGTTGATTTATCACCACATTGGATCAGTCTTATGAAGCACTCCCATTCATCATTGTTGGAATGCTAGAATGATTGCCTAACCACTCTATTCATCATCGATATCGAGTACTGCTTCATCTTGAATACTCCCTACTAGGATATATATCCTCTGCACTGCTACAACTAGTCAAAATTTTATCGTAGTCAACACCATAGTAAAGCTCTCTCCCCTGTGCATCCTAACCTAGGTGAAGTGTCATTTTTGTCTGTGAGCTTCTCCACTTGGACACCATGTCGAGCATCTCTATTGTACGCCAACTTCGGTCATATGTACAACAAAATATTTTGACCACTTTTAATGCTTTTCGCTTCATGGACATGTTGATGACATTAGCCCAGCGTAGTCGTACTTTAAAGGCCATGATATCCAAGTCATCAACATCACGTCAATTATTGTTATGTCAGCCGTGACATGTTCATACTCCCAGCATGATCATTGAAGTACCTCAAATATTGTACCGAGTGTAGGTCCATGTCGTCTCTCATTCATCCATGCTATCGAGCATTAAATCTAGGTCACCCACTCATCCGACCTTGGTGTGGGGAGTAGACGCATCCTTCATTATGATCTGTGACTTTGTTGTCTCACACAAAACCACACACTGGTGCCACCTTAGTGGTGATTATACCTTACAACCTGTCATCATCATGGGACCATCACTTACTTTTTTAGTGCTATCATCGATGTATTTGTTTGCCTTGAATACCCCATGAATGAACACCTTCATCGACTATCGCATGCTTCATATTTGAAGATCGTCGTGCAAGATTGACAATGTTTCAACCACCCAAATCCTTGGTGTTTCCAAATTCTATGAACGCTTGTCCAACTATGCTATCTCTCCCTTGCTATTCTTTGAGATCCACTACCGCATCGATGTTCTGAATCATCCTTGGTCAACTTAAACATCATCATCATTTGCCTCATAGTCATTTTCACCTATGAACATCACACCAATATTTATTAAATTCATAATAAAAAACCATGCAATTTTATTATCAATAAAGCCCAATGATATCTATTAATTATACTAAAAATATTTTGACAAAAACTTATGAATTTTTTTTTTTTATATAAAGAAAGAGGATTGGGAGAGATGAGGAGCGGTGGAGGAAGCGGAGGAGGAGCAAAAACGGTAGGAAAGAATTTTGAACCAATAGAAGGAGAAGATACAGAGGTAGGGCAAAATGTTGTAGCTAGAAAGGAAAAGGATTCTCTATCAGCTCAGTTCAAAAAGGCTAAAGGTATAGATCCTCCAGATAAACCCTCAGACAAAGGGTCCCATTGGGGTTCGGGATCTGGCAATAAGGGCCCAACCTTTTTGGAAATGTTGAAAGGGAAAAAAAGGAGCCAGTCAGTAAACCACCACCCCTAATACCAAACAATAACAAGTTAACTATGCCAGTGGAGATTATGGAAAGATTCTTGGATATGGAGGCATCATCCTTAGTTGGCAAGTTTTTGGGAGGAAGGTCGAACATTGAGACTATTCGCTCATGAGTCGCGATAAAGTGGAAAACTTTAGGAAGCTTAGAAATCATAGCCATGTCAAGAGGTTTTTTTATGATAATACTCAACAACAAAGATGATGTAGAGCACATTTTGACAAGAGGACCCTAGTTTCTAGGAAGGTGTAGCCTCTTTCTGAAGAAGTGGGGGGAGGATTTCAACCCTGAGAAGCAGAACATTAATATGGCACCCATTTGGGTCTACTTACCAAACCTCCCAGCCCAATTTTTTAATGAGTACTGGCTTAGTGGCATAGCAAAGACGATAGGAGAGCTCGTAGCAAGGACTAGACTGACACATGCCAGGATCTGTGTAAATGCAAACTTGGATTCTAATCTACCTTCTCAGGTGGAACTAGCATATGGAGAGTTTCTAAGGATTCAGCCTATGGAGTATGAGAACAAGCCACCTTCAAGCCCAATGTCTGACAATAACTGCAAACAAGGAAGCCATGAGCGAAGGTTTTCTAGGGAAATCTAATGGGAGAGGGATCCCAAAGTTTCAAGGACCGTGTCTTAACTTGGAAGGATACAGACAAGTTAAGAATAACCAGGATGACCAAGCCAACACAAAACTAGAAAAAATCTAGGAGAAAGGACAGCAACATAATGAGGGAGGCAAAAATCATAAGGTATGTAATAAATATCCCAGCTTGAACATGTTTGATATCCTAGCAAATCTAGAAGTTGAAAAATAAAACTGTAAGGATGATACCATCAGTGTCAAGTTTCCTAAAATCCTAAAATCCCCATCCAAATCGGGACCATCCACATCTATGACAAAAATCCCTAAAAGCTATGCTCAAAATGAAGAAAAATTGCTAGGTCATTTCAGTTTAAACATGGAAAAAATAGAGTCAAGAGTTGAAGTTGTGGAAACAAGAGCCAGGAATGTAGCTCCTAATCTAGTAGTGGAGCAAATTATCCCTTATCATATGAGACCAACGGTAAAGGGTTCCTTGAAGGAAAGCCCCCTGTTTAGGAATCAGATAGGAGAGGTGAACCAAAATAAGGCTGAGGATGAAGAGGGAATTGAAAACCCCCAAAATGAGGAAGAAGGTTCAAGCCCTAGACTATCACAATATATGCACCCTCATTTCAGTCCAAAATATACTAGAAGCACTACCAAGCCTCCAATAGATTATGGAAGTGAAAGAAAGAAAGGGAGAATATCTACAGCAGAGCACTATAGAATGAGAATCAATGAAGAAATTTCAAACGAAAAGCAAAGAACATTGTTACAGAAAGCTATTCCTGGCCAGGATAATAGCAAAATTGATAAACCCCCTTTGGATCAGGGAAGGGGGCGAAGAAAAAATACCAAACTGTCTAAATGAAGGTTCTCTCATGGAATGTGAGAGGCCTAAATGGCCCACCAAAACAAAGGATGGTGAAGTCTATAAGGAAGGATTGGAATCCTACTATTATTTTTCTTCAAGAAACCAAAACAGATGTAGCACAATCAAAAATTATAGCTAGAAGTATTTGGAAGCAAGGGGAAGTGGCCTTTCAACAGGCGAGAGGAGCATCTGGGGGCCTCATGATCTTATGGGATCCTATTAAAATAGAGGGAAGTATTATTCAGGCAAATGAAAGAGTATTAAGCGTATTATTTCATGATTTTAATACTAATAAGAATTGGATTATGTCAAATGTTTATGCCCCCACCTCTGTCCAAGGGCGATCTGAACTATGGGAGTTTTTGGGGCATTTGAGCCAAGCTTTTAAATACATTCCTTGGGTGATTGGGGGAGATTTCAATACCCCCCTTTACCCATATGATAAGAAGGGAGGATCTGGGTTACCCTCAAGGATCATGGAGGACTTCAATGAATTCATTAACACAAATGAATTGATGGATGTAAGACTAAAAGGAGCCAAATTTACATGGAGTAACAAGAGGATAGGAAGTCAGCTGATTCAAGAAAGGTTGGATAGGTTTTTTTTATCCAAGGAAGCTACAACAATGTTTGGTGATTCAGCGTTACAAGCCCTTCCTAAATGTGCTTTAGACCATAATCTTATTCTATGGGAGGCATTTCAGGCTAACTCTTTTAAAAAGCCATTCAGATTTATGTCAATGTGGGTTAAACATCCGGACTTCAAGAAACGAATAGAGGAATGGTGGTAGTAGCCTATCCAGGGAAGTGCTTCCTTCAAACTATCTCAAAAACTTAATATGGTGAAAAACAACCTTAGAATATGGAATAAAGAAGTCTTTGGAAATATTTTTGAGAATAAGAGAGCAGTGGGGGAAAAACTGAGAATAATAGAAAGCAAAATCCAAAATGGAACCTATGATGAGGCGACAAGGACTGAAGAGAAGGAAACCCTTTGTGATTTTTATAATGTTTTAGCTTGTGAAGAGATGTATTGGAGGCAAAAATAAAGGGCATTATGGCAAAATGAAGGGGACTCTAATTCAAAAAATTTCCATGTTACCACATTGAGCAATAGAAGCAACAATAATATTATAAATTTAACTAAGGTGGATGGATCCTCAACTCAAAACATTCAAGAGATCAGGGACGAGGCTGTTAATTTTTTTAGTTAATTATTGGGTGAAGGACGGGACTGTAATGCCCAAGCAAAGGACTCTCTCCTTCAATTCATTTCACAACTCATTGATGAAATAATTAACGAGTCTCTTACAGCAGCTTTTTCAGATGAAGAGATCAAGGAGGCTTTGTTTAACATGGATCTTGACAAAGCTCCTGGGCCGGATGGGTTTTCACCATGGTTTTTCCAAGTTTGTTGGGATATTGTTGGAGCAGAAGTTATTGTTGCAATCAAGGAGTTCCAAAGTTCAAATCATATTCCAAGGGGTTTCAATTCAAATTTCATTGCTTTGATCCCTAAAGGCCCCAACCTTAATACTATGGCTGACTTTAGACCTGTTAGCCTGTGTAATATATCCTATAAAATTCTGTCCAAAGTTTTAGCCAACCATTTGAATAAAGTTCTACCGGTTATCATTGATCCAAGTCAAGGAAGTTCTGTACAAGGAAGATCGATCTTAGATGGAGTTATTACTATTCATGAGGCTCTTCATATAGCTGCTCAGACCAAAAAAGTAGTCATGGCTTTAAAGTTAGACATGAACAAAGCTTATGATAAGATAAATTGGGAATTCCTAGAGGCAGTTTTATTAAAATTTGGCTTCAACATGAAATGGATCAAGTTAATAAGAGATTGTATTTCTAAGCCTTGTTTTTCAGTTTTAGTTAATGGGTCTACTGTAGGTTTTTTTCAAAGCAAATGTGGTCTAAGACAAGGATATCCCATAAGTCCTATGTTGTTCATCATTGTAGCTAAGGCCTTGGGAAGAACCATTAAGGTAGCAACGGTAGCTGGACTCATATCAGGTATCAAGGCCACGTTGCTAACTACCCCGGTGACACATCAGCAATTTTTTGATGATACATTGCTACTAACTTTGGCTTCTGTGGTTGAGGCAAGAAGGATTAAAAATATTCTCATAATGTATGAAGAAGCGACTGGATGAGAAGTGAATTTTGATAAGAGCAAACTTTATTTCATCAATACCCCCATTCCTAGGCAAAATAGCATAGCAAGGATCATGGAATGTCATATTGCATCCCTTCCCACCTCCTATTTAGGTCTTCCCCTGTTTACGGGGAAACCTGAAGGATCAATGTAGAACATAGTTCTGGAGAGGATCCAAAAAAAGCTAGCAGATTGGAAAGGACATCTGTTATCTCAAGCAGGCAAAGCATTTTTAACTATGGCTTCACTTCAAAGTATACCCGTTTACTTCCTATCAGTATTTAGAGCTCCCAGCAAGGTTGTATCACAAAATTGAGTAGCTTCAAAAAAAATTCTCTGGTCAGGGACTAAGGATAAGAAAATGATCCATTTAGTAGGTTGGAATAAGGTTTGCAAACCTAAAGCTGATGGGGGGTTACGATTGAGGAGAGTTTCTCATATCAATATAGCTCTGTTAGCCAAACAAGCATTGCGGTTATTGACTAAGGTCGATAATGAATGGACTGCCATAGTTAGGAGGAAATACCTCCAAGGAGTGAACTTCCTTAATGACAACTTAGCAAGCAGGGGGTCTGCTTTTTGGAAGGCAATCCTCATGAGCAGGGATCTTTTCAAGAAAGGTCTTAGATGGATTCTAGGAAATGGGCAAACAATAGAGTTTTGGAAGGATCAGTGGGTGAGAGCCGAGGAGTTATCCCAGAATTCTTGTTTGGCTAGGATTCAAGAGCATATGGAGCAGCATATTGGGAAGAAGGTTGCAAATTATATGTGGCAGGATATAAATATCAACAGGTGGAAACACATTAGAGTACAGGGTTTTGAAGCGGAGTCTGAAGAGCTTTATAACATTTTAACTCAACAAATTATTCCCTCTAGAGAGGATGAAGATCACATTATTTGGGTTGAGACTGAAAGTGGTGACTTCACAGGTAAGTCTGCCTATAATTTGCTTCTCAATGTGGAAGGTCAACAATTTCAGCCAAGTTTGGTTTGGATCAAAGGCTTAATTCCTAAAATATCCTTTTTTTCATGGCTGGTGCTTTAAGGAAAAATCCTCACTATGGACAATATGTTATCCAAAGGTATGGTTATTGCTAACCGTTGATACATGTGCAGGTTAGGATGAGAGAAAACCCAACACTTGTTTCTGGAGTGTCTGGTAGTGAAGTCCATCCTGGATGAACTTTTCCAAGCCTTTAGGATCTCATGGGTTAAGCCTGCTCTTATATCCAAAGTGTTCCATCAATGGCCTCAACCCTTTGTTAGCCTAAAACTTAAGTACCTATGGAAAATTTGTTGGCATCATTTTCTTTGGCAGATTTGTCTAGAAAGGAACCATAGAGCCTTTAAGGATACCATTCACAACCCAAAAACCATCCTCAACAGGATTATTGTCTTTGCGAAAGAAAACCTTAGCACCTTAGTGGATGAGAACCACTCAATTATTCCCCAAGAAAAACAATTAGCTCGGGCCTTAGGTATTGAGGACAAACCTTCCATTCCTTTGCCCAATCCCAAAAATGGAATTTCTTGGGAGCCACCCCCAAGGGTTGGTTTAAACTAAATTTTGATGGTGCAGCCAAGGAGAACCCGGGAAGAGCTGGAGCTGGAGGAATAATCAGGGATCATCAAGGAAATCTGGTCAAGGCCTTCGCTGAACCATTGGGAATCAAAACTAATAACGAAGCAAAATCTAGAGCCCTTTGGAGAGGGTTGCAAGTAGCCCAAGCAACTCAAGGTAACTTGATGATTGAAGGTGATTCTATGAACATCATCAACCTGTTAACCAATGGCAAAAAACCTCCATGGATAATCGAGGGAGTCATCCATGAAGTGAGGATCCTTTTTGCGGCAAGACATAACAGGAGGGCTCGTCATGTGTACCGTGAGGCCAATAGGTCAGCTAACAAATTAGCCAACATAGGTGTTGATGTTGGTAGTTTGGTGACATGGACACAAGGTGTGCCATGTGAAGTGGAAAAAATTATTAGTCATGAAAAGAAACCTACCCGTTAAGGAGAAATATGAATGGGTGTTCTTTCCCCATGGAGTTGGTAATAACTATGGGGTTTCCCTCTAAATCATACCAAATTGGAAATGAAGGTAACATGGTGGAAGCCTTGGAATATTTCAACAGAGAATAGGAAATGGGCAAGCAACAGGTTTCACAAGTGCAAAGTTCCAAACTTCAATTTTTGTCAATGTAAGTAATGTTTACAGTTATGTTTAGGTATGGGTGTGCTTTGTTAGTAAGGTGTTGTAGGGGATTCAACACAATTTCTGGTAAGAAAGTTTCAAGGATGACTAGGATCTACAATCTCAGCAGAAGGCTAGATATTGTAATAAGTTTTGGGTTAACCTGCAAAACCCGGTAATTAATGATGACTTTTATTTACCAAAAAAAATATTTAAAATTTATTATCAATAAAACCCAATGAACTTTATTAAAATATATTTATATATAAAAATAATATATATATAAATATATTATTTTTATATTTTTAATTTTAATTTTATATATATATATATATATATATATATATATATATATATTGTAATTTGCCTCACATACATATATATAAACAATTTTATATTTTTTAATGTTTTATTTATATATATAAGATATATATACATATATTTTAATTTATTTTTTATTATAATTTTTTTTTTTTATTAGATACATATATTAAATATTATACATGTATTCATATACAACCTGGAACACACCAAATAAAGCAAAATAAAATGAAACAATAAACAACTAACAATAAAAATGATCATAAAAATCATTGCAACTAAAATGACAATAATAAGTCATCGACAAGAAATTGACAACAAAAGTCATCGACAAGAAATTGATGATAAAAAATCATCGACAAGAAAAAAACGTCGATAATAAAATAACGTCGAAAATAAAATATTGCTAACAAGAACTAACGATAACTGCAAACCCACAACAAAACGAAAGCATTAGACACTTAAAACAAACCGCAAACATCCAAATACCAAAACAAAAAGGTGGGTCCCCAATTTTTGGGTGAGTTGTGGAGCAACCACAACAAGATCACACCAGTCTTTGGTTTAATCCAATTTCCCCATAGTAATACATTGATAGCAATAACAACAAAAAATACGTACATGCAATAGAATTAAACTGGTAATTACTATTCGTCCATTCCAAGATTGTACAATATGTGAGATAAACCATAAACTATGATTAAGATTTAATATTGTTCAACAATATCAATAATAAATTAGAGATATACAATAAAAATCCATGACCAAAACTCATAGTACTTCTCCATAACCAAAATATCACTAGATCATAACTAGATTCTAACAAGACTATCAAAATTAAAAATGGGCATTATATAATGTTGCCTAGGCCATTCCAAAGCGGTTCCTGAGGCAATTAGTTATTTACAAATGCCAATGCATAACATACTGCATTAATTAAGACTTGACTTTTACTAAGTCTATCACCTTAATAATCAAATACATGCACAATTACATATTAAAATTACATTTTCCATGCATTTCATTTCATTTCATTGCACATTGTACGATTTACCTTCACCTTGTATAGTTTGCCCTTCTGGTTGTATGGTTTAATCCTACCTGTACGGTTTACAAAACTTGTCAAAATTATCAAACTTGGGAAAATTATTTTACCACTTCTTCTTCTTCTTCTTATGGAAGGTGGATTTGTTGTCTAAAAATAGAAAAATAGATCAATAAATAGTACTAAAACTCTTATTTTTTGTTTTTCCCATCAATTTTTCTCTATAATATGCTTCTTTGCATAATCGTACAAACAGGTATGATCCAATTTGACCATATAGATAGATATAGTTGAATTCAAATCTTCATAGATAAATACAATTCCATCAAAAATTGTCTAGATACCTATAATTCTAGATTCAAACCAATTATAGTCCCTTTTCATAGCCATTTGCATATCCTTTACCCTTCTAGACTAGTTGTTACCTAAATTTGATCTCACAAGCAATAACACTTTGCTATGGATCCTTCTAGGGTAACCTCTCCTTCAACCAATTCATCAGGGTGCTCGGAGGACACAACCTCCACCCACTCTCAAATTTATTATATCCCATCGAATTTATCCCTCCCCACATGTCATGTTGTTGCATGAGTTGTCATCTTATGACCAAGCGATAATGTACCATACCCCTCACCTTGTTCCACCTTTGAACCCTCATGAGGAGACCACTTCCTACTCATGTCAATCTATACCCTATCATATACCTTCTCTTCAAATTCCACCTCCTCAATTTCTTCTTCCTTCACCCTATTTCCATCCTAAATGGCCTAACCAGTGGGCCTACCACAACCCCCTTGTTCCTCTTTTCCATATAATTCACCTTACCCACACTCATATTTCTACCCTTATCAACCTACCCCTAGTCCTATTGTCATTTATGTTAATCTTATCTCATCAATCTCAACTCATACTTCAATTAGAATGTAGCATATCTTAGAGCATCTTAATAATATTGAGCTACAATTAAGCAACTGTAGGTGTATCGCTCCAAATTTTTCGCATCCCTACCTTCAAGCTATAGGATCCGTGCCCGGAAGGAGGATGGGAAAAGGATGGCGCGGTACCTCGGACTGAGAGGACTTTGCGAAGGTCCCGCCTCTCAAGGGAGGTGCATTTTGATGATTTTTCGATGGATGGTGGGTTCACCAGGAAACATTTAGCGGCAGTTTCCACGCCTAGGTTTTGGAATGTGTTTTAATGAGTTCGTTTTTAACCTTAAGCATTCATCCTAGGTTTGGCCGAATGAAACTAGATTAATCTATATGAAAATGCAAGTTCAATGAATACAGAAAATAGATTTAAAAGCAGAAAACAAAGAATTTACAGGATGCAAATGAAGAATACCTGATCCGGATGTCTGAAGAAGATTCTGACGTTTGAAGCAGTCTGGATCGTCTGGAATTCGACGGAATCGCCTGCAATCTGACAGAATCGTCTGAAATCTGACGAATTCGTCAGAGACCTGCAAGACAGAAAATAGATGCAAAATACAAGAAGTCCTACTGTGCAAACAGAGGCAAATTATACCAAATAGTAGTACGAATACCGAACAATATTTAAGAACAAAAATTCAAGCAAATTACTGTACTTTAATGGCAAAATATGATCTTAGTATGCAATCTAGGCTAAATGGGTGAACTCCAAATGCAAAATAATATAAAAACCGAATAAATGATCTAATTTGTAGCATAAAATGACAGGGAAAAAGATGAGAAAAGCAAACTTCAAGCACTCGATTACCTCGATGTGGACTGCCGTCGAGATCGTCTCGCATCGATACGAAATCGCCTCGAATTTGACAGGATCGCCTCCGATCCGGACGAGTTCGTCGACGACGATGGGTGCTGGCTCCGGTTGAAAAATAATGATGTACCGCAACAAAATTAGTATGGGACTAATGCAAATGCAATATCAGGATGTTTTAACGCAGAGGGAGTCAATTTACAGATAATTTCAGCCAGGGGTTGGGGAGGGAAAATCCTAGAGATTAAATAGGCTTAGGGGAGTTGTTAGGAGGTTGGAGATCATCCCAATTTGGGAGATCTCCAATGGGGGGAGGGTCCCAACGGCGCAGACACGCTTCTGCCCAGATTGGAGACCCGTTGGAACAGATTCCAACTTTGCAAATTCGGTTTTGCGACAAGATCGTCTGGACGTCCTAGTCCAGACGAAATCGTCCAATATGGGGCGATATCGTCTGATCGGCGACGATATCGTCAAACGGTCAAAACAACCTCTAAAATTGGCGCGAAAAAAGGGGAAACGGAATACCCGACGGTTAACGGGCGGTTTGGGAGGTTAAATTTGAATTTGAAATTATTTACTAAGGTGAATATAATTTTTATAATTTTACTGCGCCAATTTTAGGGTGCTACATTTTGCCCCCTCTTTAGCGAATTTTCCGAAGAAAATGCGTTAAAGATGAGTTCTTCTCGATCTACGAGAAAGCAAAAAATTATACCCATTTTTAGGCGACGATTCTTGGTCGAATCGTACGACAACTTACTATGGTGCCCCCTCCGTGTTTTTACCCAAATCGAACGTTTGAGGTAAAAACGCGAAAAGCAAAAAAAAATTATGTTTGAATAAAATTAAGAAAAATGGGGTAAAACCCTAATTCATTTTTACTGTTCATTTTTTGGTTTTAGAGCTCTGGAACAAAAATGGTTGATATGATGTACATAATTTTGTGATATATATATGAGATATATTTTTTTTGATCATATGACTTATGTTTTGAGTATGTTTATGATGCTTTTATGTTTGATTGATTGATTTGATAATTGGATGTAATTATGTCGTTGGAAATATTATAATTGGAATGTCATGCTATAAAATTTTAAATGAAATAATCTGATGTAACAAATTGATTGTTTGTGATGAGATGAAATAAAAGATAAAAAGAGACTTCTAACAAAATTTCAAAGGACATTGTCGCTATTATAGACCATTTCATGGAGTCGCTGCTCACTCGGTCGTCAAGCTAATCCCATTTATAGAAATATTGTTAAAAGTAAAAGAGTGCTTAAGAGACTGTCTTAAGACTTTGGTGCAATAGTGCAAATGATGATGATGATGGTTGGTTTGTTTTCAGATTTTCATGAAAAATATTTGTGCATGAAATAATGTTTAAAATGATTTTTACTAGGCATAAATTCCTAAGTGTGATAAGATTTTTGAATAATTCCTTAGGAATTATACCATCATTGCAAAGTTGAAGGTTGACATAATGACAGAAAATAGTGAAAAAAAATGGGTTTGCTTTTGAAAAGGCATAATTTGTGTAACATAAAATGAAGTCATATGGTTTTTATGATTTTTTGATAAATGGGGAATAAAAATTGTTACAATGGTTTGCGCTAGGCATAGAATATGTAGGTATAGACTTATACCATCATCGCGAAAATCCAAAAAAAGATAGTTTTATTGCAAGGTTGATTTTTGATGAACATAAAATATGAAAAGGAGGGCTTGCGCTAGGCATTCAATTCCAATTTTGGTTTTGAAACTATACCATCGTCGCGAAAGTCAATCAGATATATATGTATATGTTTTGATTGTATAGTTTGAAAGAAATTTTTGATTTTTTTGTTATATAGTTGTCTTTGTGATAAACAACTGTACTTGATTTATTCCAAACAAGTTGCAAAAATAATATTTCAAATTATTTTAAAGACAAAAGTTAGATTTATAAGGAATCCCATGTGCATATGTGAATTCAGTTCCGATCTTGATTTATCATAATGATACACAAAATCTCTCAAATACAAATGTGTGTGCAATTGCTATGTTCATTTACCAGTTTTGAGCAAGATACTATGATACAAGTGATTTGAAGAAACCAAATAAGTGTTCATTAACCATGATGTAGATGCATATAACCATATTAGACTACTATGTAGGTCGGATTATCAAGAGCTAGCTAATCCATAAGCGGACATAGGTCTCGTACAAAAGAAGGTCGCTAATGTGACGGACATATCGCCACGCTAGGAGTTACCCAAGGCCAAGCAGGTTGGGCACAAACCACCTGTTATGGGGCTTACCTCACAGTTTTCGAATAATTGAGAATTCCAGGGATTCAAGCTCATCAACCCTTCTTTTCTTTTCAAAGGGTAGGGAAAGGGATTTTATTGCTTTTGCTTTCTGCTTTCTTTTGCTTTTCTTCTGAACTTTGCTTCTTTTTCTTTTTGTATTTTTTTCTTGATTTTTGAGATAATGCTTGAAATATTGCTGTGATGATTCAAAATAACATTTTTATTTTTCTCTTTTTCTTGAACTTTGCTTTTGTTTTTTTTTTGTTCTATACTAGGGATACTTGCTCAGATTAGCTGTAGAGCAAGGGATTTTTATTCTGGGTAGGGGTGAGCTTGTCCTTTTGCCAATTCTCAAAGATTCTAGACCATGTGCATGATAGGATAGCAGGGGAAACTTTTCACTCAAGAAATCACTTCTACTATGTAGCAAAACATGGAAATTACAAATATAATCATTTTATTGTGAAAGATGTGCTTGGTTTAAGTAAATAACAAGATCAATTCTCTATGCTCAAACTTTATTTAATTTGAATTTTGTGGACTTTGATATAAGAGAGATTAGTAATCATGCCAAATAAAATCAAGATATTTATTTTTGTGAGTGTGCAAGTGAGGGATTCCAAATAAATGCTAATTTATCCCAGAATAATTTGAAACATATAACTGCAATAATTGTAAGAAAATATATAAGAAATTTTTGAGAAGTTTTTGAGAATGTTTGACTCTCTCTTTCTTCATTATTTTGTTTTGGGTTTCGAAAGAGTCAAGCATATTGTTGTTTTTATCATTATTTTTGTTTTGATTTTTGTTTGTGAAAAACAAAAGCTAACAAGTGCCATAAATAAATGCAACAAATAGTTTTGAAAATTTTGGTGATTATGAATGTTTTTGATGTTTTTGGATTTTTATATTTTATAAATTTAAAAGAAAACAAGATAATGGTTTTGAAATATGCAAAATAAATATGTATGTACAAGAATGAAATAATCACATTTTATGCATAGTAACGTTTAAGATGTAAAATATTCATGGGTTCTTTAAGTTCTTTACCATCTAAGGTAGATAATTTGTATGCTCCTGATTCAAATTTAGAAGTAATAATGTATGGTCCAAGCCAGTTGGGCTCAAATTTACCTTTAAGGTCCTTAGTTGCATTAGTATTTTTTTGAAGATTTTGAGGATTTTGATTTTTTTTGTATTTTGATTTTAATTTATGAATTGAAATTGGTGGTATATACAAAGATGATCTATATACACTATACAAGGTTATTTGAGTATAGCATGTCTAAGGTTGCTTCAAAATCAAAGGAGGTTTTGAAGGATAATCTGGTTGAGGTGAAGGTAAGAATAGAAGGTGATGAATAAAAGGTAGTGATAACAAAAGCTTTGTTATAATGTAGAATAATGTAGAAAAAGATTTGACTTTTATATGTGTAAAATTGATCATGTTACAAAATAAAATGTAAGAAGGATAAGAAAGTTCTTCATTCTTATCACTATATTCCAAGTTTTGATAAGATGGAGAAAGTATATGTGAAAGATATGCATGAATGTTATTTTGTAAACAAGGATGATCATATATGAATGAAGAAAAGTGATGGATAGAAGATAATTGTGACAATAGAGAATGTATAGAACTTGATGTTTCAACCGTTAAATATTCTTCAAATGGTTTTGGGTCACCATGTATGGTAACAATTTTATTTGCAAGTTCAAACTTCAAAAATTGGTGAAGAGTGGAAGGGAAAACCCTCATCGTATGAATCCAAGGACTCTGGAGAAATAGGTTGTAAGGTGAAGGACAATATCCTACATAGAATAAAATATCCAGGATCTTGGATCCAATATTAAAGGGAAGAATTATAGTATCTTGAGCTTCTTGAATTTCATTGTTAAAAGATTTTATAAGAACATTTGATTTATTAATATCTTCTTCCTTTAATTTGAGTTTTTGGAATAATTGATGAGTGCATAAATTAAGAGAGGAGTCATTATCTACCATGATAGTTCTAACAAGTGTTTCTTTACTAGATCTGATAATGTAAAGATAGGAGTCTTCTTGTGGAGTAGAGGAAGGAATATCCTCATCATAGAATGAAATAGGGTTAACCTCAAGAGGGTTTACACCATTAGTTATGATCTTAGAGAAAATATGATGAGGAACAAATTGTTGGCTAGGTATTTTGAACAAAATTTCCTTGTGATAAATTTGTAATACTTCTAAAAGGGATATCTTTGCTTGAGAATTAATCACTTGTTGTTGGCTATCAAAGTGGATTTCAGATTGAGATTTTGATTCTAAGGATGAGCTTTCTATGCTTACATTCCATTTTGTATCATTCTCTAGAGCCAAAGATAGTTTTGAAGGTTGGTCAAATGAGGAATCCATATCTTGAATATCAGATTGAGTTGATTGAACTTGAGGTTGCTCATTTGTAGTTTTTGTTACAATATTAATAATATCATCATGATGGGACACATTAACATGCAATATTTGATTGGTCTCTTGTTGTTGATAATTGAATAGGGGTTCTTGGGAGATCCCCATGTCTTGATTGATTATTAGTATTTGTTGTGTAGGAGTTTGATTGTTTACTGGAGATTTATAATCAGTTGTAGATTGTAATTCCTTTATATTAAAAAGACCCTTATCAATCAAATCTTGAATTGCACATCTTAAATCTTTACAATTTTGTGTCATATGTCCATCTACTCTATGATATTCACAATGTAGCTCAGGTTTAAACCAATCTGTTGTGGTATCGGATTGTCTTATGGAAGGGAGTTAAATCTTATTTGTGTCAAGTAAATACTTGAGAATTATATCCATTGGTTGATTGAGCTTAGTAAATTTACGTGATGAATATTTTTGAGAGGTTTTTGATATGTGACTTAGGAATTTCGTCATAAAAGGGCCTAATGGTTTCTCACCTCTACTTTCTTTATTATGGGTTGAATGATGATAGGAAGATTGCGAAGTAGGAGGTGAGTGCATGGTAGAATTGGAAGAATAAGTATTTTCTTGTTGAAATGGATGTGTTGTATTGAAAGAAGAGTATTGAAAAGGTGGAGGAGGATTATATGTGGGTTGATAGACATAATATGGATATATGGGAGAATAGATAATATCATTATGAAGAGGATTGGAAAAGGGATTGTTTTGTTGGGTTATGGATGAAAAATAAGAAGAGTGTGATGGAGGTGATGTTGAATAGGGATGAGGTTGGTCATAATCAACAAATGTATTTGGCTGAATTCTTCCAACATTACTGATGGGATCATATTGATTTGAGTAAAAACTCATGGTTTCTTTAGTACTTCTAAAAGTAATATTTAATATTTACTATTTGGAATTGAATCTAAAACATATAAACTTGAAATGATGATTTTTTTTCTTTTGTTTGGCTTGTATATTTTTTGTTTTTGTTTTCAAAAGGTTATGATGCATTCACGTCGGGTTCACCAAAATGTATCGCTCCAAATTTTTCGCATCCCTACCTTCAGGCTATAGGATCCGTGCCCGGAAGGAGGATGGGAAAAGGATGGCGCTGTACCTCGGAATGAGAGGACTTTACGAAGGTCCCGCCTCTCAAGGGAGGTGCACTTTGATGATTTTTCGATGGATGGTGGGTTCACTAGGAAACATTTAGCGACAGTTTCCACGCCTAGGTTTTGGAATGTGTTTGATGAGTTCGTTTTAACCTTAAGCATTCATCCTAGGTTTGGCCGAATGAAACTAGATTAATCTATATGAAAATGCAAGTTCAATGAATACAGAAAATAGATTTAAAAGCAGAAAACAGAGAATTTACAGGATGCAAATGAAGAATACCTGATCCGGATGTCTGAAGAAGATTCTGACGTTTGAAGCAGTCTGGATCGTCTGGAATTCGATGGAATCTCCTGCAATCTGACAGAATCATCCGAAATCTGACGAATTCGTCAGAGACCTGTAAGACAGAAAATAGATGCAAAATACAAGAAGTCCTACTGTGCAAACAGAGGCAAATTATACCAAATAGTAGTACGAATATTGAACAATATTTAAGAACAAAAATTCAAGCAAATTACTATACTTTAATGGCAAAATATGATCTTAGTATGCAATCTAGGCTAAATGGGTGAACTCCAAATGCAAAATAATATAAAAACCGAATAAATGATCTAATTTGTAGCATAAAATGACAGGGAAAAAGATGAGAAAAGCAAACTTCAGGCACTGATTGCCTCGATGTGGACTGCAGTCGAGATCGTCTCGCATCAGTACGAAATCGCCTCGAATTTGACAGGATCGCCTCCGATCTGGACAGGTTCATCGACGACGATGGGTGCTGGCTTCGGTTGAAAAATAATGATGTACCTACAACAAAATTAGTATGGGACTAATGCAAATGCAAGATCAGGATGTTTTAACGCAGAGGGAGTCAATTTATAGATAATTTCAGCCAGGGGTTGGGGAGGGAAAATCCTAGAGATTAAATAGGCTTAGGGGAGTTGTTGGGAGGTTGGAGATCATCCCAATTTGGGAGATCTCCAACGGGGGAGGGTCCCAACGGTGCAGACACGCTTCTGCCCAGATTGGAGACCCGTTGGAACAGATTCCAACTTTGCAAATTTAGTTTTGCGACAAGATCGTCTGGACGTCCTAGTCCAGACGAAATCGTCCAATATGGGGCGATATCGTCTGATCGGCGACGATATCGTCAAACGGTCAAAACAACCTCTAAAATTGGCACGAAAAAAGGGGAAACGGAATACCCGATGGTTAACGGGCGGTTTGGGAGGTTAAATTTGAATTTGAAATTATTTACTAAGGTGAATATAATTTTTATAATTTTACTGCGCCAATTTTAGGGTGCTACAGTAGGTGTCAAACATCTACCCATAATCTAGCCATGAGCAATACTATAGTAACTCCATCTCACCAAACTCTTCAACCTCAATGATGAGGTTACTCACAACCTAGGCAGGTAGTCACCCCACAACCACCTATCCAACCTCATACAAAACCTCAACATCATCATCATCCATTTCATACCATGACTTCCCTTTATAAACCACTATCCAATCTCTTTGAGAAGTTGTACAATGCAAGGTACATTATTTTATCTAAATTTTGATCCTATGATCCCAATCGACCAAATCCAACATGGTATAATGAGCATCAATTTTATATCTATCATCACCAACAAGGGCATGATATTAAATTTTTTTATAATATGATTGATCATGAGAAAATACAATTGGACAATACCATCTCATATTCCAATCTAAATCTACATATATCTAACAATCCATTACCCCAACTTGGGATACCATGACCACATGCTAGCACCTCAACATATCCATCTATGCCTCAACCAATTAATCACATAAATCGTTCCCCTTTCCACCAAGTCTTTGTTGGTATGATCAACCTCTCTACTAACAATCAATAACATTTAGGACAATCCTCCCCAACAACATAACCCATTTTTGCTTCCTCCTTGGCATCATCTATTCTCTCCTTAATTCTACTATAGCTACTCCTTCCTCACTTCTCCAACCTCCTTTTTTTGGTAAGTTCCATGTCATTGTTGTATGGTCACACAAGAGTGGCTATGTACCTATGATTAATCCTTTTCCTCTTCTTTATTCTTCTTCTTATCCCCTTCTTTTCCTTATTTTCTCTCTCTCCTTTATTTTCATCGTCACTTCTATAGCCTTCTTATATTGAATTCATGACTAGGGAGAGTTCACCCTATTTTAAACCATCTTTCAATATTGGGGGAGTCCACTCCCTTTTACCTCAATTTTATGACTAGGATATCCTACCCTATTTCCATCCTCTTTTTGTCTAGGTAATTTGATCCTTCTTCCAACCAATTTTGTGTTTGGATTTTTTGACCCTCCCTCCAAATTCAATTCTCTCACCTCTCATTTACTCATGTTAATACCACAAAACACCTTCCTCAAATAATAAATTGCTTGGTTTAAAGGTTGCACCCTTTACCTCACCATCAAACAATAAATTTCTAGGTTTGAAGGTTACTTCATTTGCCTCACCCTCAAATAATAAATTGCTAGTTGTGCTCTTTGCCTTACCCTTAACCAATCAATTTCTAGATTTAAAGTTTGCACTATTTGTCTTACCCTCAAATAATTAATTGCTAGGTTTAAAATTTGATCCCTTTTCCTCACCCTCAAACAATCAATTACTAAGTTTAAAGGTTTCATCCTTTACCTCACCCTCAAATAATCAAATGCTAGATTTAAAGGTTGCACCCTTTGCCTCACCCTCAAATAATCAATTGCTAGGTTTAAATGTTATACCCTTTGCCTCATCCTCAAACAATAAATTGCCAAGTTCCAAGGTTGCATCTTGTCCCTCTCCATAAAAAGCATAGATATTGCTATCACCAAGAAGCAATTTACTTTTCTTACTCCTAGAATAGGCATTTCTCCTACCAAGAATCAATTTACTTTTTCTTCTCCTAGAATAGGTATTTCTCATATCACTTTTATTTCCCTTAGTATAGATATTACTCACACAAATTGATTTACTTTTCCTATTCCTTGCATAGGTATTGCTTTACTTTTCTTTCTCCTAGCATAGGTATTTCTCATTCTAAGTGATATACTTTTCCTACTCCTAGAATATTTATTGCTCCCACAAAGAAGCAATTTACTTTTTTTTCTCTTAGAATAGGAATTTCTCACACCAAGAAGCAATTTACTTTTCTTCCTTCTAGCATAGATATTGCTCCTGCCAAGAAGCAATTGATTTTTCCTATTCCTAGAATAGGTATTGTTCCTACCAAAAAGCAATTTACTTTTATTTCTCCTAGCATATAAATTGCTTTCACCAAGAAGCAAATTATTTTTCTTTCTCCTAACATAGGTATTTCTCCCTCCATGAATCAATTTACTTTTCTTGCTCCTAGCATAGGTATTGCTCATGCCAAGTGATTTACTTTTATTTCTCTTAACATAGATATAAATCATGACCAAAAATTTAATTTCCTTGCTCCTAGAATAGATAGTGCTTATGCCATAAGAGCCTTCAATTTTATGCTTTTATTTGCTTATGGAATCAAGTTTCAAATCCTTCTACAATTTCATGTTTGGGGGAGCTAATACCCCTTCTCAACAACTTGATTTCATACCTTAGGGAACTAATACCTGTGGGTGAAATTTTGCACTCTTTCACCCACACTTTCCATTTTTGAAGCAAGATGACGGTTTTTATAAATGGCTACATTTTTGTAGTCAGACCATTGTGCATTGAGCAATGGATGCTGAGAATGAGTCTTTGGGATGCAGTGGAGTAGTGTTGAGATAGATTGCAGAGAAGGTGGGGGGAATTTCAATGGGGCTAAGAAGGGTAGAGAAAGTTTCATTATTTCAGCATCAAGCAACTCCCAAAGGTCTTCCTAATGATAGGTAGCTAGCAAGAGTGTGTTGTGACTATCGTACAACACAACCCAAAATTGGGGTCCCACCTTAAATTTGATGTTTATGGGAGTTTTGAGTTTTGCATTAGGTAGTCCTATGATTTAACCATGGTCTTAGTAGTAGGTGGTTTTGGGTTTGATGTATTTGTTCTCACATAGTTCATCTTGAACCCTTACTAATCAAGTATTTTCTTTTTCGTTTATCACCCTCCTAAGGCTTACTTGATTAAAGCCCTCAAAATATTAAAATAAAAATTAATAATAAAAAAATTTATATATATATATAGGTATATACAAGAATAACAAATTAAAAAATATATATAGAAATAAAAATAAAATTATAAAGTTATGGTCTATTAAGGTCCACAACGTCCTCGTAGACCCTTATAAAGTAAAGGAAGTTTGGTTTATCATAAAGTAGCTTTAATTCAGTTTGGACGTTTGTTTTATGAAGTGACTTTAAATGTTGAAATGATTGGGTGTTCTATGCTATATTACCAAGCAAAGATAGAAATTGGATGAAGTGGCCTCCAAGGAGAACGAAGATAGTGACCACATGGACCTAGACATGGACTAACTTACACCATGGATGGCAATTTCTTCTTCGACTACCATGAAGGGGATGATTGCATGGAGAAACTGATTACACGTGGCCTTGGTCGTTTCATTCAATATGTGACCTCATGGTTGGGGAACGTAAGATATCACCAGATTTGGCTTAGCACAATGAGTACAGTTGATGAATATTTTGATACGAAGGGTGTTGTATGAGCTATTCTCTTCCCCACGTAGGTGATTTTAAGGGTGAACTAGAATACTTTGAAGTAGGGGTCACACTTGAGATCATCCAACTTGATGCTTGGTATACGAATAAGGAAGGTTCGTGAGAAGCTCCTACAAAGTTTATTGTTTAGGGTCTCTATCGTAGATTATGAATTCTTAAGCTTATTATTCATTACATATAGATTATAGTTTCATTAGAAGACATACCATATGGTGTGAGTGACAACCACAATGAGCTTATTGAGCTAATTGCATCATCGGATTTTGAATTTTGGTTCTTTAGTCAATAGAAACTTTAGAAATTATTTTTGTTTGAAATATACTTTGGTGTGCATAGCATGCAATCACTAAGAGGGCAACATCATTCACTGTCGGGGGGGGCTATGTAAGGTTTCAGGATGCACATTTTGGAAGATTCAAATGAGGTTACTTAAAATTGTGATGCCTAAGATTTTAATGAAAACAAAGAGTGATTATATAGTGGCCAACATAGTTTTTGAGCTATTACATAGGAGGAAATATTCGATGAAAACAAAAGGGACAAAACTATTATAGCCACTAAGGAGTCCAGTCAGCTATACATGTAGATAGTAATAAGAGTTACAAAATATTATATACCATAGCCAATGTGTTATCTCATCAATAATGTAAAGGTTGAAAGGAATATTTAATAAAAAAAATTATTTTAAAAAATATTATGGAAGTTGTTATGAAGCGAAAGAATGAAGACAAATGAAAAGTAAAGGAAAGGAAACATTACGAGACTAGAAGGTGAAAGAAAGGAAGACGAAGAGAAAAGGTTGATTGAAAATTTTAAATACGCCATTGAAAAAGAGAAGTGGGGCTGAAAATTTTTGGAACAAGATGTGTGAAGAAGGATTGGAAGTCTCCAAGCTACTGTCAACATTTGGTCTCACCTTGTATGCAGAAAAAGAGAGGCTTTGGATATAATGAAATATTTATTGCCTATTCTTTTTGCACATGTATTGGATATATTTAATGATGTTTTATGCATGGATATGGTAAAATTGCTTAAGTGTTTTTAATGCATGTTTTACCCCTTAGACTCTTGCACTTAACCAGTTTTAGATTGTGTGGATGCAGGTCTAACCTGGTTTTGTTTAATATTCATGATATAACATGGTCTACAAAATTAGGAGGGATTAGTTTTCAGTAGTCTTATTTGATCATTTTCAGTATTTTTTTTTTATATTCAAGATTTTTTTTTCTTTCTCTAACCCTAGATTTTATTATTTTTTACCTTTCATTTTATTTTCTTTAAAATTCCATCAAGCACTCAAAATCCTAACATGTTCATGATTTTATACATTAATATTAGGGGTTTTGAAGTAATTAGACATCCAAGTAATTGTGTTTTTCAAGGCTAATGTATTCAATTATTTGGACATTTTTTTTAATTAAGGCATTCATTTTAAGATTCCAAAGCATTTTTATTTGCACTCCACAGGTTATATTATTTTCATATTAGCTTAACAGAGTTCATTTTTGTTTAAAAGGAGTTTTACAATTTTTAAGTTTTCACACAAATTCACATTACTAAGGGAAAATTTACAATCAAAGTTCTTCATAATTTCACTTCTAAAATGGAATATTGGATTCAAACTTTGAACTATTAAAAGATAAGAAAATTAATTTTAGTAATGTGGAAGAGAAAAAATTTAATAACTTCCAAAGCTTCACTAAAATGAATCATTAAGGTGCTATTCTAAAACTAATACTACATTGCAAAGTTAGATTTTAGTTATTTTATTTTCTACTCAAATAAAACTTAACAAAGCAAGATAAAATCCATTCACAAAGAAAGATAAAATGAATCCAATCATCATTCAAGATTCATATTTTAGAGATAGATTTTAGTCTTTTCTTTCATGTTCAAAGAAAAGTTTAACAAAGAAAGATAAAATTTGTTAAAATATGCTTAACCAAAAGAAGATAAAATCTACCTAAAACACTTTAATATAAAATGAATTAAATCACCATTTTAGCATGGTCATATGAGGGCCAATCACATCACATTTTCTTTTCTTTTAAGTTTCATGAACAATAAAGAGCATGGCAAAATCAAAGTAATACCAACATAGGCCCCTTGTTAATAGTTACTTGCACCTCTAAGGTATTTCAACACTTATTTGACACATTTTTACAAGCATACAAGAACACATTAAGTAAAAGGAACCTTGGATAAATTTTAATTTCTTTGCAAGAGAGGGTTTTTCTAACAAAATCCTAACTGTGAGTGTGATTTTGCAATAGGGTAAAATTATCACTCAATAGAATTGGTTCTAGAAGGAGGGCCTAAATTGTGATTGTTTCTTTTATTGTTATTATGGATTTAAATTGCTCTGATTATTATTCATTGTTGTTGAAATATTTTGAAATTAGAACTTAATTATTATATTTAGCCTCCCTCACGCACAATAGAATCGGTGTTGAAGGGAGGGCTTGAATTTGAGGTATTTGCATTATCTTATTTCAAGTTGCTTAAATTTGAGGTTCATATTCTTTTCATATATGAGTTTCATCTACTTTCATTAATTGATGTGTTATTTTAATGTAGATGTTCACATAACGAGGTTAGGTGATTTAAACAAAAACCTAAAACCAAGTCATAATAGCCATGTTTTCTCCAAGGAAGATAGGTAGTCCTTTAAACATACCTAGACCTCCACCTATTGTGCCTATATAGTTTAAATGTTCTCTACCCCAATTTAGGCATGATGGAGGGATGTCAGTTGAAGCACACATTCATGCATTCAAATATGCTATGGTTCATTTACAAGTTTTGCATGAAAGTGTTGTTTGTCAAATGTTTTCTTATACCTTGAATGAGTCTGCATATGATTGGTTTATCAACCTACCTTCAGGTTCTATCACTTATTGGGCTCAACTAGAGGCAATGTTCCTCAATAATTTTAACAAAAATCTAGTTGACCCAATCCTCATGTACAATCAGTTTATCACTACCCGTAAAGGACCAAATGAATCTTTGAAGTTATTCACTGAAAGGTTCCATGGGTTATATACTCAATTGGTGGTACCTTATGTTCCTATAGAGGGAGTTGCTATCCAAGTGTATTTCAATGCTCTCAACCCATTAAATTCCATGTATTTATGAGGGAGATCTCAAATCACATCTTTGTCCTAAGCTTATACCCAAGCAATAACATTTGAACAACAATTGAGTTTTCAAGGTTGTGGTGTGGGTTTTGGATTGCATAATCCTCAATCATTTAATACCTTCCTTACCCACCCAAAAATTTATTCATCTCCATATATCATTCAGAATCAACAACCAACCTCAAATCCAAATCAATATCATAACACTCCAATGTCTTTAGATAATGGAATGCATCAGACTACTACAACTAACATTAATGATACCAACTCTAAAATGGATAATGTGCATCGGTTCTTGTTGTAGCTTAGTAGATACATGGATCAATTAAGATAATTAGTGCATCAATATACCCATATTGATCATCTTTCGAATCATGTCCATGAGATAAATTTCAATGATTTTCACAATGATACTATCTCAGACAATGGAGGAATCCTAGAATTAACTAGCCTTGAAACATACGATAATTTAGGACCTTCCATAAATTTGGATGAGATGATTAAAATTGATGATCAAAACCTTCAACATACTCAAAATAATGACCAGGAATAATTGAAAGGCTTAGAGTTATTATTTACAAGGGAATATTAGGATAATCATAGAAAGATAAATGTATGAGTTGATCCACTTTTAGAAACAATTGAACCCTCAAAGGTGGATGAATGTGACTTTGAAAAAGAATCTATTGTTGAATCTAAATATTATGAAGAAGTGGTTGAATATCACACCCTAGATTTAGAATATGATTATGGTTGTTGGAATAAATGGGAGGACTTTGATAATATTTCTAATGAAATTCTTGCTTCACTTGATATGCAGGACAAGTTGCAAAGGCTAGTTCTATAGATTAAAAGAAACATAGCTCAATTACAGGAAAAAATTCCTCAAGATACACATCTTGATAATTCTACAAATCATCCTCATGAGACAAAGGTCGAAGATACTAAAAGTGATATCCTTTTAGACAGTGGAGGGGTCCTAGAGTTGACTAGTCTTGAAACATATGATAAATTAGGACCTTCCATAAACTTAGATGAAATTGTTGAAACGAACTATCAAGAAATCCAACATGCTCCAAATGATGATATCCAACATGAGCCAAACTATGAAAAGCAAGAAATGAAAGGTTTAGAGTCATTATTTACAAGTGAGGATTGGGATAATCATAGAAAATTAAATGCAAGGATTGATCCACTTTTAGAAACAAGTGAGCCATCAAAGGATAATTTACAAAGGTGGGTTACAAATGAGGATTGTGGTGATCATGCAAATCTGAATACAAGAATTGATTCCACTGTAGAAACCCTTGAGCCACCAAAAATGGTTGAAGGTAAATTTGAAAAAGAATTTCTTGAAGAATCTAAAGATTACGAGGAAGATGCAATAGAATTTCATCCCATGGGTTTATACGATAATTATTATAATTATTGGAAGAAATATGTAGAATCATTTGTTGCTCCTATGCTCTCTAATGAAAATTTTTCTTCGTTTGGTATGCAAGACATTAAATATGCTACCCTACGAGAGGAGCCTTTAGTTCCCACAAAATTAGAAAATCACATGTTGATTAAAGATGAAGAAAGAGAAATGGTAAATGCTACTCATGATTTATTAGTAAGGGATGATGAAAAGGTAGAATTCTCACCTTATTTATTGACTAATGAAATTTTTGGTAAGGATTTACATGATATTCTTGAAGATTCAAATGCAATTGATAAGGAAATATCATATACTTTCAACAACAAATTGGAGGTAATTTCTAAGATGGACACATCAGATAAAATGGAGGAAAACATATTTGAAGTGCTAAATCAAGTTCATAAACAATTAATTATTGAACCTAGGATACAAAACTATAATGATCCTCATATGTCAAATATCCTAGATGCTTGTCACCTTTTGCATGGATTTGATTGGCCTAAAAACATGGAAAATGACTTGGCTTTAAAAATTTTAGAAATAGGCTCCTACTTGCAAGACCTCATATTTGAAAAGGAGAGCCTAATTCTAAATCATGAATTGAATTTTGAAATCTACATTTTAAGGAATAGACAAGAAAGAATTGAAAATCAGTTATTGTCTAAAGTGAGCAAAAAAAAGATATTTATAAATATGATAAAATATATTCAAAATGCTACTTTATTCATTAGAAATGAGGTTAAAAAATGATTTTATATTTCAATGGAGATCTTTATTCCCTATTTTCATCACAAATATAAAGCATTTGATAGTGTTTTTCATTAATCCTTAGTGAAGGTGGTCTTTTGTGTGTGTGTGCCACCGATAGTCTTCTTGTTTGTATCCTTTTGTACCAGTTTTGGGCCTGCAAAAGGGAGTTAGTGTGTTTGGGGGTCTGCCTTGGTCAAGACCCATAGTTATGAAGATAAATCAACTTAAATACAAAGGAAAACATGATGAAAATTATTGTAAATGCTATAAAAACTATTAAAAATAGATATGTACCTAATCTGATACTCTAGATCTACTGTAGGGCTGGTTCGCAGGTCGACCTATGAAATGAATCCCAAGTTTGTAGGTCGAGCTGTGAATTGAGCTATTATTGAATTTTTTTGAAATATTTCTATCTAGATGTGTTGCAGATGCTTTTTATACCTATCTATCGAAAGCAAAATTTGTTGGAAGGAATTCTGATGTAATTTTGGTAGAGTTTGGGTATGTTTATTAAAAGTGAGAGAGGGAGATAAATGAGGGAATGGGTCCAATATTTATAGGTAAAACCAAGGTTGGATGGGTAGTTAGGTGTACTAGACCCTATATTTAAGTCCTAGCATGGTTATATTAGGGTTTGTGATGTGGCAATATTAGTCATCCTCACACATGTGTGAGCTAGGATTAGGGTTAACTAGGGTTAGCTAATACCTAGGTTAGGTGACGGTTGAGTTAGGGTTTCCTAGGAAATATCCTAACTAAATTAGGGTGCACACATGTGTGAGGACATGTTTAGGGCTAATTTTACTCTTAACCCTAATTAAACCCAATTTAATGATAAAGTGCACTTTAAGTGAAACTCACTTGCAAATTAGAATCCTAATTAGCCTAATTAGGTTTTTTAATAGGGAATGGTCCCATGGAGACTTTAATTAGGCATAGGAAATGGCTTATGTGGACTTAAAGGGCTTTTATATAGCCATCATATGACTAGGAGATATTTTGGATGCGTTTTGGATGCATTTTGTAGGGTTTTGTACCTATGAATAACTAACATGGCCTACAATGGCCTATGATGACCTAAAATGGCCTAAAATGATCTACAATGGCCTACAATGGCCTATGAATGCCTATGATGGTCTAAAATGTCCTATGAATGCCTATGAATACCTATTAATGCCTATGTAGATCTACAAGTATCTATGCAGGTCTACAAGTGTCTATGCAAGTCTACGAGTATCTAGGGATGAGCATATGCAATTTCTAGGTGTCTACAATTGTCCCTTTTTATACTATATTATGTGAAACACAGTTTAGTGCAAAAATATGATAGAAGAAGATGGTGAGGTGTTTAAGAAGTTGAAAAATATGTGGGTAGATGACTATGAATGTTTGATTGTTGGATGAAACATGATGGTGAAACTGATGATTTGCCAATTTAGTATAATATTATGCAATGTTGTACTAGTTTTGTGAGGACAACTAAAGACTACTTTGCTTTTGTGGCTAATGCAATATGGTTCAATTACGAATAGAACAACAACCTATTCAAATAGTTGCTTTTGATTTATTGATGAGTGCATGATGACACATGTCAAACCATTTGAGCTGAGTGGTATGGATAAGTCAAGCATAATATTTAGTATGTGATCAGTATCGATATACATGAATGAAAGTGAGACATATCCGATAGTGCGCATGGCTCTATTGACTTAACAAATTTTTGATTTGGGATGAGATTTATCTTGAGATAATCTCTAGCAAAACATTTTGTAGACATATGTGATATCCATGATTGGATGTTTGATTGGTTGATCGTATGCAAAGAGGATTTGTATATGAATACCTCCTCAAACAAGGAATCAACAATGATACATATGATATATGGAAATGTGGTGATGAGTCGATTGATAGATGAAAATGATGATAAAAAGTGGAAAAATTGGGTAAACGATGGTAATAAATGAAGAAGAAGTTGTAGGAGTGAAGAAAAAATAAAAATGATGCTGGGAGGATTGGTTCACATGGCACCATGTGAACTAGACTGGAGTTCATATGGAAAAATGTAAAATGGACTCGAGTTTGCATGGTGACATGTGAACTAGATTTTTGGGATTATAAGACTCATTTTGGCATGTGTGAAGGTTATTGCATTGTGATAAGTTGTGGAGAGAAGAGTGAGGAAGATTTTGTTGAAGAACATGTGCTTATACTGATAGGGGGGGTGAATAGTATACAATAAAACTTTTTGTTTTT
Source organism: Wollemia nobilis (assembly GCA_028583015.1). Classification (NCBI taxonomy): domain Eukaryota; kingdom Viridiplantae; phylum Streptophyta; class Pinopsida; order Araucariales; family Araucariaceae; genus Wollemia; species Wollemia nobilis. The sequence goes on from JAQPPZ010005697.1 coordinate 4,846,387, forward strand.
TAATCCAAATAGTAGCATCAGTATTATTAAAGTAGAAAACATCACATAAAGCATTATACACATGAGAGACATCATTTTTACATGGTTCATCCAAATATGGCTACTTCCATGAAGAAAATATTTCTTATAAATTTTTCTCAAATAATCTCTTGGGAATACTTTCCCTATAATTTTTATGGACCTCTGTCCAAATGAGATGTTCATCCCCTAAATCAAGTTCATATATCTCTATCCATATGAGAACTCCTTCTCCTCTGCTCTGGTTGGTGATCCTCTAGAAGACTACTGCCTCCACAGCACTGGCTTGTGGATCTCTTTCCACTTAAGAATCTTGTCCCCACTCAGAAGACCTATCCTCACTACCCTAGCTAACAGATCTCTATCCACTAGAGACTATTGTCCTCTCTGATCTGTCACCTCCAAAGCTCTGTCTTAAATCTACACTAAACTCAGTCCTTTGGTCTAGCACAAATTTTTCCTCAATCTCTATCTTTGGTCTAGCACAAATCTGTCCTCAAGTCTAGACCAAATTCTTTCTTTAAATATGATCAACAAGTCCACTCATAACTTGCTTAAATTTTCTCAACAAGTCCACTCAGAACTTGCTTAAATCTGCTCAACAAGTCCACTCATAACTTGCTCAATTATTCTCAACAAGTCCACTCAGAACTTGCTCAATTTTTCTCAACAAGTCCACACAGAACTTGTCCAAATATCATAGAAACATAAAGAGAATTGTTAGAGACTCAATATGTTCTACACTTAATGCTCAATCACTTTCTCAATTCAAATCAGAATATAGATTAGTTTGTTTTATGGAACTTGAAAAATCACTTCACACATCCACTTACCTAGGCTCAATCAACTCTACTCAACCAATCACTCAAAGAAACATCCCTTTCTCACAAACCCTAGTTCAAGCATATAACCACCAACTCAAAATATTTCCAACAATGCTCAACAACAAATCTCACATAACAATGATACTCATGTTCTTTTCAAACCCTAGTTCAAGTTCTTTGCACAACAACTTACTTCAACAACAATGCTTATAAAATAAGATTTTAACAACTCTTTACTCCAGAAAAACCTTGAAGTATTAACTCAACACACTCAATAGGAAACCTTAATCAAGTCCTTTTCACTCCAAACTTATTTTCCAGAAAACCAATCAATCAACTCAATTATGGAAGAATGTGCTCATACCTTTTTATTGAAGATGAATGGATCTCATAAATATGTCACAACCACAAACACTTCTATGCCAAGCTCAAAGAGGTTAGAAGATAAATCTTTCTCATAATATAATGTAAATACTCAATTATGTTGGATATTTTGAGTCCCTAAGTCAAAGTTGTCATTGATGTCAAGAAATGCAGTTAACATTAATATCAAGGTTTTTGTCAAAGAATGAAGTTGTCAAAGTTGCTATTTGATATCCAAGAAGAAGGCCAAAGGTCAAGAGTTTCAATGCAAAGTAAAAGAAGGGTTTAAAAATTAAACCTTATAATTATAATTTATAAAATTTAAATTCTTTTGAATTTAAAATATTTATAAATTATAATGTTGATGTCATAAAATTTAATTTAAGCACTTTGCATATATTATAAAGTGTTTAAAGGCGTCGACGTCATTAAAACAAGGAAGCACCGACGTTTGAAGAAAATACATGGTTGTGTATAAAAGGTGGCCTCAAAGACATTGTAAATTTTATCCCTCAATCGAAGAATATTTGCGCCAAGGTAAAAGAGCTTCGTTTGCATTTTTGAAAGGATTAATTGAGGACGAATACAAAAAACATTTTTGTCTTTAGCACCAAGGATAAAGTGGAAAGGTTGGAGTCTTCGAAGCACATTGGACACGGTGGTCCAAGTGGCAAAGCGCAAACGTTTGGAGGAAGTAAGTGTTGTGTTCGAAACTCGTGGTGGTGAGCGCCAAAGGGAAAATGTTTTTCATATATTTTCATTGAGCATAAAAGCTAAGGAGGAGAAAGAGCCTTTTGGCTCTTAAACGTGCTCATAGAGCACATGGTCATGGAGCCCATGGTAGGTTTCTTGCGGAGGTAGAGGTAATGGGGTCAAAACTCATTGGTGGCCAAGGTAAAAGCTTTTTAATTAATTTTATTGCCTAAGGTTTCAATACAAGGTGTTTGGAGGTATAAGGTTTGCTTGTAAAATTGTTTAAAGAGTGTTTGGTGAATAACGTTGGTAGTTGAAGGTATTACTTGGAGTAATAAGGAAGCTTTGGTATTTAATATTTTTAATAAAGTCTTAAATTATTATATTGCAAATATTGAAGGGTTAAGACTTTTTGAGTGTTGTTTTATATTTAATAAAGGGTTTGTGTTAAAGGAAATTATTGTGAGGGTATTTGAATATTATTTGAGTTGGAGTAATAAGGTGTTATTTTGGTATTATTTTGCATTGTATTTTGTTGAAGAAATTATTACCCTCTAACCCTTGTTGAGATTGGCAAAGAAGAAATTGTGAGTGTGGCAGATTTGTGAGATCAACTCCTTGTCAAGCAAAAAGGTATGGGCAAATTCTTCTTTGGTTGAGTTGGTTGATTGGCTTTCTTGAAAATTAAGTTTGGAGTGAAAAGGATTTGATTAGGGTTTCCTTTTCAAAAGTGTTTGAGTTAATGCTTCAAGGTTTTCTGGAATTGAGAGTTGTGATTAAAACCTTGTTTTATAAGCATTGTTGTTGAAGCCATTGGTTGTGCAAAGAACTTGAACTAGGGTTTGAAAAGATCATGAGTATCATTGTTATGTGAGATTTGTTGTTGAGCATTGTTGGAAATATTTTGAGTTGGATGATACATGCTTGGACTAGGGTTTGTGAGCAAGAGTTGTTTCTTGAGTGATTGGTTGAGTAGAGTTGATTGAGCCTAGTCAAGTGGATGTATGAAGTGATTGTTCAAGTTCCATAAAACAAACTATTCTATATTCTAATTTGAGTTGTGAAAGAGATTGAGTTGTGAGAATAGAACATATTGAGTCTATAACAATTCTCTTTATGATTCTATGATATTGAGTTGAGAAAGTGATTAAGTTTGAGTATAGAACATATTGAGTCTCTAACAATTCTCTTTATGTTTCTATGAGATTGGACAAGTTATATGTGGACTTGTTAAGCAGATTTGAGGTAAGTCTTTGAGAAGACTTGTGGACTGATTTTGTGTGAGCTTTTGTGGAAGCTTACAATAAATATTTGGGTAAGTCCTAGAGAGGACTTATTGAGCATATTTGGGCAAGTTATCTGTGAGCTTGTTGAGCAGATTTGAGCAGGTTCTGAGTGGACCTATTGAGAAAATTTAGAGCAGGTTCTGAGTGGACCTGTTGAGAAGATTTGAGTAGGTTCTAAGTGGACCTATTGAGCATATTTGAGTAGGTTTTGAGTGGACCTATTGAGCATATTTGAGCAAGTTCTAAGTGGACCTATTGAGCAATTTTTTTTTGGACTTGTATAGATTGTGCTAGACCGACTAGACTGTGTTTAGTACAGAATTGAGATAGAGCTTTGGAGGTGATAGAGCAGAGAGGATAATAGTCTCCAGTGGATAGAGATCCATCAACTAGGGTAGTGAGGATAGGTCTTTTGAGTGGGGACAAGAGTCTTCAGTGGAGAGAGATCCACAAGCCAATGTAGTGGAGGTAGTAGTCTTCTAGAGGATCACTAGCCAGAGCAGAGGAGAAGGAGTTCTCCTATGGATAGAGATCCACAAACTAGATTTAGGGGATCAACATATCCTTTGGATAGAGGTCTATAAACATTGTAATTGGGAAGGATTCCCAAAATATTATTTGAGAAATATTTAGAAGAAATACTTTCTCTGTGGAGTAGCCATCATTGGGTGAACCACGTAAAAATGATGTCTCTCATGTGTGTGATGCTTTATGTGATGTTTACTATTTTATTAATGTTGATGCTACTATTTGGATTAAAAGGCAAAAAGTTTTATTGTATATTGTTCACCCCCTCTCAGTATAAGCACATGTTCTTCAATTGGTATCAGAGTGGGTCTCTCCGTGAAAAGACTAACAACTTGGAAGAGGATCCTTCGATAGCACACATGACTTCAGAAAGTGAAGAAGAGACTATGTTTGATATAAAAGAAGAATTCTTTACTGCTCTCAAAAAATTGGAAAGACTTAGAGAGAAAAATTCAAGCTTGAAAGAACAAGTTCAAGAAGATGAAGAAGCAAGAATGGAACTTATACAGAGTCTCATAGAACTCAATATTAGGGTGGAAGAAGGAAAGAATATTGAGCAAGATATGACAAATCTATTGAGATCCAGGGAAACAGAATGTGAAAAATTGGAAGCAAAAATTGTTCTCCTAAGGAATAAAGTGGAAAGGACCAAGGTACTACAAAATATAGAATATGAGAAGCAGAAAGAGGAATCAAGTCTCCAAAAGGTAGAAACTTCAAACAAAGAAAAGCAATCAAAGGATATCAGAAAGGAAGAAAGCAAAGAAGAACCCTGGATAAGAGTTAATCACAAGAAGAAGATGACTTCTTCACAAATTCCAAGACACCCAAATAGGTTACATAATTTCTTCCATGGTCATTGTTTTTCTTGCAATAAATATGGTCATAGAGCTGCACACTGTACTCACTATGCAAGATACAATAGAAATTTCAATTCCTTTGCACCTCTCATGGATGATGATGTTATATGTTACAAATGCAATAATTTTGGGCACAAGGCTAGATGGTGTAAAATGATACCTCCTGAGTCTAGAAAAACAATTCCAACAACTAGGAAGGATGAAAGAAAGAATGTTAGGGCTAGATCAATGTTAGTACAAACAGCCCTTCATGCTCAAGATAAAGAAGAACAATGGTATCTTGATAGTGGTTGCTCTAGTCACATGACAGGAGACAAAGATAAATTCATTGTACTAAAAGAAACAAATAGAGGATCGATAAGTTTTGGTGATAATGGATCAGCAAGGATTGTTGGGAGAGGAACTCTAAGTCTAGACAATGGAAAAACAAAAATAGAGAATGTTTTGTATGTCAAAGGGTTAAAACACAATCTACTGAGTATAAGTCAACTTTGTGATCAAGGATACATGGTCACCTTCCATCCATATAGATGTGAAATAAGGAAAATAGAAACTGGAAGAATCATTGCAAATGCAAGAAGAACCCCAAACAACTTATACATGCTCAATGAGATCAAAGGGGAAAAATGCTTTCTATCACAAGAATATGAGAGTTGGTTGTGGCATAGAATATTGGGTCATTTTAATTTTGACAACATAGTCAGTATAAGCAATAAATAGGAAGTTAGAGATTTACCCAAAATAAGAAGACCTCAAAACACAATTTGTGCACCCTGTCAACATGGAAAGCAAACTAGGACAACCTTTAAACCAAAAGGCTATATGTCATCTGAGCCATTGAGCCTAATACATACTAATTTGTGTGGTCCTACCAGAACACAAAGTATTCAGGGTGAGAGTTACTTCATGTTGTTTGTAGATGATTATTCTAGAATGGTTTGGGTAACCTTCCTAAAAGAGAAATTAGAGGCCTTTGAAAAATTTAAAGCATTCAAGGAATTGGTTGAAAATGAAATAGGCAAAAGGATTAAGTGTCTACGATCCGATAGAGGAGGAGAATTTACTTCAAATAAATTTGTAGAATTTTGTGAACAACATGGAATCAAGAGAGAGTACTCAACAGCAAGAACTCCTCAACAAAATGGAGTAGTTGAAAGGAAGAATAGGACTGTTGAAAATATGGCTAGAGCTATGTTAAATGAATCTAAGTTATCAGATGGTTTTTGGAAAGAAGCGGTATCCATAATTGTATACATAATTACTAGGGCTCAATTAAGGGTAAATCATCACAAGACTCCATATGATCTTTGGAAAGGAAGACCTACTACTGTAAAACATTTCAAAATATTTGGAAGCAAATGTTACATAATACGGGAAGATCAAAACTTGGGCAAGTTTGATCCAAGATGTGATGAGGGAATTTTTCTTGGTTATTCCACAAAGAGTAAAGCCTATAGATGTTTCAAAAAAAGAACATGCACTATGGTGGAAAGTATGAATGTAATAATTGATGAGAAGATAGATTCCAGAGAACCAGTTCAACAAACTGTGTACCAAGAGGATGGATGTTGTCAAGAAGAATTTTGTGAGGAATCAGACAAAGATGAAGAAGAAACACAAAGGCTTCTTCCTAAGACTCCTTCCAGGTATGTACAAAAACATCATCCAAAAGAACAGATCATCGAGAATCCAGATGAAAGATAGACAAGGAGAAGAATAATAAAACCATCTCAACAAGCAAATTTTTCTTTACTATCTAAGATTGAGCCAAAAGACTTCACTCAGGCTAGTGAGGATGAATTTTGGGTTAAAGCAATGAATGAGGAGTTGGATCAGATAGAGAAGAGTAAAACTTGGGAACTTGTTCCATGACCAAAGGACAAAAATGTGATTGGCACAAAATGGGTATTCAGAAATAAGTTGAATGAAGATGGACAAGTGGTCAAAAATAAAGCAAGGTTAGTATGCAAAGGTTATGCACAAGTAGAAGGAATTGACTTTGATGAAACTTTTGCTCTAGTTGCACGACTTGAAGCTATAAGGATATTTTTAGCTTTCTCAAGTTTCAAGAACTTCAAGGTATATCAGATGGATGTCAAGTCAGCATTTCTAAATGGGGTTCTAGAAGAAGAGGTCTATATTGAATAGCCAGAGGGATTCATACTAGAAGATACACCATATCAGGTATGCAGATTGAAAAAGGCATTGTATGGTTTAAAGCAAGATCCCAGAGCATGGTACTCAATATTGGATAAGTATCTTCAGGAACAGGGATTCAGGAAAGGAATAGCAGATAGTAATTTGTATATCAAAAATGAAGGAAATGATCTTCTAATAGTGGTTGTTTATGTTGATGACATAATTTTTGGAGGAAACAATGATAAGATGTGCAAATATTTTGCTAAGAATATGCAAAATGAATTTGAGATGTCTATGCTTGGTGAATTGTCCTTCTTTCTTGGACTTCAGATTTCACAATCAAAAAGGGGAGTGTTTCTCTCTCAAGCCAATTACATCAAGGAGATGTTGGATAAATTCAGGTTAGAAGATTGCAAACTAGTAAGTACTCCTATGGTCACAGGATGCAAGTTGAGTAAGGATGATGAATCTCCAGAGGCAGATCAGAGATTATACATATCTATGATTGAAAGTTTATTATATGTTACAACTACAAGACCAGACATAGTACAGTCAGTGGGATTAGTGGCAAGGTTTCAAGCAGCACCTAAGGAAACACATGTGGCAGTAGTAAAAAGAATTTTTAGGTATCTAAAAGGGACTATGGATTTTGGGTTGGGATTTGGTATCCCAAAAGTGACAGTTTCACACTAACAACATATATAGATGCAGATTGGGCTGGCAACATTGATGATAGAAAAAGCACAAGTGGAGGAGCATTCTTTCTTGGAGAATGTCTAGTCTCTTGGTTAAGTAAGAAGCAGGTTTCAGTATCTCTATCTACAACAGAGGTAGAATATATTGTAGTAGTAGCCAGTTGTACATAGGTGTTATGGATGAAGAGAACTCTAGAAGACTTCAAGATAAAGCATGATCAACCCATTCCTATACTATGTGATAATACAAGTGCCATAAGTATCTCAAAAAATTTGGTAATGCACTCCAAGACAAAGCACATTTCGATTAAGTATCATTTTCTGAGAGAACAGGTGACAGATAAATAGGTCATATTGGAGTATGTCACTACAAAGGAATAGATAGTAGATATTTTCACTAAGCCACTTTCAAAGGAAACCTTTGAGTATCTTCGAGGAAAATTGGGAGTGAGACTCCCACCCCAAAATTAACCACCTCATAAGGAGGTGGGGGAGGGGCTAAGCTAAGAGGCTCATTCTTAGCCCCGAGCCCCAAAGGTGACCCTTTTCCATTGATGTAAAAGGGGAAGATATTTGTGTAAGGGGGAGAGATTTGATATTTGAGAGAGCATTGAGCTAGGGGGAGCAATGTCCCAGGGGAGTAGAAGAAAAAGAAAGGTCAAGTTTCAGTAAAAATAATGTGGGTTGCCATCAATGACAAAGGGGGATATTGTTGGACATTTTGAGTCCCTAAGTCAAATTTGTCATTGATGTCAAGAAATGTAGTTAACATTAATATCAATATTTTTGTCAAGGAACAAAGTTATCAAAGTTGCTATTTGATATCCAGGCAGAATGCCAAAGGTCAAGAGTTTCAATGCAAAGTAAAAGAACAGTTTAAAAATTAAACCTTACAATTATAATTTATAAAATTTAAATTATTTTGAATTTAAAATATTTATAAATTATAATGCTGATGTCATCAAATTTAATTTAAGAACTTTGCATATATTATAAAGTTTTTAAAGGCGTCGACATCATTAAAAAAATGAAGTGCCGACGTTTGAAGAAAACACATGGTTGTGTATAAAATGTGACCTCAAAGACATTGCAAAGTTTATCCCTCGATCAAAGAATATTTGCGCCAAGGTAAAAGAGCTTCGTTTGCATTTTCAAAAGGATTCGCTGAGGAAGAAGACAAAAAACATTTTCATCTTTAACGCCAAGGATAAAGAGGAAAGGTTGGAGTCTTCGAAGCACATTGGACACGGTGGTCCAAGTGGCAAAGCGTAGACGTGTTGAGTGAATATTTTGCCCTATAGCAAAATGATCACCACAACTAGAGTATCAAACAGGAAACTCTCTCTTGCAAAGAAATTAAGTAGCATTATTCATTTCTCCAAGGTTCTTGTGAACAAACATTCATGTGCATATAATCAATCAAGACTAAAGCAAATAAACGAATGTATACCGGAATAACTTAAACCATGCAAGTAACTGTTAACAAGGGGCCTTTAATGATTCGAACAAGTACTTTGCAACCATAATCCATTAAATCAACCAAATGCGAAGATAGCTTCTTTTAATGTTCTTGAGATTAAAGTGATCTACCCAAAACCCAGTTAGTAACCTCTTTTATCTTCAACTTAAAAAGATTCCAAATGAGAAAGTGTGTGGTATAAGCCACTTCATTTTAAGCTCCGTGCCTTTAACATGAGGTTCATTTTTAGAGTTAGCGGGTTCGTTTTATCTTTATTTAAAAGTGTTCCACTATCCCTATGTTAGCATTTGGTGTTAGTAAAGTTAGCAATGTTAGCATTAAATGTTAGCAACAATTAGTAAGTTAGAAAGTTAGGATTCATTCACTTGATCTGATTTAGTGTGCATTTGGAATTAGTAGCCCTCCTAAACCCATATTTTATCTAAAAATTAGATGAAGGTGTTTGGAGATGCAAGAATGAAAACATAAATAAAAAAAAAACAAATAAAAAAAAAAAAAAAAAAAAAAAAAAAAAAAAAAAAAAAAATGCAGAAATTCTAGAATGGACCCGAATCGAAACAATAGATTTTAAAGCAAGACTAATCTAAATATCAGAAAACTAAAACAGAAACATTATTTACAAAAGTTAGCTGGAAAAACAAAACAGGACATTAATTTGGTTAGCAATCTCCTCCCTGCAAAACCCCAAGTTATGAGATGAAATTCTAAAACAACCTGACCTAACAGACCTGCAACATAAACACAATCAAATTAGATCAGATGCAAGACTCTAAGGAAACAAATAATTGCATCATTCCATCATTCACCTATCGTAACCCACTTTATGGCGTAAACGAATAGATACAAGAAGCAATAATGCAAAGGAAAGATTTACAAAAATAGCAACAGTCTTAGTTTCAATCTCCTTTTGATTTCACACACAAGAGTTGCTCTTGCCAAAAAAAACTCCTTTATTCCGAAAGATAGTCTTTGTTTTTTTTTCTACAATTTCCAGCCCTTCTCCACTTCTTTAATGGCGTATTTAAAACTTCTGAAAAAAAAAATTGTTTCTCCCTCCATGACTGTTCGTTTTCACCTTCCCTTGTGCATGCATGTGTTTTGATTTCCAAAAAAAACTTTTTGTTTCTATTATGTGGCCCTTCGTTTCATTTCCATGGTTTGGCTTCACTTTTTGTTTGATTTCGAAAGAACGTTTCCTTTTCTCCACATGGGCTTGCGTCCGTTTCCTTCCGTGTGTAACGGCCATCTTAAATGATTTCAAATCATTAAATATTCCTTATGTAACATTTTGTCTTATTCATTGGATTTTGTCCTTATGTCCACGTCACTATTATCAGACGCACTGTCAACTGCTCTGTTGCCTTGGCAAAAATCGGACATGTCACGATATCGTGACACTTCTTGTTTCTCTGCTTGCCTGCCCCTTTTGAATCACGAAAATACAACATGTCGCGATATCGCGACACTTTTTCTCTTTTGGCCGCGACAATGCAACATGTCGCGATATCGCGACACTTTTTCCCCTCTCTTTTGGCTTCGCGACAATGCAACATGTCGCGATATCGCGACACTTTCTCTTCTTTTGGCCGCGACAATGCAACATGTCGCGATATCGCGACACTTTTCTTCTTTTGGCCGCGAAAATGCAACATGTCGCGATATCGCGACACTTTTCTTCTTTTGGCCGCGAAAATGCAACATGTCGCGATATCGTGACACTTTTCTCTTTTTCTTTCTTTTCTTTTTGGCCGCGAAAATGCAACATGTCGCGATATCACGACACTTTTCTTTCTTGTTCTTTCTTTTCTCGTTTGGTCACAAAAATGCAACATGTCGCGATATCGTGACACTTTTCTTTCTTCTCTTTTGGCCGTGAAAATGCAACATGTCGCGATATCGCGACACTTTTCTCTTCTTGGCCGCGAAAATGCAACATGTCGCGATATCGCGACACTTTTTCTCTTTTGGCCGCGAAAATGCAACATGTCGCGATATCGCGACACTTTTTCTCTTTTGGTCGTGAAAATGCAAAATGTCGCGATATCGCGACACTTTTTCTCCTTTGACCGCGAAAATGCAACATGTCGTGATATCGCGACACTTTTTCTCTTTTGGCCACAACAATGCAACATGTCGCGATATCGTGACACTTTTTCCTCCTTGCTCTCTCTCTTTGCTTTGGACCATGAAAATGCAACATGTCACGATATCGCGACACTTTTTCCTCCTTGCGGTGTTTTGCTTTTTCTTTGATCTTTAGCATATGGGCCACTTCGGTCTTCTTGGAAAACATGCAAAAAAGGTGGGTCCCCAATTTTGGGGTACGTTGTGGAGCAGCCACAACAAATGGCGACTCTGCTAGGAAATGCTCCTAAGCATTTCGGTGAGAAACCCAACCTGAAAACCTACAACTCAACTGCAAGCATTAGCAAATATCCAAAGAATGTAAATAAACCATAAATACATGAAACATTAGAATTATTCAGCATCCGCTCAATGTGTGCATAGTGATTCATTCTTTATCGTTTGAAATAGTTCCCCATTCTATTGCCAATTTCACATGAATGCATATAATGAATCGTGGAGGGTCTATGCAAGATCGAATGTATTGCTACCATAATGAACTATGGCTGACCTGCTTTACCAGGACTCTTAACTTTTAGTAGCATGAGCACAAACATTAAAACTATCAAACCCTCTTAGGACCAAACATGCATGAATTGAGTTCATATACCCAATCTCAAGGTTGGTTATGCGCCACTGCCATATTGAATCAATGTGCATGTGTAAGTGAAATCAGAGCTTTGGGGAATCAGATTCTCAACCTAAGCGTGATGAGAATTTAACCCTATCCTTACTACTCTGATTTGAGTTCATTACCTCATCTTAAGCAAAATGATTAAACCTATTATGGATAACTGCCAGGCTAGCTCTGTCCGTGTGAGCGGTCAGAGGTCTTGCTTTTAAATGAGACATGTCACCACGCATGAGCCTACTCCACTGCCAGTCAGGCGTCTATAGCCCCGATGGAGATCAGCCCCATAGTCCAGGCTTTGGCTTTGGCTTTCTTGAATTTTAGGGATGACTACCCATCCTTGTGAGGGACACGTAGTACGATCCTTCCAACTCAAATGATATGATGGAGGTGGATTAATGATGGATTTCTTGAATTTTAGGGATGACTACCCATCCTTGTGAGGGACACGTAGTACGATCCTTCCAACTCAAATGATATGATGGAGGTGGATTAATGATGGATTTCTTGAATTTTAGGGATGACTACCCATCCTTGTGAGGGACACGTAGTACGATCCTTCCAACTCAAATGATGTTATGGAGGTGGAGTAGTAATGGCTTCCTTGAATCTTAGGGATGACTACTCATCCTTGCAAGGGACATGTAGTACGATCCTTTCAATCCAAGTGATGTTATGGAGGTGGAGTAGTAATGGCTTCCTTGAATCTTAGGGATGACTACTCATCCTTATGAGGGACATGTAGTACGATCCTTTCAATCCAAGTGATGTTATGGAGGTGGAGTGGTGAAAACCACTATTTCATGGACTATGTTTTGCATGATGGGACAGACAAGAAAAATTCTTTTCGCCTCAATTTTCTTCCAAGTAAGGTTTCAACCATTTTGCCCAAGATGTTCTTTATATGTGCAGAACATGTCTAATTCAAGACAATGCGGCATCAATTTCCAACCCCAAGACCTTACTTAATGTTTATTGTGCAATGATCCTAAGAGGGTATGACATGCTTTTGGTGGTTGTTTTTGAAATATGGAATGGAATGAGACTCGAGGCTATTATGCAATGCATCCTGAACACAAATGGGTAAGATGGATTATACAAAAATGCTTCACCCTATCTTGCAAAATTGACAACTTTCATGTATCCCAAATTTCAAACGATATTCTTTAATGTGTTTGCGGTGCTCGTGGAGCTTTCTGTAATACAATTTTGTTGTTTCATATACTTCTAGTTTTAGAACATTGATAAGGATACAAACTAACCACTTTGCTATCCCCTAGTTTTTTTTTTTTTAATCAAGCCCAAAACTGGTCCCATGACCAACACACTAAGCTAAGAAAAGAACAATGCAATCAAAATGCCTCCAAAACCTCATTCAGAACAATCTCATCATGCTAAAATAAAGGTTGAAGGCAAAAACCCTAACACACACCTAAGAAAATCAAATCTGCACACGCAAAAACAAAGCATGACATATTTACATATAATACAAGGCCTTGCCATTTCAGGCCTAGAAATAGTGCTTTAAATGCAGCCCATTGACGGGTAAAGCCAAATATTTTTCATCCAGGGTTTTTAATCTAAAGTTGTTTTCACCTAGGACTTCTGAAATTTGGTAAGGTGTTGGCAATTTTGGGTACCTTGGGTCCATTGCCTTTGCTCAAGTGTAGAAGTTGTCATTGATGTCAAGAAGCTCTTGAAGGAATTTGATTTAATGTCAGATTATTCAGAGCATGGACAGTGAGTTTCCAGGAAGATCATAGTAGCCCATTTGCAAAAGATCAAAGAAAAAGACAAGTAAGAAAAGGTATGCAGCAGGCAAGAAAAACTGTCACGATTTCGCGACATGTTAGAGGAGAGAGAAAGAGTTGGAAAAACTATCATGATTTCGTGACATGTTAGAGGAGAGAGAAAGAGCTGGAAAAACTGTCACGATTTCGTGACATGTTGGCAGAGAAGAAGAGCAAGGTGGAAAGTGTCACGATTTCATGACATGTCGCATTTTCGTGACTCGAAAAGTGTAGGAAGGCAGAGAAGGAAAAGTGTCACGATTTCGTGACATATTGCAAAGAAGATTGTACGGACGGAAAAGTGTCACGATTTCATGACATAATGCAGAAGAGAGAGTCCAAAAGAAAAAGTGTCACGATTTCATGACATAATGCTGAAAAGAGAGTCCGTAGTGTGAATTGTCATGATTTCACGACAAGTTCGAAGAGAGAGAAAGTAGCAAGACAAAGTGTCACGATTTCGTGACATGCTACAGAAGTCGAAGTGAGAACTGTCATGATTTCACGACATGCTATAGAACTCGAAGTAAGAACTATCACGATTTTGTGACATGCAGCAAAGGGAAGAGTCGAAAGCTGAAAGCGTCATGATTTTCACGACAGGTTGAGATGAAATTCGTGGAGAAAGTGTCATGATTTCCGACAGTTGAGATGGCAGCATTCAGTTGGAGAAAGTGTCATGATTTCATGACAGAAAAGGAAGCAAGTCTTCAACAGAAGAAGCGTCATGATTTCACGACGAATTCAAGAAGGAAGAGCTCGAAGGCGAAAGTGTCACGATTTCATGACATGTTCTAGTTTCATGAGCGTAAGGCAGAGAAAAGCATAAGGCAACGAAAGTGTCACGATTTCATGACATGTTCCATTTTCGCTAGTGCAAGCCGAGAAAAGGTTGAGAAAGCAAGAAGGGTCACGATTTCATGACAGAATTGAAGATGACGTCAGGAAGTGTCACGATTTCACGACAAAAGCAAAGAAGAAGGCCATGAAGATAAAGGGTCACGATTTCACGACAAATTGAAGATGACGTCGAGGAAGTGTCACGATTTTCTGACAAAGTAGAGAAGAAGGCCATGAAGATAGAAGGGTCACGATTTGCAATAGGAGTGAAGATGACATCAACAGAAGCAAAAAGTGTCATGATATCATGACAAAAGCCATAAGATAGTGTTCGGTTGCAAAGGTGTCATGATATCATGACATGTTGTAGTTTCACGGTAGAAGCTACAGAGGAGTTGCAGAGGCAGTGAAGCCGACAAAGTTAAATTTGGGCCGACGAAGTTTAGGGTTTGCAACCGACATAGTTTAGGGTGTGCAGCCGACTAAGATCAAGGTTTTAATCTTGATAGTGTTAGTATAAAAGGAGGGCTGCTTGGAGAGTTAAGAATTGATCGAATGTGTGTGTTCGAAGTGCGACTTTCGTAGATAGAGTGCGGGGGAGAAGTTCGATCGTCGAGTACAGAGTGCATTTCTTTTGAATCGTCTAAGTGAGAGAGATCGCAAGGAATCAGAGTGCGCGAAGATAGTGCTGCTGTGTTTTGCATAGAGAAAGCAGAGGGCGTAGTAAGCGCAACAGGCAAAGACGAAAGAGGACATTTGTGCTAGACCGAAGGACTGTGTTTAGTGCAAATTCGAGGACCAACTTTTGAGGTGATAGAGTTGAGGACAGAGGTCTCCAACCAGAGCAGGGAAGACAGGTGTCTTCTATGGATAGAGTTCCATTTGCTAAGGGCAGCGGAGGCAGAGGTTTTCTAGAGGATCACCAGCCAAAACAGAGCTAGGGGATTGGTGTCTCCTTTGGGTTGGTGCCCATAAACTTTGTAATCGGGAAAGGTATTCCCAGAATTTGATTTGATAAAATTTAGTGAAATATTTTATCCGTGGAGTAGCCCACATTGGGTGAACCACGTAAATTGTTGTGTCTCTTTGTGGATGGTGTTTTGTGCATTGCTTTGATTACGGCTTTTGATACTTGCTATCTTTACACTGCATAATATTGAATTGAAAGTTGAATTGAAGGAAAAAGTAAAAAGTGGTCTTATATTGTTCACCCCCCCTCTCAGTATAAGCTTGTGTTCTTCAATTGGTATCAGAGCGGGTGCCTTCGAAAAGTTTAACAACTTGAAGGAAAAGCTAGCAAAGAACACAATGGATTATTCAAGTGGCAATGCAACACCTATTCTTGATGGATCAGATTTTGGTCTTTGGAGTGCAAGGATGAAGGTTCATCTAATGGCACTTGGGAATGAGGTTTGGGAAGTGATTGAAGACGGGTACACCATTCCTGAACATGGTCCTTATACTAAAGAAGATAGGCTCCTTCATCACAACAACTCAAAAGCAATGAATGCAATCCTGAAAGGTTTACAGAAGGCAGATCTGACCAAGGTGATTCACTGCAAGACAACTAGTGAAATGTGGAAACAGTTGCAGGTGGTTCACACAGGTGATGTAAATGTCCGAAAGGCTAAGTTGAGACACTTCAAAGGTATGTTTGAACAACTCAAGATGAATGATGATGAAAATATTAGTGACTACATGCTTCGTATGGATGAGGTTGTTAACTCCATGAAAGACTTAGGTCTTGAGCTTGCTGAAAATGATGT
The DNA here is from genome assembly GCA_028583015.1 of Wollemia nobilis. NCBI lineage: Eukaryota > Viridiplantae > Streptophyta > Pinopsida > Araucariales > Araucariaceae > Wollemia > Wollemia nobilis. The sequence continues at coordinate 4,862,424 of JAQPPZ010005697.1, forward strand.
TTGTGATAAGATTTTAAGATCTCTTCCTAATAGATTTAGTGAAAATATTTTTGCTATTGAGGAAGCTAAAGATTTGGATAAGTTGAAAAAGGATGAGCTCCATAGTATACTTGCAGCATTTGAGTTGAGAACTCAAGTGAAGGTTGATGTCAAGAAAGAGGCGACTTTCAAGGCTACCAAGAAATCCAAGGGTAAACAGCTTCAAGAGAGTGATGAGTCTTCCAGTGATGAAGAGGCATATTACAGCAAGAAAGGCAAGTTCTCTAGAAAGCTCAAAAGCATGAAAAATATAAGATGTTTCAATTGTGGAAAGTTCGGTCATTATGCTACTGACTGTACTGTTCCCAAGAATGAAAGTGATGAAGATATACAGGATTCTAAAAGCAAGGATTCTGAAAAGCACAAGCATCACAGGAAAAACAAAGATGAGCGCAACAATCAAGGAAAGAGGTATTCTCACAAGCACAAGAAGATTTTATACCTAGACAAAGCAAGTAAGTGTTCTAGTAGTGATAGTGAAAGTTCTTCAAGTGATACTGAAAATGAGATGTTGTTCATATCAGAAAAAGAGGAAGAACCGAAACATAGATTCATTATCATGAAATGTCTTAGATGTGGAAATTTTGGTCACCTTGAGGATGATTGCACAAATGATGATTTGGTTTCTAGTATGTATGAGGATGCTTCAGAAAACTATAAGGAAGATGCATGTATGGTTTTTGAAAAAGGTAGCACCTCTAGTGATAGGAAATCTGAAAAAGGGTTTGATGATTCAGAAAGCAAACAAATAAAGGATCTAGAAAGTGAACTTACTAACGCTCTTAGTGTTTTGAAAAAGGAAAGAAAGAAGAATGCTAGACTCAAGGATAAGTTAGATGAATGTTGTATGGAGAGAGATGATCTTATAGAAAGTCTCGACGTCTCTATGGCTAAGACACAAGAACTCAAGGATGAGTTAGAGTCTAAGGTTCTTGAATACAGTGAGTTAGAACAGAAAATGGCTTCTTTGAAAGAGGAAACTAAAGAGTACAAGGATAAGCTTTACAGGTTTCAAGATAGCTCCAAAAAGGTTAAGTCACTCATCAAAGGTCAAAGAAAGACAACGGATAAAATAGGCCTTGGTTTTGTCAAGGAACAAGCTGGAGAATCTAGTAAGAGACTCCAAAAGGAAGAGAGTTCTGATAAGGAAAGTATTTCAGATTATGAGTCCTTGGATGATAGATGCGTAGAAATAGAAAACAAAATTCAGAATGAAAAGAAGAAGTTTTCAGGACCCAAGAGGTCGGATAAAGGTAAATTTCACGGTAGATGTTTTGCGTGTTACAGGTTTGGTCACATGGCTGCACATTGCATGGCTCAAGTGAAGAAGGTGAACGGCAATTTCAGAAGCGCTAGTTTCTTTCGAGGGTATTGCTACTCTTGTCAATAGTTCGGGCACAAGGCAGTCTATTGCAAGGTAAATAACAAGAACAGGTTTGATCAGAACAGGTTTAGGCAGAACTGGCGGATTCAAAGAACAGGTATGCCTAAAAGAAATAACATTGTTACTTGTTATAAGTGCAACAATGAAGGTCACACAGCTAGACAGTGTAGAGCTAAACTTTCAAGGTACAGAAATAGGAACAGTGGCATAAACAGGTCCAAGGATCAAGGCATGAACAAAAATAGGGATGAGAACAAGAACAAGAACAGGAATGATAACAAGAAAAAGAACAGTGACAAGAACAAGAATACGGGCAAAGAATTCAAGAGAAGGCCCGACAAGGAAATTGTAGATGCTGATGATGATCAGTGCCTAATGGGAGTTTTACTCCCACCCCTATTTTAATCACCTCATCAGGAGGTGGGGGAGGGACTAAGCTAAGAGGCTCATTCTTAGTCCCGAGCCCCAAAGGTGACCCTTTGCCATTGATGACAAAGGGGGAGAGATATGAGTAAGGGGGAGAGCTTCAAGTGAAGAGAAGAGCTTCAAGTCAGGGGGAGCAAAACTTCAAAGGCAGATTCTCAGTTGTTAGCATAGTTGGTTTCAGTTTTGGCTCTTGAGATGAGTTTTCAGTGAAGGGTTGCCATCAATGACAAAGGGGGAGATTGTTGGCAATTTTGGGTACCTTGGGTCCATTGCCTTTGCTCAAGTGTAGAAGTTGTCATTGATGTCAAGAAGCTCTTGAAGGAATTTGATTTAATGTCAGATTATTCAGAGCATGGACAGTGAGTTTCCAGGAAGATCATAGTAGCCCATTTGCAAAAGATCAAAGAAAAAGACAAGTAAGAAAAGGTATGCAACAGGCAAGAAAAACTGTCACGATTTCGCGACATGTTTGAGGAGAGAGAAAGAGCTGGCAAAACTGTCACGATTTCGTGACATGTTTGAGGAGAGAGAAAGAGCTGGAAAAACTATCACGATTTCGTGACATGTTGGCAGAGAAGAAGAGCAAGGTGGAAAGTGTCACGATTTCATGACATGTCGCATTTTCGTGACTCGAAAAGTGTAGGAAGGCAGAGAAGGAAAAGTGTCACGATTTCATGACATATTGCAAAGAAGATTGTATGGACTGAAAAGTGTCACGATTTCGTGACATAATGCAGAAGAGAGAGTCCAAAAGAAAAAGTGTCACGATTTCATGACATAATGCTGAAAAGAGAGTCCGTAGTGTGAATTGTCATGATTTCATGACAAGTTCAAAGAGAGAGAAAGTAGCAAGACAAAGTGTCATGATTTCGTGACATGCTAGAAGTCGAAGTGAGAACTATCATGATTTTGCGACATGAAATAAGAAAATCATGATTTCGTGACATGCGACAAAGGGAAGAGTCGAAAGAAAGCGTCACGATTTCTGACAGGTTGAGATAGAAAGTGTCATGATTTAAAGTTGAGATGGAATTGTTGGAGAAAGTGTCACGATTTCACGAAGAAAAGGAAGCAAGTCTTCAACAGAAGAAGCGTCACGATTTCACGACGAATTCAAGAAGGAAGAGCTCGAAGGCGAAAGTGTCACGATTTCATGACATGTTCCAGTTTCAGGGGTAAGGCAGAGAAAAGCATAAGGCAACGAAAGTGTCACGATTTCGTGACATGTTCCATTTTCGCTAGTGCAAGCCGAGAAAAGGTTGAGAAAGCGAGAAGGGTCACGATTTCATGACGAGAATTGAAGATGACGTCAGCGGCAAAGTGTCACGATTTCAGAGAAAAAGAAGAAGGCCATGAAGAAGAAGGGCACGTCAGAAATTGAAGATGGAGGCAGAAGTGTCGTGATTTCATGACAAAAGCAGAGAAGAAGGCCATGAAGACAGAAGGGTCACGATTTCGTGACAGGAGTGAAGATGACGTCAGCAGAAGTAGAAAGTGTCATGATATCATGACAAAAGCCATAAGATAGTGTTCGGTTGCAAAGGTGTCACGATATCGCGACATGTTGTAGTTTCGCGATAGAAGCTACAGAGGAGTTGCAGAGGCAGTGAAGCCGACAAAGTTAAATTTGGGCCGACGAAGTTTAGGGTTTGCAGCCGACGTAGTTTAGGGTGTGCAGTCGACTAAGATCAAGGTTTTAATCTTGATAGTGTTAGTATAAAAGGAGGGCTGCTTGGAGAGTTAAGAATCGATCTGAGTGTGTGTTCGAAGTGCGACTTTCACAGATAGAGTGCGGGGGAGAAGTTCGATCGTCGAGTACAGAGTGCATTTCTTTCGAATCATCTAAGTGAGAGAGATCGCAAGGAATCAGAGTGCGCGAAGACAGTGCTGCTGTGTTTTGCATAGAGAAAGCAGAGGGCGTAGTAAGCGCAACAGGCAAAGATGAAAGAGGACATTTGTGCTAGACCGAAGGACTATGTTTAGTGCAAATTCGAGGACCAACTTTTGAGGTGATAGAGTTGAGGACAGAGGTCTCCAACCAGAGCAGGGAAGACAGGTGTCTTCTATGGATAGAGTTCCATTTGCTAAGGGCAGCGGAGGCAGAGGTTTTCTAGAGGATCACCAGCCAGAACAGAGCTAGGGGATTGGTGTCTCCTTTGGGTTGGTGCCCATAAACTTTGTAATCGGGAAAGGTATTCCCAGAATTTGATTTGATAAAATTTAGTGAAAGATTTTATCCGTGGAGTAGCCCACATTGGGTGAACCACGTAAATTGTTGTGTCTCTTTGTGGATGGTGTTTTGTGCATTGCTTTGATTACGGCTTTTGATACTGCTATCTTTACACTGCATAATATTGAATTGAAAGTTGAATTGAAGGAAAAAGTAAAAAGTGGTCTTATACTGTTCACCCCCCTCTCAGTATAAGCTTGTGTTCTTCATAAGGACCCAACCATAAGTAATCAAATTTATCATGATCTCCTTTCCTCTCATGTCTCTTATACCACAACAACACTAATTCTGAAACTTTAAATGTTTTGACTCTAGACTTTTTAGCAATCCACCTTTTTACTACATCTTGGTGGTTACTAAAGTGAAGCATAGCCTCAAATCCCTCTTGTTCATCTAATGCATCAATTGTGTTAGTCTAGTTTCCAGTTTATTATCAGTTCCAAGGTAATATTTCATGAAAAATGTTTGTAACTTAATATTTATGGGAAAAATAGGATCTTGTCCATAAACTAAGTGGTAAGGAGATGTTCCTAATGATTCCTTGATTTTGATTCTATCAGCCCAAAGAGCCAACTTAAGTTTGCTATGCCAATTTCTAGGATTTCTTTCAATCAAATTTTTAATGACACATATCAAGTTCTTATTAGAAGACTCAGTCAATCCATTACCTTATGGATAATAATTTGAAGAGAACTTCAAACTCACCATGTTGTCGAATGCCCAATTTGCATGGGAATCAGATGAATTGGGACTGATGATCCCAAAAATGTCCAAACCCCATTGTGCAAAAGGTCTAGACTCGATTATAGATTGTAATGGCATAGAAGCACCCCTTTCTCTATTTTTCATGATTTGACAAGTATGACATGACCTCACATGAGCATGAGCATATTTAAACAATTGAGGCCAATAGTAACCAGATCTAAGGATTTGATGGGTTGTGGCATTAGCAGACCCATGTCCTATCCCATACTTACCATGGAATTCCTCGAGTACTTGTGCTGCCTCTTTTTGATCAATGCAACGAAGGTAAATTCCTTCATGGTTTTTCTTGTATAATGCATCGGATCTGATTAGAAAATTAGTAGATTTTAGATGCAAGGATCTTCGTTGAGTAGAATTTAAATGTGGTGGACACTTACCATTTAGTAAAAAAATACACAACATCTACGTACCACTCATCTTTAGTTATATCTGCTATTTCATAATGCCGACATGAAACTAAGGGATCATTTTCTGCTATGGCCTTAACCAACCCTTGTCCCCACACTATCTTCATAGGTTGAATTTCAAGATCAAATTCTTGAAGAGTTGAGATCCACTTACCTCGCATTTCACCCAGTTCATTCTGTATAAACATGGCTTTAACTGCAGGATCCGGGACTATAGCAAACACCCTACTGTGGACTATATAATGTCTGAATTTTTTACAGTCTTAAATAGGGCATACATTTGCTTGTCCAAGATGGAATATCTCAATTTCGCATATTTGAGAGGAGTACTAAGGAAGGCAATGGGATTTTCAATGTTGCGTTCACTCTTCTGAGTTAGAACACTCGCAAAGGAATGGTCTGAAGCAAATGTGTAAATGTAGAAAGGCTTCGCATAGTCAGGACTCACTAAAACTGGGGCTCTAGAAATCGCATCCTTGATTCTTTTGAAAGCATCCCTATTTTCATTCATCCATTTGATTTGGGCCTCTTTCTTCAACATATCGTTCAAGGGTTTTGCAATTTCGAAAAACCTGAAATAAATTTTCTAACAAAATTAATCTTCCCAAAAAATGATCTCAATTATTTTTTGCTATTGGGAAAAGGAATCTGTTGTATGGCATCTATTCTTTCAGGATCAATGGAAATTCCATCTTTGGATATTACATGTCCCAATAATTTTCCTTTCGTTACCCCAAAAATGCACTTCTTTGGGTTGAGTGAAATGCCATGTTCCCTACACCTTTGGAGAACTTTCCTTAGATCCTTGACATGGTTCTCCCTGTTCTTAGAAAATATGGGAATATCATCTACATAGACAATAATGCACTTACCGATGAGCCCCTTAAAGGCAAAGTCCATGGCTCGTTGGAATGTAGCACCTGCATTCAATAATCCAAAAGGCATTCTCCTATATGCAAACGTGCCCCATTTTGTGGTGAAGGCGGTTTTCATCCTATCATTAGGATGGATGAGGACTTGATTGTATCCCGAATAGCCATCTAGGAATGACATCATTTCTGACCCATTTACCTTTTGAAGGATTTCATCAATGGTAGGTAAAGGGTAATTGTCCTTTTGTGAGGCCTTATTCAGATTTCTAAAATCAATACATAGCCTTATCTCTCCACTCTTTTTCCTCACAGGGACCAAGTTAGCAACCCATGTGGAATGCCTAATAGGAAAGATGATTTTAGCTTCTAATAGTCACTTTACCTCCTTTTCTATCAAGGGCTCTAGTAACGGATTGACTGGCCTCTATCTTTGCCTAAAGGGTTTGGAGTCTGGTTTCAAAGGGATCGTATGCATTATAACATTCTGATCATAAGTCCTCAACTCCTTATAGCTCCAAGCTATGCAATCTATGTATTCCTTCAATGTATTGGCAATGGAATTCTTTTCATGTTCGGTACATGCCTTTGCAATGAGTATTTCATGAGGGTTTTTTGCACTTCCAATATTGATCGAGTCACAAGCCTCTTTGGGAGGTGGAACTTTTCTCCCTCCTTTCGGTTGGTATCCAATATCAAACATTTTCTCTAATGAGGCCATCCCATTTGGCATCTCATTCCATTTTCCTAGTAGCGTCCATTTTCAATCCTGCCTCTTCTTGCCCCCTCTCGTCTTCATCAATAACCTGATTTTCAAAGATACCAGAATTAGCGACAAAATTGAATATATGTCTGCCCCTATCAAAGACTTGGAAATTCGTGACGTTATCGGTATCGAGGGGTAAGGGACTAATTCTATGGAAAATTTCTTGCACTTCTTGTGATCCATTGGTTTAAGCATGCTAGCAGCTACGGCTAAAGAATCTGCCAAACGATTGCCTTTTCTAGAGATTAGAGATATGTTAAAAGCATCAAATTCATTTATTAAATCTCTAACTCTGGTTTGGTAAAGGTTGAGCCACTTGTTATTACATGCATATTGTCCTTTAACTTGTTTTACCACCAATTCAGAATCACCTAAGACCTTGATACATTTGATTTTCTTCCGAAGGGCCAATTGAAGTCCGAAAATCAAGGCCTCATATTCTGCCACATTGTTGGTGGTTGGGAACTGTAATCTATATGCAACCAACATAGGTTTTCTGTCTAGACATGAAAGTTCAATACCTACTCCCACCACTTGTTTGGACTTGGATCCATCAAATCTTAAAGTCCAAACCTTATGGTGTTCTTCGAAATCATTGCATCCAATACTTCCATTTTGAGAATTCTCAAGAATTTTTGCGTCCAAGCAATAGGCTCCTAATTCAGCTTTCAATGTATTGAATCTCATTAGGTTTGTTGTATTCTGTTATCATTTCCTTGAGCCTAGGTTCACTATCAATTCAAATTTGGTTGGCCACTCCTCTCCAAGGCAACCACATATGTGAAGAGTCTGTTACAATGTATCCGTTTAAGTTCTTGCTCCAATCTCTTCCCAACACCATGCCATATTTGATAGGAATGTTAAGTACCAATATATCTATGTGATGTTGAACCCTAGGTTCTGAGTTGACCTGAATAAGAATATCCCTTAATTCTCCCACTGCCTCCATGGCCGATCTATCCAGTTGCACCACCTTGCTTTTAGAAGGTTTTGGTGTAAGTCCCAATTTTTGACAGATTTCTAGGGGCATAATGCTAGCAGAGGCCCCTGAATCTATTAGACAATTGTGTAGATTTCTACCAGCAATTCTAATGGTTATAAGAAATGGGGGCACGTCTCGCTTTTCCCCTTTCAAAACCAATTGGGATTCAACACCCTTAGCTTCATGAACTTGGGTAGGTGGATCCAAACCTTTTGGTGGACTTACTTCTTGGCCTAAAAGTTGGGACATATCATACATTGAGACATTGGCCTTAGTTTTCTTCATGTCTTCTATCAAGTCATAAGTGGGTTTTTCCAAATTTGACATGTTTTGCACCAACTTAGACTTCTCCGCCATTGATGGAGGAGGTGGATTAACATCTCCTTTGAAATCAGGAGGAAGTAATGGGTTGTTTGGAGGGGTAGAGGAAGTTTTGGGATCCTTAGAACTCCTTGTGTAATACTTGTGATTTCCTTTCCCAAAACGTTTATTGGCATGAACTTCCAATGTTTCTTCATCTTCTTTTCCAAAAAACTCCACATCCTCCTCTTCTTCACTTTCTTGGGAATATATAACTTCAGTCAATATAGACTCCCAATTTCCATGGCAATAGTGCAGGCAATCATTATCACAAGATCCTGACTCTCCAAAATCTTCCGAGACATCTGCCTGATTGGCTACGGGATTGGGTACTCGTCCATTATTAGGATGTGTGTTGTATGTTCCTTTTCCTCTATGGTTATGAGGTCGGTTATGACCCATGACTTGGTCAATTTTTTTATTAACATTTCCCACAGTAACCAAAACTTTGGCCAATGTTTCCTTCATGTCTTCTATCATGGATTCAGGCCCATGTGGTTGGGGCACTGTAATTTCGGGCCCAGCTGTATTTGCTGCATTAGCCACCTCTGGAATAGGTACAATGGCTTGGGTCTGGGCACTTTGATTCCATCCTGGATTCACACTTTGAATAGGAGTGATTGTTGGATAAGTCATTGGGCTTGGCATACTAATCGGAGTGAACCCAGTATGGTCAACAAGTTATTGCCCATACCGAACCCGGGCAAGGTCATCGGGTTATTTGGAATCAATGCCTGTGTTGAAACAGAGGCATTAGGATAAGTGGGAAATGATGCGACTTGAGATGGTTGTTGGAAATTGTTCATTGTTGGAACTTGTGGTGCCATTAATTGATTCATCATGGCGAATTGACTGTATGGACCATATTGTCCCATCCCAGTCAATTGAGACAACCCTACTCCGGGTAAATTCATTTGTTGTTCAAGGGTCATTGTCTCCGCATAAGCTAACGAAAGCGTCGTAACCTGAGGATTCCTTCTAGTCAACAAGGATGTTAACGGATCTAAAGCTCCAAAGTACAGTTGTAGGGCCACCGTAGGATCTACTACAAAGTGGCGAGTTAAATTTGTATATAGTTTTTGGAACCTCTGATTGAATGTTCTTATGGGCTCATTGGGTAACCTTTTGCATGATACAAATAAATTATAAATTATGGAAGGATCCAACAACATTCGAAATTGGCTAATAAAGGCAACTTCTAATTGGGCCCATGAAGTAATGGACCCTACGGGAAGATTCCTGTACCATTCATTGGTCGTACTGTCTAGACTAGCAGGGAAAATTCGACAAGCGATATCTTCATGGGTAACTCCTTGTCTAAACATGTAATCCTTGTAAATTTGGACATGTTCTTCGGCTGTTATGGGACCATCATGCACGAATTTAGGCAATCCCCTTTCAATATTTCTAGGCAAGTCATGGACTACCCCAGGGATATCCAAGGGAGAACTTTGCGCACCATACCAAAGGGTAGGTGGTTGTTGTTGTTGTTGTTGGGCCATGTTATTCAAAGGTATCGACCCTATAGGAACAATGGCGACACTTGTAATGATGGGGACAGACGCACTTGGTGTAGCTATCACGTTTGAAATTGTGGGCTCAAGCCCACTAGACGTACTTGAGTCTAAAGAAGCTCCTAACTCAAGTACACTGGGTGGTATTTCGATCTCTAATGTTTTGTTTCTCGGCTTCCTAGCAGTGGGAGAAAGGCTTTGGAAAATAGTTTCCCCTGTGGTTTTGGACCTAGTAGCTATGTACTCAGGTTGGGCCAGATTGAAAACTCTAGAACTCTAAAAGACTTCTCTCAACTCACTTGCAAAATGAAACAAATAAATGTTATACCTGCAAGCACAATAGGTGGAAACAAAACTACCCACGTTAATCGTTAGAACAGATCGCAATCACAAAGCAATAAAGAAGGCCCTCCTTCTAGCGCCAAAATGTTGAGTGAATATTTTTCCCTATAGCAAAATGATCACCACAACTAGAGTATCAAACAGGAAACTCTCTCTTGCAAAGAAATTAAGTAGCATTATTCATTTCTCCAAGGTTCTTGTGAACAAACATTCATGTGCATATAATCAATCAAGACTAAAGCAAATAAACGAATGTATACCAGAATAACTTAAACCATGCAAGTAACTGTTAACAAGGGGCCTTTAATGATTCGAACAAGTACTTTGCAACCATAATCCATTAAATCAACCAAATGCGAAGATAGCTTCTTTTAATGTTCTTGAGATTAAAGTGATCTACCCGAAACCCAGTTAGTAACCTCTTTTATCTTCAGCTTAAAAATATTCCAAATGAGAAAGTGTGTGGTATAAGCCACTTCATTTTAAGCTCCATGCCTTTAACATGAGATTCATTTTTAGAGTTAGCGGGTTCGTTTTATCTTCATTTAACAGTGTTCCACTATCCCTATGTTAGCATTTGGTGTTAGTAAAGTTAGCAATGTTAGCATTAAATGTTAGAAAAAAATTAGTAAATTAGCAAGCTAGGATTCATTCACTTGATCTGATTTAGTGTGCATTTGGAATTAGTAGCCCTCCTAAACCCATATTTTATCTAAAAATTAGATGAAGGTGTTTGGAGATGCAAGAATGAAAACAAATGCAGAAATTCTGGAATGGACCCGAATCAGAACAGTAGATTTTAAAGCAAGACTAATCTAAATATCGAAAAACTAAAACAGAAACATTATTTACAAAAGTTAGCTAGAAAAACAAAACAGGACATTAATTTGGTTAGCAATCTCCTCCCTGCAAAACCCCAAGTTATGAGATGAAATTCTAAAACAACTTGACCTAACAGACCTGCAACATAAACACAATCAAATTAGATCAGATGCAAGATTCTAAGGAAACAAATAATTGCATCATTCCATCATTCACCTATCGTAACCCACTTTATGGCGTAAACGAATAGATACAAGAAGCAATAATGCAAAGGGAAGATTTACAGAAATAGCAATAGTCTTAGTTTCAATCTCCTTTTGATTTCACACACAAGAGTTGCTCTTGCCAAAAAAAAATCCTTTATTCCGAAAGATAGTCTTTGTTTTTTTTTCTACAATTTCTAGCCCTTCTCCACTTCTTTGAATGGCGTATTTAAAACTTTTGAAAAAAATTTGTTTCTCCCTCCATGACTGTTCGTTTTCACCTTCCCTTGTGCATGCATGTGTTTTGATTTCCAAAAAAAACTTTTCGTTTCTATTCTGTGGCCCTTCGTTTCATTTCCATGGTTTGGCTTCACTTTTCGTTTGATTTCGAAAGAACGTTTCCTTTTCTCCACATGGGCTTGCGTCCGTTTCCTTCCATGTGTAATGGCCATCTTAAATGATTTCAAATCATTAAAGATTCCTTATGTAACATTTTGTCTTATTCATTGGATTTTGTCCTTATGTCCACGTCACTATTATCAGACGCACTGTCAACTGCTCTGTTGCCTTGGCAAAAATCGGACATGTCGCGATATCGCGACACTTCTTGTTTCTCTGCTTGCCTGCCCCTTTTGAATCACGAAAATACAACATGTCGCGATATCGCGACACTTTTTCTCTTTTGGTCGCGACAATGCAACATGTCGCGATATCGCGACACTTTTCTCTTTTGGCCGCGACAATGCAACATGTCGCGATATCGCGACACTTTTTCTCTTTTGGCCGCGACAATGCAACATGTCGCGATATCGCGACACTTTTCTTCTTTTGGCCGCGACAATGCAACATGTCGCGATATCGTGACACTTTTCTTCTTTTGGCCGTGACAATGCAACATGTCGCGATATCGCGACACTTTTTCTCTTTTGGCCGTGACAATGCAACATGTCGCGATATCGTGACACTTTTTCTCTTTTGTTCTTTCTTTTCTCGTTTGGTCGTGAAAATGCAACATGTCACGATATCGCGACACTTTTCTTTCTTCTCTTGCTCTTGGCCATGAAAATGCAACATGTCGCGATATCGCGACACTTTTCTTTCTTGTTCTTTCTTTTCTCGTTTGGTCGCGAAAATGCAACATGTCGCGATATCGTGACACTTTTCTTTCTTCTCTTGCTCTTGTTCTTTTTGGTCGCGAAAATGCAACATGTCGCGATATCGCGACACTTTTCTCTTTTTGTCGTGAAAATGCAACATGTCGCGATATCGCGACACTTTTTCTCTTTTGGTCGCGACAATGCAACATGTCGCGATATCGCGACACTTTTTCCTCCTTTGGCCGCGACAATGCAACATGTCACGATATCGCGACACTTTTTCTCTTTTGGCCATGACAATGCAACATGTCGCGATATCGTGACACTTTTTCCTCCTTGCTCTCTCTCTTTGCTTTGGACCGCGAAAATGCAACATGTCGCGATATCGCGACACTTTTTTTCTCCTTGCGGTGTTTTGTTTTTTCTTTGATCTTTAGCATATGGGCCACTTCGGTCTTCTTGGAAAACATGCAAAAAAGGTGGGTCCCCAATTTTGGGGTACGTTGTGGAGCAGCCACAACAAGACGTTTGGAGGAAGTAAATGTTGTGTTCGAAACTTATGGTGGTGAGTGTTAAAGGGAAATTTTTTTAATATGTTTTCATTGAGCATAAAAGCTAAGGAGGAGAAAGAGCCTTTTGGCTCTTAAACGTGCTCATAGAGCATGTGGTCATGGAGCCCATGACAGGTTGCTTGTGGAGGTAGAGGTAACGGGGTCGAAACCCGTTGGTGGCCAAGGTAAAAGCTTTTTAATTAATTTTATTGCCTAAGGTTTCAATACAAGGTGTTTGGAGGTATAAGGTTTGCTTGTGAAATTTTTTAAAGAGTGTTTGGTGAATAACGTTGGTATTTGAAGTATTACCTTGGAGTTATAAGAGAAGTTTGGTATTTAATATTTTTAATAAAGTCTTAAATTGCTATATTGGAATATTGGAGGATTAAGACTTTGTGGGTGTTGTTTTATTTTGAATAAAGGGTTTGTGTTAAGAAGATTATTGTGAGGGTATTGATTATTATTTAAGTTGGAGTGATAAGGTGTAATTTTGGTCATTATTTTTGGATTATGTTTTGTTGAAGAAAATTATCCTCTAACCCTTATTGAGATTGGCAAAGAAGTAATTGTGAGTGTGGCAGATTTGTGAGATCAACTCCTTGTCAAGCAAAAAGGTATGGGCAAATTCTTCTTTGGTTGAGTTGGTTGATTGGCTTTCTTGAAAATTAAGTTTGGAGTGAAAAGGATTTGATTAGGGTTTCCTTTTCGAAAGTGTTTGAGTTAATGCTTCAAGGTTTTCTAGAATTAAGAGTTGTGATTAAAACCTTGTTTTATAAGCATTGTTGTTGAAGCCATTGGATTGTGCAAAGAACTTGAACTAGGGTTTGAAAAGATCATGAGTATCATTGTTATGTGAGATTTGTTGTTGAGCATTGTTGGAAATATTTTGAGTTGGATGATACATGCTTGGACTAGGGTTTGTGAGAAAGAGTTGTTTCTTAAGTGATTGGTTGAGTAGAGTTGATTGAGCCTAGTCAAGTGGATGTATGAAGTGATTGTTCAAGTTCCATAAAACAAACTATTCTATATTCTGATTTGAGTTGAAAGATTGAGTTTTTAAGAATAGAACATATTGAGTCTCTAAAATTCTCTTTATGCTTCTATGAGATTGAGTTGAGAAAGTGATTGAGCATTGAGTATAGAACATATTGAGTCTCTAACAATTCTCTTTATGTTTCTATGAGATTGGACAAGTTCTGTGTGGACTTGTTAAGTAGATTTGAGGTAAGTCTTTGAGAAGACTTGTGGACTAATTTTGTGTGAGATTTTGTGGAAGCTTACAATACAGATTTGGTTAAGTCCTAGAGAGGACTTATTGAGCAGATTTGGACAAGTTCTGTGTGAGCTTGTTGAGAAGATTTGAGCAGGTTATGAGTGGACCTATTGAGTAGATTTGAGAAGGTTCTAAGTGGACCTATTGAGCAGATTTGAGTAGGTTCTAAGTGGACCTATTGAGAAGATTTGAGCAGGTTATGAGTGGACCTATTGAGCAGATTTGAGCAGGTTTGAGTGGACCTATTGAAATTTATTTGCTAGATCGACTGGACTATGTTTAGTACAGAATTGAGATAGAGCTTTGGAGGTGATAGAGCAGAGAGGATAGTAGTCTCCAATGGATAGAGATCCATCAACCAGGGTAGTGAGGATAGGTCTTCTGAGTGGGGACAAGAGTCTTCAGTGGAGAGAGATCCACAAGCCAATGTAGTGGAGGTAGTAGTCTTCTAGAGGATCACCAACCAGAGCAGAGGAGAAGGAGTTCTCCTATGGATAGAGATCCACAAACCAGATTTAGGGGATCAACATCTCCTTTGGACAGAGGTCCATAAACATTGTAATTGGGAAGGATTCCCAAAATATTATTTGAGAAATATTTAGAAGAAATATTTTCTCCATGGAAGTAGCCATCTTTGGGTGAACCATGTAAAAATGATGTCTCTCATGTGTGTGATGCTTTGTGTGATGTTTACTATTTTATTAATGTTGATGCTACTATTTGGATTAAAAGAGAAAAATTTTTATTGTATATTGTTCACCCCCCCTCTCAGTATAAGCACATGTTCTTCAATTGGTATCAGAGTGGGTCTCTCCATGAAAAGACTAACAACTTGGAAGAGGATCCTTCGATAGCACACATGACTTCAGAAAGTGAAGAAGAGACTATGTTTGATATAAAATAAGAATTCTTTGTTGCTCTCAAAAAATTGGAAAGACTTAGAGAGAAAAATTCAAGCTTGAAAGAACAAGTTCAAGAAGATGAAGAAGCAAGGATGGAACTTATACAGAGTCTCACAGAACTCAAGATTAAGGTGGAAGAAGGAAAGAAGATTGAGGAAGATATGATAGATCTATTGAGATTCAAGGAAACAGAATGTGAAATATTGGAAGCAAAAATTGTTCTCCTAAGGAATAAAGTGGAAAGGACCAAGGTACTACAAGATATAGAATATGAGAAGCAGAAAGAGGAATCAAGTCTCCAAAAGGTAGAAACTTCAAACAAGGAAAAGCAAGCAAAGGATATCAGAAAGGAAGAAAGCAAAGGAGAACCCTGGATAAGAGTTAATCACAAGAAGAAGATGACTTCTTCACAAATTCCAAGACATCCAAATAGGTTACATAATTTCTTCCATGGTCATTGTTTTTCTTGCAATAAATATGGTCATAGAGTTGCACACTGTATTCATTATGCAAGATACAATAGAAATTTCAATTCCTTTGCACCTCTCATGGATGATGATGTTATATGTTACAAATGCAATAATTTTGGGCACAAGGCTAGATGGTGTAAAATGATACCTCCTGAGTCTAGAAAAACAATTCCAACAACTAGGAAAGATGAAAGAAAGAATGTTAGGGCTAGATCAATGTTAGTACAAACAACCCTTCATGCTCAAGATAAAGAAGAACAATGGTATCTTGATAGTGGTTGCTCTAGTCACATGATAGGAGACAAAGATAAATTCATTGTACTAAAAGAAACAAATAGAGGATCAGTAAGTTTTGGTGATAATGGATCAACAAGGATTGTTGGGAGAGGAACTCTAAGTCTAGACAATGGAAAAACAAAAACAGAGAATATTTTGTATGTCAAAGGGTTAAAACACAATCTACTGAGTATAAGTCAACTTTGTGATCAAGGATACATGGTCACCTTCCATCCAGATAGATGTGAGATAAGGAAAATAGAAACTAGAAAAATCATTGCAAATGCAAGAAGAACCCCAAACAACTTATACATGCTCAATGAGATCAAAGGGGAAAAGTGCTTTCTATCACAAGAATATGAGAGTTGGTTGTGGCATAGAATATTGGGTCATTTGAATTTTGACAACATAGTCAATATAAGCAATAAATAGGCAGTTAGAGATTTACCCAAAATAAGAAGACCTCAAAACATAATTTGTGCACCCTGTCAACATGGAAAGCAAACTAGGACAAACCTTTAAACCAAAAGGTTATATGTCATCTGAGCCATTGAGCCTAATACATACTGATTTGTGTGGTCCTACCAGAACACAAAGTATTCAGGGTGAGAGTTACTTCATGTTGTTTGTAGATGATTATTCCAGAATGGTTTGGGTAACCTTCCTAAAAGAGAAATCAGAGGCCTTTGAAAAATTTAAAGCATTCAAGGAATTGGTTGAAAATGAAATAGGCAAAAGGATTAAGTGTCTACGATCCGATAGAGGAGGAGAATTTACTTCAAATGAATTTGTAGAATTTTGTGAACAACATGGAATCAAGAGAGAGTACTCAGCAGCAAGAACTCCTCAACAAAATGGAGTAGTTGAAAGGAAGAATAGGACTGTTGAAAACATGGCTAGAGCTATGTTAAATGAATCTAAGTTATCAGATGGTTTTTGGAAAGAAGTGGTATCCACAGTTGTATACATAATTACTAGGGCTCAATTAAGGGTAAATCATCACAAGACTCCATATGAGCTTTGGAAAGGAAGACCTACTATTGTAAAACATTTCAAAATCTTTGGAAGCAAATGTTACATAAGACGGGAAGATCAAAACTTGGGCAAGTTTGATCCAAGATGTGATGAGGGAATTTTTCTTGGTTATTCCACAAAGAGTAAAGCCTACAGATGTTTCAACAAAAGAACATGCACTATGGTGGAAATTATGAATGTAACAATTGATGAGAAGATAGATTCCAGAGAACCAGTTCAACAAACTGTGTACCAAGAAGATGGATGTTGTCAAGAAGAATTTTGTGAGGAATCATAAAAAATATGAAGAAGAAACACAAAGGCTTCTTCCTAAGACTCCTTCCTGGTATGTACAAAAACATCATCCAAAAGAACAGATCATCGAGAATCCAGATGAAATACAGACAAGGAGAAGAATAATAAAACCATCTCAACAAGCAAATTTTTCTTTGCTATCTAAGATTGAGCCAAAAGACTTCACTCGGGCTAGTGAGGATGAATTTTGGGTTAAAGCAATGAATGAGGAGTTGGATCAGATAGAGAAGAGAAAAACTTGGGAACTTGTTCCACGACCAAAGGACAAAAATGTGATTGGCACAAAATGGGTATTCAAAAATAAGTTGAATGAAGATGGACAAGTGGTCAGAAATAAAGCAAGGTTAGTATGCAAAGGTTATGCACAAGTAGAAGGAATTGACTTTGATGAAACTTTTGCTCCAGTTGCATGACTTGAAGCTATAAGGATGTTTTTAGCTTTCTCAAGTTTCAAGAACTTCAAGGTATATCATATGGATGTCAAGTCAGCATTTCTAAATGGGGTTCTAGAAGAAGAGGTCTATATTGAATAGCCAGAGGGATTCATACTAGCAGATACACCAGATCAGGTATGCAGATTGAAAAAGGCATTGTATGGTTTAAAGCAGGCTCCTAGAGCATGGTACTCAAGATTGGATAAGTATCTTCAGGAACAGGGATTCAGGAAAGGAATAGCAGATAGTAATTTGTATATCAAAAATGAAGGAAATGATCTTCTAATAGTGGTTGTTTATGTTGATGACATAATTTTTGGAGGAAACAATGATAAGATGTGCAAAGATTTTGCTAAGAATATGCAAAATGAATTTGAGATGTCTATGCTTGGTGAATTGTCCTTCTTTCTTGGACTTCAGATTTCACAATCAGAAAGGGGAGTGTTTCTCTCTCAAGCCAAGTACATCAAGGAAATGTTGAAGAAATTTAGGTTAGAATATTGCAAACCAATAAGTACTCCTATGGTCACAGGATGCAAGTTGAGTAAGGATGATGAATCTCCAGAGGCAGATCAGAGATTATACAGATCTATGATTGGTAGCTTATTATATGTTACAACTACAAGACCAGACATAGTACAATCAGTGGGATTAGTGGCAAGGTTTCAAGAAGCACCTAAGGAAACACATGTGGTAGCAATAAAAAGAATTTTTAGGTATCTAAAAGGGACTATGGATTTTGGGCTTTGGTATCCCAAAAGTGATAGTTTCACACTAACAACATATACAGATGCAGATTGGGACGACAACATTGATGATAGAAAAAGCACAAGTGGAGGAGCATTCTTTCTTGGAGAATGTCTAGTCTCTTGGTTAAGTAAGAAGAAGGTTTTAGTATCTCTATCTACAGTAGAGGTAGAATATATTGCAGTAGTAGCCAATTGTACATAGGTGTTATGGATGAAGAGAACTCTAGAAGACTTCAAGATAAAGCATGATCAGCCCATTCCTATACTATGTGATAATACAAGTGCCATAAGTATCTCAAAAAATCTGGTAATGCACTCCAAGACAAAGCACATTCCGATTAAGTATCATTTTTTGAGAGAACAGGTGATAGATAAATAAGTCAGATTGGAATATGTCACTACAAAGGAACAGATAGTAGATATTTTCACTAAGCCACTTTCAAAGGAAACTTTTGAGTATCTTCGAGGAAAATTGGGAGTGAGACTCCCACCCCGAAATTAACCACCTCAAGAGAAGGTGGGGGAGGGGCTAAGCTAAGAGGCTCATTCTTAGCCCCGAGCCCCAAAGGTGACCCTTTGCCATTGATGTCAAAGGGGGAGAGATTTGTGTAATGGGGAGAGATTTGATATTTGAGAGAGCATTGAGCCAGGGGGAGCATAAGAAAAAGAAAGGTCAAGTTTTAGTAAAAAGAATATGGGTTGCCATCAATGACAAAGGGGGAGATTGTTGGACATTTTGAGTCCCTAAGTCAAAGTTGTCATTGATGTCAAGAAATGCAGTCAACATTAATATCAAGGTTTTTGTCAAGGAACAAAGTTGTCAAAGTTGTTATTTGATATCCAGGAAGAAGGCCAAAGGTCAAGAGTTTCAATGCAAAGTAAAATAAGGTTTAAAAATTAAATTATAATTATAATTTATAAATATTTAAATTCTTTTGAATTTAAAATATTTATAAATTATAATGTTACTCATCAAATTTAATTTAAGTACTTTATATATTATAAATTTTTAAAGCAACATCATTAAAACAAAAGCATCAACATTTTAATAAAACACATGGTTGTGTATAAAAATGCCTCAAAGACATTCAAATTTATCCCTCGATCAAATAATATTTCACCAAGGTAAAAGAGCTTTTGCATTTTTAAAAGGATTCGTTGAGGAAGAAGACAAAAAATATTTTCATCTTTAGCACCAAGGATAAAGTGGAAAGGTTGGAGTCTTCAAAGCACATTGGACACGATGGTCCAAGTGGCAAAGCGTAAACATTTGGAGGAAGAAGTTTGTGTTCGAAACTCGTGGTGGTGAGTGCCAAAGGGAAACATTTTTCATATGTTTTCATTGAGCACAAAAGCTAAGGAGGAGAAAGAGCCTTTTGGCTCTTAAACGTGCTCATAGAGCATGTGGTCATGGAGCCCATGATAGGTTGCTTGTGGAGGTAGAGGTAATGGGGTCGAAACCCTTGTCCAAGGTAAAACTTTTTAATTAATTTTATTCCTAATTTCAATAAAGTGTTTGGAGGTATAAGGTTGCTTGTGAAATTATTTAAAGATTGTTTGTTGGATAAAGTTGATAGTTGAAGGTTATTACTTGGAGTAATAAGGAAGTTTACTATTAAATATTTTTGATAAAGTCTTAAATTATTATATTGCAATATTGAAGGGTTAAGACTTTTGAGTGTTGTTTGATTTTAATATAAGGGTTTCTATTAAAAATATTATTGTGAGGATATTTGAATATTATTTGAGTTGGAGTGATAAGGTGTTATTTTGATCATTATTTTGCATTATATTTTATTGACGAAATTATTATCCTCTAACCCTTATTGAGATTGGCAAAGAAGAAATTGTGAGTGTGGCAGATTTATGAGATCAACTCCTTATCAAGCAAAAAGGTATGGGCAAATTCTTCTTTGGTTGAGTTGATTGATTGGCTTTATTGAAAATTAAGTTTGGAGTGAAAAGGATTTGATTAGGGTTTCCTTTTGAAAGTGCTTGAGTTAATGCTTCAAGGTTTTCTAGAATTAAGAGTTGTGATTAAAACCTTGTTTTATAAGCATTGTTGTTGAAGTGAGTTGTTATGCAAAGAACTTGAACTAGAGTTTGAAAATATCATGAGTATCATTGTTATGTGAGATTTGTTGTTGAGCATTGTTGGAAACATTTTGAGTTGGATGATACATGCTTGGACTAGGGTTTGTGAGAAAGAGTTGTTTCTTGAGTGATTGGTTGAGTAGAGTTGATTGAGCCTAGTCAAGTGGATGTATGAAGTGATTGTTCAAGTTCCATAAAACAAACTATTCTATATTCTGATTTGAGTTGTGAAAGAGATTGAGTTTTGAGAATAGAACATATTGAGTCTCTAACAATTCTCTTTATGCTTCTATGATATTGAGTTGAGAAAGTGATTGAGTATTGAGTATAGAACATATTGAGTCTCTAACAATTCTCTTTATGTTTCTATGAGATTGGACAAGTTCTATGTGGACTTGTTAAGCAGATTTGAGGTAAGTCTTTGAGAAGACTTGTGGACTAATTTTGTGTGAGATTTTATGGAAGATTACAATACAGATTTGGTTAAGTCCTAGAGAGGACTTATTGAGAAGATTTGGACAAGTTATATGTGAGCTTGTTGAAGTTCTAAGTGGACCTATTGAGCATATTTGAGAAGGTTATGAGTGGACCTATTGAGAAGATTTGAGCAGGTTCTAAGTGGACCTATTGAGAAGATTTGAGCAGGTTATGAGTGGACCTATTGAGAAGATTTGAGCAGGTTCTGAGTGGACCTATTGAGAATTTTGCTAGACCGACTAGACTATGTTTAGTATAGAATTGAGATAGAGCTTTGGAGGTGATAGAGTAGAGAGGATAGTAGTCTCCAGTGGATAGAGATCCATCAACCAGGGTAGTGAGGATAGGTCTTCTGAGTGGGGACAAGAGTCTTCAGTGGAGAGAGATCCACAAGCCAGTGTAGTGGAGGCAGTAGTCTTCTAGAGGATCACCAGCCAGAGTAGAGGAGAAGGAGTTCTCCTATGGATAGAGATCCACAAACTAGATTTAGGGGATCAACATCTCCTTTGGACAGAGGTCCATAAACATTGTAATTGGGAAGGATTCCCAAAATATTATTTGAGAAATATTTAGAAGAAATACTTTCTCCGTGGAAGTAGCCATCTTTGGGTGAACCACGTAAAAATGATGTCTCTCATGTGTGTGATGCTTTGTGTGATGTTTACTATTTTATTAATGTTGATGCTACTATTTGGATTAAAAGGCAAAAAGTTTTATTGTATACTGTTCACCCCCTCTCAGTATAAGCACATGTTCTTCAATTGGTATCAGAGTGGGTCTCTCCATGAAAAGACTAACAACTTGGAAGAGGATCCTTCGGTAGCACACATGACTTCAGAAAGTGAAGAAGAGACTATGTTTGATATAAAAGAAGAATTCTTTGCTGCTCTCAAAAAATTGGAAAGACTTAGAGAGAAAAATTCAAGCTTGAAAGAACAAGTTCAAGAAGATGAAGAAGCAAGGATGGAACTTATACAGAGTCTCACAGAACTCAAGATTAGGGTGGAAGAAGGAAAGAATATTGAGCAAGATATGATAGATCTATTGAGAGCCAGGGAAACAGAATGTGAAAAATTGGAAGCAAAAATTGTTCTCCTAAGGAATAAAGTGGAAAGGACCAAGGTACTACAAGATACAGAATATGAGAAGCAGAAAGAGGAATCAAGTCTCCAAAAGGCAGAAACTTCAAACAAGGAAAAGCAAGCAAAGGATATCAGAAAGGAAGAAAGCAAAGGAGAACCCTGGATAAGAGTTAATCACAAGAAGAAGATGACTTCTCCACAAATTCCAAGACATCCAAATAGGTTACATAATTTCTTCCATGGTCATTGTTTTTCTTGCAATAAATATGGTCATAGAGCTGCACATTGTATTCATTATGCAAGATACAATAGAAATTTCAATTCCTTTGCACCTCTCATGGATGATGATGTTATATGTTACAAATGCAATAATTTTGGGCACAAGGCTAGATGGTGTAAAATGATACCTCCTGAGTCTAGAAAAACAATTCCAAAAACTAGGAAGGATGAAAGGAAAAATGTTAGGGCTAGATCAATGTTAGTACAAACAACCCTTCATGCTCAAGATAAAGAAGAACAATGGTATCTTGATAGTGGTTGCTCTAGTCACATGACAGGAGACAAAGATAAATTCATTGTACTAAAAGAAACAAATAGAGGATCAATAAGTTTTGGTGATAATGGATCAACAAGGATTGTTGGGAGAGGAACTCTAAGTCTAGACAATGGAAAAACAAAAATAGAGAATGTTTTGTATGTCAAAGGGTTAAAACACAATCTACTGAGTATAAGTCAACTTTGTGATCAAGGATACATGGTCACCTTCCATCCAGATAGATGTGAGATAAGGAAAACATAAACTGGAAGAATCATTGCAAATGCAAGAAGGACCCCAAACAACTTATACATGCTCAATGAGATCAAAGGGGAAAAGTGCTTTCTATCACAAGAATATGAGAGTTGGTTGTGGCATAGAATATTGGGTCATTTGAATTTTGACAACATAGTCAATATAAGCAATAAATAGGCAGTTAGAGATTTACCCAAAATAAGAAGACCTCAAAACATAATTTGTGCACCCTGTCAACATGGAAAGCAAACTAGGACAACCTTTAAACCAAAAGGCTATATGTCATCTGAGCCATTGAGCCTAATACATACTGATTTGTGTGGTCCTACCAGAACACAAAGTATTCAAGGTGAGAGTTACTTCATGTTGTTTGTAGATGATTATTCCAGAATGGTTTGGGTAACCTTCCTAAAAGAGAAGTCAGAGGCCTTTGAAAAATTTAAAGCATTCAAGGAATTGGTTGAAAATGAAATAGGCAAAAGGATTAAGTGTCTACGATCCGATAGAGGAGGAGAATTTACTTCAAATGAATTTGTAGAATTTTGTGAACAACATGGAATCAAGAGAGAGTACTCAGAAGCAAGAACTCCTCAACAAAATGGAGTAGTTGAAAGGAAGAACAGGACTATTGAAAACATGGCTAGAGCTATGTTAAATGAATCTAAGTTATCAGATGGTTTTTGGAAAGAAGTGGTATCCACAGTAGTATACATAATTACTAGGGCTCAATTAAGGGTAAATCATCACAAGACTCCATATGAGCTTTGGAAAGGAAGACCTGCTACTGTAAAACATTTCAGAATCTTTGGAAGCAAATGTTACATAAGATGGGAAGATCAAAACTTGGGCAAGTTTGATCCAAGATGTGATGAGGGAATTTTTCTTGGTTATTCCACAAAGAGTAAAGCCTACAGATGTTTCAACAAAAGAACACGCACTATGGTGGAAAGTATGAATGTAACAATTGATGAGAAGATAGATTCTAGAGAACCAGTTCAGCAAACTGTGTACCAAGAAGATGGATGTTGTCAAGAAGAATTTTGTGAGGAATCAGATAAAGATGAAGAAGAAACACAAAGGCTTCTTCCTAAGACTCCTTCCAGGTATGTACAGAAACATCATCCAAAAGAACAGATCATCGAGAATCCAGATGAAAGATAGACAAGGAGAAGAATAATAAAACCATCTCAACAAGCAAATTTTTCTTTGCTATCTAAGATTGAGCCAAAAGACTTCACTCAAGCTAGTGAGGATGAATTTTGGGTTAAAGCAATGAATGAGGAGTTGGATCAGATAGAGAAGAGAAAAACTTGGGAACTTGTTCCATGACCAAAGGACAAAAATGTGATTGGCACAAAATGGGTATTCAGAAATAAGTTGAATGAAGATGGACAAGTGGTCAAAAATAAAGCAAGGTTAGTATGCAAAGGTTATGCACAAGTAGAAGGAATTGAATTTGATGAAACTTTTGCTCCAGTTGCATGACTTGAAGCTATAAGGATGTTTTTAGCTTTCTCAAGTTTCAAGAACTTCAAGGTATATCAGATGGATGTCAAGTCAACATTTCTAAATGGGGTTCTAGAAGAAGAGGTCTATATTGAACAGCCAGAGGGATTCATACTAGCAGATACACCAGATCAGGTATGCAGATTGAAAAAGGCATTGTATGGTTTAAAGTAGGCTCCCAGAGCATGGTACTCAAGATTGGATAAGTATCTTCAGGAATAGGGATTCAGGAAAGGAATAGCAGATAGTAATTTGTATATCAAAAATGAAGGAAATGATCTTCTAATAGTGGTTGTTTATGTTGATGACATAATTTTTGGAGGAAACAATGATAAGATGTGCAAATATTTTTCTAAGAATATGCAAAATGAATTTGAGATGTCTATGCTTGGTGAATTATCCTTCTTTCTTGGACTTCAGATTTCACAATCAGAAAGGGGAGTGTTTCTCTCTCAAGCCAAGTATATCAAGGAAATGTTGAAGAAATTCAGATTAGAATATTGCAAACCAGTAAGTACTCCTATGGTCACAGGATGCAAGTTGAGTAAGGATGATGAATCTCCAGAGGCAGATCAAAGATTATACAGATCTATGATTGGTAGCTTATTATATGTTACAGCTACAAGACCAGACATAGTACAGTCAGTGGGATTAGTGGCAAGGTTTCAAGCAACACCTAAGGAAACACATGTGGTAGCAGTAAAAAGAATTTTTAGGTATCTAAAAGGGACTATGGATTTTGGGCTTTGGTATCCCAAAAGTGACAGTTTCACACTAACAACATATACAGATGCAGATTGGGCCGACAGCATTGATGATAGAAAAAGCACAAGTGGAGGAGCATTCTTTCTTGGAGAATGTCTAGTCTCTTGGTTAAGTAAGAAGCAGGTTTCAGTATCTCTATCTACAATAGAGGCAGAATATATTGCAGTAGTAGCCAATTGTACACAGGTGTTATGGATGAAGAGAACTCTAGAAGACTTCAAGATAAAGCATGATCAGCCCATTCCTATACTATGTGATAATACAAGTGCCATAAGTATCTCAAAAAATCTAGTAATGCACTCCAGGACAAAGCACATTCCGATTAAGTATCATTTTATGAGAGAACAGGTGACAGATAAACAGGTCAGATTGGAATATGTCACTACAAAGGAACAGATAGCAGATATTTTCACTAAGCCACTTTCAAAGGAAACTTTTGAGTATCTTCGAGGAAAATTGGGAGTGAGACTCCCACCCCAAAATTAACCACCTCATGAGGAGGTGGGGGAGGGGCTAAGCTAAGAGGCTCATTCTTAGCCCCGAGCCCCAAAGGTGACCCTTTGCCATTGATGTCAAAGGGGAGAGATTTGTGTAATGGGGAGAGATTTGATATTTGAGAGAGCATTGAGCTAGGGGGAGCAATGTCCCAAGGGGAGCAGAAGAAAAAGAAAGGTCAAAGTTTCAGTAAGAAGAATATGGGTTGCCATCAATGACAAAGGGGGAGATTGTTGGACATTTTGAGTCCCTAAGTCAAAGTTGTCATTGATGTCAAGAAATGCAGTTAACATTAATATCAAGATTTTTGTCAAGGAATAAATTTATCAAAGTTGCTATTTGATATCCAGGAAGAAGGCCAAAGGTCAAGAGTTTCAATGCAAAGTAAAAGAAGGATTTAAAAATTAAATCTTACAATTATAATTTATAAAATTTAAATTCTTTTGAATTTAAAATATTTATAAATTATAATGTTGACGTCATCAAATTTAATTTAAGAACTTTGCATATATTATAAAGTTTTTAAAGGCATCGACATCATTAAAACAAGGAAGTATCGAAATTTGAATAAAACACATGGTTGTGTATAAAAGGTGGCCTCAAAGACATTGCAAATTTTATCCCTCGATCGAAGAATATTTGCACCAAGGTAAAAGAGCTTCATTTGCATTTTCAAAAGGATTCATTGAGGAAGAAGACGAAAAATATTTTCATCTTTAGCACCAAGGATAAAGTGGAAAGGTTGGAGTCTTTGAAGCACATTGGACACGGTGGTCCAAGTGGAAAAGCGTAGACATTTGGAGGAAGCAAGTGTTGTGTTCGAAACGTGGTGGTGAGCACCAAAGGGAAATTTTTTTCATATGTTTTCATTGAGCACAAAAGCTTAGGAGGAGAAAGAGCCTTTTGGCTCTTAAACGTGCTCATAGAGCACGTGGTCATGGAGCCTATGGTAGGTTTCTTGCGAAGGTAGAGGTAATAAGGTCGAAACCCGTCGGTGGCCAAGGTAAAAGCTTTTAATTAATTTTATTGCCTAAGGTTTCAATACAAGGTGTTTGGAGGTATAAGGTTTGCTTAGTGAAATTGTTTAAAGAGTTTTTGGTGAATAAAATTGGTAGTTGAAGGTATTACTTGGAGTAATAAGGAAGATTTGGTATTTAATATTTTTGATAAAGTCTTAAATTATTATATTGCAAATATTGAAGGGTTAAGACTTTTTGAGTGTTGTTTGATTTTTAATAAAGGGTTTGTGTTAAAGAAAATTATTGTGAGGGTATTTGAATATTATTTGAGTTGGAGTGATAAGGTGTTATTTTGGTATTATTTTTGCATTGTATTTTGTTGAAGAAATTATTACCCTCTAACCCTTATTGAGATTGGAAAAGAAGAAATTGTGAGTGTGGCAGATTTGTGAGATCAACTCCTTGTCAAGCAAAAAGGTATGAGCAAATTCTTCTTTGGTTGAGTTGGTTGATTGGATTTCTTGAAAATTAAGTTTGGAGTGAAAAGGATTTGATTAGGGTTTCCTTTTCAAAAGTGTTTGAGTTAATGCTTCAAGGTTTTTCTTGAAATTAAGAGTTGTGATTAAAACCTTGTTTTATTAGCATTGTTGTTGAAGCCATTGGATTATGCAAAGAACTTGAACTAGAGTTAGAAAAGATCATGAGTATCATTGTTATGTGAGATTTATTGTTGAGCATTATTGGAAATATTTTGAGTTGGATGATACATGCTTGGACTAGGGTTTGTGAGCAAGAGTTGTTTCTTGAGTGATTGGTTGAGTAGAGTTGATTGGGCCTAGTCAAGTGGATGAATGAAGTGATTGTTCAAGTTCCATAAAACAAACTATTCTATATTCTGATTTGAGTTGTGAAAGAGATTGAGTTGTGTGAATAGAACATATTGAGTCTCTAACAATTCTCTTTATGCTTCTATGAAGTTGAGTTGAGAAAGTGATTGAGTATTGAGTATAGAACATATTGAGTCTCTAACAATTCTCTTTATGTTTCTATGAGATTGGACAAGTTCTGTGTGGACTTGTTAAGCAGATTTGAGGTAAGTCTTTGAGAAGACTTGTGGACTGATTTTGTGTGAGCTTTTGTGGAAGCTTACAATACATATTTGGTAAAGTCCTAGAGAGGACTTATTGAGAAGATTTGGACAAGTTCTATGTGAGCTTTTTGAGAAGATTTGAGCAGGTTCTGAGTGGACCTATTGAGAAGATTTGAGCAGGTTATGAGTGGACCTGTTGGTCATCAAATCCGCACAGGAAAGGACTTTCGGTGGGTTTGCGCGCCCTGGACCTGCGACCAACATTGAAAGGCCGAGGGGAAGAGATGCCCCTCGTGCCAATCTCCGGAGAAAGGCCGGCTCCTATACTAATCTACTTTTGGGGTTTGAGATAAGAGTGCAGGAAAGAGATAAAAGGAGTTAGGGTTAGAGAAAGAAATAAAAAGGATAAGGGTTAGAGATTGATGATTCAAGGTGGGGAAGAACAGGAAGCACGATCACTCACTAATAACTCGAATAGCAGCAAAGAACACCAAGAATAGACGAAAGAAACGCGATACTCGCTTTCCTATGTATCCTCTGGACGAGTTCACAGGGTTCTCCTTTCTCTCTCGCTGGAATTCAGGGTTCAGAGTAACAACGATTAAGACAAGGGAATAACAGAAACCACGACCCACCAGGCAGCATAAAAGAAAGCTTATACGACGTTTTTCCTCTCCTATGTATCCTTCAGGGCGAATTTTAGGGTACAGTCCCCAATCGCACACCGGATTCAGGATTCGGAGTCTCAGTATACGAGTGCAGACAGACAAAAGAATTAAGCACAGAAGGCAGCATAAAAGAGAGAAATGGAGTACAAAAATCTTTAGTATTAGACGCAGGACATCAAGTTACAGCAGATTTCTAGCAGAAAGTTCCCCCCTTTTACATTGCAAAGCCTGGGTTTTTATAGAGGACCCGGCCCTCTGAATCATTATTACAAAAATGGCGGAGTACACCCTCGAGCCCTGAGAAATCGGCTCCTCGTTGCTGCTGCGGATGATCTCTCAAATCGGCTACCAAAACTGGTAATGGTGACCGAGTCAACCAGAGAAAGTCGCATTAAATGAGCCACTTGGGTGTCCTTGGATTGCAGGTGCGGTGCTCGAGTGGCGGCCATGCTTGTCGGGTTCTTCTTCACGGACTGATACTTCGCATCCAATTGCCAAAAATGAGCAGCGGGCTTATCGGGCAAGAAAATATGCATTTATGAGGCTCTCTGATCGCCTCGAGAAAATGCCCAACTTGGGAAGCGTTCCTGGGAAGCGCCTCGCTGATTTTCGCTTCGCAAAACTACTTCGGGGGCGTGGAGTGCCGAAGCCGATCTTCCTTTATCCTTCGCTGCTTCGCTGGCAAAACTGCTTCGCTAATGGGTCGGGAAAAACGCTTCGGGCCGATCTTCTTTTGAAACGGTGGTTCGGGGGAGTTTTGGCCGAAGCACTTTCTCGACCTCTACTGCTTCGGGTGAAAATTGGCCGAAGTGGATTTTAGAAATACTTCGGGCCCGAAGTAATTTCTTTGCCTTAGCCGATTCGGGCTATCTTTTCTTCTTCGGAGAAGTTGCTTGGATGCCGCTTCGCAAAACTCTTCACCCGAAGTAGCCGCTGGGAATGCTTCGGGTGCGAAGCGTTTCCTTCGTTCCTTTCTCGGCAAAGTTCTCGCCCGAAGTGATGATTTGAAGCGCTTCGGGCCCGAAGCTCTTTTCTTTTCATTTTGTCCACCAGGGGGCGATAGGGAAAACCAAAATTGCTATAACTTATAAACAAAAGAAAACTTTCAACAAAACAAATATTATACAAAGTTTCAATTTTTCTGCCCCTTGGTGGAATGTGACAATATTGTCAACATTCTTGGTGGCTCGCGGGGCAACGAGCTCGTCTCGGTGGTAGAACCCTCAGCTTTTATCCATTGGGCCACAGAGTCCTCCAGACCCTTCTCCTTGTTCCTTTTCTGGGGGCGCTTCCACAGCTTGTCCTTCCTCTTCCTCTTCTTCTGCTACTGCTTCTTCTTCTCCTGTCGCCATTGCTTCTGCTACGTCTTCAGCTGTTGGCAGTGGGGCCAGGTGGACGCGGATATCTCTTAAGGTTCGGCGAACCTGAGACCAGACGCTTTTCGTGAACAGCTCCTGATCCTCTAAGGATTTGACCAAAGCGCGAAACCTATCGATCTGCCCGATTTTTGCATGCTGGGACCTGGTATGCAGATCATTTAGGGAAGCGAAGATTCTACAGTATTTCAATATGTAATCAGCAACCTGCTTCTCTGTTATTGGTTCGGCCCACTCGTCTATCTCCGAAACGTTGCCTTCAAACTGCTGCCACTTCGGCATGATTTCTTCCTTGGCTAATGGCTTCCCATCATTATCCGTGAAACTCGGGAAGCCTAAGGAGAAGAGGTCCTCGAAGTAGCCCATTGACGTGCGCCTCTCGCTTTCGAATGCGTCCAGTAGGATTTTTGCCTTTTGAGCTTTCTTGGCTATGGAGAAAAAGGCGCGAACTGTGGCCTGGGCCGTTGACCAATCCCTTGTTGTCCGACTCATCGCTGCGAGCTTCAAATCTTGATACCTTGCACCTTGGACCTTGAGGGCCAACTTGAGTCGGGCTCTGACATTCTGAATGACCTCTTCGACGATTGGTCCTCCTTCGACGGCGGCAACCCGGGCTTCTATGGTGTAAACTAAAACTGAAAGGGCACTGACAGCCCGAGACCTAAAATTCTTGAGCAGATGTGAGCGAATCTCCTTGATTTTGCTCCTGTCAAGTAGCCCTAGGCCTTCCTTCTCGTGCAGCTGGATCTGAGCTTGCAAGATCCTACTTTCAAGCTCCTTGGCCCTCAAATCATTTTTGGCCTGCCTTTGTGCTTGATTCTCAGCTGTGCACTCCAGCTGTGCTATCTGCAGCTTTAGGGCATGTGCTTCTTTCTGCATCAGCTTGCACTGCTCCTCGGCCTCTGCCAATTTGGAGCGAGCCCTTGCTAGCTCCTCCTCCAGCTTGATGTTAGCGCTCTCGGCTTCGAACCTGCGCTTGTTGGCGATGTTGGCATGCGCCTTGAAGGTCTCGATTCCAATGTGCATAGAGGCGGACTCCTTGTCCACGTTCAGATGTTCCAAGTCCTTTTCTTTATCCTGATATTCATAGTCCGCTGGAGTCATTTCATCCAGGGGCTTCTGGACTTTGGGTATCTTCTTTACTTTATGCAACTTTCCCGCCTCGAAATCGAAGACGGTGCATCTCTCAACTTGAGCGAGCGAGCGCCCTCTCTTCTTTCTTGCCTCTTTTAACATTCTTTCTGTGTTCTGTCGGGCTTGGAGGAGTTTTTTGGCCAAGGGGGATTCACGTATTGAGGACAGCTCGGAGTCGAATGCGGCTGGGTCTACAGCCG
The DNA here is from genome assembly GCA_028583015.1 of Wollemia nobilis. Classification (NCBI taxonomy): domain Eukaryota; kingdom Viridiplantae; phylum Streptophyta; class Pinopsida; order Araucariales; family Araucariaceae; genus Wollemia; species Wollemia nobilis. Next base: position 4,893,250 of record JAQPPZ010005697.1, read on the forward strand.
AGGGATTGAACAAATATAAGGAGTTGAAGGGGATAGCCTCACCCGAAGGTTCGGCAACAGGGGTGACGGGGGCTTCGACGAGTGGGAGCACGTTGTGTACAATGGAGGAATGAGCCTCGGGGTTCGACATTGGACTATTAGCTTCGCCCTGGTTGATGACTGAAGGATTGGCGGTGTGGCTGGGCGAAGTAACTTCGACAGGTTTGTCCTGGCCGGAAGACTCGGGGGGAGTAGTTAGGGACACGACGTAAGGAGGTGACTGACCTTGTGGAGGCAGGGTGGATAGGTGAGAGCTTTCGGCCAGGGCCGGGGTAGACTTACGAGCAACCAGAGCATAAGGTGAAGAGAACGTACCTGCGTGCCCTCCTGGCAGAGCGGCCATGGTGATCTCCTGGGTGATTGGCCCTTGTTCCTCCTGGGCCTCGGTACTCTTGGCTTCAATGACTTCCACGAGTTCCTCCATGTTAATGACATCTACGTTTGGGATCGTTTCGGCACTTGGTGGAGTTTCTCCATCGTTTGCTTCGGCCGAGCCCGATACTGATCTTTCGACAGGGGCGCTCGGAGTGCCTGTACGTGGTCGCTTTGGGAAGTTCGGGGGTGCCTGTGTAGGTTCCCGCTCCTTTCTTTTCTTCCTCTTGAGGGGTTGCTCTGATTCCTCTATTGTTGTCTCGAGATCTTCGGATGGACTCTGTAGTAAAGCTTTTGGCGTGGCCCTGGCTGCTTTTTCCTTGGGGACATTATCAGTCCTCCCGAGGCCTTCGTCTGAACTTGGGGTGGCCGGTGGAACGAAATCGGTGAAGGACAAGGGTTTCCAAGACCCAATATTGGTCTGATACACAATTGCGAATTCCCTGTCCATTGTTAGAAGCCCGTAAGAATTCATCTTTCGGTGATGGACTCTCATAATCCACCATTCTCTTAACTGCTCCTCGTCCCAGTCTTTCAACTCCTCTTTTAAATCGTCCCTTGCTTTTCTCCAGAAAGTGGAGTCGGGAGTTGGGAATGGGTACTGGTCTGGGTCGAATTCGACCTCCATAGGATAGAAGTCATGCCAAGGAGGCAACGTCCTCATCTCCTCTAAGTGCCACTCCAGGTCCATACCATTGGGGTTATTCCTCTGCTCCAGAATTTTGGGGCGAGGACAGACATGGAAGTTTTTGCTTTTCAAATGATCTCTCATCACCCCCAACGGGTCGTAGAGCCACCTCTGTGGTATTTGAAGCAGACCAAAATCGGTGAGCTTCTCCTCCAGGTATATGTTCTGCTTCAGGGCAAAGACTTCGATCACTCCCATCTTGAAGGGGAAGTCGTAGGTGTGTGCCCACTTTCGTCCGTGGCCGTAGGTTTCGTCGGTCGCGTCACTTTGTCGAGCAACTTCCAGGGCAAATTGGTACTCCGAAGGGAAAAAGGGCAGCAAGAAGGGCTTCCCTGTGAAGCCAAAAAGGTGGATCACAAGCCCTTGTGTCAATTGAAACACATCCCCTCTTCTCTCCAATACCACTTTATCTCTAAGGCAGAGAGGCACCCGAGGGCTAGACTTTGTCAGAATGTGCATCGCAGGTCCCAAAAACTGTTGATTGAAAGGGTAATAGGACTCCGACCTCAGCAAGAGACGGGTCCACTGATATACAGGCAAAGGGATCCCATCCTTGTCGACTGGTGAAACATCACAATGGTGAAGGGCTTTATGTACATGAAAGAAGAAGAGCCAAACCAAGAAGGAACAAGGCTGGAAGTGCGGCTCCTTGCTAGCATCCTTCATGGATGTCAACCGCGTATGCAGATTTTGGGCCACCCATTCTGCCCAATCGAAGAAAACTGGGTTGGTGTTCGGCCGTGAAGCGTCGGGGGCGTAGAACTCTCCTCTGGAAATGCATTCGGCTAGCGACACCTGCCATGGGTATACCAAAGTATCGCTTGACAAGCCTCCCACCCATGCAATGATAGAGAATATATCTATGTTCTTGAAGGCCTCCAAGGGCAGGGGCATCTGGGGTCGCTTGCCGGAAGGAAGTCCGCTCTTGAGGTTTTCATGCAAAAAGCTCAGGATGAAGGGATTAGAAGTGAACTTATCCGTTTGTTCGCTCAGGCTGACATTGCGAATGGTATAGCCTTTTGGTGGCCTTTGTTATGGTGCGAACGCTGCCTGCACATCCTCCTTCAGAATGGAAAACAATTTTTTACCCGAGGCGTCCAACACCTGCCTGGTTTGTGGTTGATAGTTCTGAGCAATGGCGTATATGAGCTCGGGGCAGTGATGTGTAGGAGGGACTAAATACCAGTATATGTGGGAATAATACGCCATGGCCCTCTTGTTCTCCGCTGAGAGCCTGCTTTTCATGAAGTCGATGGTATATCGAAGCTCGGCCACGGTTCTTGAGAGCTCTGGGTCTCTGATTTTTGCCCACTTATCGACAGGTGGTTCTATGCTGGGCTCATCATCGGACTCTTCCCTTCCTTCCATCACTTGTTTTCCTGGGCATGGGGGAGGATTGACCCTCCTAGGTCTCTGTTTCTTTTCTTTCATGGCTCTCGCCTTCTCTGGAACCGTCGTCTCTGGCTCTTTTCCTTTCTGAGTGGGGTTCTTCTTTCCCATTGTGAACGATCGCAGCAGGATAACTTGTGATGTAGAAGAGTTCAGCACCTCAAAACAAGGGATGGGATAATCATGATGAACAATGGAACCTTTGATGCAGAAGCTCTCCGAAGAGACAGAACGTGGACTCGACTCTCACACTTGCAAATGGTTTGTTTTTAATGGGCATCTGCATTTTATAGCTTCGGAGGGCAACTTTCGGCATTTATGGCAACCACCGTAATTACTTCGTGGGCCTGGCCCGAAAGTATCGTTGTGGCATCTGATTGGCCATATGGCGGCGTCGTACGCGGGGCCATGCAATTCGGGGATTGGATTTTGTATCGAGAACGCGAATCGCTGCCACCTGGTACCCTTGCATGGCTTTTCGGTTAACGAACTGCCTTGGGATGAGTGTCGTTTCTTTCGTATTGAGTTCATCTGCTTCGGCCCCCTTTTGAGGCTGTTGTCGACATGTTCCTCGAGGCACATCTTAAATGTGTCCGCCTCGTATGCGAGGTTCGACGATATGGAGTTGGCGAAGAAAATACTTCATCGCGAAGTTCTTCTTTGGGCTGATTTTCTTCATTTCGGGTCCGAAGTTCCCCTTTGCTATGCTGTTGCTTCGGTTCACGAATACCGTCGACCGAAACCCATTTCATCGAGGAGGGCCTCGCCAAGAATTACTTCGGACAATGCCTTCGGCACATTTCTTTAGCGAAGCATTTTCCACGTCCTTGATTTGCATGTGGTTTGGTTCTACGAGGATGAACTGCTTCGCGGTGAACTTCCCTTCGTTGGCTACTTCGGACCGAAACCCCCCGAAGGCGATTTCGATCATGCTTTGTGAAGCCGAAGCCAGGAATCTAGCTTTTGTGGTTGAAGTGGCGCTTGTTCTCCGTGATATTTTGAACAGAGTATAGACAAAGCACTGAAATCCTATATACAAAAATATGTGCAAGATTTTTTTTTTTTTTTTATTAAGTACACATACCTCAGCGATTGAAGGTCTTCAGGTGGAGACCATTGACGGAGATTGGTAAAACTTGGCCATTCGCATCTTTGAGGATGAAGGAATTAGCCGAATTCACTTTTACTATTTCAAACGGTCCGTCCTAGAATGTATCCATTTTGTCATGATTCCCAGGCTTGGCCTTCCATGAATCCCACCTCCATACCAAGTCTCCTGCTTTGAATGTGCGATCGGATGATTTCCTTTTGAACCATTCTCGGGTGACCTCAGCATGTCGTGCGAAGTTCTGGTAGGCCTTTTCACGTTCCTCTTCTAGTTGTAGTAGCTGGACCAGGCGTTCCTCCATCGGGTTAGCTTCGTCTGCTTCCAGCAACTGTAATGCGGGGATCTCGATGTGAGTGGGCAGGATGGCCTCCTTGCCGTATACCAGAGCATAAGGCGAAGTCTTGATCGACCTTTTGACAGAAACCCGATCGGCCCACAAGGCCCGATCCAAAAGGAGGTGCCAAGTTCTTTTGTTTTGATCGATCAACTTTCTCAGTATCCTCAACAGGGTTTTGTTGGTGGATTCTGCCAATCCATTGCCCTGGGGGTAATAGTTGGAAGACACCTTGTGATATATCCCATACTTGTATAGGAACTCGTTGATCTTTGCACCTGTGAAACCAGGACCGTTATCTGTAATAATTGCTTCGGGGATACCGAAGCGGGTAATCAATCCTTCCAGGAAGGTGACGACGGTATCTTGATCGGCATGTTTTGTGGGGACTGCCTCGGCCCACCTGGTGAAGTAATCAGTCGCAGTCATAATGAATTTGTGTCCAACGAAGGAGTTTGGCGATATGGCCCCTACGAAATCCAGTCCCCATTGCTGAAAGGGGGTTTCCACTTGTATCGGTCGGAGGGGCATCGAAGCATTTCTACTTCGATCGGCGAATCTTTGGCATTGCTCGCACCTTCGACAAATGGAGAAGGCATCGACAAAGAGTGTGGGCCAATAGTAACCCGCCTTGATTATCTTTAGCATCGTCGCTCTTCCAACAAAGTGTCCTCCAGATAGTCCTGAATGAAATTCGCCCAGGATTCTCCTCTTATCATCATCTTTTATGCATCTGAGGAGGACGCCGTCGATGTTCTTGAAAAATAGGCCTTCTGGGCGCATAGTGTATCGGGCGGACCGCATCCTGAAATGTCTTCGCTGTGAAGCATTCAGATGCGAGGGGCATCTGCCGATGTTGAAATATTCCACTATTTCATCGACCCAATATTTCTCGGCCTCTTCCTGATTAGCGAGGCATTCTCCTATTGGCAAGTCATCCGACTGACAGTCTGTTATTTCGGCCATTGCGCTCTTCGCCAGCTCTTGACATAATGCGCGACCACGAACTAGTTTGGTAGGTTTGATCTCAATATCGAACTCTTGGATTTTGCTTACCCAACCAGCTCTCTTGCTTCCCAGTTCCCCTTGAATAATGAAACTACGCACATCGGGGTGAATGACGAAGACTGTGGTTCGACTCTGAGAAATGAACTGTTTGAATTTCCTGAGAGACTTCATTACTGCATGCACTTGACGCTCGATGAAATTGTACTTTTCCTCATGGGGATTGATTATCTGGCTGAGGAACGCAATGGGACGTTCCTCTCCATCTTCCCCCTTTTGCGTCAAGACCGCGACGTAGCTTTCAGGTTCTCCTATTGCATACAGGATAAAATCTCGACTCGTAGTCGGGGTTGATCAAGACCGGTGCCTGAACAATTCGGGCCTTGATTTCTTTGAATGCTTTTCTCCTCTCTTCTGTCCAGACGAATTCTGCGCCCTTTTTAAAAGCTCGGACATCGGCTTAACGACCTGGGCGAAGTCCGGGACAAACTTCCTTACGAAGTTAATCTGACCGAAGAAATATTGAAGGCCCTTTTTATCCGCTGGGATTGGGAGCTTCATCAGAGCTTCGGCTCTGTCAGGATCCACGGTGAGACCCTTTTCCGAAATTGCGTGTCCCAGCAGCTTTCCTTCGCTGACTGCGAAGATAGACTTTTTTGGATTGATTGAGATGCCAAATTCTCGGCATTTTTCGAAAATTTGTTGAAGATGTTCTGGGTGGTTTTCTCTCCTTCGGGAGAAGACGGTCATGTCATCCAAATAGATAACGATAACCTTGTTCAGAAGCTCGCCAAAAGCTAGGTCCATCGCCCTCTGGAAAGTAGCTCCCGCGTTCGAGAGGCCAAAAGGCATTCGCTGGTAGGCGAATGTGCCCCACTTGGTTGTGAACGCGGTCTTATGCTGGTCTTCGTCCCTGACCCAGATTTGATTATATCCAGAAAAACCATCGAGCAGGGAGAATCGTTGAGCTCCAGCCACCGAATGCAAGATCTGATCGATCTGCGGGAGAGGATAGTGGTCCTTGAGGGAAGCATGATTCAGGTTGCGGAAGTCCACGCATAACCGGATGTCTCCGTTCTTTTTTTGACAAGGACCAAGTTCGCTACCCAGGAAGAATGCTTGATGGGATAAATGATCTTTGCTTCGAGCATTTTTAGCAGTTCGGCCTTCATCAAGACCTCGATCTTTGGATTAACCGGCCTTTGCTTCTGTCGAAAAGGTTTGGCCCCTTCTTGTAATTCGATTGTATGTTGGATCAGCTGTCGATCATATCCCTTGAGGTCGTGATAAGACCAAGCCACGATATCTGGGTACCTCTTACACAAACATCGGATTCGCTCTATTTCTTCTGAAGTACAATCGGTCCCGACCTTTATTACTTTCCCAGGTTCCAGTTCTAAATCTTGATATTGCTGCGTGCTGATCTGGATCCTGTGGGAGAGCGATCGATCATTTTGATCGAAAAGGCTCTCAAGCATGATCAATCCCTTGGGAACGTGGTTGTTCTTCAACTGGATCAATCCTTCATATTCCTCCTCATCAGGGCTTCGGTCTTCGACCGTAGCGGCTTCTTGGATCATGAAATTGACAATCTGCTCATCGTTGTCAAAAACTTGCCAGTGTAAATCTCTGTCCGGGACAGAGGGTCTATAGATCATCCTTACAGCCTTCGGCTTATGCACCATATCATCCACTGGAGAATATCGGGCTGCGATGGATGCTAAGACATCTGCATGTCGATTCTTTTCTCGTGGAATAGACTGTAGATTGAGGGATTCAAACTGGTCGAACAGGTCCCATACCCTATTGCGGTATGATTTAAGATAGTGCTTCTTTGAAGAGCATCTGTTGGTGACATGGTTGCAAACTAGTTCAGAATCTCCGAAGATTTGAAGATGCCTTATGCCTAACTTGTCAGCTTTCTTGAGTCCCAAGCACAAGGCTTCATACTCTGCTGCATTGTTGGTGCAGCTCCATGTCAATCGGTAGCAATACTCCTTTTGCTCACCGGACGGCGAAATCAGAAGGATTCCTGCCCCGACATCGTTTTTGCATCGGGCACCGTCGAAGAACAATTTCCATAGTCCTTCTTGAGCAGAAACCTTTCCCTCCATTTTGGCTGGTTTCTCGGACTTGGCGATGGTGTAGCACCCCACCTCAGTCTCTATCATGGCATTGAAATCTGCCAATGAAAATTCATCTTCACAACATAACTGTGCGAGGGATTCCTAGACTAGATCCACTTGCTCTAGCTCCTCCGCGATCGTATGCACAGGGTCACTGCTTTCTTCCTCGGACATCTTCTGAACCAGGAACGTAGAAGGCTTTTCATTATAGATTTTCACCTTCTTCCCTTTGAAGGGGATCTCCAGATGAGTGTAGTCCATGGACAGATATCCGCCCAGCTTTGCCGTGAACTCCCTCGACAGGCACATGCTGAAGTAGGGCTCAAGGTCCACGACTACCACCTCTTGTATGACTATGATTTGAGGTGTCTTATGTAGCCGAATAGGAATATCTTTGATGACACCTACAGTCTTCACTGGGGTACCGTCCAACTGGAGGACTCCGTGACTGCTTCGTGTGTACTCCATGCCTATTTCCTCGCATACTGCCTTCGGCATTACTGTCGTCGTAGCTCCAGAATCTATCATACAGTTATGCACGATATACCCTTCCATTTGTAAGGATAAGTAGAATGGTGGTGGTCTATTTTTTCCCGTGATGGACGCGGATAGGGTCTGCACCGAGCGAGCGGCTCTACCTTCTTTGTATTGATCCTCTTCAATGATTCTTGCAGTAGGTCCACTTGTCCAAGAAGTTGCAGAGCATCATACAAACTGATTTTGGCTGGAATTCTCTTCAATTCTTCTACAATGTTGTAGGCTGGGGAGCTATGCACCTCAGGTTCCTTTCTTGGTTCGTACTTGGTGCGATATTGCTCTGTCGCTTTGACCCTTTGTCGCTTGGTGAGCGAGGGAAATTTGAGCTTCTCCTTAGCCTGTTCTTTGGTCTCCACCTGAGGTGGTTCGGCAGTGGCCTTTTGGGCCTTTTCTTTGATTGGAGCTGGTGGAGGAGCTTCGCTCGGGGCCGAAGAGGATGGTTGTCCCTTCTCAAAATGAGCGTGTACCTTCAAAGGAGCCATCTGAGTAGCATCTACCTCTATCGACCTTTTACCTCCCCTGGTAAGGACCGCGACTGGCTCTTCCTCGTCGATGGACAAGTTCTGATCCAATTGTCTGATGACGTTGACTTGGCCGCCTTGACCGCTGCTTGTTAGTGTCTGCACGTAGTGTTGATGCAACATGCATGTATTTTCCTCGTGAGGATCATTACATGTAGAGCACCAATATACATGATCGGAAGTGCTTGGGACTTCATCTATCGCAGCATTTCTTGCCGAAGCTTTTCCTTGATGGACCGCTTGATCTTTGGTAAGTGCAGGCATGGGATAAGACCTTCTTGGTAGAAACTCTTGTTGCGCTTGCTTCTTCTTGACAACGGTCATGTCGTTGGACAAGGTCTGCACTGTGGCATTTAACGATTGCATTTCTTGCAGTATCTTGGCTTGCATATCATCGGCCTTGGGAACTGATGGTAAAGAAGCCATAGTCGGTATCGGAGGTAGGGCAGGATGTTGGAGGGGTGCTGGCAACATTGGAAATGTTGGAGTGATAGTGGGGGGCATAGTTGAAAGTGTGGGGAAATGTATCTATGGAGCGGTGATCTATGACACAACGGGATTCGGGTTCCAGGATGAGATCGGATATGCAGGGATTGCAAAAATCTATGGAGCTACTACGCTCGCTTGAAGGAACTCGGGGAGTATGGGCATTGGCATTCTTTGAGGGAGTTTACCCATGGCTATGAGGTCCATTTTTGCTTTCTTGGCTAACCCATACAACTCTGGAAAAGTATTGACATTTGAGTACCTTATCATAAGACCGATATCAGGGTTGAATGCCCGAAGGAAGTAGTATGCCGCGGCTTCGTCAGTTGGGCGAAGTCCAACTGGGACTCTTTGCCAGGTTCGAGCGAACCTAACATTGAAGTCTACAATCTCTTCTTGTGGATGTCTTTGGATTGAAGTGAATTGCTGTAGGAGAGAAGTTGGATCGGCGGACTCGTTGAAGCCTTGCATCAACTTCCCGGCTAACTGGTCCCATCCCGTAATAGTGCCGGATGGCAGAGATCTGTACCAATAGAGGAGTTTTCCTCTAAGGGAGAGAACCAGGAGCTTCACCATCACTCGCTCTTCTGTGATATCATGGATCATCGCCAGGGAAATGATGTCCTGGATATGCTCTAGAGCAGTCTTTTCGGTTTCGTCGAACGTCGGGAGCTTTTTGATTGCAGCAGGTGGAACTTGCCCTTGGCCCGCGAGATTCAACGGTGACGAAGAATTCCATGCTGGAAATAATCTGGGTGGTGGTTGCTGTTGTTGTTGTTGTTGTTGTTGTTGCTGGGCCATATTTGTGCCTGGGTTCTATGGAACAGAGGTCCCCGAAGTCCTTCTTGGGTTGCTCGTCGGAAGGCCAATGGGAACGGAGGCACTAGGATGCTTCGGTGAGTTGGGAGGATTCGGAGGAAAACTAGTCGCTGTGCTATCGAAAGTTAGGCCTTGCTCGTCAACAGTAGCCTCTTGCGAGGATGTCCCACGTAAGAGATATTCGGGGGTAACTAACCTAGAGCGTTCCCCAAAGGCATCAATATCAAGCTCAAAGAACTCGGTTTCCTCTCCTCTATTCCTAACTCTCCATCTTGTTTGCATGAAGGCACAAGCTTTAGTACTGGTCTTTACGACTTGAAGATTCTCGGGTAAAACAGAGTCGCCAGATGCTAAGAGTCTCTTAGTAATGAGAGCATCGATTCTCACTACTACTCAAGGGATGAGACTGACCGGATCTCACCGAGAACTTGTTAGAACTACTGGCTCCGATGAAGACGGGCTAGAAATTTTCTCAAATATGGGACCTTGAGTCCCACCAGGCGTGCCAAAAACTGTTGGTCATCAAATCCGCACAGGAAAGGACTTTCGGTGGGTTTGCACGCCCTGGACCTGCGACCAACATTGAAAGGCCGAGGGGAAGAGATGCCCCTCGTGCCAATCTCTGGAGAAAGGCCGGCTCCTATACTAATCTACTTTTGGGGTTTGAGATAAGAGTGCAGGAAAGAGATAAAAGGAGTTAGGGTTAGAGAAAGAAATAAAAAGGGTAAGGGTTAGAGATTGATGATTCAAGGTGGGGAAGAACAGGAAGCACGATCACTCACTAATAACTCGAATAGCAGCAAAGAACACCAAGAATAGATGAAAGAAACGTGATACTCGCTTTCCTATGTATCCTCTGGACGAGTTCACAGGGTTCTCCTTTCTCTCTCACTGGAATTCAGGGTTCAGAGTAACAACGATTAAGACAAGGGAATAACAGAAACCACGACCCACCAGGCAGCATAAAAGAAAGCTTATAAGATGTTTTTCCTCTCCTATGTATCCTTCAGGGCGAATTTTAGGGTACAGTCCCCAATCGCACACCGGATTCAGGATTCAGAGTCTCAGTATACGAGTGCAGAAAGACAAAAGAATTAAGCATAGAAGGCAGCATAAAAGAGAGAAATGGAGTACAAAAATCTTTAGTATTAGACGCAGGACATCAAGTTACAACAGCTTTCTAGCAGAAAGTTCCCCCCTTTTACATTGCAAAGCCTGGGTTTTTATAGAGGACCCGGCCCTCTGAATCATTATTACAAAAATGGTGGAGTACACCCTCGAGCCCTGAGAAATCGGCTCCTCGTTGCTGCTGTGGATGATCTCTCAAATCGGCTACCAAAACTGGTAATGGTGACCGAGTCAGCCGAGGAAAGTCGCATTAAATGAGCCACTTGGGTGTCCTTGGATTGTAGGTGCGGTGCTCGAGTGGCGGCCATGCTTGTCGGGTTCTTCTTCATGGACTGATACTTCGCATCCAATTGCCAAAAATGAGCAACGGGCTTATCGGGCAAGAAAATATGCATTTATGAGGCTCTCTCGATCGCCTCGAGAAAATGCCCAACTTGGGAAGCGTTCCTGGGAAGCGCCTCGCTGATTTTCGCTTCGCAAAACTACTTCGGGGGCATGGAGTGCCGAAGCCGATCTTCCTTTATCCTTCGCTGCTTCATTGGCAAAATCGCTTCGCTAATGGGTCGGGAAAAACGCTTCGGGCCGATCTTCTTTTGAAACGGTGGTTCGGGGGAGTTTTGGCCGAAGCACTTTCTCGACCTCTATCGCTTCGGGTGAAAATTGGCCGAAGTGGATTTTAGAAATACTTCGGGCCCGAAGTAATTTCTTTGCCTTAGCCGATTCGGGCTATCTTTTCTTCTTCGACGAAGTTGCTTGGATGCCGCTTCGCAAAACTCTTCACCCGAAGTAGCCGCTGGGAATGCTTCGGGTGCGAAGCGTTTCCTTCGTTCTTTTTCGGCAAAGTTCTCGCCCGAAGTGATGATTTGAAGCGCTTCGGGCCCGAAGCTCTTTTCTTTTTCATTTTGTCCACCAGGGGGCGATAGGGAAAACCAAAATTGCTATAACTTATAAACAAAAGAAAACTTTCAACAAAACAAATATTATACAAAGTTTCAATTTTTCTGCCCCTTGGTGGAATGTGACAATATTGTCAACAGGACCTATTGAGTAAATATGATCAGGTTTTGAGTGGACTTGTTGAGTATATTTGAGCAGGTTATGTGTGGACCTATTAAGTATATTTGACCAGGTTCTAAGTGGACTTATTGAGAAAATTTGAGCAGGTTCTGAGTGGACCTATTGAGCAGATTTGTACTCGACCGATTGGACTGTATTTAGTACAATAGTTGAGTAGAGTTGTGCTAGACCAACTCGACTATGTTTAGTACAAAATTGAGATAGAGCTTTGGATGTGATAGAGCAAAGAGGATAGTAGTCTCCAATGGATAGATATCCATAAACCAGGGCAGTGACGATAGGTCTTCTGAGTGGGGATAAGATTCTTTACTGGAGAGAGATCCACAAGCCAGTGTAGTGGAGGTAGTAGTCTTCTAGAGGATTACCAGCCAGATCAGAGGAGAAGGAGTTATCCTATGGATAGAGATCCTAAAAACAGATTAAGATGATCAACATATCCTTTGGAAAAAGGTCCATAAACATTGTAATTGGGAAGGATTCCCATAATATTATTTGAGAAATATTTAAAAGAAATACTTTCTCCATGGATGTATCCATATTTAGGTGAACCACATAAAAATGATGTCTCTCATGTGTGTGATGCTTTGTGTGATGTTTATTGTTTTATTAATGTTGATGCTACTATTTGTATTGAAAGGAAAAATGTTTTATTGGATACTGTTCACCCCCCCCCCTCAGTATAAGCACATGTTCTTCAATTGGTATCAGAGTGGGTCTCTCCGTGAAAAGACTAACAGATTGGAAGAGGATCCTTCGGTAGCACACATGACTTTAGAAATTTAAGAGGAGACTATGTTTGATATAAAAGAAGAATTCTTTACTGCTCTTATAAAATTTGAAAGAATTAGAGAGAAAAATTCAAGCTTGAAAGAACAAGTTCAAGAAGATAAAAAAGCAAGAATGGAACTTATACATAGTCTCATAGAACTCAAGATTAGGGTGGAAGAAGGAAAGAAGAATGAGCAAGATATGACAAATCTATTAATAGCCAGGAAAACAGAATGTGAAAAATTGGAAGCAAAAATAGTTCTTCTAAGGAATAAATTGGAAAGGACCAAGGTACTACAAAATATAGAATATGAGAAGCAGAAAGAGGAATGAAGTCTCCAAAAGGCATAAAATTCAAACAAATAAAAGCAATAAAAGGATATCAGAAAGGAAGAAATGAAAGAATAACCTTTGATAAGAGTTAATCGCAAGAAGAACATGACTTCTTCAAAAATTCCAAGATACCCAAACAGCTTACATAATTTCTTCCATGGTCATAGAGCTGCACATTGTACTCACTATGCAAGGTACAATAGAAATATCAATTCCTTTGCACCTCTCATGGATGATGATGTTATATGTTACAAATATAATAATTTTGGGCACAAGGCTAGATGGTGTAAAATGATATCTCTTAAGTCTAGAAAAACAATTCCAAAAACTAGGAAGGATGAAAGGAAAAATATTAGGGCTAGATCAATGTTAGTACAAACAGACCTTCATGCTCAAGATAAAGAAGAAAAATATTATCTTGATAGTGGTTGCTCTAGTCACATGACAGGAGACAAAGATAAATTTATTGTCCTGAAAGAAACAAATAGAGGATTAGTAAGTTTTGGTGATAATGGATAAGCGAGGATTGTTGGGAGAGGAACTCTAAGTCTAGACAATGGAAAAGCAAAAACAGAGAATTTTTTGTATGTAAAATGTTTAAAACACAATCTATTGAGTATAATTCAACTTTGTGATCAAGGATACATGGTCACATTCCATCTATATAGATGTGAAATAAGGAAATTAGAAACTGGAAGAATCATTGCAAATGCAAGAACTCCAAACAACTTATATATGCTCAATGAGATCAAAGAAGAAAAGTGCTTTCTATCACAGGAATATGAGAGTTGGTTGTGGCATAGAAGATTGGGTTATTTGAATTTTGATAACATAGTCAATATAAGTAATAAACAGACAATTAGAGATTTACCTAAAATAAGAAGACATCAAAACACAATTTGTGCATCGTTTCAACATGGAAAGCAAACTAGGACAACCTTTAAACCAAAAGGCTATATGTCATCTGATCCATTGAGCATAATACATACTGATTTGTGTGGTCCTACCAGAACACAAAGTATTCAAGGTTAGAGTTACTTCATGTTGTTTGTAGATGATTATTCTAGAATTGTTTGGGTAACCTTCCTAAACGAGAAATTAGAGGCCTTTGAAAAATTTAAAGCATTCAAGGAATTGGTTGAAAATGAAACAAGCAAAAGGAATAAGTTTCTATAATCTGATAGAGGAGGAGAATTTACTTCAAATGAATTTGTAGAATTTTGTGAACATGGAATCAAGAGAGAGTACTAAGCAGCAAGAACTCCTCAACAAAATGGATTAGTTGAAAGGAATAACAAGACTATTGAAAATATGGCTAGAGCTATGTTAAATGAATCTAAGTTATCGGATGGTTTTTGGAAAGAAGTGGTATCCATAGCTGTATACATAATTACTAGGGCTCCATATGATATTTGGAAAGGAATACCTGCTACTGTAAAACATTCAAAAAATTTGGAAGCAAATGTTACATAAGACGGGAATATAAAAACCTGGGCAAGTTTGATCTAAGATGTGATGAGGGAATTTTCATTGGTTATTACACAAAGATTAAATCCTATAGATGTTTCAACAAAATAAAATGCACTATGGTGGAAAGTATGATTGTAACAATTGATGAGAAGATAGATTCCAGAGAACCAGTTCAACGAACCGTGTACCAAGAGGATGGATGTTTTCAAGAAGAATTTTATGAGAAATCAGACAAATATGAAGAAGAAACACAAAATCTTCTTCCTAAGACTCCTTCCAGGTATGTACAGAAACATCATCTAAAATAACAGATCATCGGGAATCCATATGAAAGACAGAAAAGGAGAAGAATAATAAAACCATCTCAACAAGTAAATTTTTTTTACTATCTAAGATTAAGGCAAAAGACTTCACTTAGGCTAGTGAGGATGAATTTTGGGTTAAAACAATGAATGATGAGTTGGATCAGATAGATAAGAGCAAAACTTGATAACTTGTTCCATGACCAAAGGACAAAAATGTGATTAGCAAAAAATGGGTATTCAAAAATAAGTTGAATGAAGACGGACAAGTGGTCAAAAATAAAGCAAGGTTAGTATGCAAAGGTTATGCACATGTAGAAGGAATTGAATTTGATGAAACTTTTGCTCCAGTTGCACGACTTGAATCTATAAGGATATTTTTAGCTTTCTCAAGTTTCAAGAACTTCAAGGTATATCAGATGGATGTCAAGTTAGCATTTCTAAATGAGGTTCTAGAATAAGATGTCTATATTGAATAGCCAAAGGGATTCATACTAGCAGATACACCAGATCAGGTATACAAATTGAAAAAGGTATTGTATGGTTTAAATCAGTCTCTCAAATCATGGTACTCAAGATTGCATAAGTATCTTTAGGAACAGGGATTCAGGAAAGGAATAGCACATAGTAATTTGTATATAAAAAATGAATGAAATGATCTTCTAATAGTGGTTGTTTATGTTGATGACATAATTTTTGGAGGAAAAAATGATAAGATGTCCAAATATTTTGCTAAGAATATGCAAAATAAATTTGAGATGTCTACGCTTGGTGAATTGTCCTTCTTTCTTGGACTTCATATTTCACAATCAAAAATGGGAGTATTTCTCTCTTAAGCCAAGTATATCAAGGAAATGTTGAATAAATCCATATTAGAAGATTTCAAACTAGTCAATACTCCTATGGTCACAGGATGCAAGTTGAGTAAGGATGATGAATCTCCAAAGGTGGATCAAATATTATACAGATCTATGATTGGCAGCTTATTATATGTTACAGCTACAAGACTAGACATATTACAATCAGTGGAATTAGTGGTAATATTTCAAGCAGCACCTAAGGAAACACATGTGGCCGCAGTAAAAATAATTTTTAGGTATCTAAAAGGGACTATGGATTTTGGGCTTTGGTATCCCAAAAGTGATAGTTTCACACTAACAAAATATATAGATGCAAATTTTGGCCGACAACATTGATGAAAGAAAAATAACAAGTGGAGGAGCATTCTTTCTTGGAGAATATCTAGTCTCTTGGTTAAGTAAGAAGTAGGTTTTAGTATCTCTATCTACAACGGAGGTAGAATATATTGTAGCAGTAGTCAATTGTACATAGGTGTTATGGATGAAGAGAACTCTACAAGACTTTAATATAAAGCATGATCAGTCCATTACTATACTATGTGATAATACAAGTGCCATAAGTATCTCAAAAAATTTGGTAATGCACTCCAGGACAAAGTACATTCCAATTAAGTATCATTTTATGAGAGAACAGGTGACAAATAAACAGGTTAGATTAGATTATGTCACTACAAAGGAACAAATAGCAGATATTTTCACTAAGCCACTTTCAAAGGAAACTTTTGAGTATCTTCGAGGAAAATTGGGAGTGAGACTCCCACCCTCAAACTAACCACCTCATGAGGAGATGGGGGAGGGGCTAAGCTAAGAGGCTCATTCTTAGCCCCGAGCCCCAAAGGTGACCCTTTGCCATTGATGTCAAAGGGGGAGATATTTGTGTAATGGGGAGAGATTTGATATTTGAGGGAGAATTGAGCCAGAGGGAGCAATGTCCCAAGGGGAGAAAAAGAAAAAATAAAAGTTCGGTTTTAGTAATAAGAATGTGGGTTGCCATAAATGACAAAGGGGGAGATTTTTGGACATTTTGATTCTCAAAGTCAAAGTTGTCATTGATGTCAAGAAATGCAGTTAACATTAATATCAAGGTTTTTGTTAAGGAATGAAGTTGTCAAATTTGTTATTTGATATCCAGGAAGAAGGCCAAAGGTCAAGAGTTTTAATGCAAAGTAAAAGAAGGATTTAAAAATTAAACCTTACAATTATAATTTATAAATTTAAATTCTTTTGAATTAAAATATCTATAAATTATAATGCTCACGTCATCAAATTTAATTTAAGAACTTTGCATATATTATAAAGTGTTTAATGGCACCGATGTCATTAAAATAAGGATGCGTCGATGTTTGAAGAAAACACATGGTTGTGTATAAAAGGTGGCCCCAAAGATATTGTAAATTTTATCCCTCGATCAAAGAAAATTTGTGCTAAGGTAAAAGATCTTAGTTTACATTTTTGAAAGGATTCGTTGAGGAAGAAGACGAAAAAAAATTTCATATTTAGTGCCAAGGATAAAGTGGAAAGGTTGGAGTCTTCGAAGCACATTGGACACAGTGGTCCAAGTGGAAAAGTACATATGTTTGGAGGAAGCAAGTGCTATGTTCAAAACTCGTGGTGGTGAGCACCAAAAGGAAATGTTTTTCATACGTTTTCATTGAGCACAAAATCTGAGGAGAAAGAGCCTTTTGGCTATTAAACGTGCTCATATATCACGTGGTCGTGGAGCCTATCGCATATTTCTTGCGAAGGTAGAGGTAACAAGGTCGAAACCCATCGGTGGCCAAGGTAAAAACTTTTTAATTAATTTTATTGCCTAAGGTTTCAATACAAGGTGTTTGTAGGTATAAGGTTTGCTTGTGAAATTGTTTAAATATTTTTAAGTGAATAACGTTGGTAGTTGAAGGTATTACTTGGAGTAATAAGTAAGCTTTGGTATTTAATATTTTTAATAAAGTCTTAAATTATTATATTACAAATATTGAAGGGTTAAGACTTTTTGAGTGTTGTTTGATATTTAAAGGGTTTGTGTTAAAAGAAGATTATTGTGAGGGTATTTGAATATTATTTGAGTTGGAGTGATAAGGTGTTATTTTGGTATTATTTTGCATTGTATTTTGTTAAAGATATTATTACCCTCTAACCCTTGTTGAGATTGGCAAAGAAGAAATTGTGAGTGTTGCAGATCTGTGACATCAACTCCTTGTCAAGCAAAAAGGTATGAGCAAATTTTTGTTTGGTTGCGTTGGTTGATTGGCTTTCTTGAAAATTAAGTTTGGAGTGAAAAGGATTTGATTAGGGTTTCCTTTTCAAAAGTGTTGAGTTAATGGTTACATTTTTTTTTGAAATTAAGTGTTGTGATTAAAACCTTGTTTTATTAGCATTGTTGTTGAAGCCATTGGATTGTGTAAAGAACTTGAACTTGAGTTAGAAAATATCATGAGTATCATTGCTATGTGATATTTGTTGGTGAGCATTATTGGAATCATTTTGAGTTGGATGATACATGCTTGTACTAGGGTTTGTGAGCAAGAGTTGTTTGAGTGATTGGTTGAGTAGAGTTGATTGGTCCTAGTCAAGTGGATGAATGAAGAGATTGTTCAAGTTCCATAAAAAAAACTATTCTATATTATGATTTGAGTTGTGAAAGAGATTGATTTGTGTGAATAGAACATATTTAGTCTCTAACAATTCTCTTTATGCTTCTATAAATTTGAGTTGAGAAAGTGATTGAGTTTTCATAATAGAACATATTGAGTCTCTAACAATTCTCTCTATGTTTCTATGATATTAGACAAGTTCTATGTGGACTTGTTAAGCTGATTTGAGGTAAGTCTTTGAGAAGACTTGTGGACTGATTTTTTGTGAGCTTTTGTGGAAGCTTACAATACATATTTGGTAAATGTTCTATAGAGGACTTATTGAGAATATTTGGACAAGTTCTGTGTGAGCTTGTTGAGCAGATTTATTAGTCTTACAATAACACTGAGAGGGGGGGTGAATCAGTGTAGCTCATTTTACTTAAATTCACAGCTCTTAAAACTAAAATAATGAAACCTTAAAAACAGATAAAGCAAGTATCACAAGAGAACATCACACAACGCAATATTTAATGAGGTTCACCAATGTGGCTACTCCTCAAAAATGACTGCTTGGACTACCATCCAAATCCAGCTTTTGCAAAGCAAAAACTTTACAAACAATTTACCAGCACCCACTAGAAGGAGCACCAACCCCTAATTTATTTGCACCAACAGAAAGGAGCACCAACCCCTGATTTACTAGCACCCACTGGAAGGAGCAACAACCCCTGATGCCAAGCACCAACTTGGACTTCAATTCTAAAACTAGAATATTGATAGAAGGATACCTTTGCTTTTGCTAGACCCTCACTGGTCTTCTTCACCTTTGCTTTCTTTGTGCACTCTGCTTTCTCTGTGTAATCACTTTGCACACTCTACTTCGCTACAGTAGAACTTCAAGATCATCTTCTACCTTTTGCACACTCTGCTTTCTTAGAGAATTTCACACTTAGCATGATTCGACATGACTTGCTCTCTACGCACAACGATGTATTTCACACAATTCAACATACTTCAAATCTCCAAATAGCCCTCCTTTTATAACAAAATTTTTGTGATGAAAACCCTAATCTTAGTCGGCTATAAACCCTAATCTTAGTCAACTTTCATGACAACTGTAAACCCTAATTTTTAGTCGGCTGTCATCGGTCTTCGTCGGCTTCAACTCAACTACGAAAATACAACATGTCGCGATATCACGACACTTTTGCTTTCTCTCTCTTTCTCCTTGCTTTGGCCCCTAAAAATACATGTCGCGATATCGTGACACTTTTTCTCCTTGCTCTTTCTCTTAGCTTTGGCCCATGAAAATACATGTTGTGATATCGCAACACTTTTGCCTCCATACGCTTTCTCTATTCCTTTATCGTGAAAATGCGACATTGCATGATATCGTGACACTTTTGTTATCCTGCTTGCCTGCCCTTCTTAAGTCACAAAAATGTGACATGTCACGATATCACAACACTTTTGCTTCTTTGCCTTCCTATCCTTTTCGAGTCGTGAAAATGTGACATGTCACGAAATCGTGACACTTTTGCTTCTGAAGTCTTGCTTTCTGCTTTTGTCACGAAATCATGACACTTCTACCTTCAAAGTCTTCTCTACTTTTGTTGTGAAATCGTGACACTTCTTCTTTCGTACTTCACTTCTTTTCTATTGTCACGAAATCATGACACTTCTGCTTCCGAAGTCTTGCTTTCTTCTTTTATCACGAAATCGTGACAGCTGCTTCTATACGCTTCCTCTCTTTCTTTTTTCGTTAAAATGCGACATGTCACGAAATCGTGACACTTTTCAAACTTGCTTTCTCTCTCCTATTTTAGTCGTGAAAATGCGACATGTTGTGAAATCATGACACTTTTCTTACTTGTTCTCTTTCTTCGTGTAGATTAAAGATACAACACCAAACAGAAATAAAGAAATCACAATAAAAGAATGCATAACAATTGTACAAAATGAATGATTTTTATTAGTCAATGGAGTTTAGAAACTCCTTTTAAGTACAACAGGGCCTGTAACCCTTTTCATGATACAAAGTTACAATTTGTGCTAGGGTTCTTCGAAACCCTAGCTAGCACAATGTGGTGGCGTCTCCGAAGATGTATCCTTAACCTCAATAGAATGAGTGGGCTTCGTTGTATCCTTTGGCTCGGACCACTCCAGCTTAAGCAGCTGCTATCAACAAATCAGATCTACCATTAGAATCCTGCACACATTAAAATTACCAAAGAGTTAGAAACTAATACGAGGGCTCCACTGTGTGAGCCCTCAGAAACAGTCTAAAACCCTAGATTTATGAAATGAAATAAAATGAAATGCAGAATTTAACAGCAGATTAATATATAAAGAAAGATTACTTTCTTTAGACGAATCTATACCTTTTCCTGTTAACATGGCGAGACCAGGCGGCACCTGGAAGTGATGTGACTGTCAGATCGGCTACAGAAGGCACCCTAGTGCAATCTCGAGGAATCTGCTGAGCGCCCATGTGCTTCTGGATTAGGGTTGCAGACGCCGGTCTGCGTCTGCGGCTGTGGGTAAATGCCCAATAGCGCTGGCGACAAGGATGAGGGATTCTACAGAAAGAGTGTTGCAGAAGGGATGGCGACGAAGTTAGCGACGGATCTGACGATGGATGCAGCAAAAAGGGACGGCGATGGATGCGACGAAAGGGTTTAGTTTAGACTTAGGGCCGTAGAAGACTCAGAAGACTCAGGATTAACAGCAATAGCAAACTCCAAACTTAGATAGGGAAGATAAGTAGGTTTAGCCGAAGAGATAGCGTTTGAGCCATCAAGGTGACTCAATTTATAATCTACTCTTAGGGCACACTTTAGGGTTTTAACGACACTTTGAACGTGTGGCTAAGATTAAAGTGGATCCAAGGGTAGAGAATAAATCTAGGTTGTGAAACGGATTAAGATGGATGGACGGATGAGATTAAATGAAGGATGGACGGCTCAGATTAAATCACTTAAACTATATATATATATATATATATATATATATATATATATATATATATATATATATATATATATTAAAATATTAAAATATATATATAAATATTAATTTAAATAAATTTGGGGATGAAAAATGGCGGGAAAGGTGAAATTGGGCCAAATAATGGCGGGAAGGATGGATGACCGACACGTGGCTGACAGGAAGGTATAGATGACTTACAAGTGGCTGGATTTTGGTGTCTACACTTTGAACTTGTCGTGAAATCATGACACTTCTTCCTGCTTTCTCTTTTTCTTCCAACATGTCACAAAATCGTGATAGTTTTTCCACTTGCCTTTTTATCTTCCAACATGTCATGAAATCATGACAATTTTTCCTGCTTTCTCTTTCTCTTCCAACATGTCACGAAATCACAACATTTTTTCCACTTGTCTTTTTCTCTTCCAACATGTCACGAAATCGCGATAGATTTTCCTGCTTTCTCTTTCTCTTGCAACATGTCACGAAATCGTGATAGTTTTTCCACTTGTCTTTTTCTCTTCCAACATGTCACGAAATCGTGACAGTTTTTCCTGCTTTCTCTTTCTCTTCCAACATGTCACAAAATCGCGACAATTTTTCCACTTGCCTTTTTCTCTTCCAACATGTCACGAAATTGCGACAGTTTTTCCTGCTTTCTCTTTCTCTTCCAACATGTTGTGAAATCATGATAGCTTTTCCACTTGCATTTTTCTCTTCCAACATGTCACGAAATCGTGACAGTTTTTCTTGCCTGCTGTATATGTCGCGATATCGCGACACTTTTCTTGTCTTTTTCTTTGATCTTTTGCATATGGGCCACTTCGATCTTCTTGTAAAATCACTGTACATACTATGAGTAACCTTTGAACTCCTGTCTTCTACATTTGAATAGCTTTTGAACATCCTATCCACTGCATCAACAGATCTATTTGACTGTGTTGACAACAATGACAATACTGTTGCTGCATCTTGCTCAACAATCTCCCCCTTTGGAATTGTTGGCAACACATGTGCAAACTCCTGTAACTCTTCTCCCCCTTTGACAATAATACCAAAGGGCTACTGCAGACTCCCCCTGCATCTATGCACAACATTCTTAGGCACAATTTATTACACTTAGCAAAAATCATGAACATGAGCAAAAAGATAATCAAATACTTAAATTCTCCCCATGAGAATGTGATCCCTGTAGCTAGTCAATTCTTGGGAAGTGTGACCACTCCCAATTTATTTCGAAGGTACTCAAAAACTTCCTTGGGCAATGGTTTTATGAAGATATCTGCTACTTGCTCTGTAGTTGGAACAAAATCCAACTTAACCTCACCTTTCGCAACTTTCTCCTTCAAAAAGTGATACCTGATAGCGATGTGTTTTGTGCATGAATGCATAACCAGATTCTTGGAGATGTTAATGGCACTGGTGTTATCACACTTAACTGATATTGACTCACTGAAGCTAATACCAAGATCTTTCAAGGTTTGTTTCATCCACAATACCTGCGTACAACATGTTTTCGATGCAATATATTCTGCCTCTATTGTCGATAAAGAAACTGACTCTTGTTTCTTACTGTGCCACACGACCAATCTATCTCCAAGATAGAATGCACCTCCACTGGTACTCTTTCTATCATCTACACATCCTGCCCAATCTGCATCTAAATACAAAATAAGGGTGAAGTATTTACCTTTTGGATACCATAACCCATACTCCATAGTACCCTTGAGGTACCAAAGAATCCTCTTCACTGTTGTCACATGAGTCTCCTTGGGATTAGCCTAAAATCATGCTACCATGCATACTACTTGCAAAATATCTGGTCTGGTAGCTATCAAGTACAGTAAGCTTCCAATCATAGATTTGTACATGGTTTGATCAACAAGTGGAGATTTTTCATCCTTTCTCAACTTGCAACCTATCGTCATGGGAGTGCTAACTGGCTTACAATACTCCATTGTGAACTTTTTTAACATCTCTTTTACATATTTAACTTGAGAAATAAATATGCCCTTCTTACTTTGATTAACTTGCAACCCGAGGAAATACGACAGTTCACCAATCATTGACATTTCAAATTCTTTCTGCATCTTATTTGCTAAATCTTTACACGACTCATATTTGTTGCTGCCAAATATGATATCATCTACGTATACAACAAGAACAATAAGATGCCCATTTTCTGTTTTGACATACAAATTACTATCCACCATACCTTTCTTAAACCTTTGTTGGGTGAGGTAGTTGTCTAGCCTTGCATACCATGCTCGGGGTGCCTGTTTTAAGCCATATAATGCTTTCTTAAACTTGCAAACAAATTTGGGATTATCACCAAGTTGGAAACCATCTGGTTGCTCAATATAAACCTCTTCTTCAAGTTTCCCATTCAAAAACGCTGATTTCACATCCATTTGATAAACTTTGAAATTCTTGTAGACTGCTAAAGCTAGAAACATTTTGATTGCCTCTAGTCTAGCTACTGGTGCAAAATTTTCCTCAAAGTCAATGCCTTCAACTTGTGCATAACCCTTACATACCAATCTTGCTTTATTTTTGACTACCTGTCTGTCTTCATTCAATTTGTTTCAAAAAATCCATTTAGTCCCGATTATATTTTTATTTGTAGGTCTAGGTACTAACTCCCAAGTTTCATTTTTCTTGATCTGATCTAATTATTCATTTATTTCCTTCATCCAACTTTCATATTTGCTTTCGTCTGCAACATTTTTGGGCTCAATGTTGGATAATAGAGAGTAGTTACTTACTACTCTTCTTCTTGTCTGAACACCAACTTTGGGGTCTCCAATTATTTGCTCTCTAGGATGATTTTTTTGCCAGCTACCTATTTTGAATTTCTTATTTTCTTCTACTTCTAAATCACAACTTAAATCATCTGAGTCAATTTTCTGTATCTTTTCAGTTTCATTTTACTCATCTCCTTCAATAACCTCTTCATAAATTGGGTAGTTCATTTCATAGCTAATTACTCGTTCTCTACTTTCATCAAATTTAACATCGGCACTGTCCACAATTTTCTTTAGCCTCTTGTTGTAGCAATTGTAAGCTTTGCTCTTTTATGAATAACCAACAAAAATACCTTCATCCGCTCTATCTTCAAACTTACCAAGATTATCTTCAATTCTTTTGATGTAGCACTTGCTGCCAAAGATTTTGAGGTATTTTGTTGTTGCCCTTTTACCGAACCACAACTCATAAGGAGATTTGCTTTCATGTGTTCTTAGCATGTATCTATTTTGGATATACACCACAGTATGGACTGCTTCTTTCCAAAAATTTTCTGCTACTCTGCTTTCAGCCAACATAGTTTGTGCCATTTCCTGCACTGTCCTGTTCTTTCTTTCTACCACTCCATTCTGCTGAGGTGTCCTGGCTACTAAAAATTGTCTCCTAATACCGTATTTTTCATAGTACTCTGTAAAATCCTCTGAAATGAATTCTCCTCCTCTATATGATCTTAAACATTTGATCCTCTTTCTTGTTTCATTCTCAACATGGTTTTTGAAAATCTTGAACATATCAAGAGCTTCTGATTTATGCTTCAAGAAAAATATCCATGTCATTCTGAAATAGTCATCAATGCACAACATAAAATATTTGTCACCATTTATGCTTTGTGTTCTCATGGGTCCACATAAATTAGTGTGTATTAGTTCCAAAGGTTTGCTTGTGTAGTACTCTTTTGTTTTGAATGTGACTCTAGTTTGCTTCCCCTTTTGGCATGAAGCACAAATGTTGTTTGCAGGTTTGCTGATGGAGGGAATATCTCTCACTACCCTTTTTGAGCTGATTTTTACTAGATTATCAAAACTAATATGACCGAGTCTCTTGTGCCACAACCAATTTTCTTCTTCTTGTCTAATAAAACAAGCTCCTATTGAAGTCTCTGAGAGTGTGTACAGGTTACCAGATGTCCTTGATCCAGTTGCTATCAATTTTCCACTGTTTGTTTTTTTGACTTCACAACCCTGCTTCATAAAAACTACTTCATGACCTTTATCACAAATATGACTTACGCTCAACAAGTTATGTTTCAAACCATCCACAAAAAAGACTTCTTCTGACTTAATTTTTTCGTCACTAATTTTAACTGAACCTTTGCCAACTATCTTAGCTCCATAATTATTTCCAAACTTTACTGAACCACCTTCATATTTTTGTAACTTCTCAAATTTCTATTTGTCACCTGTCATATGACTAGAGCATCCACTATCAAGTATCCATGGTACATATTTATTCTATGCTTTAAATGTTGTTTGTACGATTAAGGATTCCTTTTCTTCCTTAAGTCACTCTTTTCCTTTCCACTCCGTTTTGATAGTAGTTTTGGGCTCTTGTTTTGCCTTTCCCTTATCAGTAGCTTGTGCATGTTTTTCGAGAAGTTTTCTATTTTGTCTCATCCTATTTGGTTGAAATTTTCTTCCCTAAAATTGATTTGATGCAAATGTACTTCTACATTTTCTTGCAATGTGCCCAAAATTATGACAGGTATAACATTCTACTGCAAAATTCCTCAAAGGAGAAAAAGCATTTCTACTGGTGAAATTCCTTGGTCTTACATTATATTTGCAGTCTGAGATTTTATGTCCATAGCCATTGCATTTAAAACAAAAACCAAAAAATGGATAATTGAACCTGGGTGATGGTCTTTGCCATGTTGTCGTAGGAGCCATAGGTCTTCTTCTTCTTTGATGTGTGACATTGGTGAATCCATCATTGTCAATTCTCCTTTCGTGCATGGCATTATTGCTTTCTTTTGCATGAGACATTTTTCCTTGATCAACCTATTTCTTATCTTCATTCTTTATGGATCCTACATTTCTGGCCTTTGATCCATTTTATTATTCTCCTTCAACGAAACCCAGACCAAATTTGATGCCTGCAGGTCTTTGGTCATTTATGATCTTGTCCAGCTTCATAGAACTTTCTTCACGTTTGTGGTAACAACTAATTTTCTTATTCACCTCTTCTAGCTGCATTCTTAAACCAAAAATCTCTTCTTCTAGCTTGCTGCAATAATCTATTTTCATGGTTATTTGTACTTCGATATCTTCGAAGATTTTCTTGGATTCTTCTATCTGAAATTTCAAACTAGTTATGATTTCATTTGCATCCTCAAGCTTTCTTGAAATTTTCTTATTCTTTTTCATTTCTATCTTCCACTCTTCAAGTGCAAAGATCAACTCACCTTCTAGATCTACTTCAGCCTCAGGGTTTTCACCACATACTTCAGAGTTCACTCCTTCATTTTTTGATTTTACTTCTTCAAATGCCATGAAAAGAGCTTCACCTGTTTCCTCTTTAGAATCCTCACCGGAGCTGTCTTCTGATGAACTGGCATTCTTGGAGATGAAACTTTTCTTCTTGAAGTTGCCTTTTCTAAAATTTGTTTTCTTCTTCCAGTCATTTCTTTCTTGGTGTGATCCTTCATCATTTTTATCCTTCTCTTTAAGTGGACACTTAGTTACAAAATGCCTAATGCCTCCATAGTTGAAACATTTAAACGGTAGCTTCCCTCTGTATTTTTCTTTTCCCTTTTTTAGTTTTCTAACAAAGTTTGCTTCCATTTCATCTGATGTCTCTTCTTCCTCGGACTCTTGTTTTACATTTTTATTTTTAAGGGCTTTAAAATCCGCTTCTCTGTCTGTGGGTTTAGATCTTCCTATCCTCATCTCATATGCAGTCAAAGAACCATACATCTCATCTATACTAAAATAATTTAGATTTTTAGCTTCTTCTATCATTGAGACTTTAGAATCAAACCTTTGAGGAATATATCTTAGTACCTTTTTCACGACAGTAGAGTCTTCAATATCCTCGTCGAGTCCTCTAATCGGATTAATGATTCCATTAACTCTCAACATATATACCTCAATATTTTCATCGTCATTCATTTTCAATGCTTCGAACTAAGCTCGATGTGTCTGTAACTTGGCCTCCTTGATATTATCATCTCCTTCATTAATACTCCTCAGTTTGTCCCATATCTCTTTTGTCGTATTACAGCTCATGATCTTTACTAGTTCACTGTCTGCTAATCCACACATGAGAGCATTTTTTTCTTTTGAGTTATTTTCAAACAGTTTCTTTTTGTCAGCCTCTTTTGGAGGAGTGATGGGTATTGTGTATCCACTAACTACTGAATCCCATATGTCATAACCCAAAGCATAGAGATATGTTTGCATCCTTATTCTCTAGAACGCGTAATTAGATCCGTCAAAAAATGGTGCTTTGTTTGATGAGAAGCCTTCACCACCTGCCATTGTGTTACTTCCAAGATCACCCTAGCCGGTTAAGCTTGTACAAGAACTTAGCTCTGATACCAATTGTTAGTCTTACAATGACACTGAGAGGGGGGTGGTGAATCAGTGTAGCTATTTTTACTTAAATTCACAGCTCTTAAAACTAAAATAATGAAACATTAAAAATAGATAAAGCAAGTATCACAAGAGAACATCACACAACACAATATTTAATGAGGTTCACCAATGTGGCTACTCCTCAAAAATGACTACTTGGACTACCATCCAAATCTAGCCTTTGCAAAGCAACAACTTTACAAACAATTTACCAACACCCACTAGAAGGAGCACCAACCCCTGATTTATCTGCACCAACAGAAAAGAGCACCAACCCTTGATTTACCAGCACCCACTGGAAGGAGCAACAACCCCTGATGCTAAGCACCAACTTGGACTTCAATTCTAAAACTAGAAGATTGATAGAAGGATACCTTTGCTTTTGCTAGACCCTCACTAGTCCTCTTCACCTTTGCTTTCTCTACGCACTCTGCTTTCTCTGCGCAATCACTTCGCACACTCTGCTTCGCTATAGTCAAACTTCACAATCGTCTTCTCTCTTTTGTGCACTCTACTTTCTTAGAGAATTTCACACTTAGTATAATTCGACATGACTTGCTCTCTGTGCACAATGACCGTATTTGGCATAATTCAATATACTTCAAATCTCCAAACAACCCTCCTTTTATAACAAAATGTTTATGATGAAAACCCTAATCTTAGTCGGCTTTCATGAAAACTGTAAACCCTAATTTTTAGTCGGCTGTCATTGGTCTTCGTCGGCTTCAACTCAACCACGAAAATACAACATGTCACGATATCGTGACACTTTCGATTTCTCTCTCTTTCTCCTTGCTTTGGCCCCCGAAAATACAACATG
Organism: Wollemia nobilis; assembly: GCA_028583015.1. Classification (NCBI taxonomy): domain Eukaryota; kingdom Viridiplantae; phylum Streptophyta; class Pinopsida; order Araucariales; family Araucariaceae; genus Wollemia; species Wollemia nobilis. Next base: position 4,921,370 of record JAQPPZ010005697.1, read on the forward strand.
TCGCGATATCGTGACACTTTTTCTCCTTGCTCTTTCTCTTAGCTTTAGCCCATGAAAATACAACATGTCACGATATCACGACACTTTTGCCTCTGTACGCTTTCTCTATTCCTTTGTCACGAAAATGCGACATTGCGCGATATCATGACACTTTTGTTATCCTACATGCCTGCCCTTATTGAGTCGCAAAAATGCTACATGTCACGATATCACGACACTTTTGCTTCTCTACCTTCTTATCCTTTTTGAGTCATGAAAATGCGACATGTCGTGAAATCACGACACTTCTACTTTCGAAGTCTTTCTTTCTGCTTTTGTCATGAAATCGTGACACTTCTGCCTTCGAAGTCTTCTTCTCTGCTTTTGTCACGAAATTGCGACACTTCTGCTTTCGTACTTCACTTCTTTGCTATTGTCATGAAATCACGACACTTCTACTTTCGAAGTCTTGCTTTCTGCTTTTGTCGTGAAATCATGACAATTTTTCTTCCGTACACTTCCTCTCTTTCTTTTGTCTCGAAAATGTGACATGTCGCAAAATCGCAACACTTTTCAAACTTGCTTTCTCTCTCCTATTTTAGTCATGAAAATGCAACATGTCGCGAAATCGTGACACTTTTCTTACTTGTTCTCTTTCTTTGAACTTGTCGCAAAATTGTGACACTTCCTTATTTCTCTTTTTCTTCCAACATGCCATGAAATCATGACAGTTTTTCCACTTGCATTTTTCTCTTCCAACATGTCATGAAATCGTGGCAGTTTTTCCTACTTTCTCTTTCTCTTGCAACATGTCGTGAAATCGTGACAGTTTTTCCACTTGTCTTTTTCTCTTCCAACATGTCGTGAAATCGCGATAGTTTTTCCTGCTTTCTCTTTCTCTTGCAACATGTCGCAAAATCATGACAGTTTTTCCACTTGTCTTTTTCTCTTCCAACATGTCATGAAATCTTGAAAAAAATTATGCTTTCTCTTTCTCTTCCAACATGTCGCGAAATCACGACAGTTTTTCCACTTGCCTTTTTCTCTTCCAACATGTCAACAAATCATGACAGTTTTTCCTGCTTTCTCTTTCTCTGCCAACATGTCACGAAATCGTGACAGTTTTTCCACTTGCCTTTTTCTCTTCCAACATGTCGCAAAATCGTGATAGTTTTTCTTACCTACTAGATATGGCGCGATATCGTGACACTTTTCTTTCTTGTCTTTTTCTTTGATCTTTTGCATATGGGCCACTTCGGTCTTCTTGTAAAATCACTGTACATACTCTGAGTAACCTTTGAACTCCTATATTTTGTATCTGAATAGCTTCTGAACATCCTGTCCACTGCATCAACAGATCTATCTGACTGTGTTGACAAAAATGACAATATTGTTGCTGCACCTTGCTCAACAAGATTTGAGCAGGTTCTAAGTGGACCTATTGAGCAAATTTGAGCAGGTTTTGAGTGGACCTATTGAGTAAATTTGAGCAAGTTTTGAGTGGACTTGTTGAGTATATTTGAGTAGGTTATGAGTGGACCTATTGAGTAGATTTGACCAAGTTCTAAGTGGACTTATTGAGAAAATTTGAGCAGGTTCTGAGTGGACCTATTGAGAAGATTTGTACTCGATCGATTGAACTGTATTTAGTATAATAATTGAGTAGAGTTGTGCTAGACCAACTCAACTGTGTTTAGTACAAAATTGAGATAGAGCTTTGGATGTGATAGAGCAGAGAGGATAGTAGTATCCAATGGATAGATATCAAAAAACCAGGGCAGTGAGCATAGGTCTTCTGAGTGGGGATAAGATTCTTCAGTGGAGAGAGATCCACAAGCCAGTGCAGTGGAGGTAGTAGTCTTCTAGAGGATTACCATCCAGAGCAGAGGAGAAGGAGTTATCCTATGGATAGAGATCCTAAAAATAGATTAAGATTATCAACATCTCCTTTGGACAAAGGTCCATAAACATTGTAATTGGGAAGGATTCCTAAAATATTATTTGAGAAATATTTAGAAGAAATACTTTCTCCATGGAAGTATCCATATTTGGGTGAACCACATAAAAATTATGTCTCTCATGTGTGTGATGCTTTGTGTGATGTTTATTGTTTTATTAATGTTGATGCTACTATTTGTATTGAAAGGAAAAATGTTTTATTGGATACTGTTCACCCCCCCTCAGTATAAGCACATGTTCTTCAATTGGTATCAGAGTGGGTCTCTCCATGAAAATACTAACAGCTTGGAAGAGGATCCTTCAGTAGCACACATGACTTTAGAAAGTTAAGAAGAGACTATGTTTGATATAAAAGAAGAATTCTTTACTGCTCTCAAAAAATTTGAAAGAATTAGAGAGAAAAATTCAAGCTTGAAAGAACAAGTTCAAGAAGATAAAGAAGCAAGAATGGAACTTATACATAGTCTCATAGAACTCAAGATTTGGGTGGAAGAAGGAAAGAAGAATGAGCAAGATATGACAAATCTATTAATAGCCAGGAAAACAGAATGTGAAAAATTGGAAGCAAAAATAGTTCTTCTAAGGAATAAATTGGAAAGGACCAAGGTACTATAAAATATAGAATATGAGAAGTAGAAAGAGGAATCAAGTCTCCAAAAGGCATAAACTTCAAACAAAGAAAAGCAATCAAAGGATATTAGAAAGGAAGAAATGAAATAACCTTTGATAAGAGTTAATCACAAGAAGAACATGACTTCTTCACAAATTCCAAGATACCCAAACAGGTTACATAATTTCTTCCATGGTCATTGTTTTTCTTACAATAAATATGGTCATAGAGCTGCACATTGTACTCACTATGCAAGGTACAATGGAAATTTCAATTCCTTTGCACCTCTCATAGATGATGATGTTATATGTTACAAATATAATAATTTTGGGCACAAGGCTAGATGGTGTAAAATGATATCTCTTGAGTCTAGAAAAACAATTCCAAAAACTAGGAAGGATGAAAGGAAAAATGTTAGGGCTAGATCAATGTTAGTACAAACAACCCTTCATGCTCAAGATAAAGAAGAAAAATATTATCTTGATAGTGGTTGCTCTAGTCACATGACAGGATACAAAGATAAATTTATTGTACTGAAAGAAACAAATAGAGGATTAGTAAGTTTTGGTGATAAAGGATAAGCGAGGATTGTTGGGAGAGGAACTCTAAGTCTAGACAATGGAAAAGCAAAAACAGAGAATGTTTTGTATGTAAAAGGTTTAAAACACAATCTACTGAGTATAAGTCAACTTTGTGATCAAGTATACATGGCCACCTTCCATCTATATAGATGTGAAATAAGGAAATTAGAAACTGGAAGAATCATTGCAAATGCAAGAACTCCAAACAACTTATATATGCTCAATGAGATCAAAGAAGAAAAGTGCTTTCTATCACAAGAATATGAGAGTTGGTTGTGGCATAGAAGATTGGGTTATTTGAATTTTGATAACATAGTCAATATAAGTAATAAACAGACAGTTAGATATTTACCCAAAATAAGAAGACCTCAAAACACAATTTGTGCATCGTGTCAACATGGAAAGCAAACTAGGACAACATTTAAACCAAAAGGCTATATGTCATCTGACCATTGAGCATAATACATACTTATTTATGTGGTCCTACCAGAACACAAAGTATTCAAGGTTAGAGTTACTTCATGTTGTTTGTAGATGATTATTCTAGAATTGTTTGGGTAACCTTCCTAAAAGAGAAATCAAAGGCCTTTGAAAAATTTAAAGCATTCAAGGAATTGGTTGAAAATGAAACAAGCAAAAGGATTAAGTTTCTATGATTTGATAGAGGAGGAGAATTTACTTCAAATGAATTTGTAGAATTTTGTGAAAATGGAATCAAGAGAGAGTACTGAACAGCAAGAACTCCTCAACAAAATGGATTAGTTGAAAGGAATAACAAGACTATTGAAAATGTGGCTAGAGCTATGTTAAATGAATCTAAGTTATTAGATGGTTTTTGGAAAGAAGTGGTATCCATAGCTGTATACATGATTACTAGGGCTCCATATGAGATTTGGAAAGGAATACCTGCTACTGTAAAACATTTTAGAATATTTGGAAGCAAATGTTACATAATACGGGAAGATAAAAACCTAGGCAAGTTTGATCTAAGATGTGATGAGGGAATTTTCATTGGTTATTCCACAAAGATTAAATCCTATAGATGTTTCAACAAAATAAAATGCACTATGGTGGAAAGTATGATTGTAACAATCGATGAGAAGATAGATTCCAGAGAACCAGTTCAGCAAACTGTGTACCAAGAGGATGGATGTTTTCAAGAAGGATTTTGTGAGAAATCAGACAAATATGAAGAAGAAACACAAAATCTTCTTCCTAAGACTCCTTCCAAGTATGTACAGAAACATCATCTAAAATAACAGATCATCGGGAATCCATATGAAATATAGAAAAGGAGAAGAATAATAAAACCATCTCAACAAGTAAATTTTTTTTACTATCTAAGATTGATCCAAAAGACTTCACTCAAGCTAGTGAGGATGAATTTTTGGTTAAAACAATGAATGAGGAGTTGGATCAGATAGAGAAGAGCAAAACTTGATAACTTGTTCCATGACCAAAGGACAAAAATGTGATTAGCAAAAAATGGGTATTCAAAAATAAGTTGAATGAAGATAGACAAGTGGTCAAAAATAAAGCAAGGTTAGTATGCAAAGGTTATGCACAAGTAGAAGGAATTGAATTTGATGAAACTTTTGCTCCAGTTGCACGACTTGAAGCTATAAGGATATTTTTAGCTTTCTCAAGTTTCAAGAACTTCAAGGTATATCAGATGGATGTCAAGTTAGCATTTCTAAATGAGGTTCTATAATAAGATGTCTATATTGAATAGCCAAAGGGATTCATACTAGCAGATACACCAGATCAGGTATACAAATTGAAAAAGGTATTGTATGGTTTAAATCAGTCTCTCAAATCATGGTACTCAAGATTGCATAAGTATCTTTAGGAATAGAGATTCAGGAAAGGAATAGCAGATAGTAATTTGTATATCAAAAATGAATGAAATGATCTTCTAATAGTGGTTGTTTATGTTGATGACATAATTTTTGGAGGGAAAAATGATAAGATGTGCAAATATTTTGCTAAGAATATGCAAAATAAATTTGAGATGTCTACGCTTGGTGAATTGTCCTTCTTTCTTGGACTTCATATTTCACAATCATAAAGGGGAGTGTTTCTCTCTCAAGCCAAGTATATCAAGGAAATGTTGAATAAATCCATATTAGAAGATTTCAAACTAGTCAGTACTCCTATGGTCATAGGATGCAAGTTGAGTAAGGATGATGAATCTCCAAAGGTAGATCAAATATTATACAGATCTATGATTGGCAGCTTATTATATGTTATAGCTACAAGACCAGACATAGTACAATCAGTGGAATTAGTGGTAAGATTTCAAGCAGCACCTAAGGAAACACATGTGGCCGCAGTAAAAATAATTTTTAGGTATCTAAAAGGGACTATGGATTTTGGGCTTTGGTATCCCAAAAGTGATAGTTTCACACTAACAAAATATATAGATGCAAATTTTGGCCGACAACATTGATGAAAGAAAAATAACAAGTGGAGGAGCATTCTTTCTTGGAGAATATCTAGTCTCTTGGTTAAGTAAGAAGTAGGTTTCAGTATCTCTATCTACAACAGAGGTAGAATATATTGTAGCAGTAGCCATTTGTACATAGGTGTTATGGATGAAGAGAACTCTACAAGACTTTAAGATAAAGCATGATCAGTCCATTACTATACTATGTGATAATACAAGTGTCATAAGTATCTAAAAAAAATTGGTAATGCACTCCAGGACAAAGCACATTCCAATTAAGTATCATTTTATGAGATAACAGGTGACAAATAAATAGGTTAGATTAGATTATGTCACTACAAAGGAACAAATAGCAGATATTTTCACTAAGCCACTTTCAAAGGAAACTTTTAAGTATCTTCGAGGAAAATTGGGAGTGAGACTCCCACCCTAAAACTAACCACCTCATGAGGAGGTGGGGGAGGGGCTAAGCTAAGAGGCTCATTCTTAGCCCCGAGCCCCAAAGGTGACCCTTTGCCATTGATGTCAAAGGGGGAGAGATTTGTGTAATAGGGAGAGATTTGATATTTGAGAGAGAATTGAGCCAGAGGGAGCAATTTCCAAAGGGGAGAAGAAGAAAAAATAAAGGTTCAGTTTTAGTAAGAAGAATGTGGGTTGCCATCAATGACAAAGGGGGAGATTTTTGGACATTTTGATTCTCAAAATCAAAGTTGTCATTGATGTCAAGAAATGCAGTTAACATTAATATCAAGGTTTTTGTTAAGAAATGAAGTTGTCAAAGTTGTTATTTGATATCCAGGAAGAAGGCCAAAGGTCAAGAGTTTCAATGCAAAGTAAAAGAAGGATTTAAAAATTAAACCTTACAATTATAATTTATAAATTTAAATTCTTTTGAATTTAAATATCTATAAATTATAATGCTCATGTCCTCAAATTTAATTTAAGAACTTATATATTATAAAGTGTTTAATGGCACCGACGTCATTAAAATAAGGATGCGTCGATGTTTGAAGAAAATACATGGTTGTGTATAAAAGGTGGCCTCAAAGATATTGCAAATTGTATTCCTCGATCGAAGAAAATTTGCACTAAGGTAAAAGATCTTAGTTTACATTTTTGAAAGGATTCGTTGAGGAAGAAGACGAAAAACATTTTCATATTTAGCGCCAAGGATAAAGTGGAAAGGTTGGAGTCTTCGAAGCACATTGGACACAGTGGTCCAAGTGGCAAAGCACATATGTTTGGAGGAAGCAAGTGCTATGTTCAAAACTCATGGTGGTGAGCGCCAAAAGGAAATGTTTTTCATGTGTTTTCATTGAGCACAAAATCTGAGGAGAAAGAGCCTTTTGGCTCTTAAACATGCTCATATATCACATGGTCATGGGGCCTATCGTAGGTTTCTTGCGAAGGTAGAGGTAACAAGGTCGAAACCCATCGGTGGCCAAGGTAAAAACTTTTTAATTAATTTTATTGCCTAAGGTTTCAATACAAGGTGTTTGTAGGTATAAGGTTTGCTTGTGAAATTGTTTAAAGATTTTTTAGTGAATAACGTTGGTAGTTGAAGGTATTACTTGGAGTAATAAGTAAGCTTTGGTATTTAATATTTTTAATAAATTCTTAAATTATTATATTACAAATATTGAAGGGTTAAGACTTTTTGAGTGTTGTTTGATATTTAAAGGGTTTGTGTTAAAAGAAGATTATTGTGAGGGTATTTGAATATTATTTGAGTTGGAGTGATAAGGTGTTATTTTGGTATTATTTTGCATTGTATATTGTTAAATAAATTATTACCCTCTGACCCTTGTTGATGTTGGCAAAGAAGAAATTATGAGTGTGGCAAATCTGTGAGATCAACTCCTTGTCAAGCAAAAAGGTATGAGCAAATTCTTCTTTGGTTGTGTTGGTTGATTGGATTTATTGAAAATTAAGTTTGGAGTGAAAAGGATTTGATTAGGGTTTCCTTTTAAAAAATTTTGAGTTAATTCTTCAAGGTTTTTTCGTAATTAAGTGTTGTTATTAAAACCTTGTTTTATTAGCATTGTTGTTGAAGCCATTGGATTGTGCAAAGAACTTGAACTTGAGTTAGAAAATATCATGAGTATCATTGTTATGTGAGATTTTTTGTTGAGCATTGTTGGAAATATTTTGATTTGGATGATACATGCTTGTACTAAGGTTTGTGAGCAAGAGTTATTTCTTGAGTGATTGATTGAGTAGAGTTGATTGGGCCTAGTCAAGTGGATGAATGAAGTGATTGTTCAAGTTCCATAAAATAAACTATTCTATATTATGATTTGAGTTGTGAAAGAGATTGAGTTGTGTGAATAGAACATATTGAGTCTCTAACAATTCTCTTTATGCTTCTATGAAGTTGAGTTGAGAAAGTGATTGAGTTTTGAGAATAGAACATATTGAGTCTCTAACAATTCTCTCTATGTTTCTATGATATTGGACAAGTTCTATGTGGACTTGTTAAGCTGATTTGAGGCAAGTCTTTGAGAAGACTTGTGGACTAATTTTGTGTGAGATTTTTTGGAAGCTTACAATACAAATTTGGTTAAGTCCTAGAGAGAACTTATTGAGTATATTTGGACAAGTTCTACGTGAGCTTGTTGAGTAGATTTGAGCAGGTTCTAAGTGGACCTATTGAGTAGATTTGAGCAGGTTTTGAGTGGACCTATTGAGAAGATTTGAGTAGGTTCTGAGTGGACCTATTGAGAAAATTTGAGCAGGTTCTGAGTGGAACTATTGAGTAGATTTGAGTAGGTTCTAAGTGGACCTGTTGAGTAGATTTGAGTAGGTTCTGAGTGGACTTGTTGAGTAGATTTGTGCTAGACTGACTGGATTGTGTTTAGTACAAGATTTGAGTAGAGATTTGCTAGACCGACTGGATTGTGTTTAGTACATAATTGATAAAAAGCTTTAGAGGTGATAGAGCAAAGAGGATAGTAGTCTCCAGTGGATAAATATCCATCAACCAGTGTAGTGAGTATATGTCTTCTGAGTGGGGACAAGAGTCTTCAGTGGAGAGAGATCCACAATCTAGTGTAGTGGAGGTAGTAGTCTTCAAGAGGATCACCAACCAGATCAAAGAAGGAATTCTTCTATGGATAGAGATCCACACACCAGATTAAGGGGATCAGCATCTCCTTTGGATAGAAGTACATAAAAATTGTAATTGGGAAGGATTCCCAAAATATTATTTGATAAATATTTAGAAGAAATACTTTCTTCGTGGAAGTAGCCATCTTTGGGTGAACCATGTAAAAATTATGTCTCTCATGTGTGTGATGCTTTGTGTGATGTTTACTATTTTATTAATGTTGATGCTACTATTTGGATTGAAAGGCAAAAATTTTTATTGTATATTGTTCACCCCCCCCAATATAAGCACATGTTCTTAAAATTACACCTTATCACTCCACCTTTTGAAAACAACCATCAACATACATAAAATATTTATCCAATAACACCTTATAAACTCCCAACTAAAAATAAATTCAACATCCACCAAAATAACTCAAAACCTCTTTAATAAATTTTAATGGTAAGAATAAATTTGGCATAAATTCAAATCCGCTTTCTTTTAAAAACCTCCATAACATAAATCACTTCTCAACAAAACAATTTTTCAAAAACCCTTTTAACTCCAAATAGCACAAATCAATTTCCAATAAAATAATTCTTCACAAACCCTTATAACTCCAAATAACACAAATCATTTACCAATAAAATAATTCTTCACAAACCCTTATAACTCCAAACACAAATCAATTCAAAATAATTTTTTAAAAACCCTTATAATTCCAAATCACCCCTTAATAAAAACTTTAGGCAATATAAAATTTAATCAAAAATTACCTTTGCCACTAGTGGGATTCGAACCCAGAATCTCTACCTTTGTGAGCGCTCTAGCCATGGACCTTACCACCATGTGTGCTAGACGCACGCTTAATACTCCACAAGCACCTTGTGCTCCTTCTACCACACCTGGCACTCAAATTGAATGCGAACAAAAAAAATTTGTTGGTGCTCAAGTCAAACACGCCAATCGTCCACACGAATCGATCGTGGACTCCTTCCACTCCAATGCTCTCACACAACGTGTTGTACCATTGGACCACCATGTCCAATATGGGTCACACCATGAGCTTACACCTTTCATATTATTCCTATGCTAATAATACAAATGAGATCTTTGTCTTCTTCCTCAACGTTCACGATTTGCATGAATTCCTTTAGCTTGGTCGCATAAAATTAATTCGAAGAGGGATTCTTTTGAATGCCTCTTGGCATATTATTTATACACAATACCTTAGACGTCAGTGCTCCATTTTATTTTATGACATCGATGCATTTTGAAACCTTTTATAATTTATAAATTATTTAAATTTTCTAATGAATTTAAATTTTATAAATTATATTTATAAACTTTAACTTTAAGGAGATTAAAGTCTTCCTTGGGTTTAAACTTAAACCTTTAATTTGTAAATTATTCTGCAACTATGGATCTTTTAAAATCTTAACCACCATATCAATGTGTGAGGAGACTTTTATATCCTCATAATGATTTTAATAAAACCATTTAATCTTCCACCATGAGTTTACCATAAACCCTCATAAAAAATTGTTTTGCCAATTGTTTCTTCAACTCTTCACATTGTTCCTGGTGCTATTGATGGTGTGCTCCATGGTATTAATATCGTCTTCATATGTTTACTTTGGCATCAATGATGACTTTTCACCTTGACATCAATGACAACTAAATGAGCACAAAATGTCCAACAATATCCTCCTTTTTCATTTATGGCAAACCAATTTTCTTTTATCGAAAACTTGATCTTTCCTTTGTTCTGCTCGTCCTGGGACATTGATCCCTTTGGATCAATGCTCTTTCAAATATAAAATCTCTCCCCCTTTGAAATCAATGGCAAAGGGTCACCTATGGAGCTCAGGGCTAAGAATAAGCCTCTTAACTTAGCCCCTCCCCCACCTCCTCTTGAGGTGGTTTAATTTTGGGTTGGGAGTCTCACTCCCAATTTTCCTCATAGATATGCAAAATTTTCCTTTGAAAGTGGCTTAGTGAAATTTTTGCTATTTGTTCCTTTATGGTAACATATTCTAACCTGACCTATTTATCTGTCACCTATTCTCTCAAAAAATGGTACTTAATCAAAATGTGCTTTGTCCTAGAGTGCATTATTAGATTTTTTGAAATACTTATAGCACTTGTATTATCACATAGTATGGTAACAGGATGATCATGATTTATCTTTAAGTATTTTAGAGTTCTCTTCATCCATAACACCTATGTACAATTGGCTACTACTATAATGTATTTTGCTTCTACTGTAGATAAAGATACTAAAACCTGCTTCTTACTTAACCAAGAGACTAAACATTCTCCAAGAAAGAATGATGCTCCACTTGTGCTTTTTTTGTCATCAATACTTTTGGCCCAATATACATCTGTATATGTTGTTAGTGTGAAAATATCACTTTTGGGATACCAAAGCCCAAAATCCATAGTCCCTTTTAGATACCTAAAAATTCTTTTTACTACTACCATATGTGTTTCCTTAGGTTTTGCCTGAAACCTTATCACTAATCCCATTGACTGTACTATGTCTGGTCTTATGGCTATAACATATAATAAGCTGCCAATCATAGATCTGTATAATCTTTGATCTGCCTCTGGAGATTCATCATCATTACTCAACTTGCATCCTGTAACCATGGGAGTACTTACCGGTTTACAATATTCTAACCTAAATTTCTTTAACATTTATTTTATATACTTGGCTTGTGAGAGAAACACTCCCCTTTCTGATTGTGAAATCTGAAGTCCAAGAAAGAAGTACAATTCACCAAGCATATACATCTCAAATTTATTTTGTATTTTCTTAGCAAATTCTTTGCACATCCTGTCATTATTTCCCCCAAATATTTTGTCGTCAACATAAACAACCACTATTAATTGATCACTCCCTTCATTTTTGATATATAAATTATTGTATGCTATTCCATTTCTAAAGCCCTATTCTTGAAGATACTTATCCAATCTTGAGTACCATGCTCTCGGAGCTTGCTTTAAACCATACAATGCCTTTTTCAATCTGCATACCTGATCTGGTTTATATGCTAGTATGAATCCCTCTAGTTGTTCAATATAAACCTCTTCTTCTATAACCCCATTTAGAAATGTTCACTTGGCATCCATATAATATACCTTGAAGTTAGGTCCGAGGTGTAGACCAATTGGTTCATCCAAACCCCATAAGGGGGCGGAGGTCCAAGGTTCAAATCTCGGGCCTCGTCGAATTGAACGCTTGTCCCTTTCTTGGTTCTTTCAGCGGCGTAAAAGGTTTAAAATTATTGTGGCATGGTGGTTATAGGGGTGGACTGCATGAAGATTTGTGTGGCGGCTTCTAGGGCGGACAACGCAGAATACTATGGCGGCCATAAAAAGTTGGATAGCCTGCTCGGATTCATGGCGGCTACCGATTCCACCATGTAAATTCAAAAAAAATATATATATATATATATATATATATATATATATATATATATATACCTTGAAGTTCTTGAAACTTGAGAAATATAAAAATATCCTTATAGATTCAAGCCATGCAACTAGAGCAAAAGTCTCATCAAAGTCAATTCCTTCTACCTGTGCATAACCTTTGCATATTAACCTTGATTTATTTTTGACCACTTGCCCTTCTTCATTTAATTTGTTTTTTTTTTTTGAAGAAAGTGAAAAACTTATATTAATACAAAGAGTAAATACAAGAGGGATCGAAAACATCCCAACCAAGAACCAGGAAGCAAGAAGCCAACACAAAGGGCAAGAGGGCAGCACTTCCCAACACTAAGCACAAGAAGAAAACCAGGCGCGAAAACGCGACATGTCGCGAAATCGCAACATGTCGCGATATCGCGACAGTCAAGGCAACCAAAGCCACAGCCGGGCAACCGGTCGCGAAATCGTGACATGTCGTGAAATCGCGACAGCCATAGCCAGCAACTCCTGACCACCAACATTGTCGCGATATCGCGACGGGTTCTCCTCCGAGCAGTCATCCCTCAAAAAGGTCGCGATATCGCGACGTATTTTTCGTTTGCCTCCTTTACGCCAGAAGTGTCGCGAAATCGCGACAAGATTGTCAATCTGCAACCAGTCCTCCCAAGTGTCGCGAAATCGCGACGAATTATCTTCATGAGGCACAAGCTCCAAAATGGTCGCGAAATCGCGACGTCTTTTCCAGAAGTCATCAGTTCGCCAAAAGTGTCGCGAAATCGCGACAGTACTTCTATCTGGCTCCCAGGCATCAAAAACGTCGCGATATCGCGACGAAATTTCCCCTTGTCTCCGAAACACAAAAACCGTCGCGATATCGCGACTATTATCCTCCTTGTTGCCCCTGCTCTCAAAGCGTCACGAAATCGCGACTGGAACCTTCCAAAGGCCGTGGCGACAACACTTGTCGCGATATCGCGACGGTTTTTCCCCTTGTCTCCAAAACACAAAAACCGTCGCGATATCGCGACTGTTTTCCTCCTTGATGCCCCTGCGCTCAAAGCGTCGCGAAATCGCGACGGGAACCTTCCAAAGGCCGTGGCGACAAAACTTGTCGCGATATCGCGACGGTTTTTCCCCTTGTCTCCGAAACACAAAAACCGTCGCGATATCGTGACTGTTTTCCTCCTTGTTGCCCCTGCGCTCAAAGCGTCGCGAAATCGCGACGGGAACTTTCCAAAGGCCGTGGCGACAAAACTTGTCGCGATATCGCGACGGTTTTTCCTTTTGTCTCCGAAACACAAAAACCGTCGCGATATCGCGACTGTTTTCCTCCTTCTTGCCCCTGCGCTCAAAGCGTCGCGATATCGCGACGGGAACCTTCCAAAGGCCGTGGCGACAAAACCTGTCGCGATATCGCGACAGTTTCCTGCCAAGGGCCGCGACAGCAGTGCAGGTCACGAAAACGCGATGAAAATCACCCTTAGTACAGAATTTTCTCATTGATTCAAGAATTTTGCAAGTCCCTGTCGAATCTCAGCATTTTCCACAGGCATGTCACTGTGCAGCTGAACTCCAACCTCCTTTTCCGCACCCATCTTTGCAAGGAAATCGGCCACCGAATTTAAGTCACGACTCACATGGATAGGGATCACATCTTCTAATTCCTTCCAAAGGTCCTTGATTTGAGAGACTAAAATCTGTATCTTCCAAGCTTTCAAAGCAAAGTTCCTCAAGCAATCAAGAGCGCCAACCAAAATTTGAGAATCTGTCTCAAGGATTATCTTTCTGTATCCCTGCTTAACAGCCCAGATGGAAGCAATTTTGATAGCATAGGCTTCGGCTTCATTATTGGTGGCTCTTCCCAGACCCTGCAGTTCCCAGTAAAGCATAGTTCCAGCATGATCACGGCACACAACACCAATTCCAGCATTGCCCGGATTGCCCTTTGCAGCTCCGTCTGTGTTAATTTTAACCCAGCCTGCTGGGGGGGTTTCCAACTGGCTATGTTCTTTCTAACCTGTGCAACAGCTCTCTCTTCCTGAGGACCCAGCTCAGCCGAAATTTCCTCTTCAGCAAATATGGCAACCGTCTCTGTGACTTTGCTCCAGATAACCTGCCATATTCCATCAAGCGAGGAGAAGGTCTCTCTAAAGATTCGAGCGTTTCTTTCCAACCACACTTGCCACCAGATGAAGGAAAGACCAAGATCCCACCCCAGACGGAGGGCTTTAGATTTAAATCTGCCTTTCTTCCATCTTTGCCAGATATTGTTTCGAGTCAGAGCACCATTACTCTGGAGTTTAAAATAGGAAAACCACCGATTCCAAATCTGACCTGTGAAAGAGCACTCAAACATCAAATGATCAGCGGTCTCCTCATTCTTATGACATAAAATACACTGAGAAGGGCCAATGATTCCTCTGTTTATGAGGATATCGAAGGTGAGAATGCCATTGTGCATGGCAAAGAAGTTCACTTTCGGCCAGCACTTGGAATACCAAATCTTCTTCCAATATTGAACCGAAAATGAATGCGGGGGAGGCTCTGGGAGGATCTGATCATATCCAGCCTTCACAGTATAAACCCCGAGGTTCCCATGGCCCCAAGCTAACTCATCCTCTTCATCTCTGCCCGTGAGAAACCGAGCTATCAAGATGTTGGTCAAAATGGTTGCTAGCGCCGGAGGGATTGTGACCGGCCACTCCTCCAACCGCTTAAACTTCTTGAATTTATACTCACCCAACTGGCTAGTGTTGAAATAATTCTCAATAGTGACCCATCCCTGGGATTCTATGGCTGATTTAATTGGAAGCAATTCAGGATATTCCGCAATGATGGGTGGATACTGGTCCCATGAGTCAGTCCAGAAATGTGCCTTCTCCCCTCTTCCCACTTTCCAGAACAATTGGTCTTTAATAACTTGAGAACCCAACTTGAGAGCTTGCCAGACGAGGGATCCATTACCATCCAAAGGGAAGCGGCTTATTTCAGAGGGATGAACTTGGCCCAGATATTTGCTGGTTAAGATTCTACTGAATAAAGATGATGGCTGGGAGATCCATCTCCAATACAATTTACCTGCTAAGGCTATGTTGTTGAGTTTAGAGCTTCTCAATCCCAGCCCTCCTTTTTCTTTGGGCTGCGTAACCTTATCCCAGCCAACCAAGGCCCATTTCCTCTCACCATTTGCTCCTTCCCATAAGAATCTTCTGCCAATTTATCCAACTCTTTCCAAATAGAAGGTGGGGCAGCCGGGATAGAGAATTTATAAATTGGCATGGCTTGGATAACTGATCGTAAGAAGGTTAATCGGCCGCCATAGCTTAACCATTTATGAGACCAATGGTTCATTCTGTCTTTGAAGCCATCCAAAAGATCTTTCCAAATGTCAATTTTCAATTTCTTGAAGTGCAAAGGAACCCCCAAGTAGACTATAGGAAGAGAGGTTCTAGTGAAGCCCAAAATCTCCATAATTCTGTCCTGAAGCCTTTGATCAAGGTTGAAAAAGACCACTTTGGATTTTCTGTCATTGATAACCTGATTGGAGGCCCTAAGGTAAACATTGAGAGAGTCTCTGATTCCCCTGGCTTCCCTGAGACTGGCCACTCCAACCAGGCCAGTATCATCCACAAATTGCAAATGAGTTAGAATTTCTGCACCAACCTTAATACCTGTTAACAGGCCTTGAAGTCTTCTTCTAAAGAAGAGTCTACCTAATCCTTCAGCCAAAATAAGGAATAGATAGGGAGAGCGGGGGTCCCCTTGTCGGAGACCGCGAGAAGCTCCAAAAGGAGGCGAGGGAAGCCCCTTAATTAGAACGAGAATAAGAAGGCGTGGAAACACAGCTCATAACCCAGTCTATCCAGTCCTGGGAAAAACCAAAGGCTGCCAACATCTTTGACAGGAAGCCCCACTCCACTCTATCATAAGCCTTGGACATATCCAGTTTGATGAACATTCCTTTGTTACCGGAGTTTTGCATTGAATGAATAGCCTCCTGGGCAAGAACCACTCCATCCAAAATCTGTCTACCCTCAACAAATCCCCCTTGTTCTGAGGAGATGAGGTTATGAAGGAGAGGTTTAAGACGTTCAACTATTATCTTTGTGATAATTTTGTAAATCACATTACATAAGGCAATAGGCCTAAAGTCAGAGATATGAACCCCTTCCTCCCCCTTAGGAATTAAAGTGATGAAGGTATGATTTAGAGCCTTAAGCATTCTCTTATTGATTCTGGACTCCTCTGTAACAGCCAAAACATCATCCTCTAAGGTATCCCAAAAGGCCTGGAAAAACTCAATAGGAAAACCGTCTGGACCGGGAGATTTGCCTGTGCTCATTCCAAAGACCACACACTTCAATTCATCTCTATCAATGGGTCTAAGGAGAGCCTGATTTTCTTCTTGAGTGACAATAGGGGGAATAACATCAAGAACTTCATTTTGAGCCCCCACATCTTGCTCCCTATTTTCTGCAAAAAGCTTAGAGAAATAATCCACTGAGTGGGAGTGCATACCAGGAAGAGTATCAAAGGAGTGTCCATTCTCATCATGTAGAACTGCCATGTTATTCATCTGTCTTCTAGCACAGGCTGATCTATGGAAAAATTTTGTATTTCTATCTCCTTCCAATAACCAAGAATTTCTAGCCCGCTGTTTCCAGTAAATTTCCTCTTGGTTATCAATGTCCTCAACAACTTTGCGCAGGGCATCATCTTCAGTTTTAAGTTGTTCAGTAATTATTCCTTCCCTGAATTGTTTCTGTACCTCCTCCCAACGGACCATCAAGGGGGCTCTTTGCAGCTGGAAATCCGACTTATTGGCGTGCCTCCATTGTTTCAGTTTACTTTTGACAAAATGAAGTTGTTTGTGGAATTTAAACATAGCTGTCCCAAAAGGTGGACGACCTTCATCCCACCATTGCGGAATTTTCTCATGAAGATCCTCCTTTTGTAGCCAAAAATTCTCAAATCTAAACGGTTTGTGGTACTGCCCTGTCTGAGTCCCACCCTCCAGGCGGGATGGGGGAATGATCGAAAGCAGGGGCCATCCAAAATCTGGAATTTAACATTCCACTTAACAAATGCCTCCTCTGAGACCAGAAAGTGATCTAGCTTTACCTTCCTATAGTGTGGCTCCCTCCTCTTGTTAGTCCAAGTGAAAAAAGTTCCAGGGCCTTGGATATCCACTAAGTGAAAAGCCTGGACACGGGCAATCGAAGCTCTGTCCCCGGGTCCAAAACAGGGGTTCCACCTTCCCGATCCCGAGCGAGATAATTTGGCATTAAAATCTCCAGCAATGATCCAGTCACAAACTTGTCTAGAGGACCTCATGTTGTGAACAACTTTCCATTGGAGCCTCTGGCCATCAAGGCTTTGAGCCCCATAGAAATTTGTAATTAGTACATGCTCAGCTGTGACAATATTCCTGAAGAGAGATGTGAGAACACCCCTCCAGGCTATATGTTCTAAAGCAGTCCATTCCAGGGGGTTCCAAAGAGTGACAATCCCCCTGAGGCACCTTGGGCAGCCACATCCATATACCCAGCGCCCCTCCAAATCCTACTAACAGTTTTACTCATAAGATCCAGCGACATTTTTGTCTCCTGGATAAGCAAAAAATCCGTTTTATACTTCCCTAAGAGTCTTTGAACAGCAGATTGATGGGTTCTACTGTTTAAACCCCTAACGTTCCAAGATTGTATAATCATTGAAAACCTTGGGAGTAGTAAGAATCAATTGACCTCACCGATCCTCCATTGATCAGCTTATCTCCTTGTCTTGTGAGCAGTTCCTTATTGGATTTTCTTCCCGCTCCTTGAGAGTTATTGTTTTTAGATCTCTTCTCCACCTGAGTGATCCCTAAAGCTGGCCTTTCTCTATTTTTATCTGCATTTCCCATAGTGACATCTTTAATAGCCGGTTGTGCTGGGGAGTGTATCACCAATGCCCCTGGGTTCTCTGACTGCATACTCTCCAAGGGTGCAGTCACCTGTTCGGCAATAGGAGTGGATGAAGGAGAATCTTGGGAGTGAGTGTTATTAATCTCACCATTCCCATCCACTCCCTCCATGACTTGGTCTTCCAGATCCACTAATGACTTAAAAATCTCATACCGGTTGTTTGGCTTGAGATGCATCTGCTCCTTGCCATTTTTCTTTTTGTTTCTCCTTCGTTTCGACTGTTCAAAGCCATCCTTCTGAGCATCAGGACCTGGAGAAGTGTTGGAAGGTTCATTGACAGGGGTGGGATTACCCTCTCTAGGGCGGCTTGGCATTCCAATCGAAGCCTCCGCTTTTGTGCTCGAGGTGTTAGGACAGAACCTTGCCAAATGTCCATGCTTATGGCAAACTCTGCACCTGAAAGGTAGGGCCTCATAGTCTAACTGCTAGATCCAGGGAACTCCTGCCAACTCAAGCTCCACCTCAGCTGATAAGGGCTGGCTAATGTCCATTTCTACATAGATTCTAGCAAAAACAGTTGTATTTCCCTCTATGGTGTCTCTAGAGACTCCTATATATCTGCCTAGGGAATTACCTATTATTTCTAGAACCTGCTCACCCCAAAACTCCATCGGGAGAGCGTACAGTCGGATCCAGACCGGAACAGCCGTGGGTTCAATGCGAGGATCAAAGCCCACTCTCCAGGGTTGAACAAATAACCCTGCTGGTCCGTGGTTTCTCTTTTCTGATTCAAATGCTCTGTTTCTATCTGCTAAAGAAGAGAAACTAATAATAAAATACCCATTGCTTATTGGCCATAAAGAGTACTCACCTTGTGGCTCCCAGTTCTGTCGAACCCAGGTATGCAAAAAATTCAGAGAAGGTCGGATGCCCATGAATTTGCGAGATCAAGTCATGGTTAGCTCGGTAGACAATTGTATCCTCGACCAGCTTGGGTTCGATAACAATCTTAGGTCTGGAAGCGGATTGCGGGAGGCATCCATTAACGCGGTGAGCATTTGGGCTGTTGCCAGCATTTTTGAGTAGCGTTTGAAAAGTATTCCTCTGAGCTTCACCAGTGGAAGACGAGGGGTTTTCTTTCAACATCTCAGCATAAGAACTTTTTCTCCCCGCAAGAGGGACTGGAGGAGACCCCATCGGGCCCTCCCGGAGCAACGAGCAAACCTTCAGAGTAGTTCAAAACCAAAACACCAAAGTCTCTGGAAAGATCTTACGGGCCAGAAACCCTCGAGCATCGCCCGACGCCTGTTCAAAGGTTTTCCCGCCAAATCGCCAGAGCCCAAATTCTTTTCTCCGAAGTTTTTTACCTAAACCTCCTCATTTAATTTGTTTTTGAATACCCATTTTGTGCCAATTACATTTTTATCCTTTGGTTGTGGAACAAGTTCCAAAGTTTTTCTTTTCTCTATCCGATACAATTCCTCATTCATTTTCTTAATCCAAAATTCATCCTCACTTGCCTGAGTGAAGTCTTTTGGGTCAATCTTAGATAGCAAAGAAAAAATTGCTTGTTTAGATGGTTTCATTATTATTCTCCTTGTCTATATTTCATCTGGATTCTCGATGATCTGCTCTTTTGGATGATGTTTCCGTACATACCTGGATGGAGTTTTTGGAAGAATTTTTCATGTTTCTTCTTCTTCTTTATCTGATTCCTCACAAAATTCTTCTTGACAACATTCATCTTCTTTATACACAATTTTTTAAATTGGTTCTCTTGAATATATCTTCTCATTAATTGTTACATTTATACTTTCCACCATAGTGCGTGTTATTTTGTTGAAGAATCTGTAGGCTTTACTCCTTGTGGAATAACCAAGAAAAATTACCTCATCACATATTGGATCAAACTTGCCTAATTTTTTGTCTTCCTGTCTTATATAACATTTGCTTCCAAAAATTTTGAAGTGTTTTATAGTGGCAGGTCTTCCTTTCCAAAGCTCATATGGAGTCTTGTGATGATTTACACTTATTTGAGCCCTAGTTATTATGTATATCGTTGTGTTTACATCTTCTCTTAAAAACCCATCTGATAACTTAGATTCATTTAACATAGGTCTTGCCATATTTTCAACAGTCATCTTTTTCCTTTCAAATACCCCATTTTGTTGAGGATTTCTTGCTATTGAGTACTCTCTCTTGATTCCATGTTCACAAAACTCTACAAATTCATTTAAATGAAATTATCCTCCTCTATCAGATCTTAGACACTTAATTCTTTTTCCAGTTTCATTTTCAACTAATTGCTTAAATGCTTTAAATTTTTCAAAGGCCTCTGACTTCTCTTTTAGAAAGGCTACCCAAACCATTCTAGAGTAATCATATATAAACAACATAAAGTAGCTCTCACCCTAAATGCTTTATTTCCTAGTATGACCATACAAATCATTATGTATTAGGCTCAATGGATCATATTATATATATCATTTTGACTTAAAGGTTGTCCTAGTTTGCTTTCCATGTTGACAGGGTGCACAAATTGTGTTTTGAGGTCTTCTTATTTTGGGTAGATATTTGACCGCCTGTTTATTGCTTATGTTGACTATGTTGTCAAAATTAAAGTGACCCAATATTCTATACCATAACCAACTCTCATATTCTTATGATATAAAGCATTTTTTTCCTTTGATCTCATTGAGAATGTGTAATTTTTTTAAAGTTCTTTTTAAATTGGCAATGATTTTTCCGATTTCAAATTTTCTTATTTCACATCTATCTGGATGGAAAGTAACCATGTACCCTTGATCACAAAGTTGACTTATACTCATAATATTGTGTTTTAACCCTTTAACATACAATACATTTTCTATTTTTGTTTTCCTATTATCTAAACTTAGAGTTCCTCTTCCACCAATCCTTACTGATCCATTATCACCAAAACGTACTGATCCTCTATTTGTTTCTTTTAGAAAAATGAATTTGTCTTTGTCTCTTGTCATGTGACTAGAGAAACCACTATAAAGATACCATTTTTCTTTTTTATCCTGAGCATGAAGGGCTATTTGAACTAACATTGATCTAGTCTTAGAATTTTTCCTTTCATTTTTCCTAGTTGTTGAAATTATTTTTCTAGAGTCAGGAAATATCATTTTACACCATCTAGCCTTGTGCCCAAAATTATTGCATTTGTAATATATAATATCATCATCAATGAGAGGTGCAAAGTAATTGAGATTTCTATTGACATTGTTTCTTGCATGATGAATACAATGTATAGCTCTATGACCATATTTATTACAAGAAAAGCAATGACCATAGAAGAAATTATGTAACCTATTTGTATGTCTTGAATTTTGTGGTGAATTAATATTTCTCTTGTAATTTACTCTTATCTAGGGTTCTCATTTGCTTTATTCATTTCTTATATCCTTTTCTTGCCTATCCTTGTTTGAAGTTTCTACCTTTTAAAGACTTGATTCCTCTTTCTATTTTTCATATTCTACATCTTGTAGTGCCTTGGTCCTTTTGACTTCATTCCTTAGGTGGACAATTTTTGCTTCCAATATTTCACATTCTGTTTCCCTGGATCTCAATATATCTATCATGTCCTGCTCAATTTTCTTTCCTTCTTCCACTCTAATCTTGACTTTTCTGAGATTTTGTATAAGTTCCATCCTTGCTTCTTCATCTTCTTGAAATTATTCCTTCAAGCTTGAATTCTTCTCTCTAAGTCTTTCCAACTTTTTGAGAGTAGCAAATAATTCCTCTTTTATGTCAAACATAGTCTCTTCATCACTTTCTTAAGTCATGTGTGCTACTGATGGATCCTCCTCCAAGTTGTTAGTCTTTTCACATAGGGACCTGCTCTAATACCAATTGAAGAACATGTGCTTATACTTAGAGGGGGGTGAATAGTATACGATAAAACTTTTTGCTTTTTAATCCAAATAGTAGCATTAGTATTATTAAAACAATAAACATCACACAAAGCATCACACACATGAGGGACATCATTTTTACATGGTTCACCCAAATATGGCTACTTCCACGAAGAAAATATTTCTTATAAATTTTTCTCAAATAATCTCTTGGGAATCCTTTCCCTACAATTTTTATGGACCTCTGTCCAAAGGAGATGTTGATCCCCTAAATAAATTTTGTGGATATCTATCCATAGGAGAACTCCTCCTCTACTTTGGATGGCGATCCTCTAGAAGACTATTGCCTCCACTACACTATCTTGTGGATCTCTCTCCATTGAAGACTTTTTTCCCCACTCAGAAGACCCGTCCTCACTACCCTAGTTTATGGATCACTATCCATTGGATAATATTGTCCTCTCTACTTTGTCACCTCCAAAGCTCTGTCTCAAATTTGCACTAAACTTAGTCCTTCGGTCTAGCACAAATCTGTCCTCGATATTTGTCTTTTGTCTAGTACAAATATGTCCTCAAATCTGCATCAAATTATATCCTCAAATTTGCTCAACAAGTCCACTCATAACTTACTTAAATTTTCTCAACAAGTCCACTCATAACTTGCTTAAATCTACTCATGACTTGCTCAATTATGCTCAACAAGTCCACTCAAAACTTGCTCAATTCTACTCAAAAATTCCACACAGAACTTGTCCAAATATCATATAAAGATAAAGAGAATTTTTAGAGACTCAATATGTTCTACACTTAATGCTCAATCACTTTCTCAATTCAAATCAGAATATAGATTAGTTTTTTTATGGAACTTGAACAATCACTTCACACATCCACTTGACTAGGCTCAATCAAATCTACTCAACCAATCACTCAAAGAAATATCCCTTTCTCACAAACCCTAGTTCAATCATATAAGCACCAACTCAAAATATTTCCAACAATGCTCAACAAGTCTCACATAACAATTATACTCATGTTCTTTTCAAACCCTAGTTCAAGTTATTTGCACAACAACTTACTTCAACAATAATGCTTATAAAACAAAGTATTAACAACAACTCTTTACTCCAGAAAAACCTTGAAGTATTAAATCAACACACTCAATAGGAAACCTTAATCAAGTCCTTTTCACTCCAAACTTATTTTCCAGAAAACCAATCAATCAAATAAATTATGGAAGAATGTGCTCATACCTTTTTATTGAAGATGAAGGGATCTCATAAATCTTTCACAACCACAAACGCTTCTATGCCAAGCTCAAAGATGTTAGAAGATAAATAGTTCTCATAATATAATGTAAATACTCAATTACACCTTATCACTCCACCTTTCAAAAACAACCATTAACATACATAAAATATTTATCCAATAACAACTTATAAACTCCCAACTAAAAATAAATTCAACATCCACCAAAATAACTCAAAACCTCTTTAATCAATTTGAATGACAAGAAGAAATTTGGCATAAATCAAACCCTCTTTCTTTTAAAAAACTCAATAACATAAACCACTTCTCAATAAAAGAAATTTTCAAAAACTCTTTTAACTCCAAATAGCACAAATAAATTTCCAATAAAATAATTCTTCACAAACCCTTATAAACCTAAATAGCACAAATAATTTACCAATAAAATAATTCTTCACAAACCCTTATAACTCCAAACACAAATCAATTCAAAATAATTCTTCACAAACCCTTATAACTCCAAATGACCCTTTAAGAAAAACTTTAGGCAATATAAAATTTAATCAAAAATTACCTTTTCCACTAGTGGGATTCGAACCCACAATATCTACCTCCACGAGCGCTCTAGCCATGGACCTTACCACCACATGCACTAGGTGCATGATTAACACTCCACGAGTAGCTCATGCTCCTTATACCACACCTAGAACTCAACCCAAACTAAAAACTTTCCCTTGGCACTCAAGTCGAACAGGCCAATTATCCACATGAATCGATCGTGGACTCCTTCCACTCCAACACTCTCACACAATGTGTTGTACCATTGGACCACCATGTCCAATGTGGGTCACACCATGTGCTTACACATTTTGTCTTATTACTATGCTAATAATACAAATAAGCTTTTTGTCTTCTTCCTCAACTTTCACGATTTACACAAATTTCTTTAGCTTGGTCGCATAAAATTAATTCAAAGTGAACACAAGATTATACTGAGAGGGGCTTTTTACTTTTTCTTCTAATTCAATATTATGTTGTGCAAATATAGTAGTATCAATAGCAGTAATCAAATCAATGCACAGAAACCATACACAATAGAGACATCACAATTTACGTGGTTCACCCAATGTGGGCTACTCCATGGAGAAAATCTTTTACTAAAAATTTCTCAATAAATATCTTTGGTAATTACTCCCAATTACAATGTTTATGGATCTTTATCCAAAGGAGATGTTGATCCTCTAATATCAATTTCGTGGATCTCTTCCACAGGAGAACTCTTTCCCCTTCTGCTCTGGCTATGTGATCTTCTAGAAGACTCTGTCTCTCTGCTGCACTAACTGGTGGACCTCTCTCCACTTGAAGACTCCTCACTCATATTTATCTTCAACTATGATGGCTACTGGATCTCTATCCACTGATACTTTGTCCTTTGTACTCTATCACCTCCAAAGCTCTATCAATAGGCTCACTAAGAACTTGCTCAATAGGCTCACACAGAACCCTTAACAAGCTCACACAGAACTTGTCAAATCTACGCTAGCAAGCTCACCAATAACTTGCCCAAATCTGCTCTAGCAAGCTCACCAAGAACTTGCCCAAATCTACTCTAGCAAGCTCACCAAGAACTTGCCCAAATCTGCTCTAGAAATCTCACCAAGAACTTGCCCAAATCTTCTCTAGCAAGCTCACCAAGAACTTGCCCAAATCTTCTCCAAAAATCTCACTAAGAACTTGTCCAAACACTATCCTCAAATCTGTCCCAACACTATCCTCAAATATGTCCCAAAGGCCTTCTCAAAGGCTCAATCAATCATTCTCAAGTAGTACTCAAAATGAACTCAACAATGAATGGTAATCTCAACTCAATTTAACTTCATAGAAGCATAAAGAGAATTTTTAGAGACTCAATATGTTCTAATCTCACTCTCAACCCAAATAAAACTCAACTCAAGTGATATAAGCATAAAGAGAATTTTTAGAGACTCAATATGTTCTAAACTCATTCTCAATCCAAATCAATCTCAACTCAAATCAACTCAACTCAACCACTCATCACAAGGAATGACTCTTTCTCACACAACCCTATTGAGAAGCAACACACCCCCACTAAAAAAAAAAAAAAAATGAAATTCCATCCTTTGAAAATATTTAGTTTTCATTTTGTCGCGGGGACCCTCTTGATGTTTTTCAGGTTTTAATTCCAAATTTTGCTTGCCTCCTTCTTCAAGTTTTGCATATATCAAAGTATCCAAGTAGGCTTGCATATGGCTTTGATTTCAATTTAGAATTCATTTTTCAAATGTTAGAATCATTTCTGAGTAAAGAAGATCCTTCACTAATATGTAAAAATGCAGAATATAGATGAATAAATTCATTGGAGTCAACCTACAATTTCTGGAAAATTTGCAAAGTGGAAGTAACTTGAGAAAACGTCGCGATATCGTGACATATTCCATTTTTGGAAACGTCACGATTTCATGACATATTCCATTTTCAAAAACGTCGCGATATCGTGACATATTCTGGTAGAAGGAGCCAAGTGATGAAAACGTCGCGATTTCACGACGTGTTTTGGTAGAAAGAGCCAAGTGATGAAAACGTCACGATTTCATGACATGTTTTGGTAGAAAGAGCCAAGTGATGAAAACGTCGCGATATCGCAACAGATTTGGATCGGAAGCATCAAGTGATGAAAACGTCGAATTCAAATTTGGAAGAAGAAAAAGAAAACGTGATTTCAGGTGTTTGGTAGAAAGAGCCAAGTGATGAAAACGTCGTGATTTCGTGACGTGTTTTGGTAGAAAGAGCCAAGTGATGAAAACGTCGTGATATCACGACATATTTGGATCGAAAGAGAAGTGATGAAAACGTCACGATTTTGCGACGTGTTTTGGTAGAAAGAGCCAAGTGATGAAAACGTCATGATATCACGACATTTGATGAAGTGATAAATGTCACGATTTCATGACGTGTTTTGGTAGAAAGAGCCAAGTGATGGAAACGTCGCAATATCGCGACAGGTTTTGATTGAAGGCAAATCTTGAGGAAAACGTCACGATTTCATGACATGTTTTGGTGGAAAGAGTCAAGTAAAAAAAACGTCGCGATATCGCGATAGGTTTTACTTGGAAACAAAACTTGACAGAAACGTCGCGATGTCGCGACAAGTCTTAATTGGAAGAGAAACTTGATGAAAACGTCACGATTTCGACATCATGAATTGAAGAAGCAAAGTTGATGGAAAACGTCACGATTTCTGACATGAAAGCTCAAGAAAGTCACGATTTCACGACATTGATGAAGAAGTCAAGGAAAACGTCGCGATATCTGACACATTTGAGAAGAAGTAAACGTCATGATATCACGACATATTTGATTGGAAGCAAGTCATTGGAGGAAACGTCATGATATCGTGACATGTTCCATTTTCACGATGACGTAAGCTTGGAAGAAGTAAAGCAAGGAAAACGTCACGATATCGCGACATATTTTGATTTCATGAGAATAGGAAGGGAAACATCATGATATCGTGACATGTCCCATTTTTGGACCTGTCTCATTATCACGAGGGCAAAAGCGAGGGAAAAGTATCTTGAGGAAAACGTCACGATATCGCGACATGTTTTAAAGGAAATCAAGCTGACATGTATTAAACATTAGGGTTTAATTTAATAATATTAAAACTCTAACCCTTGCTTTTCTTTTGCAGAAAGCGATCCGACAGTTGCATAATAGCAGAAGTAATGGCGAGAAAGACAAAGATAAGCACAGATCAAGCGAGGACCGTCAGATTGAAATGGGAGATGCCGAGAATTTTTGGTCCATCCAAATTTATAGATCTAGCCGCAAATAAAGACTTTAAGGTGTGACCGAGCAGCTGCCCCATTTAATGAAATATGTCGACGATTGGCCAGAAAATGAAAATATCCATACACAGTCACCGAAATTTGCCGATGGATGCAGTTAACGGAAAATTTATGGCGGAAGTAATGGCGGGCAGAGAATTTCAACTCGAACCAAGCAAAGGCGGCTCTGCGAGGATAGAAGGCCCAAGAAACCAGTGACTCATCCAGATTTCGTAGAGGGATTAATGAGATGCTCTGACAGCCTACCTAAAAGATAAAGATACATTTACGCGTGGTATCCATTTGATGAAGACGAAGTCAAATCTCATTTTCTCCATTTATGGCAAGATCCCCACGAAGATTTTCAGAGTAATTAGGGTTTATCGAAATTCTATATAAAAATGCCTTATATTGTAAAACCTAGGCGGTGGGATTTTGATGATAAGATTTAGGGTTTTAGGAGAAGATATTCTTGAAAAGATCAGGGTCTGTCCTGAGTCTATATATACTTCTTTCGAATGTAAACTCAGGAGGTGGAAACTTAGAATAAAAAGCTATTGGAGCAATTTCTTGCAAATCTTGTTTGAATGCTTTGTTCTGGACCTGGAGTTGGTGTGATTTTCATTTTTTGTGATAGCGTGGCCAGGAGCCTAATCTCTTTCGGATTGCGATAAGTTCATCTTCTTTTGTTTTCATCTCACTAAGGTTCATTTAATTTATGTTGTAGATCTGTGTTATCAAGATTAGATATGCTACTAGGCTTCATTCTTTTTATTGTATGCTAGGGAAAATTATAGATTTAAGGTTCGGGCCTGTTCTAATTGCTCTGTCCTCACCGTGCGAGCTAGGCTGCTGGTGAGAGATACCAATTTCAACCGACTTCCCTTCTATTTATGATTTTCTTTCAGATCTATTTCATCTCTCGTCTTATGCTCTTAGTAGAAGGTGATCTTAGAAAGCTGGACACTTTCCTCTTTGATTTGTTCTATTGTGAAGCTAAATAGTATAACTAAAATTGGTAGTTTTGGTTTTGCAGCTAAGTTAGATAAACTTCTCTTTCTGCCCTACCCTACTCTCTCTGTTCCACCGATTGAATGATCCATTTTTATCTTCTTTAAAATTTGTCTTTTATTTAAATCTGCTAAAGCATAAAGAGCTAGATCAAAGAACTGATTGTAAATCTGAGTGTCCACAAAGATAACCAACTCCAAAAACATTACTGAACTAAAGTCCCGAACCCATTGTAAGGTAACAGACAGTCCACTTGAAACTATTCCAGAAGCGAAAAAGAGTGAATAGACATTCGACCCAACTCTGTAACTCACACCTTGGATATCCAGAAAGATCCTAAAGTGAGTGGGATTTATCCCTTATAAGTGTTATCGGTATTTCATGCTCATTCTTCATAGGGTGTGTATAAAAGTCGAACCAACATTTAAAATTGGCGCTAGAAGGAGGGCCTGAACTTCGTTCAGTAGTTTGTTAAGGATTGTAAGGTTGTAAGTTGCTTGTGAAAAGCTGGATTCTACTTACAGAGTAACAAGGTCCCACTCTAGAGCTGGAGAGCTCCTTGTGCCTGAGTTAGAAACCCCAAGAAGAAGCAGCCTCAGAAGGGCCAAGTCCTTGTCTGAAATAGTTTTATCACCACTTGTAGTTACTCCAACTACAACTAAAAATATCATCGTCAATCAAGTAGTAATGGCAAACTGGTTGGGTTCCACTGCCTTAAATATCCCCGGTGCAGCCCATGATCTGCCTAGAAATCCTTAGAGGTATCTTCCTAGATACAAGCATGATGGAACTAGAACAGTAGAAGAACACCTAGTAGCATTCAAGAATGCTCTAAAATTGTTAAATGTACAGCATGAAGATGTGGCTTGCGATTGTTCCCGTTCACTCTCCAGGAGGGAGCATACGACTGGTTTTTGAATCTCACTAACGATTCTATTACTAGTTGGAATGACCTGGAAAAGGTTTTTGTATCGCAATTTGGTGAAGTGATAGATCCCAGTGTATTATATCAGCAATTTTTTGGTATTAAAAGAGAAATAAATGAATCTGTCAGATCTTACAATATCAGATTTCAAAAGGCTTATGGTAGACTGACGGGTTATTATGTGCCAAATGCAGATCTGGCATTAGAAATTTTTAGGAATTCTCTAGATCCAATGACTTCTATTTTCTTGAAAAGAGATGCCTCTATTACCAATCTAACAGAGGCTTATAAAGAAGCTTTGGTTCTGGAAAGACAATTGGGACCTCAACCTTTAAGTACTCATCAAATTCCTTTGGTCACACAAGGTACCCCTGTCTTCAATCCCATACCACATCAGATGATGTTGCCAACATATCAAACCCCATCGATAAGCAATCCATTGACTCTAACACTTGCTGAAAGTGTACAGAATCCAGATAAAGAAGCCGATAACACAAGAGTCGAGGAAGTGTCAAAAATGGTCCAAAAGTTGGCAAATGACTTTTTAAGTTTTAAAAGGCAAGTTTCTACTGGGGAAAACTCAAACAGGTTTTCCTATCAGTAGAATAGATTCACTCGGCCCCCATACGAACCCAATAAGGATTATAAAGGTAAAGGGCATGATGTGAATATTTGTGACTTGGCTTTGCCTAACTGGTGTAGGATACATGCCACATCTCAACACGGGGAATTGGATTGTTTGGAATTTTGTAACGCCTTTGAAGCTTTATCTGGTGAGTTGATTTCTCCTGAACATCAAAGAAATGTGGATGGCCCAAGTTCATCCATCCATAGTGCAGCTATGGTCTTAGATTCTTTCACTTTTCTAGGTGAGTCTGAGAATGTAGTGGAGATGCCTATGGATGAGGTGCAGGCTTTTCAACAATATAGGAGGGACAACTACAACCTCAAAAATAGAAATCTAGAGCCCAACACTACATCTACCCCTCCAGACAACTCCCACAATGTTCCTCCGGATCCATCTTCAAGTAATAACCCATCTCCACCCAAGGGAGGAGATCCAAGAGTCCCATATGGATCTATCGCTCCACTCAATAAAGGGTACAATATAGTGGAGGACATGAAGAAGATCAAGGCTAACATCACTCTCCATGAGTTAGCTCAAATTTCGGAACAAAGGGATAACTTGATTAAAACATACTCCGGGCCTACTACCAAACCTTTGGAAAAGGGAAAGAAGATGGCAAATGCAAATGTGGCCATGTATAAAGAGAATACTGAAGTTTCGCCTTTCCTACTAATTGTTCGTATATTTGAGAAAAACTTACACAACTGTCTGGTAGATTCGGGTGCTTCAACCAATGTTATGCCTTTGGCCATTTGTCAACGGTTGGGTTTAACCCCAATGAAGTCTGAAAGAAGAGTTGTCCAATTGGATAAATCCGAGGTTAAAGTAGTAGGTGAACTTCAAAATATTCATATTCAGCTAGCATCTGAGCCAAGGGCACAACACAAAATTGAAATTCAGGTGGTAGATATTCCTGTGGGATACGGGATGCTTCTGAGCAAGAGATTGGTCAAAATATTTGAATGGATACTTGGCGACTGATTTTTCACATATGTGGTTGCCATGGAAAGGTGTTGCAAACCAATTAAGGATTGAAAGAGAACCTAGGTACAAACATATGATCACTGAATATAATGCAGAAAATGAGACTGTAAATATTGTTGATGTAGATATTGGGGTTTATAATTTAACAACGGGACAAAATGAGAAACTTAGTAAAGCTCATCTTGTTCATAATAATGAAGTTTGGACGCTTCATGTGGATGGGGCTAAATCTAAACAAGGTTTTGGTATGGGGGCAGTTCTTAAAGGACCTGAGAGTCAGACATATTTTATGTCTTATCGCCTATAGTTCCCTTGCACAAATAATTTAGCAGAGTATGAAGCATTGGTGCTAGGATTGAAATTTGCTTTAGACAGAGGTGTAAGAAATATCCAAGTTTTTACAGACTCAGAGTTGGTGGCCAATCAAGTTAAAGGTAAATTTCAGTGCAAAGCATCCTACTTAAAAGGATACAAACACCGAGCTGTGGGATCTCATGGAGGATTTTGATGCTTTTAATTTAACGCACATACCTAGAGAGCAGAATTCACTTGCAGATGTCTTAGCTTCATCAGCCGCAAGTCTGAAGCCACTGGAAGAGTTCAAATGGAACAAATTTTTGATCGAGTTAGTCCCTTGTCCTTCGGTCCCAAATAATGTAGATAATTTTTAGGTTTTCTCTGATGACCAACAGATTATAAACTTTTTACAGAGTACCAATGCGTTTGAAAATGCTATAATCGATGATGGTCAAAGGGATACTCTGCTGGAATAGTTAGATGATGAAAGGGGAATAATAAGGTTGAAAGATAATAGAATTCCGAAAGGGATGGTGGAACTGGAGCGACTGTTTGATGTTGACCAAATTAAGCAAAAGGTGAGTTCTGGGGATTCTATTGGTGTAGCAAACAGTGAGACTGAGAACCTGAATGTCGGGACTGAAGAAGATCCCAGGCACCTTAAGTTGGCTAAAACTTGTGACCCTGAAATAAAAAGAAATATGATTGAATTTCTTCACAGGTCCAAGGATGTTATGGCCTGGTCTTACAAAGACTTAAAGGTTTTTGATCCAAAAGTTTACACCCATGTAATACCCTTAAAAGAGTTCTGCAAACCCTTTCGATAGAAACAGAGGCATGTCAACGCTTTGCTAGAGCCCCTCATCAAGAAGGAGGTGGAAAAATTATTGAGTGCCGCCATTATTTTTCCCATTAGGCATTCTACTTGGGTGGCCAATTTGGTGCCGGTCGAGAAGAAAAATGGAGAGATCCGCTTGTGCGTGGATTTTAGAAACTTAAACAAGGCATCCGAGAAAGATAATTATCCTCTGCCTTCCATGGATGAGGTGCTACAAATTGTGAATGGTTCAGAAATGATGTCTTTCTTAGACGGATTCTCAGGGTATAATTAGATATTAGTTGAAAAGGAAGACAGGATGAAAACTGCCTTCACAACCAAGTGGGGAACTTTCGCCTACAAAAGAATGCCATTTGGATTGACTAATTCCAGAGCTACCTTTCAGCGCGCAATGGATCATGCCTTCAAAGGTCTTATGGGTAAATGCATAGTTGTCTACATGGATGACTTGACAGTTTTTTCCAAATCCCGGTTTGACCACGTGAAGCACTTGGAATCTGTTTTCAACAAATGCAGGGAGTTTGGCATTTCTTTGAACCCGAAGAAGTGTGTTTTTGGTGTAATTGAAGGAAAACTCCTTGGACACTTGATCACCAAAGATGGCATTTCCATGGATCCTGACAGAGTTGAAGCCATATCAGGGATACCCTTTCCCAACTCTAAGAAAGAGTTAAGATCCTTTTTGGGGAAAATTAATTTTGTCAAAAAATTCATCTCCGGCTTCGTGGAAATAGTCAAGCCACTGAATGACATGCTGAAGGAAACTACTAAGATCGCTTGGACAACAGAAGCCAAAACAGCGTTCCAGGAGATCAAATCTGCCATCCAACAAGCTCCAGTCTTTGGTGAGCCCAGACTTCAGTACAGATTTTTATTTGTACTCTTTTTCTTCTGAACACACACTTGCTGCGGTTTTGACCCAACGAAGAGAAACAGGGGAGCATCCGATTGCCTTCAAAAGTACCAACTTAAAGGGGGCTGAGCTAAAATACTCTCGCTTGGATAAGCAAGCCTATGCCTTAGTAAGAGCAGTTAAGCAATTCAGGCACTACATACTAAGAAGCAAAGTCCATGCTATAGTTCTTGATCCAGTTGTCAAATACTTATTAAGCCAGGACGAATTGGGTGAGCTAAGAGGTAATTGGGTTACGAGACTACAGGAATACGACTTAGAAATTTGGCCTACAAAATTAATCAGAGGACTTGGTTTGTCTCGACATATTGCTGAAATACCTGTACAAGGAGAAATTAATCAGCTGGATTCCGGATTCGATGATTGGTATGGAGATATCATTCATCTGCTGTGATTTGGAATTTGTCCATCTCACCTGAATAGAACCCAAAGAAGAGCACTAAAGCTGAAATCTGCTCATTTTCTGCTCAAAGGAGGCAACTTGTATAGAGAAAACTATGCTGGCATATTCTTAAGATGCATTTCTCAAAATGAAGTCAATGAGGTGATGTCCAGTTTTCATGAGAAGTTAGGGGCAGGGCATTCCTCAGGTTCTGCTACTACGCACAAGATATTGAGAGCAGGCTATTACTGGCCTACATTGTTTAAAGATGCACATCAACATGTGAGAACTTGCCATCAGTGTCAGACTTTTGCATCCAAAGAGGCTAATCGAGCTCTACCATTGCAACCTGTTGTAATAAACAAACCTTTTATGCAATGGGGACTTGACTTTGTGGGTGTGATAAACCCAAATTCATCGGTAGGGCATAAGTATGTTCTAACAACCACCGATTATTGCACAAGATGGGTTGAAGCAGCAACCACCATGAGGAGTACAACCCATGAGGTGATCGAATTTCTAGAGTCAAATGTCATAACCAGGTTTGGAGTTCCTTTGAATTTGGTGTGCGACAACGGGCCAGCCTTTCAATCATTAGAGTTTGCAGAGTGGGCATACCATATGGGGATAGTCATCAGATTTTCATCCAACTATTACCCCCAAGGTAATGGACTAGCTGAGTCCACAAATAAGAATTTGATGAATGCCATTAAGAAGTCTGCTTTAGACAAACCCAGACAATGGCACACATTATTGAAATATGCACTTTGGGCTGACAGGATAAGACATAAAGTAGCTCTTAAGACTTCCCCATTTGCTTTGTTGTATGGTATTCAGCCCATTGTTCCTATCTCTTTGAAATTGCCCACTTATCAATTTGTTTTAGACTATTTTGAGGATCAAGCAGATGCAGAGGCTCGTGTTTTGGATTTAACTAATTTGCGGGACGAACGACTTCAAGCCCTGGAACATTTCAGTCGGCACCAAGAAACAGTCAAGCGCTGGTTTGACAAAAGAGCCAGAGTGAAGGCCTTCAGACTCGCAGACCTGGTGCTTCTATGGGACAAAGCCCATGAAAAGAAAGGTAAACACACAAAGTTGCAGCCGCTATGGATAGGGCCATACCAGATTGCCGAGATCCTAGGTAATAATGCATTTCGTCTACAGGACCTCGAGGGTAATTTTTTGAACCTTCCTGTTAATGGTCAATACCTAAAGCATTATTTCTCAACTGTTCCATCCAATACATCATTTGAATAAATCACAAAGACGTAAAATATGTATATGTTATAAATAAAGTTTGAAGTAGTGTGTTTTTATTTTTGTTTTATTTAAAGGTTAAAGTTATGTGTTTTATCCTTTGTGGGTCTGTGCAATTTTGTCTTTTAACTAGTGGCCTTTTTCCTTCCCTTTTAGCTCTTTAAATCTGTTTGTTTGAGTTTTGCCTAAACAAAGAAAACACGAATCAACATTAAAAATTGGCCTAGTTGTCGTTTTCATTTTGTTTTATTTTATTTAAAGTTAAGAGATAGTCTGCTAGGATTAAAAAGTGGGACTATTTTGTTATTTAGAACAACATTAGAAAGATAATTGGATTTTGTGTTTTGCTTGCCACAATTATTTTAATTATAAAGAAACTACTATACTGTTTGGTTGAAGAACTCCCAGGGAATCCAAGAAAAGTTGGTCATGAGAGGGGACTCTGATTCATGAAATTACATCAAAGCGTCCAAGGAGGTTGTTGGTACCTGAGCTGAAACAGTTAGTTGATCAATTACTCGATGACTATTTTAAAAAAAAAAGAAGAAGTTATGTGATGAAAGAGATAGCCAAGGCTCCAGAAGATGCTTTCTTTTACCAAGCTATAGATACCACCTCATAGTTGTGAATCAGGGTCATGAAAATCTAAAGAGTAACTCTATCGAGGCTGTAAAAGGCTAAACTAGTAAACAGAGCCCTACTCGGTTTCCCCTTCACAATCTAAAGAAGTTGATCAATCCGAAGTAAACATTCGAAGGCCCGGTCATCCTTGAAGAAAGTTTTATACGCTTATAATTGCACATCGAAATCTTCCTTAAGTGATTCAACTTAGTATGTCCTTGGGAAATTTTAACAACTATCAGGTAGTAGTTAAATTATTTTGAAGAATATTTGTGGCAAAGCATGGTACATAGTCTAAATTGTTTTGAAACTAGAGTTCTAGATTCTAAAATAGTGCTACTATTTTCTCCGCAGATATCGCCATTTGTTGAGAAGCAACACACCCCCACTAAAAAAAAAATGAAATTCCATCCTTTGAAAATATTTAGTTTTCATTTTGTCACGGGGACCCTCTTGATGTTTTTCAGGTTTTAATTCCAAATTTTGCTTGCCTCCTTCTTCAAGTTTTGCATATATCAAAGTATCCAAGTAGGCTTGCATATGGCTTTGATTTCAATTTAGAATTCATTTTTCAAATGTTAGAATCATTTATGAGTAAAGAAGATCCTTCACTAATATGTAAAAATGCAGAATACAGATGAATAAATTCATTGGAGTCAACCTACAATTTTTGGAAAATTTGCTAAGTGGAAGTAACTTGAGAAAACGTCGCGATTTCGCGACATATTCCATTTTTGGAAACGTCACGATTTCGTGACATATTCCATTTTTGAAAACGTCGCGATATCGTGACATATTCTGGTAGAAGGAGCCAAGTGATGAAAACGTCGCGATTTCGCGACGTGTTTTGGTAGAAAGAGCCAAGTGATGAAAACGTCGCGATTTCGTGACGTGTTTTGGTAGAAAGAGCCAAGTGATGGAAACGTCGCGATATCATGACAGATTTGGATTGAAAGAGCCAAGTGATGAAAATGTCACGATTTCGTGACATGTTTTGGTAGAAAGAGCCAAGTGATGAAAACGTCGTGATATCACGATAGATTTGGATCGAAAGCATCAAGTGATGGAAACATCATGATTTCACGATGTGTTTTGGTAGAAAGAGCCAAGTGATGAAAACGTCACGATATCACGACAAATTTTGATTGAAGGCAAATCTTAAGGAAAACGTCGCGATTTCGCGACGTGTTTTGGTGGAAAGAGTCAAGTAAGAAAAACGTCACGATATCGCGACAGGTTTTACTTGGAAACAAAACTTGACGGAAACGTCGCGATGTCACGACAAGTCTTAATCGAAAGAGAAACTTGACGAAAACGTCACGATTTTGCGACGTGTTTCATTTCATAGGTTTTGATTAGAAGCGAAGCTTGACGAAAACGTCGTGATATCGCGACACATTTGGATCAGAAGCAAAGCTCAAGGAAAACGTCGCGATTTCATGACCCATTTTGATCAGAAGCAAAGCTCAAGGAAAACGTCACGATTTTACGACACATTTTGATCGGAAGCAAGCTTGAAGAAAACGTCGCGATATCGCGACATATTTGATTGGAAGCAAGTCGTTGGAGGAAACGTCACGATATCGTGACATGTTCCATTTTTGCGATGACGTAAGCTTGGAAGAAGTAAAGCAAGGAAAACGTCGTGATATCGCGACATATTTTGATTTCATGAGAATAGGAAGGGAAACGTCACGATATCGCGACATGTCCCATTTTCGGACCTGTCTCATTATCGTGAGGGCAAAAGCGAGGGAAAAGCAGCCTGAGGAAAACGTCGCGATATCGCGACATGTTTTAAAGGAAATCAAGCCGACATGTATTAAACATTAGGGTTTAATTTAATAATATTAAAACTCTAACCCTTGCTTTTCTTTTGCAGAAAGCAATCCGACAGTTGCATAATAGCAGAAGTAATGGCAAGAAAGACAAAAATAAGCACAGATCAAGCGAGGACCGTCAGATTGAAATGGGAGATGCCGAGAATTTTTGGTCCGTCTAAATTTTGCAGATCTAGCCGCAAATAAAGACTTTAAGGTGTGACCGAGCAGCTGCCCCATTTAATGAAATATGTCGGCGATTGGCCAAAAAATGAAAATATCCATACACAGTCACCAGAATTTGCCGATGGATGCAGTTAACGAAAAATTTATGGCGGAAGTAATGGCGGGCAGAGAATTTCAACTCGAACCAAGCAAAGGCGGCTCTGCGAGGATAGAAGGCCCAGGAAACTAGTGACTCATCCAGATTTTACAGAGGGATTAATGAGATGCTCTGACAGCCTACCTAAAAGATAAAGATACATTTACGCGTGGTATCCATTTGATGAAGATGAAGTCAAATCTCATTTTCTCCATTTATGGCAAGATCCCCACGAAGATTTTCAGAGTAATTAGGGTTTATCGAAATTCTATATAAAAATGCCTTATATTGTAAAACCTAGGCGATGGGATTTTGATGATAAGATTTAGGGTTTTAGGAGAAGATATTCTTGAAAAGATCAGGGTCTGTCCTGAGTCTATATATACTTCTTTCGAATGTAAACTCGAGAGGCAAAAACTTAGAATAAAAAGCTATTGGAGCAATTTCCTGCAAATCTTGTTGAATGCTTTGTTCTGGACTTGGAGTTGGTGTGATTTTTGTTTTCTATGATAGCGTGGCCAGGAGCCTAATCTCTTTCGGATTACGATAAGTTCATCTTCTTCTTTTTTTCGTCTCGTTAAGGTTCTATTTAATTTATGCTGTAGATCTGTGTTATCAAGATTAGATATGCTACTAGGCTTCATTCTTTTTATTGTATGCTAGGGAAAATTATAGATTTAAGGTTCAGGCCTGTTCTAATTGCTCTGTCCTCACTGTGCGAGCTAGGCTACTGGTGAGAGATACCAATTTCAACCGACTTCCCTTCTGTTTATGATTTTCTTTTAGATCTGTTTCATCTCTGTCTTATGCTCTTAGTAGAAGGTGATCTTAGAAAGCTGGACACTTTCCTCTTTGATTTGTTCTATTGTGAAGCTAAATAGTATAACTAAAATTGGTAGTTTTGGTTTTGCAACTAAGTTAGATAAACTTCTCTTTCTGCCCTACCCTACTCTCTTTGTTCCACCGATTGAATGATCCATTTTTATCTTCTTTAAAATTTGTCTTTTATTTAAATCTGCTAAAGCATAAAGAGCTAGATCAAAGAACTGATTGTAAAATCTGAGTGTCCACAAAGATAACCAACTCCAAAAACATTACTGAACTAAAGTCCTGAACCCGTTGTAAGGTAATAGACAGTCCACTTGAAACTATTCCAGAAGCGGAAAAGAGTGAATAGACATTCGACCCAACTCTGTAACTCACACCTTGGATATCCAGCAAGATCCTAAAGTGAGTGGGATTTATCCCTTATAAGTGTTATCGGTATTTCATGCTCATTCTTCACAGGGTGTGTATAAAAGTCGAACCAACAAACCCTAGTCCAAGTATGTATCAACAAACTCAAATGTTTCCAAAAATTCTCAACCACAAATCTCACATAACAATGATAACTCAAGTTCTTTTACAACCAATGGGCTTCAACAACTATGCTTATAAAATAAGGTTTAGACACAACTCTCAATTTAGAAAATCTTGAAGCATTCAATCAACCACTTTCGAAAAGGAAACCACAAAAAATCATTTTCCCTCCAATGATATTTCAGAAAGATGAAAAAACCTCTTTTAAATCTGCCACAATCACAAAATTCTTTTGCCAATCTTCACAAGGGTTAGTAGATCACAAAATAATAAACATTACTCCACTTTTCAATAATCATTACCAAGGACTTTAATTGCACAACTTCCTTATCTCTCCTAAAACCACTTGTACCATAAAATAAAATAAATCAAAACATTGCATAACCTTTTCACTCCCAAAACCACTTATGCCATAAAATAAAATAAATCACAATATTGCATACCTTGTCACCTCATGAAAGAATTACTCCTCTTGAAAAATAACAAGGCAAACTTCACTTTTGGAATCCCTTTGCAAAATCATAAATATCTCTATACACACACCTTATTTCTCCTTCTAAATAAGTTATTCAAATAGCCCTCAAAATAAGCTTTCCAACGATATATAATATGCCCCATTTCTGAAATAAATTGAAACCTTTACATATATATATATATATATATATATATATATATATATATATATATATATATATATATATATATATATATATATATATATATATATATATATGCCAACCTCCATTAATTGCACATAGGTCGACCCTCCATTAATTTAAACTTAAACTTTAAACTTTAATATCTTCATCACCGGAGGTCCTTTTTCGATGAAACAAAATTCCACCTTGGATTTTAAGAAAATTCCTTTCCACATAAGCCCACCATGGTTTTAAATAAAACCTTTTATTTTGCTTACCTTGGTTTTCATAAAAAAACCTATAAATAGCCATGCTTTCCAAAATATCATAAATGCTTATTTATGAAATATTTTGGCCACCAAAACCAAATGTGATCCATGTGACATCAATGACAACATAAAATACCTCAAGTTAACTCAAATTTCCAACACGAAGAGGGATGCTTTTAAATGCCTCTTGGCATCTTATTTATACACGATTTCACCTTATACCTTAGACATTGGCACTCCATTTTATTTGATGACGTCGGTGCATTTCGAAACATTTTATAATTTATAAATTATTTAAATTCTAAAGAATTTAAATTTTATAAATTATATTTATAAACTTTAAATTTAAGAATATTAAAGCCTTCCTTGGGTTTAAACTTAAACCTTTAATTTGTAAATTATTCAGCCACCATGGGTCTTTTAAAATATTAACTGCCATCTCAATGTGTGAGGAGACTTTTATATCCTCCTAATGATTTTAATAAAACCATTTAATCTTCCACAATGAGTTCACCATAAACCCTCATAAAATATTATTTTTCCAAATTTTTCTTCAACTCTTCACATTTTTCCTGGTGCTATTGATGGTGTGCTTCATGGTATTAATAACGTCTTCATATGTTTACTTTGGCATCAATGATGACTTTTCACCTTGACATCAATGACAACTGAATGAGCTCAAAATGTCCAACATTTGTGAAGTGAAGTACTTATGATATTCTAAGTTGGTGTGAATATGGTGATAGGGCAAGTGAGCACTGGCGATCGATAGGGGACCCCACTGGTAAGTACCCGAGATGTAAACTAGTTTTGATTTCGAAGTGCGTGAATGTTTAAAAATATGGAAATGTATGTTTGAGTGTGAATGTATGATGGATGAATATATGTGCATGTGGTAACATGTAGGAGAATGATAATGTTGTAGATTAAATGTAATATGAAATGATGTAATGTAAATGAATGAATGAATGTAGGATAGATGCAATGATGCATGTATGTGTATGCTAAAATGTGTAGAGGAAGTACTTATATCATAGCAAAACTGGTGGCAATGTGATCCATTTTGTTATCTTAGGGATGTAGGATGGTACAGGAATTATGTGATAATATTGACAATCATAGTTATAGCAGTCAAACCTCATGAGAAAATAAGCAAAAGGTCAAATCACAATCCATAACTAACCTAACTGGATTGAAGTCTATAAAGGACTAGTGTGTACGGTGAGTGATTTTCATGTATCCATTTTTAATGAGGTAGGACTATCCCATTGCAAATGTAGCCAAAATAGCTAGCTCATCCACAAGCGTGCAGTGATATGTACAAAATAATATCACTAATGTGATAGATGTGTCACCACTTGTAAGACTATTCCACTTGTAGGCAGGCTCTTAGGGCCTATTATTAGAGATGGAAATTGTCCTATGATGTTATGTTAAACCTAAGGACCAAAGGAGATCAAGCATAACAGTAGTGTTATTGGAGGCCTTTCCTTTTGTTTTCTATCCCTCATTCTTTTGATTCTCATTTTGTGGTGCTCTTTTTTTTTGTTTTTGGAATGTGGGCATTGTCTTTCATTTTCTACCCATTTTTTATTTTCTTATTCTTGTCCCTTTGTTTATCCCTAGGTCGTATGTTGATCATGGGATAAGCAGGGGAAATCGTTGGCTAGATAGCAATATTCATGCAAGGTGTTGTCTTCCCTAGACTCAAAATTTGCTTAAAATGTGACATGTGTGAATGGTCCCTAGAAATCAAACCAACCAAATGAAGTTGTGAGAAGTGTAAGAATTTTTCAGCTAGAGGTGATGTTTGATTGACTTAACTAGTGAGTGGTCAAAATCACACAAAATACCATATATTCGTAATCCTAATAAAGGGGAGTGGACATCCAATTGGTTATGCTAACAAGTGTATATTTTAATCCTGTCATGATCATATTTCTATAGGGAGAATGTACAAGCATGAATATAGATGTAAAATAGGAACAATGTGTATATGCAATGGATGTAGTAGGAGAGAAATAGTATGCAAAAAATTATCTACAAGAAGAATTATGTGAGACTACAATGAGATGAGGTTTTGTAAGCAAAATGTGTAATAGATGATGTTGCCCCAGTGTGTGGGGAGCATAAAATGTGAAAGAGATGTATGTGTAAAAGTGAATGTGTGATCACATAGATTAAGGAGACTAAGAAGAAAAATGAAAAGTATAGAAAATAAAAAGCAATGGAAGTAGATGATGGGGTATGAGAGGTAAAAGAATAAGAGGAGAAGGAGAGAAGGAGAACTAGAATATAGCATAAATATGTAGTTGCTCGAAGCGTGACCATACAATAATATAGAATAGAATGGGGAAGAGGAGAGGAAATAGGAGAATATAACATAGGTATGTAGCCGATCGAAACATGACCATACAACAATACCAGATAGAAGATGAAGAAGAAGGAAAATATAGCATAGGTATGTATCTGCTTGAAGTGTGACCATACAACAATACAGGGTAGTTAGAAGAAGAAAGTGGAAGACGAGAAAGAATGAAAAAGAGGGGATAAAACTAAGGACGTGTAAAGTGATGAAGATCTGATCGTGAGTGATTGGGTGAGGTGATGAGGTAGCTAGGATTTTGATGATTTGTATAGTTGGATAACTATTGGAAGTAATGGGATGTATATGTGAAAGACTCACGTGATGGCATAGGGTGAGGAATGATATGAGGTGTGGTGCTTTGAGCTTTAGTAGGAGAGAGGGTGTGTACAATTGATGGGTGAGATTCCTCAAATAGCATATCCTGAACCAAGCTTTCAAATGTGTAGCACGCATTAATATCATGACTCGATTATCAATGGCAAATGTAAAATTGGTTCTCTTTGTAGTTTCACGGCTTATGGCACAAGGGGTCAATGGGGTAGATTATAGGAAGTACCAGAAGGACTGCATAGATTACTTGGTGGAATTTTTGGGAAAGTGGTGTAGAATGGATAGGCATAGGATATATGTATGGCTCAGGTGGTGATGAGAATGAAGAATATGGGGTTGGTATGGTTGGTTTGATTGTGGACCTGGGGTCTGATAGAGGTATCTATCAAGGATAAGGGATAGGCCTAGAAGAAGACAAGGGAATATATGTTGTAATGGAACAACATGGAGGGGAACAACATCGATAATGGCTCATGTGTAACTCAAGGTTGTCAATTTGAGAGAGGATGTATTGGATATCGATGAGAGGAGGTTATGGAAATGAGGTGGGTGGAGATAGGGATTCCAGTGTAATAATGGGGTTGGGATACAGATATGGATATGAGAGTGAACTAGGAAAATATTGTGTAAGTATTTGAATATCCTTATTGACACATTATTCAAATCCTTGGAGGCCCACAAGTAGATATGTGAGCTCTGGTTAACTCACCACTTCATCCTAGGATAACTTTGAAGCTAAACAGGTTAGTTATGGACACCCTAATATGAGCTTATGTAATTTTTATCAGGAAGCCAACTCAACCATATTGAAATAAATAGTAAAATATCATTGACCAAGAATATGATACAATAATTAAATATTAAAAGTAGATTGATGCCTTATACATTGGGCTATCATAGCAATTTTAATCATTCATATGATAGAGAATAGAAAGAGAAATAAAGACCAATAAATCTATATTCATTTGAATATTGTAGTAAACATATATTCTTTAATTAGTGAAGAAACATTTTTTGCATGTATGCAATATTCACACATAATAATGTACACACATTGCACAAAAGTTTACTAGAAAGAGGAAACCAAATAATTTGTATGTATTCAGAAAGATATATTTACAATGAATAAACCTGACATAATACTCAGGTTTTTCTAAAAAATACAATACATAGGTCACCTCATTTGAATGACGTACCAAGGGACTGTTATCTACTATCCTAAAAGTAGTGACATATAGACTCTGAATCTCTAGAATAGCTTTTCGAAATCATCTTAGATAGACTGCCTCACTTTTAGAAATACTTGCACAAGGGTGGGATGAACTTGAGAAAATGGCTAAAAAAAAGAAAAACTGAGGAGATACGATAACCTAGACAAAACACTTAGAATACCTCACATAAGCTTACTTCGCGATTGCTTGATGATGAAACTTGACTACCTTGACTCATTTTACAACTAGGTTATCCAAATTTAGTTATAAATTCTTGGTGTAGATGCTGCCACTTGTAAAACTTTCTACGGTCTTGTAGCTCTTCAGCTTCCCGAGTTTGTTACAATAAAATTAGTTGATGCCAACTATCAAAACCTTTTCCAAGATGCTTATTTATCTAAGACTGCTTTGTCTATTATTGGGACTTATCCATTCAACTTTTTATTTGAAGGGGGGTCCTTAATAGTGGTAGGCTAGGAACTTGAATATGTTGTTGATTTTTTGTAAAAAGGTAATTTGAGTGTATTCCTTTTGTTCCTATTATCCTATTCATCTGCCTTTTCATCTTCAGGTGATCTTTGATTAGGATTTATGTAGGTACATTTATAGGATGAAATAGAGGTGGAACCAATATGATGGTGAAGATAGAAAAGAAAAAACAATATGATTTGGAACAAGATGAGAAACAATATGGATGGTGGCAACAACAGTTGGATACAATGGACGTGGAAGGCTACAAACGATGGTGGTGATATGGTGCTTTGTGGAGCAAACTGTGATGGTGATTAAGAGAGAATTCCTATAAAGGGAGGAAAAAGAGAGATGAGAGGAAAGAAAAATGGAAAACAATATCTAGAAGCGTGCAAATTGATATGAATGATAATAAAGACATACTTCCATAACTATGTTCCATCAGGGTGATCCCTCTGTAATTATATTCTGTCGAGGCACTGCTATGCTTTTGAAGAACATAAAATGCTACTATTTTGACACTTTCTTCTTCTTAATGTGCTTTTTACATATTTTACATAGGAAATTTTTGCCTTGCTCATAATATTTCATGGTCATTACTTTTTGTACGCTCTGGCTTGTATTTACTATTGAATATTTTGTCATGCCTACTTCCTTCATTTAAAGTTGCATTGAGATAGTCCATTTTTTCAACTGACGATAGCAACATCATGTTCTATATATATGAGTGGATCTGTATATCTTGAGTTTATATTGAATTTATCCTTTGAGTTGCTGGTTCCATGGTCTTACTTTTCTTGGTACATCCTTGGAGGTCTTCAGCTTGTGTGAAATATTTTATTCATATGGTTTATTAATCTCTTTTTCAATAAAATTTTGAGTTTACTTAGTTTTATCTCTTTTCTTCTGAGTAACCTTAAGCTGATGGTGTTGCATTACTCCTTTGGGCTCCTATATTTTGTTGTAGCCGTAGTTTTAAAACTTGTCGTGAATGATATTGTTGATCTTCATCTACTTTAAAGAGATATGTTCTACTAGGGACATCTTATAATTTTTCCATTTTTGGCTTTTAGGTTGTTCGAGACTCCATACCATCTATCAATCCTTGAATAGTGAGCCACACATCCTCCCATGTAGAACAAGCTTCGTCGATCTTACCCATTATGATCTAGGACCGTTGATGCTTTTTTTCCTCTTCATATTGGTCTATCGCTAATGAATCACCGATGGGTATTCTTAATGAGCAATGAGAATAGATGA
Source organism: Wollemia nobilis (assembly GCA_028583015.1). Lineage (NCBI taxonomy): Eukaryota > Viridiplantae > Streptophyta > Pinopsida > Araucariales > Araucariaceae > Wollemia > Wollemia nobilis. The sequence continues at coordinate 4,966,252 of JAQPPZ010005697.1, forward strand.
AAATACATTGCCACTGATCATCTAAGACTATCACTAATGAATCAATGATAATGCTTTCACGAGGATGATAGCCAGATTTTTTTGCTAATGAATATATGCTATCATTGATGGATAAGCAAAGTAAACTTCTTATCGATGACGATGGTTGACATTATATTAAGCATCTTGTGCTAGTAAGGGGAATACCTACGACCATGATGACTCACCCTTTATATGCCTTCGAAAGAAAGAATCCATCACTAATGAAAACTTATTATCACTGATGAATCGATGATAAGATTTCCATAAGAGTGATAAAGAAGACTATACCTAGACTAAACTATTTGGTGGTCACTTATGAGAAAGAGGTTTTGTTGATTGAATCAGTGACAAGGCTTTAGAATCATGATGAACTCTCCTAGATTTGGGTATTGTTGCTTATAGCTTGGGCAAATTGAAAATCAAACGGTAGACCACATGACATGAGGTTAGTATTCACTGATGAAAAAGACTATAACTAGTGGACAGATAATGGATTGGTGATGGAGAATGTTGATGAGTGATGAACACTTTGCATGGGTTTTAAACAATTATTGATGGATTCTACGGTCACAGATTATATCGGCGATGAGACTTTGGGTGCATAAAATTTTATCTTTAAAATGACTTATCTTGACCAAATTCGATTAGGAGGGGGACTTGTTAGGGTGACACTGATAACACCCTTGCCTTTGATCTTGAGACTAGCTATCAATGATTGGTTTGAGTGATTATTTATTGGATTGGTGATGATGCTTTGCAAGAGTGACATCGATATTTACTTTGTTTCTTTCTTGACATGGTCACTGATGGAGAATGTCTATCGATGATTGATCGGTGATGAAGATTTTTGATGAGCGATAATGCATTTTTGGGTGTGACTTATCGCTAATGGATAAATTTGGTTGTAGATGGGATTGGTGATGGTAATTTTGCAGGTGTGATAGTGGATTTGGCTTTAAGGATAGGTTTTAGTGTGGTCACTGATGAAAATGGCTATTGAGGATGGTATTAGCAATGAGAGACTTGGATAAGCGATAGGAATATTTTGATCTTTAGTTTTGTCACTGATGACTAACTTTGGTCATTGATGGGATCGGTAACAAGGCTTTTTAATGAGCGATGATGTCATGTGGGCTTAATTTTGTCGGTGGTATCTTAGAGTGGTCACATATTGGATTGATGAAGGATTTTTGGAAGAGCGATGGGTTATAATGACCTTTTATATTTTGCAAATAACTTAAGGAACCCTTAGAAAGATCATTTGGGTGAAAATAAGGTAGACTTGGACAAATTTTGGCCATGGTCTATGATTTTCAACTTTCTAGATAGACTTTCTTAAGGATTGGGTCTTACATATGGAAGGATGCAAAAGGGATGGACTAAAGCTCTATGCTTGCTCTTTCAAATACCATGGAGGTTCTTCTTCTAATTATTTTCTCAAGGCTTCCTTTTTGTTTTTGGACTTGACCTTATACCCTATAGTCACCTAGACCACTAGACTTATTGAAAATTAGTGGTGTGAGTGAAAATTAGGGGTGTGAATTAACTTAGGATTTTTAAACCCCAACACAGGCTCTATTTGAGATAAGAGAAATATTTGATCTGTCAAGATAAAATTTCTCTTGAGGACTCTAGAATATTTGGTTACAAGCAATGTAGACCTAACTGAAACCTTTCTCCTGTGGACCTTTTGCAATAGTCTTCATATAGGTATTACTCTCAAGAACTTAATTCTAAACTCAAATTCTACAGAGTCTCTACTTTATGACCATATTGGCTAAGACTAAATAGAATTTGAAAGCATATATATATATATAACTAATCACTCAAAAATATAACATACTAAAAACTTACTACTATAAATTGGAACAGAAACACACATGATTTTAAAAGGATTAAAACTGATTGAATTGTAATATATACATATGTACAAAGGTAGACACAAATAGTTCATACCAAACTAATACCCATTATAGGGATGATAGATCTGGCAGGATCTGCAACTTATAGGTGTGTTGGCCTATCTTTTGGAAAATCTGATAAGGGCCTAGCCATTTGGGCTCCAAATTGCCTTTTTCTCCTAGTTTGTCATTTTTGGGTCGCAATACAATATTATGTCTCCTTCTGCAAATGGCTTTCCCTTGGATTTCTTGTTGAATACTTGTGCAGTTTTTTGTATTTCTTGGGTCATTCTCTTAAGAGTCTCTCTTCTGTCTTCTTCCAATTTAACAATTTGATCCATTCTTATCTGTAGACAGTTAGGATTTTTGTGATATTGGAGTAACAAGACTAAGGTAGGTCTATAAACTTGTGGGGGAAGTAAGGCCTATTCTCCATACACCAATTCATAAGGTGTACTTCTTGTAGATCTCTTGATGAAAATTCTATTAGTCCCCAGGGAAATTTCAGCTCACTATCCCCCCTCTTTTTATTTTTGCCTAGAGATATTTTTATCCTGGTTATAAGGTTTTTATTTGAGGATTTTTCTAGGCCATTTCCTTTATGGGATTTTTGCAGTAAGTACAATATTGAACTAGCTCATTCAACAGGCACTCCAAATCTGGTCAAGATATTTTCTTCTAGAAATTTAATAATGACTTTTGTAGTAGATCTTTTTAATGGGGTAGCTTCCACCCAATTGGTGAAATATTCTATGGTAGTTATTATCCATCGGTGAACCCCTAATGAGTTTGGATTAATCTCTCCTATTAGGTCTAAAACCCATTGAGTGAAAGGAGCTTCTACTGTCATAGGTTTTAAAGGTATTATAGGTAGCTTTTTCTTGCCATCAAATATCGGACGGTTTTGATATTTTCTTACTATTTGGTGTACATGTTTGAACATGGAAGGCTAGTAATAACCTACCCTCATGATGCTATTAGTAGTTTCCTTTGGTGCAAAATGTCCTCCACAAAAACTAGCATGGAATTCCTCAATGATTCCAGCTACCTCTTCTTGAAAAGATAGTGTAGTAGCACACCACTTAGGTGTCTCCAATAAATATTATCTTCTTATATATGATATTTTTTTTTTTCAATTTTATACTTCTCATTCTATTCTAAGTGCAGCCAGTAGGGAGTGTCAATTTCATAATGTCTTTATACCAATCATATTAAAATGCTCTCTTTTTATTAGTTTGATGTATATTAATAGTCTCCACTGTATTATTTAAGTATTCCCCCCTTTATTTTCTATGTACTTTGCTAGGCTTTGTCCTTTAATGATCTTCAAAACTTTAAATTCCACCAAATATTGTTGTAGCTTGACTATCCATCTAGTTGAACTACCTGTAGGTTCATTCTAAGTGAAAATATCTTTGATGGTTGAGAAGGGAATACAAGCTATAACTTTGTTAGCTCCAAATCCTTTGAAGTTCTCTAAAGATTTTATGAGTGTGAATTCATGTTTCTCTATCATGGTGTACTTCATTTGATATCCTTTTAATCTTGAGCTCATAAATGCCACTAGTCTATCTATGTTTTTTTGTATCCTTCTATGACAATACAAAAACAATGGCATATTTTAAATAGAAATAGTAGATATTAAAATCTTTGTGATAATCTGGATAGGCTAATACAGGATCTTGGGTGATAGAATCTTTGATTTTTTGAAAGGCTTGAAATTTTTTCTCTATCCATATAATAATGTCTTATTTCTTGATCATGTCATTTATAGGCTTTGCAATTTGGGCAAAATTTGGCACAAACCTTCTAACGAAATTAATTTTCCCAAAGAACGATATGACTCCTTTCAAGTTCTTGAGTGGAGGGATCTTAGCAATGGCCTTAGTTCTTTTAGGTTCTATACTAATTCCTTCTTTAGATATGATGTTCCCCAACAACTTACACTACTTTTATTCGAAGATACACTTCTTGGGATTTAGTGAAATACCAAATTCCTTACACCTGGTGAATACTTGAGTGAGATGCTCAATGTGATATTCAAGATTTTTGGAGAAGACTATTATGTCATCCAAATAGACTAACACCATTTTAAACATCAAGCTCTTGAAAAAAAAATCCATAGCTCTTTGAAATGTGGCTCCTATGTTCATCAATCTGAAATTCATTCTGAGATACTCGAATGTCCTCCAAGGAGTAGTGAGGGTTGTCTTATGTCTGTCTTCAAGGTTAGCCTGAATTTGGTTATAGCTCAAGAATCCATCCAACAGAGACATTTTGGTTGATCCTGCAACAACCTATAATAGTTATTCTATGTTTGGTAGTGGATAATTATCTTTCAAGGAGTTTTTATTTAAGTTTATAAAGTCTACACATAGTCTGATATCTCCATTTTTCTTCCTTACTGGCACTAAATTTACGATCCATGTCAAAATTTTGACCTTTTTGATAATCTTGGCATCTATTAGCTTCTGGAATTCTTTTTGCATTATAGGGTGCAATGTCAGATTAGACTTCCTATGTTTCTATCTATGTGGTTTAGTGCCTTCTTTTACCTGAATTATATGCTTCATTACCTTAGTGTTAAAAGTTTTGAGGTCTTCATAGCTCCAAGAAAAGGCATATTTATGCTTTTCCAGATATTTTATGTACTCTCTTTTTTCTTTATTTGACATATATTTTTCAACCTTAACCATTTTGGGCTCTTGCTCGGTGCCAATATTGATTTATTTTGCTTCCAATCCTTGCAAGGTTGGTTTATGTGCTTTATCAAAATCATCAAAAAAACTTTCCAATGAAATTAAACCTTTGGGTAATTTATTAGTCTTCAATTGTATCAACTCCATTGACTCTCCAATCACCTTTTACAGATTTTATTCATCCTCTTCATCACATATAATCTCATCATATTGATATTTCAATGTCATAAAATATTTGATGTCTATATCATCCTGAAAAACTTACAGATATACTATGTTGTCTGGGATAGACAGATGATACACTAAAATGGTAGGGAAACTTTCATGATACTCTATGTCTATCTCTGGACTGTTTGCACCTGAGGAATTTATGGCTAATATATTGGCTACCTGGTTTTGTCCTCTAGGGATATATGTGATTTTGAAGTCTAGTTGTTAATTTCTTCTTGGAAAATATGTTTATATTATTTCAGCCTGGGGTGCTTGGCCTGATACTTGCCTTTAATCTGCTATATTATTAGTTTGACATCACCAAATACAATCAGATAATTAATTCCTAGTTCTTTGGCTTTTCTCAAGCCTAATAATAATGCTTCATATTCTACCACATTGTTTATGCATGGGAAGTGCAATTTGTATGGAATACCTAAATAATTCCCATTGATGTTGTTAGAATAAATCTTTGTTCTCTTAAGTTCTACTAGGATAGTCTTACTTGAGTTACAACTCTTCCATGAGTCAAGTGAACTCTCAGTTTAGACTAGTTCAGGTTTGTTGAGTTGTTGTAATCCAACGACTCACATTGATCAACTTTGCTATTTATACAAAGTTGATCCCATGGAATAATCAATCAATATTTGAGCTTCACTCCATACTTGTGATGTATTGCATAGCTATTCATTTTAATAGAATATTGTTCCTCAATATTTCTAACATGGTACAAGAGCTAGGATAGTTCTTTGCAAGCATTCAATTTTTTTTTGAATTTTTAATCAGAATCGGATTCATTGCATTAAAGAAAGTCTAGTCACTTTGGTGGTTATCACTTGACCATATTTCCACTTGATATTGGTGTTTTTACTGTAGTCTAAAAAGTTGTTCTTCCAATTTTTTTTAAAGAACCACTATTGTCTTTGTGATAACCTTCGTCTACTCTTCTAATTGTTCTTCCTTTTTAAGTGTAATTTTTTTTGAAGGCTATCCATATTGTTTTTTTTTAAGGTAATCCATATTGATGTTTTTCTTATGAGCTAGAGATGAAATTTTAAAATTGTTGCATATCTTCTGAATTTCATAGTGAAAAATCAACAAAATCTGGTCACAACTTCTATGCTCTTTCTACATCGAATATTGCTAGATATATTCTGAATTTCATAGTGAAGGATCGACCAAATATGGTCACATATTCTATGCTCTATCTTCCTTGAAATTAAAAAAATTGTAAATCATTTTTTTGGTTGACATTATTTTCTGAATATTATTTTCTTTATTTTGTCATGCTAGACATTTTTATCTTACATATCTGACGATAAAGCAATCTATAGAGTCTCTCATTATCTATCAAAAGCTTGCTATGGTTCAATATTGTTTCAACATTGTGCAGTAGTCTGCAGATCTAAGCAGATGGTGCAGTCTACAAGGCCAAAGCTAGATTCCCAATTTTCAGCATTGCGCATCACCCCAAATCTCCAATGCGTTCTCTCCAATGTTGACTCATTGATGTTTTTTTATTGCTTACGTGACATTTAAAGGTACATTTCATCTTGTTTCTTGAGGACGTTGGTAGATGAACGAGATTAACTTCTCTTTGAGCTAAATTTTATGGATAACGTGATGGAGCGCCATCAGTTATTATGACACAGATCTCTTCAATCGATTAATTAAAACACCCTAAATGGCACAACCCATCCTATAGCGCACATATAAACTGAAGCCACAAAAATTAACTCCAAGGTTCATTTGTTGGCAATCAACAGACGTGCCATAATTTGATTGGTAGTCGTGTCCTAACTGGCGCAAACCTCTTGTTAAGCCACAAAAATTATAGTTTTTTTAGCATAAAATAATCGTTGTGTAACTTTCGTTAGTTACGTTTAATGGTTTGTGGCACCTTTCAATCAATGTCAAGAGGAGCTATGAGTTCACTTTCCATTATACATTAATTTTTTCTGAATTTTACGCCACATAAAGGTCACCGCTACCAAGTGTGTCGTTGTGGAGGTAAATTTTTACCATTGAAAAATTTGTTCACCGTCCTATAAATGTTGCTCCCTAAAGTGATTGCTACTCATCTCATGCTCTCTAACATGATTATTACAGAATATACAAAGGAGTATTTGTGTAGGTTGATCGTAGCATAGTGGTGATTTTTAAATGTGAAGTCGCCTCTCTAAGCCAAGATAAATAAAGCAAGACTATTGTGGAGAATTCTTTAATCCTAAGAAACATTGGATGACACAAGGCTAGCTTTCTAGTCCTCAATACTTCACAATATTTTATCCCTTGCTTGTTTTTTTAATATCTCTATAGATAGAAACAAAGCTCAATCCCTCTATTTTTTGGTGGTGATGCCATCTCACGGAGGATACCCGCGATGACGCTGGAGTGCTGAAAACAAAAAAAAAACAATTTTTTTTGTTTTTTTTGGAACAATTACCTCATTTGTCTAGATAATTGCAGTGACAAAGAGAGCCATAAAAATGTTCTGGCAGCATTGTATGTTTTTGGATAGTTGCTTCATCACCAACATAACAATATAATCCAGCAGTAGATATTTGGCTATTCACCTAGTGAGGTTGTAAATTTTTTCATGGATGACTGATATCTTTTATTTGAGGAATGCTTTTTTGAATGTTTTTATTCCTCTAAAATATGTGACAGGCCCCTTCACTGTAAACAAACTTCTTATTTGAGTTTGTACACCATCATTTCTTCTCAAGCCCATAGACTCTTCTTCAAGATTTAAAAAAAGTAATAATTATTTTTTAGGGGGGGAGTCTTGCTTGGTGCATATATTTAGCACCATTTCTTGTTTGATTCAGGGGGGTCTTGCTTCTACATTATTTGTTCTTACGTTGGCTCCTTGGTGTTTATTCTTGCATATCCTGCTTTGAGCTTATTCTACATGTTATGGTTGATATTACCTTTGGGTTTTCTATATTGTAAATCAAGTGTAATTGCATTAAACACTTGATATTTCATATACAAAGAAGAAAAAATATAGCACCTCATATTTAAAAAAAAAAATTGATACAAAAACATCTCCTATTAATAATCGCCTATGTTCCATGTATCATTCTCCTCATATACATATAGTCTCCCTCACGTTAGGGTGGGTCATTAAGAAGTTTGGCATAAGTCCTGGCAGATTATTCTTGTCTCAAATCACCTAAGTTCCATGTATCGCTCTCCTCATATACTTATAGTTTATCTCACATAATGGCGGGTATATTGAAGATATAGGTATAAATTTTTGGCTTTTTTGATTCAATAGAGATTTTTTTGGTGGTGCTCTCAGCAGTCCTTATTTGGAGGAGGAGTTGGCAATCTTATCTCTAAATGAAATGAATACAATTGACCCACTCACCCCTTATAACTATCACACATGGAAACCAAAAATATTAAATCTCATTTCCCAAAAAGGGCTCACACACTTTCTAGAAGAAAAGAAGCCTGAATTTGAAAAGGAATATGAAATATTTGTTCATAAAGGGAAGATGTATGAAACAATGGGTATTATAAGCACAAATGTAAATGAAATATTATGGTTTCACATTTCAAAATGTAAAACTCCATTTGAGAGTTGGAATAAACTAAAGAACTTATTTGGAAAAGTGGATCAAATAAGGAAAATGCAGCTAGAAGCAAAGTTAACAGCATTATCTCCTAAAGACTTCAACAATATTGTTGACTTTATCACCAAATTTAAAGAAGTCCTCACATAGTTAAAAGGTAGTGGCAAGAATAAAATGAAATAAGAATGCATCTATCTTATTCTTTCTAAGTTAAATGGGGTATTTCAAAAATTTACAACCGCTTTTTTATCTACAAAATATGCACTTGGTACAAATTATACAATGCCCTCTTTAGAGGAGTTTTGTGATAGGCTAACTAGAGAGGAAACAAAACTTGCAAAATATGAGATCTCTCCCTATTCCTCAAAAGCATTTGTAGCATCCACATCCACTAAATAAAAATTCAAAAAGAAAGAAAGAGGCCCTATAACTTGTACACATTGCAAAAAGGATGGTCATTCTGTGAAAAAATGTTGGAAAAGACTACAACAACTAGAGGTAGCAATGAAGAATCACAAAATAGACATTAAGAATTATATAGGAAAGGCCTTAAATGTTTAAATCAAAGCTATAAAAAATTCATCAAAATACTGGGTTCTAGATTTAGGGGCAACTCATCATAAGACTTCTTCACATGAGTCGTTCACTTCAATCTCCTCAACCTCAACTTGTAGCATATACGTTGGTGACTCATCCTTTATCCTCGTCAAAGGAAAATGTGACATATCCATTGATGGTGGTTATATCAATAATTTTCTCTATATCCCAAACATAGCTACAAATATCCTCTCCATATATCATATTTATACTTCTGCAAAGGGTAAAATAGTTCTATTTTCACCAACAGGAGTTGAGATAAGAGACTTTCAAGAACCACACTCTCTCATAGAAAAAGAAGATATTGATCATAACACTCACCTATTTCACTTCAAAGGATTCAAAATTTTATATGGGGCCTCCTGTTTTATTGCACATGGAGATCTTGAAAGCAAAATTTGGCATGAAATATTTGGACATATCAGTTATAGCTATCTAAAGGAATTGAATACTCATGAAATGGTAATAGGGTTTCCATAAGTCTCTTCTATTCATGGATTATGTCTAGGATGTGCTCTTGGAAAGCAACATCAAGATCATTTTCACCCAAGTGGTTCTCAAAGAGCCTCATCCCCTCTAGAGTTAATCCATAGTGACTTGATGGTCTTCCCAGAGCCTTCCTTCAAAGGAGCAAAATATGACTTAACCTTCATTGATGATTTTTCAAGAAAAATTTGGGTCTACTTTCTAAAATACAAAAGTGATGTTCTATCCCAATTTAAAATCTTCAAGGCCTTAGTTGAAAATCAAGCCACTTGCAAAATCAAGCAAATTTATACAGATAATGGGGGGAAATACTTTAGTAATGAATTCTCCATATTTCTCTCAACTCATGGCATAATTCATCAACATTCAGTCTCCCATAATCCACAACAAAATGGCATTACCAAAAGGAAAAATATAACTTTAAAAGAAATGGAAAATTGTATGCTCCACTCAAGAGATCTTCCAACAGTTTTTTAGGCTTGGCAATTAACTGTGCAAATTATATTCAAAATTGCACACCTCATAAAGCTCTTGGCCATTTGACTCTAGAGGAAGCATGGACTGGCTCAAAACCTGATGTCTCTTTTTTCAAAGTTTTTGGGTGTACTGCTTGGGCACACATCCCAAAGAAAAAGAGGAAGGATCTAGATAAAAAGAGCAAGAAACTTATCTTTGTTAGTTATTGTGAGGAAATGAAAGCCTACAAGCTCCTTGATCCCACAACTCATGAGGTATTTTTCACATAAATGTTCAATTTGATGAAACATTCCCTTATAAAGACCCTCAATCATCTTCTTACAATATTAATTCTCTTGAGCCATATCCAATATTTGAGCCTCAATATAGTGAAGATCCCATCCTTGAGATAAATGACCAAAATGAGGATCCTATACTTCAAACTCCAACTCAAATTCCTACAACACCCATTACTCCTTCCACAATGCCAAAATGGCCCCGCACCATAGTTCAAGAGGCCACTCCTTACATCCAAAATCTTCCATTATCCAGATTAAGCAACTCCATAGGTTTTGGTCTTGTCTTTCAGTACATTTCCATAGATCCTCAATCCTTCAAAGAAACAAATGGTATAAAAGAATGGGATGATGCCATGGAGAATGAATTTTATTCCTTAATCAAAAATAACACTTGGGATCTAGTCCCTCTACCTAAAGGAAGAAAATTGGTACATTGCAAATGGATTTACAGAACTAAGTATGGACCTGATGGAAAAATTGACAAACACAAAGCTTTCTTGGTAGCTAAAGGTTTTTCACAAATTGAAGGCATATATTATTCTGAAACCTTTGCACTAGTTGCAAAAATGGATTCTGTTAGGCTGGTACTTGCACTTGCTGCTCACCAAAAATGGCCAATTTTTCAGATGGATGTTAAAAGTGCTTTCTTAAATGGTGATTTAAAAGAGGAAATATTCATGGAACAACCTGTTGGATTTATTCAAAACTCCTCCCTTGTCTATAGACTAAGGAAATCTCTCTATGGTCTCAAACAAGCTCCTAGAGTTTGGTATGAAAAAATGGACTCCTTCCTTCTTTCCTTAGGATTTTATCATTGTGAGTCTGATGTAACAGTCTATATTTAGAGGGATGAAGAAAACATCACCATACTTGTTCTCTATTTTGATGATCTACTACTCACTGTTAGTGCCATTTCTCACATCCATACAGTCAAAGACTCCCTTTTTGATAAATTTGAGATGGTTGATCTGGGTTTAGCTCATTACTTCCTTGGATTTCAGATAACTCAAACAGATGCAGGAATTTCATTATGTCAATAGAAATATACTCTAGATCTTCTTCAATAGTTTAATATGATTTATTTCAAGCCTTCTTTAACACCCTTTCAATCTAGATTCACTCTAACAACTTCCTGCAAGTCTATCCTATGTGATGCTACTCTCTACAGATAGCTTGTAGGAAGTCTATTATACCTCACTCATACTCACCTAGATATTTTATATGTTGTTGGCTTAATATCTAGATTCTCACATCAACCTCATTTCAGCCATTAGCAAGCAACAAAGAGAATCCTCTGCTACTTGCAGGGAACTACTCACTTTGGGCTCTTATATGAATGCAAATCTATGGATATCATTGGTTACACAAATTCTGATTGGGTAGGTTCAGTTGAAGATAGATGTTCCACTTATGGATATGTTTTTTGTCTTGGTTCTTCACCTATAGCTTGGTCATGCAAAAAAAAACAAGCAGTAGCATTATCATCTACATAAGCATAATACAGGGCAGTAGTTTTGGCCAGTCAGGAAGCTCTTTGGCTTCATCAGATACTAAGAAAAATTGATTTTTTTCATAACAAACCCATTACCCTTTGGTGTTACAATCATAGCACAATTTATATAGCCCACAATACAGTTGAGCATTAGTGCACCAAGCACATTGATATTCACATGCACTTTATTAGGCAGTATATTTAGCAAAGGGATCTAAACTTGGAGTACATTCCCACATAAAATCAAATTGTAGATATCTTTACCAAATCCTTTCCTTCTCCGTGTTACATTCAGTTGTGAGAGAAACTTAGGGTTAGGCAATTGCATTAGAAGGGTGCATAGAGGTTTTCATCTCTCTCTTCTTCTTATTGTTCTTTTTCTTCTTGGAAGGGTGTATGTAAATTTGAACATATTATTTATGCTCATATTTGTATTTTAATGGATTTCGACAAACCCCTACATAAAAATATCACTCTACAATTTGGGGATGACACTTGGAAGAAAGTAGTGGACTATGAGAACAATTCTTTTCATTTTAGAATTTACCATGAATATGGTCATTTGGCTAGTGTTTGCCTAAATTAAATTTTAGATCAAAAGAAATAAGATACAGATTCAATAGGTTTCCAAATGCCTAAGAAGAAGAACACTCATAAAAAACCAATTATGAAGGATCAATCAAAGTTATCATCTAATATGTTTGAAATTATTTCCACAAATGATGCCCTAGGTGAGGAAGAGGAAATAATGGAAACATAAATCTTAGAAACACAATTTAGAGATGAAAGGAATAACTCAAATACAAACCAACAAATAAAAACTTTTCAAAAAAAAAAAGGGAGAAAATATACACAAGAAAAACAATCTTTTAAATGGTGAGACTTCAAATAATACAGGTCCCAAGATAAACTCTATTGAACCTTCCAACAATAGTTTGACTTTGTACACGCATTCTTCAAGGTTAGAAGACATCATGGATTCAATTGGAGTAAGTCAAGAAACAGGGAAAAAAATAAAGATGGATTCTAATCAAAAGGTAGGTCACAAGACCAATCAACAATATATGGTAAAAGAAGGTGAAAAGCTTGTAGAGGAAGGTAAGATTAATTCCCTTACCAACTATTTTAGCCCTAGTATTAATGAAGATCATCACTTGAAATATTAGAGGACTCAAATGGAGTCTTTGAAAACAAAATAAAATTAGAAAAATTATTTAGATAAACCATCTTCATCTTGTTTTCCTTCAAGAAACGAAGATGTCAATAGGGGAAATGGATTCAATTGCTAGTAAAATCTAGCCAGCTTGAAAATTTGTTTCTCTTAGTTCCTAGTGGACTTTTGGTGGCATTGCTTACCTTTGGGACCCTAAAGAGGTAGTTATTCACCATACGATTAGTAGCTGAGGTCTTTTGGCTATTGCTATTCAAAGCAAAAATTCCAACCAAAATATGCTTTGCGTAATTGTTAATACTCTGACTTCTTTGGAGGAAAATAGAAGACAGTGGAAGGATATAACTCATATTATCTCTCATTTCCTTGAAGCTTGGATCTTTATAGGAGAATATTTCAATACCATCCTCTCTCTAGATGAGAAAATTGGGGGAAATAGAAATTTGGACAAGAGCACTGACCTCATGAATGAATATATTTCAAACCTTCATCTTGTGGACATCCAACCAGATAATGGCCATATGACTTGGTCTAACATAAGGCAAGGCTTAGCTTGTATCATGGAGAGATTGGATAGGTTCATGCTCTCTAATCATTTCTTAATACATTGTCACATTCCTAAAGTGAAGACTCTTAACAATGTTGGTTTACATCACTAGCTAGTCATGGTGGAAATTTGGAAAACCAATGTGAGTTTCTCTCATTTTCGTTTTCAGTTAATGTGGCTTAGAGATAGTTCCTTTATACCTCGAGTGCAACAATGGTGGAAGGAAGGTAAACCAAGATATGGGACTAATATGTACTATTTTTCCAAAAGGTTGTAATATATTAAATCCAAAATCAAGACTTGGAACTGGAAGGAGTTTGGGGATGTTCAACAAAATAAAACATGAAGTTATTGCTCAACTTGAAAATTGGAATAAGAAAATTTGTTTAGATGGCCTCACAGAGGGCAAAAGTACATATGAAATTAGACTCACAACTCAGTTAGAGGAATGGGAAAAAAGAGAACTCTTATTGAAGCAAAATCTAGAATTCAATGGCTCAAAGAAGGAGATTGAAACACAAATTTCTTCCACAATCTCTTCTAGCTCGAAGATCTCACAACTTTATTTCTTTCGTAAATTCAAATTTTGGAGAGGTTTTCTACACTTGGGATGGTATGAACCCTATTGTTGTGAATTACTTTTCCAATATTTTTGCTTCTACCCCTCTTGACTTGGCTTCTCAACAAAATGTTCTTCAAGTGATCCCTTCTCTTATCACTTCTGATGAGAACTCTTTTTTACTGCTCCTATTACTGTTAATGAGCTTCAACAAGTGGTTTATAAAATGCAAAAATGGAAAACCCCAGGTTCCGATGGATTTCCCATTGAGTTCTACCAAGAGTGTTGAGATATCCTTCATGCTAATTTATTATAGGTGGTGGAATAAGCCAGGAAAGCCAAAGATATTTTGAAGGTTATCAATAAAACTTATATAACGCTTGTCCTAAAATATCAAGAGTCTTATCATATCTCAACTTTTAAACCTATTGCTTTATTTAATGTTCTTCTCAAAATAGTTACTAATATCATGGTAGAAAGGTTGAAGCCTCTTTTAGATAATATTATTTCCCCTGAACAAGGAGGTTATGTGGAAGGACATCAAATAGTGGATGAGATAGTTCTTTCTCAAGAAGCCATCCATTCCATGGAAATACAAAAATATCCTTCTATGTTCATTCATTTAGACTTATCCAAAGCTTATGACAGAGTGGATTGGCACTTCCTTATCAAATTTTTGAGGCAATTTGGTTTCTCTCAATATTGGATGGACTAGATTATGAGTTGTATCTCTTTAGTATCCTACTCTGTTCTTATCAATAGTAGGCCTTCACAACTGTTCCCAGCTTCTAGAGGTATTAGGCAAGGTGACCCCCTCTCCCCTTATTTATTCATCATTCTTGTTGAATGCTTGAGTAGCACTATAACCAAAAATAGAGACAAGAAAGCCCTTGAGGGAGTTACCATTGCTCATGGAGCTAGGCCTATCTCTCATATTCAATTTTTTGATGAATCTACTCTGTTAGGTAAAGCTACAGTTAAGGAAGCTTCTAAAATTAAGCAAATCATTAGTTGTTTTTCTAAGGCTACGGGGCAATTGATCAATGAAGACAAGTCTAAAGTCATTTTCTTTCACTGATCTACCAAACAAGAATTCATGGTCTTGGATAAATTACGATATAATAAGACCTCCCTTTCGATCACTTATTTAGGCATCCCTATCAATACTCAAAGATAGAAAAATAAAGACCTTAATTGGTTGTTGGATAAATTTAAGAAAAAAAATTGGGAAGTGAACCAATAGGTGGCTTTCTTTTAGGGGTTGAATTACCTTGGTAAATTTTGTCCTACAAGCTATACCTATTTATGTTTCTACCATGTTGCATATCCCAAAGGTTGTTCTTCAAGAATTGGATCAAATTAATCATCGGTTCCTCTGAGGTGGTACTAAGGAGAAAAGAAAATGGGCCTTGATGAAATGGGACACTATATGTCTTCCTAAGAATGAAGGGGGGTTAGGATTTCGATTTGCTATTAATAACAACAAATATTTAGCTACTAAATTGTATTGGAGGATTTTACATAACCCCAATGCCCTTTGGTCCAATAATATTTGTGCTAGATATATTGAGAACAAAAGTCTTGAAGATATTGTTCGCTATCAATTGCTTACCAAAGGTTCTCCCATTTTAGTGGTTCTTAAGACTAGTGAGGATTTGATTAAGAAAAAGTTATTTTGGATCATTCATAATGGTTAGCAGGAAAAATTTTGGATAGATTATTGGGATGATCACTAGTATTTGATAACTCAACTTCCTAATTGGAGGCCTTGGATGGAGGAGCTTCACCGAGCTAATTGGATAAAGGTGGCTAATTATTTTCGATACCATATTGGTAATTCAGAGGTTGGTAGATATTGGATCCCTATTGAATATTGGTCTATTCAAATTCCAAAAATTCAAAGACAAAACATCCAACACATCCTGCATATGAGATATCTCTTTTTGTCCCATGATAAAGATTAATTTTGGATGTAACAACACTACTAAGGGTGAGTATTAAGTTGCTCAAGGTTATTTGGCATTATACCATAATAATCCCAACCAATTTTAAGATATATTTTCTCAATTATGGTCTCAAAAGCTCTAGCCTAAGTTGAGGTTTTTTATTTAGCTTTTATTGCATCGTAGGGTGCTAACTGATGACCAACTTATGAAACATGGTTTTCATGGCCCTTTTAGATGCGAAATGTGTGGAAAGAATGTGGAAAATCTTAGCCATATTTTTATTGAGTGTACCTTAGCCTTTGAGCTATGGAGGAGAATAGCCATCTTACTTGGCTTACAATGGTCCAATTTTTCTCCTTTTGATCATATTTGGAGGGATTGGCCTAAATAGGAGGGTGTTGATCTTTTCATTAGGGAGTTATTTTGGATGGGTTCTACCATTCTACCTTGGAATATATGGAATGAAATGAACAATTGGATTTTAAATCAAGAAATAAAGGATATTCACTATATCTGGAAAAATCATTACAAACTTAGTTGAATCGGTCTAACAACTCCTTAATCACCCCCAAAACTCCCACCAAAAATAGGATCAAGTGATGCAAAGATTGAATATTAACTCTTCTAAGGGCAACTGACTTAAGAGAATGTGAGTAATTGCAAGATGGAAAGAACAAGGAATTGACAACCTTCTCCTAAGGGTTATGGAAAATTCAATACCGATGGAGCCTCTAGGGGGAACCCTGGAAAAGTTAGTGTAGGAGGAATTGGTATACTTTCAGATGGCTCCATGGTTTTCACTTTTGCTGAGAATTTGGGTATCCTTTCCAATAACCTTGTTGAGGGGCATGGTATCCTCAGAGACTTTAAAGAGGTTGCTAAGGTTGTATGGTAAAAAGTCTTGGTTGAATCTGAATCCAACTCATGATTAATCTTTTAAATACTCCTTCTAAGAATCATAAGGTTCATTGGATAATAAAAATAATTGTTGAGAAGATTCAATTAATCCAGATGGGCTTTTTGAAAGTGGATTACAATCATGTGGTTAGAAAATAGAACAAGAGTGTTGATGCTTTAGCTAATTGGGCTTTGGACAAAGGCGATCTTACTTGCTATGGCCACCCTCCCATATGGTGGGCTTCACAAGTAAGTGAAGCTCTGCTTTTTATCCTCTCTTTGGATGGCTCCAGTACTAGAGGTACCTAGTTACTTTTTGCTTTGTTTTTGCTTCTCTTTTATTCAGTAAGGGTATTTTAGTTCCCTAGATTAGACATATCTTTCTTATGTTTCCTCTGTTGAATCTTGCCTTAATAGTATATTGGCCTAGAAAGGTCATAGTCATGTTTTGTTTTTTAGTTTTTCGAGTGGTGTGTGTGTTTTTTGTACTGTTTTGTTTTTGTGTTATTTTTTTATGTTTTTTTTGTTTTTTATGTTTTTTATGTTTTTTATGTTTTTATGTTTTTGTGTTTTTGTTGTTTTTCATGTTTTTTTTTTTGGGGTTTTGTGTTTTTTTTGAAGTGTTTGTGTGTTGTTTTGTTGTTTTTATGGTTTTCTTATGTATTTCATGTTTTTTTTTTGTTTTTTTTTTATTTATTTTTTATTAATATTTATTTGTTTGTTTGTTTGTTTGTTTTTTTTCTTCATTTTTTTATTTTTTTGTTGTTTTTATGTTTTTTATGTTGTTTTTGTTTATTTTGTGGTTTTTATTTTGTGTTTGTTTGTTTGATTGTATTTATTTTTTGATGTATTTTTTTTTGGTAAGTTGGAATTATATTACAAGCGGGTTTTGAAAGGATCCCAAAAACCTTCTTACAACAGGTCAAAAGACCAAACTGAGGGTTAAAACCCAAATGACACATCCCACCCAGTGGGAGACTTATTACAAGGATGAAGATAAAATCTCGTCTAGCGGGAAACATTCGAAGACCACCACAAAGGAAATCTCGCCCAACGGAAAAAATCGGTAGTCAAAAATGGAAAATCCCACCCTGCGGGGACCCTAGCACATTTAAAAACCTTCCCAGTAGGGAAAAACAACAAAAAAAATTACAATCCCGCCTCATGGGGAAAAAATCGCACAATCTAGAAATCCTGCCACGTGGGGAAAACAAGCATGTTTAGGAATCCTGCCAAGCAAGAAAGGCACACAAACCCTAAACTAGCATGTTTGAGAAATCCCGCCTAGCAAGAAAACCAGCAAAATTGGAAGATCCTGCCTGTGGGAAAACCACCAAACCAACCCTAAATCGGGTGTGAAGGGTCCCGCCCTACGGGGAAAAAAACTAGCAGCAAAGGAAGGTCTCGCCCCGCGAGAAACCCAATAGCAACAAAAAATCTCGCCTTGCAGGAAAAAAATAGCAGCATGCCCAGAATCCCGCCTTCAGAAAAACCAGCAAGAGAAGGCAAATCCGCCTAGCAGTAAAAACCAGCAGTACGCCCAAGACTTGCAGACAAACCCACGACCCCCCATCAGGGAAAACCAGCATGCCCTGAACCTGCAGAAAATCTTGCAAACTCGTGGATCCCGCCCAGCGGGAAAACCAGCAGCATGCCCAAAAGAACACAACCCCTGCCTAACAGGAACCTCGATCTGGGATGCAAGCTACAGAGAAGAAATAGGGAAGCTGTCCCGTGAGCGTCCATGACTGAGAAATATTTTGACGGGTAGAAAAAATAGCGGAAGCCATTGCATTGTAATATCTTGAGCCCCCATCCCAATATCAAACCCTGCAAGGAAACAATCCATTAAAACCACCATCAAGAAAATGTCTAGCGCCACCATTGTCTATCAGGGAATGGAACCAAGGAGAGATGTAACTGCATGCATGGGCACCCCCCCAGAACCCAAATAGTAGACTACAAAAATATCCCTAAGATCCATCCACAAGAACAAAAAAACCCCGGATCTATAAGGAGATCTCGAAGACAAGGGTTTCATGGGGCGACTGGGAAAACCATCTACAGGAAAAGGCACCCCCCGAAGCCAAAAGAACGTAGATGAAGATCCTGAGCAGTAACCAAAAAACCAGAGCCAACCCTCTTCCAACAGCCCCGAAAGCACGCTGAAAACCCGACGAACCAGGAAACTCAGGGCAAGAAACCACCAAACCCTCCTTGCAGACTAGCAACCCCGACAAGGGGGAAACCTGAGAAAACAAGGGAACCTAGAGACTAGGCCTGAGAGCAGACCTAGGAGGGGGGCAGGGAAATGGAGAAGTGGGACTGGTCAGTCCCAGGGAACCTGGTGCTGGAGCCATCCCTCCTTTGCCCCTATTTTTTGATGTATTTTTATTTTTGTGTTTGTTTGTTATTGTTTTTTTTTAAGCATGCTCGTTGAGTGTGCCAAAGGGGGCAGGCCAGGTGCGAGCCCTGGGTATTTTTGGTGGAATAGATACCTCTACCTCTTTAGGACTTACCCAAAAGTGGCATCCCATTTGGGGTGTTTTCCACAAACAAAAAAATAGAATTTTCTCATGAATTTTACATGTTTAGTATATTGCCATTATCATAGATTTTATATTACATGCTCATTTTATGTCTTGTGGTTGCATTTAATTTAATATATAACATCAAAAGCTAATAGTGGTATTAGAGCCCAAGGAAAATTGATAGGATATAGGGAAATCCATAATAATATTGAGAGGAGATAGGGAGATTTCATTTTCATAATTTCTAAAATTACTTTTTATCTAGAGTCTTTCCATAGAGATGCAGAAAAACTTGTGAAGACTAGGACTTAGCATAGATTCCACTAGTTTGAAAAATCTAGTGAAGTTCATTATCTTTAGATCTAAAGAATTTTCATTATCGTTTTCTAAAACTTTGTTGTAGAGAAGGGATGATTCAAATAAAGTTGAGAAGCTTCCTACAATATCTAGGAAGAATATATTCTTTGGAATTGATTTAATACTTGCAGCAAGAATATTTCAAATTGAATATTGAGAAAAGAGAGAGGTCAAAGGAGCCCTATTAAAGATTGAAGAGAGAGGAGACTCAAGAAAGAAGTCCCCATGGAAGAATGAAGACTAAAAATTGCAGATTCAAGGAAGAAGAAAGCAGTTCTAAAAGGAAGAGACCCAAGAAAAATGTCTCATTGAAGAACTTTCATATTTGAAAGCTAGAATATTGAAGATTGAATATAGAGGAGGACTAGGAAAATTCCTATTGAATATTTGAGAAGCTACAAAATTTGAAGATCCAAAAGAAGAGGTCTCAAGAAAATTTGGAAGGAGAAATAAGAAGAAGAAGGCTAGAGAAGCCCCATTGAAGAAGTTGCCATTGAAGAATATTTGAAGAAAGCTCAAGGTAGGAGATTGCAAAAAGGAGTAGCCCCTAGAAAAGAAGAATTTGGGACAATTATCGCCATCCGAAAACAATCCCAAAAGGAAGAAGGATTTGGTGATAAGTTTGCCAAATTTTGGAAAAGTTTTTTGAAGATCTCAAGACATTTAGATTCTTGAGAAAGAGGCCAACGAAAGAGGCTAGTTTTGAAGCTATAAGTTTATAAGAATATAGGAAGATAAATAAGGTAGAAGAGGCCACCAAATTGAGAAAATTGAATACTACCATTAAAATCCTGAAGGTTGATTTGCAAAGGATTATTGAACAAAATTTGGTCAAGGAAAGGTGCTGCAAATTTTATAAGTTAAAGGCAACATCAAAAAACATTATAGCTACAAAAATACACACTCTTGGACATCGCAATTGATGGAGAAATAGGCAGCATTGGAAGCTAAAAATTAGATGAGTTTAGGACAACAAACTAAAGGAGAAGGAATAAAACATTTAAAGTAAGAGTGGGTAGCAAGTTAAAGTAGTTATAGAGCTGCAAGATTAACAATTTTAGAGCAAAATTTTTTACAAATTTGGGGCAGCAAATAGGTGAGTCAAATCACCAATAAAACTAGCTACAAAAGGAGATCAAAAGGTATGCAATATTGGTGCAATAAAAGTTCATTATTATTAAGTCTTTAAAAGAACCACATTTAAGTTTTCAAAGTTGCAAAATGAAAGGTTTCTCAAAGTTGAATAAGATAGCATTGCAAGGGATTACAACCTACACAAAGGAAAGGAGAAGTTAGATACTATCTATTGGAAAATAAACAAGCTAATATAGTAAATATTGGATACAATAAACTATCCAAAAGGTAAAAGTTTTGGTATGAATTAGAAGCTTGGAGTCACCATAAAATAAATCACCAATCATTGAGCCAAGGAGGAGCCATTGAGAAAAAGACAACATAGAAGAAAAACTATCATTACCACATCTTGGTGAAGAGGTATCACCATATTTAAACAAAAAAAGGGTCATTTGATAAAGGAATGAGGCAAGTAAATAGATTGGACAACATAGAATAATATATATAGTAAGCTTGGAAAGCTATCATATATTAAGCAATATCTATAAGGAATATCTAAGAGAGCACGTAGTCATTAAAGGCTTGAGTTATAACGATAAAGAGTTAATGAAGAGTAGCATCAAAATTTGAGTGCCCCAATATTGGAAGGTGAATGGACTAGTAGCCAAGCGTAGAAGAACCACCATGTTTAGACAAGTCAAGCCACCATTGAAAGGTAGAACCACCGAGCCAACGAAGCCACTAGAAGGAAGAAAGAGTGTTAGGTTTGAGTTTCATTGGAATCAATTGGAGGCAAGAGACTAAAATAAATCAAATTGTATTTGGGAGTTACTAAAGCACGTAATAGTCAAGAGAATATAAATGGTGCAATAGACATTTGGAGCATTAGGGCAAAGATAAATTATAATTTGAATGAGCACCACTAATCCTAAGCAAGTGAAGAAGCCATTTACCACTTGTCATATCACAACACCACTAGGTAACATCATTCTGAGCAAGTGAAGAAACTATTTACCACTTGTCATATCACAACACCAAAATGTAACATAATTCTGAGTAAGTGAAGAAGTTATATACCACTTGTCATCTCACAGAAGGAGGAGATACGAATATAGTTGAAAACCACTCATTATCGAGCATTACATTGCAAGGAAGAGCATTGATCAATGTACCTATATGGTTGGTAAATCAAAGGAGTAAAGTTATTACTTGCCACTTGGTACGATAGAGGGCCAATCATTGAACATAGTTTGAGTGCAAGGGAAGTTCAACCACCATTGCAAAGGAGACAAATGAGTACAACAAGGAGGAATATAGAATGTTAACCAAAGGGACATTACAATTCATGAGAAAAGGTGCATACATGGAGGAATCAAGAGCAAATTGAAGCTCATACATGGAGGTGTTTAGTACCTCAAACCCACATGCAAGAGCTACATTGGAGAAGAGTGAGAGTTACATCAAAGCACCCTAGAAGAAGCATCAAGACTGAATGCCAAATATCCAAGTAAAAAGAAGTGCCAACCACCACATTTGTAACACCTTACACACAATAAAGGCACAAGTCAAAAATATATGAACATGGAAAAGGAGAATGATCGAGCAAGGCGTGTAAGGATAGTGTACAAGTGCTACAAAGTAGAGGAGAAGGATACACATTGAAGAGTCAAAATATTGAGCACCAAGGAGCATTAAATGTAGGGAGAGCATATTTAGAATGTAGGTCATAAAGTCAAAGAGTAGCAAGTTGAAGCTTTAGGTACCATAATCAAGAAGGTAAGAAAATATTTAATTAAACCTTTGCAAAGTTTAAGGAGGTATAAGGCATAATATATTTGAAGTAAATATTAATTAATTATAATAGGAGAAATAAGGTGATAACCTTAGAAAAGTATTGAGTGCCTTAGAATATATTTGAAGTAAGAAGTCTTTTGAAAGTTTTATTACTTTATTCATTCTTGAAATTAATATTGCATTAAAATATTTGCAAAAAGATTAACTTGGAGAAATAAGGACTTCTACACTAAAAATTGAAATATTATTTGCAAATACCATTGTTTCTAAATTTCCAACTAGGGAGTTATAATGAGTTCAACATCAAATTTAAGTTATTAAAATTTAAAAATTATACTATTGAATATTGAAAGGTATAAGAATCACAACCTATAGTTGTTTGAAAGTTAGAAAATTATTTTTGATATTAGTCTCTTATACAAATTGAAGGGACATAAGGAATCCAACTTAAAGATCTTGAAGATAGAAAATCTTATCAATTGAAATTGCATTAAAACTATCTTTAGTTCTCTATTCATTAATAAGGAGAAATAAGGTGAAGAATAGAAGTTGAACATTAGGGAGATAAAAGGGATTCAACTCAAATGGAAAACTAAGAAAGCTAAGTACTTTATTAAGACCATAGTACATTCAAAAGACTTGAAAGATATAAAGTACTTTACAAAACTTAAGAATTTAAAATATCTTATCAAAACTTGATCATATACTCAAAACTAGGGATTCATAAGGTAGACAACTTCAAAGGCTTTGAAAGATAAAAGGTTCTAACAAAGTTATTATCAATGCTAGAGAGATAAAAGGAATTCTATTTGTAAATCTGACTATTGATTGATCATATACTACAATAATTGAAGGTTAGAATCTAGAAGTTGAAAATATTGGAAGACATAAGGAATACTAAAATTTATTAAGATAATGGAAAAGTTAGCAAGAGGAACATATCATCACAAGATACACTATGAAAGGATTCAAGATCAAAATCCATCCAATATTTCATATTAGAGATGCAAAATTACTTCAAGCACAAACAATTATATAGGTCAAAATGAAAAGAACATTTGGTTTATTGATTCTGGGGCAAGTCATCACGTGAAGGGAAATTTACAATGGTTTGATTGTCTTGAAGTCACTAACAATTATATAGTGAAAATTGAAAATGGAAAAACCTATCGTATACATAGATATGGGTGTGTAACACCTAGTACATCATTTCTAAACTTTTTGTTACATGATGTAATGTATGTTCCTGGATTAACATCAAATCTTATTTTAGTAGCCAAGTTGGTAGAAAGCAAAAGGATGGTTGATTTTAGATACATAAATGGAGTCAATATGTGTCTCATCATAAATAAAAATGAGATAGAAGCTACAATATCAATCCATAATGATATATATGCTCTAGACTCAATTAAAATTTCACAAGATATTGTTGTATTTCGAAACAACACTAATGCATTTTCTGAGGAACATATTATAGAAAATGGAAAATCCATATATCATAAAGTCGAGGTGGAAATAGAATATTTAGAATGATAAATATGAGAGGACAACAAAACTATGGATTACTTGGTCATTTATAGATTAAAGAAGAAGAAGAACCTGATCAAGTTGATTAACATTTGAAAGATGAAGATCCATATTAAAGACTAAAGTCTTAAATAACCAAATAATGTAATACAGGGGGTGTTAGAATATATTACATTATTTGGTACATGCCAATGTACCACCATGGGTACATATTTAGATTAGGAGTTTGTCTTATATTAGGATTTGAGTATTTACTTTATGCAATGTAATAAATGCACAAGTATTATTAGAATGTGCAATGATGTAAATGTGCATGTTGTCCACATGTACATGAGTCCTTAAGAATAGGAAGATGAAGAGTCATAGGAATATGGAAGGCCAAGAGTCATGTCTCACTATATATAGGTCTTCTTATAGGAGTAACAAGAGAGAGCCATAGAGAGAAGGTAGATAACATTGAGTAGAATAGTAGTAGATACAATGTAGAGCATGTATGCAATATGGAGAGTTTGAGACCTCCATTTTTATCAATGTAATATTTTCATGAGCTTTCATTAATGGTTGTTTTATGAGTAGTTATAGAAGTTTCTCATGAGTTTTACATGCTTAGTATATTGCCATTATCATAGCTTTAATATTGCATGCTCATTTTATGCCTTGTGGTTGCATTTCCTTTAATATATAGCATCAAAAGCTAACAATATTTCATAGGGAAAGGGAAGAGAGAGATAGATATATAAAAATAAAATAAGAAAAAAATAAATCTACACTATGAGAGGCGATGTGCCAATATTCTAAGACTCTTTTGCACAATAGTAGAATTAGTGAACTCATGCATAATTCATCAATAATGTTAAAATAACACGATCTCATATTGCATAAAGATCCACACACAAATGAATACACATGAGAACCAAGATAGAAAGGTGAATAGCCATAGCTTCTCATATATGTATTACAATCTGCTTACAACCATGCCAAAGGAAAAGGCTTTCAAACTAATTGAGAAAATGACTCAAGGCTCAAGTTAGACTATCACATAAAAATAAGTGAAAGAAATATTACATACAAGGTCAGGTACTAGGCATAAATAAGCAACTTAAAGTCCTTTTCAATGAAGAAGAAGATTACTACTTATAGACAAGCAAAACTTTTCCCTCCCAAAATTCAAAATGGCCTTTTCAAAATGTTGTTTGGGATCTATTGCATTAATTGTAGGTAATTGTGAGATCTCTATATTTGAATCCATTAATGCTTCAAGGTATTGATTATTTGAAAAGTGAAGCTTTTTGTGATTCACCCCATCTGCCTATGCTGGAAATATTTAGAGATTAGACATGGGGATCTACTATAATTAATATTGTTGGGCTTGAGTCCACTTCTTAGTATCCTCTATGTTGATGTCTTCGATGCATCAACCACCTTCTTGGAATACCATGCTTGGGTGGTGGAAGTGGCTTGCCTAGAATTTAGTTATTGCCCTTTTGAGCACACTCCTTTGAACTTTAGTTAAAGTCCCATTTTTTCCCTTTTGCACATTTCACAGTTTGGTTGGCACTCCTTTACAATTGACTTCATCTTGGTCCCTCAGAGTTTTAGTTAAATATTATCAGATCATGATTTTTAAACATTTCAAAATCATGGGCATATCTATCTTCCTTCCCTTTAAGTTGTAGTTGTTTTGCACTTGAGTTTCCTTGCACTTTGTCAGATTTTGCTATTTCATATATAGTGAGAATTAACTACATCATGAATTTGCTTTTCACTTTAGTATTTACATCCATTACACATTTTCCTACCACCTCCAAAAACTTGTTATCACCAAGCTTGATCTTGATCTTAAATTTCTCATCCATAGTAGCAAATAACTCCATTTTGCCTACCATGTGCTTGGAACAACTAGAATCAAGATATTGAGTCTCTGGAAGAGTCTTTTCAACCTTGTCATAAGATCAGAACAAGTTGCTTGAAACTTTCTTGTTCTCATTTGCATAATTTACTTTTTTTCCTTCATTTGCAACTTTTACTCTACATTATTTTTCAAAATATCCATACCTTTTGTAGTGGTAGCATTGGATATTTCTCTTGTCAAGTCTTCCTCTTCCTCTAGCAATATATTCGCCTTGCACTTTGTCTTGTCCTTATCCTTGGTTGCTTGTACTAGCATCATTACTCTTTGAGACTCCTACTTTTGAATCAAAATCCTTCTCTTCACCTTTACCAAAGGTGTCTTTTAGTCTTTCTTCATGTGGCATAAAAGAACCAACAAGGTGATCAAACTCCAATGTTGTCAAATTTTTACTCTCTTCAATAATGATAACATGGTTCCATCTTGGTGTTAGATTTCTTAGCACTTTCTTCACAACAAATTCATTCTCCATTTTTTCTTCAAGAGTGGTCATTTTATTAACCAAAAATTTTACTCTAACATGATATTCACTTACACTTTCAAATTATTGCATCCTCAAGTTCTCAAACTCTCTCTTCAAGGTCTACAACTTGACCACTTTCACTTGATCACTACCTTGGTAAACCTCTTGTAAATCCTTCTAAGCATCATTGGCTGATTTTTCATTTATAATCCATGGAAGCAAGTTCTTGCCTAGAGCTGATTGAATGTGGTACAACGTCAAAAATTTATTTTTATAACATCCTTTGCTTGTCTATCATTATGTGAGATAATAGACCAATATGTTGGCTCATCATAACCGACCTCAACAATATCCTCAAGATATTTCTCAATCAACAAAGCCCTTATCTTAATGCTTTAGTAGTCATAATCTTGCTTACTAACTCTGGAATAGGAAGGGAGTTATTGTTGGTCATAATCAATGGTTAGAAATATTAGGTACTCAACCTCACTTCAATCCAAAACCAATAATGACTCTATTACAAAATGTGAAATCTACTCTTTTACACATGTTTTTTTTTTTTGTTAAACTAAACACAAACATATGCTATAGTCATTACAATATTTTTTGATGAATATTCACAACTATAATTTTTACTTCTCTTTAGCTACAAATTCCACTACCTAACATGACAAAGAATATGCACAATTACAATCTTTAGTTACAAATTCCACTACTTAACATAATAGAGAATAAGTGCAACTAAAATTTTTGCTCAACATCACATTTCCAACAACTTTATGCTTTTTTGTTCCATCCTTGCCAACTAGTGACAATTATTGCATCTATATTTTGTTTTTTTAGTCAATGGTTGTTTATTTGTCTTTATAACCTACTTTTTTAATAGTAATATAAATGACATCTTCACTAAAAAATTAAGTCTCCTTGGCACTCAATAATGACCATTGTAAGTTCAAGTGCATATGAGTACATAACATATAGTTTTTACTTTCTTAATATTGTATGACTTGGCACTTCTTAATATTACCATTTGCACCTGGGGTGCAATGCAACGGTTTGGGCTTTGGCTCTTCTTCTAGAGGTCCAAGGTTCAAACCGTGGCGTGGGTGAGTGTGTGAGGGGGTGGGTGTGTGTCTCCCTGGTGAATCTTGGTCAAAACCCCCATATCTTAATATTACAAAAAAAAAATTGTATGACTTGGCTACACTCAATGTTGTATTCTCTCATATTAGCTATGTTCAACTCATTTGACTAGCTTCATAGTATTTGATTATGCTTGCTCTATAGTAGAGTTAGAACTTATTTTGATTGGTTGTGTTTGTAGATAATTATGTTAAGACTAGTTATTTAGATTCTTCTTTTGCTTGTATAAGACCTTATAATTTTTGTTTGTTTTGTACTTACTAACTAATGATATATTTTTTTATCAATTCGTTATATGAAATTGGAACAAGATCCACCCATATTACATCACGAGAAATTGGAAAAGGCCCCACTCATATTACATCATCACCATCCCTGTATCACTTGATAAGATTTAAACTTGGTCTTAAAATTCTGATTAATTAAATTAATACCATTTAATACCGTTCGTGCTTTGGCTCTTCTTCGAGAGGTCCAAGGTTCAAACCATGGCGTGGGCGAGTGTGTGAGAGGGTGGGTGTGTAGTGGTTGTGTGTTAAATTCCTTGTTGATAAGCATAGCTCTCGACTTTAAAAGGGGTCATAGTTGAAAGAAACTGCTCAGCCCTGTGCATTGGTCATAGAAGTTTCTTACACTAACCAAATAAAAAAAAATTAATACCATTTAATACTAACTAATAATTATTATTACATCATATTTTATTATTATTATTCTTATATCCAACTTTTGATAATAAGAAAGATAAACAATATCTTCATACAAACTTTAAGTCTTGAGTGACAATTGTGATTATGTGCATGCGTAATCGGGACAAAATCGAGCATATTCCTTTCTTTTGAAAGCGTGTGTATTTTGCCAAACATTCGTTGGTATTTCATTGGATTCCTTGACTGGTTGCAGCAACAAAATGCTTGTTCGTATTCATATTCTTTCCCATAACCGAAAGCACAGAAAAGCATTTATGCTTCTGGAATACTATCTTCATCGAATCCAATGGCAATGTTGCGTGAAATTTAAGTTGCATGCTTTAGCATTTTCCGTCTCGTCAAGGAAGGGTGGGAAAAAATAAAAAATCCTCTCTGCAAACGAACTTGAACCAAAACAAACTGTATTTGCTTTGTATCGTGCTCTACATAAGTTCTGGGTGCAGTAATTTATTCAAATACATGCAGTGTTTCATACAATACTGTTGTGAGCCATTTAACTTGCAGAATAGAGTCGAGTCAAATTTATGTGAGCCTTCTTCTGTTGTGTGCATTTGCATGCAGTTAAACATTTGTTTATTTTTAGTTTTTATTTATTTATTTATAGCTGTGTTCTATGCAGACGAAGAGATGGAGGACTACAAGGCTCTTTTGAAAGCGCACATAATCAGAGCTAGAGACTTGGTTAATAAGGATATTATCAGGAGTGATCCTTACGTGATCATCGAATTCGGTGATTATCAAGTGAGTTTCACTTCATTCAACTTAAAATTCTATTTTAACCCAAGCAATTTCTCTAACGTAGCTAGAACAGTCTTGAATTCCTACGTCTTTATATTAGTTTGGTTTGATATGGTTCTCTTGAAAATTCTTCGATGTGCCCTTTTGACCCAAACCCATGTGGACAACACGTGATAATAAGCTTCTTTTAGCGTTCTAAATATATTTTTTTTCTTTTAAATTTTGTCACCAACTTTACGGTACCGATTCTATTTTTATTTTCATTAAGTAAAAAAATACCTCATGTCTACGCTCCCGTATTGTTTATCCCTTGTCCTGATCCTGTCCGAGTCCAATTGTGTTTGAAAGGAACAAAGCTTTTGATAGTTAATTCATCAAATCTTTGTTCTCTGCTATTTGCTTGTACGGTGAAATTTTCTAGGGAAGGGTGGTGAGAGGGGAAATGTTTTTTAAAGGGTGACAAACATAAAATTTTTCTTTGAGAATTTCTTTTAGAGTCTGTATAAGTCCATCATATTATGGTAGGGCTTATCAATCACATACATTCTCAAATTTAAAAAAATGGGTGAAAAAATGTGATTGGTCAGGGAAATATAGAACAGGTTTGCTGGAAGTTGGAAGCAACTACACAGCATGTATGGTTGTTATCTTACGGGATCAAATCCAATTAAAAAAGGAATTGTAACTTGCAACTACACAATGTGTAGTTTTGATACAACAATACATTGTCTAATATCGGGCATTTCAGGGACTAGTTAATGTAACTACACATTGTTTAATATTGGGTAGCCAAATGGCAGTGGACTGGTCACTAGTCAATGCCATAAGAAGTACATAACAGTTGCAGTCATCCATCCACATTTGTTTAGTTTGCTTGGTGCTTTGATCGCCTATACCATATCCATCCCAACATTAGTCTAGCTTCCATGGTGCATACAGGACCCATAGTTTAAGCTATCAATTGTTATTTTTCTTAGGTTTGATAATTTCTTGGAGCTGAGATAATGTTCTAGGCAAGCCATTGTTGTTTTTTTTTAGTATATAAGTGGGTTCTTTACTGAGTGGCTTGTTTCTGTGATTGGAAGAGTCCAATCAACCATTAGGTCATCATAACCTAGAAGTCAACGTTATTTTGTCTTGGAGAATGAGGTTCACTTGTCCACTTTTCACTAAAAAGCATTATCCAGCTTACGAATTTTACTGAATCTGTTGTAACTTGTAACTATTTTGCTTTGTTTTCAAGGGGAATTACGCACCTTTGTGTATTAATCTATTTTAATTGGTAATGAATTTGAATATGTTACCTTTTTAAATTTTGGTATCCTTTATGAGCTCTGTTTGAACTTTGTGTTGCAGAAGGTGAAAACCTTTACAGTAAAGAGGAACCTGAATCCTTTTTGGGATGATGAACTGACACTTGGCGTTCCTAAGGACAAACTCCCATGCCTTAAAGTGGTATGTTTTGGGAAATTCTGGTTTGTCTTTTGAAGATGTTCCTTCTGATCCTTCATTTGCAATCATTTAATGTTTCTGCAGTCCTATTTGGTGCTTTTTATTTCAATTTTTTTTTTTGTGGTTAGCACTGAGAAGCCCTTGGCACTTCATTGGAATATTGCACATGCTTTACTTAGCAGTAGCTTTGAATTTGTTCTGTTTGTAGATACTGTATGTTTTCTTTATTATTATGCCTTGAAAGTTCAAGACACGAGTGTGATTGCATGCATAGTTTAATTTTGTTGAAGGTGTGGGCAATGCACCGGCAGAATAAACAGAAAGACAGAGCTCTGAAAACATGGAAAGGGAAGGGGAAAAAAAAAGAATGTCAGATTTGTTTTCATTGATGGCCTGACCATTCCATTACATTTCTTCTTCTTTTCCAGAATTTATTGAAATTTCCCTGACATTTGATTGGCACATACCTCCATGGACAACTAAATTTATATCTGAAGTATCTTCCAACCCTATATTGGACATGCTGATTTTAAAATGCATGTCCATACCTCTGTACACTGGTAACATACGGACTCCAAGTTAATATGATATCTTAGATGCATTTTGTTTCTTTATAGTGTATACCTTGTATTCTGATTTTAGAAGTGGCATGCCCATACCCTTTTACACTGGTAATGTAGGAGCTCCAATATTTTAGAAGTGACATGCCCATAACGTTGTGCACTGGTAATGTATGTACACCAACTTAAGATAATACCACAGTCTACTCATCCTTTTGTATAAATCAGACTATTTTTCACAGCTTGCCACAGTTTTGAACCTATATCTGCAATACATTGTCTAACAGCACTTGCTATAAACTCCAGGTCTAGCACTGACTATTGTCCACCCCACTTCACTTTGTTAGCGGACTAGTGTCATAAGATTTTTCTTAGTCATTCGGTGAACATATTTTGTCAGTTTCAAATTCTCTTCCATGAGTTTGGATGAGATTTTAACTACAGTATGAACCTTCTTAGCAAATTAATCTACTCTTGACTCTAAATATCTGTATGCCAAGACTGAACGTATTTATTTCTCCAAATGGAGGAAACTGCATAATGAACATAAGGCTTGAGGCCATCACTGTTGCATTAGCATTTAATTTTCATACTGTTCTGGCCATAGTTGAGAAAATCGGAATAGGATCGAAATCGGCTTGGAAAAGTCAGAATCGGAATCGGAAAAAACAAAACCGAAGAAAATGCAATTTTTTTTTTCACAATGAATTAACACTAAAATCAAAACAAAACCAAGAAAATTCCAAAAAAAAAAAAATAATAATAATAATTTTCACAATGAATTAATCCTAAAATCGCGATTCCGATTTCGATTCTAATTTTTTGCCGATTTTTTTTGAAAAAATTGGCAATTTTTTGAAAAATGCCGATTTTGATCCGATTTTAATCAGATTTTGTTAGAATCACGATTTTCCTATTCGAATTGCAATTCTGATCCGATTTTCGTAAATATGGTTCTGGCTATTAGGCAGGTGACCCATTAAAAATTACATTCTATGATAATTCTGCTATACGGTCCCTCTCTGCCTCATGTAAACTCACTGATCGAGGAGTTCTTATTCAGAAGTTTTTAGAGCAAGCCTCCAAATTGTCACTTCATTTCTGTAAGTGTTGATGGAGTTGTTTTTGCTTTCACATTTGTTTGCAAGCAATTCCACCATTCCTTGGCAAACATCCTCAAATAGAAAGTGTCCATAACATTTGCTTTGTAATCTTCTTGTGGTTAGCACTGAGAAGCCCTTGGCACTTCATTGGAATATTGCACATGCTTTACTTAGCAGTAGCATTGAATTTGTTCTGTTTGTAGATACTGTATGTTTTCTTTATTATTATGCCTTGAAAGTTCAAGACA
The DNA here is from genome assembly GCA_028583015.1 of Wollemia nobilis. Classification (NCBI taxonomy): domain Eukaryota; kingdom Viridiplantae; phylum Streptophyta; class Pinopsida; order Araucariales; family Araucariaceae; genus Wollemia; species Wollemia nobilis. The sequence continues at coordinate 4,998,723 of JAQPPZ010005697.1, forward strand.
ATGTGGGCAATGCACTGGCAATGCATGCATAGTGTGATTGCATGCATAGTTTAATTTTGTTAAAGGTGTGGGCAATGCACTGGCAGAATAAACAGAAAGACAGAGCTCTGAAAACATGGAAAGCGAAGGGGAAAAAAAAAATATCAGATTTGTTTTCATTGATGGCCTGACCATTCCATTACATTTCTTCTTCTTTTCCAGAATTTTTTGAAATTTCTCTGACATTTGATTGGCACATACCTCCATGGACAACTAAATTTATATCTGAAGTATCTTCCAACCCTATATTGTACATGCTGTTTTAAAATTCTTGTTCATACCTCTGTACACTGGTAACATACGGACTCCAAATTAATATGATATCTTAGATGCATTTTGTTTCTTTATAGTGTATACCTTGTATTCTGATTTTAGAAGTGGCATGCCCTTGCCCTTTTACACTGGTTATGTAGGAGCTCCAAGATTTTAGAAGTGACATGCCCATAACGTTGTGCACTGGTAATATATGTACACCAACTTAAGATAATACCATAGTCTACTCATCCTTTTGTATAAATCAGACTATTTTTCACAGCTTGCCACAGTTTTGAACCTATATCTGCAATACATTGTCCAACAGCACTTGCTATAAACTCCAGGTCTAGCACTGACTATTGTCCACCCCACTTCACTTTGTTAGCGGACTAGTCTCATAAGATTTTTCTTAGTCATTTGGTGAACATCTTTTGTCAGTTTCAAATTCTCTGCTGTGAGTTTGGATAGAGATTTTGACTACAGTATGAACCTTCTTAGCAAATTAATCTACTCTTGACTCTAAAATATCTGTATGCCAAGACTGAATGTATTTCTTCAAATGGAGGAAACTGCATAATGAACATAAGGCTTGAGGCCATCACTGTTGCATGAGCATATAATTTCATACTGTTCTGGCTATTAGGCAGTTGACCCATGAAAAATCACATTCTATGACAATTTTGCTATACAGTCCCTCTCTGCCTCATGTAAACTCACTGATCGAGGAGTTCTTATTCAGAAGTTTTTAGAGCAAGCCTCCAAATTGTCACTTCATTTCTGTAAGTGTTGATGGAGTTGTTTTTGCTTTCACATTTGTTTGCAAGCCATTCCACCATTCCTTGGTAAACATCCTCAAATAGAAAGTGTCCATAACATTTGCTTTGTAATCTTCTTTTAATATGCCATGCATAAACATAATTGATGTAAAAGCATGTCAATGTAACTTATATGCTCAGGCACTAATTAATATTGCCACAGCATATATGTCAGCCCATTACAAATAATTTAAACTGACAAAGCTATGTGCAATTATGCAATAAAGAACCAGGCTATTGCTACTATCTCAGGAGAAAGAAATGGTAATGTCAACACTTGCTGGAGGGCACCTGCTCATATAACCAGCACAACATGAAACTCATCATCATCTCCTTAGCCCCTTTCCTTATGCTGTTGTCATATTAAGGTTGCTTAAGCATGACCTATATATGCTAGCCTATGTTCCACAAAGTTTCTAGAATGGGGATGGCATGAGACAGTGAGACGCCTTTCTAGGACAACAAGATGTGTTTTCGAGGTTTTTCGGATGGCTTTTTGGACCATCCAGGCACGTCTTGGAGACAACCCTAAAAGTCTGGAATTCTCCGTGGGATATTGATTCTGGCCCAACCATAAAATAAGATAATCATAAAAACCACTCATAAATTAGGAAATAGAAGAAAATTGAATCAAAATTTACTCATTTTTCAACATACAGAATACAGGATGAAATACAGGGCTACAGAGTTTTCTTACAAATTTCAGCTCTTCATATGGGTAATTGGCCTAGAAGGCAAGCAGAAATGATGCTTCAGCAGGAATAAAACTAATGATGTTTCAGTTAAAATGAGTGATTTTTCAACTTATGTGAATGCCTCTTTCAGTCTTCTATGAAATGGAATGAAATGAATGAAACAAAATATTTTTAATATTGTCCATAGGAAGCCCAATAGGATTTATGGGACATAAAAGAAAAGAGAAAAATAGATTATAAAAAAAATCTTTTCCTTTCCTTTTCTTCTTTTTGGAGCTCATCTATAATTCACTTCAATACTGCTGCAAGATTAATCCACAAGGATCTTGTCTATGTTCATTCTGTGATGTTCGAAAATCTCCTTAAGATATCCACCCACTCTTGTAGATGGTAAACTTAATAACTTGTATAAGTTGCTCAAGTCATCATGTTGCAACAAATACTTTTTTCTTCAATTTTGGTATGTAGAACAATGTAACATCACATGTTTCTCAACTTCTTCTTGTGGAATAGTAAACATAGGTGTTCTCTATTAAAAAATTTCCATCTTCCTATTTCAATTGCAAGATAATGAGAACTTAGTCTAAATTGGGTGATAATATATCTTTTTTGAATTGAGATCTTCTCTTGGAAGTGATTTTTCTCTTTGAAGGAGACCATTGGATTGATCTCACATTTGTAAAATCACATTTTCTCACTAGGGTCTTGTCAAATTATATCTATTACTTTTTTGTATGAAGTCTTGAATTCGTTATTATTGTTTTGGTAAATCACTTTAATTACTTCCCCCTTTTTTAATTCATTTCATGTTGTCTTAGTAATGTTGTCACGTTTTGCAAAGGGGTACCAATTCTGAAAATCTGTAAAAGGTTGCTGCTACCTTCCTTCTTTCTCCTCTCTTCCAATTTCCTTTATGCTCTCTCCGCCTTTCAGCTGTCTATTTTTCTTCTCTGCATCTTTGTGGTTTCAGTGTTTTCAGTAGTTTCAGCAGGTGGGCAAGATGCCCCAAAAAATTCTAAGTGTTGAGCCCGCCCGAAGTCGCAGCGACGTCGGGCGGCACTCATTGTTTCGTGCGACATTGGGCGGGCAGTGATAAAGTTGCCCAAAATTTCTCTAAGTGTTGAGGCTGGCGTCGTCCGACGTCGCCCGGTTTTACTGCGCCGTCCTACACCACGTCTGTTGTTGTGCGACATTGGGCGGAAGATCAAAAGGTGTAAATTTTGCTAAGTGTTGGCTGCCTTGCGCCGTCCGACGTCGCCCGATTTCGCTGCGCCGTCCGGCGTCGCGCCTCTTTTCGTGCGCCATTGGGCGGACCAAGATGGAAGAAGTCAAGCGAAAATTCCTAAGGCAAGAACCTCCCGCCGTCGCTGGATTTCTTTGCGCCGTCCGACGTCGCGCCAGTTTTGAGCGACATTGAGCGGAAGAGGAAGAATGAAAAGAGAGTGGTTTCTAAGTAGAGACCCGTCCGTTGTCGCCGACTTCCTTAAGCACCCGCCGTCACCTCCCCCTTGTCAGCAGATATCAGCAAGTGACTTCGGTCATTTCCCCCTTCATCAGTAGACTTCAGATCAAGGCCAAATGTGCAGTTTTGGGATGTGTGTCAAGATGTGACAGAAGGTGTGCCACCAAGGTACAGGGTAGATGAATATTGAAGAACCAACCATACTGTGCCTGCCGCATTCAACCAGACCTAACTGCTCACCTACCAGATCCCTACGGAGCTATCACATTTCTAAGTAGACCTTGCTGCAGGTACGCTCATGGCCCACAGAGGTCAAATCTCAGCAGCTTTTGTCAGGGCTGGGATTCTATGCCTAAATGTAATTTGGGGGGGAAATTCCTGCTATAAATAGCAGTGTGCTTTCATTGTAAAAAGGGGGAAGAGGGACATATTGCTAGAGAGCTTTTGCTGTATCAGACACTTGCTTCTAATTTAAAAGCATCCTTGGCTCTATTACTTGTCTTGTTCTTTTATGCTGCCTTCTGCAAATATTTCTGCTTTATGTTCATTTATTTTTCTGATTGCTATAATTCTGAATCTGAATTAGAGCATTGGCAATTAGATGAATCTGGAATATGAAACTGAAGGATACATAAGGACGAGTAATAGTAATAGTTTCTGTTACATGCTTTTGCTTTAATTGTTGTTGGTTTGTGTACTAGCTAGTAATCGTGCTGCTTGTTCTTCCTCACCCCTAGCACATGACATTTACATTTCTTTCAGCATTTTATTATCTCTTTCCAGCACCTTTATCCAAAAAATCAAGTAGATTAGTATAGGAAATCGGCCTTCTCCGGAGATTGGCATGGAAGGCATTCCTTCCTTCCGGCCTTTCAATCTGTTGGGCGAATCTAGGGCGCAATAGATTAAAATCCTTTCCTTAGTGGCAGATTCGTAACCAACAAGTACCAACCTTTCTTTTGAGTAACAAACATTGCTTGATGTTGTAGTATGCTTTATTTGAGTATATATATATTTATATTAAAAATTGACTCATTGCTTCTCTTTCAAATGGTAACTTTCCCATTTTTTTTAATATCATGGCATAACGAGTTTGAACCTTAATCCCTAGTTCTCATTTTGGACTCTCTCAACCTTTTTCCAAGCTTAATTTGATAGGCTAGGATCCCAAATAGGACAACCATATAAAATTATTGTTTGTACTAGTGTTTTAGAAAGAATTTTTTGTAATTTCCAATTCCGTAATTCAATTAATCTACATTTATTTAGCATGGCGTAAAGATCCTTCAAACGTCATGTTATGTGTTTCTCTATACAAGCATTCCAATTGTAGCTAGAATCAAATTCAAGTCCTAAGTACTTTTATGAAGGAACCGCATCCAATTTCTCACCCTTAAATGTGATACTAATGTCTTTATCTCGAGAACCAATAAGTGTTACCTTCGTTTTGTTTACATTAACTTTCATTTTAGATGAATGCAAATTTTTTCTAAAGCTACCAAGAGTCTTTGTAAGATATGTTTATGTATTGCCAATAACATGACATTATATGCATAAATCAACAGTAATAAAGCATACCTTACAATGCAAACCTCCTCTTCCATCTTTTTTGACCCACTCTTCTAATCCATCTATGAATAAACCAAATCATGTGGCTGAAAGAGGGCAACCTTGCTTTATACCAATATTATTATTGATAGCAGCCTTCTTGGTTCCATTTCTATCACTTCTTGATATTACTAATTCTACTAGCACCTTTTCATATAAGCATAGCGTTGCTTCTCCACTCGGTTGGAACATTTAATTTTTCCATTATTTTCCATAGTTTTTTTGTGGACATTGTATCAAAAGCCATAACAAAATCCATGAAGCAAAGATTAGTAATATTATTCTTGTAGCACGAGTGGCGGTATTCCCAATAGGGGAGATAGTGACATATTCAAGGATGGGATACTGAATTCTTCATCATATCAAACACATAGTTTCTTGCTATAACAATCGTATGATTGTATGTTTTTCCAACCGTACAATTCTCTCAAAACGTACAAATTGGTCAATCGTACAGTCATAAAGCATACAATTCCACAAACGTACAGTCTAACCCAAAACATACAATGCAACAATCGTACAACTTACTCCAATCCCTCAATTCACCACGATACACCTTTGGCCATATTGTACAATATGCCAATCATACAATTCACTTAGCCATTGTACGATTCATCAATCCTAGTACGTTTACTCACATTCAAAGATTATGCTTTCGGTTTAAGTTAGTATTGCGCAATCCTCAACTCCAGTGTAGGCTCTTCAATAGCATTGTACGTTCATTGATTTCTCTTGTACGATGTTCAACCAACAGTTTACAGAATTCTCCCAATCGTTCAGTTTATGCTAAGTTTGCTTCTGGTGTCACAGACAAGGGTTAATTCTCGTTCACTCCTTTCATTGCACAGTTGCTGCAACACATTATATCATGCTAAGTCTCCAATCATCTATTACTTTCACCATAGTCGTCCATACAACTCTAGTGTCCCCCATACCCTTCTAGACACATGATGTATAATTATTCCAGCAAAATAGTGTACCTGCAACTACTCAATATACACAATGCATCAAGGTTCCACGAGCCTGAGGGACGAGGGGACTAGGGACGGGTTTCGGGGAGAGTGGGGGACGACAAGCCGAATTTAGGGGACGACTGGTATAATACTATGAATTTTTTTAGAAATTTAGAATAATCTACAAATTCTGCACGCAACAAAAATGAAAAATACTAAATACTTTAAAAGTATGCATGTTTTTAAAACATGTTTCAATCTGAAATGAACTCAGCTATATCGTGCTAAGTCTCCAATCATCTATTACTTTAACCATAGTCGTCCATACAACTCCAGTGTCCCACATACCCTTCTAGACACATGATGCATAATTATTCCAGAAAAATAGTGTACCTGCAACTACTCAATATACACAATGCATCAAGGTTCCACGAGCCTGAGGGATGGGGGAACTGGGGGACGGGTTTCGAGGACAGCAAGGGACGGCAAGCCGAATTTAGGGGACGGCTGGTATAATACTATGAAAATTTTTAGAAATTTAAAATAATCTACAAATTCTACACACAACAAAAATGAAAAATACTAAAAACTTTAAAATTATGCGTGTTCTTAAAACATGTTTCAATCTGAAATGAACTCAGCTATTAGCCTATTACTAAGTGCAACCATTTCAACAAATGTAACTTGAAGGTTCAGTCAAGGATATCAAGTGCAATCTCCAACAGTCAACCAAAATAGCTTCTATTGTTCAAGTAATGAATGCCACACTCTTCAGCTTTTAACATTCAAACAATAACAGTCATCATTTTTTCAGCCACCAATGTTCAAGCAAAGACTATCATTTTTTAAAATTTTAAAATTTTTTTCAGTCACCAATGTTCAAACAAAGACAGTTCTCAGTTTTTACTTTTTGGCCATCAATGTTCAAGCAAGATAGTCATTGGTTTTCACTTTTCTCAGTCATCAATGTTCAGGCAAGATAGTTATCTGTTTTTTCAGCCATCAATGGTCAATCAAGACAGTCATCAGTTTACAACTTTACAGCCCTCAATATACAATTAAATTACAGCTTTACTGTTCAGTCTCTCGCAATTCTACACTGCTGTCCAATCACTAAAGTAATATTTAAACATTGACAACCACCATTGTTCAGTTCCCACCATGTAAGCAATGACAGTTACTCCTAACTGTTCAAATATGACAGCGTAAATGGTCAGCCACTATAACAGGGAGAGTACTCAGCCACTAGTAATCATGAAAAATAGTAATACTAATAGTCTCAATGCTCATTTACAACAAAAAGAGTGAAATACAAAGAGAACAAAAAATAAAAATACAACCAAATAGTGAAATACTCATGGTCCCACCCCCCATACCTTTTTTTTTTTTAATTTAAGTTTGTAAATTTTTTTTTTTTTTTTTTTTGGGGCATGAGATGCCCAGCCGTGGGGGACGTCCCCTCACAGGGGACGTCTCGGGGATGGCTGCCTGGGGATGTTGTTGTCTCCCAAAAGGGGGATGGTGGGGAAACGTCCTTGATGCCGTCCCCCTGTGTCGGGGACGTAGGGGACAGGGGGACGCGTCCCTATGGAACACAACAATGCATAATAATATAGGCAACACTATCACCATGGAATAATCCATTTATCAACACATGCACACACCATCGTACTCAAGAACTGGAATTGTATTGATAATGGCTGCCGTGTGGAACATTAACATGCAGTACAAAATACACAGGTCCAACGACCCTAACATCCATAGAAGCAATTTCTCCTGTGCAACATAAGATCATATTGCTCTCTCTACCTTCTCTCCTAGAACAACATTCTCAAAAATGAATGGGGGGGCCATATAATGCCTGTCCAGGCTGTTCCAAGAGGTTCTTGGGACAACACATTATTCACAACTACCAATCTGCAACTGTCGTCCTATAATTCAACTTTAATTTTTCCTAAAGTCTAATTTAATTTTAATTAAACCAAATTTCACTTTCATTTCCCTCATTTTGGCTAATTTCGTTTCTAATTTCATTTGAGCCTAATTTGCATTTCATACTAATTACACATAATTTCATTTACATTTTGCTTTACAAAACTTTGTCAAAAATGCACAAAACTTGTCAAAATTTGCAATTTATACACAATTTTACTTCTTTTTCTGAGAGGCAGATTTATCGCCTACATCTGCCCTCCCCTTTAAATCAGTCGGCGTACCTGCCTATGCTTGCTATTTTCCTTTAGCTAGCTACTCCTACTGTGCAACATGTAGATTTGCTATTTGGACTTGGAGGATTGCTTGTTCATCCCTCAGTCTAGATGCATACTGGCTGAGTTCTACCGCCTTTAACCTGTATTTATTTGCTTTCTCTTCTGCTGTGGCTAAGGCCTGTAACAACTACTTCTCCCATTCTAAGGTTCTTTTCTGAAGTTGTCTAGTTAAATCAGCTCGGTTCTTGCTACAATGGTTAGTTCTTCATTCTTTTCAACAATCACCCGATCCCACTACTCTAGCTCTGCTTGATGAGCCTGCTGTTGCTCTTCTCTAACCTGAAGCATGGCTTTCTGTTCCATAATAATTTTATTATATCTATCTACATCTGTTTGCATTTTAGCCATCTTCTGATCCTTGAGCTGCAACTGTCCATCATTCATTTTCAATTGGTCCTCTTGATTCTTTAATTGCTTATCTTTAGTTTTCAGTTGCTCTTCCTGGTTCTTGAGTTGCGCATCTTTAGTTTTCAGTTGCTCCTCTTGTTGTTTCAACTGTTCTGCATATTTTTTCAACAACTCTTCTTTCTCTTTCAACTGTTTGCTTTGTTCTTCCACTTGGTCCTTTGTGATTTTCCATTGTTCTTCTTGGACCTTCAATTTGTGCTCAAAAGCCTGTTTCATGTCGTTCATTTCAATTTCCATTTCTTTCTGCCTTGCTTCAACTTCTATCTGAATTCTTTCAATTTCGTCCTCCATAGCAACCATTTCTCTTCTTGCTGCTTCTGTTTCTCCTTTTTGTGCTTCCTTGGCTTGATGGATCTGCTCCAACCCTATGGTAAGCCACTGTATCCAATGTGTCAAAAAATTATACTTACGGAACAAAAATACCAATTTTGGTGGTGCTCTCCTGTATTCTATTTTTGCTGTGTCTACTGGACACTGTTCGAACCGACTTATGTCCATATATACCCTTGGAGGCATTCTATAATTGGTTTTTATCCCGTTTGGTAACTCATTTACCCCAATCATACTAGTTACCTCTCCAGCTGGTAATTGCCAAGGTTGTTGTGCATAGATTTTAGCCAATTTCCTTGTTCTTTCTTCATTTCTTACCCACTGGATTACTCTATCCGTTTCATTGTAGGCTTTATCTTTCCAACATCTTAGCTTCCCTACACAACCCATCCGAACCTGCAATCGAATATTATCAAACATTTCCGTTACTTGCCCAAAAACTTGCTCAACCCGATCATCAGTTTCTTATTGGATAGCTTGAAAGTGGGTATTTCAATTAGGAAATGTGTTTGCAACCCCTGACTAGTCCCATCCGCATGTTCTTCCTCCACTTCTTCCTAGTCAGGAGATGTACCTCTGTTGTCCTCCAGCTGCGTATCTTCAATTCCTCTCTGTTGGATGATTTGTTCTGCAATCATATCCTGACGTTCTACTTTTTTGGACAATAATGTCTGGCCAATCTGTTTGTCCTGTACCAATCCCTGGTTGTTCTATTTGTTCTACAACACTCTCCTGTCGATTTGTTTATTCTGCAACAATCTCCTGTTCATTTTCTAGTGGTTTTTGCTGCTCATCACTTTGCACTTACAACCCTTCCAATGGATCACGTTGCTCTATATTTTGTTCTTGTGACCTTGTCATTGGATCACATTGTTCTTCCTTATCTCCACCTTCCACATTCTCCTCACTTACTGATTTCTGGCTTCTGTCGCATCTCATTACAATTTTGATTTGTGGTTGTTGTTTCTCTTTCCGTGGAGCAACCACTACCTCCTTACTTTTTCTGGACTTTCCACCCTAGCTCTTGGTGGTGTTCCTACCTCCTTCAACCATTGTTTTGCTTCTTCCAACAGTTCAAATTCATTTGCATCTAACTCCATTGGTAGATCTAACTCCATTATGTCCATTTCCTCCAATCCTATTTCAACCTCCTCGATTGGCTCCGAGGGTAATATCTGTTGATGCTCTTGTAGTACCATATTTTCCTATACTTGATTTCTTCTTGTTCGAACAAGACTTACTAATGGTCCTTCTTCCTCCCTCCTTTGATGTAGTTGCTGCTCCTGCAGCAGTTTTTCAGGAACTGCTTCATTTGTTTCTTGATTTAAATTCAACTGCCATCTCCTCTTACGCCTATGATGTACTTCTTCCTCAGAAGCCTCACTTTCTTCAATTATAACTGCTTTCGGCTTCTTTGTATTTTTCTTGGTCTTTGGCTTCTCTGGAGTAGGCTTCTTCATTGGTACTATTTTTGCCCATCTTAAAATTGAAGGTTGGTCCTTTGGCACATCCCTTGGAGCCGTCAATCCATAAAATGGCATGCCAACCTAAGAAACTGCATCTAACATGACTCCAATTGCATGTAATGTCATGGAGAAGTTCTTTGTCATCCGCTGCAATAATCTCTGGATTCTATGTGATAAGTATGTTCCCCAATTGTACTGCACACCTTCCATTATGACCTCTACATACTATGCCAACCATACGGGCATTTACGATGATTGTGATTCTCCTAACAATCATGTCGTTACAATGTTCATGAGACATTGGAGTTCCTTAGTCTTTAGTTGACTTTTCTTAATTCCCTATCATCCTGGACCAAAAGACTTGGTGGCTTCTTCAGGTTTAAGTATAGTCAAATCACTGATCAACCTATGCCACTCAATTTGATCCACATGTCCTTTCTTTACTATTCGTCCTCCTTGTGGCAATCCAAATGTCCGTTAGAAATTCTATGCGGAGAATTCTACCTTGAGATGCCAATTCCCGAGGCAAACAAAAGTACAGTTATTCTTTGCATCATATGATTGAACTATCTATAACAAGTACTCATTGAAGAAATTCCTATCAAAAGGAGGTACTTGTGCCATAACACTCAATCATGCCTTCTCCAGTGTTGCTTTTAATTTATGATTATCAGGAGTCTCATTCCACCATTTTCAGCAAAACTCTCTTGTAGGTTGAGTGAAAGTGATATCCTTCAGTGCTACTTGTTCATTTTCCCCTCCACTTTGTTGATCACTATTTTCCTTTGGCGTCTTTTCCTTGTGAACTTCACTCCGAAGTTCCCTCTGTTGTGCCCTAGGGGGTTCCATCTGCTGCCCTCTAGAGGCCTAATTCTATGCTTCCATCCTATTGCCACGTCTACCACCATGACCTCACCACGGCTGATAACCCTCTCCATGCCAAGGCTGATAACCTTGTCCTCGTCTTTGTGGGTAATAGATGGCTCGAAAATGCGTTGTGAATTTGGGTTCTTGTCTCGACCAAGATTCCCTTTGATGCAATGGGCTTGGTGAACACTCAATTCTCTGTCCGGCAATATTCCATATGTAATCACGGAAATCCCTTTCCTCACTCATACTTCAATGGCGTTCATTTTGCCCAATTTTTGTTCGATCAACCATGCTACCGTATGGTTCCTTTTTACTTCCAATTGTACGTTTTTGCTTAATTGTAATTGTACAATTTAGGATATAATTGTATGGTTCTCCTTGTATGATTTGTTTCATCCGGCAATTGTACAATTCTTCCTTGCAGTCGTATGATTCTTTTTTGCAATTGTACGGTTCTTCTTATGGAAATCATACAATCTTCTTTTGCCACTGTACGGTTCTTCTTCTGGCAATCATATGGTTTCTCCCTTGCGCATCCATACAATTTTTCACTATACGGTTTCTGTCTTGCGCAACCGTACAATTCCTTATTGCCACGATTGTACAATTCTTCTGGTATAACCCTACAATATTATAATCACTTATTTCTCCAAGCGTATGATGATGTTTCCCTTGTATGGAAGACTTCCCCCAAAAATATTTTGCAGCAGTTTAGCCAACAGCATACATGCATCTACAAATTTTCCTTTCCTCAATCCACAAAAACCTTGAGAGGTTCTTTTGTGAGCAGGTACCCTTCTTGTGCAACTCTTTATGGAGGTTTACTAAAAATTATTCAGGCTGCTTTTTCCTAATGTTACCTTTTCTATCGTCTAAGTTTTGCAAATCCTCCTCTTTTATTGCACAGGCCCTTGCTTTGCCAGAACCTTTTGCTTTTTCTCCAACAACCCCCTTCCTGGAGATTCTCAATGGCAATTAGGGTTATTTGTAAACCCTAGATTCCTATTCTATAGATAAACCTTGCATGCATTCAGATGGCTTCCTCCGTCTAGTTTGTCTTAGTGCTCTCCACTTCTTTCTCTACTAATTTGTGCGTCCTTTTTGTCTCAGTCTTGGGTTTAATTTCAAATGCACTCCCCTTTCTATAACTTTTTCTAATGTTAGTTATAACTGCTTTTGCAAGGATGACTGCCACCTCAGCACTTGCATGCGCTTTTTCTTTTTATACCTAACTAATTGTATGGTCTAATTTCAAAGTCGTACAAATCGTATGGTGACATTAACTTGCACCTATAGGATTTCACCTTCTGACGTGTCAACTGACTGTTTCGATGGTTCCTCAACAACAAAGGTTGTACGATTTTTCTCTAATTGACTCATCGTACGGTTTCCCTCGTTTCCCATCGTACAGTTCTCTGATGTATGGTTTCCTTCTTCCTCCTAGGTCGTACAGTTACCTTGTTCCTGCATCGTACGGTTTGCAGTTGTACAGTTAGCAAGTGTACAACCCCCAACCGTACAATTCCTTGCTTTAGGCATCATACGATCTCCTCCTGCTTAAGTCGTACGATACCCAACCGTATGATTCCTTTCCTCCTGACTTGTATGTTGGTGTGTTGTACAGTTGCCTTGTTCAAGAATTTCTCATCATTCGATTTCTTTGTGGATATTGACTTAAACCTGCCCCCATTATACAGTTTTTGTTTGGGCAACTTCTACTTTTATCCCCCCGAACTAAGTCTACTTCTAAACTTGGTGAACGGGTCCTTCTCCTGACTCCCTCACCAACTTGCTGCATTCGTTATTGTCTTGCACTAACTTGTTCTCCTGTTCCTAGAGTATTTCTCCCATGGCCTCGCATTTGTGCCGATGCTCTGCATTGGATCTCATCAAGTTGGGGTAATCCTCTTCCAACTCCTATCAGTCCTCGACCCAGGCAATACAGCAGTGGTTACAACCAACTTCCTTGGTTGGAGCGCGATCCCCAAGGGAGTTGAAAAGGTCCACCCTAAGAGATATGTCCCATATGTGCATTCCTTACTAAGTTAGCAGATGATTGTTGCACTTCATTCCGCCGAATAGGCCATCTAGGGGTAGGGGGTCGATTTCTTCCCCTCAAACCACTAGAAAGGGGGTCAACCTGACTTCTTCCTTGGTTAGGTTGTCTTAGGCCTCCCCAACGGCTTAGTTGCCTCCCCGAGGTGCTTGGGTCACCTTGTTGTTGCTCTTGTTGTCTACTTGATTCCCCTCTTTCCCAAGTACTGGGAGTTATTTCAACAAATTCTATATTGGAAAAATGCCCTTCATGACTCTGAGTCCCTGGTGACAATTGCCTTAAGGACCTTATTCTGTGATTTGCTTATTGCAATCGCCGTATCCACCTTCTTTCCTCAAAATGCCTTTGTGGTTCACAAGTTGCTAATGCTTCCCTATATTGTTTTGAAAAATCAGAGTCAGTGCTTGAGTCATTGCAACTATCTTCTCTTTGCAAAGTCCATCTAGGCAATGTCTCCATGATCCTTTGGAGTCTCCTCACCTCCCTTCATTGTCTTCTTAGTTGTCAACATGCTGCTACATAATCTTCCACCTTAGGACGAACTTGCGGTTCTTGGTACCTTCGCAAGAAATCTGCACTATTGCTTGAGCTACTGCTATTTTTGACCACTAAGGGAACTCCATCATCACTAGAATCTGTTTCCCAATTTCTTCTCTGTTATGGTGATGTGGTATCCTCTTCAATATCCCTCCACAGGATTTTAGCTACTTCATTTGTAACCAATGGATCTTGTGTCGGACCTATTGGTTGTACTTGCAACTTTTCTTCCCAGCTAGCACCTCCTCTTGATTCTTCTTGTCGTTTTAGTGCTATATCCTGTTTTTGTTGTATACCCCCTTCTTCTTGTTGCTCAGGCTCTTGCTGCTCATCAATTCTTGGATGATCTGCTCTCGTAGTCTTGCATTATATGCTCGCAGGGTCTCATATTCTTCTTGCAATTGTTGTCTGTTCGCGCATCCTTTGATGTATCATTCCAATTTGAGCTAATGGAGTGTGTCCTACCAACTCCTCATTTGTGACTCCTCCATATTTTGGATTTGGTATCTCCATATCATATGTATATGTTTTGTCTGGATACTGTATCGGTACAGTTAATCGTATCCTCCTTCATCCATCAGTATGACGAGGCAACTCTTGCCATTCTAACTGAGGATATATTGTTCTCGTTACTTGTTGTGGATTTTCTTCTTGTACCTATAGGTTTACCGCGGTTGGTTCGTCCACCCGGTTTCTTTCTTCATTCGTAGGACCCAATTCTTCTTCTTCATGTTCTTCGATTCCGTCTGCAAATCGTAAATGTACCCACGTCCTTCTTTTGCAAGGGTGAGGGTTTAGTTCTTGTTGTTCTATGATTGGTTGTGCCTCCTCCCCTTCTGCAAATAGCCTTCTCATCCCAACATCATCCTCATATTGTTGAGAAGATTGATTGTTCGAGGGTACTTGTTGTTCGCGGGATTCTTCCTCTTGGATTCTTCTTCACTCTATCTCTTCCATAGAGATGAATAGGCATTGTACCTTGTATGGTTTTAATTTAGACACATTTATTATTTCGGGAACTACTGTCCGGTCTAATTTCTATTGTTTTACTACACCATTTTCCATCATTTCTACCACTTTAAAAGGACCAAGCCATAAGATTTTCAATTTCCTTGGCTTAATTTCCCATTTGCCATTATACTTCAAGACCAAGATACCTTGCTTCAACTCTAGCTTCCGAAGGTGCTTGTCATGCTGCGACTTCCTTCTTTTTTGGTCTACTTCAATCGCCCATTGCTCCATGACTCTCTTTTTGTCCAACTTAATAAGTGTCGCAAGCCTTTCCTCTCGGCTTTCTTGATCGCCTAATCGATGTTCTACAACTATCCTTAAACTAGGTATCAAGAATTCTATTAGCATCACCGCTTCCTGGCCATACATTAGCTGGAATGGCATATGGTCCGTTGTGGGTTTAAAAGTTGTCCTGTATGCCCATAGGATTGATGGCAACCTCTCCTCCCAATCTGCTCCTTCTACTCCATAGGTTTTATACAGTGTAGAGACCAAGATTTTGTTTGTCACCTCGACCTGCCCATTTTCTCTTGGATAGTACAGGCTTGACAATGAATGCAAAATCCTGAAATCATTTGTCAGCTTTTTGATAACTTCGTTCACAAAGTGACCACCCCTGTCACTTGTCAATTGAAGGGGAATTCCAAACCTTGTAATCACCTGCTCATACAAGAATTGGGCTGTACTTTTTGCTGAATTATCGGGTAGCACCCTTGCCTCTACCCATTTTATCAAGTATTTCGTTGCTACCATGATGTACCGACATTTCCACCTTTGGGTTGTTCTCAATGGACCCACAAAATCCAAACCCCACCTCTCAAATAATTCTTGAGGTTGAGAGGGGTGTAGTGGCATAAAATCTCAACGTAATGGTTTTCCCTCTCATTGGCATGTATCACATGCCTGGACATACTCCTTCGCATCATGGTAGAGGGTAGGCCACCATAGCCCTGCCAGGAGCACTTTCCTTGCAGTGGCATCTGGCCCCATATGTCCTCTAGCTAGTCCCTCATGAGCTTCTTTCAATGCTATATTTACCTCCTTTTCCATTACGCATCTCCTTAAAATTCCATCCGAACCCATCTTATATAATAATCCTGTGATTAAATAAAAAGGTGCTGACTTCATTATCACCTTTCTCTTCTTTGCTATCATCATTTCCTGGGGTAGCTCTCCCGTGGATAAGTATTCTCCAACTATTTTGTACCATGATGGTACAACACTTATTGCAAACAACCGAGCTTCAGGGAATTCATCTGACACTCCTGCTCCTCCAAGTTCTCCTATGCGAATCCTTGAAAATTGATCCGCTATCACATGTTTCTAACTAGGTCTGACCACTACCCGAAACATGAATTCCTGCAACGTGATGAGCCACTTGCTAACTCGTCCTTGTATGACTGGTTTATTGATCAAGTACAACAAAGCTTGATGATCAACATAAAAGGCAAATGGATTGGCCAACAAATAATGCCTAAATTTTTGTATTGCATGTACCATCCCCAAGGCCTCGCGCTTTGTTGTTGCAAAATAAATAGGCTGATCCAGCCTGAATTGTCCTTCCTGGGCCAATGCATATCCAATTGCAAAATTGAACACATCTATATAGACATGAAACTCCTTGTCCCACTCTGGAAACACCAAAAATGGGGCTACACACAAGCTTGGCCTTCAACTCCTCTAAGGCTCCTTGATGCTTCTCCATTTAACAAAAAGGAACATTCTTCTTTGTTAAAGAATTCAATGGGTGGGACACATGGGCGAAGTTCCTGATGAACCTTCGATAGTACCTTGTTGATCCCGTGAAGGTCTTTAATGAACTCACGTCATGTGGTTCCTCCATATTCAAAATGACACGAATCTTATCAGGATCTATCTTCAACCCTTCCTTACACACTATGTGTCTTAGAAACTTGCCATAAGGCACCATTAAATGAAATTTTCCTGGATTCAAAGCTATTCGAGCATTTCTGCATAATCTCATACACTCATCTAATGCTGGCAAATGTTCTAGTATTTTACCATATATCGACCAGTCGTCCAGGAAAGCTTTGAACTTTCCTATTGCCATTTGGTCAAATATGTACAAAATAATCCTCTAGAATGTGGTTGGGGCATTGCATAGCCCAAATGGAATCCTATTATAGGCGTAAATGCCATTCTCTTCCACAAATGTGGTCTTCAATTTATCTTCTTCAACAATACTAATTTGGTTGTAGCCGGAGAACCCATCCAAAAATGAGTAGATCTCATGTCTAGCTACTTCTTTCAAAATAGAATTAGTGAATGGAATAGGAAAGGGATCCTTGGTTGTTATTGCATTTAGACTTTGAAAGTCTACGCATATGTGAATTTTATCCACTTCTTTCTTAAAAGTAATCACAATGGGTGATACCTAGTCACTTGTTGTGACTTTGAAGATAATGCCAGTGTCTACCATCTTTTCTATTTTCATATTTACCTAAGCCGCATACTTTGGATTCATCTTATAAGGTCTTCTTCTCACTGGTTGGGCTCTTGGAAGTAACGGAATCTCGTGAACACATAATTCTGGGGCTATCCCTTTCAAGTGCCTATATGTCCAAGCGAAAACATCCTTGTATTGTAGGAATATTTTAAAAGCTACAACTTTCAGTACAGGATCCCAGTCATCTCCGCAATGGATCATCCTTGGCTCATTATCCATTCCTAAATTCACCTCCACCATCTTCGGTCCTTCATATTTTATACTTTCTAGTTCTACCTTTGCCTTTGCCACATTCACAAGATGTGCTGGCTTTGCATCTATCTCTGCATCACCAACTGTATATTGTACAAAGCTCTTAGGGAAGGTCCATTTCTCCTCTTCTTCTTCCTCTACCTTCTTGCTGACTTCCTTTTCATCTTCGTTTTCTGAAGTCTCCTCTGTCTAGATACAGAGGCAGGTGGGCTGAAACATTTTGTACTCCTCAATTTGCCAATGGAGAAGTCTACTATCGGATCGATTCTTATCTTCACTACATTCTTTTAAGTACAAAATCCCTTCCTCATTTGACTTATACTACCCTTCCTTTTTTGAAGAACTTCCTGATTCATCGGTTGTGGCCAAATCTTCACTAATCATTTGATTTTTCAAATTGATCTTATATTTGTGTTGTCCCCTTGTGAATGTTAGTCGATCCTTTTTCCTAGTTGTGATTTACTTTAGCTAATCGCAACCATCCCCATCCCAACAATGAATCATATGCTGGCTTTTGCATAGTAATCACAACGAAATCCAAGATGAATTCTTGGTCAACAATTCTTACTTTTTGATCTGCCAAAACTCCTTTCGTTTTTATTCCATAATGGTCGACACCATATAATTTAAAACTAGGCATCCATAGAGATGGAGCCCCAATCTCTTTCCATGTCTTCTCTGACAATATATAAACACTTGAACCATCATCTACAATTACTTGTGTCAATTTATGTTCTAGTATTTCCATGGAAACAAATGCTGGCTTTTTCCCCACATCGATCATCAACACCGTTGGGTCAATGAAGTGATACTTCTTTTGAACTTCCTTTACTGGCTGGCTTCGTACTTCCATCACCTTTTGAGGCTGCAATTCTCTCCCATAACTACATGTAATGCTGGTATGGCTCCTAGCAAACTTCCCACCTTGACCTCCACCGTGGTGTTCAAAACTTGTGCTGCTAGCTCTTGCGTTGACACTTTTTCTTCTAAGCCCATTGGCTTCTTCAATTTTTCTGCTCCGCTAATATTTCCTATTTAGCTTTCTCTACTTCTTCTCCAATCACCTTCTAGGCCGCCTGCCATCTATCCTTCTCTTTGACAGGTTTAGGGTATTTGTCCTTCTTGGCCTAACTCCTCGTCACAACCAATACATCCTTCTCCTTTTCTTCATTTCCCGTTGGAGTCACGTTAATAGTCAAGGAAGTTGACATTCTGTGAGTTACTTGTACTCGCCTTCTTTGGGCAATTCGCCTCCTTGTGGTTGCCTTGACCACACCATCGACACATGTGCATTACGTTATTTCCTACTATCTCCTTTGTTTGAGAAGCAAGAATTTTTTTGCAAAATTCCCCCACTCCTGGCAATTGCAATAATGTATGACTAGTCTACCCTCCGAATCATACTGCAACCAACTTTGACCTCCTTGTCGATTGCCCTGGTAGGGCCTGCCTCCTTGACGGTTATTCCTATAACCACTGCTAGTTGCATCTTGTCAATTTCTTTGGGCATTCAATTTTTCTTCTTCCTCCTACACTGTTAGAGTTTGGTGCTTTGCCCCCTTAAAATAAAATGGACAATTTGCAATTTCACGCCCCAACACATCGCATATATTGCAATATGTATTCTTAGGACAATTAACATTGGTGTGTCCTTTGGTCTTGCAATCTGTACACTATATATATTTCCAATTTTTCTTGGCTTCAGTTTTTTTTTGAAAAAGAATTTGAAAAAATTATATTAAAACAGGATTATTTACAAGTTGGGACAAGACTCCTCCCATCCTTAGTTGACAAGAACACCTGTTTACAACAGTAAAAGATCTGCATTGGAGCCAAGTCTCCTAAACCATATGTCTGCAATGGCTTGTTGGCTTCACCTTTAACTTCATCATTTTATCGAGTTCTTCAAATACCTAGACTAGCGATGTCTCGCATTCTACTTTAGGGAGGCAACTCATTTTCGCCGACAGAGGAGCTCTCCTCCAGGCGACTCTCACCGCCCACACTCTCGACCCATCACAACCTAATTCACTAGCTCAGATGGGTCGGGGAGGATATCATTTGGAAACGTCACATATCGGACCATTCAGATAGAATAGGGCCACTAGACAGCGCAACCACAGTTCGTCGAGGCTCCAGATTAGTGATGGGCAAAGACAAATCATCGATTTTTTCAGCGAGATTCTTCGGCCTCGATTGTTAGGAGAGACTAGTACCCAAGGCCATGGGTGAGCGCCCTTTAGGGCAGCCCCCCCATCTCTCTCTCCGTTCCTCTTGGAGAACACTCCACACAGCTTGTTTCTAATGGATTGCAGCCCACCTCTCTCCTCTCTTCTCTCTTCCCATTCCATTTGGCCTGTTTATCGGGTCGCACCATTGTATTTATCTTTAATTTCGTATTTCTTTCTTTTTTTGGGCGCTTTGGCCCATTCGCTTATCGTTATTGTTTTCATTTTTATAGCCCTTGGGTCATCTTTGGCATACCGTGGACATTAATAATATTTCATTTCATTTCTAAAGGATTAGATAGCATGATGAAGTTTGTCTTCTGTATCATATCGGAATCTTCATTTTTAGGATGTCCTACAATTGCCACTGTCGTCTTCTTTGCCTCACTCTTGAAGTTCTTTGTTTTTTCTAAGGCTTCAACATATATTGAATATGGGACTACCTTCATCTTATTTCCATATTTGGGCAATAATCCATCAATGAACCATCTCCTAATTAGACCATCAGCCGGTGGCATTTGCATTTTTTCAGTCAACTGCTTCAATCTTTGATTATATGTTTTAACATCTTCGTCTTTTCCTTGCTTTGTAGCATATATCTCAGTAATGATTTATGTATCGTCCCTCAAGGGTCAGAATTCATTGATGAATTCTTCTTTCATTATATTCCATAACCAAAAAGCTAGCATTTTTTCTCTTTTCAAATACCAGTCTATTGTGAGTCCTCGTAATGTGGCAAGAAATAGTTGCAACCATTTATCAAGCTGCCTTACCCCATTTGCTTTCCAAATGGTGGTACATATGTCAATGTGTCTTACTAGGTCCTCTTTCCCTTCTCCCGTTAAGGGTGGGCATTTTTGTCTGCCTGCTCTAGTGGCAACATTAGCCATCGTTGGACTTCCTCCTTCTTTGTCACTTGATGATAGTTCCCTTGGGATTTCTACCTAATCCCTTTCTACTGTTGGTGGTTCCTCTTATTGTTCATCTTTTGACACTTTTGTCCTTGGTACTTTATTTTCTCCAAATAGTCTTCTTCCTACTTCTTGTGCGTCCTCATTACACAACCTTCTCCTTTGATAAACGAACTGTGATTTTGGTCTATCACCCCAAGTATTTGCACGTGATTGCTCTGGTGCTTGACTCCCATCCTCTACACCCCTTGGCAAACTTCCTGCCACCTGCTTAGGTGTCACCATCCACTTTTCGTTTCCTTGCACACTTCCTACATTGACGTCTTCCTACACAAACATCTTCTTTGACTATTGGCTGCTCTCCTTGTACCTCATCTTCCATACTTACCAACAATGTTTCCCACCTTTCAGTGTCTCCTTCTGAAGTCCACACTTGTTCTAGTATTGGTTCGTCTATCTCTTGGAGTGGAACTTCTATATTGTTCACATTCCCTCTTTAAGCGATCCTTATGCTTCTTCTTACTGGCACCTGATCCTCTATGCGATCCCTTCTCCCACATCTTCGCAAACTTGTATTTATCATCCATCCCTATCTCCTTCATGCTACTATCTTACTATATCAAACACTCCTTGTTCCTAACAATAACAACGACGCCAAATGTAGCATGAGTGCCAGTATTCCCAATAGGGAAGCTGGTGACAAATTCAAGGATGGGACACTAAATTCTTCATCATATCAAACTCACAGTTTCTTGCTATACCAATCATATGATTGTATGTTTTTCCAACCGTACAATTCACTCAAAACATAGAACTTGGTCAATCGTTGTAATGTGCCCTTCCTAACCAGTCAGTGTTATCGCATTGGACTAGCCTACTCACGAGTTCCCGTAGGCTATGTCAGGTGTTGGGGAGCCCATTGGAGGTTGGGGGGTTGTTGTCTGGACGTGCTAAGCTTTCAGTTGCCAGATTTTGGGGCCGTTTCGGACAGCGGAGCATGGACTTACTATTTTTAGTAAGTCAGTTATCAGGGTTTCCGGTGATGTCGGACAGTGTAGTGAGATTCTTTGGCGAAATGGGTGTCCGATTCTACCTCCTGTTCGTGGATTGGATAACCAGAGGTTTGAGATTTTAATGAGCGAAGTTTTAATTATATTAAATTAAATTAAACATTTAATTTAAATATTTAATTTAATATGGTTATAATGAGCCAAGTTTAAATATTTAATTTAATATGGTTATAACATTATTTTATAAAATGGGGACATAAGGATAATGTAAGTCACTCAAGTTTTAATTTTACTTCATAAAAGTGACTTATGAAAGGGCCAATATTGGATGCCACATTCATAAAGTGGCAATTTAAAATATTTTAATGTTATAAAATGTATTTGTGATAGCCAAAAAGGGCCGACCACTTTGGAGGAGGATATAAAAGGACTTGAAATGCTTCATTTCATTCATTCTTGGCTATTGTTATTGGGAGATATTGTGTAAGGAGACTTGCAGAGCATCTGTAGGGTTTTCTAAGCTTGTTGGAGACGAAATCCTCCTACAGGGACATCAACTTCGGGATTGAAAGACATCCTCAGGTTGATTGGAGCATTTCCAACACAGGGAATGCATTGGAGCTGATAAGGATTGCATTTTCAGAGATATTTATCAAGTTTGGGCAAGTATTTTTAGGGGTTTCAAGAGCTGACTTCATACTTCAGTTTGGATGCCACTGTCGGCTGTAGCGCACCACCTGGAAATCATTCACAGAGCCATTTGTTGAGGAAATAAGCTAGGGTTTGGTGTTGATATCAAGTTTCTAGGTCTGAACCTGGTCGCTTGGCTCTTAGGAGCAATTTGTACTGATTTCCGGGCAAATAGAACATTGTATTTGAAGTTTGGAATGAAAATTCAAGTTTCCTGGGTTGCTGATCAGAGTCTGAACAGTCATTTCCAGATTTGCATAAATACCTGGTACATTGTTATTTTCCAATTTCCTTTAATGGGTTGCTAGCTCTATATATTTATTATCTAGATACCAATTTTCAGAGCTTCTGGATAAGTAGTTTGAAAGTTATTGCTTGTCAAAGTTTGTTGTTTATGCAATTTCTGTACATTTTCATCATCTGAAAAAACACAAAAAAATTAGAATACAAAAAAAAAGAAAAATAGATTTCAAACTCCATTCTCATAACAGGGTAGGACATTACAGTGGTATCAGAGCTCAACTCTTCCTGCCATCCTGAGGGTTTGAATGCAGCCGGGTACACACCAATACTATCGTAGAAGAAACAGGCCTAATCCCAATATAGACGAAGACCCATTTGACATTTCCGGAAACAGGGAGAGAGGAAGAAAATATGGGAGATAGAGACAGGGATAGAGAGAACAGAGGGCCTACAGATAGAGAGATCATAACAAAATTACAGAGGGGGCAGCGTGACCTTCAGCGGAGGATGGCTCAATTAGTTGCACTAGTGACCAAACAAATGGTTTGTAACAATGCAAACAACAACCAAAACAATCAAAACAATAATGGGCAGTGAGGAGGTGAGGCTGGAAACAACAGAAATAATGGTAACGGAGACGGTTCGGTGAACCAAGGAGGTGTGGATCAGAACTACAGAGCTAGGGCAGCAAGCACTAGACCTTTGATTCCCACCTTTCCACCCAGAGTTGAGGTGCAGCCTGAAGAGGAGCCTACTCAAAATGACTTCCAGGAGCAGATTCTACCCTGTCCTGAATTTAGAGCAGAGTTGTCCTTCCGAGAGTATGCAGATTGGAGAGCCAGGAAGAGGGTTAGCAAACTCTCTATACCATACTTTGATGGATCCGGGAAGAGTACTGCTAGAGCATGGGTCCAAAAGTTGGACACATACTTTCAGTTGAACCCGATGCCTGAGATAGAAGCAATCAAATATTCAGCGTTACATCTAGATGGTCTAGCACATGAGTGGTGGCATCATGGGATGATCACCCTTGGACATGGTCAGATTACCTCCTATACAGACTTCACGGAGAGATTGATTGAGAGGTTTGACAGGAAGGATCCGGAGCTCCATTTTAAGGAGTTGGTGCAACTCAAGTAGTGGGGTTCAGTAGAGAGCTATGTTGTTGATTTTCAGAGGCTCTCAGTCTTGGTTATAGATATTTTCGAGAGGAGGCTCATAGTGTTGTTCATTGATGGCTTGTCTGATCCATTGAAGGGTTGGATCAAACCACTTAATCCTCCCAGCTTGCAGGAAGCCATTAGCAAGGCTAGGGATATGGAGTCATCCACTTCCAGGAGTAAATTTCAGTCTAAGGGTTTCGGGCATAAGAAGGATAAGGATAAGAGACAATTTCAGAAGAATTCAAACCCACCTAAAGATTCTCCTAGCAAAGTCGACAGTGAGAGTTGGAATGAGCTAAGGAAGAAGAAACTATGTTTTCAGTGCAGGGAAGTGTGCAGTGAAAGCTAAAGCTAAACAAATTGAGTATTTTTCAGCTACAGATTCAGATACAGAGAAATCAGACCAGCAGGATGATTTTGATAGCAGTGGCTCAGATAGTGATGGAGATGTTGAGGCTACACATGAAAAAGAGGGAGTTGTGGCACAACTTTGTAGTTTCCAGAAGGCTGGTTCATTTAAGGTGCGAGGAGTGTTAAGCGGACAGTAGATTACTACATTCATTGATATAGGTGCTACGCACCATTTTATAGATGAGGTGCTTGTAGCCAAGCGGGGCTTGCAGATGGAACCTTACGATGGGTTCAAGGTGATGATGGCAGATGGATTCACTCTTACTTGTGCACGGAAGATTCCCAATCTTCGCATTCGGATGGGTGAATATGACCTCCAGGATGATTTTTATGTTGTAGGGATTGGAGACACAAACATGGTCCTTGGTATGCATTGGATGCGTACCCTTGGCGAGTTCACTATGAACTTGCATAGTATGGAGATGAAGTTCAAATCAGGAGGGAAGAAGATAGTCCTTCGAGGCATTTCAGATGAAGAGCATATTGGTGGTGGGAACATTGTAGTTTCCAAACCTACTTACAGTGACAATCTCTTTTTACACTCCAGTGATGATAGTTCAAGTGGGTTTGGGTTTGACTTCCAAACCAAACCTATGGAGAGGAGTGTTCATGATGACTTCAGTATTGGTGATTTGGAGAGTGATTTATTCAGAGAGACAACCACTCATGAGGAATATGTTTTTGGGTTGAGCAAATTATTTTTCCTGTTGCCCAGGATCGTGTCAGACAGAGGGATTACAGATGTGGACCTCACTGAGGTGCTTTGGTAGGAGATATTTTGTTATATAGTTTTCAGCCCTCGCAGGTATTTCAGTTTGAATTTTGATGATGGTTACATTATTGGGTTACAAAAGAGGAGAGTTCAGCTTTGGCATGATGGATTCTCAGTTATAATCAGAGTGGCGCAGCGTCAGCATGATGGGTTTTTTCTGAGATTGATTTGGGACCCTGGGATCATAGTTGGTTTCAGTTTGGTTCAGTCAGGTGATGTTGAGGTTGTGCTGGCATTGCTTGAGGACGAGCAATATTTGGGGAGGGCAGACTGTAATGTCCCCTTCCTAACCAGTCAGTGTTATCGCATGGGACTAGCCTACTCTCGGGTTCCCGTAGGCTGTGTCAGGTGTTGGGGAGCCCACTGGAGGTTGGGGGTTGTCGTCTGGACATGCTAAGCTTTCAGTTGCCATATTTTGGGGCCGTTTCGGATAGCAGAGCATGGACTTACTATTTTTAGTAAGTCAGTTATCAGGGTTTTCGGTGATGTCGAACAATGTAGTGAGATTCTTTGGTGAAATGGGTGTCCGATTCTACCTCCTGTTCGTGGATTGGATAACCAGAGGTTTGAGATTTTAATGAGCGAAGTTTTAATTATATTAAATTAAATTAAATATTTAATTTAATATGGTTATAACTTTATTTTATAAAATGGGGACATAAGGATAATGTAAGTCACTTAAGTTTTAATTTTACTTCATAAAAGTGACTTATGAAAGGGCCAATATTGGATGCCACATTCATAAAGTGGCAATTTAAAATATTTTAATGTTATAAAATGTATTTGTGATAGCCAAAAAGGGCCGACCACTTTGGAGGAGGATATAAAAGGACTTGAAATGCTTCATTTCATTCATTCTTGGCTATTGTTATTGGGAGATATTGTGTAAGGAGACTTGCAGAGCATCTGTAGGGTTTTCTAAGCTTGTTGGAGACGAAATCCTCCTACAGGGACATCAACTTCGGGATTGAAAGACATCCTCAGGTTGATTGGAGCATTTCCAGCACAGGGAATGCATTGGAGCTGATAAGGATTGCATTTTCAGAGATATTTATCAAGTTTGGGCAAGTATTTTCAGGGGTTTCAAGAGCTGACTTCATACTTCAGTTTGGACGCCACTGCCGACTGTAGCGTACCACCTGGAAATCATTCACAGAGCCATTTGTTGAGGAAATAAGCTAGGTTTTGGTGTTGATATCAAAAAACCTGGGTTAGAGGAGTAAATCGACCATGAGATTAAGTTTCTAGGTCTGAACCTGGTCGCTTGGCTCTTAGGAGCAATTTGTACTGATTTTTGGGCAAATAGAACATTGTATTTGAAGTTTGGAATGAAAATTCAAGTTTCCTGGGTTGTTGATCAGAGTCTGAACAATCATTTCCAGATTTGCATAAATACCTGGTACATTGTTATTTTCCAATTTCCTTTAATGGGTTGCTAGCTCTATATATTTATTATCTAGATACCAATTTTCAGAGCTTCTGGATAAGTAGTTTGAAAGTTATTGCTTGTCAAAGTTTGTTGTTTATGCAATTTCTGTACATTTTCATCATCTGAAAAAACACAAAAAAATTAGAATACAAAAAAGAAGAAAAATAGATTGCAAACTCCATTCTCAGAACAGGGTAGGACATTACATTCGTACAGTCACAAAGCGTACAGTCCCACAAACATTTAGTCTAGCCCAAAACATAAAGTTTGGCAAAACGTATGATGCAGCAATCGTACAACTTACTCCAATCGTTCAATTCACTACAATACACCCTTGGCCATATTGTATAGTATGCCAATCGTATGATTCACTTAGCCATTGTACGATCCATCAACCCCAGTACAATTTTCTCACATTCAAAGATTATGCTTTCGGTTTAAGCTAGCATTCCACAATCCTCAACTCCAGTGTAGGCTCTTCAATAGCATTGTACATTCATTGATCGCTCTTGTACAATGTTCAACCCATAATTTACAAAATTCTCCCAATTGTTTAGTTTATGCTAAGTTTGCTTTAGGCTTGTTACAAACAAGGGTTAATTCTCATTCACTCCTTTCACTGCATGGTTGCTGCAACACATTATATTGTGCTAAGTCTCCAATCATCTATTACTTTCACCATAGCCGTCCATACAATTCCAGCGTCCTGCAACACATTATATCGTGCTAAGTCTCCAATCATCTATTACTTTCACCATAGCCGTCCATACAATTTCAGTGTCCCACATACCCTTCCAGACACGTGATGTATAATTATTCCAGCAAAATGGTGTACCTACAACTACTCAATATACACAATGCATAATAATATAGACAACCCTATCACTATGGAATAATCCATTTATCGACACATGCACACACCATTGTGCTCAAAACTAGAATTGTATTAATAATGGCTGCCACGTGCAGCATTAACATGCAGTACGAAAAACACAGGTCCAACGACCTTGACATCCATAGAAGCAATTTCTTCTCTACAACATAAGATTGTATTATTCTCTCTGCCTTCTCTCCTAGAACAACAAGCTAAAAAATGAATGGGGGGACCATATAATGCCTATCCAAGCCATTCCAAGCAGTTCCTGGGACAACACATTATTCATAACTGCCACCCCGCAACCGTTGTCTTATAATTCAACTTTAATTTTTCCTAAATTCTAATTTAATTTTATAAACCAAATTTCACTTTGATTTCCCTCATTTTGGCTAATTTTGTTTCTCATTTCATTTGAGGCTAATTTGCATTTCACACTAATTACACATAATTTCACACTAATTTCATTTACATTTTGCTTTACAAAACTTTGTCAAAAATGCACAAAACTTGTCAAAATTTGCAATTTATACACAATTTTACTTCTTTTTCTGAGAGGCAGATTTACCGCCTACAATTCTTTCCTCGTGTTTTATCAGCAGTAGCTCTAAGAGTAATCAGATGGTCAATCATAGAGTATTTAGGTTGAAAACCAACTTGAGAGGGAGCTCTTACTTTTTTTCTACTACCCATTTACTATTTTTCTTTTCTAATAGTACCAAATAACTTGGAAAAAATACTGCTCACTATGATCATTCTATAATTTCTTAAATTATTTGTGTCACCATTTTTTAGATAAATATGACTTTGTTGACTTATCAGTTTGGATGAAACCTGTTCCATATTGCTTGATTACATACATTCTTTAGAATATTTAATAAAGAAGGACCTCCCTATTTAATAATATCAACTATCAAACCATGTGAATCATGTGCTTTTCCATTAGTAATATTACTAATACCCGTCTTCACATCATCTTTTGAAATAACTATGAGGTTATTGGTAGATAATATCATATTTTGTTTATGTCCCATATATTCAATGATTGCTATGGTATCTTCTAACTTTTTAAGCTTCCCAGAACATGTTGGGATCAGGTTTGCAACTACATGACTTGCAAAATTGAGCTAGAAACATAAAATACTTAACATTTCTTTTTAACTTGTGCATCAATCCGTAAAAGGTCTCTATGGATCGCATCCAAAACTAGTAGTTCATATTATGCCTTCCTTTTGGAAGTTACTCATATTATGCCTTCCTTTTGGAAGTTACTCGTATTGTGTCTGTGGTCTCAAAGGCATCAATGTTCAATCCTTCTACTGACTTCTCTCCTTATCTGCATAAGCACATATATGCTTAGAGGTCTAACTTGCTTTGTAAATGTTCTGAATGTCTAACATGTTGGATTGTTCAACGGGGTCCACTAATGTATAGGTATCCAAAACCACTAAAAACAGGTTGTTTAAGTTCCCCTTTGTTGTCCAATAGAAAGCTTGTTGCTGTGCAATTATTATGACTCATATTTCTTCATTCACCTGCATTTCCTTATCGACAACCTTACAAATAGAAAGCATTGACTGCTTTACATTTGACATGTGCTCACATTCGCAATCTTTTTGCAAGTTCCATCTAAAAGCTACACTATTGTAGTGGCTTATACTTTAATTGTGTTGTAATTTTCATTATCAATAAATAGAAAATTTGTTATTGGAATATTTTCATTAGATCTGAAGCCATTGTCTACAAGTGGCCATATGTTGTGTTTCTACCAAGTCTAAATTCAATACCATCTTTACTCCCAACAAAGGTGTAGCATCTGCCATGAATAAATCATCTTGTGCACCAAACAACATTGTTGTTTGCTATTGTGACCCTGTTCTTTTGTATTCTTTCTTTTATCAAGAGCCTTTTCCTACTTTTCTTCACATGATGTCTTGGTTTTAGAAAGAATTCATATACTAATTTTTAGTTTATATAAACCGAGAACTAGGAAATTCCTCCATGACATGTTCAGTACTCTAGTGCCCACTATCCATTGTTTTGCCATTTTGAGGAATCCTCCTTTTTAAAAGCAAATAAAATAGATTTCTCTACTTGATTAATCAAAATGATAAAGAAGTTGTACACGAGAATCTAACAAACTAGAACAAGGCTGATGTCTCCCTTAAGATAGTTGTGCTTTATTCCTTTCAGTTGGGAAGAAAATGATCTCAAGTTATCAATGTAGGCACTAATACTATCTATTTGCCAAAAGTATTTCTTTCTTAAGAACAACCTAAAGTTTGTATTTTTATGTTTATAGACATTCACAAGTGGATTCTATGCCTCTTTTGAGGTGCTTATCCCTGTAAATTTGAGTATCTGTGTAACTCTATACAATGCTTACTAAGGCTTTGGCATGTATCTTTTGTGACATACCCGACACTTGTAACTGTTGGCATTTTTGCCACATTAAATGTTTTGACAAAATTTTGCCTAAGTATGGAGTTTTAAAGTGGCAAAGCACATGCAGAAGTGCTGGCATTTTTGCAGGCCCTAAAATAGGATGATAAAGTGGATGAAATGATCTTTGGATATTTCGTCATTGCAGATCTTTTCGCAAGCTTTCCGACGATATATTATAATAGGCGATCGGGGTAGCAGATCAAAAGTTATGGCCCCGGGAAGCAGAGCCAGCGAAAGCCCATTTCGGGCTTGAAAAATTGGCTAAGGCACGACCAGAATGCTCAAGTTCGCCCGAAGCTCAAGTTCGCTCAGAGTGCTCAAGTTTGCTCCCGAAATCCAACGAACATCGGCCAAAATGCCCTATGTCGGCTAAAATGCTCTATGTATGTCGGCCAAAATGCTCAGGTTCGCTCCCGAAATCCAGCACGCTCAAGTTCGCTCCCGAAACCCAGCGAACATCGGCCAAAACGCAAACGTCAGCCAAAATGCGAACGTCGGCCAAAATGCTCTATGTCGGCCAAAATGCTCAGGTTCGCTCCCGAAATCCAGCGTGCTCAAGTTCGCTCCCGAAATCCAACGAACGTCAGCCAAAATGCTCTATGTCGGCCAGGATGCTCCCAACTTCGCCAGAATGCTCCCGATTTCGCCAGAATGCTCCCAACTTCGCCAGAATGCTCAACTTCGGCCAGAGAACTGCATTTCGGGCCCAATTTCCAGCGAAGTTTCGCCGAGCGTTTTTTAACGCTAAGACTGCATTCGGAGGGCACGTGTCCCAAGAAAGCGAAGTTGGGTGGGAATTTAAGGCACCTTCATGGTGCACGAGTTAGAATATCCAGCCCATCCCACCCGGACGGCCATGTCAGGTCCTGGAAAGGCTCCAAAGGGCAAGCTGCACCAACCATATTAATGAGACATGTTGTCTCAGCTACCACGCCCGTCCGGAGCCGCTGTAAGCACGAGTGAGCCAAATCCCATGGATTCTCTGTCATCTGACAGGGGTCAAATTTGAACTCCCCCCAGCAGTTTTAGGTTTTTGGGCATTAATGATTACGGGGGTAAATCCCTCTATAAAAACCCACTCAATGTAATGTAATCTGGGGGGGGAACATCTTGCTAGAAAGCTGCTATACTTAAATTCTGCATCAATACCAAGACTCCTGGTTCTGATTCTGGACTCTTTTACTGTGTATGACGCCTTCTACTATTTCTGTTAATTATGTTTCTTTATACGCATACTGTAAATTCTGCACTCTGGATTTGAGTGTGTGATAAAGGGCGAAGTCTGGAATTGTTGAAGGATACGTATCAGAAAATGTTACAGTTTTAGTTTCTGTTATACTCATGATATTGATTGTTGCTGGTTTAAGTAGAAGTTAGTAATTGTGCTACCTGTTCTTCCCCTTGGAACTATCTACATTTCCCATTTCTTTCAGTTATTTATTTCTTTCAGCAATTTCCCGATTCCTTTCCAGTTCCCTAATCTAAAACCCAGTGTAGTGTAGTAAAGGAGCCAGCCTTCTCTGGAGATTGGCACGGAAGGCATTCCTTCCTTCCGGCCTTTCAATATTTTGGGCGGGTCTAGGGCACGTAGATAGACCAAATCCTTTCCTGTGGTAGATCCGTAACCAATAGTAACACATTAGGACATATGTTATTGGACCATGTATCTAGTTCGAAGTGGGCCTTGTGTTAAGTTAGGAGAGTGTTTGTCATAGCATCATGTGTATAACTGCTTTGTCATAGAATTATGAATGTAACTGTCATAAATTAGGTAAGTCAAGATTATTGTCATAGAATACTGTCATAGTAGGTTGTCATAGAATATTGTCATAATATGGTAGGAAATATTCTTGTAAATGTTATAAAATAGGAAGGATGTAACCCTCTTGGGCTAGAGAAGAATATACATATTTTGTGAGGTTGCCCCCTCGAAGTGGCCCATGATAGTAATATTTCTTGTTCCGAATTCCTACAATTACTGTTATTTGTGTTTCCATGTTTCAATTAATGAATGCTTTTGTTATTGGATATGCAATATTAGTGTTGCTTTTATCAATACTCTGTGTGATCATAGTTAGAATTATCTTTGGAACTGAATTTCTTATCTCAGTACATCTTCGCACTAAGAATTTTGAGGTGAAATATTTACATGAGAAGAAGAGGTTCATTGCAATTGGTATCTAAGCGCTTTCCAAGGCATGGTGAGCTTTTGTTGTGAGCAAAATTTTTTTTTTTTAATCCTAGGTCAGTAGGTTAGAAACGGTGTTTTGGTCATTTTAAAATAATATGGAGGAGCTGTCGTTATTGGCTAAGCCAGATTGCCCATAAAGCGTCTAGTGAAGTGAGGGGCAATCAGGCTCCAATACCCAGGCCTCAGACAACACCCGCACACAGATTTAAGCTCCCATGTACCTTGTGTATATCGGGAGACCCCTTTAGGAACCCATAGCCAAACCTTCATATATAGGAAACCGGTTGGCCGTGTAATATCCATATTGCACCGAGCACAACACTCAGGAACATTACCCTCTCGTATTGTCAGAGAGGCGAATAGTGCACTAAAGGGTATGTGTGGATTCCTCCTTGAGTAGTGGCCTAAAATATTGGTTTGAGCATTATTGATTGTTGCTATGGTATAATAGAGGGCTATGGAGAGTACACAAACCCTAACCTAGAATCCATCCACTCCCTACTTACTTTATTAGGAGCAAAGCTCACGGGACAGAAAAAGTGAAATTTAGAGAGTTTGGAAGTAGATATGCAACTTGAAAATCCCTGTTATATATATATATATATAAATAATTTTGAGATAAAGCCCATTGCGATTGTCTCATCGAGCTGATCGTTTTGGTATAGAACACCCAATCACCTTTTCGGGACCCCTACTAAAAATAGTATAAGGTGCCAAAAATTGTCATTTTGGAATATAACCATTACGATCGCCTCATCAAGCTAATTGTATTGGTATATAGCAATCATACACCTTTTCGGGACCTAAATGCCCCCTAAAAACTTGTTATCAAGCAATGGAGGCCAGGATGAACAAGCTGGAGGAACAAATTTTCAAACTAGATACTCTCATGGAACTCAAGGGTCAAATATCTTCTCTCATCACCTTGATAACAGACTGCCAGCATAAGTAGGACTAGATAGGCAGGACATTGATGTACTAAAGATTAAAAATTCAAATTTTGATGGTTCAGCTTAGTCCAGATGCTTAGAGGGGGAAAATTACTGATTAGCCATATTTTTATAGGATCTTTAATGAGGAAAACACTCAGTGGCAGGGGACCAATAGAGGCATGACCCCACAACTCCCTAAAATAGATTTTCCCAGGTTTGATGGAACAGAGACACAAAGTTGGTTGAACAATGGTATGAGCTTCATGAAACTCTCTTTGACGAGAGGATCTTTATAGCTGCTTTTCATTTTTTTTTTGTCAGTTAAATTAAATTAAAAATGGGTTTTTATCAAGGATCCCAAAACCTGATTACAAAAAGTCATAAGACTATAAGCAAGGCCCCAAGGCCACAGAAAAGGACACCAAAATCCAGAGGAAAGACATGAAGAATGCCTTTCAGGATAGGCTAAGGATAGCCTTAAAGGACAAATATATATATATATATATTCTTTTTTTTTTGAAACTTTACATTGAAGTCTGGGACAACACTATCCCGCCCAGAACAGGCCAAAAACACACGTGCAAAAGGACCATCCAAGAAGTACGTGGTGATAGAAATTAAAAAAGAAAATCTCGCCCAGGAAAAATGAAACAAGGCTATTCCGCCCATTACAAAGATTTGAAAAATTCAAATTTGAACTAAAAGCGGGAAACACAAAAAATTCCCGCCTGAGGATAAACAGGGATGCAGCAGGAGGATGTCACAGCAGGGACCAACATCCCGAACAGGCCTGCAAGAGGATCATCAACCATGGGACTCTAGAGGCCATGAAATCCCGTTGCAGCAGGGAAACTACTCAGAGGCCAAGGGAGACAGAGGAAACAACAATGCAGAAATGGGAGCCAAGGAAAATGGTGGGGAGGTCCCAGGAGACCTCAACAGAGGAACTATGAAGCACGAGCTACCACCTGAAAGCGTAGGGCCCCCCCAAAGGCCAGAAAAAAGCAGCAAGAGCTCCACAACAACCTCCAACGCCACCGCCAAGCAGCTTCAGGGAACCAAAAGAGGATGACCCACAGGAACACAATAGAGATCAGCACAGAGGCCCCCCTCAAGGCCACGAAAAGCTGAGACCCACCATCAAACCTGCAACTAGAAACCCAAAGAGCAACACCACAGGAATAAGCACAAGGCCCCTTCCAAGCCAAAAGATATTGTGCAGAGTTGCTCATGAAGCCAAAAAACCTCAACCACACCACACTGCACCAGAAGAACCTCTGATCCTTAGCACCAAATAGTACCCTACAAGAAAAAAGGAAAAGGGTTTCTGAAGGAACTCATAAAACCCAAAGGATGACCTAGGAAAAACCTAGGGACATCCCTGAAAAACCCAGGGACGTCCCAGTTCGTAGGCACCAAAAGGAAAACCCTGCTAGAAGGCATGGAATGGGGCAGACAAGAGAATAAGGGACCTCCCAACCCAAGGAGATCGTCTGCAACACTAGCCAGCCAAGGAGGAGGGCAAAGGGGTGCCAGGGAACCGGAACAGGACCCAGGGACATCCCAGAAAAACCCAGGGACGTCCTAAGTCATAGGTACCAGGAGAAAACCACACCAAACAGCAAGGAAAGGGGCAGAAAAATGAAACAGTGATCTCCCACCCCAAGGAGATCGTCTGCAGCACCTACCAGCCAAGGAGGAAGGGCAAAGGATGTGCCAGGGATCAAGGACATCACAGGGATCTGGGACAGGGCCAAGGATGGGCTGCAGGGAAGTGGAGAAGGACTTCCTAGGGAAGTCCCCTGCAGGCCCCCCTTCAATTAGCTGCTTTTCATTTTTATTTGGAAGCACTGCATTGGTATCAATGGTTGAGAAAGCAAGTTCCCGTTCTTGGGTGGACACAATTTAAGAGAGAACTCCTTAGTCGGTTTGGGCCATTTGAGTTTGAAGATTTTACTGGAGCACTCACCAAGCTAAGACAAACAAGCACTGTTCTTGAGTATATCACTGCTTTTGAGAAGCTTACCAATAGGACTGAAGCTCTTCTTGATGAATTTTTCAAGAGTTGTTTTATTAGTGGCCTTAAGGAAGAGATAAGGACTGAGGTTCAAATGCTTAAACCAACCACTTACATGACAACCACAAGGCTAGCTAAACTTGCAGAAAACAAATGGAATGCTCAAAGGAAATCTTCTAGACCTCCTACATTTCCACACAAAACTTTTGCATCCACCAATAATAATGCTCCACGCACCCCGCCAGTTAAGAGGTTAACGCCAAAGGAGATGGCCAATTGTAGAGCCAAGGGACTTTGATATAACTATGATGAAAAATGGGCCATGGGACACAAATGCAAAAAATCAACGCCTCTACCTCTTGGATATGAGCAATACTTAAACCAGCCACTTACATGATAGCCACAAGGCTAGCTAAACTTGCAGAAAACAAATGGAATGCTCAAAGGAAATCTTCTAGACCTCCTACATTTCCACACAAAACTTTTGCATCCACAAATAATAATGCTCCACGCACCCTGCCAGTTAAGAGGTTAACGCCAAAGGAGATGGCCAATTGTAGAGCCAAGGGACTTTGCTATAACTATGATGAAAAATGGGCCATGGGACACAAATGCAAAACCCAACGCCTCTACCTCTTGGATATGAGAAATACTTCAGCTTCTTCTATAGACACGGGGGAAGACTTTGTGGATTCAATGGAAGAACACCCAAATTTAGTGGGTGTAGAACTGCCAACCGATAGTCAGGAAGAAGAGATTCCCACCGTTTCTTTAAATGCCATCGTAGGAATATCCACACCACAGTGCATGACAGTTCAAGGATTTCTCAAAGGACACAAGGTTTTGATCCTATTGGACTCTAGTAGCACTGATAATTTTATTGACCCCAGTGTTGCAAAAAGGGCAGATTGCTTCCTTTATGGTCATGAACAAGTCCAAGTGAAAATTGTTATTGGAGATATCATGATTTGTACGAGAAGGTGCCGAAATTATCGTTTACCCATTGGTGACTATCACTTTCAAACTGATCTCTATGCAGTCCCATTGGGTGGAGTAGACATTGTATTAGATAGCCCTTGGTTACGAACATTGGGAATAGTGTCCTGAAATTTTTCAGAACTTTGGATGCAGTTCACTATCAATAACATAACCCACAACATTCAGGGTGTAAAACTTGGCAATCCCAAGATTGTAACATCCCACCAAATGCAGAGACTAATTAAGGGTCATCAGGCAGTTGTGGGAAGGTTTTTCCAGATGCAGTTGTGTGTTATCCTGGATGAGTCGTTGTCCTCATAAATATCAGCTGTCTTAACCAAGAATCAACATGTCTTCCTCGAACCCAAACAGTTACCGCCCAGTCGGTTGGAAGATCATAGAATCAATTTAATTCCCGCGAGTTAACCTCTGAATATTCGGCCATATAGGTACCCCTATCACCAGAAGAATGAGCTTTGAGCAGTTGGTAAAGGAACTACTAGATGCAGGATTCATTCATCCAAGCACAAGCCCTTTTTCAACTCCTGTCTTATTGGTCACGAAGAAGGATGGGTCATGGAGAATGTGTGTGGACTTCCGTGAACTCAATCATATCACCATCAAAGATAAGTTTCCCATTCCGGTGATTGATGATTTGTTGGATGAGTTGCATGGTGCTTAGTACTTTACCAAATTGGACCTCAGGTCAGGCTATCACCAGATTCAAGTTTACAAGGATGACATCCCCAAAACAACTTTCAGGACCCATGAGGGGCATTATGAGTTTTTGGTTATGCCCTTTGGCCTCACCAATGCACCATCGACTTTCCAAGGCTTGATGAATAGGGTTTTAAAACCCTACCTATGGAAGTTTGCATTGGTCTTTTTTGATGACATACTGATCTATAGCAAGACATGGGAAGAGCACTTACAACATGTTGATTAGGTTTTGAAGCTCCTACAACAAAACCAATTGTATGTCAAGCAATCTAAATGCACCTTTGGGGCAACCGAAGTAGAATATTTGGGGCACATCGTGGCCAAAGATGGTGTCCAAGTAGATCCCATAAAGATTGAGGCCATGAAGGAGTGGCCCAAACCCAAAACATTGAAGAGTCTTCGGGGATTTCTCGGCCTTACAAGTTATTACCGAAAGTTTGTTAAGGACTACGGGAAGATAGCGATTCCTTTGATAGCTATGCTTATGAAGGATGCATTTGCATGGAACAGTGCAGTAGAGCAAGATCTTATGACTTTGAAGATACCATGTGTCACACACTAGTTTTGGTCATACCTGATTTTTCCGAAATATTTGTCATTGAAAGTGATGCTTCAAGAGTTGGATTAGGGGCAGTACTTATGCAAGAATGTCGGCCACTTGCTTTCATAAGCAAGGCCTTGTCAGGGCGGAATCTTGCCAAATCAACTTACAAGAAGGAGATGATGGCCATTGTTTTTGTTTTTCTCCATTGGCGACCATACTTGTTGGGGCAACACTTCATCATCAAGACCGATCATCACAGCCTTAAGTATCTCTTGGAACATAGAATTTCTTCCCTTAAGCAGAAAAAATGGGTCACTAAGCTCTTAGAATATGACTACGAGATAGTCTATCTAAAGGGGAAAGAAAATGTGGCCATCGATGCCCTTTCTAGGTTGCCTTAAACACAGGATATTCTATATGCAGTGTCCATTCTTAATGCTGGTTGGTTAGAGACACTTAAGTCTGAATGGAAGGTAGACCCCACAATCTCAAGTACAAACTGTCCTTCCTAAACTGGATGAAGAGGGATCCATTCTCTTGCAGCCTGCAGCCATTCTAGATCCCCGAACCTGACATCTCCGCTCACAAGATATTACTGAAGTGTTGGTGCAGTGGCAAGGGTTGCCACCAGAAGATGTCACATAGGAGCTATTGCAGGACTTTCAACAGCAGTTTCCCACCTTTCAGCTTTGAGGACAAATCTTCTTTAAGGGGGGTGGCATGTTACATACCCGACACTTGTAACACATTGGGGCATATGTTATTGGACCATGTACCTAGTTAAAAGTGGGCCACGTGTTAATTTAGGAGAGTGTTTGTCATAGCATCATGTATATAACTGCTTTGTCATAGAATATTTTTGTTGTCATAGAATTATGAATGCAACTGCTGGTATTATGAATGTAACTGTCATAAATTAGGTAAGTTAGGAATATTGTCATAATATGGTAGGAAATATTCTTGTAAATGTTATAAAATGGGAAGGATGTAACCCTCATGGGCTAGAGAAGAATTTGCATATTTTGTAAGGAGGTTGCCCCCTCGAAGTGGCCTGCGATAGTAATATTTCTTGTCTTGAATTCCTACAATTATTGTTATTTGTGTTTCCATTTTTCAATTTATAAATATTTCTGTTATTGGATATGCAATATTAGTGCTGCTTTTATCAATACTTTTTGTGATCATAGTTAGAATTATCTTTGGCACTGAATTTTTTATCTTAGTACAGCTCCGCACTAAGAATTTTGAGGTGAAATATTTGCATGGGAAGAATAGGTTCATTGCATCTTTTTCCACTTCATAGGCCCAGCTGAATCAATATCATTTTGCAAGGAGATCGTTTTTAAGTTTTCAAAGTTGAAAATCTTCTCCTA
This sequence comes from Wollemia nobilis, assembly GCA_028583015.1. Classification (NCBI taxonomy): domain Eukaryota; kingdom Viridiplantae; phylum Streptophyta; class Pinopsida; order Araucariales; family Araucariaceae; genus Wollemia; species Wollemia nobilis. The sequence goes on from JAQPPZ010005697.1 coordinate 5,037,148, forward strand.
AACTTGTCAATTTTATGTTGTTCTCTCGTATTCATTCAGATCTAAATTGGTTTCAGAAGGCCTACAGGGTTAGACTAACTTCAGCACCTCAACTCTAGTTCACTTAGAACCAATATTCACACACAAGTTTAGTCATCAAATAATGCTTACTCAAAAATATTATCAGGTATGAATATTAGTTCCCAAAAAATTCAAATTTATGTTCAACATTTTGTTGAGAAGTTCCGAAAGTCTACCATTGGGAAGAAACAGTTTGCCAACAAATTCCCAAATTCTGGTTAGACAATCCACCTATAGTGTGGTTATATCTCTGTTCTGTGCTAGGGTATTGGCATATGTTGCCAATGATCTAAAAAGGAAACACACAAAGAAAAGATCTTCTCAAATTTCTACAAGCCTTTAGTTTCTACAAATGAAATCTCTGTACTGGGTTTGCAAAATACCCCTTCATATGGCTTTATGTAAAAAAAATCTTTTGCTATAGTGCTCTTTCTATGCAGCTTGGTCATCTCTTTTAAGGGTAATTTGTTGTCTCTCAATAACAGGGTTGTCCTGTAAGTAAAGTATTTTTTTACAAAATTGTCTCACTGAAGGGGGTATTATCTATTCTCCATCTCACCCATCCATTGCTTCATTGGCTCCATTATCATGTTGAAGAAGCATGTCTTTAACTGGTAGGATAAACAAAGATCTTTGAAAATGTGAAAAGCACGAGAATAACTGAACTTTTGAAAATTGCAATAAAAATAAGGTTATAGACTTAACCATGAGTAAGTTGGTGGCATGTTCTGCATGGGTAAGGTCCACATGGTTAACAGGTGCTATTTCAAAGCCCTCTTTGTGTCTATGAGACAAAAGTCAGTATAAAATGGAGGAATCTTGATCCCTTTGTTGTAGGATCAGCATCCATTTCTTTAATTTCCAGGAGATATATGATATTTATTATACTTTGTCACAAAATAGATCTTTCACATTTTTCTTGAGGGTGGGATAGTATTTGGATGCTTTGCTTTTAGTAAGATACATGTAATAATAGCCTGAAAGTAGTTTGGTTTTGTTCATAACATAATAAGCATAGGTTTGAATCACTTAATGTGGGTTGTATACTCCCATTGTGATCTGTGGCAGCCATCAAATGGATCATTCACACAGATCTTTTCCTGACAAAATAAAACAACAGAATATGCTTTGATTAACGACACACAACAATGGAAACGTTGTAGAAACTTGCTCATAAAACAAAGCAACAAAATAAGGAAACATTGGCAATTGGAACAAGCATCACACAACAAAAATGATTTTGAACATTTGTTTAGAGATCTTGTAATTGTTCTTTCCAAGAATTCATGACAGACTTCCTACTTTATTGCTTTTTATTTCTCCTTTAAGAAGCTTTCGCTTCTTTCATATTTTTGCCTTTTGCATGTGAGTGCACTTGGCACTTCTTTTCCTTTGTTTTTGTCTGCTTTTTCCTTCATAAATGGCTTTCCCTTGTTCTTGGGATTTAATTGTGGATATAATGTCCAACACTTTGCATCCCAATGTTCACTTACATGACAATGATTACAAGCCCAATAATATGATATGACTATGAGCCCACTTATCTAAATAATGACTACAATAAGTCTTGTCTTTCTTCTTCATAAGTATTTCTTCTCTTCATGGGAGAAGAATGTCTTCCTTCTTACTTCTTACACCTTGCTTTTTCCTTTGACTGGAGAATGCTGTTTTTAACTTGTTTTTTCCCTGAAGCACCTAGGATTTCCAACAAAGGTTTTCTTCTTCCAATATATGGCAACACAATTGTTAATTATTCCACAATAGTACATGGGCAGAGATCCCAGTAATAGTGTTCTACATAAGCTTTCCTGTTGGAGTAGACACAAACAATGCGAGAACCTTTCTCCTTATAATGATTTTGGATGCTCGTTGGATTTTAATCTCTTTGTTTGGGCTTGCAAGTGGCGTGCATATGAATATGCTTGAACTTCTCTCTCTCTGCCCTGTTTTGTACTTGCACATGATTGATGGATTAATGTTGCACTACCTTCTTGTAAATCGGTTGAAGGTTACCTTCTCTTTCAAGATGCATAGCTTCCATTCTCATGACTTCAATCATGGCTGCTACCTTCCAGGAGATGCTTCCCTTTCTTTAATGATGCCTTGCATTCCTCTTGGACCTTCATAATTTGATTTTTATGAGTGCTTGGACCATTATTAGGCTTGTTTTGGCAAGGTGGTAGCTTGGGCTCTTTTCCTTAACAACGTGTGCTCTTTTCCTTTTTACTTATTTGATGCCTTTGATGTATCTTAGAACTTCACGTAGAGGCCTAGATACTACCAAAATAAGACTCTTCATACCTTGGTCATGCTTTCCCATTACATGGCCCATCTTTCCCACAACTTGGAGTCAATTCCTTTGGTCTACTTATGGAATCTACATGATTCTTATTTGGAGGATTGGGCATATGATGAGGATCTTGGCATGCTTACATTCTTCATTGACTGGACTTATGTTATGATGACCAACTTCTTTGGAGTGGAATCCTTTCCAAGTTCTTCACGGCTGCACAATTTGTTTTTGAAGCTTGATTAGCTCTTCTTTTTTTTTTTGCAAGCAAATCTTGTGGCATTTCTGTCATGGCTTGGGGATTGTTATTATCTGAGTTGTTCAACTTGGTAATCTTTAGGTTTTTTAGAGAAATCAGTTTGGCTAGCCTATTTTATTTCTCAACTTTGATATGATCTAACAATAAAAGATGACACAAAATATTGTTGCATTTGTAAATGTTGTGTGCTTTATATATATATATATAAAGTAGAGTATAAAAGAAGCTTTTAGAACAAGAAGAAGAAATATGTGTACATGGAAGCTTAATGGACAAGAAAGAAATGGAAGTTTCTAGAGGACTTATATGTGGATGTGCAAAACAAGCACAAAAAAGGATATACATATATTAAATGCACCTCCCATTATTAAATACAATAGCCCACAATTGTTAAATACATCTAGAATTATTAAATATAATAGTCCCCCTCTTTTTACATCTATAATTATAAAATAAAAGTCTTCATGACTATGTTTCATGAGAATTTAATTATCCCTTTCCAAGTATTGCACCTCTTCTTAATCTCTTGCTTCTCTTCTCGGAGTAAGAAAATTGCACTACATTGGGTGGAACACTTTTCTTCCTCTTGCAACTTCTCACATATAGAGCTTGTGCAACAACCATTCTTTGACTGTTATTTTTTATCTTATCTTATCTAGTGCTTGCACACACTCCTTGGTGAACTATTTGCAAATGGATTTAGCATTTTTAGCAAACTGGTTTGGGACAATGGAAAAGCTTTTCCATTGTTCCTTGAATGAATTGCTCTTATTCTTGAAGCCTCTTATGCAAATTTCAACTCTTCTTTTTAATTTGTCAATCTGTTTGAGGTGAGGCAGACCTTCAGTCTCCATTTTGTAGACATTGGCTGTTGTATCTGAGACTTTGCCTTTTTTTAAACCATTAGCTATGGATGGCCTATGCAAACTTGCAATTCATGTACAATATGCGAAATATGGAACCTAACACACATGAGCTGCAAGGAAAGAACTATCCAATACCAAATGATTTGGGCTACTCAAGACTTTGTTCAAAGCAGACATAAATATTAATTTAAACCATGTTGCTCACTTTGTTATTCAGCATACAGTCATAGACGTACACGAATGTGCAATAAATAGCATTGCAATAGCATAGAGATCAATTTGGTTTGTGAAAAGCTAAGAAATCATAACAACACTTGATAAAAAGCATTTGCACATGAATGTGCAATAAATAGCATTGCAATAGCATAGAGATCAATTTGGTTTGTGAAAAGCTAAGAAATCATGACAACACTCGATAAAAAAGCATTTGCACATTTGAGGCACCAAATTTGCATTGTATAAAACACTTTGGAAGGAAACATGGTCACAAACCAAAATGGGAATATAGGACTTTAGATGGCATATAGATGTCATATACAACAAGAATGTGACCCAACATGGATACAAGACTTTGTAAAAATTTCCCCAATACTCTTGTATATGCTTTACATATATTTGTTCACTGAACTATGCAAGTTAAGTGATCCAAATCCAAAAATATAGCCCTTGAGACTGCTTGAAGGGAGGCATTTATTCCTTTGCCTTGATGACTAGAGATTTGGATAAGATTGATGCATTGTTCTCTTCCTCTTCAACAACCAAATAATTCTGATATACAGGATTTAGTCAGTCTGTTTTCTTCTTTTCTATTTTTTCTTTTATTCTTTTTGCTTTTTATTTTCCTTAATGATCCTTTTGGATCACTACTTAAATTTGTTTCACCACAATGATATTCAGGATAATACACTCAATTTTTTAAAAGCACCAGTTTCCCCTTCTTGACATTTTTATCTTTCTAGGAAGTTTCATCTCTCTTGAAAAATATGTACAAATACACAAAACCTTTTGCTTTGTCTAATCTCTTAAAAATTTAACCTTCCATTGTTATATGGAAAATAAATCTATGGATTTTCAATTAGTTATTTTTCTTGAAGGGTTGATTTGAGTCTAAAGTCCCAACTACTACCCAATAGCCCATATAATCTTATGCATGCTCTTTGTAATCATTATGAGAAATTTAAGAAACTTTTTGTTATTAAAATGCTTAGACCAAATTTTTCACCATAATGAAGATATGGAATAAGTATTGCCATCTCCTCGTTCATGGTTATGACAATTTTAAAGACTTAAGTAAATTATTCTTTTGCAGGAGGTAATGGACAAAGATAGCTTCTCTTCAGATGAATCATTGGGAACGGCAATAGTGGATATTTCCCCTCTTGTAAAAATTGCTGAAAGCTATAAAGACAAAACAATAGAGAACAGAAAAAAAAAAGAAATTATGACGTTGCCTGCATCTGAAAATGAAGGATTTGCTGGCGATAGTTGCATCTTCATTGATAAGGGACAGATTAAACAAAACCTATGTCTCAAGTTGAAAAATGTTACAAGTGGGGAACTTGAGATGGAACTTAGATGGATTTACCTTTAATCTCATAAAGAATTTATAAATAACTTATAGTCCTTTCCTAGTAAGGATGGTATCTTGCAATGACATATTGTGTCATTGATTTGATAGAATAAAACTTTTTCTAATGTTATAATATGTAATATTATATATGACATTTAGCATTTTGCCTAAATAAGCATCTCATTGGCTTTTAAATCAGATGTCATGTCTTGTTATTGGATTGCAGCAAATGTTTTAAATATAAAGAGAGTGAAAATTTGTATTTTATTCCAAGCCATTTTGAGTAAGTGAAATCTATAAGGTAAAATAATACATTTAAATTGAAAGACTTTGAACATACTCATTTAAGTTTGTTTGAGTGCCCTCACTTCACATGCTCAAATATGTGACTATGTCAATCTTTTATTGTACACTTATATAAACAAATTACAACTATAAACAAATATAGATTATCAAAATGTCCAATCAGCCCAATAATGATACATTTAATTAAAAAATTAACAAGGGACACTAAAACCATAATTTTTCAAATGACAAATTTTATCCATATTTTTAGGTAATATCTAGTGTAACACAATAGTTTGGTATTCTTGCAATTGAAGGCTCAAAAAATATTAAAGAAAACACCACAACATTAATAGTAACAATCCATCACGCATGTGCAAAATAAAGGATCACATAATAGAATTTGTACTACTAGAAAAGGAATGTACAATACAATATCTGCAACTAGAACATTAACCAAAAACATATACAACATGGTCCGATGATTATCCTCTATAAGCTTTCCTCTCTCTTAATCACATTCTTGAAACTGAAGTTTAAGTTGGGAGTTTTTCTTTCTTACCCTTTTTAATGCATCAAGAGCATGAATAAGCTCCCCCTCAAGATCAACTTCTCCCTTCTCTGACTCTTCCTCTATTTGTTTTCCTTTGAAAACATCTTCATTCTTTTCTGACATGTCTTCTTTAGGATCACCTCCTTCTTCTTCTAGTGCCATAAGAAGATTCTCTTCTAGTCCTTCAAGTGTATCTTCATATTCATCATCACTGAAATTGAAACCACTCTTTGTATCTAGTGGTCAAGTGAGGAGTAGTTACGCAACCGCATAATTGCCTGCTTGTACCCCCTCAACTAACACTAAAATTAACCACATACATAACACAAACAATATACTCGTCGCACATTCACTCATGGTACAACTATGCAAAAATGAAACATGAAACAGACTATTTGCATACTCATTAATTGTACGCATGCACATGTCACGTCAAGACTTTGTGATGCTTGTGTTGGTCCCATGTTAGAACTGCTGCGTACACCTGCCCTCCCCTCTAGATTGGTTGACATCCTCATCGACTGCGTCTTAGCTTTGTGGAGATTTGGTTGTGCAAAAGTAGGAACAAGAACCCTCACAAGTTCAAAAGTCTGTGCATGAAGGGCATCATATTTCCCCTTCAGCCGCTTTGTATACTTAGTATACTTTGCCCATTGTACCCCATGATGCTTTTATTGCTCAAGCTGAGCAAGAAAAGCATCATGGGGTACAATGGGCAAAGTATACTAATGAGCAATTTGCCCTTGCATTGCCCCTAGTTGCTCATGTGAAGCTACAAGTTGTGCTTGCAAGGTTACAATCTTCTAATCCTTGGTCTCCATAAACTATTCACATTGCTGCAAGTGTTCCTCATGCTACTTCCGCAATAACTCTAAATCTTATCTTCACAGTTCTGCCTCCACTTCGATTTTTCCTTCAAGAGTTGAATTTTCTCTTATATTTTCTTAACTTAGGTTGCCTCTCCACCATCTATCTAGAATCCCTCGCCATATCATGGAAAGTCGAGATGCCCGAAATCAACCATTGAATCATGTAGACCAAGTCACTTCAAGTTTTAGGCAATCTTGTACTTCTTCATAGTTGGGGTGGGGGGTGTCTCAAAACATTTTTTTTATAAGCAAAAAACCCCTTACGGGGCGCCTTGGTCTGAGAGACCACGATCAGGGGGTTCTACACTGTCAAAGTCACCCGGGAGTCGCGCTCGGCCCTGACCACACCAACATTATCAATTGGATTTTGGGTACCCATTGAACTTTTTGGTAGGGTGGAGATTCGAACCTGGGACCTCCCTTGGATGATTTCCCTCTCCTCTCCAACTCACCTACAACACCTGGGTACCTCAAAACATCTTTTGATATATATATATGTGTGTGTGTGTGTGTGTGTGCAAGGAGGACGATGATTCAAAACCATATTTCCTTCTAGCAACTCATGTAACTTAAACAAGGACTTGATTTGTTCATTTTCCTTGACTTCCCATGTTTGAGATTCTGCAAACCTTGCTAGTTGCACCATCCATGCTTCATCCTGCAACCAATTGAACACCCGTACTATTTTAGTCTCCACCCAGAGAGACTACATCCACCACTATCCTATGGTTCCTGCTATGAATTCCATGTAAGCTCTACCTATCACCCTCACAGCTATGTGAAGAAAATATCAACTTGCTCATTGATAATATCTTTGTCTATCGGTGATCATCTCAAATTTGGATACCCTATCAAAGCATGATCACTATAGTCCTGTTCCATTTCAACATTCTCATTGTCATCTCCTGACACTTCATCATCATCACCATATGGCTTCCCTTCAACAACCTTACCCTTCTGCTTATCCCTTCAAAGAAACCGCTCCTTGATATTCTCCTCCAACTAGATATCTTTTGGCCCGATTATTGACTTGGCTTAGCCACATCTCATGCGGGATCCTCCTTCAAACGAGGGCTAGTATCTGTTCGGAATATGATGTTGAGCAAAACCCATAGCTGTGGAAATGTTGGAAATGTGATAATGAGCTTGTAATTGCAATCATGTAGATTCTCAGTTGAGCTTGTAATTGCAATTGTGCAGATTCTTAGTTAAGCTTGTAATTGCAATTGTGCAGATTCTTAGTTAAGCTTGTAAATGCAACTGCGTAGATTCTCAACTGAGTTTGTAATTGCAGTTGTGCATATTCCAGCTGAGTTTTGTTGAGAAGCAACACACCTCCACTAAAAAAATGAAATTCCACCCTTTGAACATATTTGGTTTTCATTTTGTCGTAGGGACCCTCTTGATGTTTTTCAGGTTTTTATTCCAAATTTTGCTTGCCTCCTTCTTTTTCAAGTTTTGCATATACCAAAGTACTTAAGTAGGCTTGCATATGGCTTTGATTTCAATTTAGAATTCATTTTTCCAAATGTTAAAATCTTTTATGAGTAAAGAAAATCTTTCACTAAATATGTAAAAATGCAGAATGCAGATGAATTCATTGGAGTCAACCTACAATTTCTGGAAAATTTGCTAAGTAATGAAAACGTCGCGATTTCGCGACATTTCCATTTTTGGAAGCGTCGCGATTTCGCGACATTTTCGTTTTTGGAAACGTCGCGATATCGCGACATATTTTGGTTGAAAGCGAGGCTTGTAGAAAATGTCGCGATATCACGACATATTTGGACTAAAAGAACCAAGTGATGAGAACGTCGCGATATCGTGACAGGTTTGGACCAAAAGGAAAGCTTGTAGAAAACGTCGCGATATCGCGACCTATTTGGAAAGAATGCAAGTGTTGAAAACGTCGCGATATCGTGACATGTTTTCGAAAGAAAGTGCCAAGTATGGAAAACGTCGCGATTTCGCGACAAAAGGGGCAAAAGAAATCTAAGTGCGGAACAGGTCGCGATTTCATGACATGATGCGAAATCGCGACATGTCGAGGTTTCACGGCAAAAGGGGCAAAAGAAACCTAAGTGCAGGTCGCGATTTCGTGACACGTCGCGATTTCGCGACATGTCGCGATCGCGGTTTCGCGACAAAGAAAACGAAAATAGAAGCTAAGTGATAGAAGCGTCGCGAAATCGCGGCGCATTTCAAAGAAAGAAGCTAAGTGATAGAGGCATCGCGAAATCACGACGCTTTCGATGAAGAAAGCCCAAGCTTCCGGAACGTCGCGAAATCGCGACGCTTTCGGTGAAGAAAGCCCAAGCCTCCGGAACGTCGCGACGTCGCGAAATCGCAACGCTTTCGGTGAAGAAATCCCAAGCTTTCGGAACGTCACGAAATCGCGACGCTTTCGGTGAAGAAAGCCCAAGCCTCCGGAACGTCACGAAATCGCGACGCATTCGGTGAAGAAAGCCCAAGCCTTCGGAACGTCACGAAATCACGACGCTTTTGGTGAAGAAAGCCCAAGCCTCCAGAACGTCGCGAAATCGCGACGCTTTCGGTGAAGAAAGCCCAAGCCTCTGGGACGTCGCGAAATTGCGACGCTTCTGGTAAAGAGAAAGCCAAGCCTCAAGAAAATGAAAAGCAGCTTGAGGGAGCGTCGCGTTATCGTGACACGTGTCAAAAAAAAGATAAATAAAGCCGACATATAATGAACATTAAGGTTTTAAATTAATAATATTAAAATACTAATCCTTTTTTGTCTTTTGCAGAAAGCCATCTCGTAGTTGCATACTTGCGGAAGTAATGGCAGAAAAGACAAAAATAAGCGCGGATCAAGCAAAGGCCGTCAGATGTTAATGTGAGATGTCGAGAATTTTTGGTCCATCCAGATTTTACAGATCTGGCCGCAAAGAGACTTTACAATGACTAAGCAGCTGCCCATTTAATGGAATATGTCGGCAATTGACCGGAAAATGAAAATATCTACACACATTACCGAAATTTGCCGATGGACGCATTTAACAGAAGAATTTATGGTGAAAGTAATGGCATGCGGAGAATTTCAACTCAGAAGCGGCTCTGCGAAGATAAAATGTCGGAGAAACCGGTGACTCATCCGAATTTCTCTCGAGGAATTAATGAGACGTTCCGGCGGATGCACCGATCGGCAGAAAATGAAGATATTTACGTGCGATTCTGAGATGGATGAGAATAATATCAGATCATGCCTTCTCCATTTATGGCAAGTAACTGCACTAAGATTTGCAAAGTGGTTAGGTTTTATCAAACTCTATTTTTAAAGGGCCTTATATTGTAAAACTTGGGTAGTAAGGTTGAGAGGGTAAGATTTAGGGTTTGAGAAGAAGATATTTTTTAAAAGATCAGGGTCTGTCCTGAGTCTATAAATACTTCTTTTGAATGTAAATTCTAGAGGCGAAAACTTAGAAATAAAAGTTATTAGAGCAATTTCCTGCAAATCTTGTTTGAATGCTTTGTTCTGGACCTGGAGTTGGTGTAGTTTCGTTTTCTGTGATAGCATGTCCAGGAGCCTAATCTCTTTCAGACTGCAATAAGTTCATCTTATTTTGTTTCCGTTTCATTAAGGTTTATTTAATTTATGATGTAGATCTGTGTTATCAAATATTGGGTATGCTACTAGGCTTCATTCTTTTTATTACATGCTAGGGAAAATAATAGATTTAAGGTTCAGGCCTGTTCTAATTGCTCTGTCCTCACTGTGCGAGCTAAGCAGCTGGTGAGAGATACCAATTTCAACTGACTTTCCTTATGTTTGTGATTTTCTTTCAAATCTGTTTTGTCTCTATCTTATGCTCTTAGTGGAAGGTGATCTTAGAAAGTTGGACACTTTCCTCTTTGATTTGTTCTATTGTGAAGCTAACCGGTATAACTAAAATTGGTAGTTTTGGTTTTGCAGCTAAGTTAGGTAAACTTCTCTTTCTGCCCTACTCTACTCTCTCCGTTCCACCGATTGAATGATCCATTTTTATTTTCTTTAGAATTTGTCTTTTATTTAAAACTGCTAAAACATACAGCTAGATCAAAGAACTGATTGTAAATCTGAGTGTCTACAAAGATAACCAATTCCAAAAACATTACTGAACTAAAGTCCAGAACCCGTTGTAAGGTAACAGACAGTCCACTTGAAACTATTCCAGAAGCGGAAAAGAGTGAATAGACATTCGACCCAACTCTGTAACTCACACCTTGGATATCCAGCAAGATCCTAAAGTGAGTGGGATTTATCCCTTATAAGTGTTATCGGGTTTTCATGCTCATTCTTCACAGGGTGTGTATGAAATTCGAACCAACAAGTTTGTAACTACATCTTTGCATATTCCTATCTGAGTTTGTAACTGCAGCTATGCATATTCCAACTGAGTTTGTAACTGCAACTATACATATTCCTGCTGAGTTTGTAACTGCATCTGTGCATATTCTCAACTGAGTTTGTAACTGTAGTTGTGCATTTTTCTAGGTGTTCTTGTAATTGTAGGGCAAAATCAGTTTGTTGGTGTGTAAAAAAATTAGAATGCTCTTGCTGTGTAAAATTTTTGAGGTGAAATTTTTTTGTGAAAATTCAGCTTTAAAATTTCTGTGTTTTGCTAAGTAAAAGAGTTGTAGTTTTCACATTTGGTATCAAAGCCATTCTTGGTCTTGGGTTGAAGGCATTTTGTGTTCTTGACCTTTCCAACCGTTGATCATGGCCAACAATAACTCCCTTCCTATTCCAGAGTTTAGCGGGCAAGATTATGACTACTACAACATTAAGATGAGGACATTGTTGATTGGAAAAGATCTTTAGGATATTGTTGAGGCTGGTTATGATGAGACAGTAGATTGGTCTATTATCCCACATAATGACACAAAAGCAAAGAAGAAAGCCAAGAAGAATAATTATTTTGCATTGTACCGTATTTAGTTAGCTCTAGATAAGAGCTTGTTTCCAAGGATTGTAGATGCAAAATCAGCCAATGATGCTTGGAAGGCTCTACAAGAGGCTTACCAAGGCAATGACCAAGTGAAAGTGGTCAAGTTGTAGACCTTGAAGAGAGATTTTGAGAATTTGAGGATGCAAGAGGCTGAAAGTATAAGTGAATATTGTGTTTTTTTTTGAAAAAATTGAAAAACTTGTATTAATACAAAGAGCAGATACAAAAGGGAGAAAAAACATCCCTACCAAGAACCAAGAAGCAAGATTACAAGCACAAAGTGCAAAAAGACAACACTTTCCACCGCAGAGCACTAAAAGACAACAAGGCGCGAAAACGCGACATGTCGCGAAATCGCGACATGTCGCGATATCGCGACAGTCAAACCAGCCGAGGCCGCGCCCGAGCAACCGATCGCGAAATCGCGACAGCCAAAGCCAACAGCACCTGAACACCAAAAGTGTCGCGAAATCGCGACGAGTTCTCCACTTGGCATCCAGTCCTCAAAATTGTCGCGATATCGCGACGAGTTTTCCCCTTGCCACCTCTACGCCAAAAGTGTCGCGAAATCGCGACAAGTTTTCCCTTCGGCAGCAAATCCTCACAAGTGTCGCGATATCGCGACGAGTTATCCACTTGGCGACCATTCATCAAAAGTGTCGCGAAATCGCGACGAGTTTTCCAAATAGCGCCAGTTCGCCAAAAGTGTCGCGATATCGCGACGTGTTTTCTCCTCGGGGCCCAGTCCTCAAAAGTGTCGCGAAATCGCGACGAGTTGTCCCTTTGGTACCCATTCTTCAAAAGTGTCGCGAAATCGCGACGGTTTTTCCTTTTTGTGCCAATTCTCCAGAACTGTCGTGAAATCGCGACCACATTTCGCCTTGGCACCGAAACGCCAAAAGTGTCGCGAAATCGCGACGACTTTTCCTCTTGACGCACAAGCTCCAAAAGGGTCGCGAAATCGCGACGTCTTTTCCCAAAGTCGCCAGTCCGCCAAAAGTGTCGCGAAATCGCGACAGTTTTTCCTTCTGGCTCCCAGTCTTCAAAAATGTCGCGAAATCGCGACGGTTTTTCCCCTTTTCTCCGATTCACCAAAACTGTCGCGATATCGCGACGATTTTCCTCCTTGGCGCCCCTGCTCCAAAAGCGTCGCGAAATCGCTGCAGCTTCCTGCCAAAGGCCGCGACGGCGCAACGGGTCACGAAATCGCGACAACTTCCAACCAACAGCCGCGACAGCGCAACGGGTCACGAAATCGCGACAGCATCTCGCCAAGGGCCGCGACAGCGCGACATGTCACGATATCGCGATAGGTTCCCTCCAAAGGCCGCGACGGCGCAACTCTGTCGCGATATCGCGACAGTTTCCCACCAAGGGCCGCGACGGCGCAACAGGTCGCGATATCGCGACAAAAACCACCCTTAGCAAAAATTTTGCTCATTGACTCAAGAATTGTGCAAGTCCCTGCCTAATCACTGCATCCTCCACAGGCATGTCACTGTGCAGCTGTACCCCTACCTCTTTCTCCGCACCCATCTTTGCAAGGAAATCGGCCGTCGAATTTAAATCTCTACTCACATAGACGGGGATCACATCTTCTAATTCCCTCCATAGGTCCTTGATTTGAGAGACTAAAATCTGTAACCTCCAAGCTTTCGAAGCAAAGTTCCTCATGCAGTCTAGAGCGCCAACCAGAATTTGTGAATCAGACTCAAGGATTATCTTCCTGTGTCCTTGATTAACAACCCAGATGGAAGCGGTTTTGATAGCACAGGCTTCGCTTCATTGTTTGTGGCTCTTCCCAGTCCTTGCAATTCCCAGTAAAGCACAGACCCCACATGATCTCGGCACACAACACCAATTCCAGCACAGCCCGGATTGCCTTTTGCAGCTCCATCTGTATTGATTTTAACCCAACCTTCGGGGAGGTTTCCAGCTGGCTGTGTCCTTTCTCACTTGCTCAACAGCTCCCTCTTCCTGTGGTCCAGGATCAACCGGATTTTCCTCTTCAGCATATATGGCAACCGTTTCCGCGACTTTGCTCCAGATAACCTGCCAAATTCCATCTAGCGAGGAGAAGGTTTCTCTAAAAATACGAGCATTTCTCTCCAGCCACACCTACCACCAGATGAAGAATAAGCCAAGTTCCCAACCAAGTCGAAGAGCTTTAGATTTAAATCTGCCTCTCTTCCATCTTTCCCAAATATTGTTCTGAGTCAGAGCACCATTAGTCTGGAGTTTATAATGAGAGAACCAATGCTTCCAAATCTGACACGTGAAAGGGCACTCAAACATCAGATGATCGGCAGTCTCCTCATTCTTATGGCATAAAACACACTGAGAAGGACCGATGATTCCTCTGTTTCTGAGATTGTCAAAGGTGAGAATGCCATTGTGCATAAACTGCCAAGCGAAGAAGTTCACTTTCGGCCAGCCCTTGGAATGCCAAATCTTCCTCCAATCTTGAACCGAAAATAAATGCGGGGGAGGCTCTGGGAGAATCTGATCGTATCTAGCCTTCACTGTATAAACCCCAAGGTTCCCATAGCCCCATGCTAACTCATCCTCCTTGTCTCTCCCCATGAGAAACCTAGCTGTCAAGATGTTGGTCAAAATGGGTGCCGACTCCGGAGGGATAGTGATTGGCCACTCCTCCAACCGCTTAAACTTCTTGAATTTATACTCACCCAATTGGCTAGTGTTGAAGTAATTCTCAATATTGACCCAACCCTTGGATTCTATGGCTGATTTAATTGGTTGCAATTCGGGGTACTCGGCAATGATGGGTGGGTGCTGGTCCCAGGAATCGGTCCAGAAACGTGCCTTCTCCCCTCTTCCCACTTTCCAAAACAATTGGTCTTTAATAACTTGAGATCCCAGCTTAAGAGCCTGCCACACTAAGGATCCATTACCATCCAAAGGGAAACGGCTCACTTCATTGGGGTGAACATGGCCCAGATACTTACTGGTTAAGATTCTACTGAATAAGGATGTTGGTTGGGAAATCCACCTCCAATACAATTTACCTGCCAAAGCTTTATTGTTAAGCTTGGAGCTTCTCGATCCCGACCCTCCTTTTTCCTTGGGGTGAGGTAACTTTATCCCAACCAACCAAGGCCCATTTCCTCTCACCTTTTGCTCCTTCCCATAAGAATCTTCTAGCCATTTTGTCCAGCTCTTTCCAAATAGAATGTGGGGCAGCCAGGATAGAGAATTTATAGATTGGCATGGCCTGAATAACTGACTGTAAGAAAGTTAATCGGCCCCTGTAGCTTAACCATTTATGAGACCAATGGTTCATTCTATCTTTGATGCCATCCAAAAGATCCTTCCAGATATCTTTTTTTAATTTCTTGAAATGCAAAGGAACCCCCAAGTAAACTACGGGAAGAGAGGTTCTAGTGAAACCCAAGATCTCTATAACTCTGTCCTGTAGCCTTTGGTCAAGGTTGAAGAAGACCACTTTGGATTTTTTGTCATTGATAACTTGATTGGAGGCCCTAAGGTAAACATTAAGAGAATCTCTGATTCCTCTGGCTTCCCTGAGACTGGCCACTCCAACCAGGCCTGTATCATCCACAAACTGTAAATGAGTCAAAATTTCTTCACCCACCTTGATACCTGTTATCAGGCCTTGATGTCTTCTCCTCAAGAAGAGTCTACCTAATCCTTCGACCAAGATGAGGAAGAGATAGGGAGAGCAAGGGTCCCCTTGACGGAGACCACGAGTGGCTCCAAAAGGAGGCGAGGGAAGCCCCTTAATTAGAACAGAATAAAAAGGTGTAGAAACACAACTCATAACCCGATCTATCCAGATCCTGGGAGAAACCAAAGGCTGCCAACATCTTTGACAGGAAGCCCCACTCCACCCTATCATAAGCCTTGGACATATCCAATTTAATGAACATTCCTTTGTTACCAGATTTTTGCATTGTATGGATAGCCTCCTGGGCGAGAACCACCCCATCCAAGATCTGTCTACCTTCTACAAATCCCCCTTGCTCTGAGGAAATGATGTTATGAAGGAGAGGTTTAAGCCGTTCAGCCATTATCTTTGTGATTATTTTATAAATCACGTTGCATAAGGCAATAGGTCTGAAGTCAGAGATATGAACCCCTTCCTCTCCCTTTGGAATTAAAGTGATGAAGGTATGATTTATTGCCTTAAGCATTCTTTTATTAGTTATGGACTCCTCTGTTACAGCCAAAACGTCCTCCTCCAAGGTATCCCAAAAGGCCTGAAAAAACTCAATAGGAAAACCATCTGGACCTGGAGATTTGCCTGTGCTCATTCCAAAGACCACATTCTTCAGTTCATCTCTATCAATGGGTCTAAGAAGGGCCTGATTTTCTTCTTGAGAGATAATAGAGGGAATAACATCAATAACTTCATTTTGAGCCTCCACATCTTGCTCCCTATTTTCCTTAAAAAGTTTAGAGAAATAATCCACTGAGTGGGAGTGCATACCAGGAAGAGTATCAAAGGAGTGTCCATTCTCATCTTGAAGGACTTCCATGTTATTCATCTGTCTTCTAGCACAGGCTGATCGATGGAAAAATTTTGTATTTCTATCTCCTTCCAATAACCAAGAGTTTCTTGCTCTCTGTTTCCAGTAAGTTTCCTCTTGGTTATCAATGTCCTCAACTGCTTTGCGCAAGGCATCATCCTCGGTTTTAAGCTGTTCAGTAATTGTTCCTTCCCTGAAGTGTTTTTGCACCTCCTCCCAGCGAGCCACCAAGGGAGCTCTTTGTAGCTGGAAATCAGACTTATTAGCTTGCCTCCACTGTTTCAATTTAACTTTGACAAAATGAAGTTGTTTGTGGAATTTAAACATTGTTGTCCCAAAAGGTAGACGGCCATCTTCCCACCATTGCGGAATTTTCTCTCGAAGATCCTCCTTTTGTAGCCAAAAATTCTCAAATCTAAACGGTTTGTGGTGCTGCCCTGTCATAGTCCCTCCCTCCATCAGAATGGGAGAGTGATCGGAAACTGGGCCTTCCAAAATCTGGAATTTAACATTCCACTTAACAAATGCCTCCTCTGAGACCAGAAAATGGTCTAACTTTACCTTCCTGCTGTGTGGCTCCCTCCTCTTGTTAGTCCAAGTAAAGTATGTTCCAGGGCCTTGGATATCCACTAGGTGAAAGGCCTGGACCTGGGCAATCAGAAGCCGGTCCCCTGGATCCAAAACTGGGGTTCCACCTTCCTGATCCAGAGCAGATAATTTAGCATTAAAATCCCCGACAATAATCCAGTCTAAATCTTGTCTTGAGGACCTCATGTTGTGTACGACTTTCCATTGGAGCCTCTGGCTATCAATGCTTTGAGCCCCATAAAAATTTGTAATTAAAACATGTTCAGTTGTGACATTATTCCTAAAATGAGATGTGAGAACACCCCTCCGGGCTATATGTTCTAATGCAGTCCATTCCAGAGGGTTCCAAAAAGTGACAATTCCCCACGAGGCACCTTGAGCGACCACATCCATATAACTAGCGCCCCTCCATATTCTACTAACTGTTTTACACATAAGATCTAAAGACATTTTTGTCTCCTGGATGAGCAAAAAGTCTGTTTTGCATTTTCCTAAGAGTCTTTGAACAGCAGATTGATGGGTTCTATTGTTTAAACCCCTAACATTCCAAGATTGAATAATCATTGAAAACCTTGAGAGCAGTAAGAATCAATTGTCCTCACCGATCCTCCAGTGATCAGCTTGTCTCCTTGCGTTGCTATTAGATCCTTATTAGACTTCCTGCCTGCTCCTTGAGAATTATTATTCTTGGATCGCTTTTCCACCTGAGTAATCCCCAGGGCTGGCCTTTCTCTGTTCTTTTCTGCACTTCCCATACTGACATCCTTACTTTTCGGCTGTACTTGGGAATGTATTATCAATGCCCCTGGATTCTCTGGTTGCAATATCTCAGTGGACTCAATCGCCTGTTCTAAGACAGGAGGAGATGAAGGAGAAGAGTGAGTGTGGGTATTATTATCCTCAGTATTCCCATCCATTCCTTCCATGACTTGGTCCTCTTGATCTACTAGTGACTTAAAAATTTCATACCGATTGGCTGGCTTGAGTTGTGCTTGCTCCTTGCCAGTTTTCTTTTGCTTTCTCCTCCGTTTGGGCTGTTCAAATCCATCCTTCTGAACATCATTACCCTGCGGAGTATTAGAAGGATCTTTGACAAGAGTAGACTTACCTTCCCTAGGGCGATTTGGCGTGCCCAGCGGAGCCTCCTCTTTTGTGTTCACAAGGCTTGGACAAAACCTTGCCAAATGGCCATGCTTATGGCAGACTCTGCATCTAAAGGGCAGGGCCTCATAATCTAACTATTGTATCCATGATAGTCCTGCCAACTCAAGTTCCACCTCTGCCGGGAGAGGCTGGCTAATATCCATTTCTACACAGATTCTTGCAAAAACAGCTGCATTACCCTCTATGGTATCTTTAGAGACGCCCAGATGTCTGCCAAGGGAATTACCAATCATCTCCAAAACCTGCTCACCCCAGAACTCCATCGGGAGAGCGTATAACCGGATCCAGACCGGGACAGCCGTGGGTTCGATACGAGGATCGAAACCCACTCTCCAGGGTTGAACAAATAACCCTGCCGGACCGTGGTTCCTTTTTTCTGATTCAAATGCTCTATTTCTATCGGCTAAAGAAGAGAAACTAATGATGAAATACCCATTGCTTATGAACCATAAGGAGTACTCACCGTGAGGCTCCCAATTCTGTCTGACCCAGGTGTGCAAAAAATTTGGGGTAGGTCGGATACCCATGAATTTACAAATCAGATCATGGTTAGCGCGATAGATGACTGTGTCCTCGACCATCTTTGGTTCAATGACAATCTTAGGTCTGGAAGCGGATTGTGGGAGGCATCCATTAACTCGGTGTGCAGTTGAGTTCTTGCCAGCATTCTTGAAGAGCGATTGAAACGCATTCCTCTGGGCTTCGACATTGGAAGATGAAGCATTTTCTTTTAACATCTCAGCATATGAGCTCTTTCTCCCAGAGAGAGGGTCTGGAGGAGACCCCATTGGGCCCTCCTGGGGCAGCAGACAATCCTTCAGAGTACCACTACGTCAATTCACCAAAGGCCCTGGATTTTCCAACACTCCAGAAACCCTAGAGCATCGCCTGTCGCCTGCTCAGAAATTTTCCCGCCAAATCGCCAGAGCTCCGTTTTTTTTTTTAATCTCAGGGATATATAAGTGAATATTGTGTTAGAGGGAAAGATTTGGTTAATAAAATGGTCACTCTTGGAGAAAATATGGAGATGGAAGTTGTTGTGAAGGTGTTAAGAACTCTAACACCAAGATGGAACCATGTTGCCATCATCATTGAAGAGAGAAAATATTTGACAACATTGGAGTTTGATCATCTTGTTGGTTCTCTTATACAAGCAAGACACTTTGGTGAAGGTGAAAAGAAGGCTTTTGCCTCAAAGGTAAGAGTCTCAAAGAGTGATGGTGCTAGTACAAGCAACCAAGGACAAGGACAAGGACAAGGTAGAGGACATAATCATAATTTTTCAAGACGGAGAAGAGGAAAAAGAGGCTGACGTATTGCTAGAGGGAGAGGAAGACTTGACAAGAGAAATGTCCAATGCTACTACTGCAAAAGGTATGGACATTTTGAAAAAGAATGTAGAGTAAAAGCTGCAAATGAAACAAAAAGAGTAAATTATGCAAATGAGAATGAGGATGCTTCAAGCAACTTGTTCTTATCCTATGACAAGGCTGAAAAGACTCTTCAAGAGACTTGGTATCTTGATTCTAGTTGTTCCAACCACATGATAGGCAACAAGGAGTTGTTTGCTACTATGGATGAGAAATTCAAGTCCAAGATCAAGCTTGGTGATAATAAGTTTTTGGAGGTGGCAGCAAAAGGCATAATGGACATAAATACTAAGGAAGGTAAAAAGCAAATTCATGATATTTATTACACTCCTAATCTTAAGCATAATTTGTTGAGTGTTGGGCAGCTTTGTAAAAAGAATTACATAGTATTTTTTGATGATAAGCAATGTATCATATATGATAAGAACAATGGCAATCGAATGTTTCCTTTGAAGTTTGGAGGTAATGACAGCAGCTTGTCAAATGTTGTTATTGAAGATAAGAGTTGGTTGTGGCATTTGAGGTATGGCCACTTAAACTTTCAAAGTTTGAAGTTGTTGACTTCTCAAGAGTTGGTTTTTGGTTTGCCCAAAGTTGAAGATCACAAAGAAGTTTGTGAAGGTTGTGCCAAAGGCAAGCATGCTAGAGAAAGGTTTCCAAGAGGAAAAGCGTGGAGGGCCCAACATCCACTCCAATTAGTTCATTCTGATATTTGTGGCCCAATGCAAACCAAAAGCTTGGGTAAGTCATCTTATTTTATTACTTTTATTGATGATTTCTCAAGGAAGTGTTGGGTATACTTTTTAAAGAGTAAAGATGAGGCTTTGGATGTTTTCAAGAGGTTTAAAGCCTTTGTAGAAAATGAAAGTGGATATAGAATTAAATGTTTAAGGACCAACCACGGTGGTGAGTATTGTTCAAGGTAGTTTATAGAGTTTTGTGATAAGAATGGGATCAAGAGGCAGCTTACAACTACCTACACACCTCAACAAAATGGGGTGGCTGAAAGAAAGAACCAGACTGTGGTTGAAATGGCAAGAAGTATGCTTCAAACCAAAGGGCTGAGCAATTCTTTTTGGGTTGATGCGGTTGCTACAACAGTATACATTCTTAATAGGAGTCCCACAAGTGCTCTTGACAAGATGACTCCTTATGAAGCATGGTATGAGAAGAAACCCAATGTTAATCATTTTAAAGTTTTTGGTTGTTTAGCCTATGTTCATGTTGTTGATGAGAAAAGGAAGAAGCTTGATCCAAAAAGTGAGCCTTGCATTTTTGTTGGATATTGTGAAAATAGCAAAGCTTATAGGCTTTACAATCCAAAGACTAATAAAGTGGTGGTTTCTAGAGATGTGATTTTTGATGAAGGGGGAGTATATGGTCATCAAAGAGGCCAAGCTGGTAAGACCATCAATGTTGGTAATGGTAGTGTTGGTGGTGAACAACCCACTAGTGTGTCTACTCCTCCATTAAGTCCTCCAAGCAGTCCTTCAAGTAGTTCTTCAAATAGTCCTAAGGAGAGTTCATCAAGTTCTTCAAGTAATTCATCACCCATTATTGATCTTATGAAGACTAAGAAGGGGAAGAGAACTCTTCAAGCTCACCCACCAAGTCAAATGCTTGATAGCAATTTTGAAAGGAGGCTTACAAGAGGTCAAGC
Organism: Wollemia nobilis; assembly: GCA_028583015.1. Taxonomy (NCBI): domain Eukaryota; kingdom Viridiplantae; phylum Streptophyta; class Pinopsida; order Araucariales; family Araucariaceae; genus Wollemia; species Wollemia nobilis. The sequence goes on from JAQPPZ010005697.1 coordinate 5,058,136, forward strand.
TCAAGAAGTTGATCAAGTTGTTTCAATATTGGAAAGGTTGCACATATATGGATATGATGAAGAAGATCCTAAAGGTGATTTAGTTAATTATGCTTTGATGTCTCAAGCTGAGTTTGAACCTTCTTGTTTTGAAGATGCTTGTACTAATGATGTGTGGGTGCAAGAAATGCAAGAAGAGATCAATTCCATTCAAAAGAATGATACTTGGGAGCTTGTAAAAATTCCTAATGGTGAGAAATGTGTGGGTTCCAAGTGGGTCTACAAGACCAAGTATAACATTGATGGCAATATTGAAAGCATAGTTGAGAAAATCAGAATCGGGAGTAAATCGACAGTTTTAAAAATCAGCAATGAATCGGAATCGACAAAAAATTGGCAATGAATCGGCAAAAGAAAACTGAAGAAAACAATTTTTTTTTTAAATTTTCATGCATATTACAATGAATTAACATTATGCAAATCAAATATTGCAATAAAAACAACAATTCAAGTCAAGACATCATACAAGGCTCAAGTTTTAAGTACACGTGAAAGTGTACAAAACACATCTTGTATTGCTTATAATATGAAAAGGTACTAAGTTACACATAACAAGAAGGAAAAATATTTCATTTTTTATATGCCTACACATGAAAACAAGTAACAACAAAGTTACAATCACTTGAAAAAAAAGGAAAAAAAACCTAAACCCTAAACCAAAAGGCTAGGGTTTAGGGTTTAAAATTGAAACATTGACAACTAAAAAATGGGCTTGCATACATAGTTATCAGGCAACAATATTTACTTAAAAATAGGAGGAAAAAAAACCCTAAACCCAAAACCCTAGGGCCTAGACTAGGGTTTAGGGTTTAAACTTCAAGTTCAAAGTTCAAAGTTTCAAATTCAAACACTAACAACTGAAAAATGGGCTTGCATACATAGTTACCAGACAACAATATTTACTTATTTACTTAAAAAGAGGAGGAAAAAAAACAAACCCTAAACCCAAACCCTAGGGCCTAGCCTAGGGTTTAGGGTTTAAACTTCAAAGTTTCAAACATTAACAGTTGAAAAATGGGCTTGCATACATAGTTATCAGGCAACAATATTTACTTTAAAAAGAAAAAAGAAAATAATACCTGAAACTCTAAACTAGGGTTTCAGATTTAGGGTTTAAACTTTAAACTTCGAAGTTCAAACATTAACAACTGAAAATTGGCTTGCATAAAAAAACCCTAAATTGGCCACAACTTGAAAAAAAAAACTATTTAAAAATAAATTGCAGATTTTTTGAAAAAATCGACAAAAAATTGCCGATGCCAATTTTTTTAAAAAAATCGGCAATGAAAAGTTAGTTTGTCGATTGACTTGGCCAACAAATGAATCACGATTGACTCGCGATTCCGTCGATTTTTTTGCGATTTTCTCAACAAGGATTGAAAGACATAAGGCTAGACTTGTAGCTAAAGGATTCACACAAATGTATGGATTTGATTATAAAGAAACATTTGCACTTGTAGCAAGACAAGAAACAATAAGAATGGTTATTGCTTTGGCAGCTCAAAGGATGGTGTGTGCATCACTTGCAAAAAGTGTCGTCTTGAATGGGTACTTAGAAGAAGTGTATAACAACCACAAGGTTTTGAGGTTAAAGGAAAAAACGATTGTATACAAGTTGAAAAAAGCCTTGTATGGCCTCAAGCAAGCACCAAGGACTTGGTATGCCCAAATAGATGGATACTTACATCAAAGTGGCTTTAAAAGGATCAAGAGTGAGCCTACCCTCTACTCCAAGAAAGAAGGTAATGATATTCTTCTTGTATTTTTTTTTTATTTGTGGAAAACATCCCAAAAGGGATGCCACTTTCGGGTAAGACCCAAGGAGGCAGGGGTATCCATTCCACCAAAAACGCTCAGGACTCGGACCTGGCCTACCACCTTTGACATACTCAAGGAGCAAACAAACACACAAAACCAATTTTAAAATAAGTAAATAACAACAAAAATAATAAAATAAAATAAAAAACATGCTCCTTGAGTGTTTCAAAAACAAAAGCACAACCAAACATGCACAATAAGATAAAAGAAACCACGACACAAACCACATAAAAAAACACAAGAACCACATAACAAAACACAAACAAGACAAAAACAACAGAACACTATAAAGACATAACCCAAAAAAAACATGAAAAATAAACACAACCAAAACCTAAAAAATTTAAAAAAATAAAATAAAAATAAAAATAAAAAACAACCAACAACAGACAATAAACAAAAACAAAAAACATAGAAAACACTCGCACATAAAAACACGAAATAACACAAACAAAGAGAAACCCAAGAACAAGAACGAAAAAAACACAAGAACAATAACAAAAAACATAAAAAAAAAACAAAAAACAAAACAACAAAAACACAAGAACAACAAAAAACAACACAAAGAACACAAAAATAAAACAAAACAAAAGAACCCACCCACCTTAAAAAACTAAAAAAAAAAAAACAAAAAGAAAAATGAACAAAACAATGACCTATTTAGACCAGAAGACTATTAAGGCAAGAATCAACAGAGGAAACAATATAAAGAATAGAATGAGCTAGGGAACTAAAAAAAGCTAAATAAACCAAAGAGAAGCAAAAAAAAGAAAAAAACAAGAAACTAGGTACCTTCAGAACTGGAGCCATCCAAAGAAATGATAGAAAGAAGAGCTTCCCTAATTTGAGAAGCCCACCATATAGGAGGGTGGCCATAACAAGTAAGATCACCTTTGTCCAAAGCCCAATTAGCTAAAGCATCAACACTCTTGTTTTGATCTCTGACCACATGATTGTAATCAACTTTCAAAAATCCCATCTGGATTAACTGAATCTTCTCAATAATTATTTTTATTCTCCAATCCACCTTATGATTCTTAGAAGGAGTCTTCAAGAGATTAATCATAAGTTGAGAGTTAGACTCAACTAACACCTTTTCCCATCCAACCTTAGTAGCCTCTTGAAGGCCTCTGAGGATACCATACCCCTCAGTAAGGTTATTGGAAAGAATACCCAAATTCTCAGTAAAAGTAAAAACCAGGGAGCCATCTGAAATTCTACCAATTCCTCCCCCACTAGCCTTTTCCAGGGTTCCCTCTAGAGGCTCCATCGGTATTGACTTTTCCAAAATCCTTAGGAGGAGGTTGCCAATTTCTAGTCCTATCCATCTTACTAATACTTACATTCCCTTTAAGTTGGTTGCCCTTAGAAGGTTTAATCTTCAATCTTTGCATCACTTGATCCCATCTTCGGTGGGAGTTTTGGGGGTGATTAAGGAGTTGATGGACTGATTCAACTAAGTTGGCTATGGTCTTTTGCCAAATATAGCGAATATCCTTCCTATCTTGGTTTTCTCCTCTATATTTTCTCTCCCCTATTTCCTCTCCCTATTTTTTGCTTAGTTGTTAATCTAGTTTTTCCTAAACTATTTAAGTTGTAACCTTTACTTATTTCAATTAATCAAACTTTTCAATTTATCATTTTGGTATCAGATCTGGCATTAGGGGGTTAGTTTTTTTTGCATCCGACTGGTGAGGAGGACCCATAGGCACGCATCCCGAGGAGGAGGAGCGGCCCATAGGCATGCATCCCGAGGAGTGGCCCATAGAGGAGTCGAACCCTAGGCACGTATCCCGAGGAGGACATGTGGCGTTGAGGCCGCATGCAGATCGAGGACCCGACGTGGCGGACGAACGTTGACGGAGGAGGAGGCTGGTTGGACAGAAACGGGCGAACAATAGAGCTGACCTGATAGGGGCATGATTCCCAATGCAACTAACGTGGCAGACAACAGAGCTACCCCGATAAACACGTGGCGACAAGCCACTGGACCGAAGGAGGACATGTGGCAGACAGAGAAGAGACACGCAGATCGAGGCTAACGTAGCAGGGACACGTGGATCGAGGCTGACGTGGCAAGGCAATGTGGCAGGGCGCGTGGCGAGTTGTGATTGGACGAGTCATTGGCAAAAGGGAGGTGTTCGATTACCTGAAGGCAATCGAAACACCATGTGAGTGTTGAGGGTTTTATTCACCAAAACGTGCGCCCGTCTGATGAATGTGGGATAAACATCCCAAGTTTTTTTTTAGCTTTGCATTGAGGAAGGCGGACATAAAGAGGATATATTCCTCTTCTCTTCACGTCGGGCGTTGTAGCTCGACTGGCTCGAGGAGCCAACCGAAAGTCTTTGCCCTCCACCCGATCACGGGTTCGAGTCCCCGTGAGGTAAAAGCTAAGTTTTTTAATTTTTTTTTTATTAAAGGCATCGGTGTTTAAGAAGATAGGTGATCTCCTTCACCTTAGCTCACAGGTGGTGAGCTATCGCGACCGATTAGAGGCCACGAGATAAGAGCTTGGAAAAGGAAGGTCGCGGGTTCGAAACCCTCTGACCTGGATAAAAAAATTATTTGTTAATTTTTTTTAATTAATATTTAGTTTTATTATTAATTAATATTATTAATAAAATTATTTTTTCTATTTTTGCACCATTTAAAAAAAGAAAGGAGAAGGACATTTCCTAAGAGGAAATTATTGTAAAAGCCTGAGAGGCTTTAAAAGTGAAATTTTTTGTAATAGCCTAAGAGGCTTTAAGGGGGAATATTCTAGCACTCATTCATGATAAGGTCAACCGGATGCTATCATGCCCTTTGTTCTCTTTTAGTAAGAGAAAACCCCGAATCCTTTGATGAAAAAGTTTGAACATATGGATTGAATATTGTATTCAGTCAATTACAAAATGTAGTAATAGCCCATCAAAGAGCACCAGATGTAGGATATGACGCTGATTCAGAAGACAATTCCTTTGGTAGTAGATTTGAGGAGTCAGAATCTGTAGGAGTTGCACCACAGGAGCCAGAGAATACTCATCTCAGTGATAGTGACTCAGTTGAAATACTGGAGCCAGAACCATATTCACCCGAAATCATTCTTATTAGTGACGATGGTGATTCAGTTGCTGACAACTTTGTCAATCCAGTGATAGGAGAACCTCTACAAGTAGAACATGGCTATAAGCGAGAGAGTAGATCAAGTTAGATTTGATTTAAATCTGTAACTTTTTCTTTTGAAAAGCATAGTGCTTTGATTGTAATTGAGAAATAAAAGTGTGTTTCTAGTTTATTTCCAATAGCTATGGCATCCAATAATAATCTACCCATTCCAAAATTTAATGGGTTTGATTATGAGTATTGGTCCATCAAGATGAGGACCTTACTCATAGGCAAGGGACTATGGGATATAGTCGAAGAAGGTTACACAGAACCTTCATATTGGACCACTTTGAGTGCAGTCGATAAGAAGACAAAGAAAGAAGCACAAAAGAGCAATTCCTCTGCTCTCTATCATCTCCAAGCAGCATTGGAGAAAAGTATCTTCCCCAGAATTACCTCTTGTTTAACTGCCCAAGATGCATGGAAAGCCTTGAAAGAAGGTTTCCAAGGAAGCGATCAGGTGAAGCAAGTAAGGCTTCAGACCCTGAAACGAGATTTTGAGAATCTCAAAATGAATGAAGATGAGAAAGTTGGAGACTACTGCGTAAGAGTCAAAGCAGTTGTCAACAAGATGCAAACTCTTGGTGAAGAAGTCAAACCTGAAGTGATTGTGAAGAAAGTGTTGAGAACACTTCTTCAAAAATGGAATCACATTGCTATCATCATTGAAGAATCAAAAGACCTTTCCACTCTAACTTTTGATGCATTAATCGGTTCATTAATGTCTCATGAAGAGAGATTACAGGGATCTCCTTCAACAAGCTATGGAGGTGATGATAAAGCCTTCTCATCCAATGAGGGTGCAGGAAGAGGACAAGGAAGAGGCCAAGGCAGAGGACAAAGAAGAGGAAGAGGTAGAAGCAACTCAAGAGGAGGAAATCCAAGCAGAGGTGGCAATCAAAATAGAGGTAGAAATCAAGGCAGAGGTGGAAATCAAGGTCGAAATGGCAATCAAGGAAGAGGAGGTGACAAAACAAAGAAAGCTTGTTTCAATTGTGGCAAGCCCGGTCATTTTGCTCGAGACTGTTGGTCCAAGACTTCTCAAGGAGGCAGCGGTCAATATGGCAACTATGGTGAAGAAGAAGGAACATCAAATCTATTTCTTTCTTATGGAAAATCAGATCAAAATCTGAATGACACTTGGATTTTGGATACTGGTTGTTCCAATCACATGAGTGGCAAAGAAGAGCTCTTTGCTACAATGGATTCCACCTATAAATCTCGAATCAAGTTGGGAGATGATAAAGCTTTGCAAGTTGAAGGCATTGGAGCCATGGAGGTTCCAACGAAAGAAGGCATCAAAAAGGTAAATGACATCTACTACACCCCCAAACTCCAACATAATTTGCTTAGTGTTGGACAAATGATGGAGAAAAATTATAGACTTGTTTTTGATGAAGGCAAATGTATAATTTTTGATAAGAACAATTGTAATAGAGTCATTACACAAGTACCTATGACCAAGAATAGGTTATTTCCCCTTAAGTTTGGGGAACCAGGGGGAGCTCAACTTGCTAGTATTGCTATAGCAAATCCAAGTGTGCTTTGGCACTTGAGATATGGTCACCTAAATTCTGCAAGCTTGAAATTGTTAACTTCTCAAGCTATGGTATGTGGACTTCCCAAAATTGATGAACACAAGGAGGTCTATGAAGGATGTGCTTTGGGAAAGCACTCAAGATCCAAGTTCCCAAAAGGACAAGCATGGAGGGCCAGCCATCCACTTCAATTAGTGCATTCGGACATTTGTGGTCCAATGCAGACAAAAAGCATAGGTAATAATTCCTATTTTCTCACTTTTATAGATGATTTCTCTAGGATGTGTTGGATCTATTTCTTGAAAACCAAAGATGAAGCTTTTGATTGCTTCATAGATTTCAAGAATAATGTAGAGAAACAAAGTGAGTTCATTGTAAAATGTCTAAGGACAGATCGAGGAGGAGAGTACTCTTCAAAGGCATTTCTAAAATATTGTAAAGAATGTGGGATAAAGAGGCAATTCACCACTGCCTATACACCACAACAGAATGGTGTGGTGGAAAGAAAGAACCGCACCATAGTAGAAATGGCAAGATCGATGCTTCAAACTAAGCATCTCAGTAACATGTATTGGGCCGATGTTGTTAGAACCAGTGTTTACATTCTAAATAGGAGTCCTACTTCTAGTTTGGATGGGATCACTCCTTACGAAGGGTGGTATGGCAAAAAGCCGAATGTAAAACACTTCAAGGTTTTTGGTTCTCTAGCATATGCCCACATTCCTGATGAAAAAAGAAAGAAACTTGACCCCAAGAGTCAAGCATGTATTTTTGTAGGATATTGTGAGTCTACCAAAGCATATAGGCTCTACAATCCAAAAACGCATAAAATTGTACTTTCCAGGGATGTGATTTTTGATGAAGGGGGAGAATGGGGTCATCAAAATGTTTTTGTTGATGATGAATCCCATGATGCAAGTTCTTCTCAAGTACAACAGGTGCAGCCCAAAAAGAGCAAAGGCACTCCTCCTCCAAGCCCAAGCATGAGTACTACTTCGAGTACATCAGCAGCTACTCCAAGTCCTTCTCCACAAATATCAGTAAGTTCTTCACCTATGGATATTGATTCTCCATCAAGAGGTAAAATAACACTACAACATCATCCATATTTTCAAATGTTGGATAAAAATTTCCAGAAAAGATACACTAGAAGTCAAGCTAGTGAAATGAATGCAGTTTTACAAAAACTTGAAAATCTGCATATGTATGGAGATGATGACTCCCAAGAGCCTAAGGGAGATGTAGTAAATTATGCTTTAATGACTAGTGCACAGCTAGAGCCATCTAGCTATGAGAAAGCATGCACTCATAATGTATGGCAGCAAGCCATGGAAGAGGAAATCACCTCTATAAAAAAGAATGATACTTGGGAGCTAGTGAAGCTTCCTAAAGGAAAAAAATGTGTTGGATGTAAATGGGTCTACAAGACCAAATTCAATGTTGATGGAAGCATTGAAAGACACAAGGCAAGACTTGTAGCAAAAGGATTCACTCAGAAATATGGCATTGATTATGAGGAGACCTTTGCTCCTGTTGCTAGACAGGAAACTATCAGATCAGTACTTTCCTTGGCTGCCCACAAAGGGTGGAAAATTCAGCACATGGATGTAAAAAGTGCCTTTCTCAATGGGTACTTGACTGAAGAGGTTTATGTCCAACAACCTCAAGGTTTTAAAGAACAAGGTAAGGAGAACCTTGTTTACAAACTGAAAAAAGCACTATATGGCCTCAAGCAAGCACCAAGAGCATGGTACTCTCGCATTGATGGCTATTTTAAGGAGTATGGATTCACTCGGAGCAAAAGTGAACCTACTCTCTACTACCTAAAGCAAGGTAAAGATATTCTCATAGTTTGTTTATATGTGGATGATCTCATATTTATGGGTAGTAATGATAAGATGAATATGGAGTTCAAACACTCCATGATGAAACAATTTGAGATGAAAGATCTAGGCTTAATGCATTACTTCCTAGGCATGGAAGTTCATCAGACAGATAGAGGGATCTTCATATGTCAACACAAATATGCTCAAGATATGATCAAGAAATTTGCCATGGAGCAATGCAAATCAGTTGCAACTCCAACGGGTCATGGGATCCAATTGAGCAAAGATGATGGAGCACCGAAGGTTGACATGACCACTTACAGGAGCATGGTTGGGAGTTTGATGTTTCTCACCAACACAAGACCTGATATTCAGTATGTTGTTTCTCTTGTTTCAAGGTTTATGGCTGATCCATCCGAGCTGCATTTTCAAGCAACTAAAAGAATTCTGAGATATGTAAAGGGTACATTGGATTTTGGAATCCATTACCACAAATGTAATTCTGTAAAGTTAGTTGGCTTCAGTGATAGTGATTGGGGCAGCAATATAGATGATAGAAAATCTACATCAGGGAACTGTTTTAGTCTAGGATCAGGACTAATTACATGGAGTTCCAAAAAGCAGATTGTTGTAGCATTGTCATCTACTGAGGCTGAGTATATAGCAATCACATATGCTAGTACTCAAGCTCTATGGTTGAGAAAAGTCCTTGAAGATATTGGAGAATGACAAAGTGGTCCTACCAGATTGTACTGTGACAACATGAGTGCCATTCAATTGGCATATAATCCTATCCACCATAGCAGATCAAAACACTTTGATATGAAGTATCACTTCATCCGAGACATGGTGGAGAACCAGGTAGTTGAGCTTAAACATTGCAGCACTTTGGACAACATTGCGGACATCTTCACCAAAGGCATTGCTAAAGCTCAATATATAAAGCTGAGAGACTGTCTTGTCAGCCCTCTCAACTTTAAGGGGGAGAATGTTAGTATTTAACCTACCAAGGTGGACGGTAGGCGATGACGACACCAAGGTGGACGACAAGGTGGTGGACGACAGGCGGTGAAGGAGAGTTTAAATTTTAATTTTCTTCCTCCCCTATATTTTCTCTCCCCTATTTCTTCTCCCTATTTTTTGCTTAGTCGTTAATCTAAGTTTTCCTAGACTATTTAAGTTGTAACCTTTAGTTATTTCAATTAATCAAACTTTTCAATTTATCAATTCTAGATGAATTTGTAATTACAATTGTGTATATTCCCAACTAAGTTTGTGACTGCACCTGTACATATTCCAACGGAGTTTGTAATTACAGCTATGCATAATCCCAACTGAGTTTGTAATTGCAACTATACATTTTCCTAGGTGTGTGTGTAACTATAGGGCAGAATCAATTTGTTGGTGTGTTGTGTAAAAAAAAATCAAAATGCTCTTGCTATGTAATTTTTTTGAGATGTGAAAAAATTCTGTAAATATTTTACCTTAAAATTTTTGTGTTTTTCTAAGTAAAAGAGTTGTAGTTTTTACAGTATCTGACTAAACTAGTTCTTCCTTGACCATTTTTATGAGGTGGCACATCTCCTCTTGGTACTAGTATTATCTCCTCAAAAGTTAGGGAGTAGGCATACCGACTAGGTGCCTTGTCAACAAAATTCTGCCATGGAGTCTCCAATGGGGTATTCCTCATCAAAATCAATCGGTTGAGTACTAGTACCTACAACCTAGATTGCATTGGTTGCACCTACTTCCTAAGTGGCTTGAATGCTTGGTTCAACCTCTGTCTATCTCCATATGGTGAGATCTATGCTTAACTATCTATCTTAGGGTTTTCTCGTGCTCACCCGTGTGTCTCTAGGACAATATCCATGGAATCTGAAGCATCCTTATGAAAAATAGCATCCTATTCTGCCACACCAGTTCTCCAAAAAACTTCATCCACTTACCACACTTCATGCATAGGTTATTCCTCCTGATGGGTTGTGTGAACAAGCTCTTTACCTTGTAGCACGTTGTGAACACTCTCACCCTCGTAAACCACTATAATAGCTGTTGTGGCTGATCCACAACGTACCCCAAAATTGGGGACCCACCTTTTTTGCATGTGTTCCAAGAAGACCGAAGTGGCCCATAGGCTAAAGTTCAAAGAAAAAAAGCAAAATACCACAAGGAGAAAAAGTGTCGCGATATCGCGACATGTTGCACCATCGCGGCCCAAAAAGAAAAAGTGTCGCGATATCGCGACATGTTGCACCATCGCGGCCCAAAAAGAAAAAGTGTCGCGATATCGCGACATGTTGCACCATCGCGGCCCAAAAAGAAAAAGTGTCGCGATATCGCGACATGTTGCTCCATCGCGGCCCAAAAAGAAAAAGTGTCGCGATATCACATGTTGCACCATCGCGGCAAAAAGAAAAAGTGTCACGATATCGCGACATGTTGCTCCATCGCGGCAAAAAGAAAAAGTGTCGCGATATCGCGACATGTTGCTCCATCGCGCAAAAATAAAAAGTGTCGCGATATCGCGACATGTTGCTCCATCGCGGCAAAAATAAAAAGTGTCGCGATATCGCGACATGTTGCACCATCATGGCAGAAAATGAAAAAGTGTCACGATATCGCGACATGTTGCTATCATCACGGCAAAAAAAAAGTGTCGCGATATCGCGACATGTTGCTCCATTGAAGAAAAAAGTGTCGCGATATCGCGACATGTTGCTTTTCAGACCAGGAGAAAGAAATGTCGCATATCGACATGTTGCTTTTCAAAAGAAAAGTGTCGCGATATCGCGACATGTTGCATTTTGCGCAAGAAAAGTGTCGATATCCGACATGTTGCATTTTAGAAGAAAAAAGTGTCGCGATATCGCGACATGTTGCATTTTCACGACCAAAGCAAAGGAAAAGAGAAGAAATAAAAGTGTCGCGATATCGCGACATGTTCCATTTTCGCGGCTAAAAGCAACAAAAGACGGAAGGGGCCAAAAGTGTCACGATATCGCGACATGTTCCATTTTCATGATTCAAAGCAACAAAGGAGAGCAAGGAGGCAAAAGTGTCACGATATCGCGACATGTTCCATTTTTGCCAAGGTAACGGACCTGCATAGTGACGTGGACATAAGGACAAAATCTAGTGAATAAGACAAGCGTTACATAAGGAATATTTAATGATTTGAAATCATTTAAGATGGTCGTTACACACGGAGGGAAACGGATGCAAAACCATGTGGAGAAATCGTAGCGAAGGGCCACAAAATGGAAAGCAAAGCACACGCATAGTCAGGGAAGGTGAAACGAACAGCCATCGACAAATGAAACGAACCGTCAGGGAAGGAAACAAGGTTTTCACGAGTTTAAATACGCCATTCAAAGAGGCCAGAAGGGGTGGAAAACTGCTGCAAGTAGCGTTGCAGGTTTGAAGGCGATAAGGCCATTCTGGACCTAGTTGGGCTATTTTTCTTTCGTAGACTGGTTTTTCTTCTTCATGGACATGGGTTGGAAATTGTGGTGAGCAGAGTTGCAGACTTGAAGGCGATAAGGCCATTCTGGACCTGTTTGAGTTGTTTTTCTTCCATGGACTGGTTCGGGAAAACCAAAAATTTTGCTATTGTAAAATGACACATTTTTAATGCAGAAGTGTTCAGAAATTTGCATCTTGTGGGCAAGAAAGAAGGAGATTTTCTTTGCATGCTATGGATTTAATGTTTATTCTTTCATCTTTTCAGATTTCGAATTTATAGATAATGTTGATGCCATTTCTTTGGGTTACATTAGGCGAATATTTGAAATCTGAATTTTATTTCGTACCCTAGGAACCAACACTTAGCTTATCCGGATTGTGCTTGTTTGCAGGTCCAATAGGTTAGGTTGCATGCACGGAGACCTCACATCTTCGGTTTTGTCGAAATAGGATAGCATCATACTCGAATGCATTTTATTTTCAGTTTCTGCATTTCATTTTTTATTTTCTGCATTTTATATTTTTCCAGAAGTTTTAACTTTTCAAGGCATTAAAATAAACATCTAAAAAATATCAAAATCCAAAAAAACAATGAACAATCACTAAAGTTTCATGGTGAAATAAATCAACATTGCCCCTTGTTTACAGTTACTTGCAATCACTAAGGTGTTCCAAGCATTTAAATTGAATATCTTTATTTGAGATTACTAATACACATATGCAAATGCTAATACAACGGAGACCTTGGAGAAGTTGTTTGTTTAACTTCTTTGCAAGAGGGGATTTGGAACCCAAATCCTAAAGGAGAGTGTACTTTCACAATCGGGTGAAAATACCACTCAACAGATTGGCGCTAGAAGGAGGGCCTGAATTGGTTTATTTCAAGAGTGATTTAAATGCTATAGGGATTTAAATTTTGAATATTTCATGCCCTATTGGTTATTATCTTTAGCCCTCTTTTAACAATACAACCTTGTAGTGTTAAAAGGAGGACATGAATTGCTATGCATTGTTCTAACGCTTTTTGATTGTTCATACAGGAATAATGTGTCTTGATTTGATTTAAAAAAAAAAATTCTTGACTAACGAGGTTGTCTCCATGCAATTACTTTCATTCGATTTTAATGGATACACCTCTTGGTTGATGCTAACATGATTATTCATACGTTACATGTTTGATATTTGCTAGTCATTTCATGCTTATTTGTAAGGAATTATTTTGTCTAAAATGTATTTGTTGTCGGTATTATGCTCTTCACCTGCGCGTAATGCGATCTTGTGAATCAGAAAGCCTACAACACTAGGAGTATGCTCTTCACTTGCGCATATGTGATCTGGTGAATCAGAAACTAATTTACATTTTTAGAATACTGCTTTGTCAGGGTTCCTTCTTTTATTTATGACTAACAAATTGGTTTTGAAGTTATTCTTTGAATTCCATTAATTGCAGGATTTTCTGTGTGTCGCAGGTTTTCTTTGAGGTACTGAGAGTTTCGTCAAGTTCTTGTAGGGTTATCATCATTGATTTTGAATCAAATGGCCCAACCTCCACCACCTCCTTGGTACGGAGCCCATAACATTCCTTTGAATATTGTAGGGGATATTCATGAGATCCCTAGGAATATAGAGAGATTTTTGCCCAAATACAAACCGGATGGCCCAAGGACCGCAGAAGAACATATTCAGGCCTATAGGGATGTTTTGATAAGATTGCAAGTTCAACATGAAGATGTGGCTTGTAGACTCTTCCCCATGAGCCTAGACCAAGTGGCCTACGAATGGTACATTTGCTTACCTATTGGTTCCATTACGTCATGGACGCAAATGGAGAATGCTTTTGTCAACCAATTCAGGTCACCATTAGATCCCACAATCATCTATAATCAGTTCATTACATGCAAAAGAGGCCAGGGTGAGCCAATCCAAACTTTTAATCAGAGATTTTAGAAGTGCTATAATAGAGCAATTCGGCATTTTGCCATTGATCCTGCAGTAGCTTTGCAAATATATTTTGGGGCATTGGATCCTATGACGGCAATGTTTGCAAGGCGAAATCCTCAAGTTACCACTCTTGCTCTAGCCTACAATGAAGCTATGACCATTGAACAACAAATGACACCACAGAGTTATGGGTTTTCCCAGATGCCTATGGTAGGACAATATGGTCCATATGGTCAAGCTCCTATGATGAATCAGATCATGGCACCGCAAATATCAGGCATAAATGCTTTGCCTTATCAACAACCATATTCATCAACACCCGCTTACGCACCCATTCCAATTCAACCAATCACATCCATTCCCCCCATTCCTTCATTTTTGCAAAATAGTCAACAGACTATGCAAGGAGCTAGTCCGGTTAATTCTCAGGCTATAGTTCCTTTTCCCAATCCAATCCCGATTCAAAGTGTGAATCCCTACGCAAATCAAGTGGTTCAAAATCCAACTCAAATGTTAAGTCAAGATCTCACCAATTACGCAAATCCTATTGGAACTAGCAATAACATAGCTCAACCAAAAGAGATTTATTCAGAGGTTGAAGAACTCAAAAATATGGTTCACAAATTGAGTAATGATTTGGTTCAACAATAGAAGTATGAATCCCATGCCCCTCACCCAAATCAAAATTTCAACAATGGAGGGAGACAGTGGAATACGAAGCCAAACAATGGGGGTGTGCCTTCCCCTATTGCTAATCAGATAGATACTTCTGCAAGACCAAGTCACTCTAGTTCCATTCTTAATATTTCTGATTTTGCATGGGAAAACGGGTGTAGATTGCATGATACAAGGGAGCATAATGAAAGGAATTGTCCCGAAATTGCTATGTATACCCATTGTCTCCAAGCTCAAGTGGATGATTTGGAACTTGTGCCAAATAAGGGTCCATCCCAACATCAACAAGGAGAGAACAACATTTTGGTGGGAGAAACTCTATATCGTCAAGAGAGTGAGCATGAGGAAGGTGAAGATGAATGGGGTGAGAAACATGTTGATGAATCAGAAGATGAAGAAGAAGTACTTGAGCGTCATCACTTGTTCTTGGAAGACACTCTCGATGAGAAGCTTGGAATTAATGATCAAAAATTTCTTCACCCTCCAAATTGTGATAAAATTGAATCATGGGTTACAAATTTGGATTATGATAGCTTTACTAATTTGAATTCAAGAAATAACCCACTTTTGGAAATAACTGGACCATCTATGGAAGGTGAAGATGAATCGGATAAGGAACAGGTTGATGAATCAGAGGATGGAGAAGAAGTATTTGAGCGTCACAACTTGAATTTGGAAGGTGACTACTATGATTCATGGAAGAAGTGGGAAGACTACACTCACTCCAAAACTGCTAATGAAACTTGTGTGCCAATTGATATACAGGACAACATAATCGCCTACTCAAAGGAAGATATTACAACTCCTGTGCAATTTGAGGATGTTTTGGAAGAGATACCAGGGATAGTGAACAAAGAATTGGAATTAAATGACAAAGTGGTTGATCTATTGGAAGCAACGAAAGCGATTGATCATGAAGATGAGTTACTTGACATACACTTCGACCAAGAATATTTGAGGGTTGAAAAGGATGGGCATGTTTTTAATTGGGTGCCCAATTTTGGTATGTTTGATGAACAAGTAATCAATGAAGAATATGAAGACCAAGAGGTAAAAGAGGAAATTGCAAATCCTCACCAAGTTTTGGTAAATGAAAATGTGAAAAAGGTAAAATCTAAACCTTTATGTCCAAACATCCAAGATTTTGGTGAAGATTTGTATAATTCAAATGATATTTATGATGAAATGCCATTGAAGGTGAATGAAGAACAAGGATTAATTTCTAACCACACCTTTGATAACCTTACTTTAATGAATGAAAAGGAGTTTGATGCACTTAAATTGCTAAATCAAATTCATCAACAATTAATTCTTGAATCTAGGATAAAAATTCTTAATGATCCCCATTTAGTAAATATCCTAGATGCTTGTAAATTGTTGCACAATTTTGATTGGCCTAAGAACATGGAAAATGAATTAGCTTTGAAATTTTTAGAAATAGGCTCTTGCTTACAAAATTTCATTTTGAATAAAGAAAGCCTAGTTCTAAATCATGAATGGGATTATGAAATTTGCACCTTAAAGAATAGACAAGAAAGAATTGAAAATCAACCATTGTCTAATCAATCTGGTAATTTGAATCTCACCTATGAGAATACTAATGGAACTAAATCTAATTGGTGGGGTGAGAGAGGAAAGTTGAAGTTGGTTGCATGGTTTGGTCTAATCTTGTTTTCGTTTGATTCCTTCCACATTCGGCATGTGTATCATATTATATGTCTTTTGGAATGCTCTAATCAGGTTTGGGATCCGGGAAAATGATAATCCAAATTTTTGCATCATCTTGTATTATATTGTATATACTTTTGGTTTTCGTGTTTTGGTTTTGGATTAGATCTCATTTTGGTTTTAAGTTTTGTGTGTTGGTCCTTTGGACATTTTTGGTTTGTTAATTTAGGTCCTTATGAATGTTGACTAAGACTAGGAGAATATGAAACATCGGAATTGTATTGCAGAAAGCTCCACGAATTTCGCAAACACATTAAAGAATATCGTTTGGAACTTATGATGCATGAAATTGTCAGTTTTATAAATTATGGCAAAGTAGGTGGTATACTTCATCCGCATTTCAAAAGGAGCAATGCATTCATATCTCATGTACATTCCGCATTGCATATACATTCCATCTCAGTTGCATCTTCATTTCATGTGCAATCATTGAAAAGGTGTCGAATCCTCTTAGGGTTATTACATAACATATATTAAAAGGATCCTAAGGTTGGGAACTGATGCCCGAACTATCTTGAACCAAGCACGTTCTACGCATATTAAAGAGAATCTTGAGCAAAATGGTCAAAACCATACTTGGAAGAAAAGGTGAGGCGAAAGGAGTATTTCGTGTCTGTCCTATCATGCAACATAATCCTTAAAATAGTGGTTTTCACCACTCCCATAAGTGCTTAAAGCCTAAAATCAGAGTAGTAAGGATAGGGTTAAATCCTCATCGAACTTAGGTTGAGGATCCAACTCCCCAAAGCTCCGATTTGACCTTCATGGAGTAGTAAGGATAGGGTCTAATTCTCATCTCGCTTAGGTTGAGAATCTGATTCCCCAAAGCTTCTATTTTGCCCACTCAAGAACTTGAAATTCAAAAGAAAATATTTTTCATTTCTTTATTAATATTGGATTGGAAGGATCGTACTACATGTCCCTTGCAAGGATGGGTAGTCATCCCCAAGGTCCAAGAAATCAAAGTAAAGTCAAATCCTGGATTATGGGGTTAATCTCCACCGGGGCTATAGACGCCTGGCTGGCAGTGGAGTATGCTCATGCGTGGCAACATGTCTTGTCTAAAAGCAAGACCATTGATCGCTCAAACGGACAGGCTAGCTCGACAGTTTCATCCATAACAGGTTAAATCATTTTGTTCAAGATGAGGTAATGAACTCCGGATCGGAGTAGTAAGGATAGGGTTAAATTCCCATCTCGCTTAGGTTGGGAATCCGATTCCCCAAAGCTCTGATTTCACTTACACCTGCACATGGGTTCAAGATGGTAGTGACACATAACCAACTTTGGGATCTAGTAAATTAATTCAGTATACATATTTTTGGTCCTAAGAGGGTTTGACAGTTTTAATATGTTTGTTCATGATGCTAGAAGGTCTGAGCCTTTGCAAAGCAGGTTGTTATATCTCTAACATAGTTGTCATACGTCAAATCCTGCACAAATCATTCATAGCCTTGCATACGAATCATAAGTGAAGCTGACAATGGAAAGCTGAATGAATTTCAAATGATAGGGAATGAAGCACATTGCACACACCGAGCTGATGCTTAATAATTCTAATGTTTCATGTATTTCTCATCTAGTTTCATTCTTGGGATATTTGCTAACGCTTGTATTTGAGTCTGTGTGTTTTCAGGTTGAGTTCTCACCGAAATGCTCAGGAGCATTTCCCAACAGAGTCGCCATTTGTTGTGGCTGATCCACAACGTACCCCAAAATTGGGGACCCACTTTTTTGCATGTGTTCCAAGAAGACCGAAGTGGCCCATAGGCTAAAGTTCAAAGAAAAAAGCAAAATATCACAAGGAGAAAAAGTGTCGCGATATCGCGACATGTTGCACCATCACGGCCCAAAAAGAAAAAGTGTCGCGATATCGCGACATGTTGCACCATCGCGCCAAAAAGAAAAAGTGTCGCGATATCGCGACATGTTGCACCATCGCGGCCCAAAAAGAAAAAGTGTCGCGATATCGCGACATGTTGCTCCATCGCGGCAAAAAGAAAAAGTGTCGCGATATCGCGACATGTTGCACCATCGCGGCAAAAATGAAAAAGTGTCGCGATATCGCGACATGTTGCACCATCGCGGCCCAAAAAGAAAAAGTGTCGCGATATCGCGACATGTTGCACCATCGCGAAAAAGAAAAAGTGTCGCGATATCGCGACATGTTGCACCATCGCAAAAATAAAAAGTGTCGCGATATCGCGACATGTTGCTCCATCACGGCAAAAAGAAAAAGTGTCATCATATCGCATCATTTTCTCCATCCCAAAATGAAAAGTGTCACGATATCGCGACATGTTGCTCCATCCAAAAAAAAGTGTCACGATATCGCGACATGTTGCTTTTCCATTGTCGAAAACAAGGAAAGTGTCACGATATCGCGACATGTTGCTTTTCAAAAGAAAAGTGTCGCGATATCGCGACATGTTGCATTTTCAAAAAAGTGTCGCGATACAGACATGTCAAAGAAAAGTGTCGCGATATCGCGACATGTTGCATTTTCCAAAACAAGAAAGAAAAGTGTCGCGATATCGCGACATGTTACATTTTCGCGGCTAAAAGCAACAAAAGACGGAAGGGGCCAAAAGTGTCACGATATCGCGACATGTTCCATTTTCGTGATTCAAAGCAACAAAGGAGAGCAAGGAGGCAAAAGTGTCGCGATATCGCGACATGTTCCATTTTCGCCAAGGTAACGGACCTGCATAGTGACGTGGACATAAGGATAAAATCTAATGAATAAGACAAGCGTTACATAAGGAATATTTAATGATTTGAAATCATTTAAGATGGTCGTTACACACGGAGGGAAACGGATGCAAAACCATGTGGAGAAATCGCAGCGAAGGGCCACAAAATGGAAAGCAAAGCACACGCATATAGGGAAGGTGAAATGAACAGTCAGGGAAGGTGAAACGAACAACCATCGACAAAT
Source organism: Wollemia nobilis (assembly GCA_028583015.1). Classification (NCBI taxonomy): domain Eukaryota; kingdom Viridiplantae; phylum Streptophyta; class Pinopsida; order Araucariales; family Araucariaceae; genus Wollemia; species Wollemia nobilis. Next base: position 5,077,251 of record JAQPPZ010005697.1, read on the forward strand.
GAAATGAACCGTCAGGGAAGGAAACAAGGTTTTCACGAGTTTAAATATGCCATTCAAAGAGGCCAGAAGGGGGTGGAAAACTGTTGCAAGTAGCATTGCAGGTTTGAAGGCGATAAGGCCATTCTGGACCTAGTTGGGCTGTTTTTCTTTCGTAGACTGGTTTTTCTTCTTCATGGACATGGGTTGGAAATTGCGACGAGCAGAGTTGCAGACTTGAAGGCGATAAGGCCATTCTGGACCTGTTTGAGTTGTTTTTCTTCCATGGACTGGTTCGGGAAAACCAAAAATTTTGCTATTGTAAAATGACACATTTTTAATGCAGAAGTGTTCAAAAATTTGCATCTTGTGGGCAAGAAAGAAGGAGATTTTCTTTGCATGCTATGGATTTAATGTTTATTCTTTCATCTTTTCAGATTTCGAATTTATAGATAATGTTGATGCCATTTCTTTGGGTTACATTAGGCGAATATTTGAAATCTGAATTTTATTTCGTACCCTAGGAACCAACACTTAGCTTATCCGGATTGTGCTTGTTTGCAGGTCCAATAGGTTAGGTTGCATGCACGGAGACCTCACATCTTCGGTTTTGTCGAAATAGGATAGCATCATACTGAATGCATTTTATTTTCAGTTTTTGCATTTCATTTTTTATTTTCTGCATTTTATATTTTTCCAGAAGCTTTAACTTTTCAAGGCATTAAAATAAACATCTAAAAAATATCAAAATCCAAAAAAACAATGAACAATCACTAAAGTTTCATGGTGAAATAAACCAACATTGCCCCTTGTTTACAGTTACTTGCAATCACTAAGGTGTTCCAAGCATTTAAATTGAATATCTTTATTTGAGATTACTAATACACATATGCAAATGCTAATACAACGGAGACCTTGGAGAAGTTGTTTGTTTAACTTCTTTGCAAGAGGGGATTTGGAACCCAAATCCTAAAGGAGAGTGTACTTTCACAACCGGGTGAAAATACCACTCAACAATAGCCTACGTAACAACTTGCATAGTAATAGGTATGAATCTCCTCTATGCAATTTGACCTCCCCATGTAGCCTAACATCCCAACACAATACAACTCCTTTGTGCAATTTGCATGTTGCCAACCTAACGCTACTACTTTGTGCAATTTGTTGTATGTGTGACATGTCCCCCGGGTAGTCCTTTTTCCATGTAGATTGATTTCAAGGAGGAATGATTTTAAGTAGTGGGTGATTTCAATGTTGGTTCCCTATTTCTTCCTCTTTGCTGTCCTCATCAACATCCTTTTCTTCCTTGAGGGCATCATCCTTGTCTTCCTCTACCTCCTTTGAGGTTTCTATTGTTTTTGCTATTGCAACAATCTTTCTTTTCTTCATCGTTCCACAAGCACGAGCACAATATACTAGTGCAACACTTAATGACAACCAATCCATGTATCCTCACCAATTTCCCTGGGATGTCTTAGACCTCACAAAGGAACACCCTACTTGTATATCACATCCAACATCACTGTGATGGCATGGAATGCTATCGAGAAGTTCTTAGTCATTCACATCATGAACCCATTTATCCACTTAGATAGATATATTACCCAATCATACTTCATGTTATCCATTATTCTTTGCATGTATGATATGAGCCACATGGGCATCTCCAAGGATTATTGTTTGTTCGATAATCATGAAATCACTAGGAACATGACATAATTAAACTCTTCCATGTGCAAGTGTTGCATCTTCAACTTGTGACTTCCATTGGTCAATAACTTGGCTAGTATGTCTACTAACATCTTCTCCATATCATATTATTTTCCCAAGTAATCTCTCAACTTGTATTGTCTTACTTCTATTCTCACTTGGGAGTTGGGTAGCCTAGGCAACACAAACAATTGCTAGAAATATTTTGTAGAGAATGTAACTCCCAACTGCTATTGCTCGATGTCAAATTTTCAATGTTTCCTCTCCATATCGTACTTCTCTAACATCTTCAACATATAAGGCTTGAAAACATCCTTATCAAAATTGGACACTTGTAGAATGTAATGTATGAATACTTGGTGAAATACCATCTTCAACTCATGTTTATCAAGACTGCCATTCCACCACCTTTTTCATGTTTCCTCCATTGGAAACGTCAAGTGCTTTCTAACAAAGGGAACTTCATTCATGTTCCATCAACATGGAAAACATACCATCCATCAATATGGATAAATAGCTGGCATACTGATGAGGTTAAAAATATAATTGAGTTTAATTGATAATTCTAGGGTTTAAATAGGCACCCAAATTCTAAATACAACCATACGCCCCCAAATATCGAAGGAGCATGAATAAGGGGGAAGCTAAAAAATAGATATGCTAATCAATACCTAACTATTAGCTAACAATAGCTAACAACTAACAATATAACCAACGTGAGGACAACTCATGCAATTATTAGCCAAATAATAAAATACCCTAGGACTATAGAAATATAATAATGCCTAGGTAGAAATTGATGCCCTCATCATACCTACCCACTCAAGAAGCATTGGAATCCAATGCTTTTACAATAGGAGTGGAATTTGTACTCACCAAACGCTGCAAAGAAGGCTCATAATCGGATGGAAAAACATCTTGGAAACCACGGTATGTCGGTGTAGAGATACAATGTCGAGAGAACTCCCTTGCCAAATGAAAAGCTATGACAAGGAGTAAGGGCCTGCTGTTGGATCTATGAATGCTGCTGAACATCTGAAACCTGAGAAGACGACATCGAAAGAGGCCGCTGCAATACTCGATGTGGAACAACAGGAGGAGCATTATGAGCAACAGGAGGAGGTGATGATGTTGGAGGAGGAATGACCTCCTTAGGAACAGAAGGATGAATGTCCTTGGACCATGAGATTAAAGAAATCCTTGGGGAAGACTCCAAGAATTATGTATGTGGAAGATTACGTATAAGAAAGCTCTTACTCTGATGATGCAAAGAATAGGTTCTATGATAAGCATCATATGAAGCTCACTTATCATATTGATAAGGTTGGCCGAGAATCATTCCACATAAGTCCATGTAAATTACATCATAGGTGACTTGATCTACATAGTGTGGACCAAGGGCAAACGATAAAGTACAACATTTTGTGATTGCAGAGGCAGTTCCCTCATCCTTCCAACCAAGTGAATATGGAGAAGGATGGGGTTTGACTAGCAATTTGAGTCGATCAACCACATCTTGAGAAATGAGGTTGGTCGTGGAGCCATTGTCGAAGATGCAACTCATAGAAAAGTTGGGGAGAAGATGTGCTCATGTGAGGAACAAAATCTCTCTATGTTTTTGTTTATGCAGGAGGGTCACTTGGTTTAATTTCCCCTAAAGTTCTGGATACACCCTATCTTCTCCTACACACTCAATGGGCCCATCTTGTGGTGCCTCCTGTTGAGGTTGTGCAAGCAAATTTTTCTTCTTTCTAAAGCACTCAACTTCATTGTGTTCTCATTTATTATAATGATTACATAACTTTTGTTCGTTATAAGAAGAGGAAGAAGAAGAAGGAGAAGAAGAAGTTGTTGAAGCCTTGTCAGACTACTGCTGCTGCTGCTGTTGTGGCCTTGGTTTGGGTACCTTGGATGAGGCCCCTGACTTCATAGCAATTTTCTCTTCCTCCAGTTTTTCCTTATTATATACTTCATTCAAAGTGGCACAAGGTGTATATTTCAACTCTTTAAAGAGTTGATCGTGCAAACCACTCTTGAACTTATTGAAAAGCTTAGGAGTGGGATCGAGGATTCCATTGAGAATTCGCAATTTGTTGAACTTTCCAATGTAATATTGAACACTCATGTTGTGTCCTTGCCTCAAACGAAGCCATTGGAAATCCAAATCCTCAGCAAAATTGGAAGGATAGAATGTATCCTTCAATGCTTTGACCAAATCATCCCAAGTGTCTATGGGATCCTGGGTGCTTTGACGATCCTGTACCAAAACTTTAGCACTGCCAAAGTTTCAGTTCTGCAAAAGCAACTTGGTCATATTTTTTAATTTGGATGTAGGTGAACCAGGTATCCATGTCGAGAATCAAGTTATTGAGGACGTCTTGATCTCAAGATCCATTATAAATAGTAATCTCACATCTGATTTGAGGTTGAGGTTCAGGTGTTGGACTAGGTGGACTAGGCCCAGTCATGTTTTGAACCTTGTTAACCAAGAGACTAACAACTTCAGCTATGGTGGCCACTTGTTACACAAAATTAACAGCCATCTAACCTTTGGTGTAATCCAGGAGGCTACAAAATCTCTTCTAAAGAGTTCAAAATTTACATTGCAGGGCAATTCAAGGGTGCATATTTCAGCACTTACAATGAGCAAAATATTGCTTACAATTTGTGGCATCTTAGGCAATTTACAAAAAAAACACTTTTCCCCACTGCTTGGAAAATTACAAAATGATGCAAAATCTGTAAAAATTATGAGCCTCTAGGGCTTTTACAGTGCTTTGGCTAAATTGCAAAAATAAGAATTAATGCAATTTTTAATTAAATTGATTAAAATTTTTAATATAATTTGAATTAAATTAAATTATGTGAAATTTAATTTAACAAAATAAAATGAATTTTAAATTTAAAAATCATGTCACCCTAGCAAAATAAGGTGTGGGCTAAATCAAACCTGTTTGGGCACCACTGAAGTCATCAATTATTTATGTCCTCGAGTGGACAATTGTTTTGCCTGTAACAAAGGGCGCATTCAACTTGCGTATCCAGTCGGCCACCACGCGGGTTCCGACCACCATGTGGTGGTCGAATGTAGTAGTGGACCTCCGTCAACTTAAATGCCTGAAGTGGTCATCCCACAAAACATGTGGGATATTAGCTAGATATGCCTGCGAAGACCTTCATCCATCGAAGACCACCAAGAAACCAACAAACTCAATGCCCCAATGAAAATCGTTCAAAATAGGCATAATCCTGCAAATTGGAGATCCAAACCGCCACATTGTAACTTGCCATGAGTAGTCTACGGGTGCTCGTCAATGCTGTAACTGGTTTTTGGTCATTGTCATCGCCTTCGTAATAGTGAGTTGGGACATAGGTGTGGTGAAAAATCAACCTCACACCAAATGAACTTGTGTCGTGCGTCAGATACCTCTACACAAATAGCCAAAATCTTGGCCTGCCTGCATTGCCACTGATGTCTACTCGATGGAAGAAAACCCATCCCATGATCTATGAATGGGATATTAACCAAGCAGAGATTTAGCATCTACATCTGTAAATGTGGTAACTCATTAAGCGTCAATGATGTCATAGACAACATAGTATGCAAGTCATATCTGCATAACCAAAACTAACACTACGACACACGTAGTCTAAATGGCAGTAATGAAATAGTTTTCTCAAAATCCCACATTCAAGAAGTGGCACCTATTAAGATTATTTAAAAGGAGGAAGCCACTAGGTAATAATCGACTACCTCTAGGTGGTCAGCCCCTCCATCCCTTCGTCCAATCATCTGCCACATATTCGAGCTTGTGTTAGGCTGTCTACTTTCCAGTTGTCCACGTGTCCTTTAGCCGTGCTTACTAATCACATCACTTTATCGCATGTTGTGATTGTTGTCCAGTCTTCGTCAAAATTTACGTCCCCCGCCAAGCATCAAATATTAGCCCTTGTAGTCCACCAAATTTCCAATGTCTAGATTTTTATGCTCTTAGCTATCCATCGATTCAAAGGAGGAGCCTTCAGCCGCATCAGACTTGCTTTTTAGGTCGCCACTTAGCCCACTTCCTCGTCCGCTATGTAGCTGTCAACGATCAGTCCAAATGTGTCAGTCCTCATCCACTAGTCCTGTCAGTTTATCCACTCGGGCGGAGGACCATCAACTATATTTCGCTGATCAAAATTGTTAATTAAACAAATTTTGAAAAATGATTGGTAGAAAATCTCTACCAAAATTTACTCGAAATAACCATCGATAATTCGTTGCCAAAATTGTTGCCCAAACTCTACCCAACAAAATTTGGGAGCAACAAAATTGCAAAACCAACCAGATGGAGTCTACTAAATCCAAATGGCATAAGCCAAATGGAACGACAAAAGTTTCAATCGAATTACCAATTGTCAATTGAGATCCCAGATCGGTGCTCTGATACCAATGAAGAGGTTAAAAATCTAATTGAGTTTAATTGATAATTCTAGGGTTTAAATAGGCACCCAAATGCCAAATATAACCATACACCCCCAAATATCAAATGAGCATGAATAGGGGGGAAGCTAACAAATAGATATGCTAATCAATCCCTAACTATTAGCTAACAATAGCTAACAACTAACAATATAACCAATGTGAGGATAACTCATGCAATTATTAGGCAAATAATAAAATACCTTAGGACTATAGAATATAATAATGCCTAGGTAGAAATTGAAGCCCTCATCACATACATATTCCATCAACATGGAAAAATAACATCCATCAACATGGATAAACAAGTGGCATACATATTCCATCAACATGAAAAAATAACATCCATCAACATGGATAAACAAGTGGCATACATATTCCATCAACATGGAAAAAATAACATCCATCAACATGGAAAAAATAACATCCATCAACATGGAATTCACAAAACCTTAAAAACACTTAAAAGAATTGACATCACACAATATTATGCATTACTCCCCCTTGAGGGCAATTCTTTTAGGCCTAGTTTACTTCTAAAGTAAGAAAATTTAGATTCTACTAATGGTTTTGTGAAAATATCATAAATGTTCTCATTTGTGGGGCAATATATGAGTTTAATTGTCCCATATAATACCTTCTCCCTAATGAAGTGTGCTTGAATCTCAATGTGTTTTGTCCTTTGATGCATAACAAGATTCTTTGCTAAAGCTATTGAAGATTGGTTATCAAAAAATATTGTGATAGATTTATTGTTGTTAAACCCAATTTTTGTTAGTAGTATTTGAAGCCAAATGGCTTCTTGACATGCTAGAGTAGCACTTCTATACTCAGCCTCAGTTGAGGAGAGTGCTATGGTTGGTTGTTTCTTACTACACCAAGAGATCACACTTGATCCCAAGGAGAAACAATATCCACTTGTGGATTTTCTTTCAACATTATCCATAGCATAGTCACTATCACAATAACCAAACAAATTTACATGAGAATTACTTAAATATTCCAAAGCTAAATTAGTAGTTCCACTTAGATATTTAAGTATTCTATAAACAACATTAAGATGAACATCATAAGGCTTATGCATAAATCTAGCCATCACATTAACAACATAAGCAATATCAGGCCTAGAAATAGTAAGATAGAGTAAACTACCTATAAGTTGCCTATATTGAGTTTTATCTACAAGCTTAGAATCTTTATTAATTTCAAATTTGCTAGAAACCATAGGAGTAGAAACACATTTGCAATTTTTCATTTTAAACCTTTGCAAGATTTCTAATATATACTTAGATTGAGAAATCATAATCTTATGGGATTGTTGGTAGATTTGCAAGCCTAAATAGTAATGCAACAAACCCATGTCAGTCATTTCAAATCTATTTAGTAATTGTTTTTTATATATTTCAATCATACATTCATTGTTTCCTGTTAAAAGTAAATCATCTACATATAAAACAATGATAGTAATGCTATTATTTTTCCTAGAAATATACAAATCTAGATCAGAATAACACTTATTAAAACCAATTGAAGAAAAATACTTGGAAACCTTATCATACCAAGCTCTTGGAGCTTGCTTAAGTCCATATAGGGATTTCTTTAATCTACAAACATAATTTGGATTTTCTAGGTTCTCAAAGCCTTGAGGTTGCTCCATATAAATCTCAACATCTAAGTTACCATTAAGAAATGCACTCTTTACATATAATTGATAAATTTTCCAATTAAAAGTAGTAGCTAATGCTATTATTAATCTAATTGTAGGTATTTTAGCAACTGGAGCAAAAGTTTCCTCATAATCTACTCCATACTTTTGTGAGAAACCTTTTGCTACTAATCTAGCCTTATGTTTGTCAACTTCTCCTAAAGAATTTAACTTAAGTCTAAATACCCATTTACAACCTATTACATTTCTCTTAGAAGGCCTTGGGACTAAATCCCAAGTATCATTTTTTATAAGAGAATTGAATTCTTGTTCCATAGCTTTGATCCAATTTGGATCATTTTTAGCTTGATTATAGGTTTGAGGTTCATTCAAATTTTGAATTTTAGCCATTAAGGTTATACTTGATGTTTGGCTTCTAGTTCTATATTTGTACATTTCACCAAATGGAGAGTCTTTGGTTGTTTTCTCTAACCATTTTGGTCTCTTAGTTTGATTTTCTAAGGGAGAATTTTCATCAATGCTAAAAGAACTAGATTTATATAAAGTAGACTCATCAAATGTGACATCCCTATTCACAAAGATAGTCCTACTATTAGGGTTATATAATCTATATCCTTTGGATTGATTATCATAACCTACTAACACACATTTCAAAGATCTATCATCTAATTTTCTAATATCATTTGAATTATTATGATGTGCATAAGCAATGCACCCAATTACTCTCAAATGCTTAATTGATGGTTTCCTTTGAAACCAAGCCTCAAATGGAGTGACTCCATTTAGTGCCTTAGTGGCACACCTATTAAGCAAATATACAGAAGTAAAACAACATTCAACCCATAAGAAATTAGGTAAATTTTGGAGGAAAGTCCTTGCCATATTTGCAATGGACCTATTTTTCCTCTCAACAACCCCATTTTGTTGGGGTGAATATGGGCATGTGAATTGTCTTGAAATGCCCATTTCAAGACAATAAGAGTTAAACTCATTACTCACATACTCTCCTCCATTATCAGTCCTTAAGACTTTTATGGAGGAAGAGGTTTCATTTTCAACAAGTGCCTTAAAAATTTTGAAATATTCAAATACTTGAGACTTGTTTTTCAAAAAGTAAATCCAAGTGTACCTTGAAAAATCATCAATAAAAGTTAAAGAATATAAACATCCACTTAATGATTTAACTTGAAATGGACCCATAAGGTCAAAATGGACTAATTGCAATCTATAAGAAGATTTAAAAGAAGTTTCACCAAACTTAGTCCTAGGTTGCTTGGATAAAATGCAAGCCTCACAAAGTCCTCCATCAACTTCAATTTTAGGAAGACCAATTACCATGTTTTTGTTAAACATATCAATCATACTTCTATAGTTTAGATGTCCTAATCTATTATGCCACAATTTAGAATTATTGTCAACATACATGGCAAGGCAATGTTTACCTAAAATTTGATGTGGAGAGAATACATACAAGTTGTTGGAAAGCATACCTTCTCCAACAATCTCTCCCACATTGTTTTTGATGATGCACCTATTGTCACAAAATTGAATGCTTCTTCCTTGAGAAGCTAATTGCCTTACAAAAAGTAGGTTAGTTGCAAGATTAGGAACAAACAAAACATCATTATATACTTCTCTACCTATCTTAACATTGCCAATTCCTTCTACAACAATTTGGGAATTGTCCCCAATAGTAACTATAGTACCCTAAAATTGGTGCAGTTAAACTTTAGTAAAAAGATAAAAAAATTTGAATTTTAACCCCAAAACCGCCCGTTACCCGCTCCCCTTGTTTTCCACGTCATTTTTAGGATTTGTTTTAACCATTGGACGATATAGTCGACGATCAGATGAGATCGTTCCAGATCTGACGAATTCGTCTGGAACAGAACGTCCAGACAATTTTGTCCCAAAACTGATTTTCATAATTAGCTTTTATTTCAACAGCTTCTCTAACTTGGGCAGAAAGTGTGTCTACACGGTTAGAGTCTCCCCCGTTGGAGATATCCCAAATTGGGATGATATCCAACCTCCTAACCTCCCCCTAATCTTATATAAACTGGGATTTTCTCAGTTTATCCCCCTGGCTTACTGATTTCTCTGCAACTTTAACTTTTCATGCATTAGAACACCTTCGTTTGCACTGTGTATTTCAAGTTTTCTTGTAGAAATTTTACTATTTTTCAGCTGGAGCAAGCTCGGATCGTCGTTGGCGATTCCAGACGATTTTGGACGATCCTGTCACAAATCGACGATGATCTCGTACGATTGGAGATGATCTCGACTGTAGTCCAGATTGGGGGCAATCAGAGCCCGAAGTTTACATTCCTTTATCTTCTCTCTTTATTTCCTTACACATTAACTTAGTTTATTATATTTCTGCATTCTGGAGTTCACCTCATTTAGCATAGATGCATGATAAAGTTAAAATAAATTATTAAACTAATGCATTTCCTTTAATTGTTATCTGGATCTATCATTTAGGCTAGTTTACTGTCATTTCTATTATTCCCCCTTGCTTTTGCAGTTGCATTTTGGGTCTTTGGTATCTGTTTCTATGATTGCTGGTTTCTGACAAATTCGTCTGACAAATTTGTCAGGTCAACGACGATCGCGTCTGATCTCAGACGACCGACTATGATCTGAGATGATTATGTGCAATTGTAGACGATTATATAAGATTTGAGACGATTTGGACTTCTACAAACCTTAGAATCTTCATCAAACATCTAAAACCAGGTACATTCTGTCTTCTTTAGCACACTTTTTGTGTTTAGCACTTATTCATGTTTTATGTATCCATATAAATAAACATTGGCATATAGAATAGCTTAGATTCATCTTTGCCAAACCTAGGATATGAATGATTAAAGTACAAAATGAACACATCAAACCCATTTTCAACCTAGGCATGGAAACTGCCACTCAAAAATTTCCTGGTGAACCCACCATCCATCGAAAATTCACCCTTATACCCCTCCCCGAGAGGTGCAACCTTCAAAGGGCCTCTCAGTCCGAGGTATTGTCCCATCCTTCTCGCATTCCCATTCCGGGCGTGGATCCTATAGCCTGAAGGTAAGGATGCGAAAAATTTGGAGCGATACATTTTGGTGAACCCGACGTGAAAACTAAAACCTTTTGAAAACAATCCAAAATAATAAATGCATTTAGAATCATCAGACAAACAAGTAAGATTGCATATCATATTTAGATGGTAGATTATAATAAAAGACGAGTTGTCACCATTAATGTTGAAAATCAATTAACAGCCATAGAAATTACTTCTGTGCTTAGAGTACCTCAAACAAATAGGGTTCAACCTTTGTGGGACAAACTTGATAAGAGATTGGGTATTATTGAATCTAGGTCGACAGAACTTAGGAAAATTAAGAGGTTTGTCTTGGATAGAATCCTGGATCCTGATCAAATGACCTTATATCATGAACTTCAGAGAGCTTGCCATAGGTGGTTAGCAGATAAAATAGCCCTTGTGTCTTTCGAATTGTACACCTTTGAGGAATACCTCGACAATGCAGTTGTAGTACATAAATTTCTATCTCGTATAGAGGATCAAGAGGTCGTTCTTACGGATAGAAAGAGATGGAATAGAGTTCCTAGAGCTGTGTTATATCGAGAGTATTGCCATGAACTTTATTTCTACAGGTCAGAGTCCGAGACAGATAATATCACCATAGTACACTTTGTCAAATTTTTGAAAAACCATTTCCAATTTGAAGAGGAGCATTTCATAACTCTTGATGAACTTGATCCCGTTAATGACATCCATAAACTATTTATAGAAAACTAAGCCATTCTTTTATTATTATTATTTCTTGCATTTAGTATGTTGTTTGTTGTCTTTATAATATTATCATAAACAAACAAAAAAAACAAAACAAAAATATAACAAAAAAAAATTAAAACGTTTTCTTTTAAGTATTATAGTAGGTATATAATTAAAATATATACCTCCCAAACTTGTCGTATATATATATATATATATATATATATATATATATATATATATATATATATATATATATATATATATATATTTGCTAAAATCTAAGTTTAAGCATAATGACTAGACTTAGGAATGGAAAACAGATGAAGTAGAAGAATATTGGTTAGGAAAACCAGTAAATAAACCAAATGACCTTCCTGAAGACCCAATTCAGGAAGAAGGAACCCTAGACCAACAAGAAGAAGAGTTTGTTGAAGGAAATGAACAAAGAGAAACTGTTAGAGAGGAAGGATCCTCATCCCCTAAAGTGTCTCCGGAAGGAGCTATTACTTTTGAGAACATGGAACATTTCTGGAAGTTCCTCAATACTAATATTGGCGCTCTTAATAGAGCAGTCCATATGGACAATGATCAAATTAGTGACACTCAAGCAACCCTAGAAGAAATATATCACACACGCACTAATCCTTTGTCCTTCGTTGATAAAGATAGTGATCAAGCTAGACCATCCAATTTTGATATGGCCGCTATAATCCAGAACATGCAACAACGACAGGTTACCCAACCACCTAGAGTTCCTGTTACCAAGCCTAGAGTTATTCCCACACAAAAGAAACCTTCATTCACTGCTCTATTTTGCCAAGCTATTGATCAACATACCTCAAATCAAAAAAATCCCAAAACAAAACCAAACACCAATTTAGAACAATCTGGGATACAACATAATGCTACTACAAATCTTCTTCATAATACTCTCCCTACCAACCATTTGCATAATAACAATATAGCATCTAATCCTTACGTCACGCCATCATATGCTCACATACCACCGAACCAATATGGTGGACAAACTAGTAATATGGAAGCCATGGTGAAACAGTTAGTCTCCCGCATGGACCAGATAGATCCCTATCGTCCCTCGTACAATTATCGAGAGATGTGTAGTTAGCCTCTAGATCCTATAGTTGTAGCACAACCATATCCTAAACACTTTTCTATGCCTGTCCTACCTATATACAAAGGAACCGAAGATCCCATAGAGCATCTTCGTATGTTTAGGATAGAATGTCATGATATATCACATGATGACTTGTTATTACTAAAAATGTTCCCAAAAAATTTAGGAGGGATGGCATTAGAGTGGTATTATCAACTACCCACTCATTCTTTGAGGAATTTCGAAGAAACAACCGAGTCTTTTGTTCATCAATTTAGTGCCAACATCGAAAGGCATGTAACTATTAAAGATTTGTACAACTTAAAACAAGACAAAGATGAATGTTTTGCTAACTTCCTAGCTCGGTGGAGACAGTTGATAGGAAAATTATGCTTTGTGTTACCTTATCCGGAAATGCTGGCTATCTTTATCAATAATTTACAAGAACAACTATCCTATGAGTTATCAACTGCTACCTTGACAAACTTCGATCAAGCTATAGACTTAGCTCGAAGAGTGGAAGATGCTCTCATTAGGAGAGGTCAGCCCAAAAAGAAAGATGATGAGAAAACATCCAGAAATCAATATAAGAATAAACAAGTTGTGGGTGATGGAGTCACTGATAGCAGAAACATTGCTAATGTTAATACTGTGAAAACAACGGAGAAGTTTATACTGAAACCTCCTGATAAACCACCTCGAGAATTTATGAGGTTAAATCAACCTCTATCAACCATTCTCCTGCAATTACTAGCACAAGGTTTGATCCAATTACCAAATATCTGGGAACCTGATCCTACTATACCCGGATACAGAGCTGATTTACACTGTGATTTCCATAGAGGACCTGGACACACTACCAACTCTTGTAAAAGATTAAAACATAAAATACAAGACTTAATTGACAACAATGAGATGGAGGTGCAAGCCTTTCAACCTAAACAAAATCCTCCTAATAATGCTCAAAAGAACATCCCCCAAAATCAGAATCGACATGCCAATCAATCATTGGACATATTTCAACATCCTTTACCAAAGAACGGTAAAGAAGTGGCTAATCAAATTGAACATCATAATGTTCCCCCTCCTACCCGATATGTAGGAACTATTAGTGGGCATTTACCTACTCACGATTTGGAAATATTTGATACAACTTTATCCATGGTTACGACCAGACCTCGATATAACATTCAGACACCTGATCTCAGTGATGTAGAATATGTTAGGATCCTATCCTAACATTAATTAATAATCTTAATAATAATAATATATTATATCCTATGGTCATAATAATAAAATAATATAATAATAAATAATATAATAATTAATTATATTATTTATTATATTATTATAAGATTAGGGTTAGGAAGCATTGCAACCTTTCACCTATAACCCTAGAGGGGTATAAAACATTGTAAGAACTTATCATTCAATGATCCATGAATATAAAATATAATATAATTTATTGAAGGGACTTCCCGACAATATCAAAAGGCGATTCTTTTAGATTTAGGTTATTTATTATTTATTTATCATTTTATGTGCTAGGAACCCTAGGTTCCTACCATCTGGTATCAGAGCCTTATGGATCCAACCATATTGGTCAAGGAAATGAAAAATGACATTGCAAAAATTAGAAGAATGATTGAACAAAAACAAAAAAAACAAATGGAACGTTCTGATCGTATTATACAATATTTAATGGAAATGCAAGAGGAGACCCTAGCCATGAAATCTCAGGTAGAGGAGGAAGAACCCATAGCCATGGAATCCTAGGTGGAGGAAGAACCCATATCCGACGAATCCTGGGTGGTACCCATTTCTCTCCCCAAGAAAGAAAAAAATGCAATTGAACAAATTGCTCCAAACCCTAAATTAATTGTTTCTTTGGATGAACTCATAACCATAGAACTTCTGGAAATACCTATTGCACTTCTGGAAGAAAGTAATAGAAACCCTAATAATTTAAAAGAGATAAATGAAGAGGATGGTATCCAAGACAAAAGGCTACCACAATTATGTTTTGCAGATCTACCTAAGGGTGATGCACATAGCCAAAAGATGATCTTGACGCAGCAAACATTTTTTTTCAATATCTCCAATACTGTCCGAAATATTTTTTGGAATAGTTTAATTAATGCCAAGGAAGGAAGTGTATTTACAAAATCAGTATATGATCCATTAGGAAGAAATACACTACCAATAGCACCTGATGTCACCACATGTGGGCATCTATCTTCTACAAGGCCTCCACCTTGGCCACCACCATTGTTCAAAGAAGTTATCGAGATATGCCCTTACCAATAGCTAGTATACCTACAATTTTTATTTAATCTCCACAAGATAGAAATAATTGGGTTCATGCTCATGAAAGACCAAATAAAATAAAATGAATTTTATTTTAGAAAGAAAAAATCCAACTCATATGGACACAAAAAGAATAATAACTCTAGAAATTATGAACAAACTAAAATGATGCTTTCATTGACAGCAGTGACTACGAACTTAAGTAACTCAAAATGAGCAACATAGTTGCAGGTGTTTTCAGGTGGATTTCGTCGTGTATGTCAATTTTGTGGAATCTATGCCTTTGGTATAAAATCCATATACACGTTTCGTTATAACTGTGTTTGGATATAGAACCAATTGGTGTGATATGACCTTGACCTTCGTGCAAGTATACACGAGTGATTCTGATGACAAATTTTATATTTGAGTGAACTTTACTGGAAGTATCGTAATTTAAAAAAAAAAATTAATACCATTTATGTAACTTTTGAATCTGGCTATTACATACATTTTTAAACCTTTTTGAGTGACATGAAAATATTGCCTCAAGGAAATAGAGTGATCATTCTACAAGCTGAGCCAAAAAAAATCACATTAAAAGACTAATAAGATAAAATAATATTAGGAACTATTTAAAGATATGTGAGTGAAGACAATAAACTCCTTTTTGAACTTTGATTGATGTATGGTAAAACTACAACCAGATGTCAGTTTTTACATCATTTCAAACGTAATTCTTACTTTTAAGGAGAGAAAGTAATACCCAGATACATGCAAATCGCCTCACACTTTTGAAGATTAAATTCTATTCCTCTAAATAGGCATAGTACCAAGGAAGACCTTGCTGTGTATATAACGAATGCCTCACATATATCCATCAACAATGGACGTCTATTCCCTCTGTGCACTCAAGATCATAACCTCCATTTGTGCAAAAGATGGCCTCAAATATTCATGTTTCCCATTTTCCTCCTACCAAGATATCATCGAACTAGCCGACACTAAAGTTTCTGTGCACAACCTTCACAACGAGAACAAGAACGTCACCATGCTTTATACCGAGGAAGACGAAAACCACGCAGACGTGGGATACGATTTTGATGTTTCTGTGCTGGCCAACGCCACAGACATGGACAACAACGATGATGATTCTGAAGAAGAAGATAGCGTGAGTGATATTTCAATTGTATTAGGCTAAAGTTTGCATGTTTATGATAAGTTCCCAAAAAAAAGTATTATTTCTACATCTCAGATTATAACCAAAGCAAGTGTGCAAGTACAATAGCAAAGATTCTAGTTGCTTAAGCATTCCAAAAGTCACAGGTATTTCTCCGGTAATATTATTATTGGACACATTGAAAGCATGTAGACCTTTAAGATTCTCAATTTCTGAAGAAATCTCACCTAAACAGTTCATTACCAGATAAATCAATGGATATTATAAGTGAAAAAATAGAATCAGAATATACCATGGTCATTTGTTTGGTTGTCACTTGCACTTTTTCTTGCAGTAATATCGGTCTCAAATTTCTAAGCTTTTCACTTGTTCATTCTCGCATTGCTACCAAGTTTACCATCTCTCTTGGAATGAAACCCGTTAACCTGTTATGTGATATGTCCAAGACATGAATGCTTGACATATTACACAATTCATATGGAATACATCCTTGATATTGATTTCCCCTTAAGTCAAGTACCATCAACTTAGAAAATTGAGCTAGCCAAAGTGGTCCAACTCCAAAGAAGGAATTTTGTTTGGCGTCCAGAATCTACAAATTTGAGCATTTGAGAAGACTAGATGGCAAATTTCCCAGCAACATATTCCCATTGAGGTGCAAAGATGCAAGTTTCTGTAGCCGTCTTATATCTGATAGAAATTTTCCTCCCAAATTAGTGTTACCAAGTTCAGTTTTACCAAATTTGAGCAATTGGTGATGCTCGATGGTATTACTCCAGACAGTGGGTTCTATGAAAAATCTAAAACCTGCATTATTTAAAGATGGCCAATGGAAGGAGGAATCTCACCACTTAGATTATTCTTTGAAAATGATAAGAACACAATATGATGGAGAACGGTGCCAAGTTCCTCTCGGATTATGCCTGTGAATGCATTGTAGGAGAGGTCTAATACACCCAATACGGCTACCTTGAAGGGAACGGGAAGAAAGCCACTGAACATATTGTTATCCAAATCTAGGACATAATATTGGTGTAGTTTTAGGCTGATAGGAACTTGACCTTCGAAGTGATTGTATGAGAGGTTAAGACTTAACAGATGATCAAGTTCCTCCAGCCAACTTGGAATGCTTCCGTAAAGGTTGTTGTTAGAGAGGTCCAAACTAACTAACTCGTATTGTGCTGAAATAAATGCAGGCACTAGACCTTCTATGCTACAGGAAGCCAATTGCAAATATTCAAAGAGCATACTTGGTATCCAATTTGGACTAATATGGACAATCAAACTATTTTATGATAGACTCAAAAATAAGAGACTAGTGTAGTTTTGGAAAGAAGTCTCTTTGAAAGACTTAAAAAATCCAGACAATCTGTTCATTTTTTAAATAAACAGTATCACATGCATCCATTGATAAGTCAATTCCCAAATATGGAGTTTTATGAAAACCATATCGTAAATGACCCAACGTTAAAATGGAAACGTATGACAACCCCTATGTTAAGTCTGAAATGAAGTATGGTAAATATGCTTTTATTAATGTGGCAGATGGAAGAGAAGAGAAAGATAATTTTAGTAGGAGTAAAAGAAACCTTGTGGAGGTTGTTGTTTTCTTGCATATGCTTTCAAACTTGTATAAAGTTTGTGACAGAGAAGGCAAAATATTTAGTGTGGGTGTGATATCACCTTACATTGCTCAAGTTCTGTACCTAGAGAATAAGTTAAGGAAACAAGATGAATAGTTTTTTTGATCAAAATGTCAATCCACTACAAGACCAGGACGCTTGGAGAATTACACACTACAATTTCAGCTTTGAGGACAAAGCTATTTTCAAGAGGGGTGGAATGTTAGGATCCTATCCTAACATTAATTAATAATCTTAATAATAATAATATATTATATCCTATGGTCATAATAATAAAATAATATAATTATTTATTATATTATTATAATATTAGGGTTAGGAAGCATTGCAACCTTTCACCTATAACCCTAGATGGGTATAAAACATTGTAAGAACTTATCATTCAATGATCCATGAATATAAAATATAATATAATTTATTGAAGGGACTTCCCGACAATATCAAAAGACGATTATTTTAGATTTAGGTTATTTATTATTTATTTATCATTTTATGTGCTAGGAACCCTAGGTTCCTACCAGAATATGAGACTAAAGTGACATGGAAATCACCTCAAATCAATCGAATATCTCTGAATATGAATCAGATCCTATTCAACCTATCATAAGTTCTATGGTTCCAAAAGAACCATTTCTAAGAAGGGTCACTACTCGACCATCGTGTCACCAATTACTTTCTAATGAACAAGCCATAAACGCTAGACCAAGACCCATTCATCATCCGCAAAATAATATTGTAGGTACCATCGGAGCTGTTATTCGACAACAAGCTCAAAATTCTCAACAAAATCAAACTCAGAATGATGGATTAGCTCCATTTGTTTTGAAAGTTCCTAATAAAGGAAATCAGGCACCTAATGTTCAACCTAAACCTCCTTATAATATTAATGAACAATTATCAAATACTACAACTAGAATTTCCTTTTTGGACATTTTAAGATCTTATCCTACACATAGGGATGAATTAATGCTCACATTAAGCCAAATGATGGTACCACAAAATATTCAACCTAAAGCCATGGCCAATACTATCATAACTCGAGAAGTCGATTGTATTGACTTCCAGGATAGAGATATACCGCAACACAGTTTACATAAGGATAACCCTGTATATATTACTGCCCTAATTGGAGATGTAGCAGTTAAACGAGTCTTGATTGATAATGGTTCATCTTTAAACATTTGCACTTTTGACTTCTACCAAATATTTGGGTTTAGAAGTGATGAAATGAAAAGAACTGATATGATCATAAAAGCCTTCAATGACAAAACACAAGAAACGTGTGGAGTTATTACTATCCCATTGCAAGTTAGTCCAATAACCTTAGACACGACCGTGTTTATTGTACATTGCCCTGCATCGTACAATATACTCTTGGGTCGCCCTTGGATCAACGCGATGCGAGCCGTTCCCTCAAATTTACATCAATGTGTTAAATTCGAATTTAAAAATCAGTTGGTTACCATTCATGGTGATCCCAAACCCTTTGATATGTGTGCTTTGGCAGAACCTATTGGAGTTCAATTTTGCCCTGCTTTGTCATCCACACATCCTAATTCTCATTATCCATCTAAACGTGTGAAACACACACCCATAACATCATCTACTTTTTCTCCATCAACTCCACCTCTACATATAGTTCAACCATATTCCGAACAAACTACATTAGGACCTCAAAAAGATCCTAAACCCACAACTAATGCTTCTTGTTTTACTCCTATAACTTCCATACCTATAGAATCATCCATCGACATCTCTACACCATCTACATCCACCAAAGGCATAGTTTTCGCATCATAAGATATGGGAAATGCTCCTTCTACTTCTTATGCTCTTACTGACGAGCTCTTACCCGATTTATCTAAAATTCTTATATCAGAGCAAACGAATGCTGCTATGCAAGATTCCCTTATCTTAAATAATTTTTTGCCCTCTCCTCGTACCTTGGGCCTCCCATAGCCTATGGGAAGTATTTACCAAGTCGGGAGTTGCACTTTTATTTATAAGGGATATGACTGGGGAAGAATACCTAGAAACATTAAGACACATTATGATGGATATGCTCGATGTTATTTTACTAATGAGTATATTAAAGCTAAGCCTATAATGCTTAAATTGGGATATAAAGGGAAAGGTTTGGGACCTTTCTAGAATGGTATGAAAGAACCTTTTGAGGTAGAACCATGGCCCACCTGATGTGGTGTGGGCCTATTTTCTAGTAAAGGTCAACCCTTCCCATTTGAGGATGATAACCATCTCATATGTTACCAAGATTATTTGGATAAACGTGATGCCTTGCATTTAATGAATAAGCCATTTACATGTAATATGCTATCTATAGCCTACCTTGAGATGATCGTCGAATCCAAAGATGAGTTGGAGGGAGGCATATTCCATGATGTCTCCATTGAGGAACTATTACATCATGAATTTTATTTTGATGGATCTATACCTAGTATAGCCCAACTTGAGGCCACGACTCCTCAAGACGAATTATCCAAGATAACCTTGGAAGAATTACAAGAATTGGGCGTTTCACCCGCCCCACCTAATTTTGAGAGAGATCTACACATGGAAGTAGAAAACATCATAAAAATTAACATTGGAACCAAAGATAATCCTCACATAATCAACATTGGATCAGAATTGAGTCAAGAAAAACAGGATAAATACATTGCATTTCTTAAGGAATATGAAGATGTATTTGCTTGGACATATGAAGATATGCTAGGATTAGACCCTTTTGTAGTTATGCATCACCTAGTAGTCCATCCGGATGCTAAACCTGTTAAATAGAAACTTAGAAAAATGCATCCTAAAGTGGCCTTACTAGTCAAAGGGGAATTAGAAAAACTCTTGAAGGTTATTTTTATACAAGCCATTGATTATGTTGAATGGATCTCGAATGTAGTTCCAGTAACTAAGAAAGAAGCTACTAAAGTTAGGGTTTGCATAGACTTTAGAGATATTAATGATGCATGCCCTAAAGACAATTTTCCTCTTCCCAACATGGATCAGATCATTGATTTTACTGCTGGGAGTGGAATGATATCCTTAATGGATGGATTTTCTGGTTATAATCAGATCAGGATAGCTCCTGAAGATCAGGCTAAAACAACCTTTATTACCTTTGGGGGACCTTTTGTTGGAAAGTGATACCATTCGGTTTGAAGAATGCAGGTGCAACATATCAACGAGCCATGACTTATATCTTTCATGATATGATGCATGATATTCTACATGATTATGTAGACGATATTATAGCTCGTTCCATAAAAAAAGATGATCATTTAGATGACTTGAGAAAAGTATTTGATCGGTTAAGGGAATATCTTATCCGACTGAATCCAACCAAATGTATATTCAAAGTTAAGTTTGGTAAATTATTGGGGGTTATATTTTCTTTATGTGGCATTGAAATTGACCCTCTCAAGATCGTAGCTATCACTGATATGCCCACACCCATAAATATATCTGAATTATGAAGTCTACAAGGTAAGCTTCAAGCTATTCGTCGCTTCATCGATAAGTTGGCGGACAAAACAGGACCCTTTATTAAGCTTCTTAAGAAAGATGTCTCTTTTCATTGGGACGACGAATGTTAGGAAGCATTTGAACTCCTCAAACAATATCTCCTTAACCCACCTGTGCTTTCACCACCTAGATATGATCGCCCATTTATCTTGTATATTTTTGCTTCAGATTTTGCCTTAGGAGCTATGTTAGCTCAACTTGACGATGAGAAGAAAGAATGTGCTAATTATTATATCAGTAGAACCTTAATCAGTTATGAAACCCGCTACACAACATTAGAGAAGTTATGTCTAGCAGTTATATTTTCTACACAAAAATTATGCCATTATATGCGCAGTCAGAAAATGTATGTTATTGCTAAATTCGATCCTTTGCGGTATCTCATGAGTCGACTGTAATTATCTGGTCGCACAACAAAGTGGGTTCTTGCGCTAAGTGAGTTTGACCTCATGTTTATAGGACAAAAGTCTATTAAGGGTTAAATCATAGCAGATCAATTAGCTGTTGCACCCTTAGAGTCTACCCATCCCCTCATCATTGAGTTTTTCGATGAATACCTTAAATTAGAGGCAGAACATCCAGAGCAATGGTCCCTATACTTTGACGGAGCCCGATGCATGAGTGGGGCTGGTGTCGGTATTATTTTAATATCTCTGCAGAAACATCTTATACCTCTGTCCCTCAAATTAATGTTTTCTTGTACTAATAACACTGTTGAGTATGAGGCTCTAATCCTTGGATTACGAGCTACCTTGGCACTGAAAATTAAAAATCTATTAGTTTTCGATGATTCTCAACTTGTCATAAATCAAATTAATGATGTTTATCAGACCAGAGATGATAAATTGTGTCCATATAAAGCATATGTATTACAATTAATATCTTTATTTGGTCAAGTTACCTTGGAAGCTATTCCTCGAACTAGCAACCGTGTGGCTGACGCAATGGCTGTAGCTACATCTCTTCTGCCCTTGGAGTTAGATGACCAATATGCTACCATTATTATTCATCGACTCTAGGAACCCGCTTCAAATAAATCATGCTTATAACCTTTGGATGTGTTTCTAATCAACGAAACTACTCCTGAACCTTCGTACACTGATATATTTAATTTTCTTCAAAATGGGACCTTCTCTGAAGGTTGTAATAGCAACAAGCACCGATTATTACGTAGACGAGCAAGTCGCTTCATAATTATTGGCAATGCGTTGTATAGGAGATCTTTTGAAGGCATCTTACTGAGATGTTTGAACCTAGAAGAATCTAGATCAGCTTTGAGTGAAGCCAATGATGGATATTATGGGGGACACTTTAGTGGTAAGCACCATTGCTAAGAAGCTCCTTAGGATAGGATATTTTTGGCCTACCATGGAGAATGATGCGCACGATTACGTGCGCCATTGTGACAAGTGCCAGAAACATTCTGACCTTGTCCATGCGTCGACACAAGAACTGCAGGCTATTTCATCTCCTTGGCCCTTTTCAAAATGGGGCTTAGACATCATTGAAAAAATCAATCCTGTGTCATCTGATGGACACAAATTCATCATAACCACCACCGAGTATTTCATGAAGTGGGTTGAAGATATGCCCTTAGCTTCTTGCACTAGAACCCAAGTTTCCAAGTTTATTTTTAATCAAATTATTTGTAGGTTCGGAATTCCTGCAAATCTCATCTCAGATAATGGAACTTGTTTCAAAAATAAAGATGTCAAAAATATAAAATTCAACATCGTTGGTCCACTCCCTATTATCCTCAGGGTAATGGCCAAGCAGAAGCATCTAATAAAACATTAATAAAAATCCTCAAAATACTGGTCAATAAATCTGGCCGAGATTGGCACATCTAATTATATCCTGCTTTGTGGGCTTATTGAACTAGTGTTCACACTCCCACGGGCACTTCACCTTTTGTTTTGGTTTATGGTGCTGAAGCAGTTTTTCCCTTTGAATTAGAAGTTCCTTCTTTGGCTCTACTACTTCAAGATACTAAAGTAGGAGATGAATATCATGTTGGTAGATTTAGTCAGCTGGAACTCCTAGATGAGAAGCGCATCAATGCTTTGGAACATTTTCGAGCCTAACAAAACAAGATCAAGCGAGCATACCTCAAGAAAGTTCATCATCAATCCTTTGAAATCGACGATCTTGTCTTAAAAGAAAATCAAAAAAATACTAATGCAACTAAAGATATTAAAGGTAAATTCGAACCCAACTGGCTTGGACCGTATATCATCACTGGTAAATTTGGATCAGGAGCATACCGATTAGCTACCTTAGACGGTAAAGATCTTAAAGAACCTATGAACATTATGCATCTTAAACGCTATTATGCATAAATCTGGTCATTTCATCATTGTATATATTGTTATTTTGCATATTGTTTCATTTTAGTCATCCATATAAAAATTTCAAAAACAGTCACATTGTGTATCTTCTCAATTCATCAATTAAAATCAAAAAATCAAAAACATCAAAATCATCAAAATCTTCAAAAATTATATTTTATTTTCGTACTTGTCAATTTTTGAAGTATTGCAGTTATATTTTCAGTTATTTTGGATAAATTAGTATTTATTTGGAATCCCGCACTTTCACACTCACATGGATAAATATCTTGATTTTATTTTGTATGATTATTAATCTCTCTTATATCAAAGTTCACAGTTGAATTAAATAAAGTTTTGAGCATAGAGAATTGATCTTGTTATTTACTTGAACCAAGTATATCTCTTCACATTAAAATGATTTCATTGCAAATTCAATATGATGCTACATAGTAGAAGTGTTTTATTGAGCGAAAAGTTTCCCCTGCTATCCTATCATGCACATGGTCTAGAATCTTTGAGAATTGACAAAAGGACAAGCTCACCCCTGCCCAGAATAAAAATCCCTTGCTCTACAGCCAATCCGAGCAAGTATCCCTAGTATAGGAAGAAAAAGAAAAATATTATTTTTTTACCATCACAACACTATTTCAGCATTATCTCAGTTCCAAGAAAAAATACAAAAAAAAAAGAGAAAGAAGAGAAAAAGCAAAAGCAAAAGCAATAAAATCCCTTTCCCTACCATTTGAAAAGAAAAGAAGGGTGAATGAGCTTGAATCCCTGGAATTCTCAAATATTCGAAAACTGTGAGGTAAGACCCATAACAGGTGGTTTGTGCCCAACCCGCTTGGCCTTGGGTAATCCCTAGCGTGGTGATATGTCTGTCACATTAGCGACCTTTTGTACAGACCTCTGTCTGCTTATTGATTAGCTAGCTCTTGATGACCCAACTTACATAGTAGTCTGGTACGATTACATGCATATAAATCATGGTCAACAAACACTTATTTGGTTAATTCAAATTACTTGTATAAAATTATCTTGCTCAAAATTGGTAAATGAACAATGCAATTGTACACACATTTGTATTTGAGAGATTTTTGTATCATTATGATAAATCCAGATCGGCAATGAACTCACATATGCACATGGGGTTCCTTATAAATCTACATTTTGTCTTTGAGATAATTTAAAATATTTCTGCACCTCTTTTTGGAATAATTCCATCTTCTTATTTAAGAACATCTGTTTAGCATAAAAACAATTACATACATTGTTTTCAAAAATCCAAAAATTCTTTCAAACAACATATTAAACAATCTAGTAAATAAAGTCACGTTTATATTTTTTTTTGTTTATCTCAAAAATCAAAAATCAAAAATCAATCATGTAATAAAACTAAAATATCAATTTCCTTTTCTTGGATGTCGAGATGATGATATAAGTCTATACCTATAATTTTATGCCTAGCGCAAACCATTGTTCTCATTTTACCATTCATTTTAATTTATAAAACATACGGCTTACATCATTATATTACACAATTGTGCTTTAACAAAAACGAACACATTTTTCTATTTCTTTTCATTATGTCAACATTCCATTTTGCAACCATGGTATAATTGCTAAGGAATTATTCAAAAATTTTATCACACTTAGGAATTTTATGCCTAGCAAAAATCATATTTTTAATATTTCATGCATAATATTTTTATGAAAATCTGAAAACAAATCATCACCATCATTATTTTCATCATCACAACACAAAGTCTTAAGACAGTCTCTTAAGCACTCTCTTACTTTTAGCAATATTTCTATACTGGGATTAGCTTGACGACCTAGTGAGCGACGACTCCATGAAATGGTCTATAATAGCGACAATGTCCTTTGCAATTATTGTTAGAAGTCCCTTTATTTTCATCAAATCACACCACAAAAACAACCAATTTGTTTACATCAGATTATTTCATTTAATTTTTATGGCATGACATAAAATTACAATTCATTTCAAACGACATAATTACATGAATCATTAATCAACAACCAAACAAATCCAAAATTAAAGCATCATACAACATATACACAAGTTATATCATCAAAAATACCATATATATATATATATATCAATAAATTATGTACATCATCTCAAAACTGGACTGGTATGCCACAATCTATACCCTGGCATACTCAATCCTCTAGAAAAATAATAATATATACAATCTCTATGCAGTGAGCGGCTAGCCTCAAGAAGCCCTCGAGCTCTCTGCCTCGTCTCCTCCCCCACCCTGACGTGGAGGAGGTGGTCCCATAGAGGTTCGAGCTGTGTCTCGGGTCCTCGCCATCAATCATGAGGATGTCCTCGATGATCCCACCCTAATCGACTCTACAATGCCAACTGGAAACTACAACCTCTGGACCTCTGGAACCAGCTGGAAGTATACTCCCTGATAGAACACGATCTGATCCATAGACCGTGCCAACTCCTGCATGCTCGCCCCTTCGCTTCGAGCCTTGAGCCATGTAGCCTCATCCTACAGTGTCTGCACCTGAGCCCGAAGGCGGGCAACCTCATCCCGAAGAGCCACCGTCTCGTTGCTCTCCCCCACCTCAACACCCTTGCCCTTATCAGGTGATGGTGGCCTCTCCCCCTGCTGAGAAAGGAATCCTTCCTCCCTCCTCCCTGTCCGCTACGGTCTCTACAAAGCCTGTGGCATCCTCTGGCGTCTCTCCTACGAATATTGTCGTTGCTCTCTCCCTCTGTGATTCCGCGTTGTCTCAATGGCTGCTTGGCATCGCCTCCCCATCCGTCGTACAATCGCGTGCATCAGACCCTATGCCCTCTTCATCCAAGGAGGGTGGATGCCTGCATACCAGGCATCGTATCCATCCGTAACCCTAGCATCATCCCCATCCACTAGCTGGATGGGGGCATCATCCATGTCCTGGCTCCAAAATTGCTGCATATTTGGAGCCTCGCTCAGTGTAGTACTATCCTAAATAGTTTGGGAGTACTTATAGTCCCTAAGAGATGGGATCCCCTGCTGTAGACTGAACTATCACCAAACTCGATCGTAGCGGTGGAGCTCTACCTCTCTCCATTCCATCCTCAGCTAGCAGACTCGCCTGATGCGAGCCAGCTCCTATCCATCCTCTCCCCACCCTGGGTGCTCTCTCCATGACCTCTAGGTGATTTGGTCTGGGATGAGGTCGTCTAGAAACCTCTATGACATCGGCAGATCTATCCGCCACTGTGACCCTCTTTGTAGCCACCAATAGAAAACCCGAGGCCTCTCTCGGTCAATCCCTGTCAGTGGGAGTCCTACCGGTCTCCGCACCGCGATGTGCTCCCAACACCAAACTTGTAGTAGCAATGTGAAAACCAGACATCGGCCTCCCTTGTATACGACCCCATGTAGGATCCTATACAAGCGGCATAATACAAAGCTGCCCCATGCAAATCTGTACCCGTGGTCTCTCATGTCGCAGACCACATCTGATAGGAGCCATGGTAATCTGCACCCACTCTGGTGGCATAGTAGTAGGCTACCCACTATCCTGCCAAAACCTGAGTCAACCTAGATGCCCCAGGCATCTGACTTAGAGACTCGATGTTCACTCTGCCCTTCTCTAGGGTGAAGCTCGGGTCTTCACACAGCCTCATCATAGCCTAGCCCTGATTGGCCATAAAAGTCATAAACCATCCCTGTATGGGGATCCTCAAGATCCTCTATACGTCCTCTAGTGTGGGAGCCATCTCCCCTGTCGATAACCGGAAGCAGGACGACCCTAGATACCATCTCTCTGCTAGGGCTATCAGTAGCCCTATGTCTATCGGTATTTGTGGCATCTCTGCCAGCGTCGGTTATTACGTAGACGAGCAAGTCGCTTCATAATTATTGGCAATACGTTGTATAGGAGATCTTTTGAAGGCATCTTACTGAGATGTTTGAACCTAGAAGAATCTAGATCAGCTTTGAGTGAAGCCCATGATGGATCTTGTGGGGGACACTTTAGTGGTAACGCCATTGCTAAGAAGCTCCTTAGGATAGGATATTTTTGGCCTACCATTGAGAATGATGCACACGATTACATGCGACATTGCGACAAGTGCCAGAAACATGCTGACCTTGTCCATGCGTCGGCATAAGAACTGCAAGCTATTTCATCTCCTTGACCCTTTTCAAAATGGGGCTTAGACATCATTGGAAAAATTAATCCTGTGTCATCTGATGGACACAAATTCATCATAACCGCCATCGAGTATTTCATGAAGTGGGTTGAAGCTATGCCCTTAGCTTCTTGCACTAGAACCCAAGTTTCCAAGTTTATTTTTAATCAAATTATTTGTAGGTTCAGAATTCCTGCAAATCTCATCTCAGATAATGGAACTTGTTTCAAAAATAAAGATGTCAAAAATATAAAATTCAACATCGTTGGTCCACTCCCTATTATCCTCAGGGTAATGGCCAAGCAGAAGCATCTAATAAAACATTAATAAAAATCCTCAAAAGACTGGTCAATAAATATGGCCGAGATTGGCACATCCAATTATATCCTGCTTTGTGGGCTTATTGAACTAGTGTTCGCACCCCCACGGGCACTTCACCTTTTTTTTTGGTTTATGGCACTAAAGCAGTTTTTTCCTTTGAATTAGAAGTTCCTTCTTTGGCTCTACTACTTCAAGATACAAAAGTAGGAGATGAATATCATGCTGGTAGATTTAGTCAACTGGAACTCCTAGATGAGAAGCGCATCAATGCTTTGGAACATCTTCGAGCCTACCAAAACAAGCTCAAGCGAGCATACCTCAAGAAAATTCATCATTGATCCTTTGAGATTGACGACCTTGTCTTAAAAGAAAATCAAAAAAATACTAATGCAACTAAATATCTTAAAGGCAAATTCGAGCCCAACTGGCTTGGACCATATATCATCACTGCTAAATTTGGATCAGGAGCATACCGATTAGCTACCTTAGACGGTAAAGATCTTAAAGAACCTATGAACTTTATGCATCTTAAACGCTATTATGCATAAATCTGGTCATTTCATCATTGTATATATTGTTATTTTGCATATTGTTTCATTTTAGTCATCCATATAAAAATTTCAAAAACAGTCACATTGTGTATCTTCTCAATTCATCAATTAAAATAAAAAAATCAAAAACATCAAAATCTTCAAAAATTATCTTTTATTTTCGTACCTGTCAATTTTTGAAGTATTGCAGTTATATTTTCAGTTATTTTGGATAAATTAGTATTTATTTGGAATCCCGCACTTTCACACTAACATGGATAAATATCTTGATTTTATTTTGTATGATTATTAATCTCTCTTATATCAAAGTTCACATTTGAATTAAATAAAGTTTTGAGCATAGAGAATTGATCTTGTTATTTACTTGAACCAAGTATATCTCTTCACATTAAAATTATTTCATTGCAAATTCAATATGATGCTACATAGTAGAAGTGGTTTCTTAAGCAAAAAGTTTCCCCTGCTATCCTATCATGCACATGGTCTAGAATCTTTGAGAATTGACAAAAGGACAAGCTCACCCCTGCCCAGAATAAAAATCCCTTGCTCTACAGCCAATCCGAGCAAGTATCCCTAGTATAGGAAGAAAAAGAAAAAGAAATTCAAAGAAAATGAGAAAAAGAAAAATATTATTTTGTACCATCGCAACAATATTTCAGCATTATCTCAGTTCCAAACAAAAATACAAAAAAAAAAAAAAGAGAAAGAAGAGAAAAAGAAAAAGCAAAAGCAAAAGCAAAAGCAATAAAATCCCTTTCCCTACCCTTTGAAAAGAAAATAAGGGTGAATGAGCTTGAATCCTTGGAATTATCAATTATTCGAAAACTGTGAGGTAAGCCCCATAATAGGTGGTTTGTGCCCAACCCGCTTGGCCTTGGGTAATCCCTAGCGTGGTGATATGTCTATCACATTAGCGACCTTTTGTAAATACCTCTGTCTACTTATGGATTAGCTAGCTCTTGATGACCCAACTTACATAGTAGTCTGGTACGGTTACATGCATATAAATCATGGTCAACAAACACTTATTTGATTAATTCAAATTACTTGTATAAAATTATCTTGCTCAAAATTGGTAAATGAACAATGCAATTGCACACACATTTGTATTTGAGATATTTTTGTATCATTATGATAAATCCAGATCGGCAATGAACTCACATCTGCACATGGGGTTCCTTATAAATCTACATTTTGTCTTTGAGATAATTTAAAATATTTTTGCACCTCTTTTTGGAATAATTTCATCTTCTTATTTAAGAACATCTGTTTAGTATAAAAACAATTACATACATTGTTTTCAAAAATCCAAAAATTCTTTCAAACAACATATTAAACAATCTAGTAAATAAAGTCACGTTTATATTTTTTTCTGTTTATCTCAAAAATCAAAAATCAATCATGCAATAAATTTAAAATATCAATTTCTTTTTCTTGGATGTCGCGATGATGATATAAGTCGATACCTATAATTCTATGCCTAGCGCAAACCATTGTTCTCTTTTTACCATTCATTTTAATTTATAAAACATATGGCTTACATCATTATATTACTCAATTGTGCTTTAACAAAAACGAACACATTTTTCTATTTCATTTCATTATGTCAACATTCCATTTTGCAACCATGGTATAATTCCTAAGGAATTATTCAAAAAATTTATCACACTTAGGAATTTTATGCCTAGCAAAAATCATATTTTTAATATTTCATGCATAATATTTTTATGAAAATCTGAAAACAAATCATCACCATCATCATTTTCATCATCACAACACAAAGTCTTAAGACAGTCTCTTAAGCACTCTCTTACTTTTATCAATATTTCTATACTGGGATTAGCTTGACGACCTAGTGAGCGATGACTCCATGAAATGGTCTATAATAGCGACAATGTCCTTTGCAATTATTGTTAGAAGTCCCTTTATTTTCATCAAATCACACCACAAAAACAACCAATTTGTTTACATCATAATATTTCATTTAAATTTTATCACATGACATAAAATTATAATTCATTTCAAACGACATAATTACATGAATCATTAATCAACAACCAAACAAATCCAAAATTAAAGCATCATACAACATATACACAAGTCATATCATCAAAAATACCAATATATATATATATATATATATATATATATATATATATATATATATATATATATATATATATATATATATATATATATATATATATCAATAAATTATGTACATCATCTCAAAACTGGACTGGTATGCCACAATCTATACCCTGGCATACTCAATCCTCTAAAAAAATAATAATATATACAATCTCTGTGTAGTGAGCGGCTAGCCTTGAGAAGCCCTCGAGCTCTCTGCATCGTCTCCTCACCCACCCTGACATGGAGGAGGTGGACCCATAGAGGTCCGGGCTATGTCTCGAGTCCTCACCGTTGATTGTGAGGATGTCCTCAATGATCCCACCCTGATCGGCTCCACAATGCCAGCTGGCAGCTGCAACCTCTGGACCTCTGGAACCAGCTAGAAGTATACTCCTTGATATAACGCGATCTAAGCCATATACCGTGACAACTCCTGCATGCTCGCCCCTTTGCTTTGATCCCTGAGCCATGTAGCCTCATCCTACAATGTTTGCACCTGAGCCCGAAGGTGGGCAACCTTAGCCCAAAGAGCCACCGTCTCGCTGCTCTCCCCCACCTCAACACCCTTGCCCTTATCGGGTGATGGTGGCCTCTCCCCCTGCTGAGAAGGGAATCCCTCCTCCCTCCTCCTTGTCTGCTGCGATCTTTACAGAGCCTGTGGCATCCTCTAGTGTCTCTCTTGTGAAGACCATCGCTGCTCTCTCCCTCCGTGACCCCGCATTGCCTCAATGGCAGCCTGGCGCCGCCTCCCCATCCATCGCACAATCACGTGCATCGAACCCTGTGCCCTCGTCATCCAAGGAGGGTGGATGCCTGCGTACCTGGCATCGTATCCATCGGCAACCCTAGCATCGTCCCCATACACTGGCTATATGGGGGCATCATCCGTGTCCTGGCTCTAGAATTGCTGCATATCTGGAGCCCCGCTCAGTGTAGTACTATCCCGAATAGTTTGGGAGTACTCATAGTCCTTGAGAGATGGGATCCCCTACTGTTAGACCAAACTATTGCAAAACTCAATTGTAGCGGTGGAGCTCTACCTATCCCCTCTCCATCCTCAGCCAGGAGACTCGCCTGATGTGAGCCAGCTCCTGTCTGTCCTCTCCCCACCCTGGGTGCTCTCTCCACGGCCTCCAAGTGATCTGGTCTGGGATGAGATCGTCTAGCAACCTTCGTGACATCGACAGATCTATCCATCGCTGTGACCTCTCTATAGCCACCAATAGAAAACCTGGGGCCTCTCCTGGTCAATCCCTATCAGTGGGAGTCCTATCGGTATCCACACCATGATGTGCTCCCAGCACCAAACCTACTGTAGCGATGTCAAAACCAGACATCGGCCTCCCTTGTATACGACCCTATGCAGGATCCTATACAAGCAACACAGTACAAAGCTGCCCCATGCAAATATGTATCCGTGGTCTCTCATGTCATAGACCACATCTAACAGGAGCCATGGTAATCTGCACCCGCTCTGGTGGCATAGTAGTAGGCCACCCACTATCCCTGCCAAAGCCTGAGTCAACCTAGATGCCCCAGGCATCTGACTTAGAGACTCGATGTTCACTCTGCCCTTCTCTAGGGTGAAGCTCGGGTCTCCGCATAGCCTCATTATAGCCTGGCCCTGATTGTCCGCAAGATTCATAAACCGTCCCTGTATGGGGATACTCAAGATTCTCTATACGTCCTCTAGTGTGGGAGCCATATCCCCTATCGGTAACCAAAAGCAGGACGACCCCGGATACCATCTCTCTGCTAGGGCTGTCAGTAGCCCCATGTCTATCGATATTTGTGACATCTCTGCCACATGTTGTAAGCTGACCTGTGCCAGTTGGTCCCGCTCTGCCTGGTCGAACATGGCCACGTCATCCCTCAGCCCTTTGTATTTCCACTCTCGACTCTTTAGTAATCCCCTCTGCAAAATAAACAATCAAACAACAAAATTTATTAATAAAACAATTATTACAATCAATTTAATGCAATTCAAACAAGCTTAATTTCATAAAAATGATGATATCATCCACCATTGGATGATATCGTCCTAAATTGGGTAAAATCATCCTTTGTAGGATGAAATCGTCTCCGATTTCACAACTTGGGGATTACCCCTTGTTGGACGAGATCGCCCCTAGTTCACCGATTTTGCCCTCAGATGAAATCGATGATCTAGGGACGATTTCGTCCCGACGTTGTCGACGGCCTAAAAACGGTCGCGATGCCCCAAAACAGTCAAAATTTCAATAAAAAATTACACAAATCAAATTAAAATATAATTCACTAGATTTAGATTCTTACCCGTATCCCACGCAGGACCTCTGTCGATCGGTGTGTTGTTTCAAACATTTTTGTCTACAGAGCTCTATAAACAGTGAAAAATGAACAGTAAAAATGAATTAGGGTTTTACCCTATTTTTCTTAATTTTATTTAAACAACAACAACATTTTTAATTTTGCTTTTCCGTGCTTTTACCTCAAACGTTTGATTTGGGTAAAAACACAAAGGGGGCACCATAGTAAGCAGTCGTACGATTCGACCTAGAATCGTCGTCTAAAATATTGAGTAAATTTTTGCTTTCTCGTAAAATGGGAAGAACTCATCTTTAACGCATTTTCTTCAAGAAATTCGCTAAAGAGGGGGAAAAATATAGCACCCTAAAATTGACACAGTTAAACCTTAGTAAAAAGATTAAAAAAATTGAATTTCAACCCCAAAACCATTCGTTACCTGCTCCCCTTGTTTTCCACATCATTTTTAGGATTTGTTTTAACCGTTGGACGATATCGTCGACGATCAGACGAGATCATCCCAAATCTGATGAATTCGTCTGGAACAGAACGTCCAGATGATTTCGTCCCAAAACTGATTTTCATAATTAGCTTCTGTTTGAAAAGCTTTTCTAACTTGGGAAGAAAGTGTGTCTGCACGGTTAGAGTCTCCCCCGTTGGAGATCTCCCAAATTGGGATGATCTCCAACCTCCTAACCTCCCCCTAATCCTATATAAACTGGGATTTTCTTAGTTTATCCCCCTGGCTGACTTATTTCTTTGCAACTTTAACTTTTCGTGCATTAGAACACCTTCACACCTTCGTTTGCATTGTGTATTTCAAGTTTTCTTGCAAGAATTTTATTGTTTTTCAGTTGGAGCAAGCTCGGATCGTCGCTGGCGATTCCAAATGATTTCGGATGATCCTGTCACAAATTGACGATGATCTCGTACGATTGGAGGTGATATCAACTGTAGTCCATATTGGGGGCAATCAGAGCCCGAAGTTTGCATTCCTTTATCTTCTCTCTTTATTTCCTTACACATTAACTTAGTTTATTCTATTTCTGCATTCTAGAGTTCACCTCATTTAGCATAGATGCATGATAAAGTTAAAATAAATTATTAAATTAATGCATTTCCTTTAATTGTTATCTGGATCTATCATTTAGGCAAGTTTACTGTCATTTCTATCATTCCCCCTTGCTTTTGCAATTGCATTTTGGGTCTTTGGTATCTGTTTATGTGATTGCAGGTTTCTGACGAATTCATCTGGTCGACGATGATCGCGTCTGATCTCAGACGACCGACTGTGATCTGAGACGATTATGTGCAATTGCAGACTGGACCCTATACTTTGACGGAGCCCGATGCATGAGTGGGGCTGGTGCCGGTATTATTTTAATATCTTCGCAAAAACATCTTATACCTCTGTCCTTCAAATTAACGTTTGCTTGTACTAATAACACTGCTGAGTATGAGGCTCTAATCATTGGATTACGAGCTGCCTTGGCACTGAAAATTAAAAATCTATTAGTTTTCGATGATTCTTAACTTGTCATAAATAAAATTAATGATGTTTATCAGACCAGAGATGATAAATTGTGTCCATATAAAGCATATGTCTTACAATTAATATCTTTATTTGGTCAAGTTACCTTGGAAGATATTCCTCGAACTAGCAACCGTGCGGTTGATGTAATGGTTGCAGCTGCATCTCTTCTACCCTTGGAGTTAGATGACGAATATGCTACCATTATTATTCGTCGACTCTAGGAACCCGCTTCAAATAAATCATGCTTATAACCTTTGGATGTGTTTCTAATCAACGAAACTACTCCTGAACCTTTGTACACTGATATATTTAATTTTCTTCAAAATGGGACCTTCTCTGAAGGTTGTAATAGCAACCAGTGCTGGTTATTACGTAGACGAGTAAGTCGCTTCATAATTATTGGCAATGCATTGTATAAGAGATATTTTGAAGGTATCTTACTAAGATGTTAGAACCTAGAAGAATCTAGATCAGCTTTGAGTGAAGCCCATGATGGATCTTATGGGGGACACTTTAGTGGTAGCGCCATTGCTAAGAAGCTCCTTAGGATAGGATATTTTTGGCCTACCATGGAGAATGATGCACACGATTACGTGTGCCATTGCGACAAGTTCCAGAAACATGCTGACCTTGTCCATGCGTCGACACAAGAACTGCAGCTATTTCATCTCCTTGGCCCTTTTCAAAATGGGGCTTAGACATCATTGGAAAAATCAATCCTGTGTCATCTGATGGACACAAATTCATCATAACTGCCACCGAGTATTTCATGAAGTGGGTTGAAGATGTCCTTAGCTTCTTGCACTAGAACCCAAGTTTCCAAGTTTATTTTTAATCAAATTATTTGTAGGTTCGGAATTCTTGCAAATCTCATCTCAAATAATGGAACTTGTTTCAAAAATAAAGATGTCAAAAATATAAAATTCAACATCGTTGGTCCACTCCCTATTATCCTCAGGGTAATGGCCAAGCAGAAGCATCTAATAAAACATTAATCAAAATCCTCAAAATACTGGTCAATAAATCTAGCCGAGATTGGCACATCCAATTATATCCTGCTTTATGGGCTTATCGAACTAGTGTTCGCACTCCCACGGACACTTCACCTTTTGTTTTGGTTTATGGTGTTGAAGCAATTTTTCCCTTTAAATTAGAAGTTCCTTCTTTGGCTCTACTACTTCAAGATACGAAAGTAGGAGATGAATATCATGTTGGTAGATTTAGTCAGCTAGAACTCCTAAATGAGAAGCGCATCAATGCTTTGGAACATCTTCGAGCCTACCAAAACAATCTCAAGCGAGCATACCTCAAGAAAGCTCATTATCGATCCTTTGAGATCGATGACCTTGTCTTAAAAGAAAATCAAAAAAATACTAATGCAACTAAAGATCATAAAGGTAAATTCGAGCCCAACTAGATTGGACCGTATATCATCACTGCTAAATTTGGATCGGGAGCATACCAATTAGCTACCTTAGATGGTAAAGATCTTAAATAACCTATGAACATTATGCATCTTAAACGCTATTATGCATAAATCTGGTCATTTCATCATTGTATATATTGTTATTTTGCATATTGTTTCATTTTAGTCATCCATATAAAAATTTCAAAAATAGTCACATTGTGTATCTTCTCAATTCATCAATTAAAATAAAAAACATCAAAATCTTCAAAAATTATCTTTTATTTTTGTGCTTGTCAATTTTTGAAGTATTGTAGTTATATTTCAGTTATTTTGGATAAATTAGTATTTATTTGGAATCCCGCACTTTCACACTCACATGGATAAATATCTTGATTTTATTTTGTATGATTATTAATCTCTCTTATATCAAAGTTCACATTTGAATTAAATAAAGTTTTGAGCATAGAGAATTGATCTTGTTATTTACTTGAACCAAGTATATCTCTTCACATTAAAATGATTTCATTGCAAATTCAATATGATGCTACATAGTAGAAGTGGTTTCTCGAGCAAAAAGTTTCCCTTGCTATCCTATCATGCACATGGTCTAGAATCTTTGAGAATTGACAAAAGGACAAACTCACCCCTGTCCAAAATAAAAATCCCTTGCTCTACATCCAATCCGAGCAAGTATCCCTAGTATAGGAAGAAAAATAAAAATAAAGTCAAAGAAAATGAGAAAAAGAAAAATATTATTTTGTACCATCACAATAATATTTCAGCATTATCTCAGTTCCAAGAAAAAATACAAAAAAAAAAAAGAGAAAGAAGAGAAAAATAAAAAGCAAAAGCAATAAAATCCCTTTCCCTACCATTTGAAAAGAAAAGAAGGGTGAATGAGCTTGAATCCTTGGAATTCTCAATTATTCAAAAACTGTGAGATAAGCCCCATAACAGGTGGTTTGTGTCCAACCCTCTTGGCCTTGGGTAATCCCTAGCATGGTGATATGTCTGTCACATTAGCGACCTTATTTTGTATAGACCTCTGTCTGCTTATGGATTAGCTAGCTCTTGATGACCCAACTTACATAGCAGTCTGGTACGGTTACATGCATATAAATCATGGTCAATAAACACTTATTTGGTTAATTCAAATTACTTGTATAAAATTATCTTGCTCAAAATTGGTAAATGAAAATGCAATTGCACACACATTTGTATTTGAGAGATTTTTGTATCATTATGATAAATCCAGATCGGCAATGAACTCACATATGCACATGGGGTTCCTTATAAATCTACATTTTGTCTTTGAGATAATTTAAAATATTTTTGCACCTCTTTTTGGAATAATTTCATCTTCTTATTTAAGAACATCTGTTTAGCATAAAAACAACTACATACATTGTTTTCAAAAATCCAAAAATTCTTTCAAACAACATATTAAACAATCTAGTAAATAAAGTCACGTTTATATTTTTTCTGTTTATCTCAAAAATCAAAAATCAATCATGCAATAAAACTAAAATATCAATTTCCTTTTCTTGGATGTCACGATGATGGTATAAGTCTATACCTATAATTCTATGCCTAGCGCAAACCATTGTTCTCATTTTACCATTCATTTTAATTTATAAAACATATGGCTTACATCATTATATTACACAATTGTGCTTTAAAAAAAACGAACACATTTTTCTATTTCTTTTCATTATGTCAACATTCCATTTTGCAACCATGGTATAATTCCTAAGGAATTATTCAAAAATTTTATCACACTTAGGAATTTTATGCCTAGCAAAAATCATATTTTTAATATTTCATGCATAATATTTTTATGAAAATTTGAAAACAAATCATCACCATCATCATTTTCATCATCACAACACAAAGTCTTAAGACAGTCTCTTAAGCACTCTCTTACTTTTAGCAATATTTCTATACTGGTATTAGCTTGACGACCTAGTGAGCGATGACTCCATGAAATGGTCTATAATAGCGACAATGTCCTTTGCAATTATTGTTAAAAGTCCCTTTATTTTCATCAAATCACACCACAAAAACAACCAATTTGTTTACATCAGATTATTTCATTTAAATTTTATGGCATGACATAAAATTATAATTTATTTCAAACGACATAATTACATGAATCATTAATCAACAACCAAACAAATCCAAAATTAAAGCATCATACAACATATACACAATTCATATCATCAAAAAGAAAATATATATATCAATAAATTATTTATATCATCTCAAAACTGGACTAGTATGCCACAATCTATACCCTGGCATACTCAATCCTCTAAAAAATAATAATATATACAATCTTTGTGCAGTGAGCGGCTAGCCTCGAGAAGCCCTGATGTGGAGGAGGTGGTCCCATAGAGGTCCAAGCTTTGTCTCAGGTCCTCTTCGTCGATCGTGAGGATGTCCTCGAGGATCCCACCCTGATCGACTTCGCAATGCCAGCTGGCAACTGCAACCTCTGGACCTTTGGAACCAGCTGGAAGTATACTCCCTGATAGAACACGGTCTGAGCCATAGACAGTGCCAACTCCTGCATGTTCACCCCTCCACTTCGAGCCCTGAGCCATGTAACCTCATCCTACAGTGTCTACACCTAAGCTCGAAGGCAGGCAACCTCAGCCCGAAGAGCCATCGTCTCGCTGCTCTCCACCACCTCAACACCCTTGCCCTTATTAGCCGATGGTGGCCTCTCCCCCTGCTGAGAAGGGAATCCTTCCTCCCTCCTCCTTGTCCCCTGCAGTCTCTACAGAGCCTGTGGCATCCTCTGGTGTCTCTCCTATGAAGATCATCGCTGCTCTCTCCCTCCATGATCCCGTGCTGCCTCAATGGCAGTCTGGCGCCGCCTCTCCATCCGTCATACAATTGCGTGCATCAGACCCTGTGCCCTCGTCATCCAAGGAGGGCAGATGCCTGCATACCAGGCATCGTATCCATCTGCAACCCTAACGTCATCCCCATCCACTAGCTGGATGGGGGCATCATCTGTGTCTTGGCTCAAGAATTACTGCATATTTGGAGCCCCGCTCAGTGTAGTACTATCTCGAATAGTTTGGGAGTACTTATAGTCCCTGAGAGATGGGATCCCCTGTTGTAGACCGAACTGTCACAAAACTCGATCGTAGCGGTGGAGCTCTACCTCTCCCCGCTCCATTCTCAACTAGCAGACTCACCTAATGCGAGCCAGCTCCTGTCTGTCCTCTCCCCACCCTGGGTGCTCTCTCCACGGCCTCCAGGTGATCTGGTCTGGGATGAGGTCGTCTAGCAACCTCCGTGACATTGATAGATCTATCTGCCACTGTGACCCTCTCTATAGCCACCAATAGAAAACCTGAGGCCTATCCCGATCAATCCCTGTCAGTGGGAGTCCTACCGGTCTCTGCACTGCGATGTGCTCCCAACACCAAACCTGCAGTAGCGATGTGAAAACCAAACATCGGCCTCCCTTGTATACGACCCCATGCAGGATCCTATACAAGCGACACAATTCAAAGCTGCCCCATGCAAATATGTACGCGTGGTCTCTCATGTCGTAGACCACATCTGACAGGATCCATGGTAATCTGCACCCGATCTGGTGGCACAGTAGTAGGCCACCCACTATCCCTGCCAAAACCTGAGTCGACCTAGATGCCCCAGGCATCTAACTTAGAGACTCGATGTTCACTCTGCCCTTCTCTAGGGCGAAGCTTGGGTCTCCGTACAGCCTCATCATAGCCTTGTCCTGATTGGCCATAGGAGTCATAAACCATCCCTGTATGGGGATCCTCAAGATCCTCTATACGTCCTCTAGTGTGGGAGCCATCTCCCCTATCGATAACCAAAAGCAGGACGACCCCAGATACCATATCTTTGCTAGGGCTATCAGTAGCCCCACGTCTATCGGTATTTGTGGCATCTTTGCCAGCGCAGGTTATTATGTAGATGAGTAAGTCGCTTCATAATTATTGGCAATACGTTGTATAGGAGATCTTTTGAAGGCATCTTACTGAGATGTTTGAACCTGGAAGAATCTAGATCAGCTTTGAGTGAAGCCCATGATGGATCTTGTGGGGGACACTTTAGTGGTAGCGCCATTGCTAAGAAGCTCCTTAGGATAGGATATTTTTGTCCTACCATGGAGAATTATGCACACGATTACGTGAACCATTGCGACAAGTGCCAGAAACATGTTGACCTTGTCCATGCGCCGGCACAAGAACTACAGGCTATTTCATCTCCTTGGCCCTTTTCAAAATGGGGCTTAGACATCATTGGAAAAATCAATCCTGTGTCATCTGATGGACACAAATTCATCATAACCGCCACCGAGTATTTCATGAAGTGGGTTGAAGCTATGCCCTTAGCTTCTTGCACTGGAACTCAAGTTTCCAAGTTTATTTTTAATCAAATTATTTGTAGGTTTGGAATTCCTGCAAATCTCATCTCAGATAATGGAACTTGTTTCAAAAATAAAGATGTCAAAAATATAAAATTCAACATCGTTGGTCCACTCCCTATTATCCTCAGGGTAATGGCCAAGCAGAAGAATCTAATAAAATATTAATAAAAATCCTCAAAAGACTGGTCAATAAATCTAGCCGAGATTGGCACATCCAATTATATCCTGCTTTGTGGGCTTATCGAACTAGTGTTCGCACTCCCACGGGCACTTCACCTTTTTTTTTGGTTTATGGCACTGAAGCAATTTTTCCCTTTGAATTAGAAGTTCCTTCTCTGGCTCTACTACTTCAAGATACGAAAGTAGGAGATGAATATCATGCTGGTAGATTTAGTCAGCTTGAACTCCTAGATGAGAAGCGCATCAATGCTTTGGAACATCTTCGAGCCTACCAAAACAAGCTCAAGCGAGCATACCTCAAGAAAGTTCATCATCGATCCTTTGATATCGATGACCTTGTCTTAAAAAAAAATAAAAAAAATACTAATGCAACTAAAGATCTTAAAGGTAATTCGAGCCCAACTGGCTT
The DNA here is from genome assembly GCA_028583015.1 of Wollemia nobilis. NCBI lineage: Eukaryota > Viridiplantae > Streptophyta > Pinopsida > Araucariales > Araucariaceae > Wollemia > Wollemia nobilis. The sequence continues at coordinate 5,118,343 of JAQPPZ010005697.1, forward strand.
GGACCGTATATCATCACTGCTAAATTTGGATCGGGAGCATACCCATTAGCTACCTTAGATGGTAAAGATCTTAAAGAACCTATGAACATTATGCATCTTAAACGTTATTATGCATAAATCTGGTCATTTCATCATTCTATATATTGTTATTTTGCATATTGTTTCATTTTAGTCATCCATATAAAAATTTTAAAAACAGTCACATTGTGTATCTTCTCAATTCAACAATTAAAATAAAAAAATCAAAAACATCAAAATCTTAAAAAATTATCTTTTATTTTCGTACCTGTTAATTTTTTAAGTATTGCAGTTATATTTTCAGTTATTTTGGATAAATTAGTATTTATTTGGAATCCTGCACTTTCACACTCACATTGATAAATATCTTGATTTTATTTTGTATGATTATTAATCTCTCTTATATCAAAGTTCACATTTGAATTAAATAAAGTTTTGACCATAGAGAATTGATCTTGTTATTTACTTGAACCAAGTATATCTCTTCACATTAAAATGATTTCATTGCAAATTCAATATGATGCTACATAGTAGAAGTGGTTTCTTAAGCAAAAAGTTTCCCTTGCTATCCTATCATGCACATAGTCTAGAATATTTGAGAATTGACAAAAGAACAAGCTCACCCCTGCCCAGAATAAAAATCCCTTGCTCTACAGCCAATCTGAGCAAGTATCCCTAGTCTAGGAAGAAAAAGTAAAAGAAATTCAAAGAAAATGAGAAAAAAAAAAATATTATTTTGTACCATCGTAGCAATATTTCAGCATTATCTCAGTTCCAAGCAAAAATACAAAAAAAAAAAGAGAAAGAGAAAAATCAAAATCAAAAGCAATAAAATTCTTTTCCCTACCCTTTCAAAAAAAAAGAAGGGTGAATGAGCTTGAATCCTTGGAATTATCAATTATTCGAAAACTGTGAGGTAAGCCCCATAACAGGTGGTTTGTGCCCAACCCGCTTGGCCTTGGGTAATCCCTAGCGTGGTGATATGTCTGTCACATTAGCGATCTTCTTTTGTACAGACCTTTGTCTGCTTATGGATTAGCTAGGTCTTGATGACCCAACTTACATAGTAGTTTGGTATGGTTACATGCATATAAATCATGGTCAACAAACACTTATTTGGTTAATTCAAATTACTTGTATAAAATTATCTTGCTCAAAATTGGTAAATGAACAATGCAATTGTACACACATTTGTATTTGAGAGATTTTTGTATCATTATGATAAATCCAGATCGGCAATGAACTCACATATGCACATGGGGTTCCTTATAAATCTACATTTTGTCTTTGAGATAATTTAAAATATTTTTGCACCTCTTTTTGGAATAATTTCATCTTCTTATTTAAGAACATTTGTTTAGTATAAAAACAATTACATACATTGTTTTCAAAAATCCAAAAATTCTTTCAAACAACATATTAAACAATCTAGTAAATAAAGTCACGTTTATATTTTTTTTTGTTTATCTCAAAAATCAAAAATCAATCATGCAATAAAACTAAAATATCAATTTCCTTTTCTAGGATGTCGCGATGATGATTTAAGTCTATACCTATAATTCTATGCCTAGCGCAAACCATTGTTATCATTTTACCATTCATTTTAATTTATAAAACATATGGCTTACATCATTATGTTACACAATTGTGCTTTAACAAAAACGAAGACATTTTTCTATTTCATTTCATTATTTCAACATTCCATTTTGCAACCATGGTATAATTCCTAAGGAATTATTCAAAAAATTTATCACACTTAGGAATTTTATGCCTAGCAAAAATCATATTTTTAATATTTCATGCATAATATTTTTATGAAAATCTGAAAACAAATCATCACCATCATCATTTTCATCATCACAACACAAAGTCTTAAGACAGTCTCTTAAGCACTCTCTTACTTTTATCAATATTTCTATACTGGGATTCGCTTGACGACCTAGTGAGCGACGACTCCATGAAATGGTCTATAATAGCGACAATGTACTTTACAATTATTGTTAGAATTCCCTTTATTTTCATCAAATCACACCACAAAAACAACCAATTTGTTTACATCAGATTATTTCATTTAAATTTTATCGCATGACATAAAATTATAATTCATTTCAAATGACATAATTACATGAATCATTAATCAACAACCAAACAAATCCAAAATTAAAGCATCATACAACATATACACAAGTCATATCATCAAAAAGACCATATATATATCAATAAATTATGTACATCATCTCAAAACTGGACTGGTATGCCACAATCTATACCCTGGCATACTCAATCCTCTAAAAAATAATAATATATACAATCTCTATGTAGTGAGCGGCTAGCCTCGAGAAGCCCTCGAGCTCTCCGCCTTGTCTCCTCCCCCACCATGACGTGGAGGAGGTGGTCCCATAGAGGTCCGAGCTATGTCTCAGGTCCTCGCCATCGATCGTGAGGATGTCCTTGATGATCCCACCCTGATCGGCTCCGCAATGCCAGCTGGCAGCTGCAACCTCTGGCCCTTTGGAACCAGCTGGAAGTATACTCCCTGATAGAACGCGGTCTAAGCCATAGACCATGCCAACTCCTGCATGCTCGCCCCTCCACTTCGATCCCTGAGCCATGTAGCCTCATCCTATAGTGTCTGCACCTGAGCTCAAAGATGGGAAACCTCAGCCTGAAGAGCCACCGTCTCGCTGCTCTCCCCCACCTCAACACCCTTGTCTTTATCAGGTGATGGTGGTCTCTTCCCCTACTGAGAAGGGAATCCCTCCTCCCTCCTCCCTGTCTGCTACGGTCTCTGCAGAGCCTATGGCATCCTTTGGCATCTCTCTTGCGAAGACCATCGCTGCTCTCTCCCTTCGTGACCCCACGTTGCCTCAATGGCAGCCTGGCGCCGCCTCCCCATCCATCGCACAATCGCATGCATCGGACCCTGTGCCCTCGTCATCCGAGGAGGGCGGATGCCTGCGTACCAGGCATCGTATCCATCCGTAACCCTAGCGTCGTCTCCATACACTGGCTGGATGGGGGCATCATCCATGTCCTGGCTCTAGAATTGTTGCATATTCGAAGCCCCGCTTAGTGTAGTACTATCTCGAATAGTCCAGGAGTACTCATAGTCACTGAGAGATGGGATCCCCTGTTGTAGACCGAACTATCGCAAAACTCAATCGTAGCGGTGGAGCTCTACCTCTCCCCACTCCATCCTCAGCCAGCAGACTCTCCTGATGAGAGCCAGCTCATGTCCGTCCTCTCCCCACCCTAGGTGCTCTCTCCATGGCCTCCAGGTGATCTTGTCTGGGATGATATCGTCTAGCAACCTTCGTGACATCGGTAGATCTATCCATCACTATGACCTCTCTGTAGCCACCAATAGAAAACCCGGGGCCTCTCCCTGTCAATCCCTGTCAGTGGGAGTCCTACCGGTCTTCGCACCACGATGTGCTCCCAGCACCAAACCTACAATAGCGATGTCAAAACCAGACATCGGCCTCCCTTGTATACGACCCCATGTAGGATCCTATACAAGCGGCACAGTACAAAGCTGCCCCATGCAAATATGTACCCGTGGTCTCTCATGTCACAGACCACATCTAACAGGAGCCATGGTAATCTGCACCCGCTCTGGTGGCACAGTAGTAGGCCACCCACTATCCCTGCCAAAACCTGAGTCAACCTAGATGCCCCAGGCATCTGACTTAGAGACTCGATGTTCACTCTGCCCTTCTCCAGGGCAAAGCTCGGGTCTTTGCACAGCCTCATCATAGCTTGGACCTGATTGGTCGTAGGAGTCATAAACCGTCCCTGTATGGGGATCCTCAAGATCCTCTATACATCCTCTAGTGTGGGAGCCATCTCCCTTGTCGGTAACCGAAAGCAGGACGACCCCAGATACCATCTCTCTGCTAGAGATGTTAGTAGCCCTATGTCTATCGATATTTGTGACATCTTTGCCACATGTTGTAAGCCGACCTGTGCCAGTTGGTCTCGCTCCGCCTGGTCGAGCATGGCCACGTCATCCCTCAGCCCCCCGTATTTCCACTCTCGACTCTTTAGTAATCCCCTCTACAAAATAAACAATCAAACAACAAAATTCATTAATAAAACAATTATTACAATCAATTTAATGCAATTCAAACAAGCTTAATTTCATAAAAATGATGATATCGTCCACCATTGGATGATATCGTCCTAAATTGGGTAAAATCATCCTTTGTAGGATGAAATCATCTTCGATTTCACAACTTGGGGATTGCCCCTTGTTGGACGAGATCGCCCCTAGTTCATCGATTTCGCCCTCAGACGAAATCGACGATCTAGGGACGATTTCGTCCCGACGTCGTCGACGGCCTACAATCGGCTACGATGCCCCAAAATAGTCAAAATTTCAATCAAAAATTACACAAATCAAATTAAAATATAATTCACTAGGTTTAGATTCTTACCCGTAGCCCGCACCGGACCTCTGTCGATCGGTGCGTTGTTTCAACCATTTTTGTCTGCAGAGCTCTAAAAACAGTGAAAAATGAACAGTAAAAATGAATTAGGGTTTTACCCTATTTTTTTTAATTTTATTTAAACAACAACATTTTTAATTTTGCTTTTCCGTGCTTTTACCTCAAACGTTTGATTTGGGTAAAAAGACGGAGGGGGCACCATAGTAAGCAGTCGTACAATTCGACCTAGAATTGTCTTCTAAAAAAGGAGTAAATTTTTGCTTTCTCGTAAAACGGGAAGAAGTCATCTTTAACACATTTTCTTCAAGAAATTCGCTAAAGAGGGGGAAAAATGTAGCACCCTAAAATTGACGCAGTTAAACCTTAGTAAAAAGATAAAAAAATTGAATTTTAACCCCAAAACCGCTCGTTACCCTCTCCCCTTGTTTTTCGCACCATTTTTAGGATTTGTTTTAACCGTTGGATGATATTGTCAACGATCAGACGAGATCGTCCCAGATCTGACGAATACGTCTGGAACAGAACGTCTAGACGATTTTGTCCCAAAACTAATTTTCATAATTAGCTTATGTTTCAACAGCTTCTTTAACTTGGGCAGAAAGTGTGTCTGCGCGGTTAGAGTCTCCCCCATTGGAGATCTCCCAAATTGGGATGATCTCCAACCTCCTCACCTCCCCCTAATCCTATATAAACTGATATTTTCTCAGTTTATCCCCCTGGCTGACTGATTTCTCTGCAACTTTAACTTTTTGTGCATTAGAACACCTTCACACCTTCGTTTGCATTGTGTATTTCAAGTTTTCTTGCAGGAATTTTACTGTTTTTCAGTTGGAGCAAGCTCGGATCGTCGCTGGCGATTCCAAACGATTTTGAACGATCCTGTCATAGATCGACGATGATCTCATACGATTGGAGGTGATCTCGACTGTAGTCTAGATTGGGGGCAATCAGAGCCCGAAGTTTGCATTCTTTCATCTTCTCTCTTTATTTCCTTACGCATTAACTTAGTTTATTCTATTTCTGCATTCTGGAGTTCACCTCATTTAGCATAGATGCATGATAAAGTTAAAATAAATTATTAAATTAATGCATTTCCTTTAATTGTTATATGGATCTATCATTTAGGCAAGTTTACTATCATTTCTATCATTCCCCCTTGCTTTTGCAGTTGCATTTTGGGTCTTTGGTATATGTTTATGTGATTGTAGGTTTCTGACGAATTCGTCTGGTCGATGACGATCGCGTCTGATCGTAGACGACTGACTGTGATCTGAGACGATTATGTGCAATTGCAGATGATTATGTAAGATTTGATATGATCTGGACTTCTACAAACCTCAGAATCTTCATTAGACATCCAAAATCAGGTACATTATGTCTTCTTTAGCACACTTTCTATGTTTAACACTTATTCATGTTTTATGTATCCATATAAATCAGCATTGGCATATAGAATAGCTTAGATTCATCTTGGAAAAACCTAGGATATGAATTATTAAAGTACAAAATGAACACATCAAACCCATTTTCAACCTAGGCGTGGAAACTGCCACTCAAAAGTTTCCTGGTGAACCCACCATCCATCGAAAATTCACCCTTATACCCCTCCCTTGAGAGGCACGACCTTCAAAGGGCCTCTCAGTCCAAGGTATTGTCCCATCCTTCTCGCATTCCCCTTCTAGGCGCAGATCCTATAGCCTGAAGGTAAGGATGCGAAAAATTTGGAGCGATACAATGAACTACATCATTGTAATCTAAATTTAATGAAGTAAAAAATGACTTAGAATTAGTCATATGATTAGTGCATCTTGAATCAATAATCCAAGAATTATGGTCTATTTTATCATGAATGGAAGTCAATGCATGAACTAAAGCAACATTATTAGTTTTCTTACCTCCCTTCTTGCTCTTTGTGTTTTTGGAGGCTGCCTTCTTCTTGTAACAATTTTTTTTGTGGCAAAAAATGCCACAAAAGTTACAATTACCATTAAATTTAGGATTATTGCTCTTTGATTTCTTCTCAAACTTAGGTTTTGAAGAACTAGTTTGATTCTTACCTTTAAAGTTCTTGCCTTTGTTCCACTTTCTAGGTTTATTACCTTTATGAACATTCAAGGCAATAGAAGTAGAGTTAGGATCCTTACCTTCACTTACCTTTGTACCTTATTATAGCTTGATGGTTTCTTCATGTTGAACAAGTAGGTTAGAGAGCTCCACTAGTGTAGGTAGATTGTTTTCTTGATCAAATCTCGTATTGAGGACATTTACAAAGTCCTTGAACTTTTTAGTGATATTTCTAAGTACAATGAAGCATAATAGCTTTTCATTTACCCATTCACAACTAAAAGCAAGTAGTTGTGTCCTAATTTCCCTCATTTTAGCTAGGTATATGTTATAGAAGCATAAAATAAAAAGGAAGGCAAGAGAATTCACTTATAGTTCTCCGGAGATAAATTCCATAATCACATTCTAGTATTCACACTTACACCAGCAATACCAAAATTCAGATGAAGAATTTAAACTTAACAACAGATAGTAAAGATGAATATGAAATAGAAATGCTTGAACATAAATAAATCACACAAAGAGACTACTTGCAAAATCAGAAGCCACAAATTCTTCTATTTACGTAGAGAACTTGAATAGTTTTTCTACAGAATGAATATCCTCTTTTACAATGGAAAATGAGTAGTATTTATAGAGGAATTTTGCCTCTATCATTTAATGCACATATGAAAAAATGTTTACAGATTCAGAACCTCTGTGAAAACATTCCTCCTCAAAGTCCTTGAGAATCTTCCTCTTGAGACAACGATCCAGCTTCTAAGATAAAATCTCTAGGAAATCAGTACATTTGGGTATCAGTGCACAGAAAATTGCAAAGCTTGGTCCCTAACTTGATACATTCATTGTGCCTTGGAAATTTTCTCCTGTTCAAAATATCTAGGAATTCATGAAAATCACCTGGTGATTTTAATGTTGCAGCTCTTTTCGCTTGAAATCAACAATTTCAGTTACTCCTCACCCCAATCATTTAATGTTCTTTATTCGTCTGTCTTGAGCACCCTTGAAAACCTTTGTCGTCATTGAAAGTAAAATTCACCCAAAACTAAGTAATGAGTAAACGCACCTCTTTTAATTCTCAACATTTACTCCTTAATTATGTTCCTTTTTGGAGAGGGCGTCTCTTGTAATTCCTTACTCAAATTAAAATTTGGCATATTGCATTTATTTCCTTATCACAACAACAATCAATCTGGAAGAGATATGGGCAAAAATGACTTATTACAATGCTCTGAGCCATCTTGGTGTTGTCTTACCCTTGGAAGGGATGATTGAGAGTTTGTATTTCTTCTAAAGTGAAAGCACCTCTCATAAGGTATCTTCTTCTTCCTAAAATATGCGTTCACCCCTAGAATGGGCAAAAGGCATTGTCACCTTTCATTTTGGACGAACGTCATTTTGACTTTTCAACACCTGATAAAAAATAAAACTTTGGATGCATTTTTTGGGCCACTCTTCCTGGTGCTTCACCCCAAGAAGGGGTGAATGGGACTTTTGCCCCTCATCTAGGATGAAAGTGCTTTCATCTTTAGTCATCTTAATGCGCACTGAAGTGGGGTCCAAACATTATATCTTATGTATACGTTCGACTACATAAGGGGTGAATGCTTAGTTGACTATTCAACGATACCTGGGTGCCTTTCTATTTTCCTCGTGTTCGCTCGAACTCACCATTTTGTTGTGCTTTCACTGCATGGAAGGGCTACAGGGAGTTTCACCCCTCTCCTAAGGTGAAAGTCATGTTGACTAGTCAATGGACTACCTCAGTACTTTATCTTAAAAGACGTTCACCCCAAAGTGGGGCGAACACTTCTTTCACCCCATATTTGGGGTGAACGCACCTCTTTGCATTGTCGTCGTGATTTGACTTCGAGCCCACTCGACTTAACCATTAAAATGTATTTTCACCCCTAAGAGAGGTGAAAGCTCCTGAGGTGAAAGTCCTGTTGACTAGTCAATGGACTACCTTGGCACTTTATCTTAAAAGACGTTCACCCCAAAGTGGGGCGAACACTTCTTTCACCCCATATTTGGGGTGAACGCACCTCTTTGCATTGTCGTCGTGATTTGACTTCGATCCCACTCGACTTAACCATTAAAATGTATTTTCACCCCTAAGAGGGGTGAAAGGGACTTTCATCCCTCACTTAGGGTGAAAGAGCTTTGCTGAGTTTGATATTTTCATTTCTCCGTTCGCACATTTCCACTTCACTTTGCTTAGCAACAATTTTCACAGACATCTTCTCTCTAGGGCAAGATATTCAAGGATTTTTAAGGCGTCATATATACATTTTCTCTTCCATTGAATTCCTTGCAACACCCATTATTCTCAAGCTCTTAATTCATGAAAATTAGAAGGAAAATTAACACATAGCAAAACTGTAACACATTATACATGCCAAAATACTGCAACATAGTATTAATATATATATATATATATCGATTTTACAATCAATAATATTTCATAAAAAATCCCAATGTGGTAGAGTGTCAAAATTGCCAAAAATTTTGGTGGCTCATGGGGTATCTAGCTCACATGGATGCAAGTGATCCCAGGTCTTTATCTATTGGGCTCCTTATTGGGTCTTCTTACTAGCTGCCTTGGTTAGCGTTGATGGTTTGGATACTTATTTTTGTGCCTGCTCAACTACTGCCTTTTCAGCTTCCTGTGCCTCTACAACTATTTGTAGTACTTCTGCTTGCTCTGTTGCTACTACTGCTTCTGTTGTTGCTCGCTCTGCTTTAGCTCGTTCTTCTTGCTCCTTTAGGCTTTCACAAATGATCTCATAAACCATCACTATATCTACCCAAGCATGTGTGGTGAACATGGAGGGAACACTAAGTGATTCATAGATAAACCGTAAGTTTTCAACATCCTCCAGGCTAAGATATTTGGCTCGTTGAGCCAACTCAAACAAGGACAGCTCCATACGGGTGAACTTCTTCATAAGCGAAAACACCTACTTCTTTGTGATTGACTCCTCCCACTTGTCAATTTTGTACGTATCCATAAAATTCTTCCAGGTCGCTTCCAAATGTTCCTTTGTGAAAGCATGCAGAAAAATGGCGTACCGATATGATGCAAACAAAAATAGATATAGATGCTAAGTCCTACGAATGCGATGAGCAATGCATGAAGGAAATGACGTAGAAACGAGATGTGAGCAAACAAAGCGGGGCCTCCTTTATTGATATTGCTTTTAATCTGATTACAATACATCCCCCCTCTAGGGATCAGAACATTTGATACAATTTGTTACATTAATGGATGCCCGAAAGAAGCCGCGCTTCCAAGATCGGACGGTACGCTTCCAGCGTCTTTCGCGTGCCCACATTCAAAGTGGGCGGGCTAAAAGTTGTCGCCGCTTGTGTCCATGTGTTCGTCATTCCTTGCTGCCCCTCTAGTATTCCTGGCGGTGAGATCCTATGCACAGAAAGACAACAAATCGTTAATAGCATATGCGTATCTAGAAAAACATGCAATCCCCAAGGCCTCCAGCGGGCGCTTGTGGGATATCAGTGATAAGATTGATAAATCGATTACAGAATGATATATAAATGTAAAGGACAACTTCTAGAATTGGTATCACCTGATTTTGCATCGAAGCGGCGTCGGACGGCCCCGTTATGCTCGTTTGCCCGTCGGGGGCCTCTCCAAAGTGAGCGCTCCAATGTCCCACCTATGCTTATCCAAATCACCTAAAACTCATGGGTTAGGCATTATATGTAATTCTAAGACTACCCAGATGCTCGGAATTTGCATATCCTACCCAGATTCTCCTGTATGTGACAGGGGCGCCCTACGAGCTAGTTAATACATAAAATAATAAAACGATCGTCAAATCATGTCAGAATGAGTTCAAAATTTAACAGAGGCATTAGGATATCATCTGGGACATATTGCAAAAGGAATAGTAAGGAAATCATGCACATATTTCTAATCGCTCTAGGGTGGGACGCTGGGGACTGTCGTAAAACCTGCAAAAAGTGACCTTGCAAATGTCCTACCCAGAGGCCTCCAAAACTCCTGCAAACTTGTGGTTAGACTAAAAACAACATTTTGAGATGACCCAGAAGGTCAGATTTGGCAGATTCTACCCAGGTTATCTTGTATCCGAAGGCACTCCCTGTAGGTTAGTAGACGCATAAAATGACAGAAACCAGGTCAAATCATGTCAGAAAGCAATGAAATTTGGACAACAGCATAAGTACATTAGATATAAAAGAATGCAAAAAGAATAGTAGAAAAACCATGCACATATTTCTAATCGCTCCGGGGTGGGGCGATTAGGACTACAGCAGTTTGGGGGCGCCCGGGGTGGGACGCCCACCGTTTAGGGCCTAGTTTTGACACCAATCCAAGTGGGATGGGTCCAAAACTTCCTAGGGGGTTGTGTCGATGAGTTTGGGGTGGGATTGTGGCCGATTGCTTGGGTTTTTGGATCTGGATTGCGTTCCTAGTGTTCACCCGATAACCTCTCTTCCATAAGAGAGAGATTAGGGATGTAGGAAGCACAAAGAGGAATGGGGGTATAGTTTGGCAGCACTTCGTTGCTCCAAATGCTCCAGATCTCTTCTTTTTTGGGGTGAGGAGGCTCACCTTTTTATAGACCTAAGGGTCTCCTTTGAATGCGCATGCGAGGGCGCCACTTGGCTCATTATGCCTTTTTGGGGGAGAGAAGATTCCTCCCTGATTAGGGCCTCCTTGATTGAGGCCTCCATGATTTGAAACCTTCCCTCGCAATCCCATGCCTTGAAGGCGGAGTTAGGTGGCGGATTTGGGCTGCCATTTGTCAAGGTTTGAATTTTTCCAGTCAAACCTGCTAATCGTCCCACCCTGGAGCGATTGTTGCTAATCGTCCCGGGGTGGGACGAATAGGATTCTAATCATCCCAGGGTGGGACGAATAGGGAGCAAAGTGCTTAAAAGGTGCAAAACTGACCTCTGACCTTCCAAAACTGATTTGGGAGTGGTTAGGACCACTTTTTAACCTCTGGAGGCTGCCCTAGGGGGTATGTATGCCAATTCGGTCAGTGCTTGTAGTCACATAATCGGATTGGTGTTGTTTTGGTGTCTATAGATGCCCCTTTTTGGGATGCGCTGTGTGTGGCGCAGTGCTGAGCAAAAATAGATGACCAAAGCACTTAATGATTAGGGTTTCTCAGTAACCTAACCAAATTTTGATGCCCCAAGTATGGAAAGGGCACGCATTCTTGAATCCTTGCTTCTGACGAGCTAAGGAGCTTAACTCAAGTGTAACCTTTTTTAGTGAGGTGTACTTGATCTTGGACATTGTTCAGACATGAATAGGCAAAGGGCACAACCTTTTGTCCGAGGAACCTTTTCTTCATGCTTCCAGAATGCCAAGTGTTTGTTTAGCCTGTGATTATTGCTTGTTTGCTGCCCCAAGCAGGAGCGTGATTGTCTTTGTCAATGATTCTTTGAATGCATGCCATTTCCTTGATTGGGTGTGTATTTGTTGATTGGTGACTAAGTGTGACTACCCCCTCAAGCGACGAATCGATGAGGGAATGACCAAAAATGAGAAAAGCGACGAGTCGCTTGACCCAAGATGACGTTTGTAAGGGTGCCTTCAGTTGTTTTCATTGAACGCTTATTGCAGTTTTCCAACCATCGGACCTATTTTTGGTGGGTTTTGACCCTTTTTTTTACGCCTATTGGGGTAGAAATTATCGAAAATCCTCCTTCCCGTGGAGCGGTCCGGCTATGCTAGCCTTCTTAGGGAGTAGGATAGTGAGTATTTGTGACCCCGACGATGGTTTTTCATGCCATGAATGTCAGGTGCAAAGGCACCTTTGTTCGGCAGATTTATTGTTGTTTTTGGTGCATTTTTTGGATGCAGTTTTTGTTGCTTTATTTCTTGCTCTGTAATCGTCCCAGGGTGGGACGAATACCAATTTTGTAATCGTCCCAGGGTGGGACGAGCGCTAACTAGAGCGCTCATCCCAGGGTGGAACGATTACAGGCCTAACAACCTATATAAGGACCAAAACTAGGTTTTGGGCTCATTTGCAATATTTTTTTCTTGGCGATTTGGAGCAGTGAGGAGGAGTGCGAGTGTGCGTAGCGGAGCGCTGCTAAAATTTTATGGACATCATGAGTGCGAGAACCGGATCTTCGAGTGGAGGAGCCGAGGTGAGACCGGTATGATGTTCCTTCTCTCTGCCTATTATTCGTGCGTGTTTTATATGAAGTTTAAAACTCACATATAAAATGTTTGTTCGCTTTATTTTGTTGTTTTTGTTCATATTAAGGTTGAAACCCTAATATGTTTTATTTCATTTTTGTTTTTGCCATATTAAGGTTGAAACCCTAATATTTTTTTTATTTTGTTTTGCGTTCACATTAAGGTTGAAACCCTAATATGATTTTTGTTGATTGTACAATTATTTTCATGTATGTTGTCATTGTTGTACAGTTTTATTTTAATGTTTTTGTTTATATTAAGTATGTACTTAATATATTTTTTCATTTTATTTTGTTGTTTCAGGTTGTGAAGAGTCGGTACCGCCAGCTGACTATTTTCTCTGATGCCCGGGATGCCCTGACAGTTGTGGATTGGGAGTGGCTTGATGCCCTTGGGCTCAAGCACGTGATGCGTCTAGAGCCTGTGGTGGGGGATCGGGCATATTTGACTACCCTGATCAATCTATGGGATCCCCGCACCAACACTTTTCATCTCCCAACAGGGGAGATGACTGTTACTCTGGAGGATGTGTATCGGATTCTATGGATTTCGATAGATGGACTGCCTATCCGGATGACCCACCGTGACCAGCGGACAACGGTATTGACATGGTGTTTTGGTCCGACGGTGGAGAGGGGGGTGGAGAGGGCTGTGGAGAGGGTAGAGGCTGACTGCCAGATAGGCGGTATTCTGGTGTGGTGGTGGCTGGAGAAGGGCGTATTAGGGGTGAGGCATGCTTTGATCATGACCCTCATCTCCAATATGCTACTTCCTGACTCCTCAGGTGCGAGGTTCCCTTGGAACCTGCTTGAGTTGGTTTTCACATTGGTGGAGTGTCCTACATCAGCTCCACTTATTATGAGATGGGGTCAGACGTTATTGGCGTAGTTGTACGATGAGTTGTACGAGGTCCACTGTCGAAAGCGGAAGGGGATCGGGTGCAGCTATCTCTTGCAATGCTGGGGGTGGCAGCACATAGCTGTGGAGCGGCCATAGGGTTTGCCTTGGACCACCCGAGGTGAGATGGTGGATCGAGAAATTAGATATGCCAATTTATGGCGGAGGTCAGAGGAGCATGGATAGAGTCGACGGTGGGCAGGTGACGTAGGTCACTATACTGATGCCTTCTCTCATCTAGTGCCAGGGTAGGTGTTTTGGCGGCCGTATCGGGACTGTCCAACCTGGCCTGAGGCTGGAGAGTGGCTCCGGCATGTGCACAGGGGTAGATGGTTGATTGGGTGGCACGGGACAGAGCAGGAGTACTTCCCATATGTCTGGGTGACGCGGTAGTTTGGGGTGCACCAGGGATTTCCTGGTGATCCCTTGATCTATCGACATCACGATGACGAGAAGACTCTAGTCTGGCCTACCATTGAGCAGCTGGGCGAGGGGTCCGATGCAGTTATTGATGTACCCAATGTGGACGATGTCGGGGTGACTGCAGAGTATGACCGGTGGTGGATTATGCGGCGATGGTGGAGTGAGGGGCCTCTAGGAGGCATGGATACTGCAATAGCAGGAGGTGGGGGTGCAGAGGCACCGGTGGAGGGTTGGGGGGCTCCGCTTGATGATGTTGACATGGTGGAGGTCGATGACTTCATCGACGATGGAGATGATTTGGGGGTTTCGAAGCAGTCGAATGTACAGGATGTCCCAGAGCAGTGGGTGCCAGAGCAGCAGGCCGTCCCGGAGGTGCCCATGCCTCAGGCTGTCTCAGGGGATGTGGAGGCTGGGCTTCATGCTGAGATAGCATGATTGGAGGGTCTCCTACGGAGATGGGAGGAGGAGCATAGAGATGCTTTGGTGGAGGTAACGCAGGAGAGGGATCTCCTGCGGACTCAGTTGGCATAGTGGGATAGTGCATTGGTTGTGTATCGCCAACGAGATATGGAGTGGGGTCGATACTGGATAGAGTTAGAGACAGAGGTTGTCCGCCTCGGTGGATAGTTTCCTGTGCTTGATGGAGGTGGTTCGTCGCGTCGTACGAGAGGCAGTGAGACTGAGCAGTCTGCATCATCTCATCGCAGGCGGCTAGGTGAGGGTAGTGTTGGTGGGCAGGGTGCGAGGGTTGGCAGCAACCGCCCTGAGAGGTCCCATAGGACCCATACTACTAGGGGTAGTTCCAGTCGCACCGATCCTGCGTGATCATGGTGGTCGACTCCCTAGGCTTTGGGGATTTTGAGTTTTTGGTTTTTGTGAGGTCGAAGGACCTTCTTATTGTAGCCTGAGGGCATTTTGACTTGATATATATACATGACTCTTTTTGGTTTGATTATATACTTGTCATGGTTTATTGTTCTTTATGCACATTTATTTATGTTGATGTATGCATATGCTATTATGATTGCAGATGATTTTAACTATATGATATAGATGTATGCATATGGAATGGATGGAATGATTTGTTGGTATACAGGTGGTGGCACCATAGACTGTACAAGATTTATTGGCTTTCTGTACTATGTGATTGCTTTATGGAATAACTTTTGCATTTGTAATTTTTGTTTTGTATTTTCTGATGGTGATGTAAGTAATGAAATGTACAACAATTGTTTTAGAATGTAGTTAAGGTTTTTCTGAGACTCAGATGCTTTAACTAACTAGTCAAGACTGTACATTATCTTACAAGACTTTCGAACAAGGTACGAATCAGACTTGAGTTTGACCAAGTTATTTCACATCCCTGTGTGTGCGATTGAGTTCGTTTATGTGGTATTCGTAAGGATACCATTAGTGCCAGGTAGGCTGTCCACCAAACCTATACTGAGGATCACCTAATTAGCTCCACTAACTCCTTTGTTGTATTTAGTAGGATTAATCTACGATGCAATCTAGGATACCATAAGCTAGCTCGTCCACATGCAAACATTGGTCTACACACACGCAAAGCTAATGTGATAGACATATCGTCATGCATTTAGGATACCACCATTGCCAGGTAGGCTATCCACCAAACCCGTAATGAGGATCACCTAAATGGTTTTTCAAATGCTGAGAATTCCAGGGATTCAAGCTCAGACGTCTTTCGGTTGTTCAATTTGTTGGGATACTTGCTCTCACATATAGTGATGAAAATCACTATTTATTTTGAGTTTTTTTTTTCTTCTCTTGAGCAAGGGGTTTGAGTAGTGGTGATAACCACTGTTATTTTTTATTGTTGCTTTTTGAGGATTTAGATTTTGAATTTTGATTTCAAAGTTGAGCTTGTGGGATTTTTGGCTTGTGAATGGCATTGATCCTTTAGGCCTTGGGGATGACTACCCATCCTTCTCAGGGGCGTGTAGTACGAATCCTTACGACTTTGGGGATCAAAGGTGTTTGGGAATTTTGATGGTGAACTTTTGGGATTTTTCTTTGGAATGGTATTGATCCTTTAGGCCTTGGGGATGACTACCCATCCTTCTCAGGGACGTGTAGTACGAATCCTTACGAATTTAGGGATCAAGGGTGTTTGGGATTTTTGATAGTGGTGAAAACCACTATTTATTTTGGGGAATTGGATGGGGAAGAGCTTGTCCTTTTGTCAATTCTCAGCATTCTTGAACCATTCGCATAGGGGGATGAGCAGGATAAAATTTTTGCTCAAGGTACCCTAGACCACTTTGTAGGTTTCATCTTTCGTTCACACAACTTGGGAATTTTTATGTGTTTTAAGCTTGTGTTGGGATGCTATGTAACAAGGCGTGATCCAAGTAAAACTCTACCTTGTAAAAATCGGTCTGACTTTGTACAACATTTGACTAGAAATCTAAAGACAACTGAATGACGAAAACCCTAAAGACATTAGAAGACAACTGACTATGATATGGCAAAAATGCGAATGGCGTTATTCTTGTTGGATCATTTACAAAATGGACAAATGTGGAAAATGATGGAATTGCCGAGTAATTACAGTCTATGGTGCGTTTGACATGTATGACCAACAAATATGCAATGTATGTATGCGATGCCTAATGCAGCTTTTTTTTTTTGTGTTTTGATTTTTAAGATTATGCATGAAAGTGAGATGCAATTTTTTTGTTATTTTTGATTATCTGTTGTTTTTGAATATTCGTTATGGATGGTTTAACCCGAATGGGTGTGGACCAAGTGATTCTTACGGATCCTTGGAGGTTTTGACCAAAGGGATTATAGATACCTTTGGGGCATTTTGGGTGACCAAGCGGTGGCGAGAATCCTTGGAGCTTTTGGTTTGACCAAAGGGATTATAGATACCTTTGGGGCATTTTTGGTTGACCAAGCGATTGTGGGAACCCTTGGAGCTTTTGGTTTGACCAAAGGGATTATAGATACCTTTGGGGCATTTTGGTTGACCAAGCGATTGTGGGAACCCTTGGAGCTTTTGGTTTGACCAAAGGGATTATGGATACCTTTGGGGCATTTTAGGTTGACCAAGCGATTGTGGGAACCCTTGGAGCTTTTGGTTTGACCAAAGGGATTATAGATACCTTTGGGGCATTTTGGGTGACGGGGGAAGGAACCTGTTGGTTTGACCAAAGAGATTAGAGATGAAAATTAGGTTGAAGTGATCAGGGAACCCTTGGAGCTTTTGGTTTGACCAAAGGGATTATAGATACCTTTGGGGATTTTGGTTGACCAAGCAATTGCGGGAACCCTTGGAGCTTTTGGTTTGACCAAAGGGATTATAGATACCTTTGGGGCATTTTAGGTTGACCAAGCGATTGTGAGAACCCTTGGAGCTTTTGGTTTGACCAAAGGGATTATTGATACCTTTGGGGCATTTTGTTGACCAAAGGTAAGAAACCCTTTGAGCTTTTTTAAGTGACCAAAAGGATTATAGATACCTTTGGGGCATTTATTTGACCAAGCGATATGGAGAACCCTTGGAGCTTTTGGTTTGACCAAAGGGATTATAGATACCTTTGGGGCATTTTAGGTTGACCAAGGTGGGAACCCTTGGAGCTTTTGGTTTGACCAAAGGGATTATGGATACCTTTGGGGCGTTTAGGTTGACCAAGCGATTGTGGGAACCCTTGGAGCTTTTGGTTTGACCAAAGGGATTATAGATACCTTTGGGGCATTTTAGGTTGACCAAGTTGGGGAACCCTTGGAGCTTTTGGTTTGACCAAAGGGATTATAGATACCTTTGGGGATTTTTGGTTGACCAAGCGATTGTGAGAACCCTTGGGGCTTTTGGAGTGGGCCATGGCTCTCTAAATGTTGAATGGCCTCAAATGACTGATGTTCAAGGGTTCTAGTTCCTTGATTCCTTCAAGAGAGGTGAGCCGGTATGTTCCAGGTCCTATTTTACTATCGATTACATAAGGACCTAACCAATTTGCCATGAACTTGTCCCTTAAATGGGGCGGCAAGTTAGAATTTTGTTGGTTCTCTTTTAAGACCAGGTCACCGACCTGAAAGTCCCTCGGGTGAACTTTCATGTTGTATGCTTTCTTAAGTCGCTCTTGATAGATACGTAAATGCTCGAGAGCATTGACGCATCGTTCATCGAGTAACGTAAGCTGGTCTAACCGGGCCTGCCATGCAGTGTCATCATCGATGAACTCTTGCATTGATATGCGCAAGGAGGGTATTTCCAACTCGAGAGGCATGACTGCCTCGGAGCCATACACTAGCAAAAATGGAGTTGCCCCAGTGGGCATCCGAATGCTAGTGCGATAAGCCCATAGGGCAAGTGGTATTTGGATGTGCCAATCCTTATGACTATCTATGACCATATTTTTAAGGATGGCAACTAGCATTTTGTTTGACGCCTCTGCTTGCCCATTTGCCTACGGATAATAAGGTGTCAAAAAACTATGCTAAATTTTGTACTTTGTTGTCAAAGCACGCACATATTTGTTCTTAAATGACGTCCCATTATCCGAGATGATCTTGGATGGAATACCAAAATGACATATGATGTTATGTAAAATGAACTCCGTAATGCGGGGCCCAGTCGTAGAGGTAAGCGAAATTGCTTCCACCCACTTAGTGAAGTACTCTGTGGCCGTTATGATAAACGTGTGATGACCTGACGACGTAGGGGAGATCTTTTCGATGAGATCTAAGCCCCACTATGAAAATGGCCAAGCCGATTGGATCGACTGCAAGGCTTGAGAAGGTACGTGTGTCAAGTTAGCATGGTGTTGACACTTCATGCACTTCCGCACATATGCGCAACAATCTCGCTCTAAAGATGGCCAATAATAGCCCATGCGAAGAATGCGCTTTGTGATGGCCATACCGCTGAAGTGGCCACCGCATGTACCATCGTGCACTTGGGTGATCGCCCAAGTGGACTCCTGTTGGTCCAAGCAACGGAGGAGGATTCCTTCGTAGCTTCGATGGTATAAAATGTCTCCTAGCAAGACATGTTTTGTCGCTTTCTATTTGAATGATCTTTTCACGATGTGCGACAATCCAAGTGGGAGGCTACCTAACTTGAGATAGTCTCTTATGGGTGTGTACCAATCCTGCTGATCAGAAACCTCGATGGTATGAACGATCGATCCCTCTTGAAGTTCATCCCTAGCAAAAGTTGAGCGGGAAAGAACTTGTAAAAATAGCGTTGTGTTGCTATTAAGAGGGGTTGGAGAGAACAAAGACCCCTAGTTGGCATGATTCAGACTATCATGGATTCGAGAGAACCTATCCTGAGATGGTTCAATCTGGATCAGGTGGATTCCTGGCGTTATGTCAGAGCTTGCACGCTCCATCACGGATTGCGATAACATTTTGACTTGAATGGTTGTCATCTCACCAGAAATGTCTTGTGGGATTAGTGACCCCAAGGAGGCCATAGTGTCCGCAAAATGATTCGATGATCGAGGGAGTGCCTCGATGTCGTACCATTCAAGCTTTGCCAAGAATTTATCCACAAGGGCTTTGTAGGCCTGCAGAACTGGGCATTTGCATTGGAATACCCCTTTCACTTGGTTGACAATTAACAACGAATCACCAAAGATATTCAAGCATTTGATGTTCATGGTGATGGTTGTCTGAAGACCTATGAGCAAGGCTTCGTATTCAGCATTGTTATTGGTGCACGGGAAATCAAGTTTAAATGATAAAGGCATTGGAGCCCCTTGCGGTGTGAAAAACATGATTCCCATGCCACCCCCTTGCTCACATTTAGAACCATCAAAAAATAAGGTTATGTCGGCCTGTGACTCAGGCTCATCAGAATATGGTGATTCTGAGACATGGAAGACCCCATCATCGGGCAGCTCTATGGTCAGAGGTTGATCATCTTCGAGAGGAGCCTCTGCTAGTTGATCGGTGATGACTTGACCTTTGATGGACTTTTGTCCAATGAATTCGATGTCAAACTCCATCAACAACATGATCCATTTCGCCGTGCGACTACTGTGATAAGTATGACTCATCATGTACCGCAATGGATTCTCCTTAGACACAACATACATCGTATTGCTCAACATGTAATGGCATAGCTTTTTGGTGGCAAATACCACCGCCAAGCATAGCTTCTCAACGTATGCATAGTTAAGTTCATAACTGACCAGGGTGCGGCTAAGATAATAATTAGCCTGTTCTTTATGTAATTCATTTTTCTAGGCTAGCATGGCGCCCAGTGCCACCTCAGTAGCTGAGATGTATAAATAGAATGACACTCTTGGTCTAGGTGGTGCCAATACTGGCGGCGAAGCCAAGTATTGTTTGATGTCATCGAAGGCTGACTGGCACTCGTCATCCCAATGAAATGCTACCCCCTTGTGTAATAATTTATTCATGGGTCGGCACTTGTCAGATAACTATGCTATGAAGCGCTTGATCGACGTGACCTTACCCTGCAAGCTTCTGAGCTGCCTGATGGTGGTTGGGGGAAGCATTTCAAGGATTGCCTTGACTTTATTTGGATCTACCTCGATGCCTCATTTTGAGACTATGAAACCCAAGAGTTTTCTATATGTGACACCAAATACGCACTTCTTGGGGTTTAGCCTAACCTTGTGTTCGATGAGGCGATCAAGGATCTTGCGTAAGTCATCGAGATGATTTTGGCGCAAAAGAGATTTGGCCAACAAATCATCCATATAATCTTCCAAAGTTTTATGCATGTGATCATGGAAGATGTATGTCATAGCGCGTTGGTAAGTGGCGCCAATATTTTTAAGGCCAAAGGGCATGACCTTATAACAAAATGTCCCCCAAGGCATCGTGAATGCCATTTTTAGTTGATCATCGGGATTGATACGAATCTGGTTGTATCCCGAGAAACCATCCATGAGGGAAAGCATTTCGTGGCCTGTTGTAGCGTCTACCAATGCGTCGATGCTAGGCAAGGGGAAATCATCCTTGGGACTCGCTTTGTTTAAATCTTGAAAATCGATGCATATGCGAATCCTCCCGTCAAGATTTTTGATGGGTACCATGTTGGATAGCCATGGTGGGTAATCTACGCAGATGACAAACTATGCATCCAACAACTTTTGTAGCTCATATTTGACCATTAAGGCCACTGTTGGGTGCATCTTACGTAGCTTTTGCTTGACTGGCTTGACTTTCGGATCAAGTGTTAGATTATGCGTGACTAGCTACGGGTCTAGCCCCGGCATGTCTTTGTAGGACCATGCAAAAACCTCCTTCTTCTCTTTGAGAAGGGTAATGTAATCGGCTTGCTCTTCGGGGGATAAAATTACCCCCAGCTTGATGATTTGTGGATTCATTGGATCAGAACCGATGTCTACGTCAATCGTCTCTTCGATTGACATGTGGGATCCATCCTCCAACTGGTGTGGAGTTGGGATCGGGTGGATATCATTTGTAGAATTTAGATCTACGTTGGGAATGTCGGGTTCCTCTTCAGCATGGAAGATATCCTGAGTCTGTCCTGGGGTGAAATGAAACATCTCACCGCAAGGCCAGTACTCGATGGGGATGGTGGTGAGTCAGCACGATCCCAGTCTATGGCATCTAGGTCTAGATACAATGGTCATGTTGGATCCGTTGGATTGTGGATGGGGGTGGTTAAATCAATGGAGATCATGTTGATGGATTGAATTTGGTTTCCATTACCATGTTGATGAGGCCTGGAAATGCCTCAATCATAACATGTTTTGTACACTAAAAATGCCTATAAACTCTTATGTTTTATCTGATATGTTAGTTAAGTTGATTTAATATGCTGTATATTAACCATTTTGCATGATCAATGTATTTGAGATATTATATGCTGATTTTACAACTTTTTGCATAGTTTTGTGTTCTTTTTGTTATGATTTGCTACAATGGGATATGCTTAGAATAAATAGCAGCATTTCACTAATCATATTCTGATTTGTTTCAAGCATTTACTTCACCTAAATCTGGCAACAGTGCAAGCAAACTATTGTTGTGCAAAGAAACTGGTCTTTCCCATATAAATTCCAGCCAGCTGTCCATAAATAGCAAGGCATGGAATTCACATGAGGAAAGGGATGAAGACCATTAGAATTTGATCTTAGGAGATAACCCACCTGAGAGATGCAGAAGAAACCAATGGAAAGCATACATTTTTTCATTCTGAAGCGTCTTTGGAATGAACAGATATCTTCGAAATGAAGAAAACACAGCATCTTTGAAATGAGCGGATCTTCGGAATGAAGAAAGCAGCGTCTTCGAAATGAAGCATGCAGTATATTCGGAATGAGCGATCTTCAGAATGAGAATGCAGTATCTTCAGAATGAGCGATCTTCGAAATGAAAACTGCACTATCTTCGGAATGAAGCCACTTATCTTCGGAATGAAGAACAGAATGTGTTTTTGACCTTTTTGACCGATTTTTGAAGGCGGAAAAAGGGAAATAAAGGTTGGAAAAAGTAAAGAGAAATATCCTCCATATGTCTTTGCTGTCATTGCCGACCAAATCCATCATTAAGGGAAAGATCAGGTTTTAGTCCTCTTCTAGGATAAAACCAGAATTTGTTGCAGCATTTTAGGATTAGATCTTTTGAGATATTCTTTGTTTGTAATCAGATCATAGGATAGCTATAAATATTGCTCCCGTTCAGGTTGAGCTATAGAGAAGGAGGTAGAGAAATAGCAGATAGATAGAAAATAGAGTAAGGAAGCTAAATACAGAGTATAACTAGAAATTGACTGTTACAGTCCTGTAACAGTTTTTCAGCAGAATTCTTGTAATCATGTCTTTTGATCAATAAAGTGCACCAGTTCTATTTCAATTTACTTGTAAATGAGTGTGATTAAGATTTAGAAAGAGATAGAGACTTACACCTTCTTCTGGACAAAGATGCTGGCCACTTCCAGACCTAGGAGGAGGACTAACAGAATAGGTTTTTATTTTGATTTTGCTGCAGCAGAATGAGTTGCAGAACTTGTTATGTAAATTGCTTGTGAATAGTTGACAATATTTGCAGTATTAGTTTATTTATGCTAAGATAAATCTTGTGCTTAATGTTTTAGTTGCAATCTTACTTTCAACCAAGCTTTCACTTTATTTTCAAACTGTTATTTTCAGCATTTACTGTTTTTCAGCAATTTCCTGCATTTTTATGTTTTGCTGTCAAAATCTGAACAGAGGATTGACAACCTTTTGTTACAAAATTTTGATAGTTTTTATTTCCACATTAGATCTAGACTTTCATTACTGCAAAAGTAATTAGATTTCCTTTCTGCAATTAGAATCAGACTTTCAATTCTGCAACTGTTAATTCTGCAATATAATTAGGTCTTATTCTACAATTGTAATTAGGACTTCATTTCTGCAGTTAGTGATTAGTTTCCAATTCTGCAACTTAGATTAAGATTTAATTCATGCAATTTAGAGATAGGAATGTTCCAAAACCCCCCACAAAACCAATTCCACCAATAAATACTTGTTGCCCTAGATTGACCTAAGTTATAGCTGTTTCACTTCTTCCGTAGATAGCCTTGTACACTGCCCTGGATTGATAGATTCTTTGAGAATTAATGATGGTATAACGACTACGCATCACATGTGGGTGTTGATTCAGACATCCTTGGTGATCCTTGTACCCTAGATCTGGCTCTGTGGGTATTGGCACAAAAGGATCGGCCCTATGTGTGGATGGAAGGACAGAGTCTACCCTTGGCAATGATGGCCCTATAGGGTCTCTAGGTAGGAGGTGCTACCTGTATGCCCAAAGTGGTGGATGAAGCACTTGGTTTAACTGTACTTGGTTTAAATGCCACCTATGCCTTGGTCCCATATTTAGATGTTCAAATATATCATCGATGTCTATGGGGTATTCCTGTTGCCTCATATGGTTGAGATATGCCATCTCATTCTCATCCTCATAGTCACTATCGGAGATCCATAGGCCTTCATTGGCTCCGATAAATATGTTACCCTCTGGCTGGTATAGGCTCCCACTAGCCGTTTCTTGATCACTATCCTCACTCTCTATGAAAACCAAAAATCTAGCACGCAGGTAGTCGATGTTGAAGAAGATATTTGGATCTTCTTCCTTCGGTGGATTACTTGGCCTTATAGCCAGCATGGGAGGCTAATTTTTTCCGAGCAAGTTGATTTGGTCCCTTATCGGTTGTTCTGCTCTCTGCTGGAGGGTTGGATTATTTGGAGGTAGCAATTGCCTGATCGAAACATTAAAGGGGAACATTACCACGAAGTTCTCCTGACAGTTGTCAATGGGTGTCACCTACGAGTGATTGCTATCAAACTCAAAAGGGTCCCAAGATGCTACCTCATAATCTAACTCATCTTCAGAAGACCCCCTTGATCTTGTTCATATCCCTCTTGGAGGTTACTTCTTAAACTTTCCCCTTCCTCGATCAAAGGGGAGGGGTTGTTGAGGTCAACAAGGTTTGTTGTTAACAATGGGAGATAATCCCCCAATGTGTATGTTGTGTTGGGATTGACATATGGATCTTGTGCCAACCCATCCTTATTGCCTAGACCTAGGCCTTGCATGGTTTATACCAAGATGTCGAGGGGCAAAGGGTGGTTGAACCCTACTCCTAATTTATTATATTGCATATGGTATCTCGGTTGACAAAGGATGCACATTCCTTGTTCGTATCTGCCCAATCCATATCCATGCCAATTACATTGGTCTAGGTATTTCAAGGTGAAGTCTGTGTTGGATAGATAGTCAACATTCTCATAAAATAGCTCTTCATCCTCTTCCTCTTGTAGGTAGGGTTCAATGCCATTCTCAAGGCCCCCATATACAAAATTGGTCTAATTTGGCGGGTAGCCTAAAGGGACGATAGTGCCGATGGGGAGGCGAGGTCTCCCCATGTATTGCATGGATTCGATCGTGGGTGTTGCCACAACATTCTGCACTAGGTACTCCCCCAGGCCCGTATTGACCATCTCAATGGTAATCGTCGACGGTTGAGGGGGAGGGAATGGGAGTTCTCCTTGAGTCCACTCTAGTTTGGGTGAACCAGGTGTCTCGATTTCCATTCGGCTAGGCACCTCTTCGGTATAAATGGTTGAGACTAATGGTAGTACCTCCTCTAGGGGCTTCTTTTCATTGTCCTTCGATGTGGCCACCATAGGTGGCATCGTTGGTGAAATAACAAACGACGAAGATGGGCCAGGTTGGTGAGTTGAGGGACTCAACAATGGGGATGTAGGCGAAATCGAACCTGATGAGGCCTGGAAATGCCTCAATCATAACATGTTTTGAACACTTAAATTGCCTATAAACTCTTATGTTTAATCTAATATGCTAGTTAAGTTAATTCAATATGTTGTGTATTAACTATTTGCATGATGAATGTATCTGAAATACTATATTCTGATTTTTACAACTTTTTGCATAAGTTTTATGTTGTTTTGTTATGACTTGCTAAATGAGATATGCTTAGATTGATAGCAAAATTTCACTAATCATGTTTTGATATGTCTCAAGCATTCATTTTACCTAAATCTGGCAACAGTTCAAGAAAACTGTTACTGTGCAGCAAAAACTGGGTTTTCCCATGTAAATTCTAGCCAGCTGCCAATGAATGGCAAGGCATGGAATTCACATGTGGAAAGAGATGAAGACCATTGGAATCTGATCCTGAGAAGTAACCCACATGAGAAATGTAGAGGAAATCATTTAAGGAGCCCACATTTGTTCATTTCGAAGTCTCTTCGGAATGAACAGATATCTTCGAAATGAGAAAACACAGTGTCTTCGAAATGAGAACTACAGTATCTTCGAAATGAGCGGATCTTCGGAATGAGAACTATAGTATCTTCGGAATGAGCGGATCTTTAGAATGAGAATTGCAGTATCTTCGGAATGAGCGGATCTTCGGAATGAGAATTGTAGTATCTTCGAAATGAGCCACTTATCTTCGGAATGAAAACAGAATGTGCTTTTTGACTTGTTGACCAAATTTTGACGCTGGAAAAAGGGAAATAAAGATTGAAAAGGGTAAGGGAAAATATCTCAGATCTGACTTTGCCGTCCTTGCCGACCAAAGCCACCATTTATGGAAAGATCAAGTGTGATCTTCTTCTAGGATAAAACCAGGAATTGTTGCAACATAATAGGATTAGATCTTTTGAGATATTCTCAGCTTGTTAGTAGATCTTAGGACATCTATAAATATGGCTCCCATTCAGGTTGAGCTAGTAGAGTAAGGGGAGTAGAAGATAGAGAAATCAGAGAATAGAGAAAATAGGTGATAATCAGAAAGTGACTGTTACAGTCCTGTAACAGGTTTTCAACAGAATTATTGTAATCATGTTCTTGAATCAATAAAGTATATTGTTTCTATTTCATATTGCTTGTAAATGAGTGTGAGTAAGATCTAGAGAGAGAGAGAGACTCATACCTTCTTCTCGACAAAGAGGTCGGCCACTTCCAGACCTAGGAGGAGGACTAACAACAGGTTTTTATTCTGATTTTGCTGCAGCAGAAAGAGTTGTAGAACTTGTCATTTCATTCCTTTGTAAACAACTAATGATATTTGCAATCTTAGCTTATTTTATGTTTTGTGATTAATGGTTTGGTTGTAATCCCCACTTTCAGCAAAGCTTTCAATTTATTGCAGACTGTCATTTCCAAAATTTACTGTTTTCTATAATTTCTTGCATTTTATGTTTTGTTGTCAACCCCTGCACAAAATATTGACAACCTTCTATTACAAAGCCTTGACAGGGTTTCATTTCCATGTTAGAAGTAGGTTTTCATTGCTGCAAAAGTAAATATATTTCCTTTCTGCAATTATAATCAGACTTTTAATTCTGCAATTGTTATTTCTGCAACATAATTAGGTCTCATTCTGCAATTGTAATTAGGACTTCATTTCTGTAGTTAATGATTAGTTTCCAATTCTGCAACTTAGATTAAGGTTTAATTCATGCAATTTAGAGATAGGAATGTCCTAAATCCCCCACACAATCGATTTCACCAATAAGACCTGTTGCTCTAGATTGACCTAAGTTATAACCCTGTTCACCCCTTCTTCCGTAGATAGCCTTGTACACAACCCTGGATTGACAAATTCATTGAGAATTAATGATGTGTATAACGACAACACATCATTTTGGCACCGTTGCTGGGGAATTGTGTTGCTAGAAGGTAACAACAGTCCAATAGCTGTTAATTAGACTGAACTGTGAAGATTCAGGATAAAATCTGAATAGAATAGCTGGTTAAAATAACAACTATTGACCTATAATTTATGTCATTTAAGAGTAAACATGAATGAGTAAGTCTAGGGATGAAAAAGGTAGAATTACCCAAAAGGATCCCTGGCTTGTTCCATTAAGGAGATCTTCATGCCTAAGGGGTGAATCACCTGTGTTTGAATTACCAAAAATATTGAAAGAAAAATCACTAGTATCACCATCATTAGAACATTCTGAGAAAGGAAAATCACCAGTTTCACCATCATTAGAACATCCTAAGAAAGAAGAATCATCAGACTCATCATCAACAGAGGATCTTGGACCTCTTGAGAGTGAAATTTGGATAGGGTTAACTGTTCCCAAAGAACAAGAAACTATGGCAGAAGGAGGCAATCTAGATAGAGATGGCCAACATGGCTATGTCCATAATGAAGGAGATGATCAGGATATGCCCCAACCTTCCAGAACATTTGAATATCCTATCCATTTGAACCCAGCACAAAACTCTCCCATGAAAACCATTTCACCTTCGGTACTTCCAACCTTTCGAGGTGTTGTATCTGAAGATCCTGATCAGTTTTTGTTTGAATTCAAAGTAGTATGTCAAACCTATGACTATGTAAATGACAATCAAAAACTTAAGGTCTTTCCCTCAACACTCAAGGACTCAACATTACGCTGGTTCATGAGTTTAGAGCCAAATTCCATCCGAACTTGGGATCAAATGGAAACTGTGTTTTTAGACAAATATCAGGAGTATTACCGTGTAAGGAACAGGAAAGATGAGTTATTCAGGATTAAACAGGAAGATGATGAAACATTAGAAGACTATCTTGATAGGTTCTCCTTTGTTCAAAGGAGATGTGGACTTGTAGAACCAGAGTTATGCAAAACCATCTTTTTGAGAGGATTGCAAGATGAATCCAGAGACGTATTGGATTTGATGGGAAGAGGGGATGTAAATACTCTCAGTAATGAGGAAATTATGGATCTCTATAGGAATTACTCTCGCAATAAGCAAGGAAGAAGAAAAAAAAATACAAATGGCACTGATGTGAAGGAATTAATAGAGGAACTTGCAAATTTTAAAACTGATATTCTAGTGCAATTAAACACAACTTTGGGGGAAATGTCTGCAAAAGCAAAAACACAGAACCTTTGGCAATTTATTGCCCAAGATGTAGAAATAAACATGCTTTGCAGGAATTTCCTTTGAATAAAACATCTATCTCAGCCATTTGTAGTATCTGTTCAAAGAAGCATTCAAGTGATCAATGCCACCTGCTACCACAACTCAAAACTGTGTTAGAAAGTCAGACTGAGGAACTCAACTATGTTGGACCAAAACAAGGGGGAAATTTCTCTCAATACCAAAATCCCCCTCGTTTTCCTACAAATTGGGGGCATAATCCTGGGACTATGCCTTGGGGACAATCAAAACCACCCCAACATCCTTGGAATTATCCTCAATGGACAAATTCCCAAGAATGGCCACAAACAAATTGGAGTAATTCAGCTTGGAATCAGAATCAAAACAACCCATCATGGAATCAAAACAACCCATCATGGAATCAAAACAACCCACCCTAGAATCAAAATCAGACTAATCCACATTGGATGCAAAATCAACCATAGTGGAATCAACAATACCAGTCCTATCCAAGGCAGCAAAGAAATCAAGGTCAAAATCAGCATTTGTCGCTTGCACCTAATCAAAACTTTCAAGAAAAATAGAACCAACCACAACAAACACAATAGGTGAAACAACCTCAACTTCCAACTCAATCAGTCACTAATCCAAACAGCATGAGACAGGCATCCCCTGTCTATGTGGTCGAAGCTGAAGAAAATGTTGAAATAAATGTTATTGATTGTAGTAACATCCAACTTCGTTCAGAAAAGTTGTACCTGAACCTGTTTCAAATAAAAGCAAGGAAAATGAAGAGCAAGAACCTTTGGAACCAGTTATAGTGGAACCAACAATAGAGAAAGAAGAAGAAAAAATAGAACCACAGGCAGAACAATTACCTTCATCAAGGATAATTCCATATCCTGAAAGATTCAATACCACAACAAAAAATTTTGAATCAGACCTGGTCAAGGAACTTAAAAAGTTAACTATATCATTGCCCTTATTGCAAGCCATTAAGGATATACCAGTGATTAAAAGTACTATCCAAGATTTGTGCATTAGAAGAGCAAGAAGAAAAAAGAAAGCATTTCCCAAGACTGTTCAGGTTGAAGGAAAGATAGTTGATCTCTTATCTGGAAAACTAGTACCTCCAAAGTATAGTGACCCAGGAAGTCCAGTTATCACAGTTACTATAGGTTCAAGTACCAATATCAAATGTCTTAGTAGATCTAGGAGCTGCAATAAATGTCATGACCAAGGATATAATGAAACAATTACAGCTCAAACATCTCAGCCCCACATTTACAGTTTTAGAAATGGTTGATAGGTCAGTTGCAAAACCTGAAGGTATCATTGAAGATGTTCCTATAGAAGTTTCTTCTTGGGAATTCCCTACAGATTTTTTGGTTTTACAACCAAGAAATTCAACACATGGATATCCCATCATTTTGGGAAGACCTTGGCTTGCAACTACAACAACCTTCATAGACTTGCAGATCTGGAAAAATGACTATTTCAAATGGTATTGATCTAAAACAGATCTCTCTGTATCCTCCTGCAAGACCCTCCAACAATTTTTTAGGTCAGTTATGGTTTCCTGATTCAGATGAAGAATCATAGGAGGTTATTTCCACACTAGCCACCTTGGTAGTAAGGGAACACACAGAAGACCTCCATGACACATAAAACTCAGAAAATGAAACTATCCTAATGAATGTTCTGCATGAACAAGGGTTAGAAGAGGAAGCAGTAAATATCCAACAATTGTTAAGGAATGAGGAGAACCAAAACTCTGAAGGTGAACCATCTGTACTATCACAAGAAAACTCTGTTTCACTACCACATGGGTGGCACCATCACCTGATTTTTCCTTCTCACTGTTCCATACAGGATATGCTTCCATCAAAAAATAATGAAACAAAAACTTCTTATTTCCTTCCATCTCAGCAATGTCCTCTTAACTCCCTAATCACTAGGTATGAAGAAGTGAGTTCAGTCCTTCCAAATACAAAACAAATAGAAGTCCAGCCAAGCAAATTTTTGAACATTTACAACTGGCTTACTAGGGAAGAGGAAGACAAATTGATAGTTGTCTTGCAGAAGCATGTTCATGCTTTTGCTTGGGACTATAAAGATATGTCAGGAGTTCACCCTGATATATGCACCCACAAAATTTATACTGAAGAAGTCAAGCCAGTAAGACAACCCCAGAGAAGACTGAATCCTGCCCTAAGGGATATTGTAAAGGAAGAAATTGAAAAACTTCTGGAGGTAGGATTCATTTACCCAATTTCTGATAGCCAGTGGGTCTCTCCATTGGTTATAGTTCCTAAGAAAAATGGAAAAATGAGAGTATGTGTAGACTATAGAGAGCTGAATAAAGTGACATACAAAGACCATTTTCCATTACCTTTCATAGATCAGGTGTTAGATACCCTTGCTCGGAAAAAGATACTTTTGTTTTCTTGATGGATTTAGTGGATATAATCAAATTCAGATTGCACCTGAAGATCAAGAGAAAACAACCTTTACCTATCCATGGGGAACATTTGCCTATAGGGTTTTACCTTTTGGTTTGTGTAATGCCCCAACAACATTTCAACGAGCAGTTTTAGCAATTTTTTTTTATCTGACTACCAACAGTGTTGAGATATACATGGATGATTTCACAGTATGTGGACAGACTTTTGACTTTACATTAGAAAACCTTGACAAAGTTTTAACTCGCTGTGAAACATACCAGTTATCCTTGAATCCAGAAAAATGTTTTATGATGATGAAGGAAGGAATAGTTCTTGGTCATCACATCTCTCTTCAAGGGATCCAAGTTGATCCAAAGAAGGTGGAAATTATCAAGAACCTCCTTCCTCCTAAAACTCGGACTGATGTCGAAGCTTCCTAGGACACATTGGTTTTTATCGCAGGTTTATTCCCAGCTTTAGCACAATAGCCAATCCCATGTTTGCCCTATTGACTAAAGATTCTAAATTTTCCTGGACCGTAAGGTGTCGGGAATCATTTGAAGCTCGAAAGAGAAATTAGTAACTCCACCTGTGTTAAGAGGACCTAATTGGACATTACCATTTCACATACAGGCTGATGCTTCCAATACCGCAATTGGAGCAACATTAGGACAAATTGACAATGGTGAACACTATGCCATCTACTACATTAGCAAGAATTTGACAGGAGCTGAGAAAAATTATACCACAACTGAGAAAGAATTCTTGGCAGTAATTTATGCCATCAAAAAATTTAGGCATTACATCACAGGTTATCAAATATTTATTCACACAGATCACACAACCATTAAATATTTGATGAATAAGCCTATGGTAAGTGCAAGAATTATTCGTTGGTTATTGTTGCTACAAGAATTTGATATCACTATAATCAACAAACCAGGAAAAGCTAATGTTGTAGCAGATTTCTTGTCCAGATTACAGAACACAAATGAAGGGGAATTAGTTGAAGACACCTTTCTTGATGAAAAATTATTTGCTATATCAGTCCAATCACCTTGGTTTGCAGATATAGCCAATTACTTGGTCACAGGGAAAGTTCCTCCACATTTCACTTCAAAACAGAAAAAACAATTGATCAAACAGAGTTCTTCTTTTGAATGGATCAAGGGTATACTTTTTAAGTGCAGTCCCGACCATGTGTTACGTAGGTGCATCCGAAAGGATGAGGTGTATGATATCCTTAGGGCTTGTCATGATGAACCCTCAGGTGGACACTACTCTGTAAAAAGCACAATTAGAAAAATCTTAGGGACAGGATATTATTGGCCATCTCTTCACAAGGATGTGAAAAAGTACATTAGGCATTGTGATGCATGCCAAAGAATGGGGAAACCCACTCATACAAATGAAATGCCACTGCAGCCTCAATTGGTTTTAGAGCCATTTGAGAGGTGGGGGCTTGATTTTGTAGGACCTATTGATCCACCTTCTCAAGGAAAGGTGCATATTCTAGTATGCACTGATTACTTGACAAAGTGGGTAGAGGTGCATGCTTTCAAACATGCTCATGAAGAGAAGGTCGCTGATTTCTTGTATACTCAGATTTTTCAGAGATTTGGAGCTCCCCGGTCTATCACCACAGACCAAGGACCCCAATTTGCATCTAAAGTCATTGAGGCATTTACATAATTATACGAAATCAAACATAGAAAATCATCACCTTATCACCCACAAGCAAATGGCCAGGTTGAGGTAACAAACAGGGAACTAGAATGAATCTTAACAAAAATAGTAGCTTTTCATAGGAGAAACCGGCTAGATAAATTACCTGAAGCAAGTATGGGCTTACAATACTACTTGGAAATCCACTACTGGATTCACACCTTATGAACTAGTCTTTGGTAAAAAGCCCCTCTTACCTATTGAATTTGAGCTACTAACACTGCGCACAACATTGGAAATTGGAATTGAATTGTCACGAGCACAGACATGACAGGATTCTACAGCTGAATGCATTGGATGAACTTAGGATGGATGCTCTGCACCAAACTGAAGTAATTCAAGAGCAGAGGAAGATGTGGCATGACAGTCACATTCAACAGAGGAAACTTCAACAAGGAGATTGGGCTTTACTATTTGATTCTCACTATGAGGACTTCCTTGGAAAGCTGAGAACTAGATGGCTTGGACCTTACCTGGATTGAGGAGGTATTTGACAATGGAGCAGCTTGTTTATCTCCTATTGATGGGTCACAGAGAAAGTTGGTAGTGAATGGACATCGCCTCAGGGTGTACCATACACCTCTGACTAAAGAGGAATTCTTGCAACAGCTTGACAGTTTGGATACACAACAGGTGGAAGAAATTTCCTCTTCCACTTCAAAACAATCAACATGATCATGGATTTCAAGAAAAAAATAGAAAAATACAAAAAAAATAAAAAAAGCAAAAAATAAAAAGATGAATAAATTTTGATTATGAATTCCTTCATGGGCATGATTTCAGGGAAATCATGAATTCCTTCATGGGCATAGTCAAAATCAAGAAAAAAAAAGAGAGAAAAGGAGAGGGTTAAAATATATATATATATATATATATATATATATATATATATATATATATATATATATATATATATATATATATATATATATATATATATATATATATATATATATAGAGAAAAATGAATAACTCAGTAGTGAAAACCTTTTCTAAGGCACTACCGGGTTGGTATGCATGAAAACCAATTTTCTGGCATGCATAACCTTGAAAATTTTTGAACCATCATTGTACAAATTCACCAACTGCACTTGTTTTGAAATATTGCAAAAAATCTTAGCAGAACATCAATAGAAGCAGTCATATTTCAAAAACTTGCATTAACTTGTTTTAATCAGGTATATATTTCTTACATTTCTTCATTGTAAATGATTGGTATATAGTATATAACAATTAACCATTAGCATAAAAGGTATCCATAAGAGTTGGCATACTTAAAACATGTTTTGAGAATGGGAATATTGATTTCTGCCTAATCTTCGAAACAAGAATGCCAAAAATAGTGTCTGCTATCTTCTTCAGACTAATTGTTGTATTGTCTTCGGATTGAAATTGTCTTCGGAATGACAATAGAATGAATGTTGCACTTTGTCTTTGGAATGAAGCTTTGTCTTCGGAATGACGATTTGTCTTCAAAATGAAGCTTTGTCTTCGAATGACAATTTGTTCGACAATGAAGCTCTCTTCGAATGAAGTTGCTCGAAGAAGCAGATTTGTCTTCGAAATGAAGCAAGATTTATCTTCGGAATGTAGCAAGATTTATCTTCGAAAAGAGGATTTGTCTTCGGAATGAAGATTTGTCTTCGAAATGAGGATTTATCTTTGGAATGAGGATTTGACATCGCAAAGAAGCATGATCTTCGGAATGAAGACTTGTCTTCGGAATGAAGTCATAATCTTCGGAATGAAGTCATAATATTCAGAATGAGGTTTTTTTTTTTTGCAATAGATCATAATCTTCGAAAAGAGCATTCAATATAATATCTCCACGTGGCATCCAAGGAAGAAAAGAAATACGATCAAGTAAAAATTCTTTTGGCTGCATACGAGAAATGAACATGTGTCAGTTAGGATATGGTTTGTTCTTGCACCCATTTAGAAAATACCAAAATCACAGAGGACGTGACCAACAGTATGCCACCAATTTTTGATGCTAATAAACATGCACGTGAGAGTCTGCAGGAAAAATAGAAAAACTAAAAATGAGTAAGGTGGATCTGACGGCAAGGACATCTGCGCAACCATTGATGGACATGTGTTCAAAGAAAAAAATAGAAACGTGTGCCACTCTTCTTTTCGAAGACATATTTGCTAACACAAAATGACTACGAGGTACAATGCTTAGATTACGGTTCATTCCGAAGAACAAAAATAGGGCAATTGAAAACTTGGAACCAAACCCTGCAAAGTTGCAAACACCAAAAACCAGAGATCCAGTAGAGGAATAGCGGTAGAAGAGAGCAGTTTGTGACGTACCAAGATAGGAAAATGGGGCAAAAAATGAGAATGGAACCAACGGATACCACCCATCTCCGAGAAAATCTAGAAGTGCTGCAAATTTTTGAAGATGGAGGGCTTATGCCATTTTTGGATAAGTTTAATGGGTCCTCTGAATATTTTGCCGACATGTTCACCCACACATTTAGAAACAACCGGGCACACGTTAACGACATGACTATTGAGGTAACCCTTGAAGTTTTGAGTCAAATTATTGAGCTCGCCATTAGAAGGTCTTCCAATTTCTAGGTCTAGCAAAAATACATTGGTAAATACAGTTAATCAATTTTTGGAAGAAAACGATAGGGCACCGGAGTATTTAACACATAATAACACATGCAAGGGGGTAAAAAGGGCCAGCCTACAAGAACCCTGGGATGAAGTGGCCACATGGGTAATCAAATTTCTAACCTGTGAAGGGCAGTATGTACTATTGTCAGGGCATCATATAAAAATTTTAAATCATCTCAGACATGGTAGGCAACAACCAGATGTTAGGGTAAATCTTCCCCTATACCTGCACCAGGAATTAAAAAACATGGCAAAAAGATATCAGGAAGGAAAAGGGAGTCTTCGCCACCATGGTCTCATCAAACTAGTTTGCCAACACCATTTTAGAGGAAACCCTAGGAGCTTTGAGAGGTTTTACTCTACCTTAAATGATGTAATTTTTGGAGATGGGGATGAAGAGGAAGAAACAGATACTACTGATGTTGTTGCAGAAGAAGAAACAACTGCTGTAGAAGATGTTGCAGAAGATGAAATAGAAACTGCTGTAGAAGCTATTGCAAAAAAAGAAACACACCCAATAGTAGCAACAGAACACCTTGCTCCATAACCTTCAACTTCACAAGCCAAAAGGCAAAAGAAAAGAGGATCTGGAACTGGCAGTAGAATAGAAAAATAGAAGAAGGTCCATTTTTTTGAAGTTGCAACTGATTTGTCAGAATAGAGAAATGAAGCACCTAGCCCAACAGGGGAAGAAACAACAAGGGAAATAGAAGCATCTGAACTTGACCCCACAACCCCTACTGTCACCCGAAAATAGAGTAAAAAGAAGAAGTTTGCATCTAGAACTAGGAGGTCTACAAGACTCCACTTGAGGGAAATGGCGGACTAGGTCATAGAACAAGAAGATGGACAAAGCAGTCCAGATGTCACAGAGATACAACCAGCCCCTGAAAACTTCCCAGAATTCCCTAAATAGATAATTGAGGAAGAGGCTGGGCAGGATAATTTGGAGGTGGCTATAGTTCAACAAGCCATAGAAATGGTAGATGCAATTATAGACAGTTTCATAGAGCCTCCTAAATAGGAGCAAATAGATGTTGCAGAGGAAGAGCCAACTGTTGAGCAGCCTGTTGTAGCTGACTTGTCTGCATCTGATTCTGAAGCATAAACAGAGGAGGAAGACATCACAAAGTAGTTGAGAGCAGCAAGGAGTGTTGTCAAGACACAAACCAGATGGATTGTAGAGAGAGAAAACATCATTGAGATGCAGGAAAGAAAAATTGTAGAGTTACAGTAGGAAGTGGCAGAGTTGAGAGAAAGGCTGTCACAGTCTGAAAAACAACCAATCGTATCCATTGATGAGGACGATTTGGCTCAATTGCTTGTAGATTTATCTAGGGTAGATGACTCTATTGAGGCAGACATAGGTGCTCAGTCTTCAGAAGCACCCTTTCATTCTAAATATGTTTTAGACTTGGCAAAAAGCATAGCAAAAAACATTGGAGATGAGTCACCAACACAAGAACAGTCCAAGTAGCAGCATGAAACAGATCAAGTAAGTACTTCTATTGATGTCCCTATATTTCAAACTGTTACACCATCAGTAGAAGTAGCAGAGATAAAGGGGTGCAAGTGGAATTACTGTCTGATGACAACCCAATAGAAATAGAAGATAAAGGGGTATAGGTAGAATTATTGACAGATGAACAA
The DNA here is from genome assembly GCA_028583015.1 of Wollemia nobilis. Lineage (NCBI taxonomy): Eukaryota > Viridiplantae > Streptophyta > Pinopsida > Araucariales > Araucariaceae > Wollemia > Wollemia nobilis. Next base: position 5,155,218 of record JAQPPZ010005697.1, read on the forward strand.
CCAGTGGAAGTGGCAGAAAAAGGGGTTTAGATAGATCTACTACCTAGAATTCCACCTGTAGTCAAACCACCTAATATTGTGTCCTTAGAACAATACAATGCAAACATAGTCAGTTGGATGATTAGATATGAGAAGCTTGCCACTAAGACTAAAAAATTCAAATTAGAAAGAAAATAGCTAGAGGCCAAGGAAATAGAGATTCAGACATTGAAAGAAAAGGTGACTGATTTATGTCAAATTGCTGAATTTTTAGTCCAATTCAGACGACCATCCAGATTTTACAGTCTTATTCTAAAGGAGAAATACCTCAGATGGCAAGTCATGAGGATTAGTTCAGGTCTTCCATATAAATTGGACACCACTACAGATTTCCTGGAAGCATATTTTGACAACCATATTGAGTAGAAAAATCTCCTGTGTGAATTGTTTTTACATAGTTTCTTTATTCTAGAAGAAGTAGAATTTCATCCATAGATCTACATTGGAGATGTTCAATTGAGGGCATTCATGTCCACCTTGTAGAATCAATTTTATTAGGACCAAGAAAAAAGGCAGAATAAGGATATTGAAACAAGAGCTTAATTGTTAGTCAGAGCAATTCAGCCAAATCACCCCATTATCACAAGACAACACTTCACCATGATGAACAAGGATGATGTGAAGAGAATGTACTTGACAAATTTGAGGGACTATGTGAATAGATTCCATAATTTCTATAATGACAATTTTGTGCCAGCATTATCGATCTGTAGAAACAGGATGGGTTGAACTTCCCATGTCTTTGTAGAAAAGAGAACCCATTTCCCCCATCAACTTAGAATGGTCCAAAAGAAGGACAAAAGGAGTAATACAGTTGATTGAACTCATGCAACATAATTGGATAGGTCTCGGATTTAGGCCTCCAACCATCATCACTCCAGTTCCATTCTACTTTGAAGAAGATGCCCAACCTGATGAACAATTTGAAGAATGGCTCAGGGGACCTTCAAAAGAACAGGGGATTTTATATAGGCAAGAAGTTGTTCTACTAGGTCATGGAATTTGACCATGGACATATGTGATTCCATAGCCCAATAGAATGCATGAGGACATGCATCAATATAAGTTGGGGGGAAAATGATGAGTCCTAGAAATGCCTCAATCATAACATGTTTTGAACACTGAAATTGCCTATAAACTCTTATGTTTAATCTAATATGCTAGTTAAGTTAATTCAATATGCTGTGTATTAACTATTTGCATGATGAATGTATCTGAAATACTATATTCTGATTTTTATAGCTTTTTGTATAAGTTTTATGTTGTTTTTTTATGACTTGCTAAATGAGATATGCTTAGATTGATAGCAGCATTTCACTAATCATGTTTTGATATATCTCAAGCATTTATTTTACCTAAATCTGGCAACAGTTTAAGAAAACTATTACTTGTGCAAAGAAACCGGGTTTTCCCATGTAAATTCCAGCCATTCGCCAATGAATGGCAAGGCATGGAATTCATATTTGGAAAGAGATGAAGACCATTGGAATACGATCCCGAGAAGTAACCCACATGAGAAATGCAGAGGAAATCATTTAAGGAGCCCACATTTGTTCATTCTGAATTCATTGGAATCTGATCCTGAGAAGTAACCCACATGAGAAATGTAAAGAAATCATTTAAGGAGCCCACATTTGTTCATTTCAAAGTCTCTTTGAAATGAATAAATATCTTCAGAATGAGAAAACACAGTGTCTTCGGAATGAGCGGATCTTCGAAATGAGAACTGCAGTATCTTCGGAATGAGTGGATCTTTGGAATGAGAACTGCAGTATCTTCGGAATGAGTGGATCTTCAAAATGAGAACTGTAGTATCTTCGAAATGAGCGGATCTTCGAAATGAGAATTGCAGTATCTTCGAAATGAGCCACTTATCTTCGGAATGAAAACATAATGTGCTTTTTGACTTGTTGACCGAATTTTGATGTTGGAAAAAGAGAAATAAAGATTGAAAATGGTAAGGGAAAATATCTCAGATCTGACTTTGTCGTCCTTACCGACCAAAGCCACCATTTATGGAAAGATAAAGTGTGATCTTCTTCTAGGATAAAACCAGGAATTGTTGCAGCATAATAGGATTAGATATTTTGAGATATTCTCATCTTGTTAGTAAATCTTAGGACATCTATAAATGTGGCTCCCGTTCAGGTTGAGCTAGTAGAGTAAAGGGGAGTAGAAGATAGAGAAATCAGAGAATAGAGAAAATAGGTGATAATCAGAAAGTGACTGTTATAGTCCTATAATAGGTTTTCAGTAGAATTATTGTAATCATGTTTTTGAATCAATAAAGTATACTGTTTCTATTTCATATTGCTTGTAAACGAGTGTTAGTAAGATCTAGAGAGAGAGAGACTCATACCTTCTTCTAGAAAAAGAGGTTGGCCACTTCCAGACCTAGGAGGAGGACTAACAACAGGTTTTTATTCTGATTTTTTTGTAGCAGAATGAGTTGTAGAACTTGTCATTTCATTCCTTTGTAAACAACTAATGATATTTGTAATCTTACCTTATTTTATGTTTTGTGATTAATGGTTTGGTTGTAATCCCCACTTTCAGTAAAGCTTTCAATTTATTGCAGACTGTCATTTCCAAATTTACTATTTTCTGTAATTTCTTGCATTTTATGTTTTGTTGTCAACCCCTGCATAGAAGATTGACAACCTTCTATTATAGAGCCTTGACAGGGTTTCATTTCCATGTTAGAAGTAGGTTTTCATTATTGCAAAAGTAAATAGATTTCCTTTTTGCAATTATAATCAGACTTTTAATTCTGCAACTATTATTTCTGCAACATAATTAGGTCTCATTCTATAATTGTAATTAGGACTTCATTTCTGTAGTTAATGATTAGTTTTCAATTCTACAACTTAGATTAAGGTTTAATTCATGCAATTTAGAGATAGGAATGTCCTAAATCCCCCACACAATCGGTTTCACCAATAAGACATGTTTCTCTAGATTGACCTAAGTTATAACCCTGTTCACCCCTTCTTCCATAGATAGCCTTGTACATAGCCTTGGATTGACAAATTCATTAAGAATTAATGATGTGTATAACGACAATGCATCAGGACCCTGTGTGGACGGATTCACTTGAAATTCCAAATGTGTCGATGGGAGGGTTGATTGTGGCATCATCTGCATCGCATTGCAAAACTTAAAGGGCTCTAAGTCCGCTGGGACTACATGTACTTGCCCTTCGTATGTGTATTTGAGACATTGATGGGCTATCGAAGGGACACACTTCATGTCCTTGATCCAAGGCCAGCCTAGCAAGATATTGTAGGCCATCTCACCCTCAAGGATGTGACACAACGTAGGAATGGTCTTTTGTCCTACTTGGATGGGTAGGAAAATTGTGCCAACCGTCGAGCATAACACATCGTTGAATGCTCGAAGAGTGTAAGTGGACACCACAATGTGGGATGCTAGCAGCTTAAGGTGTTTTAATGCCACTGTCGTGATTATGTTTTTGGACGAGCCAGTGTCCAACAACACCCTCTTGAATGGAATCCCATTGACCTGCGTAATGACGTGCAGGGGTGGATCCACCATATCACCAGTCACCAATTTCAGTTCATCTTCCCTGCGCGGTGTATTTCTCTTGAGGAATATTCTGGTTTTCCTCGTGCTCCCTTTTGTACATGTGAAAGGGACGGACAGAGTTGGCTTGCCCTATCTGAAGAGCCTTGCGCTCTAGATTTGGTATATTAGTTCTAACAGTAATGAGGGGTGGAGGGGGAATGATATAATCATGTGGGCCCTCCTTATGAACCCTATGTTGCTCTAGCACTTCATCGCACAGTGGCCACTCATAATGAGTGTCTAAGGGGGCCTTCCCATGTGTGTACTCCTCCTGAGAGGGTCTGTGTTGAACAAGAGTGCCCCTCAAAGGGGTGCCTCTATAGTCATGTTATGTAGTGGTATAGTGTGGACTATGTTGTGGGTCAGGTTGCCAAGGTGGTATAACCAAGTCCTTGGGGCTATAACGGAGGCGACTTGTGCCTCCTTGCATACTTTTTGTAGCTTCTACCCGTGATTGGGCTTGGCTATGGGTATACACCATGGTGGTGGTTTTTCTAAAAAGATATGTATATTTTTATCTCCTTTACAAATTTTATGCTATACCAAACAAAATGGGACCACACAAACAAAGAAATGATTATCTTGTTTACAAATTAAATGTGTGTCCTAGATCCCGGTTCAGTGTGTTTGATTTTTGTTATGTAAATCTTGTAAAGAAAACTTTTTTATACATGCATAATGAGGGCTTTTGTATCTCCAAAATGGTTGCCCCTTCAATATACCATTGCCAGGCCATTATACCGAACCTCTCAATATACCCACCCTTACATGAGGGAAACTATTGGTATGCGAGAGCAGAACAATAAGTGGAACATAGGTAGTATGAAAGGGGGATCGCTCTATTTTTTACACCTACCTTAGAAGACTTATCCTCATGCACGGGGAATCACCCCGCTACACTTGGTCAGCTTTTGTCAAGATTTACATCTAGCAACAGTCTCGATCAGGGTATATGTATGCAAAATCCAAGCCAAGGTGGTGATGAAACCCACCGTTGGTCTTGATCAAGTGTTGGGGTATTAAGACCAACTCCTTAATGTTAATTTTATTAGGTGGTGTGTGCGGTTCCTTTTAATTGTGTAAAGAAAGAAAACATACAGCAAAAGATGATTTGCACTAATGCAATGCTTTAAAGTACATTTTATCTTTCAGAGACAATTAGTAGCAAAAAGGAAATCACAAAACCTAACTAGAACCGAAACCTATAATGAGGACTTGCCATTTGTGCAAGTATCATGCAAGAAAACTAGAGAAAATGCATTTCTAATCAAGTTCCTTCCATTTAATTTACTCTATGTTTTTATTTTTATTTTCTTTATTGCAAGAAAGGAAAACAAACTACTTAACCTTTCTATGCAAGTGTCTGAAAATAAAGCAAAGAAAACAGAAAATTGCAGAAACAGAAAGTAGAAAAACACAAAGGATGTTCAGAAGGCCTACCTATTCTCTGTCAAAAATAGATGCCTTTGAGTTTCTGCTCAAAAAATGCATAGAGCTCTAATCATCACGGGGTGGGACGAATAGCAGGTTTGCATTCATCACAGGGTGGGACGAATACGTATTCGTCCCAGGGTGGCACGAGTAGCAGTCCAGTGCCCGAATGAGTAACACCTGTAAAGAAAAACCATAAAATTTGGATCAAAAATTTGATCCTAACAGCAGGGGACAGGGTCCCACCATGATCGCCATTGAAAGCAAGCAGAAAAATAGTGTACCGATATGATGCAAACAAAAATAGATATAGATTCTAAGTCCTACGAATGCGATGGGCAATGCATGAAGGAAATGACGCAGAAACGAGATGTGAGCAAACAAAAGCGGGGCCTCATTTATTGATATTGCTTTTAATATTATTACAATACATCCCCCCTCTAGGGCTTAGAATATTTGATACAATTTGTTACATTAATGTATGCCCGAAAGAAGTCGCGCTTCCAAGATCGGACGGTACGCTTTTAGCATCTTCCGCGTGCCCACATTCGAAGTGGGCAGGCTAAAAGTTGCCACCACCTGTGTCTATGTGTTCGTCATTCCTTGATGTCCCTCTAGTATTCCTTGCAGTGAGATCCTATGCACAAAAAGACAACAAATCATTAATAGCATATGCATATCTAGAAAAACATGCAATCCCCAAGGCCTCCAGCGGGCGCTTGTGGGGTATCAGTGATAAGATTAATAAATCAATTATAGAATGATATATAAATGTAAAGGACAACTTCTAGAATTGGTATCACCTGATTTTGCATCAAAGCGACGTCAGACGGCCCTGTTATGCTCGTTTGCCCGTTGGGGGCCTCTCCAAAGTGAGCGCTCCGATGTCCCACATATGCTTATACAAATCACCTCAAACTAACGAGTTAGGCATTATATGTAATTCTAAGACTACCCAGATTCTCTAAATTTGCATGTCCTGCCCATATTCTCCTATATGTTACAGGGGTGCCCTACGAGCTAGTTAATACATAAAATAATAAAATGATCGTCAAATCATGTCAGAATGAGTTCAAACTTTAATAGAGGCATTAGGACATTGTCTGGGACATATTGCAAAAGTAACAGTAAGGAAATTATGCACATATTTCTAATCGCTCTAGGGTGGGACGTAGGGGACTGACGTAAAACCTATAAAAAGTGACCTTGCAAATGTCTTGTCCAGAGGCCTCCAAAACTCCTGCAAACTTGTGGTTAGACTAAAAATAGCATTTTTAGATGACCCAGAAGGTCAGATTTGGAATATTCTACCTAGGTTATCTTGTATCCAAAGGCGCTCCCTGTAGGTTAGTAGACGCATAAAATGACAGAAACCAGGTCAAATCATGTCAGAAAGCAATGAAATTTGGACAACAACATAAGTACATTAGATATAAAATAATGCAAAAATAATAGTAACAAAACCATGCACATATTTCTAATCGCTCCGGGGTGGGGCGATTAGGATTACAGCAGTTTGGGGGCGCCCGGGGGTGGGACGCCCACCATTTAGGGCCTAGTTTTGACACCAGTCTAAGTGGGATGGGTCCAAAAATTCCTAGGGGGTTGTGTCAACGAGTTTGGGGTGCGATTGTGGCCAATTTCTTAGGTTTTTGGATCTGGATTGTGTTCCTAGTGTTCACCCGATAACCTCTCTTCCAGAAGAGAGATTAGGGATGTAGGAAGCACAAAGAGGAATGGGGGTATCGTTTGGCAGCACTTTGTTGCTCCAAATTCTCCAGCTCTCTTCTTTTTTTAGGGTGAGGAGGCTCACATTTTTAAAGACCTAAGGGTCTCCTTTGCATGTGCATGTGAGGGCGCCACTTGGCTCATTATGCCTTTTTGGGGGAGAGAAGATTCCTCCCTTATTAGGGCCTCCTTGAATGAGGCCTCCATGATTTGAAACCTTCCCTCGTAATCCCATTCCTTGAAGGCAGAGTTAGGTGGCGGATTTGGGCTGCCATTTTTCAAGGTTTGACTTTTTGCCAATCAAACCTGCTAATCATCCCACCTTGGAGTGATTGCTGCTAATCGTCCTGGGTGGGATGAATAGGATTCTAATTGTCCCAAGGTGGGACCAATAGGGAGCAAAGTTCTTAAAATGTGTAAAACTGACCTTTGACCTTCAAAAACTGATTTGGGAGTGGTTAGGACCACTGTTTAACCTTTGGAGGCTGCCTTAGGGGGTATGTATGCCAATAAGGTCAGTGCTTGTAGTCACATAATCGAATTGGTGTTGTTTTGGTGTCTACACTTTGGCAGAGGCTCACCCCATTTATTGGTGAAATTTGGAAATCCCATATCAACGAGAGCATCAAAATGAAACATTGAAATAGTATGCTCTCACTCCATCGTGTTGAGAAGCCTTCTGCCTTCTCTTACTAGATCCAAATGCTAAAAGTAGCTGCACAGTGTGAACTTTATGGTTGACCAGGCTCGATCCATGTCACTCATGGGATGAATACGTATACTGGACTGAGCTAGGGCTTGGATTTTCACAGTCATTTCCAAGCGAGGCTCCAACATATCCTTAATAATGTCTAATATTTGTTGGCTTAGTTGAATCTAAATCTGAGCCTCGTAGAGATATTGTAGAACCTAGACTACTCTAGCTGCCAACTTTTCATAGCTCTAGATAAAATGAAGGCGGGCCTCTTTAACTTTCTTATGAGAAAATCCTACAGCTTGTGTGGCCTTCTCTGCCAGTCGATTCTGTATGGATTCAAGTTGTGCCTTCAGTGCTTGCACCTACTACTCTACTGCATCCTTTTTATTTTGATGTCCCTGCCTACCAATGCAAGTGTTCAATTTCTATAGCCATCTTCTCCTGCTATGCTCTGCTTGCTACCAAGGCATCCTCAAGTTTGGTAATTTTGCTTTGGTATCATAATATATTTTCTTTTAATACTCATTGTGTAGATATATTAAACTCATATCAACCTGTATATTCTTTATTTTCTTAGTTGGATCAATCCTCATCAGGTCCTTCGTTATAGTCTCATAAGCGTAGTCACTTGGTGTCATCTCTCCTCATGGCTTCTAGACCAGGGGAATGATCTTGGTTGTGTGAGCCTCCATAGAAACCGGATCAAAAGTGACTTTCTTGAGAGGTCTAGATGGGGCAAGTGCCTCCTTCCTTCTATGACTCTTCAACCACTATGATGAAATAAGGTGTGCTCGATTAATTTTCTCTACATCGGGTTGTTTGGGCATCACATCAGCTTAAGGAAGAACTTGCAACTCCAAAAATTGTGTGAAAGGAATAAGAATCTATGAATTTTCTAGCTCAAAGGAAGAAGAGGAGATAGTTATGAGAGGGGGAACCGAAATGGCAGTGTATGGAATAATATGGTTCGATTGTAGTTACGCTCACTCTTGGAGGAGCTTGTGTACTTACAACCTATATGGAAGTGGTGGCAACAATGGAAGGAGAAGGACGTACAAATAGATTTGGTCTCGATGCAAATGAACTAAAATAAAGGGAGGCCAAAAATAGGGGAAGAGAAGGACCAGTAGTGACCTGCGGATGGGAGAAAGGGAGCAAAATGGATATGGAAGGCATACCAAATGGAGGGGCAAAAGAAGTAGGGATTGAAAAAATGAACTAATAGTCACTACTTACTTTGAAGTAGAAGAAGAGGGGAAGGAAAACATACCTTTGAGCATGAGCATCGTGTGACTTGGTGATGGAAGTGACTGCGCAATAATTTCCTCATGTTGCTCCTTCGCTTCCACTTCAAGGTTTACGATTTCATCTTGCTGGTCCTCTGGCTGCTCATGAAGTAGCAAAAATGTTTGGGTGATGCTAACTGGAGCAATTGACACCAGCAGAGGATAATTAATAGTTGTTGCATCAACTGTAATGGTGGAAACTACAACAATCGAAACTGCAATAGTAGATGAAGAAGTAGTACTAGTTCTTGGCCTCTTTGTAGCTTTCAGGAATGGAAGTGTTTCTCAAACAGTTTGCTTTTTCAACAAAGGTGCCTCATCTACTTTTTGCTTTGGCTATTGTGACCTTCATTGAAACACGTATTTCTACTCTTCTTCCTTACGTATCTCTTCCTCAACTGATGGGTGCTCTGCTTTTGTCATGCTTTCTCCATTGTCAGAATATTGAAAAATTTGAGGTACAACTTTGGTGAAAGCGATGGATTGATAGATATTAACAAATTCATCATATGCCTCTGAAAATGCCCCATCCATATTCAACCCATAAGGTGATGCAATTTTTTCTCTATAAACCCGCATTATCCACCAATTCATAATTTTCTCTTCAGTCTAGGGCAATTGGTCCTTCATTTGGCCAAATAGTCTTGATGGAGGAATGTGATCTCTATGCATTGTTGGGTTGTATTCAGCCTCATAAAAGTCATGCCATGGAGGAAGTGCCATCATATCTTCAACATGCCACTCTTAATATAGTCCATCAAAATTATTACAATTTACCTGGATGTCAGGTCGTTGGCAACAATGAAAAATCTTGGCCTTGATTATTTCTAATTTTTTTTCCAATCGGTTATATCTCCACTGTTGTAGCAGCTCTATTAGCCCTAGGTCTTGAAGTACCTCTATGAGTAGCCTTTTCTGCTCGACTTGGTTCACCTCTATGCTATCGAAATTGAACGATACGGTGCAAGTTATTCGCTTGCTGCACCCTGCTCTATAAACATCTTGTTGGAAATTTGAGTTATTTTATGTTGTCATTGATGTCACATGAATCATTGATGTCATATGGATCACATTGAGTTTTGATGGGCAAGTGATATTTTGGAAAGCATGGATAAATTTAGGGTTTTTGTGAAAACCAAGGCAGGCAAAATAAAAGGTTTTATTTAAAACCATGGATGGTAGATTTGAAATGGGTTTTTCTTAAAACCTAGGTTGGCCTTTCGTTTCATCAAAAAATGTGCCCCGGTGATGGATATATTTAATTTTAAATATTTAGTTTAAATTTTAATTATTTAAAATTTAAATTTTAATTTTAAAATTAAAATTAAAGTTAGCGCCGACGTCTAAAGAAAGAGGGAAAATCAATAATGTGTCGACATCATCGAAAATGAGGATAAGACTATATAAAGGGGGATCCTAAGGTTCATTTGAAATTAATCCTTGCTCGTGTTAATTGTTGGCTAAGCATCCGAAGAGAGCTCATGCGAAATTTTTTTTGAAAAGAGAGACAACAAATAAATCCAAGGTTGGTCAAAATCCTAAGACATTGTGGGCAGAGTGGCGCATTGGCAATTGGCTTTTTGTTAAGGTGTGTGGCAGCGCTTTACATCAAGGTTTGAATCTTCTTGACTGCATTCGAAGGCATTGGAAGGAAAGCGCTCATTTTTGGTTTGCATGGAAGGGAGTAAGGACTTAAGGCGCATCGTGCCTTTTCCTTTTGAACGAGCGGCTAGCTCATGTGGCAACCTTAGCCATGGCTAAGGCGCTCACGGTGTGTGCAAGTTGGGGGTTCGAATCCCCTTGAGGAGGTAATTACGTTTTGCTCTAATTAATTTCGTTGATGCCCTAGGATAGGAGTTATAAGGTGGTTAAGGAATAATTAAAGTTTTAATTAAACTTTATTTTTATAAGGGCTGTGATTATTATTTCAGAGGAGATGAGTTGTTGATTTAAATTTGATATTCATGAAATTGAAAATTAAGATTTAGGAGAAATGATTTGTTATAAAATATTTTTGAAAGCCTTATTGATTATTATTTTTTATAAGGGTTTTTATTAAAAAGGACTTTGGTGGATGTGTTTATTAAGTTGGAGTAAAAAGGTGTAAATTGAGTTATGCTTATCTTGTGATTATTATTTGAAGTTCACTAACCTTTATTGAGATTGGAAAGAAAAGTTGTGTTTAATGTGGCAGATTTTATGGACAACTTCTTGGCATAAAAAGGTATGGGCACATTCTCCTATTGATTGTTTATGGTGGTTGATTTCTAAAATATCATTGGAGTGAAAAATATTGATTGTGGTTTCCTTTTCGAAAGTGGTTGGTTGAATGCTTCAAGGTTTTCTGGTTTGAGAGTTGTGTTTAAACATTGTTTTATAAGCATAGTCATTGAAGCCCATTGGTTGTGAAAGAACTTGAAAAGAACATGAGTATCATTGTTATGTTAGATTTGAGATTGATTTGAGTTGAGTTGAGTTGAGAGTGATATTAGAACATATTGAGTCTCTAACAATTCTCTTTATGCTTCTATGAGTTGACTTGAGTTGAGTTGAGTTGAGTTGAGTTAAGATTGATTTGAGTTGAGATTGAGCTTAGAACATATTGAGTCTCTAACAATTCTCTTTATGCTTCTATGAGTTTATTTGAGTTGAGTTGAGTTGAGATCATTGTGGATCATTGTTGTCATCCATTTAAGAGTACATTGCAATTCATTGTTGAGTTCATCTTTGAGCTTTACCTTGATAGATTTATGGATAATTTTGGGATAGCTTTGTGGACAGTTTTGGGATAGCTTTGTGGATAATTTTGGGACAGGTTTGTGGATAGTTTTGGGATAGCTTTGTTATTCAATTTTGGACAAGTTCTGTGTGAGCTTGTTATTCAATTTTGGAAAAATTTTGTGTGAGCTTGTTATTCAATTTTGGACAATTTCTGTGTGAGCTTGTTATTCATATTTGGAAAAGTTCTGTGTGAACTTGTTATTTAGTTTTTGACAAGTTCTATGTGAGCTTGTTATTCATATTTGGACAAGTTCTGTGTGAACTTGTTATTGCCTAGATTTGAGTAGATCAAATAAATAATTGTATTAGATAAGGATCCTTATTTCTGTGTGAGATATTATAAGGAGATTATCTGGTGGAGTACCCCACAATGGGAGAACCACGTTAAATCTTGTGTCTCAATTGTGTGTGGTAACTTGTGCTCTTGCTTACTACTGCTATCTGAGTTATTAATGCACACTGCTATATTTGGTTATTGCAATTAAGGAAATTAATTGATATTGATTTGGAAATAAAGTAAAACATGGTCTTATACTGTTCATCCCCCCTCTTAGTATAATCTTATGTTCTTCAATTGGTATCATAGCGATTTTCTTCGAAAAAGCTAATAGCTTGAGGGCAGATTCTACAAGAACACAGATGGCTTCATAGAATGGATCATCTACAAATAAGGCTCCATTGTTTGATGGTAACAATTATGCTTTCTGGAGCATGAGGATGAAGAACTACTTGATATCACAAGGATATGAGGTATGGCAGATGGTTGAAAAAGAGTATAGGGTTGAAGGTGATCCCAAGGTAGATAAGACTATCAGGAAATTGGTTGAGATCAATGCAAGAGCAATGAATTGTATTTTGAGTGGGCTTCGTGAGATATTTTAAAAAGGGCATGGTATGTAATTCAACTAATGAGACGTGGACCAAGTTGTGGAATACTTATGAAGGAGATTCCAAGATAAAGTTGGCAAAACTACAAACTCATAGAAAAATATTTGAGAAATTGAAAATGGAATATTTTGAAGATATTGCAAAGTTTTTACTTCGTGTTGATGAGATTACTAACACCATGAGAGGCCTAGGTTTTGAGATGAAAGAATCAAAAGTTACTCAAAATGTTTTGAGATCACTTCCCATGAAATATGATTCTAAGGTTTCAACAATAGAAGAAATAATGGATATCAACAAGCTAACAATGGAAGAATTACAAGGAACTCTTATAGCTTATGAGATGAGGGTAAGTAAGCATCAGGTTCCAATAAAAGAGATTGCATTCAAGGCTTCAGAAAAAGAGAAAGGGAAAGTTTCAGAGATAGATAGAGTTCCAGATAATTATGAGGAAGCTAACTTCATCAAAGGGAACAAGGACTCAAAGAATTATAGGGATATAAGGAAAGTCAGATGCTACAAGTGTGGTGATCTTGGTCACTATGCATACAAGTGTCCACATGAAGAAAATTGTGATGATGAAAAATAAGGTCAAAGAAGATGGAAAACATAAGCATGACAAAGATGACAGATACAAGCAAAATAGGTATGAGAAGAAGAAATTTTTTCGTAAGGCAAAGAAATATTACTACATTGTAGAAGCAAGTGATAGCTCAGATCATAGTGATAAAGACAAATCATATGATGAAAAATAAGAACATCTATTCCTAGGAATAGAAGGTGAAAGAGAGAAGTGCTTTGTGTGTGGTCAAAGAGATCACATATCAAGATATTGCAATGGTTTTAGTGATAGTGAAGATGAGATGACACATCAAGGAAACAAGCATGGTCAAAGAAATCTTGAGATTTTATTTGCTATAGAAGATTATAATGGTCTCAATGATAGTGAAAACAAAGAAGTCTCACTTTTGGTTATATAAAAGGAAGAGGATGAGCTAAGTAAACAAAAATCAAAAATCAAAAGGCTAAAAGAATAATACAGGAATCTTGAAAACAAGATTCAAACAGATGTCAAAATCAGAGAAGAACTACTTCAAACAATCAGTAATCTCAGAGAAGAGCTTCAAAATGCAAAAAGGATAGAAGAAAGGATGAATGAAGAACTAATGGTAACCACGACAAGACATGATACATTACATAAAAAGGTTCAAAAAGGAGTGGAAACTTATTTTAAGGTTGTATCTTACTTCCAAGAAAAATCACACTCAAAAGGAAATGAAGTTCTAAAAAATAAAAGTAAGAAAGCACCTAATATTTGTGAAGAAATTTCCAAAGTTCATATGGCTCCAAATATTCAGCTTGATTCTTTTTTTGAGAGAGGTGAATCAAGCTCAAAGGGAAAAGAAATTCTTGAAAATAAAAGCAAGGAAGAAACTAAGGAAGAAGTTTTAGATGCTACAAAGAAGGTTCAAGCATGCAATGCACAAGTTGAAAATGATCATAACGATAATGGTCAAGAAAGGTATGAAGAACCAAGGCATGAACAAAGGGCTTTTCAAGGACATTTTTTTTCTTGTAATGGATTTGGACACAAGGCTATACACTGCAGGGTCTATGGATCAAAGAAGTTTGATTTTTCTAGAAGAAACCTCAAAGGAAGAAGGTATGGTTTTCAGAGGCATTGCTTCTTATGTAACAAGATTGGTCATAGATATTTTCAGTGCAAAGGAAATGAGCAACATGGTTTTGGTTTTAGAGCTACACAATTTAGAAGTCATGGTCATTATGGTCATGAAAATAGAGTTTCACAATACATGGTTCAGGAAAGGAATGGATATAGAAATTATTTTAAGAATGAATTCAAGACATGGGCACCATCCAAAGGGTACAATATCAAGTGTTTTAATTGCAATAACTTTGGGCATATTATAAAATGGTGTAGGACTCAATTCCAAATAGGTTCAAGGCAAGAAGGTCAAACAGGTTCAAGGTAAGAAGGTCAAATAGGTTCAAGGCAAGAAGGTCAAACAGGTTCTAGACAAGAAGATCAAGTAATTCATCAAGAGAAAGATATCAGAAAAACATGGAAGGAAGTTGATAGAGGAAATAAACAATGTGAGATGGGAGTAAAAGTACTCCCACCCAAAAATTAATCACCTCGAGAGAGAAGGTGGTGAGGGGGCTAAGTTTAAGAGTCATATATTTTAGCCCCATAGGTGTCCATTTTGCCATTGATGTCAAAGGGAGGAGAGATTTGAGTAAGGGGGAGAGCATTGAGTTAGGGGGAGCAGCCTCCAAAGAGAGCATTGAGTCAGGGGGAGCAGCCTCCATAGAAAGTATTGAGTCAGGGGGAGCAACTTTGATTCTCAGAGATGGTTTTTGCAGTGATTGTGGTTTTTGCTTTAGAGGTGTTGCCATCAATGACAAAGGGGGAGATTTTTGGTAATTTGAATTATTTTATGTTTTCATTGATGTCACATGAATCATTGATGTCATATGGATCACATTAAGTTTTGATGGGCAAGTGATATTTTGGGAAGCATGGATAAATTTAGGGTTTTTGTGAAAACCAAGGCAGGTAAAATAAAAGGTTTTATTTAAAACCATGGATGGCATATTTGAAATGGGTTTTTATTAAAACCCAAGTTGGCCTTTTGTTTCATCAAAAAAGGTGCCCCGATGATGGAGATATTTAATTTTAAATATTTAGTTTAAATTTTAATTATTTAAAATTTAACTTTTAATTTTAAAATTAAAATTAAAGTTAGCGCCGATGTCTAAAGAAAGAGGGAAAATCATTAATGCGTCGACATCATTGAAAATGAGGAGAAGAATATATAAAGGGGGATCCTACGGTTCATTTGAAATTAATCCTTGCTCGTGTTAATAGTTGGCTAAGCATCCAAAGAGAGCTTGTGTGAAATTTTTTTGAAAAAGGAGACATCGAATAAATCCAAGGTTGGTCGAAAGCCCAAGACATTGTGGGCAAAGTGGCACATTGGAAATTGGCTTTTTGTTAAGGTGTGTGGTAGCGCTTTACGTCAAGGTTCGAATCTCCTTGACTGCATTCGAAGGCATTGGAAGGAAAGCGCTTGAAGCGTTTTTGGTTTGCATGGAAGGGAGGAAGGACTTAAGGCACGTCGTGCCTTTTCCTTTTGAACAATCGGCTAGCTTGTGTGGCAACCTTAGCCGCAGCTAAGGCGCTCACGGTGTGTGCAAGTTGGGGGTTCGAATCCCCTTGAGGAGGTAATTACGTTTTGCTCTAATTAATTTTGTTGATGCCCTAGGATAGGAGTTATAAGGTGGTTAAGGAATAATTAAAGTTTTAATTAAACTTTATTTTTATAAGGGTTGTGATTATTATTTCAGAGGAGATGAGTTGTTGATTTAAATTTGATATTCATGAAATTGAAAATTAATATTTAGGAGAAATAAGGAGTTGTTATAAAATATTTTTGAAAGCCTTATTGATTATTATTTTTTATAAGGGTTTTTATTAAAAAGGACTTTGGTGGATGTGTTTATTAAGTTGGAGAAAAAAGGTGTAAATTTAGTTATGCTTATCTTGTGATTATTATTTGAAGTCCACTAACCATTATTGAGATTGGAAAGGAAAGTTGTGTTTAGTGTGGAAGATTTTGTGGACAACTTCTTGGCATCAAAAAGGTACGGGCACATTCTCCTATTGATTGTTTATGGTGGTTGATTTCTAAAATATCATTGGAGTGAAAAGGATTGATTATGGTTTCCTTTTCGAAAGTGGTTTGTTGAATGCTTCAAGGTTTTTTGGTTTGAGAGTTGTGTTTAAACATTGTTTTATAAGCATAGTCATTGAAGCCCATTGGTTGTGAAAGAACTTGAAAAGAACATGAGTATCAGTGTTATGTGAGAGTTGAGATTGATTTGAGTTGAGTTGAGTTGAGAGAGAGATTAGAACATATTGAGTATATAACAATTCTCTTTATGCTTCTATGAGTTGACTTGAGTTGAGTTGAGATTGATTTGAGTTGATATTGAGCTTAGAACATATTGAGTCTCTAACAATTCTCTTTATGCTTCTATGAGTTGATCTCAGTTGATTTGAGTTGAGATCATTGTGGATCATTGTTATCATCCATTGAAGAGTACATTGCCATTCATTGTTGAGTTCATATTTGAGCTTTGCCTTGATAGATTTGTGGACAGTTTTGGGACAACTTTGTTAATCAGTTTTGGACAAGTTATGTGTGAGCTTGTTATTAAGTTTTGGACAAGTTTTGTGTGAGCTTGTTATTTAGTTTTGGACAAGTTCTGTGTGAGCTTGTTATTCAGATTTGGACAAGTTCTGTGTGAACTTGTTATTCAGTTTTGAACAAGTTCTGTGTGAGCTTGTTATTCATATTTGGACAAGTTATGTGTGAACTTGTTATTGCCTAGCTTTGAGAAGATCAAAGAAATTATTATATTAGATAAGGATCCTTATTTCTATGTGAAATATTATAAGGATATTATCTGGTGGAGTACACCACATTGGGGGAACCACATTAAATCTTGTGTCTTAATTGTGTATGGTGACTTGTACTCTTGCTTACTACTGCTCTCTGAGTTATTAATGCACACTTCTATATTTGGTTATTGCAATTAAGGACATTAATTGATATTGATTTGGAAAGAAATTAAAAAGTGGTCTTATACTGTTCACCCCCCCTCAATATAAGCTTGTGTTCTTCACATATTTGGTGTAGTATGTATGGCGTACCACTTCCATGGCGAAAACATGTTCGATGGCAAAGTATGGGAGCAGGAATGGCTTGCCTATGAAGCCATAAATTTTGACAACCACTCCTTGAGTCAGCAAAAATATATCACCCTTTTCGGTTGTGACAACTGCCTCCTTCATTGCCTGTGGCACTCTCTCACTTTGGATGCAAATCAACTCAATTGCAGGATCCCAAAAATAGGCGGTTAAAACTATAGTATGACTCCCTTCTCGATAGAGCGAGAGTCCACATATAAAAAGGCAACAATTCATCCTTTTCATCAACATTTTTTATTGCAATAAATAAAAAATATTGGTGCAAATGAAAGAAAAAATACCAAATGAGGAAGGATGTATGCTTGAATGAAGTCTCTTATCCCATAGCATTTTCTCCAACTAGACGTGCATCTTCTAATAAATGAAATCGGTCCAATCAAAATAAATCAAATTCGTGTCCCTCCTCATGGCCCTTGGAGTGTAAAACTCCACTTGAGATATATACTATGCCAATGATGTCTGCCACTTATGAACTATGAAATACATTGGGAGACTAGCAACCCACGCTAGCATCAAGTAAATATCCAAACTTTTGAAATTTGAGAGTGGCTTTAGCAGGTTCAGAAATTGCCCTAGTTGTGGTTCTTTAATTAGTTGTGTCTCCATAAAATGGTGCATCGTTACGGTGGACACATATTTGTCGTCTTGCTCATTGATGTGTAGCTTCTTGCAAATCATGTTCGAGGGATGTTTTAACCCGTAAGCAAATGCTTCCCGTACTTCATCAGCAAATATAGATAAAAGCACCTTCTTATTTGCATTATGAAGTGTCCTGGTAATCGGGTTCTAAAATCGAGCAATTAGCTTCACCAATTTCGGACAAGGGTGTATGGGTGTACACAAATACCAAAATAACTACACATAAAATGACACGGTTAGAGGGCTCTCGACCATAACTCCTTGATTCATGACAACTTCTACATCTTGACGGATCTTCACCACACCCTTGTTTGTGATCAAGCAGTCCCCAACCTTTGCCATAGTGTCAGAGTACGGGTCCAAATCTACATTCTCATTTCTACGGGCCTTCTTGGATTTTGACCCGCCTTCTGCTTTCTTTTTAGACTGCTTGGGATCTGTAGCTTCTTTAACTTCTTTACTTTTCTTACCCATTCTGTCAACTCTTGCAATCCCGAAGATGCTCTGCAATTTTTGCAACCAAAAGCTCAAAAATGTACTGGTAGAATTTTTTTAAAGAATTTTAACTTCTGAGTGAATTTCCCTATGCTCTATTTATAGAATGCATGCCAATTACCAAAGTAAATGCAATAAAATTTCCTGGTAGATTTGAGAGAGTGCGTGCCTTGTTTCCATCAACATGCACTGATCCCGATGCTTAACGGTAACAGAATGTAATTTGCTGCAAAATCACTTTCAGAGAGCATCCCCTTCTTGCTATGTTACATCTTTGAAAAATGTGCCCTGGATGCTAAAACTGCCTCAAAAAAATAAATGCGCCACCTGAGCACCAATGAGCATTTTTGCTTTTTTTGATATGAGATTTCCCTCCTCAAAAATTCCAAATCACCTTCCAACGCAAATTTGGGCACACATTTTAAATTAATTGCTCCAAAAATATATCATTAATGTGCATGCACATCTTCCAAAATCTACCACATGCCAGAGGGCAAAATAGCTTTGAGAGGGCGCTCTTAAAAATTTGATTGCACTTGAAAAATAATCATTCTTGCGAAGAAGCAATGGAGGGGCAAAAACATTTTCGGGGCGCGCTCGGCTTTTTCTCCTTTCGCTTCAAAAATGTCTTCAACCTCCTTGATTCGATTTCATGGTGAATGTTCTCCTTTTAAAATAATTTCAAGTTTTTTTTCTTTCGCCCCTTATTTAGTAAAAGCATGAATTTTCTTTAAAAAATCTCCCCTGATTTTAGGGTTTTTCTCTTTTTAACTTTTCTCTTTATTTTCGCCATACTAAGAAAAGAAAATCAAATTTCAAAATTTTAATCCTTTCTTTATTACCAAAATCTTTAAAAAAAATTCCTTTTCTTTTTCTTCATTTCACTTTTTAATGCATTCATCTAAAAAGTTGAAGCGCGCTCCCATATTCTCATAATATCTTCAAATCATTTGGCTTGATATGCTTTCACTTCAATAAAAATTTAATGGAATTATTTGTACTTGTAGTCGCTCGAAAAGCCAAAGTGTGGCCTCCGCATCTTAAAAATATTTATATATTATTTCACCCCTAAGCGAGGCGAATGGGAGTTTCGCCTCTCACATGGGGCGAAATCGCTATTGACCGTCTTTGACTTTGACACTGCTTTCAGGGTTCACGATCGACCTTAGGACGTACATGTATTTACCTTTCTAGAAGGCGAATGGGGGCTTTCGCCATCCTTTTCAGTGAAAGCACTATTGATTTTTTAATTACGAACTTCGACACATAAATTCTCTCATCTTCGAATACGTTCGCCCCATTGGGAGGCGAATGGAGTTGTCACCCTTTCCTTTGGGAGAAAGCACCCCATGCTTTGATTTTTTAACTAAGGCACTTTGCTTGTCGATGACTTTAGCCAAGTGTCTCTGAATGACTTATTATGTAACATTTTCCCTTTTAACTTGAATATTTTCAAAGTGAAAGAATAACCTTTTAAAATTCAAAGCTTTTATACTTGTTAAAACCTTCTAGCACAACCATTAATTATACTCGAAATCATAACATGTCCTCAGGGCGAAACTGATTTTCTCCATACGAGTAATTTTTTTTATAACTGCAAAATCAGATAAAATACTTGTAAATAGAAATATGTGCATATTTACACAGTTGTACCTCTTGATTACCTCATTGAAAATAGGCCTTCAAATGAAGACCGTTAACAGGAATTGAAAGATCCCAACCATCCATATCACAAATATAATATGCATTTGATGAATTCACTACAAAAAATTGAAATGGACCTTCCCAGATCACATCGAACTTGTGGTGCTTCCCTGGATTGGCTTTGTTCTTGTTCCATTTTAGGACTAGATCACCCACTAAAACTTGTGCTCTGTTGTCTTCTTGCCAAACCACTTCTACATCACTTTAGTGTGTTTGGTGAAAAATTGATATACCTTTTCTTTCTCCTCCAGCTATAGCAATTGAGCCAACCTCACACTCATTGGATAAAACTCATCATCTTCATCTTTGAACAACTACAATGTTTGGAGGACAAGTAGCTCGATGTGAGTGGGTAGAATTTCTTCTTTCCCATACACCAAAGAGTAAGGAGAGACTTTAATAGATTTTTTTACTAATATCCAATCTACCCACAAATTCTGATTCAACAATAAGTGCCAACTTCTTTTATTGTTTCCTAGTGTCCTTTTTAAATTTCGTAGCAAGTTTTTGTTTGTGGATTCGACCAGACCATTTCCTTACAGGTAATAATTGGATAAAGTTTTTAGATAAATTCCATACTTGCTTGTAAATTCTATGATCTTTGCTCCTATGAATGGAGTCATGTTATCTGTTACAACGACATATGGAACACCAAAATGGGTAATCAGTCCCTCCAAGAAGGATATAATTGTAGCCTGATCATCTTTCTTAGTCGAAATGACCTCAACCTACTTAGTAAAATAATCAGTCACTATTAAGATATATTTGTGTTTGGTAGAGAAAAAAGGATCAATAACTCTAATGAAGTTTAGACCCCATTGTTGAAATGGTGCTTCCACTTGAATCGGATGTAGCAACAAAGATACTTTTTTATTTCGGCCAATATACCACTGATAGTTATCACAACTTCGGTTCACCTTATGTGCATCTACGAAAATAGTAGGCCAAAAATACTCGACTCGAATGATATTCAAGGCCATATGCCTTCCTGCATAATATCCACCAGATAAGACGAAGTGGAACTCTTCAAATATCTTATCTTTTTTAGAATCCTTAACACATCTAATGAGTACTTCATATATATTCCTATGGAACAATCCATTCAGCAACAAGACATATCTAAGTGCTTGTAGTCCAAATATTCGATGTTGTGAAGCATTAAGTTGTGATGGACATTTCCCAGATGTAAAAAATTTGACAAGGTCCTTTCTCCAATCATGATCACTTGTAGCTCGATTCACATAATTGCTTTCACTAATATCATCATTCTGTACTGGAGTTAGTGATTTAGAAGTTGTGCTTTTAGCCATTTCTTGGTAGAGAACTCGTCCACGAACCAACTTAGTCAGTCATATCAACCAACTTAGTCAGTCAGATCTCCACATCATATTCTTGAATCTTTGAGACCCAACCTGCTCTTTTATCACCTAATTCTCCTTGGAGAATGAAATTTTTGACATCTGGATGTATGACATAGACGACTGTTTTGCTCTATGAAATGAAGTGTCAAAATTTTTTCAAGGATTTCATAACCGCATACACCTATTTTTCAATAAAATTATACTTCTCCTGGTGTGGCGATATGACTTGGCTCAAGAAATCAATTGGCTTTTCATCTTCGTATTCTTACTTCTGTGTGAGAACAACAACATAACTTTTCTGTTTGCCTACTGCATAGAGGATGAAATATTTTGAGTAATCTGGATTAATAAATACTGGCACTTGAGTGATTCTCTCATTGATTTCCTAAAATGTTTGTGTTCTAAATTTGGTCCATTTAAAGTTTACATTCTTCTTGAGAAGTTCGGTCATTGGCTTTACAACTTGAGCAAAATCAGCAATGAAATTTCGGATGAAGTTGATCTGGCCAAAGAATGATTGTAGATCTTTCATGCTAACTAGAAATGGTAATTTCAAGAGTGCATAAGCTCTTGCATGATAAATCACAAGTCCTTCTTGTGAAATCATGTGCCCTAAGAGTTTCCCCTCTTTGACAGTGAAAATAGGTTTCTTCGGGTTAATGAAAATTCTGAATTCTTGGTATTTTTCGAACACTTGCCTCAAATGAGAGACATGCTCTTCCCTGCAATGTGAGAAAAAAATCATGTCATCAAGATAAATAAAAATAATTCTATTCAACAACTCACCGAAAGAAATGTCCATGGACCTATGAAAAGTGGCGCCAACATTTGAAAGACCGAATGACATTATTTGATAGGTGAAAGTGCCCCATTTTGTGGTAAACATCATCTTGTGTTGGTCTTCGTCCTTCACCCAAATTTGGTTGTAGCCCGAAAAACCATCCAACAATGAAAACCTTTGCGCTCTAGAGAATACATGGAGAATTTGATCAATCTGCGATAGGGGGTAGTGATATTTTAACGACGCCTGGTTCATATTCTAAAAATCCATGCACATATGAATATCACCATTCTTCTTTCAAACTGGAACCAAGTTCACTACCCATATTGAGTGCTTGATTGGATAAATTTATTTTGCCTCCAGTATTTTTAACAACTCGGATTTCATGAGCATTTCTATTTTTGGGTTGACAAGCCACTATTTTTGTCGAAACGGTTTTACTCCCTATTGCAGTTCAATATTTTGTTGGATTACATTTTTATCGTATCCTTTTAAGTCATGGTAGCTCCATGCGACGATGTCGGGGAACTCATAACACAAATTTTTGATATCTTTGAGCTTTTTCAACGTACAATCTATTTCGATTTTGATAATTTTCTTAGGCTCTAACTGCATTTTCTTGTATTCCTTCGCATCAACCTTGATCTTATGTTTCTTTGCCCTATCATTTTTATCAAACAAACTTTCGAGTGAAATAAGTCCCCTAGGAATGTGATTGTTTTCCAATTGAATCATTCCTTCTATTTCCTCCTCGACCAATGTTCTGTCCTCTGCACTTGCAACTTCTTTAATAAAAAATTGATTATTTGTTCATCATTGTCAAACACTTGACAATAAATATTTTTATCAAGGACCGAAGGTCTATAAATTACTCTCACCATCTTGGGTTTCCTGACTACTTGTTCTATAGGAGAAAAATTAGCACCAAGAGAAATTAAAATGTTTGCATGTTTGTTCTGCTCCCGTGAAATCGTCTGAATGTTTAATGCTATAAAGGAATCAAATAAATCCCATACCTTATTACAATAGGCCTTTAAGTAATGCTTTGACACACATTTCTTTGTAGTCTGGTTAACGATGAGCTCAGAATCTCCAAATATTTGTAATTGTTTTATGCCTAACTTTTCGGCTTTCTTCAAACCAAGATACAACGCTTCATATTCAGTGGCATTATTTGTGTAGCTCCAAGTTAACCGATATGAATAGGTTTTTTGCAACCCTATAGGAGAAATAAAAACAATACCAGCTCCTACACCATTTTTGCACCTTGCACCATCAAAATACAACTTCCATAGCTGATCAAATATAGGGTCTGGGGAATCAGAGATTTTCTCTTCAGGCTACTCAGTTTTGGTTATAGTGTAACAACCAATATCAATTTCTACCATTACATTGAAATCCATCAATGAGAACTCATCCTCCAGGTGAAGCTCACCAAGTGCTTCTTCCATCAGGTCCACTTCCTGTACTTCCTCTGTCATCATGTTGACTACACCAGTGGGCTTTTCTTCCTCTTCCAATTTTTCTATATGAAAAGTGGATGGCTTTTCATTATAGATGTGGATTCTTCTTCCCTTGAATGATATCTCAAAATGTGAATAATTCAAAGAAATATATCCTCCTAATTTCATTGTGAACTTCCTCGAGAAGCACATACTAAAGTATGGTTCCAAGTCAACCACCACTACTTGAATGACAGTGATTTATGGTATGTTGTGTAGAACAATGAAAATATCTTTGATAAAATATTTTAATAGGGGTCCCATCCAATTGCAATACCCCTAGACTGCTTCTTGTGTATTCCATCCCCATGATTTCACATACCACCTTCGACATGACAGTAGTAGCAGTGCCAAAGTTAATCATACAATTATGCATGATCCACCCTTCCATTCTGAGGGACAAGTAGAACAGAGGTGGTATGTTCTTACCAGTGGAAGAGGTCATCAATTTTTGAACTAGCACTATTTGGGAAGGACTTTTCCTCTGATCTTTTGCTGATTTGAGAGATTTTTGTAATAGGCCAACCTACCCAGGTAACTGCAAAGCATCGTACAAACTCACTTTCATCGGTATCTTCATCTCTTCAACAATGTTGTAGCCAGAAGTATCAGGTATATTATCTTCTCCAACCAGCTCATACTTGTTCTGATACTGTTGAGTCACCTCTACCCTCTGTCTCTTAGTAAATGATGGATACTTGAGGTACTCTTTGGCTTATTCTTTTACCTCCATTTGCACTTGAGCGGTTGCAGGCTATGTTAGAATATTTAGCATTACATTAATTAAGTTAAACAGCATTATAGGAGTGGTACGTAGTTTTCTTTATTCAGTTTATGAACCACCCAGCATTCAAACTGCCTCAACGGAGTTTATGTAAATCTTATATATTTTCCAGGAATACGAAGAGCAAACTAATGATTCAGTTTCTAATATGGCATCAGAGCATTGAATGATTTTTGGGCAATGTGAATTTTTTTGGGCAATGTGCTATTCAGGCACTCCATTACTAGATTCACTCCATTACCAGACGATGCAGTCTTCGAGGAGCCATTGACGCTGAAGACTGCAATCCAGCACTGACGTGATCCCGCTACTTTCCAAATTTTTGACGTCGAACTATTTGGGGTGTTCGCGAACGGTGTTAGGAGCCCGTTTCTGGTAAAGCAAACCAGACGGGAGGGGCGGCCAGTTTTTTTTCTACGCTCCGCATAGCATGGAGGAACTTTCATCACGGAGGCGGTGCCACCACAGAGCAACCATTTCGGCCACCCAGGATCAAGCCCCGGGAGCTGCCAGTGCCGACTCTCCGAAGCCAGCGCTCCGCCAGCTTGAGGTACTTAGTGAAGACGAGCTTTAGCGTGGGCCCGCACGAGGGGTGCAGGCCCATGTCATCCGCAGCAATTGAAGCCCACAGGTGCCTCTCGCTCACGACGTGATAACCGCCGAGGTCTCGAACCCGCGTCCCCAGCTGGTAAAGATCGACGCGCCTGCCTTCCTCGATAAACACCAAAAATCGATGCGCGCAGGAGCAGCTGTGAACACAGTCTTGACGCCATACAAATTCATTTGGTGCACAGCACGTGAAGGACATTGGGTAATGCGGTTTTGTTTCATACCATTTCATTTAATTTTTTTTAAAAAAAAACAATAGTTCTTTGGTGCACGTTTTTTTTCCCCTTGCAATTGTTGTGCTTGGGTCAAATCAGAATACGTCGTCGTGCATACTCACGCACCACAGTGGCCGCGATGGTTCTAATATTGATTGCTTAAGTTTTTTGCCATGGGTGGTTGGGGTTTCAAACCCCTTCGAGTTGCTGCCAAGATGACGCCCGAGGAGGGCATTTTGACGCCCCGCGGGTCTTGTTGACGCCTCAAGGGCCCTGTGACGCCCGAGGAGGGCATTTTGACGCCCCGAGGGCTCTGTTGATGCTCCAAGATGGTGTGGTGACACATTTTAAGACATGTAAAATTGTTTTTTTTCCTTCAAAAGCAATTGTAGAAGGGGGAATTCAAATTTTTCAAACCCTTTTAAAAAAAAAAGAGGCATAGATAGCAACTCAAAGGTGCATTTTCGATTTTACTCGACACCTTCTTTTTTCAAAATTGGGTGCATTTTCGGTTGAACCCGACACCTATGTGAGAAGCATTTTTGTGAGCATGCTTGTTTGATTATTGCATTTTTTTTCTGCAATTATAAATCATCTACATCAAAGCATCCACTACTTCTCTCAGCACATGTTGCACAGGTTCTCCAAAAAAAAGCAATTTTCTTTTTGCACAAGGATCTTCATTGATCATCTACTTGATGTTCTCTCACCAACACTAATTTTCTCCTAGTTTTGTTTTTTGACTTAATTACCTCCAACTGATTATTCTTCTATCGAATATTCTCAGGCAGGTGTCATTAACATCTCTTTGAGTGAATTTTTTACCCCTATTGCTATTGTGTTTCGGCGTAAATCCTGACGAAAGTCCTGGACTCCAAAGTGTTTAGGGGAAGTTACGCCCCACGCATGCGGATTCCTGTCTTTCTAAGGTAGGTGCCATCAACAAAGCAATCCTTTTCAGTACTGCCTATGTTCCACGTACCGTTCTGGTCTTCATAATACCTATAGTCTCCCTCACGTAAGGGCGGGTATTGTTTTGATTCAGTTCAGGTATATCCGGCCTGGCAACGGTATATCGAAAAGGGGACCATTTGGCGCTATAAGGAACCCTAAACAATGGCTACAGTGCACAAGTATCTTTCAGATGCCCAATTGCTCAAAGGCACCAATTTTGTGCCATGGAAGCATAAAATGAAAGCAATTCTTCAAGTCAAAAAATTATGGGATGTCGTCAGTGGCACTACCTCTCGTCCCACAACAACAGGGACAGATCAAGATACATTTGATGATCAGGACAGGAAGGGTCTTATGTTTTTGTTACTTGCCATAACAGATGAGGTCCAACCTCATATTTGTGATGCCACGACCAGTAAATATGCTTGGGCAGCATTGATTACTATGTATGAAGGAAAGAATAATTCCACTATTCTTCATCTACAAACCCAGCTTCACAATCTCACTATGAATTCAAGGGAAACTGTTGAATTATTTCTCTGCAAAGTGGCAGAATTGAAAGCTAAACTCAATACTATGGGAAAACCCATAGATGATGATCTTTTGACATCTGTTATTTTGAGGGCACTCCCACCATCTTACAAAAGTTTTATCACTTCACTCAATGTTTCTGCAGACAATTAACTTTTGTTGAATTGGTTAATTTGCTTCAAACTGAAGAAGCCAATCAAGTACAGAAAGATGAGGAACCTGCCACTGCTCTTTCCACCCATCAAAAGGGTCACAAGCAAGGACAGTTGCAGAAAGGAGGGTCTTCTTCCAAAGGCAAAGGCAAGCCAAATCTCCAGCGAGATAAATATTGCAAGATCTGTGATATGAACAATCATGATACCAACCGGTGTTGGTTCAAAAACAAACAACAGAATGATCCCTCACAAAATAAGAAAGGCAAGGGGAAGCAAAAATATCCCCAGCATCGCAACCAACAAAAGGGTCATGTTGCTTATGCAGATTCCCATTCAGATGATTCTCATTCATCTTCAGATAATGACTTCGAAAGAGCACACAAGGTGCTCATGACCCATACTGCCTCTTCCAAATCAGATGTTGTATGGTATATTGATTCTGGAGCAAGCAAACATATGACTGGGAACAAATCCTGGTTTCAAACCTTTCACGCCAGAGAAGGCAAACCTGTCACTATTGCAGACAATCAGGTCTATCAAGTACAAGGTGAAGGGGATGTTACAGTCACTCTCCCTGATGGTGACTGTGCCATAGAGAAAGTTCTCTATGTTCCTGGCCTTGCCAACAATCTATTATCTGTTCCACAGATGCTAGATAGAAATATGGATGTTGTTTTTCAAGTTGAAAAAGGAAAAAAGAGATGTTTCATCAGTCACCAAGGTCAAAACATTGCCATTGGCTCCTACAAACATGGATTATTCATCTTGGATACAGTTTCTACATCCCATACTGCCCTCATTGCCACTACAACAACCACTACTTCCTTATGGCATAAAAGATACGGGCACCTCAATTCTGGGTATTTACTCGAATTAAGCAAATATGACATGGTCAAAGGGCTTCCTCAGCTTTCATCCGTTCTTCCAGTATGCTCAGATTGTCTAGCAGGGAAACAACATCGAGTTCCATTTGAGACAAGTTCTTCTCGCTCTAAAAAACCCTTGGAGTTAATCCACGCAGATCTGTGCGGTCCTTTCCCAACCAGTCATGGTGGAAAGAGGTATTTTCAGCTATTTGTTGATGACTACTCCCACAAAATATGGGTCTCCTTCCTTGCTCTCAAGTCAGAAGCTCTTCTCTACTTTCGTCAGTTCAAGAGACAAGTTGAGAAGGAAACAAGTTGTTCCATCAAAACCCTCCGCTCAGATCGAGGGGGGGAATACACTTCCAAGGAATTTTTAGCATTTTTGGAAAAACATGGGATTAAGAGACAACTCACTACAGCATATACACCACAACAAAATGGAGTTGCAGAAAGGAAAAATCGCTCCATAGTAGAAATGAGTCGGTGTATGTTAAAAGGAGCAAACTTAGAAAAACAATACTCGGCAGAAGCAGTAAACACAACATCTTACCTACTAAATAGAGCACCTACAAGGGCTCTACAAGGAAAAACTCCACAAGAAGCCTGGAGTGGTAAGAAACCCTCAATTTCTCATCTAAAAGTTTTTGGATGTCAAGCTTTTATGCATATTCCTAAACAGAAAAGAAGGAAACTAGATGAGAAAACTCAAAAATGTATATTTCTTGGTTATGATGAGTATTCAAAAGGATATCGGTTGATTGATCCTATAACCAAGAAAACACACATCAACAGAGATGTAGTATTTGATGAAACTTTCACATCAAATAACACACTTGTATACCTTAAGGAAGATGAACCTAAGAAAGAAGCAGCACCTCCTCAGAAGAAGGTTCCTAAATGGTATACTAGTACATTGCAAGATTCAAAATTGACATCACTTCCAGATCTAACTCTAGATCGACCTGCTACACGCAGTATGACTCAACACAAAAGAGCAGATGATGCAACAGATGTTGATGACCTTTGTCAACATTTTGATGATTTATCTGTGAATGTAGAAGAAGATGAGGATATAGATATGGAAGATGAAAAAGTCTATCCGACAATACTAGATGAAAAAGAACCCACATCGGTCTCAGATGCACTCAGTAAAGATCAATGGAAAACTGCTATGGATGCAGAACATACATCTCTAATGAAAAATCAAACTTGGAAGTTAGTGAATTTGCCTTCAGGAAAGAAACCCATTGGTTGCAAATGGGTATTCAAGATCAAATATAAGGCAAATGGTGCAATAGATAAATATAAAGCCCGACTTGTTGCAAAGGGCTATGCACAAAAAGAAGGCATAGACTATGAAGAGACATTTGCTCCTACTGGCTAAAATGACCACTATTCGAGTTCCGTGTGCAATGGCAACTCAATTTGGTTGGCGACTACATCAGATGGATGTAAAGAGTGCTTTCTTAAATGGTGACCTACAAGAAGAAGTCTATATGACTCAACCTAAAGGTTTTGTAGTTCAAGGGCAAGAACAGAAAGTCTATAAGCTGATCAAATCTCTATATGGTCTTAAACAAGCTCCTCGAGCTTGGTATATCAAAATTGATAGTCACCTAGAGCAACATGGGTTCAGAAGAAGTCCTGCAGATCCTAATCTATATATCAAGAACAATGGTTCTAACATAGTAATTCTAGTACTATATGTGGATGATCTGATCATAACAGGCAGTTCAGAGAGTATGATCAAAACAGGTTAAGAAAGATCTCAATACCTCTTTTGAAATGACAGATCTTGGACTTCTCCACTATTGTCTTGGTCTAGAAGTAACTCAATACAAGCATTGCATACAAGTTACTCAAAAGAAATATGCCAAGACTCTAATTGATAAGTATCGGATGACTGATTGCAAGCCCAAAGCCACACCAATGGAAGCAGGACTTAAGTTATCCCGATTCGATGAATCTCCTAAAATAGATAGTACTCTCTATCGTCAGCTGATTGGGAGTCTCATCTATCTCACAAACACCGAGCCGGATCTTAGTTTTGCTGTGGGTTATCTTTCACGATTCATGCAAGATCCTAAAGTTAGCCACTGGAAAGCAGCAAAAAGAGTTCTTCACTATGTCCGTGGTACGACATATATCGGCTTGGAATACAAAAAGAACAACAAGTTCTATCTTCAAGGGTACACGGACTCTGATTATGCTGGATCCATAGATGACCAAAAATCAACTACAGGTTATATTTTTCACCTTGGATCTGGTCCTGTCTCTTGGCATAGCAAGAAGCAACATGTTGTTGCTATCTCTTCTACTGAGGCAGAATATCGAGCAGCTAGTGGAGCAGTCTGCGAGATCATATGGTTACGTCGCATCCTCACAGATATGGGCCTTCCAAAGAAACTTCCTTTACATTTATTTTGCGACAATCAAGGTGTTCTGAATCTTGTCAAGAATCCTATCTTTCATGATCGCACCAAACACATTGACACTAGGTGTCATTTCATTCGAGATGAGGTTCCAAAGCATCATATCCAGCTCCACTACATTCCCACAAATGAGCAAATAGCGGACATCTTCACCAAAGCGCTTGCTCAAGTCAAATTTGAATTGTTTCGCAATGCTATGTGTAGTCAACATTAATGTAATAAGGGGGGATGTTAGAATATTTAGCATTACATTAATTAAGTTAAACAGCATTATAGGAGTGGTACGTAGTTTTCTTTATTCAGTTTATGAACCACCCAGCATTCAAACTGCCTCAACGGAGTTTATGTAAATCTTATATATTTTCCAGGAATACGAAGAGCAAACTAATGATTCAGTTTCTAATAGGTTGTGAAGCTGATGCCTTTGTTTACAACTTGTCTTGAGCTTGTTTAGGTAATAGATCCTTCAATAAGAAAAAATATTGCTATTTCATTATTTCTCCAAGTATTTTCATATTAGGCACTTGTACCTTTTCATTTTGTATCTTTTGCTTAGCAAGAACTTTTAGAGGCTCCATTTCTGCAAGATCAACAATCATCGACTTCTTTCCAACACTTGTGAGAACTAAAACTTGATCCAAAGATAGGACCATCAAGTTATGATCAGCTTGCATTATTATATTAACTTGTCCACCGGCAGAAATTTATGCTAATATCTGCACATAGTTCAAATAAACCATGCAAGTGTCTTCTTCATGGGGATCATTACAAGTGGAACACCAGTACGCTTTCTTCGACGTACTAGTTTCTTCATTTTCTAGCACAATTATGTTCATCTTAGGGCCTTTTCTAGTGGTTGATTGCTCCCTAGTAATTGGTAGTGTTTGAAACCTCCTTGATCAAAAATTAGCTTCAACTTGTTTCTTCCTAACTGCAGTGATCTCGTTCGATATTGTCCTTATGACTGAATTAATAGATTGCACTTCTTGTAACAACTTCATATAACGATCAAGATTTGAGGGCATAGAAGGGTTATTAAAGGTAGGGGCACTGATGGAGCAGGAAACAATAGTGGAATAGGTGGCATTGGTAGCACTAGGAAGGGAACGGGTGCTGGCAACTACGATGCTACTAGCACGGGTAATTGTGGAATACTTGGAGCAGGAAGTTATGGAACCAAGATTGGATAAATTTGAGGAGGGCCTAAAATCCATGAGGGAACCAAGTACGTATAAGGCATAGGTTGTGAAAACACACTTGAATACAAATATTGTGGAAGATTGGGAATAATGGGCATGATTACCTTCAGAGGCAGCTTTCCAATGATAATTAAATTTGCTTCGATTTTTTGTGCCTGCATATACAACTCTGGAAATATATTTACATTGGCTTGTCAAACAACCATTCCAATGTTTGAGTTGAAATCTTGGAGATAGTAAAATGTAGCTTGCTCATGGGTGGGCCGAAGGCCATCAGGAACTCTCTACAAAATTTGGGAGAACCTGACGTTGAAATCAACTATCTCCTCTTGCGGATGTCTTTGGATATTCATAAATTGATGCAACAAGAAGAAAGTATTAGCTTGCTCATGAAAGTTCTTGATTAACAATTATTCCAATTGGTCCCATGTCGTAATAGTGGTGGGTGGCAAGGCTCGATACAAATACAACAATTTCCCTTTAAGCGACAATACCAAAAGTCTTACCATAATATATTTTTCATTAATTCCATGGATCATCGCCAAAGAATCCACATCTTGAATATGCTCATAGACGGTCTTACCAGTACCATCATAGGTAGGAAAAACCTTCAATGCTGCTTGAGAAATTGGATTTTGTGCTTGTAAATTCAAGGCTCATGAGCTATTCCATGCTGAGAACTGCCTTGGTGGCTGTGGCTATTGTGGTGGTGGGTTATGAGCCATTTAAACTGGTGTATGAGGTTGAGGAGATGGGATGCTAGTAGTAGTACTAGCTAGAATTGAAATAATGGAGAACACAACAACTATATGTGAGGATGTTGCAGATGATGTGTGAGGTAAAGTGACTAATCTGGGGTGTTCTCATAATTGTTAGTCTTACAATGACACTGATAGGGGGGGTGAATAAGTGTAGCTCTATAAACTTAAATTTATAGCTCTTAATACTGCAGTAATTAAAACTTATTATTAGATATAGCAAGTATAAAAAAAGAGCATCACACAACACAATATTTAACGAGGTTCACCAATGTGGCTACTCCTCAAAAATTGA
Organism: Wollemia nobilis; assembly: GCA_028583015.1. Classification (NCBI taxonomy): domain Eukaryota; kingdom Viridiplantae; phylum Streptophyta; class Pinopsida; order Araucariales; family Araucariaceae; genus Wollemia; species Wollemia nobilis. The sequence goes on from JAQPPZ010005697.1 coordinate 5,187,725, forward strand.
CTGCTTGGACTACCATCCAAATCCAACCTTTGCAAAGCACCAACTTTACAATCAATTTACCAAGCACCTCACCGGAAGGAGCACCAACCCCTGATTTATCTGCACCAACAGAAAGGAGCACCAACCCCTGATTTACCAGCACCAAATGGAAGGAGCACCAACCCCTTATTTATATGCACCAATAGAAAGGAGCACCAACCCTTGATGCCAAGCTACAACCTAGATTTCAATTTGAATCAATAAGTTTGACAGTAAGATACCTTTGCTTTTGCAAGACCCTAACTGGTCTTCTTCACCTTTGCGTTCTCTGCACACTTTGCTCTCTCTGCATAATCACTTCGCACACTCTGCTTCGTTATAGTCGAACTTCATGATCATATTCTCCCTTTTGTGCACTCTGCTCTCTTTGCAAATTTAGCACTTAGCACGATTCGACACGACTTGCTCTCTGTGCACAACGATCGTATTTCACACACCTCCGACGATACTCAATTCTCCAAACAACACTCCTTTTATAACAATATTTTTATGATGAAAACCCTAATCTTAGTCGGTTGTAAATCCTAATCTTAGTCGGTTGTAAATCCTAATCTTAGTCGGCTTTCATAACAACTGTAAACCCTAATTTTAGTCGGTTGTCATCGGTCTTTGTCGGCTTCAACTCAAGAAGATGTTCGATTTATCCATCGCTTGATGATTTCATTCTAGATAGACCCTGTAACCACCATAGTGATGTCGGTCCACTGTCATACTTCTCATTTCAATCGGGTTCTCCTTCTTGACTTGCACATTTATGACTTGTCGCAAAATCGTGACATTTCTGCCTCTGTAGCTTCTTTTGTTGTTGTTGTTGCGAAAATACATGTCGCAATATCGCGACACTTTTTCTTTCTCTCTCTTTCTCCTTGCTTTGGCCCCCAAAAATATAACATGTCACGATATCGTGACACTTTTTCTTTCTCTCTCTTTCTCTTTGCATTGGACCGCAAAAATGCTACATGTCGCGATATCGCGACACTTTTTCTCCTTGCTCTTTCTCTTAGCTTTGGCCTACGAAAATGCATGTCACGATATCACGACACTTTCGCCTCCATACGCTTTCTCTATTCTTTTGTTGTGATATTGTGACATTTCTGCCTCTGCAGACTTCAACTTAGCTTTTGTCGCAAAATTGCGACACTTCTGCTTCCGTACTTAGCTTCTTTGCTTTTGTCGCAAAATTGCAACACTTCTGCCTTCAAAGTCTTCTTCTTTGTTTTTATCGTGAAATCACGAAACTTCTGCTTCGTACTTTACTTCTTTGCTTTTGTCGCGAAATCGTGACACTTCTGCTTCCAAAGTCTTGCTTTCTACTTTTGTCACGAAATCGCGACAGTTCTACTTCCGTACGCTTCCTCTCTTTCTTTTATCGCGAAAATGCGACATGTCGCGATATTGTGACACTTTTCAAACTTACTTTCTCTCTCCTATTTTAGTCGTAAAAATGCGACATGTCACGAAATCGCGACAGTTTTTCCACTTGCTTTTTTCTCTTCCAACATGTCGCGAAATCGTGACAGTTTTTCCTGCTTTTTCTCTCTTCCAACATGTCGCAAAATCACGAAATTTTTTCTTGCCTACTGTATATGTTGTGATATCATGACACTTTTCTTACTTGTCTTTTTTTTTAATCTTTTGCATATGGGCCACTTCGGTCTTCTTGGAAAATCACTGTACATACTCTAAATAACCTTTGAACTCCTATCTTTTGCATCTGAATAGCTTTTGAACTTCCTATCCACTGCATCAACAGATCTATCTTACTGTGTTGACAACAATGACAATATTGTTGCTGCACCTTGCTCAACACTAATTTGTGGGTGTCAAGCTCATAGAACTCGACGAAATCTTTAGAATTTTTGGCCTTCGATCTTGTGATCATGAAGCACATCTTTCGCTGCCTTCATTTTCAGAGGCTTTTGGGTATAACTGAGTCACAAAATGTTCTAACCATACAAAATAGAGGTAAACATCAAACCTCAATACTATTGAAAGTAGAACTTTTGAGATCCCACCGGGCGTGCCAAAAAATATTGGTTAAAATCTTCCTAATATACAAACATACGTTTGTGCGCCTTAGACACTACCAATATTGAAATACTGGAGGAAAGAAATATCCTCCATGCCAATCTCTAGAGAGGGTTGGCTCCCTTACTAATCCTACATCGGTTTAAGACTAGAGTTGCAGAAAATAAATTGAAAATAACGGAAAGAAATGGAAAATATAGCCACAGGTCGAAGGTGTAGGATTGAGGATAAACTAGCAGCAGGAATTCCAACCAAGTGTTATAGCAGCATATACTAGAAAGGAAGGTGAAAGAATTCACTTACAGTTCTCCAAAGATAAATTCCATAATCACATTCCAATATTCACATGTACACCAGCAATGCCCAAATTCATATGCAGAATTTAAACTTAACAGGATATAGCAAACATGAATATAAAATAGAAATGCTTGAATAGAAAGAAATCACACAAAGAGACTACTTGCAAAATCAGAAGCCACAACTTCTATTTATGCAAAGAACTTGAATAGTTTTTTTGCAGAATGTCTATCCTCCTCTTTTACAATGGAAAATGAGTAGTATTTATAGAGGAATTTTACCTCTATCATTTAATGCACATATGATAAAATGTTTACAGATCAAGAACTTGTATGAAGAAATTCCTCCTCGAAGTCCTTAAGAATCTTCCTCCTGAGACAACGATCCAGTGTCTAAGATAAAATCTCCAAAAAATTATCACATTTGGGTGTCGATGCATAGAAAATTGTAAAGCTTGGTCTGTGACTTGATACATTCGCTATGCCTTGGAAATTTACTCCTGTTCGAAATATCTGGGAATTCATAAAAATCACCCGATGATTTTAATGCTGCAGCTCTTTTCGCTTGAAATCAACAACTTCAGTTACTCCTTGTCCCAATCATTTAATGTTTTTTATTCGTTTGTCTTGAGCGTCCTTGAAAATATTTGTCGTCGTCAAAAGTAAAATTTATCCAAAACTAAATAATGAGCGAACGCACCTCTTTTAATTCTCAACATTTACTCCTTAATCACGTTCCTTGGTGGAGAGGGTGCCTCTTGTAATTCCTTACCCAAATTAAAACTCGACATATTGTATTTATTTTATTATCACAACAAAAATCAACCTGGAAGAGATATAGGCGAAAATGATTTATTACAATGCTCTGAGCCATCTTGATGTTGTATTACCCCTAGAAGGGATGATTGAGAGTTTTTATTTCCTTTAGAGCGAAAGCGCCTCTCATAAGGCATCTTATTCTTCCTAAAATATATATTCACCCCTAGAATGGGCGAAAGGAACTATCGCATTTCATCTTGGACGAACGTTATTTTGACTTTTCAATGCCCGATCATAAATAAAATTTTGGATGCATTTGTTGGGCCACTCTTCCTGGCGCTTTGCCCCAAGAAGAGGCGAATGAGACTTTCATCCCTCACCTGGGGTAAAAGTTCTTCCATATCTTAATGCACACTAAAGTGGGGTCCACACATTATATCTTATGTATACATTCGACTATAGAAGGGGTGGATGCTTAGTTGACTATTCATCGCTACCTAGATGCGTTGCTTTTTTCCTCATGTTCGCCCAAACTCACCATTTTGTTGTGCTTTTGTCCCAGGGAGGGGCGATAGGGAGTTTCACCCCTCTCCTAAGGTGAAATTATTGTTGACTATTCAACAAACTACCTCAGCACTTTATCTTAAAATACGTTTGTCCCAAAATGGGGCGAACACTACTTTCGCCCCATCTTGGGGGCGAACACACCTCTTTGCATTGTCATTGTGCTTTGACTTCGAGCCCACTCAACTTAACCATTAAAATGTATTTTCACCCCTAAGAGGGGCGAAAGAGACTTTTGCCTCTCACTTGGGGCGAAAGAGCTTTGCTGAGTTTGACATTTTCATTTCTCTGTTCGCCCCAAAGTGAGGCGAATGAGTTTCTTTCCCCACTTTTGGGGTGAACGCACATTTCCACTTCACTTTGCCTAGCAACGATTTTCACAGACATCTTCGCTCTGGGGCAAGATGTTCGAGGATTTTTCAAGGTGTCATATATATATTCTCTTCCATTGAATTCCTTTCAACACCCATTATTCCCAAGCTCTTAATTCATGAAAATTATAAGGAAAATTAACACAACAAAACTATAACACATTATATAGGCCAAAATACTGCAACATAGTATATATATATATATATATATATATCGATTTTACAATCAATAATATTTCATCAAAAATCCCAATGTGGCATAATGTCAATATTGCCAACAGTATATTACAATAGATTCTTCACATGACATTTTTTTTGTGTTAAACAGTTTTGAAAGAAGGGAAAAAATTTTACCCATGTTTGACCCTATGAACATGGTTTTTAACTCATCCTATGCTTCATATATGAAAAAATTAGAAATATGCACTAATATGTCATCACTTACAACCCTAAATAACATAGAAAGGGCTTGTTGATTTTTTACATTCCATGGTTCAAGTGCTCTTCCATTTTGGGGTTGTGGCTCCTTGTTCACAATATTCCAAAGTTACCTCGCTTGGTATTCTGCCCTCATCCTAGGATCCCAAATACGGTAGTTCATCACTTCAAGAATATGCTTAGGGGCCAAGCTAACAATATCATTAGAGGCCATGACTGAAATCACAAACATGTTAGTACGATTGTAGAAGTAATTGTGCACAACATAAGAATAAACTAAAACTTATTTTACTAAAAACATACTCAAATACCTTTAATTTTAAAAATTAAAGAAAGGGGGGATCCTATGGACCCCCCCACAAAATAAAAAAAATAAAAATAGGGAGGTTTCCCCACAAGCTTGCCACCCTCCCTGTTTAAATATTTAAAAAAATGGGCATGAGGAAGGCTTGAGGTCCCCCCATCATCCCACACAGCCTCAAGGGCTATTGTTGGCTAGCACACTATGCTATCGACGCGTTGCCAGTGGCTACCATCTGGCTGCCATTGGGCAGCCACCAGGGTTGTCATCTGCAACTACCAGACTATCAACGCGTAGGCTAGGGCCTAGCATTGGTTAGTCGTGCAGCTTGCCATAAGACGAGTCGTGTCGGAAAATAAATTTTAAATAAATTAACAATTTAAAAAAACTTTTAAATTTAATACAATATTTAAATGAAAATCATTATATAAATAAAAATAACCATTTTTCTCTGATTTTTTATTAAAAACGTCAAACTCTCTTATATATATTTAAAAAGAACTTTATCATTTAAAAAAAAATAAAATAAAATCGAACCCTCTTTTATATATATTCAAAAAAACTTTATCATTTAAAAAAATAAAGAAGGGTTTTTAATTTAAATATATAAATAAAAATAATCTTTTTCTCTGATTTTTTTATTAAAAAAATCAAACCCTCTTTTATATATATTTAAAAAAAAACTTTATCATTTAAAAAAATCAATAAATGAGGGTTTTTAAATAGAATCTAACATTAAATTTATATAAAAGATAAATGTTAGATTTAATTGTAACATAGCTTTAAAAAAAAAAAATACTAAAAGCTAAAATTAGAGAACTCACTAGAGATGAACTTGGGCTCTGATACTAAATGAAAGGGAAGGAAGTAAGTAAAATCTTCCAAATGTAGAAAATTATAAAACAATCAAACAAAAAATTATTGGTATGTCAAATATATATATTAGACAAATTTAAATAGCATAAAATTTACTAAATTAAAAAAAAAAAATTGTGAGGTAAGATATAAATAAATCTAACACATAAAGACACCAATATTATGTGGAAAACCTGTAAAGGGAAAAACCATGGCCAAAATTATATCTCCACTTTTGTATTATCTTCAACAAAATATACAAGCATTTTTCTCAAATGTGATTGGTGCAAATCACCAATGTCTCGAGTAAATAATAGTGTCTCACTGTTAGCTATCCATAATTTGAGCTGCATAGTTTTTTTAAAAATAATTTAAAAATTAATATTAAAACAAAAGATCATTTATAAGTTGGGATGAGACTCCTCCTAGCCTTAGGTGACAAGAACACTTGTTTACAACAGGTAAAAGAATATTTGCATTGAAGCTAAATATCTTAAACCATAATATGCACTGCAAAGTTAACTCACTAGTTCGTTCACCAGTTCGCACATCCAACACAAGGATTTTAGCCTAAATATATAGTTTGGGCTATCCTCCCATTGGAAAATAGTTGTGGAGGAAAACCTCCACAACATGTGCCACCACACTCATGCCACATGCCATTATGTGCCCCACACATGCCACCACACTCATGCCACATGCCATTATGTGCCCCACATATGCCACCACACTCATGCCACATGCCATTATGTGCCCCACACATGCCACCACACTCATGCCACATGCCATTATGTGCCCCACACATGCCACCACACTCAAGTCTCATGCCATGTCACCTTTGACTTTGAGTTGACTAGATATAGACTAGATATTAAAATTATTTAAAATTAGTAATTGTAGGATAAAATAAATACAGGTATATATTTATTTTATCCATATACCTTAATATATATTAGTCTAACCTAGGTATATTTTTTTACAAGGAAAAAAAATGTAATTTTATTTCAAGAGTGAAAGAAAACTACACATCTCAGGTGCCTTAGCACAAACAAAAAGTAACCTAGGTATATATACATGTTAATAAATATTATTATAATACCTATCTATTTAATTTATATTAAAGCCTAAATACCTAATTTTATTATTCACCTTTATACTTAGGTGAATTTACAATATAATCCCAAAATTAGATTATTTGTTCCAATAGATAGTTGTTTTTACGTTTTGCCTTTACCTAGCCTAGTTTCTACAAGAAAATTGCAATAAATTAACAAATTTTGTGTGATTTCTTGCCAAAAAATAATTCATTTCTTGACACCAAGAAAATGGATGATTTACTTGCTAGACCAAACAAGAAAAACCAAGATATCACAATTTCTCGATGATTTTTCCAATTATGGCATACATAATGCCAAACACATTATGCAACTTGTGCAACATGAATTTTCACAAACAATAAATCAAAACTATGTACAATCAAAATGTGTGCATACAAGTCCTCAATATTGAGGTTGCACTTGTGGTAGTGCCATGCCATAACTGCCATCAACAACCATTTTATTATTTATGGATGTCATATTCATGGAGAGGATTCCCTTGGCAGGATTGGGAACACCTATGGGGATTACTAAGGGGACACTAACAATATTCCATTAGACAAGAATAGTACTAGTGCAATGTGCATGCACTCTTGCAATAAGAATGAGGAAGAAGAGGAAAACGGTCGCAACACCAACAATAGTGAAAAATCCATCAAAATGGAGGAAGACAAAGATGATGCCCTTGCAGAAGAGGAAGATGATTTCAAGGAAGAAATTGAGCGAGAGGGAGTAGAGTAGCAATGAAGAAAGCACCCACCATTGAATATCATAGCACTAAGAGACCAATCCACACCAAAGGAAAATTTCTCTAGAGGGAAATGACACACATTATAGTAGTTTATGCAAGGGAGTAGTGAGTAAAAAATCTAGCTTGTGTAGATTGAACAACAAGCAGATCAACTAGTGCTAAAGGAATAGATAAGGCAAAAGAGTAAAGCTAATTAGGATAAATTGAAATTAAAATAAGAAGTATGTATATATTGATTAGGATACACATCCTCTCCTTAACAATTGAATGTGTATCTAATTGATATATTTTGGTGCTTATATTATTGTTTTTCACACATCTATATATTTTATATTCATATATATATATATATATATATATATAATTTATCTTTTACCAAATTGAACCAATTTTTTTTGTAATTTTAAAATTCCAAACTTTTCTCCCTTGTGTTTGGACTGAACTTTCTAAACATTGCAACTATGGATGAGAAATTAGGGGTTTATGAAGATGTATAATGGAATAATGATTGTAGTTGGCATACGTTGATTAAGTATTCCAACTTGAGACAAGCACTAGTACATGGTGATCTCATTGATGAGCATATGCACAATTTCTTCATACGACTCATCGTAGTGATGGAGAGATCCCACAAAGAGCTTGAGGTGAGCACATTGGTAAATGATGAATGTGGTCACTCAGAGTGGAGAGTGAAGTGGCCAAGTTGGCCAGTTGGATGAAGGATGAAGCATGAATGACACAATTGGCTAGATTCATAGAAACACAATCATGGGATGTTGAAGAAGGCAAAATTTAGATCATGATTGGGTTGTTAAAGTTGCATAAGAGAACAAGAATTTTATATTGTCATCCTCCAAGGATATAAATTTTGAGAAAAGTTTAGGACATTCCCTACCCACCCTATAGTGAAGTTTAAGTTGACTCAGCTTGGGGTGACATATGGGGATCTCAACTACTTGGCTTACCTCATCTACTAGTTGACTTTGGGGCCACACACTTATTATGATATGATGAAAGATTCGAAGTAGTTGATTGAGTAGGAGGTAGCCCGGATTAAGGATCTAAAGGAAGAGCTTCGACTTTTTAAAGAGAAATTCAAAATAAAAACAAAACCGCAAAAGAAGGAATTAGTTGTTGTAGGAGCATAAAAAACATATGCAATAGTGCAAGCAACAAAGAATAGTAAAATATTAGTAGATATTGGTATTGCATGTACAATTGAATTAGACATAATGATGTATTTCAATGCTTGAAATGGATAAATAGAAGCAAAGGATATGTGTTGAGCATCATGGTGTTTAGTTTTTAAGGTATGCAAATTACACCAAGAGGCCAAAGGAGATGGTTGATGATTTGACTGGATAACTTTCTGGTTTAGCAAGAAGTTTTATCCCAATTCTCATTCCCCTCATACACAACAACCTAAGCCTCAAAGAGATAATACACAATTGACGAGGATGTTGACTAGTTTAGAGAAGAGGGCAGATGTGTTGGAAGATATGGTAATATGACCTTTTTGGCCAAGTTTAATAGATGATGATGTAAGCCTATGAGAAACCTTTGATGTAAGCCTACGGGCAATATTGTTGTATTCATCCCTTGTGGGATTGGTTAATCCACCTAGATGGTTATGTATTCACCCCTTGTGGGATTGGTTAAACCACCTTGATGGTTAACCTTAACTAAACCTTTAATTAAAGGTTTAGTAACTTGACTTAACCTTGAGCCTTATGTTAGCCTTGGTTAATGTAATTATAATTATAATTTGGGGATTAGGTATCTACTATAAATACCTCCCAACCATTGATCCATTGTATTAGTATAAAGTGTATTGTTCTTGTGAGAGCTATTATTATTGATCTTTCTATTTTGCTTCTTTGTTCTCTTACATATGGCTTGTGTTGAATGTTATACTTTGTATGATTTTTGGAAAGTATTATGAAATACAAGAAGATGTAGGCAATGGTTTTGATGTGACGTAGTCATAAGTGCCACCTAAACCCTAATCTAGATGCATATGGATGATTAGTATGTGTATACATGATACAAATTTGATTGTATATAGTTATATTTCATGTGTGTATATAGTATATGTTGCACGTTTATGTGCCATATTATGTTCATATTTTGTGTTGTTAAGTATGAGGTAGTTTTGTGTTAGTTCAGTGGGTGTGAGAGGTTGGTTATGGAGTTACATAAATATTTTTTCCTACTCAGATGCTATATAGACACCCCTACTTATTTGTTTTGATATTGTACCTCATTTGTTGTAGTGATCGTTTATACTACATTGTCTAGAGAGTTATGTTGTTATATTGAAGTTGTGTTGCAAAAAATACTATGCATTCTTTTCTAATTATATAAATCCAATGGTGTGATTCCATCACTATGTGTAGGCAGAAAAATTGATATGTCTGTATTTAATGAATAAAGTTCTATCATTTGGTGTTAAGTGTTTGATGAAATATGCATACGTATAATAATAATGCTATAAAGTGGTAATGTAATGATATATGTAATGTTCAAGTGAAGTATTATAATGTTGGCAAAGTTGTAAAGTGAGTCATAAGTTCGTTTATCTTGTAGTGAGTTAGAAAAAGAAAGGTAAATGTAAGACAAATGCAAGTGAAATGTAATTTAGGAGAATGATGTGTCAGGTAATTGGAGGGTGCAACTAACTCTTAGTTGTATAAATATGACCCTTGCATAATTCATTCATGCAAGTGCATATGAGCATATGGTGGTGGCCAACATACGTATGTGTGGAATGGTTGTAATGTGAGAGTCGTAGCATGTGGTTGTTATTTTTGGTTGTAGATGACTATGGGTATGAAGAGTATTTTGCATAGGGTTTGCAGATTGTAATGCTATTACCATATAAACATTGTTAATATAAATTTTTCTCATATTCAATTACCATTTACTATTGTTATTATTTTTTCCTATTTGTATTGTTAGATTTCTAATGGCTACAGATCTATCGATTAATTAAGTGGAAATGGAATTATATGTATGTTAAAATTCATTTCTACATTTTGGCATCATTTCCTCTATGAAATTAGATCCAACCTAGTGACATGAAGTTATGAGTAGCTAAATCCTTGGGCAGATGCACAGTGACAAAATTGAATGCAATCAAAGAAGTAGACGAAGGTGCAACAAATTTGTTTGTTTATGCAGACAAATGGCCATATGTTGAGTGGTGTTTTCACCCAATTGTGAAAGCACACTCTCCGATAGGATCTGAGTCCCAAAATCCTCTGCTTGCAAAGAAAATAATTTCTCCAAGGTTCCTGTTATGTTGATATGATGCTGTTCAAATGAAATGCTAGGAATACCTTAGGGTTTGCAAGTGGATGTTAACAAGGGGCACTGTGGTTTATTTAGTTTGAAATTACAGTGGACTCAAAATGAATAATATCTATTCTCCTCTTTAGTTCTGATGGATTTTCAGCTTGTTTATTTGAATACAATAATTAAACCTGAGAAAATAAATTAAGAGTTTGAAAAATAAAGCAAAATAAATGAAAATGAAACTAAACTACGATCGGAATGTTGTCATCAATTCGATGAAACCGAAGATAATGAGGTTTTCTCGCATGCAACCTAACCTAATGAACCTGCAAATTCGCACAATCCAAATAAATTAGGTGCTTGGTTTCTAGGGTTTCTATCTGTAATTCCAGATTTAGGCATTCGCATGAAGCAACCAAGCACACTTGCATTAAACTTCACCTAAAAGCCTTAGAAATCTGGAATGAATGATAAAACATTAAATCATGCATGCACAAAATGACTCCTTCTTTCTCATCAATGAGATGCCAACTTTCTATATTTTTGTATTTGAATGATATGTCAATTACATTTACAGGATGTTCCAGGCATAAATATTCCTGGAACAAATGAAGGAAATTGCCCAAGTGCAGGCCCAGAATGGCATGAAGCCCTTGTCTCTGCAACTCTGCAAGCAGCAATTTCCAACCCCTCTTTCAATCCGCGCTCTTGACTTTATAATCACTGAAATGGCTCTTCGATTCTCCCTGTGTCGCTTCGTTTCACCTTCCTGCATTTGACCTTTCAAATTCTCGCCTTTTCCTTGCTTTTGATTAATGCTCGATTCTGAAACGCTCGAAATCCACCGCTGCATGTAACGCCTCTGCAATATTGACACCTGTAAGCCACGTGTCCTGCATTTTCTGCGTCTTCTGTAACGTCTTCCCGTGCCAAAACGCGACAAAACAGCATGCAACCTGCTCACCTTTCTGGCCGCGAAAATGCGACATGTCACGAAATCGTGACATGTCGCGATATCGCGACGCTTTCCTCGTTCGTACGCCTCCGACCGTTTCTGTCGTGATATCATGACGTTTTTCACCTTCGGACCTTCATGCCGCTTTTTGTCGTGATATCGCGACATTTTTCACCTTCGGACCTTCATGCCGCAAACTGTCACGATTTCGTGACCATTTTCGTTTCCGTACCCCTTAGGCCGCACCCTGTCGTGAAATCGTGACGCTTCTCTGCTTCGGGCACCTTTGTTGCATGCTGTCGCGATTTCGTGACATTTTTCCCTTCCGTACGCTTGAGCTTCAACCTGTCACGATTTCATGACGCTTTTCTCTGTCCGTACTACTTCGCTGCAATCTGTCGCGAAATCATGACCATTCTCTCCTTCGGACCTTCTTTCCACAAACTGTCACGATTTCGCTACCGTTTTCTGTGCCTTATAAATATCGGATTTGCTACGTTTCTATTTGGGCCTTCTCACCGCAAATTGTCACGATTTCGCTACCATTTTGACTCTGCACACCTTTGCGCTCAATGTTGTCGCGATTTCGCTACCATTTTCCATTTTCATACACTTGCCAATTTTTCGTCGTGAAATCGCTACGCTGCCCCCATCCGTACTACTTCGCTGCTTCGAAGCCGTGAAACTACGACCTGTCGCGATTTCGTGACGCCTTTTCGCTTCATTCCCCTTTTCTGCTTTCTGTCATGATTTCATGACCATTTCTGTGCATTATGCTTTCTGGTTGATCCTGTCGCGATTTCGTGACCATTTTGGCCCTTTGCCCTGTTTGACTGGTTCCTGTCGCGATATCGTGACGTTTTCTTGCTTCGTGCTCTTTGACCTCTTTCTGTCGCGATATCGCGACATTTTTCCGCTTTGTGCCCTTTGACCAGTTTGACCCACGATTTTGCGACGCGTCGCGATATCGCTACGCCTTTCCATTTTGCCTTTCTCTCTCCTACCTGGGCCGCGACAGAGCAACATGTCACGATTTCATGACACTTTTTCGTCTTCATTTTCTCTCTCCTCTTTCTGCCGCGACGGAGCAACATGTCGCGAAATCGCTACGCTATTTTCATCCGTACAACTTCTGCAGCAACACGTCGCGATTTCGTGACACTTTTTCATTATGGCAGCGACGGAGCAACATGTCGCGATATCGCGACGTTTTTTCAATTTCGGCAGCGACGGAGCAACATGTCGCGATTTCGCGACACTTTTCCTATTTTGGGCAGCGATGGCGCGACATGTCGCGATTTCGCGACACTTTCAAGACTCATGCATTTTTTCCTCTTTTCTTCAATTTTAGCATCTGGGTCACCGAGATTCTTCTCTGCAAGCCTGCAAAAAGGTGGGTCCCCAATTTTGGGGTGTGTTGTGGATCAACCACAACAAATGGCGACTTTGCTGTCAAATGCTCTTGAGCATTTTAGTAAGAACCCAACTTGAAACATATCACAAACTCGCAAACATATGTTAGCACATAAGCAATATAACAAATGCCCAAAGATCAGAAGTACATGAATCATCCGAATCATCAAGTATTAGCTCAGTGTGTGCAATGAATTTCTTTCCCTATCATTTGAAATTGATCCACACTCCATTATCAGTTTTGCATGAATGCATATGTGGGATGGTGAATGATTTGTGTACCCTAATGAATGTGCTAGGAGATTTTGCTTTCATAAAAGGCATGGTCATTCTTCTATTATTATGTACAAGCATTCAAGATTGCCAAACCCTCTTAGGATCCACTAATTCATTACCTTATTGTATCCCAAAGTTGGTTATGAGTCTCTACCATCCGGAACCCATGTGCAAGTGAATGTGAAATCAGAACTTTGGGGAATCAGACTCCCAACCAACCGAGATGAGAGTTTAACCCTATCCTTACTATTCCGATTTAGAGTTCATTACCTCACTTTAAGCAAAATAATTAAACCAATTATGGAAGAAATGGTCATGCTAGTCTAACCCTCTAGACAATCAGTGGTCTTGTTTTTTAGGCAAGACATGATGCCATGCATGGGCATATCTAACCCCACAATCCAAAACTTATCTCCATTTCTTTGGACCTTGGGGATGACTACCCATCCTTTGCAGAGGACAAGTAGTACGATCCTTACAATCCAAAATAAAGATGAGATGGGAAAATTTTATTTTTTTTACTTCTTGGACCTTGGGGATGACTACCCATCCTGGCTAGGGACATGTAGTACGATCCTTCCAATCCAAACTTTAGGTGTAGATGGAAAATATTAATTTTGTTGCTTAGACCTTGGGGATGACTACCCATCCTTTGTAGAGGACAAATAGTACGATCCTTACAATCCAAGATTTATTGTGAAATGAGACATAAGAGCTTTGGGGAATTGGATTCTCAACCTAAGCGAGATGAGAATTTATGCCCTATCCTTACTACTCCATGTAGGTCAAATCAAAGCTTTGGGGAATTGGATCCTCAACCTAAGTTCGATGAGGATTTAACCCTATCCTTACTACTATGATTTTAGGCTTTAAGCTCTATGGAAGTGGTCAAAACCACTGTTTTAAGGATCATGTTGCATAATAGGATAGACATGAAAAACTTCTTTCGCCCAACCTTTTCCTCCAAGTTAGGTTTTGATCATTTTGCTCAAGATCCTTTTTAATGTATGAGACGTGCTTGGTTCTAGATATCTCAAGACTCAGTTTCCAACCTTAGGATTTACTTACATATATGTTATAACACAACCCTAAGAGGATTTGACATACTTTAATGGCTTGTACCTAAGATGCATATGTAACTAAGATGAGATGTATGTAAGGTGAGATGGAACATGAATGCATTATTTCTTGAATTACAAATGGAATGAATTGTCATGCAAAACCGATTCTTTCATGCATCACAAAATCAAACAATATAACTTAAGATGCTTGTGTTACTTGTGGAGCTTTTTACAGGACAATTCCAATATTTCATATTCTCCTAACCTGAAGCATAAGTTGACATCTCAATTTTTTATTTTTATTTTTTATTTTTTTTATTTTTTATTTTTATTATTTTTTTATCAAAATTAACACACATGTCAATTGAAATCAAATCCATAACCAAAATCCTAGCTAGACTAACAATCCTAAACAATAAAAACAAAATCTGAAAATCCCCACCAAAACCAAAAGAATAATATCAAAATCTCACAACCTAAGGGCTAAAATAATGCTTTAAAATCTGCCCATTAACCGGTAGCATGAAATCTCTCCCTTCTAAGGTTTTTAGCTTGAAGGTATTCTTCCCAAGAATCTCTGAAATCTGATATGGACCTAACCAAAGACAATCAAACTTGTGATGATTCCCTTTTTCCTCATGTCTTTTGTCCCATAGTAATACCAAATCTGAAATTCTGAATGATTTCACTTTGGCCCTTCTGTCAAACCATCTTTTGATAACTGCATGGTGTTTATTCATGTGATTCATGGCCTCTTCTCTCTTTTCATCAAGGTGCAACAACTGGCTTAACCTGGCTTCAACTTGATCATCTGTCCCCAAGTACTCTTGTATGAAATGTAAGGTCTGCAACTTCAAATTTGCTGGAAATATCGGGTCTTGCCCATAAACCAAATGATAGGGAGTATTCCCTATGGACTCTTTCACTCTGGTCCT
Source organism: Wollemia nobilis (assembly GCA_028583015.1). Classification (NCBI taxonomy): domain Eukaryota; kingdom Viridiplantae; phylum Streptophyta; class Pinopsida; order Araucariales; family Araucariaceae; genus Wollemia; species Wollemia nobilis. The sequence continues at coordinate 5,203,158 of JAQPPZ010005697.1, forward strand.
ATCTGCCCAAAGGGCAAACTTTAATTGGTTGTGCCGATCCGCGGGTTCTTTTCCAACAACTTCTTAATGGTATTCAACAAATTCTTATTTGAAGATTCGGCCAACCCATTTCCTTGAGGATAATAGTTGGATGCAAATTTTAAGCTCACTTTGTTATCATATGCCCAATCTGCGAATTGTGTAGAAATAAAAGCTTTACCATTGTCATTGACAATAGAATCGGGCATTCCAAATCTTGTTATAATTTGATCCTCAAGGAATTTAATCACAACGTCTGTGGTGGCATGTTTAGTAGGAATCGCTTTGTCCACCTTGTACAGTAGTCTGTAGCTGTCAAAATGAATTTATGAGAATCAGAAGAATTTGGGTTAATAACCCCGATGAAATCTAGTCCCCACTGTGCAAATGGTCTCATTTCAACTACAAGTTGCAACGGCATGGCTGCATTTCTTTCTCTATTTGCAGCCACTTGATAGATATGACAAGATCGTACATGGGCATGCGCATCCTTGAAAATATGTGGCCAGTAGTATCCTGCTCTCAGGATTTGATGTGTTGTAGCATTGGCTGCACCATGACCAGTTCCATGTTTCCCGTGAAATTCCTGCAACACCCCGGCAACTTCTTCTTTGTTCAAGCACCTCAGGTAGATACCTTCATGATTCTTCCTGTAAAGCACACCAGATTTCATCAGATAATTGACAGACTTAAGCCTTAAAGCTCTTCTCTGCGTTGAATTCAGATTAGAAGGACACTTACCAGTCAATAAAAATTGCACAATATCAACATACCAGTCGTCCTTAGCAATGTATTCTGTATTTGAGCATTGGCTTGTTATTTGCGGATTATTTTCTACGATCGCCTTCGCCAGTCCCTGTCCTCGAACTAGTTTCATTGGTTGGATTTCGAGATCAAATTCTTGGATGGTTGAAATCCATTTTCCTCTCTTCTCACCTAGTTCATTTTGTAAAAACATGGTCTTGACAGCAGAGTCGGGCACGATGGCAACAACTCTGCTATGTACGATGTAGTGCCTAAATTTTTTCACAGTTTTAAAAAGTGCGTACATTTGCTTATCAAGGATTGAATACCTTAATTGAGCATCTTTCAGGGGGCACTTAAAAATGCTATGGGTTTTTCGGCACTATCCTCGCCTTTTTGGGTTAAGACACTCGCAAAGGAGTGTTATGATGCAAAAGCATAAATATAAAAAGGCTTGGAGTAGTCTGGGCTTATAAGGACAGGGGCTCTTGAAATGGCATCTTTGATGTTCTGGAAGGCCACTCTACTTTCCTCGTTCCATTTTACATCCACATCTTTCTTAAGCATCTTGTTCAGAGGCTTGGCTATCTCAGCAAAGTTGGAGATAAACTTCCTCACAAAATTAACTTGCCCAAAGAAAGATCTCAATTCTTTCTTACTACTCGGGAGAGGTAGGTTTTGGATAGCTTGTATCCTTTTTGGGTCGATGGATATGCCCTCTTTTGAAATGATGTGACCCAACAATTTTCCTTCTGTCACTCCAAAAATGCACTTTTTGGGATTTAAGGAAATTCCATGTTCTCTGCATCTTTGAAGCACTTTCTTTAAATCTTTGACATGGTCCTCTCTCTTCTTCGAGAAAACTGGGATATCATCCACATACACGATGATGCATTTGCCTATGAGTCCTTTGAATGCATAATCCATGGCGCGTTGAAAAGTTGCACCAGCATTTAACAGTCCGAACGACATTCTCTTATATGCAAATGTTCCCCACTTGGTAGTGAAGGCTGTTTTCATCCTGTCGTCTGGATGTATAAGAATTTGGTTGTACCCAGAATACCCATCGAGAAAGGACATCATTTCAGATCCATTTACCATTTGTAGAATTTCATCGATTGATGGCAGTGGATAATTATCCTTTTGAGAGGCTTTATTAAGATTTCGAAAATCTATGCACAGCCTAATCTCTCCACTCTTTTTTCTCATTGGAATGAGGTTAGCCACCCAGGTTGAGTGCCTAACGGGGAAAAATGATTTTCGCTTCCAATAATATTTTAACCTCCTTTTCGATCAAAGGCTCCAATAGCGGGTTAACAACTCGCTGTCTTTGCCTAAAAGGCTTGGAGTCTGGCTTCAAAGGGATGGTATGTGTGATAATGTTTTGGTTGTAAGTCTTCGACTCATTGTAGTTCCAAGCAATACAATCTATGTAATGCTTCAATGCTTGTATTATATTGCTCCTTTCTTGCTCTGTACATGCCTTTGCTATGTACACCTCCTTTGGATTGTCTGCGCTCCCTAGATTAATTGAATCACAGGCATCTTTAGGGAGTGGGACTCTTTTTCCTTTCTTGGTCTTGCATCCCATGTCGAACATCTTTTCCAATGAAACCACGTCTTTAGGAATTTTATTGGATTGATACGCAGTTTCAATTTCATCTTCTGTTTCATCCTGCCACCTTTGCTCCTCATCAATCACCTGATTTTCAAAAATACCCGAGTTTGTGACAAATTTGAAAATATGTCTGTCACTTTCAAAAACTTGGAAATTCTTTACATTATCGGGTATTGATGGACAAGGAACCAGTTCAATGGAAAAATTTTTACATCTTCTTATATCAACCGGATTCAACATGCCCGCGGCGACTGCAAGAGAGTCTGCTATTCGATTTCCTTTCCTAGAAATAAGGGCTATGTTGAATGCATCGAACTCCTCCATGAGGTCCATAACCCTAGTTCTATAAAGGCTTAGTCTCCTGTCGCGGCATGTGTACTGTCCTTTGATTTGCTTGACTACCAACTCAGAATCTCCCAAAACCTTCAAGCATTTAACATGCTTGCTCAATGCTAGACGTAAACCATAGATCAACGCTTCGTATTCTGCCACATTGTTCGTGCAAGGAAATTGCGATCTATAAGCAGCTAACAAGGGTTTACCTCCTGGACCAGTGAGCTCGACTCCAGCTCCTGCTCCCTGTCTAGATTTTGATCCATCAAACCTGAGCAACCACGTGTAATCATTTTCCTCGGAAGAGCCACCATGACACGCCTCCTCTTTATGCTCTTCGACGGCCTCCTCAACATCAAGTGCATAAACTCCTAGTTCTGGCTCAGAAAACTGAACTTCATTCGGCTTGTTAAAATCTGTTATAATCTCTTTAAGCCTCGGTTCATTTTCCACTCTTATTTGGTTTGCAATTCCCTTCCATGGTAGCCACATATGCGAGCAGTCTGTTGAAAAATAGCCATTCAGCGTTTTCATCCAATCCCTAGCAAGTAGCATTCCATACCTACTTGGGATATTAACCACCAAAATGTCTACAACCTGCTGGACCCTGGGTTCAGAATTCAATTGAATCTTGACATCATATAAAGTCCCCACTACATTTACTTCTGATCTGTCCAGTTGCAGGACTGTACATTTGGATGAAACAGGTTGCAGACCTAGCATTTTACATATTTCTGCAGGCATGAGGTTGCTCGTGGCACTTGTATCCACCAAACAGTTATGCAAATTCTTACCCGCAATTCTCAAAGTCGGTAAGAATGGCGGGACATCCCTTCTCTCCTTTCGCAAAATAAGGTGGGATTCAACTCTTTTCTCCTTCCACATTGGATCAGGTGAGTTCAAAGCTCTTATCAATGCCTCCTTTTGGCCGGGCAATCTAGGCTGCGTCCAGGAATGAAAGGCTAGATTTGGACTTCTTTAGATCCTCCACTATGTCATAGTTTGGCTTTTCAAATTTGATTGTCTTCTGCATGTCATTAGACATTTCTCTTCTGAGTGGAGGGGGAGGATTATTATTTGCCTTAGTGTCTGGAGGAAGAATAGAATTGTTTGGAGGTGTCGATGAGGTTTTAGGGGCTTTAGACTTACTTCTCAAATGGTATCCATGATTCCCCTTTCTGAAATCTCGAAAAGCTTGCACCTCCTGTTCCAGAATTTCGTCTTCTTCTTCCTCACTCTCACCTTCTTGATGATATACAGTTTCCATCACCATAATATTATCATCTTGATGTTGTGATGGATTTTCATTTGATACCAGTTCCAAATCATCAACTTGTGCCTGAAGACAATGAGTGTATCTAGCAATCTCAGGACAATTCCTCTCATTGTGTTCTTTTGTGTTATGCAACCTGCACCCCCTTTCCCATGCCAAATCTGAAAGATTCAAAAGAGAATTGGGTTGGCTAGGTCCTGCAGAAGCATCTAATTGATTAGCAATGGGAGCGGGAACTCCCCCATTGTTAGGCTTAGTGTTCCAGTGCCTCCCTCTATTGTTAAAATTTTGATTTGGGTGAGGGGCATGGGACTCATACTTCTGCTGTTGAACCCTGTCATTGCTCAGTTTATGCACTAATTTCTTGAGCTCTTCGACTTTCGAATAAACATCCTTCGGTGGAATCATATTGTTATTAACCCCCGTTGGATTCGCATAATTAATGGGGTCTTGATTCAACACTAGGGTCGGGTTCTGAGGAATTGGATTCCCGTATGGATTGACACTTTGAATCGGGGTAGGATTTGGAAAAGGAACTATGGCTTGAGGATTGACTTGACTAGTTCCTTGCATAGTTGGTTGACTGTTCTGCAAAAATGCAGGGACAGGTGGAATGGCTGTGATTGGTTGGATTGGAATGGGTGCATACGCGGGTCTTTGGTGGATACTGCTACTGATATGGGAAGGCGCTCATGCTTGGCATTTGTGGTGCCATGAGTTGATTTTCCTGGGGAGCTTGACCATATGGAGCATATTGTCCCATCACAGGCATCTGGGTAAACCCGTAGCCCTGTGGCGTCATTTGTTGCTCGATAGTCATGGCTTCATTATAGGCTAAAGCCAGCGTGGTGACTTGAGGATTACGTCTCGCAAACATGGCTGTCATGGGGTCCAATGCCCCAAAATATATCTGCAAAGCCACTGCGGGATCGATGGCAAAGTGCCTAATTGCTCTATTATAGCACTTTTGGAATCTCTGATTAAACATTCTGATCGGTTCCCCTTGGCCCCTTTTGCATGTAATAAACTGATTGTAAATAGTTGCGGGATCTAAGGGTGACCTAAATTGATTGACAAAGGCATTTTCCATTTGTGTCCAAGAGGTGATTGAACCAGTTGGCAAGCATATATACCATTCATATGCTATTGGATCTAAGCTCATGGGGAAAAGTCTGCAGGCCACATCTTCATATTGAACTTGCAGGCCTAATTAAAACATCCCTATAGGCTTGGATATGTTCTTCCTGTTGTTCTTAGGCCATCCTGGCTTGTATTTAGGCAGAAATATTTCAATGTTCTTGGGGATTTCATGGATATCCCCAGCAATATTCAAAGGAGTATTGTTAGCTCCATACCAAGGAGCTCCTGGAGCTTGAGCCATTTGACTCAAAATTGATGAAGACAGACCTACAATAGCAGTAGAAATATTACTAACTATAGGCACACTAGGGGCAACGGATATTACTGGCGTAGGTCCACTCGACGTTCCTGGAGAAAACAGGTCTTTTGCGACTGGTGTGCTTACGACTTGCTTGGCTTTACTCTTGGGAGTACCAGTAAGGTCATGAAAAATGGTTTCTCCGGTTGTTTGAGACCTGGTCGCAATACGGCGTGGTGGGTCCAGCCTGCTCGATGAAACCCTCGGCTATTTCGAAGAAAACCTGCAATGAAACAAAAACAGTGTTGCAGTTTAGCCGCCTGTGAGATTTATTAAATGATTTCAGAATTAGATCAAAAACAAATTATTCAGGTATGAAAATCAAAATAACATAAACCAATTCAGGCCCTCCTTCTAGCGCCAATCTGTTGAGTGGTGTTTTCACCCAATTGTGAAAGCACACTCTCCGGTAGGATCTGAGTCCCAAAATCCTCTGCTTGCAAAGAAAATAATTTCTCCAAGGTTCCTGTTATGCTGATATGATGCTTTTCAAATGAAATGCTAGGAATACCTTAGGGTTTGCAAGTGGATGTTAACAAGGGGCACTGTGGTTTATTTAGTTTGAAATTACAGTGGACTCAAAATGAATAATATCTATTCTCCTCTTTAGTTCTGATGGATTTTCAGCTTGTTTATTTGAATACAGTAATTAAACTACAGAAAATAAATTAAGGGTTTAAAAAATAAAGCAAAATAAATGAAAATGAAACTAAACTACAGTCAGAATGCTGTCATCAATTCGATGAAACCGAAGATAATGAGGTTTTCTGCATGCAACCTAACCTAATGAACCTGCAAATTCGCACAATCCAAATAAATTAGGTGCTGGTTTCTAGGGTTTCTACTGTAATTCTAGATTTAGGCATTCGCATGAAGCAACCAAGCACACTTGCATTAAACTTCACCTAAAAGCCTTAGAAATCTGGAATGAATGATAAAACATTAAATCATGCATGCACAAAATGACTCCTTCTTTCTCATCAATGAGATGCCAACTTTCTATATTTTTGTATTTGAATGATATGTCAATTACATTTACAGGATGTTCCAGGCATAAATATTCCAGAACAAATGAAGGAAATTGCCCAAGTGCAGGCCCAGAATGGCATGAAGCCCTTGTCTCTGCAACTCTGCAAGCAGCAATTTCCAACCCCTCTTTCAATCCGCGCTCTTGACTTTATAATCACTGAAATGGCTCTTCGATTCTCCCTGTGTCGCTTCGTTTCACCTTCCTGCATTTGACCTTTCAAATTCTTGCCTTTTCCTTGCTTTTGATTAATGCTCGATTCTGAAACGCTCGAAATCCACCGCTGCATGTAACGCCTCTGCAATACTGACACCTGTAAGCCACGTGTCCTGCATTTTCTGCGTCTTTTGTAACGTCTTCCCGTGCCAAAACGTGACAAAACAGCATGCAACCTGCTCACCTTTCTGGCCGCAAAAACGTGACATGTCGCGATATCGCGACGCTTTCCTCGTTCGTACGCCTCCGACCATTTTTGTCGCGATATCGTGACGTTTTTCACCTTCGGACCTTCATGCCGCTTTCTGTCGTGATATCGCGACGTTTTTCACCTTCGGACCTTCATGCCGCTTTCTGTCGTGATATCGCGACGTTTTTCACCTTCGGACCTTCATGCCGCAAACTGTCGCGATTTCGCGACCATTTTCGTTTCCGTACCCCTTAGGCCGCACCCTGTCGCGAAATCGCGACGCTTCTCTGCTTCGGGCACCTTTGTTGCATGCTGTCGCGATTTCGTGACATTTTTCCCTTCCGTACGCTTGAGCTTCAACCTGTCGCGATTTCGCGACGCTTTTCTCTGTCCGTACTACTTCGCTGCAATCCGTCGCGAAATCGCGACCATTCTCTCCTTCGGACCTTCTTTTCGCAAACTGTCGTGATTTCGCTACCGTTTTCTGTTTCGGGCCTTCTCACCGCAAACTGTCGTGATTTCGCTACCGTTTTGACTCTGCACACCTTTGCGCTCAATGCTGTCGCGATTTCGCTACCATTTTCCATTTTCGTACACTTGCCAATTTTTCATCGCGAAATCGCTACGCTGCCCCCATCCATACTACTTCGCTGCTTCGGAGCCGCGAAACTGTGACCTGTCGCGATTTCGCGATGCCTTTTCGCTTCATTCCCCTTTTCTGCTTTCTGTCGCGATTTTGCGACCATTTCTACGCATTATGCTTTCTGGTTGATCCTGTCACGATTTCGTGACCATTTTGGCCCTTTGCCCTGTTTGACTGGTTCCTGTCGCGATATCGCGACGTTTTCTTGCTTCGTGCTCTTTGACCTCTTTTTGTCGCGATATCGCGACATTTTTCCGCTTTGTGCCCTTTGACCAGTTTGACCCACGATTTTGCGACGCGTCGCGATATCGCTACGCCTTTCCATTTTGCCTTTCTCTCTCCTGCCTGGGCCGCGACAGAGCAACATGTCGCGATTTCGTGACACTTTTTCGTCTTCATTTTCTCTCTCCTCTTTCTGCCGTGACGGAGCAACATGTCGCGAAATCGCTACGCTATTTTCATCCGTACAACTTCTACAGCAACACGTCGCGATTTCGTGACACTTTTTCATTCGCAGCGACGGAGCAACATGTCGCGATATCGCGACGTTTTTTCAATTTCGGCAGCGACGGAGCAACATGTCGCGATTTCGTGACACTTTTCCTGTTTTGGGCAGCGATGGCGCGACATGTCGCGATTTCGCGACACTTTCAAGACTCAGGCATTTTTTCCTCTTTTCTTCAATTTTAGCATCTGGGTCACCGAGATTCTTCTCTGCAAGCCTGCAAAAAGGTGGGTCCCCAATTTTGGGGTGTGTTGTGGATCAACCACAACACCATACAACGAGATGTGCACAATAGGCATGTAAATAGGAGAAGGCAAGCTAGAATGCCATCCAAATGATAGAGCCTATCATACAAATGCAAACTACCATCCAAATGCACATTGCCATCCAAATGCAGTCTATCATCCAAATGATGAAAATTGTCTTCTAAATATAGATAAATAATCTATAGTTAGAGGAACTGCATATAGAGAATCTATAGTTAGAGGAACTATAGATAGAGAATTTATAGTCATAGGAGCCTTTCATACAAATGGAGTGTGTCATACAATTAACGGAGCTTGTCGTACGAATAAACAAATAAATGGTAGAAGCCAAGAACAATAGGAGATGATGGAAGGTGTTGGTGAGAAGTTGCATGCCAATTAATCATATTTGGTGTCAAAGAAATTGTAAGTAGTGGTGCACAATGGTGAGTGAGATGGAAGTTCAAAACTAAGGGACCTACAAATTGGTATTCTCGATGGTAGGTGGTACTGGAGTCTAACATTAGATAAACTATAGGTTGGAACATTATATAGTGAGGATGAGAATCCATTGGAAGAGTAATTGGAGGGGGGTGCACCTAATGCTATGTGTGAGGGATAAATACATAAAACAATATTGCAAAAGATAAGCCAACCTATCAAATCAAAGTATAATTTGGGAATATCATGTAAATGTTCACTGTTTCATGGAGAAGCAATAGAAGACCCAGTTAGGCATTAGAGAATCTGCCACATGAAGTGAAAAGCATCTGGGTAGAATAATGATGCAGATTGGAGGTGGTTATTCCTTGCAATATTTCATGGAATTACAATAGACTGGTACATGATATTTTTTAGAGGCCAGTTACCATACATGGGAAGAGTTGCACAATGTATTTGTGCAAGAATTTTAGTTATTTGATAATGATGATGTAGTCATTGTTGATATTTATAAAATGAAACAAGGTGAGAATGAGTCTGTTGGAAGTTGAGTGGGTTGTTTAACCATTTGGAGGAAGACCCATCATATGCATTGAAGAGGATATGGTTCATAGATAGACTTCTCCCTACATATTGAAATAAGATTTGGGTAGTCCCTTAGACATCATACCAAGATGCTTTGGAATATGCCTTGAATTGGGAAAGTGATGTATATCACTGAAGTATTGGTGTTATGTTAATGCATGCAAGAGTGATTCTGATATTGAGAATGACTCAGACAATGAGAGTGTGGATTTTGGTTAGGATAGTAGTTCATAGTTCAAATATTGGGTTCAAGAAGTTAGGGAAGGAAGTGACTCCAAATACAAGAACCATGACTTTGTGAATGAGTGTGACTCGAAGAGTGCAAGATCATAACTATAGGTATATGCAACGTAAAGGAATATTGTATGAGGAAGGGATGCCACTAGTGATGGTCTATGATAACTACTGGAGAACTAGAAGATGCAAAATACAATATGATAGTTAGGCCAAACCCTTTATGCAATGTCGATGATGCCATTTGTGGGGGAACTTCACATGTTACTATCAAAGTGTTGAAAGGTGAGATAAACCAATGATGAATATAGAGTTCAAAGCATCAGATAAGAGTTACAACCCTTGGTAGGAAAAAATGGTGGTGAAGTCGATTGCATTTGAGGAGGTTAACTTGATAAACTTGATATGAATTGAGCAAGTAAACTTAATCTCAATCAAAGAGGTAAAAATATAGCAAGTCGTTAAAACTACACAAGAAGAAGTTGTTTAGTGTAATCAGAACAATGATCAAATGAGAGAGTGCAGTCAACAGGGTCACTAGACGATAGAGTGCAGTCTACAAGGAGACTAGATGGCAAGGTGCCACCAAGAGGATGATCAGACAACATATCATCATATAGATGAGGCTAGGACAAGAGATAACAATCATATAAGGAAGGAGGAGGTGTCATTTAAGGAGGTGTTATTTGTAGAGTTACCATCTAAAAATCTATCATCTGAGGAGGTGCCATTTGTAGAGCGACTGTTTGAGAATGTGCCATTTGCAGAGCTATCATATAAGGAGGTGTTATTTGCAGAGTTTTTTTTGAGGAGGTATTGTTTGTGAAGTTATCATCTAAAGAGGTGTCATTAGAAGAGTTATTGTCTAAAGAGATGCCATCAAAGGAGATATCATTTGAAGAGGTGTTGTCAAAGGATCCGTTGTCTGAAGAGTTATTATCTAGAAAATACCATATAAGGAGTTACCATACAAGGAAAGGAATGTCTTTGAGAGGCTAAGGCAGGACCGTTAGAGGCTAAGAAGCAGTCAATTGAAGCAAGAGAGAAGTAATGTGAAGTTGAGAAAATGTTGCTTTAGTGGGTCGAGTGAAGGTTATTGAAGTGAAAACAAAGAGAAAAAATTAGTTAAGGCATTGTCCCCTTAACCTTGCAAGGGGATTCCTACCCTCGTGGCTCTTGATATAGGTGATGATGGACATTGCTTATCATGTTCATCATGTTGGTTATGCATGTCATGTTGATCAAGTTGATGATGTAATTGATTGCCAAAAGTGGAGTGAGCAATTAGAGACCAATGTATGGTTGGAAGCAATTTGAAGTGAAGTCTATTATAGAAGATGTATGAAATAAGAAAAAGTAGGAGCATGACAAGAGATTCTAATATGTTGTTTCATGCTTCTATCCCCAGTTTTCAGCTCATGTGTCATTGAGGATGCCGACTAGTTTAGAGGAGGGGATATATGTAGGTAAACAAATATATATGTCTGCATTTAGTGACTAAAGTTTTGTCATTTAGTGTTATTTTGTAGTTGTATGCAAAGTGTTTGACAAAATGTGTCTACATATAATAGTAATGTTATAAAGTGATAATGTAATAGTGTATGTGTAATGTTTAAGTGAAGTATGAATATATTTTCAAAGTCATAGAATGAGTCATAGGTTAGTTTGTCTTGTAGCGAGTTAGGAAATGAAAAATAAATGTAAGAAAAATGCAAGTGAAATATAATTTAGGAGAATTATGAGGTGTTGGGTAGTTGAAGGGTGCATCTATTAGTTGTATAAATATGACCCTTGCCTCATTCATACATGTGCATATGAGCATATGGTGGTGGCTAACATGCATATGTGTGGGATGGTTGTAATGTGAGGGCCACTATGTGTGGATGTTGTTGTTGGCAGTAGATGACTATGGGCATGGAGTATTTTGTATAGGGTTTGCAAACTATAATGCTATTACTATACAACCATTGTTAATATAAAATAAGCTCATATTCAATTATCATCTGCTATTGTTATTATTATTTATTGTTTGCATTGTTATTTCTAATGGTTGTAGATCTATAAATTTATTAAGTGGAAATGAGATTGTGTGTGGGTATGTTAAATTTTATTTCTACACTATGCATATATGGATTGTTAGTATCACTTTAATGTTTCATTGTTGTTTTGATTCTTTTTGGACCTTCAATTGCTATACCAAACTAAGGTGCTACAAGTCTTAAGGGAAATATGTAGGGGAAGCATGACACATTACTTCCATGCATACTCACACGTGGAAGAACCTCAAATATTAGATACATTAGTTGCACTCCTATATTTTGAAGTGGAAGAGACTAAATGAGGCTTATTTGGGCCTAGACAAGATAGAAGGAAGTTTTTTAAGGGCTAAAAGCAAGGGCAAACAAGTTCCAATAAAAATAAAGCAAAAACACATTGAGAATTATTATGCAAAGCTGAAAAAAAGTGCATAGTAGTTGTCCATTTCATTCAATACCAAGTTGATGGTTGATATCTCTTGTCCATTCTTCATTTTTGCAAGAATACAAAACTTGATTGATTGAACATTGGGTTTTTTTTCCTGAGGGTTTTTCCCACTTTAAATAACTATCATTACTATTGTGAGTGTGTTTTGATTAGTCAATGAGTTTAGTTGCATTCCACTTCATTCTATGGGGTTTACATTGATTTATGTGGTTTTCATGCATAGAAATAAATAAGTTTGATCTAGAAATCAGCTTTGTCTTCTATTATATTTGAATAAAACAAGAGCTTGGAGAAGAGTCTTTTGCAACTTTGCATACAAACAATAGCAAATTGCTATGAATGTAAACAAGATACCCCAATTTTTTGAAAGCAACCTTGTAGACATGGAAAATTGACCCACCCAAGTAGGAAATTTTCCTTGAGTCCTTTAGAGAGACCCCTTAGACTTGCCTAGGGCAAGGGCTAGGTCTCTCTTCCTTTCTTTTTGCCTTTTTCTCTCTTTATGCAAAATCACGATCGCCCTTGACGGGGCACAATTTTGCATAATGTGAAATCATGATCGACCCTAACGAGGCACAATTTCACATTTTAGGGTTTTCTTGCAAGGAAGCCCTAATTATCAAAGTTTGCATGTTTGCCATCAACTCTCCTTGGTTTTTCTCACCCATTTTACTTTCAAATCCACTATAAAAGGAGGGTTTGAAATCATATTGAGAGTAATGAGACAACAAGTAATCTGGTGATACCAATCTCACACAAACACTTTTCTTCAAGTGTTTTCTAAGTGTCCGCTAAGTTATCTACATTCTTCTTCTTCTTTTACAAGTAAGCTAACTAGCAATTGTGAAGTGTGATCTATTTTCTGCTGTATTGGATTATATGTTGTTGTTATTCGCTTTGGTGGATTTGTGTTGGAGCCCTAAGGAGAGATTGACTATTCGGGAGGTCTCAACCCTTTTGTTTACTTTCGTGCTATATACCAGGTTTTTTCGCATCTTTTCACACATGTATTTATTTTCTTTATGATGTAATTGAGTTCACGTATAATTATTTTATTTTTCGCATAGCTTCTGTGAAATCGTGCCCGATATCTGTGGGGCATGATTTTGTTGATCTGCAAAATCATGATCACTTATTATGGGGTGCGATTTCACCAAGACTGCATCTAGGAGCAAGTTGCTATTTCCTGACTCTAAGATTGTATTTTAGAATGCATATAAGACATATTGCTACACTTTGTTCTAAGATTTATCATTTTATTTTGTTATATTGTGCTATGCTTGTTCATCCTCCAAACGTCAACTTTTGATTCTATTTTCAAAGGTCAACTAAAAGGACCTAGGAGGCTTGACTGCTACACCTCCAAGTATTATCATACAATGGCTTAAGCAGGCCCCCTAACACTAATCATATCTTTCAAGTATTTGCTAAGTTGTCTTGCAGGAATAGGAATTGTTGACATCACTGGAAAAAGGATAAAAAGCAAGGATCAACCACTGGATAAGATAATTTCTCTAGTTAATCTTTAGGCTATTTTTTGATTGCCTTCTATTTCTGTTACAAACCCTAGATCTGATTTAAAAGAAATATATTTAATTAATTTCTAAGCATTTGAAATATAAACAACATATAGTGTGCACTTAGGGTTAACATTGTTTGTGCATCTTCTCTTGAGCCCTTGCTTGAAGGTTTTCTATTTTGAAATCCTAAATTTAGAAAGCATTCAAAGAAAGAATCATTATAGGGTTAGCTCTTGTCTTCCTACATACTATATTTTTGCATTATCCTTTATCTTTCATAGCATACATCTAGAAAGTCCAAACATAGGTGATTGTCTTGAATCGAATACATCAAACATTCTTGAAAAATAGTGGACTTGGAGCAAGTCCTTAAACCATTCCTAGTGAACCCTTCCCTACTCTTTTACATCAAGTGTAGAGAATAATTTACCTTCATGATTCACCTCAAGGCTTCCTTGCGGATATAGCCTTGAGAATCATACACAATAGGGTGGTTTTTCCCCTCTACATCTTTGGTGAACCTGACATGAACACCTCCTTTTATTTTAAAACTTTCCTGTAGACACCAAAATCTAGCCACTTGTCATCCATCCAGGTCTTTCCACCATTTTACCCATTTATTTATATATATTTAGGCATATTTATTAAATATATGTTTAATATTAATATTTTAATATTATATTTTATATATATTTAATAAATATAAATATTATATATGTGAATAAATCCCAACCATCCAATTTAACCCAATCCTAGCCATCCATTTACATCAATCCATGCCACACACCCAAAATTAATATCCACCCTTTGATATGTTTTAATTTGAGCCATACAATTCATGTCGCTCAAACCCTAACATGCCTTAACGTGGATTATTAATAGGAGACATTTTGATGGATCAACCCCTAAGGTTTCCTAACACTTTTTGAGCCTTAATATTCCTAAAAATCTTTAGGTTCTCCCTCGCATCCTCACCTTTGCTTTCACTTTTCATCGCTCCCGCATCCGCCACCGCCCACCTCATGCAAACTAGATCTAGTTCTGGTCCATTACTTATAACCACCCTGAGCACCCATGGGTATTTCCCATTTTCCCGGAGTGCCCATGAAAATTTTCCATTTCCTATAAGTGCCCACAGGTGTTTCTTGAGTTCCAAAGGGTGTTTCCAGTTCTTCCGAGTTCCCACGAGTGTTTCCCTGAGTGCCCATGGGTATTTTTGACTGTTGTCGAGTGCCCACGGGTGTTTTACTAAGTGCCCATGGGTGTTTCCTGCTGCTACCGAATGTCCACGAGAGTTCCAATCCTAGATATATTATCCTACTATCCCTCAAGTGATGCTAGGGCATCACCACACCAATTTTCTGCAACAATTACATTAGACTAGAAAATAACAAGCATCGCAAGGTAAATCTTTTATTTTGGTTATTATTTTAGTATTCTTCATATTTGCATGTAGTTTCATTATTGGATAGCTAGGGTTTCATTAATTTTTAAGGGTCTCACATAATTAAGCCCTCATAGTTATTTCTAACTCTCTATTATCATCTTGTGTTTAGATCTGGAGATACACAGGTGTCAAGCAACTGTTTAAGCTGGAGTGGCCCAATATTGGATAGCATGAAACCCACTCATTTTTGTTGGGAGTAGAGATGCATTTTGAGAAACCACCAGCATTATAGCTAGGATTTCATAGAACCCTAGAATTGTGTATATTTTTTATCAAGGATTCAAAGATTATTATTGTAATAATGGAGTTTTGAGGCTCCCCCCATTAATATAAAAATCATTCATTGTGCAATATTGTCTTTTTGAGTTCAATTTATATCTTGTTATTTGGTGTTGCATTTTTGTCTTCACAAATGACGATCATGATGGGACCCACTAAGGGTTTATTTTTATGATTTGCTTTTCTAATTTATTTGCTATTTTATGTCATCTTGTAGGGTTTTCAAAAGCATAGTTTTCCTAGTTTTCTCTAGATTTAGGGTTTTTGGAAGCTTGCAAAAGGTGCGGGAATGCCCAGTGGCGCTCGAGGAACATCTAGAAACACTCAGGTGTATTCCAAATTGCTCAAATACATTTCATAAATACCCAAAAGTATTTTACAAATATTTGGAGCAGAAGCGTAGGCTATTTTGTAAGTTTATGACTAAAACCCTAACTTTTCTATTTATGTATTCTGGCAATCTTACATTTTTTTTAGATTTTTAAGCTAAAAAGAACATCATTAATTAATCTGGAAAAAAAATTCATACTAGCTTGCATCTTAGGTTTCAGATTAGTCATTTGTATCCATACACACTTTTTGTTTAAGGTTTCTAATTTTCCATTGTGTTCAAAAATTAAAAAATATTGCATTTTTATTTCATGTGAATTGAAAAATTGTATTATAGGGTTAGATATTCCTATTTTTGTAGGTCTAAGTAAGAATATTATTCAGATACCAAAATAATCCCCATACTTGGGTGATTCCATACGGAGGAGTAGATGAACCCCCCAACTGTCTAGAGCAGGTTTTAAGCGGTGTACTCTACATCCTTTGGAAAAATTGGTATTCTGGATATTGGCTTCAAATTTAGACTATCGAAAGTAGTTATCTTTTTAACATTGTATGTATACAATAGCTAATCAATTTTTTTAAAAAGAATCACACAGTACACCCTTCACATTTAATAGTAGTGGTTGGATTTCATCACCAACCATTGCTTGAGATTTGGTGACGGTGGCTTTCATCTCCATCCACCAATATTTGCCCTTAGAAACCTTAGGTCACCCCCGAGCAAACTTGTTGGATTTCATCACCAGCAAGAATATCGTTGCCCTAGCTTAGTCATAGTTTTTATCTTTCTTTGATTAATTCATATTAGCACATTTGAAACACACAAAATCAACATTTAAAAAAATAAATTCACATTAGGAGATAATAAATGAATGAGGTAAGACACATGTGTTAAACAAACTTAGCATTGATTATTTATTTTTCTTGTGAAGTTTAAATGTTGTGATTCATTTTGTTATATAATCTATATTTTGGTTTAATTGCTTATGGTATTAACTAGAAAACAAAAGAAAAAATTAAATCAAGACAATTCAATGGAACCTTCATCCACCTTCCCAACCACTTTTGTGGTAGAATCTCTAAATATGACACAAGTATATTTGTCTGCAAGTCCCTCACATTCCTTGCCACCCACAAAATTTCATATGGTTATTCCCCAAATAGAGTCAACCTCACCAACCATTGATCACCATATTACCCACATAGATATGGCACGAGTAGAAGCTCTCATGAAGTCTTCTAATTATGTCTTAGAGTCAGTCCCCAACTCACCTAGATAAGATCCTACTTTACAACAGGAACTTGTTTATTCCCATCTGCCAGCCAGCTTCACCCAGGTGTACACCAACCCTCTCTTGGAGGTATCAGTTGCACCTTCCCACCATTTCTCCATTCCCCAATCATCATGTGCTCCTAGCACTTCATACACATCTACCTATACCAACCCCTTGTATGAAGCACATGTAAATGTTACTTCACAAGTTTCAGCCTCATAAGTTACCATACCAAGTGTAACTTGTACCCTAGCCACATATTCCATACCATCTGCTTCCATACCCTCAAATTTTGATAGAGAAATTCACGAGGCATAGGAACACTTGAAAAAATTGCTTGAGCAATGTCAAGACGCTCAACAGTGAGTACAGGTGAACCCTATGCCTCTACCAATATCTACTCAGCCCATCCTAATCAAACAAAGTCCATCTTGGATATCATAATATTCTTTGGTTTCCATTCCCAATCCTCCACCAAGCCATAACTATACCCCATCCCTATTGACCAACCTAGCCAAAGTCCTCATGCCTTATCTCCATTCCAAAACTCTTCATCTCTTCATCATCAATCCCTTCTTCATCATTTCCAAGCCACCCACCTCATCATCATAAAATTCACTCCATGCCTCCCAATTAATCACACCTCCCACAACACACTCAATCTCATCCATTCATCAATCCATCCATCGCATCTCAATTCACTCAACAAGTAAACCAAGGCTTACAAATAGATTGTCAACACATTAAATGTTATAGCAAATTCTAACTTGACTCACTAATATTGAGTTGTAGTTGAGTCATCATCAGTGTCAACAACCACAATAATTGCAACATTTTGTTCCACAATCCACATCTCAGGTTACGGTACCTATACCATAATTTCAAAATCCAACACAATTGGACAAATGCACCAAGCGTACTACAAAGCTATAGGGAAATAGGAGAACATTAAGAATTATTATTGATAACCATAGGTTTAAATACAATGTGGAAAATAATATCCCCTTACATTACGCTAACAACTAACTAATGACAGCAACGATGCCGACACTAACTACTAACCTAGTTACGTAGTCAAGTTGACTACAATGACTTATTAACCTAGGTAAATAGTAAATAGAAATAACCTAGTGGTAAAAAGTAACAAGCTACTTTTTACCATGCAGTAAAATAAATTCTACCTAGTGTAGGAAAAGGGTAAATATCCCAAATGATGGAATATTACTCTAACATCCCCCCTTATTACATTATTTGGGTAATGTATATAACTGTCCCAATACAGTGAAAAAGATGTTGAACTGCTGGTTCTTGCTCTATCATAGTGCTCTGGCTACTCCTAAGCAAAAAGTGGGTCATTCCTCACTTTGTCTTCACATCAATGAATGTCCTTATTGTAATATTTTCATCCAATCAGATTGCATGGGTAACCAGCCACTACAATCGATAGGTGTAGTAGAGTAGATCACTTCATACGAGGCTCATTCAGTTACAATATGATTTTGCAAAAGTTTTTATAAGGTAGCTAAGGTGTCGGTCGCTGCCAAAAATGCACCCTTATAAGTTTCCCCCATTTTTGCAAAACATATAATAAAATTTCTGAAATAAGTGTTACTAAGGTGTCGGTCACTACCGAAAATATACCCTTATAAGTCTTCTTCTCTTTTTACAAAAAAATTGTGTGAAGTAAGAAAAGAAATATTTATCCCCCTTAATTGCAAAAGATGTGCAACTCAAGAAACTTTGTGAAGGATTGTACAAACATTGCCTCCTAGGTAAAATTTTCACTAGAAAATTCCCTCCTTTTGTTACAAGTACTTCAAACAATGAGAGTTTGCCATTTATGAAGCCTAAAAGAGGTACAATGACCCCTTTATTGCTAGTACTTCAAAAAAAACTTATGCTATTTATGAAGCCTAAAAAAGAGAGAGGAAATGGTGCTTGCTTAAGGTGAAAATTTTGTTTTCCATCTACAATACTATCTTAGCCATGAGCACTCTGTGTGCTTTTTCTGAACCAAAATCAAAATCATAATTAGACACTTCACTAGCAATATTAACTTTGTGTTGCTTCTGTGATGTGCCTTTTCCTTTCTTGTTTTTCTTGTTTTTAAACCAACATTGATTGGTGTCATGGTTATCCTTTTTACTATTGGGACTGAAATGGAAGAGATGATATTATAGATAAAAGTATTACAATATATAGGCAGGAGGCCTATATCAAGACATGACAAGTGTCAAGAAGGCATAGTGCACATTAGAGATTATAACATTCCCCCTTAATGTGCACTATCCTAACTATAGAAAAAAACAAGTCAACATTAGGTAACATTCCCCCTTAATGTTGACTTCTCTAAATGAAACCTACTCCATTATTGTTGATTTGGTCTAGGCTCGTGCTCTTTGCACTTGGCTCTCCAACTGTGAAAAATGCTAGATCGATGGTGTATACATCTCGGTATGTTGCCACAGGGTCAGCCACTTCCTTGGGTTTGTTTCCTTTGGGTCAGCCATCTAAGTGCCTCAGGGTCAGCCACTCATGGGTCTGTTGCCTCTGTAGGTCATCCTCAGAGGATGTTGCCTCTCGTAGGTCACTAACTAGGTTCACCATGAATATCATTCCCCCTCATGGTGAAACTCAATCTTGAAGATGTCGGTCTCTTCCGAAAATGCACCTTAATATAAAGGAAAAAAAGAGCCATATATGAGTGTCGGTCTCTACCAAAAATGCACTCAAAAAAATACAATAAATGAGCCATAGAATCCAAATATGGAGGAAAAGAGGAAAGAAGAGAATATTTTGAAATGTCTTTGTCTGTAGTCTTCAGAAGTAGATCTGAAAAAATCCTCGGATAGAGTTTAGGGTGTCTATGTTTGTAGTCCCTAGAGTAAGTGTCTTTATGGTAATCACCTTATCTTACAGGAATACATGTGTAACCAGCCATTGCATCCACCAATTAGATAGAGGAGAATACTAGATACTAGGTTCACTTACAAATGTTTTGGAAGTGTCGGGTTCAACCGAGAGTGCACTACATGATACAATAATATTCGAGCCTAAAAAAATCATAGAAAATAATATAAAAATTGAAAATGGACCCCACCATGAGGTCCAGCTCGAAAAAATATTTCCAACGATTATAAACATGGCTATAGTCGAATCTCAATAAGTCCTCCATATGTAGAAAAAACAGCAGCATGCCTCTCTAAGTAGCAAATAAACCTCGCACTCTGGCGGCATCGCTCTTTGGCGGAATAAAAGTAAACATTCAATTTTCCCTCATAGGGGAATTACATAGTCATGTGGGCCATCATTTCTTTTAAAATTTGAAAAAGTACAATAAATAGGCCATGCGGGCCTTCCACTCTTTCATGTGGAGAAAAATAAGACCATATGTTTGGCCTACAACCAACAATCAAGTTCCCAATAAAACAAAGTAGTCCCTTCCACTTTAATAGCACATGCAAAACTATATTCCCTCACACATTAAAAAATGCATTTAAAATGCATGGTGTGGCCATATTCCCTTTTGTCCTTTGTTATTAAAAAATAATCAAAGTTTTTAAAAAATTAAGGTGCCCACCCACTTGGATAGTGGGATAAAAACAATCATAAGAGTGGCCATATGACAAGATCAAGATACCCCATCCAGGGCTTTCAGCAAGCACGCGTGCACCAAAGTCAACAAACTAGGCTTCTCGCAGAAATAAAGAAACATGATTGTAAAAAAATCTCCTGAGCGTTAAAATTCCAGAATAAAAAACTCACGAACAAGACACATCGCCAAATAATTATTCATGCCAAAAATGTCATTTCGTCTCCTGCTCCCGCGTAGTGGTCCATGTGGGCTTGTCAGATGGATTGCCACGCGTAGACATTCTGCCTGGCTATCGGGTAAAATAATATACAGACTGGCTGCACTGTGCATGTAGTGGAAAAATAAATGTTGTACGAACTCATGGGGAAGAGCGTAACATGTGCGAAACAGCATGGCCACATGAAGGACAGTCAAATGCAGATAAAAAATAGTAATAAAAATTAAAAAATACTCCATGTCCAGTTAAGAACGTCTCATCATGGCTCGTCAAAGACACCCTCACTGGTCTTGGATACTCTTCCGCTGAATACAGGTTAGCGCCAGATCGATGGTTCTCTCAAATTTCACACGATTGGAGAGTGTATCAAACTCTAGCGGTGTTGCCCCCGAAGCTTCACAATAAATCTGTGCACATTTTCATCGGTGCCGCAGCTTCTCACGAATAGTTCTACGTCATATTCTTCAAAAATATTTGCTCGCGTTGTAACAATATGCATCAACAACCAAATCTACAACTAGTCGTTTACAAGTGACTGAAATGTTTCATGGTCAGGTCGCCACAACATGATGTCATCGACACCGTCTCGACACACGCTTATACTTCCTCTGTCGATGATCTAACACACCCCTCAACATCTCATGCAGGTATATACACCAGCGCTACCGCAGGAGTCTGACAGACTATCTCATTATCCATATCCACGAAATAACTTTTTCTAGTTTTCCCTTACGACAGTGTGCAGACACAGGAACAACGAGCATTTACATGAAAGATATAACACGAAAAGTGTGGCTCTACCATAATTTTTTAAAACTTTCACTTTAAAAACTTTTAGATTGGAGTATTGCGGGCGACCAATAAAATATTCCCTACTACAACGGCCTCATACGTAGCAACTTTATCTTCGTACTTTTGCCTGCAACATAAAAAAAATAGATACGCAGCAGCACGTGTGTGCTCCTCCACCTTCAATGCATCTTTGGCAGTGCATTCGCTCCAATTTATCTCTAGCAATGCAAATCTCGGACCTGTGAAAAAAAATGCAGATTCCACGCTCCAAATACCATTTGCGAGAATCGCCATGCACAGGAAACAGATCCCTCATTTGGCATTTGATAGAGAAATTAGTGTCCATGATGAGTGTCACAAAATTCTTCTAAAAATGATATCATACTGAAAAAAAAAAAAAAAACATCCTGCTTTCTAAAATATCTTTTGCATCTCCATCTCAGTAAATCTCCATCTCGCTTTCAGCTATAGGTAAGAACAAACAATGCTTTGCTAGCGCTCTCCGATCAAAGCCATCAATACCAAACAAAAAAATGGACTGCACTGCACCCTCCTCTGCGTTCAAAAACTAGACAACACTGCATCTTTAAGCGGTAGAGCTGGAACGAACCACTATGCTGTAGTATAAAATATTTCCCCCTCGCAGCAGCTTCATCTTCAACCAAAAAAATGCATGGTCCTCCCTCACTGAGGACAACGTCAACATGGATCTCTACACTGAAGAAATCACAATAGAAATATTTGACGAAAATAGTAGTCCTCTATGGGCACCTCGTGCATAATTATCTGCTCCATTGGGATGGCCACCGTCAGCCTCCATTTCAGATCTGGGTCCTGGCTGCATTATCACCACTACTGCAACAAGCCAAAACAACCTCCTCGTTGTGATTAGGCGAAGCTGCTGGGATTCTGAATGCTCAAACAAAAACCTTTATAAACACCACACTCGATCCCAAAAATGCAACCAAAAAAAAAACATTAATAAATCATTAAAAAATCATCAATAATCAGTCTGTTGAATCACAGCCATCATCATCTCGTCGATGTTATCATTTGCTATTGCAAATTCTTTTCTCTTCGGTCTACCAGCGTCGGTGAGCTAAAATGAGAACGGTTTATGATAAAGGTGTAGAGCGGATATTTTCTAGGCTGTACATGCCCGTACATGCCCTCGTATCTATATATTAGCATACCACATACCATATTCCACCACGATCGCTATCAATGGTCTTCCACTACAACTAAAAAAATCAAATCGCTTCACACTCTTGCTCCTTTACACTATCAATGTAGACTTTGTTATTCAAAGTGGGAAGTCTTCAGTTCACGCGCACCGCGCGTCGTCAATTTCAATGTCTCCCACTGGAATATAACAAACTCCCAGTCCTCCTTCTGCATAGCACTGCAACAACACTGCACTTCTCAGACTTTTCATGTCTGGATCTCAACGACGAAAACAAATCACTAGATCCAGAAAAAACAATTGTTAAAATTTAACAGATAAATCTCATGGGGTACAGGACGCAGAGGATCTCAAACCACCATGAAACCTCCAAAAATTAAACGAGAAAAAAAAAAAAAAAACTTAAAAGAAACATACCATCATTACCAAAGATGAATTCATAGGGAATATTTTTCATTTCCTGTCTGAACCAAAAAATGGCCTGGGGAAAGAGGATAATTTCTTCTGATTGAAAATGAAAACAAAAATGGTTTATGGGGAGGGGAAAAATTAGGGGAGGGAGTATTTCCATGAGGGAAATCCCCCTCAAGGGTTTCACAGGTAGGAGAGTGAACCTGCTCTGATACTAAATGTTGGGATTGAAATGGAAGAGATGATATTACAGATAAAAGTATTACAATATGTAGGCAGGAGGCCTATATCAAGATATGACAAGTGTCAAGTGAAACTGACAAGTGTCAAGAAGGCATAGTGCACATTAGATATTCTAACATTTACAATGTGAGAAAAACCTCTTTTGAGTTTTCTTTCCTTTACCTTTTGAAGATGATCCTCTCTTTTTAAAGTTTCCTTTCTTCTTATCACCCTGATTGTTTGAGTAAAGTGCATTGTTCAACACTTCATCGCTTTGGAGTTGATTTGCTTCCTCTGTTTGAAGCAAATTGATTAACTCCACAAAGGTGATAGATTAAGGGATGTAATCAACATTTTATAATATTTAGGAAGAGCCCTCAATATTACTTAAGTAAAATGGTGTCTTCTACTTTAGCTCATAAAGCATTAAGCTTAGACTTTAGTTCTGACACTCTGCAGAGGAAGAGTTCTACTAATTCACCTGACTTCATATGGAGTGTATGAAGTTGTGTTTGAAGGTTTAGAACAGTTGATTGATTCTTACCTTCAAAAATGGTACTAAGTGCATCCCATGCATCTTTATCATTTTTAGCTTCACTTATGTGAGACTGGATCTCATCAGTAGTTGCTAGGAGTATCAAAATAAGAAGATGATTGTTATTTTTATCCCATACTTTTTGATCTCCTCCTAGTGATGCGGGTCTTGTTTCAGTGCCATCAACTAAATCCCACATTTCCTCTACAATTAGGATGACTTTCATCTTAGTTTTCCATGCTGAATAGTTAGGATCTTTAAGCAATTGTGTATCATTTAAGTATTTGATAGTTGCCATGATGAAGGTCCTAGAATTTATACTAAGATGATTTTTCTTTTACTCTTAAGTGGTATTTAATGGCACCTGCCTGAAAATCCTCTTGAAGAGAAATAATCAGTTTGAGAAAATTAAGACAAAAAAATAAGAGATGAAAGATAACTCACTCAAAAATATATTTAATGGCACCTGCCTAAAAATCCTCTTGAAGAGGAATAATCAGTTTGAGGAAATTAAGCCAAGGTTAAATACAGTGAAAAACATTAGAATATTATTCATTAGGCTAAGGTTAAATACAAAGTGCATAGTAGGATAGATAAGATAATCTCTAAAGTTATGGCAAATTGAAAGGTGACAGCATTTACGAAAGGAGGAGAGCTAGGGTTTTGACGGCCAAGATGACGACGGGCGGGAAAGCTTCTGCGGGAGAGCACGGGAACGCCAACAGACTGAACCAGGGGCACAGCAGGGCGGAGGGAGGGCAGTCAGAGACCGGGGGCGCTAAGGAGTCCTCTCCAACCGAAGAGGATGTAGGTCATGACAAGGATCCACCAGACAAATGGGGAGGTGGACCTCAGAAGTCGTACGCTCAGCCAACGGCTTCAGAAACCCTTAGCGGTCTCGCTCTCCAAGGAGTTGTTTCCCGTCGGGGACGAGTTGGACATCCCGACGGAAATTCTTTCAAGCTTTGTGGAATTCAAAAAATTTACCCTCATCGGTAAGTTTATTGGCGGCCGTCCCGACATGGAGACCATTCGCAAGTGGGCGGCGGTAAATGGCGAACCTCTCGGTCACATGGAGTTGGCGGCCTTAACCCGAGGTTTTTTCGCGATTAGACCGAATAACAAGGAGGACTACCGTAAAATCCTCGGCCGGTGGTCCCCGGTTCCTAGGCCGCAGAAGTCTCTTTCTAAGGAAGTGGGGTATGGACTTCAACCCCGAGACCCAAAATATCAACATTGCTCCAATATGGGTTAGACTCCCGAGTCTCCCCTCTTTGTTGGCATGAAAATGTAATCAGAGGAATTGCACGCTCCATTGGTGAGTTGGTTACCATTGACCCTCCCACCAAAGCTCGAACCAGATTTGTTCAAGCTCGGTTCTGCGTTCTGGCGGACTTGGAGGCTGACCTTCCATCATCCATCACTCTCCGGTCCTGGAGATATCATTCTCCACAAGCAAGCCATTGTGTATGAGAACAGACCAACTTTCCGCCCCCAATGCAGTTCTCAAGGGCACCTCCAGTCCAACTGTCCTCTTCAAAATCTAGGGATGAAGAAACGGGATTCCAACAACCCCTTGGAACACGGTGAAGGTCAGACAAAGCACCCTGCTGCGAAAGGGCATGAATCTCCAGGCCCGTCTAGGGACCATCCCGAATCCTCCCACCCGGTGGAAGCAGTCTCCCCCCAAACGGTCTCTGAGCCGTGTGGTGCAAGCCCTCACCTTGGACCACAGGAGGAGAAGGACCAGTCCCTTCCCCAAATCACCGCACAGTAGATTCACCCAAAATCCCGGACCATAACCACCCCGAGTCCCAAAATGTGCTGGAAGATTACCTACTAGGAAGAAGGGGTGAGCAGTCTGGTAATATCAGCCCTCGTAATACGAGGAGCCGAAAGCAAGGTGTTGATTTTGGTAGCGAAAGGAAGCAAGGTCGTCCCCCCAACAAAGACAAGCGGGACAAGGAGACGACGGCAGATGTTGCAAATGGTACTCAACGGCTGCTTTTTCAGGATGATTCTGATTCCCAGATGGGTGACTCGTCTGTCCCAAAACCTCCCCTCCAGCAAGGAAAGGGAGGTAAGAAGAATATCAAACTCTTGAGATGAAAGTCCTCTCATGGAATGTGAGAGGGCTTAATGCAACTGCCAAATGGAGATTGGTGGCTGATCTTAGAAAGAGGACGAATCCGTCCATCCTAATTTTGCAAGAGACTAAGACCGATGCTATCTCTTCTGCCGTAGCTGCTAAGGTCATTTGGGCTAAGGCAAAATTCCTCTCCAGTCCTGCGGTGGGAACGGCAGGCGGTCTCATGATTCTTTGGGATCCAGAGATTTTTGAGGGCAGCCTTCTCTCAACTTCCAGCAGGATTATCAATGTTTTGTTTCATTCCAAAGCCATTAACTTTTCTTGGATCCTGTCCAATGTGTATGCCCCAAACTCTATCTCGGAGAGAGCAGAAATGTGGAAGGCTATTTCCCAGATGAGGGAAACGTTCTGTAATTTCCCTTGGGTTCTAGGGGGAGATTTCAACTGTCCTCTTCACCCATCTGAAAAGAAAGGAGGATCAGACCACTCTAGCCACAGTCTGGAAGACTTTCGAGATTTTGTTTCTACCAATAACTTGCTTGACATTGACCTCAAGGGGG
Organism: Wollemia nobilis; assembly: GCA_028583015.1. NCBI lineage: Eukaryota > Viridiplantae > Streptophyta > Pinopsida > Araucariales > Araucariaceae > Wollemia > Wollemia nobilis. The sequence goes on from JAQPPZ010005697.1 coordinate 5,229,609, forward strand.
CATCCTTCACTTGGAGCAACAGGAGGATTGGGAGCAATCTTATTCAAGTCAAGCTTGACAGATTCTTCATATCCCAAGAGGCTATTCCCATACTCGTGCGGCAACTCTCTCGGCCTTACCGAGGATTGGGTCCGATCACAATCCTATTGTCCCGGAGACGGTTGATGGGCCTGTTTTTAAAACCCCTTCGTATTTGAGTCCATGTGGATTTCTCACAAGGACTTTAGAGGGTTGGTTACGACCTGGTGGCAGCAGAAGGTAGCAGGTTTCGCTTCCAAGAGAGTGGCCTTAAAACTCAAGTTAATCAAAAGGAATTTGAAAACATGGAACAAGGAGGTGTTCGGCAACATTTTTGAGTCCAAAAGGTCCATTTCTGCGAACCTAAAATTGGTGGAGGAGAGAATGGAGCTCGAAGGTTACACCGATTGCCTCAGGGAGGAGGAAAGGAGGCTCTTGGTGGATTATCATTCTATTCTTGCAAGGGAAGAAACTTTCTCGGCGCCGTAAATCTAGGGACCTCTCGGTTGAGAAATGGAGACTCCAATACGAAGTTTTTTCACGCGTCAACTTTGCGGCACGTAGGGGCTAACAAAATCAGGGAAGTGGTGTGCAAGGATGGACGCGTTACCAAGGATATTGAGGAAATCCGAAGTGAAGCGGTTGACTTCTTCCAGGATCTGCTCGATGTTCCTCCCGACAGTGATCTCCAGGTTCAGAAATCTCTCGTTGGATAACTTCCCTACCAAAGTTCCTCCCGAGGTAAGCTTTAAGCTTCTGGAGCCTTTTTCTATGTCCGAGATTAAAGAAGCTTTGTTCTCCATGCAACCAGACAAGGCCCCTGGGCCTGACGGTTTTCCCCCCATTTTTTTCAAGTTATGTGGGATGTTGTGGGCTCGGATGTGTGCGAAGCAATTCAGGAGATTCAAGCCTCCAGATCCATCCATCCAAAACTAAATTCTACCTTTCTTGCTCTCATCCCTAAGTCTTCCGCCTGCAAAAGTTTCTCTGATTATCGTCCCATTAGCCTGTGCAATGTTTTTTATAAAATCTTAACCAAGTCCATAGCCAACCGTCTGAGGTCCCTTCTTCCCTCCTTGGTTGGTCCTTCTCAGGGAAGCACCGTGAAAGGCAGAAACATTCTCGATGGTGTCATCACCATCCATGAAACCCTCCATTCTGCTCACCGCTCCAAAAATGCTGCTCTTTTCCTCAAGCTGGACATGAATAAAGCTTTTGACAGAGTTGACAGGAGGTTCCTCCGTGTTGTCCTCTTCAAGTTCGGCTTTCACCCTCAATGGATTGACCTTGTCGGTAGTTGCATATCCACTCCCTCCTTTTCTCGTTCTAATCAACGGATCCCCCGCCGGGTATTTCCAAAGTGCCGTAGGCCTCGCACAAGGTGACCCTCTCGTCTCCTATTCTATTCATCCTTCTGGCCGAGGTTTTGAGTTGGTCTTTGAAAGAGGCTCTTCGCCGAATAAGATCTCTGGCATTTTTCCCACCTCCAGAGTCGATCCTGTCTCTCATCAGCAATTTGTGGATGACACCCTCATCTCCACTGGGGCGTCCGTCACTCAAGCCAAATCCATCAAGCGAATCCTCTCCCGTTATGAAAAGGCTGCCGGACAAAAAGTCAATTACATCAAAAGCAAAATTTACTTTATTAACACTCCTATGCGAAGGCAGCTCCGCATAGCCAAAATTTTGGAATGCACTATTGATTCCCTGCCTGCGTCTTATCTGGGTTTGCCTCTGGCTTGTAATGGCCGGGCCAATGGAAGCTTGTGGGACATGATCCTGGAACGTCTTCACAAAAAGCTGAGCACTTGGAAAGGCAAATTCCTGTCGCAAGCTGGGAAAGCCACCCTTACCAAAGCTTGTCTCCAAGGAATCCCAACTTACTTCATGTCTGTGTTCATGCTGCCTGTTTCTGTCCATTCCAAGATTGAAAAGATTCAGAGGACCTTTCTGTGGTCTGGCAATGAAGAAAAATCCAGAATTCCTCTTGTGGCCTGGGATAAGGTTTGCTTGCGAAAGGACCAAGGCGGCATGGGAATGAGGAGATCAAGACTCATGAACACTGCTTTGATCGCTAAGCACGCTTGGAAGATCTTGACTAATGACCCAAACAGAGTGGGTCAAGCCGGTTAAGAGGAAGTATCTTGGATCGAGTTCTCTTTTTGATGTCGGGATTCCTCCCGAAGCGTCCGCCTTTTGGAAATCCGGTGCTTCAAGCCCGCTCTCCGATCGCCTCGGTGCTCGCCGGATTTTGGGTGATGGCAACTCCATTCTCTTCTGGAAGGACAGGTGGGTTATTGATGGAGCTCTCGAGTTGAGAGCGGACCTTGCCGGCCCGAAAGCCTGAGTGGATCCAAATTCCCAACTCAAGGTTGCGGACTTCATTGATCGGAGCTCTCTTCCCCTCGATGGAATTTGCCGACTCCTGGACGGCTTTAACAATGAAATGACTTTTTTGTCTAATATTCTTCTGGTCTGTTTTAATTCCATCTCGTTAGAAGAGATGACAGAATCATCTGGCGTGGCACGGAGGATGGTCTCGTTCTCTGTCAAGACCGCCTATGACCTTCTTACTTGCGAGATTGCCATGGATCACCGATGGAAAGTGATTTGGAGGAAGGGTATTATTCCTAAAGTTAATTACTTTGCGTGGATTGCCTTTCATAATAAAGCCTTAACCATCGACAACCTCCATAAGAGGGGTTTTGCTATTCCCAACAGGTGCTTCTTGTGCTTTGTTGATTGTGAGACGACTAGACCACTTATTTTTGCAATCGTCCTTTTTCCCATTCTCGTCCTCGAGACCGTCCCGTCTTCCTTTCAAATCCTTTGGTGCACTCCTCGCTCCCTCAAATATGCCTTCCACCAATGGCCCAATCCTTTCAAGAATCCTAAACTCCGCTTCCTTCTTAAGGCCTCTTTCCACCACTCCATTTGGCAGATTTGGCTAGAGAGGAATGCCATAGTCTTCGGCAAGGTCCCTAGAGTACCTCCCTGTGTCGCTCGGAGAGCCTTATCCTTCGCCATTGAGAATTCTAAAGTTGTTCCTAGTTCCCGTCCCCGCCTTCCCGGCGAAGCAGCCGATCTTCAAAAGTTTGGGCCTCTTCCCTTTTCATGATGGTGTTTCTAAGTCTCAGACATGGGGATGTTATTTGGACCAAGCCCCCTGTGGGCTGGATTAAATTAAACTTTGACGGTGCGGCCAAAGGCAATCCTGGCCCCGCTGGTTCTGGTGGTGTGGTTAGAGACCATAACGGGAATCTCGTGTTGGCTTATTGTGAAGATTTGGGTGCCCAGACTAATCACTATGCTGAAGCCGTAAGTGTTTTGAAAGGTATCCAGATCCTCTCCGAGGATCCTCGGCCTTTGATAGTCGAAGGTGATTCGCTCAATATAGTCAACTATCTGCTAGGCTCTAAAGACCCGTCTTGGAGGGTCTACAACATCATTCTTGAGGCTAGGATGCTCCTCTCTCAACGTGACAGTGGAAGGCGTGTCATATTTTCAGGGAAGGAAATCGCGTGGCAAACCACATGGCCAACAAAGGGCTTGCGACCACGTGTCCTGTTGTGTGGCGCTCATGCTTCCCGTCTGAGGTGGCGAGTTTGGCCAATGCGGATATCCTCTCATGATGTTCTCCCCGCTTCATAAGGTCATTCGTTTGGTTTGGCTGTTTTCGCTTTCGATGGTCAAATTTCTCCAGCTAGTATTTTTGTTTTCCTTGGTAAAATGTGGTTTGTTTCCAGGATATTCAGGCATAAGGGCCCTACTTGTAGCCTTCGGGCAATTAGCAGTTTTTGTTTTCTGTCATCAGTTTTATTCCTCCAGCCACAAGGCATGATGCACATTCCAGCCAGGCTGATTTTGTACATAAGGTTTTGGGATCCTCTATAAAAACCCACTGTTAATCTATTAAAATAATTACCAAAAAAAAATACAAAGTGCATAGTCCTAGAATAGCCATAGGATGCGTGAGAGAAATAATAGGAAACAACTAACCTACTTGCCATCCACAATATCTGCGGACTAACCTACTTACCGTCCACAATATCTACCAACCAAACAAATATCGGTAAACCAAATAACTAACCTAGGTAACTAGTAAAAGTAAATACTAGTGGTAAAAAGTAACAAGCTACTTTTTACCATGTAGTAAATAAATTCTACCTAGTGTAGGAAAATGGTAAATATCCCAAATGATGGAATATTACTCTAACAAAATCCCCCTTACAAATACACGATACTTTTAGAATCTTATGCAACAATTTTTTGAAGGCTTTATGAAACACGAGATTTTATTTCCAAAAACCAAACCAAGAGACCCAACCAAATGAGGTAAACACTTTAAGGGGTATTTGTATTATCCTTATAATCAACAAGCAGGCCATGACATCAACAAATACTGTGTATTTAAAGACATTGTCCAAGATATTATTGATATGAAAATCTTTCCCACAAATGGTCCATACAACCCATTTGATTAGGACATTGGTACCAACTCAATCACCAAGAATATTGGAAATTCTTAGGATATTGCATCCTCCCAGCCAATCACATCATCCATCATCAAGCAAATTGGGGATTCTTAGGATAGCGCATCCTCCTAGTCACTCACATATCAATTTCAAAAAGCCCCAAAGGCACCTAAGCCCTTTGGTCACATATCAATTTCAAAAAGCTCCAAAGGCACTTAATCCCTTTGGTCACATATCAATTTCAAAAATCCCCAAAGGCACCTAAGCCCTTTGGTCACATATCAATTTTAAAAAGCCCCAAAGGCACCTAAGCCCTTTGGTCACATATCAATTTCAAAAATCTCCAAAGGCACCTAACCCCTTTGGTCACATATCAATTTCAAAAAGCCCCAAAGGCACCTAAGCCCTTTGGTCATATATCAATTTCAAAAATCCCCAAAGGCATTTAATCCCTTTGGTTACATATCAATTTCAAAAATTCCCAAAGGCACTTAATCCCTTTGGTAACATATCAATTTCAAAAACCCCAAATGCACCTAAGCCCTTTGGTCACATATCAATTTCAAAAAGCCCCAAATATACCTAAACCCTTTGGTCACATATCAATTTCAAAAAGTTCCAAAGGCACTTAATCCCTTTGGTCACATATCAATTTCAAAAAGCCCCAAAGGCACTTAATCCCTTTGGTCACATATCAATTTCAAAAATCCCCAAAGGCACCTAAGCCCTTTGGTCACATATCAATTTCAAAAAGCTCCAAAGGTACTTAATCCCTTTGGTCACATATCAATTTCAAAAAGCTCCAAAGGCACTTAATCCCTTTGGTCACATTCAATTTCAAAAATCTCCAAAGGTACTTAATACCTTTGGTCACATTCCAATTTTCAAAAATATCCAAAGGTACTTAATCCCTTTGGTCACATTCCAATTTTCAAAAAGCTCCAAAGGTACTTAATCCCTTTGGTCATAAGCTTACCAGGCTAGGGGGAGTAGAAGAACCCGAGCCACTTGACATCATACACTCGAAAGTGTTCCATGCTTAATGTGATTTATATATATGTATATATACATGGCTAATACACAAAAACATTGCATTTCATTTGCACACATTTCATTTAACAACAATTGCATTCATACACTCCATTTCACAAAATTGCATTTCATACATTCCATTCCACATTTCACATTTCATATTAGGGATCATTTATTAAGTTCAAGGTTTTGAATTGGTCCAATAAAGTCATGTTGCCTTAATTAGGGGCACCTTCACATCATCATTCATTTTTACACCAAGCCAAAATTGTCATTTGTAAAGCCACATTTCCATAGGTTTTTCTTTCAGTCAGCCACTCCTAGTGTGTTAAGAAACCTCCAAAATACATGTCAAGTTCCTTTTAGGACCATCACACATATACACTAAGAAAATCTTGAGTTTTGGGAATTGACTCCAAAACATTCTTGAACCAAACACAATTTCACATATTAAAAATATCTTGTGTCAAATAGGGATAACACCATACTTGGTTTGAACCTTGAAGTGAAAAGGGTAATTCTTCCATGTCCCATCATGCAACATAGTCCACAAAAATAGTGGTTCTCACCACTATAACAATTCCAAAAATAAAATAAAGAGTAGGGAAAAATACCTAACAAAAACTCTAAATATTTTACATCACACACCATTGATCATTGGGTTGTAAGGATCGTACTACATTTCCAGTCAGACGATTAAGTAGTCATCCTAAAAACCTAAGAGATAAAATACTTGGACTATGGAGTTAACCTCCACTGAAGCTATAGACGCTTGATTGGCAGTGGAGTACGCTCATGCGTGGTGACACGTCTCTTTTAAAGAGACCTCTGGCCGCACATAAGGACAAGCTAACTTCTTGGTCTTCAACCATAACAGGTCATACCCAATTTACTAAAGATGAGTTAATGAACTCACTTGCACACACATTGGTTCTTGATTGCCTTAAGTCATTACCATGCTCATGATTCGGTAAATGAATTCATTGCACACACATTTGGTCCTAGAAGGATTAGGTAATTTTAGTGAGTTTTTTATGCCACTAGTATGTCTGAGTCTCTGCAAAATAGTCAGTTTTCCATATCAACATCCATATCTTCTTCCATGTCAACATCCATACCACCAAGTTTGGTGCCCCTAATTAAAAAACAATGCTAAAATATTGGCCAAGCAAATTCTAAACTATGAATGATCATTAGAACATTTGCATCCCATAACTTGCATTAATCATCCATATACACTTGCATTCCACAAAATCACTCACACATAAGCATAACACAAAAGTAAAATTCATGTTATATATATATATATATATATATATATATATATATATATATATATATATATATATAACTCGCATATGCAAATATTGCTAGAAAGTTCAAACAACATCACAACTTGGGGGTGTTCAAGGTATCACACCTTCCCCCCAATCAAGAAAACATCACAACTTGGGGGTGCTCAAGGTATCACACCTTCCCCCACCAATTCAACAAACAATTCAATCATGCATACACATCACATCATCAACAAATCAATTGATAGGTTCAAAAGGTTGCATCCTTTTGTCAAATATTACACCATTTACCTTGCATTCACATCATCCACATCCATTGCTAGGTTCAAAAGATTACGTTCTTTTGTCAAAAGTTGCACCCTTTGCCTTGTATTCATTCCCTGTCAAAACCCCCCTTCATATGTTAGGGCAAAGAACAGACACATTCATCGCATTTTTCCCATTTCATAAAACCCCTTCATATGTTAGGGCAAATAAAAAACACGGTTATTGCATTTTCCCCATTTCAAAAACCCCTTCATCTGTTAGGAAAAAGAACAGACACAATCATTTCATCATATTTTTCCCCATTTTAAAAATCCCTTCATATGTTGGGGCAAATAATAGACACAATCATTTCATCACATTTTCCTATTTAAAAAAAAAACCTTCATCTGTTAGGGCCAAAACAGACACAATCATTACATTTTTCCCCACTTCAAAACCCCCTTCATATGTTAGGGCAAAAATAGATCACATTCACATTTGCATTCAACATCATCAATTTCATTCTTCATTACACTTTCATTAAACATTCACAACTACAAGTGAACCTTGTATTTAGTGGTTTATCCTATTAACTTGGTGGTTGTAGCGACTGGTTATCCATACAATTCGGTAGGATGGGTAGATCACCATAAGGACATTTGTATTTTCAAAATCCCTTCATTTGTTAGGGTAAAATAGACACAGTCATCACATTCTCCCATTGTCAAAAATCCCTTCATCTGTTAGGGCAAAAATAGACACAATCATCGCATTTTCCATTCCTAAAATCCCTTCATCTGTTAGGGCTAAAAACATACACATTCATCAACTTTCCCCATTTCAAAAAATCCTTCGTCTGTTAGGGCAAGAACAAACACATTCATAAAATTTTCCTCATTTCTAAAACCCCTTCATATGTTAGGGCAAAGAACAAACACATTAATTGCATTCTATCCATTTCATAAATCCCTTCATCTGTTAGGGTAAATAACAGACACAAGTACAAGTGAACCTTGTATTTAGTGGTTTATCCTATTAACCTGACGGTTGCAGTGACTAGTTATCCATGCAATATGACAGGATGGCTAGATCAACTTAAAGAAACTTGCATATCAAAAACCTCTTCATCTATTGGGGCAAAGAACAAACACAATCATTGCATTTTTCACAGTTATCACATCATACACATTTCAAAAACCCCTTTCATCTGTTGGGGCAAAAATAGACTCAATAACTTGAATCCATATATTCAAAAATGTAGCTTACCTCCACAAAATCACTCCACATTGCATCCATCAATACATTTCTCATCATCACATATTCATGTCAACATCATTTCCATTCATCCATCATTACATTTTCACATTTGCCAAGTTCAACTACAATTTCAAGTGAACCTCGTATCTAGTGGTTTATTCTATCTCCTTGGTGATTGTAGTGATTAGTTATCCATGCAATTCAGTAAGATGAATAAATCACCATAAGGACACTTAACCATCTTCATCATCACATATTTCATTGTTCGAAAACAAAATTAATTTTGGTACCTCATCTTTAGAGTGAAACTATGCCAAGACCAATTTTCCCAAAATATGTCATTGATGGCCTTGTTTGTGGGGCTTGAAACATGGACAAAATCATAACTTTTCATCATATCCTTACACCAGTCTTCGAGGATGCAGGTCGGGTAAAGTGATTGAGAAACCATTTAGGGATTTCATGTAGAAATTGCTGCAATCATGAGTGATCCCGAGGATAGACTATTTTTATTTTCTTTTTGCATTTGCATACTTGCATTTCAATGACGCTGAAAGGCACATTCTTCAATCACCCAAAATTTGGGGTAACCACATTTGGTTTTGACTTTCCCACAAAGGGATACATCATACATGATCATGGCATCTATACTTGGCAAAATTCCCTTCATTTGTTGGGACAAAAATAGACACATTTTCATCATATTTTTACAAAACCCTTCATTTATTGGGGCAAAAATAGACACAATCATTTCACATTTTTTACCAATCTCCTTTCCTATTGGGGAAAAAATGGTACCACATTTACATCATTCATATCATCCACAATTATTTGTACAAATTTTTTAATTGGCACGTGAGACTCATCTGCAATCTCATTCGCCAATTGAAGGGGTAAACTACGTTTTTTTGTCTTCATGTGCATTTTTCATCCCAAGAGAAAGCTGTTTTTGCGCCTTGCCCAAACAGGTGTCTCATGTTTTTGCATTGCATTGTATTTTACGCAACACAGTACAAAAAGGGGCATCTGTAGACACCAAAATCTAGCCACTTGTTGTCCATCCAGGTCTTCCTACCATTTTACCAATTTATTTATATATTTAGGCATATTTATTAAATATATGTTTAATATTAATATTTTAATTTTCTATATTATATAATTAATAAATATATAATATTATATATGTGAATAAATCCTAGCCATCTGATTTAACCCAATCCTAGCCATCCATTTACATAAATCCATGCCACACACTCGATATTAATATCCAACCTCTAATGTGTTTTAATCTGAGCCACAAATTTCATGTCGCTCAAACCCTAACATGCCCTAAGGTGGATTATTAATAGGAGCTATTTTTATGGCTCAACCCCTAAGCTTTCCTAACACTTTTTGAGCCCTAAGATTCCTAACAATATTTGGGTTCTCCCTCACATCCTTGCCTTCGCTTTCGCTTGTCATCTCTTTCGCATCCGTCGTCGCCCACCTCGCACGAACCAAATATGGTTCTACTGCATTCCCTGTAACCCCCAAGCACCCACATGCATTTCCTATTTTTCATGAGTGCCCACGTATTTTTCCAATTTTCCATGAGTGTCCACGGGCATTTCTTGAGCATCCACAAGCGTTTCTCATTCTGCTAAGTACCCACGGGCATTTCCCTAAGTATCCACTGGCATTTCCTGTTACCTCTGAGTGCCCACGGGCGTTTCCTTGAGTGCCCACAGATGCTTCCTACTGCTACTGAGCACCCATGGGTGTTCTAATCCTATATCTATTTTCCTACTAGCCCTCAAGTGATGCTAGGGCATCGCCACACCAATTTCCTAAAATAATTATATCAGACCAGAAAACAACAAGCATCACAAGGTAAATATTTCATTTTGGTTATTATTTTAGTATTCTTCATATTTGCATGCAGTTTCATTATTGGATAGCTAGGGTTTCATTAATTTTTGAGGGTCTCACACAGTGGAGCCCTCACAGTTATTACTAACCCTTTGTTATCATCTTATGTGTGCAGATCTGGAGATACATAGGCATTGAGTAATTGTTTAAGTTGGAGTGGCCCAGTATTGGATAACACGAAGCCCACTCACTTCTGTTAAGAATAGAGACACATTTTGAGACACCAACAACATTGTAGCTAGGGTTTCGGAGAACCCTAGAATTGTGTATATTTGTATCAAGGATTCAAATATTATTATTGTAACAATGGAGTTTTGAGGCTCCTCCCAATTAATATAAAAATCATTCATTGTGCAATATTGTCTCTTTGAGTTCAATTTATATCTTGTTATTTGGTGTTGCATTTTTGTCTTCACACTTCCTTTTCATCCTAGTCCTTTTCTCCTTCTTCTAATGGCTTCCAACCTTGGGAATGAGCGAAGGCCTCTAAGGTTTGATAATATTTTTCTAGAGAATGATCAAATTGATATATAAAATAATAATCTTGAAGAAGAAGAGGTTGATAATAGTCTTGATCCTATTAAGGGACCCAATGGGAACCTTACCTTCAAATATTTTAAGCATATGTGGACCTTTTACAAGCATCACAAGCATACCTTGGATGCCAATTTATAGGAATAAGCCCAACTTGAGGAAGTTAGACCATCTCATGATAACTTCTTGAGTGAATCTTTGAATCATGGTAATCATATTCATCATACAACTTATGCCACTACTGTAACCACCAACATTGGAAGGAATCTACAAGTCCCTCCAACTAGTAGTGTCACTCAAAATTATTTTCAATTTCCTCCTCAATATTCTAATTTCAACACTTTTGCTTCTATTCCACCAAATGTTAGTTATCCTCTTCAACAAGATACCACATACCACAATAGTATTAATATATCCAACATGCCTCCTTGAGGGAATCTAGGGGTATTGCATAATAATAATCCAGAAGTGCATAAATTAATAAATGTGGTAAAGCAGTTGGTTTCAAAATTTGAGATGATTTAGCCTTCAAGTTTCACTTATAGTTATAATAAAATGTGTAATCAACCATTGGATCCTATTGTTGTTGCAAGACCTTATCCTAAGCATTTTCCTATGCTAGTTTTACCTATTTACAAGGGGATAGAAGATCCAATAGAATATTTAAGAATATTTAGGACAACATGCCATGAACTCATATATGATGACATGTTACTAAAAATATTCCCTAAAAGTCTTGGTGGTATGGCATTAGAGTGGTATTATCGGTTACCTAATTACTCCTTGAGGAACTTTGAAGAAATAGCGGAATTATTTGTTCAACAATTTGGTACCTATATTGAAAAGGAAGTAACAATGAAAGATGTCTATAGTTTAAAACAGGGTAAAAAGGAATTTTTTTCATAATTCTTGGCTTGTTGGAGGATCCTAGGTAGACGCTTGAGATAAACTTTACCTCCAAAAGATATGCTTGAGATATTTATTGGTAATTTACAAGAATAGTTATCTTATGCACTAGAAACTACTACTATCACATATTTTGATCAAGCAATTGATTTATCAAAAAAAGTAGAACAAGCTCTTATTAGAAGAGTCCAACTCAAGATTAAAGAAGAAAAATCTACTAAGTCACAATATAATAATAAGCATGTGGTAGGTAATGGTGTAACGGATAGTATGCTTGTTAATAGCATTACTAATAGACTACAAAAGATAATACTTTAGAAACCTCCACAAAGAAATTTTACAAATCTTAAAATGTCTATGGAAGCAATTTTGAAATAGCTTATAGAAGCCAACACAATTGAGTTACCTCCTATAAGGTAACCATATACTATAACTAATTGGTACAAGGCAGGTCAACGTTGTGCATATTACAAAGTATAAGGACATTGGATAAATTCTTGTAGGAAGTTGAAACATGTGGTTCAAGATATGATTGATGCAAGATGTCTTGATGTAGGAAATTCTCAATATTCAAATAGTCAACAAAAGTCCACTATCAACCAGAATGTACCTAAGATAGCTAACCAAATATCTTATAGATGTATACCACATCATTATGATAACAATATGGTTGGTATGATAACATCTAATTCAAAATAGCAGGTGCAGAATCGACCGATCCAGTGATCTCAACAGGAGATGAGTTTTTCAGCAAAAATTTTCCTCTTAGAACTTTTGAAAAATTCTCCTACTCATGGAGAAGCCTTGATAAATGTTCTAAAATAACAATCTGTCCCAAAAAATATTTCCCCTAGTGATATGGTTAATATTGTAAGTTCTCTTGGGACACATCATCTCACATTTTTGGATGCCAATATTTATTCCTTAAACTTGCAAGAAGGTTCTTCTCTTTACATCACCACATTTATTGGGGATACTTTTATCAAGAGAGTTATGATTGATAATGGTTCTTCCCTTAATTTATGCACATATCATTTCTTTCAAAATTTTGGATTAAAAGAGGAATATTTAACTAAATTCGATGATATTATTAAAACTTTCAACGAGTCCCAATAAGATTGTGGTACCATATCACTTTCCCTTAAGGTTGGACCTAAGATTTTAGATACATTTTTCTATGTGGTATCTTATCCTGCATCTTTTAAAATTATTCTTGGATATCCTTGGATCCATGCAATGAAGGTGTATCGCTCCAAATTTTTCGCATCCCTACCTTCAGGCTATTGGATCCGTGCCCGAAAGGAGGATGGGAAAAGGATGATGCGGTACCTCGGACGAGAGGACTTTGCGAAGGTCCCGCCTCTCAAGGGAGGTTCATTTTGGTGATTTTTCGACGGATGGTGGGTTCACCAGGAAACATTTGGCGGCAGTTTCCACACCTAGGTTTTGGGAATGTGTTTTAATGGGTTCGTTTCATCCTTAAACATTCATCCTAGGTTTGGCCGAATGATTCTAACTTAAACTACATGAAAATGCAATTTAAATGAATACATAGAACAGATGAAAGCGAAAAACGAGAGAATTTGCAGGAGGCTAATGGAGATTACCTGATCCGGGATGTCTGATGAAGTTTCTGATGCTTGAAGTAGTCTAGATCATCTGGGATTCGACAAAATCACCTGTAATCTATCAGAATCGTCTGGAATCTGACAGATCGTCTGAGACAGACAGAATCGTCTCAGATCTGACGAATTCGTCAAACGAATTCGTCAAAAACCTGCAAAACAGAGAACAAATGCAAAATACAAGCAATTCTACTATGCAAAACAGAGGCAAAATATGCTAAAGAACAAGGTGAATACTAAGCAATAATTTAAAACAAAAAGTAAAACAGATCACTACGTTATGATGGCAAATCATGAATTTAATGTGTAATCTAAACTAGATGGGTGAACTCCAGATGCAAAGTAGAATAAAAACTAAATAAATGATCTGATGTATAGCATAAAATGACAGAGAGAAAAGAGAGAAGAGCAAACTTCGAGCATCGATTGCCTCGATGTATGCTACAGTCGAGATCATCTCGCATCAGTACGAGATCGTCCCTAATATGACAGGATCGCCTCCGATCTTGACAGGTTCGTCGGCTGCGATAGGTGTTGGCTCCGGCTGAAAACCAGTGATATACCTGCAATAAAATTACTATAGGAATAGTGCAAAAAGCAAATTTGAGAAGTTCTAACACATAGGGAGTCGATTTACATAAAAATTCAGCCAGGGGTTGGGGAGGGAAAAGTCTTAGAGTTAAATAGGCTTAGGGAAAGTTGTTGGGAGGTTGGAGATCTTCCCAATTTGGGAGATCTCCAACGGGGGAAGGGTCCCAACGACGCGGACACGCTTCGCCCGAATTGGAGACCCGTTGGAACAGAGTCTAATTATGAAAATGCAGTTTTGCGATGAAATCGTCTAGACGTCCTAGTCCAGACGAAATCATCAAATCTGGGGCGATATCGTCTGATCGGCGACGATATCGTCCAATGGTCAAAACAACTCCTAAAAATGGCACGGAAAAATGGGAAACGGGTTTCTCGGCGGTTAACGGGTGGTTTGGGAGGTTAAATTTGAATTTGAATTTAAATTTATTTACTAAGGTGAATGTAATTATTCCAATTTGATTGTGCCAATTTTAGGGTGCTACAGAAGGCTATTCTTTATACCTTTCATTAATGTTTAAAATTTGAATTTAAAACCATCTTATTTCTATCTTGGGTGATCCTCATCCATTTGAATTTTTCTCACTTGATGATCTAGATTAGTTTCATTCATCATATTTCTTATCTAACAAAACTAAGCAACCTAAAATTTTTGATAAAGAATCACCATCTAATGTCTCTTCATAGGATAAAGTCAACTCTTCTTGTCAAGAATCTCTCTTAGATGAATCTCATCAAGGTTTAGAGTGGAGTTTTGAGGATGAGGGGCCACCCTCATCCTCAACACTCCATCTAATGTCTCTTCATAGGATCAAGTCAACTCTTCTTGTCAAGAATCTGTCTTAGATGAATCTCATCAAGGTTTAGAGTGGAGCGTTGAGGATGAGGGGCCACCCTCTCCTTATTTGTCGATCATAACTCTTGATAAGCATGCCAAATATGAGGATGCACCTTATAATGACATTTACTTTGACAAGTCTATCCCTTGTGCTATGTAGGTTGAGTCTTCTAGTTCTCAAGTGGACTTTGGTTCTTTGTCTCCAGATGATATTGAGCAATTAGGAGTGATTCATGTCCCACCTTATCTTGAGGATGGGTTTTCCATTCTTATTGAGGAGACCATATATGTGAATATAGGTATTGAGAAATCCCCTAGAATACTTAAGTTAGGTAAAGCCTTATTTATGGACAAGCAGGAGCAATTGATCAATTTGTTAAAAAATATCAATATATTTTTGCTTGGTCGTATGCCAACATACCAGGGCTTGATCCCTCCCTTGTTATGCATCATTTGGTAGCTAAGCCTAGTGCTAATCTTGTTAAGTAGAAGCTTAGGAAGATGCATCCTAAGATCACCCTCTTAGTCAAGGAGGATCTCCAAAAACACCTTGTCATTGGTTTTATAAAAACTATCGACTATTTCGATTGAATCTCTAATGTAGTTCCTATGGCTAAGAAGGAAGGAACAATTAGAAAATGTACCAACTTTTGGGATATTAACTTAGCATATCCCAAGGATAATTTTCCCTTACCCATCATAGATCAAATCATAGATTTTATCGCTAGATGTGGAATGCTTTCATTCATGAATGGTTTCTTAGGCTACAATTATATTTTGATTACCCTTGAGGACCAGGCTAAGACAACATTCACTACTCCATGGGGAACCTTCTACTGGAAAGTCATGCCTTTTGGCTTGAAGAATGCAGGAGATACCTATCAATAGGCCATGAATTATATTTTCCATGACATGATGCATGATATTCTCCAGGATTATATGGATGATCTTCTAGATCACTCCATAGAATGAAAGGATCATGTTCATGATTTGAGATGAATATTTGAAAGGCTTCAATAGTACAAGGTTTATCTTAAACCTGCTAAGTGTGTGTTTGGAGTTACATCTAACAAGTTGTTAGGCTTCATAGTTTCTAGGCGAGGCATTGAAGTGGATCCCACTAAGATAACGACTATCACTGACATACCTCCTCCCCACACCCTGACTGAATTACCTAGCCTACAAGGTAAGTTTTAGTCTATTCATTGATTGATTGTTCAACTAGCTGATAAGTCTCAACCCTTTCTTAAGATTATTAAGAAATATGTGGTATTTTTGTAGGGTTCTAAACATCAGAAAGCTTTTGATGATCTCAAATAATATCTCACTTTCCCACCTATTTTAGTGCCTCTTGTGCATGGTAGGCATTTGATGCTTTAAAAAGCAGCCACTGCTCATGCTTTGGGAGCCATGCTGGCTCAACATGATGATTAGAACAAAGAGTGAGCTATCTACTATATCAGTAGAACATTGGTTAGCTATGAAACTAGGTACATTCTCTTAGAGAAGCTTTGCCTTACTGTAGTGTTCGCTTCCCAGAAGTTGAGACACTACATTCTCAACCATAAGATATTGGTAGTTATAAAGTTTAATCCTTTGCACTATTTGATGTCTAAGCCCCACCTTTTAGGTCAAAATTCTAAATGGGAGTTGGCCCTTAGTGAGTTTGAACTGACTTTCATAGATCAAAATTCTATTAATGGTTAGGTAATTACTGATCAGTTAGCATTCACTCCATTAAAAGCTTCCCATCCTATAGTTGTTGAGTTTCTTGATGAGTGTTTCAATGTCAAAGTTGAGGATTCTGAGTCTTGGACTTTATTTTTTGATGGGTCCTGATGCATGAAGGGGGCTGGTGTTGGATTCATTCTAATTATCCCATAAAAATAACTCATTTTCTTGTCCTTCAAACTTCATGTCTCTTGCACAAACAATATTATAGAATACAAAGCTTTGATCCTTGGTCTTAGAGCAACCTTAGCTTTTCAGGATAGAGTCATTTCGGTCTTTGGTGACTCTCAACTTGTGGTTAATCATATTAATGATGTTTATCAGACTCGAGATAATAAACTTAAGCCCTACAAGGATATTGTTACCAATTTGTTGTCCTTGTTTGATTGAGTAACCATAGAGTCTATCCCTAGATCCTCAAACTACCATGCGGATGCCATGGCTACTACTACATCCTTGTTCCCTTTGGATTTAGAAGATGATTGTAATGTCCCCTTTATGAGCAGTTAGTTAGATGCAGTGGTTTAGCCTACTCACGGGTTCCCGTAGGCTAGGGCAGATTGCAGGGGAGCCTAACTAGAATTTTGGGAGCGGATAATTGAGCAAAATGGGTATTTGAATCCACTCTCAGATGTTGAATCGGATGGATAGAGCCTTGACTTACTATTTTTAGTAAGTTAGTTTTTAGGGTTTCTAGTCGAGCAGACAGTGGAATTATATTCTTCAACGAAATGGGTACTCAGAACAGGTTTCAGTTGGTCAATCGGTTCGTTGGAGGTTAGATATTTTAATGCCTGAAGGTTTGGCTATGTGAAAAGTGAAATATTAATTATTTTTATATAGTCAAACTTTATGATATTAAAGAACTTAAAGGGAAGTCACTTAAAAGTGAAATATATTATATAAGTGACTAATTTTTGGAGCAAAAAGGGATATTATAATATTTTATATTATGTGCAACCCTAATTAGGGCATTGCATCCTATGGGTTATAAAAGGGCATTGAGAGCTTCATTTGATATATTCTGGATTTTGGTTATTTTCTCTGGAGTTTGAGGCCAGTGGCTGAGACTTCTTCTCCGAAGGGACGGAAACCCCAACGGTGTGGCTGAGGATGAAACCCCTCAGATTTTTGGAGCTGGACGAAACCCCAGTTCTCTGTTGGTGAATTCACACAGGATTCACACTTGGAGCTTCATCAGTCTTCAGAGGTATCTTTCCATGTTTGCTGATTTAGTATATTTCAAGGGTTTGCAGACATATTGTGGAAATATTATATTTTTAAAATATTGTAATCTGAACCCTATTTTGAAAGAAATTTGAAAAATAAAATTGCTAGTTATTTCTTATTTCCTGGAGTTGTATTTTTTTATTTTAAGAAACAATATAGTGTCCCAAATATTAAAAATATCAGAACAGGGGGGGACATTACAGTGGTATCAGAGCTGGTTTTTCCTGCTAGCCTGTTTAGGGTTTGCTGAAAATTTCAGAAATGATTTCAGTATTGTGTGAGTTAAGATTGTGGTTTCTGGGGTTTTTGGTTGTGGAACGTTGAAAGGAAATTTCTATCAGTTTTTGTATTGCGGGGGAATGGCAGAGATAAATAATCACGGCTTCAAGAAATACAACCGTTCTTGCATCAATTGAAATTATTTAGACCCGCATTGATTAAGCCTTGAAATCTGGGTAATCGCCATTTATAGAAGGCAAGGCATAATATTGCCAGTGCAGAAATAAAGGTCTTTCTTAAAGCCGTGCCATATTAAACAGGGGAATTAAGGATCGGGAAAATTAAGAATATTTCCTGGACCTGAGCGCATATTGATCAATGGCGTTTTTAAGTTTGATTTTATTCCTATTTGTGGGCCGTGTGATTATTTGAAGGAAGCCGTAATATTATTTTTTTAAGTGTGCCAAGTCATTTCGCGCCTTCTGTGGATTTAAAAAAAAAAGGACGATTCAATCCATTCTGGGTTGTCGTGGATTTGTAATGCTATCACAGGAGATTTCGGTATGAATAGTAATGGTGCGTAGCAAAGGTGATCGAGGCATAAAAATTATAACTCTGCAGTTGTTTATATGTGTGCCTCCAGATCTGCGTGGAGTCAAAGGATGTCTGTGCCTTGTTAAGGTTAGTTGACGGTTGGAAGAATTTCTTATTGCCGCTGTCAGGATTATCCAATGCAGGACTTTGAAGAATAAATCGGGTGATTGGAAGAGGCAAGTTATCGAGGTTAGACGCCAGCTCAAAGGCACAAGTCGCGGGTCCATTTTCTAATTGCCGTCGCAGCCTCTTTGTATACAAGAATGCATAGTAATAGCAGACGGGATCAACGATAATTATTGTGTCTTCGCATCAAATATCGAAGAATAATAAGCAAGGGAGTCAGGAATTTGTGTGAAGTCAAATACGAGAAGTCACGAAGTCTGGAAAATAAACGCGGTTTCCCTGACAGATACTGATTCAAGAAAAAACATCGGGCCTTTTTAAGCATTGTAGAAGTATTGCGACACCTCAGGGCATAAAGGACAAAAAAAAAATCTTGCCAATCGCTGCCAGCCAGCCACATAGGATTTGGCTATGATTGACGGGGTCCTCTTTCAGACTCAACATAAAGGCATCGTTTGGAGCTAGCGACAAAGACAAGCACAAGTAATATAAAATTCTGTGTTGCCTCGCCTGCTGGAGTTAAGAGTTGACGTGGAATGGCCCCGTGAAGAAAATTTAGTTTCAGCAAATTAGCCGCTAATAATAATCGATTATGATTATATATCTTGGATGATTGTTACGTTGGCAACATTCCTCTATTCTACAACTTGTTTAATTGTATTGCTTCATCTGGTAAAAATCGGCCTGTATTTGTGTTCAAGGGGAAAAGCGACTATCAGGTCAGTCTATTGTTGTTTGGGATTGTATGCAAACAAAAGTAATATTTTAATCATTGTGGAATAATTCCAATTCTGCTCATTTTCCCTAATGCTGGTGCAATTCATGTTTATTTCCATTATGACAACTATATGTAATAATCATATTTGGCTAAGGGAATTCTGCACATCGTAATTGGTAGAAAACACAAACAGTCCATCCAATGTTCATGGAAAGAATGCAAAACTAGTAATGCAAAATCAGTAAGGGTTATGGTGGATTTCGGTGAAGGGATTTTTATCAGTTGAGGGTTTTGTGATATTGTCCTTCTTCAGCTCTCTCAGCCAGTATTTCTGTTGTAGTGTCCAGAGTCCAGAGATGAATAATCCAATAACATATTGCCCGCATTCAGGGATGTACAGGCAGTTTCCTACTTTCCTTCCGAAGGTACCTGTGAGGTCACTTGATGATGAGTTCAGTGTGAAAATTGAAAAAGCTTTGAATGAATTTAAGCAAAATTTTATGGCATACCAGAAAAATCTAACAACTTTGTTAGAGCATCCTGAGTGGTTGAGACCACACTCATCAACTGAAGTAAAATCTGGAACAGATGAGCTTGCTGCCCCAGAAAGGTTGGAAAAGCAGTTGACAGAAAAGGAAGTTGATTCTTATGGATCACAGGTTGCAGGTCTTCCGCGAATCAGCAAGAATCAGCTTAGGAAAGAGCAACGTTGTTTCACATGTCAAGAGGCTTGGACTCTTGGTCACATCTGTGGAAACAACAAACACAGTGACTTATTGCAGCCAAATCAAGTTGAGGACAGTAGTGAAGTTGAGACCCTTGAGTTTGGAAAAAATGCCTTTTTTCAGGAATCATGCATAACAGGGAACCAGGATGATTTTAGTGATGATGAAAAAGACAGAACAACAGTTGTGGATTTGCATTCAAAACAATCTAGTGAGGATTGTGAGACCTTTGATATGAGGTATGATGAATCTTGCATTTTTTCTAGCAGCAGTTCATTAATGCATGAGGAAGTCTTGCATAATGAAGTTTCCGTAGATCCCATATTCGATGAGGAAATGAATATGAGTGAAGATGATTCTTCGCTGAAGACAGAAAAGGAAAGAATCAAGAGATTGTTGGATGGTGATTTCTCCAAGGAGTTGGAGACTACTGCAGATTTAGAGGAAGAAGTTGCTACTGTTGATGATTTTCCTTTTGGGCATAGTGCTGACCTAGTTGAGGAGTCACTCAAAGATCGGATTGTAATCATGCCTTCTATGGAAGAACAGAAAGTCAAAATTGATGAAGATGAAATTAATTCATCATGTGTTTCAGCAATTGGAGAAGTATGCTTTGGTCTTCAAGATGATGGTGAGCACGCTGATTTTGATGTTGATAAATCAGCTATTGATGCAGTTGTTGATTCAGAGTCTGAGCACGGATCTGTCCTAACTTCAGAGCATGAAGTTGGAAAGTACAGTGTTGTGAAGGGTGCTGATTTTGATCATTGTGCATGGGATAGCAAATCTGAAAATTTGTTGTGTGATGCTGATTCCAATTCATTACAAAGTTGGAAGGGCCAGTTGCAGGTCACAGAAGAGCAAATTGTTCAAACATTAACTCACTTGGATAGCACACATGAGGTTGTCGATTGCCTCTTTCAGGCAGCCCAGCTCGGGGAGAGACAGAAGTTGACAGTTGGAGCTACTGTTACCGATTTGCAGGCTATCAAGCAGGCATTAGAGGTGATAAAATCTGATTATTTGAGGTTGCTATCCGACAGGGATCAAGCCTTACAGTTTGCAGATAAGACCTTCCAAGAACTCAAAGAGAAAGAGGAGGTAATTGATGAACTTAACCTCGAATTAAGTTTAGCTCATCTCTCCCTGCATAAATCAGAAAATAGAGGTAATCTTCAATCAGCAGGTAATCCTCTTTTTGGGTGGGATGCGGAGTCCACTTTTGATAACCCACTCTTTGAATTGGGTAATGAAGCACTTCCTGATTTCAGTGATGATGATTCCACAATCACTCAGGTAGAGCAGTATGAGTATGATCAGGGTGAAGAGCCTACTTTTGCAGATGCTCATTCATCATTTGGTGATGTGGATGATGATACACCTCTTGATTCTTGTCCTGATAATAAGAGTCATAATTCAGAGGATTGTTCAGAGCTTCACAGGGTTTTAGTTGGTGAAGTTCATATGGACGGTATTGTGAGGTATGTACATCATTTTGATTTCAGCCCTCTTATAGATGAGTGGACCATGTTTTTGATGACGCATAGTAGTGAGCCGGAAGACTGTTTTGATAGACTTCATACTTCACTTGGCTATGGGTTACCCCCTTTGTCAGAAGGAAAATTGGATTTTTGCAGAGATAGCAGTGGATTTTATGCAGGAAAGGAATTGTGGCCGAACAATATTCCACCTATGTGCAGGTTAGCCCAACGGTATTCTTCAGGTAGTGGGAATGTCAGATTCCCTATTGGTCCTGGTTATCTAGGAGTGTCTATGAGGGAGTGGAAGACACTCGTTGGCCCAAGGAGCAGTACTGGTGATAGAATATGGATATGGGATCCAGGAGAGATTACAGATGTCGACTGTATAGTGGTGCCATGGCAGGGGGATTTTCATGTTTCAGATTCCGGTTCTCACAGGGATTGCAGCTTGGATGGTTATGATGGATTCATTACCGAGTTATTGGTGAGGCTAGTTCAGCTGAGGCACATGGACTCTACAGTTATGATCAGAGTGACGCAGCGTCAGCATGGTGATGCTGACATGATACTAGTTTGGGACCCCAAGAATCTACTTGATTTCAACGATGGATCATTTTTCAGTTTAGTGACGGAGTCTGGGAGAGTTGTCAGCTTTAGCAGATTCAGATGGATGACAGGGGTTACCAGCTTTGTCAGTTCTTGTGGTGGCAGTTGGTGGCTGTGTCACTGTCATGGGACATTCATCAAGTTTGTTTGGGATCCTGGTATTTTCATTGACGACAACCAAGAATTTTCAGTTGATTGGGATATTCATGAGCATTGCTTGAGGACAAGCAATCTTTGGGAAGGGTGGACTGTAATGTCCCATTTTTGAGCAGTTAGTTAGATGCAGTGGTTTAGCCTACTCACGGGTTCCCGTAGGCTAGGGCAGATTGCAAGGGGAGCCTAAATGGAATTCTGGGAGTGGATTTTTAGGATTAAAGCATAAAATACGAGCAATAATATAATGCAGAAATAAACACAGAAGAAAATATTCAACACACAATAGACACAAATTTAACGTGGTTCACCCAAATCGGGCTACTCCATGGAGAAAATAACCAGGCCCTTGTATTCCATCCAAAAAACCCTTCTATACACAGTCATGCACTTCATTACATTATTTAGCCGCCATACAACATCCTCTTATAATAATACATTACAATTTTAGGGCAAAAAACCCGCCTAAAATCTACCGTCCGATCTGTGACCTAATATCAAATGGTCCAGATTTACATAGAGGAAAAAACATCTATTTGCTTGGCCCCCCCCATGTCACCCCCCTGGACCCCCCATGGCGATAGTAGTAGGGGGGCTAATGCCCCCCTACACCCCCCTCTTTTGCGTAGTGGGTCCAAGTGCGGCTGAAACAAAGGCCTCCAATTTAATTAGGCTCCACAATCAACAATCTCCCACTTGGAGACTGATCATAGCAACTCCATCGCTACTGCACTTGTTGGACTATGCTTCAACTTTGGGCCTGGAAATTTTCTCACCTTTTACTGTCATGCTTTAAGACCAACTGAAACTGAGTAGGAACTCAGTTTCTCCTTGGTTACTGCCTTTGTGAACATATCTACAGGATTCTAGCTAGTGTGTATCTTCTCCAATTTTAACTGTCCATCTTCCAATACTGAGCGTATGAAATGGTACTTGGTATGTATGTGTTTAGTCCTAGAATGGAAAGCTGAATTCTTTGCAAGATGAATGGCACTCTGACTATCACTGTATAATGTGCTATTCTCCTGCTTCTTTCCCAACTCCTCCATAAACCTTTGTAACCAAATCATCTCCTTACTAGCCTCTGTAACAACAACATACTCTGCTTCTATTGTTGATAGTGCAACAACCTTCTGTAATTTTGAAATCCAGCTTACTACAGTTTCACCTACAATAAAAACATACCCTATGGTACTCCTCCTGCTGTCTATATCACCTGCCATATTTGAATCAACATATCCCTGTAAAGCAGTATTAGATCCTTCAAATCATAATACCTGATTGATAGTACCTCTCAAATACCTGAGAATCCACTTCACTGCCTCCCAATGCTTTCTTCCTAGATCGCTCATAAACCTGCTCACAACTCCCACTACATGTGCAATATCTGGCCTTGTGCACACCATCGCATACATCAAACTGCCAACTGCTTATGAATAAGGAACCTTGGACATGTAGTTCATCTCCTCCTGTGTCTTAGGACACATCTCTTTGGTCAGTTTGAAATGATTTCCCAAAGGTGTGCTAACAGGTTTTGCATCCTGCATACTGAATCTTTCCAACACCTTCTCAATGTACTCACTCTGAGATAATGTTAATTTATGATTTTTCCTGTCTCTTGTTATTCTCATACCAAGGATTTGCTTTGCAACACCCAAATCCTTCATTGCAAATGACTCTACCAATTTTATTTTGAGTACAATTATATCCTGCATGTTAGACCCTACAACAAGCATATCATCTACATACAATAACAAGATAATATAGTTACCATTATCCATTCTCTTAAAATAAACACAGTGGTCAGAATAACATCTACTATAACCTTGATCTGACATAAACCTGTCAAATTTCATATACCACTACCTTGGAGCTTACTTCAGGCCATACAGGCTCTTTTTCAACCTACATACTAATTCCTCCTTTCCTTTGACCTCATACCCTTGTGGCTGCTGCATATAAATCTCTTCCTCCAAATCCCCATGGAGAAAAGTTGTTTTTACATCTAACTGTTCAAGATGTAAATCCTCTACAGCCACTAAGCTTAAAAAAGTTCTAATTGAAGTCATTTTAACAACAGGAGAAAAAATTTCATCATAATCAATACCTTTCTTCTGTGCAAACCCCTTTACAACCAGTCTAGCCTTATACCTCTTTTTACCTCCATCTTCTTCTTTCACCCTGTAAACCCATTTGTTTTGCAATGCTCTTTTTCCTGCAAGCAACTGAACCAGATCCCAAGTCTGATTATTTATCAAGGAGTCCATCTCCTCTTTCATGCCTTGCTCCCACTTCTTCTTGGTTTCTACTTGCATTGCTTCTTCATATGTTTTTGGTTCACTAGAGTCAAACAATAATACATAATATAATGACGGAGAGTAACGTACAGGAGGTCTACTTATCCTAGTAGATTTTCTAACAACAATTGCAGGAGTTTGAGGTGCTAGTTGTTGTTGTTGTTGTTGATTTTCTAGCACCTTTGGAGTTTCAATTTCATCAAATACTGTGTATTATGTGTTTTCCTTTTCTTGTTTCTTTTCCTGCAACTGATCCTTATACATGACCTTCTCATTGAATATTACATCTCTACTCCTAATGATTTTGTGATTTGCATAATCCCAAAAGCGATAACCAAAATCATTTACTCCATATCCAATGAAAAAACACTTCTTGGATTTTACCTCAAGTTTAGTTCGATTTTCTTTACTGATATGCACGAAAGCTTCACAACCAAAAGTCTTTAAAAATGAGTAATTAATAGGCTTACCTATCCATGCCTCTTCTGGAATCCCACCATCTAGGGAACTTGAAGGTCCTCTATTTATTAAATAAACTATAGTATCCACAACATCTACCCAAAACTGTAAGGGCAATCCTGCATGTATTCTCATGCACCTAGCACGTTCCATGATAGTCTTGTTCATCCTTTTTGACACACCATTTTCTTATGGAGTTCTTGGAACCATCTTCACTCTACGAATCCCATGGTATGAACAATAACTATCAAACTCTTTGTTGCAGTACTCACCTCCATTATCAGATCTGAGACACTTTAGCTTATTTCCTGTCTCATTCTCAACCAGAGCTTTCCATTTCTTAAAGGTATCAAAAACATCTGATTTCTTTCAAATACAGTAAACCCATGTTTTTCTAGTTGCATCATCAATAAACGTAACATAATAATGAGAGCCACCAAGAGATGATACCTGAGTTGGTCCCCATACATATGAATGTACCAGCTCTAGCTTTTCACTCTTCTTTTTTTTTCCAACTCTGAGAAATCTGACTCTTTTCTATTTTCCATAAACGCAGTTCTCATAGAAGTCTAAATCAACCTGCTTCAGACCTGGCAACAAATTTCTTGAATGGAGAATCTACATCCCCTTCGCACTCATGTGCCCAAGCCTATGATGCCACGAAGTTGTATCTACTCCTATAGAAGCTAAAGCAATAGAAATATCAGTATTACTAGTACATACATACAATGTACCTTCCTTATTTCCTTTTGCTAATAGCATTGATCCTTTAGCAACCTTCCATGAGTTTGTTGAGAATGTAACTATACATCCTTCATTGTCCAACTGCCCTATGGAAATTAGATTTCTTCTTAAATCAAGAATATGCCTTACCTCTTTCAACAACCATTGGTTTCCATTTGGTAGCTTTATCTGTATGTTACCCTTTCCAGTGATTTTACATGGTCTATCATCACCCAAATAGACCTGTCCAAAATCACCCTGAACATAATCTAGAAAATATTTCCTATGGGGTGTGGCATGATATGATGCACCAAAATCTAGCACCCAACAATCATTAATATTATCTAGTGAAAGAATTAAAGCATCTTGCAATACATCACCTGCTACGTTTGCTTCTTGATTACCCTATTTTTCTTCTCCTTGTTTTTCTTTTCGATTCCAACAATCTCTTTTTAGGTGTCCTTTCTTCCCGTAATGCCAACATTCCAACTGCTTCCCTTTGGATTTGGATCTACCTTTCTTTGATTTTCCATGATTTCTTGGGCTTTTTCCTCTCTCTCTTTGTCTCCCCCTGTTCTCTATAGTCAAAGCATTACCTGATGTTTCACCTGTGCTTTTCCATCGCATTTCCTCACTAAGGATAACACCAATAACATCATCAAAATTTAAAGTATTTGAACCAGAGACGGAGTTACTCACAGCCATTACCAAGCCATTCCAACTTTCTGGCAATGAGCACAAAATCAAGAGAGCCCTAACCTCATCATCAAAGTTTACTCCTACAGAACTTAACTGATTTGTAACCATGTTAAATTCATTTAAATGATCAGTAACAGACCCACCTTCTGACATCTGCATATTAAATAAATATTTCATAAGAAATACCTTGTTCGAAGCCGAGGGTTTTTCATACAGTTTAGCCAATGCATTCATTAAACCCTTCGTTGTCTTTTCCTTTGAAATATTGAAGGCCACCGACGATGCCAAGCACAGCCGTATTGTTCCTAGTGCTTTTCTATCCAGAACTTCCCATTCTTTGTTTGTCGTCGATGTCGGCTTCTTTGCTACTCCACCTAATGGTAGGTAAAGATCTTTCTGATAAAGATAATCCTCCATTTGCATCTTCCATAGCTGGTAGTTTTGGCCATTGAACTTCTCAACCCTAAATCTGCCTTCTTCTGCCATTGCTCCCACTCGAACTGGAAACCCTCCTTTCAAGTGTGTTTTTCAAACCCTAAGCTCTGATACCAGTTTTTAGGATTAAAGCATAAAATACGAGCAATAATATAATGCATAAATAAACACAGAAGAAAATATTCAACACACAATAGACACAGATTTAACGTGGTTCACCCAAATCGGGCTACTCCATGGAGAAAATAACTAGGCCCTTGTATTCCATCCAGAAAACCCTTCTATACATAGTCACGCACTTCATTACATTATTTAGCCACCATACAACATCCTCTTATAATAATGCATTACAATTTTAGGGCAAAAAACCCGCCTAAAATCTACCGTCCGATCTGTGACCTAATATCAAATGGTCCAGATTTACATAGAGGAAAAAACATCTATTTTTCGCCTCACCCCTTGGACCACCCATGGCGACAGTAGTAGGGGGTCTAATGCCCCCCCTACACCCCCCTCTTTTGCATAGTGGGTCTAAGTGCGACTAAAAAAAAGGCCTCCGATTTAATTAAGCTCCACAATCAACATAGATAATTGAGCGAAATGGGTATTTGAATCCACTCTCAGATGTTGAATCGGATGGACAGAGCCTTGACTTACTATTTTTAGTAATTTTTTAGGGTTTCTAGTCGAGCAGGCAGTGGAATTATATTCTTCAACGAAATGGGTACTCAGAACAGGTTTCATTTGGTCAATTGGTTCACTGGAGGTCAGAGATTTTAATACCTGAAGGTTTGGCTATGTGAAAAGTGAAATATTAATTATTTTTATATAGTCAAACTTTATGATATTAAAGAACTGTTGGTCACGAATCTGCCATAGGAAAGGATTTTACAAGTGCGCCCTAGACCCGACCAACATTGAAAGGCTGGAAGCAAGAAATGGCTCCCAGACCAATCTCCAGAGTGGGCTGGTTCCCTTTACTAATCTAAATTTCTGTTTGAAGATAAGGGTTGCTGGAAAGAAATTAAAAGTTGCAGAAAGAAATGGAAATATGGCCGCAGGCCGGAGTTATGGGATCGGAAGAACAACAGCAGAAAACTTAAAGTGCAGCAACAACAAGCAACAAAAGATAATGACTCAACTCTCACACAACTGTATGCAGAAAATCTCTCCAAGATTACACTCCAGGAATCATATCCTTACAAGCAAGATTCAAATCCAATATGCAGAATTTGAATGTAACAGCACTTAAGGAATATAAATTCTATTAGAAATGCAAAAGGAACAAAAAAGACAATCACCCAAACAACTGCTTGAAAAATCTGAAGCCAATACTTTATTCTCGCAAATGCACTTCCAGTTTTTAGCAAAACTTCCAACCCTTTGCAAATGAGATTTACATTGGTTTTTATAGAGGGCCGTCCTCTTTGCAGCATTTAATATTTGCCACCGACCTTCTTGAGATCTACAATTATGCCATCGAAAATAAGCACATGATCCCCTTAATCGCAGCCTTGAAGCACCACAAAATTGAATGCAATCAGCGGTCATCTTCATTAAATGTCTTGACATATACAAGAAACCGTTAGAATGATCCACGAACAGCGGCTTCGAACAAATAAAATCTTCAATTTTGGTGGCTTGAACGCGTTCCTCGACCTTGACCGCATTGGAAATCCGCAAAACATTAAATTCGGGCAAGCATTTAATCCTTGGAAATCGAAAAAACCTTCTCGGGCCGTTCATACTGCGTTCTGGCGGGAAACTGTTGCAGGTCGCGAAAATGCGACGGGTCACGAAATCGCGACGTCTTTTTACGCCGTACGCTTTGGCTGCTCACACCCACGAAAATGGCACCTGTAGCGATATCGCTACACATTTCCGGCACTTGGTACGGTCTTGCCCATGGGCCGCGAAAATGCGACACTTTTTCCCTTTGAATGTCTTCGACCTTCTCTTGTCGCGATTTCGCTGCATATTCATCTCGCTCAGCCCTGTCATCAAAATTGCAGCGAATCGCTACAACTTTCATTTCTTTTGTTTTCGGACCAAAACGACCGCGATTTTGCTACAGGTAGCGATTTCGCTACGTTTTCTCCTCTCCATACCAACCGTCGCTTTTCGTCGTGAAAATGCGACATATTTCACCCTGCAGGACCCTTTCTTAAAAAGGTGCAGCGAATCGCTACCATCCTCACCTCTTAGACCTTTTGCAACAAACTACCACGATTTGAGAACGTGCAGCGCATCGCTGCAACTTTTTGCCTAGACTCACTTCTCAACAAAGACCGCGCGATTTTGAAACATGCAGCGCATCGCTGCAACTTCCGAGCTCTCAAGCCTTTGAAACCGCCCGCGTCGCGATTTTGGGACGTGCAGCGCATCGCTGCACTTTGAGCACTTAAGTCTTCGGCTGAGTTTTTTGTCGCGATTTCACGACATTTTGTCGCTCTTCCTCCTTTGCTCATTTGAAGTCGCGAAAATAGAACACGTCGCGATATCGCGACGGTTCTTCTTAGCTGCATGCGTTGACCGCGTTGACCGCGATTTCGTGACATGTCAGCGAATCGCTGCATTTTCTGGACTTAGTCTTTTTTTGCTCCTTTTTGCATCAAAGCCGCATCCAAGCCTGTACAAAAGTTAGATTTTCAACAACTTAAGCATTAGTACTTCAACAAATAGGGATCAATGTGGCAAAAATGCCAACATTCTTGGTGGCTCGCGGGGTATACAGCTCGCTGTATGCAAGGATCCAGGCCTGAATCCATTGGGCAACAGAGTCATGAAAACTTAGAACAAAAAGCTGGCTGCTGTGGTACATCTCAGTGGAATGCTGCAATAGAAACTTTTGCTGAATAATCAAAAGTTAAAGAAATCTGCATTTGGCTCAACTGAACATGGAATGGAAATGAATGGAATGAGATCCTGCGGATGCGTAGGCGATGAAATGCAAATGGAATAGTGAAAATGATGGAATGATGTCGTGATAAAGTGATGTGGTAGACACAATAACAGAATGCTGCTATACTACCAGCTGCAATGGAAATGAAATAAAAGTAAATGAACTAATGGAATGGAAATGGAAATATGAATGTTGTGGAATGAGAATGAACTGAACTGTAAATAAATGTGTAAAATGACAGAACTTAGAAGAAAGGGATAAGAAGGAACGGGAACAATAAGAATGGGGAAAAGAAACAACAGCCGTGGCGCTTTTTTTTTTTTTTTTTTATTTGCAGAAGAAAAAAGAAGGAGAAAGATGAAGAAAGGAAGGAAAGAACAGAAGAAAAGGGAAGGGGAAGGAAGAATTTTCTAGAAAGCCACCAACTGCTGGGAGGAGAAAAACAAAACAAAAAAAAGGGCACCTACGGCTCGCATGCAAAAAGAGCCGAGATGAACAAATAAAAACAATACCTCTTTTTTTTTTTTTCTCTTTTCTATTTTTTTTGTTTTTTTTTTTTAAATATATACAATAGTTCACGACATGATTGGCATGTCGCCACCAGACACCCAGTCTCAGAAAGTTATCCGGTAAATCTGTAGTGTCCTGACCAGATCTGATCATACTTGAGTCGGTCCTTGAAATTGGGCTGGCTTCTTCCTGAAGTTCTCCATGCTTCAGACATGGGCAAGTTATCATGCATGCCAGTACCCACACAATTGACAAATAATGGAGCAAAGAAATTTACCATATGACGGGCTCCCGTAGGTACCAATTGTAGTAATGACTGAAGCCAATCCCACCATCTTGAAGGGTTCTCTGATTGTGGACTGAGAACAGGTTCCTCCAATTCCTGGATCCGATCACAAGAATTGTCCAGCAACAGTCCTTTCTCCAGGATCTCTTCAGACTCTACTTGTTGATCTGACATATTTAACGGGTTCTGACTAAATACTTGCATGTCGTGCACAGCTATGCCTTCTTGGTGCTCAGGTTCTTGAACTTGAACCTCTTCTTCTTCTTCGCTTATATCCTCTAGATCCATCTCCTTATGAAAACTGCAAGCAACCATATTGTTCATTGCCAGGAAATTTCTTGCATAGTCCAATCCTTGGCTTTGGATGAGATCTGTCCCTTGAGCTCCACACAACTGCATCTCAGGTTTCTTCTTAGTATAAGGGATCTGGCATGAAAAATACTGCACAGGATAGACAGGAGCAGCAACTACTGGAGAAAGTGATGGAGTTTCTTCCCACGGTAATTTTCCTGATAAGAGCAAAAGTTGTTCTGCTCGCACTGCTTCCTCAAAGATTTGAGGGAACCTTTGTTCACCTGATTGCAGCAAGAGGAGACCTATGTCAGAATGGAAAGCTCGAACATAGAAGAGGTGGGCCTGGGTGGGTGATGGTCGGATCTTTTCTGGAATTCTCTTCCAGCTTCTCAAGAATCGGACATTGAAGTCCGTGATGCTCTCTTGAGGTGCTCTCTTGATGTACATTAAAAACTGATAGAGATCCAAAGAACTGTAAAAGGGATCTTCGTCAAATCTTCTGATTAGTGCTCCCGCTAGATCATCCCATGAGCTGATGCTTTGACGCTCGAGCAGTCTGTACCACTGCAATGCCCTTCCTTCCAAAGACTGAACCAGAAGTCTGATCATGACATCCTCATGATTTATGACATGGATCATTGACAAAGTAGCAATATCTTCAACATGCTCCAGAGCCATGCCTTCGGTACCATCATATTTTGCTAGGGCCTTCAGGGCACCTTTGGGAATTTCATGCCAGATTTGGAGATTCAGAGGGCCAGGATCATCCCATCTAGGAAAAGCCCTCGCCTTTGTAGCAGTGGTCTGTGGGATCACAGCTATCGCCATTAAGTCAGAGTCGCCAAATGAACATTCTTTGAACTTGAAAAAGGCAGGCGTCCACGATCAAGAAATTTGGATCTTCAACTCAGCAAAGTCGCCAAATGAACTTACAAATCTCCGCTATGAGGTCAAGACAGCTCATCAAAATCTTGAGACCTCCGGGTGTTAAACAATAAAACTTATGGATCTTTTGAGACAGAAGAAGTCTGTCCCACCGGGCGTGCCAAAAATTGTTGGTCACGAATCTACCACAGGAAAGGATTTTACAAGTGCGCCCTAGACCCGGCCAACATTGAAAGGCTGGAAGCAAGAAATGACTCCTAGACCAATCTCCAGAGTGGGCTGGTTCCCTTTACTAATCTAAATTTCTGTTTGAAGATAAGGGTTGCTGGAAAGAAATTAAAAGTTGCAGAAAGAAATGGAAATATGGCCGTAGGCCGGAGTTATGGGATCGGAAGAACAACAGCAGAAAACTTAAAGTGCAGCAATAGCAAGCAACAAAAGATAATGACTCAACTCTTACACAACTGTATGCAGAAAATCTCTCCAAGATTACACTCCAGGAATCATATCCTTACAAGCAAGATTCAAATCCAATATGCAGAATTTGAATGTAACAGCACTTAAGGAATATAAATTCTATTAGAAATGCAAAAGGAACAGAAAAGACAATCACCCAAACAACTGCTTGAAAAATCTGAAGCCAATACTTTATTCTCGCAAATGCACTTCCAGTTTTTAGCAAAACTTCCAACCCTTTGCAAATGAGATTTACATTGGTTTTTATAGAGGGCCGTCCTCTTTGCAGCATTTAATATTTGCCACCGACCTTCTTGAGATCTACAATTATGCCATCAAAAATAAGCACATGATCCCCTTAATCGTAGCCTTGAAGCACCACAAAATTGAATGCAATCAGCGGTCATCTTCATTAAATGTCTTGACATATACAAGAAACCGTTAGAATGATCCACGAACAGCGGCTTCGAACAAATAAAATCTTCAATTTTGGTGGCTTGAACGCGTTCCTCGACCTTGACCGCATTGGAAATCCGCAAAACATTAAATTCGGGCAAGCATTTAATCCTTGGAAATCGAAAAAACCTTCTCGGGCCGTTCATACTACGTTCTGGCAGGAAACTGTTGCAGGTCGCGAAAACGCGACGGGTCACGAAATCGCGACGTCTTTTTACGCCGTACGCTTTGGCTGCTCACACCCGTGAAAATGGCACCTGTAGCGATATCGCTACACATTTTCGGCACTTGGTACGGTCTTGCCCATGGGCCGCGAAAATGCGACACTTTTTCCCTTTGAATGTCTTCGACCTTCTCTTGTCGCGATTTCGCTGCATATTCATCTCGCTCAGCCTTGTCATCAAAATTGCAGCGAATCGCTACAACTTTCATTTCTTTTGTTTTCGGACCAAAACGACCGTGATTTTGCTACAGGTAGCGATTTCACTACGTTTTCTCCTCTTCGTACCAACCACCGCTTTTCATCGTGAAAATGCGACATCTTTCACCCTACAGGACCCTTTCTAAAAAAGGTGCAGCGAATCGCTACCATCCTCACCTCTTAGACCTTTTGCAACAAACTACCGCGATTTGAGAACGTGCAGCGCATCGCTGCAACTTTTTGCCTAGACTCACTTCTCAACAAAGACCGCGTGATTTTGAAACATGCAGCGCATCGCTGCAACTTCCGAGCTCTCAAGCCTTTGAAACCGCCCGCGTCGCGATTTTGGGACGTGCAGCGCATCGCTGCACTTTGAGCACTTAAGTCTTCGGCTGAGTTTTTTGTCGCGATTTCGTGACATTTTGTCGCTCTTCCTCCTTTGCTCATTTGAAGTCGCGAAAATAGAACACGTCGCGATATCGCGACGGTTCTTCTTAGCTGCATGCGTTGACCGTGTTGACCGCGATTTCGCGACATGTCAGTGAATCGCTGCATTTTCTGGACTGTCTTTTTTTTTGCTCCTTTTTGCATCAAAGCCGCATCCAAGCTTGTACAAAAGTTAGATTTTCAACAACTTAAGCATTAGTACTTCAACAAATAGGGATCAATGTGGCAAAAATGCCAACAAGAACTTAAAGGGAAGTCACTTAAAAGTGAAATATATTATATAAGTGACTAATTTTTGAAGCAAAAAGGGATTTTTTAATATTTTATATTATGTGCAACCCTAATTAGGGCATTGCATCCTATGGGTTATAAAAGGGCATTGAGAGATTCATTTGATATATTTTGAATTTTGGTTATTTTCTCTGGAGTTTGAGGCCAGTGGCTGAGACTTCTTCTCCGAAGGGACAGAAACCCCAACGGTGTGGCTGAGGATGAAACCCCTTAGATTTTTGGAGCTGGATGAAACCCGAGATCTCTGTTGGTGAATTCACATAGGATTTACACTTGGAGCTTCATCAGTATTCAGAGGTATCTTTCCATGTTTACTGATTTAGTATATTTCAAGGGTTTGCATATATATTGTGGAAAGATTATATTTTTAAAATATTGTAATATGAATCCTATTTTGAGAGAAATTTGAAAAATAAAATTGCTAGTTATTTCTTGTTTCCTGGAGTTGTATTTTCTAATTTTAAAAAATAGTATAGTGTCCCAAATAATAAAAATATCAGAATAGGGGGAAAATTACAATGATCAAGCATCAATTATCATTAGACAACTTTGGGAACTTGTGTCACTTGGTTCTTATGTTGTTCTGTTATATTGTTTGTGAAGAGAAATAAAGAGCCCCAATAAACTAAAACTAGAAAAAGTAGTAATTGCAGAATCAAAATAAGAAGATAGCAAATTCACACATTACACAATATTTATCCTGGAAACTCTCAACCAAGAAAACCAACACAATATTATCTTATTATTGCATTAACTTGATCGTCTTCAATACAATAATGTTCTCATTTTGTCTCTATCTCAAACTCTAATGCAAGTGTGATATATATAACAAAGGCACATGCATGGATTCTACAATATCATGGGCAAAAAAACAAGGGTTCATATATAGTAATCCTAAAAGCCCATATGGGTCTAAAAATACATTAAAAACCTAAAAATTTGGCCGAGGGCTACCGCCCTCGGACCCCTGCTTTTCGAAGGGCTACCACCCCCGAACCCCTGATCGCGGCCCAACCCAAACTCGAACCCCGGTGAGTATATTGTACATAGCATCCAATACCTTTTAGTGTTAACCCCACCAAAATAATATGGAAAATATTCAACATATTCCAACATTCTCCCACTTGTTGAATACTTTCCATAGGGGCTAACAACTACCATTGTCAACTATTAAGGGCAACCATGCCCATAGATATTCTACACCAAGAAATTTTTTGAGTAGGTACAACCTTTATTAATGAATCAACAATATTCTTCTCTATATCAACTTTATCTAATATCATTCGATTCTCTTCAACCATATCCCTCACAAATGGTACTTTATATCAATATGTTTTGATCGATCATGAAAACCAGGATTATTTGCCAAAAATATTGCACTTTGACTGTCACTGTTAATTCTCACAACCTTCTATTTAATACCACTTGTTGAACACAAT
This sequence comes from Wollemia nobilis, assembly GCA_028583015.1. NCBI lineage: Eukaryota > Viridiplantae > Streptophyta > Pinopsida > Araucariales > Araucariaceae > Wollemia > Wollemia nobilis. The sequence goes on from JAQPPZ010005697.1 coordinate 5,264,914, forward strand.
ATTTGTAGCCATGTTGCTTCTTTACTGGTATGAGCCACTACAATGTACTCTACTTCTATAGTGGATAAAACAATTGGTTGCTTTTTACTCATCCAACTTACTGCCCCTCCAAACAGCCTGAACATATAAGCACCTGTGGATCTTCTCTTATCAAAATATCCAACCCAATCAGCGTCCATAAATCCTTGTAGATTTACAATATTATTACCTTCAATATTTCCTCCATAACAGATAGCAATATCCATAGTTCCACGTAAGTATCTGAAGATCTTTTTTATAGCAGTCTAATGTTCATTTCTTGGATTTGACATATATTTGCTAACTACTCCCATTGCACGTGTAATATTAGGTCTACTATAGACCATGACATACATCAAACTACCCACAACACTAGCATAAGGAATATGATGCATTTCTTCAATTTCCTCATCTTTTTTGGGACATTGTTCAACAAATAACTTTTGACCAATCGGATATGGAGTACATACTAGTTTACAATTATGCATCCTAAACTTCTGTATTATAAAATCAACATATTTCATTTGATTTAACCATAACTTTCTATTTGCACGATCCCTTATTATTTCCATACCCAAAATAAATTTTGTAGCACCCAAATCCTTCATGTCAAATTCAGAAGATAACTGAGATTTGAGTAACTTTATCATCTCCTTACTGTTACCAATTAATAACATGTCATCCACATACAATACAATGATAACAAAATTTTCACCTTCCTTTTGAAATATACACATGGATCTGCTTTGCTTTTTTCAAGCCCAAATGTCAAGACAAACCTATCAAATGTTTTGTTCCACATCCTTGGAGACTGCTTCAACCCATAAAAATACTGCTTCAACCCATAAAAAGACTTCTTCAGCTTGCATACCAAGTCCTCCTGTCTTTTACCTTAAAGCATTTTGGTTATGATATATATATATATATATATATCTTCATCAAGTTCACCATGTATAAAAACTATCTTTACATCCATCTGTTCTATTTCAAAATCAAAAGCAACAAATATATCTAGCAAAAATCTGATAGAAGTTAGTTTAGCCACAAGAGAAAAAATCTCACCAATGTCAATTCCCTCAACCTAATAAAATCCTTTTGCTACCAAACGAGCCTTGTACTTCTCCAAATTTCCTTCTACATTTTACTTCTTCTTGAATAACCACTTACAACCAATAGTTTGTATACCAAGAGGTAATTTCACGAAGTCTCGTGTCTTATTTTTATCCAAGGACTCCATTTCTTCTTCCATAATCCTTTTCCAAGACTTCTTCTCACTTGACTGAAGTGCCTCCTTTACAGTCTTTGGTTCTTCATCATTAACTGATAAATTAAATGCAGAATAAAAATTTGAAGGACTATACCTGTCTGGAAGTCTTCTCTCTTGATATGATCTCCTAAAAATTAGAGTTCTAGGTTCTACATATTTAGGTTCCTCCTTACCTTATCCCTCTGAATATTCCTATTTAGAATCTCTCTGTAATTCAGGTTCTACCACTGGTTCTTCCTCCTATTCCAATTTTACCTGCACTATTTATGGTTCTTTGCTTGGTTGCATTTCCTATTTTAAAACCACTTTTGTTTCTCTAAAAATCACATTACGACTGTAAACAATTTTTTATGTTTATGGGTTCCACAACTTATATCCTTTAACACTAGTACAGAACCCACAAATATGCATTTTTTAGATATATAGTCTAGCTTAGTCCTTTTCTCTTTTGGGACATACATATAAGCATCACAACCAAAAACTCTTATATGTTTGAGAGAGGGTTTCTTACCAGTCCATACTTCCTCTGGAGTCTTGTCCACTAAATTTGAGGTAGGAGATCTATTGATGAGATAACAAGTTGTTAATACAACTTCTTCCCAGAACTTATTTTTAACCCTACACCACTTAGCATGCTTCTAGCCTTATCCATCAATGTCTTGTTCATCCGTTCTGCAATCCCAATTTATTTTGGAGTATACGAAGTTGTTCTCTACCTTTCTATTCCATAGTCCTTGAAAAATTGCTCAAATTCATTAGAGCAATACTCACCACAATTATCACTTCTCAAAACCTTTATCTTTTTCTCTATATGATTTTTTACAAGAGCCTTAAACTCTTTAAATTTATTAAAAACCTTAGATTTGTTCCGTAGAAAATATACCCATGTATTTCTTGAGAAGTCATCTATAAATGTAACAAAATAGATAGATTTACCTAATGATGGTACTTTTGTTGATCCAAACACATCACTATGAACTAGATGTAGAATTCCTTCAGACCTTGTAGCACTATTTGGAAACTTGACTCTAGTTTGTTTCTCAAAAACACAATTCTCACAAAAATTAAAATTTAATGGGTAATTAGAAAGTCCTTCAACCATACCTTTCATTTTCAATGTTTGAAGTCCTTTATCACCAATATGCCCCATGCGTTGATGCCACAACATTGTCTTCATTGTAGGAATACTCGGAGCTATTTCAATCGTATTATTTTCCTGTACAATTGAAGAGTTATTGCAATTAATACTTATAGTGCTAGACTCAAGTCTAAACAAAGTTCCTGTGCAAAATCCTCTTGCCAACACCAAGGATTCACAAACAATCTTACAACTATCCTTATTGAATACCACATTCACACCTACATCATTCATCTTACTCACAAATATCAGATTCCTTGCCAAACTCGGAATATGCAACACACCGAGAACGGTTTTAATTCTTCCATATTTTAGCATCAACTTGACTCTTCCTCAACCTATTATTTTATATGTCAAATTGTCTCCCAAGAAGACTTTACCTTCATCTATATTTTCATATTCACAGAAACCCTCCCTATGAGGAGTCATATGAAAAGAAGCACCTAAGTCAATCAACCATGAGTCATCACATTCACTTGAGCATACTGCAGCGAAGAATAAGTCCCATGAATCTTCATTTGTGGTCTTCATTTCTGTATAATTTTCTTCATCAGATGATCAATTATTATTAGCCTTTTTAGATCTACATTCTCTTTTTTAATGCCCTAATTTACCACAATTCCAACATTTCATCTTTTCTGGAGCAACATATTTTTTTTTTTTTTTTGAAAATTTTGAAAAAACTTGTATTAAAACAAAGATCAATTACAAATTGGGAAGGGAAATTTCCCATCCGACATCAAAGAGAACACCAGCTTACAAAAGGAAGGAAGATTTGCAATGGGGCCAAATCTCCTAAACCATTAACTAGCAACCAGGGGGGTCAGATTGGTCTGTAGATGCAACTTGTTGCGAAATCGTGACCCTCTTGCCCTCTTCTCCTTTGGCCGCGAAAATGCAACATGTCGCGATATCGCGACACTTTTTTCCTTTGGGCGCGACAATGCAACATGTCGCGATATCGCGACACTTTTTCCTCTTCTGTCCATGACAATGCAACATGTCGCGATATCGCGACACTTTTTCCTCTTCTGTGCATGACAATGCAACATGTCGTGATATCGTGACACTTTTTCGTCCTTTGGCCGTGGCAAAGCAACATGTCGCGATATCGCGACACTTTTTCTCCTTGGGCAGCAGCGTTGCAACATGTCGCGAAATCGCGACACCGTTTCCACCTTTTGCCGTGACGAAGCAACATATCGCGACATCGTGACACTTTTTCTTTCTCGGCCGCAACGAAGCAACCTGTCGCGATATCGCGACACTTTTTCTCTCTCTGTCGTGACAAAGCAACATGTCGCGATATCGCGACACTTTTTCTCTTTCGGCCGCAACGAAGCAACATGTCGCGATATCGCGACACTTTTTCTCTTTCAGCCGCAACAAAGCAACATGTCGCGATATCGCGACACTTTTTCTCTTTTGGCCGCAACGAAGCAACATGTCGCGATATCGCGACACTTTTTCTCTTTCGGCCGCAACGAAGCAACATGTCGCGATATCGCGACACTTTTTACATGTCGCGATATCGTGACACTTTTCATTCTCGACCACGATGAAGCAACATGTCGCGATATCGTGACACTTTTTACATGTCGCGATATCGCGACATGTTGCTTCGTCGCGGTCGAGAAGGAAAAAGTGCAACAAAGCAACATGTCACGATATCGTGACACTTTTTCTCTTTCGGTCGCGACGAAGCAACATGTCGCGATATCGCGACACATTCTCTCTTTCGGTCGCGACCAAGCAACATGTCGCGATATCACGACATCTTTCCTCCATTGACCGCGACCAAGCAACAAGTCACGAAATCGCGACATCTTTCCTCCCTTGGCCGCGATCAAGCAACATGTCGCGATATCGCGACGCCTTTCCTTCCTTGGCCGCGACCAAGCAACATGTCGTGATATCATGACACCCTTCCTCCCTTGGCCGCGACCAAGCACCATGTCGCGAAATCGTGACAACTATCCTTTCCTCCCAAGGCCGCGACCCAGCACCATGTCGTGAAATCGTGACAACAATCCTCCCTTGGCTGCGACGAAACAAAATGTCGCGATATCGTGACACCTTTCCTCCAGTGACCATGACCAAACAACATGTCGCGATATCGCGACAACTATCCTCCTTTGGCCGCGACGAAACAAAATGTCACGAAATCGTGACAACTTTCCTCCCTTGGCCGCGACGCAGCAGCATGTCGCGAAATCGCGACACCATTCCACCCTTTGCTTTTTCCTTGATCATTAGCTCAGGGACCTTTCAAGACCCTGCCTAATCGCCTCGTCCTCAGTAGCCATGTCACTGTGCAACTGAACCCCAACCTCCTTCTCAGCACCAATCTTAGCCAAGAAGTCGGCCGCTTTGTTTAAATCTCTACTCACGTAGACTGGAACCACATCATCTAATTGCCTCCATAGTTCCTTAATTTGATTGACAAGAATTCTCAACCTCCAGGCTTTCAAGGCAAAGTTCCTCATGCAATCTAGAGCTCGACCATTATTTGAGAATCCGATTCGAGTATTATCCTCCTATGGCCCTGTTTAACTGCCCAAATAGAAGCAGATCTGATAGCTATGGCTTTTGCTTCATTGTTTGTAGCTCTTCCCAAGCCTTGCAGTTCCCAATAAAGCACTGCTCCAGCATGATTATGGCAAACCACTCCAATTCCAGCTCTACCTAGGTTGCCTTTTGCAGCACCATCAGTATTAATTTTAATCCAACCTGCTGGGGGTGGTTTCCAACTAGCTCTGATCTGATCCTCTTGCACTTCAAGTCCTTCTTCCATTGCCCCGACAACCACCTGAGTTTCCTCTTTATCATAGACGGCCACAGTTTCAGTGACTTTACTCCAAATGACCTGCCAAACTCCATCTAACGAAGAAAAAGTTTCTCTAAAGATTCTAGCATTTCTCTCCAACCACACTTGCCACCAAATGAAGTTTAATCCAAGCTCCCAACCAAGACGAAGAGCTTTAGATTTAAATCTACCCCTCTTCCATCTTTCCCGGATATTAATTCGGTTCAAGTCACTATTAACTTGAATTTTAAAACATGAAAACCATCTCTTCCGGATCGGCGCGTGAAAGAGCACTCAAACATCAAGTGGTCAGTTGTTTCCTCGCTCTTGTAGCATAAAACACATTGGGAAGGGCCGATGACTCCTTTACATCTGAGATTATCAAAAGTGAGAATTCCATTGTGCATGAACTGCCAGGCAAAAAAGTTAACTTTCAGCCACCCTTTGGAATGCCAAATCTTTCTCCAATCCTCAACCAGAAAAGTATGCGGGGGAGGCTCCGGAAGGATCTTGACATATCCGGCCTTCACCGTGTAGACACCAAGGTTCCCATAGCCCCAAGCTAATTCATCCTCCTCGTCTCTACCTGTGAGGAATCTTTCTATCAAGATTTTAGTCATGATGGGTGCCAAATCCGGAGGGATTGAAATTGGCCACTCATCCAACTTCTTAAACTGCTTAAACTTGTAATCCCCTAGATGACTAGTGGTGAAATAACTTTCAATTTGAACCCATCCCTTGGTTTCAATGGCTGCTTTTAAAGGTTGCAATTCAGGAAATTCGACAATGATAGGTGGGTATTGATCCCAAGAATCTGACCAAAAATGTGCCTTCTCCCCTCTCCCCACTTTCCAAAATAATCGATCTTTTACAACCTGAGATCCTAACTTGAGAGCCTGCCACACTAAGGATCCAGTACCCTCCAAAGGGAAACGACCCACCTCATTTGGGTTAACATGTCCCAAATATTTACTGGTAAGGATTCTGCTGAATAAGGAAGTTGGCTGGGAAATCCACCTCCAGTAGAGCTTTCCAGCCAAAGCTTTATTATTTATCTTAGATCTTCTCAGACCCAAACCTCCTTTTACCTTGGGCTGGGTCACTTTGTCCCAACCAACTAAGGCCCATTTCCTCTCGCATTTTTCTCCTTCCCATAGAAATTTTCTGGCCATCTTGTCCAACTCTTTCCATATAGAATGCGGGGCGGCCAGGATAGAGAATTTATAAATTGGCATGGCCTGAATGACTGATTGTAGAAAATTTAATCTACCCCCATAGCTTAACCATTTGTGAGACCAATGATTGATTCTATCCTTGATACAATCCAAAAGATTCCTCTAGATCTCAATTTTTAGTTTTTTGAAGTGCAAAGGGGCCCCCAAGTAAACCACTGGGAGAGAAGTCCTTGTGAATCCCAAGATCTCTAAAATTCTGCCCTGAAGCCTCTGATCAAGATTGAAAAAGACCACTTTGGATTTTTTATCATTGATGACTTGGTTTGAAGCCCTAAGGTAGACACTAAGAGAATCTCTGATCATTCTTGCTTCCCTGAAGCTGGCAATTCCCACCAATCCAGTATCATCCACAAACTGTAGGTGAGTCAAAACTTCCTCACCCACCTTGATACCTGTTAGCAAACCTTGTTGTCTTCTTCTCAAGAAAAGTCTACCTAGTCCTTCAACCAAAATGAGAAACAAATAGGGAGAGCAGGGATCCCCTTGACGAAGGCCACGGGTGGCTCCAAAAGGTTGCGAGGGGAGACCCTTGATTAACACTGAGTATGTCGGAGTAGAGACACAACTCATGACCCATTCTATCCAATCCTGAGAGAAACCAAAGGCTGCCATCATCTTTGCCAAGAAGCTCCACTCCACCCTATCATAGGCCTTTGACATATCTAATTTTATGAACATTCCTTTATTACCAAAAGTTTGCATTGAGTGGATTGCCTCCTGAGCTAGAACCACCCCATCCAGGATCTGTCTACCCTCAACAAAACCCCCTTGCTCAGAGGAGATAATGTTATGTAAAAGAGGTTTTAGACGCTCAACCATTACCTTTGTGATTATTTTATATATCACATTGCATAAGGCAATAGGTCTATAATCTGAAATATGAACCCCCTTCTCCCATTTTGGAATTAAGGTGATGAAAGTATGATTTAATGCTTTAAGCATTCTTTTATTACCTCTGGACTCCTCTATAACAGCCATTAAATCTTCCTCCAAGATATCCCAAAAGGCCTGAAAAAACTCAATTGGAAAGCCATCTGGACCTGGAGTTTTTTCGGTGCTCATACCAAAGACCACATCCTTCAATTCCTCTCTTTCAATGGGTTTGAGAAGGGACTGATTTTCTTCTTCAGAGATGACAGAAGGTATGGCATCAAGAACAACGTTTTGAGCCTCTTCATCTTGCACCATACTTTCCTTAAAAAGTTCAGAAAAATACTCCATTGCATGGGACTGCATACTTGGAAGAGTATCAAAGGAGTGTCCATTCTCATCTTGAAGGGCTTCCATGTTATTCATCTGTCTCCTAGCACATGCAGTCCGATGGAAAAATTTGGTATTTCTATCACCTTCTAATAACCAAGTGGATCTTGCTCTCTATTTCCAGAAGGTCTCCTCTTGGTTGTCAATGTCCTCAACCGCTTTACGCAAGGCATCATCCTCGGCTTTGAGCTGCTCAGTAATTGTTCCTTCCCTAAATTGTCTTTGGACCTCATCCCATCTGGCCACCAAAGGAGCTTTTTGGACCTGGAAGTCTGATTTGTTAGCTCGCCTCCACAGTTTCAGTTGAGCTTTGACATGATGAAGTTGTTTGTGGAATCTAAACATTGTTGTCCCATGGGCCAGGCGGCCCTCTTCCCACCATTGAGGAATTTTCAATCGAAGTTCCTCTTTTTGTAACCAAAAATTCTCAAATTTAAATGGTTTGTGATGCTGCCCTGTCTTAGTCCCTCCTTCCAACAAAATGGGAAAATGATCATAAACAGGACCCTCCAGAATCTGAAATTTTGTATTCCATTTTACAAATGCCTCCTCTGAAACCAAAAAATGGTCTAACTTTACCTTCCTGCTATGTGGCTCCCTCCTCTTATTAGTCCAAGTATAGTTGGTACCAGGGCCTTTGATCTCCACTAAGTGTAAAGCCTGGACTTGAGCAATCATATGTCGATCCCCTGGGTCCAAAATTGGGGTTCCCCCTTCCTGATCTCTAGAGGATAATTTAGCATTAAAGTCCCCAGAAATAATCCAGTCTAAATCTTCCCTTGAGATTCTCATGTTATGCACAACTTTCCATTGGAGCCGCTGACCATCAAGGTTTTGAGCCCCATAAAAATTTGTGATTAAAACATGTTCAGCTGTGACATTATTCCTAAAGTGTGATGTGAGAACACCCCTCCAGGCTAGATGTTCTATTGCAGTCCAATCAAGAGAGTTCCAGAGAGTAACAATCCCCCCCGAGGCCCCTTGGGCAGCCACATCCATATGCCCAGCACCCCTCCAAATTTTGTTAACTTTTTTACACATAAGATCTAATGACATTTTTGTCTCCTGAATAAGCAAAAAGTCTGTTCTACAGTTTTCTAAGAGTCTACGAACAGCAGATTGATGGGTTCTGCTATTTAAACCCCTAACATTCCATGATTGTATTATCATTAGTTACCTTGAGAGCAATAAGAATCTATTGGCCTCACCGATCCTCCAGTGATCAGTTTGTCTCCTTGAGCTGTTAGCAATTCCTTATTTGATTTTCTACCCACTCCTTGAGAGTTGCCATTCTTTGACCTCTTTTCCACCTGAGTTATCCCTAAAGTTGGCCTTTCTCTGTTCTTTTCTGCTATTCCCATGCTGACATCCTTGATCATTGGCTGCTCTTGGTTATGAACTATCAATGCCCCAACACTCTCAGACTGCGGTAACCCACTGTGGTCAATTACCTGCTCTATGACGGGGGGAGAAGAAAGAGGAGCAAGAACGTGAATGTTATTATTTTCACTATTACCATCCACGCCTTCCATGAATTGTTCCTCTTGGTCCACTAGTGTCTTAAATATTTCATACCTATTGGCGGGTTTGAGGTGAGTTTGCTCCTTGCCATCTTTTTTCTTTTGCCTTTTCCTTCTTTTAGGCTGTTCAAACCCATCTCTCTGAGCTTCATTGACCTGGGAGGCATTGGCTTGTTCTCTGTTTATTGTTGCCTTACCCTCCTTAGGAAGATTCGACATTCCTAGAGGAGCCTCCATTTTTGTGGTACTATTATTTGGGCAAAATCGGGCCAAATGCCCGTGTTTGTGGCAAACTCTGCATCTAAAGGGTAGAGCCTCATAATCCAGCTGTTGAATCCATGATAGTCCTGCAAGTTCAAGTTCCACCTCTGTCGGGAGAGGCTGGCTAAGATCCATTTCCACACATATTCTTGCGTAAATAGTTGTGTTCCCTTCTATTGTATCTTTGGAGACACCCAGATGTCTTCCAAGGGAATTACCGATCATCTCCAAAACCTGCTCACTCCAAAACTCCATTGGGAGAGCATACAAACGGATCCAAACCGGGACAGCAGTGGGTTCAATACGAGGATCGAATCCCACTCTCCAGGGTTGAACAAATAAGCCTGTTGGACCATGATTCCTCTTTTCTGATTCGAAAGCCCTATTTCTATCGGCCAGAGAAGAAAAACTAACAATAAAATACCCATTGCTAATAAACCATAACGAGTACTCACCATGAGGCTCCCAGTTTTTCCGGACCCAGGAGTGCAAAAAATTTAGGGTAGGGCGAATACCCATGAATTTACAGATCAAGTCGTGGTTGGCTCTGTATAAGACTGTTTCTTCGACCATCCTTGGCTCAATGACAATCTTGGGTCTTGATGCGGCCTGTGGTAGGCATCCATTAACTCGATGAGCTATTGATCTGTTTCCAGCAGCCGTAAATATCATTTTAAAAGCAGTTCTTTGAGCTTCGTCAGTCTTGGAAGGAGATTTATCTTTTAACAAATCAGCATAAGAGCTATTTCTTCCTACGAGAGGATCCGGAGAAGTCCCCATTGGACCCTCCTGGGGCAGCAATCTTGCCTTCAGATCCACAGCAGCCAAAAATCTCTTCGGCAACCCAACAGATGCCCAAGATTTTCCTTAGCTCCAGAAACCCTAGTTCATCGCTTCCCGCCTCAGAGCAGTTTTTTCACTTTAAGGATCGTCACTGGAGCAACATATTTACCCATAGATTTTGATTTCTTTTCTCCTGATTTCTTTTTGCTTCTTTCTTGAGAATGACCTCTAAAAAACAACTTCCTGTTGTGGCTGATCCACAACACACCCCAAAATTGGGGACCCACCTTTTTTGCATGCTTTCAAAGAAGATCTCAGTGACCCAGATGCTAAAAATCAAGAAAAAGGCAAAATTGCACAAGGATGAAAAGGTGTTGCGAAATCGTGACATGTCGCAAAATCATGGTCGAAAATGAAAAGTGTAGCGAAATCGTGACATGTCACAAAATCACGGTCAAACTGGTCAAACGGGACAGGAGGCAGAAAAGCATAGCGAAATCGTGACGTGTCGCAAAATCGCGATCAACGCAGTCAACGACAGTAGGTGGGCGGAACCGTCACGAAATCGCGACGTGTTTGATTTTCGTAGCCCAGAGAGGAGAGAGAAAGACGAAGCAGAAAAGTGTCGCGATATCGTGACATGTCGCAAAATCACGGGTCAAACCAGTCAAACAGGACGAAGCCGAAAAATGTCGCGATATCGCGACAAAAAGCAGCAAAGGGGCACAAAGCTAAAAAACGTCGCGAAATCGCGACAAGTCGCGTTTTCGCGGCTCCAAGCAGCGAAGTTGTACGAAAAGAAAAATATGTCGCGATTTCGTGACATGTCGCGTTTTTGCGGCCAAATACAACATAAACAGCCCGAAGTGGAAAAGGAGTTGTGAAATCGCGACAAGAAACGACAAGGGAGCCCGAGATAGAAAAACGTCGCGAAATCGCGACAGGAAACAGCGAAGGTGTACGGAGCGAAAAATCGTCGTGATTCCGCGACAGGTTGCATCCCAGCTGTACGGAACGAAAAAGGCGTAGCGATATCGCGACAAAAATCAGTGAAGGTGCTCGAAGTGAAAAAGCGTCACGATTTTGCGACAGGTTGCAGCTAAGGGGCACGAAGTGAAAAAATGTCGCGATATCGCGACAGGTTGCGGGCAAATGGTACGGAACGAGGAAAACGTCGCGATTTCGCGACATGTCGCGTTTTCGCGGCCAGGAAGGCGGACAAGGCTGCATGCTATTTTTTGTCACGATTTTCATGGGGCCATTACAAAACGTGCAAAAAAGTGCGGGACACGTGGCGTACAGGCTGCATAAGCGTTACAAAGAAGATCAAACGTCTCAATGTCGAGCATAAAGCCAAAACACACGCAGTCAAAGAAAGACGAAACGAATCGATCTGGAAGATGAAGCAAAGCATCACAGGCCAAAACAGAGAGTATTGCTAGAAAGTATAAATGCAGAAGCACAGATTGACACAGGGGGGAAAACCGCTGGAGCAGAGTTGCAGTGCTAGAGGCCAGAGGGTCATTCTGGGCCTGCTTTGGGGCTGTTTCCCTTTCTTTTTCTGGTTTTGGGAAAACCAGATGTTCTGCTATTGTAACAGGATTTATCTTTAATGCAGGAGTGTTCAAAAATTTGCATCTTGTTGGCAAGAAAGAAGGAGATCTTTTGTGCATGCTAATGGATTTAATGTTTATTCTTTTGTTTTCAGATTTCAGATTTATAGATAATGTTAAATGCCACTTTTGTGGGTTGCATTAGGTGAATATTTGAAATCTGAATTTTTATTTCAAACCCTAGGAATCAACACTTAACTTATCAGGATTGTGCGTGTTTGCAGGTCCCATAGGTTAGGTTGCATGCATGGAAACCTCACATCTTCGGTTTTGCCAAGACGGGATAGCATCAAACTGAATGCAATTTTAGATTTCTTTTCTTTTGCATTTTATTTTTCTTTTTGCTGCATTTTATTTTAGAAGTTCCAATTTTATTTACAGGCATTAAAATAAAATTAAAAAATTAAAAAACTCCAAAATCCATAAATAATTCCATTCATGTTATGGCATTTCATTAAATTTTATTTTGAAGTTACAGCATGGTCAAATAGAGACCAAATCACATTTACTTTATCAGGGTTCAATGAACAGTCATTAAATTTCATAGTAAAATAAACCACAGTGCCCCTTGTTTTCAGTTACTTGCAACAACTAAGGTGTTCTAAGTATTTTAATTAAATATCTTTTATACACAGATGCAAAATGCTCACATAACAGGAACCTTGGAGAAATTACTTGTTTAATTTCTTTGCAAGCAGAGGATTTAGAACCCAAATCCTATCGAAGAGTGTGTTTTCACAATCGGGTGAAAATACCACTCAACAGATTGGCGCTAGAAGGAGGGCCTGAAAGTTTGTTTTATCGTGATTTTAGATGCTACGGGTTTATAATTGTTTAAGAATTTTAAATTGCTAAATATTTCAAGCATCTTCGGCCTCTAACACCACTCAACGGTTTGGTGCTAGGAGGGTCGTACGGGTTTATTTTTAGTGTAATATAAATTTAAATTTTTGTATGCATTAGTCCTCTAACATTCAGCAGATTGTAAAAAGGACGGCCTGAATTTATTTACTTGTTCTATTTTTCAGGTATGCTGTATATTATTCTAGCACTTTTCTGATTGTTCATACAGAAATATGTGATTTGATTTAATTTTGAAAATTTTGGTTTCATGCAATTACTTTTCATTTGATTTTAATGAATACATCTCTTGGTTGATGCTAACTTGATTTTTTTTAAATTGCAGGTTGAATATTCAACAGATTTGGTTCTGAAATTACATTTTACAGTTTCACTAATGGCAACACTTGAGGAGCAAAGGATATCCCTGAGAGCTGAAATAACATCTCTAAGAGAAAGGATGGTATCTATGATTGAGGATCATTATGAGGGTTTATCTATACATGTGGTATCCTATCAAATTCCTACAATGTTATTGGTTTTTTTACGGTGTTTTAATCAAGAGGTGCCACTAGGATACTTGCAAAAACTGCATGTCTACAAGGATACATTATGTAAATTCCAAATTTTCTATGAGGAGGTCGCTTGTAAGTTATTTGCATACATTTTGGATGATAGACCATTCTTTTGGTACAGCCAACTACCCATGGAGGTTAGGACTTCTTGGATACAATTAGAAGTGGCCTATCTTCATAATTTTGGTAATCAGGCTGACTTAGAAATATTGAAAAATTAGTTTACCTCCATATGTAAAGAGCCTAATGAATCCTTGAGTCAGTTTAATGGAAGATTTCATGAATTGCACTCCCAAATGTGGAAAAATTTTAACACATTGGAAGAAGCCATGGAAGTATACCTAGGAGCCATACACCCCACACTTGCTTCACTCATTGAGGAAAAACTGAGTGGTTTGTCTCTAGAGAAAATCCATGAGGTCTTAGAAGAGATAGAACGACAAGGTCTTGAAGAAGAAAAGGCACAACATGTTCATATGAGAAATTGTTCTTTTGATGCCAACCTACACCAACCATCAAACATAGCACCCTCCACTCCAATGATATCTAAGGTAAATGATCAAGGGGATGAATTTGAATATCCAAATCTTACAACCACATTAGATGTAGTCCACGAGGAGGTGCAAATTGCTAAGACAACATCCACTAGTGAGGATCACGTAGAGATACATGATTATCTAGATGAAGGGGTTCTAAATTCAACAATGTTTGATATATGTGAATGGATGGAACCCACCATAGAATTGAATGAAGTGGTTGAAAGTGAAATGGAAAGAAAATTAATAAATGAATTTGAAGACATGATAGAGTTTCACCACTTGTTCTTGGAAGATAATATTGATGAGATGTGTACAATTAAAAATCAAGAAATTCTTCACCCTCCAAATTATGATAAAATTGAATCATGGGTTACTAATTTGGATTATGATAGCCTTATAAATTTGAATTCAAGAAATAACCCACTTTTGGAAATAATTGAACCATCTAAGGAAGGTGAAGAGGAATTTGATGAGAAGCACATTGATGAATTGAAAGATGTTGAAGAAGTATTTGAACGCCACCACTTGATTTTGAAAGAGGATTATTATGATGCTTGGAAGAAGTGGGAAGACTTCACTCATTCCAAAACTACTAATGAAACTTTTGTGCCAATTGATATACAGGACAACATAATTGCCTACTCAAAGGAAGATATTACAACTCCTGGACAATTTGAGGATGTTTTGGAATAGGGTTTCAAATCTCATCAAATTTTGGAAGATTATAACCATCTTATTGCCAAGGACAAAGAAGAAAAAGAATTGATGAATGAATCAAGATATCATGTCACAAACATCATGGATTTTCATTCTATGGATTTGGATGACGATTTTTACAATGGTTGGGGGAGATATGATGATGCATTCTTTTCTCACATCCCTATAGATGAAACTCATATTTCACTTGTTATGCAGGATGTTGAATTTTCTACATCATACGAAGATCTCATATTCACGGGATTTGAAAGGGTGACAAAATTTGATCATGTTGGATATAAATTCATTGAAGGTGCGGATACAAGTTTGCATGATGATTTGGAGGATTCAAATGAAGAGATACCATGGATAGTGAACAAAGAATTAGAACCAAATGATAAAGAGATGGATCAATTGGAAGTGATATTGAACCCGAATGCAGTCAAAACACAGAAAAATGCAGGACCAATTAAAATTATCAACTTTATTAAAAATTGAAGCATTCAACCTTGCAACATATTCGAATTACATAATATATAGAAATGGAATAGGAGGAATGTCGGCAAAGGAGAGATAAGGGGAAATAGGAGATAAGGAGGGAGAAGATAGGGGAAAGAAAGGCGCGGAGGGATAAGGAGGTTGGAGGGATAAGGGAAAAGAAGAATTCACGGAGGGATAAGGAGGAGGGAAAATAGGAAGAAGTTAGGAGGGATATTAGGAGAGAAGGTACGGGAATTTGCCGACAAAAAATTGTCGACAAATGTAGGGTGTGTTCACACTTAGGCTTAGGAAAGGGATCTTTCTAAGCCTAGTTAGGTGAATCCCTGTTCACATTTACAACATTCTCCCCCTTAAAGTTGAGAGAACTGACTACACAGTCTCTCAGCTTTACAAATTGAGCTTTTGTCATCGCCTTGGTGAAGATGTCAACAACGTTCTCCAAAGTGTGACAGTATTGAAGCTCAACAATTTCTTGTTCCACCATATCTCTGATGAAGTGATACTTCATATCAAAATGCTTGGTTTTGCTATGGTGGACCGGATTATATGCCAACTGGATGGCACTAATGTTGTCACAGTAGATTCTGGTCGGACCACTTTGTTGTTCTCCAATCTCTTCTAGTACTTTTCTTAGCCACAAGGCTTGAGTACTAGCATAAGTAACCGCTATATACTCTGCTTCGTTGAAGATAGCGCTACTACTGTCTGCTTTTTTGAACTCCAAGTTATTAGTCCTGATCCAAGACTAAAACATTTCCTGATGTTGAATTCATGTCATCAATATTGCTACCCCAATCACTATCACTAAAGCCTACAAGCTTGATAGTGTTACATTTATGTACTGGATTCCAAAATCCAATGTACCCTTTACATATCTCAAAATTCTTTTAGCTGCCTTCAAATGCAACTCAGAGGGGTTAGACATAAATCTAGAAACAAGAGATACGACATATCTGAATATACTAGTCCGGTGTTGGCGAGAAACATCAAACTCCCAACCATGCTTACGAAAGTGGTCACATCAACTTTCTGTGCTCCATCATCTTTGCTTAATTGGATCCCATGTCCAACTGGAGTTGCAACTGGTTTGCAATGCTCCATAGCAAACTTCTTGATCATGTCTTGAGCATACTTATGTTGACAGATGAAGATCCCTTTATCTGATTGATGAACCTCCATTCCAAGATAATAGTGCATTAATCCAAGATCTTTCATCTCAAACTGTGTCAACATGGAGTGTTTGAACTCCCTATTCATTTTCTCATTACTACCCATAAAAATAAGATCATCCACATACAAACAAACTATGAGGATATCTTTACCTTGCTTTAGGTAGTAAAGTGTGGGTTCATTTTTGCTCCTTGTGAACCCATATTCTTTGAAGTACCCATCAATGCGTGAGTACCAAGCTCTTGGTGCCTGTTTGAGGCCATAGAGTGCCTTCTTCAATCTGTAAACAAGGTGTTCCTTACCTTGCACTTTAAATCCCTGTGGCTGCTCAACATACACTTCTTCTGTCAAGTAGCCATTGAGAAAAGCACTCTTCACATCCATGTGTTGTACTTGCCATCCTTTGTGTGCAGCTAAGGCAAGAACTGTTCTGATTGTCTCCTGTCTGGCTACAGGAGCAAATGTCTCTTCATAATCTATTCCATACTTTTGAGTAAAACCCTTTGCCACTAATCTTGCCTTATGCTTTTCAATGCTTCCATCAGCATTAAATTTGGTCTTAAAGATCCATTTACAGCCAACACATTTCTTTCCTTTCGGAAGCTTCACGAGCTCCCAAGTGTCATTGTTTTTTATAGAGGTTATCTCCTCTTCCATGGCATCTTGCCAAATCTTATGAGTACATGCCTTCTCAAAACTAGAAGGTTCAAGCTGTGCACTAGTTAACAATGCATAGTTAACTTGATCTCCTCTAGGTTCTTGTTGTGATTCATCATCACCATACAAGTGCATACTTTCTAATCTATGTAAAACAGATTCCATTTCACTAGCTCGACTTCTAGTATATCTTCTTGAAAAATTCTTATCCAACATCCGAGATGATGGATGATACTGTAAAGTTCTCTTACCTTTGGAAGGAACATCAATATCCATTGGTGAGGAACTTACTGATCATTGAGGAGAAGGACTTGGAGAAGCAGTTGAATCTGAAGATGGACTTGGTGGATGTGAGGGCGGAGACTGCTTTCCTTTCTGTGGTAGCTGTGGCTGCACTTGCTGAGCTACTACATCAGTGGCTTCAACATCATTGAATATTTGGGGCTTACCCCACTCTCCCCCTTCATCAAAAATCACATCCCTTGACACCACAATCTTTCGAGTTGTAGGATTGTAGAGTCTATAACCCTTTGTGTTTTCACAATATCCTACAAAAATGCAAGCCTGACTCTTTGGATCCAACTTCTTTCTCAGCTCATCAGGAATGTGAGCATATGCCAATGAACCAAATACTCTGAAATACTTCACATTTGGTTTCTTACCATACCAGGCTTGGTAAGGTGTCTTTCCTTTCAAACTCGAAGTAGGACTTTTGTTCAAGATGTGAACACTAGTCCTTGTTGCATCTCCCCAATATGCATTACTCAAATGCTTTGTCTGAAGCATTGATCTCGCCATCTCCACAATGGTGCGATTCTTTCTTTCTGCTACACCATTCTGTTGTGGAGTGTAGGCAATTGTGAACTGCCTCTTGATGCCATGATGTTTACAAAAATTCAAAAACTGATTAGAGGAGTATTCTCCTCCTCTATCTGATCTAAGACATTTTATAGAATATCCACTCTCACTTTCAACTTTTGCTTTAAAATCAACAAAGCATGCAAATGCTTCATCCTTATGCTTCAAAAAGTATATCCAACACATTCTTGTGCAATCATCAATGAAAAGTAGGAAGTAAGAGTGATTACCTAGACTCTTGGTCCGCATCGGACCACGGATGTCCGAATGTATCAATTGAAGAGGATAGTTGGCCCTCCATGCTTGTCCACGAGGAAATTTCGATCTGGCATGCTTGCCCAAGGCACACCCTTCACAGACTTCCTTACTATCTTGAACTTTGGGAAGTCCGAGTCACCATTGTTTGTGAAGTTAGCAATTTCAAACTTGCAGAATTCAAGTGACCATATCTCAAGTGCCATAGGACACTTGGATTGGTAATAGCTACATTTGCTAACTTATTTCCTCCTGGTGGGCCAAACTTCAAAGGAAATAATCTATTTTTTGACATTGGCACTTGTGTAATGATTCTATTACTATGGTTTTTGTCAAAAATGGTGCATTTACCCTCATCAAAAATCAACTTATAATTCTTTTCAAGCATTTGACCAACACTTAACAGATTGTGCTGAAGATGAGGAGTGTAATAGATATCACTTACATGTTTTATGCCTTCTTTTGTTGGAACCGCCATAGCTCCAATGCCTTCAACTGCCAATGACTTGTCATCACCCAACCGGATCTTTGGATTTGTATGAGGAGTCTATCTTAGCAAAGAGTTCTTCTTTGCCACTCATGTGATTTGAACACCCTGTGTCCAAAATCCATGTATCATTCAAATTTTGCTCTGTATGGCCATAAGAGAGAAAGAGATTTGAGGACTCTTCCTCTTCTCCAAAATTCCCAAACTGACTATTGCTCTGGTTGCTGTTGCTTCCTTGTGAAGTCTTTGACCAACAATCACGAGCATAATGGCCAGGTTTGCCACAATTGTAGCAAACTTGCTTTGACTTGTCTCCTCCTTTTCCTTTTCCAGATTGTTTCCCTCTATATTGCTGTTGTCCTCCTCTATTCTGGTTTCCACCTCTATTGGATGATCCTCCTCTGTTAGGAGTTCCCCCTCTTTGATTATTCCTGCCTCTGCCTCTTTGTTGACCTCTGCCTCGGCCTCTACCTCTTCCTTCATGTGTGGCAAAAGCTTTGTCATCTCCTCCATAGCTGGTGGTAGGAGTTTCCTGCAATCTCTCTTCATGTGAGAGAAGTGATCCAGTTAATGCATCAAAAGACAATGTGGATAAGTCTTTTGATTCTTCAATAATTATGGCAACAGAATTCCATTTTGGAAGAAGTGTTCTCAACACTTTCTTCACCATCATCTCTGGTTTGATATCCTCTCCTAGTGTGACCATTTTGTCGACTACTGCTTTCACTCTCACACAGTAATCACCGACTCTTTCATTCTCCTGCATCTTGAGATTCTCAAAATCTCGTTTCAAGGTTTGCAGTTTTACCTGCTTCACTTGGTCACTGCCTCTATAGCTCTCTTTTAAGGCATTCCATGCATCTTGTGCAATGACATATGATGCAACCCTAGGAAAGATAGTTTTGTCTAAAGCAGCATGAATGTGATATAAAGCAAAAGCATTATTCTTTTGTGCTTCTTTTCTTGTCTTTTTATCAGCATTTGAAAATGTTGCCCATTCAGCAGCAGTTGGTTCTGTATAACCTTCCTCAACTACATCCCAAAGACCTTTTCCTATCAACAAAGTCTTCATTTTTATTGACCAGTATTCATAGTCACTACCATTAAATTCAGGGATTGGTAGACTAGTGTTTGCAGCCATTGCAGAATAAACAACTTTTTATTCAAAGCAAACAAGTACTTTTATTGAGGCAAACTGGAAATACAAAGCAGTACAATATGATTTAATAATTTAAATCAAATCTCGCCTTCTTAGTGCATCTATGTTCTCCTTCAGAACTACTGCTAATGATGACAATCTCAGATTTCACTTCCACTGGATCTTGCTGCTGCTGCTTCAGCTTCTTCTTCTTCTTCTTCTTCCTCTTCTTCTTCTGCTTCCGCTGGGTCAGGATCAGGCTCAGGAGAGCGTGGTGTATAGCCCACACTCACTTCATCTGTTGGTACACCCGGTGTACAACTGGCACCAGTTTGAACATCCGAAACAAATTGCACAGTGTCGGATTCTTCAATTCTCTGTCCAGAAGATATTGTCTTCGGAGTCGACTCGTATCCTGAGTCTGGCTTTCTTAGGTGAGAAATCACCTGATTCTCCAACTGACTAAATACAGTGTGAAGACTAGTTCGGCGAACCCTTGCATCAAAGGATTCCGACGATTCTCTCTTCAAAAGAGAGATAAGTGCATGATAACTTCCTTCAGATCGGAACATCTACCATTTCCACAAGCACATTAATCCTCCTTTCACAAATTCTCTTTAATGCTTTCTAAAAGTTTTTTAAATAAATTTAATAATCTTTTTTTATTTTTTAAATTATCCTTTTTAAAAAACAAATTTATTTAAAAAAGATAAATTTAAAAAATAAATAATATAAAAATTATTAAATAAATCAAAAACCTTTAAAAAACAAAATAATTTAAAAAAAATACCTTTTTACTTTGCGCGATTCGAACTCGCGATCGGTAGAATGCTGCGCGAGCGCCTTAGCCACGCGACCTCACGGCCTTGCTAAAAATAAAAGGGAATACCTCCCTTTTAACACTCCCCGACGGCAAATAGATTTTAAAAAAAAATTTTATGTCCTAGCGGGATTCGACCCGCAGACCTACGCACAGCCACTAATCCGCTTCACCGTCACGCCAAATGCGTCCGACGAAAATCGAACGGAGGGCGCAGGGATTTAAACCAAAAAACGGGCACGTTTTTTTTTTTTTTAAATATTTGTTTCGTGGAGAATCGACCCGCGCCTCCACCCCCACACCCCCCCCCCCACAAATAAACTAAGCCCCGTCCGCTTTGTAATCGTCGACGGGCGATTTTGTTTTTTAAAAAAACTGTGGGATAAATCCCACATGCGTCCTAAAATGGACGCGCGAGGGTTTATTAACAGAAACCCTCGTATATGATTTCGACTGCCTTCGAGCAGTCGTGCTTCGACCAACCTTTGTCGTCGTCCGCCACGTGGAGTCAAACGCACCACTGCTTACCAATCACGATCCGCCACGTGGCGGTATTTTGCTCAATCAGCTCAGCCGTCTCGACCTGCGTGTCGTACCTCGTGCTGCCACGTGTCGCGACCTCAACAATTTGCCTCGGGATCCGTGCCCAAATTGCCTCGAGATGCGTGCTCGAGCCTGCTCGTGATCCGCCTCGAGATTCGAGCCTTGCTACGAACTGCCTCGGGAACCATGCCCGCGCTGACCTAACTTCGCCTCGGGAACCGTGCCCATCAGACGACGAAGTCTGGCTCTGATACCAGATATTGAACCCGAATGCAGTCAAATCACAGAAAAATGCAGGACCAATTAAAATTATCAACTTTATTAAAATTGAAGCATTCAACCTTCAACATATTCGAATTACATAATATATAGAAATGGAATAGGAGGAATGTCGGCAAAGGAGAGATAAGGGGAAAATAGGAGATAAGGAGGGAGAAGATAGGGGAAAGAAAGGCGCGGAGGGATAAGGAGGTTGGAGGGATAAGGAAAAGAGAGGAAGTGGAGGGATAAGGAGGAAGAAGGATTTACGGAGGGATATTAGGAGAGAAGGTACGGGAATTTGCCGACAGAAAATTGCCGAAAAATGTAGGGTGTGTTCACACTTAGGCTTAGGAAAGGGATCTTTCTAAGCCTAGTTATGTGAATCCCTGTTCACATTTACAACATGAAGCAACTCAAATAAGTGATCATCAAAACAGATTACTTGACATACACTTTGACCAAGAATGTTTGAGGACTGAAAAGGATGACCATATTTTGAATTTAAATAATGTTTATGGTGAAATGTCATTAAAGGTAAATGAAAAACAAGGTATAATTTTTAATCACACCTTTAATAACATTGTTTCAATGAATGGAAAAGAATTTGATGCACTTGAATTGTTAAACAAAATTCATCAACAATTATTAATTGAATCTAGGATAAAAACTTTTAATGATCCTAATTTAGTAAATATCCTAGATGCTTGTAAATTGTTACATAAATTTGATTGGCCTACGAATTTGGAAGATGATTTGGCTTTGAAATTTGTAGAAATAGGCTTCTACTTACAAAATTGCATATTTGAAAAAGATAGCCTAATTCTAAATCAAGGAGGGAATTATGAATTTTACATTTTAAAGAATAGACAAGATAAAATTGAAAATCATTTATTGTCTAATCATTTTAGTAATTTGATGCTCACCTATGGGAGTATTATTGGAACTAAATCAAATTGGTATGGTGAGCATGGCAAGTGGAAATTTGTTGCATTGTTTGGTTTAGTCTTGTTTGTGTTGGATTCCCACAACATTTGGCATGCATATCATGTCATATTTTTGTTGAAATGTTCTAATCATGTGTGGGATCCAGGAAAGTGATAATCCAAGCTTTGCATCATTTTGTATTATAGTGTACATTTGTATATAGATTTTGGTTTCTGGTTTTGGGTTTGTGTTTTCAAGTTTCATTTTGGGATTGCAATTTTGATTTGGATTTAAAGTTGTGTGTTTATTTGACATGTTTTGTTTGTCTATAAGAAAAAAAAAATGATGATGAAAAAGTTGCTTTGAGATGCTAACTTATGTTCTAGATCGGGAGAATATGAAACATTGGAATTTTCTTGTAAAAGCTCCACAAGTAACACAAACAATTTAATAATATCATTTGAAACTTGTGATGCATGAAGTAGTCAGTTTTATATAGCAATATTTCATCTGCAATTCAAAAGACAATGCATTCATATTACATCTCACTTTGCACATACATGCCATCGTAGTTGCAAGTGCATTTCAAATGCAAATCATTAAAGTGTGTCAAATCCTCTTAAGGTTATGCTATCACATAAATAAGAAGAGAATCCTAAGGTTGGAAACTGAGTCTTGAGATATCTAGAACCAAGCACGTCTTATACATTAAAAAGGATCTTGAGCAAAATGATCAAAACCTAACTTGGAAGAAAAGGTTGGGCGAAAGATGTTTTTCATGTCTATCCTATTATGCAACATGATCCTTAAAACAGTGGTTTTGACCACTTCCATAAAGCTTAAAGCCTAAAATCAGAGTAGTAAGGATAGGGTTAAATCCTCATCGAACTTAGGTTGAGGATCCAACTCCCCAAAGCTTTGATTTGACCTACATGGAGTAGTAAGGATAGGGCATAAATTCTCATCTTGCTTAGGTTGAGAATCTAATTCCCCAAAGCTCCTATGTCTCATTTCATGTTAAATCTTGGATTGGAAGGATCGTACTACTTGTCCTCTACAAAGGATGGGTAGTCATCCCTAAGGTCCAAGCAACAAAACTAATATTCTCCATTTACATCTAAAGTTTGGATTGGAAGGATCGTACTACATGTCCCTAGCAAGGATGGGTAGTCATCCCTAAGGTCCAAGAAGTAAAAAATAAAATTTTCCCATGTCATCTTTATATTGGATTGGAAGGATCGTACTCCTTGTCCTCTGCAAAGGATGGGTAGTCATCCCCAAGGTCCAAAGAAATGAAGCTAAGTCTTAGATTATGGGGATAGATATGCCCATGCATGGCAACGTGTCTTGTCTAAAAAACAAGACCACTATTTGTCCAAAGGGTTAGACTAGCATGACCATTTCTCCCATAATTGGTTAAATTATTTTGCTCGAAGTGAGGTAATGAATTCTAAATCAGAATAGTAAGGATAAGGTTAAACTCCCATCTCGGTTAGGTTGGGATTCTGATTCCCCAAAGTTCTGATTTCACATTCACTTGCTCATGGGTTCAAGATAGTAGGGACTCATAACCAACTTTGGGATATAATAAAGCAATTCATTATACATATAGTCGATCTTAAGAGGGTTTGATAATTTTGAATGTTTGTGTATGATACTAGAAGAAGGACTATGCATTTTATAAAAGCAAAATCTCCTAGCATATTCATTAGGTTGCACAAATCATTCACAATCTCACATATGCATTCATGTAAAACTGACGATGGAATGTTGATCAATTTCAAACGATAGGGAATGAAAACACATTGCACAGACCGAGCTGATACTTCATAATTCTGATGATTCATGTATTTTTGATCTATGGGCATTTGTTCATATTTCTTATGTGCTAATGCTGGTTTCCAAGTTTTTATATTTTCAGGTTGGGTTCTCACCAAATGCTCAGGAGCATTTGACAGCAAAGTCGTCATTTGTTGTGGCTGATCCACAACACACCCCAAAATTGGGGACCCACCTTTTTTGCATGCTTTCAAAGAAGATCTCAGTGACCCAGATGCTAAAATTTAAGAAAAAGGCAAAATTGCACAAGGATGAAAAGGTATCGCGAAATCGCGACATGTCGCAAAATCGCGGTCGAAAATGAAAAGCGTAGCGAAATCGTGACATGTCGCAAAATCGCGGTCAAACCGGTCAAACGAGGCAGGAGGCGAGAAAGCATAGCGAAATCGTGACATGTCGCAAAATCGTGGTCAACGCAGTCAACGACAGCAGGTGGGCGAAACCGTCGCGAAATCGCGACGTGTTTGATTTTCGCGGCCTAGAGAGGAGAGAGAAAGACGAAGCAAAAAAGTGTCGCAATATCGCGACATGTCGCAAAATCGTGGGTCAAACCAGTCAAACAGGACGAAGCCGAAAAACGTCGCGATATCACGATAAAAAGCAGCAAAGGGGCACAAAGCTAAAAAACGTCGCGATATCGCGACAGGTCACGTTTTCACGGCTCCAAGCAACAAAGTTGTATGGAAAGCAAAATATGTCGTGATTTCACGACATGCCGCGTTTTCGCAACCAAATACAACATAAACAGCCGAAGTGGAAAAGGAGTCGCGAAATCGCGACAAGAAACGGCAAGGGAGCCTGAGATAGAAAAACGTCGCGAAATCGTGACAGGAAACAGCGAAGGTGTACGAAGCGAAAAATCATCGCAATTCCGCGACAGGTTGCATCCCAGCTGTATGGAACGAAAAAGGCGTAGCAATATCGCGACAAAAATCAGCGAAGGTGCCCATCATTCATCCAAAGTAAATACAATTTTTTTTGAAGAAAGAGTTTATTTACCAGTGACTTTTTATGATACAATGTTCCCAACTTCTCCCATAATAGATTTGTTGTGGTCTCTGTAGATAAATTCAATAATACAAAGTCAGATAAGCACAATATGATAGAGCTCCTTACCTTCCTATCAATTTTCAATCAATCCTCATCTGTCATCGATGTTGGTTTTATTCCTGAGACCACAATCCACTGATATCTATCAACCAACAGATCCTCCATCTTGAGTTTCCACAAATCAAAATTCTATCCATTAAATTTATCAATCTCTATTCGTATGCTCCCCATATTTTTCCTTTTCCTGGATCCTTTCGTGTATGGCTTCCACTCAAGAATTAATTTATCACAGGATTGAAACCCTTACTTCTCGAACAAAGCTAAAACCTAGCTCTGATACCAAATGAAGAGAAATAAAGAGCCCCAATAAACTAAAACTAAAAAAGTAGTAATTGTAGAATCAAAGGAAGAAGATAGCAGATTCACACATTACACATATTTATCCTAGAAACCCTCAACTAGAAAAAATAGCATAGAATTATTTTATTATTGCATTAACTTGATCGTCTCCAATATAGTAATTTACAATGTTTAACAAAGGCACATGCATATATTTTACAATATCATGGGCGAAAAGGCAAGGGTTAAAATATAGTAATCCTAAAATCCCATATGGGTCTAAAAATACATTAAAACCCTAAAAATTTGGTCGAGAGCTGCCACCCCCAGACCCCTACTTTTTGAAGGGCTACCATCCTTGAACCCCTATTCAGGGCCCAACCCAAACACGCACCCTGACGAGTATATTGTACATAATGTCCAATACCTTTTAGTGTTAACCCCATTAGAATAACATGGAAAATATTCAACATATTCCAACAATTTGACCATCGAAGCTTCCCCATATGAGCCATGGTATACCAACATATTTAATATCCTTAGGGATGGTTCGATACCTGGTGGTTTGGATCGTAATCAGCATAAGATTTTGCGTAAAATAGCATGTCGATTCATCATAATCAGCAATACTTTGTATGAATGTTCTTTTAAAGGCATCCTCTTGTGATGTCTTGACTTCGATGAAGCCCAAATTTCTCTTAGTGATGCTCACGAAGGTTCATACAGAGGCCATTTTAGTGGTAATGCTATTTCCAAAAAGATCCTTCGAATGGGTACTAATGGCCTTCCATGGATAAATATGCATGCGACTATGTTCAGTGCTACGACAAGTGTCAATATCATGATCATCTTGTTCATGCTCCTTCTCAAGATCTTCAGGTTATCTCTTCCCCTTGGCCATTTTCCATGTGGAGATTGGAAATTGGGAAGGTTAACCCAATATCATCTGATGGTCACAAGTTTATCATTACTGTGACTGAGTATTTCACTAAATGGGTTGAAGCCATGCCCTTGGCTACGGTAACTGGAACTCAAGTTTCTAAGTTCATCTTCAACCATATTATTTGTAGGTTTGGGATTCCTTCGATGATTGATTCTGATGACACTCCTTTCAAAAATAAGTATGTTCATAATATTTGTGCTAAGTACAAGATTCAACACATGTGGTCAACCCCTTATTACCCTCAGGGTAATAGAAAAGCTGAAACGTCCAACAAGTCCTTGATCAAGATTTTGAAGAAGTTGATTAGTAAGAATGATCATGATTGGCATATCCAATATTACCATACCTTGTGGGTCTATCACACTAGTGTGCGTACCTGTGCGTACCCCCATAGGTGCCTCACCATATGTCTTGGTATATGGGTCTAAGGCAGTGTTTCATTTTAAGCTCGAGGGTCCTCTTTTTGCACATCTTGTTGCAAGATGTCTCAGTTGGCGATGAGTATTGTGCAGACCATCTACACCAATTGGAGTTGTTGGATGAAAAGCACATTCATGTCTTACAGCATTTGTGAGCCTATTAGGATGGGCTTCGATGATCTTATTCTAAGAAATATCACAATCATTATTTTAAGGTTGGGGACCTTGTCCTCAAGGAAAACCAAAATAACACTAATGCTCATACTGATCTTCGAGGTAAGTTTTAGCCCAATTTTTTAGGGCCCTTTGTCATAACGGCCAAGTTTGGCTTAGGTGCCTATTGTTTGGCTTCTCTGGATGGTAAAGAACTTAAAGAACCTATGAATATAATGCATTTAAAAATATATTATTCTTGATCCATCATCTGCATTACATTTTACATTTAGCTTAGATCAAAATGCATTTGCTTACCTACTCATACTGCATTGACTGCCTATCATATTCTACATGGCTACCTAACATTCTGTTTCTCTTGCATTTTTGCTTGTCATATTTGCATTGTTGCTTGCTAATGACTACTTGTTCATATATATTTTTTGGGATTCACAACAATGGCATGTGATGATACCTAGTTAGGTCGTAGATCACATATATTGCACTCTCACTAGGGTTTTGATGCCTAGTGAAGCCCTAACCTAGGGTCCATACATTTTCATCCCTTATTCTCTTCTCGTCTTCCTTTGCTCTTTTCTCTCCTCTCTTTTTGTGTTCCTTGACTTTGAAAGTTTTTATAATGCCCATCATATTTCTCCAAAGTCAAGGAATACAATCCCCTTCTGGTATGTCCTTATCCTTTACATATTTACATGATTCTTATTTATCCTTTTTCTTATTTGTTCATACAAGAATATACATTCTTCCCTCCTTTGTTTGCACATTTTCTCCCTCTTGAATTTTTAATAGCCAAAACTTCAAGTTGGGGGTACACACACAAAGTTCATTGCTCCTCATTTTCTTCCTCTTTTCTTCTAGCACATGCACACACATTATGTTATGCTTAGATTACTTTTTATATATATTATTACACACCCCTATCAGGTAGTACTTGCTAATACATCATACACATCAACAATAACATATCACCCCTATCAGGTTATGCTTCTTTTGACTCAGTAGACTCTACACCCCATTACAGGATAAGCTCATTGGCCATTTTAGTAGGCCTTAACATACATCCTAGCAGGAAATCATCCCATAGCAGTCACTAGCAAGCAATAATCGATAGTGGGTTACACTCCATCATTTCATCATTTGGGCAATCACCCATAGCGGGTTACGCTCTATATTTTTGTCCATATGCCCATATTAGCGAGTACTACACCCATAGCGGGTTTTCCCTCCACATCTAGATCATCCTTTGGATATAACACCCTTTATTCAGGATTCTTGATTAAAAATCTTTCAATGTTTGTTTTGTTGACCTTCTTTGGAGATCTTCTTCTTCTTCTTCTTCTCCTTCTTCCCTTCTTCCTTCTTTCCCTTTATTATATTCATCCATGCATTTCATGTTAGCTGCATTAATTAGATTCATGTTGTACCTAGTAATATTTGCTCTATTTTCGTGCTTGCTTGCTTTGTTTTCTATGTCTCTTCTGTCTCCTTAGCATTTTTCAAGTTTCTTAAATAATTCTCATTCCTTTCGAAACTCGAGAGAGCACCCTAGCCATAAAGGCATTAATGGTAGTAATATCTCATCTTGTGTGCAAAATTCTAGAGTGTCCTTTATGTTACCCCTTTTGCACCATTCCTTTATCCAAACTTGGCCACCCCTTCTTTGTGTTTGTTGTCTTATTGCCCATATGAGTCTACATATTTCTTTGACGTATTTACTTAGCCTTAAATACATAAAAGAGGGGGAAAAATATAGACATAGAAATTTGACCCACCCCAGTAGGCAATTTTCCTCGAGTCCTTTAGAGAGACCCCTTAGACTTGCCTAGGGCAAGGGCTAGATCTCTCTTCCTTTATTTTTGCCTTTTTCTCTCTTTATGTAAAATTGTGGTCACCCTTGACGGGGCACGATTTTGCAAAATGCAAAATCATGGTTGGCCCTAACGGGATGCAATTTCGTATTTTAGGATTTTCTCACAAGGAAACCCTAATTCTTGAAGTTGGCATGTTTAGCATTGGCTCTCTTCGGTTTTTCTCGCCCATTCTACTTTCAAATCCACTATATAAGGAGGGTTTGAAATCATCTTGAGAGCAATGAGACAACAAGTAATCTGGTGATACCAAATCTCATGCAAGCTCTTTTCTTCAAGTGTTTTCTAAAGTGTTCACTACGTGATCCACATTCTTCTTCTTCTTCCTCAAGCAAGCTAACTTGCAATTGTGAAGTGTGATCTATTTTTTACTGCATTGGATTATTTGTTGTTATTAACTTTGGTGGATTTGTGTTAGATCCCTAAGGAGAGATCGACTATTTAGGAGGTCTCAACCCTTATGTCTTCTTTTGTGCTATATACCAAGTGTTTTCACATATTTTCATGCATGTATTGATTTTTTGTATGATATAATTGAGTTCATGCATAATTATTTTATTTTTCGCATAGCTTCTGTGAAATCATGCTCGATCTCTATGGGGCACGATTTTGTTGGTCTACAAAATTATAGTCACCTATTATAGGGCACGATTTCACCTAGACTGCATCTAGGGACAAGTTGATATCCCTAGACTCTAGGATTGCATTTTAGGTTGCATATAAGACATATTGCTACATTATATTCTGTTATATTGTGCTATGTGTTGTGGCTGCTCCACAACTATCTCCAAAACTTGGGGACCCACCTTTTAAATTGTGAATTTGGGGATTTTTATTGTCTTCGAGTGATGCTTTTCATGGGTCCCTAACCTGGGTCTTGCAATGTAGGTTCCAAAGCTCATATTGGGTAGTGTCCCTTGGTCCTTCTTCGCGGTGCTTTGATGTTTTGTTTAGTGCCTTGGATTGAGTTTTGTGTGTCCGCATTTTTTAGTTTGGTATTGTTGTTGTGTAGTAATTAGTTAGAATTATAGCATTGAGTGTTAATATAATAAAAAGTATGTTATTATTATATATGTCATATATATAATAATAACAATATATATAATAAAATTATGATAAAAATTAAAAAATAACAATAAAAATAATAAAAGCATAAATTTATATATATATATATATATATATATATATATATATATTTATATTTATATTTATATTTATATTTATATGTATTTATGTATATGGAGTATGACCCTCAGTTTTTTTTGGTTTATTTTATTGTGTTCATGACTTAAATGTTGTTTTCCTTTTGTTTTTAGAATGGACTTTATGCGATATTATGTTATGTGCAAGCACAAAAGTGTGGATAGGCATGGCATTTGACACATAGGTGGCTACGATGCGTGAATATGAGGACCACGTCAGACGAGGGATACGTCAGTGGAGAGATAAGGGATGACTCAGATGGGCACCATGGTGGAAACTTGATGTAGAACGTGACATGGCTAGATAGCCATGATATGGTAGATGGAAAGTGAACTGATCCAACAAACTAAATGATGGAGAATGGACCGTTACCGAAATATTACTATTGGCGTAATGCTGGATGTGGACTAGGGATCTGAAGATAGGCAAGATCTGAGTAGCAGACGTGTACAAGGCCAATGTAAATATCAGGTGTATATTGAATACATAGTCTGGACTCTGTGATCAGATGGTAAATATACCTCGACGAATCGACTTGTGGACAAGCATTGTAGTGGACCCCAGGGTAGCCATGGGTATGAACTAAGCAGCTAATTAATAGTAGGTCATTAGGACGGGTAGTTGGGCATGAGTTGGCATTTGGGCATCCTTGCGCTACGATGACTCGACATCAATAGTTCTACGATGAACGTTGTGGGTGCAATCTCGAGATGTTTGGATTCAAACATGGTGGTATGAATTATACTGAGTATTAGAGTTGATGTGGAAATAGAATAGGTAATGTGGAGTGAATTTGTACAATGGATGTGCGTAGATATCATAGATAAAAAAAGAAACATGAGCGGATGGAGTACGCATGCAACACTCTCTAGGTAATATGCATGGCTTCGGTCCTTGTGGGTGAATATTTACAAAGCCAACGTGGCTAGTCGACATAAAAAGAAATAGCTACACAGATGGCAGGTTTCGAATCCACGCTAAAATGAGGAGAAAGCATGGGCCGACGAGTTCCACTACAATTGCAGTGATGAGTATAATAACTCACAGTGACAAAGCAATATTTTTATCATCGATGATTGGGAGGTTTTGACACATCGGTAGACATCATCGTCTGTGAGGAAAACAGTTTTAATGGAGTGTTTTATTCATAATTTTGCAGCGGTGATATTGTGACATTGAGCTATGCAGTGGAACACATTTAGGCCAATCTAGTATTGAGGTGTGTATGTGAAGTGGATCGTCACAGTGCAGAGGGAATGCATTGCATGATGAGGTGCCAACGTGGCCATGGCGCGGATATGGTTGACACAAGTTACAAAAGTGACATGGGCCAAATGACGTGAGCATGAAACCACAAAGTCGAGGTAGAGTTTAATAAAAATAGCGGACCATGCATGGTGGTGAAAACGAATGGGCCCGCATAACAGCGATCGAGTATAAGGCTAGAACGTGGTAATATACAAGGGGAAATATAACGATGTTAGCGATGACTAATCGGGACATGGATAATTGAATGATCAACAGAGACAGTGCAGTCAGGTCGAGAATGAAGATGCGATATGGGTGTATCCACTGGGGATGACAATGTAGAAAGGAATGCATTGATTAAGTGGATAGATCACGAACATTGGTGGTAATTTGGACAATGTGCATTGGGTAATGATATTCACTAGGCATACTGGGTAGATTTCAACACAAAGCCAAAAAATGTTATGGAAATCTCCAGTTGTGCGATGACAAATTGTCAAAAATTGCAGTTTGATCAAAGAAAATTAATTTGTACGGTAGATCACACGTGCATGGCCATTTCATTAAGAATGGATGTATTCCACTAAAGGAAGAAAAAAAAGAAAAGGTAGGTGCAGTGGTCAGAGGGGGAAAATGATCGCATTAATGTGGTTACAAATGTTAGCATAAGTGTTACGTAAAAGAAATCCCAAATAAGATGGGCGTTATGAGAATAATGAGACTGCGACCATGCGTATGAGGGGGACAGAAAGAAAACGCTTTAGGCCAAACCCAGTGGAAGCTAAGGGTCATGAGGAAAATTTTAAATACTGCACTAGAAAACAGGAAAGCGATTTGGAAACTTTTTGGAACAGGACTGCAGTGGAAAACTAGTGTCTATGTTGGCACTAGGTCTATTTTCTAGAGCTTTTCTTCCACATGCTGGATTGAAGTTTCATTGTGTGATGCCATTTTGGAATTCTGTAGGCTACATTTCAATCATATCATATTGAATATCTTTTGTGTTAATATATTTAAGATTTGAAGAGTTTTATGCATGCAAATGGTTTACTCTTTCATTGTTTTAAATATATTGCACCTCATTTCCCTTAGAAGATAGCACCTGTTTAAATGTTGGATTATGTAGGTACGTATCCCTTTAATTGCAAGTTTTGTGCAGGATACTGACTTTGCAGGGTTTGTGTAGAAAATTCAAATTGCAACATTTAAGTTTCACTGTATTTCATTTCATTTTATTTTGTTTTATTTATTTTTTATTTCCTAACCTTATCTTTTCCCATTTTTTTAATGTTTTTTAACCGGTTCCCAATAATAAGCTCTAAAGTTCCATTTAGAGCAAGTTTGATTTTTTTTTGAGATAAATGTAGAATTACAAAATTTACTTACAGTTCTGCATTTTAAGAGTAATTTTGTAAATTTCCAGCTTTGCATGTTGGTTTTGCAAGCAATAAATGGACTTTCTTTCATGAAAATTACAATTTCATGAAAGGGGGTAATTTATTTGGCATCTCATAGGCCATTACATTAAAAGCAATAAATTGACTTGATGAAGATTATAATTTCATTGAAAGGAGGTAATTTATAGGGCATTTCAAGCGATCAATTAACTCTCTTTATGGAAATCAATTTCATCAAAGATGGTTATTTATAAGGCAAATCAAAGGCTACTAGAGCTACAAAGTTAGTCATCCAAAATTATTCCATTTTCATGTTTGAAGCAATATAAAAGGAATTCTTGCATCATTTTCATGATTCACATTATAAAGATTGATTTTAATCTCTTATTTCATGCTTAAAGCAAGGTCTAATAAAAGGGTAAAATTGGTTAAAACTTGCTTAATAAATAAAGATGAAATTTATCTAAAACACTTCAATATAAAAGGAATTTCATTCCCACATTGTGGTCATATGAGGGCCAATCACATTTATTCTCCATTTAAGTTTCATGAATAATGATAGCATAGCATAATGAAGCAACCCAAGCACATGCCCCTTGTTAACAGTTGTTTTGCAAAGCATTAAGGTATTCCAAGAACTTTTTGATACGTTTATACAAATATACATGCACACATTAAGTAAAAGGAATCTTAGAGAAATGTTTATTTCTTTACAAGTGAGGGTTTTCTAATCAAAATCCTAAGTGTGAGTGTGGTTTTGCACTTGGGTAAAATTACCACTCAACACTATGTTTGCTCATCCTCCAAAGGTCAACTTTCACTTCTATTTTTAAAGGTCAACTGAAAGTACCTAGGGGGATTGACTACTGTACCTCCAAGTATTATCATACAACAGCCTAAGTAGACCCCTCTAACGCTAATAATATTTTTCAAGTATTTGCTAAGTTATCTTGCAGGAACAAGAATTGTTGACATCACTAGAAAAAGAATAAAAAGCAAGGATCAACCACTATATAAGATAAGTGCTCTAGTTAATATTTAGGCTATTTTTTGAGTGCCTTATATTTATTTTACAAACCCTAGATCTATTCTAAAATAAATATATTTAATTAATTTCTAGGCATTTGAAATATAAACAACATATAATGTGCACTTAGGGTTAACATTATTTGTGCATCTTCTCTTGAGACCTTGCTTGAAGTTTTTTTATTTTGAAAACCTAAGTTTAGAAAGAATTCAAAGAAATAATAATTCTAGGATTATCTCGTCTTCTTGCATACTATATTTCAGCATTGTCATTTATCTTTCATAGCATAAATCTAGAAAGGCCAAACATAGGTGATTGTCTTGAATCGAATACATCAAACATTCTTGAAAACCAGTGGACTTGGAGCAAGTCCTTAAGCCATTCCTAGTGAACCCTTTCCTCCTCTTTTACATCAAGTGTAGAGAATAATTTACCTTCGTGATTCACCTCAAGTCTTCCCCACGGATCCAGCCTTGAGAATCATACGCGGTAGGGTGGTTTTCCCCCTCTAAAAATCTAATTATTTTTTTTATTGAATATGGTTAAATCTATTCTAGTTCCTCTCACATGCATATGCATTTCCCATTTGACTTAAGATTCTAATTGCAAAGTGTTGTAGATCAAGTGCACCTGCTCCATAATATTTCCACCACATTACTCCATAAAGACAATGAAGAACATAAGCTTATATTGAGAGGGGCGGTGAACTGTATAAGATAAACTTTTACTTTTATTTCCCAAGCAATAATATCCAATATAATCAATTGCAATATCAATAGTAGTATTCAAAGCAATGCATAAATTATCACACACAATAGAGACACCAATTTAATGTGGTTCACCCAATGTGGGCTACTCCATGGAGAAAATATTTCTACTAAATATTCTTAATAAATCTCTTGGTAATAACTTCCCTATTACAATGTTTATGAACCTTTATCCAAAGGAGACACCAATCCCCTAATTCTTTGATTTGTAGATCTCTCTCCATAGGATAAACCTTTTCCCTTTTATCTAGTTTGTGGAACTTGACCCAAGAGAACTCTTTCTCCTTAACTGGTTTGTGGATCTATATCCATAGAACAACTCTATCTTCCCAACTGCTTCATGGATCACACTCCATAGGAGAACTCTTTCCCCTTGCTCTGGTTCATGGATCTCTATCCATAGGATAACTCTTTCTCCTTTGCTCTAGCTAGTGATCTTCTAGAAGACTATTATCCCCACTGCACTGACTTGTGGATCTCTCTCCATAGAATATCTCTATCCTCACTCATAATACCTCTGTCCTCACTACCCTAGATAATGGATATCTATCCACTAAAGACTATTGTCCTATACTCTGTCACCTCCAAAGCTTACTCTCAACTCTATCTCAGATCTACACCAAACACTATCCTCAATCTAGTACAAATATTCTATAACTTTGTCTTAGGTCTAGCAAAAATTTGCTCTCAAATCTACACCAAAATCTATCCTCAAATATGTCCTCAAGCCTTAACACAAAGCTTAATCAAATCACAAATCAAATCTTCTTAGATTTGTCCCAAGCCTTAACACAAAGCTTGAACAAATCACAAATCAACTTTGCTTAGATTTGCCCCAAGCATTAACATAAATATTGAACAAATCAATCAATCAACTCTACTCTTAAGTCTCCATAAATACTTACCTCAAATCTACCCTCAAGTCCTCTCAATAACTTGCTCAATTTGCTCTCAAGTATTCACCAAGACTTACCTCAAATATGCCCTCAAGTCCTCTCAAGAACTTGCTCAATCTTCTCTCAAGTCTTCACAAAGACTTGCCTCAAATCTGCCTACAAGTCCTCTCAAGAACTTGTTCAATCTGCTCTCAAGTCTTCACAAATACTTGCCTCAAATCTACCTACAAGTCCTCTCAAGAACTTGCTCAATCTGCTCTCAAGTCTTCACAAAAACTTACCTCAAATATGTTCTTAAGCTTTAACAAAATTTTACTCAAATCTACTCAAACACATGCTCAATACAGCTCACAAGATATGCTCAATCAATCTCAAATCTTGCACATAATGTTATCAAATGCTTTATCTAATATTCAAAGTAGTTCCTTTAACTTGAAGCAATTTAGACATATTTTATTCAAAATTCTTTTAACTTCTAGAACATGTAGAGAATGATGTACTCTATTAAAAACTCAATATGTTCTACTCAATAATTAATTCTACCACTTTCACAAATTTGATTTCTAATGTTTGCACAATCACTTTCAGTATCACTCAAAACCAATGCTCAAGAAGTTTCACTCAATCATTCAATCAATGAACCACAACTTTCTCACAAACCCTCAACAAGTTTTTTCATACTTCTTCAAACAAAGAGCACAATGTGGGTCACAAACCCTAACTCAAATAATCTTCAATCTCTACCTTCAATATTCTCTAAATATTCACCAATCATGCATATAAAAACTCACTCAAATATTTCCAACAATACTATCAATCAATCCTTTTCACTCCACCTTATATTTCATAACATTCAATCCAATAATACTTCAATCAAAATATGATGTGCCCATATCTTTTGTTTTGATGGAGATATGTCTTCAAAAATTGTTTTACTCATAACCAAATCCTTTTGCCAATTCTAGGTTAGATAGCAATAGTCTATCTCAAAATCTCCATAGGAATATTTACCTCAATAACTATTTCACCATACAATAAATGTCAACTCACAAATATACCTTATTACTCCTTCCTTAAAAATAACTCCAATCAATAGATCATTCATTCACTCAAACAAAATAACAATATCCCTATGGCTCCTTTTAACTCCAACTCAACATAACATATTTCAATCCAAATTTCAACCTTCCAAACACTTTAATATTCTAACTCAAAAAAAAAATCAAATTACAATAATAAAGTCCTTTGAATACACCTTATGATCTCCAATTATTAATCAACATTCACTTCAAAATACACAAATGATATTCCTTGCACACACCTTATAATATCCAACATATGGCAAAAATAAAAAATAATTTAATCATACCTTAGCCACTTTAATCAAAAATAATTTCGTGTGCCATAATCACCACCATGCACTCCATGCAAATAAAACTCGCGTTCACCACCTACCTAGTGCCTTAGCCATGGCTAGGCAACCAATTGGGTTGCGCGCTCACACAAACACCACTATGCACTCACCACATTTTATATCCTTCATAGGTGCCAAAACTTTGAAACAAAAACTCTTCCCTCTATTGTCATCCGAAATTGAATGCGGGACCTCTGTTCCGCCAATGCCTTATGCTGCCAATCCTTACCACTAGCCCAACCGTGTGGTTGGTATCAAGGATGTGCACTCTTATCCTTTTATGCATGCACAGATCTCCTTAAGCTTTTAAAAAATAAAAACCTTTATCTCTCACTGCTCACAAAAATCACATAAAATTATTTCCTCAATATTTCGCATGCGCAAATCGGATACTTGCTTTATGCCAATAAAACTTTATGGTATAAATACCATATCCCTTCCTTGCTTCAATGTCAGTGGGGATAAATATTAAATTTAATATTTGTGCCCAACCCTTACTTAGGGTTTATAATTAAATAATTTATAAATTAATTATAATATAAATATTATAATTAATTTACAGGTAACCTTAGGCTTGATTTTTAACACTTAATATTATAATAATAAATACTAAAAATATATTATTTTATTTGGGCCTAGGTATCTTTCCCTTTTTTTTATCCTTAGGCCTTATCCTTTTTTTAAGCAAAAAACACCTTGCGAGGCCGCATTGGTCTGAGAGACCACGACCAGGAGGTTCTACACCGTCAAAGTCACTCGGGAGTCACACCCGGTCCTTGCTCGCACCAACATTATTAATTGGATTTTGGGTACCCAA
This sequence comes from Wollemia nobilis, assembly GCA_028583015.1. Lineage (NCBI taxonomy): Eukaryota > Viridiplantae > Streptophyta > Pinopsida > Araucariales > Araucariaceae > Wollemia > Wollemia nobilis. The sequence continues at coordinate 5,302,480 of JAQPPZ010005697.1, forward strand.
TTCAACTTTTTGGTAGGGTGGAGATTTGGACCTGGGACCTCCCTTGGAGGATTGCCCTCTCCTATCCAAATCAATTACAACACCTAGGTCCTTATGCCTTATCTTAACACTTTAATATTATAATAATAAATATTATAATATTATTTCCTTTTGGGCCTAGGTATCTCCTTCCTTCAAGAGAATTTAGCCAACCTTTTGACCAATCACGTGAAGCTTTAAACCAAATCTCTTGGGCTTAACATATAAATATTTTAACCCTCCTTTTTTCAATATCTTGCACTAATTTTTGACATCACTGACATTTACTCTTGACATCAATGACAACACAACTACTCAAAATTTCCAACACACAATATTTACCATCTTTCACTTAAGCACATCCAAATATAGCTTCTTACAATCTAAAGGATCTAATTTGGTCTCTAATTTTCCTTCAAATTTCAATATTTGGATCAATACTATTGATGGCATCATAAAGCACACTCATGACCTTATTATCACTACCTCTATCTCAAACAACCTAGGCTCCAAATAGAATACCACTGCATGCAAAGGAGTGTTCATCATCCTCCACCTTGTATCAATCATTTCCTAAATTTCTCTATACTCATCTTTTAAATTATTGAATGCAACTTGAATTTATTTTTATAGCTTTACATGCTCTCATATATGATGCCAATACAAGAGGTCTTATTGTCAATCATTCAGAGCATATTCAAAATTGGTTCACAAATTTTTAAAACCTTTGCTGCATTTTTCCAAAAAGTAGTCACAATAATTTGCTTTATGTTCTTTCATTTATATCCATTTGCAACAATGGAATTCTTTCATTTCTCACTACAAACAACACTTCTTAGAGCTCCTTTCTCTTTAAATTGATGTAGAATGAGGTAAATATTGTATCATAATGTCTCAATAATTATTTGGATGCATTCTTCCTATAAATACTCAATATGAGAACAGTTTTTGATGAATTTTGTAATTGTTCTTCTTCTTTGTATTGTCTCATATACCCATGGAAACCTGGCCAAATCATGGAGAAGTAAATCTAGGCAATGAGCTACATAAGGGATCTAATAAATTTGATGGCATATCTCCATAATTATTTTATTGCACCCACACAGTTTGTCATTTTCAGTAACAACTTGGATCACATTCTCTCCCCCAACTTTAGGAATTGCTTCAAAATTTTGAAAATATATTATAATTTTTTTCGTATGATTCATGGCGTCAATGGCCTTTAGTAATAATACTCCTAGTGGGTAATAATACAAAAAATTGATTAGTGGCTTTTGACAAATATGTGACTACGCACACATCGCTCAAAATAGTGCACCCTAATATCTTCCATGATTCTTTGATCTCCATCATTTTTTGAGTTACCCTTTCCTTTGATGTTATCAAAAGAGTTGTTCTAAAAGCCTCATATCCAAGTGGTGTGTATCCTTTTCCAAAGTTAGCTATTTTTTTAATTGCATTTGCATATAAAAATTGTCCAAGCATCATCGACTTGCTATTTCTCTATAGGCTTCTAAAGGGCAGTTAATTTTCCTGTTGTACTAACTTTGGATGGAATTGATAAGCTAGTGGACATAACACAAGAAGAAACACAATGTGTTGAACTCTCAATTTCATTTTGAATACATTATTGCTTTTTTGCTCTTTTATTATTTTTTACCATTAAATTTCTATACTCCCTTTCTAATGCTTCTTTTGTTTCATCAGTTATTTTTTTGCATTCCTCTTCACCACTTCCAACACCACCTATGTGACCAAGCGATCCATTATCTTGGTTAGACTCCCCATAAATTGATGGCCACATAATTTGCATCTTAGTTTGTTTGTAACCTCTTGGTGTATGTATCTCCATCCTTTGTACTTGATTTTGGGGGATCCATTTGCTTAATTTTTTACTAGAAGGACAACAACAAAGTTGTAGATAACAAGAAGATAAGCTTTATCTACAACAAGAAAAAAATGTAGGAGTATAACATTTTTTAGGATTTAACTTTAAACTTTTATGGATATTAGAGTTTAAAATTTATCTTAAAAGACACCCTTAACTTCTATAGTTTGCAAATTCAATTGAAATTTGTAAACTAATAATCAGATTATCACAGTATATGCCTCTGAGTCTGACTAAAAGAAATAAGCAAAAGCAACAATAAAATGTATAAACTTGTAAATATTGTATAAAATATAGAAAAATATCTTTATATTAGGGAATTAGGAAATAGTTGCCAATGAAAAACTTAATTCTTTTATTATCAGCGGAATGTCTCTCTAAATTCTTATAAAGGGTGCCTTTCTATCAACTTTATAAGATTCTAATATTTGAAAGAACTAAGGCATATATTGAAAAATAATAATAATTAATAATATACTAAGAGTTTAATGCTATGAATAATTTAAAATTCAACTTAAAAATTAATAAAAGTAAATATATAGCACCATCAAGAAGACCTCATGTTTTTAGTTATTTTATAGTTTTATTTGCAGTAGTTAATATTTTATTTTTTTAATATATACTAAAGTGAAATAATATATAATAATACATATATTATTGTTTCACTTTATATATATATAAAACCATAACCAATAAAAAAAAAATTAAAAAAAAAAGATATTGATCTATTGGCCAATCTGTCTCACACCACATTCCTGTCTCGGGTTTTTTAGGGATTTTTTCTACGATTGCTTTTACTATCAAACCCTTTACATTTTCTTCACCTTGGGTGGATAATATCCTTTAATATGGATTCAATTCTTGCTGACACCCCATACCTTGGTGAAGTTGTTGCTTTAGAGTGACATGGCTCTGTTGGGGAAATTCCTGCACCCTTAATAAATTTATCACGTTGCAAGACTTCCTTGATCCAATCAACACTATGGGCTCTAATGCATCCACTTATTTAACTCGGGAAAATATTATCCTAAGACTCTAGATAGATCGAGTAGGGTAAGAAAACTCTAGAGGTGAACCTACAATATTTCTTATATGCTCATTCTCATCCAAATTTGCAAAAATGAAATAAAACTACAACATAAAATTTTACCAAGTTTGAAAGTAACTCCTAGCTAGTGCCTCAAGATATATATTGGTGCCTTATCCATTGGGAAATTGTAGCTAGACTTAAAATATGATGAAGATAGAAGGGAGAGAAGAAAAAACTAAGCCAATCACATCCATTCAAATAATGTAATAAAAATGATGCAACATGCCAGCGAAAGAAAACACCATTTACACATTCAAATGATGTAACATGTAAATAGGAGAACACATAACTTTGAAAGGAGGAAACAATATTACATTAAACAACATATCATTACAATGGGAGTCTAATCAGAATAACTAGATCTCACTGAACTAGTACAAACAAACTCTCTATTCAAATGATGTAATAAAGAACTACAACTCTTTGTTCAAATGATGTAACAAAGATCCTCCTAGATTCCAGCCTCAACCACTGGAAATTATCTCAATAAACTGATCATCTCCTTAGTAAAACCTGCATAATAATTGGAAAGAAAAATGGGTGACTAGACAAGACACAAAGAAAAATACAACCAATAAGGACGGACACATTGGTATACCCCTTACAAAATTACTATGCAAAAACCTGATTCTTTTTCTATTGCAACAACTCTCTCATATAGCCTAAAAATTGGTTCTCATTCAAAGCTCGATGATGGTCCATAATTACAAAAATTACAACTATTTTGATCATGGTCCATAATTACAAAAATTACAACTATTTTGATCATGGTCCATAACTGCAACTATCTTCATGATGGCCCATATTATTAATTATGCTTGTAGTGATTCTTATTTGTAGTGTGGTAGTGGTATCAATTGGTCAAAAATATCTATTACATAAATCTTGATAATAATAATCTTTTATAACTATAATTACCAAAGTTGAATGATGGCCTCTCACTATCTCTTAATTGGATCTCAAAAATGACCCATAATAGCCTATCTTTTGGAGGGCATAACTTTTGATCCAACCATTGGATCGACTTGAAATTTTATGTGGAGCTAGATAAATATGAGGACAACATTGTGGTAAGGTTCTATAGAATCTTTGAATATTTTTTAGTTTTTTATCGAGCCCTAATTCGTTCATATAGTGTCCCAAAAATGGGATTTAGTATTAGAATAAATGGAAGAAAGAATATTTGGAATTTAACGACTTTTTAGACATGGATATGTGTTGAGATTTCCTAGGAGGTCTAATACGAGAAATTTAATAATGTGTGTTAATTTAGGGGGCTATCTAGGTTTTTTTATGACTTATTAAAAATAGGGTAGCTTTTGGCAAAAAATAACAATTTGCCAAAAAATAGTTTTTTTCTTTTAAAAAGGTAGCAAACTCAAGTTGGATTTTGAGGATCGAACACAGGCTTCGATTGCGATAGGTGATGAAAATGAATCACCTAAGAACTCCAAAAGCTCCAGTAGACCACATGGACTCAAAAACTTGCTTAATCACCTAAAAGGGAACATCTTAATCACCTAACAATGACAAGATTGAAACACTCTCTTAATAACCTGAAGAGAAAACCTTAATTATCAAACAAAAAAGACAAACATTCTCTTAATAACCTAAAGAGAACACCTTAATCACCTAACAATGACAATACTGAAATATTATTTTAATCACCTAAAGAGAACACTTTAATCACCTAATAAAAAATGATGCCTTAATAACCTAAAAAGGACAAGACTAAAATATTAAAATACTTTTTTTTTTGTGTGGCTTCTCAAGCCCTCTATGTAGAATGATACAATTTCAAATGCTGCCCATTGATAGGAATTAAAAATTTTGTACCATCCAGAGTTTACAATTTGTAAGTATGTTAGCCTGCATTTCAAAGGATTTGATAAGGGCCAAGCCATTTGGGTTCCCACTTTCCTTTCTCACCATGCTTCTTATTTTTGGGATTCTCCCCCCTAAATAGTTCTACCTTTGGATTTCTTATTGAACAATTGTGCTATTTTATGAGTCTGCTCAGTTATCTTCATTTATGAATCATTTCTATCTTCTTGCAACTTCACAATATGATCAAGTCTTCTCTGCAAGATATTTGGATTTTCATGGTCCTGAAGAAACAAAGATAAAGTATGACTTTCCACCCGAGGTATTAATAGAGCATTCTCACCAAAAACCAGCTCATAAGAAGATTTTCTTGTGCTTATTTTGATAGATATTCTGTCAGCCCATAAAGCAAACTTTAGCTCACTATCCCAACTTCTTTTGTTTCTGCCTAATGCTCTTCTTATTCTTGTGATCAAATTCTTGTTTGAGGATTCTGCTAAACCATTCCCTTGAGGGTAGTAATTTGTAGAATGAGAAAACATTATGTTGTACCTAGAAAAAAATTTAATCATCTCAAAATAAGTGAAATAGTTACCATTATCAGTGACTATCTTCTTGAGAACCTATTGGAGCAAAATTTGCCTTTGGTTACATTTGCGCCCAAGAATTTGCCAATATTGAAAGACCAGGTTAGAACAGAGTCTACCTGGTTCAATATCTAGAGGAGGCTGGTTCCTTGCTTCTTTTAGGAAAAGGAAGAGAGAGGTAAATGCATAAAGATATGGAAATAAAGCTATGGCTAGATGATTAAAATGGTGCAGATTAAGAAAATTTAAAGCAACTATCACAACCTTTCATAGAGAAGAATAACAAAGAACCAAAATATAGCAACTAAAACTCCTAGTGAATGTCTTATTTAAATGTAGCTTATCTGTGAAGTTAATTGCAAATCTAACCGAATGTTAATGCAGGAATTCAGAGTAAGAATTAATGTAGATTACATTCAACCTTAGATTTAATTAGCAATAGACAACACATACATACTTGATTTGAACCACCAATGAGCCAAGAACCAGAATGGATGATCTTTATTAAGCTTTTAGAAGTTTGTATACATATCCTTGTAAACAACTAAGAGCCGACCATTTGTTTAGGTTGCTCATCCTATATATAAGAGTTTTTACATAATAGAAAACTAAAAGTTGTTACAACAATATGCCCGTAGGCTCATTCTAGTAAATAAGTAGTTGAAGAGAGTATGGAGCTTTCAACAGGAAGTAGTTGAGATATTTTGGTTATGGCGATATTCTTTAATCCCTTCAAATACATTGTGGTCCATTTGGCCTTCAAAATATTGCCCGATCATGAATTTTGTCTTCGCTCTGACTTAGCCCTTCAAAATATCATCCAACCATGACTTTTCACCTTGGATCTACCTTACCTCTTTAAAATGTCACCCGATCGTGACTTTTCGCCTTGGCTCTACGTTAGATCTTCAAAATATCGCTCGATCATGACTTTTCTCTTGGCTCTGCCTTAGCTCTTCAAAATATCGTCTGATTGCGACTTTTTTCTTTGCTCTGCCTTAATTCTTCAAAATGTCACCCGATCATGACTTTTCTCTTGGCTCTACCTTAGCTCTTCAAAATGTCACATGCTCGCAACTTTTATCTTTGCTCTGCCTTAATTCTTCAAAATGTTGCTCGCTCATGACTTTTCTCTTGGCTCTACCTTAGCTCTTCAAAATGTCACCCGATCATGACTTTTTGCCTTCACTCTGCCTTAGCTCTTCAAAATGTCGCCCGCCCGTGAATTTTTACCTTGGTTTCATCTTTAGTCTTCAAATGTTGCCTAATCGCAACTGTTCTCCATAATTAGCAAAATCTTGAAAATATTACTCCTTATTTCCCAAAGTGTGGTCATTTTGACCAATATTCTTGGTGCCTCCTAGGGTAATTTTGTTATAAAAATGTCAAAACCTATAGCCTTTATCTATTTGGGAATGGAGAAAACAAAAATAACTTAAGAAAAAGAAGGGAAAGAAGGGGAATGATACCAAGCACAAAAAGCTTCCTTCTTTGGGGCAGTCATTCTTCTGGAGTATCTTCTTCATTAGATTTTTTTGCGTCACCTTGGTCGAGAGCTACTGCACTACTTGACGAAGCTTTCTTAGCTTTTTCCTATTTGTCCTTTTATTCTACTACTTTGTTATAGGTAGTGCAGACCTTCCTCCATGTTTCCTCATATGTATATGTTTTCTCCTTGAAAGTGTTGTATAGATATTCTAACTCTTCAACCTTGTCATATGATAGGGTTCTTGATTTTATATACAACTCATATAGGTAAGAGTTTATCTGGGTAATATCTTGAACCATGCTAAAAATTTGCTCTTCTTGAAAATGCTCTTCCCAACTATCAATTTTTTATTCATCTTCTAAAAATTTCTTCTAGGTGGCTTTCAGTTCATCTTCTGTTAGGAGCTTTGAATCCTTGTCCCAGAAGGTAGGCATACCACAATTTTTAGCTATGCTTATATGTTTTAGAATCACCTTAGCCTCTGCTTTGAGCTCCTATATGAGCTTAGAACTTTTGGTCACCATCTTGTGCCTCTTGAAGAAATTTATGGCAACTATTTTGGCCTGGGACCAATTCTTATCTTGTGCTCTATATCCAATTATCGCTTGCATGCTATCCACCAAGACTTGAATTTTATTGGTTTCTGATAGCCTTGTTGCCAAGAGCTTGATAGATGCTTCTAATTCATCTTCTACTTGGCCCAACGTATCTTTGATTTTGAGAATATATGAGAGTGTGGGCCTAGCCTTTGGGGTCATCTTGATGATGTTTTCTATCATGTTCCTTCTGACTGTCCTTGATTTTTCTTTGGATAGTCCATTGGCTTTATCAATGTTGTTACATAACTACTTTTTGAGGTCCTCGACTTGTTACTGCAACACTTGAATTTGTTCTTTGGCCTTTGTTGCTTTTTCTTTGAATGGGGCTGCTTCATCAAATATTTGCTTCCATTTTTTAGCTTAAATTTTCAAAGCTTTTTCTATTGCCTTTTGCTGGTGTAGAGCTTCCTCTAAATGCTTTCTTGCTTGCTCAGCCCGAAAGTATTTTTCTTTATAACACTTAGCATTTATATAAATGGTCCCCATGTGATTCTGGGCCTTGCCCCACTCGTCATCCATTGGTAGATGAGTGATATCTTTAGTAGTTACATCCACTTGATAGTCTTCCAAGATCATGTCTTTATCTAGCTTCTGTAAGAGTGGGATCATCTTCATGGTGGAACATTGCATGCTGATAGGATCTAGAAATTATACTTATATGATGTGGTCTATATCATTAGAACTTTGGGATCTCCGTGACTTCAGCCATGTAGCAGCATTCAGGGTGGCTTTCTTCAATTTCTTGAATTTAGCAATGGTAGGATTGCTTGCAGGAGAAGCAGTTTGCATGACTTGGAAGCTTAGCAGGTAGGTGGAATATCGAAAAGGAGTGGTGGTTAGAGGGGCTTCCATCTTAATTGATCGATGGGTAAACTTGTGTGAGCAGAGGAGGATGTTGGTGGAGTTTGATAAGTTGATGGTGGTGATGGTGGAGGTTGATGAGAAGGTGATAGCGATGGTGGAGGTTGATGAGAATATGTGGGAGAAGGATTGTTTCGATGTTAAGAATGGGAAGGGGAATTCTTCTAAGAATGAGGAGAATAAGGAGTAATGATATTGATAGGAGACATACCTGAGTCCTTTGGTGGATTGATGTTGCTAGTCCCCTATGATTTTTTGGTGTAAGCTTCTATGATCTGCTTCAGAATCGAGTTGTCAACGCCTGTTGTTAATTTTGTCAGGTTTTACTCCTCTCTAGGGTTTTCTTTTGGGGGAGGCTCCTCAACTATCTCGACCATTTATTCACCTGTCTCATGATGCTCAAAATTTTTCTCTAAGCTTTCCCTTGTTCCTTCCTAATCCCCATATTCTTTGTGTTCCTCTGATTCCTCAAGTTCTTCTGATTCTTCATATTCTTTCGATTCTTCAAGGGGTGCTTATGATTTTCTATCTTTTGTTGTCCTCCCTTCTCTAATTTTGCTTTCCATTTTCTTGATTTTGTTCTCCTCTTGTGCTTGAGCTAAGAACCATCATCAGACTCTGTGTTTGATCTAGAAGGGGAAATAAAATTCCAACATTTGCTTTTAGGGACCTTTGTTTGTTCAATAGCGATTTGCTTCCCTTTATATTTTTTAGTACTACCTTCAATCTATTTTATGGGGACACCATTTATTCCCAAAGAGACTTTATCTACCAAATTATTAGACCAACTATCATGGTTCACGTCATACTTTATGGAGAATTCCTTGTCAATATTCATCCCGTACCTAGAAAATATTTGTATGTGGCATTGCATTTGCCACCAAGCTAATATTTTGGTGTGATCCTAGCCTTCCCCTCTCTTCTTGGTGCTTTTGATTGTCTTATTACTTATTTTATGGTTTGGGTTCATTTCAGGGCACAAATATAACAAGTGTAAATAGAAATCATGCCATGGGGGCAGTTGTTGCATTTCATCAACATGCCACTGTAATGGTTGATCTTCATCATTATTATTTCCCTGCTTATCAATTTTCTCGTTAGATAAGTGAAATTGTTTAAAGGGGCTTTATTGAGGGTGGCTTACCTCTAGGCAAATTTTTTCTCAGGGTCATATTTCCATAGTTGTGGCAGCTCTATCAAATTCAGATTTCTTAGAATTCGAGCAATTTTTCGTTGTCCCCATTTTTCAACACTTTTACTCCCTCGTATTAAAAAGGCATGAGGCAAGTACCTGTTAGATGAGTGCCTGTGTCAAATTTATTGTTAATGAACTCTTTTTGTCTTACGTAATCCAGATCAAATAATCACTTAGTAACATAATAAGGCAACAAGAAGGACTTCCCTATGAATCCATAGAGCCTGACGACTACTCCCTATGTTAGAATAAACTAGTCCCCTTCCTCTGCATTGGGTGCCTCAAGGTATCTCGCATCTACTGAGGAATTCTTGGCATGGTGCCATACATGATTTTCAAATAAGGGCCTAATAATTCCATGTTAAAATGATAATATGAACCCACATTCGAAAGGAGCAATGTCCATTCACATACAGGAACGAGATTTCCCTTTTGATCTGCTTGTGTGGTAGGGATAAAATTCAATATTTTTGCTAAAAAATAGAAGAAAACCCATACCAGGTAGGAGGAGAACCTACAGGCATCTGGGATACCTCTTTGTAATTTTAAGAGCCCTACATGCGGTTTTTGGGCCAGGTATTCATGCCAGTTAAAGAATATTGGTACTTTGCTCAGATCTACACGCGATACGTCATAGAACTTGGGATTGGATATGCATTGTGATACTACTATTTACCACTTGTAGACCTATCCATCTATTTCCAAACCTACCACCATGACCAACATAGAAAAGAGCTCCTTGTTTTTGAATTTGTCTAAGGAAACTAGGGATTTCGGCACAGATCCATCATGAATAGAGCCTGATAGATGCTCTTGCAAGAACAACCAAATTTTTGGGATATTAATGTAATATTTTATAGAATTAGCAGGGTCTAACTGAATGGGAGGAACCATAGGCTCCCTACCATGGGATAAGATGAACCTAATTGAGCTGGCATCGAGCGTGAATATTACTTCATTCTTGAAGTTCCTCACTATTTTATTTTTTGCATCATAGAATTCGACCATAGCCCTAATTAACTTATGGTAGGGATGGACCTAAGGGTAGATGTACCAGTAGAGCAGAGAGTGGTAAGGTAATGTGCTTGGGCTTTATGGGGATATGCTTATGGCTATCCTGACTGCTATATATTTTTAAATCTACCCTGGGTCTTTCCATGTTAGCTTCGTATCCATGATGTGTCTGTCAGGATCTATGAAACTGCTCCCTTTTATGGATGGTGTTCGTTTGCCCTTTAAAGAAGAAGTTGGAGGTGTGGTCGTCATGGTTGTATTCTAAGGTTTTATGGTAGAACTAGTTCAAACATGCTTATCAATGTGTTGCAAAGTTTTTTGAATGAGAAGGGAGCACAGTGAGCAGAGAAGAAATAATATAGAATATAAAAAGGATGATGAACAAAATATTTGCAATATAACTGGTTGTGCATGTGCATGCCAAGGTGCCATGCATTAACTATCAAGGTGATGTGGAATAACTATGGTTGGTGGCACACATCCCTATGCTAAATTTGAACATTTTTGGGTGCTTCGGTTTGTGTGCCTCATTAAGAAACCAACTACTGTGTATTAGCGTTGGGCCAATGATATTGCTCCACTGCTGTCCTCGGCCAATAAAATAGTGTCACCTCTGTTGTTGGCCAATCAACGAGTATGGTGGTACTTTAAAAAGTGGGACATTTTTTTTAAATGTTGAGAAAATTGCTTTTCTTGCCAAAAGTTCATGGTTGTTTTGAGGTGGCATTTGAATGCTGAAAAATCATGTCATCATGATATTTTTCCTTGGAGCGGCCATCGACTGCCTAAAAGTTGTGAAATCATGACAATTTACTTGGAAGGGGCCTTGGGGTGTCGAAAAGTCACGAAATCATGGTAATTTACCTAGAAGAGGCCTTGGAGTGCCAAAAATTCATGAAATCATGACAATTTACCTAGAAGAGGCCCTTGAGTGCCAAAAAGTTGTGCCATTACGACATCCTTCCTTGGAGCAGCCATCGACTATCAAAAAGTCACAAAATTGTGATAATTTACCTGGAAGGGGCCTTTGAGTTCCGAAAAGTCATGCTATCATGACATGTTTCCTGGGAGCAGCCATCGGCTACCAAAAGTCATGAAATCATGACAATTTACCTAGAAGGGGCCTTTGAGTGACGAAAAGTCGTGCCATCACGACATGTTTCCAAGGAGCAGCCATCGATTGTCAAAAAGTTATGATATCACGATAATTTACCTGGAAGGGGTCTTTGAGTGTCGAAAAGTCACACAATCATGATAATTTATATTGAAGGGATCTTTGAGTATCAAAAATTTGTGCCATTGTGACATGTTTTCTAGGAGCAGCCATCGACTGCGAAAAATTTGTGAAATTGCGATAATTTACCTGGAAGGGGCCTTTGATTGTTAAAAAGTTGCATCATCATGACATCTTTCCTTGGAGTGGCCATCGACTACCAAAAAGTTACAAAATCATGACAATTTACCTGGAAGAGGCCTTTGAGTGCCAAAAAGTTGCGTCATCATGACATCCTTCCTTGGAGCAGCCACCGTCTGCCAAAAAGTTGCAAAATCATTACAATTTACCTGGAAGGGGCCTTTGAGTGTTGAAAAGTTATGCTATCATGACATGTTTCCTGGGAGCAGCCATCGGCTATCAAAAAGTCATGAAATCATGATAATTTACCTGGAAGGGACCTTTGAGTGCAAAAAAGTTGCACCATCATGTCATCTTTCCTTGGAGCTGCCATCAATTGCCAAAAAGTCATGAAATCACAAAAATTTACCTAGAAGAGGCCTTTGAGTGTCGAAAAGTCACATTGTAATGATATTTTTACTTGGAGCAGCCCTCGACTATCAAAAAATCACAAAATCATGAAAATTTACCTGGAAGGGGCCTTGGAGTACCAAAAAGTCATGAAATCATGACAATTTACCTGGAAGAGGCCTTTGAGTGCCGAAAAGTTGTTTTGTTGTGACATATTTCCTGGGAACCGCCATCGGCTGCCAAAAAGTAGCAAAATCATGATAATTTACCTAGAAGTGACCTTAGAGCTTGAAAGAAAGCAAATATTTACATAAAATACATACAAGGTAGAGGAAGACCAGTTACTTGTAGTATAGCTTTAGGTGGAATCCATTGACAGGGATAGGTTGAACCTGGCCCTATTCATTTCTCAGCTGGAAGGAGTTTCGCTATTTTTCTTCTATTACTTCGAAAGGGCCTTCCCATAATACATCAAAATTATCATTATTTCTAGGTTTTGACTTCTTTTCATTCCATCTTAGGACCAAGTCTCCTACCTTAAAATTTTTTAGGGTGGCCCTTTTATCAAACCATTTTTTTATGGCAACCACATGTTTTTGATAGTGGTTATAGGCTTTCTCCTTCTGTTCTTCCAACTACAAGAGTTGGATCAACCTGTTCTCCATCGGTTTAGCTTCCTCTATGTCGATTTGATTGAGTAACATTAGAGATGGGATCTCTATATGAATTAGAAGAACCACTTCTTTGTCATAGACCAGAGAGTAGGGGGATGTATTTATGGACTTCTTGATGGTTATTCTGTCAGCCCACAGTGCTTGATTTATCAGGGAGTGCCAACTTCTCTTATTGTCACATAGGGTTCGTTTCAAAATCCTGAGCAGGTTTTTATATTCGACTAATCCATTTCCCTGTGGATAATAGTTTTAGGATGTTTTTAATTAAATCACATATTTACATGCAAAATCGATCATCTTAGTGCCTATGAAGGATGAGCCATTATCTATGACTAATGCATCTGGGATGCCAAATCTCGTGATCAAGCTTTCCATGAATTTTATTACAACTTCCTTGGTCTGCTTTGTTGGGTTCTATTATTCCAACAAATTCCAATCCCTATTGCTGAAAAGGTTCTTTGACTTGAATGGACTTCAGGGGCATCAAAGCATTCCTTTTCCTTCCAACGTATCTCTGGTATTCTTTGCAATTTCTTATTATTTTTAAGGTGTCTACGAAAATAGTTGGCCAGTAGCATCCAGTTCTAATGATATTTAAGGTAGTGGTCCTTCCTGAGTAGTGTCCTCTAGATAATCCATTATGGAATTCCTCTAGTATCTTTTGCTCCTAATTTTCATTTACACATCTAAGCAATACTCCATCCAAATTATTTCTATACAGCCCCTCAGGTAGCATGTGTATTTTAGGGCTTGAATCATGTACCTTCTTCTTTGTGAAGTATTCAAGCTTGATGGGCATTTTCCAGTTTGGAAATAGCAAGTTAATTCGTCTACCCAATATATTTGGTCTAACAGTTGATCATCATCTAATGCTACACCCTGAGTTTGCCAAGCTATTTATTCCGATGCAACTTTCTTGGTGAGCTCTTGACACAGTGCTCTACCTCTTAACATTTTGGTTGGGTGTATTTCTACGTCGTATTCTTATATTTTGGTCACCCAACCAGTTATTTTATCATTGAGATCCCCTTGTATGATGAAGTTTCATACGTCGGGGTGAATTACATACACAATAATCTTGCTCTACGATAGGAAATGCCTAAATTTTTTTAGCGACTTTATTATGGCATAGATCTGTTTCTCAATGAAGTTATATTTATCTTCATGTTCTTGCATAGTCTGACTCAAAAAGGCTATGGGCCTTTCTTCGTTATCATCTCCTTTCTGCATGAGCACTATGGCATAACTTTCTTTTTTGCCTATCGTGTACAAGATGAAGTCTCTGGAGTAGTTTGGGTTCACCAAGATAGGGGATTGAGCTATTTGTTCTTTGATATTCTATAAATCTTGTTTTCTTGCATCAGTCCACTTGAATACAACATCCTTTTTTAACAACTCTATCATGGGTTTGATGATTTGCATGAAATCAGTAATGAATTTGTGCATGAAGTTGATCTAGCCGAAGAATTATTGCAAGCCCTTTTTTTTAGGGAGAAGGAGAAGATCTAACAGTGCTTTCACTCTATTAGGGTCAAGAGCTAGACCAAATTTAGAGACAACATGGCCAAGATAGATTTCTTGGGATTTATGGAGATACCAAATTCTCTGTATTTCTCAAACACACTTCTGAGATGCGTTATATGATCCCTTTTTTGGTGAGAGAACACTGTCATATCATCTAGATATATTACTATTATATTATTGACAAGTTATCCAAAATCCACCTCCATAGCTCTTTGAAAAGTTGCTTCGGTGTTGGATAAACCAAAGGGTATTCTATGGTAAGCAAACGTTCCCCACTTGAATGTGAACGCGGTCTTGAATTGGTCTTCGTCTTTGACCCATACTTGATTGTACCCAGAGAAGCCATCTAGGAGCAAGAACCTTTCTGATCCTGCTAGTATGTTTAGGATCTAGTCAATCTGGGGGAGAGGGTAATGGTCCTTGAGCAAAGCTTTGATCAAGTTTCAAAATTCGATGCACAATCGGATCTCCATTCTTCTTTCTAACCAGAACTAGGTTAGCAACCCAGGTTGAATGCTTTATTGGGTAAATAATTTTAGCTTCAAGTAATTTTAGTAGCTCTTGCTTCATCAAGGCTTCAATTTTAGGATTCAATGGTTGTTGCTTTTGCCAAAATGGCTTTACGCCTTCCTCAAGTTTGATCATATGTTGTATTGTTTGTTTGGAATAGACTTTTGGGTCACCATAAGTCCAGGCGATGATGTCTAGAAATTCTTTACATAATTCCCTGATTTTATCTAGTTCCACTTCTATAGTGTTCACTCCTATTTTGATAGTTTTATTATGTCCCATCTGAGCTTCTCTGTATCTGTGTGAAGCACATGAAAATAGCGTTCGATTGTCTCCTTGCATTCCTTAGTGAAGGTGGGCTTTGATGTGTTTTAGCCACCACTTGGATGCTTGGGAATGTTGTATATGCCTGTGTAAACCTGCACAAATATGTTAGTGCATTTGGGGGCCTATCATGGATCAGACCCCATATTTATACAGATAAAATGACATGTAAAATGAAGTGAAATGTATTGAAAACTGAAGGAAATGCTATAAAAACCATAAACAAAGTATACTTACCTGATCCAGAGCTATAGACTACCTTAGGCTGTTGAAGCAAGCTTTATATGGTGAAGCTGATCCAAGTAGTATTTGTTGATGTGTGATGGATGCAAAATTTGTAGGAGGTATTCTAGAGCAATTTCAGTAGAGTCTGGGTATGTTGGTTAAAAGAGTCAGATAACTAGAATGAGGGATTAGGTCCACTATTTATAGATAAATCCAAGGTATAGGGGGTGTGGTTAGGAGTACTAAACCCTAAGGTAAAGTCCTAAAGTGGTTAAGTTAGGGTTTATGAGGTGTCATCCCTACATTCCCCTAAGGAAATATCTCATCCTCACACATGTGTGAGGAGAGATTCCACTTAACTAGGGTTAGGTTCCCTAGGTTAGGTTTGGGGTTAGGTTAGGGTTTCCTAGGAAATATCCTAACTAACTAGGTGCACACACATGTGGGAGGGAATAATTAAGACTTAATTAGGGATTAGGAATCTAATTGACCTTTTTAATCCAAAAAGTGCACTTAAGTGCACACACATGTGGGATGTTGAGGAAACTTAGGCATTCATTTTAGCCTAATATTATTATTGTATTACATATTTTTTGTGCATGCATTGTTGTAATACGTGAAGGTATAGTATACCTCACATAAGATTACATTTCCTTGTTTAGGTTGTTGTTCGAACTATTAGATTACATTTGTTTTAGTACACACACAACAAAGAACTATTAGAAAAACAATTGTAATCTAACAGTTCGAACAACAACCTAAACAAGAAAATGTAATCTTACATGATATATGCTATACCTTCACTTATTACAACAATGCATGCATAAAAATATGTAATACAATAATAATCTTAGGCTAAAATGAATGCCTAAGTATCCTCAACATGGGAGGGAATAATTAAGACTAATTAGGGATTAGGAACCTAATTAACCTTTTTAATCCAAAAAGTGCACTTTAAGTGCACACACATGTGGGAGGAAATAATTAAGACTAATTAGGGATTAGGAACCTAATTAACCTTTTTAATCCAAAAAGTGCACTTTAAGTGCACACACATGTGGGAGGGAATAATTAAGACTAATTAGGGATTAGGAACATAATTAACCTTATTAATCCAAAATGTGCACTTTAAATGCACACACATGTGGGAGGGAATAATTAAGACTAATTAGGGATTAGGAACCTAATTAACCTTTTTAATCCAAAAAGTGCACTTTAAGTGAAGTCACTTTAAAATTAGAATTGAAATTAATGTAATTAATCCAAAAAATGCACTTTAAGTGAAGTCACTTTAAAATTAAAATTGGAATTTAACTTAATTAAGACTTTTTAGGAACTAATAGTCCTGTGGGTCCAAATTAGGTCTAGGAAGGGCTTAAGTTGCCTTAGGCGATTGATAGGTGGTCTTTTGGCAAATGCGAGGTTATTATGACATAGATTGTGTAGTTTAGTAGGATTTTGTATCTATAAACCAATGAAATGGTCTACATAAGTCTATGAATGTCTACGATGGCCTACATTGGTCTAGAGTGGTCTATGGTAGTATAGAGTAGTCTATGGTGATCTAGAGCAGTCTACAGTAGTCTAGAGCGGTTTATTCTAGTCTAGAGTGGTCTAGAATAGCCTACACAAGTCTACGATAGTCTACGCTGGTTAATAATAGCCTAAAGGTGTCTAGGATGGCCTATGTAAACCTATAAGTATCCAAAAGGATCTACAAGTACGTGTAAATAGACATGTGTGACTTTTGAGTGTCTATATTTACCCCTTTTTGTGCTATATTGTGTAGGACATAGTTTAATACAAAAATGTGATGGGAGAAAGTAGAAGATGAATAAGGGAAAGGAATGGGATCTAATCAAAGGTATGTAGTCGCTCGAAGCGTGACCATACAACATTGATTGATATCCAAGAGAAGAAGGGAATGGAATCCAACCAAAGGTATATAGCCACTTGAAGTGTGACCATACAACATTGATCAGGGATCCAGGAGGGAGAAGAGAAAAATAAAGAAAAGAAAATGAAAAACAATGTCAATGAATGGAAATGGATGATTGCGGATGCAACACGATGATTTTTCTGAGTCTGTATAACATTTCTCGATGTCATACTAGTTGCTTGGGGGTGGAAAATTTTGATTGCTTTTCTTTTGCGACCAATGCAGGATGGTCCAAAATATGAATAGAACAAATGCCTATTCAAATTTTGGTTGTTGATTTATTGATGAGTACATGGTGATAAATGTCAAGCCATTTGAGCTAGTTAACATTTGGATTATTTAAATGTGTCATTCATTATGTATCATGAATGCCAAAGTGACATCTCCAAATGTAGCATTGGATTAATCAAATGTGTCGTTAATTGTGTCTCATGAATTCTAGTGTGACCTCTCCATTGTTACGCACAACTCTTGTGATCTAACAAATATCTGGTTGGGATTGAGGTTATAATAATAAGATAATATTCAACAAAAAAATTTATAGACATATGTGATATCCGTGGTTTGGATGTTTGGTTGTTTGGTGGCATGCAAAGCTAATTTATGGATATGAATACCCCCTCAAATGAGAAATCAGCAATGAGGTGAATGGAATACGCTGATGTGGTGATGAATCGGTTGATAGAAGAAAAATACATGATGTTTTTTTTATTAAAATGATATGAATATGAATAGGAGCAGGTTTTCTAGGGTTTGGAATCAAAATTGGGTCCATTTGGGGCTTCTAGGATCAATTCCCAGGTCAAGGACGAATTGGACTATTTGACCCATGTGCAGTATTTTGGCAATTTGATGGACCAAACGATTATCATAATTGGAAAAATCTTATACCTTTGGAAAGCTCTTTTTGAGCCTAATACAATGGTGAAATTTTTGGAGAATTTGGATATGATTTAATATGTGAAAAGTTAGGCCAAATATGACCCTACTTTTGGAAGTGATGAATGCACAATTTCAAGCCTTGTGAAGGGTGTGCATGATGATTTTGCATTGTGCCTACATACAATGTGTATGATTTTGCATGTATGTCATATGTACATATAGTGAAATATGTTTGAATTGTTAGCATAGTATAATTTGTGAGTAAATGTACCATGCATATATATATATATATATATATATATATAAGTGGTAGGATGTATACATGTGGTTATACTGTAGTATAGCTATATTGTCGAATGATATGAAGTAGTGTAGTTTGAGCATAATGCAATGTGATTTGCTATGTATGTGACACTGTATGATAGGATCGTAGTAGATGTATGTAGTATAACTGTGATGATGAAATGTGAAAGAATGCATTTAGGATAAATGCACTAATGTGATGTTTGATGACTCTAGATAACATAGATGCATGTATGAGAGAATTGAAATGCATAAAGGAAGCACTTGTATCATTGCATATACCTATGTGAATGTGATCCATTATATAATCTCAGGGATGTAGGATGGTATAAGGTGTATGTAATGGCTTTGACCAATGTAGTTTTGGTAATCAAATCTTAGACCCAAAATTGTGCAAGTATTTGTAACAACTCATAACTGATTTGACTGGTTCAGAGTCTATCATGGACCTGTGTGTGTAAATGAGTGAGGTTCATATATCCATTTTGAGGGAGGTAGGATTAACCCATTGTAGTCATGGCTGAAATAGCTAGCTCATCTGTAAGTGAACAATGATCTGTACAAAAGAAGGTCGCTAATTGATAAATATGTCACCGCTTGTAAGACTATTCCACTGGTAGGCATGCTCTTGGAGCCTATTGCTAGCAATGGAAATCATCCCATGATGTTATGTTAAACCTAAGGACCAAAGGTGATGAAGCATAAAATGGGTGATATCTAAAGGTCTTTCCTTTTGTTTTCTACACCTCGTTTATTTATTATATCTCTTTTTGTTTTTTTTGGTACTCTTTTTATAATTCTTCTTTTTCTTTTTTATTTTTCTTTTTTATTTCTTTTCTGGGCGTTGGCTTTTGTTTTATGTATGTTTCTTTGATTTTTACTTATGCTTATCCATTTTTTTATCCCCAGGTCGTATGTTGACCATGAAAATGATAGGATGAGTAGGTAAAACCATTCGCTAGATGGTGATATCTACGCAAGGTGTTATCTTCCCTAGAATCAAAACTTGTTTAGTGTGTAACCTGTGTGAATGGTCCGTGAGAGAAGTTGAACCAACCTAAAGAACTATAAGGAGTGTGTAAAACCTGTCAGCTAGAGGTGATATTTGATTGACTAAACTAGTGAGTGGTCAAATCTTAACACGACACCTATGTATACCCTAATCCTAAAAAGAGGGAATGGACATCCAGGTGGTGATGCTAATAAGTGCATATGTTACTCCTGTTGAAGGCACATTTTTTTGGGGGGGTGAAGAATATACAAACTTGGAATGAAATTGTAATGAAAAACATATGGTTATATGCAATGGGTGTAATGTAAATGATGCACATAGGAAATACAATATCTACAAGAGGAAGCTCATTAATTGTAGAGGGAGAAGTTTAGAAACTTATCTACATATGAGTATAGTGTATCGCCATGACAAAAGTGAGGTGTTGTGATAATGGTTGCCCTAGCCTATAGGGTGTGTGTGTAGTGGACGAGTAAACTATGACTTGTGGGTATGCATGCAATAATGATGAAAAGAGGAAGAATGAGAAGATGATATTTACAAATGGAAGAAATGAGAAGAAATAGGTATCGGTAACTAGCAAGATAAGGGGATTACCAAAGGCAAATAAATATAGAAGAAAGAAAGGTCAATGCATGTATATTGTCGCTCGAAGCGTGACCATACAACTACGCGAGAGAGTAGGAAGGAGAAGTAGAAGAAGATGTAAGGAGGAAAATGAATAGAAACTACTGACGAGTGAAGTTATGAGGGTCAGGCCATGAGCAAGCAGGTGAAGCAACGATGTTTCTTGGGCTTTGGTAGTTTGTGTAGTTGATCATATGGTGAATGTAGCGGGATGGCACTATCAAATATTCACGTGATGGTAATGTGCAAGGGATGATATGGTGTGGTGGACTGTGGAGTTAGGTGGATGAACGAGAATTCTCAGATGATGGGACATGATTACCAATCAACATGTTGTCTACCAGGGTTTTAAATGTACGACATGAAACAATGTCATGGCCCGGTTGTCGATGGTATATAAAAAATTGATGTTCATGGTAATTTTATGGTTTAGGATACGATGGGTCAATAGGCTTGATTTCAGGTAATACCAGGAGGCCTTGGTGAAGGAGATGGTGAAACATTTTGGATAATGGTACATATTGAATAAGCATGGGACAAATGTATGGCTCTGAGGATGGTGAACCGGATGCAGATGTAGTAAGGTCGAATTATGGAGGAGTGGGTCGAGACTCTAAGGTGGGTCAAACTTGGGGATGAGGAATAGACATGGGGGGAGGTGAAGATGTATCCTCTATTTGGTGGATGATAGGTTCCTAATGGGTGATAAAAATAATTGGATGGCAAATAAGGGTTCCTCGTATTATCAAAGTGAGGGGAGAGACCCTTATGTGTGAACATGATAGGTTTCCTCCCTTTCGTCAAAGGAGGATAGAGAAACTTGAATGTCTCCTGAGTGGGATGAGTATGATGAACCTCTATGGCGGTGTAAAGAATTTCAAGGTGGGGTGTGGTGATCCAAATGGGATGAGGGTGAAACCTATCTGGTATGTATAGTGGCGGGTGGCATGGCTAGATCAGCTGGTGTGATCAAAACTAGGGGTAGAGGAGGATGATCCTGCATGGAGGTAATCTAGGATATCACCATTGTTTGTAGATGATATTGTATCTCTATAGATGACATGGCAGTGTATGGTGTAGATCCTACAAATAGAAATAAATACCAACATATAAATGGCATAAAAAGTAAATGTGTATCTATATAAAAAGTAAATATCATGTAGACATGACAATGTGCATAGTGAATGGTGTGCATATAGGTAGCACCATGTGCGATGTGTGGTGTGTGGTAGTAGAGACCTTCATAAGCTAAGCATTGAATGTGCGAAGATGGAGAATGTTGATGGGTTTAGGTTCGGTGAAACCTTCAATATTGGCCAACCGATAGGCATCTGAACCAAATTTGTGTGTGATTATGAACAGGCCCAACCAGTTTGGGGTAAAATTATCACGTTGTTGGCAAGGTTGACTTGTAATTTATTGGTTTTCTTTGAAAACCAAGTCATCAATTTGGAATTCACGTTGGTGGACCTTGTTGTCGTAAGCACAACAAAGGCGGTCTTGATAGACTCTTGTGTGCTTGATGGCATGAATGCACCATTCATCTAGGAGTTTTAGTTGATTTAGAAGAGCTTGACGAGTGGTGTCATCATCAATGAATTATTTCATAGATACTTGCAAGGAAGATATATCTAGTTCTAGGGGCATAATTGCTTCAACACCATAGACTAGGGAGAACGGGGTTGCCCCAGTGGGAATTTGAATGCTTGTGCGATAGGCCCACAAAGCTAATGGTATATGATTATGCCAATCATAATGGTATTTTGCTACTATCTTGTGAAGGATGTAACAAGTTATTTTATTGCTAGCTTCCGTCTAGCCGTTACCCTGTGGGTAGTACGAGGTAGAGAAGATATGGTGAATGTTAAATTTGGTGCATAGGATGCAGACTATTTTGTTTTTGAATGATTTCCCATTATCATATATTATTTGGGAAGGGATTCCAAAGCAACATATTATATGGTCGATGATGAATGCCGCAATATTGGCTATTGTTGTTTGGACGAGTGGGATGGCTTCGACCCACTTTGTAAAATATTTTATGGTGGTAATGATGAACTTGTGATTGTTTGATGAAGCTGATGTGATTTTTCCAATAAGGTCAAGGCCCCATTATGAAAAGGGCCACATGGACTGGATTGGTTGGAGGGCTTGAGATGGAAGATGTGTGAGGTTGCATGTTGTTGGCACTTGACATAGTGCCCCATGTACTCACAACAATCATGTTCTATTTTTGGCTAGTAATATCCCATGCAAAGAATGCATTTTGTGATTGTCATGCCATTGAAGTGGCCACCGCAAGTACCATCATGGGATTCTTGTACAACCCATTGAGATTCATGGGGTTCGAGGCAACACAAGAGGATGCCATCATCGATACGGTGATAAAGGATGTCCCCCATAAATGTATAGCGAATCACTCTTTGTTTGAATGCTCGACGATGAGTACGGGGTAGGTCACATGGTAGGAATCCTAATTTAATTTAGTCATTGATTTGTGCAAACCAAGGATCGTGTGGTTGTGTGTTGACTACATGAATGCCACCATCATCTATAGGAGGTGTAGGTGATATATCTGATTGTGCGAGGATGTGAATGAATACATATGCGATATCTGATAGTGGGTTTTACAGTATTAATGATCCTAAGTCGACCATTGTATCAATAAAATGGTTTGATGATCGTGGAGTGGCTTTGATGTCATACCACTTGAATTGGGTAAGAAGTTGTGCAATCTGCTTGTATTGTTGAAGAACTGGACAATGGCATTACCGTATTTCTTGCACTTGGTTCACTATCAAGAGGGAATTGCCTATGATGTGGAGGCATTTGATGTGCATGGCATGGGCTTGTTTTAACCCGAGGATCAGGGCTTCATATTCTGTGTTATTATTTGTGCACGAGAAATCTAGTTTGAATTATAAAGGGAGTGGTTCCCCTTTAGGTGTGAACAACACAATGCCTACACCCCCATAATGAGTGTATTAGGAGACATTAAAGGATAGGGTAAGATCTATCGATGATTTTGGTTCAAAGTATTATTTAGCTTCGATAATATGGAAGATTGAATCATTTGAAAGCTAAAAAAAGAGAGGCTTATTATCTTATATTGGTGCTTCTTCCAGTTGGCCTGCGATGACCTGGCCTTTTTTGGATTTTTGTGAAATGAATTTGAGATCAAATTTGGCTAGGAGCATAATCCATTTTATCGTGCAGGAGTTATGGTAGCTTTTGTTCATCATGTACCGAAGGGAGTTGTCTCGAGTGATGATAAAAATAGCATGGTTTAACATAGAGTGACAAAGCTTCTGGATGGTGAAGACTATAGCTAGGCATAGCTTTTCTATGTATCCATATCAAAATTTGTAGCTAACTAGCATACGACTTATGAAATATATGGCTTGCTCTTTGTCGATCATGTTCTTTTGAGCTAGCAAAGTTCCTAGCACAAAATCTATTATTGAAATGTACAGAATTAGCGATAGCTATGGGTGTGTGGGATACATAACTGGTGGTGAAGTGAGGTAAGCTTTAATGGAGTCAAATTATTGTTGATAGTTATCATCCCATTGAAAGGTGACCCTTTTTATAGGAGGTGATTGAATGGTTTGCACTTGTTTGACAGTTGTGCAATGAAGTGACAAATGGAGGTTATCTTGCCCTGGAGGCTACACAACTGTTTCATATTGGTAGGTGGGGTATCTCGATGATGGCTTTTACTTTGTTAGGATCTACCTCAATACCATGTTGGATGATAATGAACCCTAATATTTTTCTTGAGGTAACTCCAAAGACACACTTATTTGGGTTAAGGCGAATATTGTGTTCTAATAAATGGTCAAATATCTGGCAAAGGTCGTGTAAGTGTTGCAAGCATTTCTTAGACTTTATGATGAGGTCATAAACATAATATTCTATATTTTTGTGCATGTAGTCATGAAATATGTAGTTCATTACATGCTGGTAGGTTGCCCCAAAATTTTGGAGGCCAAAGAGTATGACCTTATAACAAAAGGTTCCCTAGGGGGTTGTGAATGAGGTTTTGTGTTGATCAGCAGGGTTGATTTTGATCTGGTTGTATCTAGAGAATCCATCCATAAGGGAAATAATCTCATGGCCTACTATGGAGTCAACTAGTGAGTCGATGTTGGGTAGGAAAAAGTTGTCTTTGGGACATGATTTGTTTAAATATTGAACTTTCGTGCAAACACAAACCTCACCAAAAGGTTTTAGCACTAGAACCATTTTGGAGACCCACTCTAGGTAATCTATGAGTACGATGAAGTCTACATTTAAGATCTTTTGATGCTCAAATTTTACTAGTAGTGCTACTATCGGATGCATGCATCGTAGCTTTTATTTGATCAGTTTAGCATCTTTTTCTAGGGTGACGTTGTGGATGACAAGGGCAGGATCGAAGCCTGGCATATCCTTGTAGTACCATGCGAAGACTCTGATATACTTACTGAGAAAAGTAGTAAAAAAGACATGCCCTTCTGGTGAAAGGCTAATGGCTATCTTAACAATGTGAGATTTTCAAGGTCATCATCAATATCTACATCGATGGTATCTTCGATTAGCATGTGATAGCCATTACAAACTTGTTCTGTAACTAGAATGAGGTGGAGATCATTGATGGTCTCGAGAATGTCATACTTCTCATCTAGATAGATGGTTGTGTGGTGCACCTATGATATATGATGTGGTGTAGAAGAAGAAGGAGCATTAACGATACACAGGACACAGGGTGAAAGTAGGAATTCATGGGGTGATGGTATGGGTGATATGTGTGTGAGATTGATAAAATGTGGGTTTGATACGAGGCTGCTGAGGCCTATGAGGGGTAGGCAAATTGGTTTGAAATATTTCTTATGGAGGCAGGAATTGTGGGATCGATGTCGGTACTAAGATTGAAGCTACCACTTGGTTAGCTTATGGTGATCGAGGATAAGGTTGGTTAGGTGTGTTTCTGTTGAAATGAAAATTAGAGTTGTAATTTGGCTTTTGTATCAACTTAATATTGCCTGACTGAACCTTGATTTCCTCAATGACTTTGGCTTGGGCAATGGCTTCTTCAAAGGTATGGCTTTGGTGAAGCTATAGGGAGGTAAAAATATGTTTGTGGCAACTCTTGTAGAAAAGTGTCACTAGATCGGTGGTAGGGAGGCTATGGGTAAGATCGTGGATGATTGATATCCATCTCGATACAAATTTAGTGACAGGTTTATCGTCAGCCTGTCGTAAGGCATAGACGTTTGAGAAGTTAGTCTTCTTCTTAATGTTTATGGAGAAGTGTTCCAGGAAGAAATTGGTCAATTATTCAAAGGTATACAGTCTTTTGCATGGGAGCATGTTGTACCAGTCTAAGGCTTGTCCCCCAAGTGAAAGGGAGAAGGTCTGTAACATGAGGGGGTTGCTACTATGAAGTTGGTAGCAAGTTGAGCGATAGTTACTCACATGTTCTCTAGGGTATTCCTTACCCTTGTATTTATCAAAATTTGGGATCTCAAAGTGATAGGGATAAGGTAGGATTGGTATGGATGGGTGGACTGGCTCATTGCAGAGTTCCTCATAAGTTGGTTTCTACGATCCATAACTGGTTGTGCGAAGGTTTAGCATCTTTACTTCATCTTGTAAAAGTGAAGTTCAAGTGCTAAGGGTGTAAGGGAAGGTACTAAGGTAGGTGGAGCCTGTGAGTATGAGTTGTTGTTCTTCCCAATACTGAGGAGGGAAGTATTGCAACTAGTCCTAGGTAAGTGGTTGTTGAGTGACGTATGGTTTCGTGACCAATGGAACACCAGGTTGTGGCATAGGTATTTTTTGAGGGTAATAGGATTGTGGTTGTGGGATGTGCGGTTGTGGCATGGGTATCTGTTGGAGATGAGCCTATGGTAATGGTTGGGTTGTAGGCGATGATGACCAGGAAGGAGGGGTCATGAAGAATTTAGATCTAGTAGGTAATGGTGGAGGTATAAAGGCTATCGGTGCTAGGTATGGGTGAGATGAGGTATCAAAATATGGTACCTGCATCTATCCTAGTGGATAAGATGTAGAAAAACAAAATTGGACCGAATACCCTAGAGGAATGAGGGTATAGGTTGTAGGTCTTGGTCCATAGGTAGGAAGAGGACCAGCGATCAGAGCCTAAAAAGGGGGAGGGGGTAATCTAAAGGTAGATGTGGATGAAGGTGGAATGGGATATTGGGTAGCATACATTCCTGGCACCTAATATGTAGGCAGAAAGGATGCGGAGAAAGGTGGATAGGCTTCTAAAGTAGGATCTTGGGAAGGTGGAGTGATGAATGTATTCACACCAAATTGGGTATGGGTAATTGGTTGATATTTTTGGTATTGCATTGGTTTTGTTTGAGGGGGTCGTTGTACCATATCCTCAAAGGATGGGAAAATTTACTGTTGGAAAGCTAGTGGTTGTGACTCTTGGGAAGAGTGTGGGTATGAAGATGAAGGTGGTACTTGATTTTGCTGTAAGGGGGGTTGTTGTGATGTGGTTTTAAATGATGGCATCTAGGTACTTAGTGTGGAAGAAGGATCTAAAATCATCCCTATGATAGGGAAAAAGACTCAACCTGAGGATGAGTACGGTTTAGTAATGAGGAGTCGTTCTCAAAGAGGGATTTGTTAGGGTAAAATAGGTAGTATATTGCATTATACTACATAGGTAGATTATTACATTTACTTTTCTACTTTTTACTTTCTACCATGTAGATATTTACTGTCTTAAATATCTAATGGTTAATCCTAAATATCATAGGTAAGAGTTATAAACCTAGCACTCTACCTACGTTAGCGTTCAGTTAGCGTGGATATAGAGAGATTAGTTTTCTTTCTATTTTGTAATCTATTTAAATGAATTATTTATTCCTAAATATAATGTTAATGTAATTATCAATTTGATTAAACCTACCTATCTCCTGGTCACATTGGTACCAGAGCTGGAGCGAGGAGTTTGACCAAGCGAGGAAATACGACACCAAATTTGGTGACTCTTAATTATTTCCTACGCCCATTTTTTAATACTCCTAAGCTAGGTTTTTATTATTTTATTTTTGTATTTTATTTGTTGTTAGGATTTATTAATCTTGTAGGGCACAGATTTCGACGTAGGGCATGGATCCCAGCGCAAGGCGTATATCCCGATGTAGGGCCATTTTGACCTTGGTCGTAATCGCAAACCGCAAGGATTTTTTTCTGTCCCCATGCAGATCATGACCACCTGCGGGCCTATAGTCCCCACCATAGGAACGTACGAGGGCAGACAGCCCTCACACTCCCCGTGGCATTTTGGGCATGTATCCAGAGGTCATGGCGGGAACGCCTAGAGGGCAGGAGCCTCATGTATCTTGTGGCATGAATCTCGAAGCAAAGAACACTTCGAGGGCAAGAGCACCCTCACGTTCCCCATAGACATGCATGCACCCCGAGGCGAGGCAGTGCTGACGTGGACCTGCATGCACCTAGAGGTGGTGCAGATCTGACTTGACCAAAAGCTAGGCGATACATGGCACTCTAGCCATGCACCACCTAGCATCTGATCAGGACGAACTGGACTGACACATGGACTGGATTGACACGTGGGACTCGACCTGACATGTGGACCTCCCTTGTCGTGCCACGTGGCTGCTGACAAAAGGAGGCCCGAACTCGATTACCCAAATGCAATCACGAGCATAAGTGCTCATTGAGGCCTTTAAAGGCCTCTACATCCTTTACAGGATGCATGTGGGATTTATCCCACTTATTTCCACAGAAGCCTACGGGCTTCTTTAAATCTCAGGCTTCGCAGCCTGAGAACCAAGTCGTGGGCTTGGTAAGTTGGCCAAGGCGGACGCCTTAGGCTAACAGGAGTCGACGGATCGACTCTCGTGCCCGCCATAAGCAAGTTAATATTTTTTTTTGAAAATTTCATAGTTTTTGGTCTAAATTAATATTTTTATTTAAATTTTTTATGCTTAAAATTATTTTTTAGTGTTTTAAATTAGAATTTTTCATGTTAGTTTTTCATAAATTATATCAATTTTGTTTAACTATTAAATTGATGTTTTTTATTTAAACTTTTATGTTAAATTTTCTTTTTAAAAACTTTAAAAAATTTATATATAGAGCATTTAAATTTATAATACAAATGCCAAAATCCTTATGCAACTAAACCATTGTTGTTCTTTAGTTTTCTCCGCATGTGGAGATAAAGAGACAAGAACCAAAGACACATTTTGTTTCTTACAATTTCATCAAAATTTCCTTGATTTTTCATCATTCTTCTAATTTTTCATGAAGATCAAATCTTGGGTAAGCAAAGTTCTTCGTAGACAAAGAATCATCAGAAAGAGAAACGAATTACGAAGGCAAACAACACGACCACATTTTTGTCGTATGCTTTGTGAATATCGTAGATCTATACCTCACTCACTTATCTATGCTGATCCATGGAAGGGGTTGGATAGAAGCTATGGTCCCATGAGGGTTCATGAACCTTTTGATCCTAATGCACCACCAATTTTGAGTGTTGAAAAAAAAAACCAAGTCGTGTGTCGATTGGTCTGGAAGCCTTTCAAAACGCGGGTTGTGTGTCGAATTGTCTTGAAAGGAGTGCTTGCTTTCTCAATTTTATAATCATTAAGGGGGATAGAAGTTACATTTGTGCTTCTATTTTTTGTAAAATTGTAAATACAAAGGAGGGATTTTATAGAATAATAAAGGTGCATTCTCGATTGTACTCAACACCTTTTTCAAAAATTGGCTTCATTAGGTGCATTTTCGGTTGCATCCGACACCTATAGTGATAAATAATTTGGGTTGCTCTCTTTTTTATTATTGCACTATACATAATTTTGCAATTAAAAAATCATAAAAATTAAAAAGCACTTCACACTTGAAAACCCAAATTTCACTACAAATTGTGCTACATCTTGCACAAGTTAAACAAAGTCAAAATTTTAAATAATCCTCACCCAAAGGTCCAAAACTACAAACACCTTGATTTACTCTCTTTTTTTGGCTTAATTACCTCAAATGTTTCATCCTTATTGAAAGGTGTTAAGGCAGGTGCCATTAAATATCCTAGAGAGCACAATCAGAAGTCTTTCAAAACCTACCCCTTTAATTTGCTCTATTTGTTTGGCTTAAAATACTCAAACTTTTCATCCCTTGTTAAGGGTGTTAAGTTAGGTGCCATTAAATATCTTATAGAAGCAAATTAAACATCTTCCATATACTCTTTTGAGGGTATAATGCAAGATACAACCATATTTGTCCTATCAAATTTGAAACCTTCACCATTGCCATGATGCACAAGTATCTCACTGAGAGACAACTGCTCAAAGGTTCAAATTATTCTACATGGAATACTAAGATGAAATCTATAGTAACTGTAGAGGATCTATGGTCTATAGTGGATGGAAGTGAAACTAGACCTCAATCAGCGAGCAGATCAAACAACATTTGATAAAAATGATAGAAAATTATCCTTAATTATCTTGCTAGCCATTACTGATGATATCCAACCTCATATCAGTGAAGCTAAAAATGGTAAGGAGGCATGGTATGCCTTAAAAACCATCTTTGTGGGGAAGAATCAATCAAAAATTATTCACCTCCAAACACAACTTCATACTCTTCATATGAAATATGGAGAAACGGTAGAGCCATTCCTCTGCAGAGTGGCAGAATTGAAAACAAAACTGCAATCCTTAGGAGAAGAAGTGGAAGACCAAGTCTTGACCTCTATTATTTTGAGGGCTCTTCTCGACTCCTACAGAATGTTGATCACTTCATTACAAGTCTCTGGAAGGAAAATGAATTTTTTCGAGTTGGTAAATATGCTTCAAACAGAATAAGCTAATCAACTCCATAGAGATGAGGCATGTAACAATGCTCTTTTCTCGAAAAGACAAGGTGGTAAGAAAAAGTGGAATCAACAGCAAGTTTCTTCTTCTAATAAAAATAAGGGTAAAGGCAAAGAGACTTAGAAGAAGAAGCAGTATTGTAATATTTATGACAAGGACACTCATGAAACCAAAATATGTTGGTTTAAGAACAAACTGCCCAATGAACAAGGAAACAAGAAGGGCAAAGGAAAACCAAAGAACAAGAATACACAACAACAAGGACACATTGCAACTGAAGATTCTAGTTTAGACTCTGAATGAGCACACAAGGTGCTCATGACACATAAAAATTCCCTTAACAAGGACATTGTGTGGTATATAGATTCAGGCGCTAGTAAGCATATGACCGACGATAAGTCCTGGTTTGAGATATTTGAGGCTCGAGAAGGTAGACTGGTCACCATTTCTGATGATAAAACCTATCGATTTCAGGGATAAGGAAGTGTTTCTGTCTCCCTTCCATATGGATAATGTAAAATTCAAAAAGTTCATTATGTACCAGGATTGAAAAATAATATCTTATCAGTTCCACAAATCTTGGACAATCACATGAATGTCAATTTCAAGGTGGACAAAGAAAAGAAACATTGCTTTATCACCAAGAAAGGAAAACCGATAGCAACAAGTTCATACAAACATGGTTTGTTTGTCTTAGATGCACTTACCTCAACACATACTGCAATGGTAGTAACCATGAAAGAGGCCACATCTCTATGGCATAAGATATTTGGGCATTTAAGTTTAGGATATTTACTAGAACTCAGTAAATATCAAATGGTGAAAGGATTACCTACTCTTTCATCTACTTTTCCAGTATGCTCAGATTGCTTGTCAGGCAAGCAACACAGAGTGCCCTTTGAACCTAACTCCTTTCAAGCTAAGGTACCTTTGGAGTTGGTTCACACAAATTTGTGTGGTCCCATGTCTACTAGTTGTGGAGGAAAAAGGTATTTTCAATTGTTTGTCGATGATCACTCATGCAAGATGTGGGTCTTCTTCTTGTAAGTGAAGTCTGAAGCATTTACCTATTTTCAACAATTCAAAAAGCTTATTGAGAAAGAATCAGGATGCTTCATCAAGACCCTCCATTCATATCGAGGGGGGGAATACACATCAAAGGAATTTTCCTCATTTTAACAGACTCATGGGATAAAAAGACAACTAACCATAGCCTATTCTCATTCAAATGGAGTTGCTGAGAGAAGAAATTGGTCCACTATGGAAATGGTTCAATGTATGCTTAAGGGAGTGAATCTTGAGCAAATTTACTAGGCTGAAGTTGAAGTTGTTCAAACGATAGTATATCTTCTAAATAAAGCACCCACAAGGGCTCTTGAAGGTATGACTCCTCAGGAAGCATGGAGTGGAAGGAAACCCATTTACCAAGAAAATACATGTCAACAGAGATGTAGTGTTTGATGAAGCTTTCACACCTAACACTACATCAGTATACCTTAATGATGAGGACCAACAGCAACTTCCTTCTCCACAATAGAAAAATCCTCCCAAATGGTATACGAGCATAATAAAAGATTCCAAACTCACTTCCCTACCTGATCTTACTCTCAATCATCCAAAAACATGAAGCATGCCTCAACAAGAAAATACTGAAGCATCCACTTCAGTTGATGATCTTTGTGCAGATTTTCAAGACCTTTTTATTGATAGAGAGTTAGCAAGGGAAGATGATATGGAAATAGATGAGGAGAGGGTTTACTTATCATCATTTTATGAAAATTAACCTTCTACAGTTGATGAAGCACTTAGACTACCTCAGTGGAAGGCAGTTATGGATGCAGAACATAACTTCCTCATCAAGAATAAAACATGGAAGCTGGTAGATTTACCTAAAGGAAAGAAACCCATAGGCTACAAATGGGTTTACAAAGTCAAATATAAGGTAGATAGTACCATAGAAAAGCATAAATCCCGTATTGTGGCGAAGGGCTATGCTCAAAATGAAAGCCTTGACTATAAGGAAACATTTTCTCCTATAGCATGGATGACCACCATTCGAGTTCTTTGTGCTATGGCAGCACAGTTCGGATGGAAATTACATCATATGGATATAAAGAGCGCCTTTCTGAATGGTGACTTAAAAGAAGAGGTATATATGACTCAACCCCCAAGATTTGCTGAGGAAGGCCATGAGCAACAAGTTTGCAAATTGGTCAAATCATTATATGGGCTTAAACAAGCTCCAAGAGCATAGTACATTAAAATGGATAGTCACCTATTGCAACATGGATTCAAGAGAAGTCCATCTAATGCAAATCTCTATATCAAGAACACAAGTTCTAAAATAGTGATTCTTGTATTATATGTAGATGATCTGATCATCATCGGCAATTCAGAGAAAATGATTAGCACCGTGAAAAATGACATGAAAGAATCATTTGATATGATAGATCTGGGAATTTTCCACTACTGTCTTGGTCTTGTGATAGAACAGAAGAAGAATCATCTTAGGGTGACTCAACAAAAGTATGCCAAGACTTTAGTAGAAAAATATTGTATGACTGATTGCAAGCCCAAGGCAACACCGATGGAATCAAGGCTTCAGTTAACATGGTATGATGATTCACCACATGTATGTGGCATGCTATATAGATAGATGATTGGAAACCTTATCTATCTGACCAATACTAGACCAGACATTACTTATGTTGTAAACTATCTTTCTCGGTTCATGCAAGAACCAAAAGCCTCTCATTGGAAAACAACTAAGTGTGTTCTTCACTACATTCAAGGTAGTGTAGAATATGGTCTAGAGTACAAGAAGAATAACTCATTCTTCTTACAGAGTTACACTGACTCTGACTATGTTGGATCCTTAGATGATAGAAAATCAACATCAGGATATGTATTTCATCTTGGATCTGGTCCTATCTCATGGCATAGTAAAAAGTAATAGGTGGTTGATTTATCTTCAATAGAGGTAGAGTATCACGCTGCACGAGGAGTTGTGTGTGAAGTGATATGGTTAAGTCACATCTTGGCTACCATGGGCCTACCAAAGAAACTTCCTATTCACATATTTTGTGACAACTCAGGTGTTTTGAACTTGGTCAAGAATCCAGTCCATCATGAACGCACAAAGCATATTGACACAGATTGTCATTTCATTCGTGATGAAGTTCCTAAACACAAAATCAAGCTCCAATACATTCCCACAGATGAATAGATTGCTGACATATTCACCAAGGCACTTGGACGTGTCAAATTTGAGTTATTCCAAAGTAAACTTTGTATATCAAAGTAATGTAATAAAGGGGGGATGTTAGGGTAAAATAGGTAGTATATTGCATTATACTACATAGGTAGATTATTACATTTACTTTTCTACTTTTTACTTTCTACCATGTAGATATTTATTGTCTTAAATATCTAATGGTTAATCCTAAATATCCTAGGTAAGAGTTATAAACCTAACACTCTACCTACGTTAGCATTCAGTTAGCGTGGATATAAAGAGATTAGTTTTCTTTCTATTTTGTAATCTATTTAAATGAATGCTTTATTCCTAAAGCTAATGTTAATGCAATTATCAATTTGATTAAACCTACCTATCTCCTGGTCATAGGATTGAGATAAACTCTAAAAAAAAGGGTGTGCAAAGGTAGGAAATGTAGGTGGGGTCTCCTCTTATATAGTTAAGAAAGGAGTGGAGTGTCTTGGAGTTGTATAGATAACATGATCATAGAATATAGAAGGTGGGTTATATGAGTATGAGGAGGGAATGAGTGGATGACCTTCTTCGAATGAAGTGGCAAGAGCTTAACTCAAAGTGGATGTCTCACCCTGAGACATCGTGTGTGTGTACGGTGGATCAAACCCTATGAGAAAATCTAGTGTGGAAGTGGCTTTCCTCTTCATGAGTAAAGGAGGTGAGGTGGACTGATTAGAAGTGGTACTAGAAGCCTCTTCTATGTGGTGCACTTGCTCACACGCTCGACTATGGGTAACAATAGGCATGATGGTGTATATTGTGTCATGAAGCTTCAAAACTATAGAGAAACTAGAATCTGAAGTTTTGGGTGTGAAGTATAAAGGGATTTTAAAGCAACCCTGTGAAGTGTGGACTCAAACTATAGTGATAATCTATGGTTTAAATGTGATGAAACTAGTTTGTGATCATGCAAACAACGCAAAACTGGAATCAGTTCTAAATGCATAAAACAAAAGTGTTTTGTTCGTTTGAGTGTGTTTTGATGTAAAGTATGCTATCCAAAAAATATCACAGGTAGTGGGGTGAATACTATGCAATATTAGGAGTATCATCGGTATAGAACCTCCTAAAACACCCAAAGATGCATAGAATAGAACAATATTGCGATGTGTAAATGGTGACCTGTATGGAAGGTGCAGTAAAATGATAACCTATGGGGGAGAACTCAATATGCTAGAATAAGCTCACTATATCCTCTCACGAGAAGAGGTGGTACTATCTAAGACGTGCTAGGCATAGTCCACAACCCTATGCTTTCGCTTCACCCTCGAGCAGGCTTAGTCAATAACGACAATTACCATGTTCACAAATTATGCTAACATTGTGAACGAAGGCATCTAATCCTATCCCACTCCGAAGGTTACTTTCGGTGATGAAATCCAAAAGACCAATCTCAAAAGTGAGGGATTTTTCGGTGATGAAATCTAGAAAACCACTCGTATGGCTACTAAGTGTCTAGAGGGGGTGAGCTAGTGGAGAGTGTAACTCTATCGACACCACTCTCGAGTGATGGATTGGGGATGAAGTCCAATCTCTCCACTTGTTTTTGAACCACATGTGTGTATGGGTTTGAGTTATCTAACGATGATGTATAAAGCAGATAAACTAACTAAATGCCTTTTTGAAATGGAAACTAATCCTAGATGCACTTTTTGGAAACAAAAAGGTTAAATTAAGATGCGTTTTGTAAAATAAATCTAGCCTTAAGTTTCTTTTTGGAAAGAAACTAAGATCTATTCTATAAAAGCATGTAAACAAACAATGTGGAGCATGTGAGAGAAGGGGTTTATGGAACCCTAATTTTGTAAAATGAAAGAAATGTAAGAAGTATTCATACAATGATAAATAGGTAATTTTACACTAAAGATGTAGAAAGAAATGTAGTAATTGTTATTTACCTGGAGGATTTGTGAAAGAAATGTGGGAATCCTAATTTAATGACACCAAAGAGGAATCTAAAATTTGTATTCAGAAAAAAGAAATTCGAAATTCACATTAATGAAACATAAAAAGAAGTTTGGGAGCCCTAATGCTTAGATATATGAAGGCAATTTGACTTTGGTTTTTTTTAGGTAACAAAGAGATTTGAAATTGCTTCAAGAGAAATGTGCAAAAGGGATTTGTAACCTCTAGTTCTAAATCTGATTATTAGAACCAAAAATCTGAAATTCTTCTGAAGGGGAATTGATTTGAAATGACAAGAAATTAATGCAACATTTATGCACCATGCAATTTGCAAAAATAAATTGAAAATTTCTTAACATAAAGTGGAAATCCTAATTTAATGTCAACAAAGAGAAATCTGAAATTTGTATTCAGAAAAAAAAAGAATTGAAATTCACATTAATGAAACATAAGAAGAAGTTTCGAAAAATCAGCACCACAAATCAGCAGGAGAAGGAACAACCTTCTCAAAGATATTAAAGATCATATGATATGATTTGAGTAATTGTACTTCCATATTTGAGGTCCCATAGACCATATTTGGGTCTCGCAGACGTAATTAAAATCTTTCATTCATTCATTCATTCAATGGGTTATATGGGTTGAAACGGGTTCCACGTGTATTACATCATCACCACATAGTAGTATTACACGAGTTATTGTTTGACAAAATTTAAACTTGAGTCTCCTTCTTAAAATGTCTAATGCCACTTGATCCAAAGCAATAAGATATTTCAATACAATCTTATACAAAATTATTGATACACAAATTCTAATATCTAAAAAATAAAGAAGTTAATAAAATATTTTAATAAAAATTATAAGGAATCTATAAACCAAACAAATATATATATATATATGATTATCGATACACAAATTCTATGGAAACTAGAAGAAATCCATGAACCAAATAAACACATATACGATATTATTAATGCACAAATTCTAATATTTAAATAATAAAGAGGTTAACAATGTATTTTAGTTAGTATATTGTAAAACATTATGTTTACATTTAGGAATAAACAACACAAGGGAGAAGGGGAGGAAATGTTCTTCCACTTGGATTGCATTTGTTATAAGAACAAAATCTATATGATTGTAAGTTCAACCATGGTGGTAGAGCAATGTATAACTAGCAATGTATATAATTATAGGATTTTCTTTTGTGTGGGTCTAATAGTGTGTTGTAAATTCCATTTGTTTTTAGAAAATCCATGGTGACACCATGTTAAGATTGTATTTTTAAAATAGAAGTGGTTGAGGCCTATGTGCTTTCTTGCCTTCTTTTTTAAGACTATGATTGTCAGTTGATAATAGTGGGACACATGCAAGACTTTGGAATGAAATCAATCTCCTAATTGGCTTGAAATAGAAGTGGTTGAGGCCTATGTGCTTTCTTGGCTTCTTTTTTTAAGACTATGATTGTCAGTTGATAATAGTGGGACACATGCAAGACTTTGGAACGAAATCAATCTTCTAATTGGCTTGAAATAGAAGTGGTTGAGGCCTATGTGCTTTCTTGCCTTCTTTTTTAAGACTATGATTGTAAGTTGATAATAGTGGGACACATGCAAGACTTTGGAATGAAATCAATCTAGAAGGCGAATTAAAAATGAAGAATATTTTAATTTAGGAAATTTTAGGAAAACTGGATCTAACCAAATGATAATGACAATGCAAATAAATGATAGAACTCAAGTTTATATTTTTTAAACACACATTTCAAATTGTTTTTTATTTGGTTAGTGTGAGAAACTTTTACGACCAATACACATATTTGAGCAGTTTCCTTTCAACCATGACTCCTTATAAAGGGGAGAACTATGCTTATCAATAGGGAATTTAACACACAACCACCACACACTCGCCCACACTACGGTTTGAACTTTGGACCTCCAAAAAAAAGAGCCAAAGCCCGAACCATTACACTATCCCCATGAGACTACTCATTTCAAATTGTAGTTTATAATCTCTTTGTTTTTTAATTAAAAACGTACACACTATGACAACACAACAACTTCATTTGCTCCTAAGCAAGCAACCAAATTTATAAGGTGAGAGACCAATGTAAGAAAACATATATAGTCTAAGATCACAATAATAGGTAAAAATTTTAGTAATGAGAAGTTTAATTGATGTATATTTAATATATACATGTGATATTTTATATTTTTAAATTAGTTATATAAGATTAAAATTAGCTCGCCTATTGCTACATATTATATTATAATGATATTTAATAGATTGTATTATTTTAACATTACAATAAATTATATGATCACTACACCTATGGAATTGAATCTTGGTAAGCGTTCTTTTAACTAAACATTCCCATTAGTTGGACTTTCATCCCATAAATAAATCTTAAAGGTTACTCACGAGACTAAAGCCTTACTTTATTATTTGAAAATTTTAACCTCTTATGTTCTAAACTTAAAGAGCAAACTATTAAGATTTACCTTGGAACTTTGGTATGATGTAAAACTCGTTATTTTTTATAATATGATCTAAATCTAATGAATACATTTTTAAGAGTTATGAAAAATTTGATATCATATGGGTCTTATATATGTTACTTTTATTTATAAGAATTTGACCTGCACTAAATGTTAAAGCTTATACATAGATTTCAAATAAATAAAACTTTTCTTTCTTCATTGTTAAACTTAGATGTATAAATTTTTTTTTTCATCATTGTTAAACTTAAATGTATTGAACAAAATGTCAAGATTTATTTATACAATTGGAACTTTAATTTATTATATGAAATTATACTTTTATCTATTGTTAACCCAAATCTTGTAAATAAAATGTTAAAATTCATTTTTAAAATTTATTCATAAAACGTAAGTCTAAGGAAAACTAGCATATAGTATAACGCTTCTTGTATATTATTAATGAAACGTTGAGATTTACTTGTGAGTCTTAACTCATATTATAAAATTTGTTGTATAGTATTAATATTAAAATTTGTTATAAAATTCAAACCTTCATTGAAAGTTTAAAATTCGTCACTATCTATACTTCCATTAAATTATTAGAGGACAAATTCTTTTACGTGTAAAGCGTGAACGACAAGCTATTTAAGTGGGGAGAGTGGAGACAGCTAATCCTAGTAGTTACCTTGCCGTATGTCCACTGTTAAGAGTTCCAGAAACTATAAAAATATAATGGACAAAAGGGGTGGCTGTCAAATTATCCTGTAGAGAGCCGCGAAGAGCGTGCCGTGCTTGCATGTGCGTTACTCATTTTTAAATTTTTAATTATTTGGGGCCTGGTTAATTGATCAATCAGTTAAAAGTTATTGCAAACATCTCTATTTTCCAGATTCGATTGACTATAACGCCAGTGGTCCCCGACCACGCGCGATAATATTAGACGGGAACCGCAGGCCCCTCTGTCTATCGGTAAAACACTGCTGGATGAATTTAACGGTTGAGATTTTTTCTAAACGCGCCGAAATCATTTTAACGGCCGATGGAGGTCTATTGGCAGATCCAACTTCCTATTGGACCTCTATGCGTTTAGCAAGATACCATAATTTTCGCGCTGGTAGGTCCCTTAGATGACGTGATCATCAAGCGAGTCAAGCAAAACAAAGACTTCTATTCGTTGAGCAAGATACCATTAATGTTTTGTCGGTAGCAGGCTGCCATGGCCGCGAAGAATAAAAAAAACGGCAAAAATAAACTATTGAAAGCACTAATGGAAGTCCCTGTGAATGTCAGCCGCGACAACTTTTTAGTATTCTGGACACAAATAGTAATTTGAACTGATCCACCTTGAAATAAAATCGTGGACCAACGATTCCAAGCCATTTTCGTCTGTCCCAGTTTCGAATCCCGCGGGCGTCTTGACTCGTCACTCGCGATACAGTCGAAAGAAATCGATGGCGGAACGCTCTTTGCTTTCCAACACCGGCACCGAACTTCACGTCGGCTGACCAGCGGGCATAGTGGTATACTCATTGTGTATCTGCTCTAAATCAGATGTAATGACGGTAATACTGAACCAGTGGTAGTGTTAAGCGAGAAAGTAAGAAGCGATGGCAACTCTGGGAGATATCACGGAGTCGGCGGTGATAAATCTGCTGTCAGCGTTTGCATTTTTGGTGGCGTTTGCAATTTTGAGAATACAGCCCGTAAATGCGAGAGTGTACTTCCCCAGATGGTATATCAAGGGGGAAAGGCGCAGCCCCAGGAACACCGGCACCAGATTTGCGAACAAGTATGTGAATTTGGACTTGATGACGTATGTTCGATTCCTGAACTGGATGCCGCAGGCGCTCAGAATGTCCGAGGCCGAGCTCATCAATCACGCAGGCGTCGACTCTGTTGTTTACCTTCGGATTTACCTCATGGGGTAAGCACATTTTCTCCTCTTTAAAAAAAAAAACTATTGAAGTAAATCGTAGTAGTCTTGAGCTGAACTCTTCCCTTAATTCTTCCATTCCTCTGTAAATGTGCAGGATTTAATTTATTCCACCGCACCATGGGCTAGGTTAGTTCACAGTGACTGTCATGATAACGGGAAATTCTAAGTTTAGCTAACCAAATTAAAAATAAAAGCGGCCGTATTAGCTCTATACTCGTTTTTTTTAGCACATTTCATCAAATCTTAAGCTCAAAATTCCTGCAACTTCTGAAAAACGACCAAGCTGAAATATGTGATACTCTCACAATGCAACTTACTGGTATATCCAGTAAAATTACGGAAAAAAGCAGGTTGTCCGCAGAAAAGCCTTACTAAATTAATTCATTAAGTAATTGCGCAATAACAGCAATTCGATTCGTTTATATAGATTATAATTTTATTTATTTAAATATCAAAATATTCCGACGAAATTTTAGATCAACTTCCTACGGTGCCTTTGCGCCCATGTGCACTGATGTTAGAAAAAAACATAAATACATTGACGCCACTGTGATGGGCTGTTACATGATCAAGCACCCAAATAGTCTAGGTTCCATTTGCGCTTGGGTTTGTACACTAAAGCTATGGTGCATTGCTATACTCAAAAATGGTGATGCGTGAGGATTCCAAAACGTGCAGATTGCAGATCCAGATTCAAATCAGCTCGTGTGGGGTTAGGTTATGTTTTTTTTATTTACTATTGCAAATCATATTAGATCAGAGTGAAGAGACCAACAACAGTGGGCTTTCTTCGAAAAAGTGCAAATAATTTTTATTTTTATTTTTTGAGTGGATTAGGGTTTTAGATACCCATGGGGTGCTTGGATGGAGAACTTTTGGGAGGTGGAAGGCACTTGGTAATGCCACAACCGAGTTTCCTCACAGGCCTTTGAGAATGCTGTGCATAGACCCCAGAAAGAATACCAATGGATGCATGAAAGTGGTAGATGGCTCTTCGGTAGTTCGGCTGAAAAAGGTAGATCTTCAATCAAGCATAGAGGACATGGAAAGGAAAGGTTTGATCTGTATATTTATAGGTTTTAGACCCAAACTATCAGCTTTTAAGGATTCGACATCTAGGAACTGACAAACTAAGGGAGAATTTTGTTAGGATCTCATCCTAACCCTTAATGTAATAACTTCCATGATGTAATAATTTCTAAATAACGTGGGTAGTACCCATGATTAATATTTTGTAATGTTCTAAGTTTTAGCTTATATAGTGCCTATGACAAATGGCACCCTTTTTATGTAACACATGGTAGATAGGTTATGTAAGGTGGCCTTGTGCATATAATTCGGGTGGCATTATGCATGTAATCCAGGTGGCATTTTGCATGTAAGCCAACCATGGAAGGGAACTCTTTAAATACCCGAGAAGGCACCAATGTATTCATCTTTTTGCAAATTAATAAAGTGTTGAAGGAGGTTGCCCCCTCGAAGAGGCCTGCGATTCTATCTTATTGTGAGATTGTTCTTTTATGCAAATTTCTGTTATAATGTGTATTTTGTTCTGAATATTAATATGATGTTTATGTGAGTTTATTTCCAAGCATTTGTGTGAGAATGTGTTTATTTGAGTTTATTTTATAGTAGGATCCTAACAAGTGGTATCAGAGCGCTTTCCAGGGCCAAGTTCTGCTGCAACAGTAACGATTCTTGCCTGTTAGGTATAATCATCTGTTATTTTCGTGTCATTTTTTTTTACTATTATTAAAAAAAAAAAAAAAAATAGTTCTTTTTAGTTGAGTAGGTAGAAACCCTGTTCCAGGGGTTTTAAAATATCGTGAAGGATCTGTCGTTATTGGCTAAGCTAGATAGCCCATACAACGTCTAGTGAAGTGAGGGGCGATCAGGCTCCAATACCCAGGCCTCAGACGGAACTCGCGCACGGACTTGAGCTCCCACGCATCTTCGGGTGTATCGGGAGACCATTTTAGGGTTAACAAACTTTTATCCAGTAGGAAGCTTATCGGCCTTGTATCATCCATAGTCCACGGGAGACAGCATCCCGGACGATTACCCTCCCATACTGTCAGAGAGGCAGATAGTGTGCTCAAGGGTATGTGTGGAATCCTCCTTGGGTAGTGGCCTGAAATATTGGTCCGAGCACTATTGTTCGTCACTGCGGTATAACAAAGGGCCTATGGGTGTTACATACTCCTTTACTTAGCATACTTTGGTTCTGTTAAAACTTCAACCTGCAACAAAATCACAAACCAAAACTCCCTGTTTGTAAACCTGCATTCCAAATTCCCAAAAGTGAGCATATGCGAAAGGAATCCTCTACCAAAAAAATAACATACATTGCATGGATTCGGGATAGAATATGAGGGTGACAGTTAAGTTGACATACTGGAGAATAACAGTCAAATTTATAGTGGCAATAATGATGAAGTCGGTCAGCTCAAGACACGAGTCGTAGATCGAAGCTGAGTTTCGATGTCGAACAGAACTGTCATAATAGTAACCTACACAATACAGAGAATCTTCAGACTAGTGAGGTAAGCAGTGTTAGAGAGACTGCCCAGGCTGAGCAAAACAATGAGCGAGTGACCAAAGACCAATTCTAGACAGTGCTCCAGTACCCAACTTTTGCACTGTAGTTCAAAATCAAAAACTGTAAACACCGTTAGAGTCTGGGGTGCCCAAAAGTAGTGTTGTGGGATATAGCTCATTGTGACCACCTCTTCGATCTGATCGTTTTGATATATAGCACCCAAGCACTTTTTTGGACACTTACTAAAAATAGTAAGTCCTGAAACCCAATTCTAATTTTAGTAATTGGTCACAAAAGGTTCCAAAATGGCCCAGGGTACCCGTGGACATCAAAAAGAGCTAGAACAGATGGACTCCTTAACCAAAGCCATTGAGAATTTGAACTTGGCAATTTTCTCCATAAGGGAAGAGGTCCAAGGTCTTCGTCTAGATCATGAGGCCACTAGCGCTCGCTTAGAAGAAACACTGATAAATGTGGGTAGTAAGTTACATAAGGGACCACTCAAAACAGAACACCAGGTTGAAAACTCTACAAGGAATGACCATGACCCATCCTTTAAAATGCCAAAATTGGACTTCCCTCGATTTAATGGGAA
The DNA here is from genome assembly GCA_028583015.1 of Wollemia nobilis. Lineage (NCBI taxonomy): Eukaryota > Viridiplantae > Streptophyta > Pinopsida > Araucariales > Araucariaceae > Wollemia > Wollemia nobilis. The sequence continues at coordinate 5,345,398 of JAQPPZ010005697.1, forward strand.
GGATGTTGATGGGTGGTTATGTAGGGTTGATCAATTCTTTAGACTTCATAATGTTCCCATATATCATCGAGTTCGGATGGCTTCCTTCAATTTGGAATCCGAGGCTCTACACTGGTTCCAGTGGTTACATAATTCCAACCCAAATTTCTCTTGGGAGGAATTTGAGTCCCAACTATCGACCCGATTTGGGCCTCGTGAGTATGAGGACTTCACAGGGGCCTTGACCAAACTACAACAAACATCCTCAATCCAGTGATTACCAAACTCAATTTGAAAAATTGGCCAATAAGACAAGAGGATTGACGGAAGGGTTCTTCACGAGTTGTTTTATCAATGGGTTAAAAGGGGATCTCCAAGCTGAAGTAAAGATGTTGAAACCACATTCCATGATGGAAGCTATCAGTTTGGCCCGTCTGGCCGAATCTAAACTCTCAAACCAAAGGCGCCCCCCGCGGTTTCCTTCAAACCGACCTTCATTTCATTTTCGAACCCAAAATTTAGTTGATAGTAAACCTACTACACCCAAGCGACTGACTACAGAGGAGATGGATGCACGTCGTGCCCAAGGCTTATGTTATAATTGTGATGAAAAGTTTTTTAAAGGACATAAGTGTGCAAACAAAAGACTGTTCTTGATAGATGTTGAGGAACCTGCTAACACTGACCGGAGTGATGAGGATGAGGACCCCCTCGAAACACCTTCTCCATAGGAAGAAGATACACAAGGGTCTGAGGTAGAGATTTCAGTCCATGCTCTTGCAGGCATTACCACTCCACAAACCATGAAAGTTGTGGGATTTTTCAAGGGCCAACGTCTTACCATCCTTATACAGCATCCATTATTGCACAAAATTTTCTTGACTCCATCTTTCGCCTTCATGGCATGCCCACCTCCATTGTGTCTGATCGTGATCCCACCTTCACTAGTCATTTCTGGCAAGAGTTGTTTAAGTTGCAGGGGACTCAACTCAAAATGAGTTCAGCCTACCATCCGCAAACGGATGGTCAAACATAAGTTGTTAATAAATGCTTGGAAACCTACCTTCGTTGCTTTGTCTCAGATCATCCCACTCAATGGGCCAAATGGCTATCCTTGGCCGAATGGTGGTACAACACTTCCTATCATACCGCAACCAAACTCACACCATTTGAAGCGAGTCTATGGGCGCCTTCCACCTATGCCTTCCTCTTACATTCTTGGCAGCTCCAAGGTCCAGGCCGTCGACAACACTCTGAGTCAACACACCAAGGTCCTTCGCCAACTTAAGCAGAATTTGAACATGGCCTAGAATCGGATGCGCCAACAAGCTGATCAACATCGTTCTGAGCGTAGTTTTGATGTAGGTGATATGGTCTTCCTTCGCTTGTAGTCGTACAAACAATCATCCCTACAACTTTGCAGGTGCCAGAAGCTTGCTGCAAAATTCTATGGTCCTTACCAGGTTCTACAAAGGATTGGCCCCACAACTTACAAATTGGCGCTCCCACCTACTTCCAAGCTTCATCCTATTTTTCATGTTTCCGCTCTCAAGAAAGTTGTGGGCACACAGGTACAGGTTCAATCCACACTTCTTGAATTGGATGAAGAAGGCTCCATATTACTTGAACCTGAGCAGTTATTGGATCGTCAGACTCGTACTCTTCGCAACCGTACAATTACAGAGATCCTGGTTCAGTGGCGTGGGCTTCAACCTGAAGATGCTACATGGGAATCTCTCCACCAACTCCAAGCAATAGCTTCCTCATTTCAGCTTTGAGGACAAAGCTTCTTCAAGGGGAAGGACATGTTAGGATCCCATCCTAACCCTTAATGTAATAACTTCCATGATGTAATAATTCCTAAATAACGTGGGTAGTACCCATGATTAATATTGGGTAGTACCCATGATTAATATTTTGTAATGTTCTAAGTTTTAGCTTATATAGCGCCTATGACAAATGACCCCCTTTCTATGTAACACATAGTAGATAGGTTATGTAAGGTGGCCTTGTGCATGTAATTCGAGTGGCATTGTGCATGTAATCCAGGTGGCATTTTGCATGTAAGCCAACCATGGAAGGGAACTCTTTAAATACCCGAGAAGGCACCAATGTATTCATATTTTTGCAAATTAATGAAGTGTTGAAGGAGGTTGCCCCCTCGAAGAGGCCTGCGATTCTATCTTATTGTGAGATTGTTCCTTTATGCAAATTTCTGTTATAATGTGTATTTTGTTCTGAATATTAATATGATGTTTATGTGAGTTTATTTCCAAGCAATTGTGTGAGTGTGTTTATTTTATAGTAAGATCCTAACAAATTTCAAATTACACTATTCCAATGATTTTTTTCTAGTACTCTTTGAGTGTGAAGAGGACCGAGATCGTGTTTCCCAGGAAGGGTCATGGTTTCTTGGGAGAGGGTTTGTTCATGAAACCCTGGTATACGAAGTTTTGAGTGGAGGAAATGCCTTCTCTAGGCCCTATATGGGTTAGGTTATTTGGGTTTACGAGCTGAATATTGGAACCCCATCTCTTTTGCAATATTGGCAACACTCTTGGAACCTTTATGATGGTGGTTGATAGTACTTACAGTTTTTGACTAAATGATATATTGCCAGAATATGTGTCCAAATGGACCTCAACAAACCTCTTCGAGAAAAGATCACATTACAAACAGAGGATGAAATCTGGGAGCAAAAATATGATTATGAAAATATCCCATTCAGATGCCATATGTGCCATGAGTACGGGCATTTGACAAGAGACTCTTCATAGAAATGCTAAGAGCAAATGCAAGTAAAGGAAAAGGTTGTTGACTTTCAAGAACCTAAAAAGAAAGCACATCCAAAGAATAAAGCAAATGATAAAAGTAGTATTACACTAAACAACAACTTTGCTTCTTTGATTGCTGAAGACCCAAGTGTGCGAGGAGATCAACAAATGGAGGCCGAACCGATGGTGGAGCCAATTCTTCAAGCAACCCGCTAGTCCAAACTAGGGGAACAAACAATGCCAGAAATAGATGATAACCAGATCAACATGCAAATGGATACAAACCTGAACCACAAAAATCATCTAAGGCAAAAAAGCGAGGAGGAGCTGAAAAAATTAGAATTATACTTCTAAAACACACAAGATCGTTCAGCCTGAAGTAGGAGAAGATACCTTGACCCCCCTTAATAAGGCTTTGGTGGTTATACAAAGGATCATGAAGGAGGACCTGTTCAAAATTTGTTTGGTATACAACAAGAAAAACTCAAGAAAATGAAGATTGACACCAATCAGAAAGTGTGATGTAAGACCAATCAACACCACTTAGCAAAAGAAGGGGAAACCCTTGTTTCTGAGGGTAAGGTGACTGTTGGTTACGAATCTACCATGAGGAAAGGATTTGGTATAATGCGCCTCAGATTCGCCCACCAGATTGAAAGGCCGGAAGGAAGGAATGCCTTCCGTGCCAATCTCCGGAGACGGCCGACTTCCTGTGGGATTTTTAGGTGTTTAGCTAAGAGTGCAGGAAAGAGATAAAGTTCGAAAAGAGAATCCAAATGTGATTGGAGTTGGGTGGGGGGAATAAGCAGCACGACAACGATCAATCACCACTACTAACAACAATTAAACACAAAACACACCATAGAAACTACAACTATCATGCATCCTATGTATCCTCTATCTATGCATTCCAGGAATACTTAACCATCAAATACTGGAATCCAGAGTTCAATATAACAGTAAGCAATGATATAAGAAACATGAGGCAGAAATGACAAGGAGAGGCAGCATACAAGATGATGACAATAAGCAGAGCCAAGTATGTGTCTTGCATTCAGAAGCAAACGTATAGCTACAATGGTTCCCTAGCAGTATATTCCCCTTCCACCCTTTTACAATGAAATGGCGTGGCTATTTATAGCCCAAGTTCCCCCCCGATTACAATTACGGGCACAAAGTCCCAGACCAGACAATAGCAGACAAAAGAGGCAGAAGAGTCACTGACATCGACTCTGTCGGCGAGGACTGTACTTGCAGCAAGGTCTCCCTGAAAGCTGTACAGCTACGTGGTAGCGCGTTGGGTGAAACTTCTAATCAGCAGGAATGCGGGTAGCTGTGGTAGATGGAACTTTACATCAGCTTAAATAGGGGCAGCTGGCGTAGGTAAGTCGGGTTGCACTCCAGCACTTAGCTGATTTTCTGAATACTGCTTTCCCAAGTGCGCACAAGAAGAAGAGCGCACCCCGACTTCGCTGCGAAGTCGGGTTGCGCTCTGACACAGCCAAATTCTGCTCATTTCCTGTCTGCTTTCGCACTTCGCATTCCCTAGTGCGCCCCAACTTGAGGGCGCACCCGGACTTCGCTGCGAAGTCGGGTTGCGCCCTGACACTTAGAATTTTTCGGGGAACACTTGCTCAGTTTTGGGAACTTGACTGGGGGAAGTACAAGGGAAAAAGGGAGGAATGAAACTGCAGGAAAGGGAGAAAGGGAAAAAAGGAGAAAGAGGAAAGGAAGAGGAGGGAAGGAAGAGCAGCTTACTTACAAAATTTGAAAACATGGCACCCCGTGCAAAATGTGGCAACATTCCTGGCGGCTCGTGGGGTGTCGAGCTTGCCTCGACGCAAAGAACTATGCCTTCATCCTTTGGGCGCAGAGGAACTTCCTTCCCTCGCTTCCGCTGCTCCGACGGCTTCCTTCCGGGCAACTGTTCTTCTTCAGGTTCACTTTCGGCAATTGCCTCTTCTGTTTCTCCTCCTGAACCCGAATGTTCTTCATTGTCGGCCTCCCGCTCGCAGATGCGATCATATGCGACCTTGGCTTGGTCCCAGATTGTCGCTTGGAAGGGGCTTACGTCGCTGACTTCTTTTAGTGCTGCGTTGAATGCAGCAACTGCATGCAGGTCGATGGTGTCGTATCTTTTTCCCAACTCCTTAAGGGAGGAGTTGATTTTGCAGTATCTTGACACCATCTGGGCGACCTGAGCTTCCTGGACTGGCTTCGCCCAGCTATCGATTTCTGCTGTGTCTGCCTCGAAAGACGGCCAATTCTGCTTTACCTACTCAAGGGTCAAAAACTCGCCATCCTTGACGAAGCTCGGGCACCCGTGTTCGGACAGAGTGTGAAAGGGGGCCAGGCAAATGCTCATTTCATGCTCTAATGCGTCCAGCATCTTCCTGGCAGTCCTTATCTTCTCCGTCTTATCAAAATAAACATGCAAGGTTACCCTTGCATCTGCCCACTCTGAGGCAAGTTGGGACATCGGGGGAAATCGGAGGCCTTTGCGCTCATACTCCTCAAGTTTCATAGCCAAGTCTAGCCATTGCTTCGCTTGGTGTTCGGTCTCCTCTACCACAGGCTTTCCCTGGGCAGATACTTCTTCGATCCTGGACGCGAAATCCAGGACCGATATAGATCTAACAACGTTGGGCTTGCATCCCTGCAGCAGACCAGCCCGCATCTCCTTAACTTTGTTCTTTGAAAAGGCCGTCGTCTGTGATGTTTTCTCTTCAAGCTGCGACTGAGCCTGTTTCAACGAATCCTGGGAGCCGAGAAACTCGCTCCAGTCGCTGCCCTTTTCTCCTTTGACAACTGCTCGATCTGTCTATTTCGAGCTGCGGCCTCCCGCCGAGAGGCGGCTAGTCGGGCTTTCAGTTTGTCGATCTCCTGCTGTGCAGACCCCAGCTACGCGGTGGCCCTAGCCAGATCTTCTTCTAGCTGTCTTGCGTTATTCTGCAATTGTAATGTCCCTAATTTTTAATTATTAGGATTATACATAAAATGTGGTGTGTTAATGTTTATGTGGCTTGGAAAAGAAAAATAATAATAAATAAAATAAAAGAAAAGGGGTTATAAGGGTTAACGCCACATTAGGGAGTTATAAGGTTAATTTAGCTATTTTATTAAAATAAAATAAAATATAATTCTCAATGGAGAATTAGGGTTTTGGCTGATAAAAGGAGGCTTGGGCTTTATTCTACACATCCATTGTTATTGTAATTGATCTCTTTCTCTTGTATTTGGCTGCAAAGTCATTTGCAATTCTTCTGTGTACGAAACCTCGCGTAAGTGAACCCTTGTGGACGAAAACCTGCAAGAGTAAAGCCTTGAGGACGAAGACCCTATTGGTTTAGAGGTAGAGGACGAAAACCCTTTTGTCTTAGAGGGGCAAACTCATCCGGGGTTTGCGTATGAGCTTGCATTGATCAGCATTTGTGGGCAGAGTTTCAACATTTCAGCCATTGAGGGCTTTATATCAGAAATTGATATCCAAATCAGCATTCGGGGTTTTTTGGCATTTGTTTGGAGGGATTCCGTTTTCCACAGGCCAGATATTGTTGATTCGACTTCAAAATTGGATAGAGAATTTCATGCCATTCGTTTTGACAGGTTACACGACATGGTTTCGTTAAGAAACGAAAGAGTTATGGCATTTTGAAGTTCGCCTGCCAATCCAGATTTCTAATATCGCGCACGCAGGAATTTCAAGCTGCAACAAATTTTGGACCTGTTCTTCATCAATTATTATTTCTTGCATTTCGGGAGACTTATGCAGTTCCCCATTGATCAAATTTGTGAGTTAAAATATTGGTTGTAATTACCCTCTTTTCAGATTCAATAAAAGCAGTGTTTTAATGAAAAACTATGGTGTTTTTCCATGATTATTGTGTTAGACAGATAGATCTGAGTGTGATTTAATTGATTCCTAAATTATTGCAAGAAAATTGCTATTTCATTAGCTAGGGTTTGCCAAATTCAAGTTAGGGTAGCACACTACAGGTGGTATCAGAGCACAAGTCAACTCTGCCAGCCTGTGGATTCATGAAGCCACTCAGTGAAGAAGAGGTATTTTGGAAAGATTATAAAACATATCAATCAATGGGAGACGATTATCAGGATGATATGTCATTTGCAGATTTTATGGACTTCTTGATTAAATTTGACTTGAAGTTGAAAAGGAACCCCAAAAATTTGTATGTGAAGCTCTACATTGCAGGTAAGAATCTTGAACATCCGTTCCCGTCAATAGAAAACCTTCTGAATTCCTTAAGGGATGTGGAGAAAATTTTAGACAAGGTTGTTAGCTCACCTTCTTACATTATGCAAATTGCTTTGAATCCCTTGGTGTTTTCTTTGGTTGAGCCAAATTTATTGGGTCACCCAGACAAGGAGGTAAGACTCATGGTTACTTCCTGTTTAAGTGAAATTATGAGAATATCAACACCTAAGGAGCCTTATGGAAATGACACATTGAGAATGGTAATGCAGTTGTTGGTTGACAGTTTTAGAGGGTTGGGAAAGGTCAAAAGCTCTCATTTTGCTAGGAGAGTTACTATACTTGAGACTTTTGCAAGAACTAGATTGGGTAACTGTTGTCACATTTTGCACGGGGTGTAATGTCTTCAATATTGTAACAGTGCTGCTCTTCTTTTTCTCCTCCTTCCGTTTTCCTTCCTTCTCTCCCTTTCCTTTTCTTTCCCGCATTCTCTTTCTTTCCCCCCCTTTCTTGGAGTCCCCCAGTTGATTTTTCAACTTTCCAGCAGGTTACCCTGAAAAATTGGCTAAGTCTGGGTGCGAAGTTCGCACTTCGCCCAGTTTTGGTGCGAAGTTCGCACTTCGCCCAGTTTTGGTGCGAAGTGCGCACTTCGCCCAGTTTTGGTGCGAAGTCCGACTTCGCCCCACTTTCTGGGCGCACCTTGCACCGTGCAGTCGGCAGGTCGACAAAGAAGAATGATAACTCGCGGAACAGGTCCGTACAGACGCGAGACACCGATGTTCACTCGTGCGCAGCCCGACTTTTCAACAGAGCCGGAATGCGCCCTTGACAGGTGTACGGTAGGGGAACAAACCCGGAATTTGACCAAGGCGTGAAGGCCTTCCCAACTGCATCGTTTTCTGCCCACGAATCCCAAGGAGCTCCGATCCCAAGCGAAGATAGATAGACTGCCCTTCAAGGCAGACATGTGTCACACAGCATAACCCATCATACGACAAGTGTCCAGCTTCGGGATTTGAACCAAGACTACCGACCTAAAGGGATAAGTATGGGCTGCACCGCCTGTGTCAGTAGCCTCATTCAAAGCTGATCTGAGGTTCCACCTGCTCCAGCTACCAGCGTACCTGCCGACTTGAAGTTTTGCCCAGCGCACCGCCATGCGGCTGTCCAGCTTTCAGGATCACCATGCTGCGGGTACAGCCCGGTCCGACAAAAGGTCAGCATTTGCAGCTCTTTCGCCGCTTCTGTCAGCTTATGTTTGACTGGGACTCTGTGCCCATTAACGTAACGGGTGGGACTCGGGCTATAAAAGCCCACCATGAATTCATTGTAAGGTGTGGAAGGGGAATGTTTGTTAGGGAATCACCGTACCCATTGTAACCGTGCTTCTGCTAATGAATACAATCTGTATGCCTGGTTCTGTTCCGCTGTCTTTATTCTTTTATGCTGTCATTCATTATATGCTTTAGGCCCACCTGTGTCGCGACTCGTTGATTCACTTCGGCGTTTGGCGATCAGGTTCCTCTAGTATTGCTTGTTTAAGCACTCGTTGTACTCCATTAATTTAAAGCATTTATAGAATAGATATGGTAGCAGTTCCATCAGTTATGTGTTTTGTTGTTGGTCCGTATCCGGTGATTGATGCGATCCCGTGCTGTTAGTTCCTTGTAGGGAATGTTTGCTGGGAGCCATTGAACAATGCGGTTAAATTCTCTACATAAACACATATACCCGGCCCCGATATCTCTAGGCTTGCTTTCTACCTATGTCAATGTACGTATCCGTTAATCGATGCATTGCCGTGCTGTTAGTTCCTTGTAGGGAATGTTTGCTAGGGGATCATTGAATGGTGCATACACTGCTTATGTATCGGAAGTACGCGTAGGTTTTGCAGTTCTTTGTCATACTTTTGTATTTATGATGCAGCAAGTAGCGTTGATTGGTGTGTTCCCGTACTGTTAGTTCCCCCCCACCAACCTCTGAATATATTTGTAATCCCTTTCTGTACATTTGTTTCTTTCTGTACATTCATCTCTTTCCTGTACCCTTAGCTCAAATCAGAAAACCCCCAAAAGGAGCCGGCCTTCTCCGGAGATTGGCTCGGAAGGCATCTCTTCCTTCCGGCCTTTCATGCTGGTGGGCGAATCTGGGCGCATTAACCCAAAATCCTTTCCTCATGGCAGATTCGTAACCAACAGTAACATCATGTTAGATTTGAATATGAATGATTTGATTTACCAAATGTTTCATCATTTCATTGCTACAACTAGATCAAAACATGCTGATAATGTTATTGCAACCATGAGAGATATTATGGTTTTGATTATCAATGAAAGTGACGAAATTCCTCGGCCACTGTGGACTATGTTAGTGGCTGTTTGGAGACATTATTTGGTTGCTTCACCTACAGCACATGACTTGGTTAACAGTGTAGTTCAAGAGTGTGAAAAGAAATTGCAGCCCTTCTTGGTCATTGACGAGCACAGGGAAACAGGAGCTTCAACATGTGCAAATAAAAATGAGGTGGTGAAAGAAGAGTCTAATGTTCAAAGAAAAGATAAGGGGAAAACACAACAAAGAGCTATTAAAGAGTTACAAGTTTCGGAACACCAATACAAAAGCAAAAATCAGCTAAGGAAAGAGAATCGTTGCTTCAAATGTCAAGAAGCTTGGACTCTTGGTCACATATGTAGAAACAACAAACCTAAGGACTTAATGCAGCCAAGCCTACTGTCTCAAAAGGAAAAAAGATCATCAAGGGTCACATGTACAAGCTTTGAAGGGACAAAATACTGAAAAAGGTTCTCAAGTTTCTTGCCAAGCTGATCTAAGTACAGCAAGCAAAGTAGATCTAACACTTGGTTTTTCAAACAATGTTGATGAGAATGCTAGTAATAATGCTTCTACTCATTTGAATGCTAAAGATCAAGTAGAGGGTGCTTATCAAGAAAATGCTGATCTAGTTGGGCAGCAATTGTCAGCCCATGAAAGCATTATCTGTACAAGTCTGACTCAATCAAAAGATAAGCTTGATGACAGTGTTGTTTCGCTTCTCTCAAAAGAAAAAACAGATTGCAATCAAGCTATCGAGCAAATTCCTAGCACCTTGACTTATAGACAAGGAATTGGAGTAGAGGAACAAGAGCAGTCAGATCTTTATTTTGAGAATAACATCTCCAATAAAAGTCCCAAATATCATCTTTGTGAAGATGCCATTGGTCAGCAACTTCCTGAACAAAATATCATCTCTAGTGAAGCATCTCAGCAAGCACTTCAGGAGCCAAAACGGTTAGATTTTCATTTTGAACATGAAAAGAGAATCTCCAATGGTCATAAACATCACCTTTATGAAGATGTCACTAGTATACAACCTTCTAAACAATATATCATCTTTAGTGAGGTATTTAAGCAAGCAGCGCAACAGCAAGAGCAGCCATACTTTCTTTTCAATAATAATGAATGGACTAATATTAAAGAAATTTCCTATATCATGAGTATCTATCCCTTGAAAGATTCAATTCACATTCAGCCTAGTATTGTAAATATGGCAAATGCATTTTCAGTTTTGATGTCTAGCATTCCACCTACAGCCATGAGACATATGGAAATTATATGTTTTAAGTACTTAAGCAGAATTCAGTCCTCATAAGTATTCGGTACAGTCACGGAACAACAGCATATAAATTCATGCAAATTGGCCTTAGAGGAAGAAGTTGCACTTGAAAGAATGTTTGAAGAATTAGTGCATTGCCCTGCCATAAATAGAACTGCAGATCGTTTCAAATCCAAGCTTATTTTAATGAAAGTTAGGGTGTATGGATGCTTGCACAACACAAAGGCAGAGAAGATACTTCAGAAAGAAGCGTGTGTAGATCTTGATGTTGGGAAAATAAAGAATGGCTATTATCAAAAGGAAACAAAGTTCGTTGACTCAAAATTAGATTTCTCTTTCATTATGTCTACAGTTGCAGATCATTTCCTATGTAGTTCAGTTTCAAACAATGATGGTGGACTGAGTTTGGTCGATGTTGGAAGAATTGGGCAATTTTCACTCATTGCTATTCATGAAGTTCTTTTCTTGATATGCCCCATGACGAAATCAGACTTGCTATGCTCAGTGTTCAGTCATGTTTTTAGCAATTCCATCACTCTTTTACATGATACTCTTGTTGAGAATGATGTGGGAGTGATCCTAGGAGAATTGGGAAAATTTGGGAATATTCATTTTATTACTGCTCACACTAAATCAGATTTGGTAAGAGCTATATCAGACCTGTTCTTGTTCAGTTTGGATGAACATGGAGGCATGGGGCATCATGGAGACAGTTTAGAGATATCCCTGCATGAGCAAAATTCAGTTTGGAAAAGGCTTTTGGGTAACTTTGGCAAGATTATGTTGGTGAGAAGCAAAGGATTGATTGGCTTCTTACTTGGTTTGGATCTTTGTGCACTATTGAGACAGTCTTCACACAACTTTGAGAAAGTCTCACTTGGGCAAGCTTTTTACAAGGCTGGTCTTAAAGAATCAGGCTTACTCCACATACAGTTTGAACTAGGCAGCAAAGAAACAGTTGGTTTCTCACTTGACTTGGATAAATGTGCACATTTGGGAAAGTTCCTATACAGGCCTGGTAAAGAATTATTGGAGCAGCATCACCAGGTGATCAAGAAGGTATGTAGATGGATTGGTGAAACTCTTGGTATCCTTCTTGACTTGGTAGAAACACATGGGTTAATAGATTTCACTTATGGCCATAAAAATAATGATAGTATGATTGTTGTACTTCCATTTCTCAGTCCATGTTTCGTGGATGCACTCACCACTATTATTGGTTTGGCCACATTTATGCATGATATGACTAATAGAGATGATGAGGGAAAAAGTTTAGATGTCTTTCTCACTGCTGTATTGAAGGAATCAGACCTGTTGAACTCACTTTTCAGTCACTCATCCATCATCATTGCTGGTTTATTAATACTCATACATGGTACAGCTGTAAGAAATGGTAGAGCACTTAGTTTGGATGCATTTTGGGAATATGAACAGACCTTTTTTGCTGTTGTAATCAGAAAATCAGAGTTGTTACATGTTCAATATTGGTTGGGCAGCAAAGAATTAGCTGGGTTTTCACTTGGCTTGGATGTATGTGTACATTTGAGACAATTTCTATACAGCCTTGGTGAAGTATTATTTGGGCAGCATACAGGTTTTGCATTCTTCTTTGGTAAGAAACCAAGTTTGGGACAGTTTGGGAAAATAATTTTGATGTTGTCCTTTGCATTCACTCTTGGATCAACACTGTGGCAGTATGGTAAGATTTTCTTGAAATTAATTTGGGACCCTAGAATCATTCTTGGTTATGACTCTGAATTGATTTTATGGAGTTTGTGTTCGATTGCTTGAGGACAAGCAATCTCAGGGGGGGATGTATTGTAATGTCCCTAATTTTTAATTATTAGGATTATACATAAAATGTGGTGTGTTAATGTTTATGTGGCTTGGAAAAGAAAAATAATAATAAATAAATAAAAAGAAAAGGGGTTATAAGGGTTAACGCCACATTAAGGAGTTATAAGGTTAATTTAGCTATTTTATTAAAATAAAATAAAATATAATTCTCAATGGAGAATTAGGGTTTTGGCTGATAAAAGGAGGCTTGGGCTTTATTCTACACATCCATTGTTATTGTAATTGATCTCTTTCTCTTGTATTTGGCTGCAAAGTCATTTGCAATTCTTCTGTGGACGAAACCCTGCAGAAGTGAACCCTTGTGGACGAAAACCTGCAAGAGTAAAGCCTTGAGGACGAAGACCCTCTTGGTTTAGAGGTAGAGGACGAAAACCCTTTTGTCTTAGAGGGGCAAACTCATCCGGGGTTTGCGTATGAGCTTGCATTGATCAGCATTTGTGGGCAGAGTTTCAACATTTCAGCCATTGAGGGCTTTATATCAGAAATTGATATCCAAATCAGCATTCAGGGTTTTTTGGCATTTGTTTGGAGGGATTCCGTTTTCCACAGGCCGGATATTGTTGATTCGACTTCAAAATTGGATAGAGAATTTCATGCCATTCATTTTGACAGGTTACACGACATGGTTTCGTTAAGAAACGAAAGAGTTATGGCATTTTGAAGTTCTCCTGCCAGTCCAGATTTCTAATATCGCGCGCGCAGGAATTTCAAGCTGCAACAAATTTTGGACCTGTTCTTCATCAGTTATTATTTTTTGCATTTCAGAGACTTATGCAGTTCCCCATTGATCAAATTTGTGAGTTAAAATATTGGTTGTAATTGCCCTCTTTTCAGATTCAATAAAAGCAGTGTTTTAATGAAAAACTATGGTGTTTTTCCATGATTATTGTGTTAGACAGATAGATCTGAGTGTGATTTAATTGATTCCTAAATTATTGCAAGAAAATTGCTATTTCATTAGCTAGGGTTTGCCAAATTCAAGTTAGGGTTGCACACTACAGCAGCTGAAACAGCGCCTCCTGGGTCTTAAGCCGCTTGACAAGGAGATTATGGGTTCTACGACGAATACCATTGATCTCGTATTCCTCGTTGATGTCATCAAAGCTCTTCTCCTTCATTTGGTGCTCATAGTCCGCCTCGGTCATTTCTCGGAGAAGCTTCTTCACTTTTGGGATCAATTTCTCAGTTGTAAGCACTCTCCTGTCCAAGTCATACTTGGTGCGCTTTACCGGGGTAGCTATCTCCTCGGCTCTCCTACGTTTGACGCCCTAGAGGAAGGAGGTGGAACATCCTGCGACTTTTGCTGCCAGAGGCTGATCCTCTGCGCTCTGTAGCTGTTCGCCCATGAAGTTTAGGTCCTCCAGCATTGGATCTTGCTGCGACATCTTCCCTGCAAACAGCGAAGCGGGAGGTATTCCAGAAGGAGTGGCCACTTTTAAGGGCGATCGGGTCCTAGGGGAAGCGAGCGGTTGAGTGGATGGCGTTGGCGGGGTTTTGAACAGATGAGGTGAGCGGCGCGGCGATGTATGTGCAGCTTCGACACTGGCCGTAGGCGAGGGTTCCAGGGTTTGGCTCAGGGACTGGAAGGTGTTAGGGTCCTGTTGGTTACGAATCTACCATGAGGAAAGGATTTGGTATAATGCGCCCCAGATTCGCCCACCAGATTGAAAGGCCGGAAGGAAGGAATGCCTTCCGTGCCAATCTCCGGAGAAGGTCGGCTTCCTGTGGGTTTTAGTGTTTTAAAGATAAGAGTGTAGGGAAAGAGATAAAAGTGCAGAAAGAGATTCCAAACGTGATTGGAGTTGGGAGGGGGGAATAAGCAGCACGACAACGATCAATCACCACTACTAACAACATTCCTTTACAAAGCACACATTGAAACTACAACTATCATTAATCCTATGTATCCTCTATCTATGCATTCCAAGAATACTTGATCATCAAATACCGGAGTCCAGAATTCAATACAACAGTAAGCAATGATACAAGAAACATGAGGCAGAAATGACAAGGAGAGGCAGCATACAAGATAAAAGACAGTAAGTAGAGCCAAGTATATGCTTGTATTAGAGGCAAACACACAACTACAATGGTTCCCTAGCAATATATTCCCCTTCTCTCTTTTTTACAATGAATTACATGGCTATTTATAGCCTCAAGTTCCCCCCGATTACATTCTCGGGCACAAAGTCCCAGACTAGACATTAGCTGACACAAGCGGCTGAAGAGCTGTTGATGCTAACTTCTATCGGGCAGGATTGTACTTGCGGCATGGTCTCCCTGAAAGCTGTACAACTACGTGGCGGTGTGTCGGGTCAAACCATCGGTCAGCAGGAGTGCGGGTAGCTGTGGCGGATGGCACATTACATCAACTTTAATGATGGTAGTTGGAGTAGATAGTGCAGCCCATGCTTTGTCCTTTTCCCGGTCATGTCTTGGCTCGAATCCCGAAGTTGGACACTTGTCGGATGCTGACGGATGACACGTGTCTGCCTTGAAAGGCAGTTTATCCAACTTCGCCCAGGATTCGAGCGCTGTCGGGTTGTGCAGGTGGAAAACAACGCAGTTGGGAAGGCCTTCGTGCCTTGGTAAATTTCTGAGTTTGCTTTACCCAACTGCGCACCGGTCAGAGGGCGCACTCCGACTTCGCTGCGAAGTCGGGTTGCGCACCGGCATCTTGTTGTCTTCTCCGCTGTTCGGACTGCGCTCCAAGAGGGGGGCGCACCCCGACTTCGCTGCGAAGTTGTGTTGCGCCCCAACACTTAGCTGATTTTCTGCCACTGATCTCCTAAGTGCGCCTAGGAAGAAGGGCGCACCCCGACTTCGCTGCGAAGTCGGGTTGCGCCCCAACACTTAGTCAAATTTCGCTCATTTTCCTGTTCTGTTGCACTTCGTACCGCTCCTACTGCGCTCCCACTGGAGGGCGCACTCCGACTTCGCTGCGAAGTCGGGTTGCGCTGACACTTAGAAATTTTCAGGGGATTCTTGTGTTCTGGAAACTTTGCTGGGAGAAGAAGAGGGAGGAATGAAACTGCAAGGAAGAGAGAGAAAGGGAGAAATGAAGAAAGGGGAAAAGAGGAAGGGAAAAGGGAGAGAGCGGCTCACTTACAGAAACTGAAAACATGGCACCCCGTGCAAAATGTGGCAACATTCCTGGCGGCTCGCGGGGTGTCGAGCTTGCCTCGACGCAAAGAACCATGCCTTCATCCATTGGGTGTAGAGGAACTTCCTTCCCCTGCTTTCCGCTGCTCTGATCGCTCGCCTCCGGGCAACTGTTCTTCCTCAGGATCACTTTCGGCAGTTGCTTCCTCTGATTCTCCTTCCGAATCTGAGTGCTCTCCACTGTCAGCCTCCCATTTGCTGATGCGTTGGTATGCAGCCTTGGCTTGGTCCCGCACTGCTGCTTGGAAGGGCACGAGGTCGCTGATCTCTCTTAGTGCTGCGTGGAATGCAGCGACCGCGTGCAGGTCGATGGTGTTATATCTTTTTCCCAACTCCTTTAGGGAGGAGTTGATTTTGCAGTATTTCGACACCATCTGGGTGACCTGAGATTCTTGAATTGGCTCTGCCCGACTATCAATTTCTGTCGTATCCGTCTCGAAGGACAGCCAATTCTGCTTAACCTGCTCCAGGGTCAGGAACTTGCCATCTTTGACGTAGCTCGGGCACCCGTGTTCGGTCAGAGTGTGAAATGGGGCCAGGAGAATGTTTCTTTCATGTTCTAGGGCGTCCGGCGCCCTCCTGGCAGTTCTAATCTTCTCTGTCTTGTCAAAATAAATATGCAAGGTTACCCTTGCATCTGCCCACTCTGAGGCAAGTTGGGACATAGGTTCGAATTGGAAGCCTTTGCGCTCGAACTGCTCAAGTTTTATAGCCAGGTCCAGCCATTGCCTCGCCTGGTGTTCGGACTCCTCTACCACAGGCTTTCCCTGGGCAGATAGTTCTTCGATCCTGGACGCAAAGTCCAGGACCGACAAGGACTTAACAAGGTTGGGCTTGCAACCTTGCAGCAGACTAGCCCGCATCTCCTTGGCTTTGCTCTTTGAAAAGGTGGCCGCCTGTGATGTTTTCTCTGCAAGTAGCGACTGCGCCTGTTTCAGTGAATCTCGAAGCTGTGAGACCTGCTCCAGCGCTGTATTCTTCTCTTCTGACAGCTGCTCGACTGTCTGTTTCTGCGCTGTGGCCTCCTCGCTGAGAGGCGGCCAGCTGGGCCTTAAGCTCGTCTATCTCTTGCTGCGCTGATCACAGCTGCGCCGTAGCCCTAGCTAGGTCCTCCTCGAGCTGCCTTGTGTTATTCTGCATCTGGAACAACGCTTCCTGGGTCTCAAAATGTTTGACGAGGAGATTGTCTGTTCTATGACGAATACCACGAATTTCGTATTCCTCGTTGATGTCGTCAAAGCTTTTCTCCTTCCTTTGGAGTTCGTAGTCTGCCTTGGTCATCTCCCGGAGAGGCTTCTTCACCTTTGGGATTAATTTCTCTGTTGTGAGGACTCTCCTGTCCAAGTCAAACTTGGTGCGCTTGACCGGGGTGGCTATCTCTTCGGCCCTCCTCCGTTTCACGCCCTGGAGAAAAGAGGCGGAGCACCTTGAGGCCCTTGCTGCCAAAGGCAGGTCATCAGCACTCTACAGTTCACCCATGAAGTCCAGATCCTCCAACATTGGGTCCTGCTGCGGTATTTTCCCTGTAAAGAGGGAAGCGGGAGGAATACCAGAAGGTGTGGCCACTTTTAAGGGCGACCGGGTTCTGGGGGAAGCGAGAGGCTGAGTGGTTGGCGTCGGCAGGGTTTTGGAAGGTTGGGGAGAAGAGCGCGGCGGTGAATGTGCAGCTTCAACACTGGCTGCGGGCGAGGGTTCTAGGGTTTGACTCAGTGATTGGAAGGCGTTAGGATCCTGAGCAAATTGGTCAAAGGAATGAGGGCTGCTAGATGGTTGGGCGGTTTGAGAGGAAGGTGCGGCTACGACTTGCCCTGATGAAATGGGGGATGGAGCTGTGTCAGGGCCGACTAAGAGTTGAGGAATAGGTGCAGCGGACGTACTTGCGGGCTCCGCCTGAGCCGCTGTCGGAGGGACGCTTGCAGCTCGGGTGCCTGCTTCTGGTTCAGGGCTGTCCAAAGAGACAACCTCTGGGCCGTCGCTTTCGCTCGCTCGGCGATCGATTGTCTGTACTGTCCTTTAGGTCTCTTAGCCTTTTCGACTTTCTTTCTCTTCTTCTCTTCTGGCGCAGCAGCCGGTTCGCAGGAAGGAGATGAGATTGGAGCGACAGGTAGTGAGGTCCCCACGGTAAATTTATACTGGGGTCTAACTCGAAGAATACTTGCCGCGACCGATCTGCTAGCTGGTAGCGCAGGCGCCTTTTCTGCTCGGGAGGCCACCTCAGGAGTTGACCTCTCTGACCCTTGTGCCCTTTAGGGTGCCACTTCAGAGGCTACAGGCTGCATTGGGCCCACTTGACTGCTCGCCGGAGTTGCGCTGGAAGTTGCCGGAATTGACGATTGCTGAGACGAAGGCCTCCTTATATATCTTTTTCTTGCGCCTCGGGGAACGCAACTTCCAAATTCAAAAGGTTGCCACGTGTCAGCGTGCTTGTCATATAGAGCCGAAAATTCATCATTGACGGCTAGCGTCTTCCGGCTAGATTTGTCGTGTTGTGTGCGACATCTCATCTTCCAGCACTCGACAATTTTGTCCTGTGGCCAGTTGAGGGGCGCCACCTTGGCGAGAAATTTTTTGAAGCCCGCGGATTCCAACCGGTGATCCGGGTTCCGCTCCGGATCGTATGTCACCTCTTCGCAGTAAAACTCATGCCATGGAGGCCATGATTTCATCTGCTCGATGTGCCATTCCAGGTCTGCGCCTGTTCTGTTCCTTCTTTCCTGCATAATCTCCGCTCGGGGGCAGATGTGCGTGAATTTACCCCTGACCCCATCTGGGTCATATTTCCATTGCTGCGGCAGCAATAATAGGCCCATGTCGAGGAGCTCCCGCTCGAGGTAGACATGTTGTCCGATCTCGTAAACTTGGGTATTCGCCCAGGTGAGGGTATACTGAAAGATGTGGCCTTTCTTCTTGCCTTGGCCAAACTCTTCTTCGACGTAATCCATCTGCCGCGCAATTTCCATCCCGAACTGATGATCAGTGCAGAAGTAGGGCAGCAGGAACGACTTCCCTTTGAATCTGTAGATTCTAACTATGATACCCTGAGTCAGCCGGAAGGTGTCCCCGTACTCATTATTCCACAGGTATTTTGTCATGACCTCCGGCGGGCGGGATGCCTTACGGTTGAACAACCCCATGACTTGGCACAGAAATTTAAGATTGAACTCGTAGAAAGAGCCTTTTTTGAATAGACTCTCGGTCCATTAGTACATGGACAGCGACTCTCCTTTTTCGTTTGTTTTCTTCAAGTCAGGGACGTTCATCCGATAGTGTATCGCTCCAAATTTTTTGCATCCTTACCCTCAGGCTATAGGATCTGCGCCCGGAAGGGGGATGCGAGAAGGATGGGACAATACCTCGGACTGAGAGGCCCTTTGAAGGTCCCGCCTCTCGGGGGAGGGGTATAAGGGTGAATTTTTGACTGGATGGTGGGTTCACCAGGAAACTTTTGAGTGGCGCTTCCACGCCTAGGTTGACAAGTGAGTTTGATGTGTTCATTTTGCACTTTAATCATTCAACTCCTAGGTTTGGCCAAGATGAATCTAAACTATTCTATATGCCAATGCTGATTTAGATGAATACAAAAAATAGGAATGAATGCTAAACACAAAGAATATGCTAGCTAAAACGTAACATACCTGATTTCGGATGTCTGATGAAGATTCTGAGTTTTGTAATAGTCCAGATCGCCTCAATTCATACGTAATCGTCTGATATTTCACAGGATCGTCTCAAATCACAGAAGGTCGTCTGAGATCAGACAGAAACGTCTGAAATCAGACGAATTCGTCAGAAACCTGCAATCACAAAAATAGATGCAGAATACCAAATATGCAATTGCAGAAGCAAAGGAAAATGATAGGAATAACAACAAACATGCCTAAATAATGGATTCCAATAACAAAATAAGAAAATGCAGTAGATTAAATGATTGATTTTAACTTTATCGTGCGGTTATGCTAAATGAGGTGAACTCCAAGATGCATAAACATAATAATTTAAGACAGTGCAGAAATACAATAGGAAAATGCAGAAAGAGCTAAGGAAATGCAAACTCTAGACTCTGATTGCCCCCAATCTGGACTACAGTCGGGATCGCCTCCAATCGTACGAGATCGTCTACGCTCCTCGACAAGATCGTCCAAAATCGTCCGGGATCGTTTGCGATGATCCGAGCTAGCTTCGACTAAAAAATAGTAGAGTTCCTGCAAGAAAATGCAAAATACAGAATACAGACAGTAGTGCGAGGATGCTCTAGTGAATAAGGAACTAAATCTGTAGGGAAATCCATCAGCTAAGGGGTTCAGGGGTTCAGGGGGATAAACTAGAAAAATCCTAGTTTATATAGGATTAGGGGGAGGCTAGAAGGTTGGAGATCATCCCAATCTGGGAGATTTCCAATGGGGGGGAATCTCCAACTGCGCAGACGCGCTTCTGCCCAAGTTGGAGAGGCTGTTGAAACAGAAGCTAATTATGAAAATTCGGTTTTGGGACGAAATCGTCTGGACGTTCTGTTCCAGATGAATTCGTCAGATCGGGGACGATTTCGTCTAATCTACGATGATATCGTCCAACGGTCAAAACAAATCCTAAAAATGGCGCGAAAAAGAAGGGAAAGCGGGTAACAAGCGGTTAACGGGCGTTTTGGGGTTAAAATTCAAATTTTTATCTTTTATCTTTTACTAAGGGTTTAACCGTGCCAATTTTAGGGTGCTACATTTTGCCCCCTCTTTAGCGAATTTTCTGAAGAAAATGCGTTAAAGACGAGTTTTTCCCGTTTTACGAGAAAGCAAAAATGTACTCAATTTTTTAGACGACGATTCTTGGTCGAATCGTACGAATGCTGACTATGGTGCCCCCTCCGTGTTTTTACCCAAATCGAACGTTTGAGGTAAAAACGTGGAAAAGCAAAAATTAAAATGTTGTTGGTTTTGAATAAAATTAAGAAAATAGGGTAAAACCCTAATTCATTTTTTACTATTCATTTTTACTATTCCAGAGCTCAGAGAGAAAAAATGGTGGAGACAGCGCACAGAGCGACAGAGGTCCGGCGCGGGCTACGGGTAAGGATCTAATCCTAGTAGATTAGGTTTGATTTTACTTTGTGCATTTTTTTTTTTTAAATTTTGATTGTTTGGGGCATCACGGCCATTTTTAGGCCGTCGACGACGTCGGGACGAAATCGTCCCGATTTCGTCGAAATCGTCCCTAGATCGTCGATTTCGTCCTAGGGCGAAATCGATGATATAGGGGCGATCCCGTCCAACAAGGGGCGATCCCCAAGTTGCGAAATCGAAGATGAATTCATCCTACAAAGGATGACTTTGCCCAATTTGGGATGATATCATCCAATGGTGGATGATATCATCCTTAAGCTTGATTAAAATGTGTTTAATTTGATTGCAATGATTGATTTATTAATAAATTTTGTTGTTTTATTGTTTGTTTTGCAGAAAGGATTACTAAAGAGCCGAGAATGGAAATACGGCGGGTTGAGAGATGACTTGGCCGCTCTCGACCAGGCAGAGCGCGACCAACTAGCATGGGTCGGGCTACGGCATGTGGCAGAGATGCCACAAGTACCGATGGACATAGGGCTTCTGACAGCCCTAGCAGAGAGATGGTATCCGGGGTCGTCCTGCTTTCGATTACCGATAGGGGAGATGGCTCCCACTCTAGAGGACGTATGGAGGATCATGAGGATCCCCATACAGGGATGACTCATGATGCCTATGGCCAATCAGGGCCAGGCGATGATGAGACTGACTGGAGACCCGAGCTTCGCCCTGGAGAAGGGCGGAGTGAACATTGAGTCTCTAAGGCAGATGCCTGGGGCATCTAGGTTGACTCGGGTTTTGGCAGGGGTAGTAGGTGGCTTACTGCTGTGCCACCAGAGCGGGTGCAGATTACCATGGCTCTTGTCAGATGTGGTCTACGACATGAGAGACCACGGCTACAGATTTGCATGGGGTAGCTTTGTACTATGTCACTTGTATAGGATCCTGCATGGGGTCGTATACAAGGGAGGTCGATGTCTGGTCTTGACATCGCTGCTACAAGTTTGGTGTTGGGAGCACATCGCGGTGCGGAGGCCGGTAGGGCTCCCATTGATAGGGGTTGATCGGGAGAGACCCCGGGTTTACTATTGGTGGCTACAGAGAGGGTCACAATGGTGGATAGATCTACCGATGTCACGGAGGTTGCTAGACGACCTCATCCCGGACCAGATCACCTGGAGGCCATGGCGAGAGCACCCCGGGTGGGCAGAGGATGGGCAGGAGTTGGCTCGCATCAGGCGAGTCTACTAGCTGAGGATGGAGCGGGGAGAGGTAGAGCTCCACCGCTACGACCGGGTACTACGGTAGTTTGGTCTACAGTAGGGGATCCCTTCTCTCAGGGATTACGAGTACTCCCGGACTATTCGGGATAGTACTACGCTGAGCGGGGCTCCAGACATGCAGCGGTTCTAGAGTCAGGATGTGGATGATGCCCCCATCCAGCCAGTGGATGGTGACGCCGGGGTTGCAGATGGCTACGATGCCTGGTACGCAGGCATCCGCCCTCCTCGGATGACGAGGGCACAGGGTCCGATGCACGCAATTGTGCGATGGATGGGGAGGCGGCACCAGGCTGCCATTGAGGCAGCGTGGGGTCACGGCAAGAGAGAGCAATGGCGGTCCCCATAGGAGAGATGCCAATGGATGGGTCAGGCTCCACAGAGGCCACGGGAGACAGAGCAGAGGGAGGAGAGACTCCCTTCATAGCAGGGGGAGAGACCACCATCGCCTGATAAGGGCAAGGGTGTCGAGGTGGGAGAGAGCAGCGAGACGGTGGCTCTCCGGGCTGAGGTTGCCCACCTCCGAGCTCAGGTGCAGACACTGCAGGATGAGGCTACACGGCTCAAGGCTCAGAGTGGAGGGGCGAGTAGGGATGAGCTAGTGCGGTCTATGATGCAGACCACATTCTACCAGGGGGTATACTTTCAGCTGGCTCCAGAGGGCCGAGGGTACTCGCCGCCACCAACATTGCGAAACCAATCTGGATGGGATCGGCGAGGACATCCTCACGATCGACGACGAGGACCCAAGACATAGCACGGACTGCTATGGGACCACCTCCTCCATGTCAGGGCGGGGGAGGAGATGAGGCTGAGAGCTCGAGGGCTTCTCGAGACTAGCTGGCTATAGACTGCACAGAGATTGTATAGATATTTGAGAGGATTGAGTATGCCAGGGTATAGATTGTGGCATACCAATCCAGTTTTGATATGATGTACATATATTGTTGATATATATATATGATCTTTTTGTGATATAACTTGTCCATATGTTTTTATGATGCTTCAATGTTTGAATTGTTTGTTTGTTTGATTGATGATTCATGTAATTATGTCATTTGGAAATATTATAATTTGATGTCATGGCATAAAATTGTAAATGAAATAATCTGATGTAAATAAATTGGTTGTTTTGGTGTAATTTGAAAAAAATAAAAGGGACTTCTAACAATAATTTCAAAGGACATTGTCACTGTTATAGACCATTTCATGGAGTCGCCGCTCACTAGGTCGTCAAGCTAATCCCAGGATAGAAATATTGTTAAAAGTAAAAGAGTGCTTAAGAGACTGTCTTAAGACTTTGTGTTGTGATGATAAAAATGATGATGGTGATGATTTGTTTTCAGATTTTCATAAAAATATTATGCATGACATATAAAAGAAATATGATTTTTTCTAGGCATAAATTCCTAAGTGTGATAAAATTTTTGCATAAGTTCCTAGGAACTATACCATCATTGCAAAATTGAATGTTGACATAATGACATGAAATAGAATAAGTGTGCGTTCATTTTAAAGCACAATTGTGTAACATAATGATGCAAGTCATATGTTTTTATGAATTTTTTTTAAAATGAATGGGAAAATAAAATTAGAACAATGGTTTGCGCTAGGCATAGAATTATAGGTATAGACTTATACCATCATCGCGAAATCCAAAGAAGAAAAATGGATATTTTAGTTTTATTGCAAGATTAATTTTTGACTTTTGATAAACAGAAAAATAATAATATGAACATGTTGTTTGAAATCATTTTGTGATTTTGTGAAACAATGTATATAATTGCTTTTATACAAAACAAAAATTCTGAAATAAGAGGATAAAACTATTCCGAAAAGAATTACAGAAATATTTTAAATTATCTCAAAGACAAATGTAGATTTATAAGGGATCCTCATGTGCAAATGTGAGTTCATTACCGATCTTGATTTATCATAATGATACAAAATCTCTCAAATACAAATGTGTGTGCAATTGTATTGTTCATTCACCAATTTTGAGCAAGATAATTTGATACAAGTAATTTGAATTAACCAAATGAATGTTCGTTGACCATGATTTATATGCATGTAACCGTACCAGACTACTGTGTAAGTTAGGTTATCAAGAGCTAGCTAATCCATAAGCCGACATAGGTCTGTACAAAAGAAGGTCGCTAATGTGACAGACATATCACCACGCTAGGGATTACCCAAGGCCAAGTGGGTTGGGCACAAACCACCTGTTATGGGGCTTACCTCACAATTTTCGAATAATTGAGAATTCCAGGGATTCAAGCTCATTCACCCTTCTTTTCTTTTCAAGGGGTAGGGAAAGGGATTTTATTGCTTTTTGCTTTTTCTTTTTCACTTTTGCTCTCTTTTTCTTCTTTTTTTTTTGTATTTTTGTTTGATACTGAGATAATGCTGAAATATTGCTGCGATGAGACAAAATAATATTTTTCTTTTTCTCATTTTCTTTGACTTTTCATTTTCTTCCTATACTAGGGATACTTGCTCGGATTGGTTGTAGAGCAAGGGATTTTTATTCTGGGTAGGGGTGAGCTTGTCCTTTTGTCAATTCTCAAAGATTCTAGACCATGTGCATGATAGGATAGCAGGGGAAACTTTTCGCTCAAGAAACCACTTTTACTATGTAGCATCATATTGAATTTGCAATAAAATCATTTTAATGTGAAAAGATATATTTGGTTCAAGTAAATAACAAGATCAGTTCTCTATGCTCAAAACTTTATTTAATGCCAATGTGGACTTTGATATAAGAGAGATTAATAATCATACCAAATAAAATCAAGATATTTATTCATGTGAGTGTGAAAGTGCGGGATTCCAAATAAATGCTAATTTATCCAAAATAATTGAAAATATAACTGTAACACTTCAAGAATTGACAGGTATGAAAATAAAATATGTTTTTGAAGATTTTGATGGTTTTTAAAGTTTTTATATTTTGATTTTGATTGATGAATTGCAAGAAGGGATACTATGATTGTTTTTTGAAATTTTTTCTTTTATATGGATGACTAAAATGAAATAAGATGCGAAATACACAATATATATAAATGATGAAAAGGACCAAATGTTATGCATAATAACGCTTAAGATGCATAATGTTCATAGGTTCTTTAAGTTCTTTACCATCTAAGGTAGATAATTTGTATGCTCCCGATCCAAATTTAGCAGTGATGACATATGGTCCGAGCCAGTTGGGCTCAAATTTACCTTTAAGGTCTTTAGTTGCATTAGTATTTTTCTGATTTTCTTTTAAGACAAGGTCGCCGATCTCAAAGGATCGATGATGAACTTTCTTGAGATATGCTCGCTTAAGCTTGTTTTGGTAGGCACGAAGATGCTCCAAAGCATTGATGCGCTTTTCATCTAAGAGTTCCAGCTGACTAAGTCTCACAAAGACGATATTCATCCCCTACTTCAAGTATCTTGAAGTAGTAGAGCTAAAGAAGGAACTTCTAATTCAAAGGGAAAAATGGCTTCAGCACCATAAACCAAAACAAAAGGTGAAGTTCCAGTGGGGGTGCGAACACTAGTTCGATAGGCCCACAAAGCGGGATATAATTGGATGTGCCAATCTCGACCAGATTTATTGACCAGTATTTTGAGAATTTTGATTAATGTTTTATTAGATGCTTCTGCTTGGCCATTACCCTGAGGATAATAGGGAGTGGACCAACGATGTTGAATTTTATATTTTTGACATAATTTTTTGACATCTTTATTTTTGAAACAAGTTCCATTATCTCGAGATGAGATTGGCAGGAATTCCGAACCTACAAATAATTTGATTAAAAATAAATTTGGAAACTTGGGTTCCAAGTGCAAGAAGCTAATGGCATAGCTTCAACCCACTTCGTGAAATACTCAGTGGCGGTTATGATGAATTTGTGTCCATCGGATGACACAGGGTTGATTTTTCCAATGATGTCTAAGCCCCATTTTGAAAAGGGCCAAGGAGATGAAATAGCTTGCAGCTCTTGTGCAGGCGCATGGACAAGGTCAGCGTGTTTCGGCACTTGTCGCAATGACGCACATAATCATGTGCATCATTCTCCATGGTAGGCCAAAAATATCCTATCCTAAGGAGCTTCTTAGCAATGGCGCTACCACTAAAATGTCCCCCACAAGATCCATTGTGGGCTTCATTCAAAGCTGATCTAGATTCTTCTAGATTCAAACATCTCAGTAAGATGCCTTCAAAAGATCTCCTATACAAGGTATTACCAATAATCACGAAGCGACTTGCTCGTCTACGTAATAACCTACGCTGGTTACTATGACAACCTTCAGGGAAGGTTCCTTTCTGCAAAAAATTAAATATATCAGTGTACCATGGTTCAGGAGTAGTTTCGTTGATGAGAAACACATCCAAAGGTTCTAAGCATGATTTTCTTGAAGCGGGTTCCTGGAGTCGACGAATAATGATGGTAGCATATTCATCATCTAACTCCAAGGGTAAAAGAGATGCAGCTGCAGCCATAGCGTCGACCGCACGATTGCTAGTTCGAGGAATAGCTTCCAAAGTAACTTGATCAAATAAAGATAATAATTGCAAAACATATGTTTTATATGGGCGTAATTTATCATCTCTGGTCTGATAAACATCATTGATTTGATTTATGACAAGTTGAGAATCACCGAAAACTAATAAATTTTTAATTTTCAGGGCCAAGGCAGCTCGTAATCCAAGGATAAGAGCTTCATATTCAGCAGTGTTATTGGTGCAAGAAAATGTTAATTTAAAGGACAGAGGTATAAGATGTTTTTGCGGAGATATTAAAATAATACCCGCACCAGCCCCACTCATGCATCGGGCTCCGTCAAAGTATAGGGACCATTGTTTAGGATGGTCTACCTCTAATTTAAGGCATTCATCGAGAAACTCAATGATGAGGGGATGGGTAGACTCTAAGGGTGCAGCAACTAGTTGATCTGCTATGATTTGACCCTTAACAGACTTCTGTCCTATAAACGTGAGTTCAAATTCGCTTAGCGCAAGAACCCACTTGGTTGTGCGACCAGATAAATACGGTCGACTCATGAGATATCGCAAAGGGTCGAATTTGGCAATAACATACGTTTTTTGACTGAGCATATAATGTCGTAGTTTTTGTGTAGAAAATATGACTGCTAGACATAACTTCTCTAATATGGTATAGCGAGTTTCATAACTGATTAAGGTTCTGTTGATGTAATAATTAGCACGTTCTTTCTTCTCATCGTCAAGCTGAGCTAACATAGCTCCTAAGGCAAAATTGGAAGCAAAAATGTACAAGATAAATGGACGATCAGATCTAGGTGGTGAAAGCACCGGTGGTTGGAGGAGATATTGCTTAAGGAGTTCAAATGCTTCCTGGCATTCTTCGTCCCAATGGAAAGAGACATCTTTCTTAAGAAGCTTAAGAAAGGGTCCGGTTTTGTCTGCCAACTTATCGATGAAGCGGCGAATAGCCTGAAGCTTACCTTGTAAACTTCGTAATTCAGATATATTTGTGGGTGCGGGCATATCTGTGATAGCCGTGATCTTGAGAGGGTCAATTTCAATGCCACGTAAAGAGACTATAACCCCTAATAATTTATCGGACTTGACTCCGAATATACATTTAGCTGGATTCAATCGGATATGATACTCCCTTAACCGATCAAATACTTTTCTCAAGTCATTTAAATGATCATCTTCTTTGATAGAACGAGCTATAATATCATCTACATAATCATGTAGAATATCATGCATCATATCATGAAAGATATAAGTCATGGCTCGTTGATATGTTGCACCTGCATTCTTTAAACCGAATGGCATCACTTTCCAACAAAAGGTTCCCCAAGGGGTAATAAAGGTTGTTTTAGCCTGATCTTCAGGAGCTATCCTGATCTGATTATAACCAGAGAATCCATCCATTAAGGATATCATTCCGCTCCCAGCAGTAAAATCAATGATTTGATCCATGTTGGGAAGAGGAAAATCATCTTTAGGGCAGGCAACATTAATATCTCTGAAGTCTGTACAAACCCTAACTTTAGTGGCTTCTTTCTTAGTTACTGGAACTACATTTGAGATCCATTCAGCATAATCAATGGCTTGTATAAAAATAACCTTCAACAGTTTTTCTAGTTCTCCTTTGACTAGTAAGGCCACTTTAGGATGCATTTTTCTAAGTTTTTGTTTAACAGGTTTAGCATCTGGATGGACTACTAGATGATGCATAACTACAGAAGGGTCCAAACCTGGCATGTCTTCATATGTCCAAGCAAAGACATCTTCATAGTCTTTAAGAAATGAAATGTATTTATCTTGTTTTTCTTGACTTAATTCTGATCCAATGTTGATTATGTGAGGGTTGTCTTTGGTTCCAATGTTAATTTTTATAACGTTTTCAACTTCCATATGTAAATCTCTCTCAAAATTAGGTGGGGTGGGTGAAACACCCAATTCTTGTAATTCTTCCAAGGTTAGCTTGGATAATTCGTCTTGAGGAGTCGAGGTCTCAAGCTGGGCTATACTAGGTATAGAGCCATCAAAATAAAATTTGTTATGTAACAATTCATCAATGGAGACATCATGGAAGATATCCCCTTCCAACTCATCGTCGGATTCGGCAATCATCTCAGGGTAGGCGATGGATAGCATATTACAGGTAAAGGGATTATTCTTTGAATGCAAAGAATCTTGTTTATCCAGATAATCTTGGTAACATGTAAGATGGTCCTCCTCCTCAAATGGGAAGGGTTGACCTTTACTAGAAAATAGGCCCACACCACATCGAGCAGGCCACGGTTCTACCTCAAAAGGTTCTTTCATACCATTTTGGGAAGGTCCCAAACCTTTCCCTTTATATCCCAATTTAAGCATTATGGGTTTAGCTTTAATATACTCATTAGCAAAATAGCATCTAGCATATCCATCACAATGTGTCTTGATGTTTCTAGGTATTCTTCCCCAATCATATCCCTTATAAATAAAAGCACAACTCCCGACTTGGTAGATACTTCCCATAGGCTATGGGAGGCCCAAGGTACGAGGAGAGGGTGGCAATTTATTTAAAATAAGGGAATCTTGCATAGCAGTGTTGGTTCCTTCTGATATAAGAATTTTAGATAAATCGGGTAAGAGCTCATCAATAAGAGCATAAGAGGTAGAAGGAACATTTCCTACATCATCGGATGTGGAAAGGATGCCTGTAGTGGATGTAGATGTTATAGGGATATCGTTGGATGAGTCTATAGGTATGGAAGTTATAGGAGTAAAACAAGAAGCATTGGTTGTGGGTTTAGGATCCTTTTGAGATCCTAATGTGGTTTGTTCGGAAGATGGTTGAGCTATATGTAGAGGTGTAGTTGATGGGGGAAAAGTAGATGATGTTATGGGTGAGTGTTTCACACGTTTAGACGGTTGATGAGAATTAGGATGTGTGGATGACAGAGCAGGGCAAAATTGAACTCCAACAGGTTCTGCCAAAGCACACATATCAAAGGGTCTAGGATCACCATGAATGGTAACCAACTAATTTTTAAATTCGAATTTAACACACTTGATGTAAAGTGGATGGAACCGCTCGCATCGCGTTGATCCAAGGGTGACCCAAAAGTATATTGTATGATGCAGGGCAATGTACAATAAACACGGTCGTATCTAAGGTTCTAGGACCAACTTGCAAGGGTATAGTAATAACTCCACACGTTTCTTGTGTTTCGTCATTGAAGGCTTTTATAATCATATCGCTTCTTTTCATTTCGTCACTTCTAAACCCAAATATTTGGTAGAAGTCAAAAGTGCATATGTTTAAAGATGAACCATTATCAATCAAGACTCGTTTAACCGCTACATCCCCAATTAGGGCAGTAATATATAAGGGGTTATCCTTATGTAAACTATGTTGTGGTATATCTCTATCCCGAAAGTCAATACAATCGACTTCTCGAGTTATGATAGTATTGGACATGGCTTCAAGTTGAATATTTTGTGGTACCATCATTTGGCTTAATGTGAGCATTAATTCATCCCTATGGGTAGGAGAAGATCTTAAAAGGTCCAAAAGGGAAATTCTAGCTGTAGTATTTGATAATTGTTCCTTAATATTATAAGGAGGCTTAGGTTGAACATTAGGCGCATAATTCCCTTTATTGGGATTTTTCAAAACAAATGGAGCTGATCCATCATTCTGAGTTTGTTCCTGTTGAGAGTTTTGAGCCTGTTGTCTGGTAATGGCTCCGATGGTTCCTACAATATTATTTTGAGGATGATGAATGGGTCTTGGTCTAGCATTTATGGCTTGTTCATTAGAAAGTAATTGGTGAGAAGATGGTCTAGTAGTGACTCTTCTAGGAAATGGTTCTTCTGGAACCATAGAACTTGTGATAGGTTGAATAGGATCTGATTCATCTTCAGAACTATTCGATTGATTTGAGGTGATTTCCATGTCACTTTCAGTCTCATATTCGGTGTCACTAAGATCAAGTGTCCGAATATTATGTAGAGGTCTGGTCGTAACTATGGATAAAGTTGTGTCAAAGACTTGCGGATCATGAACAGGTAATTGTCCACTAATAGTCCCTACATATCGGGTAGGAGGGGGAACATTATGATGCTCAATTTGATTAGCCACCTCTTTACCATGCTTTGGTAAAGGATGTTGAAATATGTCCAATGATTGATTGGCATTCTGATTCTGATTTTGGGGGATGTTCTTTTGAGCATTATTAGGAGGATTTTGTTTAGGTTGAAAGGCTTGCACCTCCATCTCATTGTTATCAATCAGGTCTTGTATTTTATGTTTTAATATTTTACAAGAATTGGTAGCGTGTCCAGGTCCTCTATGGAAATCACAATGTAAATCAGCTCTGTATCCGGGTATAGTTGGATCAGGTTCCCGGATAGTTGGTAATTGGATCAATCCTCGTGCTAGTAATTGCGGGAGAATGGT
The DNA here is from genome assembly GCA_028583015.1 of Wollemia nobilis. Lineage (NCBI taxonomy): Eukaryota > Viridiplantae > Streptophyta > Pinopsida > Araucariales > Araucariaceae > Wollemia > Wollemia nobilis. The sequence goes on from JAQPPZ010005697.1 coordinate 5,376,266, forward strand.
TGATAAAGGTTGATTTAACCTAGTAAATTCTTGGGGTGGTTTATCAGGAGGTTTCAATATAAACTTCTCTGTTGTTTTTGCAGTATTAACATTGGCAATGTTTCTGCTATCAGTGACTCCATCACCCACAACTTGTTTATTTTTATATTGATTTTTGGATGTTTTCTCATCATCTTTCCTTTTGAGCTGACCTCTTCTAATGAGAGCATCTTCCACTCTTCGGGCCAAGTCTATAGCTTGATCGAAGGTGGTCAAGGTAGCAGTTGATAATTCATAGGATAGTTGTTCTTGTAAATTATTGATAAAAATATCCAACATTTCCCGATAAGGTAACACAAAGTGTAATTTTCCTATCAACCGCCTCCATCGAGCTAAGAAGTCAGCAAAACACTCATCTTTGTCTTGTTTTAGGTTGTACAAATCTTTAATGGTTACATGCCTTTCGATATAGGCACTAAATTGATGCACAAAAGACTCAACGGTCTCTTCAAAATTTCTCAAAGAATGAGTGGGCAATTGATAATACCACTCCAATGCCATCCCCCCTAAACTTTTCGGGAACATTTTTAGTAATAACAAGTCATCATGTGATATATCATGACATGCTATCCTAAACATACGAAGATGCTCTATGGGATCTTCAGTTCCTTTATATATAGGTAGGACAGGCATGGGAAAGTGTTTAGGATATGGTTGTGCTACAACTATAGGATCTAGAGGTTGACTACACATCTCTCGATAATTGTACGAGGGACGGTAGGGATCTATCTCGTCCATGCGAGAGACTAACTGTTTCACCATGGCTTCCAGATTACCGCTTTGTCCACCATATTGGTTTGGTGGTACATGAGTATGGGATTTGTGAGCGTAGGAAGGTGGGACATAAGGATTAGATGCTATATTGTTGTTATGCAAATGGTTGGTAGGAAGAGTATTATGAAGAAGATTTGTTGTAGCATTATGTTGTATCCCAGATTGTTGGAAATTGGTATTTGGTTTTGTTTTAGGCTTTTGTTGATTTGAAGTATATTGATCAATAGCTTGGCAAAATAGAGCAATGAATGAAGGTTTCTTTTGTGTGGGAATAACCCTAGGCTTGGTAACAGACACTCTAGGTGGTTGGGTAACCTATTGTTGTTGCATGTTCTGGATCATAGCGGCCATATCCAAATTGGATGGTCCAGCTTGATCACTTTCTTGATCAACGAAGGACAAAGGATTAGTGCGTGTGTGATATATGTCTTCTAGGGTTGCTTGAGTGTCACTAATTTGATCTTTGTCCATATGAACTGCTCTATTAAGAGTGCCAATATTATTATTGAGGAACTTCCAGAAGTGTTCCATGTTCTCAAAAGTAACAGCTCCTTCTGGAGATATTTTAGGGGATGAGGATCCTTCCTCTCTATCATTTTCTTTTTGTTCATTTGCGTCCACAAATTCTTCTTCTTGTTGGTTTAAGGTTCCTTCTTCCTGAATTGGGTCTTCAAGAAGGACATCTAGTTTATTTATGGTTTTTCCTAACCAATCTTCTTCTACTTCAATTTGTTTTCCATTCCTGAGTCTAGTCATTATGTCTAAATTTAGATTTTAGCAAATATATATTAATATATTTGCAACAAATTTGGGAGGTATATATTTTAATTATATACCTACTATAATGCTTAAAAGAAAATGTTTTGATTTTTTGTTATGATTTTGTTTTGTTTTTTTGTTTTATTTTTTTTTATGCTTATAAAGACAACAAACAACACACTAAATACAAGAAATAACAATAATAAAAGAATAGCTTAGTTTTCTATAAATAGTTTATAGATATCATTGATAGGATCAAGTTCATCAGGAGTCATGAAATGCTCCTCTTCAAATTGGAAATGGTTTTTCAAGAACTTGATAAAGTGTGCTATAGTGATATTATCTCGTTTCAGATTCTGTCTTGTAAAAATAGATCTCATGGCAATACTCTCGATATAACACAGCTCTAGGAACTCTATTCCATCTCTGTCTATCCGTAAGAACGACCTCTTGGTCCTCTATACGAGATAGAAATTTATGTACTATAACTGCATTATCGAGGTATTCCTCAAAGGTATACAATTCAGAAGACACAAGGGCTCTTTTATCTGCTAACCACCTATGGCAAGCTCTCTGAAGTTCATGATATAAGGTCACTTGATCGGGATCCAGGATTCTATCTAGGACAAACCTCTTAATTTGCCTAAGTTCGGTTGATCTAGAATTAATGATATTCAATCTCCTATTAAGCTCGTCCCATAAAGGTGGGACTCTATATGTTGGAGCTACTCTAAGTAAAGAATTAATCTCTATAGCTGCTAATTGATTCTCAACATTAATGGTGACAGCTCGTCTTTTATTATAGTCTACCATCTAAATATGATATGCAATCTTTGATTCTAAATGCATTTATGTTTTGTTTTTTTTTTTTGAATTGTTTTCAAAAGGTTTTTAGTTTTCACGTCGGGTTCACCAAAATGTATCGCTCCAAATTTTTCGCATCCTTACCCTCAGGCTATAGGATCCGCGCCCAGAAGGGGGATGCGAGAAGGATGGGACAATACCTCGGACTGAGAGGCCCTTTGAAGGTCCCGCCTCTCGGGGGAGGGGTATAAGGGTGAATTTTCGACGGATGGTGGGTTCACCAAGAAACTTTTGAGTGGCAGTTTCCACGCCTAGGTTGACAGTGAGTTTGATGTGTTCATTTTGCACTTTAATCATTCAACTCCTAGGTTTGGCCAAGATGAATCTAAACTATTCTATATGCCAATGCTGATTTAGATGAATACAAAAAATAGGAATGAATGCTAAACACAGAGAATATGCTAGCTAAAACGTAACATACCTGATTCCGGATGTCTGATGAAGATTCTGAGTTTTGTAATAGTCCAGATCGCCTCAATTCATACGTAATCATCTGATATTTCACAGGATCATCTCAAATCACAGTCGGTCGTCTGAGATCAGACATAATCGTCTCGAAATCGAGACGAATTCGTCAGAAACCTGCAATCACAAAAACAGACACAGAATACCAAATATGCAATTGCATAAGCAAAGGAGAATGATAGGAATAACAACAAACATGCCTAAATAATGGATTCCAATAACAAAATAAGAAAATGCAATAGATTTAATGATTGATTTTAACTTTATCATGCGGTTATGCTAAATGAGGTGAACTCCAAGATGCATAAACATAATAATTTAAGACAGTGCAGAAATACAATAGGAAAATGCAGAAAGAGCTAAGGAAATGCAAACTCTAGACTCTGATTGCCCCCAATCTGGACTACAGTCGGGATCGCCTCCAATCGTACGAGATCGTCTGCGCTCCTCGACAAGATCGTCCGAAATCGTCCGGGATCGTTTGCGATGATCCGAGCTAGCTTCGACTGAAAAATAGTAGAGTTCCTGCAAGAAAATGCAAAATACAGAATATAGACAGTAGTGCGAGGATGCTCTAGTGAATAAGGAACTAAATCTATAGGGAAATCCGTCAGCTAAGGGGTTCAGGGGGTTCAGGGGGATAAACTAGAAAAATCCTAGTTTATATAGGATTAGGGGGAGGCTAGAAGGTTGGAGATCATCCCAATCTGGGAGATTTCCAACGGGGGGGAATCTCCAACTGCACAGATGCGCTTCTGCCCAAGTTGGAGAGGCTATTGAAACAGAAGCTAATTATGAAAATTTGGTTTTAGGACGAAATCGTCTGGACGCTCTGTTCCAGACGAATTCATCAGATCGGGGACGATTTCGTCTAATCTGCGACGATATCGTCCAACGGTCAAAACAAATCCTAAAAATGGCGCAGAAAATGGGGAAAGCGGGTAACAAGCGGTTAACGGGCAGTTTGGGGTTAAAATTTAAATTTTTATCTTTTATCTTTTACTAAGGTTTAACCGTGCCAATTTTAGGGTGCTACAGGTAGTGCATGTGATACAGGCACAGCCATGCGAGGAAGGAGCAGAAACGGAAATACTTTGACTGCCTCTTTTGCAGTCTGACCAGGCTTGAATGAATTGCATACGCCAGCCAATCCGCCCAGTCGAAGAAGATAGGGCGCTTTCCACTCTTCTGCGCTGTGGAGTCATAAAATTCTCCGTGCAGGAGACATTCTGCCAGCGCCAGCTGGTATGGCCGTACTACTCTGTCAGAATCGCAGCCCAGGACCCACGCCAGGATGATGTAGATATATTTACTTTCGAATCTGTCCAGGGGTATGGGGCCAGTTGGCCACTGTCCGGCCGCTAGCGGAGTCTTCAGCTCCGAGTCGAGGAATTCTCTCATCTTCTTCGTCTGCGTAAATCGACCCGTCTGCTCGTCTAGGTTTATTCTTCTGACAATCACGCTAGGGTCTTACTGCAGCCCAGGGGCGAACGCTGGCTGGACGCTCTCCCGAAAAAGTGTGAACAACACTTTTCCTTTGTTGTCGCAGACTTGCCGGGCAGCTGGTTTGTAATATTGCACAATTGCTTCAACCAGCTCTGGACACCGATGAACGGGAGGACATAAGAACCAATACAGGTTCGACTTGTATGCAGCTCCGAGGTGGTGTGAGGGCGAAACCCTATCCGCCCATTTGGCAATGTTCAGCCGCAGTTTGGAGAGGCTGATGGAAAAGGAGCCGTCTTTGTATCCGGCCAGGTGGTTAACGGGTGGCGGTGGAATTTGTCCAACTACGCGCCTCTTCGTCCGGGTCTTCTTCTGGTCCGGCGGCGCTTCGCTCTCATGAGTGCTCGACTCTGGAGATTCCTCTGGTTCGCGCCGCTCTTCGCTGGATTGCGCCTGTACGGGCACTTTCCCCTTGTTCATCCTTTCTGAAACCTCTGAAATAGCAGGGACGGGAATTACAGCCTCTGAGTTGTACGTTCTGCAGTCTCGGAAGCAGTTCGATACTTTGAATTTTGAGTATGCCAGGGCCCTTTTTGTAGACAACGACTGCAACATTAATGGCGCTAAGGAGGGAGTTAAGGCAGTTATCTTGAAGTTGGTGGGGGCGTTATGATTTTTTGGCGGCTGTGCAGGGGTTTATTTTTGGAAAGCGCACTCTAGCAGCCGTTGGTCCAAAAACGCACCATGCTTTTTTAATGCATCATCCTAGAAAGGTGTGCAATCATTAAACCTCCTTGAGCATTGTGCCATTGTTGATGTCATCGCTGCCGTCTGGGCACACATTACAAGAGAGAATTTCTGACCCGTTGACCCAACTTCGCCCTGGACCCACACTTAGAATTTTTCATGCTGTGGTGGGTTATCCGAACTTCGCCCGAAATTCAGGGCGCACTCGGACTTCGCTCGAAAATCGGGCAGATTCCGACTTCGCCCGAATTTGCTTGCGCAGTCTGACACTTGGCTGTTTCCTTAATGCCCGTTTCCTGACTGTGCCCTTCAGACGATGCGCAGTCCGACTTCGCTGCGAAGTCGGGTTGCGCATCCAGACTTAGCCATTTTTACTGTTCTTTTCATGTCTGGCTTTGGACTTCGCACTGTTTGAGGGGCGACACCCGACTTCGCTGCGAAGTTGGGTTTTGCCTCAAATCCTACTTGGGCTCTTTGAAAACTGAAAAACTGAAAGCTGAAACAAATATATACATTCTGAAAAACTAAAAATGCAGAAGGGAAATCTGTACAAGGAAGGACCCGCTTGGGTGCCTTCAGTGGCGGTAAATTTTTAAGTGGAACCCATTGACGGGAATGGGGAGAAGCTGTCCCTCCATGTCCCGGAGCACAAATGCGTTGAACTGGTTCACCCGGGCAATCTGATAAGGGCCCTGCTAGAGATCGTCAAATTTGCCGTGATTGCCCGGCTTTGCCTTCAACGAGTCCCACTTTAGCACTAGGTCCCCGATTTTGAAAACTCGGGCGGTGGCTCCTTTTGCAAACCAGCCTTGGGTTGTTTCAGCATGTTTGGTGAAGGCCTGGTATGCTTTTTCTCTGTCTTCCTCTAACTGCAACGGCTGACACAGTCTGTCATTCACCGGATCCCCGTTGCCTCTCTCTTCGTCCAACATCCAGAGAGCGGGAATTTCGATGTGAGTCGGAAAAGATTGCCTCTTTGCCGTAAACGAGCGCATAGGGGGACGTCTTGATTGATTTTTTGAAGGATATTCTGTCTGCCCATAGTGCCCGATCCAGGATTAGGTGCCAAGTCCTCTTGTTCTCTACTGTTTTTCTGATGATCTTTAGTAGGTTCTTGTTGGTGGACTCGGCAAGACCGTTTCCCTGCGGGTAGTAATTGGAAGACATTTTGTGATAAATGCCATATTTGTTGGTGTACTCCGTGAGTACAGCGCCTGCGAACCCCGGACCATTGTCCGTTACTATCGACTCGGGGACCCCGAAACGGGTGATCAGGTTCTCAAGGAACCTAATGACCGTCTCTTGGTCCGTATTCTTTGTGGGGATCGCCTCTGCCCACTGTGTGAAGTAATCGGTGGCGGTAAGAATGAACTTGTGTCCTGCTGCAGAGTTCGGCGTAACCACCCCGATAAAGTCCAGACCCCATTGCTGAAATGGGATCTTCGCTTGGATCAGCTGAAGGGGCAGGGGTGCTTTTCTATTTCTGCCAGCAAATCTCTGGCATTGATCACATTTGGTACAGACTGCATGAGCGTCGATAAAGAGAGTGGGCCAGTAGTACCCAACTCTGATTATTTTCAAGGCCGTGGGCCTTGCAGAATGGTGACCCCCAGGCATCCCGGAGTGGAATTCTCCAAGGACCCTGAGTTGGTCGGTTTTCCTGACGCACCTCAACAGGATGCCGTCAATGTTTTTAAAGTACAGCCCCTCGGGGCGAAGAGTGTATTTCAGTGCACCTAGCTGAAACCTCCTTTGTGAGGCGTTCGTGTGGTCTGGACATCTCCCGGTGCAGAAATACTTCACCAGGTCATCTGTCCGGTCACTCTCCTCGGGTAAGGAGTTGGCTAGGTTGGTGGTCGTTCGTCGGATCCTCCCACTTACAGAGCGGATATCCGGGCTGCCGCGCTTCGGGCCAGCTCCCGGCACAAGGCTCGGCCTCCGATAAGCTTGGTTGGCCGCACTTCGATGTCGAACTCCCGGATTTTTGCAATCCATCCTGCTCTCTTGTGACCCGGCTCTCCTTGTAGGATGAAGCTTCGGACGTCCGGGTGTATCACAAAGACGAGTAGTTCGACTCTGGGAGACAAAGTGCCTGAACTTTCGGAGAGATTTCATGATTGCGTGAACCTGCCGCTCTATAAAGTTGTACTTTTCTTCATGCGGTTGAATCACTTGGCTCAGGAACGCTATGGGGCACTCTTCGCCATCGTCTCCCTTCTGTGTCAGGATTGCGGCGTAACTATCGGGTTCTCCCATCGCGTACAGGATGAAGTCCTTGGAGTAGTTCGGGTTTATCAACACCGGAGCCTGTGCAATTCGGGCCTTGATCTCTTCGAAGGCCTGTCTCCTCTCATCAGTCCATAAGAACTCAGCATTCTTCTTCAGCAATTCGGCCATGGGCTTGATTACCTGTGCGAAGTCCGGTACGAACTTCCGCACGAAGTTGATCTGGCCGAAGAAGGACTGCAGAGCTTTCTTGTCGATTGGAGCAAGCAAACGGAGGAGACCTTCTGCTCTATCAGGGTCCACGGCTAGGCCTTTCTCGGAGATGACATGCCCCAGCAGCTTACCTTCTTTTACCGCGAAGACATATTTCTTCGGGTTTATGGAGATGCCGAATTCACGACACCTCTCGAATATTTGCCGCAAGTGGGGAACATGGTCCTCTCTTCTGTGAGAGAATACAGTCATGTCATCCAAGTAGATGACAATGACCTTGTTGAGCAGCTCTCTGAAGGCTAGGTCCATGGCTCTTTGGAATGTGGCGCCGGCATTGGATAGGCGAGAAAGGCATGCGCCGATAGGCGAACGTTCCCCATTTGGTGGTGAACGCCGTCTTATGCTGGTCCTCATCCTTGACCCATATCTGGTTGTAGCCGGAAAAGCCGTCTAAGAGGGAAAATCTCTGGGCTCCAGCAACTATATGGAGGATCTGATCGATTTTGGGAAGCGGGTAATGGTCCTTGAGGGAGGCCTGATTCAGATTTCTGAAGTCCACACAGAGACGAATGTCTCCATTTTTCTTCCTCACGGGAACCAAGTTCGTAACCCAGGACGAATGCTTGATGGGGTAGATGATCTTGGCCTCCAGCATCTTCAGGAGCTCGGCTTTCATCATGGCTTCGATCTTCGGATTTACAGCCTCTCTCGCTCGTCGGAATGGCTTGGCTCCATCCTCTAGCTCAATGGTATCGTCGGATTATATTTCTGTCATACCCCTTCAAGTCCTGGTAGCACCAGGCTACTATGTCAGGGAACTCTCGGCACAATGCTCTGATCTGCTCAAGTTCCTCTGTGGTGCAGTCTGTTCCGACCTTGATTGTTTTTCCAGGTTCAAGCTCCAGGTCGGAGTACTGCTTCGGGTCTACTTTGATCCGGTGCGATATGGCTCTGTCGTTCTGATCAAATAGACTCTCAAGTGTAATCAGTCCTTTTGGGACATGATTATTTTTCAGCTGTATCAAACCCTCATATTGCTCGTCATCAGGGTCTCTACCTTCGATTTCCTCGTCACAGTCGAACACCTGCCAGTGGGTGTCCTTATCAGGCACAGAAGACCTGTAAATGGTACGGACCGGCTTCGGCTTCTGGACAGTGTCATCAGCCGGAACGTACTTGGCTCCAACAGACACCAGAATGTCAGCATGTTTGTTTTTCTCACGTGATATAGCCTTGACATTCAATGAGTCGAACGACTCCATCAGGTCCCACACCCGATTACGGTACGCCTTGAGATAGTGCTTCTTGGAGGCGCACTTATTCGTAACCTGGTGGCATACTAGCTCCGAATCGCCGAAGATCTGCAGATGCTTAATCCCCAGCCTCTCTGCTTTTCGCAAACCCAAGCACAGGGCTTCGTACTCCGCCGCATTGTTGGTGCAGCTCCAGGCCAGCCTGTAGGTGTAGTCCTTCTGGATCCATTTTTGCATCGTGCGCCGTCAAAGAAAAGCTTCCACAGCTTTTCTGGTGCAGGTCCTACTTCTCTTTTGGCCGACTTGTCAAGCCTCTCAGGCTGGACGACGGTGTAGCAGCCTTGCTCAGTTTCGATCACGGCGTTGAAGTCTCGCAAGGAGAATTCGTCTTCTATTTGCAGCTGCTCAAGAGCTTGCTCCGTCATATCTACCACCACCAGTTCTTCCTCCGTCAGCTGAACCATGCAGTCCTGCGCCTCTTCTACGGGTATCTTCTCTACTAAGAATGTGGAAGGCTTTTCATTGTAGATTTTCAGTCTCCTTCCTTTGAAGGGCACTTCCATGTGCGAATAGTCCAGAGACAGATACCCTCCCAACTTCGCAGTGAACTCCCTTGAGAGGCACATGCCGAAGTAGGGTTCCAAGTCGACAACCACGACTTCTTGAATGACCACGATGTCGAGGGCTTTGTGCAGCCGAATAAGGATGTCCTTAATGACACTGACTGTCTTGACAGGGGTGTCGTCTAGTTGCAGCATGCCTTGGCTGCTCTTTGTGTACTCCATCCCGATCTCGTCGCAGGCAGCTCTCGGCATTACGGTTGTGGAAGCACCAGAATCCACCATACAGTTGTGCACTATGTACCCTTGCATCCGTAATGACAGATAGAAGGGAGGTGGTTTGTTCTTCCCAGTGGCTGAGACTATCAGGGGTTGAACCAGGACAGCGGGCTGTATCTGCTTGCCATTCTTCATGTTTTTTAGAGATTCTTGCAGCAGATCAACCTGGCCTGGGAGCAGAAGAGCATCGTACATGCTGATTCTTGCGGGGGTCCTCTTTAGCTCGTCTACTATGCTGTAGCCCGAGGTGCTAGCTCCTTCTGCTTCTTTTGCCGGCTCATACTTCGTCCGGTACTGCTGAGTGGCCTCAACTCTCTGTCTCTTGGTCAGAGACGGATATCTTAGCTTCTCCTGAGCTTGTTCTTTGGTTTCGGCTGGAGGCTGAGCGGCGGGAGTTTTAGCCGGGGGAGCTTTTGCTACGGGAGGCTTGACTGCTGGAGCCTTTGTTGGAGGAGTTTTCTCTTTAGCTGTGTAGGGCCACAGCCTCTTGTCAGGTGGTAGCCCAGCAGGTTGCGCCTTATCTCTTCTGGCGTATACCTTCAAGGGCTTTGCAGCGGCTTCCGCAAATTTTCTGTCTTCCTTGGCAGGAGGCGGCAACAGATCTTCCTCTGGGACGGCAAAGTTGCCTTCATCGTCCAGGATCATGTAGAGTTCTTCGTCCTCTATGGCGCTGCCGGCCAAGGTCTGGAGGTAGTGTTGGTGCAGTGTGCAGTCATCCTCCGAATGCGGGTCATTGCACGTAGTGCACCAGCTTGACCTGGTCAGGAGCATCAGGTAGACCCTCGATGACAGCATTTCTTGGAGGGCGTCTTTGCAGTTGCTGCTCTAGGGATCGTTCTTTTGTCAGTGCCGGGGGCGGATATGACCTCCTTGGAACAAGGTCCATCTGGGCCTGCTTCTTTAAAACAGTCATGTCGTTGGACATGGTGTGGTATCCAGAGGCCAGAGCCCGTACCTCCTGGAGGATTTTATTCTGAATATCATTGTCAGGAGGCGGCAACTGAGCTGGGGGAGGTAATGCAGCCAATGGAGGGGGTGTAGAATATTGTGCATACTGCGGGGGAGCAGGGAGTGTTGGAAAATGCGGAGGAGGAGGATAGTGAATTTGTGGCGGGCCGTAAGGGTTTACGACCGGCGCTGGATTCCATTGCTGCTGGGGTTGCTGTCCTGATGTGGACGGCATTGCACCAAAAGCTGAAGCTGATGGGTACTGGGACCGAGGGAAGTAGGGGTAAATGGGCGGCTGTACCCTGTGTGGGAGCCTACCTATGGCAATGATATCCATTTCAGCTTGCTGGGCAGCCTCATATAAAGTAGGGAATGAGTCTATTTTGGCTATCTTCAGCAGCAGGCAAATGTCTGAGTTGAAAGACCTCAGATAGTAATGCGCAGCCTGTCCTGCTGAAGGTCGGAGTTCGCGAGGTACTCGTTTCGAAGACCTTGCAAACTTGATGTTGAAGTCCGACACCTCCTCTTGGGGGTGTCGCTGTATACTTTGAAATTGATGCAGCAAAGAAGAGGGATCAACAGACTCGTTGCATACTTTCACGAGTCTGCCGGCTAACTGTCGCCACCCTGTGATAGATCCCTCTGGCAGTGATCTCCACCAGTAGAGAAGCTTTCCCCTTAGGGAAAGGGCCAGCAGACGGGTCTTCACACTTTCATCTGTAATGGAATGCAGTGCAGCCAGGGCCAGAATGTCCTGGATGTGTTCATACGCCGTCTTGCCGTAGCCATCATACGTAGGGATAGATTTTAAAGCAGCAGGGGGCACAGCTTCCTGTCCGGCTAGGGCCAAAGGCCTTGTAGAGTCTACCGCCGGGAAGAGGTCGTTGTCGTTCTGCTGGGCAGCCATATCTTCCTCTGACCCGATAGTGTACTCGGTATCGGTACTGTCCGAAGATGTGGATTCTTCTTCGGCCTCTTCGATTTTAGCCTCGGCTTCCTCGATTTCAGCCTCGACTTCTTCTACGTGAGCTTGTTGATCAGCCAGTCTGACGCGCTCTCCTGGAGCGGCAATGTCGATTTCGTAAAGGTCAGACCGATATCCTGGATTCCTTGCTCGCCACCTTCTTGTTTGCATGAAGGCGTTAGGACCGGTCTTTACGGACTCAGAGAGTATTCAGGTAGGTGTAGTCGCCAGGTGCTCTGATTTTTAACAGCAATGAAGCGAACACCCTTGCTTCGATTCTGTTTGGAGGTGGGAAACTACCATGTCCCACCGAGCGTGCCAGAGGAACTGTTGGTTACGAATCTGCCATGAGGAAAGGATTTGGTACAATGCGCCCCAGATTCACCCACCAGATTGAAAGGCCGGAAGGAAGGAATGCCTTCCATGCCAATCTCCGGAGAAGGTCGGCTTCCTGTGGGTTCTAGTGTTTTAAAGATAAGAGTGCAGGGAAAGAGATAAAAGTGCGGAAAGAGATTCCAAATGTGATTGGAGTTGGGAGGGGGGAATAAGCAGCACGACAACGATCAATCACCACTACTAACAGCATTCCTTTACAAAGCACACATTGAAACTACAGCTATCATTAATCCTATGTATCCTCTATCTATGCATTCCAGGAATACTTGATCATCAAATACCGGAGTCCAAAATTCAGTACAACAGTAAGCAATGATACCAGAAATATGAGGCAGAAATGACAAGGAGAGGCAGCATACAAGATAAAAGACAGTAAGCAGAGCCAAGTATATGCTTGTATTAGAGGCAAACGCACAGCTACAATGGTTCCCTAGCAATATATTCCCCTTATCCCTTTTTTACAATGAATTACATGGCTATTTATAGCCTCAAGTTCCCCCCGATTACATTCTCGGGCACAAAGTCCCAGACTAAACATTAGCTGACACAAGCGGCTGAAGAGCTGCTGATGCTGACTTCGTCTCGGTAGGACCGTACTTGCGGCATGGTCTCCCTGAAAGCTGTACAGCTACGTGGCGGTGTGTCGGGTCAAACCATCGGTCAGCAGGAGTGCGGGTAGCTGTGGCGGATGGCACATTACATCAACTTTAATGATGGTAGTTGGAGTAGATAGTGCAGCCCATGCTTTGTCCTTTTCCCGGTCATGTCTTGGCTCGAATCCCGAAGTTGGACACTTTTCGGATGCTAACGGATGACACGTGTCTGCCTTGAAAGGCAGTTTATCCAACTTCGCCCAGGATTCGAGCGCTGTCGGGTTGTGTAGGTGGAAAACAACGCAGTTGGGAAGGCCTCCGTGCCTTGGTCAATTTCTGAGTTTGCTTTACCCAACTGCGCACCGATCAGAGGGCGCACTCCAACTTCGCTGCGAAGTCGGGTTGCGCACCGGCATCTTGCTGTCTTCTCCGCTGTTCGGATCGCGCTTCAAGAGGGGGGCGCACCCCGACTTCGCTGCGAAGTCGGGTTGCGCCCCAACATTTAGCTGATTTTCTGCCACTGATCTCCCAAGTGCGCCCAGGAAGAAGGGCGCACCCCGACTTCGATGGGAAGTCGGGTTGCGCCCCAGCACTTAGTCAAATTTCGCTCATTTTTCTGTTCTGTCGCACTTCGTACCGCTCCTACTGCTCTCCCACTGGAGGGCGCACGCCGACTTCGCTGCGAAGTCGGGTTGCGCCCTGACACTTAGAAATTTTCAGGGGATTCTTGTGTTCTGGAAACTTTGCTGGGAGAAGAAGAGGGAGGAATGAAACTGCAAGGAAGAGAGAGAAAGGGAGAAATGAAGAAAGGGGAAAAGAGGAAGGGAAAAGGGAGAGAGTGGCTCACTTACAGAAACTGCAAACATGGCACCCCGTGCAAAATGTGGCAACAGGTCCTGGGCGAACTGGTCAAAGGAATGGGGTCTGCTGGATGGTTGGACAGTCTGGGAAGAAGAAGATGCAGCTATGGCTTGCCTTGATGAAATGGGGGACGACGTTATGGCAGGGCCGACTGGGAATTTGGGAAGTGAAGAAGTGGACGTACCTGCGGGCTCCGCCTGAGCCGCTGTATGAGGGACGCTTGCAGCCCAAGTGTCAGCTTCTGCCTCAGGGCTGTCCAGCGAGACGATTTCTGGCGTTGCTGTCTCCGTCTGCGCTGCGGCTGACTGCTGTACAGGTTCCTTAGGCCGCTTGGCCTTTTCACCTCTCTTCCTCTTCTTTTCTTCTGGCGCTGTTGCTGGTTCAAAGGAAGGAGATGAGGTTGGGGCGACAGGCAGTGATGTCCCCACTGTAAACTTGTACTTGGGTCTAGCTGGGAGGATGCCTGTCACGGCCGGTCTGCTAGCTGGCAGCGCTGGCACTTTTTTTGCTTGGGGGGCCACCTCAGGAGTTGACCTCTCTGACCCTTGTGCCCTTTCGGGTACTGCTTCAGGAGCTGGAGGTTGCATTGGGCCCACTTGACTGCTCGTCGGCGTTGCGCTGGAAGTCGCGGCAGTAGGCAATTGCTGGGAGGGGGACCTCCTTGTATACCTTTTCCTGGGGCCTCGGGGAACGCAATTTCGAAATTCGAAAGGCTGCCAGGTGGCAGCGTATTGATCATATAGGGCCGAAAACTCGTCATCAACGACCAACGTTTTCCGGTTGGATTTATCGTGCTGCGTGCGGCACCTAATCTTCCAGCATTCAATGATTTTATCCTTTTGCCAGTTGAGGGGCGCCACCTTGGCGAGGAATTTTTTGAAGCCCGCAGATTCCAACCGGTGATCCGGGTTTCGCTCTGGATCGTACGCTACCTCTTCGCAGTAAAACTCATGCCATGGAGGCCATGATTGCATCTGATCAATGCGCCGTCAAGGTCTGCACCTGTTCTGTTACACCTTTCTTGCATAATCTCTGCTCGGGGGCAGATGTGTGCAAATTTACCCCTAACCCCAATCGGGTCATACTTCCAGCGCTGCGGCAACATTATTAAACTATTGTCGACGAGCTCTTGTTCGAGGTAGACGTGCTGTCCTATCTCTTGCACTCGGATGTTCGCCCAGCAAATTGCACTCGGATGTTCGCCCAGCAAATTGCATACTGAAAAATATGGCCCTTCTTTTTGCCTTGGCCGAACTCTTCTTCGACATAGTCCATCTGACGTGCAATCTCCATCCCGTACTGGTGGTCAGTGCAGAAGTAGGGCAGCAGGAACGGCTTCCCCTTGAATCCATAAATTCTGACCACAACCCCCTGTGTCAGTCGGAAGGTATCCCCGCACTTGTATTTTATCAAATAATTTGTCATGGCTAGCGGGGGGCAGGATCCTTCGCCGCCGTTGAACAATGCCAGAGCCATACCCAGAAAGTTGAAATTAAACTTGTAGTATGACCCTTTCCGGTACAGGTCCTCCGTCCATTCATACACCGACAGTGGCTCTCCATTTTCATTCACCTTCTTCAAGCCTGGAACTTGCATCCGGTAGTGCGTGTGGTACAGGCACAGCCAGGTGAGGAACGAACTGAACCGGAATTCCGTTGTCTGCTTTTGCTGTAGTCTGACCAGACTTGAATGTACTGCATATGCCAGCCAATCTGCCTAGTCAAAGAAAATAGGGCGCTTCCCACTCTTTTGCGCCGTGGAGTCGTAAAACTCCCCATGCATAATACATTCTGCTAGCGCTAGTTGGTACGGGTGTACCATCCTGTCAGAATCGCAGCCGAGGACCCATGCCAGGATGACGTAAATGTACTTGTTCTCAAATCTGTCCAGTGGTATGGGCCTGTCGGCCACTTTCCGGTTGCCAGCGGAGTCTTCAGCTCCGAGTCGAGGAATTCTCTCATCCTCTTTGTCTGCGTAAATCTGCCGGTTTGTTCATCTAGATTAATCCTTCTGACAATTGCGCCGGGGTCGTACTGAAGCCCTGGGGCGAAGGCTGGCTGGACGGTCTCCCTGAAGAGTGTAAACAACGCTCTTCCCTTGTGCTCGCAGACTTGTCAGGTAGCTGGCTTGTAGTATCTTACGATTGAGTCAATCAGCTCCGGGCACCGATGAACAGGAGGGCATAAGAACCAGTACAGGTTTGATTTATATGCAGCCCCGACATGGTTTGAGGGCGAAACCTTGTCAGCCCACTTTGCTATGTTCGGCCGCAGTTTGGTGAGGCTAATGGAAAACGAGCCGTCCTTGCATCCGGCCAGGTGGTTGACGGGCGGTGGCGGAATTTGCCCTCGACTTCTCTTTGTCCGGGTCTTTCTTTTCTGCTCCTGCGGCACTTCTCTCTCATGAGCGCTTGATTCTGTCTGTTCCTCAGCTTCGTGCCCTTCTTCGCTGGATTGCGCCTGCACTGGCGCTTTCCCCTTGTCCATTTTCCTGTTCGAAGTGGCAGAGACGGGAATTACGGCTTCTGAATTCTCAGTTCTGCGCTTTGCAATCTCGGAGTCAACTTGACACTCTGAATTTTCTGAGTATGCCGGGGCCCTTTTTCTAGGCAAAGATTGCAACATTAATGGCGCGAGGGAGGGAGTTAAGGTGGTTAACTCGAAATTGGTGGAAGCGTTATAATATTTTGGCGGCCGTGTATGGGTTTAATCTTGAAAAGCGCACCCTAGTTGCAGTTGGTCCAAATGCGCCTTGCTTTCTTAATGACATCGTTCTTGAAAGTCGCGCAATCATTAAACATTCTTCGGACTTCGTGCTTTTGATGACGTCACAGCCGCCGTCTGGGCACACCTTTTGAGGGAGGATTTTTGGCCCAGGACCCAACTTCGCACTGTGCCGTACTGCGCTTTGGGCCCACACTTAGAATTTTTCATGTTTCCCGTGATAGTTTATTCAGGGTGCGCCCAAAATTGAGGGCGCACTCGAACTTCTCCCGGGAAATGAGCGCACTCCGACTTCGCCCAGGTTTGACTGCGCAGTCAGACTTCGCTCAGAAAAGTTGCGCAGTCTGATTTGACACTTAGCCATTTTTTTCTTCCTGCTCCCCGACTGCGCTCCCAAGACGGTTGCGCACCCAGACTTAGTCATTCTTGCCCTTCTTGTCGGTTGCTTTCTCTCAAACTTCGCACGATCCAAGGAGCGATACCCGACTTCGTTGCGAAGTTGGGGTTTGCTTTAAGTCCTACTTGGGCTCTTGAAAACTAAAAAACTGACAGCTGAATATGTACATTCTGAAAACTAAAAATGCAGAAAAGAAAACTGTACAAGGAAGGACCCATTGGGCGCCTTCAGTGGTGATAAACTTTGAGGTGGAACCCGTTGACGGGAATGGGGAGAAGCTGTCCCTCCATGTCTCGGAGCACGAATGCGTTGAACTGATTCACCCGAGCAATCTGATAGGGACCTTCCTAGAGGGCGTCAAATTTTCCATGGTTGCCCGGCTTTGCCTTCAGTGAGTCCCACTTCAGCACTAGGTCCCCGATTTTGAAAACTCGGGCGGTGGTGCCTTTTGCAAACCAGCCTTGGGTCTCTTTAGCGTGTTTAGTGAAGGCCTGGTATGCTTTCTCTCTGTCTTCCTCTAACTGCAGCAGCTGGCACAGTCTGGCGTCCACTGGATCCCCGTTGCCTCTCTCTTCGTCCAACATCCAGAGGGCGGGAATGTTAGTGGACTCGGCGAGGTCGTTCCCCTGCGGGTAGTAGTTAGAAGACATCTTGTGATAGATGCCGTACTTGCTGGTGTACTCCGTGAGTACAGCGCCTGTGAACCCCGGACCATTGTCCGTCACTATTGACTCGGGGGACCCCGAAACGGGTAATGAGGCTCTCGAGGAACCCAATGACCGTCTCCTGGTCCGCATTCTTGGTGGGGATCGCCTCTGCCCACCTAGTGAAGTAGTCGGTGGCGGTAAGAATGAACTTGTGTCCTGCTGTAGAGTTCGGCGTGATGACCCCAATGAAGTCCATACCCCATTGCTGAAACGGAGTCTCGACTTGGATTGGTTGGAGGGGCAGGGGTGCTTTTCTGTTTCTGCCAGCAAATCTCTGGCAGACCGCATGTGCGTCTGTGAAGAGAGTGGGCCAATAGTACCCAACTCTGATGATTTTCAAGGCCGTAGGCCTTGCAGAATGGTGTCCCCCAGGCATCCCGGAGTGAAATGGAACTTTACATCAGCTTAAATAGGGGCAGCTGGCATAGGTAGTGTGGTCCATGCTTGTCCTTGTTCCCGTCATATCTCGGCTCGAATCTCGAGGCTGGACACTTGTCGAATTCTGATGAGTGACACATGTCTGCCTTGAAAGGCAGTTTGTCCAACTTCGCCCGAGATCAGAGCGCTATCGGGTAGCGCAGGTGGGAAACAACGCAGTTGGGGAGGCCTCCGTGCCTTAGCCAATTTCTGGGCTTGCTTGATGAATCTTGCCCAACTGCGCACCGGTCAAAGGGCGCAGCCCGACATCGCTGCAAAGTCGGGTTGCACACCGGTACTTAGTTGATTTGGTCGCTGTTCGGACTGCGCACAAAAAGGGGAGCGCACCCTGCGCACCCCGACTTCGCTGCGAAGTCGGGTTGCACTCCAGCACTTAGCTGATTTTCTGAATACTGCTTTCCCAAATGCGCACAGGAAGAAGAGCGCACCCCGACTTCGCTGCGAAGTCGGGTTGCGCTCTGACACTTAGCCAAATTCTGCTCATTTCTTGTCTGCTTTCGCACTTCGCATTCCCTAGTGTGCCCCAACTTGAGGGCGCACCCCGACTTCACTGCGAAGTCGGGTTGCGCCCTGACACTTAGAATTTTTCAGGGAACACTTGCTCAGTTTTGGGAACTTGACTCGGGGAAGTACAAGGGAAAAAGGGAGGAATGAAACTGCAGGAAAGGGAGAAAGGGAAAAATGGAGAAAGAGGAAAGGAAGAGGAGGGAAGGAAGAGCAGCTTACTTACAAAATTTGAAAACATGGCACCCCGTGCAAAATGTGGCAACAGTGACTCCTATCACCAAATTTTTAACCCACCCATCCTCATGAAACTCTTTTCATGGAATGTAAGGGGGATAAAAGACAACCCCCTTAAACACAATGAAATTAGAAGGTTGATTCATAAAAATAAGCGAAACCTAGTCTCTCTTCAGGAGACTAAGTTATCAGTAGAGGAGATGGAGATAGTGGCTAAGAAATTGTGGCCCACAGGTCTTGTAGAGTCTCTCAGATCTCAAGGAGCATCAGGTGGGCTCTCCTATCTATGGGATCCAAAGGAATTTATGGTGCAAGCAACTGTGGGAAGCTGGGGCATTTCAGTGCTTCAGGGGCAATGGAGGCAAAAGGACCAACAACTGCTATGTATTAACATATATGCAACCATTGCTATAGAGGATAAATAGAGGCAATGGGATTAAATCCAACATCCTAGGCTCAAGTTTCCCAATGATAAGATTGTCCTAGGAGGGGATTTTAATATCATTCTTTCCTTGATGAAAAGATGGGAGGGATGAAAACACTGGACACTACAACTGATTTAATGCAAGAACACTTGAGGCATCTCCACCTGATTGATGTCAAGCCTGACAATGGATTAATGACATGGACAAATAGACGACATGGACCCGCATGCATCCTAGATCTCTTGGATAGGTTTGTCATTTCGGATGACCTTCTCTCTCTAGAAGTAATTCCGAAATCTCATATCCTTAGTAATGCGGGATCAGATGATTGGCCTGTTTTGCTAGACCTTTGGTAATCTGTTAGGAATTACTCACTGTTTAAATTCTAGCTTATGTAGTTCAAAGATACTTCCTTTAGGCCATTAGTTGTTCAGTGGTGGAGGGAAGGAAAGCCAAGATATGGCACCTAGATGTACTGCTTTGCTAAGAGATTATAGTTCATCAAAACTAGAATTAAGAAATGAAACTGGCATGAGTTTGGGGATGTGAGGGCTAAAAAAACAGGTTTGGTTTCCCAAGTAGAGCAAGTGAATGCTCAAATTTGCGCCTCAGGACTTACAAAGGAGCTTAGCAAATAGGAAATCCAAGTCTCTTCTGAGTTAGTAGAATGGGAAAGGAGGGAGGAGCTCTTATGGAAACAAAAATCCAGGATCCAGTGGCTGAAAGAAGGGGATAGAAACTCTACTTTCTTCCATAAGTCTCTCCTGGCCAAAAGAGTTTCAAACTTTGTCCCTTCCTTGAAGACCAACAGGGTTACTCTAGTTTACTCTTGGGATGGGATGAAAAAAATTACCATCGATTACTTTGAGGAACTATTTTCTGCAGTCCCTCTAAGTCTCAAGAGGAAATTCTATAAGGAATCCCTTCCCTTATTAAGGAAGAGGATAATGAGGTATTGATAGCACCAGTCTCTATGGCATAAGTAAAGGAAGTGGTTTTCAAGATGAAAAAAGGAAAAACTCTTGGTTCAGATGGTTTCCCTATCAAGTTCTTCCAAGAATTCTAGGGCTTGCTCAAGGATGATCTTTTTGCAGTGTTAGAAGAAGTGCTAGTGGCAAAGTTAGTTGTGAAAGAAATCAATAAAATCTACATTGCACTCATACCCAAGTCCCAAGAGGCAGATCAAATCTTTGGCTTTAGACCAATATCTCTGTGTAATGTTCTCCTAAAAATCATTACGATGGTTATAGCTCAAAGGTTGAAATTCTTCCTTCTTGTGATAATCTTGCTAGAGCAAGGAGGATTTGTGGGAAGGAGACAAATTGCAGACAAAATAGTGCTTGCTTAGGAGGCCCTTCACTCCATGTAGGCACAAAGACCCCCCTCCATGTTTGTCTGTTTGGACCTCTCAAAGGCTTATGATAGGGTAGATTGGGATTTTCTTTTACAGGTCTTGAGAAAGTTTGGCTTCTCCAAAGATTGGATGGATTGGTTTAGAGGCACTATTTCCTCAATATTTTACGTTGTGATGATAAATGGTAGTCTGTCTCCTTTGTTTACTACTTCCAGGGGACTATGCTAGGGGGATCTTCTTTCCCCCTATTTGTTTATCATTTTGGCAAAGTGTCTAGGTCGTCTTCTTTCTAAGGAAAGGAATAATGGCTCCATTCAAAGAATCAAATGTGCATCGACAACCCCTTTTCTCTCCATTTTACAGTTTGTAGATGACTTGACTTTGATGGGTCGTGTTATTGCACTGGAAGCATCCAGATTCAAAACAATTCTAAACCTCTTTTTGGCAACCACAGGACAACTTATTAATGAGGAAAAAGTCTAAGATCATATTCTTTCATTGTATTGCTAGAGTGGAGACCATGATTCTAAATATTTTGAATTTCAAGCAAGCATCTCTTCCAATCTCTTATTTAGGAGTTACATTAAAGGTGGCCAAGCAAAAAAAATATAGAATGGGGGTGGTTGATAGAGAAGATACGAAGTAGGCTGAACAATTGGACCAATAGGTGGCTTACTATTGCATGTAGGTTCACTTTGGTTAAATCTATTTTACAATCTATTCCCATCTATGTCTCCTCGGTTTTGAGTATTCCTAAGGATGTTTTGAGAAAGTTGGACAAGATTAATCAAAGGTTCTTATGGAGCGGGGCAAAAGCAGAGCGTAAGTGGGCCCTAGTGAAGTGGGATCAACTTTGTCTTCCAAAAAAGAGGGAGGCTTTGGCCTCCGGTCAGCGGTTAAAAACAACTTAGCCTTGGTAGCAAAATTATATTGGCGGTTAATTACTTCAACTAATGAGTTATGGGCGCGGATCTTGAGAGCCAAGTATGCAGAAAATTGAGCTCTAGAAGTTTTTACTAGATATCAACTTCCTCGACGAGGATCTTCGGTTCTTTAGGTACTAAGTATAGGGGAGACAAATATGAAACCATAATTGTTTTGGATAGTGGGGAATGGCCATCAAACAAATTTTTGGATAGACACTTGATAGTTTGCCTCCATTAGCTCAACAATTTCTAGAATGGCGAGACATCATGGAACAACTCCATAGTCGAGGTTGGATAAAGATATCACATTATTATAAAAATTGTGGAAAAAGGAATTTGGAGGATAGAGTATGGATTCCAATAAGGGACTGGGCAATCCTGGCAATGGAGGATGCCAAGGAGGCTATTCATCAGATTCTTAGAATATGGTCGCTTTCTTGGGCGAAAGACAAAGATAGACTAGGATGGGGCTCACGTTCTAATGGTGTGTGTACTGTAGCTCTAGGATATTCATCCCTCACTCATCATACAGAAAATCCACTCAGTGATGCCTTTAACCAGATTTGGCAACTTTTGACTTGGCCTAAAGTGAGACTCTTTATTTGGCTCCTACTCCACAAGAGGGTTCTTACAGGAGACCAATTGATGAAACGAGGATTTTTTGTCCATTTAGATGTGAGTTATGTTGTTCAGAGAATGAGACCTGGGACCAACTTTTTTTCTTCTTTCCCCTGGCCATTCAATTATGGAAATGGTTGGCAACCTTTTTAGATCTAAGATTTTGGCAATTCACCTCCCTTGAACAGGCACGGAGGACTTGGCTTAGAGTAAATATGTTGGACAATTCAATGAAACAGATGGAAAAAAAGGAATAAAAGAATCTTTTAAGTAATTTACCATAATGTTCAATATATTTGGGAAAAAACTGTAGCCAATATCAGGAAAACAACTTTGCATATATTGAAGCCCCCCTCCACAGTATCTCAACATTGGCATAGTTTACTCTTTAGGATTCAACTCCTTGTGAATGAATGGAGATGTAGGCATCCACAAGGTTCTTGGTCTACTATTCAAAGGGATGGACTATGGCAAGCCCCTCCTATAGGTATTAGGGAAGATCAACACTGATGGCACATCAAAAGGTAATCCATGAAGGGCAAGTATAGGAGGCATAGGAAGATTCTCAGATGGTAATCATGCTTTTCTTTTTGCAAAAAATCTTGGCATCCTCTTTAACAATCTAGCATAAGCATGTGCTATCCTTCATGGCCTTCAAGAAGCTATTAAGGTTGTTGTTATGCTATACAAGTAGAATCAGACTCACAAGTAACCATTAATCAACTAAATGCATCCACGAGGACCTCCTCTTAGGTTTGGAAATTACAAAGGGTGATTGACAAGATACATGCACTTCAGTCTTGATTCAGAATAGTAGAGTTTCTTCATGCTCCTCAAGAACGAAATAAGATTGCATATGCTATGGCAAATTGGGCTTTAGACTATGGGGATATGACTTGTTATGGAGATCCTCCACGATGGTGGATGCAAAAAACTAGGGAAGATCTATATCATATACTACATATCGATGTTGATAACTTTGGTTCCTATATGTCGTGACTCAAAATAAAGTCATAGATTTCTCTGTCCTTGTATTAGTAGAATGCACTTAAGACATAGTTGTTGCTCTTCTATAAAATTTTGGATGAAAGCACGACATACGATGTAGCTTTATTATTTTCTTATAAGTAATACAAAAACCTTTTTAACCAAAAAAAAATGGTGACGGGTAAGTATTACAACAGACCCAGATTGAATGGTGCAACTTACATGGAACTTTTTTCCATTGACATTCTAAAAAAATCTGATGAAGCACGAAGATGGTAGAGTGAGAGCTAGAATTTTTTTGCTACCATATAATTTTGTGCTTTACTCTCAAACGCGAAATGTTGGTGTGGCATTTCTATCTGTGGAATGTAAGTTAGTCTTAAACAGAGTCTTGTTTTGAAAGGCAAAGCATCTTTGCACTTGGGATATATATATATATATATATATATATATTTGGCCCTTTATTGGCAATGATTTCGGTGAAGCAAGGATTTTTTGATCATTGGGTTTTCAAGCGCATAGTCAGATACCGGTTTTGCTCCCTAGACCCTCGGATCTTGGTACGGGCAGTACTTGGATCGAAATCGGGTCTGGTACGCCTGTGGGTCCATCCAGGGTTTTGCCTGGGGGATTTGGATATGCATGGGTTCGTCTTTTGCTCCCTATGACTCCAGGATCCTGTTGCAGGCCGTTGGATTTGGGACCAGTATGCCTGTGGGTCTGTCCAAGGTTCTGCCTGGGGGCTCTGGATATGTCTGGGTTTGTCCTTGGACGAACTCATGCATATCTGGATCCCCCAAGTAGAACCCAGGGTGAACTGGAAGAGAACCCGCATTATTTCCCAGAAAAAGCGTTTTTTTTTTTATTTAAAAAAAAAAATTGACTCGCTTTTGACTGGTCAAACATGACCAAAAAACAATAAAAAAACAATTGCAACCCTAAAACTAACCTAAACAACACTAACAAAACTAAAAACAACACACACAAATCATTTACCAAGCATTTGAAAGTTTTTTTTCCTCTCACAGCTTGCTGCCATTTTTAGCTGCCACTGCTTATTTCAGGTTCAAAGTTCATCAAGTAAAGGTGTAAACTCATTGTTATTGCATTCCTAAGCTAATACAAGTGCCAAAGGTGACTGAGAAGCTTGCAAAGGACAAATTTTTAGACTTGCACTTGCAGATTATAAATTAGAATGGCAACAAGTGCAAGCTCTGTAGGCAAGTCCCGATTTAGAATTGATCCAAAAGCCCCACTGTGGAAATATGTCACTATGTTAGAGCAGATTCCAGGGGGTGGGGGCTACGTATGGGTTTGTAATACCTGCAATGTTCGATATAGCAGCTCATACAGCCGAGTGAAAGCTCATTTGTGTGCCATACCTGGCCAAGGCATCAGAGCTTGCCCAGGGTCAAAAGATGCACCAGTGCCAACATCTGTGATCATGCAATATATAAAAGAACAAGAAGACGCAGATGCTTTAGCTGCCTTACAATCAAGTCATCCTTTGGCAAAGAAAGGATCTCGATCGAAGAAGCCACCTACTGCCCCACCTCATGCTGGCAGCCCAGTTGTGGTTGCACCCCATCCATTTTCAGCCACACCTTCCACACGTGAAGAGGATTCTTCTCTTTCACGAAAAAGAACAAAAGGACCGTTGGAGAAGGCATTCCAAAATGAGTCTAGGGACATTGCAGATCAGATGATTGCGCGTTGTGTGTATGCCAACGACTTGTCTTTCAATGTGGTTAGATCACCATATTGGCAAGATATGGTGAAAGCCATTAATGAGGCTCCAAAAGGGTACCAAGGCCCAGGTTATGAGAAGGTGCGCACCACTTTGTTAACAAAAGAATATAAATTGTAGAAGATTCATTGCAGCCCGTCAGAGATTCATGGGTTGAAACGGGGTTGTCCATCGTTTCTGATGGATGGAAAGATACAAAAAATCGTCCTTTGATAAATGTCATTGCAATAAGCCCCAAGGGGGCAATGTTTTTGAGAGCAGTTGATTGTGAAGGGCAAGTGAAAGATGCCCAATTCATTGCTAACATTTTGATTGAAGCAATCGAATCGGTGGGCTCTCAAAACGTTGTCCAAGTCATAACGGACAATGCCAAAAATTGTAAAGCAACGGGGATGTTGGTGGAGGCGAGGTACGGGCATATATTTTGGACACCTTGTGTTGTCCATTCACTCAACTTAATGCTGCAAAAGTTGGGGAATCAAATTGAATGGATAAAAGAAATTTATGTTGGGGCCGAAGACATTCAAATGTTTGTGACAAACCATCACATGTCGCAAGCTATCTTCAGGCAATTCTCAAACTTGGAGGTGTTAAAGGTAAGAATTTTGTATGATTATGTTTAGTTTGTTTTAAATTTTGAAAACATTTTTGTTTTGTTGTTTAATTTTTTTTACTAGGTTGTTGAGACTCGATTTGCCTCGCACACAATCGTCTTGAGGCGACTTGTGCAAGTGCGAGAGGCATTGCAAAATATGGTTATTAGTAACCTTTGGAGTATATGGCGGCAATCAAGCACTGAGAGGGCACAAAAAATAAAGATGTTGATCCTCAATGATGATTGGTGGGGTCGTGTTGATTACTTGCTCAGTTTCACTGAGCCTATCATAAGCATGATCCGATTCGTAGACATGGATCAACCATGTTTAGGAGAGGTATATGATGGGATTGACTCAATGATTGAGAAGATCAAAGCCATCATCAATGCAAAAGAGCAAGATCCCCGTGAGACATTTTTCAAACAAGTGCAGTCATTTCTAATTGAGCGGTGGAACAAAATGACGACTCCATTGCATCTCCTTGCCTTCGCATTGAGTCCCAAATTTTATAGCAGTGAAATCCTTTCTTTGCCTGGTAGAGTGGCACCATATAAAGATATTGAAGTTAGTGAAGGGTACAAGGCAGCATTCAGAAGGCTCTTTCCCGATCCTGAGATTGAGGACATAGTTTCAGCTGAGTTCGCGGACTTCATTTCCTCTACAAGACATAGCCTTAGCGCTTGTCGTGACAAATACAAGAAGGATGCCCATATGTGGTGGTATTTGCATGGGCAAACAACCCCAACCTTGCAATCTCTTGCAATCAAAATATTATCACAGGTCTGATTTTAAATTTTAAAATTAAAATTTATATTTTCTAAATTTTGAACTCTATTTTTATAGGTATAATTTCAATTTTTTATTTTGCATTGGTTTTGAAAAAATTTCACTTGTGATTTTCTTAATAGGTTGCGAGTTCGTCTTCATCCGAGCGGAATTGGAGTACATACTCCTTTATCCACTCGCAAAAGCGCAACAAGCTGGCAGCAAAGAAGGCTGAGGAGTTGGTCTACATGCATTCCAACTTGCGCCTTTTATCACACATGCAATCAGACTACAAGGAAGGGCCAACAAAGCATTGGGATGTTAGGGCAGAAGATGTTGATTTAGATGCTTCCCACTCCCATCGTTTATTACTTGACATAGAGGCTTTGGCTTCGCCAAGCCAACCGAGTGGTGTTGGTGCTAGTGCTAGTGGGAGTGGGAGTGCTAGTGCTAGTGCTAGTGTTACTGCTACTGCTTGTGGTTCTAATGAACCACATGTTGATGTTGATGCTTCCGATGAAGACATTGAAGAGGAATATGATGATATTTAAGTTCAATTTGTAAATGTTGATTTAGTAATTAATATATGATTTTTATTAATTTTTGTACGGCCGAACCCAAAACGAACCCAAGACAAAAAAAAAAATTTGTCGTACCGGCGAACCGGGTTCTTCGAACCCGAACTCGATCCCAAAACATACTGGTAATTTAGGGCCACACTCTCTTATTCATATCTCTAATCTTTACATCGGTCATCTCCTTGCTACTACATTTTTCGTCAAGCCACAATATCAAATGTACTAGTCAAGAGGGAATTTACATAGCCTACGTGAGAATTTTCGTGTTCAATCCACAAATCCCCTCTCACCCATGCTTCTTCATTATTATAACACTCTCATCCTTGAATGTGCAATGAACTTACTATTATTCCGACCTATATCAATCTCACTCACAGTTTGAGTTTCCATTCAGGTTAGTTTCCAAGTTGCATGCATTCTGTTCAATATAGAGATAAGGCCTTATCCACTTAGATACCACCTTAATTGTCAGCTCTTTTGCATGGAAACCATATATAAAGGAACATTTCATCTTGAGAAGCCTACTATATCATTAGAAATGGGGGCGTTAATATTGTGCCCTTGGGGTTTAAGAGGGTTCCCCGTCACCCTTCATCCAATATAATTAAAGTTAGCCCTTTTCATCTTAGAGATGAATCATCACAAGACAAACTTCCTTCGCAAACGAAACACACAGGAGTCTAATAACATGTCAATTATCCATCATTGCTCAACTTGGCAGCAGGTGGTCCTGTTTAATTACAATATCCCTAAACTTTCCTTTGAGTGCGAGTCTTTACTATTTTCTCGACCTAGATGTTACAAGAATTGAGATATGCCTCCTAGCAGTTTGTGTAGCATAGTGATGGTATTCTACCATTGGAGGAACAATTCGTATTGATAGATTCAATATTCGGGTTTGTAATGATGAGGTTGTGCGGCTTGCATCATATCCTTGCCTTCGATTGCCTTGTTCATTGCTTCAAACGGTCTAGTCTGCTAATAGAATGGCCTGCCCTTTTCCAGACTGCTAACACTCACTAGACTGCTTAGGATCTCCATTGTACAGCCTGTCACCTTCACTGTATGACCTTGCAACTTCATTGTATGACTTATCTTATCACTAGGTTGGATGGCCTATCAATCACCTAGACGACCTTGTATGACAGAACTTGGAAAGAATACAAATAACAAATTGAATCTAATCTACCATCGTAATCATCAGTAACATTACATGCAAAGAACACACAATGACACTAACAAATGATAAATGAATATGAGTAGATCTTGCATTAATGATTACCCGTTACAGAACTCAGATAGCTTGATAAAACACTTCAATACCATTCCAACTTTGATACCCACGTACGAT
The DNA here is from genome assembly GCA_028583015.1 of Wollemia nobilis. Classification (NCBI taxonomy): domain Eukaryota; kingdom Viridiplantae; phylum Streptophyta; class Pinopsida; order Araucariales; family Araucariaceae; genus Wollemia; species Wollemia nobilis. The sequence continues at coordinate 5,404,006 of JAQPPZ010005697.1, forward strand.
GTCAACAACATACTTTGGCCAACAACACTAATGAATGAGAGAAGGGTCTTATTTATACAACCAAGGAGGTAGTTGCATCATGCAACTTACTAACTACCCTACATAAGATCATTTAGTACATTTGAAGGCCTTTAGGAGATCATTTAGTAGATACAACTAGGCAACATATTGGCAATATTTCATGCATGGCCGATTCGAACTAGTTATTCTGTTTATGTTTCTATGTTGTCATTAATTGCAATGAAATTGTGTGCATGATTAAATCATATAGGCAATCACATTCAAGACATATCTCTGATAAGTTGAGAGCTAAACATAACCAACAAAACCTAATTTCTTTGTACTCTTTGGCTACAAGACAATTTTTTCTCCGTACACTTTCACAATCCCTCTGGGACCAGACAATTTGTTCTTGGCATCTTAATGCTGGATCTTTTGTTAGTGCTCAAGGAAGTAATAATATTTGCATGGGGTTAATTGTAAGCCTATAATAACTTATGGTTTTTTTCGTTCACATCTCTGGTAAAACATAGTCATGCTCGGCTTCCATCAGGATTAAAAAGGTTTTGAAATTTGTGAAAAAACTGATAGCTTAGCACTTTAAAGTGTTATTTCCTTCAAAGTTTTATGTCTCAAATGCAAAGGATTGTATAGCTTCTTATATATGTTACTTGTTGCTGCATGCATGGTATCAGTTTGATAAAGGTCTGAAGCATATACTATGCTAATTCCTCTTTTTGTATTTTTGTGGTGCAGTTTGAAAATCTTTGTTCCATTGGCAATCCTTGCTTTAGCTGTTCTCGTGCCTATAAATGTAACAGATGGAACTTTAGTAAAGCTGAATAAAGAACTGGTCTTCAGTAATATTGACAAACTTTCAATATCAAATGTCAAGAGTGGTTCTCAAAGGTTAGTTTGTGCATTTAACATTTTAGTATGTGTTATGATGCACAATTGTGTGAGATTTCAGCTTCACTAAGAAGATTAACTGCATTACTTTGTTTATGAATGAGTGCAATTACTTTTTGTTTTCCTGGCAACTATTCCAGGTTACGAATCATACTATACATTTTGAGGTGAAAGCCAAAATAGATTCATCATTGTTTCAGTTATTGAACGTAAATTTCAGACTATTTGACACTATTTTAGCGTTGAGACTTGCTGAATGTTTTAGTGTGGTGCATTTGGTTTGTTTATGGTTATGCAAAATGCTTGATCCAGTGGGCACCATTGCATTTTAAAAATGTTCCAACCAGTTATATAGCAAGAAAAGCAGAGTTACCACATCAAACAATCCTCCTGCTTGTATCTGCGTATCACATATGGATATGGATACGATACTTCTTGGATATTGTATCCAAACGTTTCCGAAGACATGCGTACCCTATCTAGATGTATCTAAAACATGCTGTAGGATAGCAGTGGTATTCCGCAATTGAAGCAACAGAGAATGAAGGATGAGAGGAAAAATTAGCAACACAGCATCTCCGACATTCAACATCAACTTTCTATTCTGGAAATGGCAGAACAGCAGCAAATAGCCTTGGAAAGACACCCTCAGATGGCCCTGCACAAAGACAATACAAAAAAAAATATGCCCATACGGCTCTACACAACAGCATATATCTAGACAGCCTTGCACAACAGTGAGAAGACCTTGCACAAGTATCTACAGCAAGCATTAAATAGTGGAAATAGTTCAGACGGCCATGCACAGCAATGTATAACAGCAAGAACAATTCATAGGCACATGCACAATATTAGCATAAGTCTGCACACAACAATGGCTGAATGGAAGTATTCTCATTATCTGCACTTGCACCTCACAAATGCATATCTGATTACACCCAACATCTACAACATTTGAATGAGGGGGGTCTATTTATACAACTTCCTACGAATGGGGAGGTAGTTGCATCCTCAACTCCCTCCAACTAACTATCCAGACACCTCATGACTTCTTGAATTACATTTTAAGTTCATTTATCTTACATTTGCATTTCATGAAATTCTTACGAGTGTGGTCTACCGGCAAGGACGCCACTTGCATTATTGGTGATGTGACCCGAGTTCAATCCCTATGGTGGATGTGTATAAGAAGTATTACTCAAAAAAAAAAAAAAAAATTACATGTACCGCATTTTGTTAAACACTTAACATACATGTTACAAAACAACTCAAAATTACAAAGATATTTTACAAGATCAAAATCATTTGTCAGTACTTGTCTCCATATGCACTCCATTAACCTCGAGGTGATGTTTGAGATGACGCCATGTCCAAACTAGCACCTACACATGCCCCTATTTGGTCCATATCTAAAACATCCAACTGAGGCCTAGTCACATCTAGAGTTGTATCCATAACATGGGTTTAGAAAAAATACACAAATTAAAATATATATTTGAATTTGCAATATTTTCTAGAAATGTATCAAAACATATATTCATCATCATCAAGTCCAAAAAGGATTAAAGAGCAATTTGAAGATAGCAATAATAAACGAAGAGAGAGAAAGAGAGACAACGAGAAGAAGTAGAAGTTGGGTGCCCGTAGGAACCCCAATATATCACATTTTATTCACTTATAATGCAAATGAATCCTCATTGAGAGGTATTTATAGTGATACCAAATCCTCGAGAAGTTAACCTTAGGTTGATATTAACTTAACCTTGAGGTTAACCTTATAATAGAATAATAATAAATTACCCTTTAAAGCAAGTTATCCATAAAGATGGATTAACCAATACCACCATGGGTGAAATATGAAAGGGGCCGTAGGCTTACATTTGTGATGAATGCTTGTAGGCTTACATAATCGCATGCCCTTAGGCTACATAAATGGTGCTTATAAGCACCTCTTCACACTTTTGGCTTTGGCCTAAACAAGATCAGATTACACAAATATAAAATTTAAATTTTAAAAATGACAATCTTTTTTTTTTTTTTCAATTAGTTATATGGTATTGAAACGGACCCCAGCCGTATTACATCATCACCGCATAGTGGTATTACAACAAAGCTTAGCTTAGATATTACCCATGTATCGCTTGGCAAGATTTGAACCTTGGTCTCCTCCTTAAATATTGAAGAATCAAACTGGTTGAGCTCATGCCACTTGATGACAATCCTTTTCGTAATTAAATTAAAATATCGTATTTAAAACTTGTGTTATAGATTTTTGTGTTATTGTTTTTGTTTTAATAGATAAAATTTATATGCTTTTTATAATGTCGTATCTAATCATATCCTATTTGGGGATCTTGAGAATTTGGTGTATATATATCTGATATTGTACCCGTATCAATTACCATATCCGTTCTATGCAACAAAAAAAGAAAAATCATTGCTAATACATTGGATCCAACTATTGTTAAGCTGCCTAAGGACGAAGTTGTTATCCCTGGGTGAAAGGATTAATCAGAAGTGCAAAAGATTAAAAATTTTGTAACCTGAAATAGGGGTGTAGTGAGAAAAATATTTATCATATGTGCATGAGACAAGTGGGTCAACATAGAAGCGAAAGATCATGCAAGTCTTTAGCTTTTTGTGTCTCAAGGGCAGGAGATTTTTTACTATTGACTATGGGGAAAGTAAATAAGAGGACTACTAAAAATAGCATCCTATTCCATGCATGGATGAATTACTTGCTGAAATACATCGTGAAATAGTTCTAGAATTTACAAAGGCTGAGAGCATGCTTCAAAACCTGTCATGGCTACTATGAGTTTTTGGTGATTCCTCTTGGGCTAACCAGTGCACCAATGATATTTTGATCTGTAAATTTAACCGAGTTTACAAATTGGTAAATGTCTCTCTTACATGTCAACTATTGATGATTAAACATGAACTTGAGTCACTTCCAAAAGAGTGAAATTTTACCACTAGAACACTTAAGAACTTAATTCCCTGTTTACCAAAGAATTGAAGTGCAAATTTGTAAAGAGTGAACTTGTCTACCTATGTACATCGTTAGTAAGATGCAGTTAAGGCTAATCCAGGTGAGATCTAGGCCATTCTTGATTGGACCGCTTAAAAGAATATAACTTAGTTGAGATGATTTATTGGCTATAAAGTTTTTAAAGAAGATCTATAAAAGATTTAAGGGTCTCATAGCACCCTTCATAGATATTACAAAGAAAGATACAGATAGGTGACAAGAGCAATGTTCCAACAATGAAGAATGCTATGACATCTATTCTTTTACCCATACTTCCAGATTTCTCACAGCCTTTTGTGATGAAAAGATGAAGGAAAGAACATAGAGACTGCCCTTATATTTATAGTTTTGTGACTTGGGGAAAATAAGTTTGAGCAATGAGAGGTGGATTGCTGTTGAAACAATTGTTGGGGAATTCTGTTAAAATAAGCGCTTGATTCTTTTGATCATCATTTACTTATAAAAGCAATCTAGAGAGCACATGAAGTATTTGATATACAACATTGTTTGCTACTTGAGAGGTGAGCTGCTTCAAGACAATTTAAGAAAGGTAGAATATGGAATTACTTATAGAAGAAAACTATACTAGAATTTGTGGAGTAATTCATTGGTTATCATAACTCATTGATAAGATGCCTGGGAAAAAGGCAAGCAAGGAGAAAAGCACCTGCGATGTATGTGATTATTCCACTCTTGCTAGAAATTTTAGACGTCCAAAGGTCATCTTGTTTCTAAAAAGCCTCTCTGATATTTCTGTGACTTTTATTGTTTTTATTGAATACACAAGAATACTAGATTTTTAATTTTTTTTGGGAACATTTTGTGCAATTTGTGGAAAAGTAGTTGAGATGTGTTCACAATTATAGGAAGACAACGTGAGCAAAGACGATTTCATTATTCCTGACAGCTACTTGTATGGAGTACTATCTGAGAAGATCAAAGAAGGGGAATAAATCAAAAGGATCTTTGAAGGAGATACTAGGAGCCCTGTGAGGCTCAAAATAGTTTCATGCACATAAAATTTATGTTTGTTGCAGAGTTACTGTGTTTTGAGATTTTGTTAAATGCAAGCCAGGTTCACCAAAGTTCAGAATTTCAAAAGGGTTTAGAAAGATTCAAAACGGTACATTATATTAAATATTTACAACCATAGAACCTAACCATGTGCAAGGAATTAAACTATCTAAAATATATTTATGAATCAAAAGCTTCCAAATAGACTGGAAGTATGTGAAATACTAGACTGAATGAATATTGTGTTTCTCCTAAATTCTTAAGCACCCTTTTATTTCTGAAGGTTTGGGGGCATTAGTATTATGTCCAATGAGTGCTCAACTGCTTCCAAGAGTCGAGGACATAAGTGTATTTGACACAGCTTTTGTTAAACCTTTGAACATGGAAGTTTGGATTCCTTTGAGAAATTGAGGATGATGTACCATATCCAAGCACCTAAATAATACTCTTTTGGTTTTCTTGTAGTTTTTGAAAAACATGTAATGTTTGCATCTTAATCATGTGCAAGCCATCTATACATCAAGAAAACTCAGTTTCAATGCATCATGTATCAGCAGAAGTTGATATTTGTGTGGACCATTGACTAAAGACTACAACCATATGATATTGAGTTGATGACTAATGTATATTCTCATTTTAGTGGGGTTGTAGGTCAAATTATACCATATCCAATTGATGATTTATTCCTTAATCATATTCTAGAGTTTTTATATTTTTGACCTTTAGGCTGTAATTGTGTTTGTCACCCTGAGGATCACATTGCCTTCATTTTTATGTATGATCAAGTGAACACTTTATGATGTCGTCAATGCTAGTGTAGGATTTAAGTGTATATGACAGTTTTTGGCAAACATTTGAACATGGAAGTTTGAATTCCTTAGACAAGGGGAGGATGATATGCCATATCCAAGCATGTAAGCAACACTCTTTTGGTTTTCTTGTAGTTTGTTAAAGACATGTAATTGTTTGCATCTTAATCATGTGCAAACTAATTATACACCAAGAAAACTCAGATTTTTAATGCATCAAGTCTCGGCAGAAGTTGACATTTGTGTGGAGCATTGACCAAGGACCACAACCATGTGAAATTGAGTTGATGACAAATGTATAATTTTATTTTAGTGAGCTTGTGGGTCAAATTATACTGTATCCATTGGATGAGTCATATTCTAGAGTTAATATTGCTGACCTTTAGGTTGTCATTACATTTGTTGACTTGAGGATCAATATTGGCTTCATTTTTATGTATGATAATGTGATCACTTTATGATGTGATCAATGTTAGTGGTTATGCATCCATTAAACCACCTGTCATGTTTTGCGTATTAAAGTATATTACATGTTGGGTTGCATAGAGGGATTTCTGTGTCTAAGGCTTCCCAATGTCAAGAAAATTGACATTCTGCGAGTTGCTCGTACTCGCCTTCTTTGGAAAATTCACCTCCTTATGATTGCTCGGACCACACCAACATCACATTTGTGGCACATTATTTCCTCTTTTCCTCCTTCTTGAGGAGTGGGACAATTCTTCGCAAATGTCCCAATTCCTGACAATGTTTTCATTGAATGATCAGTCTTCCATCCGAATCATACTGCAATCGACTTTGGCCTCCTTGCCGATTGCCTTGTTGGTATTGCCTACCTCCTCGATTGTTATTCCTATAACCATTGTTGGTTGCACCTTGCCCCTTCCTAGAGGTATTTGGCTTTTCTTCCTCTTTGCATTGCACCATCAACGTTTGGTGCCTTGTGCCTGTTAAATTGAATGGACATTCGCTGATCGCATGTCCTAGTACCTCACATATATTACAATATGCGCTTTTTAGACAATTTGCATTTATATGGCCTTCAGACTTATAGTCCGAGCACCATATATCCTTTTTCTATTTTCTTCCTTCAACTTTAACTTCCTTTATCATTCGGTCAAATTCCTTCCTCATGGACTGAATTGCATTATGCAATTCCTTCTTTTCACTATCAGAATTGTCACTTCTAATATGACCTCCAATTCCAGTAGTTGTTTGCTTGGCTTCATTTTCATAGTTCCTTGCCCTTTCATAGGCTTTCGCATATGTTGAACATGGTATGATCTTTATCTTCTTATATCGAGTTAACAATCCATCAATAAACCATCCTTTTACCATTCCATCGGCTGGTAACAATTCCATCTTATCTGTGAGTTGCTTTAATCTATGATTATAAGTTTTAATATCTTCATCTTTCTTGTGTTTAGTAGAAAAAATTACAGTTATAATCTCCATGTCATCCCTTAGAGGTGTGAATTCTGCTTTGAATTCATCTACTAGCATATTCCATGAGGTGAAGAGTTTTGTGCTTTCTCTTTTCAAATACTAGTCTATTGTGATTCCTCGTAATGCAGCAAGAAATAATTGTTATCATTCTTTAGGTCATCTAACTCTATTTGCGTTCCAAATGGTTGTGCAACTGCTTATATGCTTTGCAAGATCTTCTTTCCCTTCTCCTATGAAGGGTCGGCATTTTTGCTTGCTCACTCTGTTTGCAACATTCACCATCGGTAAGTGATTATCCTCTCCCACTTCCTTGTCACTTGACGATGGATCTGTTGCCACATTTTGCACAGGGGTGCCATGTTTTTGGTTTCTGCAAAAGAGCTGCTCTTTTCCTTCCCTTCTCCTCATTTTCCCCTTCTCCTTCTCTCCCTTTCTTCCTCTCCCTCACAGCTTCATTCCCTCTTCTTCTTTCCCCCTTTCTTCCCCCAACAAAACTTCAGCAAGTGTGCCTTGAAAAGTTTCTAAGTGTTGGGGCGACACCCGACTTCGCAGCGAAGTCGGAGTGCGCCCCTCAGTTGGAGCGCAGTAGGGAACCCGAAGTGCGCAGAAATAATTGAAAATTTGACTAAGTGTCAAGGGCGACACCCGACTTCGCAACGAAGTCGGAGTGCGCCCTTCTTCCGGGGCGCACTAGGGGAACGGTCATTCGTCAGAAAACGGCTAAGTGTCGAGGGCGACACCCGACTTCGCAGCCGAAGTCGGAGTGCGCCCCTTTCCTAGTGCGCAGTCCGAACAGAGGATGAAGACAGCCAAGCACCGGTGCGCAACCCGACTTCGCAGCGAAGTCGGAGTGCGCCCTTTGACCGGTGCGCAGTTGGGTAAAGTCAACCCAGAAATTTGCTAAGGCAAGAAGGCCTTCCAACCGCGCTGTTTTCCTCCCCGCGCAACCCGATAGCGCCCGGATTCCCGGCGAAGTTGGATAAACTGCCTTTCAAGGCAGACACGTGTCACACCTCAACATCTGACAAGTGTCCATCTCCGGGATTCGAGCCAAGACTTGACCGCGCAAGGACAAAGCATGGGCAACACTACCGGCGCCATCTCGTCATCATTTAAGCCGATGTGAAGTGCCATCTGCCGCACCTACCCGCATTCCTGTTGACCGAAGACTTGACCCAACGCGCCGCCACGTAGCCGTACCGCCTTCAGGGACACCATGCCGCAAGGACAGTCCGGCCCGACAGAAGTCAGCATCAGCAGCTCCTCAGCCGCTCGTGTCGGCTACTGTCTTGTCTGGGACTTTGTGCCCATGAATGTAATCGGGGGAATATTGGGCTATAAATACCCACCACTTTTCCATTGTAAGGTGGTGGAAGGGGAATATATTGCTAGGGAACAATTGTAGCTGTGCGTTTGCCTCAAATACAGACATATACTTGGCTCTGCTTACTGTCTTTTATCTTGCATGCTGCCTCTCCTTGTCATTTTTGCCTCATGTTTCTTGTGTCATTGCTTGTTGTTGTACTCGAACTCGGACTCCAAGATTTGGTGGCCAGGTATTCCCGGAATGCATAGATAGAGGATACATGGGATCGCCGATAGCTGTAGTTTCAATGTATGTTTGTAGATGAATGTCGTTAGTAGTGGTGATTGATTCGTTGCCGTGTTGCTTATTCCCCCCACCCAACTCCAATCACATTTGGAATCCCTTTCTGCACTTTTATCTCTTTCCGCATTTTTATCTCTTTCCCTGCACTCTTATCTTAACAAACCCCCATAGGAGCCGGCCTTCTCCGGAGATTGGCACGGAAGGCATTCCTTCCTTCCGGCCTTTCAATCTGGTGGGCGAATCTGGGCGCAATAACAACAAATCCTTTCCTCATGGCAGATTCGTAACCAACAGTTTCTCTGGCACGCCCGGTGGGACATGGTAGTTTCCCACCCCCAAACAGAATCGAAGTACTAGTGCTCGCTTCATTGCTGTTCAAAATCAGAGCACCTAGCGACTCTGCAAATTATCTGAACATTCTCTGAGTCCGCGAAGACCGGTCCTAACGCCTTCATGCAAACAAGAAGGTGGCGAGCAAGGAACCCGGGAGACCAGTCTAACCTTTACGAAATCGACATTGCCGCTCCAGGCGAGCGCGTCAGGCTGGCTGATTACCAAGCTCGCGAAGAAGAAATCCAAGAAGAAGCCGAGGCTGAAATCGAAGAAGCCGAAGCTGAAATTGAAGAAGAAGAGGCCGAAGAAGAATCCACATCTTCGGACAGTTCCGATACTGAGTACACTACCGGGTCAGAAGCAGACATGGCTGCTCAGCAAGATGATGATGATCTCTTCCCAGCGGTGGACTCTACGGGGCCCTTGGCCCTAGCCGGACAGCAAGCTGTGCCTCCTGCTGCCTTAAAGTCTATCCCTACGTACGACGGCTACGGCAAGACGGCGTATGAACACATCCAGGACATTCTCGCCCTGGCCGCGCTACACTCCATTACTGACGAAAGTGTGAAGACCCGTCTATTGGCCCTTTCCCTTAGGGGAAAGCTTCTCTATTGGTGGAGATCACTGCCAGAGGGATCCATCACAGGGTGGCGACAGTTAGCCGGCAGACTCGTGAAAGGATGCAACGAGTCTGCTGACCCCTCTTCTCTCGTTGCATCAGTTCCAAAGTATTCAGAGACACCCCCAAGAGGAGGTGTCAGACTTCAACATCAGGTTTGCGAGGTCTTGGAAACGAGTGCCTCGCGAACTCCGACCGTCGGCAGGACAGGCCGCCTACTACTACCTGAGATCTTTCAACTCGTACATTTGCCTCGTCGCCGAAGGTCGCCGTAATCAACACATTCCCCGCTCTCGTACGAGGCTGCCCAGCAAGCTGAAATGGATATCATTTCCATCGGCAAAGCTTCCACACGTAGTACAACCGCCCATCTACCCTGATTTTCCCCGATCACAATATCCGTCAGCTTCTGGTTCGGAGCCGTCCACTTCAGGACAGCAACCCCAACAGTAATGGAACCCGGCGCCGGTCGTGAACCCTTACGGCCCGCCGCAAATTCATTATCCGCCTCCTCGACCTCCACGTTTCCCAGAACTCCTTGCCCCTCCACAACATGCACAATATTCAACTCCTCCATTGGCCGCATTGCCTCCCCACTCGCTTGCCGCCGCCTCCCGATCATGATATTCGAATCAAATTCTTCAGAGGTACGGGCTCGGCCTCTCGGCTATCATACCATGTCTAACGACATGACTCGTTCTGAAAAGAAGCAGCCCGTATGGACCCGGCTCCAAGGAGGCCATATCCGCCTCCGGCGTTGACAAAAGATCGGCCCCCGAGCAACATTTGCAACGGCGGCCCCCTCCGAGGAATGCTGCCATTGAAGAGGAACCTGGTACTTCGGACCAGGTCAACTGGTGCACCACGTGCAACGACCCGCATGACGAGGATGACTGTACACTGCACCAACACTACCTCCAGACCTTGGCCGGCAGCGCCATTGAGGACGAAGAGCTCTACATGATCCTGGGCGACGAAAGCAATTTCGCCGTCTCAGACGAAGTTCCGATGCCGCCTCCCGTCAAGGAAAACAAGAAGTCTTCCGAAGTTGCAGCCAAGCCTTTAAAGGTGTACGCCCGAAGAGATAAGGCGCAACCCGAGGAGCCACCGCCCTACAAGAGGCCGTGGGCCTTACACAGCCCAAAGACAAGGCTCCTCCGGCGAAGACTCCCGTAGTCAAGCCTCTTGTAGCCAGACCTCTTCCGGCTAAAGCTCCCGCTACTCAGCCTCCAACTGAAACAAAAGAACAAGCTCAGGAGAGGCTGAGATATCCGTCTCTGACCAAGAGACAGAGAGTTGAGGCCACTCAACAAGACCGGACGAAGTATGAGCCGGCGAAAGAAGCAGAAGGAGCAAGCACTTCGGGCTACAAAGCATAGTAGACGAGTTGAAGAGAACTCCCGCAAGAATCAGCATGTACGATGCTCTTCAGCTCCCAGGCCAGGTTGATCTGTTGCAAGAATCCCTGAAGATCATGAAGAACGGCAAGCAGATACAGCCCGCTGTCCTGGTGCAACCCCTGACAGTCTCAGCCACTGGGAAGAACAGACCACCTCCCTTCTATTCCTGTCATTACGGATGCAAGGGTACATAGTACACAACTGCATGGTGGATTCTGGTGCTTCCACGACCGTAATGCCGAGAGCAGTCTGCGATGAAATCAGGATGGAGTACACAAGGAGCAGCCAAGGCGTGCCGCAACTAGACGGCACCCTCGTCAAGACAGCCGGTGTCATAAAAGACATCCCCATTCGGCCGCACAAAGCTCTCGACATCGTGGTCATCCAGAGGTTGTGGTTGTTGACTTGGAACCCTACTTTGGCATGTGCCTCTCCAGGGAGTTCACGGCGAAGTTGGGAGGGTATCTATCTCTGGACTACTCGCACATGGAAGTGCCCTTCAAGGGAAGGAGACTGAAGATTTTCAATGAGAAGCCTTCCACTTACTTAGTAGAGAAGATACCCGGAGAAGAGCCTGAGGACTGCATGGTTCAGCTGTCGGAGGAAGAACTGGTAACAGTGGACATGACGGAGCAAGCTCTCGAGCAACTGCAAGTAGAAGATGAATTCTCCTTGCGGGACTTCAACGCCGTAATTGAAACTGAGCAAGGCTGCTACACCATTGTTCAGCCTGAAAGGCTCGACAAGTCAGCCAGGAGAGAAGTAGGACCAGCACCTGAAAAGCTGTGGAAGCTTTTCTTTGACGGCGCACGATGCAAAAATGGCGCCGGTGCAGGAGTACTTCTGGTTTCCCCAACCGGGATCCAGAAGGATTACACCTACAGGCTGGCCTGGAGCTGTACAAACAATGCGGCGGAGTACGAAGCCCTGTGCTTGGGTTTGCGAAAGGCGGAGAGACTAGGGATCAAACATCTGCAGATCTACGGAGATTCGTAACTGGTGTGCCACCAGGTCACGAACAAGTGCGCCTCCAAAAAGCACTATCTCAAGGCGTACCGAAATCGGGTCTGGGATCTGATGGAGTCTTTTGACTCGTTGAATGTCAAGGCTATTTCACGAGAGAAAAACAAGCATGCTGACATTCTGGCGTCTGTTGGAGCCAGTGCACATTCCGGCCGATGACACCGTCCGTAAGCCGAAGCCGGTTCGTACTATTTACGTGCCTTCGTGCCTGATAAGGACACCCACTGGCAGGTGTTCGACTGTGACGAGGAAATCTTCACGTTTTTGGTAAATGAAGCCTGTGCAATCGAAGGTAGAGACCCTGATGACGAGCAATATGAGGGGTTGATACAGCTTAAAAATAATCATGTCCCAAAAGGACTGATTACTCTTGAGAGTCTATTTGATCAGAACGACAGAGCCATATCTCACCGGATCAAAGTAGACCCGAAGCAGTATGCCGACCTGGAGCTGGAACCCGGTAAATCAATCAAGGTCGGGACAGACTGCACCACAGAGGAACTCGAGCAGATCAGAGCATTGTGTCGAGAGTTCCCCGACATAGTAGCCTGGAGCTACCAGGACTTGAAGGGGTATGATAGAGAAATAATCCAAACATACCATTGAGCTAGAAGATGGCGCCAAGCCATTCCGGCAAAAACAGAGGGCCGTCAATCCAAAAATCGAGGCCATGATGAAGGCCGAGCTCTTGAAGATGCTAGAGGCCAAGATCATCTACCCCATCAAGCATTCATCCCTGGGTTGCGAACTTGGTTCCCGTGGAGGAAGAAGAACGGAGACATTCGTCTCTGTGTGGACTTTAGAAATCTGAATCAAGCCTCCCTCAAGGACCATTATCCGCTGCCCCAAATTGATCAGATCCTCCATATAGTTGCTGGAGCCCAAAGATTTTCCCTCTTAGACGGTTTTTCCGGCTACAACCAGATATGGGTCAAGGATGAGGACCAAGGACAAGACGGCGTTCACCACCAAATGGGGAACGTTCGCCTATCGCCGCATGCCATTCGGCTTATCCAATGCCTGCGCCACATTCCAAAGAGCCATGGACCTCGGCCTTCCGAGAGCCGCTTAACAAAGTAATTGTCATCTACTTGGATGACATGACCGTTTTCTCTCACAAGCGAGAAGATCATGTTCCCCACCTGCGGCAAATATTCGAAAGGTGTCGTGAATTCGGCATCTCCATAAACCCGAAGAAGTCTGTCTTCGCGGTGAAAGAAGGAAAGTTGTTGGGGCATGTCATCTCCGAGAAAGGCCTAGCCATAGACCCTGACAGAGCAGAGGCCCTCCTCCGCTTGCCCGCCCCAATCGACAAGAAAGGGCTGCAGTCCTTCTTCGGCCAAATCAACTTCGTGCGGAAGTTCATACCGGACTTCGCACAAGTAATCAAGCCCATGGCCGAGCTGCTGAAAAAGAATACTGAGTTCTTATGGACTGAAGAAAGGGGGCAAGCCTTCGAGGAGATCAAAGCTCGAATTGCACAAGCGCCGGTGTTGATAAACCCGGACTACTCCAAGGATTTCATCCTGTACGCGGTGGGAGAACCAGAGAGTTACGCCGCAGTCCTGACCCAAAAGGGAGATGATGGCGAGGAGCGCCCCATTGCGTTCCTGAGCCAAGTAATCCAGCCGCACGAAGAAAAGTACAACTTTATAGAGCGGCAGGTTCACGCCGTCATGAAATCTCTCCGAAAGTTCAGGCACTTTGTCTCCCAGAGCAAGATCACTGTCTTTGTGATCCACCCGGACGTTCGAAGCTTCATCATACAAGGAGAGCCGGGTCACAAGAGAGCAGGATGGATTGCCAAAATCCAGGAGTTCGACATCGAAGTGCGGCCAACCAAGCTAGTCAGAGGCCGAGCCTTGTGCCAGGAGCTAGCCCGAAGCGCGGCAGCCGAGATAGCCGCCTGCGAGTGGGAGGATCCAGCAACACGCATCAACCTAGCCAACTCCTTACCCGAGGAGTGCGACTGGACAGATGAACTGGTGAGATACTTCTGCACCGGAAGATGTCCAGACCACATGAATGCCTCACAAAGAAGGAGGTTTCGGCTAGGTGCTTTGAAGTACACTCTTCGCCCCGAGGGGCTTTACTTTAAAAACATCGACGGCATCCTGTTGCGGTGCGTCAGAAAATCAGACCAGTCTAGGGTCCTCGGAGAATTTCACTCCGGGATGCCTGGAGGTCATCATTCTGCAAGGCCCACGGCCTTGAAAATAATCGAGCCGGGTACCACCGGCCCACTCGCTTAGCGTACGCTCATGCGGTCCGTACCAAGTGTGATCAATGCCAAAGATTTGTCGGCAGAAACAGAAAAGCACCCCTGCCCCTTCAACCGATCCAAGCCGAGACTCCGTTTCAGCAATGGGGTCTGGACTTCATCGGGGTGATTTCGCCGAACTCTGCAGCGGGCCACAAGTTTATCTTAACCGCCACCGACTACTTCACGCGGTGGGCAGAGGCGATCCCCACGAAGAATGCTGACCAAGAGACGGTCATCAGGTTCCTCGAAAGCCTGATTACCCGTTTCGGGGTCCCAGAATCAATAGTGACGGACAATGGTCCGGGGTTCGCAGGCGCAGTACTCACGGAGTACACCAACAAATTTGGCATCTATCACAAGATGTCTTCCAACTACTACCCGCAGGGGAACGGTCTCGCCGAGTCCACCAATAAAAATCTATTGAAGATCATTCGAAGGACAATAGAGAAGAACAAGAGGACTTGGCACCTGCTCCTGAATCGGGCGCTATGGGCGGATAGAATCTCATTCAAGAAGTCCATCAAAACGTCCCCTTATGCGCTCGTGTATGGCAAAGAAGCCGTCTTGCCAACGCACATTGAAATACCCGCCTCTCCGGATGCTTGACGAGGAAAGAGGCAGCGGGGATCCGGTGGAAGACAGACTTTGCCAACTGCTGCAGCTTGGAGGAAGACAGAGAGAAAGCGTACCGTGCCTTCACCAAACACGCTGAAGCAACCCAAGGCTGGTTCGCAAAAGGCACCACAGCCCGAGTTTTCAAAATCGGGGACCTGGTGCTGAAGTGGGACTCGTTCAAGGCCAAACCCGGCAACCATGGAAAGTTTGATGCCCTCTGGGAGGGCCCCTATCAGATTGCCCGGGTTAATCAATTCAATGCATATGTGCTTCGGGACATGGAGGGACATCCTCTCCCCATTCCCGTCAACGGGTTCCACCTCAAATTGTACCACCACTGAAGGCGCCCGAAGGGGCCCTTCTTTGTACAAATTTCCCTTTGTATTTCAAGTTTTCAGCATGTAAATACTTCAGTTTTCAGCTTTCAGTTTTCCAAAAAGCCCGAGTAAGTCTGAGGCAAATCCCCGACTTCGCAGCGAAGTCGGGCAGCGCTCATCAAATGGGGCGAAGTAGGGAAGAAGGCAGTTGAAGAAAAGGCTAAAGTGTCTAAGTCTAGCTGCCCAACCCGACTTCGCAGCGAAGTCGGGTTGCGCCCCCTCCAAAGGGCGCAGTCGGGCAGCAGACTACAAAGAAACGCCAAGAGTCGGACCGCGCCCCGTTTTCTGGGCGAAGTCGGACTGCGCCCATTTTCCGGGCGAAGTCCGAGTGCGCTCCCACTCTCGGGCGCACCCTGGGTGATCCGATAAAAGAAGCTGAAAGCGCCTAAGTGTAAAATCCAAAGTTCGCCTTGCGAAGTCCGACCTTTTGGCGAAGTTCGACATGCGCCTTTGCGAAGTCCGATCCGCCCGAATTTCGGGCGAAGTCCGAACAGCTCACCACGCAGAACGAAAAATCACAAGTGTGGGCCACGGCGAAATTCGGCACGAGGCTAAATTGGGTTATGTTCTTTGAAAAGTGTGCCCAATGGTGGCGGTGACGTCAGCGGCGGCACAACAATCAAGGAGGCTTTAAATGATTGCGCAATTACCAATGACGATGCATTTAAAGGGTAAGGCGCCTTTTTGGGGCTAACGACTAATAAATCACGTTTTTTGAAAAAAGGCCCATGCACAGCCGCCAAGATCATAACGCCTCCACCAACCCAAAGCAAACTGCCCTAACTCCCTCCTTCGCGCCATTAATGAGCAGTCACTGTCTACAAAAGGACCCTGGCACGGCCTAAAATTCATAAGTTCGAAGCTGACTCCTGGACTGCAGAGAATAAGCCTGACAAGTTCAAAAGTATTTGTCCCTATCTCTGATTGTTCCAACCAGGATGGACAAGGGAAAAGCGCCCGTACGGGCGCAATCAAGTGTAGAAACGCGCGAAGCTGACAAGTCTCCCGAGTCCAGCGACCATGAGAGCGCAGCGCCTCAGAAGGGCAAGAAAGCAAAATCCAGAACAAAGAGGCGCGTAGCTGGCCAGACTCCGCCGCCACCAATCAATCGTCTGTCCGGGTACAAAGATGGTTCGTTCTCCATCAGTATCACGAAGCTGCGTCTAACTATCGCAAAGTGGGTGGGTAAGGTTCCGCCTTCTCACCACCTCGGAGCCGCATATAATTCAAATCTTCACTGGTTCCTGTGCCCTCCGACTCACTGGTGTCCGGAGCTGGTTGAAGTGATTGCTGAATACTACAAACCAGCTGCGCGGCAGGTATGCGATAACAGAGGAAGGGTGCTGTTCACTCTCTTCCGAGAGAGCGTCCAACCAGCGTTCGCCCCAGGGCTTCAGTACAGCCCGGACGTAATTGTCAGAAGGGTGAGCATCGAAGAGCAGACCGGCAGATTTTCGCAGACGAAGCGGATGAGAGAGTTTCTTAACTCAGAGCTGAAGACTCCGCTGAACCCTGGGCAATGGCCGACTGGCCCCATACCACTGGACCGTTTCGAAAACAAGTACATCTACATCATCCTGGCATGGGTCCTCGGCTGCGACTCGGACAGAGTGGTACGGCCGTTCCAACTGGCAATGGCCGAGTGTATCCTGCACGGGGAGTTCTACGACTCTACGGCGCAAAAGAGCGGGAAGCGCCCAATCTTCTACGACTGGGCGGACTGGTTGGCCTACGCAATTCATGCGAGCCTGGTGAGACTGCAGCAGAAGTAGTCAACGGACTTCCGGTTTTGCTCATTCCTCACATGGCTATGCCTGTACCATATGCATTACCGGATGAACGTCCCCGACCTGAGGAAAGCAAATGAACAAGGAGAGCCGCTCCCTGTGTACGAGTGGACTGAGGCCCTGTACCGAAGGGCTCATTTTACGATTTTAACATCCAATTCCTAGGCCAGGCCATGGGACTGTTCAACCGTGGCGCGACTCGCCCACCAGCGGCTATGACGAAGTCCCTGCGGGAAAATGAGTTCGGGGATACCTTCAGGCTGACCCAGGGTATTGTTGTCCGAATCTACGGATTCAAGGGAATGCCGTGTTTGTTGCCCTACTTCTGCACAGACCATCAGTTCGGGATAGAGGTGGCGCGGCAAATGGATTACGTCGAAGAGGAATTTGGCCAGGGAAAGAAAAGGGGTCACATATTCAAATATCCTATGACCTCGGTCCAATGTCCAAGTCTTCGAAATAGGGCAGCACGTTTATCTTGAACAAGAGCCGCCGGAGATGGGCCCGATTATGCCGCCGCAACGCTCGGAAGTACGACCCAATCGGGGTCCGGGGAAGGTTCACACACATCTGTCCGGGACCCGAGATCATGCAAGAAAGGAGGAACCAGACAGGTGCGGACCTCCACCGGCGCATTCATTTGATGCAGTCATGGCCACCATGGCATGAGTTTTACTGTGAGGAGGTCACTTACGATCCCGAGCGAAACCCGGACCATCGAATGGAGTCAGCTGGTTTCAAAAGGTTCCTCGCTAATGTGGCGCCGCTCAACTGGCATAAAGACAAAATCCTCGAATGCTGGAAGATGAGGTGTCGCACGCAGCACGACAAATCAGGCCGGAAGAATCTTGTCGTTGATGATGAGTTTTCGGCACTTTATGATCAACACGTCGACACGTGGCAGCCCTTCGAATTTCGCAATTGCGTTCCCCGAGGCGCAAACATAAGGTATAAAAGAAGGGCTACCCCTCAGTCATTGTCAACCCCGGCGACTTCCAGCGCAACTCCTTCCAGCAGTCAAGTGGGCCCGATGCAGCCTGTTGCTCCTGAGGCAGTGCCCGAAGCGGCGCAAAGTTCAGAACGGTCAACTCCTGAGCTGGCCCCTCCTTCAGAGAAAACATCCACGCTGCCAGCCAGTGGACCAAGTGCGGCAGGTATCCTCCCAGCGCGACCCAGGTACAAATTTACCGTGGGGACATCAGCGCCTGGCCCTTTATTGCCGCTTCCTTCAGGACCAACCGCAGCGTCGGGAGAAAAGAAAAGGAAAAGGGTCGAGAGGACCAAACGTCCCAAGGAGCCAGTGCAGCAATCAGCCGCAGAGCAGCAGCAAGCAGCAGCGTCGGAGGTTGTCTCTTTAGACAGCCCCGAACCAGAAGCACGCACCCAGGCCGCGACCATCCCTCCAGCATCGGCTCAGGCGGAGCCCGCAGGTACGTCCTCTGTGCCATTTGCCCAAGTCCATGTCGGCCCTGCAGAAACCCCAACTCCCACTTCGTCAGGGCAAGCCGTAGCCGCATCCTCCGCATCTCAAGCCACCCCGCCGTCCAGCGGCCTGCACTCGTTTGACCAGTTTGCTCAGGACCCCAACGCTTTTCAATCCCTGGGTCAAACCCTAGAGCCATCACCCGCGGTTAGTACTGAAGCCGCTCCCTCATCTCCACATCCTTCGCCCCAACCAACTGAAACCCTACCAGCGCCGTCTAGCCAAACCCCTGTCACTCCTAGGACCCGGTCGCCCTCGAAGGTAACCACCCCCTCTGGCATCCCACCGACTTCATTGTTCGCGGGAAAAATGCCGCAGCAGGCCCAGGAGCTGGAAGATCTTGATTTCATGAGCATCACTGAGGACCAGCCTCTGGCAATAAGAGCCGCAGGGGGTCTGCCTCCTTTCTTCAAGGAGTTAAGCGCAGAAGGGCCGAAGGGATAGCCGCCCCGGTCAAACGCACAAAGTTTGACCTAAATCGGAGAGTGCTTACGACGTAAAAGCTGATTCCTAAGGTGAAGAAGCCTCTCCGCGACATGACCGAGGCAGACTACGAGCTTCAGACAAAGGAGAAGAACTTCGATGATATCAACGAAGAGTACGAGATCCGCGGTATTCGCCGCAGAACAGACAACCTCCTTGTCAAGCATCTCGAGACCCAGGAGGCGCTTTTCCAGCTGCAGAATACCACAAGGCAGCTCGAAGAAGACTTGGCTAGGGCTACCGCGCAGTTGGGGTCAGCGCAGCAAGAAGTAGAAGATCTTAAGGCTCAGCTGGCCGCCGTTCAGCAGGCAGCCGAGCAAGAGAGAAAAGCAGCGCTAGAGCAGGTTTCACAACTGCAGGGTTCGCTGAAACAGGCGCAGTCGCAGCTCGCAGAGAAAGCATTACAAGCGACGGCCTTTTCAAAGAGCAAGGCGAAGGAGATGCGCGCAAGTCTGCTACGAGGTTGCAAGCCCAACCTCGTCAAATCCTTGACAGTTCTGGATTTCTTATCCCGAATTGAAGAAATATCTGCCCAGGGCAAGCCTGTGGTAGAGGAAGCCGAACACCAGGCGAGGCAATTGCTAGACCTGGCTATGAAACTTGAGAAGTTAGAGCGCGATGGCTTCCGAATCTCCCCCATGTCTCATCTTGCCTCAGAGTGGGCAAATGCAAGGGTAACCTTGCACACTTACTTCGCCCGGACAGAAAGGATCAAAACGGCCAGGCAGGCGCTGGACGCCTTAGAACAAGAAAGACATATTCTCCTGGCACCCTTTCGCGTTCTGTCCGAGCACGGGTGTCCGAGCTATGTCAGAGATGACGAACTCCTCACCCTTGAGCAGGTTAAGAAGAACTGGCTGTCCTTCGAGGCAGATACAGCCGAAATCGATGGCTGGACAGAGCCAGTTCAAGAAGCGCAGGTCACTCAAATGATGGCGAAGTACTGCAAAATCAACTCTTCCCTTGAGGAGTTGGGCAAAAGATTTAACACCATCGACCTGCACGCGGTCGCTGCATTCCATGCAGTACTCAGAGAAATCAGCGACCCCTCTCCTTTCCAAGCCGCAGTCTGGGATCAAGCTAAGGCTGTGGTCGAACGCATCAGCAAGCAAGAGGCCGGAGAACCTTCTGATTCAGAAGGCGAGACTGAGGAGGCAACTGGTGAAAGTGAAAACGAAGAAGAACAGTTGCCCCGAGGTAAGCAACCAGAGCAGCAGAAGACAGGGGAAGGAAGTTCCTCTGCACCCAAAGGATAAAGGCATGGTTCTTTGCGTCGAGGCGAGCTCGACACCCCGCGAGCCGCCAGGAATGTTGCCACATTTTGCACAGGGGTGCCATGTTTTTGGTTTCTGCAAAAGAGCTGCTCTTTTCCTTCCCTCCTCATTTTCCCCTTCTCCTTCTCTCCCTTTCTTCCTCTCCCTCACAGCTTCATTCCCTCTTCTTCTTTCCCCCTTTCTTCCCCCAATAAAACTTCAGCAGGTGCACCTTGAAAAGTTTCTAAGTGTAGGGGCGACACCCGACTTCGCAGCGAAGTCGGAGTGCGCCCTCAGCTGGAGCGCAATAGGGAACCCGAAGTGCGCAACAGACAAATTAAAATTTGACTAAGTGTCAGGGCGACACCCGACTTCGCAGCGAAGTCGGGGTGCGCCCTTCTTCCTGGGCGCACTAGGGGAATCATTCATCAGAAAACGGCTAAGTGCGAGGGCGACACCCGACTTCGCAGCAAGTCGGAGTGCGCCCCTTTTCCAGTGCGCAGTCCGAACAGACGGATGAAGACAGCCAAGCACCGGTGCAGCAACCCGACTTCGCAACGAAGTCGGAGTGCGCCTTTGACCGGTGCGCAGCTTGGGTAAAGTCAACTCAGAAATTTGCTAAGGCAAGAAGGCCTTCCAACCGCGCCGTTTTCCTCCCTGCGCAACCCGATAGCGCCCGAATTCCTGGCGAAGTTGGATAAGCTGCCTTTCAAGGCAGACACGTGTCACACCTCAACATCCGACAAGTGTCCATCTTCGGGATTCGAGCCAAGACTTGACCGCGCAAGGACAAAGCATGGGCTACACTACCGGCGCCATCTGTCATCATTTAAAGCCGATGTGAAGTGCCATCTGCCGCACCTACCCGCATTCCTGTTGGACCGAAGACTTGACCCAACGCGCCGCCACGTAGCCGTACCGCCTTCGGGGACACCATGCTGCAAGGACAGTCCGGCCCGACAAAAGTCAGCATCAGCAGCTCCTCAGCCGCTCGTGTCAGCTACTGTCTTGTCTGGGACTTTGTGCCCATGAATGTAATCGGGGGGAATTTTGGGCTATAAATACCCACCACTTTTCCATTGTAAGGTGGTGGAAGGGGAATATATTGCTAGGGAACAATTGTAGCTGTGCGTTTGCCTCAAATACAGACATATACTTGGCTCTGCTTCATCGTCTTTTATCTTGCATGCTGCCTCTCCTTGTCATTTCTGCCTCATGTTTCTTGTGTCATTGCTTGTCGTTGTACTCGAACTCGGACTCCAAGCATTTGGTGGCCAGGTATTCCCTGGAATGCATAGATAGAGGATACATGGGATCGCCGATAGCTGTAGTTTCAACGTATGTTTGTAGATGAATGTCGTTAGTAGTGGTGATTGATTCGTTGCCGTGCTGCTTATTCCCCCCACCCAACTCCAATCACATTTGGAATCCCTTTCTGCACTTTTATCTCTTTCCGCATTTTTATCTCTTTCCCTGCACTCTTATCTTAACAAAACCCCCATAGGAGCCGGCCTTCTCCGGAGATTGGCACGGAAGGCATTCCTTCCTTCCGGCCTTTCAATCTGGTGGGCGAATCTGGGCGCAATAACAACAAATCCTTTCCTCATGGCAGATTCGTAACCAATAGGATCTAATGGTATGTCAACCCAATATCTTTTCGTCCTAGGTAGCTCTATTGATTGTTTCGTTCTAGGTACTTTGGTACTAGTGTCCTCGTCCGCTCGTGGTGTCTCTTGACCCTCTGTGATTTCTTCAAATACCCTCCTTCCAATCTTTGGTTCACCTTCACTTTGTGGCCTTCTTCGCGAATATACGAACTATGTATATAGCCTACTCGCCCAAACACTTATTAAGGAGAAAGCTCACACAGAGGATGGTTGCCTTCTTCACTATGTGCTGATTTCTATTCTCCTCTTTGCTGATGATGTTGTTCTGTTGGCCTCTTCCCCCGAGGGGCTTCAACGCCATCCGGACAAGCTTGCTCGCTTTTTGTGACTCGAGACAGTCGACGGTGAATCTTTCTAAGACCAAGGTTATGGTAATCAATACTACCAAAGAGGCTCTATCTCATCTCCACTTCTCTTTCCAAGGTCGGGAGGTCGAGATCACCACCTCTTATGTGTACTTGGGGGTTCTTTTCACCGGTCCCACTTTTAGTATGAAACCCATTGCCTAGGCCCGGGTGTGTAAGGGATATGCAACTTTGTCTTTGCTAGAGAGGAATTGCTTCAAAGAACATTTTCAGGATATACCTGTGAAGATGAGGATTTTTGATGCCTTGGTCAAGCCAACTATCACTTATGGGTCAGTGGTTTGGGGTCCTAGCCTTGGCCTGACTGAGTAGTCACGGGTTGAACGAGTCCAGACACTCTTTCTTCGACGATTCATTCGTTGCAAGGGCATAGTCCCCCGCTCTATTATTCTCGCAGAGTTTGGGGCTTCTCCTCTCCAGCTTGAGATTATCTTCACAAGATCCGTACTTTCGGAGATACCCCTGAGGGTTGTAGGCGGTACCCTTACCTCGCCCTTCGCTCCTCGATGGAACTCTCTTCGAGTTATTGGGGAGGCTGGAGGAGTTGGTTTTTTCAGGTTTCTGCCCTTTTGGCTAACATTCAGATACAGATAGATAGGCTTCCTCCTTACTCTTTGGGTGTTCTCCCCCCTCTCGACTTTGTAAGGAGAGGATGATCCACAAGATCTGAAAGGATGTTAGTCTCCAGTACACCAGATGCACTTGGATCTCTCCTGTTGCCCCTCTTTCCCTCAAGTTGTCTTTCTACCATGAGCACTTATTACAGATACAGAAGGGCAAAATAGTTCCTCCACAATACCTTCAGCAGCACACAAAGCATAGTCTTCGGATCACTATTGGGCAGCTCAGGGTGTGTTCTCACCAATTTCTGAGGGAGGAGCGGATTTGCTTGTTTTGCCCCTTGGGTGAACCCTTCATCACTTTATTTTTTGTTGTACCATTTATTATGAGATTTGGGGTAGATTCCATTGCCTTTTCAGGGACAGCTCTCGATCTGTTCGTACCTTCTTCAGATACTTGGACCACTGGTGTCTCGCGCGCTTTCTTAGGGAGATAACTCAGCTTCGACGACATAAAAGTTCTCCTCCAGCTGGATATCACCCTCCTCAACATCGGCTCATCACAACATACTTTACTAGCTCCAATGGACTAGCTGACTCCAAATGGAAACGCCCAACATCATCCAGTTCAGACGGAAGCAGGGTCACTAGACAACGCACCCACAGTTTGTCAGAGTTTCGAACTAGTGCTGGTTAGAGACATATCAGGGACTTCTTTACCTCCAGTACTTTGGCCTCCACTGTTAGGAGAGTTTAGTTTTTGGGGGGTCCTTGGAGCTTGCCTCTCCTAGGTTGCTCCCTCTCCCCTCCTTCTCTGTCTTCGCTCTTCTTGGTGTGCATTCCTCTTTTTTGGACTACAACCCTCCCCCCCTTTGCTCTCCCTTTTCTTTTCCCTTTCTCTTGGGCCCGGTTGTCGTGTTTTGTCTTGTATTTTTCTTAGTTCTTTTCTTTGTTGGGCTTTTTAGCGTGCTAGCTAGCAGTCATTATTGTCCTTCTTATAGTCCCTTGGGTCTTATTTTGGCCCATCCCCGACAATAATATTTCATTTCATTTCTACACTCCTCAACAAACTCCTCCCCTCTTGCTTGGGTGTTACCATCCATGCTTTGTCTCTTTGTGCACTTTCCATGTTGGCGTCTTCACTTATGCAAACGTTTTCTTGAGCTATTTGAGGTACTTTGTCCTCCATTGATAATTGTTGGTTACGAATCTGCCACTAGGATAGGATTTTAATCTTATTGTGCCCTAGATTCGCCCAGCAGATTGAAAGGCCGGAAGGAAGGGATGCCTTCCGTGCCAATCTCCGGAGAAGGCCGGCTCCTATGTTTTCTTAGTTGGGGGTTTTAGCTCAGAGTGCAGGAAAGAAATTATAAAATGCAGAAAGAAACATAAATATGCTTGTTTCGGGTGGGGAAGATAAGCAGCACAACAACTAACCAATCACTATTACCAACAACAATCAAAACAATGTATGCAGCAGAAACTATTAGTGTTATTCTATCCTATGTATCCTTTACTTTAGTATTCCAGATATACTCAACTACCAATACTGATATCCAGAAGTGCAGAATAGCAGTAATCAGAAATATAAGCAACATGAGGCAGAAATACTTAATAAAGGCAGCATACAAGACAAAGACAGCTAATAGAGCCAAATATACTTTGCATTCAAAAGCAAGTGCACAGCTACAGAAGTTCCTTAGCAATATATCCCCCTTCCACCCTTGTACAATGAAATGAGGCTGCTATTTATAGCAGAATAAACCCCCCCGATTACATTTTGGGCACAAAATCCCAGACCTGACAAAAGCTGCAAAAGCTGACAAAAGCGGCTGATGTTTGACCTCTGCGGGCAAGGAGTGTACTTGCAGCAAGGTCCACCTAGAAACGTAGCAGCTCCGTGGCAATCCGGTAGGTGAGAAGTCGAGTCCGGTTAAATGGTGGTAGGTGCGGTACGATCTGGCACTTCACGCTCATCTACTCTGTACCCGGGTGGCACACCTTCTGTCACATCTTGACTCTTATCCCGAGACTGCACACTTGTCGGCATCTGAAACTGCTGATGAAAGAGGGGGGAGAATCAAACTTAGAAGCTCATCCATTGTCTTCTTATCCCGCCCGACAGCGCACAAAAATGAAGCGCAGTCAGACGGCGCAAGCTGAAAACAGCGCAGTCGGGCGGGTTATGCCTTAGAAACTTTTCTGCAGTCCACCTCCTTCCAGTCTGATGGCGCAACAAAATGGTTGCGCAGTCGGGCGGGGCGGGGCACTCGGACAGGCCCTCATGCCTTAGTCATTTTCAACCTTTTCTTCTCTTTCCGCCCGAGGGCGCACCAAGATGGGCGCGCAGTCGGACGGAGTCCGACACTTAGTCAATTTTGCTGCTTTTCCATGAAAGGCCTCCCGACGGCGCACAAATAGATGAGCGCCGCCCGACTTCGCTGCGAAGTCGGGCGGGCTCGATACTTAGAATATTTTATTGCTTCTTAAATATGACCGCCAAAGTGCGCACCGATCTATGGCGTCGTCCGACTTCGCTCCAAGTCGGGCCCCCAACACTTAGCCAATTTTGGTCTTTTCTCAACCGCCCGGTGCGCAAAAATCGATGAGCGCCGCCCGACTGCGCTGCGCAGTCGGGCGGACTCCATACTTAGACAATTTTTAGGCAGATTTTCCCACTTGCAAAAACACTGAGAAATATGAAATGAAAGATGGGGAAATGAAATCTGACAGCTGAAGGGGAGAAAGGACATGGAGAAGAATGGGAAAGAAGAAAGAGGGGAGGTAAAGCAACAAACTTACAAAATTTTCAAAATTTGGCACCCCGTGCAAAATGTGGCAACATTCCTGGCGGCTCGCGGGGTATCGAGCTCGCCTCGATGCAAGGAACCTAGCCTTTATCCTTTGGGCACAGAGTCCCTCCCGGACCCTGCATCCTCTGCTGCTGCTGCTGCTCTTGGTCGCTCTCAGCAGTCTCCTCTCCCGAATCTTCTTCTTCTTCACCCTCTGAGCCTGACTGCTCGGCGTCCTTGTCTTCCTCCTGTACAGCAGGCTCGACCCGCTCACGGACGTGCTCATAAGCAGTCTTAGCCTGAGCCCAGGCTGCTTCTTGGAAGGGCTCTAAGTCGCTGATATCCTTCAACGCTTTTTTGAATGCCGCAACCTTGTGCACGTCAATGGTGTTGTACCTTTCTCCGACTTCGTGGAGGCAGGCGTTGATTTTGCAGAGCTTGGACACCATCTGGGTTACCTGTGCCTCCTGCACTGGATCAGTCCAGCCATCAATCTCAGAAGTATCTGCCTCATATGCTTGCCAGTTCTGCTTGACTTGCTCCAGAGGCAGAAATTCCTCATCTTTTACAAAGCTCGGGAATCCGAGCGTTGAAAGGGAGTCAAAAGGGACCAGGCAGATGTTCTTCTCATGGATCAATGCATCTAGCATCTTCCTGGCAGCCCTGATCTTTTCAGATTTTTCAAAATAATTTTGCAAGGTTATCCTTGCATCGGCCCAGTCTAGGGCAATCTGTGACATAGGTGGGAATTGGAAGCCCTTGCGCTCATATTCTTCAAGTTTTATTGCCAAGTCCAGCCATTGCCGTGCTTGACGTTCGGCTTCCTCTACCGCAGGCTTTCCCTCGGCAGAAACTTCTTGTATCCTGGAGATGAAATTGAGGACGGGTAGTGACCTGGCAACATTAGTCCTGCAACCCTTCAGCAGGCCGGCTCTCATCTCTTTGATCCTGTCCTTGGAGAAAGCAGCAGCCTGCGATGCCTTCTCTTCTAGCAGCGCCTGAGTCTGCTGAAGCTGATTTTGCAATTGAGCAACATGCATCAGTGCTGCCTTTTTATCTTCTGTTAATTGATCAGCCACCGCCTTTTGGTCCGTCATCGCCTGCTGAGAGGCTGCAAGCTGATCCTTCAACTTCTTTACCTCTCCTTGAGCGGACTCCAGCTGAACCAGTGCCTTGGCCAGATCTTCCTCAAGCTGCCTCTTATCGTTCTGGAGCTCGTACAGCTGCTGCTTGGCCTCAAGGCGCTTGACCAGAAGGTTGTCAGCCTTTCTGCGGATTCCGCCTATCTCATATTCCTCATTTATGTCATCAAAGCTCTTGTCCTTGGAGTGGTACTCGTAGTCTTCTTCTGTCATCTCCTGGATGGGCTTTTTGACTTTAGGCACTATTTTTTCTGTCCGGAGCATCCTTTTCTCCAGGTCGTATTTGACGCGCTTCTCAGGCATGGCGATTTCTTCCGCCCTCCTCTTTCTGACCTTCTGAAGAAAAGCAACAGAGCCCTGGGCGGCCTTTGCGGCTAGGGGCTGGTCGTCAGTAATTTGCAGCTGTTTTTCGACCAGCTCCAGCTCTGCGAGCATGGGGTATGCCGAGACCAAATCCTGCTGCGGCATTTTTCCTGAAAATAATGAGGTGGGCGTTGCGCCAGAAGATACGGCCGCTCTTGAGGGCGACTGGGACTGAGGGGAAGTGGGCGACTGTTGAGGAGGCGGATGTGGGATTTGGAGGGCAGCGGCGGCGGGTGAGCGGCGTGGGGATAGGGAACCTTCCTCGGTGCTAGCCGTAGGGGACAGACCTAGGGTTTGGCCCAGGGTCTGAAAAACGTTAGGGTTTTGGGCGTAGCGGCCAAAGGACGGTGGACTATGCTGGGACTGCGTGACAGGAGACGGGGATGAAGCAGCCAGAATATGCCCGGATGTGGAAGATGAGGGCGTAACAGTAGGGGTTGCTAGGGTTTGTTGCAAAGGAGGAGAGGGCGTACCTGCGAGCTCCGCCTGAGCTGGCGTTCGAATGACTCCTGCAACCCAGGTGTCTGCTTCCCTCTGAGGGCTGTCCTCAATGGAGATTATGTTACTTGCAGCCGCGCCTGATCGTGGAGCCGTCACTGTCTGTTGCACAACCTCCTTCTTGTGCCGCCTTTCTTTGGTCTTTTCGGACCTTTTCCTCTTTTTCCCCTTAGGCGCGGCAGTTTGCTCGGGGGGAGCGGAGGCGGTTGACGCGTCAGGGGCCGGGGCTCCCAAAGTAAACTCGTATTCAGGCTTTGTTGGGTCTGCGCCCCTTGTTTCTGCCTCACTGGTTGATTTCTCGAGCTCCCTCTCCGACTGAGACGACTTTTCAGGCGCTGAGGACAACATTGGGTCCACCCTCTTGCCCTTTGATGCTTTGTTGCTGGACGTCCCTCGTACAATTAAATGTTGAGGTGGAGGCTTCCTTTTATACCTTTTTCGGGCGCCTTGGGGGACGATACCACGGAACACGAGCGGCTGCCACTTGTCGAAGTATTTATCATATAAGACGGAAAACTCGTCATCAACGGACGTCTTTTTCTCTGATTTCTCGTGCCGCGTACGACACCTCATTATCCAACATTCCATGATTTTGTCTTTTGCCCAGCCAAGCGGCGCCACCTTCGCGAGCAGTTTTCTGAAGCCAGCTGATCCCACTTTGTGATCCTCATTGTGCTCGGGATCGTAGTCTGCTTCTACACAATAAAAATCCTGCCATGGTGGCCACGACTGCATCTGCTCAATGTGCCATTCTAGATCCATTCCCGCCTTATTACCCCTCTCTGACATGATCTCCTTCCGTGGGCAAATGTGCACGAACTTTCCCCTTACCCCGATCGGGTCATACTTCCAGCGTTGCGGCAACTGCACCAGGCCAAGGCTGAGGAGGGTTTGTTCTAGATATACATGCTGCCCAACCTCGTGAACCTCAACGTCTCCCCAGGTGAAAGGATAGTTGAAGATGGGGCTTTTCTTCTTCCCATGGCCGTACTCTTCCTCAACGCAATCCATTTGCCGCGCTGCCTCGAGGCCAAAGTGATATTCTGTACAGAAATATGGCAGCAGAAATGGTTTTCCTTTAAATCCGAAAACCCTAATGACGACGCCCTGAGTCAACCGGAAAGTATCCCCAAATTTGCTCTTTACCAGGTGCTTCGTCATAAAATAAGGAGGGCGATGCGCCCGGCCATTGAAGAGAGCCAGGGTCATGCCCAGAAATTTGAAATTGAAGTCGTAATACGACTCCTTTCTGTACAACAGGTCCGTCCATTCATACACTGGCAGCGGCGCGCCCTTCTCATCCACCTTCCGAACTTCGACGGTCTTCATCCTGTAGTGCATGTGATATAGGCACAACCATACGAGAAATGAACAGTGCCTGAATTCTGTTGTCTGCTTCTGCTGCAACTTCACAAGATTGGAATGGATGGCGTAGGCCACCCAGTCTGCCCAGTCGAAATAAATTGGGCGCCTCCCCCTTTTCAGGGCACTAGAGTCGTAGAACTCTCCATGCAGAATGCATTCGGCGAGGGCCAGCTGGTAGGGGTGCACCACCTCGTCAGTGCCGCAGCCCAGAACCCAGGCAAGTATGGTGTATATGTATTGGCTTTTGAACTGTGCCAAGGGTATCGGGCGCGACGGCCACCTTGAAGCTGGCAGTGGATGCTTTAGCTCTGAATTGAGGAAATCCCTCATCCACTTGGATTCGCCACCCCTAGCTGCCTGTTCGTCCAGGTTGATCTTCCTGAGTATGCCATTAGGGTCTGGCTCGATCCCTGGCGCGAAAGCTGGCTGGACGCTCTCCTTGAAGAGGGTAAACAACACTCTTCCCTGGCAGTCGCAGACCTGTCGGGTGGCCGGTTTGTAATATACTACGATCGACTCAACCAGCTCCGGGCAGTGGTGGACAGGAGGGCACAAGAACCAGTAAAGGTTCGACTTATAGACAACGCCGAAATGGTGTGAGGGCGAAACCTTATCGGACCAATATTTTACGGTAGCCCGCAGCTCTGTGAGGCTAATTGAATAATTGTCGTCTCTGTACTCGGCTAGGCGGTCTACGGGCGGCGGGGGAGGACCTTGCCTCCTGGCGCTTCTCGCCCTGGTTTTTCCCTTTTTCTCCTTCGGCGCTTCGCTTCCATGAGCGCTCGAGACAGTCTGCTCCTTGGATTCTTTCTCTGACGAGCTGGACTCCGCCTGCATAGGCGCTTTCCCTTAGCTGCGCTCGGTTTCTCACTCATGGCGCTGAGAGTTACCAGAATTCACAGCTGAAACTTAGCAAAATTCGCAATTTCTCCTCTTTCACAGCGCAGCTCGAATTTCTTCAGCAACACTGATATTACTGAGTAAGTAAAATGCCTTTTCTACAAATGGGTAAAAGCAACATTAATGGCGTCCGGCGAATTTAAAGTTTGTTGCTTGAAGTGGGTGAGTAGCGCCGTTATTCCTCGGCGGCCGCGCGTGGGATCCCCTGTTGGAAAGCGCAAACTGTACATCATTGGGCCCGGGTGCGCTTTTTCATTTATGAAACCCGCTTCGAAAATTGCGCAATCATTCCTTAAACTTTTCAAAACTCGTGCCTTTAATGACGTCATTGCCGCCAGCTGGGCACACGCTTCGAAGCATTTGACTCGACAAGCGTGCTGGGAAACCTTAGGTAAAACTTGTGATTTCTTTTATCTCCCCGACCAAGTGCGCCCAAAAAATGGGCGCCGTCCGACTTCGCACTATGAAACCCGCGCCCTTGGGAGGACGACACTTAGAAAAATTTCCAAATTATCACATGCCCCTGAGGCACGCCCGCCGGAGTGCGCAAATTTTAGTGTGCGCCGTCGGGCAGCGCGAGGAAAAATCGCGAAGTCGGGCGGGACACTTAGAAAAATTTTACACTTTTTTGCTTGTCCCCGTCCGCTGGCGCATTAAACAGGGCGCGCCGTCCGACTTCGCTGCGAAGTCGGGCGGCTTCCCAACACTTAGAAAATTTTTGACCTTTTTCCTCTTGCTTGCTGTGGCCCTGGAACCTCCCGACGTCGCAAAAATTTGAGGGCGACGCCCGACTTCGGGGCAATTTTTTGCGCCTTCGGACGACATTCCCTGCCTTAGTCATTTTTTGAACTGCCATGCACCTTTTTCCAAAACACTCGGCTCTTTTTTCCGGATTAAAGCAGGAAACTAACTGAACTGAAAGCAATATTTACATTCAGAAAAATAAATTGACACAGCGGAAAACAAAATATGTACAAGGGAAAACCTTTGACAACTTTCAGTGGTAGTAGGCTTTCAGATGAAAGTCGTTAACAGGTATCGGGAGGGTCTGGCCCTCCATGTCTCTTAGCACAAACGCGTTGAACTGGTTCACTCGGACGACTTGGAAGGGGCCGTCCCAGAAGGCATCAAACTTGTCATGATTGCCTGGTTTGGCCTTGTATGAGTCCCATTTCAGCACTAAGTCCCCGATCTTGAAGACTCGGGCAGTGGTTCCCTTTGAAAACCAGCTCTGCGTTTTCTCAGCATGCTTGGTAAAGGCCTGATACGCCTTCTCTCTTTCCTCCTCCAGTTGCAGCAACTGAGCCAATCGGGCATCAACAGGGTCTTTGACGCCTTTCTCATCTTCTAACAGCCAAAGTGCGGGCATCTCAATGTGTGTGGGCAAGACAGCCTCTTTGCCGTACACGAGTGCATATGGCGACGTCTTGATGGACTTCTTGAAGGAGATACGGTCCGCCCATAGCGCTCGATCCAGAAGCAGATGCCACGATCTTTTGTTCCTTTCCACCGTCTTCTTTATAATCTTCAAAAGATTCTTGTTGGTGGACTCGGCTAGGCCGTTCCCTTGCGGATAGTAGTTCGAAGACATTTTGTGGTAAATGCCGTACTTGCTGGTGAACTCTGTGAGTACAGCGCCTGCAAACCCTGGACCATTGTCTGTGACAATTGCCTCTGGAATCCCGAAACGGGTGATGAGGCTCTCTAGGAAACCAATGACCGTTTCCTGGTCGGCATGCTTTGTAGGCACTGCCTCGGCCCATCGGGTAAAGTAATCCGTGGCTGTTAGGATAAACTTATGCCCCGCCGAAGAGTTGGGCGTTATCGTCCCGATGAAGTCCAGACCCCACTGCTGAAATGGAGTCTCAGCTTGAATTGGCTGAAGGGGCATGGGCGCCTTCCGATTTCTGCCGGCGAACCTTTGGCATTTCTCACATTTTTGACAGACCGCATGCGCGTCTGTGAAGAGGGTGGGCCAATAATAGCCCGCTCTGATAATTTTCAAGGCCGTCGGCCTTCCCGAATGGTGTCCTCCTGGCATCCCAGAATGGAATTCGCCGAGGACCTTCGGTTTGTCTGATTCTTTGACGCACCGCAACAGGATGCCGTCAATATTTCTGAAATACAGCCCCTCGGGGCGTAGTACATACTTCAAGGCATTAAGCCTAAACCTCCTTCTTTGTGAGGCATTGAGATGATCTGGACATCTCCCAATGCTGAAATACCACACTAGGTCATTCGTCCAATCACTCTCCTCTGATAAGGAGTTGGCAAGGTTGATTCTTGTCATTGGATCCTCCCACTGACAAGCAGAGAGTTCAGCCGCAGCACTTCGGGCCAATTCCTGGCATAGAGCCCGACCTCGGATTAGCTTGGTGGGTCGTACCTCTATGTCGAACTCCTGGATTTTGGCAATCCATCCTGCCCTCTTGTGACCAGGCTCCCCTTGGATGATGAAATTTCTGACGTTGGGGTGTATCACGAAGACAGTAATCCGGCTCTGAGAGACGAAGTGCTTGAACTTTCTCAAGGACCTCATAACTGCATGAACTTGCCGCTCAATAAAATTATACCTCTCTTCGTGCGGCTGGATCACTTGGCTTAAGAATGCTATCGGTCTCTCCTCGCCGTCGTCTCCCTTCTGAGTCAGAACTGCAGCGTAGCTTTCGGGTTCTCCCACCGCGTAAAGGATGAAGTCCTTGGAGTAATCTGGATTTATCAATACTGGAGCCTGGGCAATCCTGGCCTTGATCTCCTCGAAGGCTTTCTTCCTCTCTTCAGTCCAGACAAAGTCAGCATCCTTCTTCAAGAGCTCGGCCATGGGCTTGATCACTTGGGCAAAGTCAGGGACAAACTTCCTTACAAAGTTGATCTGTCCAAAAAATGACTGCAGCCCTTTCTTGTTGACCGGGATGGGCAAACGAAGAAGAGCCTCTGCTCTGTCGGGGTCAACCGCAAGGCCCTTCTCAGAAATAACATGGCCTAGCAGTTTACCCTCCTTCACCGCAAAGACTGACTTCTTTGGGTTGATGGATATGCCGAATTCACGACATCTTTCAAATACTTGCCGCAGATGGGAGGTGTGGTCTTCTCTTCTGTGCGAAAACACAGTCATGTCATCCAAGTAGATAACAATGATTTTATTGAGCAACTCACGGAACGCCAAGTCCATAGCTCTCTGGAACGTAGCCCCCGCATTGGAAAGACCGAAGGGCATGCGCTGATAGGCGAACGTCCCCCATTTGGTGGTGAACGCCGTCTTGTGCTGGTCCTCATCTTTTACCCAGATCTGATTATAGCCGGAGAACCCATCTAGGAGAGAGAATCTCTGAGCCCCTGCAACCACGTGAAGGATTTGATCAATTTGCGGGAGTGGATAATGGTCCTTCAACGAAGCCTGGTTGAGATTGCGGAAATCCACGCAGAGGCGAATGTCTCCATTCTTCTTCCTCACGGGAACCAGATTTGCGACCCAAGAGGAATGCTTGATAGGATAGATGATTTTTGCTTCCAGCATCTTCATGAGCTCGGCTTTCATCATGACCTCAATCTTCGGGTTCACCGCCCTTTGCTTCTGCCTGAAGGGCTTCACATGTTCTTCCAGCTCTATGGTGTGTTGGATCATCTCTCGGTCGTACCCCTTCAAGTCCTGGTAGCACCAGGCTACAATGTCTGGGTATTCCTTGCACAGGGCCCGAATCTGGTCCAGCTCCTCTGGAGTGCAATCTATGCCAACTTTAATCACTTTACCAGGTTCGAGCTCCAGGTCCATGTATTGCTTGGCATCCACCTTGATTCGGTGTGAGATAGCCCTATCGTTCTGGTCAAACAAGCTCTCTAAGGTAATCAATCCTTTTGGGACATGATTATTCTTTAACTGTATCAACCCCTCATATTGCTCGTCATCAGGGTCTCTACCTTCGATTGAACTAGCTTCATGTATCATAAAGGTGACGATATCCTCGTCACAATCGAACACCTGCCAGTGGGTGTCCTTATCAGGCACAGAAGGCCTGTAAATAGTACGAACCGGCTTCGGCTTCTGCATAGTGTCATCAGCCGGGACGTACCTGGCTCCAACAGACGCCAATATGTCAGCATGCTTATTCTTCTCGCGGGAGATGGCTTTGACATTCAAGGAGTCAAACGACTCCATCAGATCCCAGACACGGTTGCGGTACGCCTTGAGGTAATGCTTCTTGGAGGCGCACTTGTTCGTGATCTGGTTGCACACCAGCTCTGAGTCGCCAAAGATTTGCAGGTGCTTGATCCCGAGCCTCTCCGCATTTTTTAAGCCTAAGCACAAGGCTTCGTACTCCGCCGCATTATTAGTGCAACTCCAGGCCAGCCTGTAACAGTAGTCTTTTTGGATACCAGATGGGGAGACCAGAAGGACTCCTGCCCCGACGCCATTCTTGCATCGGGCGCCATCAAAGTACAGCTTCCACAGCTTATCGGGGGCAGGACCTATGTCCTTTTTCGCCGTCTGGTCGTGTCTCTCAGGCTGAGTGACGGAGTAGCAGCCTAGTTCTGTCTCGATCATGGCGTTGAAATCCAGCAAGGAGAACTCGTCCTCCACTTGCAGCTGCTCTAGGGTTTCTCCCACCAGGTCCACTTCTACCAGCTCCTCGGTCGTCAGATGAACCATGTCATTTTGCTGCTCTTCCCCGGGTATCTTCTCGACCAGAAAAGTGGAAGGTTTCTCATTATAAATTTTCAACCTCCTTCCTTTGAAAGGTACCTCCATATGTGAATAGTCCAACGACAAATATCCACCCAGCTTGGCAGTGAACTCCCTTGAGAGACACATGCCGAAGTAGTATTAGAAACTGAATCATTAGATTGCTCTTCATATTCCTGGAAAAT
This sequence comes from Wollemia nobilis, assembly GCA_028583015.1. Lineage (NCBI taxonomy): Eukaryota > Viridiplantae > Streptophyta > Pinopsida > Araucariales > Araucariaceae > Wollemia > Wollemia nobilis. The sequence continues at coordinate 5,438,975 of JAQPPZ010005697.1, forward strand.
ATATAAGATTTACATAAACTCCGTTGAGGCAGTTTGAACCAAGCTGGGCAGTTTCTAAACTGAATAAAGAAAACTACGTACCACTCCTATAATGTTGTTAACTTAATTAATGTAATATAAGATATGCTAAATATTCTAACATCCCCCCTTATTACATTAATGTTGACTACACATAGCATTGCGGAACAATTCAAATTTGACTCGAGCAAGCGCTTTGGTGAAGATGTCCGCTATTTGCTCATCTGTGGGAATGTAGTGGAGCTGGATATGATGCTTTGGAATCTCATCTCGAATGAAATGACACCTAGTGTCAATGTGTTTGGTGCGATCATGAAAGATAGGATTCTTGACAAGATTCATAACACCTTGATTGTCGCAAAATAAATATAAAGGAAGTTTCTTTGGAAGGCCCATATTTGTGAGGATGCGACGTAACCATATGATCTTGCAGACTGCTCCACTAGCTGCTCGATATTCTGCCTCGATGAGAAGAGATAGCAACAACATGTTGCTTCTTGCTATGCCAAGAGACAGGACCAGATCCAAGATGAAAAATATAACCTGCGAGTTGATTTTCGGTCATCTATGGATCCAAAGCATAATCGAGTCCGTGTACCCTTGAAGATAGAACTTGTTGTTCTTTTTGTATTCCGAGCCGATATGTGTGGTACCACGGACATAGTGAAGAACTCTTTTTGCTGCTTTCCAGGTGGCTAACTTTAGGATCTTGCATGAATCGTGAAAGATAACCCACAACAAAACTAAGATCTGGCTCTGGTGTTTGTGAGATAGATGAGACTCCCAATCAGGTCGACGATAGAGAGTACTATCTATTTTAGGAGATTCATCGAATCGGGATAACTTAAGTCCTGCTTCCATTGGTGTGGCTTTGGGCTTGCGATCAATCATCCGATACTTATCAATTAGAGTCTTGGCATATTTCTTTTGAGTAACTTGTATGCAATGCTTGTATTGAGTTACTTCTAGACCAAGACAATAGTGGAGAAGTCCAAGATCTGTCATTTCAAAAGAGGTATTGAGATCTTTCTTAACTGTTTTGATCATACTCTCTGAATTGCCTGTTATGATCAGATCATCCACATATAGTACTAGAATTACTATGTTAGAACCATTGTTCTTGATATATAGATTAGGATCTGCAGGACTTCTTCTAAACCCATGTTGCACTAGGTGACTATCAATTTTGATATACCAAGCTCGAGGAGCTTGTTTAAGTCCATATAGAGATTTGATCAGCTTACAGACTTTCTGTTCTTGCCCTTGAACTACAAAACCTTCAGGTTGAGTCATATAGACTTCCTCTTGTAGGTCACCATTTAAGAAAGCACTCTTTACATCCATCTGATGTAGCTGCCAACCAAATTGTGATGCCATTGCACACAGAACTCGAATAGTGGTCATTTTAGCGGTAGGAGCAAATGTCTCTTCATAGTCTATGCCTTCTCTTTGTGCATAGCCCTTTGCAACAAGTCGGGCTTTATATTTATCTATTGCACCATTTGCCTTATATTTGATCTTGAATACCCATTTGCAACCAATGGGTTTCTTTCCGAAGAGCAAATTCACTAACTTCCAAGTTTGATTTTTCATTAGAGATGTATGTTTTGCATCCATAGCAGTTTTCCATTGATCTTTACTGAGTGCATCTGAGACTGATGTGGGTTCTTTTTCATCTAGTATTGTCAGATAGACTTTTTCATCTTCCATATCTATATCCTCATCTTCTTCTACATTCACAGATAAATCATCAAAATGTTGACAAAGGTCATCAACATCTGATTATCGATGTTGCATCATCCGCTCTTTTGTGTTGAGTCATACTGCGAGTAGCGGGTCGATCTAGAGTTAGATCTCGAAGTGATGTCAATTTTGAATCTTGCAATGTACTAGTATACCATTTAGGAACCTTCTTCGAGGAGGTCGTTGCTTCTTTCTTAGGTTCATCTTCCTTAAGGTATACAAGTGTGTTATTTGATGTGAAAGTTTCATCAAATACTACATCTCTGCTGATGTGTGTTTTCTTGGTTATAGGATCAATCAACCGATATCCTTTTGAATACTCATCATAACCAAGAAATATACATTTTTGAGTTTTCTCATCTAGTTTCCTTCTTTTCTGTTTAGGAATATGCATAAAAGCTTGGCATCCAAAAACTTTTAGATGAGAAATTGAGGGTTTCTTACCACTCCAGGCTTCTTGTGGAGTTTTTCCTTGTAAAGCCCTTGTAGGTGCTCTATTTAGTAGGTAAGATGTTGGGTTTACTGCTTCTGCCCAGTATTGTTTTTCTAAGTTTGCTCCTTTTAACATACACCGACTCATTTCTACTATGGAGCGATTTTTCCTTTCTGCAACTCCATTTTGCTGCGGTGTATATGTTGTAGTGAGTTGTCTCTTAATCCCATGTTTTTCCAGAAATGCTGAAAATTCCTTGGAAGTGTATTCCCCCCTCGATCTGAGCGGAGGGTTTTGATGGAACAACTTGTTTCCTTCTCAACCTTGTCTCTTGAACTGACGAAAGTAGAGAAGAGCTTCTGACTTGAGTGCAAGGAAGGAGACCCATATTTTGCGGGAGTAGTCATCAACAAATAGCTGAAAATACCTCTTTCCACCATGATTGGTTGGGAAAGGACCGCACAGATCTGCGTGGATTAAATCCAAGGGTTTCTTAGAGCGAGAAGAACTAGTCTCAAATGGAACTCGATGTTGTTTCCCTGCTATACAATCCGAGCACACTGGGAGAACGGATGAAAGTTGAGGAAGCCCTTTGACCATGTCATATTTGCTTAATTCGAGTAAATACCCAGAACTGAGGTGCCCGTATCTTTTATGCCATAAGGAAGTAGCTGCTGTTGTAGTGGCAATGAGGGCAGTATGGGATGTAGAAACTGTATCCAAGATGAATAATCCATGTTTGTAGGAGCCAGTGGCAATGTTTTGACCTTGGTGACTGATGAAACATCTCTTTTTTCCTTTTTCAACTTGAAAAACAACATCCATATTTCTATCTAGCATCTGTGGAACAGATAATAGATTGTTGGCAAGGCCAGGAACATAGAGAACTTTCTCTATGGCACAGTCTCCATCAGGGAGAGTGATGGTAACATCCCCTTCACCTTGTACTTGATAGACCCGATTGTCTGCAATAGTGACAGGTTTGCCTTCTCTTGCGTGAAAGGTTTGAAACCAGGACTTGTTCCCAGTCATATGTTTGCTTGCTCCAGAATCAATATACCATACAACATCTGATTTGGAAGAGGTAGTATGGGTCATGAGCACCTTGTGTGCTCTTTCGGAGTCATTATCTGAAGATGAATTAGAATCATATGAATGGGAATCTGCATAAGCAACATGACCCTTTTGTTGGTTGCGATGCTGGGGATATTTCTGCTTCCCCTTGCCTTTCTTATTTTGTGAGGGATCATTCTGTTGTTTGTTTTTGAACCAACACCGGTTGGTATCATGATTGTTCATATCACGGATCTTGCAATATTTATCTCGCTGGAGATTGGGCTTGCCTTTGCCTTTGGAAGAAGACCCTCCCTTCTGGAACTGTCCTGTCTTGTGACCCTTTTGATGGGTGGAAAGAGCAGTGGCAGGTTCCTCATCTTTCTGTACTTGATTGGCTTCTTCAGTTTGAAGCAAATTAACCAATTCAACAAAAGTTAATTTTCTGCCAGAAACATTGAGTGAAGTGATAAAACTTTTGTAAGATGGTGGGAGTGCCCTTAAAATAACAGATGTCAAAAGATCATCATCTATGGGTTTTCCCATAGTATTGAGTTTAGCTTTCAATTCTGCCACTTTGTAGAGAAACAATTCAACAGTTTCCCCTGAATTCATATTGAGATTGTGAAGTTGGGTTTGTAGGTGAAGAATAGTGGAATTATTCTTTCCATCATACACAGTAATCAATGCTGCCCAAGCATCTTTACTGGTCGTGGCATCACAAATATGAGGTTGGACCTCATCTGTTATGGCAAGTAACAAAAACATAAGGCCCTTCCTGTCCTGATCATCAAATGTATCTTGATCTGTCCCTGTTGTGGTGGGACGAGAGGTAGTGCCACTGACAACATCCCATAATTTTTCGACTTGAAGAATGGCTTTCATTTTATGCTTCCATGGCACAAAATTGGTGCCTTTGAGCAATTGGGCATCTGAAAGATACTTGTGCACTGTAGCCATTGTTTAGGGTTCCTTATAGCGCCAAATGGTCCCCTTTTCGATATACCGGTGCCAGACCAGTTATACCTGAACTGAATCAAAATAATACCCGCCCTTACGTGAGGGAGACTATAGGTATTATGAAGATCAGAACGGTACGTGGAACATAGGCAGTACTGAAAAGGATTGCTTTGTTGATGGCACCTACCTTAGAAAGACAGGAATCCGCATGCGTGGGGCGTAACTTCCCCTAAACACTTTGGAGTCCAGGACTTTCGTCAGGATTTACGCCTAAACACAATAGCAATAGAGTTAAAAAAATTCACTCAAAGAGATGTTAATGACACCTGCCTGAGAATCTTCGGAAGAAGAATAATCAGTTGGAGGTAATTAAGTCAAAAAACAAAACTAGGAGAAAATTAGTGTTGGTGAGAGAACATCAAGTAGATGATCAATGAAGATCCTTGTGCAAAGAGATAACTGCTTTTGGAGAACCTGTGCAACATGTGCTGAGAGAAGTAGTGGATGCTTTGATGTAGATGATTTTTAATTGCAGAAAAAAAATGCAATAATCAAACAAGCATGCTCACAAAAAACTTCTCACATAGGTGTCGGGTTCAACCGAAAATGCACCCAAATTTGACAAAAGAAGGTGTCGAGTAAAATCGAAAATGCACCTTTGAGTTGCTATCTATGCCATTTTTTTTAAGGGTTTGAAAATTTGAATTCCCCCTCTATCTTGTAAGAAGGGAGTGCAAAATAGAGTATATCTCGAAAGGTTCCCAATATGCCTTTTAACAATTGCTTTTGAAGGAAAAAAGAACAATTTACATGTCTTAAAATGTGTCACCAAACCTTCTTGGGGCGTCAACAGAACCCTCGGGGCGTCAAAATGCCTTCCTCGGGCGTCACAGGGCCCTCGAGGCGTCAACAAGAGCAGCGGGGCGTCAAAATGCCCTCCTCGGGCGTCAGCTTGGCAGCAACGTTAGCAACTCGAAGGGGTTTGAATAGCTGAAAATACCTCTTTCCACCATGACTGGTTGGGAAAGGACCGCACAGATCTGCGTGGATTAACTCCAAGGGTTTCTTAGAGCGAGAAGAACTAGTCTCAAATGGAACTCGATGTTGTTTCCCTGCTAGACAATCTGAGCATACTGGGAGAACGGATGAAAGCTGAGGAAGCCCTTTGACCATGTCATATTTGCTTAATTCGAGTAAATACCCGGAACTGAGGTGCCCATATCTTTTATGCCATAAGGAAGTAGCTGCTGTTGTAGTGGCAATGAGGGCAGTATGGGATGTAGAAACTGTATCCAAGATGAATAATCCATGTTTGTAGGAGCAAACTTAGAAAAACAATACTGGGCAGAAGCAGTAAACACAACATCTTACCTACTAAATAGAGCACCTACAAGGGCTCTACAAGGAAAATCTCCACAAGAAGCCTGGAGTGGTAAGAAACCCTCAATTTCTCATCTAAAAGTTTTTGGATGCCAAGCTTTTATGCATATTCCTAAACAGAAAAGAAGGAAACTAGATGAAAAAACTCAAAAATGTATATTTCTTGGTTATGATGAGTATTCAAAAGGATATCGGTTGATTGATCCTATAACCAAGAAAACACACATCAGCAGAGATGTATTTGATGAAACTTTCACATCAAATAACACACTTGTATACCTTAAGGAAGATGAACCTAAGAAAGAAGCAGCACCTCCTCAGAAGAAGGTTCCTAAATGGTATACTAGTACATTGCAAGATTCAAAATTGACATCACTTCCAGATCTAACTCTAGATCGACCCGCTACTCGCAGTATGACTCAACACAAAAGAGCAGATGATGCAACATCGATAACAGATGTTGATGACCTTTGTCAACATTTTGATGATTTATCTGTGAATGTAGAAGAAGATGAGGATATAGATATGGAAGATGAAAAAGTCTATCCGACAATACTAGATGAAAAAGAACCCACATCAGTCTCAGATGCACTCAGTATAGATCAATGGAAAACTGCTATGGATGCAGAACATACATCTCTAATGAAAAATCAAACTTGGAAGTTAGTGAATTTGCCTTCAGGAAAGAAACCCATTGGTTGCAAATGGGTATTCAAGATCAAATATAAGGCAAATGGTGCAATAGATAAATATAAAGCCGACTTGTTGCAAAGGGCTATGCACAAAGAGAAGGCATAGACTATGAAGAGACATTTGCTCCTACTGCTAAAATGACCACTATTCGAGTTCTGTGTGCAATGGCAGCTCAATTTGGTTGGCAGCTACATCAGATGGATGTAAAGAGTGCTTTCTTAAATGGTGACCTACAAGAGGAAGTCTATATGACTCAACCTGAAGGTTTTGTAGTTCAAGGGCAAGAACAGAAAGTCTGTAAGCTGATCAAATCTCTATATGGACTTAAACAAGCTCCTCGAGCTTGGTATATCAAAATTGATAGTCACCTAGTGCAACATGGGTTTAAAAGAAGTCCTGCAGATCCTAATCTATATATCAAGAACAATGGTTCTAACATAGTAATTCTAGTACTATATGTGGATGATCCGATCATAACAGCGAGTTCAGAGAGTATGATCAAAACAGTTAAGAAAGATCTCAATACCTCTTTTGAAATGACAGATCTTGGACTTTTCCACTATTGTCTTGGTCTAGAAGTAACTCAATACAAGCATTGCATACAAGTTACTCAAAAGAAATATGCCAAGACTCTAATTGATAAGTATCGGATGACTGATCGCAAGTCCAAAGCCACACCAATGGAAGCAGGACTTAAGTTATCCCGATTCGATGAATCTCCTAAAATAGATAGTACTCTCTATCGTCAACTGATTGGGAGTCTCATCTATCTCACAAACACCAGGCCAGATCTTAGTTTTGTTGTGGGTTATCTTTCACGATTCATGCAAGATCCTAAAGTTAGCCACTGGAAAGCAGCAAAAAGAGTTCTTCACTATGTCCGTGGTACGACATATATCGGCCTGGAATACAAAAAGAACAACAAGTTCTATCTTCAAGGGTACACGGACTCTGATTATGCTGGATCCATAGATGACCGAAAATCAACTGCAGGTTATATTTTTCACCTTGGATCTGGTCCTGTCTCTTGGCATAGCAAGAAGCAACATGTTGTTGCTATCTCTTCTACTGAGGCAGAATATCGAGCAGCTAGTGGAGCGATCTGCGAGATCATATGGTTACGTCGCATCCTCACAAATATGGGCCTTCCAAAGAAACTTCCTTTACATTTATTTTGCGACAATCAAGGTGTTATGAATCTTGTCAAGAATCCTATCTTTCATGATCGCACCAAACACATTGACACTAGGTGTCATTTCATTCGAGATGAGATTCCAAAGCATCATATCCAGCTCCACTACATTCCCACAGATGAGCAAAAAGAACCTTTGTTTTAAAAAAAAAAAAATTAAATGAAATGTTATACCCAATGTCCTTCACGCGCTGTGCACCAATGAAATATTATTGCGTCAAGGCTGTGTTCACGGCTGCTCCCAATGTCCTTCACGCGCTGTGCACCAATGAAATATGATTGCGTCAAGGCTGTGTTCACGACTGCTCCTGCGCGCACCGATTTCCGGCAATGAAGACGACGGTAATGCAAGCTGTGTGGCCTCACGACTTCTCCTGCGCGCACCGATTTCCGGCAATGAAGACGACGGCAATGCAAGCTGTGTGGCCTCACGGCTTCTCCTGTGCACACCGATTTTCGGCAATGAAAAATGACGGCAATGCAAACTGTGTGGCCACCGAGTTCAGTGCTCGTGCGCTAGAGTTCGGATTGCAGTCTTCGGCGTCAATGGCTCCTCGAAGAATGCATCGTCTGGTAATGGAGTGAATCTAGTAATGGAGTGCCTGAATAGCACATTGCCCATAAAAAATTCACATTGCCCAAAAATCATTCAATGCTCTGATACCATATTAGAAACTGAATCATTAGATTGCTCTTCATATTCCTGAAAAATATATAAGATTTACATAAACTCCGTTGAGGCAGTTTGAACCAAGCTGGGCAGTTTCTAAACTGAATAAAGAAAACTACGTACCACTCCTATAATGCTGTTAACTTAATTAATGTAATATAAGATATGCTAAATATTCTAACAAGTATGGTTCCAAGTCAACCACTACGACCTCTTGGATGACCACGATGTCAAGCGCTTTATGCAGCCGGATGGGGTTGTCTTTGATGACGCCAGCTGTCTTCACAGGAGTGTCGTCCAACTGTAGAACACCTTGGCCGCTCCTCGTGTATTCCATACCAATTTCCTCGCAGACAGCCCTTGGCATGATGGTTGTCGAAGCACCGGAATCCACCATGCAGTTATGCACTATGTGACCTTCCATCCGCAAAGATAGATAAAAAGGCCGCGGTCTGTTCTTTCCGGTAGCAGAAGTCGTCAAGGGCTGAGCTAACACAGCAGGCTGCGGTGGCTTTCCACCTTTTACATTCTTTAGGGATTCTTGCAACAAATCAACCTGACCTGGGAGCTAAAGGGCATTATACATGCTTATTTTTGCCGGGGTCTTCTTGGGCTCATCAACTATGTTGTAGGTTGAAGTACCGGCCCCTTCCGCTTCCTTTGTTGGCTCATACTTGGTGTGGTACTGCTGCGTGGCCTCAACCCTCTGTCTCTTTGTCAGCGACGGGTACCTCAACTTCTCCTGAGCTTGCTCTTTTGTTTCGGCCGGAGTTTGGGTCGTTGGAGCCTTGACTACTGGAACCTTGGCTACTAGAGCCTTGAGCGCCGAGGGCTTTTCTTTGGCAGTCGGAGGTAAAGGTGGCTTATCAGGAGTTGCCACAATAGGCTGCGTCCTCTCCCTTCTTGTATACACCTTTATCGTCTTTATTTGGGACGGGGTGGCCTCAATTGGCTTTTTCCCCTCCCTGGTCAAGAGTGACACAGGATCTTCTTCTTCTGGAACTACAAAGTTACTCTCGTCATCCCGGATCACGTATGCTTCGTCCTCTATGGCGCTACTCGCGAGGGTCTGAATATAATGCTGATGTAGTGTGCAACTATCTTTCCCATGGGGGTCATTGCAAGTGGAGCACCAGTTCACGCGGTCAGAAGTGCCAGTTTGAGCATTGCCGACAGCATTTCTTGTTGGAGGCCTTTGCGATTGAGCCGCTTGATCCCTTGTCAGTGCGGGAGGAGGATATGGCCTCCTAGGAACAAACTCCATCTGAGCCTGTTTCTTCTTCATGATTATCATGTCATTAGAGATTGTCTGGTAACCAAAGGCAAGGGCCTGTACTTCCTGAAGGATCTTATTTTGTATATCATTATCAGCTGGAGCTGGCTGGTCCTCTGGAGGTAATGTAGCTAAAGGTGGTGGAGCAGGCAATGCCTGGTACTGAGGAGGAGCAGGAAGTGCTGGATATTGCGGAGGAGGTGGATTGGGACGATGTATTTGAGGTGGACCATATGGGTCTATGACTGGTGCAGGATTCCACGGCTGATGGGGGTACGGATTGGATGAGGATGGCGCCCCACCAGACGCAGGCGGATATTGGGACTGAGGAAAATCTGGGTAGATTGGGGGCTGCATTTTATGAGGGAGCCTGCCTATGGTAATCATATCCAGTTCTGCCTGCTGAGCAGCCTCATACAATGCGGGGAAAGTATTTACACGGGCCAACTTAATGACCAAGCAAATATTCGAATTGAAAGCTCTGAGGTAGTAGTGAGTAGCCTTTCCCTCAGGAGGACTCAGCTCCAAGGGTATTCTCTTCCAGGATCTTGCGAACCTCACGTTGAAGTCCGATATCTCCTCTTGCGGATGGCGCTGAATGCTTTGAAATTGGTGCAGCAACGAGGAGGGATCGGCGGATTCATTGAATCCCTTAACTAGCTTGCCAGCCAGCTGAGCCCACCCCGTGATAGTCCCCTCCGGCAAGGATCTCCTCCGAAGAGAGAAGTTTCCCTCGTAGGGAGAGAGCTAACAACCGGGTTTTCACGCTCTCATTTGTGATAGAGTGTAACGCAACCAAGGCCAAAATGTCTTGGATATGCTCATATGCTGTCTTCCCGGTGCCATCATATGTAGGAATGGATTTTAAGGCAGCAGGCGGAACATCCTCTTGTCCAGCTAGAGCGAGGGGTCCCGTGGAATTCACATCCGGGAAGAGGTCATTAACATTGGCCACGTCTTCTTCCTCTTCTTCGAGCTGGTCGGTGGTGTAGTCAGTATCACAACTGTCCGAAGTTGTTGGCTGTTCTTCAACTTCTTTGACTTCTTCAACCTCTTCAATTTCAGCTTCAGATTCGTGCTCGAATCTATCGTCCCAGCGAGCTTGATAATCAACCAGCCTCGGGCGCTCTCCAGCAGCGTTGATGTCAATCTCGTAAAAATCAGTCTGTTGTCCCGAATTCCTAGCTCTCCATCTTCTTGTATGCATGAAGGCAGTCTTGATATTGGACCAGTCTTACAGACTCAGAGGATACTCAAGTTCAGTAGAGTCGCCAGGTGTTCTGATTTAACAGCAATGAAGCGAACACCGATGCTTCGATTCTGTTTTGGGGTGGGAAACTATTGTGTCCCACCGGGCGTGCCAAAGAAACTGTTGGTTACAAATCTACCACTAGGATAGGATTTTAATCTTATTGCGCCCTAGATTCGCCCAGCAGATTGAAAGGCCGGAAGGAAGGGATGCCTTCCGCACCAATCTTCGGAGAAGGTCGGCTCCTATGTTTTCTTGATAGGGGGTTCTAGCTCAGAGTGCAGGAAATAAATTACAAAATGCAGAAAGAAACATAAATGTGCTTGTTTCGGGTGGGGAAGATAAGCAGCACAACAACTAACCAATCACTATTACCAACAACAATCAAAACAATGTATGTAGCAGAAACTATTAGTGTTATTCTATCCTATGTATCCTTTACTTTAGTATTCCAAATATACTCAACTACCAATACTGATATCCAGAAGTGCAAAATAGCAGTAATGAACAATATAAGCAACATGAGGCAAAAATACTTAATAAAGGCAACATACAAGACAAAGACAGCTAATAGAGCCAAATATACTTTGCATTCAAAAGCAAGTGCACAGCTACAAAAGTTCCTTAGCAATATATCCCCCTTCCACCACTGTACAATGAAATGAGGCTGCTATTTATAGCAGAATAAACCCCCCTGATTACATTTTAGGCACAAAATCCAAGACCTGAGAAAATCTGCAAAAGCTGACAAAAGCGGCGAAAAGCGGCTGATGTTTGACCTCTAGGGGCAAGGAGTGTACTTGCAGCAAGGTCCACTTAGAAACTTAGCAGCTCCGTGGCAATTCGGGAGGTGAAAAGTCGAGTCTGGTTAAATGGTGGTAGGTGCGGCACGATCTGGCATTTCACGCTCATCCACTCTCTACCTGGGTGGCACATCTTCTGTCACATCTTGACTCTTATCCCGAGACTGCACACTTGTCAGCATCTGAAATTGCCGAAGAAAGAGGGGGGAGAGTCGAACTTAGAAGCTCATCCATTGTCTTCTTATCCCGCCCGACAGCGCACAAAAATGAAGCGCAGTTGGACGGCGCAAGCTTAAAACAGCGAAGCTGGGCGGGTCATGCCTTAGAAATCTTCCTGCTGTTTATCTCTTTCCCGTTTGACGGTGCACCCAAGTAGGCGTGAAGTCGGGCGGCGCAGCACTGTCGGACGGACCTCCGTGCCTTAGTCACTTTTCAGCCTTTTCCTCTCCTTTCGCCCGAGCGTGCACCAAGACGGGCGCGCAGTCGGACGGAGTCCAACACTTAGTCATTTTTGCTGTTTTTTCGATAGGCAGCCTCTCGGTAGCGCACAACTGGATGAGCGCTGTCCGACTTTGCTGCGAAGTCGAGCGGGCTCATACTTAGAATATTTTCTGTTGCTTCCTGAATATGGCCGCCCAAGTGCGCACCGATCTATGGGCACCGTCCGACTTCGCTGCGAAGTCGGGCGGCCCCAACACTTAGTCGAATTTGTGCCTGTCTTTTGACCTCCACCGCCCAAGTGCGCAAAAATCCATGAGTGTCGCCTGACTGTGCAGCGCAACGGCAAGTGGATTATTACAAAAAGTGATGTGCCTGTCATGTTCATGATGTTGATGATGTTGCTCATATGGATTATTACAAAAAGTGAAGTGCCTATTCAGAGGATACTGGTCATGCTAATGTTACAACTACTTGCAGCTAGTGGAGTGCACAATCAAAGAACAAGGTATTGCAAGCACCAGTCTGAAGTGAAGTCCATTGCCAAAGATGTATGGAACAGGAGAAAGCAAAAGGAGTGTGACAAGAACTTCTGTTACATTGTTCAGTACTTCTATTCCTAGTGTTTTGCTCGTGTCGTCGAGGACGCCGACCAATTTAGAGGAGGGGATAGATGTAGACATGAAAATTGATATGTCGGTAAGTGGTGAATCAGTTTGGGTATTATATGTTATTTTGTAATTGTACGCAAAGTGTTTGAAAAAATGAGCGTACATATATTTAATAATGTTATAAAGTGCAATTTAATATTGTACGTAATAATAAGGTGATGTTAAGTCATGTAAGTCGGCTAAATCATAAGTCATAAACTAGTTTGTCCTCTAGTGGGAAATGTCATGTAAATGCAAGATCAAATGCATATGAAATGTAATTTGGGGAATTTATGAGGTAGTTGGAGAGCATAACTACTTTCTGGTGTATAAATAAGCCCTCCCCTCATTCATTTAAGTTGTTTGGTGGTTGTTCTTTCATTCACTCAGCCAGGTCATTGAGGAGAGTCATGTAGGTTGATGGATTAATGGAACAACATTGGTACATGTGAGAGTTGATGCATATGTGTGTAGGGCATGATGTAGTCTAGTCTTGTATGCAACCATGGAGAATATTCTGCATAGGGTTTGCAGATTGCAGATTGTAATGCTGAAATTGTAATGCTGTATTGTAAATGCCATTGTTAATATAAAACTGCTTGTATTTACTATCTTCTATTGTTGTTATTGCCATTGCTGCTGCTATTGTTATTGCTGTTGTTGTTTCCTGTATATTGTACTACACTGACTGCAGATCTACAAAATTATTTAAGTAGAAATGGAATTGTGTGTAAGCATGTTAAATTTCATTTCTACATTTTGGCGTTGTTGCTTGTACGAAGTTGGGTCTCATCTGGTGACATGGAGTTCCAAGAAGCAAAACCCTAGGGAAGATGCACAACATGAGCATTGGATTGCAGTCGGTGAAGATGCCAAAAATTTGTTTGTTGATGCAGATGCAGGGCCATACAATGAAACGTGTGTAACAGATGTGTAGACAGGATGCCAAAATGAAGATGAAGACTTTGCAGATCAAGGATTCGTAGACGCAGCAACTTCAGTCACAATGCAGAAATTTCAGTCACAGATGTGCAAATCCATCCAAAAGATGTCTGCAGAACCGGTCTAGACGTCTGCAACACCAGTCTAGACATTTGCAACACCAGTCTGGACGTCAATAAGATGAATGGCAAAAGCACAATTAGACGTCAGGATGACGACAGAAGCACAATCAACGATCCAAATGACAGCAGAATAGGTAGACCAGTCAGTTGTCAGGAAGACGAGAAAACAAAGAGAGGAGCAATCAATGTGAAGTTGCATGCTGATGCAGACTATTTGGTGTTGAAGCAATTGCAAGTTGTGGTGCACGATGGTGAGCGGGACACGAGTTTGACATTGGTGCAAAAGACAGATGACATGTCCAACAGTGCACGAGATGGGAGTTCGACACTAGGGAAATTGCAGGTTAGTATGCTCGATGGGGAGCGGGATGGGAGTCCGACATCGGAGCAACTGCAGGTTGGAATGTTTCATGGTACGAACGAGAGTACAACGAAAGAGCAATTGCAAGGTGATGCGTGTCAAGCTTCGCATAAGGGAGCAATATGCCAAGAATCATTGTCGAGGTTAAGTCAACCTGTGAAACCAAAGGCCAATTTAGGCATACCGTGTAAGTGTCCACTATTTCATGGCGAATCAAGAGAAGACCCAGTAAGGCATTGGAGAATCTGTCACATGATGTGGACAACAATTGGACAAAATAATGAAGCAAATTGGCGAAGGTGATTTCTTGCAACGTTTCGTGGATTCGCAATAGATTGATACATGAAATTCCCTGGGGACACGTACAAGACATGGGAAGAGTTGCGTGATGCCTTTGTGCAAGAATTTCGGTTGTTTGACAATGATGATGGAGTCATTATTGAAATCTATAGCCTAAATTAGGGTGAGAATGAGTCTGTTCGTTCCTAATAATAGGAAGATGAGTGGGCTATTTGACCATTTTGAAAACGACCAATCAGATGCATTGAAAAGAAGATGGTTCATAGATAGACTTCTTCCTATATACTGGGAGAAGATGACAAGTTTCCCTTCGACGTCATACCAAGAGGCTTTGAAATATGTCTTGATTTGGGAAAGTGATGCAAAAATATCAAAGTATTGGCATCATGTTAATACCGATGAGAGTGACTTTGAGGATGAAAGTGATTTTGATGTTGAGTTTGATTCAGATGTTGGGAGTGATGATTTTGGGGAGGAAAGTAGTTCATCGCTACAGTACTGGGTCACGAAGTCAAGGAAGGAAGCGAATTTGAAGAGACGACTGATGACTCTGAGGATGAGTATGACTTAGAGAGTGCAATATCACCACAGATATATGCAAAACCAAGGGAGATGGTACAACGAAAAGATAACACGGATGAACCAGTCTATAACAACTGTTAGAGAAATACATGTAAAAGGTATACCAAAACAAGTATAATTCATGTGTAGGTCTTCCAGAAGATATAGATGCATATACAGGCATGCAAAAATGAATAAAATGCATTTAGTAGGCCTTTCAAGGAAAAGCACAAGCACATTTAATAAGCCTGTAATATCACAAAACATGTCTACAATGCTCATAACAGGTCTAAATATGAATCACGACAACTCTTCCATTTGTTATTTCGCAAGTGAAGTAACTAATTTTAGGCATGCCCTTTGATTAGAATCCTATATATTATTTAATATACTTAATATTTATTGCCTCATAGGTTGTAGGAGACCAATAGTTGTTAGGAGCAACTTTATTGGCAGTTTAACATGCTTTCACATTAAATCTATGTAAAGTCTAACTCAACCTTACTCCAATTACTAATAATTGAGTGCAGACAATCATTTGCATTTCCATAATTAAAGGAGATAGTGCTTCAAGTCGGTCATTTAAGCAGTAAGTTCATTAAATCTTTTATTCAAGCAATACCACACAAACTCACTTTTCATATGCCCATGCAAAAATTTAGAACTTGGTTTCGCTTTTATTTTGCTTATGCAGTTGGGACTTGAACTATGGTTGAATTGAGAATCCTCATTGCCTATGGTTGAATTGGGGGCCAAACCCCTGCAATCCTGGAGATGCGTCCTGTTGTCCAGTGAACTCTGTGGAACATAGTTTAGACGCTTTCCCTCAGGCAAATATTTCAAAATTTTGTCTCATCTCCTAAATATGAGCCTGATAAAAAACCTTGAAATGTCAAGTGAATCAAATTCAAGCAGGCAGGGTATATTCAGAATTCATTTCTACAAGTAAATAATTGACCAATAGGTCATTGATGTGTTATGGACTAGATGATTAAATACATGGTAGGACTAAAAGCCAAGAAAGAGCTGGAGAATCGTTGTAAATCAGGTGTGAGTTGAAGAAAGGGAACAGTTGGGCACTCGCTTGTTGAACTATCACTAATGGATTCTAAATTCTCGACAATATTTCCTTTGTAGATAAATTTGTAAAGGGGGAAAAACCTGCATGAGAGTAGAATTTAAGGACTTTCTGTACATTGTATCTTGCAAGAGGGGAGTTCTTTATGTAACTGTTATCAAATCTTAATGGAGATTGATATTTTCCTTCTATTTGATGCATGCTGTGCTCCCCAAATTTTATCTTTTGTTTGAAGTTAAATTAATAATTCAAACTGTAGGTAAACAACATGCTGCAAGTATTATGTTTTATTACACAAGTTGGTTTTAGCCATCTTATTGGGGTAGGGTTTCTGTCGTCATCTTCTTGATCTGATGTTGTCTGCTTTTTCTTGGATGATAGGTTTTGGGCTCATCTGGCAATGGCATATGTGTTTGCACTATGGACTTGCTTTGTTCTTTACACAGAATATGATAAAATAGCAACCATGAGACTACGTTTCTTGGCTTCGCAACAGCGCCGTGCAGATCAATTTACAGTAAGTTTGATTTCTGAATGACACAAAGGGGTAAATAAGTTTGATTGAATTTAAATTACAATCGATTTATTTTACTTTTAGAATGTTTCCAAGTATTTGCTCCATGTGATACCTTGAACAGGATGATAACATGTTCATCATCAGTATTAGAATAATCACATTCAAATAAAGACTGTCTTTCTTTTAGGATTTCTATTTCTTCCCATTACTTTTGAAGAAATGTGTCTATGTTTGGTTTCTATGTTTTAGTTTCAAGTTTACCAGAAGCCACTTTACAGTTATATTGTTTCAGTTTCAGAATTTCTCTCTTCAGATGCTTTATTTTATACATTCAAGCAACACTGTCATAATAAGCACATTTTAATTCGAAAAATCTGTTCTTTGTCCATGCACATGTATTGTTGTGGTCTGAACTATAACAATTTTGTTTATCCATTATGAACAGGTATGCACATTTATCATTTTAATTTATAAAATGATACTAATCATAAGGGATTTGACATTTGCAGTCAGATCAAGCAATTAAGAGATTTGGGATATCCTGTGGATTTTATTGATCCTGACATTTTGGAGCAGGACTTCATGATCTATCATCAGAGGAGTATGAGGAAACCAATTTATCTAAATAACTATATTTTAAAGGACAAGTAATCACTTTAGGGTCAGCTTATGTGAATATATGGACTGGTTTGAGGTGAAGATTTCAAAGCTTGCTTTGATAGTTTGTTAATTTTGAAAGGAGTTTCCCTATTGTAAGTAATTGCATGTTTTGTGTGCAATTGAGCTAACATTGTGGTATTTTCAATTCCTTTTCAATAAAACATCTTCTATTTTTAGTTATGTTTATATTGACAACTGGATAGACACGTGCTGTTGGAAAAAATTTGCAAGCTGTGCATCATTGTTGATTAGCCTTGTGAATTAAGAAAGCAACCTTGACATTCCTTTACAGCTAAAAGGGTCTTAAAGGCTTTGATTGTATTGTACTTTTAATGACCATTCCCTTTAATTGTACTTGTGAATGACTCATTCCTACTGCTGATTGAGCGTTTTTTTTGGGTTATGTTTGATATCCCACCATTACGGAAAAGCAAGATGAATCCCATACAAAGCCATCATTAGCAATCACAACTACTTGTCTCAACATCCGTTACAAATTAAAATCAAGTGTTAGAATGGATGTTTTGTAGTCCACACTTGATATACTCCAAGTTTGATAGGGCATGGAATAGATGAGCACAACAAACACATAATTATATGAATCGATGTGATGGTTTTCTGGTGATGTAAGCAATTTGAGTATATAAAGTCTAGGGTCAACGGCCATCTGGGAGGACAAATCCCACATTGTGATGATATCCTTAGTTTTCAATGAGCATGGTCTTCCAGGGTGCTGCTACATTCACAATGTTTAGAGGAAATTGTCACCAACTAATAATGTGAGTTGTGCTTGCTTCATTGTTATAATGCAGATTGCATTAATAACAGTTATTGACAAATTCGTAAAACATTACATCAAATTGACAAATTCATATAACACTACATCAAGATTTTGTTTACCCTAAATAACAAACAGTACTTAAATGTCATTGAATTAAATTTGAACTTATGTTCATTAAATGGTTCGTCATTCCTTTTGGAAGGTTAGAAGGTGGGTGGGATATATTGCATGAATGACATGTATAAAACAATTTAAGGGGATTTTGAGAAATTTTGAGTAGTTGAGGCAGTTGCAATTCAATGGATTCTTCCTTGAAGCAATGAATTGCTTTTGAGGCATGATATTAAAGAATCATATTCAAATCTTACTCTTTTTGAGAGAGTATTGAGAGATCCCATCCACTTAATTGGTGACAATTAGCCAAAACTGATAAATGTTTTTAATGAGTTGATCATTTCCATGGATTTTAATACCACCCTTGCTGTTAGATGTAGATATATGTTGTAAGCATCTTATTTTACTTACTCCTATGTATATGCTTATCACGCCTAGTTGACCAAGTAAGCAATGTTGGCCGAATATTTATCTCTTGCATATAGAGGTACACACCATGCTCTTGGTTTGTAATCATCTCGTTCTCTTGGAAATAGTATTGGAAGATACAAAATGCCATATTAATTTTGAAAATTGTCCTAAATAAATATACAGTTGTATTCACAGGGGTGATTTGTGTGGAAATTATTGGTATAATTACAAGGTTCCATGATCCTGGGGGACTGGGGGATGGGTTTCGGGGATGGCAGGCCGGTTTTAGGGGATGGCTCGGGGATGGCTGGTATAAAAGTATGAATTTTTTTAGAAATTTAGAATATTTAGATGAGATATATCATATATACACCTGAATACAAAACAGCCATTAGATTCTTAGAAGTTAGAATAATTTAATACTTGGAACTGTTGGTTACGAATCTGCCATTAGGAAAGGATTTGGTTAAATGCAGCCCAGATTCGCTCAACAGATTGAAAGGCCGGAAGTAAGGAACGCCTTCCGTGCCGATCTCCGGAGAAGGCCGGATTCCTATGGGTTTTCTCAAGTGTTTTAAGCTAAGAGTGCAGGAAAGAGATTAAAATGCGAAAAGAGATGGAAATGTGATTTGAGTTGGGTGGGGGAGATAAGCAGCACGGCAACGATCAATCACCACTACTAACAGCAATTAAATACAGAATACACTACAGAAACTACAGCTATCATGCATTCTATGTATCCTCTATCTATGCATTCCAGGAATACTTAATCACCAAATACCGGTATCCAGATAGCAGAATAACAGTAAGCAATGAAATAAGAAACATGAGGCAGAAATGACAAGTAAAGGCAGCATAAAGAATGACAACAGTAAGCAGAGCCAAGTGTATCTTGCATTCAAAAGCAAACGTATAGCTACAATCTTTCCCTAGAAGTATATCCCCCTTCCACGCTTTACAATGATGTGGTGCGGCTATTTATAGCGCAATTTACCCCCGATTACAATTATGGGCACAAAGTCCTAGACCCGACAATAGTTGACAAAAGCGGCAAAAGAGATGTTGATGCTGACTCCTGTAGGCAGGGACTGTACTTGCAGCAAGGTCCACCTGAAAGCTCGACAGCTACGTGGCAGTGCAATTGATGAGACTTTGCGTCAGCTTAAATGAGGGTAGCTGCGGCAGATAATTCGGCCCATGCTTGTCCTTTTTCCCATCACATCTAGGCTCGAATCCCGAGGCTGGACACTTGTCAAATTCTGATGAGGGACACATGTCTGCCTTGAAAGGCAGTCTTTCCTTTATGTCCAACTTCGCCTGGGATCAGAGCGCAATTGGATAGCGCAAGTGGGGAATAGCGCAGTTGGGGAGGCCTCCGTGCCTTAGCCAGTTTTTGGGCTGCTTGAAAGATTTTGCCCAACTGCGCACAGGTCGGGGGACACAACCTGACTTCGCGTCGAAGTCAGGTTGCGCACTCCAGCACTTAGTCGTTTTGGCCGCTGCTCGGACTGCGCACAAGAAGGGGAGTGCACCCCGAATTCGCTGTGAAGTCGGGTTGCGCTCCGGCACTTAGCTGATTTCTGGAGACACTGCTTCCCAAGTGCGCACGGGGAGGGGAGCGCAACCCGACTTCGCTGCGAAGTCGGGTTGCACTCCCATGTTTAGCCAAATTTTGCTTTTTGTCAGTCTTCTTTCGCACTTCGGATTCCCGAGTGCGCTCGAACTTAAGGGCGCACCCCGACTTCGCTGTGAAGTCGGGTTGCGCTCTCAGACTTAGAAATTTTCAGGGAATGTTAGCTCTGTTTTGGGAATTTGACTGAAGAAAGTACAAGGGGGAAAGGGAGGAATGAAACTGATAGAAGGGGAGGAAGGGAACAATGGAGAAAGGGAAAAGGAGGAGGAGGGAAGGAAGAGCAGCATACTTACAAAAATTGAAAACATGGCACCCCATGCAAAATGTGGCAACATTCCTGGCGGCTCGTGGGGTGTCAAGCTCGCCTTGACGCAAAGAACCAGGCCTTCATCCTTTGGGCGTAGAGGAACTCCCTTCCCTTGCATTCCGCTGCTCTGACGGCTTCTTCCTGGGCAACTGCTCTTCTTCAGATTCACTTTCGGCAATTGCCTCTTCTGTTTCTCCTCCTCTTTCTGAGTCTGAATGATCGCCACTGTCACCCTCTTGCTCGGCCGGCTGCTCCCGCTCACGGACATGATTGTATGCGGCCCTGGCTTGGTGAGGCTGATAGAGAACGAGCCGTCTCTATACCCGGCCAGGTGATTGATGGGCGGCGGTGGAGCTTGCCCTTGGCTTCTCTTTGACCTGGTTCTCCTCGTTTGCTCTCGCGGCGCTTCGCTCTCATGAGCGCTGGATTCTGTCTGTTCTTCAGCTTCGCGCCCTTCGTCGCTGTACTGCACCTACATTGGTGCTTTTCCCTTGTCCATTCTCTCTTTTCTGCTCGAAGTGGCAGGGACGGGGATTCTGGCTCCTGATTTTTCAGTTCTGCGCCTTGCAGCTCAGAGTCATCTCGACAATTTGGATGTTCAGAGTATGCTAGGGCCCCTTTTTTAGGCAAGGAATACAACATTAGTGGCGCGTGGGAGGGAGTTAAGGTGGTTCACTTGGAGTAGGTGGAAGCATTATAATTTTTTTTTTTTTTGGCGGCTGTGCGTGGGTTTAATCTTGAAAAGCGTACCCTGGTTGCAGGTGGTCGTAATGCACCTGCTCTCTTAATGATATCCGCTTTGAAAGTCGCGCAATCATTCTTTAGAAAGTTTTCGGACTTCGTGCTTTTGATGACGTCACAGCTGTCGCCTGGGCACATACTTCGAGGGAGAACTTTTGGCGCAGCTCAACTTCGCATTATGCCTTACTGCGCTGCGTGGGCCCATACTTAGAAACATTTCATCCGTACCTCGTTTCCCGCGATAGGTGTCCAAGGTGCGCCCGAAAAACGTGCGCAGTTCGACTTCGCCCAGACTTTATCGCGCAGTCTGACTTCGCCCAGAAAAGTTGCGCACTCTGATTTTGACACTTAGCCGATTTTTTGCTCTGTGCTGCCCAACTGCGCTCCCAAGACGGTGCGCAACCCGACTTCGCTGCAAAGTCGGGTTGCACACCCAGTACTTAGTCAATTTTTTTCTTTTTTCATGAGCTGCCTTCTCTCAAGCCCCGACGTCGCACTATTCAAGGAGCGATGCTCGACTTCGCTGCGAAGTCAAGGTTTGCTCTAGGCTTTACTTGGGCTCTGAAAACTAAAAACTGAACGTTGAAATAAATATTTACATTGATAAACTAAAATGCAGAAAAGAAATCTGTACAAAGAAGGACCCATTGGGTGCCTTCAGTGGTGGTAAATCTTCAGGTGGAACCCGTTGACGGGAATGGGGAGAAGCTGTCCCTCCATGTCCCGGAGCACGAATGCATTAAATTGGTTCACCCGAGCAATCTGATAGGGACCTTCCCAGAGGGCATCAAATTTACCATGGTTGCTTGGCTTTGCTTTCAGTGAGTCCCACTTCAACACTAGGTCCCCGATTTTGAAAACTCGGGCGGTGGTGCCTTTCGCAAACCAGCCTTGGGCCGCTTCAGCATGTTTAGTAAAGGCCTGGTATGCTTTTTCTCTTTCTTCTTCTAATCGCAGCAGTTGGCACAGTCTGGCGTCCATTGGATCCCCGTTGCCTCTTTCTTCATCCAGCATCCAGAGTGCGGGTATCTCTATGTGGGTAGGCAGAACTGCCTCCTTGTCGTACACGAGCGCGTAGGGGGATGTCTTGATAGACTTTTTGAATGATATTCGATCCGCCCACAGCTCCCGGTTCAGGAGTAGGTGCCATGTCCTCTTGTTTCTTTCTACTGTCCTTTTAACAATCTTCAGTAGATTCTTGTTGGTGGACTCAGCCAGGCCATTTCCCTGTGGGTAGTAGTTAGAAGACATCTTGTGATAGATGCCGTACTTGCTGGTGTACTCCGTGAGTACAGCGCCTGCAAACCCCGGACCATTGTCTGTCACTATTGACTCCGGGACCCCGAAACGAGTGATGAGGCTCTCGAGGAACCCAATGACCGTTTCCTGGTCCGCATTCTTAGTGGGGATCGCCTCTGCCCACCTAGTGAAGTAAGCGGTGGCGGTAAGGATAAACTTGTGTCCCGCTGCAGAGTTAGGCGTGATGACCCCGATGAAGTCCAGACCCCATTGCTAAAACGGAGTCTCGGCTTGAATTGGTTGGAGGGGCAGGGGTGCTTTTCTGTTTCTGCCAGCAAACCTCTGGCATTTGTCACATTTGACACAGACCGCGTGAGCGTCTGTGAAGAGAGTGGGCCAATAGTACCCAGCTCTGATGATCTTTAAGGCCGTAGGCCTTCTAGAATGATGTCCCCTAGGCATCCCAGAGTGGAATTCTCCTAGGACCCTGGGTTTGTCGGTTTTCTGATGCATCGCAACAGGATGTCGTCAATGTTTTTGAAATAAAGTCCCTCGGGGCGAAGGGTGTATTTCAAGGCGTTCAGCCTAAACCTCCTTCTTTGTGAGGCATTGAGGTGATCTGGACATCTCCCGGTGCTGAAATACTGCACCAGGTCATTTGTCCAATCACTTTCCTCTGATAAGGAGTTGGCTAGGTTGGTGGTTACTATCGGATCTTCCCACTTGCAGGCAGAGATCTCAGCTGCAGCGCTTCGGTCCGGCTCTTGGCACAAGGCTTGGCCTCTGATCATCTTTGTTGGCCGTACCTCGATGTCAAACTCTTGGATTTTGGCAATTCATCTTGCCCTCTTGTGACCAGGCTCTCCTTGTATGATGAAGTTCCGGACGTCCGGGTGTATCACGAAGACGGTTATACGGCTCTAGGAGACGAAGTGCCTAAACTTTCTGAGAGATTTCATAACTGCGTGAACCTGCCGCTCAATAAAATTGTACTTATCTTCATGCGGCTGAATCACTTGGCTTAGGAACGCTATGGGGCGTTCTTCACCATTGTCTCCTTTCTGTGTCAGGACTGTGGCATAACTCTCGGGTTCTCCTACCGCGTACAGGATGAAATCCTTGGAATAGTCTGGATTGATCAACACCGGAGCTTGCGCAATTCTAGCCTTGATCTCCTCGAAGGCCTGCCTTCTTTCGTCAGTCCACAAGAATTCGGCATTCTTTTTTAATAGTTGGGCCATGGGATTAATTACTTGTGCGAAGTCCGGTATGAACTTCCTCACGAAGTTGATCTGACCGAAGAACGACTGTAACCCCTTCTTGTCGACTGGGATGGGCAAGCGGAGGAGGGCTTCTGCTCTGTCAGGATCCACTGCAAGGCCTTTCTCGGAGATGACATGTCCCAGCAGCTTACCTTCTTTTACCGCGAAGACTGACTTCTTCGGGTTGATGGAAATGCCGAATTCACGACATCTCTCAAATATCTACCGCAGGTGGGAAGCGTGGTCCTCTCTTCTATGGGAAAATACAGTCATGTCATCCATGTAGATGACAATGACCTTGTTGAGCAGCTCTCGGAAGGCCAAGTCCATGGCTCTTTGAAATGTAGCGTCGGCATTAGACAGGCCAAAGGGCATGCGCTGATAAGCAAACGTTCCCCATTTGGTGGTGAACGCTGTCTTATGTTGATCTTCGTCCTTTACCCATATCTGGTTGTACCCAAAGAATCTTTCTAAGAGGGAGAATCTCTGCGCTCCAGCAACTATGTGGGGGATCTGATCAATTTGGGGAAGCGGGTAATGGTCCTTAAGTGAGGCTTGATTAAGATTTCGGAAATCTACGCAGAGACGAATGTCTCCGTTCTTCTTCCTCATAGGAACCAGATTCGCAACCCAAGATGAGTGCTTGATGGGGTAGATGATTTTGGCTTCCAGCATTTTCAGGAGCTCGGCTTTCATCATGGCTTCAATCTTCGGGTTTACAACGCTTTGTTTCTGTCGGAAAGGTTTCGCACCATCTTCTAGCTCTATGGTATGCTGGATCATCTGTCTGTCATACCCCTTCAAGTCCTGGTAGCACCAGGCTACAATATCGGGGAACTCTCTGCATAATGATATGATCTGCTCGAGTTCCTCTTCAGTGCAGTCCGTACCGACCTTGATTGTTTTTCCAAGTTCCAGCTCCAGGTCTACGTACTGCTTGGGGTCTACTTTGATCCTGTGGGATATTGCTCTATCGTTCTGATCAAAGAGACTCTCTAAAGTAATCAGTCCTTTAGGGACATGATTGTTTTTCAACTGTATCAACCCCTCGTACTGCTCGTCATCAGGGTCTCTACCTTCGATTGTACATGCTTCGGTAATAAAAAAAGTGACGATATCCTCGTCACAGTCAAACACCTTCCATTGGGTGTCTTTATCAGGCACAGAAGGCCTGTAAATGGTATGAACCGGCTTCGGCTTCTGGACAGTGTCATCAACCGGAATGTACCTGGCTCCAACAGACGCCAGAATGTCAGCGTGCTTGTTCTTCTCACGTGATATGGCTTTGACATTCAACGAGTCAAATGACTCCATCAGGTCCCAGACACGGAGGTGGTCTGTTCTTTCCAGTGGCGGAGACTGTCAGGGGTTGAACCAAAACAGTAGGCTGCGTCTGCTTGCCATATTTTATGCTCTTCAAAGATTCCTACAGCAGATCAACTTGCCCTAGGAGCAGAAGAGCCTCATACATACTTATCCTTGCGGGAGTCCTCTTTAGCTCATCCACTATGCTGTAGCCTGAAGTGCTAGCTCCCTCCATTTCTTTCGCAGGCTCATACTTAGTCCGGTATTGCTGCGTGGCTTCGACTCTTTGCCGCTTCGTCAGCGACGTATATTTCAGCTTCTCCTGAGCTTGTTCTTTTGTTTCAGCTGGAGGCTGAGCTGCGGGAGCTTTCGTTGCGGGAGGCTTGACTGCAGGAAACTTTTCTTTGGCTGCAGGATGCCATAGCCTCTTGTCAGGTGGTAGCCCAACAGGTTGCGCCTTTTCTCTTCTGGCGTATACCTTCAATGGCTTTGCTTGGGCCGCAGCAGCTTCAACGGGCTTTTTGCCTTCCTTGGCAGGGAGCAACGTCGGATCTTCTTCTGGGACGACAAAGTTGCCTTCATCGTCCAGGATAATGTAAAGTTCATCCTCTATGGCGCTGCCCGCCAGGGTTTGGAGGTAATGCTGATGCAACGTGCACTCTTCTGCTGAATGCGGGTCGTTGCACGTGGAGCACCAGTTAACCTGGTCAGAAGTGCCAGGTTGGTCCTCAATGGCAGCATTTCTTGCAGGGGGGTGCCTTTGAACTTGTCGTTCTGCGGCTTGATCTTTTGTTAGTGCCGGAGGAGGATATGGCCTCCTTGGAACGAACTCCATCTGGGCCTGCTTCTTCTTCAGTATCGTCATGTCATTCGACATGGTATGATATCCAGATGCCAGAGCCCGTACCTCTTGGAGGATTTTATTTTGAATATCATTGTCTGTAGGTGGCAACTGAGCTGGCGGAGGTAATGCAGCCAATGGCGGGGACGCAGAATACGTTGCGTACTGAGGGGGAGCTGGGAGTGCGGGATACTGCGGAGGAGGAGGCGGCGGGTTAGGATAATGAATTTGTGGCAGGCCGTAGGGGTTTACGACTGGCGCCAGATTCCTTGGCTGCTGGGGGTGCTGACTTGAAGATGAAGGCATCACGCCAGAGGCCGATGGGTACTGGGACTGAGGAAAATCAGGGTAAATAGGTGGCTGTACCCTATGCAGGAGTCTGCCTATGGAGATTATATCCATTTCGGCTTGTTGGGAAGCTTCGTACAGGGCAGGGAATGAATCGACTCGGGCTATCTTCAGCAATAGGCAGATGTCAGAGTTGAATGACCTCAAGTAGTAGTGCGCAACCTAACCTGCTGAAGGTCACAGTTCGCAAGGTACTCGTTTCCAAGACCTTGCAAACCTTAGGTTGAAGTCTGACACCTCTTCTTGAGGGTGTCGCTGGCTACTTTGGAACTGATGCAACGGCGAAGAGGGATCAACAGACTCATTGCATCCTTTTACGAGCCTGCCAGCCAGCTGGCGCCACCTCGTGATAGATCCTTCTGGCAGAGATCTCCACCAATAGAGAAGCTTTCCCCTTAGGGAAAGAGCCAGTAGACGGGTCTTGACACTCTCATCAGTGATAGAGTGTAGTGCTGCCAAGGCCAGAATGTCTTGGATGTGTTCATACGCCGTTTTGTCGTAGCCATCATAAGTAGGGATGGACTTCAAGGCAGCGGGGGCACAGCTTGTTGTCCGACCAGGGCCACGGGCCCTGTGGAGTCGATCGCCGGGAAGAGATCGTCATCATTCTACTGAGTAGCCATTTCTTCCTCTCCTCCGGTAGTGTACTCGATATCGGTATCGTCCGAAGATGTAGATTGCACTTCAGCCTCGGCCTCTTCGATTTCGGGCTCGGATTCGTCTATGCGAGCTTGGTGGTCAGCCAGCCTGACGCGCTCTCCTGGAGCGACAATGTCAATTTCGTAAAGATCAGGCTGGTTTCCCGGATTCCTTGCTCTCCACCTTCTTGTATGCATGAAGGCGCTCGGACCGGTCTCACGGACTCAGAGAATATTCAGGTACTTGCAGAGTCGCCAGGTGTTCTGATTTTAACAGCAATGGAGCGAACACCAGTGCTTCGATTCTGTTTTGGGTGGGAAACTTTTGGGTCCCACCGAGCGTGCCAGAGAAACTGTTGGTTACGAATCTGCCATTAGGAAAGGATTTGGTTAAATGCGCCCGCATTCGCCCACCAGATTGAAAGGCCGGAAGGAAGGAACGCCTTCCGTTCCGATCTCAGGAGAAGGCCGGCTTCCTATGGGTTTTCTCAAGTGTTTTAAGCTAAGAGTGTAGGAAAGAGATTAAAATGTAGAAAGAGATGGAAATGTGATTTGAGTTGGGTGGGGGAGATAAGCAGCACGACAACGATCAATCACCACTACTAACAGCAATTAAATACATAATACACTACAGAAACTACAGCTATCATGCATTCTATGTATCCTCTATCTATGCATTCCAGGAATACTTAATCACCAAATACCGGTATCCAGATAGCAGAATAACAGTAAGCAATGAAATAAGAAACATGAGGCAAAAATGACAAGTAAAGGCAGCATAAAGAATGACAACAGTAAGCAGAGCCAAGTGTATCTTGCATTCAGAAGCAAACGTATAGCTACAATGGTTCCCTAGCAGTATATCCCCCTTCCACGCTTTACAATGATGTGGTGCGGCTATTTATAGCGCAATTTCCCCCGATTACAATTATGGGCACAAAGTCCTAGACCCGACAATAGCTGACAAAAGCGGCAAAAGAGCTGCTGATGTCGACTCTGTGAGGCGAGGACTGTACTTGCAGCAAGGTCCACCCGAAAGCTCGGCAGCTACGTGGCAGTGCGGTTGATGAGACTTTGCGTCAGCTTAAATGAGGGTAGCTGCGGTAGATAATTCGGCCTATGCTTGTCCTTTTTCCCATCACATCTTGGCTCGAATCCCTAGGCTGGACACTTGTCAAATTCTAATGAGGGACACATGTCTGCCTTGAAAGGCAGTCTTTCCTTTATGTCCAACTTCGCCTGGGATCGGAGTGCAATTGGATAGCGTAAGTGGGGAATAGCGCGGTTGGGGAGGCCTCCGTGCCTTAGCCAGTTTTTGGGCTGCTTGAAAGATTTTGCCCAACTGCGCACAGGTCGGGGGGCGCAGCCCGACTTCGCTGCGAAGTCGGGTTGCGCACTCCAACACTTAGTCGTTTTGGCCGTTGCTCGGACTACGCACAAGAAGGGGAGCGCACCCCGACTTCGCTGCGAAGTCGGGTTGCGCTCCGGCACTTAGCTGATTTCTGGAGACACTGCTTCCCAAGTGCGCACGGGAGGGGAGCGCACCCCGACTTCGCTGCGAAGTCGGGTTGCGCTCCCATACTTAGCTAAAATTTGCTTCTTTTCAGTCTTCTTTCGCACTTCGCATTCCCGAGTGCGCTCGAACTTAAGGGCGCACCCCGACTTCGCTGCGAAGTCGGCAGCAAAGTCGCTCTCAGACTTAGAAATTTTCAGGGAATGTTAGCTCTGTTTTGGGAATTTGACTGAAGAAAGTACAAGGGGAAAAGGGAGGAATGAAACTGACAGAAGGGGAGGAAGGGAACAGTGGAGAAAGGGAAAAGGAGGAGGAGGGAAGGAAGAGCAACATACTTACAAAAATTGAAAACATGGCACCCTGTGCAAAATGTGGCAATAGGAACTTATTAGAACAACCATTAAAATTTTTAATACACCTGAATACAAAACAGCCATTTATGAGTTCCTAAACAAGTTACAAACTTAGAAGCCATTTACACCTGATTACAAAACAACCATTTACACTGTAGTCGACTTTAGTTTAGTTTACTCTAGTTTATCTACTCCTATATATTTTATTCTGTTGTATTACAGTGCGTTCTAACAGTTCCTTTTTGATGAGTCCTATTGGCCCACTTTGGTCATCCATAGACATTAGTAGAATAATCTCATCTTATCTTATTGATCTTGTGCTACCATACCCTATAGTATTTACTATTTACCATTCAACTTATGTGACTTGAGCATCAAGAACCCTTGAATATTGACCTTTGTTGTTATATGGTGAGGAAATCGAAAATGTTTGCTGATGAGAAATCCAGAAAATTTTGAAAACATTTAATCTAAATTTCCAAATCTGGACTATTGTCTCCCACTCATTTTGCAGGCCGAAATTTGTTCTTAAGGCTGTGTTTGATTTTCAATCGTGTTTGACTTTTGGGGTTAAAATCTACCTTTGCTTGTGTTTTTTATTTGTGGTCTCCTGCAATCTTGAAAATTTAGATCAGAACTAGCAGGCAGTGCCACTAATTGATGCCAGAATTCTGGTGGTTTTCATTCACATTTGTACACAACATTCACCTCAAACAATTTTGAAAAATATCTGCAATCTGTGGCTCAAGGAACTGATCTGTACCATCTAATTTCAACGTTGAATTTAATCTGGTTGTTTGCTTTTGACTGCATGGTAGGCCAGGCTGAGTTGGTCTTCAAGACTGAACAACAACATCAACTGGTCTGCACCTCAATATATCAGCATCAGACCTTGTTTTTTTAGCCCTGAACCTTGACTTGTCATGTCTTTCAGAATCTCAGGCCTTGTTTTGTTTAAATTTAATTTTTTAAGTTAATTTTTATGTTTTTACTTTGGCTGTAGACACCCAGCCATGGGGGACGGGTGGGTGCCTTTGGTCGAGCCGTCCCTAGGGACAGCCTGTGTGTCCCCAAAGGGACCCAGCCAGCCCTGGGGATGTCCGGCCGTCCCCAGGGATGTCCCAAAAGAGGGGATGTCCCGAGGGGGACGCTCAGGCCATCCCTAGGGATGGCTGGCCGTCCTCAGGGACGTCCCAAAACAGGGGACGTCCCGGGGATGGGAAGCCGTAGGCCTTTGGCATCCTGGGGATGGCTCCCTACCGTCCCCCAGAAGGGGGACAATGGGAAAACGTCCTTGATGCCGCCCCCCCGTGTTGGGGGACGTGGGGGATGGGGGGACGCGTCCCTCGGGGAGGGGGGGGGGGATGCGTCCCTGTGGAACCCTGTATAATTGCTTTTACAAGTAGTTTGCATTAAAAAATCATTTCTTCGCTTGTCTATTTTGTTTGTGTCACAATTTGATTCCAGAAACCAACACCAACTTTGCTTTGTTTTTATTCACACATTTACTAGTATGTTGATCACCTTTTGTCATTATAAATATTGATATAGTACATTTCTTATTCTTCTAAAGTAAATTAAAACACTTTAAGCTTGCATTGTCACCTATTCCTATTTGAGACAATGTTATGAAATCACAAAGTTAAATGGTCAATAGTTGTGTATACATACATGGACGTAACTATGTAAACTCATTTATTTTTGTATGTTGCCATAAATTTTACTTTGAGATGATAATTTTCATTAGTCCTATAGTGACCTTTTGTTATTGTGAAAAATATATTGCTAAATTTTGCATATGAAGTTTTTATTGGGTTTGGTTTTTGTAATGTTTCAATAAGTACTTTTACTTCATTAAAATAATTCTTCTCTTCTGGTAGTAATGCAATTATCAATGCTTTGGATTACAACATCACTATAGGAAGACCAATTGACAAATGAATAAATGTCACACTTGCATGAGTGCATGTATGCATATATGAGTATATGAATGTATGTGTGTATGAATGCATGAGCACGAATTGGTGATACGTGTAAATAGAGTTATTGTAAATGTTGTCATGTAATGTTGTGTGTGTACGAGACAATGTGTTCGTAATAGTGTAATGTAAATGGGTTATTTTAACTTTTAACGTACATGGGTAGTTTGATGGTAGTTGGGCATTTGCTAGCAGTGTGTAGGTCCCGTAATACCTATATGTATGCATCTACCTTGTTGAAGGGAAGAGGTTGGCCAAAGTGCGCCACTTTTAACTATTATTAATGTTTGAACCTATAGCTATGAAACGGACTATATACAATGTACCTTGGTGATAATTTCGAGACGATTATATCATCCTTATCTCATTGCAAAAAATAGAAACTGAGCGAGACAGTTGGTGAGTGAGGCACTTTAGTGAGTGGGGCACTTCGAGAGCGGGGCGCTCCGGCAGCAGGGGTGCTATAGGAGCCGGTTGCTCCATGAGGGGCGCTTTGGCAAAGTGGAAAATGCTCAAAGCAAAGCATCTATAAAGTCTTGACTTGGTCTCTACATGTCTTTCATGCTGTTTGCATGATATAACTCGTTTTGGAAGCAATGGTAGTTGTCAACTACTACAGCTCTCCGAGCAAGGTTCCTCTAAGTATCTCGTTGCTAAAAAGAGACACAGAGCAAGGCCCTTCGGGCATGGGTCTCCCTCCAAGAGCAGGGTTCCCCTTCCAAACACTTAGCCAATTCTTGTTTATTTCTACTATGCTATGTCTTTTGCCTCAGCTTGGGGGATGGACCTTTTTTTGGAGCATGATCGTAGTAGGGAGCTACTACAATTCTGGTGACTTGGGGGGACATCAATCCTAATTGACAAAAGATCCCCGATTGTGCCTTATTCTTAGGTGTGTGGTAAAAATTGAGGTAGTCACGCAACATAATTGATGCTTTTGGAGGGAAGAGGGTTAGTACTTGCAACGACCTGGGTACTGATGTGGGGAAGAATATGAGTGTTATGTTGGTGACCTTTCGAGTAAGGCTGCATTTATTCAAGGTGAGATGGGCATAGCAAAAAAAATGAAGGGGATTTGAGAAGCGGGAACAAAAGAAACAAGAGGGGAAGAGAGAGAAGATAATTCTATTAATGTCCACAAATGGGCAAAGGAGGCCAATGCAACCCATTGAAAAGAGCTATTACAAATTACAATGCATTGTAGTAAGAACTACAAAAATAAGCTAAACTAGAGTAAAGAATCTAGTGTAAACTGCTCTAAAGTGGAACAATTGTATGGCATAAAATTACAGCCTCGAGGGTTATCCAAAATGGATAAACCAAAACATGTTTAAAGAAATGATTAAAAGAGAACTAAAAGTTGAGGTATAACAAAGATAGAAAAGAGAACTCCAGTGGATCCAAGCGTCGATATTAATTTGTAGTGGGATGTAAAGTAGAAGCATAGTCGTTGTTGTCACCAACTATCCCAAAAGGGCTAACACAAGATCTAACGATGCTCCTAGGAGAATGACAAGGACTAATAGGACCTGGTTGGATAACCCTAGGAGGACATGGAGTATGATCCCTCAAGATTCTTCTAGCATCCATGGTTGTGGAACTGATAGAAGAGAACAAGAAACTAGTAAGCTACTCTTGTCTATAACTTCTCAGTATGTGAAGGGTGGTCGAAACCCATTGTTGAAGAACTGCAATCTTGTCCTAGCACAAGCAAGAATAAATAACTGAAGCCCTAGTATCCACTCTTGTATGTGGACAAGGGCACACAAATTTGTCATTAATATTTTGGATAGTTGTGGGTTCAAATGAGCCCTTATTACTCTTGACTATAGAGATAGGGTGGAATAATGAGGTGATTTGTCAAGTAGTAGTCTATCTCCCTTGTAATAGCTGACACTAAAGAGTGTAGCTTCCTTGAGGTAAAGAGCCAAGCATATTTCGTTAGGATAGCTGAAAATGTGGCAAGTGATCCACCTGAGACTCTATACAAGACCTTGAATCTCATAATAAACAGGACACCTGATGATGAAACGTTATTCAGTCTCCAACTTCTGATTAGAGCAAAGACAACATACCTTTTCCTCTCGAGGAACATGGTGGTTTGTCTCCACCCGCAACTAACGTGAGTATACTCTAAGTTGAGCAAGAGGAATCCTAAGGCTGTGTGTCCAATGTCGCTTGACATAATTAGGATGAGTAATAATGCCATTCTCAATCCTCATGAAATGCTTAGTGTAGAAGGCCAACTTAGAACTAAGAAGTTGAGATGGAGTGACCCAAGTGATTTGAATATATTGTCGATAGACATTGTTAGAGTTACTGTGTTAGTAACTATAAATATTACCTCATTTAGGTAGATATAATTTACCTCATGGTAAAAATTAAGGTATTACTTTTTACCACTAGTAAATATCTTTTACTAGTTAGTCATTGTAGTCATTTTGACTACGTTGGTTAGTAGGTTAGTTGTTAGCTATCTTTTAGGTTAGATCTCCTATAATGCGCTATGTTAGCGTGGATATAGGAATATTAGGTTTTTAACCTATTATGTAATCTATTTAACTTTAGGGCATTGTTCCTATGAGGTTAATGAATATATTATTTTTCTCTATCGAATCCTACTGATCCTCATGGCAACATTGGTACCAGAGCTGGATTAAGGGTTTGATCTGAGTTAATTTTTTTTTCTGCCCTTAGGCAGAGGAGGAGGAGCAGGACAATCAGCAGGTATTTGACCTGCTGCTGTCTCGGGAGGATACGGCCCGCAGCACCGGGCACAGATCCCAAGTCGGGGATTCCAATACCCCGCCGACGAGGGCCCGCGGTGCAAGCCACGCAAGGGACGCACGACTGACCGTGCAGGCCACGTGATCGACCGACCAGACGGTCGACCATCGCGGTCGACCGCCCCCTCCCGCTTCCCCTCCCGTAGGCCGACGAGTCGGCCACCTCGAGGCAAGGAGCCAAGTGGCATCCGCAGTCAGGGAGAGCAGCGAGGGCAGGAGCGCCCTCCCCTCCCAGATGGATGCCACGTGGTCCAATCAACGGGATCTGAGAGGGCAGGAGGCCCTCCAATCCCTGACGTGGCTATCGAAGGCCCACGCTGACTTGACTGGGAAACGGCGGGCTAATCGGCCGACAGGGAATCCGGCCACCAGAAGGACCCACGCGCGCTTGGGCACAGACCCCGAGGCGCTGACTCAAACCTATCACCTGTTGCCACATGGCACTGCCAACTCAGACTCAGATCTAAGCCAGTGGCCCAGCCAGACACTGACGCGTGGAGAATTGCCACTGGACAGACCGACTGACATGACTCGACGCTGACACGTGGCGAACAGCCACTCGACAAACTGGACAGGACCGACGACGCTGACACGACACACTGGACTACCCCTGGCGCCACGTGGCGGCGTCCGAAAGGGCGGGCAACACTACTTGATTGCCCGCAGACAATCGACCGAAGATTTGCGGACTGGGGGTTATAAACCCTATTGCATCCCACACTGGGATGCATGTGGGATAAATCCCCACAGCCCTCTTCGCAAACAGCGGATGGGCTAAATATAAGCCGCGCCCCGCCAACACTCAACCGGCCCAATGGCTCGGTTGGCTAGGGCGGCCCACTAGCTCCGCCCCCACCACGGATCGAGTCCCCGCGGCGGACGAATGCAAGGAAATAAATTTTTTCCCGAGCGGAGTGTCACGAGAGGGTTAACACTGGGCGGAGTCACATTTCTTCCAAAACCGCTTGGTGGCACAGTTGGCTCGGGCAGCCGCCTCGAAACTACGAAGTCTACGGTTCGAATCTCCCGCACGCCATATGCAAAGGTTTTAAAAACATTTTTATTTGGTTTTTCTTAATTTTTGAATATTTCTATAGTTTATAAAGTTTTAAATTATATTTTTTTTGCATATTTTTTTTATAATTTTGTATAAATTGGATTTAAAAATCAATTCTTAATATTTTAAGTTTGTTTTTTTTTCCCCAATTTGCTTAATTATAAAAATTATTTGTCTTTAAAAGTATTTTTTTTAGCATTTTAAACTTAGAGATTTTTTAATTAAACCAAATTCTTTTGCAAAATCAAAGGCCTTCTTCAATTTTTTTTGCAATACCTACACAAAGTCCTATAGTTTTCTTCACACATTGTTTTGTTGGAGATAAAGAGACATAGGAACTCCAAATTCTATTGCAAAATGAAGAGATAGTGATGATTCAGGAAGCATAGAAGGACATCTCATTTTCTTTCAAAACGACAAACTTTTGCTTTTGTTCTCTCCTTCATGAAAGGAGACATAAAAACATAAAATTGCAATTTTTTTTGTTGTCAAAATTTGAGATCCAAAACATTTTTTTTTGCTCCTTCATCCTAAATTATTGAAGACAAAAACTGGGTCGTGTGTCGACTAGTTCTGGAAGCCTTTCAAACGCGGGTCGTGTGTCGACTTGTCTTGAAAGGAGTGCTCTAAATTATACATTTTGTAAACATTAAAGGGGGGATAGAATTCATTTTTTTTTTATTCTATTGTTTGCAAAATTGTAACGAAAAAGGGGGGATATTTAAGAGTAAGAAAGGTGCATTCTCGATTGTACTCGACACCTTTTCTTAAAAATTGCTTGTACTAGGTGCATTTTCGGTTGCATCCGACACCTAGAGTGATAAAAATTTGGGTTGCTCTCATGTTTTGATTATTGCACTAACACTCATGTTTTTCTGTGCAATTAAACAGTCAAATACAACATTGGTATGAGCATTTCTCAAAACCCAAACTTCACTCAAAAACCATGCTACACTTTGCATAGGTTAAAACAAGTCAGTTTTTTTTTACTCCCCATCAAAAGGTCAAAAATTCAAAATCACCTTGATTCACTCTCTTTGTTTGGCTTAATATCCTCAAACTTTTCATCCTTCTTGAAGGGTGTTAAGGCAGGTGCCATTAAATATCCTAGAGAGCAAAATCAAAAGTTTTTTCACAAACCTACCCCCTTTCATTTGCTCTATTTGTTTGGCTTAATTTCCTCCAACTTTTCATCCCTTGGTAAGGGTGTTAAGGCAGGTGCCATTAAATATCTTATAGAGGCAAATTGAAAACAACTTCCATATACTCTTTTGAGGGTATAGTGCAAGCTACAACCATCTTAGTCCTATCAAATTTGACACCTAAACCATGGCCATGATACACAAGTATCTCACTGAGAGCCAACTGCTCAAAGGTTCAAATTATTCAGCATGGAAGACTAAGATGAAAGCTATCTTAACTGTAGAGGATTTGTGGTCTATAGTAGATGGAAGTACAAGTAGACCTCAATCACCTGGAGCAGATCAAACAGAATTTGATAAAAAGGATAAGAAATTATCCTTAATGATCTTGCTAGCTATTACTGATGATATCCAACCTCATATAAGTGAAGCTAAAACTGGAAGGGAGGCATGGGATGCCTTAACTACCATCTTTGAGGGAAAGAATCAATCCACGATTCTTAACCTTCAAACACAGCTTCATACACTTCACATGAAATCTGGAGAAACAGTAGAGCTATTCCTCTGTAGAGTGGCCGAATTGAAAACAAAACTGCAAGCCCTAGGAGAAACTGTGGAAGACAAAGTCTTAATCTCAATTATTTTGAGAGCTCTTCCTGACTCCTATAGAATGTTGATTACATCCCTTCAAGTCTCTGGTAGGACAGTGACTTTTGTAGAGTTGGTGAACATGCTTCAAACTGAAGAAGCTAATCAATTCCAAAGAGATGAGGCATCCAACAATGCACTTTTCTCACATAAACAACAAGGAAAGAAAAAGTGGAATCAACAACAAGGGTCTTCTTCTAACAAAAACAAAGGTCAAGGCCAAGACACTAAGAAGAAGAAGCAGTATTGCAAAATCTGTGATAAAGACACTCATCAAACCAAGAGATGTTGGTTTAAGAACAAGCCTCCCAAAGAGAAAGGTCAAAAGAAAAACCAAGGCAATGTTGCAAATGAGTTGTCTAATACAGATTCTGATTCTGGTTCAGAGAAAGCACACAGAGTGCTAATTGCTAAAACAGTTTTGTAGAGGGAAAACACATGTGTCCCTTGGGCAAAAGCACCATTTTCTCTCTCTCTTCTTTTAGGCTTCATAAAAAGCATAAGTTTTTTTGTTTGAAGACCTTGCAATAAGGGGTGCTTCTACCTCTTTTAGGCTTCATAAATAGCAAATTCTAGGTGTTTGAAGTACTTGTAACAAGAGGAGCGACTTTTTGTGATGTAAAATTGTCTAGGAGGCAATATTTGTAATTCCTTCACAACACTCTTGAGTTGCACACTTTTTGCAATTGAGGGGGGACATAAATTTCTTTTCTTCACAATTTTTGTAAAAAGGGAAGAAGGCTTATAAGGGTGCATTTTCGGCTTCGACCGACACCTTAGCTACACTTCCTTCAAAAATTACTTACACTATGTTTTGCAATGAGAAGGGGGGAACTTATAAGGGTGCATTTTCAGCAGTGACCGACACCTTAGCTACCTTATCTTTTGCAAACTCATATTGTAAAATGGATGAACCTCGTATGAAGTGATCTATTCTACTACACCTAGCGATTGCAGTGGCTGGTTACCCATGCAATTCGGTTGGATGATGTGATTACCATAAGGACATTCATTGGAGTGAAGACAAAGTGAGGAATGGCACACTTTTTGCTTAGGAGCAGCCAGAGCACTGTGACAGAGCAAAGAACCAGCAGATCAACATCTTCTTCATTGTATTGGGGCAATTATATACTTTACCCAAATATTGTTGTATAGAGGGATATGTATGTATTACCCAAATAATGTAATAAGGGGGGATGTTAGAGTTACTGTGTTAGTAACTATAAATATTACCTCATTTAGGTAGATATAATTTACCTCATGGTAAAAAGTAAGGTCTTACTTTTTACCACTAGTAAATTTCTTTTACTAGTTAGTCATTGTAGTCATTTTGACTACGTTGGTTAGTAGGTTAGTTGTTAGCTATATTTTAGGTTAGATCTCCTATAATGCGCTATGTTAGCGTGGATATAGGAATATTAGGTTTTTAACCTATTATGTAATCTATTTAACTTTAGGGCATTGTTCCTATGAGGTTAATGAATATATTATTTTTCTCTATCGAATCCTACTGATCCTCATGGCAACAGACATCATCTTTGATTGCTTGATTAATTACCCTCTTATCAGGAAGAAGGCAGGGAGGGGCATTTAAAGAGTATTTGTAAGGAGGTAATTGATCTATGAAGAAGAGGAATACATTCTGAGTACAATCCACGATAATGACCAAAAGAGCCCCTAGAGGTAATGCATTATGAGGAGCAAAGTGCTAAATATAGGTATCTCTCTTGGCTTGAGGTGCAATCACCCATGGATCTAAGGCGATGAAGCTGAAAAATAATTCTAAAGATGCTCTCAAGGCAAAGAGGATGAACACCAAACTCACCCTGAGCAATACATTGGGAAATTGTTCTTTTACATCATATAAATCGCTGAAGCAAAATAACCTGGACCCTCTCAATGTGAGCCCAATCAACACACCCTAGAATTTGACCCCAATTCTGAGATCTATAAATGATTGTGGGTTTGATGATTCAATCAAAGAGGTGCATCTTGGTAGGTATGCTTTGAAAGTGTTGTTGGAAGCATTGGCATTCCACGATTGAGATAGATGCGTATCCCTTGCAAAGACTGTGAGCTAGCCGAAGATTAAGGGAAGGACTTGTAAACTGAACCCCCAATTAGGTGTAAGCAATGTAGACAGACAAATTGATATGTCTGCACTTAGTGAATCAGTTTTGGTATTATATGTTATTTTGTAATTGTATGCGAAGTGTTTGACGGAATGTGTGTACATATATTTAATAATGTTATAAAGTGCAATTTAATATTGTACGTAATAATAAAGTGATGTTAAGTCATGTATGTCGATAAAGTCATAAGTCATAAGTTAGTTTGTATTGTAGTGGGAAATGTCATGTAAATGCAAAGATTAAATGCATATGAAATGTAATTTGGGGAAATGATGAGGTGTCAAGTAGTTGGAGGGTGTAACTACTTATTGGGTGTATAAATAAGCCCTCCCCTCATTCATTCAAGGATGTTCAATCATGCAGGTTGATGGATTGATAGAAGAGCATTGGTACGTGTGAGGACTGGTGTATATGTGTGCAGGGCATGATGCAGTCCAGTCTTGTATGCAGCCATGAAGAGTATTCTGCATAGGGTTTGCAGATTGCAGATTGTAATGTTGAAACTGTATTGTTGTAACCATATATGCCATTGTTAATATAAAACTGCTTGTATTTATTGTCATCTTCTATTGCTGTTGTTGCCTTTGCTGCTGCCATTGCCATTGTTGTTGCAGGTTTTGTACATTATTATTGCTATGATGATATATTTGTAAAATTATTTAAGTAGAAATGGAATTGTGTGTAAGCATGTAAAATTTCATTTCTACAAGCAATGGTGATCTCAATGGACTTGCCCTTATAGAAGAACTGAAACTTAGGGCACTCTTTGATGTGTTAAAAATCATCACCTTAGTCTTGCTAAGATTGACTACCAGTTGTTTTAAGTCACAAAAGCAACCAAGAGCATTTGTCTTTGTAGGCCCTCAAGAGTATGAGCAAGAAGAACAACATCATCTGCAAAAAGCAATATAACTCTCAAGACATGATGTAAAATGCAACCATCGTCAACATGAGTGTATTGATGAATAAATTCTTCAAGCTCATCAATGTAGATCCCAAAGGGTGAAGGTGAAAGAGGACAGCCTTGTTTGATCCCAATGGTGCTTTGGACATCCTCTGAGAAATCAAAAGCTGTCCAAAAAGGATATTTTTTCGCTTGTTGATACTCTGTCGACTTCTGGTTTAGCCTTTTGGTTGAATGTGCAAAAGTCAAAGGCGCTAGTCTCCAAAGGTTGCAGGTGGAGGATAGGTGATGGACTCAAGACTGATTTATGGAAAGATATTTGGCTGATGGACCAGCTCCTTGCGCAGATTCCAAATCTGGCGTGTTTGGAGCCTAGGATCAGATTGGTCTTTGGGTCTAAGGTGGCTGATTTTATCTGGGTGGTCAATGGGCTGAAGGTTTGGAAATCATTAGACCAGTCTATTCTCAACAATGTTGAACTTGCAGCTTGGATTCTAATTGCTGAAGTTGAAGTTTCAGGTCATTAAATAGAGAAATGAAGAGGATGGGATCTTCTAGGTAGGGGAAAATAACGGATCCTTTTCAGTCAAGTCCGCCTACAATCTGCTGGCTATCAGGATTCCTCTGTGGATCCCACCTCTCAAAGTATGGCTTAAGGGTCTAACACCAAAGGTGAATATCTTTCTCTGGTTGGCAACTCAGAATAAGATTTTGACCATTGAAAATCTTAGAAAAGAGGTTGGTCGATGCTGAACAGATGCTGCCTCTGTGGTGCTAACGAGGAACAAACAAGCCATCTATTCTTCCAATGCTCGTTCTCTGTGGAAGTTCTTATCTCTGTTTTTAATTTTTTGGGACTGAGTTGGGTGGTGCCAAGTTAGCTTGTTGATGTTTACGCTCAATGGTCATCTCCTTTTTACTCTCCAAGGCTGAAATGTTTTTGGAACTTCTGTTTGCCGCATCTTTTTGGTAGGTGTGGAAGGAGAGGAATAGTAGAATTTTTAAAAACTTCAAAAGAGATCCTACCTCTGTGCCTAAGCCTTGGCTTCCACCCTAGAGAATGTGTCCTCTTTGGCTTTGGAGGAGGGCATATTTGAGGAGGTTGAACTCTCTCTTAATCATTACTTGTAGCATTTTGGGTAATGTTGTGGCTGCTCCACAACGTACCCCAAAATTGGGGACCCACCTTTTTGCATGTTTTCCAAGAAGACCGAAGTGGCCCATATGCTAAAGCTCAAAGAAAAAAGCAAAACACCGCAAGGATGAAAAAGTGTCGCGATATCGCGACATGTTGCATGGTCGCGGCCAAAAGAGAAAAGTGTCGCGACATGTTGCATTTTCGCGGCCAGAAAGAGCAAGAGCAAGAGAAGAAATAAAAGTGTCGTGATATCGCGACATGTTGCATTTTCGCGGCCAGGAAGAACAAGAGCAAGAGAAAGAAGAAAAGTGTCGCGATATCGCGACATGTTGCATTTTCGCGACCAAACGAGAAAAGAAAGAAGAGAAGAAAGAAAAGTGTCGCGATATCGCGACATGTTGCATTTTCGCGGCCAGAAAGAACAAGAGCAAGAGAAAGAAGAAAAGTGTCGTGATATCGCGACATGTTGCATTTTCGCGACCAGAAAGAACAAAAGAGAAAAAGTGTCGCGATATCGCGACATGTTGCATTTTCGCGGCCAAAAGAGAAAAAGTGTCGCGATATCGCGACATGTTGCATTTTCGCGGCCAAAAGAGAAAAGGTGTCGCGATATCGCGACATGTTGCATTTTCGCGGCCGAAAGAGAAAAAGTGTCGCGATATCGCGACATGTTGCATTTTCGCGGCCGAAAGAGAAAAAGTGTCGCGATATCGCGACATGTTGCATTTTCGCGGCCGAAAGAGAAAAAGTGTCGCGATATCGCGACATGTTG
Organism: Wollemia nobilis; assembly: GCA_028583015.1. Taxonomy (NCBI): domain Eukaryota; kingdom Viridiplantae; phylum Streptophyta; class Pinopsida; order Araucariales; family Araucariaceae; genus Wollemia; species Wollemia nobilis. Next base: position 5,480,115 of record JAQPPZ010005697.1, read on the forward strand.
CATTTTCGCGGCCAAAGGAGGAAAAAGTGTCGCGATATCGCGACATGTTACATTCTCGCGGCTAAAAGCAACAAAAGAGAGCAAGGAGGCAAAAATGTCGCGATATCGCGACATGTCCGATTTCTACCAAGGGAACAGAGCAGTTGACAGTGCGTCTGATATTAGTGATGAACACCAGGACAGTGAAACTGAAGACTGCATAGTGACGTGGACATAAGGACAAAATCCAATGAATAAGACAAAACGTTACACACGGAAGGAAACGGACGCAAGCCCATGTGGAGAAAATGAAACGAAGGGCCGCAAAATAGAAACGAAAAGTCTTTTTGGAAATCAAGACACATGCATGCAGAGGGAAGGTGAAACGAACGGCCATTGGAAAACGAAACGAAAAGCTTCCTGAAAATTTTAAATACGCCATTCAAAGAGGCCAGAAAGGGCTGGAAATTGTAGAGAAAAACAAAGACTATCTTTCGAAATAAAGGAGTTTTTTGGCAAGAGCAACTCTTGTGTGTGAAACCAAAAGGAGATTGAAACTAAGACTGTTGTTATTTCTGTAAATCTTTCCTTTGCATTATTGCTTCTTGTATCTATTCGTTGACGCCATAAAGTGGGTTACGATAGGTGAATGATGGAATGATGCAATTATTTGTTTCCTTAGAGTCTTGCATCTGATCTAATCTGATTGTGTTTATGTTACAGGTCTGTTAGGTCAGGTAGTCTTAGAATTTCATCTCATAACTTGGGGTTTTGCAAGGAGGAGATTGCTAACCAAATTAATGTCCTGTTTTGTTTTTCCAGCTAACTGTTGTAGATAATGTTTATGTTTTATTTTTTGATATTTGGATTAACCTCGTCTTAAAATCTGCTTTTCTGATTCTGGTCCGTTCCAGAATTTCCTGCATCTCCAAACGCCTTCATCTAATTTTCAGATAAGATATGGGTTTAGGAGGGCTACTAATTCCAAATGCACATTAAATCAGATTAAGTGAATGAATCCTAATTTTCTAACTTAATAACCTTACTAACACCAAATGCTAACATAGGGATAGTGGAACACTTTCAAACGAAGATAAAACGAATCCGCTAATTCTAAAAAATGAACCTCATGTTAAAGGCACGGAGTTTAAAATGAAGTGGTTTAAACCACGCACTTTCTCATTTGGAATCCTTTTAAGCTGAAGATAAAAGAGGTTACTAACTGGGTTTCGGGTAGATCATTTTAATCTCAGGAACATTAAAAGAAGCTATCGTCACATTTGGTCGATTTAATGGATTATGGTTGCAAAGTACTCATTCGAATCATTAAAGGCCCCTTGTTAACTGTTACTTGCATGGTTTAGGTTATTCTGGCATACATTCATTTATTTGCTTTAGTCTTGATTGATTACATGCACATGAATGTTTGTTCACAAGAACCTTGGAGAAATGAGTAATGCTACTTAATTTCTTTGCAAGAGAGAGTTTCCTGTTTGAGACTCTAGTTGTGGTGATCATTTTGCTATAGGGCAAAATATCCACTCAACAGGTAACCCTTGAGGCTGTAATTTTATGCCATAAAGTTATTCCGCTTTAGAGTAGTTTACACTAGATTCTTTACTCTAGTTTAACTTGTTTTTGTAGTACTTTGTGGTTACTACAATGCATCGTAATTTGCAACAGCTCTTTTTCTTGAGTCTCATTGGCCTACTTTGGCCATCTGTGGACATTAACAGAATTATCTTCTTATCAGAGTGTCCACTTTCAACTGTATCCTAGAAATTTTGAGAAAATACTCCAAAACTCATACTTCTGGCCTTTAAAGTGAGGGATTTCAGGCTGAGTAAGGTTGAAAACACTATTATTGGTAGCCATGCTGATTATGAAATCTGGAGAAATCCGTTATAACCTTAAACAGCACATCTGAGTGTCAGGATTGCAAACATGCCTTTTAGAGCTTTTTCGATTTTGCTATAAAATGCAACTTGAATTCTACTATGACAGCTTTGTAAACATGGCCCTGCTAACAATTGAAGGTTTATTGCAATATCAGGAAATTCAATAAAATAGTAAGAGACTGTAACAGATTATTGCAATATGTCGTTTGACTTTTTATGGAAAATAAATCATTAAGACAAAAACCTACTGCCACAGCTCCATACAACATTTTTCAGACAAAGGAGGATTTGCCTCTTTTCTTTCTATCCACAAAAATATTTAGAATTTTCAGTTATTTCTTAACTACAGAAATAGAACTTCTATTTCACATGCTTGGTGCATGCTTTATTTTGTAAAAAGTACAACCATCGTGCAAGTCTGAATCTAAAGCTGATATAGACCGATTTTCTGTTTTTTTAAAACTTCTTGTTGCTAATTTGAGCATCGATTTGTGCCTTTAAAGATTACCATGGATTCTAGATGAGGATTGAAATTGTTGTCTTTAAAACTTGGAAAGCCGTAATGACTCAATAACCAATTTCTGACCATAAGCATGATATTTAACTTTTGACAATGTCATATTGTGAGATTAAATGAATTGAGAGTGAGTACTTACCTTTTGATGTTATAGCTTCTTTCAGCATTACTATGAAGAAAAATGTGTGTATACTTCGCTTGAATGTGATCATTTATGATTATGTTTTATGGCTTTATAAAAAGCTAAAAGGTAAATTAAATTTTAACATCCACAAGACCATAGGCCATATGAGACGACCCTCATAGAGGATGTTATTTTTCCAATATATGTTTATCCAACTAAACTCCGGTTACTGAAGTATGGAGTACAATTCTACCCCCCATTGGATTGAATCTTGGACCTCCTATTTGGAGTTCCAAAGTCTTACCATTAAGCCCAATCAAGTTGTACCTCCTATGGGAGAGCATAGTTTCAAAATCTTATTGTTTCTTTATTTTTATATATATTCTTTTGGCATTATCTTCCTTGTTAAAAAAATCAAAAACAAAAAAAATTCCGTGTGTGTTTATTGTTGCATAGTTGTAGGCTCTGTTTTGGTGCATCAAGCGAACTTGTAATCACATAAAATTGGCATAGGACTTGTTTCAACAAGTGACTAACTGGATTTTTTATGAGTAAAATTCATAAAAGGATTACACCCTACATGATTCTTTGAATAAGACTTTTGTGAAACAAACTGGTTTTCACAGTTCAGTCCATTTGTTATTGAAGTAATCTAATGCTTGTTGAACCACGCAGTTAATTGATCAACATTTATGTGCACAGCATACAGGAATATAATCTTTGCATGTCACATGTATGTTTGAATTACTTTTGGAACACGTTTCTTTGACTAAACAGTAGTTGACAGTTGTGTCTGGTATGTTGAAAAAAGAGATTGCATATAGTTGTTAAAACTTTTTAGAGCAGCTTTCAAAGGAATACTGTTTAACTACTTAGAGTTGGAAACACTAGCTGTAAAACAGGCAATTTCAACATTCGTCCTCAGACGAAGCAAGTGGAAATTTCTAAACACAAAATATTTTGCCATGGTTGAATTCTGTGATCCATATATTTAGTCTTGTTCACATGTTTGTGAAATCCAGGTTTCAAAAGAACATGTTGTTTGAGTACTTAGGAGATGAAAACACTAGCTGGAAAAACAGGCAATTTCAGTATTTGTGATATGATGAAGCAAGTGGAAATTTCCAAACAGAAATACTTTAACATTGTGGAAATCTGCAATAAACATCTTTAGTTTTCTTTACATATTTGTGACAACATATTTTTATGTTACATTTCATTGTTTGTAAAGACAACAATGAACATAAAATATTAACCGCATGTTAGTAACTCTTGCAGGTCTTAGTCAGGAATGTGCCACGTGATTTTGATGAGTCAATTTCTGATCGCGTTGAACATTTTTTCCGAGTTAACCATCCTAATCATTATTTGACTCATCAGGTGAAACTCTTAGATAAGGATGCCTTTGATGCCTGTATTTACTGTTTTTGGAATCATGTGAGGTAGTTGAGGGAATGAGGAACATCTTGAATAGATAGATAAAATGGATTCGGGATAAAATTTCTTTCTGTAGTTTTAGGAAAAATGATAATGCTGATGCTGGTTATTTATTGGTAGTACAATATTTATGAATTCCTGAATTGGGGACTCGCACATATAAAAAATAAGGCATTTTCTCTTTATTGGATGCTATCCAGGTTGTCCGTAATGCATATAGACTTGCCAAGTTTGTGAAACAGAAGGAGAGTCTCCGGAACTGGCTGGATTATTACCAGAACAAGCATAAAAGACATCCCGAGAAGAGACCAACAAGGAAGGTTTTTTGTATCATATATAAATCTATAAAACCAGTCTCTTCTTTCAACGATTTAATATCCCATTTTGTTTTTTATTTGATAGAAGATCTAAAGTGTATAATTGGCATGTTTATTTCTATGGATACCATCTTCTATGGCAGTCTAAATATGTATTGGATTGTGTACTGCTTTCTCGACTGTGTGTACAAGTACCATTGACATCTGATTATATTACTGTGTTTTAGAAAGGTTTTCTTGGCCTTTGGGGTGCCAGGGTGGATGCCATTGACTTTTACAGAGCAAGAATTGATTCCGTGGCAAAGAAAGTAAGTGTAGTTCTATTTCCTTTAAAGAGACAATATATTAGATGCCTTCATTGCTTCTCAATTTAAACATTATTTAAAATATTGAATATCTTTATCTGCATAAACTTGTAACCTTAACTTTCAGTTTTGGAAATCACAGTGATGAATCTACCTTACCTTCAAGGCAACTTAAATTGTATTCTAACCATAGCAGAGAAAACTCGGACTTGGCAAGGCCAGATCGAGATTCCGACTCTGACTCAGCTAAAAACAAAGGGAAGAAAATACAAAATTTCATTGGAAAAAGTTTTTTTTCATGCATATTACAATTAATTAACATTATACAAATCCAAAATTAATACTATAAGTGATACAAAATTTAAACTTTAAATCATAGTTGAGTAACTCAGACTTGGCAAGGCAAAAGAGTTGGGAAAACTCAGGACTTGGCAAAAACTTGGCAAAAAAAACCCCAAAGAAAATGCAGTTTTTTCATTGAAAAGAAGTTTTTTCCATGCATATCACAATGAATTAACATTATGCAAATAAAAAATTAATATTGTAAGTGATACAAGATTAAACTACACATGAAAGTGGCAAGTGATATAATCTTAAAGCCTTAAATTGCACATGAAAGTGACAAAACACATCTTTAATAAAGAAATTTTAATGCGTCCAAAATTTAAATATTCTTGTATTGCTTATAATATAAAAGGTACAAATTACAAAATGTGTCATGAGTCATGACAATGCCTCAAGATCTTGCAATGCCTTTGCCCTTTGTCCTAGCAGAAGCTCTAGTCTTTCTTTGTCATTGTGCCCGTGTCTCTTCTTGAGCCTTGGCTGCTAACTCCTCCGCTAGGTTGTCAAAATCATCAATGGAGAAGAGAGGTTCTTCTTGTTGCTCCTATTGTGGCTCTATGATCCATTTAGATCATGGATCAATCTTGTGTAGGTCAATGGCCTCATTACTTGTAGCGA